>VMRM01000015.1:10077128-12577128 GCA_010277075.1 Poeciliopsis retropinna | reverse complement strand
AAATAATAGTATTTCACCTTAAAAGTGATGAAGCTTCTAAGGCTTCATCACTTGGAAACCTTAAAAGCTAACAAAGTCCCAGTGACTTGAAGGCTTCATTTCAAACTGCAGTTGTTTCATTAGTAAAAGATCTAGCTGGTATAAATTTCTTTAGAATAAGAAGCACCTGTCCAAAATCTGCTCTTTCAGCTCATAATATATACAAATGCTGTATGATTCTCAGGGAGAGAAAGAGGCATTCTGCTTTATGGATTTTATAAATGTCGTTCTGAGACTGATAAGTGAGCAGGCAGGGTCCAAACATATTTGAATTTGCACTTTAAATAATGAGATGCAGTGGCGGAATAAACAATGAGAGATTTTACTTAATTCACTTCATAAATATTTTAGTTGTGGATTTTTTTTTTCTGTTTCATAAATCCAATATCCTCACTTATCTTTTTCAGAAATCAAAAGTTCAGAAATAATAAATCTCAGAGTTCTTTTCTGTTTTTTTTTTTTTTTTTTTTTTTGAGAGTTGTATTTTTTACCAAATGGATCATATCTAACATATTTCAGAATTTTGTTTTGAATCCCTATAGCAACCATGTTTAAGGTCACATAGATTACTTTGGGTGTACATGATAAATTTATTCCATCCATCCATCCATCCATCCAGTTTCAGGAACTGATTAAAAAATATTTCTTACAGTGATGACTTTCTCTTGAAACTCAGAAATGTGTTTCCAAAGAAACCATCTTACAGATGGTTTGAAATCCGACTGTCATTTCAAACCTTTCCTGATTCCTTTTATCACCAGAGGTCATTTCTTACAGTGTTGCAGAGTGCCTTGGACCAGCCTGAAGACAGCCAGTTTCAGTCCCACCTCAGTGTGACACAGGCTGATTTACACTAATGACAAAGCGCCTCTCGTTCTCCAAATGCGCCAGTGGATAAACGGCAGTTTTGGCCTTGTTTTGCTGTCAGCCCTTATCTTGTTGGAGACAACAGAAAAAAGCAATTACCCACAGATGCTGCAGTGGCTGACAAAGTAATGGAGGAGACGACAAGAAGCTGAAACCACTTCCTTCATCATTACGTCTGTCTCTTCTGCACTGCACCTCTCAGGTAACATTTATACCTGTCTCTTTTCTGACTGCAAATAGGCTCGCTAACATGGCTGACCCTAAACCTCTATACCTCTCCACTTCTCTTCTCCTATAGCTTAAAAAAGCTTGAGTTCATCATCACACTCTGGCAATCATTTGAGCTCTTAGCAGTCGGCCCTGCTGCTCTTACCGAGCCTTCGAGTGAGGGTTTGGGAGGTCGAAGGACACAAAAGTGCTTCAACTCCTCCTCAGGATCTATCAAACTTTTCTTTTACCTACAATAAATGTGTATAAATACAATTTTTGGAGCATTAAAACCTTTTTATGCAATAATAGCCTCTCAGATTTTTCAGTCTACTCTCTCTGCATTCTCTTTTCTCGTCTTGTCACCCTTCAACTGGTTGCACTCGATTCTTTAGATTCTACCTGTAAACTGTATAGTTTAACTTTTAACTTTTGACACAAACAACACAAGTTTTGTTAACTGTACAGGACAACAAGCAAATAAGAAAATATTCTGAAAAAGTTCTGTTAATGAATATCTATATCAAATATTATTGCTTTTATGTACTAGATTTCTGGAAAGTGGCAGATCTTCTTCTCCTCATCTTCGGCTTCATCTACACTTTAGCTAATTCAGCTCCTGAGTCAATGTATCTAGTTTTCCCAACCCTTTTACTTTTTGCACAGGCACTGTTTCATTCTGATTTACTTTTTTATTTCTTTTGAGCCATTAAGAGATGGACATGATGGTGAGTTTTGGCTCCTGGCCCTGCAGCACAACCCATCAATTATGGCAACTTGTCCAGATCCTAAAGCAGCAAAATCAGTCTCTAAACTAGGGGACTCCAAGTCTAAGTACTGTGTCCTGCAACTCTTCTCTTTCATCGAGCCTGTGGCAAATAATAATGTGATTAACAAGACTCTGGAGAAATTTCCTGTATACCGATGGGGTAATTATCATTTGGTTCAAGTATGTTGGACCAGGGAGACATCTAAAAGTTGCAGGACACTGTATGGCTCTTGAGGCATGGACTTTAAAACCGCTGACATAAATCACCATGAATCGTCACATCACCTTCATCTTTGACTGATGTTATGATGTTTTCTTTCTAAAATGTCTTGTTGTTTTTATGCCATGTCAAACAGGATTTCTGTTTTTAACATTGGTTTGCAAAATGTTTTTAAAAAAATCTTGGAATCACTGAGCTGTTGTTTATTTTTCTGTTTGATAACGGTGGATTTCTCCTCATAACTCTCCCATGGATACCATTTTTATCCATTCTCCCTCCTATTTTTGAATCATGAACATTGACCTTAACTGAGGCCAATGAGGCAAACAGATGTCTGTGACATTGTTTCTCTCCTGCTTGCACAAGTTCTTGGAAGAGTGTTGCTTTTTCAGTATTTTATCTTGCGTCATCAGGCAGGTTCTATTATAGTTTCTTGGTTCTACAGGTCAAATTTAAACTACATTCTCAGTGTGTACTTGAACTCAGCTTTCCAAAAAATTTGGTTAATAACTGGAAATGTATGATTTTAATAGAGTGCGGTTCCTTTTTGGCTGGAACTGTTCTATTCTGCTAAAAAAATAGTTTGTTAATTTACTTTGCATTTAAACTGGTGATAGTTTTATATTAAAATTGGTTCATTGGTGTGAAACACTTAAGAGTGGTTTAAAAAAATCAACAAAAGCAGAAAGTATATATGAGGGGGTACCATAATTTTGGTAATGTCAAACTGTAAATCACAGTCTAATGTTGCTGATTTTAATGTATTTTCAGGGACAATATCTTACCAGTATTCGAAAAAATTTCAGATGAAATGTGGAGGCTGGCATGTATGATTTCCACTTTAATGAACATCTGATTCATTGAAATTTCCTTTCAACATATTTCTTCATAAGGGTCTCATAACGTAACTGGAGAAATGATTCTCCTAGCTGGTGTCCTGTATGTTTCAGGAAATCGAGAACTTACACTAGATTTCTTGAAACATACAATTGGTGGATAGTTATGACAGTTCTAAGGGCCCCTGACTGGCAGGGGGCCCTCTACAATTTATTTTTTATTTTTTTCATAGAAATAAAAAAATGGAGCCCTATCAATTACAAAATTAATCATATCGTGTTTTGCAGAATAGTTTTTAACAGTAAAAATTAAATGTTGACCCTAAAAAAAAACACACATCCATATTTACCCTGAACCTCCCCTGGATTTGCATGAAACGGTTTGTTCCTGCTTGGAGCGCTTGACAGTGACAATGTTCAGCAGCAGTCAGTAGAAGACTGACTGTGGCGGTTACTATCCTGCTAAGAAAAATAATAAAGTTTAGGTTTTCAAAAAATAGAGAAATAGAGAGAGGAAAAAAAACAAAGTGTCAATTTTTTTACCCAGGTTTTCTCCAAGAGATTATCAACCATTTAATTAATTATCAACCTACTTGCAAACTGTTCTATTTTATTTATTTTACATAATACTCTGCGTATTACCTCTCTGTGCGAGGGGCCTGATTAAATTTTTTGTTATGGGTCTCAAGACTCCTGGCGGCGCCCCTGGCTACATGCATGTGCAACATGACCCACACTCGCACAGGAAGACACATTTGAACAGTTGCCACTGCTGTGAAAACTATGCCTGGAAAGACTAGATTTTACAACTTACCCTGAAACAAAATTTGTGCTAAATAAAACAATGTGCGTGGGTTCCAGATAAAAACAGGTTTTTGTCTGAGGAGACATGATCTGTTCCTGCTGCACTGGAGCATCTGATTAAAAAGACAATTGAAATGGGATGTGAGATCCAACAAGGGAACTGCCCTTGTCATGACGGATGCTAATCAGTGTATTAGTCAGAAAATTACAAATGAGCGTTCATGTAAACATTCTCCACCTTGGTTAATGAAACACAAATTGATAACTGCATCCTCTGGAGAAATTAGGTGACAGCATGCGTACAATACCGTCCCAATAAGTTACAGGCAATTAAACATTGTCTTTCTTCCACTAAAGAAATCTGGGGGCTCTAATTTAACTCCATCTTCCGAGTGTGGCTCTGCCCAGACATTTCATTTGTTTCAAGAGTTTGTGAACCCCTCAGAGATAAGGTTTCCTTCCTCAAAGCAGTCAATGAGGCCTTATTTTTTAATCTTTGTTCAAAAGTAAAAGAAAATCAAATGTGCAGCCACCTTCATTCCTTTTTCCTTGATATTTTATTAAAAAACTCATGAATATGAGCATACTACCCAAAAAAATATATATATATCCTTGCAGGCGCGACACCCCTAAGTCGGAGTGATTGTCTTTGGCGATGTGCCATTGAGCTGTAGGAGTGCTTTGAAGACATTCCTAGTAGGATATAAATAGTGTATTTTTCCTCAGCACCACCGTGTAGACAATGGTAGAGATATGGAAGTGGCCAGTCTTCCTCTCACTAAGTAGTACTTTCCCAGAGAAGTACAGGTCGTTACTCAAGAGGCCAGTGATACATGAGACTGACCACAGTTATAAAAAAAGTGTTGACAAGTTTAAAGTTTTACATAAATAAACACCATGCCCTTTTCATGGACTTTGTCATGTCAACATTAATCATTTGACACAGATGGAAATGCAGATTATGAGTAATTTTTTCGTGTCATTTCTTTTCTTGTTTGTATCTAAAGATGGTATAAGATGGGAAATAGTAGGTATGTAGTATGTAGCTGTTAAGAAAATAGATGTTCTACTCCAGAGTAAAAGAAACGATTACCCGTCATGATTGTGAGAGTAGGTTTTACAGGAGAGATGAGACCCCAATCCGTTTAAATATTTACTGGCCAAATATTAAGCTGCTGCGAGGACACCAAATGTGAAAATGTCTGTATTTCAATTTTGCTCCTGCAAGCCTCCTATCTGGCCATTGTTCAAGCATGAGGCAGTGTGATGGCGTGATGAGAGGGTGAGAAAAGGCTCTTACATAAGTTTGACTATTTCCTGTGCAGAATTGGCTGAGGTGGCTTGCAGAAACAAACAAAGAGATGCACCTTTCTGAATTAGCCTCAACATGGGGAAGTTTAAATGCTGCCTTTTAAACCATCCTTTCATCCTCCAGACACATACATTCAAGCTCGCCTGCCAGCTGCCAGGCTTGCATGCAAAAGATGGTGAAGATTATTCTTGTATTTATGAAAACACAGAATGCTCGCTTTGAACCCACAGTCAGCACTGGAATTCATACCAGTAGTTTCACATTTTTACTCTAAATATGTTCTGCCTGTATGCTGTTCCAACCCACTTGGTGAAATAAGGAGGAGTTCAAGATTTCTTATGTAACCTAAGATTTGTCATACCTCAGAAAGAATGGCATAAATATGAGATTAGTAGCTTTTAACTAATATTATACTATGCGCCACCAAATAAATTTTATTCATATACAGTAAATACAATGAATTGTGTTTTTTCAGTATAATTACAGTAAAACGATGAAGCAGCAGTACACTGGGCTAATGAGTCACAGTAACACATTTTTAGAGATGCACCAATCAATAGGCTAATTTTTTCTTAATAGGCTCTAATTGGTGATCAGAATTTGAAATGCTGAAAATTATGTTTTCTATTCCTTTAAATGCACCAGGACTGGAAGTGTTCACCACCTTCGAGCTACAAATATAACAACTAACAAAATGTACTTCGATGCACGTTTTTCAAGTGTAAAAATATCTAATACATACTAGGGACAAAGGCTTTTATACATAAATAGAAAAAGGTTTGTAATTCCTTCTGTTGCATTCCAAACTAGTATCTATTTTACAGAATTTACTACATATTTATTATTTTATGTAAGGGAAAGCTGAAAGACAAAAATAATTACTCAAGACAGTAATTGGTAATTTAGGCCTTAAAATCATCTATTTATATGTGTTTTAATAGCATTTCCATGTCTCATACCAATGGGTGAGAGAGCTACAAGTTTTTCTAAGAACTTGCACTACTTTTTTCAGAAAAATAAATCAGATTTGGTAAATTATGGCATTGGCAGGTGAGTGGACATTGATATTGGTCATGAAAGTTGAATCGTTTATCTGCAGATCAAATGATGAAATTTTGGATGTGTTTTTCTGTCCATTAAAGATATCAAAATCGAGATCTAACATTAGTTTCAATGTATAAAACACGAGCCATAACATCATGAACTTCGATATAATATTTTGGGAAAAAAATATTACATAAATGTCATTTCACTTTTATTTTAATTAATAAAATGAGCTCCCTCTTTAAGAAATTGTGGAAAAATAGAATTGGTAAAAACTTAAACCAGCAGGTGAGATCCCAAATGAAATCTGGAATTCCAGGAAAAGCCTGACAATGCTGGCCAGAAAAAGTCCAGTCGGTGAATCTCCATACATACATTTTATTATTTAATGTGTTATTTCTCTTTGGAAAAAAATGGAACTGGCATGTTGGATCTCAAAGAAAATCAGAAATTGGCATTGGCCTGAAAAAAAAAAAAAAAAACCCTGATTGGTGCATCTCTACACATTTCCAAATCTCTTTACTAATTAGTGAGTGAGGCAAAATATAAATAGTACCCCCCTTCATGTGCGCTTTGAAGTTCTGCATATGATTTTCTTGAAGGCTTTTCTAAAGTCTCTATTAAAAATAGTGTAAATAATGGGGTTCACCGAGCTGTTGCAGTAGCCTATCCAAAAGAAAAGTTTGAAAAGTGCGTCAGGGATGGTGCAGCTGTTTCTGCAGATCGCATGGAGGCTGTAGGTGAAGAAAAAGGGGAACCAGCAGAGCACGAACACCCCCATCACCACCGCCAGCACGAAGGTAAAACGCTTCTCCCGCATCTGGGCCACTTTGGTCTTGTTGGCCGCGGCCAGCTGCTGTCGCTCGGTGGGATTCTTCTGCTCCGGGTATGGCTGTGACGCCCGGGCCGAAGCCCACGAGAGGCGGCAGCTCTGCGGCGGGCAGCATTCCGACCCCTCCACCTTTCTGCGCTTGGTGAAGCGGTGATGGCGGGGCTTGGTGTCCGAGGAGTAACAGCTCTCTTCCAGGTCGATGTCGTCCAACTCCCCTTGCCTCTGCTGATGGCTGCCGGAGCTCAGGCTGCTGGGGCTCTCCGCCTCGAACCGGTCCTTCCTGACGAAGCAGGTCTCCGACTGGGAAGGTTCTCTCTCCAGGCCGTTCTTGGCCACAAACACGGTGGACGAGCGCTGCTTGGCCACTTTGTAGATCTTGCAGTAAACCAGAATCATGATGAGACCCGGAGCGAAGAAGGACACCAGGCAGGAGGAGAGGATGTACCAGGTCTCGTCATTCAGCTCGCACTTCCTCTCGTCGTGCTTGGTCATGAGAAGAGGGGGGAAGGAGATGATGGTAGATATCACCCACACCACAGTGATCATGGACTTGATGCGCTTCGGCGTTCGCTTCAGGTTGTAGCTCACAGCCTTTGTCACTGACCAGTAGCGGTCCAGACTGATGGCGCACAGGTGCACGATGGAGGAGGTGCAAAACAACACGTCCAAAGCCAGATAGAAGGCGCACCAAGTACTTCCAAAGAACCAGTAACCCATCACCTCATTGACTAAGGAGAACGGGATGACCAGGGTGGCAACCAGGATGTCCGCCGACGCCAGGGAGACCAGGAAAAGGTTCTGTGGCGCACGGAGTGCCCTGCTGGTCAAAACCGCGACAATGACTAACACATTGCCTACAATAGTCACAGAAATCATTACAATAACTACAAGTATGATGAGTGCCGTGGCTGCCTCCGGGTACGGCAGTGAGAACGGTGCGTCGGTGGTGTTGCCATTCCTGGAAACGTTTTCCAGCAATACATTTAAATCCGTCAAATCCATTCTGGCTGAAATCTGTTCTTTCGGATCATTTTTGATATATTTTCTCCCTCTTAAAATAACCGAGGCCGGGCACGCTGCGCTGCGTCGCTACAGATCGGTGCTCCGCTGTGCGCAACGCTCCTGTTCAGAACAAACGCGGCGCATCACACAGAAAACTCCAAAGCTGCAAACGACACCGATTTCCTGAAATAGCATGTGTTGCATGAAAGTTCGTGAACACAGTTCTGGCACTTCCACCCGATCCCGAACAAAAAAGAAAACATGTGAACAAAGTCGCTCCCTTGTTGTTACAGTGCCCTGCGTAACGCTGGCTGCTTCTGTTTCTCTTTGGAGAGGAGCTGGCGAGCCACGCTGCGGGTGGAATGGATGTTCTCACAAGAGTGGGGTGACATCACAGCGAGTACCAGCCCATCTTCAAAACCCAAGCACGGAATGAAAGAGAGAGAGAGCAGATAACATTCCCTGCATGTCATTTCTCCTGGGGTTGTTGTGTTTCATCTGTCCCTGGTGTTGTTTTTTGAAATATTTCTCAAAGTTAAAAAGTATAAGTTACAAAGAAAGGTTCACCACACCCATTTTAAGTTGTGTGTATTTTGTCTTGTTTTCATTAGGTGCATTTGTTATTTTATTGTATTTTTTTATGTATTGCTAGTTGCACAACTGAACTTAGAACTACCCTAACCCGACAGTTCTATATATACACTGTTTCCTTAAATTGAATTTAGAATAAGAAAAAACAGTTTGCAACAAACATGAATTTACCTGTTTTATTGATTATTCATCCATTTTTTGTGTGTTTTAACCCTTGTGCGATGATTCGCTCTAACAAAAGCCCCAAAATAAAGCAAATGAATTGAATTTTAAATCCACAATCTATTTTGCATGATAAAGCAATATGTTATTTATCAATTCAACTCAATTTAATTCCTTTTTTATCACGTATTTTGGTTACACAATGCAAAAAGGCGATCAACAATATTACACCTTTTTTTTCTTTTACCACAAAGTGTTTTAACAGTTTTCTTTTACACAGTAAAGGTTTATTATTGTAATTATAGAAATGTGAAGTTTTTACTTCTGAATTAATTAGACTGAAAGGGAACAAAAAGTCAACAGTTTGGAACTTTTAAGTCAACTGGTCATTCCTTAATATTTTTTGATGAGATCAATTTAGGAAAAGTCATTAAATTTCAAGTCGGAAAAAGATCGTTTCGGGTATTTTTTCTACAGGTAAACATGCCAGTGCGTCACTTTTGACCCGCAAGACAACACAAGGGTTAAGTACAGTTTTGCTATTGATATGCCAACCCAAGATTATGAGTGGCCTTCATCAGAGCAGAGCACCCCTGGGAAAGCTGATCCCATCTCATATGCTTAAAGTCAAATTGCTAACTTCTTGCTGCACATTAGTACCAGTTAAATAGACGTAATTCCTTGAATACTGCAAAATATATGAGTAGATTTTTAGATAAACAAGTTAGATTTTCGAGACACACATGAACTCAACTTTATCTATTTAGCCAACTTGATGACAGATACTTTTTAGTATCAGAATAATACAGATAACCTTTTTAAACTATTATGACTGAAAATGTCAATAGAGAAAAAGCACATACACACACACATATAATATATATATATATATATATATATATATATATATATATATATATATATATATAATTGTGGAATATAATCACCAGAGTGGGTTAATTCATACAAAATCCAATTTTTTTCCACCACTGATTTATAAGAATTACTTTTCAAAAAATAAATTTAGGTTCAGTAACCAACTTGTCTCGTCTCACATTCTTTTCCAATTACAATTTTAGGGAATGGTTGTCCAGGTTTCTGTCTCAAGGCAAAGCCCACTGCGGTTTATATGCACAATCGCTCTTCCATTATTCATGTAGCGTAATCTGGGGTCATTCTCTGCAGCCACACTGAAGCCGACTGTTATACCTGTTGCAGTTTTGTCTGTTTGCTCTCAGTTATATCAGATGTGTGCAGCTGGGACAGACAGCCAGAGGGATAATATACCTGGATGCAAATTGCCGGGGACTTAGAAAAAATATCACCATATTGGATGTTGCTGTAGAAGAGAAAAAAACATTACTGCTGACAAGAAAGAGTCTGTCTAACACACCCAGATCACCAGTTCTGAGTTGAATATATATATTTTTAACATAAATAGCATCTGCTGCGAGGCTATCGGGCTGGGATTTGTAACCCATCTGAAGCTGCATAAAAGCCAGCTTTTGCAGATATGTGCACGGTTGTGTTCACTCTTGAGAGTGAGTTATGTGGAGGCTCAAGACGAACATTGGCTGCTGTGAGATAAAACCTTAAAAAGCAGATCCAGGGAATTTGATAGTGAAAGAGGAGGCGGATTCACTTTATCAAGCCTCTTTTTTCTCTACTTTTTGCTGTGAAAGTAAAACAACAAAAAAATTGTGTAAAGGTCATAAGAAGGGCTCATGTCATTACGTATCACTAGTATGTGGACACCTGCCTTGAGGGTTTATCTCCATTGTGAAATCAGGAAAAAAAGCTGCCTCAGGTAACTAGCGTCCTCGAACACATGAATCATCTAAAGCAATGAAATTTTATAATTTTTGCCCATTATTTTATTACCTGAGGAACCAAGATATTATGTGCAGTCATAACAAGCAGGTTGTTATGCACATATGATGAAAGATATCCAGCTATTACAACGGGTTCTTTTATTGCTTTGTTTGAGCTTTAAAGGGCAGCTACAGATTAAAATTAGCTCGAAGGGAGCTAGAAGGGTTGATACAAAATATATGAAATAGGATATTTTTGTAGGTAATTGTCAAATTATATCTTCACAGTTGTTCCATCTTTTGTATGTTTTCTGCTATCTGTAGGTTTCCAAAGATGTAAATCCTTTCACATGTATTTATTATAACAATGGTTTTTATAGAAGAGGCATTATTCAAAGGAGTTCAGCATGTTTATGGAGAACAAATACAAAGAGTTGAAAATGTGGCTCTGATCTCATCCTAGAAAATTCCCATGAGACCCAAAAAGGTTCAAACATGAAAAAGGAATTAGATACAAATTTATTTTATTTCTTCTCAGGGTCTGCTTCTTGTAATACAACATCTGACATCCCATGACTTTTACTCCCTCATCTGTTTGGCTAAAAAAACATCACACCGAATGAAGTGAGTACAGCACAAATCAAGGCATCCCGCAAATCAAATACCATCCAGGAACACGTTTTAATAGAAACTACAGCCAATTTTGAGCAGAGAAAGTCGATGAGCTATTTGCCATGCCGCATGTTGGATATCTTTGTGGCACACATGACCCCGGTGTGACGCACATGCCAAATCCATTTACCGTCACATTTTTAAATATTATCAGCACAGAAGTGTCGGAAGCAGCACAAATAGATGCTCAATCAGCTTTAAACACATCGACTCATCAATCATTAGATATGCTGAGCGATTTGACAACTTGTCCAACTGCCAGCAGGTAATGTTTTGAGTCATGTGGCTCTAGTGGTAATTACTGCCCTCAGAAATTATTCATTAGCTCAGAGCTGCATATTAGTATGCGACCTGAAAGTCATTTTAAAGCAGAGCAATTCCTGCACATATACGTTCTCAGACTTTCTGAGGTCACTGCTGAGCTAGTTGCGTTGTGTACAGGACTCCAGGTCATTTACAAGAATTGTAGACATTTCTGATCAGCCTGTACAGGGAGAAATTGTTGTAAAAATATGAAGTTATGCTGACACTTGATGAAGCAGATAATCTTGAGTTTGATTTTCAGTATGAATACAGACCAGGGAAGCGGGGCCTCACGATCCTTCTGACTTTTTGGGTTATAAGTAGGAGGCATCAGAAAAGTTTCCACAGGGAGAACTGGTTTGTGGCAGCCAAGCATTCATAGTAACTTTTTGATCCTTCGATGTCAGCTCTTCCTATCATTGTGAAGCAGAATTCACCAAGGGTTGGATTGTTCACCCACTCATAGGGAATGTGAGCGGGACTTAGACCGTCGCGAGACAGGTAAGTTTTACCCGACTGATAATGTGTTGTTGCAATAGTAATCCTGTTGTAAAAATATGTAGTTATGCTGACATTTGATGAAGCAGATAACACTGTTTATTGGCAATACAAGACAGACTGGGTCAAGTGCACACAATATGCAGGCCTGTAACAAACCCACAAATATTGTACAAATATTCATTGATGATTTTTAAGCCTGCTTTGTGATAGGCTGACGACCCATCCAGAGTGTAACCCTCTCACCCAATGACAGACAGCTAGTTATAAGCAATATATTAATGACTGGATTTTTAAGCAACAATCAATATTCATCCAATGCAGCAACTTTATTTGTGTAAATTTTCCAAGACTTCATGTTCATTGGACTTTATATTGTGGTTTGAAATTACAATTACACCTTAAATCCCAAAACTGAAAGGATAACAGAAGTTTGCGCTTTAATTTTGCAGCCACAGATGCTGTTAGAGACAAAAGAAAAGACCAGACTGCAAATGTACCAGAAGGCTCTGCTTCAAAATGTTTGTGTGCTAAAAATGTTACGCCTACACTTTAATATTCATATATTTGGCAAAAATATCAACAGTGCTTAGGGAAAAAATAATAATAATAAAAAAATTTTAAAAAATTAAAAAAATCAATCCCAGATTACAGATTTCATTTTATTTTGTAAAATTCAAATGCTTCGAATTAATTTTAGTAACTCAGATGACCAATTTCAAGAAAAAAATATTTGATATGAAATGATCATTTCAATGAAACATGTGGGGGAAGAATCGTTACAAAAGATGAACTGTAGCAAAAACCAACAAAGCATTTAAGACAAAGAACATGAGAACAAAAGTCAAACAGCGGATGTGATGTGATGATTTGGGGCTGCATTACTTCTTCAGATCTGCTGTTCTTCAAAGCATGAATTCAGCTACCTACCAGATAATATTTAGCCATCAGTTTGCTTCCCTTAGCTTGGATCAAATTTCAGAGTACAAAGGACATTTTCATGCTGAAATAAATCTCCAATGTAGTTGAATTACTGTAAAACAATTCTGCAATCAAAATTACTCTGCAACAGTGTTAAAAACTTATTGCAAGTCACCACAAATACCTAATAGCAGTTGTTGCCACCGAGCAACATGCATCAAGTTTGGAACAATGGAGCAAATGGGTTTGAATGTTTTTCCCCTAAATGTATAAAACCATCAATTAAAACTTAAATGTTGTAATTACTGAATCGTTCAATGCTTGACAAAGAAGCAAAATAACAGAAAAAAATCAAAATGTATTTTTTAAAATCTTTTAAACGCTCCTCATCTTGATTGTGGATGTTAAAAGACGGAAAGTGTTTATCACTGAAAGAGGAATAAGTTCAGAGGTGACTTTTTTATTCATACAGATATTATAACATTTGATTTTCTTGGTGGAAAATATTTTACCTAAAGAATTTAAGTCAAGAAAAATACTGCTATTTGTATGTTCTTGACTGCAAGGTTTTTGCAGCCTTTGACAGAAAATCACATTTTGATGGTCTCAGAATGAATGTCAGCATCAACCAACAATTGGAAACCTTTAAGTCAATTTTAGATGGAATTGGTCTGTATTTTTACATCTTTTCTTAGGAGGCATGGAATCAAAGAGCCAATTATTTATGTAGAATCATCTGCTATGGTTGCATGTTTTTTTTTTTCTTTCACCCTATAGCACAGGTGTAACTGTAAAGTGTAGGTAAGTAAATGTAACTTCACTTTCTTCAAGGTTTTGCTAACAAAAGTCTGTTGAATTCTTGGTTGTATGGACTGTAATTAAGTGAATTAAGTGGACTTAACTTTTTTCAGGTCTAATTAGCATGTAATTTAAATAAGTTGACAGAATTGAGGTAAAAATCTTTCAAAAATGTACATTTGAAATAATGTGTATTTGGCCTGCAATATATCCCACACTGCATTGCACCAGCAGTGGAGAATGTGAGTGCAGAAAGTTTAAATTTTTTGAAACAACTATTTCATTTATTATAAAATTTTGTTGAAGATATTTAGGGTGAGATAGTAGACCTCACAGCTTCATCAATAAAGTTGGTTAATCAAACATGAGCCTAATTTGAGATGTGCTCCAGAGTCAAGCTTTTTTTAAAGGGGCAATATTATGTATTTTCCAGGCACATGGTGCCTTTTTATAGCCAAACAAAGTAACAAGGTTACCTTTCCTTCAATTGTTATAAAAGTTCTATTTATATATCTAATATATCTTAAAATAAATTTGACATAATTTAACACCTTGAAATTTGGCCTCTGTCTCTTTAAAAACTTGCTGTTTCAGGAAGTCATCACAAGAGTGCTCTTCTATTAACCCTTTAACAAAGTTTTTTTTCTGCATTGCACTGATAATTAGCTCATATAATGAGCTCAGCAGATGTGCAATTCCAACAGGTGTTTACTAATTGCAGCTGGCTAGTTTGAAGGAGACGAGCCATGGGTGTCTTGGGGAAGGGGTGCTCCGTGAAACAAAAGTCCATATTTCTGTCCCTCTAAAATATAGTTTGTGTAACCTTATCTTGTGCATTTCTTCATTTTCTGTAGACATTTATGTGGAAAAACTACATTACAAGAGCAAAAGCAAGAAACAATTTTTATAGATATGCAAAAAATAATAAGTTAGCGGTGCTATTAAATGATTACACCTTAAGTTAACATAAGGTGTGCATTCTAAAACATATGTTATATGTTAATGCTAATCAGTAAATTGAAAGAAAACTAGAATATTTTGAGGAAACAATTTTGCTTTTATTAAAGTAAGGAAAATTTATTGGAATGTTTTTAGTTAGATAGGGTCAAGTTCAAAATCTTCAAAACTCTTACTGAGTTTAAATAATAAAAAGTTGTCATTGTCAATTTAGGGAATTGCAACATGCTTAGATTTATCAAGTTAAATTATTTTAACAAGTTACTGTTACTCATACACTAAATGTATTGGAAACTTCATTTTTTTAGACTAGTTTTGATATGATTTTACAATGTAGCAATTTGAATAGCATAGTGCAATCATTATTGCACTAATGAAAACACAATTTGAAACACTACAAACAAGACTCAGTATAGTGTCATGTAACAGATTTGAGAAATACCCTATTCTTTCAGCAATAAATTTATTCCTGTTAATTTACTCAAAGCAAAGCTTCTTAGCCATTGACATGGAGCTCTACTTCAGTATCTTTGCATTCTGCAATACAATACATGTCAGTAGATAAACCAGAGATATTCTGGGAGGGGACCTTGTTTGTATTTTTCTTTTTTCTGCTTTAATCCTCTCTCCTCCCTGTCTTGCATTTTTCTTTCCAAAGGAGGCTATTTGGCTGGATGTGAACTGAACCCACTGCTGCCTTATGTAAGATTCCAGGAATAAACAACCTGCGGTGGTGTGTGGAAACCTTAGCACAGGTTTCAGGTGTTCTGCTATTGTTAACAATTTTAGGGCGATCAAGCTGACAAAATTTGTCCAGGCTCAGTACGGCAGCTTAAACACTGTAAACATATATTTATTTGCATTTTTTATTTAAAAGGTTCTTGGCTCACATTTGTCTGTTTACTTTTTGGAGTGGGAAGGAGTCTGTGTATCTGTGAGTTAGCCACACTGTGATTCTTTTTTCAGTAATCTTGCTCTTCTGCATCTCCCACCTTCTCTCACTTCTGCTCTCCCTGTTAGTGGCCTTGGCAGTTCAAAAGAAATACATGACACGACCTTTATCGTGCCCCAAACAAACAAGATTATCCTCAGATGTTTGTCACATCTAGGACCAAACTACACTGGAATGTGAACGTGTGACTAGATTAATAAATCGTCAAAGGTCAGATTTGAGCTTTGAGTGTGATGCAGAAATTTTTTTTAACAATTACATGTAATTGTCAAGTCTTTTACTCTCTTAAGCCACTTCAGCTTTTGCCTAGACTTGGAAAAGCTTACTTCCTCCAAAGAGACACAGGAACAACTCATCTCAGTCACATCTTTTATTTATCCTTTTTTCTTGTCTTTAGATGAATCTCATCAACAGCATATGAGCATTTGGCTACTCTTTGGCTCTGAAGCCAAAGAGTAGGTTGAAAACCTACAAACAGATAGGAGAAATATTAATCGTAGATCACAATGAGTTAATTTTAACTTTAACTAATTAACTAGTTTCTCAAGTAATAATTTAATAATTTACTAGTGAATAAATAAATAAACTATATTCCAAACAGTGCAATTAATTTGTTTCCAAACACATGAAAACCATTGCATCAAATGCAATTTGAATGGCGTAAACTGTGAATAATGTCCATTCCTATCAGTGGTGCCTTTGAGGAAGCTTTCAGTTGAGGTTCTTTGTCTGAAGAGAGATCATTGTGAGCACAGGTGTGCCAAGTTACCTTATAGATTTGGCTGCTGAGCTTGAAAAGTGAAAGGGATGGGTGCGCTTGATTCTTTGCGAGGTGCGTGCTAGTTGGGTGGAGAAGGTGAATACGTTCAAAAGGGTACCATTTTCTGTTTTAACTTGACAATGATAAAAATTAATTGTCTCATCTTTAAATTTGAATACCAAAAGCAAATACAAACAGGTCAAGAAAGCTGGCTGTGGTACTTCTCTCCTGATATTTGCTTATTTTTACAAATACATAAATATAGTTTTAAGGTTTAAAGTCTCAAAACTGTATTTTAAAGAATCTTTGGCCTACATGAGGTATCAGACTCATCAGTCAACAAACTGAGGCAATAATTTACAGTCTTGGACAATGACAAACAGTAAAAGGTTGCCTTACTCAATATATAGCAACTGTTACGTTCAGGTGGTAGGGTCAGACTTAGGTTTTTAAACAATATGAATGCATAGATATGTCCTGAATTGAATTAATGATTGTGCTTCTGCTGGAAGTGATGCCTTGGACTACCAACTGAGTTTTGCTAGATGCCACATCCTACCTGAGCATTGTTTCGGAACATGTCTATTATGGATGATGTACAACAGGAGCTTCACATCATAGATTTGCAGCTGACAAATTTGCAGTAATTAAATGGTTCTGTAATATCAGTAAGGTCAAAGTTTTCAGAGGATGTTTCTGACGTATTGCTTAATGCTTGTGAATATGATGTTATTCTTCATGACAAAGATTTAACAAGATGTCAGAAATGTTTTTGTAAGACTTTGGTCCATGCTGGCATCATGCTGAGTCTATGCCATTAAGAATTAAGGCAGCTCTGAGGGCTAAGGGCGGTTCCACACAGTACTAGCAAGATGCAGAGGCAAGTATGTTTTTTACAGTGCTTGTGCTGTAGTAATACAATTCCTTTTTATGAGCAGGTGAACATTAAATGTAAACATGTTAATGTATTAAGAGCCCTTTAAGTCATATTAGTGACAAAATAAAAGACATCACTTGAGTAAAAGAGGATGAAGCAAAGCAAATCTTGTTTTGGCACCAGCTGTTTGATCAGTTTATGTAGAATGTGCCAATGCATTATTTTCCCCAAGATACCTTTAAAGTATATCTACTGACTTCTCCATGAAGACACAGAAGAGTTAAAGTGATGAGTCAATATTAAACGATAATTGTAATTGAGTTGTGACGTCCAAAGGTCAGAGGGAACATAATTACCATAGGATTTAATTGCACAGCTTTTTAGATAGAGTATGAAGGCTTTGACTGTGATCAATTGGGAATGAAGAGATTTTTAGGAGGAGGAAACAATTAAAGCTAAAGCCTTTTTTTTTATTTGGTCCACATGCTAAGATCTTAAAATGTGTATAAAAAAAAAAAAAAAGGGATTATTTTCTACAAAAATCTAATTTGTAATTTTTAAAAGATCAGGTCACAATTTAAGGACAGACCAGAAATAATTTTTAGATGGAGGTGCCAGAGGATAGAAGAAGAACAAATTGTGTCCTTACAACAATACATCAGTGACTGATGACTAACATGCCCGCCAGCAACATGACCAGGAAATATCACAGTTGTAATGTGATTTGTTGAGGAGCAATAACAAATTCTCAGATTAAAAATTGTGAAGCCCTTTTGT
Source organism: Poeciliopsis retropinna (assembly GCA_010277075.1). Classification (NCBI taxonomy): domain Eukaryota; kingdom Metazoa; phylum Chordata; class Actinopteri; order Cyprinodontiformes; family Poeciliidae; genus Poeciliopsis; species Poeciliopsis retropinna. The sequence goes on along the minus strand of VMRM01000015.1, from coordinate 12,559,117 downwards.
TATAGGTCAGATGACAGATGACTGCACTGACACATATATCAAAAATATACAACAATAAGAGAAAAGCTGCATGTATCAAAGACTAGACATATGTTCTTACTCCATAACTAGGCCTTAATTTTACTCAAACAAAAACTGCACAATCGCAAGTAAATTATTGTAAAAAGCCTTTTATGTAAAAATCCTAAGGTATTATGTGACAGCGGTGAGCATTTTACTGTACTAATTAGTATGAGACCCTTTGACTGCTTTAAAAAATTCTCTGATATTAAATGTATTGTGTAACTTTGCAAAATGTTGAGCAAAATATGACCTTAAGAGAGGCTCAATATCTTTTCAAAGTGCTGCATGCCTTGTTTTTATTTCCTTTGGTTATGGCTTCTGTGTTTTTCAGTGACCGTTTGCATTTCTCCTTTTCTTGGCCTATAAATATTTATTTACCCTTACTTATGCTGGTTTTATTCAAGGAAAATGAGGAGGAGGGTGTTAACAATTCTAAAATAAATTTTAAGTAAGCTTTTTAAGTTCCGTGAATGTAAAGTGAATTATGTTCACACATTGTCACACACTTTTAACAGTTTTAGTTTGAAATTTCTCTAATTTCTCCATATTAGGAGTCTGTGAATTAGATTTCTTTGACCCATGTCCAGCAGTGACAGCTTTGACAGTCAAGTAATTTCTCTCGAAACAACTATTGTTAGGTTTTAATCTACACGGTCCTCTGACTGCTACATGCCCAACTTTAAAAATACTGCTTAGTATTCGAGCCTGCTCTTTAAATCCTGCTGCCAACTCAACCATGAAGCCCTGATTTCTGAGTGAGACTTTGATCTCAGTTCATATTAATTTTGCATATTTCAGTTTCATTTTCACATTTGTCTTTGAGACAACATTTTATCAAGTACAATGAGTTGGACTGTATTTAAAACTTTTTATTTTTTCAAAGTTCATCTCTATGTGTTGAAGTATAGAGTTACGGCTTACATAAAGTTACATAAATTAAACTGAATTTCTCTGGAATGACTCAGTCTGATCGAATTTGATTTAAATGTATCACAATACATAATATATTTATGTATATAAATATATGACTATATGTATGAATGTGTGATCAGATTACTGTTACTGCAGCTGGTGCAATCTGAAACTGGATGAAATGAATTAAATGTAACTGAATTTCTTTTTATTGAACTAAGTTAAATTGAAATGAACTGAACGCAGTTGATAGCACTGTTGCCTGCAGCAAGAAGGTCCTGGGTTCGATTCCCGGGGTCTTTTGCATAGAGTTTGCATGTTCTCCCTGTGCATGCGTGGGTTCTTTCCAGGTACTCCGGCTTCCTCCCACAGTCCAAAAACATGACTGTCAGGTTAAATGGTCTCTGCACCAGCACCCCTATGGACAAGGGTGTTAGAAAATGACTAGATGGATGAATTAATCTAATGCAGTTAATTTGAAAACTAAACTACACTAACCTGAACTGTATTGAATGGAATTGAGTTAATTTTCTTACATTTTTTATGTATCTTTTAAAACTGAGTACATAGACTTTTTTTAACTTCTTTATTTATGCTTATAATCTTGTTCACATAAAATTGCTATGATATTTTCATTATAATTAAAACAGATGGGATTACCTTTACACATTGTTTACACGTTTGACTGTAATAGATTGCAGGTTTCTTTGAGTTACCATTATAGCATTTAATTGATCGTAACTGTCATGTAAGGATCCTGGTATGACACTCGTCACCCTTTGAGGTCACAGATTGTGGAGTGAGTCACTGGGCTCTGGTCCACGGTTAGCCTCTCCTGTCTCCCAATCTGGCATGCTCTGCCATTCAAATAAACCCTGTTACGTGTGCTGAGCTGCTGCAAAGGCACAAAAAATGGACCATACTGACATGCTTCTAGATTTGTGTGGCAAGCATGCCCTAAAGGTCTTATTAGCATGATGGGGCTCCAAGTAGCAATACAGGAATGTGAGAATGTGGCAGCTGGATAGTATCACTGGTGTTCTTTGCTTCACGACAGCTGGCACCTGATACCTCTGGAAGTTTATTTTCACTTTGTCTCTCTACCTGCAGATCTATTGCATGAACTCTCGTGTTTTTCTTTTCTCACATTCCTGACCATCTGCTGGGGCTTTTTGGGATCCTCTGCCAGTCCTTTTTTGTGCTGCCCTGTGGCAACAAACAACAGCTACACATAATTCACCAGACACCCCATGAATGCACTATGAGCATCCATGTACAAAGCTCCATTCTGGTATCGAACTCTCAGCCAACAGTGTCTTTTGGCATAAGATTTGTTTTGATACTTGCTGTTTGGTAGATGTTGTGTGTGTGTGTGTTTTTTTTGTTTGTTTGTTTGTTTGTTTCATTGATTTTATTTTACCATAATCTCTGATCAAGCATCAGAAAGGTTTTAAGAAATTTGATGAAATGCGAAAAGCATATCACAGCACTGACTGATTAAATGCATGAAGCTTAAATGCTTAACTGGAGCATTAATGCACAAACCAATCAACATGATGGGTTAGTATAAATGGGAGCACACAGTTTAGTATACCGATTCAAGCCAGAGCTATGTTTATTACAAAGATGAATTAGCTTCATGCAAACCAGTGCTGTTGTCAGGCCATTAAATTCATAATATCCAACAAGCTGTTTGTGGGCCCAAAGGGGGAGCCCATCAATTTGCTCTGTTTTGAACAAACAGAGGAATGCAAAGAAGGCATAATGAATGAGGGGTTTTGGTAGCATAATGATGCTGCAGAGTGTCGAGGGTTTGTCTGTGACATGATGGGACAAGCACAATTAATCCAGTGTGGAATAGACACTTTCAAAACTATTTTTGGTCTTACTTACTCATCCCTTTATCTTGTGAAGAATGAAAGTAATCCTCTTTAAATTAAATTGGGCATCTCATCTATTCATGTAAAACCTGCCCTCACTGCTTTAGAGTTTATTCAACTCTAGATGCAAACAGAGGCAGTGCATGAATGAGGCAGTAATATGTCAAATTTACTTTTCTTTTAGCTGTACATCATGGTATAATGTTACTCATCAAAAACATGGAGTGTTTTGATGGATTGTAAAGGAGTGTTCATGCTCTGTTTGAGAAATCCTTTAATCATAACAAAGAGCTACATTTTCGACAAGCTCCTTCCCGAAGCTGCAGTCAGACAGAAGTCCAATTTCAAGGGGTTTTATTGCAAAATTTCTTAAAAGTCATGTTTGATATATACAGCATTTTTAGAACAACCGAAGGTAACATAGTCACTTGATTATGCTATAGAACGTTTCATGCTTATCTCAGTATAGGATAGCATCTGCCAAGTCAGCACATCAAAATGGCCTTTACTGTGTATAAATTACAAGCTTTAAATTCTGCACAAATTTTGGTGTATGAAGAGGTCCTCCCTCTGCAGACCTCTTCATATTTTGCACACTGGATTATATTAAATTATATGATGTTATATTGTTTAGTGCTGCGTTGCGGTGTTTGAAACTATCAGACAAAGATTACCTTAATTAACAAAAAGCACTTCTCACATCATGACTTCAATTATTTGTGGAAAAAAATGATCCACAAATCCACAGCCAGCTGGGCTCGCAATTCAATTCAACTCAACGCAATTCAACGCAACTCAATGCAATGCAATGCAACTCAACGTAACGCATCATAAAACAGGCTGACAGGATGAAGCTACTCATTGTTTTAAGCGTTAAGAAAAGACTGTTTCAAACTATCTCTGTCCTAATAGCAGGATTAGTAAGTGTTATTGCTTGATAAATAACTGTTTTTCTAACAGTTTACTGATTGCCAGAGTGTCGGTTTGTTGAATGTGGTACTGTGAAATTTCAGGATGAATACCACATTATGCAACCATCTTCAAAAACACCTGACCTCCAGAAAAGGGGAGAGAAGAGGAGTTGATCATATTGAGTGTACCTGCAAAAACAGCAGGCTCTTAAGGACTTTATTCTATAATTCTGTCATGTTTTGGCCATTTCACATTTCATTATATTTATTTCATTTTTTGAGAAGAAGGCAGGATATGTCTCCTCCAAACAACCAGTTTTTTTTTTTTCTTGTTTATGGATTTTTTTTTTAGAAATGTTCCTAAATCTATATTTTTCAGATGAAACATTAACAATGCACAATATAGCCAGCCATTGACAAACACCAGCATATCTTTGCTTACCTCCATAACAGTATCCTATGATGAATGTTAAGTATTTCCTCTTCATTGTGTGTTAATGTATGTAAAACTGAGCATTTTAATGGGTTATAAAGGTACCGTCACACTGTCTCTTATCTCAGCATGGATGTAGATGTACCTATGAACAGGTTATACATGGGTTTAGACATGACTAAATTAAGCCCATTTTGTGAAATGTCAGTTCTTTGGATGTATATAACATTTATGTGACAGTGATGATGAACTTCTGATGTGATTTATCTTTTTCAAATGTAATGATTGCCTTATAAAGTGGATATCAAAGTTTAATTTTAGTCCATACTGTACAGAAGTGCCCTGAAGTGGTCAAATAGTTATTATCTTAATTTATTAGAAAATAGGTCAGGCTACCGTGCTGTTGAAGTCACATGATTGGTTTTGGATGGAAGTATGTTGTCATATTGCAAAATGAGATTAAAGATTTTCTCCCATCAATTGCTTTTACCAAAAACAAACACAAATTAATATGATCCCATAAAATGAATACATACATGAACATTTCATCATTTTGGACAGAGACAGTTATGTTGAAATATATATATATATATATATATTATATATATATATATATATATATATATATATATATATATATATATATATATATATATATATATTATATATATATATATTTAATATATTTTTATACATATATTGAAAATGATGCTGCAGGAGATAAAAACCTATTTTTTTTAGCACATGTTAGTTGGAGGGACAGATGATTTATGCATTTTAGATGTGTTTGTTTTTTGCTTAACAGTATTGAATATGCTTGCAGGAGAACTAATGCCTAGCATTTTATAGCACAGTGGCAGGATAGTTGGAGGGAACATAGTTCTGTATGCATAACAGACCACCAGTATTGTCTTGTCTTGTATGCAGAAGCAGACACCTTCTGTTCCAAAGTATGACCAGCATTTTATGGTGGCAGGCTTTGTAGGAACATAGTCTGTACATAAACAGACCAAGCTAGTAGGTACATTGGTGATGCAGTAAAGCATGAGTCCTCTGTTTCCTGAAATATTAAGTAGCAGCACATGAAAGGGTGGCTGACACAATCCATGTCAACCATGCACAACAAAGCTTATGGTACATTGCTGTATTAGCAAGTAAACAATGAGTCCTGTATTGTCAGGTCCTGAATGGCAATGTATTACAGTTAGCAGCAATGAAATGGTGGGTGACGTTAAGTCTTGAACCCTGCACACAAAGCTTTTTTTCTTGCTGTATTAGCAAGAAAAAAAGAGCTATAATTGTCAGGTTGAGTGGCCAATGTTACATTATCCAATAAATTGGCTTAGTTCGTTAAGTCTTGAATGACAATAATCATGCTCAGCAAAGTCGATATATATGTCAATAAAAATGATCAGTTAAAATGATACTGAAGTCTCAAACCTAAAGACACTGTAGAAACAATTTTCAGCTGAACACCCACAAAATGCTCATCTCATTTCACATGATAACAGAAATTACTATAAATGACAAATATATTCATTTGGACAGCCAAGGCCTGAGCTGCTCAGTCAGCTCCAAGTACCCATTGTTGTATTCCAAGCATGTATTGGTCCAACTCTTCATGAGTCCAGACGATAGCATTATACATTTAAACAATCCAAATCTGTCTCCAAAAGAATCCATTGTGATATTCTGTCTGTCGTTGACCTCCTTTCACTCTTCTGATCAGAAAACCTATTATGTTGCCAAGTTTACAGTTGTTTACACCTGCTTGTTACGTCCTGTTACATTGCCCTGTCGGCCAGTTCATATCCATGTCAGGTTTTTGTGCTTTCTATTTTTCAAAGCCAGTACACAAAGTCTATAGATGGTGTCAAAACGAGATTCACAGGTTGAAAGTACAAAACAATATTGAAAAGAGGTGCATTTACGGCCTTTTAAGGGACACTTAAAAGGCCCTTAAAAGTGCCTCACCATTTACATATAATTTGCATAAAATGTGTAGCTGGACCATGAGTATGCAGTATGCATGGTCTCTGAAAGTAGTTTGGCTCAAGCAGAAATGAAAGTATTAGAGTATTAGATATGTAGAAAGACAATGTCAGAGTGAATTTCTTTGAACCCACCAAAACACAAGAAAATGTGCAGTAGTGCAATTTGGTTAGATGATTTCAATTTTCCCCACAGCTCTAATGATCAAGCAAATGTAGCGCAAGCACTCACTCCCATTTATGTTAGATTAAAATTTTAAATTTTCTTGTTTTCTTTATGTTCTCATGCCAAATAAACTGATCCAAATGACCCTGGACTGAAAACATTGCTGTGCAATAAATATAATTTTCCTCAATTTACATTTTAGGCGAATTTCCGATGCAAAATTTGTACAGCAGTTTTGTAATGCTAAAAAGCCAAAAGATGATTCCCAAGGCACACGCAATATGCGGATATAAACACAGCCTATACGTATTAACCACCCTAATAAAGTCTTCACACTGCTGAATGGATGTCAGGAGGGTTGTATGTGTCTGACGGCAGTGACTCATCCTGCCTAATATTTCCTCACAGCGTGAAATGGTTGGAGACATCTGAGGTTAATAACCCTTTTCATCCAATTACATGAGACGCTGAAATCAAAATGTAAATTTCTTTGAAAAAAAAAAAAAAAGACAAGCAAAATCATTGTGTTTCTACAAACCAAGTGGGATTTAACAATGCGTGTAATAAGAAAAAATAGAATTCAAATAATAGTTAAATAATCTATTTGTAAAAAAAAAAAAAAAAAAAAAAAACATGAAACCTCCAAGGCGGCAGTAATTTTGTGGGCGCTGGAATTACATCTTAAATCGTGGGGTTCACCTTGTTGATTCGTGCCTGACAATTACATAAATGCGATTAATTTGTGAAATGTATAAATTTGAGAAAAAAAGAGTCTTTTCTTAACAGTTAGCTGCCATGGAGACAAATTGAAAGAAAAAATGAAGGAAGCATATTCACAGAAGTGCTTAAGAAAATTTAAAAGCAGAAGAAAAAGTGAAAATCAGATTGGAGGAAGTGGTTTATTCTGAATTTGATATTCTAAAAACGCTTAGCAGCATTATGTGCATGCATGGAGAGCTACTGACATGTTTTTTCTCCGTCTTTTGAACATCACGAGTGCCATCCAGTGGTGACAAATGAGACTACATATTCACTCAGAATAGAATAGAATAGAATAGAATAGAATAGAATAGAATATGTTGTATTGTCCCTTAGAGAAGAAAATTGTGTACCAGCAGTAAAGTGACAGAAAAATTGATGTATGTATAGTCACAAAAGATTGCAAAAAAAAAGAAGAAATATGAGACTGTGAAATAACAGTAATTTTACAACATAAGAAAAAATACTGGGGGGCATAGTGTTATAACCATGTCTCGAAGCTCCTGGGAGGATAATACTCTTTTGTGCACCTACAAGTAGTTTATTTCTGTAGGAGCTCTCTAGTTCTGCAGTTGTTTTATGTATGACCACGAGTGAAGTTTCTTTGCAGATTTCCTCTGTCTTCCACCACCCTTTGTGAAGGGGGCATTCTAGCACAGAAATAAATAAATAAATAAATTGTTATAGCTTCCAGTCCATTGAGAAGGCCTGAACTGATGATGATTTATTATTTCAATCCTTTTATCTCATCAAGATAAATGGAAATTACAGCTGTTTCACCATTGAAATAAACTTCAATCACTGTTATTAACCTTGTTTCCTTACTCGCTCTGTTACCCTACCATTACAAAAAAAAGAAAAGAAAGAAAAACTACAGCATTTTATGGGCAGTTACATTAAACAAAAACTGACTGCACTCCCTCGGCCTTTACAATTATATGTTTTACTAATGATTTTTGAGGTCTTAAATATGACTTGATCATGTTTCTAGGCCTGGTTTTACGTATACCTGCATTAGCTGGAAGGCTGACAAATGTAGGGTATGCTTTTGCATTCCTGTACAGCAGGTGGAGGTAGCTGCAACTACAAAGTTTCATTTGATGCGCCAGACAAAAGAGGAAAAAAATGACAGAGGAAAACAAGGAAGCGGTGAAACGATACCTATCATTTTCGTTCTGCTGTTATGAGGTTATAGCTTGCTGAAACGTTTTGAGGTGGTTTATTTGAACGCCAGAAATGGCCGACTTTATGAGTGCGGCGTGGAATTCTAACCAGGAAATGCTAACATTGTCCCGAACAATTGTCTTTGTTCGGGACAATGCCAGCCACCGCGGGTCCGCATGACGAGGTGAAGCTTGCGTGAAGCCTGCTCTCGTAGACCTTCTGCTCCGTGTGAGGCGCCCGATGACGGAGGAGAGATGGAAGAAGTGATCTCCCTCAGCTCAGACGACTCCGATCTAGAGATCGTCGGCTCGTACGGTGGCTTCGCTAAGTCTGAGCCCCCGCCGCCGCTGTCAGAGGTTCGAGTGGACGTCGAAGCGGTAAACGTCAACATCCCACGGGTAAGCTAACGTAGAACGTTGTTGCTATAGAAACTAGAAACTAGAACCTTTAAACTAATACTGCATAGGTGTTAGCTTGAAAAATCGCACCACGCTGGTGCTGAATGGGTAAGAACTTATTTATAACGCAGTACATGTTCTTAATTTCTAAAAAAAAAATGTGCGTACTTCTTTATCTAAGGTCACAAAATGCTAAAGTTGGAAGCTGAAATCGCATAACAGCACATATTGTAACTCGTTTGTCTGTCGAAGCACGTCGATTGAATTAGCAGGCTTGTTTTATTATATACAGTGTCCGCAGCTCATGAGTTTACTTCTCCCCTGTATTTAGCTGGGCACATCTTCCTATTAGATCCGTCCTATTGCAGAAAAGCATTACACAGCATGGAGCTTACACCACCATGTTTCACCAGTGGCGCAAAAACAATGTGGGGAATTTTCTTTTCTAGTCAGCATTTTATGTACTTAACAGCTGTTTGTATATGAAATGATCAATAACAGAGAACAGCACTGATTTGGCTCCCCTCCCTTCCCACCAGCCGCTCTCCCCTCCCATACAGGTAGCTTGGGCAACGTGCCTTTGAGAATTTTCCTTTAAAAGGAAAATTTAAAAAAATTTCCTTTTAAATTTGAATTGTAGTAATAAACTCGATAACAGGGAGCTAAAGATGGGGCGGCAGAAAAAAACTCCTGGGCACAAAACAGAAAACGGAAGAGGGGGAAAGATAAAGATGTTGGAGAGACGAAGAAAAGCTTTTCAAAGTGGTTGAAAGACAGTTGGTAAGTAATGTCAATGTATCAACAAGAGAGTTCTAAATATTCAGGTTAGCTTAAGCTTGCCTAAAATGACAGGTGGTTGTTGTTGTCTCCGCTCAGTATTGAACCAATACGGGACGCGATTTATTCCGTATTGCTATAAATGTCTGATAGACAAACCTGTCACACACATCTCAACAATAAGTGTAATAATAATGACCAAACAAAACACGGGAAATAGTCAGGTCAGCTAAATTGTCGTTGCGGGACCGAAACCCTCCTCCCCAAAACCCCACGAACTCACTCCGTTGCCTAGAGACGGATACTACGCAGCCGAGGTGAGCTGCTATCAACCCGCGTCTTTTTAAAATGTCCACCCGATACTACACCGTCCGTAGAAGCAAAGCCTCTGGCAAAAATACAGACGTGAGTGGGAAGACACACATTCCAGGCTAAACAATGAACAAAGTTTAATAGGGGCATTAAAAAAATGGGTCGATATTCAGTGGGTTGATACCAGACAGAATGGGTCAGGAGAGGAACACCGCAGAACCTAAAGAACCAGACATCAGTCTCTTCATCCCTTAGTCATTTCCTGAGATAAAAAAAATTATATAAATTGCTATTTAAAATACAAATAGATTAATAAATAAATTAATACATATTGTGAAGAGAAACCGTTTATTTTTTTCGACATTAAAAACGTTTGTTAGGATTGTGTAGGGAAAACGTTGATATCTTTTATAAAGAGTGTTCTGTGGTCAATGTTATTTCACCATTTTATTAATGTGGGTTGCCAGTTTGGATAATGCTTCCTATCAAGCTATCAGAATGATAGAAAACATGCTAACAAAATTCCTCAGCCCTGCAACCCACAGGCAGTTCTCGACACAGGCTAACAGAACTGGCTCTTTGGCTTACTTATATATTAAATGATGAAATATTGCCCTGTTTTTTGTTTCATTCTCTTTTAATTGTCCTGTAGAAAGCGACTTATTCACATATATCTACATTTATTATTATTGATACTTTAATTAAAGATGAATTGTACAAGTTTATGTCATTTGCGGAGTGCTGATGACATGTTTTGTGGTGGGACCTCTATCCACCTTATTCCTGGGAGGCTTACTGTGGAAACTATTTTGGGTCCTACTTCTGGCAGCCACTGGAAGTAGCAGTATTTCTTATGGGGGAATTCTTCTGCCATTATCCGAGAGCACACATGTTCAGTCTGAAAGCAGGATTTCATGTATTTTGTTCTCAAAACTTTTAATACTTTTGCTACCATGCTCATTGTGAAAGGAGGACTTCATGTCTTTCTTCTCAAGACTTGTAACGCTTGTACTCAAAACTTCTCCTCGCGCTCACACTTAGTCTGCTCATTTACAAAACATGGAAGTATTCTTAAAAGATTGTCTGCTAGTCTGCAGCCCAAACCAGCCAAGGAGATGAATAGTTAAAACTTGTTTAAACTTGAGTTGAGTTAAAACTCAAGTTAGAATGTTAAGTTTTAACATTTTAACTCAACGACCTATACCTAACTAGAGGCTGTACACCCTAAGATCACTAGATCTTCTTAAAAGATAGAGTCTCTGAGAACAGTTCTTAAAGATATAGACAGTGTTTTCAGCAAAATTGAATTGACTCTCCAGGAATGACACAAGGAATTTAAAATTTACTACAGTTTGAACAGGTTGGCCATCAAGTGAAATGGGAATCACTTTCAGGTCTTGTTTATCTAATTTAATTAGCTCTACTTCCTTAAGAAAATAAAAAAATATGTTTTATAAGATAATTTATCTTTTACGGTGCCAGTAATTCCGAAATTAATTAATAAAGACTTTGTGGTATTCTGATGGAGAAATGTAATTAGATTAGTTGTGTTACCACCCCCACACCACTAGAGGCAGTGACAAGACCGAAAAGATCCGACTAAGGAGAAGATTTAGAAGTACCCCGAAAACTACAGAATTTGTTAAAAACTATGAGCTGCGCTGAAGTAAATAAAAGACAGAAGTTCAAATACATGCTGAAAGTGAAACGTCTTCCTAAAGATTGAGATATATCACAGATTTCAAAAGAAAATAAAAACGGGAGCCCACAGATAATATAGGAAATAGCGCCCCCTTTACGTCTATCCAATGGTCCCATTTCCAAATAAGTTATGAGAGTGACAGTGGTCCGTGTCCGCCTCTTACTGTTTCCTGCAGCTAGGTCCTTCTCCGCCGCCTGCTATCAGAGAGATGCTCAGTACACAGGATCATAATTGTGAGTTTAATCACGGGGAGCGACAGGAACATGAGCGCTAAGTTTTGTAGCGGAATGACTGTGAGTTAGCAGCTCGTTTCTCCGAAAAACTTATTGAAATAAAGAAGAGAAAATCAGCAAAGCTGCTCAGAGTTCTGAGCTCGGGTAACTGTTGTGTTGTTCGTGGCCGTACTCAAATAATCAGACCAAGTTTAGTTTGTGGCTTCACCAAGTGTGTTTTGAACGTGCTCCAAACACAAAAGCGGTAGTTTTCGTCGCCTAACGAGAGATAAGGAAATAAAAAGAGTTTGGCTAAAAATTAAAAACTTTGAGAGAACCCAAAATGCTTTATGCGTGCTGGTTTCATTGTGTGGATGAAAAGCCAACGGAAGAAAACTCGCATCTGCATCCGAAGCAACTGAGTCAGTGAAGTAGCTAGATATGCTAGTGCGGGTTATTTGCGGACATTTCGTCAGGTCACCATCCCACCCCGCAATAGCTGTAGGTAGCGATAAAACAATATTGCCACATTTAAACTATAATAGCGTGTGTTCCCACATATTTTATAGCCTAAAACTTCAGACCAAAGCCGGTTAGCGAGTTGCTAAAATGTAAACAAATGACGGTTCCGGTTTGCGGCGGAAGTCGCGCCTATAAATCACGCAAAGCCTCATGGGGGCTAGGAATAAGATTGATTTACCAAACAGGTGACTTCTGATGGCAGTTGGCGGCACTAGGGATTATTTAGAAGAGACTAAAAGGGGCTATATAGATAAGAGAGGTACATATTTATAACACGTGTTCTTTCATATGCCCATCTTGTCTTTCTTTTCTGTCACACTTTGAAAGTATTCTGCTCATTTTGGTGACATTTCCCCTCTTTTTTCCCCAGCATTACATTGACCTCACTGATCCAAGATGGGCTTGTCCAGAGCTCAAGCTGCGCCCAAGGTTTAACTTCCCAGGCTCACCTGTTATAGACTTGACTGCAAATGAGACAAAGGAGATAAAGCCGGAGACAAAGAGCCCCCTTGCCTTGACTGAGACAAGCGTGACAAAACCAGAAATAAATGGCTGCTTTGAAATTGGTGACTGTCAGTTCAACCAAAGCATTATGAATAAAAATAATGTCTTAAATGGCCAAGGTCTTAAACTACAAGAAAACTCTTCCGGACACTCCCACATCTTCCCTCTACAGCAGGACTGTGGCACCCAAAGTCCAAAGCAGAGACGTTTGAATTCTCCGATGCAACCACAGAAGCAAAACCTTGCAATACAACCCTCTCAGGATGCACCTGATGTGGAACTAGATCAATTGCCTTTTACTGAATCACATGGCAAGAATCTGAAAACATCAGGCAATTGTGTTCAGCTAACCAAAGATTCTCCACAGATGTCACTGTATTTTAAACCAAACAATCACTTTGAAGCACAAGAATCTGCAACTAGTTCAGAAATATTTTCTTCTACATTATACGTTTCTCTCACAGAATCTACTGTCCCTAAGTGTCTTCCTGTCATGTTGAAATCTACAACAAACGAACATGAAACCCCTCAGGAATATACAAGCAACCTGTTGCAAGATCAAGCAACGCAGGACCTACAAATTTCAACTGACTGTCCTAATGCGAGATATGATGATGCAAACTTAAAGCAGCACAAAACTATAGAAATTAAGCTAGATGGCTTTCATTCATCTGACATGATTCCATCATCAACTTCATATCAAGATAAAACACAAAAAGAAGCTATTTGCTCCAATTTGGAAAAGCTGGACTTAGATCATTCAGAATCTGGACAAAGAGCTCTCTCTGATCATCCTTCCTCTCATTCTTCTCAAAGTTCTAAAGCTGACTCTGTCTCACACCCAGGTTCAAGTCTTCTCAATCATACAAACGAAGGTGGCCAATCACCCAGGGCTCCCTACATGCCTAGTGAAAAGATGCATGAGTGGGAACTGGAGTCACAGATCTATGCAGAGGATACCGGAGGTGATAGTCCAGTGTCCTTGCCTTGGCAAGGAGAAAGTGATAGAGAAGACATGAATGAGGAGAGCAGATGTTGCACAGATTTCCGAGAGGCCAGTAGAGAGGATCGTAGACATGTGTGCCCAATCACTCTTAAGAAATTAATGGCTGGACACCATCAAGTCCTGGTAGGATACACCATGTTTATGCTTTATTTTCTATAGCTCTCAAAGCTTCTTTATACAGATGCAAACAAATGTGTTGGCTGCTTGTTAAAGATGTAGAAAGTTTTAAAATAATTTCTTATTTTATTCCAGTACCATATTCTTGCAATGATTTTGTTGAAAACAAAGACAACCTTTAATTTGAGTTCATTAATTCAGTAGGAACCAAATTGATAGGTATTTTCTCAGCGCAAGACAGAGGTGAAAACTTACAGACAACGTTTATAAGTTTTTTATCAAGCCTTTTGCAAATGGGGACGACAAAGAGAACTATTCCTTTGAACAGTTCACCATGTGTTCTGACTCTGCTTCAGCGCTTGTCTTTTTTATTAACACAAAGCAAAGCAGGAGTGAAAGGAACATGAGGAGTAATAAATCAAAGAAGGGGCCCATTGTGATAAGAAGGAAGGGGGAACACAGGAACTACACACAGGTAGTTTCACAAATAAGGAGTAGGTAGGAAAACGGCTGCAAGGTTAAGAAAAAGCAAGTTTTGTCTTTCACACGGTTTAACAAATTCACTGAACCTTTACATGAAAAACAAACTAGTAAACCTACTAATGTAAGAATGATAAGAAACTTACTAATTCTATCACAAATCACATACTGAAACACTTTAAATAAAATATCAAGTAAACAATTATTGGTTTCAAAGTAAATCCCTTTATGATCAGTCTAACTGAAGTGTTTCTATAATTTATACATTTTAAGTTTGTCAGTGTTTTGATAAACTTATGCTGGACTTTTTGCTTCCTGCCGGAGAATTATCCGTTCTCCATGCTGAGTTCTTGATATATGAGGTTACAGGAGAGTCAGTGAGTTTAATTCATGAATTTCATGTATTAATACCAAAATACAGCTGGTCCATTATGACCTGTTACCTCCAAGAGCTAACAGACAAATGGCGACAAGCAACAGTTGGTAACTTCTTTTGTTGGCCTCTGTCTAAGCTACGCCCCAAAGAGGGCGTTCCCTAGTGTGACATTTCTTCTGAGCTCTCATTTGCATTTCCTAACATGACATTTCCTGTAGGTTTAGCTTAGCTTTACCTTAGCAACTAGCTAACAGAGATAGAAGGAAAACACAAAATTATTTATTCTCAACATTCCCTTGATTGTAAGAATGGCATTTTTCTCTGTCACCTGCCCCCAGTCGGAATAGACGCAAGTTTTATTTTCTTATCACACACACACAGTGGACAGGGTAGCTTAAAAAGAAGATGAAGCAAAAATAATTCTTATTAAATTATGTTTCTTTCATAGATTGATAAAGATAATGCAAACCCTAAAGCTCCTGAAGTGCTGTGTCGTCAGAGCCTGAGTCTGGTCTATAGTACAATCGAGGAGAACTACCCAGAGGGCACTTTGCAGCTGCTGTCTGACCTACTGCAGCCTGGTTACTATCCTCCCAAAGATATAACCACCCACCTTCTTCATGGTATCCTGCTTGACCCACACTGTCCCTACCATCTCAGCTTGCAGGCTTATAATCTGCTTATGAGGACTCAGAGGTCAGACAAAAGCACAAGAAACATTGTTTTTCAAAACATTTCATAGCTTTGTGTCAGAATTTTACTCTCAGACTTTGATTTTAATGTGCTTTTTTATTCCAGACACCACCGGGCTAATAGAGCCTCTGTTCCTTGGGATTGGGAGTTGCTTACGTCGGTTATGTCCAATCAGCTTGAGCAGAGCAAGCAACAAGATCTGAGAGTGTGTAGGCCATTAATATCACAGAGCAAAAGAAGTGTTTGTAACATTCTATAATAAATTAATCTCAGATTTCATATTTATGTTTACATAGATTGTACCATTTTGTTGATATTTCTAATATTAAGTAAAAAATAAGCAGGTGTCTTTGTTGCCTTCTTTCACTGTTAGGATGGGAAAAAGGAAAATCAATGGGACATTATCTGCCTGCTTTTGGAGTACTGTGTGCAGACTTTAGAGGATGACTTCACTGCCAGATGCTCTTCATCTTCCCTCAGCCATTCCATTGCAAAGGCAATTCTGTCATGTGATCGGCAGTTTTCTCGGGTCAGGTAAGATGAACAAGCCGAGGTCTGCATTTTACAGAGGAGTAGCCCCTGCCTTAAGTTCTGCATTTCTACTTCTGCTTCTGTTTTCACACCTAAGCAGCTGAAATGTTTACTGTGCAGTAAGAACTTCCCAGAGGGCACATTACAGCCATTGTGTTAACTACTGCAGTCTGATTATTATTGTTTAAGTATTGTTTCCTTAGAACAGGCAACAGAATGGAAAAATTAAAAGCATGCACACACAGTATGCAGTTTTATATAATATTTGTACATCAAATTTAGTGCTGCCCAAAAAAATCACAGTAATAAGGTTTGTCATATCACAATTGCAAAGTACTGCTTAAATGCAATATTTGTTTGGATATGATTTTCCCCATTCCATACATTCACATTCTGGATGGTAACAATATTTATGGGGAACTGGATGGAAACTCACAGAAAATAAATTATGAGGAAGGGAAAGAGTTGGGCAAATGATCACGACATTATGCAATAGTATCTGTTTTACTTATTCCTTATCAAATTGCAGAAAGTAAGAGTTGTGTGTTTATGAAAACTGCAGTATATGTGGTGTAATGTGATGCCTGGGCTGTGAAATTCAATTCTAGTGATTTGAATGCTATAAATTACATTTTGGCTGATGGTCAATACCTAACACAGTTGTTATGGTTCAGTTTTCCTTTTACTCTTTCCAATGAAAAAAGGATAATGCACCTTAAAAAATAAACCAAATCTATTCTTAAAAATACATAAAAAGTCTTCAAATGTAACAGTTTTAAAAGAGTTTTAAGAGAACTTGTTTTGCCATTACGAACTTAAAATAGTTCCCATTGGTTACATCGCCCAACTTCTTCCTCAGAAAGCATAAATTAGATGTAAATAAATCTTGCCAGTAAAAGAGAAAGGTCATTGCAACACTGGATTATAGCCGAAACATATATTTTTACTGACATACGCCAGCATCAAATAGTATATTTGTTACAGTGAAATCTCATTAAAAGAGCTTGGGAAGCAATGAATTAAGTGCTGTCTTCTTAGACTTTATCGATTAATGGCTGGACAGATCTAACTCTCTTTTGATGCAATGTACTCTTCACTCACAATATTTTCAGTTTAATTTAAATGTAAATTTCCAAATTGAAAACCTTATCGTTTTGTGCTTTTATTACTATATATTAATACATTTGAATGAGCAATCGATAGAAATGGTAAATCAGTGTAAGTAAAGGATGCAAATCAAATTTATTTTCACTTTGTTTAAAAAAAAAAAAATAATCGCATGATTAGGAAGTAACCGCATTTTCAAATGTGTTTATATATATATATATATATATATATATATATATATATATATATATATATATATATATATATATATATATATATATATATATTCTTCTCAACAGAGACATTATCAAGTGGCTGTTTTGTGTCATTCTGAAAACAACCGAAAATGAAGACAGCAAAGAAGGAATCAAAATTAAGGATGAGCAAATAAGGTACAAAAACAAAACCTTAAATAAAGACCTGTTGTTGTTTCACTCTTCTCTAGCTTTCTGCACACTTATGTTCTGGCTGTACTTTCTCCCCTGCAGAATAGTGTCCATTTTCCAAAGGATGCTGTCTCTGGCCCTGGAGGTTGACCGTTCTCCTGCTCTGAACTCTGCCAAGCTTTCCCATGAGCTCTTCCATATGGTCCTCAGCCACATGCCTCTAAGAGCACACAGGTGACAAGCAGACAAAGAAAGCTTAGGACTACCATAAATTCATAACTACAGGGAATACTAAAATTAAATGTTTTTTTATTATTATTTCATCATTTTCCTTTTACATTATGAATGCTCAGAAAAGTAATTGCGTTCTAATTCAAATATGCAGATGAATGCACTGAAACACCTGAGTTGTTTTGCAACCATACTTGCACAGGGACTGGTTCCCAGTTTTTCCGACTTTTCTGTTGGTGATATGCAGGATGTTGTTGTTGGAGAGCCTGCAGAGTAAGCTGCTGAGCTGTAAGCTGTTGGAACAGTTGCTGGACTATGCATGCCCAGAGAAAGTCTCTATTCCCATGTCGCTTAAGCTGCTGCTTCACTTTCTGAAGAACTGCACTCTGGCTGCAGACCCAACGGTGAATATCATGCTTTGTGTATTTTCTTCTTTTATCATAATCACTTGATACTGTTTACAAATTTGTTAACAGTAGAACATAATTTCAACTTTAAGGGCACACAATGCAACTTTCAGAGAGCTCTCAGATTTGTAAAAGACACTAAGAGATTTCTGTTTCACAATTGAGAGACTGGGGATCACACTTAAAAACTGCAGCTGCAGGGATCACAGAGTACAGGATTTTTGAAACCAACTGAAACTCTCTTGGAAACTCTTTAGGAGTGGAGATTTAACAAGCACACCAGCTGCCGGTAGAAATAAACAATGTTCCCAGAGTTCAGAGAGACAACATTTTTCTTCCGATACACTCTTAAAACAAGAGATGCAATATAATTACTTAGTAGAATATTATTTAGCTCACAACTGAATTTCTCCAATAAAAATTGCATTTGGTTAGAATTGACTGTGTTTTCTGAAATACTTATATTGAGAAACATTTATTCTTTTACGCAGGGATGTTTGTTTTTGAACAAATTTTAGTATTGGATTTATTCTTGAAGTATTTGTTTCTATTTAGCAAACAGCAATATACTGGTTAAGAGAAAAAGATTGTGCTAAACAGTTTAGCTCAAATTGGAAAATATTTTATCCATAAATGTGAATTCCTTAAAAGTAAGCTCTACCCAAACCATTGTCAAAACTACTTGTTTTTATTCTATACATTTATAATGCTTTACATTTTAAAGTCCTTTACCTCACTTTTAAGATTTTTACATGTTTTGTTAATTTTATAAACCTTCATTATGTATTTTAAACTTATATCGCTTAGTGCTTTTGCAGGTGTTTGCGTTTTTTTGTTTATCATTAATGTGTGTTTTGCTCAATCTAAAACTGTAGGATAATATATATCTCCCTGTTTTGAGTTTGTTTACTAGTAAAGTTTAAAAAAAATTCCCTCATTGGTTGTCAGCAATGCATTTGCACTCCAATTGCTAATCAGTTCACAAAACCCACTGCCTCCATTTACAACTCAAAACATTTGTCTGACAGCAACTGAAGTCTGGTGTAGTCTGTTTCCCCTGACCCTCATCAAACTAACTATTTTTCGTGCGAACTCACCCAAGTACAGCAGACTGTTGCAGACTTGCACTGACTGTTCATTGTGAGAAAAGTTGGGCAGAAGAAATGGTGTACTGCCTTTTCAGCTATGTTTTTCTACATGGATTCAAACAAGAATGTGTAAGTCTTATCGAGCGATTTGAGTTACTAGATTTGGGTAAAGAGAAAACCAACAAAATAAGGATGGCAAAACAAGTAAATCTCTATAAAGCTAAAACATCAATATGTTTTCCAGGATGGCTTGGAATGCTGGCGAAAGTGGGAAGAGTTGATCCATCTTCTCTGGATGTTACTGCTCAGCTATAGCAAAGCAATGAAAGGTGAGCTGGTAGCAAATGTTGTAGTATACTGCACTGCATAGTATTAGATCTTCTAAATTTAAAAAGAACTCAACTTGTGGTGTTGGCGAGGAGTATTTCTCTGAGTGATGAAATAAATGTTTTCTTTTTCTTGCCCAAAACAAAAGTTAGCTAGTGTTATTTTGGATAATTGAACTATATTTGTACCAAGTCTGTGTTAATAATATAATTTAGACCTGCAGGTTCACTGTGTTTCAAACAATGTTTAAAATGTGTGTCCTTCTAACAGAGCACAGTCTTCTCTAATGCTTCTCCGATATAAAAGTGGTCTGTTGGAACGTCAGTTTTAAAATTAAAAAGTAGAATTAGTATTTAAATACACCAAAAAATTAAACATCAGTCAGATCTTTTGGGTAACTTGGTTAAACACATGCAAATGTGACCTGTGACGTCTTGTATGACACTAATTATGTTGGAATTGAGAACCTATCAGACTGTGGGATCCAATAAGCAGCAAGCGGACATTTTGTTCTTAAATTTGGAGTATGGATTTGAGTGAGTTTGACTGGGGCCAGATCATGATGGTTAGGGATCACGAACAGCGAGTTTGGAGGAGCTCCAGAACAATAACTTGTGTATGCTGGTCCAAGTTTGCAGTAGTCAGTATCTATCAAAAATGTTCCAGGGAAGTAACAGTGGTTTACCCGCCTTGAGATGATTGGCTGCTGAGAACAGAGACTTACCTTTGTAGTCTGATCCAAATTGCCAAAGAGGTTTATGCTGATTCTGATAGAAAGGTGTCAGCATACAAGATCATCATGGTTTGTTGTGTTTAAATTCACTTACTGTTTTGCTCACTTTCAGCAGGAAATGTGCCTCTGCTACCAAGCGTAAATGGTTCAGTAAAAATTTTATGAGAACAGCATGTTTAACTACAAATTCCCCTGACGTCAGTCTAATAGAACATCTATGGGACGTGGTGAATGAGCAAGTCTCGACCTCGGTGCCCCGTCTTGCATTTTACAGGACTTGAAGGATCGGCTGCTGGGAGCTTGGTCAGCGCAGATACCATGAGTCTAGTCTTCATGGGTCTAATGAGTCCATATCTTGACAGATCACTGCTGTTACGGCAGCATAAGAAAAACCAGAACAACATTAGCCAGATGATCACAATGTTATACCTGATCAGTGTATTTCCTTTTCCTGCTCTCATCTTTATTGCCCACATTTTCCTTCCTGTTACAGTTACAATTAAATTAAATTGTAGAAGTATGCATGTAGTATATTTTTATGACACAGCTATTCATGGTCTTTATGTGTATTTGTTTAGTGTTTTTTACTTTTTTACCCAGTTGTCTGTAATAATATTTTGCATTGCCAAGTGAATTTTTTATATATTATATGTATATATATATGTTTGTTCCTGGTGAATGCACTCTAATCAATCAAATCAATCAATCAATAAAATTTTATTTGTATAGCACATTTCAGCAGCATCATAACAAACACAAAAACACAAAGTTATGCAACATAGAATAAACAATCAAAACATTAAGTTAAACGGCCATCAAAGTTATAATTTGTTATCCATTTATCTAAATTTTAGTCTATTATTTTTACTTATCCCTTTCCCTATTTTTTTATTTTTTATTTTTAATTTGGTCCAGTTTGTTGATGCCTAGAGAGTCCTAAAAACTGGGGATCTCTAACTTATATATGCTAAAGTTACTGTTTTGCTGCTCATTTTACCACTTTTCTGGATATTGATTGTATTAAGGAACTAAGTGGTCATGGTCACTAAAGAATGATGTACTCTTAGTTTGAAGAAGTCATAAATAGTATTATGTTTTACAAACTTAATTTTAGATATTTAGAAGTCTTAAAAGGCTAGGTCAAAAAGTATATTTTGCTGTTTTATATTTGCATACTTAATAAAGAATCAGGACTTACAACGTGATACATAAAATTGATGTTGGTATTAACATTTGGTAGAACATTTAAGAAAAACATTTTTAATTTGAAATCATAATCAGCCAAAAATGGAATGGGCAGGTGGAAAAAAAACATAAATCAGTATCGAGCATAAAAAGCTTAATCAGGGTATCCTACCCCTGACGCAGGAAAGCAAGCGATCAAATTACATTTTCTCAAACAATCAGCCTGACCTCCATTAAATAGTCAATTTTTGCAAAAACTATTACCTAAATAATGTGTGTTCTGACTGCTGTGTATTTCCCATAATATACCAACTGCTGATTAACAGCCCCTCATAAAATTCTATAAAATCTATTCACAACTTCTGTTCTTCAGCCTCTTGCTTTACTTTATTCCCTACTCACAGTTCGTCATCTGTCATCTGCAGGCTGTCTGACCAGCTCTACCTTTGAGCAAATTGGCAAAGAGGCCACATTAGTTTACAAGCCAGACGACATGGTGTCAAAGTCTGCTGTTCAAGAAGCAGTGAATGCTTTCCTCTCCAGATCCCAAAAGGACATCGGTGAAGCCTTACCTCTTCATGTGGAAGAGTCCCTAACTTATCTTCAGGATCACCTGTTAGATGTCTGTCAGTGTTGATTTTCGAAAGAAAAAAAGACTTTCTCTTGTTTTATTCATCGGAAGAATTAAGAAGCATTTTGTAATTTATAATTGTTTTTTGTGTGTGCGTGTTCATTTGCACAGTTATTTGTTTTAAAGTTGTGACTTAATTAAAATTAAAGTTTTAATTTATTTTGTTTATCAAGAAATCAGGAAATTATTTACGGGTTCAGTTTCCTGTTTATGCCACACTACCTTTACATATAGTTTTTGAATAAAGAGGTCCTTCAGGTATATTTGTAAATTTATTGCACATCTGTGTGTTTGTCTATCCATCACAAAATGGTCCACCAATGTAAAAGCATAGGTTTCTATTTATTGTGGTTCAACAGCTGGTTGGACCTTCTAGATGGCAGCCAATAGGATGCAGCGCTGTTATCGAGCGAGAGAAAAAATCCTTACAGTCGCCATGATACAGCAGCGGAAACGGGGAAGAAGTAGCTAGAAAACAAAAGGGAACACGCAGTCGTCCTCGCGATTTGGTATGCTCTTGCAGGTAAAATGAAACCTTCTGTGTTATACCCTCGTATTCATGTAAAGATATTATTTCTCGTCGCATCAAACATCTTTGTGTTTAATGTACACAGCTCTTCCTTCGTGTAACAAAGTATTTCAATAGGAACTCGGTCAGCTTCAAATAACTGAGATGTTAGCTTTTAGCTTGTAGGCTAGCCAGGTTAAGCTAAATAGCTCGCAGTTGCTTGCAGGTTAATCGCTTCGGGCCTGTTTTAAGAGCGCAGGTGTTTTTCTTTTTCATTTAATAGCAATTATTATTGTTTTTGAAAAAGAAAGTAGGCGAAAGTGGTGTTTTGCGTGTATTCGTGGCCTTGTGTTTATGCGCAATTCAGTGCTTTGCCATTATGTAAACAACAAGTGCACACAATATTTTCAAATGTACCCAGCATATTATTTTTTTGACGTTTTTCGAAAGGGTTTCGGACTATGGTAACTAAGGTTTAATACTAATTTAAATTGGCCTTTTCACCAGATTGCTAGTCTGCGAGGTAGTTGGGGATCTGGCTTTGTTATGTAGTCCGATAGCTGCCAATTTAGGTTAAGCTAGGCTAATCAGTTAGCGTCACCGAGGAGAACAGTCGGGGAGAGTATTTTTGTTTATCTTGGCTTTTTAGCTGTCCAGTTTTTTTATTTTATCAAGAACAAAGCCTTGTTTTGTTGTAAAATTGCCGTTTTTCTAAATCTGGCGGGAAGATTCTATAATGTATTCTCTAGGTGTTCCGTTTTTAACTTATGTAACAACAAAGAAATTAGTCTTTATAGCAATATGTGGCACGTTTAATTGAGAAAATATTGCTTCTGATGCACAGTTAGATCATGATGTTGCTAACATTTTTGAACGGATTTAATAAGTGTTGACATTTGTTTGCAGATTTGTTGAATAATAAAATTGACAGCCACATCATCCTGTAGATAGGGTTACTGAACTATAGTTTCAGGCCAAAACCATAGGCTATGTCTTGCTATTTATTGCATATTGACGGACTTTTTATATTCACCACTGACAGCTTTATTACACACGATTTCTGTAGTGTTATAGGAATGCCCAAGGAAAAATATGACCCGCCGGATCCCAGGCGGATGTACACAATTATGTCTAGCGAGGAGGCAGCAAATGGGAAGAAGTCATACTGGGCTGAGCTGGAAATTAGTGGTAAGTATCTTCTCGTGCAGGAAATGCAGAGAATCTTGCTGTGATTGTTTTATGCTTCCAACTGGAAAACCTTTATTCTGTCTGCAACCTTCACGACTGGGGGTTTTAATTGTTTCTCAGTTAAATGTATTGTGCATGTCATTAGCAAATACATTTTTTGTCAGTTGATTTCTTAGCTATATTTTCAACACTTATGTCAACGCAAAGGATTATGACTATAAGAAGATGTAAGTACCCCAAATAATTCCAGGAATGTGTGATGAAAAATTTTGATAGCCACACATTATGAAAAGTAAAATTTTGATTGTTTATGTCCCAATTACTTTGGAGGATCTAAGGTGAGCTGACATGTAATGGCCCTTTTATTCAGCATAAAGTTTATATTTGTTACTGCACAATATTTTCTTACTTTGTTCAAAAGCAACAGAATATTCTGCAAAATACAAAAAGTTATTCAGTGTGTATTCAATATAAACAGTATAATTAATCCTAACATTGTCTAAATTATGTCCATTTATGGATGATATTAAACATCTGTCCAATACCATCAAATTAATGAACTAATATCTCAAATCAGTTGTATTTTTTCTTATTAAAGTTACTGAAAACATTACCTGGCACACACATAAGTTGCTTTAATACATTCCATTTCAGTTATGTAAATTTAAACACAATTTTGTCAAACCGAAACTAAAAAAAGAAGAAAAAAAACATGAAGAGAAATAAAATTTTTATTTTTCCTGTTATCATCAGGAAATCTCAAAACTTCATATCAAATTAGCCAGTAAAAAGTAGAAGTCACAGTTGGTACCATAATCCTTGATAAATGCATTAGAGGACAAAAGCCTGCTATGTATTCACTGATGTTATTTATATGTTTTGTAATCAATAGAACATGCATAAATAATCCCCAATTTTTGTCATACTAAAATATATTCCATTTTTTAATATGTCAACATAAAATGTTATAATTTTATTGCATCTGCAGAATTGTTGCTTCTGTAGGCTAAGTGAGTTTTAATTTCTTGTTGTAAAAACAAATGCAACACAAAACTCTTTTAATAGTTTGGGAAAAAAATTTGATTTTTTTTAAATCAAGAAGGTAAATAACATTATCATTTGATCTTTCGGGGAAAAAGTCAAGTTCTGAACCATAAACACTTGAAATTCACTGAAATGATTTTTCATCAGCATTCTCAGATGGAGTCTTATAATCCCCTTTACCTTCGATTTTCACCAAAGGTTTTAAAGTAGAATGAGATCTGGGTTGTTTGCTGGTTATATGATTGATGGTCTTTGCTTTCCCATATGCTGCATTGTCGTAAAAATTATTATGTGGCATATTATGAGAATGAGAAAAATGTTTAAATTACAATGTCTGCCTGTGTGTCTTTTTTAGAGGTAATGCGTGCCATCTGCTCTGATTGTTTATCTGACACAAAACTCCATATTGATGAAAACTTGATGATTTCTCAGGAGATGGTTTTGTTATTATTTTGGGGGAGGTGGGTTGTCATGGTAAATATTTATAATGGTAGTTACACTACAAAAATTTGTTTCATAACCAATTTTTCTGTGTGAATATGAGTTTGTATGTAAACAGAAAACTTAGCTTCACTGCATATGTGTCTGCTTTTAAAGAGCGGGGAGCAAAAACATGTCTGCAAATGTTGTATTATCCTTCAAATTTGATGTTTCGAAGTCCAGCATCTGGCCTTTAGGTTTAACCTCCAAACCCTGCTTGTGCAGATAATACCACCATGTTCCCAAAAATCTCAACTTAACTCTTAGTGTAATAAATGTCCAGATGCTTGTTTTAGCAAACATTATTTATTTACTGTGGAAGTATGGCCTCATTGCAAAAAAATAATTGCTTAATTTTTTAGGTGCTCTAATGATCGAGTGATGTCTGCCAATATCCAACATCAATTTGTAGGTTCATTGGTAGGTCAGAAGAGGACAATGAGAAGTGGATTATTTATAATTTAATATAAATGTAATATTTTCAGACACAACTTGGATCTGCTTGTTTTGTGGAGTGTCTTAAAATATTTATAGTGATTTTTATTTTTCTTCATTATGTTCATTATAGTAATCTTAAATTATGACGTTGTTTAAGTTCCTCCTTTTATTTTTCTTTTTTAGCTACAGTTGAAAAATGTATAATTGTGATTTAAGACACACTAAATGCATTTACATTTTTGTCTTTCTTCAGGCCGAGTAAGGAGTCTCAGCACCGCCCTGTGGTCTCTCACCCACCTCACTGCCCTACACCTCAGTGACAACTCTCTGTCACGCATCCCGCCAGACATTGCCAAACTACACAACCTGGTGTACCTGGATCTCTCATCCAACAAGATCAGGAGCCTGCCGGCAGAGCTCGGCAACATGGTGTCTCTCAGGTCAGTGATGCCAGGTTACATAATACAATTAGTTCAGAGATAAAGAGGGCAGCCACCACAAGTTGCTTGTGCATTTGGACTATGTTTATTATTTAATTACATAAATGCTGAGAAGTATGAAGATTTTGGTCCAAATCTTAACACAGGGAGTGTGGTAAACTGTTTCCAAGATAATAATAATGGCTTTTTATTATATATTTTATTTGTCCTCTGCAGGGAATTGCTTTTAAATAACAACCAGTTGCGAGTTCTCCCGTTTGAATTGGGAAAACTTTTTCAGTTACAGACACTGGGGTTAAAAGGTAAGTGGCTTGCACAGGTCTTTAGGGTTTTTTTAGGCCTTAAATCCGGTTGTTTTTTTTTTTTTTTTGTTTTTTTTTTGATACAGGCTGATTATCTCTTCCTTAGGAAACCCACTTGCACAAGAAATTATGAGCCTCTATCAGGAACCTGATGGCACACGGAGACTGCTCAGCTACTTGTTAGACAATCTGGCAGGGGCTATTAAGCGTAGTGAGTATTTTGCATCCTCTGTTAACCCGAGACTGGAGCCAAAAGTGTGTTTTTGGTTTTCTTTTGTGATATTATGTGCATAAAAAATATGTCAAATTTATGCATTTAAAAACAAAATTTAAACACTTCAATTTTTTATATTGACCTGTTTTTCTTCTGAACAGTACCAACAGAGCAGCCACCAGCCAGGTCATGGATCTCGCTCCAGGAACCAGACCGAACACGTCCAGCAAGTAAGGCTGATGTACACACACCGTAACTTTAAACAAATGTTGGAAATGTTTTTTTTTTCTTTGTTTCATTTTATTACTGTTTTTTTTCCCTTTCTTACATTTTATACATGTTGAAGCAAAATCAGGTTTATTTTCATCTGTGGGATCTTGATAGCTTGTTGCTGTTGACAGTGTATCACAAAAATAAGGCTGATATATAAATGTCAAAGTGGATGTTAAGATTTATTTATTTATATACTTAATTTAAACAAAAATAGTCAATTTTTCAAATTTCTTATATTAAGACATAATCATACTAATTTATATTTTTTGCCTAAATTGAGCAAACTCTTTCATGGCAGAATTTAAAGCTACAGAGGTTTTCTTCTTTTCTGTATAAATCATTTCTGTTCAACTAAGTGCATTTCTTTTGGTTTCTGTTTCCCTTTCATAGCACTGTTCTCAGTTATGTGTTACAATGTGCTGTGTGATAAGTATGCCACACGACAGCTGTACGGCTACTGCCCCTCCTGGGCTCTGAACTGGGAGTACAGGAAGAAATCTATCATGCAGGAAATCCTTGGCTGCAATGCAGACATCATCAGTTTGCAGGTAAGAAAAAATAAAGGATGCTTAAAGTTCAAAAAGTTGTTTTGTTCATTAAATTAATACAAAAAATGTTTTTAAAAACATCTTTTTGTGAAAAGATACAATTTTGGCCTTATATCACATGATTACACTAACACTCCCCATAATGTGGTGCCTTATGCAAGAGTTGCTGCTCAAAAAAATCACCCTTAGCAAAACATCACATACAAGTCAGATAGTATACTTCACAATTGTAAAATAAATATTACTTAACTGTACCTTGTTTACAATAACCCTGTGGATTTAATGGAACTAGACAGTAGGGAATGAACAGATCAATCATTGTTGTTAGAATGAGAGAAAAGATTTTCACTCAATTATTTAGAAAGCTGTGTTGCTTGATGATTAATACCTGACTGGAATAACTCAAAAATGAATGTACCCAAAACCTTTTTCTTTGTTTTAATGTTCAAACAATCTGCTTAAAAATAAGCTTTTCCAGTAAATCAGTCCACACTCACCTGACACTTTATTAGGCACGCCTCTGCAAGCGGTTTTTCGTTTAATTTATGTATGTTGAACGGGAAATTAAGTTGTGGTGGAACAGGAAATTAGTTTTATGAATATTCAGTCAACAAATCTGCAGGATTTGTAATTCTGTCATGTCGGTACGGACCAAAGTATGTGAGGAATATTTCTGACACGTTGTTGAATTTATGCCATGAAGGGTTGAGGCAGTTTTGAAAGCAAAGACGATCCATCCAGGCACTAGCTTGATGTTAATATTAAAGTGTCACTTATGTGTCCCACTAATTTCCAGTAGATTGTGTGATATTCATACAGTGACCTTGTTGTTGGTAATGAGTTCTAATCAAGTTAAGAAATCTAATGAACGCAAACATTTTACTTATTGTAAGTAAAGGTAGTTACGGCAGTATATGCCCTTTTGCCCACTGTACATATTTTTTTTATGGACCATCTTACTAGTTTTAAGAAAGTCTGAGTATTTTTTTTATTTTTTTAAAATTGATTTCAAAACTGTAAAGGTATTTAACTAAAAACTATTAAACATTTTTCAAAGTAAACTTGAATGATATTGTACAATTTCATGTTTAATAATTGTGTTAAGTGATGAGTTTTCACATAATATCAGCATAAAATTTTTAAGTTGTTTGCATTCAATTTGAGGCACTTTACTAAAACTTTTTTTTGTAATTTCTGATTACTTTTTGGCTTTTTTCATGGGATAAATATTTTTACTCCTGACCACTCTGTCAGGCGAGGGTTCCTGCTCCTGTAAATTTCTCAGATTATTTGGGGCTTATAGAGAGCCATATTCTTCTGTACCCAGACAGTTTTGAATTATTGTAATTATAGCTTAGTTACGTTCTATAAGCAGCCACTTGATTAGGATATGTAAATGCTGCGTGTAGTTTTCCGCTTCCATCTGCCAATGTCGACTGGAGTTTAATACTTTTTCTGAGTTTGAAAAATCTGCGTTCAGTTTTGCTGGTTGGCTCTGACCTTTCTGTGCAGATTTTAGCTGGTTTCCTGGTCCAGACATTTGCATGCAACTATTTGCTTATTGTAAATATCTGCGCACGTTTGTGAGAAGTATATAAACTTACCCGTGGGGTTCATGTATTGGATCTTTATGCATCGCTCCTCTTGCTCTCAGTGTCTGCTGGGATGGACTCCACGCAACCACTGCAGTAGGCAGTAGAGCATATCAGTGACCTGGGCAGATGAATTGTTGCTACAGAACTTGTAAAAGATGGAAAAAAATTACACCATGTGAATTTTTAAGGTTTAATGTATACCATCACGGAAAAATCTAATTGTTATAGTTCATAAATATAGGTAGATACAATTTCTGAAATAAACACAGCACCTATTACTTTGTACATTCATCTGCCAGGAAATGAACAAAAAGGGTCTGTGAGCTAAATCTTATCAAATCAGTAACTTTTAGAAACGTCATTAGCAGCTGGATCATAGTGTAACGATCTTATGTGACGTCATCAGTCTTTCACATCATCTTTTCAACAAAATCAAGGTTATTTTATATCAGTTTTTGTTTGCACAACTCAGTTTGTTGTTTGCACACTACAGCTGCCTTTTAGCTAACGTTGACTGCTGTTTCTTCTGCCTGCAGCAAGGATAAAAAAAACAACAACTTTAGACTTTTTCCTTGTGAGATTTAACTCCTTGGGTGGTGAAATTTCCCCACCTTAGTTTTCTGCTTTCACTTGAAACGATGTGTTTAATGGGTAGTCAAAAAAATCTGAAGTTTTTACTAGTGTCATAACTGAATATGGTTTTTATGTATTTCATTTTATGTTAATACTAACTAAATCCTAGTTAGTTAGTAGGATTTTGTCTTCATAATAACAGCATAATAATGAAGATAAGTAACAAATTCTTCCCCATATCACAAGTTATATCATGAAGCTGAAGGAAAAAGGTGAAATCAAACTAAGGTCAGAGCAAGAGTTTAGCAGTACAATGAATAGAATTTGACCTCCAGAAAATCCTACGATCTTTCTGCTGCAGCAGATTATGAGATTATGGACGGATTGTAACGATTCACAAACTAACATAGTCATGTTGCCCAGGTTGTGGTTCAGTTTTCTAAGAACTATAAAACATACATTCAGGTGTATAAACTTACATGAGATCTATCTGAGATTATAATTTTTAACCACAAGACGGGAAGAAATTGCCTAGCTGTTCCTTTATATAGGAGTTCACCTTGGAATACACTGGATAGACAAAGGGATTACAAAGTTATTCACATTTATGCGATAAAGTATATTATTTCTACAATACAATGTAGTTTTTTTGTTTGTTTCCAAATAGCAAAACAAAATTGTAAAATTAAAACATTGTTGTCCTAAACAATGTTTTTTACAACAAAACATTGTTTTGTTAAAGAGCATATTCTCCGTTTAACAGTTGTTAAATTTAACAGTTGTTAAATGGAGGATATGCCTTAATTATTTTTCCCCAGACATTGGTGTATCTACTCCATTGCCATCGTAACCCTTTGCTAGAGCTAGATAATGATCTGCCTTAAATAATGTAATTTCACCACAAAGATATTGTTCACATTTGTTGATAGTTGTTTGAATAATTTTTTAACATGTTTCAATATATAGTAATATCTCAGTAAAATAGATAAATAAATTGATTTATCTGTTTGGGGTTTCAGAAATGTGCACCATCCTATTAGCAATTTATTTTATCTTGTTAATTTGCAGGAAGTGGAAACGGAGCAGTACTTCAATTTCTTCTTGCCAGAGTTGAAAGAGCAGGGATACGACGGGTTTTTCAGTCCAAAGTCACGAGCTAGAACGATGTCCGAGTCGGATCGTAAACATGTGGACGGATGTGCAATCTTCTTCAAAACAGAAAAGTAAGTAGTGCCAACATTATTCCTGTAAGGTGCTGTAAATATAGAGTGGAAAAAAAGTATGTTGTTGGCGGCAGTTGTTTTATTTTTGAATCAGAACTTGGGCTGTCAGAATATTAAAAAAATAAATAAATTTCTGAACTTAAGTTCTGAAAATGTAAATGTTGCAATTTTAGTCCCCAATCGAACCGAGTCTACCACACTATCCGGTCTGAATATACCCCAAGTTAAAATGTAACACCATTAAAAAGGCTAAAACTTAAAAGGCTCTAAAAACTTAAAACTTAAAAGAAATGTAATTTTGTAAGCAAGATGAAGTGAAAATAATTTGAGCTTCTGCATAAAGTCCACATAATAACTGCATCCATATGGGCATCAGAGGTGGGTAATTACATTACTTTACATTTACTTGAGAAAGTTTTTTTGGGGAAAAAAATATTCTAAGAGTCGTTTTACTACACAGTGCTTTTTACTTTTACTTGAGTAACATTATGTTAAATATCACTACTTGAATAAAGTTTTTTTGTTTGAACACTGGCACTGTTGTTTTGATGTTAGTTTGTATCTGAGATATGTGAAAGTGAAATACAGTAAACACTCAGTGGAAGTTTGCATTACTTATAGAATTGCTTTGATAAGTTTTATATCAAAAATGTATAAAAAAATTTTAATTTGTCTTTAAAATATCAAAGTTTGCACATAATTTTATGCTGCAGCAGCCGTTTCTGCTTTTTCTGCTGCAGAAAAAACATAGCTGAACCTGTCCATACCTGAACTTGGAGAGAACACAGACCTCTATTTATATCTTATTTTGATACCTGACATATCTTAAAAATCTTGTTCATTAAGAAATAATTAATCCATTGAGAGCAAACCAAAAGCTTTTCTCCTTTCAAAACATGTTCAAAAGTATTTTGGGAGTAAAAAGCCCCCATGAATCATTTTGAGCTCCAATTTAAAGTAAAGTTTAAATTTTCATGTTTTTTCTTTGTCAATGACCTGAATTGCATCTTTTTACAATGTACCATAAGAGATATACTTGGTTTTAAAAACATTTATTCTTATTGCCTTCAAAATATGTTTATTTCTTCCTTTCACTCTAGATTCAGCGCTGTGCAGAAGCACACAGTGGAGTTCAACCAGCTGGCAATGGCTAACTCCGAGGGCTCAGAGGCGATGCTGAACAGGGTGATGACCAAGGACAACATCGGAGTAGCTGTATTGCTTGAAGTCCGCAAAGAGATGATGGAAATGTCTTGTGAGTCATTTTGTTTTGGTTTTTTGTCCTCATCTTTATTATTTGAATTCTTGCATATTTTGACCTCCTATGTCTTAGATTTGCTTTTACTATTTATCCTTATGTGGCTTTTGTCTATAACTCAAACTATTGTAGTTTAAGGAGGCCTAAGATGCATAAATGTATTTCCTGTTATAAGAACATATTGTAAATATGCTCGTGATTGATCTTTTTAGCTGGTAAGTCACTCCACGGCCTGGACAAGCAGCTCCTGCTGGTGGCAAACGCCCACATGCACTGGGATCCCGAGTACTCGGATGTCAAGTTGGTCCAGACCATGATGTTCCTGTCAGAGGTGAAGAATATCGTGGACAAGGCAACACGCAGCTTCAAGCTGTCCACCTCTGGTGAGACCAATGCCATTCCACTGGTGCTGTGTGCTGACCTCAACTCCTTACCTGACTCTGGTAAGTAAGCGAGAGCAATAGTTTTAAATTTTATATGACCCATAACTTTTTAACTGTGGTAAACTTTTCAAAATACAGATTGCTTCTGGGGACATTTGTTCTGTTTACGCTGCATAAACCAGGATTAAGACAGATTAGAAATTAGAAATGCAGATAAACGAAATATAGCCAACTCAAACTGTTTGTAAGGAACCTCCTCTTTTCAAGATAAAAAGAACAAGCAGAGCGGATCGTCAGGGCTGATTTTCCCTCCATCCAGGACATGTACAGGTCTAAGGTCAGGAAGCGACAGCAGTAGTTTAAGGAGGGATGAGCCAAGAGATAATTTATGTGAACATATAAGTTTGTATGTCATTGGAAACACAAACAACAAACAGCCCAAAGTCCTGGATTTAAAAGAAAAAGTTCCTGATCATTGGCAATTAAAGAAATTATCGTGGAAATGATTTTTTTTTAATTTACATAACAGACCAGCACAGGAGGGCATGTGTCAGTTCATGTGTGATGTTTTTTTCTCAGGTGTAGTTGAGTACCTGAGCACTGGCGGAGTGGACTGCACCCACAAGGATTTCAAGGAGCTTCGCTACAGCGACAGCCTGACCAAATTCAACTGCAATGGCAAGAACAGCACTTCTAATGGCAGGATCACCCACGGCTTCAAGCTCAAGAGCGCCTATGAGAACGGCCTAATGCCTTACACCAATTACACCTTCGACTTTAAGGTAATTAGATAAGTAAAACACAAATTTGTCCTTTTTTACCCTTGTCTTTAATCTTTTCTCTTTTTCTTTAAAACCAAGAATTGGGTACCATTTTTGCCATTAGGTTTGTAAGGAACCTAATGGCAAAAATGGTACAACATAATGCTGTACCATAATTAATGCTGCAACATAATTGTTGCAGCATTAAATATGCTGCAACAATTATGCCAGAGGCTTGCTAGTGGCTACAAAAAGTGTTTCTTTGTATCTTGTTGAGAAATTAGGGTTTTTGTCTATATTCCAGGCTGTATGTGTAATTTCAAACCTGTTAGGGTTAGATAAAATCTGGTGTACATTCTGGTTTTTAAAATTCTTTATAGTTGCGTTCCACTTTACATGGAAAAAATGGTTGAAATTCCTGACAAAAAGTAAAACAAATTGATGTTAATGCCAGCGGTTAGTTTATTTCTATAACTCTTGAGCAGCATTAACTGTTTTATTTGCTCACTATAATCCTTCTGTCTCATAGGGTGTCATCGACTATATTTTCTACTCCAAGCCTCATCTGAACGTGTTGGGCATCTTGGGCCCCCTGGACCCTCACTGGCTCGTAGAGAACAATGTCAGCGGTTGCCCACACCCCCACATCCCCTCTGACCACTTCTCCCTCTATGCTCAGCTGGAGTTGCTCCTGCCCAACGTGCCCTCCCAGGTCAATGGGCTGCACTTGCCTGCACGCAGGTAGTGAGACCCTGCCATGCCACCAGGGGGAGCTGTGACTGCAGCTTCCCCCTCTACCAGCTCTTACCTCCGCCACCTCTGGAGGAGGAAGACCGAAAAACAACGCAACCTGTAAAATATTCGTACAGTGAGGTCTGGCTGACAGGGATTTCGTATAAAATGTTATAGATATTCTATATTTTTCTTTTTTTCTTTCTGTTTTTTTCCTTCTTCTTTTTACGTCCTTTTTTAACTGCTTGGTTCAGTCCTGTTTATGTGTCACGTGTTTTGGACTCCCTCTTCTCATCTGATTCACAAACCCCCATCCCTGCATACTTTTTTATTTTTCTGTCTTTCAAGCTAGAGGGGATGGTGGCTCATTCAGATTCATCACATGAGGCTCTGTGTGGTTTTAATGGAGAAGCTTAAAAGCGGCTGAGTGGGTGACATTTTGCTGAGAAGCTGCAGAGCTGTCTGTCTGTCCCTGTATAAATCTAAAACCAGCAAAGACAGCAGACTTGTCAGTCTCAGTCCCTCCATGTTTGGCTCATGCTCGCTATCCATCTGTACTCTGGGCAGCCGGCATAGATTCTCAGTCTCCAAGAAACGCACATTTGGGCTTCGGGTAGAAGCAACTTTTCATCACTAGCTAAGCATCCCAGCAAGCGGATGCGCCGCAGCTGATCCGAGGGGGTCTTTCCTGCTGTCATTCTGTGGTGCTCAGGCCTTTTTGTGTGGTCACGGCCTCCTGCGGTGCTACAAGATAGTCCACACCTCTGACCCGTGGTCCTGGTGCATAAGCAGCAGAATTATGTGACATCGGCAGTTTGGAGAAAAAGGAAAAAAAAGAAAACGTGAGAAACTGAGAGCAGCTACCATCCTGTTTGCAGACAGTTTCACCCCGGCTCGTATAGTTGTTATGCTAGTCATGTGCTTAGGAGCTCATGTGGCCCAAGAATCACCTTTTTCTGAGTAAGGAGCAAGGGAGCTAGGTCGACCGGCTAAGCAATGGGAGGTAGGGGGGCTTTCACAAACCTTTTCATTGACGTCATTTGCGTTTTGCCAGAGAGCGAAAAATGGCTGAAGAGTAAAACCAGCATTCCTCTCTATCAGGAGATGACCTCCAACTTCACTCATGCAAGATCAGACATACATACACACACACACAGGTAATTTTCAGGCAGATGTGTAGCACTGTCTCCAAGGCCAGTAGTGACTCCTCCCCCACCCCCAGCCATACGTTCACACATAGAAGCAGTGATTTTTCACGAGTGTTTGTACAGAATAGAAACCTAGACTCAGTCTTTACATGATTGTATATGAACCACAAAAAGACCTGTTTTCTGGCATTTTTTTGTACGAAGAGTAAATTATGGTCAGATTAAGAAAAAAAAAAAAGATTGTATTGTAAACTATGGCTAAATTTTTATCCAGTTAATGTTGAGATGAATTAATATTACCAGCTTGTACAAAAGACGTAAGAGGAGGCTGCTCGCCGCGTTCGCTGTCACTCCTTTGCACTCCCAAGAGATTAACTTGTACGCATCAGTATTGTTTTGGCTGATTTGCTTTGATGTAAATAGAGAAAGAGTCAATTTTTTTTTATTTTTTTATTTTTACCTGTTGCTTTCTGCCCATTAACAAAGCCAATGATCCAGGCTGCTGCCGACGGTTTGGACGAAACGACACGCAGCACCGATTCGCATCTGTTCATCTGGTTCCAAAGCGAAGTGTAAACGACACAACACGGAGAAGTCCCGCGCGTACGCCCCGTACTCACTGTAGCAGTTGATGTTGTCTTGCACTTATTTACATGCGACGAACGCCCGAGCAGCCTCCTCTCCTTTTATTTTTAAATACTGTTGAGACATTTGTGAAGATTTTATGTCCTTTTTTTGTTTTTTTGTTAATGTTTATTTCATTTTTTTATGAGATGTGACAATGTAATGATGATGTGTATATCCTTCCTATTCATTGAGCTCTCTAGTAATCAGGTATGCTTTCTCCACCCACCCTCCTCTCCTCCACTGTATGGAACATGAGCGGGGTCGTCTTTATAAATTCACTCATTGTTTTTTTTTTTTGTTGTTTTTTTGCCCCCAGATTACCTAATCCCTCCTAGCTTCCTTCCTGGCCACAAATAGCCCTGAGCTTTTATCCATCACCACCACCATAAACCATCCAACCTCAGACTTTTTCTGCTACTCTTCTCAATTTTCTTTTTTTTTTTTAAACATCCCTTGCCCCACTTTTTTGTATAGATTTTCTACGATTGTCATTGCAGCTATAGTGCCATTTGTGGACCACCCCTGCCTCTTGCCTTTGCATTGGAAAGGGTGGAAGAGCCCATTGTTCTTTTTATTCCTGCTGTTTCTGTCACGACGGCCAGCCTGTCAAGTTTCTGTTAATCAGATTTGTTCCATCTCAAAAACAAGTTAAAATCGGTTAAATGTGAGATTATTTGAAATGCACTTAAACGATTCAAACGCAGCTCTTACTATACTTCAACGAGAACTTTTTTATGTCGAATAAGCAAGAAAATGGGAAGTGTCAACTTGGTCCCTGTCTCTTGTTGCTTCTGTTTTTCCCCTTTCCTTTGATGAAAATCAATGTGTCCAAATTTATTTTTCTTTCCTGAATGGCATTAGTATTGTAGTAGATTTAAAGGGTAGCTTTTTTTTCTTTTTTTTTTTTTTTTTTTTTTTTTGTAAAAGTGTGAATAAAAGATGTACTTCTTATTTCCTTTCTAAAAAGACAGAATTTTTGGTGTTTGTGTAAATCATGATTTCTACAATGACCATGATGATCTGCTGCATTGTTTTTACCCTTCTTTTACTTTTCTTATCCCTTCCACCACAAACCAAATCCTCTGTCAAAATCACGACACATTGTCTCGATGGGTTGATTGGAGAGGTCGAAGGTTTCCGAAGATGCGGCGCAAAGGAAGTAACTATCAGTTAAAACCCGACACACGGATGTTTTCTTTTCTTTTTTTTTTTCTTTATTTTTATAATTTTCTTAGCTTTTCAGCTTTACTTTGGCTGTCTCTTTGCACTAGCTGGAGAGTGCTGGTGTCCATAGGTTAGGGCAGCAGAGCTGTCTGACTAGTGGCTGCAGTTCAGTATTTTCAAATACTTTTTGACGGGTGTTTAAAAAAAATAAAAGAATAAAAAACTTGTTTGTACGGCAAATGCTAATGTGCCGTTAGACCAGTTCTGTGATTTTTTTTTTTTTTTTTTTTTCCCCCGTACTTTAGTCTCATCTCATTCTGATCTTGTGCTTTACAGTGGTTCAGTCTGTTAAACTAGCTAGTGATGATATCGATTCACAAATCTTGTTTCTTTGTTACTTCTCCTGTTTCC
Organism: Poeciliopsis retropinna; assembly: GCA_010277075.1. Lineage (NCBI taxonomy): Eukaryota > Metazoa > Chordata > Actinopteri > Cyprinodontiformes > Poeciliidae > Poeciliopsis > Poeciliopsis retropinna. Next base: position 12,521,803 of record VMRM01000015.1, on the reverse strand, counting down.
TCTGAAGATCTGTCAAATTACAGCAGGATCATCACATTGCAAGCTTTTTATTTGTTCAGGCTTATTTAGCTTAGTGTTTTTGTTTTGTTTTGTCTGCTGGCTGCATCTTTTTGTAACAGTGCAAACCAAAGCTGCTTGTAGTACAGTTGTGTTGTAGAGGAAACCAATCAACCCTTTTCATTTCTCTCATTTAAAAAAAATATTAAAAAAAAAAACAATCCTTCATCTTCATGCAAAGTAGGGCTGTAAGAAAAGCAAAGTTGTTTTCTCTCTGATCCCTTTTAATTTGTCCTTCCATCAGCTAAACTTGGCAATAATAACCGGAAACTTTCACATTCAGCCGTTTTGTTTTAATCTTTAAAATGTAGCTGTTAAATCCTTCAAAACTGTTTTGCGCTTCTTAAATTTGCCTACCTGAACCCTTTTGCCCCTCCTCCCCCTTTTATCACCCATTTTGTATATTTGCTCATCTTGCCAATTTTAGTGGTAGTTGTTCAATGATCAGGATTGTCTATCTGTAGTCAGCTGAGTACATATATTGATCTGTGTCACTGTGTTTATGCACTGGACCAACTATTGTTTACCATTCATAAAATACCAGCAAAAAAGGAAAAAAAAAAGATGAACACTTGCACAATGTTGTAGAATGTCCATTAACCCAGATGAGAACTCAAGGCAGCTGTTTTCAAATCAACACATACTGTTTAAACCTGCAACTGAATGGTAAACAATGCTTTCTGTTGTATCCTTTAGCCGTCCTTTTTATCCTATTTGGACTAGTTTTATTCTTTTATTATACTTTTTTTCTTCTTTTGACTACAGGTTCTGCTTGTTTCCTTTACACCTATCTATGTATTTTCCTACTTCTGGTTGAAAAATAAATTCTGTATTATCTGTTTCAAGCTGTGTCACCTCCTATTCTTTGCAATGGATATTGAGAATAAATTCTATATCTGTTCTCCTCGTCTTGCCTGTTTTCATTCTCATTTTGTTTACTCCAAGGCTTATTTTGTCAATGGATGCATTTTGCCTTCATTGCAAAACTTTTTTTTTTTTTTTTTCGTTCTACATATTTAAGTATTGCATTTTTAGTCTTTTAAGCATTTTAGTAGATGCTCAAATACCAGACCTCAAACCCAATGAACTTGTTCATATTTCCATAGGTGAGAAACCTAATTTTCCAAAACTTACTGTTTTATTTGACAAAGCAACACAATGTTGTGCCTATTTTTAAGGCACAATAAAAAAGACATGGTTTTGGAAATATTTTACAAATAAAAATCTAAAATGTGTGCATTTCTAGTTAACCTCACTGCATCTATATGCTTTTTCTTTTGATACAATGTCTCTCCCACGTCTATACAGGTTGAAAATTTTAGCTTTCTTTTTTTTTTTTTTTTTTTTTTTTTTTTTTTTTTTTTATCAAAAGCTGAAGTAAAATAAAATCGGATTCCCCAGTTTTGACACAGTTGGAGTAAGGACTTGGACTGGGCCAGGAATCGTCAAATCCAGGTTGTGGGATCAAGTTGTCTCTGTTTCAGGGTGGCCTCTCGGTGTTTGGTGACACGGCCGTGGTTTGAACAGGTTAACGTACTTGAATGTTTCATTTAACTTTTATTCAAGCGTTTAAAACCAGGTATGTCGCCTCTAACGTTTTTTGTGACGAAAAAAACATGACGAAAAAAATACTCATTGTAAAAAAACAAAACAAAAACTAACTCCACCTTAACGTCAAATAGTTTAATGCTGAGCTAAACGTCGAACTGTCTTATGCTGTACAGAAAATGGACACGTTTCCCTTTAGTTTCGGCTGAACTTTGAACACGTTACATCTTTCGCAGAATGGGGATTTGTTTGTGGCCACACGGTGGCGCCAGTGGATCAGCTTCAGACGAGCAGCGGGATCCGGTCTGCACGCGGGTCGCCCTCTGACAAAGCTGACTTTCAGATTGACAGGTATGAAACAGTCGGGACTTTCCACCTTTAACACTTGGGGGAAAAAAAGGGTTTTCAGCAGAAAATGAGTACTGTCTTACCTCAAAACGTCCATTCAATGAAAGCTGCTCTTTTTGACATCGTAGATTTTAAAAATAAATTAATAAAAAAATCATGTTTGCAGTGTGTAGAATTCAGTTTTCTGTGTATATTGTATTCAGCACAGGTGAATTTGGTGGTTCCATCAAGAGATTTTTTTACTGCTTGCTTTAGCTCGTGTGGTGTAAAGTAGTGCTTTGCATCCTTGCAGAGAAATGACTGACTCTCAGCCTAATGTTGTTAAAATGTCATGCTGAGCTCTTAGAAGTCGTCCTCTTTAATTAACAAATAAACCTCCAGATCTTGTTTGGTATATTACTAGAAGTTTAGCTTTTCACCTGTAATGTTTTTTTTTACTTTCCGTTTTGATAACTCTTGGTATGCTGGTCGAATCTAAATTTGTATGTGATACGAAGGCTGTGTAATCTAATGTGTGACTGGACCATTTTACACACCATCATTCAGGCGGAACAGGGGAATGACGGAGTGATTGGAGTTTCTCTGCAGTAATATGAGTGCTCTTGCAGTTTCTTGTGGTAAAGAAAGAGCCTGGCCACATGGCAAAGCTCTGGATTTTACCGTTCACATCCTGCTCCTTATATGCATCATGACCGAAAGAATGAGATTGCACATAAATCAGGAGAAATGACTCGACTCAAAGTAGAGCTGATGGACGGATGGCCATAGTCTTAAATATGCAACTCTTTTTTAAAGTGTTTTATTACTGATCTCCTCAAAAACTGAAGTCCTAGACTTTGGAGTCTTTATGTTGTTCTGGTTGATGGTTCTTCTTCACATAAACAAAGCCTACAGCTCACAGTGTCTTCCTAATCTGGTATCTGAACTGCTTTAAGAAAAAAAAAGAAAGCATCATAAACTCTTCACCATGCAACTTAGATGCCACTGCATTATAAAGAAGTCTAATTTGTGTCCACTTTTATAATATTATAATATCACGTTACATAATATTGACATAGAAGAGAGTGAAGCTCATATATAAAAGCTTTGCTACTGAAATGAATTGATTGTCATTGGGATTTTAATTTTGGGAGGTTTTGTAGAGATATTTCAAAATATTTTTACAACAATTTTACCAGTTATTTTTTATTTTTCTTTAACAAAAATTGCAAGAGTAGAAATGATTATGCCTCTTTGGTAAATGTATGAAGCCTGAGGGCCATGGGCCCACAGCAAAGTTCAATGTCTCTGTTTTATTAGATGGGGAGTTTCAGATATGAGAGAAACAACAACGAAGCAAAAAACACGCTCTCTGAACCATTCCTGTACTCTTTCTTACCCAAGACCTGAACTCTATACCAACATTTTCTTCAAAGTAACTACAACCTAAAATGCCCCACCATAAAAGCAATACCTTTTATGGTTGTCGTCTTTCTTTTGGAAAGTTACAATACAGCCCCTTTTAGCGTTAGGTGTTGTTTAAAAGCTTTGGCAGTTTTATTGAATTGTTCTTATATCAATGTACTCTATTAAAGAATTTAGACCATCTATCTATCAAACTATCAATGCAATTTAAGGCTTTGTACTTTTCACTCGTCACATTTAATACGTCATATATCTTACAGAATAGCAATACTGTATGTAGCACATTCAACATCCATTAATCAGTCTGTATAAAATACATCACTTCAACAAAAAGAAAATCAGAGAATATGTAAGATAGGTTTTGTTTCGTCTTATTTTTCTATACAAATGTTATGCTTTTAGGAAAGGCCATAAAATATTTGTTAAAATACAAACCAGAGATGTTTTAGATTGGTCAGGATGACCTAAATATCTCCACATGTTACAGGCAACATCTCAAATATGCAGCTTTGTTGGGTGACAACATGGGGAAATCAAAGGAAATCTGTAATCAGGAAGAGGCCTTTGGATCCTCACAAGTCCAGTCCACATGACTGCAGATGCCAAATTCATCTGTTCAAGCAATTATACACAAGTACACAAATTGATACTGCATCTCTTCAGACTGGTTTACTATGAATAGGCATACAATCATGGCTCTTGTTGGAAACACTTGTTCAGTCTGTTTACATGTCTCATCAGTGAAGAGATGCCATTTAATAAAATAGATGACTATAGAGAGAGCTTTGCTCCATCAACCTCTGATCTGTGCAGTTTCTACTTCTTTGTGTTTTTCTTTCAAATGCTAAGAACATTTTGCACACATGAACGCCAATGCTTGAGAATTGCAGCTGCGTCCTTGAAATTAGCAGCGGTGAACAGACCTTGAGGGAAGTGAGCCACCATCTCTCCTACATCGAAGATGTGCACAACGAAGAAGAGGGGAAACTAATCCAAGAAATGCAAGCAGACCTTTACCAGATGCCCACAGGAGAGACGCCGACTCATAATGAGATTGCAACTGCTCTGCAGAGCAATATAACTGTTCGTAATATGTTCTGGTTTCAGCTCTTTACACAAAGTCAATGAAACCTTGTTTAACACAACATGTACACAGAAACACATTGTTTCCCATAATTCCCCTAAAATGGACTTTGACACTGAAGGCAATTCTCACCTGAATTTGCTTGGATGGAAAAAGGGGGGCTTTATAGACACGCTGTTTTTATTCTGTGGAGTTAATCTGCTTTAAATGAGAGCTCGGAAGTTGGAAGACATCAAGAACTTTCCAAGAAGCAGCTGTTCCTCTGAGGCCATGGACTCTTTCTTATTTTAAATCAATGTTTTTTTCTTTTTTTTTTCTGAACGTTTAGCCAAATGTTATCCGGCATCAGTGTGTAAAGTTTGTTGACAGTTTTTTAAGAAAACAATAGAAAATCAGATCCTTCCTTACTTCGGCGTTACTGGGCTCTGTGTCTGGTGTTGACGTGGCCTCAGACACTATAAATTTTACACTCTCTTGCAATCTCTCCTTTTTTTGCTTCTTTTCTTGGATCCGATGTTTTCACTCCTCCCTTCTTCAACCATTGTTTTTAAAGTAAATTCCTCCAAAATTCCAGCTGGGGTGTTTCTGTAGTGTGTGTGTGTGTGTACTGTGATAACTACTAGGCCCGTTTCCTGTGTGATGTTTAGCCAATTCCTCCCTCACTAAACTACTCTGGGCTTCATGGCTGTGGATTCAAGCTATAAAGGCTCAAAAACGAGCACATAAACTGTAGCTCTGCATGTCTAACTGGGTCTAGGAAGAGCCAGACCAGACATTTCTAACACAGGGGGATTCTGGCTGGAAATGTTCCTGAGGTTTTTCACTGAGTGAAGTTGACCTCTCTGTGCTACACGAGCGAGTCTGATGCAATCTGAAGCCAATCTGACCAAAAGGTTTTACTGCTGATGGAATAACACCTGACGATTTGCCTCTCTGCAGACACCACATGTTCATGCTTATGTGTGCATTTCATTAATCTCTTAAAGTTTTGGGGCATGGCTGTGTGCTATTAAAGAGAAAGTAAAACCTGACAGCCACCAGGACAGGAAAAACTTTGCATACACATTCGGACTGCAGAAGAAAAATTAATAAATCAAAATGTTTCTTGCAATTTAAATGATCGAGACGTCTATTGCAAGTTGTATTTAAAAAAAATCAATTACACCATCCTTCCATTTTCTGCACCAGGTGAGACCTAAGGCTAACTATGTTCAGGGATTAACGGACGAGAAGTGGCGAAACATCCAGGATGCTTTCCCAGTCTGCTGCTCGGAGCTCAGAAACACACACAAACATGCACACATCTGGTAGCATTAGGTGGATTTAATATATGGGCGGCAGACACTTAGCCCCTTGTAAACCTACAAAATTGAAACGTTTTTATTAAAATTTTAATAAAGGGTTTAGTGCAACCTCTTGGGTATTTTACACAATAAAAGCATATAATAAACAAATGAGCTTTTTAAGTTTTAGAATAGCTTGGATGTCGGACAAATTTGACAATAATTCATTGTTGCTTCTGTTCACTGATTAAAAACAAATAATTGGACAAAAGGTTTTATACTTAAGCCTGCCTCAGCAGATTAGATTTGAGGAGAAAGACTGTACTTAATTTATTTAAATTACATGTCAATCAGGAGCTTGATTTCGGAGAAGGTTACCTTATTTTGGACTTTGATTTTTTTTATACATTTTTTTTTAACTGCTGGCATTTTGAAAGGACAATTATTTAGTTTGTAAATTAAGAACTGGCTCATCAGCTTATTTAAAAAAAAATAGCTGTTTTCCGAGTTTCATATTCATCCATTAATAGATCGCCTAGAAACTCAGTGGAATTGCTCTATCTTTACACTGTTTATTTCTCTTTTTCTCTGTAATTATCATTAGTTTAAACATAGCCAGATGTAGTGACAGAAATTTTAGTGAAATGAAGCCTGGTATGTCTTAAGCTTTGCATTCAACATGCATTCTAATAAAAAAACAGAACATTTCTGAAGTTTTACTTTATCATCTTTTACATTTTATATGTTTGTGGGATGGAAGGCATTTTCTCAGACACCAAGCCGACCACGCGACATCGTGAGTAGGCATGAGCTGTCAGAGTAATATCATTAACCTCACCAAACCAGAACTCTAAAAACAATTAAAACTCAAATGGGAGCTGCTATGTTAGTGTGAACTGCTATGTGTGAATAATTTACTGCTTAATGGGAAGTGATATGAACTTCAAGAGTTATGTTTAGGCTATTTTTCCATCTGAGCGTCATTGTTCTGATTTTGGATGAACATTCTTAAATATATTATTGAAGTCATGTGCTGTTTATGACAAAAGCAATAAAAACATCATAAAATGTCTACACGAAGCTGACAGACAGCTTAAGCCTGTTTCCTGCAGGACAGCTTTGCTGCAGAAGTTAATGTTTTCAGCTGTCAGTTCTGACATAAATTATACCATTCTGCTAATTTTGCCAAATTAAGCTTATGACTCCTCCTCACAGTCATTAGCTATTAAAGGAAAAAAAAAAAAAAACTGCCGTGTTCTGGGTACTAAATCATCTGACAGAACCCAGTTTGGTTATCTTTTAAAATTCATAGTTTCATGTTGGCAGGGAAGAGTAAATTAACCTTGACCTGCAGAATGCATTTAGCAGGAGAACATTAAGGGAATGATAAAACACGTGGAACAGACGGATGTGATGAAGATGGAGGATTCTGTAACCAAACAGAATCCTCCTACCTGCAACCTTTTGAGCAGCAACAACTCTGCCATAAACACATATAATCCACATAAAGAGAAAACAAGGCCGTTTGTCTGTGAGGTCATGCCAGGAACTCACAGCATGAACTTCATGAAAAAATAAATAAGATTGCCTGCTCTGATTTGTGTCTAAATGGTGCAATATGATGTGGCTGTGGTTTGTTTGTAATTAAATGATAAGCGGTCAAATAGGAAAAGCATGTTTGTCATTATGCTATTTGGTCATGTATGGAAATAATTAAAGAAAGGTTTATTTTTTTATGCTTTTTTTTTTTTTTTTTTTACTAGATGTTAATGGTGGTAATGCAAGCCTTTCTGCATGGAAAGAACACATGCAGATGAAGTTATCCTATATCTCTGACTCTTTGGACTGCTGTGGAATGGGCAACGTCTCTGTTATACCGCCATTTCTTCCAGTCTTAAATGTGTCTTAAAATGCAGACCTCCTTCTGAAACTTTGCACTGTAGCGGGATACACAGTAAAATTTCCAGAGTAAAATTTACTCAATTTGAAAAAAATTTTACTCTAAAAAAGACAACATTTGGTCCCAGTCTAAATAGAGTAAAATTTACTCTCATCGAAGAGTTGAAATTACAGATTAAAATCAACTCCATTTAGTGCAAAAATTTTACTCAATACCAACAGAATTTACTCCAAGCTGTTAAAAAGAAAAAATACTCTAAAGTACTTTAACTCCAAGTGGAATATAATTTACTCTAAAGAGAATTGCATTCTATTCTAAGTAGAGATAAATTTTAGTCTAACTAAAAAGGAATTTTACACAAAATAGAATAACATTTTATTCCATATAGTGTCAAATTGTGCTCTTAATAGTATAAAATTTTACTCCCAATTTAATTTAATTTTATTCCATATTGTGCAGTTAAACATTAAATTCTAAAATAGTACCAAATTTAACTTTATTTCACTCACTAAGCAATTGTTTTACAGCTATAATACACAGTTGAGTTTGTAAGAGTACAATGTACAGACCAGAAATCAGTATTTGAAAAGCCATTTTTATTGTTCACAGGAAACAGCATGGAACAATATAAACATTTGCATCTTCATGACTGTATGACACCTGTAAATCAAAAGCTCTGGAACAGTGAAGTTCTTCTACATAAATAACATGAGGTCCGTCTCTTGTACACATAACTTGAAAAGCACTTAAATGCTCATTCAGACACTGTTTGCAGAGCAAATGTAACAAACAGCAACCTCTCATCTTTCACAACAACATTGTAGATCTTATGGAAAACTGGCATTTCACAAAAAACTTCTTTACAAACAACTAAATCTGCACGATACATATTTCCATGATGTTTGGCCCATTTAACATTTAATACCTTGGTGTTGATTGGTAACTGAAGAGTTTCTGCTATCTCACAGCCCCAGTCCAGTGCATTTAAAGGCACCATTTTACCTGGTCCAATGGTCAGTCTCTTGGGGTCAAATGTATGCCAACTGAAAGCAATATGACTTTGATGCTTTAATGCCAGGGTTTTTGTAACATTTTTGAAACTTTTCAACTGTTTTTTAAAGAAATTGTGTTTAGCTTCGTATCGCATGCACCAGCTATGTAGAATTGGGCCTGTTTTGAGAATACAAGTAGGGTAAATTGTGTTTATCATGTGCTTTATTGAGATGCTTTCTGAACCCAGAAAATGTGCCATAAACTTGAGTACAACCTCCCTGACCACATTTAAGACGAAGTGTCTTACCAGAGTAAAGTCCGTGAATAACTTTTAAGTGCTTGGTCAGAGAATTAGCATTTGTCTGGTACTTCTTACAAATGAAACAGAACATTCCATCTCAATACTGAAACAATCATGGCAAAAAAACTATTTAACGCAGCATCCGAGCCCTCAACTCTGCAACCCTAGGATTCACTTTGGTTGTCTCAACATCTATCTCATAAATGACGGTCTGCAGAAAGTTGTACACATTGACCAGATCATGATCATATGAAGTGCCGAACACAAAGTGAGCTTTAAAAAGCTCATCAAAACAGGCAAGAGAACCTTATGATTTACAAGGTATGGCATGTTTGTCAATCACAATGAAGTACTTGTGAATCATGCTCCTCTGAGTCCCTACTGCAAGCAGGTATGGTTGACGGCTTTCTGCGATGCCATCAAGGTGCTCCTGGATGCTGGTTCCTGTCTGTGGCAAAAACATAATAAAACATGATTAGTCTTGGGTTTCAAAGAAGACAGGGTTCTAATAGATAAGGCAAATTACTTTTCAGGACCTCTTAAATGTCATTTGAAATTAAATTTAAGATCAACTTCACAAGAAATAAAAATAAATAATTATATATATAAAAAGGGAAGAATAGAGAATTTTGCTCAACATAAATGTTCCCTTTACTTTAACCTTACCTTGACAAACTTCACAAGATGTTCACTGGCTTGTCTGGCTGAGAGTTTTCCTGGTCTCTTGCGCCCATGAGGTGACGGTGGCAGGAGGTACACTAGGATCAAAATGGATGACATGTCACTGTCCCATCCTAGAAGAAAAAGTAAAATAAACATAAGCTACCAAACCTTCTTATTGCAACCGTGTTAGTACTTCCAGAGTAAACTTACCAAACACTGACGACAGGAGGGGGTGTACTTATATTGAACCAATTCATATAAAATTCTGTTACATTAAACACTTTCTTCATAAGTCATTGCAACTTACCATTTTCCACTTCTGTTGTGCCTTCAGTATTGTGAAGAAGGTTCTCAAGGTCATCAGACTGTGTGAGACCACGGCTTTGTTTGAGGACTTTCTGCTTGTAGACAGTGGGCCACTTCTCCAGGAACTTTGCAGAGATGGCTTCCCCAAACATCAGTGTAAAATCTTGCTCAACCTGGAGAAAAGATGAAGTGAAGGTTTTTAAAAAAATCATTTTGTTAAACTTTCTCACATCCACCTTAACTTAAACTTTGTTGGTTAAACTGAAGTGAAGATAAACATACCAATCCTCCCATGTCCAGGAATCTTGGGAAGTCCAAAAAGATACTTGATGACTTCACTGGGTCATGAATCATCTTCTGGCGATAGTTGAAAGTCTGTTTCATCTTCCTCATAACAGTTGCTTCATCAGCGCAATGGCCTCAGAACACAAGCTATCTGTCATAAGGCAGTCTTGTTCTCTCAAACAGTCTCTATCAGTTGCTGGTCCCCCTAAAAAAATGATATGAATGTGAGACTCCATCTTAGGATTTAATAATAAGGCTTGAGAACTTATTGTGCTGTTTGGTTGAAGGATGAAACGTATACAAGTATTAATACATATACCTGTTTGGGTTTGTGACAGTCTGGGGACCTTCTTTTGTCCATTAGAAGCTTCCCTCTGGACAAACTTCAGTCTCCAAGCCAGATACCCACTTCCATCTTCTGCATTGTAATAATGCTCCTAAAAGTAGGTGAAAGATAAATGTTTTTAAAGCTGTGAATGCTAATAGCTGTGATTTACAGATTTTATTTCACATTGTTTGAATGACATATATAAAATCTCTTCACAATGTTTATTCTTCAAGCTGCAATAGCCCACACTGGAAAAATGAACTCTACAAAGGTTTAAAAATTGGAAAGTTAAAAACAAGTGGCACAGATGCAGGGCATGCAAAAGAGAAACATTTTCAGTTCTACTCAAACCATAGCCAAGAGGTTGAACTTCTGTTTTGAACTTACATAGCCAAATCTGCTCTTAGGATCAGCCAGGTAAGGGAACAAGGTAATAATACCCTTTGGATAGTCTTCTTTTACACGTCTGGAAGGACTTGTCCTATAGAGACACAGCAAAAACTATGAGCATTGCTTAAGGTGTAAAGAACACCTTCAATAAAGTTAATTGTGAGAGGTGCACAGAAAAAATAAATAATTTCAGCATACCCACATTCACTTGTCATATGCGCAACCAATATCTTGACCATGTCACGCCGTCTGCTGTCTGATAGGCTTTTTGTCCGCGCATATTCATTGATGATTCTGTCTCCTCCTGGTTTGTTCTTTAGAACATTTTCAATCATCTAAGTGATGGTAAAAATGTAACAAAATATAAATCAATACATCACAAAAACGCCATACACAAGACAATTACAAATCTCATTTTATTTCACAAAAAAAAGAGATAGTATAAGAAGAGCTATAATAGTTATTAGTAGAATAGTAAGTTATGTTTAAAAAGCACAAATACAAACTTCAAGAATTTAAATTTATTGTGAAGTCCAGAGCCGTCTTTGGTAAGGATCTGGACTAAAATGTGTAAAGGTATGCTGAAGGAAAAAACCCAGAAAGTGTTTTTGAGAGTAATTTATATAATATATTCAAATTTGTAAAAACTCTATGGAAGTCTGCACAGTAATCTGCATAGCTTACTTGGGCAAGAGAGGTGTCTTCAGCTCTCTGTCTTGTTGCAGGACTGTGTTGCAATATAATGGTGTCATCGGAGTCCACTTCAGTTTCTCCACTGGAACTGGTAAAGGAGCTGCTTGCAGCACAACTTAGCTGATCCATAGGATTATCTAAACATTTTGTTGGTAGAGTTAACAGTAGTCAACACACTAAAATTGAGAAAATTGTTTCTCTAACCACATAATTACACTTATCAAGTCACCTGATGAGCTCTTCACACTAAATAGTATGATACAAACAAAGCTAACTCATGCACATTTTTCTTTGTTCATTGTAAATAACCACTGAAACACTAGAAATAGGTGAAATTGTTGATGTTAGGCTGTTTCCACTTGTGTGAAATGGTACAAAGGTGAACGCTTTTATGATCTCATCCTAAATTGGTGATATCAAATGGACATCAACATGCTCTGGAAAGCAATTTCTATCCCTACTATCCAGTCAAACCCATAAGAATGACCAAAAATAGTTCACAAAAATAAACAAATGACACTTCAAAACAATTTACCTTCTGGATTGAGATTTTGTGCTTCACAAATCTCTAGCACACCAAGGTTCGGACCTTTCAAAAGGAGCTCAAAAACATCCTCATCCACTTCAGTCTTTGAGTCAAAGACTTTTAAGTCCAAGGTTGGGATGCTGAACTTTTTTGCAGCTGCGAACATAGCAAATTATCTATAATATATTTGAACATATGTAAATAACAATTAAAATAAGACATAAAAAGTAAAATTAAGTAAAACAAAATAATAAATCTGAAAAGTTGGTATAAAGCACCCATTATGGCACCATTCCCAAAACATTTTTGAGGAACACAATATATGAAAATGCTGGAAACTTGTTTTGTTAGCACTCACCACATTCCAAATACGAATTGTAAGTCAGTTGGCCTTCAAAACAGATGTATTTCTGTCGATCTCTGTACTTGACACGCACAGCTTGCATCCTTCATGATATGAAAATAATATATATTTTTATATAATCATATAAACATAATTATCAAAGGGAATAAAAAATTAAGATAAGAGGCTGAAACCATCATGAGGAAGAAGCACTGGGTGGCTAACAACTATCCATAATGGGCTAGAGACTCTAGTTGAATTTAGCCAATTACCACAACTAAACGAAAAAAAACAACAACAAACATATCAGCTCCATACAACTCAATGTAAACGGGGTTTATGGACAAAATAGTAAATCAAAAATGTTCTACTGACAACTTACACAGTTTGCATACAAAGCACAACTTTAATTCAGCTTTTTTACCGTTGCTCTAAGTTCAAGTAAAGTTACTAGCATAGTCCTCCCGCGCCATTTTCCGATAGTACAGCTCGCTCCTCTTTTCAACTCCGTCTCTCAGCTTAAAAATAGCGACAGCCTTGACTTGTGAAAATAAAATAATAGACGTAGCATTGTACAACATTGATGGGTTTTTTTTCTGCTTATATTGTTGTAAACGACTAAATTAAGTTAGCTGAAGCACACATGCTAACTAGTTAGCCAACCATATTAATTCCTCCCTGCACCCCTCGTCCCCCCACGACCATACAGCAGCACGTCATCAAAATTAGTCTTAATAATAATAATAATAATAATAAATCATGCAAAACCCACGTAAAATATATCTACAACCGACTTAGGGACTTACCTGGCACACAGCTAACCGTCGCCTCCTTTTCCACTGCGGGATGACAAGATGGTGGAAGAAACGAAACTTAAGGAACTTCAGTGGGCGTGTTCTTCTTTTACTCCGTTAAGATTTCCTCTATTTTTTTACTCCGATTCTATTGACCAATTGAAATGATTTCACTCTCTAATGTATAAACATTACTCTTTTAGAAGAAAATAATGTTAACTCCGAAAAAATTACTCTCCTATTTTTCCTGTGTAGAATATCTTAATTTTTCTGCAGCAAATTGTTACCATATGACTGCATCACCTCTTTATATCCTGCAGTATAAAGACATGAGAATATGAAGCTATTCTGACTGGAATATTTATATCATTTCAACTTTTTTCATACGGGCAATATCTGTGATAGGCCAATGCAGGACATAAAAAGGGAAATCACAATCTCCATAGCGTAGCATGATTCTCCGCTCCAGACTTTGCAGTCGAGCTATTTTCATTTTCAGAAGATGAATGAAATCCTGAGATGCTAAATGTTTGAAATCTTACTTTATACTATAAACCTCCTCACAACTTTATCCCTGACATGTTTGCTGCATTCCTTTGTCTTCATAAAATGGATAAGTGCAGTTCTCTGACAAATCTGAGCGCCTCAGTAAATTGAAAATGTTCTGAAAATAATAAAATTCAACAGATTTAAAATGTTTGCTTTTAAACTGTCATACAGTGTCATGGAAGCAAGAAAAATATTAAATTCATAACAGTCTGTTTTTCAGATAATTAAACCTCATAATTGTGTTGTGCATCTTTCTTGTCAGAAAGAAAGTTGTTATTGTTATACAGAAACCTCCTGCTTATTTTTTGTGGATATAAATTGCTTGGTGGAAAGGTGATAATTGTCCTTCAGATTTTTGAGATCTTGAGACCATTTAATTTTTGATAGATCATTAGACTGTTTGGGTTAATATGTCTTATCGTAGCTAAATTATGATAGAGTATTACCTAGCAGCTGGACTCCATTTACTACTGAAGAATGTGCAGACATTTGCCAATAAACACAATGTGTGCTGGCAAATTCGTGCAGGAACTAAGTAATACTCCTTGGACCATAAACATGTTTTTTTTTTTGTGACTCAAGTTGTTTTGTAAGTCTGACACTTGCTTGTTACACAATTGACCCCCAAATTATTTATATCTCTTTGAGAATTGGATTTGAAGAAATCTTTTGATTTTTTTCAAAATCTTTCTTTTGGCTGTAAAACATTTTAACATTACAGAGTGCCTTAGTCAAAGTCCTCACTTTAATCTGGTAGCAATTTTATGGAGGGGTCTAAAGAGTAAGGTGGTGATAAGGAGGCCTATGACTTTGACGAATTGGACCTGAAAATTTTAGGCATATCTCTAGAGGCAGTCTGTATGTGGTGGCTTTGCATTTTTTTTCCATAAATTTTTGATTGTAGAATTGCCAGAACCTCAAAACTGGCATGCATTCAATTTGATCAAATACATGAAACAGATACTTCAGCAGCAAAAGTAAAATCAGAGAACCACTGTGTGTGTTTGATAGACCTCATCCATGCAAACAGTTCTCTGGAGCAAGGTAAGTTTAAGCCAAGTTTAATTGTGTGGATCCGATTGCTGAGTTAGCTTCTGCTGCTGTCATTGCTGTCACCGTTAGCGCTGATGCTGCTGTTGCTGCTTGGGTTTGTGGGAGAGGGCTGAAGTCTGATGTGAGAAGCTTCTGGTTGCGGTTGTCCCTTTGTTTACTGTTTAGTCTCCTGTATTTATAGATTCTCTGCTGCCTGCTTCAGCTAATTATACCATGGATGCCATAGGGATAATTGCAGTAATGAATGGTTGGCTTCCCAAAGAATTCAGGTTTTTTCCTCTCTGTTCATTTTGCCTTGCACAATAAGCCCCAACTACAGCTATTCAGTTTGTGTTAGACATTCCTTTGCACATACATCTGCCTGCGTGCTTGGAGCCACATATGTTTTTTGCCTTAATTCATGCCAACTCACTGTGAGTTACCTCAGAGTGGCGCCATTTAGCATTTTTCTTAAGAACACATAATTCATGCACTGCTTTGAAATTGCCCATTTGATAGGGGCACAGGTCTCTTACTACCTCCACAGCTCACTTAACATGCAGAAACAGAAGCCAGGAATGTTCTTTAATCAACCTTAATTATGGTTTCCCAGTCTCTGCTGCTCTAAGGTCAGCTGTTAATCCTCGCTCCAGGTTCACAAGTTCAAAGTGTCATTAGCTTAGACAGTGAAGGTCTCTAAACACACCATGTGTAAAATACTAAACAACATCAGCACCCACAGAACTTACATTTATCATAACATCCACGTCTGCACGGCAACATAATAATGCCCCATTAGCCTGATGTTGGAGTTGAAGAATGCGGGCCTCTGTTTCTATGCGGATGTTTCATTTTTGCTGTTCTCCTCGATTCTTGTTCTTAACCGCAGCTGTTTATTGGGCAATGCAGGCTTTCGCAGGTACTTCACATTCTAATAGTGTGCATGTTAGTGTGTCACTGCTGTGTTTTCTCATATGTAAACAGCAAACATTTCTGATGTGCTCTTGCACTGAGGACTACGGGGAGCTCATATGAAAAACAACACGCAGCAAACCAGGCCAGATCCAGTTGAAAACACACACATGTGGAGCACGTATGTTCTTGATATAGTTTGGAAAAACAGCTGCGAGCCTGGCTGAGAGTGTCCTGAAAAGGTCAGTAAGGTTTGATGGGGAAACAAACAGTCTGGGTAGAGCTGGTGATTTAGATCCCTGTCTGGCTTCAAACTCACAACCTCCAGAGCCTCTGTGTTTACACATGAACAACTCAAGACAAAAAATTTTTATAGAAGAGATGTCAAACGCTCTGACATTGGTGACACTAAAAATGAGAAATGTACATTTTTGTATTTAAACAAAATTTCACAAAAGTATTTGAGTGTGGTTTGAATATTTATCAAAACAGCAATTTGCCATAATTGAAGAGTGTAAAAGTTATAAAGTGAGTGTTAACACTGACATATTGACTTTTGGGAATTTTGAAGAGTTGAAACATGGAAATTATAATCTGTGATTAATTACTTTAAATAAAACATGCCAATATTTCGCAGCATTATGTGATAATTGGCTGCAGTGTTGGGAACAATATAGTCTGAGATACTCTATTGACTTAGCTCAGTGTTTCTCAATTCCAGTCCTCAGGCCCCCCTGCTCTGCATGTTTTAGATGTACCTCTATTCCAGAACAGCTGATTCAAATGATTGCATCACCATCAAGTGCTGCAGAAGCCTGTTAATCACCCACATATTCAGTCCAGGTGTGTGGCATAAGGGAAACCCCTAAAACATGTAGGGCAGGGGGGCGTGAGGACCGGAATTGAGAAACACTGACTTAGCTGAATGTATGCTGGGTTATTTTGCTCAAAGGTTGGAACTTGGATCAGGAATTGACACAGCACAAGATCTGAGTGCTTTTCAGTTGCAAGTAAAAAACATGTACTTTTCTACATTTTATGCTTTCATACATTCAATGATTATTAACTTTAATCGGTATTAAAATTCATCGTCGTAGTTTGAGTTTCAAAATAAAAATCTGGACCAGCCAACTCACATACTACTATGCCAGTGCACAAAGACACAGATGAGTGAGTTTTGCTGGATAACATTTTGACACATAGTTTTGTTCTCAACATTTTCTTTATTTTGTAATCATAAAGAACCCAAGTATGTTTGTGACTCTTTCTGAACTTGAGTTGTAAATGTCATAAAGTTATTTAACCATTATTCATCATCTTTGTGTTAGTAATGTTTCTCTGACAATTAAAAGTGCTCACATGTTTTTGCTCATTTTGTTATAACAAGCACTTTTGCTCTTCAGATATGCAAATGTCCTTGTTGCATAATAAAAAAAATTGTCCCTTGCTTTGGACAAGGGACAATTTAGTCAACAGTATCTATTGACCATGTTTCCTTGCCAGAACAGGAGGTGTATTTTTAGCTGGTAGCTGGGATACAAGTCAGTTTACAACAATGTACTAGAAACCGTTTTACTGGACTTACATCACTTCTTACCATAGTGGAAAAAAATAATTTTATTTCTGGCACAGGTATTTACTGGTTCAA
Organism: Poeciliopsis retropinna; assembly: GCA_010277075.1. Classification (NCBI taxonomy): domain Eukaryota; kingdom Metazoa; phylum Chordata; class Actinopteri; order Cyprinodontiformes; family Poeciliidae; genus Poeciliopsis; species Poeciliopsis retropinna. The sequence goes on along the minus strand of VMRM01000015.1, from coordinate 12,504,416 downwards.
TCATTTGCAGCATGCGTAGGCTGCATGCTCCTTTTTTCATTGTTCTTTTTGTTCCATTCAATATTAGATTTGTAATTTTTATTCTTTGATTTATCCAGAAAATAATTAGATTTTACAAAGTAGGGGTTATAATGCTTACTTTATTTGAATGGTTATTTTGGCTGTAAAACAAAACAAAACAAAAAAAACAACTTTACATTAGGAACAAGGATGGATACCAGTGTTTGATTAATTTGTAAAGGCTGTCATCTGTTGATCTAGCAAATTCTGAAACCAGCTTGAATGATTAAATTAGTTTTTAATCATAACTCTCATTATAACTTTGTCAACCTGTCCTGAATAAATTCAAGAAGACTTTTGATCCCCACATAAGTAGTTGCAAAGTCCATTTATATCTTGGATTGGTCCTGAGTATGTAGAAAATAATGCTGAACTTAATAAAGCTAAGTTAGAGTTTGGGTTGAAGCTGTGAGGCCTTCTTGCCTCACAGCAAGAAGGCGTTTAGTTTGAATCTGGGGAGTTCTGGGTTTTCTGTGTGATTTCCATTGTCGGCTTAGAGCTGACCTGCTTTGATGTCAATGTTATGACTGAAGCGACCTCTGTGATACTCTAGAGATGAGGTTGAAACATTTCCCTTTTAGGACTCTGGTGTTGTGCTGGTAACTTGTGTACCAGATCTAGTGTTTGATATTTAGTTTTAAAACAATAATCAAAACATTGGTCATGGTAGTCGGACAACATGCAGGCTGTAATTCATTTCCCTCCTTCTGGCTTTTGTTGCTGTGGAAAACAAATGTTTTACTACAAGTAAAGCAAAGAATATTTTCATTATGATGAGCCCAAGTTGATATTTCAAAGTTGTTTGCTGAGATGATGAACTGCAGTGGGACAAAGAGGAGCAGAAGAGCTAACAGGACAAGAAATAATGATGCAGCTGGTGTGTGTGTGTGTGTGTGTGTGAGCCCCTGAGATTTCTGGAAAAAGCACCTCTGTGTGTTGGGGCAGAAATTGCATGTAAGCGTCATTGTCATCAGAGCAGCTAAAGGGCTTTGACACCAGACAAATGTCAGCATTGATTAGTAATTCTTACCTTCAACATTTTTCCAGAATATGATATTGTTTTGAATCGGTGCCGATCTCATTTGCTCAATGTGGATTTATCCATTTGTTTGCCAGCTGCTTCTGGGATTGTCTGTAGAAGCACAATTCTATAAAACTCAGAATGTCAACTGATTATTACATTTTACCATTATGTTGCATATTGTGCAGCACTGAGTTCTCATTTACACACCAATTTAAGTAAATAATAACCTCACTAAGCCAGGAAATTCTTTTTTTTTTAATCCTTAAACTTATTTGAGATACAGTGTGAATAATCTGTATACTTCCTCTGTTTCCATCGGTTGGCAAGCAGCAGATGCTCAACCTTGACTCTGCTCAAGGGCACTTTTGAAGATGACCACAATTTGTTAGCCATCAACAAGCTCATTCAGTGAGAGGTTCGTTTCGTGGGCAACAGTTAAATTAGGGATTTAGTGAGAAATTTATGAAGCTGTAATACAGTTAAAACTCAATTGGATTATATTAATCTTCATGCATTGATCTGAGACAAAACTTAATTGAAAACCAATGTGAGAAGCAAATACTTTTGTTTTTCAAGACACATTACTTAAGAGGGGGGAAAAAATTACAACTAAAGTTACAAACATGAAAGAGCCGATTTGTTCAGTAGAAATTAAGAATTAATCAACAATAAATTCTGTTTGATTGCTAGTTACTAGACATATTTGCTTAAACTTTACCAAATTAATTGTACATCATGGCTTCAATACATCTAAACTATGAAGGACCAAAACTGACATAATTACTATGTAGTTTTGTTCTCATCTCTCTTCCATGAAGGTCATAGTTATGGCGCTCACAACTAATAACATTCCTATCAATGGACTCTCAAGCCACATCTTGGGGTCTCTGCAGCTTCACCAGAAGTACCACAGGCTTCGTGACTGCTTCTCTGATTAATGCTCTTGTTGTCCCTCTTGTTTGTTTGGGTCGTGTCTTGGTAGGTTTGCACTTGCACCACCCTTTTTTATATCCAAAGGATTAAACTTAACAGTGTTCCTTGGCATAATCAAAGCTTGGCGTATTGTTTTATAACCTAGCCCTGCCAAAACCTTTCCCCTGACCAGTCCGCTGTGTTCCCTGATCTTCATGAAGCTTTTTACTCCCTCATGTTCTCTAGTAAATCTCTGAGCTCTTCACAGAACGACTAGATTTATATTGAGATTAAATTACAAACAGTTGTGGTCGATTTACAAATCGGGTAACTTCAGATGGCAAATTCTTTGATAGTAAAAAGGGTGATTAGAAGTGGATATTACATTTTTAAATGAAATTAAGACGCACTGAAATAAAGCAGGAACACCTAACTGAGTTTTTTTAAAACCAGCAGAAAGACAGTATATACTGATAATACTAAAGAAAATTACTTTAAACTGCATTATTTTGACATATACTGACATTCATCTAAATAAATCAGGCTTTTTATAGTCAGAAACATTGCATTTGGTTATGGTTTATAGTCTTTGGAAATTAGTGTCATTATCTGTAAGATACAAGACTATTCCACCTTAGTATCGTGTCATGATGGTAGGACTATGTTCTCTGTGTATGTACATTTATCTAATAAGTCTGTTTTCTGAGCATCAGTAGTGCTGAATTATGAGTTTGTGGGTCAACCTTAAACCCAGATTGGTTGTAGAAATGACTAATTCCTGGAACTTTGGTGCATTTTCTGACACAAAAACAACTCCAACTAAAAACACCTGCAATATAAGGTGCTAACAGGGTCCCTAGGACATCATAATTATCTTGCTCTCTGAAAATGTACACCTCCAAACTTTTTCTTTGGAAGCTAAAGGCAATCACCGGATTCTTTTAAAAATGAACATGTTCCTACAGCGGTGCATTGAAGCGGCGTAATGCGGTTACAGACAGTACAGAGGTCTGAAATGTCTGTTGTGTAAGCAGTGGGGAGTCTTTGAACTAAGTTTTCCTGTTGCGCAACCACTGAGGGCACCTGTACTCGCTGTCCTGCCATGTCTTTAACCTGTGCTTGGTGACACCTGAGTGTTTGTTCTCAGACAGCAGTGTATTAGTTTGACCTTTGCTCTGTTCCTGCAGAAATGGCAGCCTTTTCCATCATATTGCTGCTCAGCCTGGCAAATCCCAGTAGCCAGTGTAAATACCAGGTAACACTGAGATGGCTCACTCTGTTCCTGTTTCTCTGACCTCCAAGAAGTTGAAAGAGAAATGTTACTGAGCGCAGGATGAGACTGGAAGGTGATGGATAGCCCAAAGCAGTGTAATGGTGTTGCCCTTCTGTATTGAAAGAGAACAAATATCTTCCTGGGCTGTGTGATGTGTGGCCTCTGCTCGCATCATACGTTGTGCCGGGTTGTCTCATGTGGCTTTCTTCGGATGTTCTGTAGATGCTGGGGAAAAAAAAGAAAAAAAAAAAAAAAAAGACAGAGCTGTGCGGACAAACAGCCTGACAAAAACGATGGGAGACTTGAGGAGGAAAATGAGATGAGACAAAAAGAAAATGCACCAGGGATGGAGCAGATATGGTGTGACATTGAGAGGCAGAGAAGAGAGATCTCAGCTCTGTCAGGCTTCTTGTCTTCACACGGTGCTGAAAGATGGTCCATGGCTTTTTCCTGGTCTAATGATCACCCTGCAGGCTTGATGTCTTATTTCTGAAAGTAGGTAGCATTTTCAAAATCTCACACAATCCTTTTGTAGTCGAGGATAGGCTAAACAAAGAATTCAAATCAAATGTTCTGGAGTCCTTTGTCTTAATCTAAACTCTGGGCACAATCTTTGATCTATATTTTAGACAGTCAGAGTACGTGTCCAGAATAGATAAAGGCATCGCAAACTTGACACTCCTGTCTCATAAAACCTAGCAACGCTGTTCATAAATTATTGCAAGCCAAGGAGAACTGTGGCCCTGAGGGGTTTGGAGGAGACCTTTAGCAGAGCAGAGACTGCTTTACACCTGTAATATAAATTAAGTATGGAATGGGGAGGGGAAGGGACGGACACCTGAACCTGGGAAGCAATAGATGCAGCTTTGACTTTCGCGGTGCATGATTTATTGTTGATGGTTGAAGCAAGACTCAATTCAGAATCCCACAGCTCTCTTGCTTTAACTTCATGTAGAATGTTTCTCTTAAAAGGTTCACTATTATGCAAAATTCACTTTATGCATTTTTCTGTACTTCCAATAGGGATCTACTGCTCCAGCTGTTGTTTTGGGAATAAGTAAATGTTCTGCTGGTGTATACTAAACTACCAGTTTCAGAGACCATTAACTTGTTGCCACATTTTTTTGATTTTTTTACCTAGTAACCTTAAGCCGAGCTACTAGCCCTAATCCTACACTAGGCAACTCAAGTGGAGCTCCACTCACTTCACTTCAAGGAATAATTGTGATTTAGCACTAAATCGGCGTATTCATAAATGAGCTCCAAATGGTCAGAACTGATCAGGTGAAATCTCAATATATGGGAATGATTTTGTGTATTACATGTAATGACCATGTTTTGTATAGCCTACAGACCTGACCTAGTTTGTTCAAGGAAGCATAATAGGTTTCAAGCATTTAAAGGTGCACTAACATTGGAAGTGCCATAAGGAGCAGCAAATGATTGTAACAACGCTGCAAAAAGCCTTAAAATAATTATCATAATTTCCCATTAAAAATTAGGAAAAATACAACCTTTAATGAGAGAAAGGAAAATCTGAAATTATGAAAAAGGACATTGTAGTAACTGGAGAGAAGATAAATATGGGCCACTGGCTAAAATAAATAGGCTCCTTTGTCAAGTCATATTTATTCGATGGGGAAAACGGCAAATCAAGGATTCCTTACAAATCTTATGAACCTAAAAACTAAAGTAGATTCTTTTATGCAGAAATTATTTGATTTATCAGTACAGCCAATTTACCATTTATATAAATCCTGAGCCAGTGAGACTATATTGGTGATTACTGGTGATTAAGACTTGCAATTTTAGTCCTGTTCCATCTCAGGAAAAAATCCAAGTCTGCTGAGTGCTTTAACCTGAAGAAGTACTTCACTCTGGAACAAAATGTCTGCCAATCTAAAGTTCATCATGACTGTGTCCACATTCTCTAGTAAAGACAGTCCTTCAGGTGAACAGGGGTCTCAACTAGCATGCTGTGCTGTAACTTCACTATAAAACAAGAAACATTAAAAATACACAGCAAATCTAAAGGTAACAAACACACACCACTGTGACCCTGTTTGAATACCTGGTGATTGTTTCATTAGAAGCCACCAAGTGTGGCAAAATCCCATGAAGTGACCCTATAACCACACTTTCCCGAGCACTCAGCCATTCTTGTTTTGCTTAGGTGTGGAGAGACTTAGACACTTTATAAATCTGCTCAATTTCTGTGATGACTCTTTACACATGGAATTACAAAAAAAATTAAGTAAATTTATCCTTCTTGATGAGTCATTATTCTCAGAATTTAATGTACAAGATTAGTATTGTGAAAATCTGACGTGAAGTTTAACGTGCTGAAGTTATCTAACCAGTTTTAAATGACCGTCTTTCCAGAATGTCTGAGACAAAGTCTGAGATTCTTCCTCATCAAGTTATATGCATTAATATTAAGATAGAACATTTCCGTTTTGAATTAAGTCTTAAGCAAGCGAGGATGAAACTGTTGGAGATTTTGCCTGTCATGACCTCACTCTCTGCCTCCTCTCTCTACTGCGAATGTTTGCTCAATGTGGGAGAAACAATCAGCAGTTCTGGAAGATTCCAGGGGGCCTCCATGAAAAAATGATGACTCAATTAGAGCTTGTTCAAAATTTCAAACAGAGCGATCATTAAAAATTCACTGGGACTCCTGACTGCCACTTTTAAATACATCGTTTGTATGGCTTTAGCTGCTGAGGACTGGGTCAGGCTGAGCTCCCCATTTAGATGCTTGATCTTTTGATTTGCTATCAAGTTTTTGCCATGGTTAATTTAAGGTCCCTTGAGAAAATGATTAATGTTGGCAAAGCTGCAACTTTTTATCACAATATTTAACCTCTGCTAAGCCATTTGTACTTTGTGTCTGTTTAACCAAAATTTAACACTATTTATCTTGTACATCTTTCCATGGTTTAAAATTTCTCTTTACTCGGTTTTAATGAGAACAGCCAGGTGTTAAAAATGAAGTGAGGACTGCAAGGTGCAAGCACTTCCTTACCTGCATACACTCTTAAGCTTTTTCACTCTTGTGCATGCCAGCTCTTGCACAGGCACAAACACACTTTCACACACTATGTCTCTGCTTTCCCCTGGTTTCCATGGTGAAGGACCAGAGAATTCAAGGACAGGTATGTTTTCAAATGAGACTTTACTAGCATTATATGTCCACTGATACACCACGAGCCATGACTCTCAAAGGCAGGCTGCGTTTGTCTGAAAGTGAGGGAGATTTGAAAGTGTACAATCCAAAGAACATGACACATGTTGATATTTGTCTGTTGGCCTGCTGCAAGTTCTGTACATCTGCAGTCCATGCTGTGTTTGCATGTTTGCGTGCGTGAGTGAGAGCGTTTGTGGATCACATGTTTGGCTGCTTCCACATACAAGAACAGACACAAACACAGACATGCTCCAATATGGTCTCTGATTAGGAGAGCAGACTGCTCGACTTAAATCTCAACATAAAAACAACTAAACAAGAAGGGTAATGTAGAAAGAAAATGTAAACATGATGCCATGGAGAAGAGTTGCATCAAGTACATAACATTTGCAGTTTGTCGCTAAGCATTCAATGCTCTCAAGTAAGAATAGCTCAGTTTCAAGGGGGTAAAAAGCCTGTTGAATCTGATTTAATTTGGGAAAATGATGTAATTATACACCAGAGAAAATATTACATTATTTGCAGGTTCCAGTACTTAAGAAAGCTCAAATAAAAAAACAAGTCAAAATAAATCACATCTTTGCAAAATATGAAATTTGGATAGAACACCATCTATCTGACACTAACACCACCATTGGACACTAAGCTGTTAGCTTGGTGTCGAAGCTAATCATCTTAAAGTAACTCACAACAATCAGTAAAAAATATACATGATGATTAGCTTTGTTTTCAAAAGATAAATATGTTCATCAGTTCAATTTATTGATCTTATTTCTCTCCCTGCAAGACTGCTGTTTTACAGGCAAACACAGATTCTAACCTGAAAATTTTCAATTAATAGAGACTTGAACTTTGGGTAAACTACTTTTTAGGCTTATGTTGGAATTGTTCCTCTGTAATTCAGATATAGCTGAAATAGGACATTTCATCCTGAGAGGAGAGTTGTTCTAAAATATGTAAATGAATCAGTCCTCTTGTGATGGCCAAATCCCATGTTGTACTTACCTGCCTAGATGCCAGACAAAAGATGGGGGCCAGGGCTCAGCAGGTTCAAATGCTGTTTGGAATGCACCACTAGTTCCAGCTGGCAGGGGGAATTTGTAGTTTCTTTCTTTAGATAAGTTTCGTATTTAAGTAAATATTAGTATTTAAAGTTTTATATTTTTGATTTTAATTTCTGGGTCTTTAGTTTAGCCAAACTTAGCTGTACTGTTATTTTTTTTGTGTGTTATTTGTAGTTGTATTGTTTTTAGTTACCCCTGATGTGTCTTGATTGGTCTGATCAGCCAGTATATAAACCCATGTGTGTCATTTCTTTGTTGGGTAAGTTATGTTTGTGAATGCAGCCAGTTTATTTACATTTTTTGCCTGAGTTCAGTTTTGTTTCTTTGACCTCTTTTATGAGCTCAGTTTCTCTTTGGTCATTTACAATCTTTGGGTTAAAATAATAATAATAATAATAATAATAATAATAATAATAATAATAATAAACAATTTTTCTAATAGATTCTGTGACTCCACCTGTTTTTAACTCAGTCCATCGCACCTCTGATAGTGATTTTTGTAACAGGAACACATTGCTATTTAAAATTTCATGTGTTATTGTGTAACGTGTGATCTTTGTTGCACTTTAATAAGAATGAAAATAAGGTGTCACTGCATTCACCGTGTAACTTTATCAAACATAAGTCATTTCATTTCTAAAAAAGAAATGAAATGCATTTTGATATGGTTATCAACCTGAAGTTGCCCCTTTGGAAACTAAATGTATAGGTAACCAAGTGATGGGAATCACCTTACTACTTTACAATGTATTTGTAAAGTATTTGACAAATGTATTTGTCATTGTATTTGTCCTATCTTCAGTGGTTGATCTTGTTACTATGCGCTCAATGTTAAGGACTGCATACCTCCTGCAATGCACAAATGTATACACAAGCTGTTCTGCCCCCCTATAGCACTCTAAACCATATGTCACCCCTGGAGGAACAGCTATCGCACACTGCTGTCTCTGACTGTGAGTTTTCTCTGTGTCATGCAAACACCACAATACAGAAGTCACACACTGTGGTTTTACTTACATGTAACTGTAGGTGTGTATCTGTATGGTTTGTCCCAACTCCTCAGTCTGTCATCACACTGGTGTCCTATATGTCCAACGTCGATGTGAGCTCCAGAGTTAACAGGCTTGATTTTGTTGGGTTTTTTTCTGTGTGATGGGTTGAAAACTGGAAGGAAGGGATTCTCACATCTTCAACACATCTGCATGAGAAGCAACTTGTTTCTTCGTCTCTCCTATTCATCCTCATTAACTCAGTGTCACACTTATAACACATTAGTTATTCTTGAGATTACAAGAAGAAATTGTGGCTCAAAAGAATCATAGTTTAAAGGTCTGCACATTTATGTATGGAAGCAACAAACCCGCTATAAATATATTTCAGTCATCATAAAGGAGTAATTATCTTGCTATCCCAGGTTTTTGAAACTCTTTTCCTTTTGATAACCAGTCACTTTTAAATATATGAGTAGTATTAACATAAAGCTGCTTGTGGATCCTACTAGTTTCACGTGTTGCTCATTTACATAGTCCGCATTAATGGCAAGAGTGAATCTGATCCCTCCAATACTTTCTTTGATCTCCTCTTATCTAAAAAAACTTTTCTCTTCACTGACATGAAAAACCCCTCCCATACTGCTTCGTCATTATTTCATCTGGTTTCATTGGGTGACTGTTATGTAATGTGTGCTGTAATATAGTATACATTTTTATTTATCTTTCTAGGTCTGTCTGGCTCCTGTAAAGGGTCTGATGTGGCCCTGTTGCTGTAAAATACCTAGATCTATTCTAAAGTAAACTTTCAGTTTCTAATCAGTGTTCCAAGCAATTTCACTAGATCTAGATTATTTGAAATCAAGGTTAAATTGATCTGTGATACTTAGTGGTTTTAAAATGCTAAAGGAAATATATATATATATATATATATATATATAAGTTACTTACTTTGCTGTTAATCTTCAAAGTAGTTTTATATATATATATATATATATATATATATATATATATATATATATATTTTTTTTTTTTTTTTACATTGCACATAAATCTTATGTAGGAATCTTAGCACTGTCCATCATGCTTGTTTACATGTTGCTCACCCCTCCACCTTGCTCTCTGCTACATGGCCACTGATGACGTGAGAAAGCACTTGTCACTATTGGCACAGCAGTATCCACTCTGTCACAACATAGTGACAAATATGCAAAAAAAAAAAAAAACAAGCCACTGCAGCTTTAGAACTGTGTGGGAGTGGTACTTAAACTTAATTTGAAGAGGTGTAAGCGTTGTTTTGTATTTGTGACAGAGTGAAGAAAATCTACAATTTCTTTTCAGAAGAATGTTGTTTGGATAGTAAGTAAAAGATCTTGGCACAAGCTTTGTCAGCATAGTATAGGGCTGATGGCTTGTTTTACAGCCACAAAGTCCTGGGCAACTTTTAACCATTGAATGAAAAAAAATTATTTTCTCTAAATTAGTCAAAAGTGAGGCTATCTGACAACTGATTCTTGTTAAAGATTGGATCATACGGCAAATCTGTGACAAAATGGCTGAAAAGTAAAAAAACAAAGATGTAGTAAACACTCGGCCTCGTCTGACTGTCCCAGCCTTCAATTTAACTGCACTCTTTTGGCAGTAAATTTAAAGAGCTTTGGATGAATGACAACCTCATATACTAAAACAAACTAAAGCAACAAGTGTCTTCAAAATAAAGATCTTTAAAGTTGCTTCAGGGAAAATGAAAGGTGCAAGTCAACAGGTTAACCACCATTTACACTAAGGGCAGACAACGTCAACTTTGGCTTAACACAGTGATTTAAATATCCGACTGAAAGGAAAACATTCTCAAAAGACTGGCTTGAGGCAAGCAGTAGTATGCCTCTTCAGTTTAGACTTTTCTGTTTATGACTTCTTCTTGCTGAAGTCAGACAGAGGGGGAAAAAAAATAGATCTGGTGTGCATTCTTCCTCCATCACACTCCCTCTCTCCGTGTTTTATCTTTAATTGGCTGTCATCTCCCCGTCTGCTCCTTCTCTCTACGTTTGCCTTTCTTCATTTCCTTACCGTTCCCTTTTTTTCCCCCCCTGTCTGCACGTCTTTCTCTGGGTTTCTTTTCTTGTTTACTCCCTCAGTCAGTCTCGCCATGCTTCTCTCCCACGTCCTGCATGGGCACTCTGTTTGTGTCGGATCCTGGCATAGGTGGCATAGCTTCCATATGGAAGTGTTCAGCAGATGATATAGAACATATGTGACCCCAGCTCGCTGGCTTGGGACTCTGCGGAGATCACACCGTGTCATTAGTGGCAGTGAAAACGCCAGTGCTGTAGTGCAAAGAAGGAATGGAAAGGACAGATATAATTAGGTTAAGGAAGGGGGAAGAAGTAAAAAGGACAAAAAGAGCAGGTTATAGTGTTGAGTACATTGTGTCCTTTGAGAGGCTTAGTGTGTGTGTGTGCGTGTGTGTGTTCTCAACCCCAACTGGTTACATCTGGGAGCTAATGTGAGTCGAACTGAAGCAGAAATGCCAGGTAGGCGCTCACGCTCCAGTGTGCACTCACTGTTTGCTTTGAAGCTTACTCTGCTGGAACCCAGTCTTAACAAATTGATTTTCTCAACAACTGCATAACAAGATCTGTCAGGATCTATTAACTTTCTGCTCTAAAGGGGTGGGGGGGGGGAAGTGCCAAGTTCAGTGCAACACTTTCATAATTACCAAAATGTCAGTATGCCCAATGGTGAATCTGAGGTTTCACAAAGTCATGAAGACATGCGCTGATGTCATGCAGCTGGAACAGAGCTCTTAACGAAAGAAAACTACACATTTTCCACATGGCGCCTCACTGGGAATGAATCTGTTTTGATTGTTGTTTCATTTGCCTGACTCGTGGAATGATTTGGTCAAGCCACAGTTATTTTTGGTTTGACTTGTGAAAGTCAGCAGAGCCCAACTTTATTTCTCACACTGCATATTGCATGAGAGATATTGCTCATATAAAGCCATTTCATTTCTTTGTGAAGCCACACAAGGAGGTTTGACAAATATGGTGTGCGCTAGCCTCACAGCATGGGGACCTTAAGATAAATATTAAAGATTTAATAAAAAAACTTCCAACAAAATAAGAAGCAATTGGCATAAAACCTTGCATGCATGTGGAGCCAGTTCTCCTGGACTAGATGCAATATACTTAAGGTTTATTAAAATCAATAAATCAATAAATTCTTGAAGAACATAGTTCAGTCAGTTGGATTTATAAAGAAGAAATGGTATGAAAATAAATAAATTTGCAGTGTAATAAAATATATTGTTTTAAAAAAGTTTCAAATATTTTCAGGATTTCTTTAACAATCTGTTCAGAATAGTAAATCATTTTTCAAAAGCCCCTTATAACTGTCTTGCAGGTGATGCAGCGTTCAAACATTTTATGAAAACATTTCAACAAAAAAATCTTTTCATCCCTTGAAATTTGATAATTTCTTTATCAAACCAATGGGGTGATTACTTTTTTCTACTACCTAAATTGTGTTACAACTGAGAAGTTTGGAACTGTTAATTTTATTAACCAAAAGGTCAATTTAATCTTTTTCCAAACTAAAACTTTAACTCTGTTAGTAGTTATTTCAAAATAATTTGCAGTTCATAGCATACAGCTATTTACTGAAACATCTTAGAATTGGTTTATTTTTTATTAAGTTGACCTAGGTAGGCGTACATGGATTAATGGATCACGACATTCTCACACGAAGATCATCTTGACAAAAAAACACCACAGTTTCACTGCATCACAGGATTGGTTTACCTTTTTGGAGTGATGCTTTTTATTAAGCAGGATGTATTCAACAAGACCATATTTACTGGTTACTTACATTGACTTCCTGTTCTGCCGTTGGCAAATGTGCTGCTGGCAGCTTTGCAACTCTCGTTTGCAGTAGTTACCTTCATTAGATTGTTGACTGTGCTCTTTTACTTTCCACCCAGGGGCGCCCTATAGTGGGGAAAAGTTATGGCAATTCTAAGGGCCGTTGACCACAGGGGGTCTCCCACAAAAAATATATTTTCTTTAATGTTTTTTTTTTTTTTTTTTTTTTTTTTACAAAATTAGAAAATAAAATTGGGGCCCTGTCAATTGTTGTGTTTTTTAAAATTGTTTTTAACAGTAAAAATTAAATGTTAGCCCTCCTAAACCAAAAAGCACATCCATATTTGCACTGAACTCCTCTGCGTTAAATGGTTCGTTCCTACTTAGCGTCCTTGGCGGTAATGTTTTCAGCAGCAGTCAGCAGAAAACAAGAACGACTGTGCAGTTACTATGCTGCCTAGAAAAATAATAAAGTAAAGTATTCAAAAAAATAGAGAGATAAGAGGGAGAGAAAGACAAAAGTGTCAATTTATAACAGTTTTTCTCCAAGAGAGACTGTGAGATTATTATTATTGAGCACAGTTAGCTTAGCTGCAGACTACTGTTTACCTGTCTGTGTGTTTTACTTTTTCTCAAACTAATAACCGGTTCTGCCATCCTTGGAGGCAAAAGTTTGAATCAACCATTTGGGAAAGCTGGCATTGAATAAATAACATGGCTGTTGAGGAAATCTTTACAGAATTGAATGACTTGTTTAAAGCCACGTGCAGTGTCTCAATCTTAAAACCCTTTGACTAAGCCACTTTTAATGAAATATGTACCTGAACCCCAAATTAGTGAGATGTTTTGGGTGAGTTGCACATAAGCCCACACGTTTACAACACTTCTAGGCAAAATTTCATCCCCATATAAGTTATTTCTTGACAAGCAGCGATTATAGTGCTCAGTAACTTGGATATCAAGAAAAAAATCTTATTTTGCTGGTTTGACAGAATGTGCAGTTACTAATCCCAGTTCCTTTGATTTTAGATCAGATCAAGGGAAACAACAAAACAAGAGTAAAAACTGGGCAAATATGGGTCAATAAATGTCAGCAAAATGGTATTTCTACCTTTTAGTTAATGCTATGAGGTATCTTTTTAGTAAAGGACTGTGAAGCACAGAAACACTAGCAAAGACAGAGTCATCACGGCTTGAAAAAAACTTTAAAAGTCGCTGATGAAAAAGAATATGCTCAACCCAAGTTAAATTAGATTTTTGTGTAATGTGTGTTTCTGTATGCATTGCATTAAGCTACATTTATAAGATTTTTAATAAATGTATTAATGCATACAGAATAGGGAAATAAAGCTGGAAATGCATAGCAGGAGACAGATTAATTGTTGAGTCAATAGCCTGAGGACAGAGGAGTCATTGTTTTGAATAATTTAAGGGAAATAAAGAACATTTTGAAGTAAAAATTTTCCAAAATAAGTTGATGCTGAGTACTTTTATGTATTTAAAGCTAAAAATAAGATTAAAGAAGATAGCAGAGGATGAGAACCATCCAGCAGAAGGAAAGATGGCGTCTGGCAGAGAGAGACAGACAAAGCCTGTTTGCTCAGGCATTGATTCGGGGGGCCCCTGAGGCTGCGTCTTCCATTTACCAATTTGTGTCTTTCCTACACTCATCCTCACCTCTGCCCGTCTTCCCTCTCTCCGGCAGATCATTCGCAGGGAACAAACAACGCCGCTCGGGAACGCCGGACCCTTGGTTGCCAGGCAACCACACACTGACTTGATGGAGTGGAAGCAACTTCAGAGGCCTCTGTGAGCACAGCATCAAGGTTGCTATTAAACTCAAGTCTCAACCCTTCACACGGACACATGCACATGCAAATAAGGCAAACAAATCCGCGACGACCGCAAACTCAGGGCTGTAACTCTACCGCAGCTTTGTATCCTGGTCAGATGTGTGCTTTCTCCATCTATACTCATGTTTTTTATACGTTTTAAAGGAAGTACTGTTTCCTTCCTGTAAGCAATGGGTGTGACTATGATAATAACAGGGGCACTTATTAATTAAAGGGAGAAGAAACACTCAAATTGTCCACTTACATGAGAAGCTGACAAGTAAAAGTCTTAGGTTGGATGAGTTTTTCTGACCAGATGTGTGTGTGTGCATACTTACACTTTAGTGTAACCACCTTATATTAAGTCTATTGCTAAACTTGTACTTAAAGCCATATGAAAGCGTCAGTGTGGGCCTGACTGACGCCTGACAAATTTTCTTCTGGCTGAGAAGGACTTTGGGCTACATTCACTCAATAAAAGCAACACCCAAAAGCATTGTAGATTTGATGAAAGATGAACATTTTGCAACCTGTTATGTTGTTGCTAAATAGAACAAATACTTAAATAATACGAAGATTTCTTTGTTTGGACTCCTGTATTTCTGAAACTGGCTTTACTGTAAACAGCACTGTTCCAAATATCCAAAATGGAAACAATGTCTGCCACTAATTGCATCAAAATTTTGAAGCATTTTAAAAGTGGCCAGCATAGAACTGGTCAATTAATATCGACAAGAGGCAGAAAAGATGGTGTAAAATTTAAAAGTCAAAAACTTTATTTTGCTGTCGCTGGCAAAGACTCTACAGAGCTTCACAATACTTCAATATATATATATATATATATATATATATATATATATATATATATATATATATATATATATATATATATATATATATATATAGACAAAATTTTTTTTAATCTCTGGAGGTTTTTTCTGATTATTATTATTATTATTATTATTATTATTATTATTATTATTATTATTATAGTTGTTTTTAAGTTATATAGACTTAAAAATAAATAAAGTTTATTGTGTCCAGCTTTCTTGAAGTTTGTCATAAAATACAAAGCAACAAACCCAAGAATGAACTTCATCTGATTGATGAGACACCGAGAAGTGTTCGGAACACTGTGGCAACAAGATAATCAGCTTGTCAGAGAATAAAGTTTGGGCAGCAGAGAGGACAGGCACAGAAAAATCCAACTATTGTTCACCACCACCAAGGTGCTCTGTGCTGCTGGGAAAGCTCTTCTTGTTCCCTTTTTGTGTTTTTACAGAACATAGAAAAGCTCAGACTTTTGTTTCAGTTTCTAAATACCCCCTCTGGGAAGCTGCATTTCATGCTATTCAGAGGATATGCTCCAGGTAGAGTGAGCAGAATACCAAGTCTAAGCAATGGAATAGCCAGAGGAGAGCGTTCAAGTTTTGGAATGCTGATTAAAAGGGTTGAGAGCTACATCTGTGACACAAATGATGCGGCGAGATCCAATGTTTGCTTCAGTGCTGGGAATAAGTTCACTTCAGCTGTTGACAGCGTACTGAACTGAGGCGGCTGCACATTTGTACAACAACTGCATTTTAATTAGCTACTCCTTTTAGCATTGTCTGATTCTCATATCAACAGTGGGTAGGATGGTGGCGCACGGTTGTTGATGCCTTTAAACAAGAAGATCTTGGGTTCAAGTCGCATGCAATTTCTCCATGAGGTCAGGTTATTTGCTTACTTATCAAATTTTCTGCAGGTGTGTGTGCATGGTTATTTGTCCTATATATGTCTGTATTGCTCTGTGATGAACTGACCACCTGTCTGGGGTGTTCCCTCCCTCTCGCCCAAAGACTGCTGAAGATGGAAACCAGCCTCTTTGCAAGAACAAGAGGGGATAGATGATGGATCATTTTAACATATAAATAGACCCAAGATAAACTAAAACAAAGAAAATCTAACATTACAAATTCATAGTTATCTTTATTTTACCTTTCCCCCCTAATATTGACAGCATATGCAAGAAGCCCTTGTGACTTCTTCGAGTAAAAATGATAGACCAATTAGACTGTGAACTGCTTTCTAGCAAAGAATTTACACAAGGCCTGCAAATGTCATGATAAGTGAGTATTGAAACTTTAGGATTCATTTGTGTTTGAGTTGTTTTTCCCTTGTTGCTTATTTACTTATATCTGGGTAATTTAGTTTATTTATGCATTCATTCTCATTGTTTATGCTTTAGATCTGTTTTCCTAGATCGTTGATTCTTTCCGCGGGTTTCATGTCTCCCTTTCTCCTTGTCTTATAGCCCAGTGGTTCCCAACTGTAGTCCTCAGTGACCACTGACCTGCAATATATGTTTACTTGCTGCTGTACGCTTGACATGAATGAATGGGTCATTAACAGGCTTCACAGCACTTTATGCTATGCAGAGGAGGTCATGCAGTTATTTGAATCAGGTTTTGGTGGAAAAGAGACATCTAAAAAATGCAGGACAGCGGTCCCAGGTCTGGGCACCACTACTTTAGCCTGCCACTTTGCTCACTTTCCCAGCTGCCTTCAAGCTCCGATTTCCCTCTTTGTGGTCTCTTCCCCAGCTGTCCTTACTTACCTCTGATTAGCTCCTCTTGTTCCTGTGTCACCTCCACCTCAATATTTAAGGTCACTGCATTGTTCCCCACTGACTCTTTCTGTAATTCATTGTCATTTTCCATCTTCCTTGCAATGCCACCAGGTTTGTAAGTTATTCCATTTCTCATTAAATGTGCACTCTATGATTATCCAGAGTTGTTGTCTGTACTTTGATCCACTCAAAAATGACAGCAAGAGATTATTTCTACAATGAGAAATCACCTTCTGACCCACAACTTTTAATCTCACATAACAAAGACTTTGAAATAAATCTACACTTCTCTTACACTTATTGTTGTTATTTTTCAAATGTTTTTTTTAAATTTTTTTTATGTTTTTAATTGATGTTGTCAAATATGTACACATGGCTAATGTCAATGGAGCAGATGGATAGTTGCAAAGTATTGACACCTATTTATAGTCAATCTAATGAATGAAATTCCTCCAGCAAAGCTGAAATGTAGTGCAGCAAAGTGTGTTAACTCTGGTTAACAGAGTTCAGATGTAAAAAACTGAGTATTTTTTTGTGTGTGGGTTTCAACACATCCTTCAGCTTGTGTGTTTATTGGATTGGTGCACAAATGTAATTCCTGCACATGCACCTCTGACTCTTTACACATAAACAGCTGGTTTGTCCTCATTTATTTGGATGAGGTACTGCTATTTTCAATCTGAACGTTGTTGGTGTGAGTGAGCAGGTTATTCTCTGCTCCACTCTAATACATGCTATCATCCTCTTAGTAGACCACAGGTTGACTACCCACAATAAAATGTTGCAGAGAAAATTATGGACACAGTTTGAGACTCGGATTGTGTCTAGGTCATTGTTCTGGATTGATACTAGACCTTTACAAGAAACAATTTTCATTTAATCTGCAGATGAAGTCACATAAGAGAAATATAAATAATGAGGAAATGTCATAAAACATTTAAATGAATCAAGAAATATGCCATATTTAGTTATATGGTAGTATATAATTATGACTTAATTCACCATATTCAGCTGGACAGTTTCAAGCTTAGGAGGCCTGGGAGCTTAAAGGCTCTGAGTCGTATCTCAATTGTTTGTCTGTGCTTTTTTTGAAGCTAGATCCTGGGATCTGCTATGGAAAGTCCTCCAACCAGGTGCTATCATATACCACTGGTGCCAGTGAAGACTTGCCTTTCTCCAAAGTCTCTGTCCTACTTGAACCCTTAGTATTTCTCAAGTTTTCTATGTTTTTGCTTGGATTACTGCATTTTGTGAGCCTGTCCATCACCACATTTTCTGGTGGTGATGGACAGGTGGTGATGGTATTAGGTGATGGCTAATACTGTTAGCCATCACCTTATTCTTGTCAGCTGTGATCAGGAAGTTCCACTTATTGAAGATCTTAACTTCAATATATTCAACCAACTTTGGTCTTTTTTCTCACTTTGGCTGTGGGCCTAGCAGGAGATATATATTTGTACGAGTTTCATATATCTTTGTATAAATCAAATAGTTTTTTTTTGTGCTTACGTTGCAGGCATACTGGGTTTTTTTTAATTATTTTATTTTATTCAAGAGAAAAAGCAGCTAAGTTGAGTGTATTTTCTACAGCAGAACAAAAAAGCCCAAATGTAAAAGTGAAATAAGAACAGAAAGAGACAGCCATCTCCCTCTGGCATTTGTAAAACAGTATATTTTCTGGTTGGTATAATGGATTTATCTCTGAGGAAGACCTCCCAGGAGCACTGTCTACAGATTGCTCCTCACACCATCTCCTACAGGGTTATTTGTTTGTCAACAGCTGTTTCAAAAAGGGGCATAAGTGTGAATGGAGATGGTATGAAAGGGTGCTAAAAAACTAAGACTATTTCACACAAAACATGTGGGCGAGAGATTCTTCATTTACCACAAACTCACCTCACACGTGAGGTGAGGTGAGTTTGAATTAAGAAACAGAGGGTCTCTCCAGCTTGTAAACGTGAGGCAAGGGGTGCTAAATCCCCCTCACTTATTTTATGGTGACATACATAAAACCAATCATTCTATGATGTGCTGTTTATTGCACTTTTGGCTCCACATATTAGATCAAATCTGCGGTGAGGATGCCTCTGGCACTTTGGCCGCTGGGTGGGGTCTGTTTTACCGTGGCAAGCCGGTTCATTTTTTTGCAGAGCCCAGGGGGAAGCGGAGAAGAGCGAGGTCAGGAAAAATTGGAAATTTGATCACTCTCCAAAAACAGTTAAATGGCCTTCTAATAACCTTGGGACTTTCGCTTTGACCAGCCTCAGAAATGGCCCTGGGGCCAAAGATGTGTGTTTGCATTGTATTTACTGTGTACAAGTTTGAGTCTTGGTGTATGTGAAGCATAAAACTAAAGCAACACCATTTCTGCATAAGGATCACAGCCTCAATAAATGCTGGCCATGTTTTCCCAAAACAATACTTTAGATGCTGAGATGGATTCATGCTCTGATTTTGTTGTTTTTCCTGTGATTTTAAAATAGGACACAATACGATACTGTCTAAAATGCAATGTCCACAAACATGCTTCAGAGTCAGTTTTGATGATTATTAAAGTTTTCTTTAGTGTTAAGTTTAAGAAGCTGGTTTATAGAAGAACTTTGAGATAATAATCTGGTTTAGAACATGGCATTAAAATTATTCCTGTTCGCTGGATGATTTTAGGGAGTTATTTTGGGTTCATTAATAACACCGTGCATCTTTCATTACACATAATAAAGCATGAGTGGCCCCTGACTGTTTGGAGAATGCACAAAATTTTTGTAATGAGTTTGTAGTATTTCAAGATTGATGTTTTGGTAGGAGGACAATGGCTGTTGAAATTCTCAGCTCATTGTTCTCCTCCTCCTGCTATTTACTTTTCCCTTTTGGTGAACTATGTGTCATGCAAATGTGAAGAACAGTTGTTATACAACTGCATATTAGTCCAGTGATTCACAGGAAGTCTGAATCATCACATATTTTTCAACTTATGCAATAAACGGCCACATAAATTTCTGGCGCTAATCCCCTTTAGTCACCAGACAGGAAATGCGCAAAGGAAGAAAGACATACAGCAAAGGTATTAGGGTTGGAAATCAAACCTCAGACTGCTGTCTTGAGGACCGCAGCCTCTGTGTGTGGGACAGCTATTCCACCTCTACATCATGCACAGCCCCAAAGTACATGTTTGAGTTTGTAAAGAAAAATACAAGCAGTTCTGATATTTTTAATGTAGCTGAACTTTAAATTCAGCCTGAGTATGAATATTTTTTCTTTTTTTATGTGAGCTAAACTTTGAACTAGTTTATGTGAGGTAGCTTGCACATAAATGTTGAGACATAAATGGTAAGTGAAATATTAAAACGGCTTTTAATAGGTCGTCACACAAGAAGCACTTATTTCTGTGCACAAAACGAAAAGCGTCACACTGACAAAATAAAAAAAGATAATGAGATAAAAACAGCTAGGTTTTCTTGAATTAACAGAATAATCAACCGCTGGTCTCACTTCATAAATTAATTGCAGGCATAGACATTTATAATCTCCAACAACCCTCTTTAAAAATACATTTTAATAGGATGACTCGTCACTAAATAATGAGAAATATCTAGTTCACTTTCTATGTCCCCGTAACCACATGTTGGGTAAATGTCCTACTAAACTGTCTGCTTGTGTCACATTAGGAGTGTGTTTGAATTTTAATGAATATTTTTCAGCACCAATTTCTTTAAGCTGTAACAAAGAGCTTCAGCTGTCTGACACACAAATTTCTATGTGGTCTTCCTGTTGCAGAAAGAACCCACCACTTCTCCCCTCCTCCTTTTTCAATCTTCATGTTAAAGGGAATGCCACACACCTGGAACCTGGTAAATACTGAAGGTGTGCAGCTGAATACATTAATGAACGGCCAACACTGAGGGGAGGAATTTATTTACACTGTGTGTGCGTGCGTGCGTGTGTTTAAGTAAAAGAAAAAGAGGGATTAAGAGAGAGAGAAACAAGAAATAATAACAAAATACACAGATGTGAGTGTACTTTCAGGATTTGTGGTACATTAACCCTACAAACTGAGAGAATTTAAACCCTCCAGTATTTTAGTCCACAATCTGATCATGAAGGTTGATGTGGAGAACAACAAATTTAGTTTACTTTTGCATTAATAGAACATGCAGCGTCTAGTGGTGATGAGAGTTATTGCACGTGAAGAGTGGCAATATGTGAATCCATGCATCTGATGGGAGTTATTAAATATATGTATGTTCTTTACTTGGTATGCATTTAATTTTAGCCTTCTTTAATTTGATAATGTGTAATCAATCGCCTTAAGATGCCAGCTAATTTTGTAAGCTGAGTTTATTGGGGTGATATAACCCAGTATTTATTGTTAAAATATACCCATAACAAACTCATTTGTAATTTGCAACAAGACATGCAAGGCACACAGCAAACATGTGACAGTAGGTGCTCTGGATAAATGCCAAAAAGCTGAGTGTAATGTAAAACTAATACTGTTCAGCATCCAGATGACACCAATGAAAAAATGAAATCTAAGGGTAGAGAATGCTTTTCTTCAGCAGAGACAGGAAACCTGGTCATAGTTAATGGGAAGATGGATGGAGCTAAATACAGGACAGCTCTTTAAGAAAAACTCTGAGTTTGTAAAGTACTTGCAACTGGGATGAAGGCTCATCTTTCAGCATCACAAAGACCTTAAACACACAGTCAGAGACACAATGTAAAGAGTTTCATCAAAGCACATCCATGAATTAGAAGAACCCTCTCAAAGTTCATCCAGTTGAGATGACGAATTCTTTTCTTAGTTCCTCTACCAGTTATCTTACTGATAAAAAAAAAAAAGTATAGACAAAAAGTTATCTAGTCTCTAGCACAAACCTTTCAGATTATAACTTATCAGGATCCATTTTTTCCCCCACTAAATAATTATGCATTCACTTGTACAAATCTTTCTGAATATTTTAGAAAGACAGTATAAGTCCTTTCAACTGATTTGTTGCCAGTGTTATGGATTGCGTCCTGCAATCTATGAACCTTTTCTGTGTGTATTTTGGCAGAACTTGGATCATGATGAATCAGTAACGGCACTAAGTCAATGTTTAAACAGCTGGAAAATATTACAAATAGGAATGAGGTGCGTTTGCCTGAAGAACACAAACAGTTACCATTGACTTCAGACAGACTCATTAACTAGGAGTCATATGCACTTGCCAATGTTTGTACAAAGACATTTAGAACTGTATTATAATGTTGTGTAAGAAATGTATCTTTTGATTTTAATATTATTGTTTATTTATTTTTTGTGAAAGTGCAGGCAGGTGGGCAACCCTACTGGAAAGGACCAAGCATCATTTGGCAGCTGCATCAGGTGTATCTGGCAGTCAGTACTTCTCTCCCTGGGACACAACCTCTGTCTAATTCTGACCTGCCAATCTCTTATTGGCATTTGGATGTCGGCCAATGACAATAATGTGGTATTACTGCCTAACATCAAGGCTAATATTCTAATCAATGCATATTCAGATCTGGGTCAGTAGTTTTTGTTGCCAGATTTGGCATTTCACATGACAAAAACCCAACACAGGCCTCAAAGCAAAATATGAGGCTAAGTTCTATCCTCAGTTTGATTTACTTTGATAATTCTCGTTAAATTAGTCTTACATAAACTGCGCCTGATTAGTACAAATAGTGATTTCCTGGCTTGATGGTCAATTACCTGATTTAAAGTGTGTTTGTCAAATTTAGGGTAGTGTCCATTTACACCAACCAATATGCATTGCTGCTCTATTGTTTAAATCATTAACTAAAAAAAAGTCTTTTACATACTAAACATAAATCAGAGGCTACTGGTACACAAAATCTCAATTCTACATGAGACAACATAAAATAACTTAAAAAAGAAAAGAA
The DNA here is from genome assembly GCA_010277075.1 of Poeciliopsis retropinna. Taxonomy (NCBI): domain Eukaryota; kingdom Metazoa; phylum Chordata; class Actinopteri; order Cyprinodontiformes; family Poeciliidae; genus Poeciliopsis; species Poeciliopsis retropinna. The sequence continues at coordinate 12,481,697 of VMRM01000015.1, read as the reverse complement.
AAAAAAAAACAAGGTAGTATTTTTCTTAGTTTCTAAAAATATCACTATTTTACTTTAATCGATCCAAACCTTTGTAAGTTATATGTAAATGAACTTTTTGTACTCAGTGTTTAGTGGTGAGGGAGGCATTGCAATCTAAAATGAAATGGAAAAATGTTGCTATTGGGAGGAGATGACGCAACGAAACTGGGGAAGTTATTAAAAATGTCTTCTTAGTTGTTGCTTCTCATAAACAAGATAGATGGATTAACCCAGTGTTACTTTGCTGTTTAACTTTGTGGTTATCTGTGCTTACTGATTATAAACTCTTGGATTTGGAGCTTATAACACACAGTTGTCTTTGATGTACCTCAAACTCCCATCTTTTTTTGTTTAATGCACACTCCAGTGTAACAGGTTTACTATTTCTTTCCTTGGACACTTTATCCAAAACTTTGGATTTTGGTTTTTGGATTTTGCGTCATTTCAGTTTGATTTTTTGAAAAAAAAAAAAAAACTTTAATTATTTCCACTTCCTGCATTCCTCTGGAGTTTTACACAGCTGACTGTAACTCTACCAAAATAAGTCACTCGTGCTTAGATGGTTTGAGGCTGAAAGCTGTTTGGCCTGATGCAGTCTAGTGAAACTGATGTCTTGCGTCGCTTTATGTCCAGGATGGTTTTCTTGTTAATTTCACACGCACTCTTTAAAATCTTGGTTTTCTTGTACAATCCACATCATTTTAATCATGAAGGCTGCTTATGTCTAAATTATAAAGGCTTCTTGGACCACATCAAACTTGTTTTCAACATCTTTGTTGAGGATAAGCTGACAATATTGAAATGTGGGCTATAAAATTAGATTTTCCAAAGTACTAATCCCATGATGAATAGCTAAATTGGCAGCGTTATCTAAAATAGAAACAAAAGAGATTCTGAGGACAGTTAATGCTTCAAACATAAAATGTATATGAAAGCATTAATTTCAGAAGTTCAAAATTTTAACAAAATTTTAACAATTTTAATATGATAATTAATTACTTAATATGATTTAATATGATTATATATATATATATATTATTTTTTTTTTTTTTTTCTGCTGTGGAACATCTTGAAATGAGTTTTCTTCATAAGGTTAATTAACTCAGACTTTACCAATGAACCACAACACTAATTTCATGGTTAAAATGTTCAGACTGAATAGTGGAAGTGGAAGGTCTGATCATGAGTTATTTATGCATGTTGATTCATGGGTAAAGTGATGTAACCGTCTGCCAACGGGGGTTGAGGATGGGCTGTGGGTTCAGTAGCTGAAGGCCTGACCTCTGGAAAGGTTTTCTCTTTGCTGCACACTTTGGGATAAAAAAAAAAAAAAAAAGCAGTGAAGATAGAGATTGTAAAGCTGTAGACAGTATGTGCTAATGGTGTGTATAGAAAGCAGATGTTTCACTGCACACTGACTCGTGTGTGTTGACTTTTTGGATTTTTGTTTTTGCGCCAATTTGCCAACTGCTCATATGGCACAAGAAATTGAAGACGTTTGTCTAAAATTGTACATTAAGGCAGATGTACTTGTTTTTATGTTGTTATGGATGTCATAACCCAACAGAACACTAAAACTTTATTTAAATGTTGTCACTTTATTTGTTGTATTATTGTTTGGGATCCAGTTGTTACAGTCATCTCTACAATGACAAAGTAAGATAATGTAAGATGAGAAACAAGTTAAGTTTGTCTGCCTGATTTATGATTATGGATCTTATTAATAAGCGCTCACAAGTCTGTTCATTTCTTCATGTTTAGATTGGCTCGACGTTTAAGTTTTTATGTCTTCATTACCTTCTGCTGCTTCTTCACTTGGTCTAAAGAAGCCGGGAGGTTCTGATTATCTGTGAGGCATCTCTGGCAATGTGCAGATGCAGTAATGAAGAGGTTGTCCTGAATTTAAGCTATTCCTGCAGAATTAAAGACAGATTTTGTAGGGGCTCTAGTGAAATTACAAGGTTTACCTGATCCACACTGGTCGTTTTTTTTTTTTTTTTTTTTTTCCTTCTTTCAGTAGAAGTACACGCTAAACTGAAATTGAACTCTTGTTTTATCAGTGGGATCTGGGAGTCTATTAGTCATGGGTCCAATAGCTGAATTGTTTTTTTACATTTTAAATGGTTGAAGCCTAAGTTTAAAAGTTATGCATACAGATGTTAAGATTAATATCTGAGGAAGATAATTAACTGACAGACTTTAGGGGGAATAAAAAACAAGGATGAGCTCTTGAGTTGATCTGTAATTTCCTTCATTTATTCTATGTCGTAGTTTAAGCGTTCTCTGTGGCGTAAACATGGATTTACAAACTTCCTTTTTTTTTTTAGGATTTAATTTCAACACTTGCTCTACAGCTGTCGATATTCTAGGTCATACACATACGTCGGACAAGCAGTGGGCAACATAGAGTTTTATCACAATATTTTGTGGTACTATTGTGATGTGGAAAGTATAAGATATACTGCTGTGTTTTTAAGGAGCTGTGCAGCTGAGAGTTCATGACACAGACACAAATACTGCTCTTGAAAAACATACCAATTTTTATGCTGCTTCAGGACATCAGTCACACAAATAAGTGTGATTTGTATTACTAAACTGCTCACAGTAACTGGATTTAATCATCTTGTCAATTGTATTGATGTTTATTGATACACTCATTGAACACAAAAACCGTAAAATTAACCATCCCAATAATATGGACAGTTTTGGAGTTTTTTAACATCATTAATCAGAATTTATCATGACGGCAATAATTCAAAAATCATATCACGATAATAAATGTATCACAATAATTGATAAACAATCTGGTAATTTGTTATACAACTGCATGCTGATGTTCCATGGAATAAAGATATACTTATAATTTTCCACATTGACATAATGAGGTAGTTATGTGTTGAATTGTGTGGAAACACATTAATTTAATACAATTTAAAATAACTCTTTAAAATATGAAATGTGGAAAAAGTTAAGCTCTTTCAATACTTCTGAATCCACAGTATTGATTTCACTTAAAGTGCATCAAAGAACATGCTGTTCCAAAAATTTGTGAATGTTCTGTTTGCATACATTTAATGAGCTGGGAACAAATTGTACATTTTCAATATTTGTCCTGTTGATCAGTGATCAAGGCCAATCAAGGACATTTAAACGATTTTGATCCTCGACTGACTGGTGCACATCTGACTAGTGCACTCTTTAGTAAAACTGAAGTTGAAAAATGATGTCTTCTCATAGTGGAAACACTATGAGATGTAAAAAAAAAAAAAGATGTTAAAAAACTCCAAAACTGTCCATATTATTGGGATGGTTTCATAGTAATGTAAACTGTTTACATTACTATGTAATGTAAACAGTTTACATTACATAGTGAAAGGTGGACATTGTCACTATTTAGTCATTTGCCAAATGTAATTACAGTTTACATTACATAGTAATGTAAACTGTTTACATTACTATGAAACAGTGGATACCTTTGGAGAAAAGAATAATAGAGTCAAGGAGTGACTAGCAGTCACCTTTTGTCCCTCATAGATTTGTTGATGAAATCTGAAATTAGAGAAAGCTGCTTTCTCCCAGTGTGTCAGACAGATTTCTTTACTGTTGTTCATTAACTCTGCTTATTTTTTGGCAAAAACCCTTTGACTTTCTGGCATAAACTTTGACAAAGTATTATAAGAAAAGTAGGAAACATTCTTGTCAGAGTCCATAAGAGCACAACAATTCCCAAGAGGGGGTACGTCGATATTGAAGGAAATGCAAACACACATGCAGGCACTGTACAACATAGACAGCAACCCTCTCACAACTCACAAACACTCTTCAGTTGCAGCCGTGGCAACTGTTTTTCTGTCTTTTTTTAATTAGAGCAAAAGATCAGAGAAATACCAAGTGTCAATACTGCAGAGAATGAGAATATGGCAACAGCGACCTTTTAGAGCTCTTTGATCTTTTATAATGTCAGGGATGGAGCATCTTGTTCTTTTCTGCCATACGTTTGGGTCCTCTGTCACACCCTCACATAAAAAAAACTGAGAATTGCATTGTAATAAAAAAAAAAAAAAAACTATCAAAAAAGTGGCAGTAGTCTCCTACCATTAAATGTATGATGTCTGTTAATGGTATTTAACCTCATCAAGATGTTCCAGCATACTTTCTGATTATTTTAAGCACAATGAAGGCATTTCTGTTCCATAAAAGCAACTTGGCAAATGACTAAATAGTGACAATGTCCACCTTTCACTGTTGGGAATCTGTTCCTAAACCCCCTGTCGGCACACAACAGGGTGCAGAAGAGGCTGAGTGTGTTTTTTTCTTAACTTTGAGCTAGCTTCATTAGCACTATGAGTCCAGTTTAAAACATAAAAATAAATAAATCATAGAATCATTTGTGAATGTATTATGGAGATGTGTTTTTGGAGTACTTCGATAAGCTGATCCGTTTCCATTAATGAAATGGTGAGAATTTGATGGTGTGTCAGTAGGTCGACCATGAGTCTACTCCAAAAACTATGTACGTCTCATAAGGCTGGTGCTGTAATTTTGGTTGTGAGAGATGCTGATTAATAGCTACATTTGGGTGTTTTTGGGGGGGAAATAAATAAATAAATAAATAAAAACGTGGACTTGGCCTTAAAATTTGAACAAGCACACCTTACATGTCTTCTCCTTGTCTCTGCTGCGATGCAGCCTTTCCAGAGCTTGCTGTGAAATGTGAGAAATTGACAATTTTCTCGTAAGGTTAGGTTGTTTGCCCACAATTAGCACAGCTGGGAACCAGCAATCTTAAGCTTGAATGATGGCATGCACTAGAGAGGTGAGCAGCACATACACAGGCTTGATTGACATTGCAAACACATTCCTGGGTCTAAGACATTTAGCCCAAGCTGGATTTAGTTATTGTCAATATCGCTCCCAGAAGCAGCAGCACAGATCTGTCTTATAAAGAGGAGAACTCATATAGATTACACTTGATAGATGTTGCTGCTAAGCAGGATTATCAAGCTTAGGAAGTGATTATTTTTTGACAGAACCAGGTAGGTTGAAAAGCGTTTCTCCTTTAAATGAAATTTTTTATTAAACAAATGCCTTCTGTATTTAATCCAGTTATTTTTCTTTGATATAAAAATTAACGATGACCTAACACATTAACAGATGGCAAAACTGAATGGCTCTAAGGGAACAAATACACATCTGTATTTTTTTGATTGTGATGTATTGTAAAAGTTACATAAACACAAGGATCAGTTTTAACTGCATAGGAGACCAAATTGGAAGCTATGAATCCTCACTAATTACCATCAATTATAAACTGAAAACAAACCTTTCACAGTAATTTAACAAAATAGAATGGGTTGAGAAATACGTGAAAATAAGCTGGTTCAACAATACAGGCAACAACTCCCGGAGATTCTCAGATGACATTGAGTCTTGGTCCATTATGATAAATCTGTCATGTATGCATCTCCAAAGCGTTATTGTGATCATTACCTAAAGACAAACTAACGCTGGATTTTATGAACAAAACTGTAAGTTTAATGAACAAATCTGGGATAAAAAGAATATTGTATGACCTTCCAACAATTATACCATGCCCAGATCAGTTTGATATTAAAACTGTCATCAGGCCAGCAAGAACAACTTAAATGGATGAAGAAACCCCCCAAAAATGATTTTATCAGTCTATTCATGTAATGCAAGAATGGGAGAGAAAAAACCCCACCTTGAATGAATTGTGGTATGTGTGAAAAAAACACATCATTCCCTTGTTTTTGCTTTCCTAATTATACCCAGTTTGAGATCAACATCAATGCTTTGATGTTGCAATGGACTGTGCTGGCCACATGCTCCTTTCTCCACATTCCCTGAGCAACAGGCTGAGAGGGAGATAAATCATCCAGGCTAGAGGCCCAGTGGCCTGGGATCATCTCTCTCTGCAGAGATGAGCCCATCGCTTCTTTGTGTGGATGTCCGTATTAGCAGTTAGCATGAGTCTTTGCCTCTGGCTGTGAGACAAGGGAGGATTTCAATGTGGCGATGTTGGCCTGGTCAAGATGAAAGCAGTCTTATCTCCTAATCCTGTTAAATAAATGGCCTGCATTTAAGTTGTAAGTTGGCTGAAGCAAAAATGAACGACCGTGAAGATATGTTATTCTCATCAATATAAAAGGTGCTCCTTACTTCTTCCCACTGATGGAGGTGGGAGGAATTAAATTTAGTTACTTTAGTTAACTATATATGGCTTTTTTTTTTTTTCAATTCCTACACATTATGAAATTATTATTTCTATATAAATAAACAGAGAAGATAAAGTCTCCCATTGTATCTGATAAGAACTGGAGAAAAAGCAACTCAAAGAAATGCAAATAAGATCAGTTGCACATTGATTATATTTATCATCTGGGATCAAAAAGTCTGAGAGAGTAATAAAACTATGTCTTACTGTGAGGATAAGTGGAAGCTACATAAGCTTAAGTGTACTACTATATTTGTGAAGTTCATGTAAAATATATGTGTGCTCATATGTGGGTTAGTGATATCATGTGCATGTCTGACTGCCAGCAAAGTGGGCTGGCCTGGCTTGTGGCCTACGTTTATTTAGCTGTGATTCTTCCTTTTGATCCAATGACTCACAGCCTGTTTGTGTGTCTAGAAAACTCGAAGCTCTGGCAGACAGTGTCCAGTATCACAGCAAAACCCTGACTTCATTTCCGGTCGGCCCTAGATTTTTGGGGACATTTGGAACACCTTGAGGGACCTTGAGGGACCCTGAGGGACCTCTAAGGACCTTGGCACCACTAACAAAACCGCATCATGGATTTACAACACACAGTCACACACTAACATATTGGATATTCTGACTATTATTACACTTTTGCTTTTTAAACATATTTCAAATGAAATTATTGTATTTTCTTTGATTAAGTAATGGGGAAAAAATCAGTCACTCAATGTTTATTCAAAAGTTGATGTGATCTTGATTTTTTTAATTTTTTTTTTTAAGTGCCACATTGCTTTGTTGCACCTCTTCTAATCCTGATTTGAAATCCAGCAATGAACACAAATGTTCTTTATTAATTATTTAGCAATCTTGTCATTCAATTTATTTAAGATGCTGCTTGAAATATATTGTAATGCTTTTTGTTCCTTGAAAAGATGGCTTATTATCCTCAGTTATTATCGTCACTAACACTACACTCAGTTGACGCCATTCAGTGTAGCTCTGACCTGCAATGAATCGTGGATTCGGGAGGAGTAATGTCACATTAATGTGCATTTCTTTATTTCCAAGCAAGAAAATGCATCGTGGGGCAGGTTTTGTTCAAGTTCCTTAAACAGATCATTTGGACCCAGACTGCTTAACAGAGGCGGAAACGTAGGTGTTTGAGGCCATGTTTAAAGACTTCAACACTTTGCTCTGTTTCTGATGCTACAGAGTAGTTTCTGTGTCATTTTTGGCGTCATCACTACCAATTTTACTTAATTGTTCCACAAAATCAAGGACCTCAAAACATATGCTGTTATTAGCTTAAATGACACACCGTGTATGTTCCTCATCGGTAGTTTTCCCTGCGTGGCCACAGAATATAAATCGTATTCCTCTTGCTACCATGCGAGAAGATCCACCAAACTCTGACAGACACCTCTTATAATCAACACATGCTGTGAGGACAAAGCACCAGGGTATGTGTAAAACAACAAAAGCTCAACTACTTTTCATCTCGTACTTCTTGTCTGCCTTCTCCTCATCACGAATGACAGCCCTGATTTGAGCTCTCACTCAGCAGTTTGGCTCAGACGCTCAGCCTGTGTTTTGCTCAAACTGTGGATCCAGTGTTTTCTAAAACCTGAAAAATGTTGAAACAGAACAATCCAAGATGTCTCTCTCACTGAGTTTGTACAGTACATCTTGGGGAAGAATTCATCACACCCAATTTTTAGTGATGTACTCTCAATACTCCCAATGTATTCCTACATTGATGAAGAAATGGATCCTGGTATTGTTTCTATCATTTTCTCTGCACAACCTTTTGAAAACAATGTAGTAAAAAGCAAACAGAAAAAAAGAGAAAAACAACAACAAAGCTACAGTGCATTTCCAAAACATTCATACCCTTCTAGCTATGTCATTTTCTACATTTGATGAATGTACATAGATTTGTACATTCTTTCTGGGATGAAGGATGAAATATATCTGGTTTTATTTTTTTTCTAGGAAGAGAAAAAAAAACAATACATACCTTTCCTGGGTTGTACCCATATACCACTTTGTAAAATAATCTCCTCAGTAATCTATTGTAAAATACAATAAAATCTAGCATTTAAATAAAAACATCAGAGATTTGTTAGAGCATTTGGGGAACGCAGAGCATCAGGAAGACAAAGATAAGCATGCTTTATACTGAGCTAAGTTATGAGACAAAGTTTTTTGGTGTATTCTGCCTCTCTTTCATGGCTATGTTTGACTTTATTTCATTATTAATAATTCTACTTCATGTTTGGTTCATGAGCTTTGGAAGTCTTCCCTTTTTTGGCAGGGTTGTTGTTGAGCTAAATTCTTTAAATTTTCTAATAATAGATTTAACATTTCTCCAGGGGATAATCAGAGTATCTTATTTTGAAACCCAGCCCATGGTTGTTTATTTCCCTTAGTTTTTGTATGAATGTTTTTTTGTATTTATTTATTTTTGTTATTCTTTTTTGAAGCCTATTTGGTGTGTTTTCTCACAATACTGCAGGTTTTAAGTCTCTTTAACACTGAGCGTGTCTTGAAATTCAAGGTTTTAGCACTGAATGAATACTTCATTCAGGATGGAGCATCATTATTCGGATTTCTTTGTGATCGTCGTGATGATCAGACATAGACTGGGAAGAAAGCAAGATAAGAGAATTTATAAATAGTGTGGTTGTGTGAGAAACAGACTTTGCAAGGCCAAAGGGACATGAAGGGGGTGTTAGGAGCAGTACTGGCAGTACACTCTGTAATTGTGTGTGTGTGTGTGTGTGCGTGCGTGTGTGTGTGTGGAGCCCAGATGGACTGTACTAAGGTTACTTGGAGAGAAGAAAAGACTCATGTTGCTCGGGAAATGGACTGGCATACAAAAACTTGTTAAATTTGCTACATCTTTATAGAAAAGCAGATCTGCTTTTCAAGATGTTGTTGTCCTGCATCGTCAGCTGTCAGAATTCACTTGTGCTAAAGATGGGTTTAGACGAGGAGGCGATAAAGCCAGAGAAAAGCAAAGAGATAAACAGAGAAGGTAAACAAGAAAAAGCTGTTTTCTGCTTGTGTTTACTAAAGTTTGCTTTATACTTGCGTGGAAAAACTCCTACCAAATGATTGTCAAAGCAAAATCCTAATTTAGGTTTGTTTGCATACACTGTGTTGATGCTTTGACCACACTAATCAGCCAAAACAATCTTCAGGTTTGTACATGCTATGAATATGGTCAGATGAGTAATCTGCAAATAAGGTTAGTTTCTTTAACTGTAAAATTAGACTTACAACAAATCTTTACTGTGTATGCAGTGTACACAATCTCACTGTAGCATTTGTGGTTTTCACAATAAAACGAGATTATTTTCAGCAATTCTGTACTTTATTGCATATGACTGTGAATTGCATTCTGGTAAACATCTTATTACAGCCTCCTTATTAGTTCAGGTCTGTCTGAACTAATTACCAAATAAGGCAAGCTGTCAAGGATGTATTTATTTATTTATTTATTTGAAAATGGCATCTAGTCTGCCATGAGTGCCATAGCTCTCACATGCCTGGTTTGATCAATATTTACACAACTGCATCTCAACCTGCTCTGCAAAGGCCAAACATGAAACACTTCACTCACCTCTGGATGCTGGATGCTTGAAACGAAAAATGAAATTGATTGCATGACCAATATGGCCTGTCAGAGAGTATAGAAATTTCATGAAGTGACAGATGACTCTTTATTCTTCATGGCAAAATAAAATAGTAATGTTAAAAGTAAAATACCTGATCATGATCCAGCAGAGCACTATAAAAACTAAAATGCACACCTGTTCAAAAGCAGAACATGTACTTCAGGCATACATTGTTTGTTATAACAAAAAACAGGTAAACAGGCACATCTTTCCTCTATGCACAACCTGGATACAGAACAAAACTCCAACAAGAAAACTGTTAGCCAAGCTGCTACAAACATACCAAGTATCCAGTGTATATACACTGCTCAAAAAAACAAAGGGAACACTCAAATAACACATCCTAGATGGACAGTTTGATTTCACAGAAGTTTGATTTACTTGGAGTTATATTGTGTTATTTGAGTGTTCCCTTTATTTTTTTGAGCAGTATATATATATATATATATATTATATATATATATATATATATATATATATATATATATATATATATATAAGTCATGGAGGACTGCGTCTAGATGCATAATTTGCTTTTTGGAGTTAACTGGAGCTTTCAGTGTCTGTTGTCCACATGTTACACAAAATCTGAGCAACATCCATCTTGAGCCTATCTCTCTTATGATCCCCTAAGTCTCTGAATTACTGAAGCATTACTCTTCTACAGAAATCCCAACAAGTATCCACCTCACTAATGCCCATCTATGTGGACAGATGACTGTGTTACAGTCCCTATAACCTAGTAGAAAAAAAAAAAAAAAAAAAAAACATAACACAAGGCAATAGGAACAAACTAGAGCATTGAGGAAAGTTTGGATATAAAAAAAATTCTAAGCACTCTTTGTGTGCTTTCTGATTAACTTGTGCATTGCATCTACACTGGGAAACAATGCAACAAACAATCCAATGAATGAAACCCGCCCACTCTGATGTCATAGAAATTAAGCATTATATCTCTATGCGGTTAGTCATGCTTGCCTTCCCAGTCATCCACACTGCATACCCGTTGGCTCTATCAATATTTATTTTAGGCACTGAATTTTGAATCATAACTTATATAATGATTTGATTATGCATTGACACAAATTATTTTGCATCCAGTCTTTGTGAGTTGGCGTGTGTGAGACAATGTGCGGCTTCGCATGAGCTGCAGGGGCAGTTCCATAAAGTTTAATTATATGTTGCATTCCCAGTGGAGGTCCTGAGATTAAACTAAATTAAATTGTGTTGGGGTGCATAAAACGTTTCTGTGCTGCAGAGCAAATACATGCAGCACAGCTGAAGCGGCTGAAATTGTGGCATCTCTTTCGCAGGTAACATGAAGTGACAAGTTAGAGCTCATATGGTTTTGTCTAGTTTGATTTTGTGAGCATTAATCAAGTGCAAAATGTTAATGGCATAATGTGTGAAGAGGTCGGAACGTTTCAAGAAGTACTTCCATGTGTCGTCTTAATGACTGGGCCTTAGGTTTGAAGTGCCACCAAAATCATTTCATATTGACTTCATTATAAGAAAGTTCATATGGTTATTATTATGAAGCTTTACCAAACATAAACAGCTTGGTAAGAACCTTTGATAGCTCACAGTCTAATGTTCAAGGTTAATAAACCAAATGCTTCTCTTAAACAGGACATTATGTGCATTCATGTGGTTTAATTACTTTAAATTGGCTTGATGAAAGCACTATATAAAAACAGATAAAGTTGACAAAAACATACATAAACTGACAAACCAGGCATTTGTCTACAAGAGTGGTACTCCAGAGATCTTAATAATTTATTAAATTGAACTGTAATTGTTAGTGAGACTTAAAATCTTACACCTCAAGCACGAGCTGAGTTGAGTCGAGTCGTGCATCTTTAAATCCAAGTCTGATGTTTGTCTTTTAGTGGCTTATGTGTGTCAAGGTTGTACAATTGTGTCACCATCTGTGCCTTGAGGCAGCCATAACCTGCCCAGATGTTTAACTACACTTTTCAATAAAGAGCAAGAGGTTTTTCTTCAACAAAAGTCTAATGCAAATATTTTTGCAATGTTTTTTCTAAATGTATGCTCTGGTGCAAAGGTCAGCTATTTATTTATTTTAGTTTTTAAACTAAATTCATGTTTTTAGCTTGTACAAACCATAATCTTGACATGGACTCAGTCTGAGTCTGTTTTTTAAGATATTTTGGTTCTTGCAGTCTGTAAAGTATAAGATCAGAACAGCATAAGCACATGGGCTCATTTACTCCCTCTTTTGAGAAATAGAGGTACTGCTTGCCATACCTTTTGCTTTTCAGTGTGATTTTGTTGCCATTTGGCAAAACTGTATATGCAATAAAAACGTGACAGAAGTATAATAAAACAGGAGAAGGTTTAACTTGATTGATGCTGTATCTGCCCCCTGGAGTGGGCTCAGTTTGTCTCATTTGGCTTAGTTCACATATTAGTCTCAAAAACAAACATACAAACCCTTTTTTTTTTTTTTTGAAGCAATAATGGTGACCACACTTAAACTGAGCCAAATAAGCATAAAAAAGAATAGAATAGTCTTTATTTTATTTTATTTTTATTCTATTGTATTATTTTTAGTATATCTATGTATGTAGTTTAGTCAAATAAAATTACATTTCATTCCTCATAAAGACCCAGCAAAACTAAAAAAACATACAGGAAAATATTAAATTGTGAGAGAATTCAGTGCGATTGCAAGTTGGAATTATTAAACGAGTACATGTTTACATGACATAAATACCTTGATACCCTGACCTCTACATCATTAAATAGGATTTACTTCAGTTTCATACTTCATTAGCATCACTAATTGAAAGCAGACTGGCCTCCAAAAGAATACATCTGTCCTTCCATGCTCTCTTACATTATATCTGCTTTAGAGACACAAACATTTGACAAAAATAAAAATAAACCTTTTGATTTGTTATGGAATTGGTTTGTACTCATAATGGTTTTAGCCAATAACTATTACTTAACCTGTTTTTCACATGTTAAACACTTTGGATCAGTTCAAGTCTTCCTACATCTCTGCATAAGATTTCCAGCCCTGTTCTTTGCAAATTAGAAGTAAATTTGTCTCTGTTGAACCCCCGAATAAAGATATTGGATCATTCCTCTCAAAGGCTTTTCTGTAGCACTCAATATGGCTCAGAGTGCAATTTCTGCTTATTTTAAAATCATGTCAAAACACGCCAAGAGCTTAATTAGGATTTAAGCAGTGATTATGTTTTATTATTATAGCAATAATAGTATGGCATATTTTATATTTAGCTGTGTTAATCTGTGGATAAGTCTTTATAATACTGTAACAAATACAGGGTTGGAAGATGGAGTTGTTTACAACATTAGGCAGCATAATGTCGTAGTGTTTTTTTTAGTTAACGGCTGGACCTGAGGACCTGTTGTTTTTTTTGTTTTGTGTTTTTTTTTTTTTTCTCTTTAAAGGGTTACTTTTGCAGTCAGGCCATATTTTCTGCATTCTCACAGAACCAGAAAAATGAAGACCAGTTAGTAAGAGCGGACATGGCTTCCATATGTTGTTTCCATATATGTTCTCTGCAGAAAGTTTCTGTGCGAAAATAATTATAGAAATCACATCCAATCCAGATGCAGTTCATGTGGTGAGTGTCTGCACATGGCAAAAGTTAGCAGCCTACTGAGAAATTATAAATAACCACTGGTGAAGGAGGGCGGACCCGACTCTTTAAAGACTTTTCCATGGCTCAAGCAATTGTAAAGCTACTTTTGGTTTTAGAGACACATCATTCCAAAAGTTTCTCATTTTCTCAGCAGGCATTTTCTATTTATCACATATGTTCTTCGAACCTTTCTCATTTCATCAAAGACATTATCTTATTTCTCTCACTATCTATCCTTTTTGGTTTGCATACAAACAAACTAAAAATAAAACGGTACAAAAACACACCAAAAAATAAATAAAAAAAATCAGAAAACAGATCATACATGGTGGTTTTCATTTTCAAACATATTAAATATTCAGTTTTCAGAGGCGAGAAACAGGATGATTAACAGCTTCTGTCTTGCTTAATTTCCACCTGAAACACAACACTCAGTAATAACTTTAAACAGATGCAGCAGCTCATTCTCAACACCTTCAAATCACAAATCATTTCAATAATTTTACTTCCTCTGAGCTTAATTTGGTAATATAACAAACTCAGACTTCTGCAATTATTAACACTACCTGACATCCTCCCCATTGATATCAATTCTTCATGTGATTAATTGGCCACTGCTGCAGAAAGACATATTCTTCACACTTCACTTGTGCATTTATGCTCATTTAGTCCCCATATCTCTGTAGAATCAGTGTGGCATCTATTTTTTTCTTTTTTTCTTTTTTCTTTTTGTGATGGTTCACATTAGACTGCCGCAGTTTCGACTACGAAACCCGCACAATGCACAGGGGACAAAAAAAGGTTTCCATTCAATTACTGGACCCTTCTGCCCCCTCGCGCTCTGCAGAGCCGATAATATACCTACAGTATGCGCCCATGTGTGGGTGTCTGCACGCTGGCCACAATGCTATCATTCCTCTCATTCCTCTGAAAGCAAGACATGCTTCAGAGGGATTATCTCACCTCATGAACAATATGGTGAATACAGGTTCTTTGTTCATGTATAGCAACCTCATGTTCTATTCTACACACTTTTACACAGAGAAGCAAGTAAAATTCATCCTGTGCAGCAATTTTTTTTTATTTCTTTTTGTGGTGTAAAGAATTACTTTACAGTGTAAAATTATCATGTTACCTTTAAAATAATTGAGAAATTGAATTTACATACATTTTGTTACAGTGCAACTATAAATCTTTGAGGTATTTTGTGAGGACTTCATATGAAAGACCAACACAAAGTAGAGTATAGTTGTATTTGGAAGGAAATGTACTTGGTTTTCAAAATCTTTTATTTGTAAAGAATCCAAAAAGTCTGGTATGCATTTGCATTCAGACCATTGTTACATTTGAAGAGAAAAGACAGAAGTTTGCAGCCCTGAAGACACCGTCCCAACTATGAAGTTTGGGGTGGTAGCAACATTTTGTGTGGGTGTGCTCCTGCAGGAGGGACCAGCGCACTTTTAGATACATAAAAAGAAAAGAACATTAACATCATTTGAAAATACTGAAGCAATATCAGAAGGATGCTAATTCAAAACGGTAAGAAAGTTGGATAGATTTATTTTATGCAGTGTATATAAATATCTATTTTCAAATGGATGCTAATATTTATGTGGTCTGGGGTTTACACAAAACTAAATGTTCATCCATCATCGCCATCACCAACCCTGGATGCTGAATGCAAGATTTGAAAAAGAGACAAATGATGCAATACAAACTATTATAAAGAAATGTCACAAAATCAAGTTTTTATATGATTTAAAACTTCATTTTAATGTGTTTTAAAAACCGAAGTAAAATTATTACATCTTTTAAATTTTCCTTTGACATAAAATTAGCTTCTTTTATGTCTGTTAGCAGGAATGCTGGTTCATTGCTGCAGCAAATTTCAGTAAATATATTTGTAGGGGAAACGTGAATTTGAAACAGAGAAATGCTGTCAACTTTTTGTTTTTGATGTTCTGATATGTACTATTTTAGCTGTTTCTACTCATTAGATGCTTCCTGTCTTAAAAAATAATGTTCCTGTGCAAATTTGATTCATGCTGTTGTGCTTTATAGATGTTTTCTAAAGGCTATGGTCAAATCATTAAAGTAGTTTCCCCTCAAATGTTGAAACGCTTGGGGAAGATATCCCAAAATGCTATCTTTGATTGACATGATTGTTTGACCATTTTACACAATCACAAATAGATCATTTATTTTCAAGAAGATTGTCTCCAAAAAAATGAAAAAAAACAAAAAAAATAATAAAAATAAAAATAACACATTCTCACATACAATCTAATCAGTGCAACTTTAACTATAATTGTCTACTAACTTCAACATTTAATGCAAAATTTCAAAATGACTGCTTCAATAAGAAATTAGGTAACAAAAGTTTTAAATATATATATATATATATTTGTAGACAAACAGAGGTTGAAGTTTGGGAGTATTTCTAGTTAGTTGACAATTTATCTGCCATATTTACTAGTTAAACAGAATCCCAGCACAACACATGAGCCTCCAACAAAACAAATGAAATGACAGCTTGTATGTTGTTAATGTATTAGAAGAAGATTTGTGCACTTCTACAAAACACAATTCACAATGCAAACACACTTCCCTTGCTTGTTCAGTGACATCTTTCAATGCATTTCTAGAAACATAAATAAGGTCAGGCTAAACTTTAAGAGAAATTTTTATTTTGTAATTTAAGAAATAGGTTTTTCAAATGAAATGAATGCAATTATATTATTATCCCTCTTTTCCCAGATTATTTGCTAGTAAGTGTAAGAGAGTAATAGAAAACCTAGCAGCTATGCACACTGCTAATTCTGTTTGAAATATTCTTTAAAATGGCATGTTCAAAATTGTAGCAGCACTGAGTTCAGTCAATTAAATGATTTGAGAATTGGTTAGTGAAGAGAATAGAATATACTTTATTGATCCTCAAAGGGAACTTGCTCTTTTGTTGACAGGCTACTGAGACAGAGATGGAAAATAACAAAGAAACCAGATGAACTAATCAGAAGAGGTCTGGTACAGCAGTGGCAGGACAAAAACAGTGAAGCTGGGGCAGGAAGATCAATTAACAAAAAAGAGCTGAATAAACACTCAAAAATCAAAGGGAAAAGACTAACAGAGAACTAACTCACAGCAAATTCAAAAGTGTTAAATGTTTTGGTGTTGGTAGACTTTACGCAAAAGCAGAGTTAATTTTACTCTGATAGAGTCACATTCTGTTTATGTAACTCTGGGGTGTATATTATTAGTCGTTGAAATCCAGTGTTAAAACAAAGTGTTTCCGTATCAAACCTAGAGGAGTTAAAATGGAATCAGTAACTCTTGACTTCTTAACTCTGAACTCCTACAGTGGCTATAACACTACAGGAGTTAATTCACTGACTCCGCCCCCAGAATCACAGGTTCCCACCAAGGCCAAGTGAAAGGAGCCAAGTCATTCCAGGACAAGTTACTTTCCACATGTCACTGTTGTTGTTCACTGCGCTTGGTAAGTAATTTTTTTCTGAGATGGTTTATAACTATTATTTTGAGTTGAGATCAAGCTGTCTGATAGACATCACGTTTGCCACATGGCTCAAAGTTAGCATATTTAGCGTAGCATGATGAATGTTTGTGGAGTTTAAGTGTTGGAAAAAAAAAATTGAGACATTCAGTCAAATTCTTGGAGTGTGTTTTCTTCATGATGTAGACATTTTAAAAGTGTTGAAATCAAATGTGACAGAGTTAATTTGGGCCTGCTACAAAGAACAGAACACAAGAAACCAAAAACTAATGAATGAACTAATGTGACGACACCTTACCAATAATAAAATTAACTAAATATGCCAAGAACTACCAAACATAAATAAACATCAAGGATGTAATCAAAACACAAACACAAATGAATAGCAGAACCCAAACAGACAAGGACTGTAACAAAAAGTCCCTTTGTTGAATAGCAGCAGCCTTAGTAAGAAGACCCAGATGTCACTCTTCATGGAATAAATTACATATATTTTAATTTATTGAACTTAGCAAAGTTTCAACTTTACTAAGTCTGTTCATGTCATGAAGCATCTTTGTTGCCTGTAAGTGAAAATCCAGAAAAAATGTATATTTCGACCAAGCATGTGATTACATTAGCCTCATTTTTTGTTTATTGACATTAAATATTTGCATTGTTGAGAACATGACTGTACCCAGACAGCACAATATGAGTGAAACAACATTGATTCAATGACACATTTTCAACATTGTTTACTTAGTTAGAATTGGATGATAGATTGATGGGTGATCCACTCTCAGCTGTCAAAATCACCCATTCTGACCATAATTCAACCTTGAATTACCATCATGTGCTATCTGGGTAATTTTATGTTAATCACACTCATGCATTAACTTGATATCTGATATCTCTCACTATTTTGCAGCAGCATTAATATTCCTTTTTAAATATGTATTTCATGCCTACGCCAAAATAAGATTTTTATTTCTGTTGACGAAGAAAGGGGTATTTTCAGGCTTCAGATTTCCTCCTCTGCCATGGTGGTGGATCGTGTTATGTGCCTTCCATTAATAAGAGCTTTGCATGTCCTTGCACTCACGCATATATTATTTCAATGATTAAGGCCGAATCTTCGGTTTATACACTGTGTTCTAATTTGTAAAGAAAAATGTTTACAGTTCCAGCCTTATAATCTCTTATCCTGTTTTCTTCTGAAAGGTAAAAATAAAATCATGTTCGATTTGAAAGAGAATGTGCAGTCCATTGAACACACTGGATTCTATTAATAATTTATTAGTTGAGATAAAAATCTACTTTAAGCTTTTATTATAATTAAAAGTATTATTTTGAAACCAACATTAGTTCAGCTTCTGATAGTGACAGACTTGGAGTTTGCCAAAACATGCCAAGTGAGTAAGTGATGGACGGTGGGGGGTACAGAACCATGAGCTTACAGCAAGATTTCCTGTCTGAATCTCAGCTCTGTGTGGAGAAACTCATCCAGCTTTCCAAAGCCTGGGTAATTCCTGGAATAAATCTCTGCACCATTTCCACAGGAGGAGATGAAACCGGAGAAAAATGGACAGCAGACAGAGCAGGAGATTAATCAATCAGTCAGTCTACAATTAAATAGACCGCTTTCAGAAGGCAAGTAGATAAAAGTGTTTTAATTACCAAAAACCACAAATGCAGCCAAATTTGCTTGGATTAGATATCCACATAAATAAAAGTAAAATAGAAATTCTGAAGTTAATAAAGTCAGGTAAAGACAAAAATGTTGAAATTAGTTGTAAAACGTGTAGAAAAAAATTCAGAATTCCAAGTGCCGTGTATATTAACCAGAAGGCAGATGTGAAGATAACAGAAACAGAGCACAAAAATATGCAGTGATTTATGGTCAGACCTGGAAGCATCACTATAAGTCTTACGTATAACTCTTTTTTTGTCTGAATTGAAAGGTAGAGTGCATCTGAGTCTTTAATGAAAACATGCTGGTAGCACCGTTGTAGGGGATATAACAGCTGAAGTCTGTGCTAGACTGGAAAACTATAGGAAATCCTGCATTCACATACCAAAGTACTCCATTAGGTTGACAGGGGAGTGGAATATCTTTAAGATTTGATGGGGCCTGGGCATTGGGAGTTCTGAAGGTGCAAAGAAGAATGTGAAAATCTGTTCTGGCTTGTAGAGGGAGCCACTGCAGATTGTACAGTAGAAGAAATATGGCTTTATTTATGGGCTAGTTTCGGAATTTTGGACGAGTTGAAGACTTCTTTGAAACTCAAGGAATGTCCAGAAATTAATTAAATATAAGCATCGAAGCCAGAGGTGAAGGCATGAATTAAATTTTTGTCAGTGTTGTACATCGTAGAGAGAAGATCGAAAATTTTTAAAGATAACTCTTAGAGTTTCCTAAAGTTTGCACTTAAAGTAGCTTAAAGTTACTGACAGGAAATTGAGGGTGTCCATTTGATTTACTTTGCTAAAATGCAATTCGCCCCTTCATCAAGACGCAGTTGAATAATAAGCATCCATATATTTATGGTTCAGTGAACAGTAAATTGCCAGGCCAGATTATTGCCAAACTTGTAGAAACAATAAATCAATTTAGAAAAATCTGACTGACAACACAAAGTAGATCAAGCAATTTAAAAAGAGAAGAAGAAAAAAAAACACACACACATCACAATCATGCACCAATCTAACAAACAGATTAAGATTAAATGATGACTATGAAAACACCTAATACATAGTCACTATTTACAAATTAAACATGTCAACAAACTCCAAATGTTAGTCCTCTGGAATGTATCAAATAGCCAAAGTGAATTTGGAGATGGTTTGGAGATGATTTGGGAAAAGGCATTCAGTATGATTTTGATAAGTCAAAAAGCAATTGTCTTGCAGTAGCTGAACTCATCATTTGGCATCCCAGCTAATCCTCAAAAGTATTCTATTTATATTGCATAATTTAGATATTTTTTAAGCACCTTCATGCATTTAACAAAGTTGTGATGTTTGCGTTACTATTCCTAGCTTCAAGTGGTGTACAGCAAAA
Organism: Poeciliopsis retropinna; assembly: GCA_010277075.1. NCBI lineage: Eukaryota > Metazoa > Chordata > Actinopteri > Cyprinodontiformes > Poeciliidae > Poeciliopsis > Poeciliopsis retropinna. The sequence continues at coordinate 12,461,587 of VMRM01000015.1, read as the reverse complement.
TTTATAATCTTTCCTCTGATTGTACTTTGTTGAAATATAACAAACGTTATGTTTCAACAACATACTGACGCATACCGACCCACTGTGAAAACAATGCATGTCAGAATTTATCAACAATCACATTGTAAGCGCTCAAATAAATTGATGGTAATTTTATCCTACTGATGCGAGGAAATAACTTTTCTAGACCTGAAAATTTTCTTCTTGCACATAAAACCCAGAATAATAAAGATATCTGATTATTTTTGTCAATTCCCAACATCTGTGCACGCAAAAAGTATCTTTATGTTGATTCTGCACTTGACTATTGGGTAATCAATTGGATAGTCTTGCACCCTATGTAAAAATAAACACTCTCAAAATAGCATGATGTTTTTCTTTGGTTTTGTTTGTGCATGCTATACTTCTTAATCACTGCCAATCAAAACGATTTAAAAGTAGATGTATGCAATTTGCTTGTGAACATGTTACTGCTCATGCAACACAAAAAGCCCCACTGTCAGTGGAGTAATCAAACAGAGATAAATCGTGACTGATGAGCTAAGAGAAGCATTCACTGTAACAAGCTATGAACATCTGTTGCCTGTACTTGTAGCTTATTAGACAACGGGAGCAGGTGGGCTGATCAGATGATCAGCTCTGCACCGGTGTGGTGGCTAGCGTTGAAATGGAAAGAGAACTGAAAAACTTGTAGAACATGAACAAGGTTTGACATTTGTGACACTCACTGTTAAACAAAAAAAAAAAACCTACAAACAAGAAGAACATGAATGATTCCTAATTCAAGGAGTTACATGAAGGTGGTATCGCAAGAACAGCAATGTTTAGAATAAATCCTAGACCTATTCACCGGTTTTTGGAGGTGAAATTTGTGGTTTAGTTGAGCACTATATAAGTCTGTCAAGTTGCCAGTTGTGATCACAGCCTCACAGATGTGGTTTAGGAAGCACATCTGTGTATCAACACGAGATCAACAAAAAACATTTGCTTCAGTCTTTGGCTCTCTCTTGTAATTATAATAGAAAACAACCCTTATTCCTGAGCAGAACCTTTAGCTTCCTGTGGTCAGTGGTCATTTAGACAACGCTGCCTCTTATTTCTCCATCTTAGTGGGATGTCAGGGCAGCTGTAGTTACTATCCAGTAGCTTTCCATCATCAGTATATGAATGTGTCTGAGTGGATGAATAACTAAATGTAATGCAAAGCGCTTTGAGGTCCAATGGACTTGATAAAGCAAGTACCATTTATCAATGTTGGAATTACAGTCCAAACATACTTTTAATTATCGAGGCTCATTTTGACAAAGTGGCTGTAACTCTCAGTTCTGCAATATTCCAGTAAGTGCAAAAATTTTAATCCTCTGGAAAAGAGATTCCCCATAATCTTCTTATATGAGAAAAAGATTAGGGAATATTAATTTAGATTTGATCAAGCGGATAATTTGGAAAACATAATAGCTTATTTCCGAACAGAGCTTAAGGGAGCTTTCCTGTACTATATATATATATATATATATATATATATATATATATATATATATATATAATATATATATATGTATACATATATACATATATATATATATATTATATATATATATATATATATATGTATATATATATATATATATATATATATATATAGCTTATAAAATATTGCTTATAAAATATCCCTCACTGTAAAGCTTCAATACCACTGAGGTGAAAGGAGCAAGCAAATCTCCATTCTCTAGATTCATAGTCATCACTCAGAACAGAGGTCATATAAGCCTTTAGATCCGTTAGGAGCATAAAAGAAAATTGACCATAGACACCCGATGAGAGGCTTGGATAACATATGGTGCTTAAACAGTCAATAGCAAAGTCTGTGTAAACGCACCTGGTGGTCCAGCAGCAGACTGCTTTGTGCTGGCACTGAGAGGTATTGAGTCCAATAACTGAAGTGCAACGTGTTACACAAGCCTTTTGCAGAGACAGTTATCTGTCTATCTGTTGCTTTTAACTCTTCGATATGTTTGTTGGTCTTCGTTCGACACGGGAAAGGTCATTTCTGCAATTAGCAAGAAACAAATTTAACCATCTGAAGTTTTCCAGTAACCCTAGCAATGCGTGGCACTTTGTAAAAGTATTCATAGCATACCCTTTGAACTCTGTCATATTTTGTCATAAATAACGAACTGCAAAGTATTTGATTTATATAGTATGCATGAAATACAGTGCATCCTTAAAAATCAGAATAATTACGTACATGTATGTCACATAAAAATCTTCTACAAATAATTATCATGTCATTTCTTATGATAAAAAAATACTTTTTTTTTGGTCTTTTCTTTCCTTCCATTCGGTCCTTTGTTCCACACCAGTATAAGACAAAAATAGAAACAGGTAATTTTTGAAATATAAAATTTATGAGGCAGGTCATTCCTGTTTTCGAGTGGTACCTGCCCCTCCAGCCAAACTGTGGCTCCTTCATTTTACAGATAAACTTGATGTTCATCATCATTTCCACCCAGGTCATTTTGTGGGCAGAAGAAAGGAGGAGACCCACTGGCAGACTTCAAGCCTGTGTGTCGTCTTCTGTTGCATCATAATGACCCTCTATATCTGGACAAAAGCTCTGTATCTTTCTTTGTATTTATATTTCTGGAAAAGTGACACATATCTTTTAAATCGAACAAAATGGGTGTTTTTAATTTCTAATTTTGTGATGGTTCAGCTGCCTTGTTTCAGGATCAGACTTCCTACATATCGAGCTCATGCGAGTTAACTTTCTGATTATGTCAGAGTTCATCGCTTTGGCCTCATGCGCTGTTGTGAGGTTTTGATGCCTCATCATGTAACCTCTCTAAGAAACAGGGAACACCTGTCCTTGGACTCATAAGTTATGCTAATACATGCAGACACATGGTGGCCTGCTGCCTGACCTTGCTAAGAGAGCCTGTGTCATTGGCGAGAATAGTGGTGACCGCGCTGCAGGACACTCTTTGGCATATGTTCACTCAATATAGTCCTTAACAAATCCAGTGTGAGCTAGCTGTTTAAAGCTGGTTGCTGGTATAAGCAAACACTGTACAAAAGCAGAATAAAGCAATAAAACAAATCTGGCCAAAGATCTGTTTGATAGCCAAATGCCCCTAATAAGAGGCATTGTTATTGTATATGTAACAACACAGATGGAAAACTGCAATAAAAAAACATTGTATTTTTTAATGGCTATGGTAATTAAGATTTTGTGGCTGTTGCACTGAAAAGAGAGGATTGTAAATGAACAACACAACTAAAACTGTTTTATGTACAAGCTAGAGTCAAATAATGTAGCACAGCTAGCTGATACGGGAAGTTTGAGAGTTAATGTTTAAAACCCCAAAAAAGTTGACTTATTGTGTATGATCTTTTTTCTTAAGCTACTTTTAATGCGTGTCTGTAATCATTGTCCTTTTTGAACACCTAAATGTGTTCAAGTTACAACCATGCAGGGGTGCACTTAGTTAGTTAACTTAGTTATTTCAGAATTGTGGAGGTAAAATCATATTGGTGCATGGTTTGTAGATTTTGTAGAAGGTATTAACTGGTTGACTAAGCCCAAAATTAGTAAAAAAAAAATAAATAAAAAAACTCGCCTGGGATGCCTTACAATGATGCCTGGTTGACCACTGGTCTGACCCACAGAGAATGTATTTTGTTAAATGTCATAATTTACAAATATTAATTATTATACCCTTGAATTATATCACTATGTATTGACTGAAAATACATAATCTGGCTGACATGAACCAGTATTTCTGTAGCATTGACAAAATGCCACCTGTGAATCATCCTGGGGGATTTGTTATCAACTGACCAATCGGTGATCGGTATTTCTCCCTAAGTACACGCCCCTTATCTGGAGAAACTTAACCTTTAACAACAATTCTGGGGTTCGTCATTTCTAACGCAGTGCGGTCTTAAGGATTTTTGAGAAAAATAATAGGAAGTCATAGTTAAATGTTGACAGTGTGGAACATGCAAACTTGACAGCCGTTACCCGGAGCGTGTGGAGGGCGGAATACAATTTATTAAATTTCTAAAAACCCAAACAGAGTCTGGAATAATGCAAGAAATGGAGCAAGGCCTGAAGCTGACCTCATTTGGAGTTGAATGGAACTGGAATCAACGGGAACTACCACATATTCGGCTGCAAGAAGGTAACCTGTAGCAAACACATTTTGCAAAATGCGCCAAGACTTTACGCCCCTCTTTCTTCCTCTGACTGCAAAAGACTTGGGCTTTAACATTGGTTTCTCTGTTTCCCGAAAATAACCTTACTGATGTAGTATTTGTTGGAGAATTTTATTGCCTGTTGTCTTTGTGCTGACTGATAAGGTAAAAATGACTCAAAAACTGTCTTGGGTAAGGCATTGCTTTCCACTATGTCTGCCATTAGCACTGTTTGTCAGAGATTTGCTTCACTTTCATATTGGGTGGAGCGGGCATCATGTCACTTGAAGGATTTGATGTCAAATAGCAATTCACAGAAGTGGAACATAAAATATTTACATAATTTATGTAAATACATAAAGCATTTCTGAATTTGAATCAAACATTTCAAGCCAACAAACTTTACAACCTCCAAAAGAAAATGGATACAATAGTGACAGTGCATGATGCTCCAACAGAACAGTTTTCCCCCCACTTGTCTGACAAGATAGCTCCTTTTTTCTGCATGCAACCTGTTTGCATGCACAGGCAATGGACGTTTGAACACTACTGTCAATGACAATCACACAAATTATGCAACTGCACACAAACTCTCCCAAACAGCCAAGCAAGACTTTGAGTGGCTGTTTGTCTAGGAAGAGGGATATTATTGTCTGTCTCTCCCATTTGCCTTCCGAGTGCACTTTTCAAGGTGCAGGGCTTGGTATTGCCATAGAAACAGCAAAGCGACCAGGAGTGAGGGGAGGGAGAAGAAGGTGGGCGGGGGGGATTTAGACGTGGGCAGGGAACATGGGAGGACGTTTTTAGGCATGTGGGGGGGCGGCTGGTCTTCTGGTTTCAGACAGATGAGCAGGACACAGAGACTTGGGAACACGGTGACATTTGTGTCGTGACAGCGGAAAATAAAAGTGAAAAGGGAGTGGCTTTCTCTGGAAGGGTTTCTGTGTGCATCTTTAGTGACATCTTTGCCTGTGTGCTCCTGAACAACCTTGAGGAGAACTGTTCTCTCGGAGCCCAGGTATAATCCTGATTCTTGGTGAAGGCTGACCTCTCGCTGTAAGTCACACAACCCCTTGATGGTCAGTGTTTGTGAGGCACAGACCTCCAGGTATTACTGGGTTATGTTTACATGTACATGTGTCCACGTTGGCCCAGAACTGTCCACCTCTGTAGATTCTTATTTTCTTTCTCTTTTATTTTTTTCTTTAATTTGACCTTTATTCTACTGCAGTCACTTCGTCTTGGTTTGACAAAAAACCTACAAATGTTTTAGAGAGCAAATTTTCCTTGAATTGTTGTTTCTCTCCTGACTCTTCACATCTGTCTTAAGACGATTTTTTGTTATGCCCATGTTGGTTGTTTTTTCTCAAACTGTAATTGTACGGAAAAGTTACACAGTACGTTAATTAGTGACAATGTTATTTATAATTTATGGCCAGATAGAAGAAACTGCTTTTATCTGCTTCTATGGCCAGATAGAATTAAATTCTTTTCAATTTATCACTGTCTTGTTTTGGCTGCTAGCCATATTCCTACCCTTCAAACTTTGTCATATTACTTTTATAGCACAACCAGAAATGTCAAATATTTTTCATTAGGTTTGTGTTAAGGTTTTTGTAAAGATGTTTGACAGATACAATTGGAAAGTCCACATTAGGAGATATATGTAAAAAGTGAGATGGAGTGAACAATAAACAGAACTTTAGAGATGGAGATAAAGAAACAAGAAAAATCTCAGATTACACTCACTTCACAAATTGAATACCAGTTTGCAAATCAGAAAATGTGATTAAATTATCTGTAATCAGAATAACATGGTTTCTGCTTGAATAGCATTATATTCAATTTTCAACTAGATAATAGAAAAACAAATCCATATATAATAAAAACGGTAAAATAGCCATTTACTGTAGTATTCAATTCACACTACAAATCAGATGTCAATTAGCCAACCGCACTAACTCATATTGTCTTACAGTATTAACATGTTGTTTAGCATGTCAGAGCACCTAATCCCAATGCCCACTTGCAAATATGAAACAAATACACACCAGTCCAAGCCAAATTGCCCAGGACAGAAGTCCTTATTGCCTGTATCACCCCCCTCCCACCCCCAACCCCCTTCACACAAACACTTCTTGTATTATTGAAATAAATCAAGATTTGAAATAAGTTTATGAGTGTAGATGGGTACAGTGATTTATACTTTTCCTGTTTGCAGCAGTAAGAAGTTACCTTACTGGAGCTGATGACAGTAAAAAAAAAAAAAAAAACTTCAAGTTTTAATTATTTTCATAGCAAATTTCTAACAGAGGATAACTAAAGAAAACCACAAATGTTCTATCAAGAAAATTATGGCGTGTAAAATAATAATAATAAAAAAATACTGTTTAAATATCAATGTTTGAAACCAAATAGTAAATGAATGATTGAATATTGACTACATATTTGTTGCTGTAGAATTGAACAGTTTGATAAACAGGAAAACAGGCTCATTCATTTAAGATAATTGTGTGCCTCATTTGAACTTGTATCCTAATTTATTTAATTTATATTATATTTAATATAATTATTAAATATTATATAGCTGTATATCACTAACATGTGCTCTGTATGTCACAAATAATAATCTAATTAGTCTTAGATGCACTTAGATTGCATTTGTCCCCAAAGTGTCTTCTGGAATTTTATATTTAATTCTGTCACTAACTTGAGCTAAACTTAAAATTGTCAAAAAGCTTAACTGAGTGTTCTACCTTAAAATCATATTTGCCTTTTAATATGTCTTTATTTTAGTACTGTTTGCAGGATATGATTATTTTTATAATTGGAGTTAAGGATTAATGAAGGACTGCTACACGAGCTCTGTAATTACTAACTGCATCTCTATGAAACAATATTTCATGAATGTGTATTGTTGTTATAATAAAGAATATAACAGTTTCTGTTTCAATGTCAAAATAAAGTTGTGCTGTTGTTAATGAACGTAATTACTTATGAATGAGACTATATTTTTAGTAAGTGTAATTGGAAGTTTGTTATTTTAATCACAGAGCAATGATGGAAGAAATCATGTTAGAGGCTGCAACAGACTTGAGTCTGGGAATACGATTTGCCTTATAGGGACAACTATAAGTTGTCAACTATAACTTAATAGACCTGAGCTAAGCCTACCAAAGTGTTAGGAACTTCTTGTCAAAACCTAAAATAAATTAAGAATCGGTTTCAAGGCTGGCAAATTGTTGTTTATCCTCACACTCCCCATCCAGTCAGTATGAATTTCAGCTATTGTATTTAAAAAATGGATAGAAATTTAGTCTCTGGATGTGCAAGGCGGGTAAAGATGTGGCCTTAAACCCTTTCAGATACAACTGCAGAGAATGAAGGCTCCACAAAGTTATGAGATTATTCTGCTTTCCTAGGAAAGCTAAAGAAACGCTTCCCTGCAGCATGATGCTGCCATTGCCTAGTTTCACTGTGTGTTCAGGTTAATTATTAGGGTTGGATTTTATCAGTGTTATAGTAGCAGAAGCTGAAACCATTGCACACTTTACAGGAAGATGTGTATTTTTATTTTCTTCAAATACATATTTATTTTGTGTTACTCCATTACATCTAACTCCTATGAAATTTTCGCAAAATATGGGAACACTAATAGTTTATTGCTCATGTCTATTGTTTAAATTGTAATGCACATCTGTGTTTAAGAGTTTAGTAGTCAACAAGGGTAAATGATGTGCTAAATGAGGGCAATGCATGCTAGAAAGGACTGGAAGGTGCTCTCCTTTCTCTGCCTGTAAATTGGACCCTTGGGTCCTGCAAATAGCCAGCACGTTTCCCGCCGGCGGCCGCAAGAGGCGCTGGTGCTCAGTCAGCCAGTCCAGGACGGCGAGCTGAATATTCAAAGTTTATGAAAAGGTTCGCAGCATATCAGGAACCGCTGGAGCGAAGCGCCGAACTGTAGTTATGAACCTGGGAAGAGTGGCCAAGTTGTAAAAAAAAAAAAAACGACTTTAGGCCGAGGCCCCTCTCGCGCCGGAGGTGTGATGAAGCAGCGAGCTGTCAGCGGGCCTGTCTGTCAGTGGGCCAGCGCTCCGTGAAACATCTCCCCATCTCACACACTTACACACACGGGCTGTGGGTGGGAGCTCAGTGCCCGGTGCGAGTGTCAAGGCGGTGGGGGAGAGAGAGAGACGTGGAGCGGAAAGAAAAGGAAGAGTTGAGTGAGAGAGGGGAGAGAGTGAGAGACCTCGACTGAAAGAAGGAGAGAGAGAGCGCGAGGGAGAGAGAGACACCGAGAGAAAGAGAGAGAGAGAAAGAGAGAGAGAGAGGAGGAGAGCTCCGTCTTTCCCGGTGCACTTGGCAGTCTAGTTGCGGGCTGCTGTGCTGTTGCTGTCGTGGCGTGGCTGGTCGCGCCAGGCGGGGGGAACTTCACCGCACTGGAGCCCGGAGTCCCACTCTCTCACCTGCGCAGTTCGGAGCTGCCATGGCTCTCTCGCCAGGATTGACTGTCCTAATTATTCTGCCGGCCTTCCTGCTGCACACCAGCGGCCTTTACATCGCCAGTAGCGTTGGTGAGTACAGTATAGCCAAACGTGGCCAGTGTTTATACTCCGTATCTGAGCTGATCTCTTATCAGCGGGGCTCCTTTGCTCTGAGCGCTCCCCCGGAAACTCCGCTCCAAACTGTCCGGCTTTCTCATGCTTGCTTCATCTCAGACCTGCCTTTTCAGCTTCTTTCCCCAAAATAACACAATTTGCAACTTCTGTGCGCCCTGCTGTTGTGCGCGTACTTTCCGAGGGTCCCTTGGCGGCGGAACTGCAAGCAGTGTTGTGATTTGCGCTCTCTCTCTCTCTCTCTCTCTCTCTCTCTCTCTCTCTCTCTCTCTCTCTCTCTCTCTCTCTCTCCCCCTCTCTCATCCATTCACTGGATTAAATTCTTCTTTTAGAGAAGCACCAGATTTACCGATCACACTGTCGGGCTTTTGCAGGGAAGTAGCCGTAACGTTATCTGATTCGGCCGCTGTCGCATCTATCGATCTGTGACAGGACGCATGGAGTCGGATGTCAGCCTATTGATCACACTATTATCAAATCGTTCCCCAAACATGGAGAGGTCCAAGAGGGATTAAGAGAGTGCGCTTGATTTTATCAGTCAGCAAACTTTATCCATTTAGACCTGATGAGTGCGCCGGAGAAATGCTTGTAAGGAAGTGACACACCTGACTCCTGAGTAACACTGGCACCACGAAACGGCCTTGGCTCACGGTGTTTGCGTGTGTGTCAGTAGGTGTGGGAAGCTTCTCTGTTGTGTACCTGTAAGGTCACTGTCACGTGTGAACTACAGATAATAACATCAGAGGATCTGTAATTTATCCAAAGTACCGCTTTTTTTTTAATGCAAACTATTACACGAAAGATGATACGTGTCTGAAATAGTAGGTGGGTTTAGTATCGTGTTTGCACGAATGCCTTTCCTTCTTCTTTTTTTGTAAGTCGGGCAGTTTGACAGTGATGAAGCAGCGTGAGAAAGCTGCAATTAGCACCTTGATCTTGCTCCGGGTTTCCTGTTGTCGGTGGAAGGGCACAGAAGGTGTCAGGAGCGCAGCGCGCACTGCTGAGGCTGCCGTTTCCAAATGCACGCAACCCGAGCGTCGGGGTCGCCTCTGGGTGCATGGGTGGGGTCTGCTCCTGTGTCTATAAGGAAGGGGTACAATCGGAGGGGATTATAATATGATGGTTGGGGAATTGAGTCCCCCCCCCCCCCCCACCCCAAAAGTCAGAGCAGAGCCTCTTTCAAAAGTATTCACGCCCCCGGAACCTTTTCATACTTTGTCAAATTGCGACTTAAAATTTAGATGCTTTTTATTGGGGGCTTTGTAAAGCAAATGAAAAGTAACGCATGATTGTAAATTGGATGGAATATGATTCATGGTTTTGTATATTTCTTCTTACTAGACAAATGTGACAAGTGTGCCATGCATTTGTAATCATTTCTCTTCGTATTTGTGCTGCAATTATTGCTGTAAATCCTTTGTGCTGCTACGTTAAAAATGTTTTAATCCATCCTTTTTTTTTTTTTTTTTTGCAAAATAGCTTAAAGTAAGTAAAATTGGATGGATGAAACTATAAACAAGCTTTTCAAGTCTTTCTATGAATTCTCAATTAGATTTATGTCTGGACTTTGACTAGGCCTTTCTAAAAAAATGAATATCCTATGATCCACTTTTCATTGTGGCTGTAGGTTCGAACAATGTCTTACCTGAGATTGAATGTCCTGTGCAGACTCAAGTCTTTTTTTTTTTTTTGGCGTTTTCTTAGCTTTTCTTGCAGGACTGCCCTTATAGTTCCACCCATTCTTCCCATCAGCACTGACTAGCTTCCCGAAAATGTCACCGCTGAAGAATAGCGTCTGCATGATTCTGCCAACGCCTTGCTTTCATGTGGGGATGATGTGTTTTCAGTGTGACGAGCAGATTTAGTATTCCGTTACTGTTTGGTATACAGGACAGAAAGTTCAGTTTTTCTGTTTGGTAGAACACAGACCTTTAACAAACAATATGCTGAGAGTCTGTCTACAGCAGAAACTCGAGAACCTTTGACTATGTGATGGCGGTGTGCCCTAAATCAACAATTATTAAATGTAAGTAGTGTGATTTCTTTTGAACTTTTTTTGAGCATTGGATTTCTGCACTCTTCAATACATTGCAGTTTGTTTCCCCCACCTGAGCAATGAAACTCTGCAGCTCCTCCACTAATACTTCAAGCCTCTTGATTCATGCTCTTCTTGCCCTTAGAGCGTTGTGAGTCAAAGTCATTTGTTAGATGACTTTGTTCACCAAAGTCATCTAACAAATCTGTGAGGCATTCACAGAACAGCTGGCTTTATTGAAACATTTTAAGACACACAGATGGACTTTGTTTCCTTCTTGTCAGATCCACTTGGTTTTATTTGAGATCAGAGTAAATGTGCAACCATTTTTTAAATTTTCTGTTTAAAACAAGTGAAATTATGCAATACTTTGTATTGCTATACTATGTAAAATCACAATAAGCTACACTGTAGCTTAGGGTTATAACGCAACTACATTTGAATAAGTTTAATATTTATGAATTACAGGCATATTTTTAAACTAATGTCTAATCTTGTAGCCCTTGTTTAAATGTAATGGTATCTACATAGATTGCTGTGATTCATATGTGGTTCAGTAAATTAAAGGGCATAAACCGCAAATTAATATCAAATCTAATCTGTATGACACCTGCAAACTAAATTGGTAGAACTCAGACCTTCAACATACAGTGTGTTGAGAGTCTGTCGACAGCAGAAAAGAGCTGTAGACAGACATAACACCAAAAAAAATAAAAATAAATCAACTAGATAAAGAGGAAGATGTTCTCTGCATTTACAACCACTTTCTTTCTCTATGTCAATAAAAATATGGCTCAGTAATTTCATCTGGCGGACGATTTCTAGAGAATTTAAATAATAACATCTTCACTATGTATTTCATTTTTCGGTTTTACAACATTGAGAAATGTGCATGTAAAACGAGCAACATAATAAAACTTTTAATAGTTGAAAGCTTGATCTTAAGTGTTATATATTTCTATATAACTTCAAATTGTATTTAATTTGATTGATAACATTAGGAGATTAATAGCTGCTCCAGAAATGATTATGAATTGATGTGATGTAAATAAACTTGCAGATTCTCAGCTGTCACATTGATTGATGCACCTTTTGTCAAATCCCTTTCTCTGTTGTAATCTGCTGGACTTTGAGTTTAGCTTGATAATTTTGGTTTCAGAATTGTATGTTTCCTTTTACTCCTCTGTTTTTGATTACTAGTGTTATTCTTTTATTTCAGTGCCTGAGTAACCTAGTCTCTAATAGCTGTTCCCATCTGTTCATTTTTTCATCTGTGTAGCATCAAATAAATACTTCTTGGTTCAGGTACTCCATGTCAGACCCTCTGTTGTTCGCACCCTGCTGTTTACAGTCTGTTCCTGGCTAATAAGTTCTGGTAATTGAAGTCATCTATATTTCCACAATGCTTCTGCTGTCCTTTTTTCTGCTACACCCAAACATAACAGTGTACAGTTCCTTAATTTCTACCTTTTGTAACTTTTATTGTTTGATTTCTTACTGTTTTATTACTTGTCCTATAACTTTGTTGTCCTTCCCCATCTTACTGTTCTTCTTTACATCTTTCTTCTGGATTGAGCCCCTAATCCAACACTGCTTTTTCTTTTTCCCAGACTCCCTGCAGCACATCCTGGGGGAGTATGGACTGGTAAGGCCGATCAGTGTGGACGCAGAGGGCCGCTTTCTGTCACATGCCGTCTCGGGTGGTCGCGTGGCAGCGGGGCAGTCCCGTAGGCGCCGGAAGAGGGAGGTAGGAGAAGGCAACGATGAGTGGGAAGGATATAGAGGAGCCGAGGAGAACAGAGAGTACCATGCCAGTCAGGAGAGGCTTTACTACAATGTCACTGTCTTCGGCCGGGAGTTCCACTTGCGCCTGCGCCACAACGCCAGGCTGTTGGCCCCCGGAGCCAAGATGGAGTGGCACGACGACAGTGACAGCATTCGGTTCTCTGAGCCCCTGCATGACGAGTGCCTGTACGTGGGGGACATCACAGACACACCGGGAGGCACCGTGGCTCTCAGCAACTGTGACGGACTGGTGAGTGGACAAGCAGTTGTATGTGTGTTACAAGTGGATGTGGGGCTCGCCACGAAAGCATCTGGCAAAACACGAGGTGACATAGGAGAGCGCAAAACCCATCCAAATGGATTGGGTTACTTTAGGGCTGCACAATGCATCACAGGAATATTAAAACAGCAACAGGAAGATAAAGTGACAAGGTGATCAAGTCATTTAGAAACTACAGCTATCCTGTGCCAAGGCCAAAACAGCAGATGTTGTCTGGAAGGAACTTTTTCAATAAAACCTTCTTCTTTAAATCTAAATAATATTTTCTTTTTTCCAGTAGCTGAATTGGACACTCATTATTTAGGGACATTAACACATTGTAATTAATCTTTGTATTACTTTTTATTAATTATTAATCTCAAGTCATATAGTTATCACATCATTCACCAATATTACTGCATATTGCATGTTTTCCTAGTTTTCTCTGTGGTGTGAGCTCCTTCTCCTGTCACATCCACTCCTTACAACTCTAGACCTGCCGTGAGATAAAGCTGAATAATGTTTTAGGCTCTTCACAGTCTCCTCACTGTACTGAAGGAGTTTTCCAAGGACTACATAAATATTTCTCTAATAATCTCACATTAGGCATAAACTGGGATGAGGTTCTTATGGTCACTTTTAGCAAAATTGCCATAGTGTCACATTATTAGCCCAAAAGTCCAAAACAAAAAGGGATAATGTAATTGCACTAATTTAATACCACAGACAGGTTTGCTGGAATATTGATATGTCTTAAGGAATTTAAGCATTTTTTTAAACATCCTTTCATGTTTTTTGATGCCCTCCTACTTTGTATACTGTGTATGCGTTGGAATCAAATATGTGAAGCGTTAACCTGCAACAGAACATTTCTTTTGCATTGACATCCCTGTTTTGAATTTTTCACATATTTTAGCAGCAACTGTTTGATCCACCCTGGAATGAAATTTGAATGCTCTTTGTTCACCGTCTAGTGGTCAGATGATTTTTGTGAAATACTCAGAAAGTAGGTCATGTCGTCAATTTAACTTTCAGTTTCAATCACAGTCTCAATGACAGAAGTTATGCATTGTCCTGAATGAGATTACATGATTTTCTTTTTTCTTTATTGGGTCTTTGGTGCCATGTTTCAGTTGCAGTTGTGTAATTGCATTTGCATCATACATGGTGTATCTGTGTGACTGATTCTTTAAACATTTTAAACGAATTGGCTAGTGATCAAATTGTTATATGTTTTTGCATCAAATGTGTCCTAAATCGTTGTTGAGTATTTACGTAAGTTAGCATGCCTTTCTAGACAACTGAAATGCAAGAACAAATATGAAATAGTGTGATGGGAGCATTAGCAAAAGTGATCAGTGACACTTATTTAGTTCCTTCACTTTGACTGTCCAGTTTTTTTTGTGACCAGAAATATTTCCAAAAAGCAGAACTTGTCTTCCATGATTTAAAACATTAAAGTGTTAAAAACAAATAGTCTTGTCTCAGCCAGATAACTGGTGGTAACAGGTGGCAGAGAGAAAATAATGTATTCCTCTACCCTCCAAATTATAGTTTTGAATCCAACAAAAATGAAGGAATTAAAAGATTTACCCACTTTATGCGTCAAAGAATGCTTTGAATGCTTTGACGCATAAATTGGGTAAATAATTAGGGGAAATAAAAAAAAAAGAGTGAATCAGAATATATGCAGTCTCAGCTTTTTGAGTTGTATTTGGCTTCATTTCGATGCAAGCAGAGAGAGCAAAAACTATCAGTCCAACAACTCTTGGGATTTAAACTGCCTCCATGAAATGTTTTGTTGCCCAACAGTTGCTCAAATAACTTTTAATAGATGGAAGGAGAAAAAAGAAAGGATATGGCAAACTGTTGGTGAATGACTGTCAGTGAGGGAGAGAAGTGAGATGTACACAGTGTGAAGACTGTGCACAGGAACTGAGATGAGAAGATGAGGAGAGACAGACCCAGTGTTAAAGGAAGAGGTGGAAGGGACGACTGTACGAGATAAGCCTAAGGCAGTGCAGGAGGAAAAAGGAAGGTAAATATGGAAGCAATATGCAAAAAAAGGAGAATATGTACAGGAAATGTTGAGTTTGGGGAAGGAGAGGCTGATCCTCTCATTAGGGAAATGGTTCATTAGTCAGTCAGATCAGCCCACCATTGAAGCTGAGCGGCAGCAACTGGATCCATTTAGGGTTGAGGACACTGGGGACTGAGTGAGCAGCTGAGAGAGCAGGCAAGAAGCCAGAACAGGACTGGCCTGACATGCCCACTTAGCTTGATACCAGCCAGCGGCACCTCACCGCTGTTGCTTCTTGTTCTGCATTGTCCTTTCAGGCCTTATTGGCAATGTCTGGAAAAGCTTGTTGCTAAAGCAAAGTTGTAGCAGATCACAGATCTGTCAGTACCAATCATGAGTTTGTTAACTGCACTCTTGTTCCACATATCCAAAAGGATTTATTAACACATGTAAATTTCCTATCATTTGCATGCGGGAACAATGTCTGCAGTTTAAATGTCTGCAGAGAAGCATTTTTGAAAGATTATGGGTACAGGGAAAAGGACCATGCTTCACTACTCCAAAAGCATGTAGCATCTTTAAAAGCAGGTTGTTGAGTTAAACAAGGATTTAAATATTTTGTCAGCAGTTTTTGTTTGTCGTCTGTTGCATGTTGGCTGCAGGGATTTAGAGGTGGGCTCATGTTACGGAGGTGTCACTATTTGCTTTCTTTGAGACTCTGGCTTATCTAATGCCAGAGCACCTTAGATTTTAACTATCAATTTTAAATTCTTTAACAGAAAATATTTGTGGGTATTTTTTGTGATGTCTCTGTATTGGCCCTGTGATGTGTAGAGACACAGTTACACATGATGGTTCCTCATTCTTTATAATTGATTTTTGTCTCACTTTTAATTCCAGATCATTTTATTATCAATAATTACTTGTATTGTCTGTCTTTTTATTTTACTCATTAATTTCATTTTGGTTATTCGACTGTGTGTTTCTAGTGCTTAAATGTCCAAATCATGCTGGGCTGCATGAAAAGTGCTCTAGAAACATAGCTGGGATGGATGAATGGATAAAAATAAAATGCTCCACAACATCTTATTTACAAAGTTGAATGGATTTGATTCAAGTTTGTAGCAATATTAAGAAAGATTGGGTTGGCTGGGACTCTTTCATAAATGTGTTTTTTCCGTGGTTTAGAAAAATTGTTGCTTTTTTTGGAGTGATGTTGGTGGCTCCATGCAAACGACTTGGAAGTCACCAACAGAAGCTTCTGAATGTCTAAAATGTATTATTCAATGAAGGCTTATGCATTTTGAGTAGATGAGAAGCAATATATTTCAAGGTTAGAATGGGAAAAAGCTACCTTTAATAAAAAACAATTTAGTGAAATTGTGTGGTTGTGAAATTGAGGAAAGTTAGTCTCAGATACATGGAAAACAAGAATGAAATCCTAGAAATCGTTTCTCATTGCAGACGGAAGAGGATTAGTGAAGAGAAATTGGACCAAAACCAGGATCTGAATTCCTGAATTCCTTTCGTCTCTGTGTGTTTGCGTAGGGAGGCTGTTGATTGTTCTGGCCTGATTTTGTGCACATTTGGGTTTGCATCTTCTGTCGCAAAGATTGGATTGATGGCTATGGTTATGACAACGCTGCGATTTATGTTTTAATGACAGACACGTATTTTACTGTGAGATGCATCTCTACATGCTGAAAATGACGCATTCATTTTCACTTCAAACATTTCATCTTTTTTCATTCCATTCCTCTAAGGCTTGTGCTGCTTTGAAGGAACTCTGTATTCTACTTAAAGTTTTGCTCCATGTCCTTTTTGCCCAGTTTCTGAGAACATTTCGTTAGAGCATGTTCCCCAAGCTCATTGTTAACTTTTCTCCATTATGTAGTCGTTACTCTTCGAGGTAAAGTATCCTTGAAGTTGATAAAGCGCACTAGATGCTCTATTCAGAGACATAAGTATATTACTCTATTTTGATTTATTATGAACTCCAAAGTATTTCACCTGATAAATAAAAAAGAATAAATTATGAGTCAAACACAAAAATTGAATAGGCAAGTAAGTAATAAAGTTAGATGATTCAGCCTCTAGAATTTACACAGAATCATCTTTTACGTTCAACTCTAGAAGAAGAATTTGTCAGTTTATTCATACAGACTTCGGCAGGTGAAATGTGTACATTAAAATAATATTTTATTACATTTGTATAATTTTGAGCTGAACATATTTGAGAAACTCAATGTCTATTTTGATTTCAAACAATCCAATGTGAAAAAATCCTACATTAAGAAATGATTGTTTGAATCAGAAACACTGGTGGGAAAATTAAAGATACTCCTAACAATCCTGAGGCATTTTTTAAAATGTATATCTTTGAATCATTTGAAGTTAGTTAGCCCATTAGCGTCTCTTGAGCATAAATGACACGGCACACACCAATTCATTTTAGTCACTAAAACACTAGAAAAAGGGCCTGTAATTATGTTTCCACTGAGTCAGGAGGCTGGTCAGAGGGGTTAAAAGAAAACATTAATGCACCCTGCAAGAGAGCCGAAACAGTCTGCTTGTGGTCAACAAGTTTCCATAAAACGAACAAAAAATATTTGCAAGTAGAGCTGTTCTGTGGGAAGCCAAGCAGAAAATAGAGCCTTTTTTGTCTTACCGTAACTTTAAAAATTATGTAGCTTTATGTTATTAAAGCTAAAGTTTAATCAGTAACACTTCTAAAACAGATTTCTGTCATAATTTATTGGTTAATGTCAAGTTGTCATAACAAAGACATTTTGAATAATGTCAACTTTGTATTAAAAGTGTCATGATTTACCGAATGACACTTTATGACAACAGTCATAAATATTCATTTAGACTTACTCATGTTTATGACAGGTGTTATGTCATGTTTATGATGGTGTCATAACAGTTTTATTCACAACCCATCAAATAAAGTGTTACCTTGAATGTTTTGCCTAATGAATAAATACATTGAAATTAAAGTGTAGCTTTTATTACATATTCTGTTTACACTTATGCTGCTGCAGTAAAAGATTATGTTATTTAAAGGCATGTTGTGCACAACTTTGCCACAAGTACCTACAAGATAGTCCACTTCTGTATAAAGAAAATTGCTCTATTTCTCAGTGTCTTATTCGTTAGATATCAACCTATACTTTGAGGACTTGATGTTCTTTTCGATGCACCACAGTAATCAGTAGATTCTGAGGATTAATGTGCCAGTTACAGTGTGAACATAGAGTCACACTGTAAATGAAGGGAAATGAAGGGCTGCACAAATCAACAATGGAGAGGATGGATATCTTTAACAATGTGTTTCATAGAGGACGTGTGTTTCCACTCATCTGCGGTTTTACAGCTGCAAACCAGGTGGGTGCACACCTGGATGATCAAATGCTGCTCTGGTGCAGATATTTGCTGCTTGTTGCATCCCTAAATAAATGCACAGTATATGTGCATCAAATTTCAGAAATCAAAGCTACGTGCACCCGTCTTGTTGCATTCGCCCCGCAGTTCCCCTCGTTCTTTCTGTTTCTCGGCCAGCAGCAAAGCAGAAGGACTCTCCTAATGATGGTATTAAAAGAGTCAGGAAAATGACAGAGAAGGTGAAAGACAAAAGAATGTAGGAGATAGCTTCTTGCTTCCTCACACCCACAGATTCAGAGCTTCAGCAAAGAAAAAAAGAGAGAGACAGCGAGAGGAGAGACAGTGTTCCTTTATGAGCACTCTTTGTCTGTTTTTAGCAACAGCTCTTCTCCTGTGCAATGATCAGACAAGTGCTGTTCAGGGTTAAGGGTATTGCCCATCATCTATGCAGAATGTTTACAGCTGTCAACATTTTTCAACGGTTTTTCAATAGCATAAATTATCTCAAGTTGATTACTTTTTAGCCCTTATTCCACACAGGTGATACTCTTGTATTCTTTTCCTTGCTGTGTATTTTGTGTGTCTGATTAGCACACAGCATGAAGGCTGGAAGGCAGCACTGTGACTTTGTGCTTGCATTGAAAACACTCTGACATAAATGGCAAAGAGAAATGCCAAAGAATTGACAGGTTGTTTATTGATTCATTTTCTTTGGGTTGAAAACATTGTTTTTGACTCGTTCCACACAGAAGCAGCCCACTCAGTGTTTCAAAGCTTTCCTGGAGCATACAGACCCTGAGGAAGATGCTGCCTATTTGCTAATGTCACAAAGATGGATGAGGCCAAAATTTTCTTAACTCCTGTCTAAGACCGTACAGGTACAGAATTTATTTTATGCAGGATATTTAATAAATCTTAAGATTCCATTTTTACTGAATGTTTCCAGTTTGGGTTTGAGCAAGTGTTGCTTCATATAGGGAGCCATTTCATTCAAGTTAAATAATTTGAATATTTCTAAATTATTATTATTAATAAATATTCCATTAAGTAAAAATAAACATAAAGCATTTTTTGCTCTTTTTTTGTTTAGTTTTAATTTATTTGAAGATTTATTTTTTATTAAGATTTATTTATAAATAAATAAATAATTTATTCATTTATTTATGCGTTATTTATTAACACAGCCATCATTAAGGCTTGATGGCTGCGTCCCATCAAGCCTTAATGGGACGCAGCCTCGCACATTTACACTCTCATGCAGATGCGCTGAATTTCATTAAAACTCCACACCCAAATTTGAATACAAGAACATGAAATAAAAATCCTGCTGTAAAATCCTTGAAATTAAAACAGTGCTAAGAAAATAAGTCCTTGAAATACGTAAAGTAGCTTTACAAAAAAAGTCACAACATAAAAAAAAAAAAACATTATGAAGTGGATAAATAAACAATGAAATGAATAAGCGTCTGATTTACAAACGCTGATTAAAAACACTTTTTATATTTAGTATTTTTTTTATTTATGGAGACATTTATTTAGTTGGAGTATTAGTCATTTATAAATAACAGCATTTATTCATTTGTTTAATTTTGAATGACAAGGACATATTATAAAACTTAATATGTGTGGCTATTAAACTACTTGCAACTTTGTTTCTTTCTCTTGAACATTTTCTGTTGTTAAAGTTCCTCTAAAAGTCTTTTTTTTTACATTTAGGCACTGAGGACTCATATAGGGAACACCTTGATAACAATCACAAAATAATTGATCTTGCTGGCCTTCAACCTTTTCATTTTGTAGCAGATGCATAGATGTTTGGTCATATCAGGACCCCATTCTCATAGCTTCAAGTTTTAGGTATACAAGCTGCTTGATACTTGGCTTTCACTTAGTTTGTTCTTTGGTTTAGGTTTAACCCTAATTATAGCACACATTAAGAAAAGTGTTATTTATATCTTAATTTCTTTAACAGTGTTAACATCGACCTGAAATTATATATATATATTTTATGATTCACTGCACTTTAGGAGGGTTGTAAATGCCTTTAAAAACTTTAACTTAATTTTTACATTAGAGCGATTCAACATTAGATTAATATGCAGTACGAGTCTGCTTAACTAAATGTTATTATCACTGAATCAAACTTGGCATATCTAAAAGTTCACCATCATCTGAGCCTGACCAGATGTCAGCAGCAAAGTTTGCAGACTTGCACACTTTCCTAGCGTATTAAAGACTTGATCTGACAGCTTACTTGTGGTGCACTTAAAGGGAAAGTGCATTTTTAGTGGGTCATCAGCTTTGTCAATCAAAAGCTCTCTAAATTAAGCATTGCTTCAGCTTCTTCTTTTCTCATGTGACCTTCCTACCCAGCAATTTCTCTTTTTTTTTGTTGTAAAAGCTAACAGCTATTAACGTTTTTTTTTTTTTTTTTTTTTTTTTTTTTTTTTTTATGAATATTTAAGTATTCCCAGAAACAAGTTAACAAGTCAAATTTGCAATATGTTTTAGTTCGTGGCAATGGTGGTGTGAACTTATAAAACATGTTCAAACTCATCCTGGTGATTTGCTACCTTACATAAAGTCACCTTTCCAAACGGAAGGGCTCACTGTGAAAAAAATATAACTGTTTCACCTCTATGCAAATATTAATGGTGCAAGAATTACTATAATTGATTGGAAGCCTAAAATGACATGAGTTATTTTGCTGTTTTCTGTTGAGGCTTCCTGTTATCGACTGAATGTCTTGCTCTCTAATAACAAAAGCGAGTTGGATTGAAATTCGATAAGAATCTGCACTGAATTTATTTTGATTTGTTCAAAGATTTACAACGTGATAAGTTAATGAACATAAATATCTTAAGTGAATTTTAAGTTTAGATAACATTAAATATTAAATTGCCTTTCTCAGCCACTTGCTTGAATGTCTGCTGAAATCTCATACGTGCCACAGTTTATAGATGGAGGTGAACGCCAAATCCTTTAAAATAATCAAAATCACAATAAATCGTGTCAGTGCCACTTGGCCCAGCCTGTAACCCACGGAGCATGCTCAGTCATTATCTCCACATTAGGAGTTAATAGAAAAGGCAGCTGTGTGCCGAGCCAAACCATATATCCATCCAGCCGACCCAGCAGCTAAGCCTGGTCAGGCGTAGCAGCTCTGGGCCCTGCAGTGTGTTATTCCTCCCTGGGTCACACGATAAGCAGCTCTCAGCTATAATCAGCTCAAATTGAAATGATGACATCAATTATAGCACAATACACAGCTGTTATTGACCCTAGCCCTGCCTGACTGTAAAACAAACCAAAAAAAAAGAAGAACAAAAAAAAAACAACATTGGAGTGAGGCCTGCAGGAGCCA
Organism: Poeciliopsis retropinna; assembly: GCA_010277075.1. NCBI lineage: Eukaryota > Metazoa > Chordata > Actinopteri > Cyprinodontiformes > Poeciliidae > Poeciliopsis > Poeciliopsis retropinna. The sequence continues at coordinate 12,439,927 of VMRM01000015.1, read as the reverse complement.
CAGGGCTGGAGGGAGAGCCTGGTACACTAGATAGGAGGCCAATGTACGGCATGAATGAAGTGAGGAAGAAGGAGAGAGAGAGAGAGAGAGAGAGCGATACCCCCTAGTATCTGATTGCAGTGTAGCTATACTCAAACATACAATTACTCAATCTGGAGCTATTATCAGAATCAGAGGAAAAGACGGAGAGAGAGCGAGAGAGACATAGAGTAAACTCATTCTGAGGAATGTTACACTGAACAAACGAGTGCTTTTACCAGAGCTGTGATTACTGCCACTCACTCCATGCACTTAACCAGCCCCCTCGCCGCTCTTCCTCCCCTCGCTCTCTGTCATTCACACAGGGCTGCCTCCGTTTATCTGAGTGCTTCAAATAATAGGACTCTCTACAGAAAATAGAGCAGTGGAACCCCAACAATTTAAGGGAAATACCTCTATGATCTCATAATACAAGTGGGTTATTGTTATACTCTATGCTCTACAGCTGATGTGGAGCATATTTATATATATATTTATATATATATTTATATATATATTTATATATATATATATTTATATATCGTAGAACATTTGTTTATAACTCCTTCACTGAGATATTTCTAAATAAAATCTGCCAACACACGACCCTTTACTTTACATCACAGTGCGAAAGTGATGCTTTACTCAGGTGGAAGAATTTGGTGATTTGGACACCATCAGTCATGCACATCATAAATTTGGCCTTTACAGGAGACAGCCATAAAATGTCCAGATTAAACTTGGCTTGAATCCATATAGGAAACATAGCAAACATGTTATTTCCTGTGTTATGTTTTTTTTCTTTTTTTTAAATGATCCTCTGGTCATTTAAAAAAAAATAAATAAATAACCTTTTTGGCCTCCATGTAAAATACTATGTTTGGCGGCAAACTAAAATGGTACGTAACCCCGAGTACAATCTCATGATGATGGAACATGGTGGTGGCAGCATCATGCTGTGGGCATCCTATTCCGTTTTTCTCTTTCCAACAGGACAGCAACAGAGTCGCAAAGGAATGACATGTATTTATGAAGAGTGGTTTTTAAGTAGTATCAATCACCAATATCTGAGGGCCTCATATCTGATCCTCTAGTGAGTAATAATTCCTTTAGCTGGAAAATTCGAAAATACATAAAAATGTAGATAGTTCAGACTTCTTTTTCCTTTATTTCTTCATCATTGCAAATTTGAATATAATAATGTACATAAAAAAATAGGGAAATAATTTAGAAATGTAACATTAAATGCTTTTTGTGCCTGTTTGACCAGTTCTAAGCCTGGGAGTCCCCCGGGCTGCACAGCCATGCAGAGAACTGATCGATGCTCGCAACATCAGCAGTTCTGCAGATCTCTTCAGCCTCTGTAGGGCTTCTTAGAAAACCAGACGAGACATCATCCTCTCATCCCACCGTCTTAACAAGCTGTCTTCCAGCCCCACCTCCAACTGACCCTGCCTACATCATCTGGAGCTTATTTTACCTCCCGTTTCATGTTTCCCCGCAAAACAACATCACAGAGAGTGTAGGAAAATGTGAAAGGTGTGGACACTTGTTTATAGCTATTTTTGGTCGTGAAGGTATAATTAGCATGTACACTTCAAATCAAAGGTTACATCCTTGATTTAAGAAGCTTGAAAACTTCAGTGCCTGATCATGGAGGTATGTTTGCCATCTGTTTCTACCTCATATGCTCTTTGTACTGCTGCCCTCATACTGTTATTTGTTTTGTTGTCTCTCATTTGGATTGTCTTCTTTTCTTCTGCTTTTTTCTGGAACAAAAGCATTACACACTCTTTTTGGTTGTGCATAAGGACTTCAGGAATTGTAACAGAACAGGCATATGTAATATATTATATAATGACATGTTGTATTCTAATAACTGACACTGTGGGGGCTGGAGTGAAGAAGCAGAAACAAATAAAGACATGGTTTACTTTGATCAGTCTGACTTATTGTTTGCCAACGTGTACATGGAAAGCTTTGGATATGGCTGTACAATTACATAACTTGTTTGCCAAGAAAATAATGGACATTGCGAGAGAATTTTTATTATTTTTTTTACATGTAAAGCACAGTGGGGTATTTTTTAGTGTGACATTAATGCGTTCTTGGTGCATCCTCTCAATTATGGCAAAGGAAAGACAGCGCTTAGTTATTAGGAGGTAACAACCAGGCTTTACTGCTCTGGAACAAGTTTTGTTTTTCCAAACTTTTGCTGATTTGGATTTTTCTGTGAAAATGCTGTATATTATAGAAGCTCATATCTTTAAACATTATTTTTTCCAACAAATAAATCCTTCAAATTCTGTGAAAGAGATGGGAGTTTTTAAACCACCTGGAAAAGGAAGCAACTGTAAACCTATCCCCATTTTTCTCTCTTCGAAGCTCCAGCTGTTTTTTGTGCTCGTAGAAAGAAAAGCTTGAAATTTTCAGGTGTAGTTTGTGTCGTGAACAAACATTTCTGAATTTTCTGCATTTGACTGGTGGATTAGTAGTTAGGACCAATTATGGGAAAACTGACCCATTTCAAACCTTAGACAATTGATTGTTGCATCACTAATACTTATGTCATATAAATGAAATAGAGAACATCAAATGAAGCAAATCTTGTTAGACTATATAAAATTTAATTGTCTCTGTACAAAATATTAGGAAATTGGAAGCTCTAAGAGTTTCTATACTAAATGTAAACTTTCAGACTGATCAAAAGAGAGCATGTCTTTATTTGTTCCTGCTTCTCCAGAGCTCAGCATTGCCCTTATTGGAAGAGACGTTGGTGGTACACTGGACAAGCTGACAGTCAGTTAAAGAGCTGACACAATGACAAGGTCATTAGCTTCTCACCTACACCCAATTTAGAATCACTAAATTACTGACAACTCTGTAGACAGACAGGGGAAACTTGCACTGCATTGCAGCTGTTTTGTTGTCGTTTGTACTGAGTCTGCACTCAGGATTTAAGATTCTACTACAGTATCTCTAAAAGACGATTATATGAATATAATATGTATTGAAATGATACTTGGGAAGTTCCAGATTAAAAAAAAATAAATAAATAGAAAGACAAGCTTTTTAATAGCAAAATCTTAAATATGCTTATTAAATGTTCGCTAATAACATTTAATATTTATTAAGTATTAAATTGGAAATGGTCACATTTACCAACATGGTTAATGCAATGCTTTTGTTTGGTGATAATTTGTCCTTTGTGTGAATTACATTTAGGATTTTCAAAAATGCTCAATTTCCTCCTCTTCATCTCGTGGACTGCTATTGAAAAAGGCAAACAGCAAAGCATCCATATCTTTTATTATTGCTTCCTTCATATTTGGGTGCTTCTATGTTATTTTTAGATCTTCCTCTAGAAAAAAAACAGTAGCAAGAAAAAAAAAATAGAAACTCATAATGTCGCTCTCAGTTTGTGTCCCCTGGTTTATTTAACTATTCACCCCAGCTTTACTTGTTAGTTCTTTTTTTGTTGTTGTTTTTGTATTACTAAGTGTGTTGTGTCATGTGTACATGCCAGTAGTATCTGTCAGAAGTATCTGAAACTGTTGAGAAAACTAACGTCGTCAGCCATATCTTGAGCCAAAAGAGGATTCCAGCTCTGCAGACACGCCGTCCAGTGCCATTTTCTAAAAACTCCCATCAATCTGCCCTCTTAAACCACTAGCATTCCACACTATGGTGGGACACTCCCTTTAAGATAAAATGCATGTTTCACTCATTTTTTATTTGTTGTAGGATTCAGAGAATTATAGGTGATTCCGTGTTTTTATTTATTCTACAACTTGAAAACATAAATTTACATAAATGTACTTTTCTAAGATTGTTGGTCAAGCAATGTCTTCTCCATTTTACCGTATCTTTTTACATTTGTCAAATTGTAACATTAATCTTTGTATTCAGTCACTGTTCCGTTTGATTTTTGGATCAAGTTCTACTTTGTGATAAAGATATAAACTGGCAAACATTGTTTTGGTCAAAATGTTTTGTTTCTCAGTTCTTTTTGCACCAACTTTAAGGTGCAGAAAATATCTCCTGATTTATTCAGAGTGTAAAAGTAGTGGGTATATATAAAAAAATTCAGTTGTGTTGCTCTGTTCACAAACTGTGGATAGAGACCATCTCCAAATCCTGACTCAGACTACAATCAGTGTTCATTCATATATTAAATATGTTTTTTTTTTTATTTAAATGCACATTCACTTGTCATTATATTGTTGTTGGAGCAGAGACATTTTTATACCCTATGAAAATGCTAATAATGTTTTAGAGAAGGAGCAAAAAATCCTACAAGAAATTCCCAATTTTTGTCAATTTTTTTTTGCATAAAACTTGTTAGGGATTACATTGGCCTTTTCCAGGAGTGCCAATCATTCTAATAGTGATGACTGCCACTATTACGTACATTATGTATGTTGTATGGTTTACATACGTTTTGTATGTTTGCTTTGGTATATTTAATACAGTCATGTGTGAAAACATTAACAGAAAAAATGGGACTAATAAAACAATTAATTTTTTAATAGTTCTTTTGTGTGTTTTTGGCTACTGCTAAAATATTTTTAAGGTCGCTTTACATTTGCCCAAAGTTCTCCCTGTCATGAAGTGATTGACAGCATTGCTTGAAGACAAAGAAAAAATATATATATTATTTTTTTCTCACAAGCTAATCTTTTGCCTCTGTCTCTCAAATACGCTGACACACAGTGACACACAGGGGAGTGTGGACTTTTTGTCAGGTTTCGCATCGTCTCCACAGTTCATTTCTAATCCTCTTGCTCCCGTTTCTCCTTTTATTCACAATTACAAACAGTCACTTTGGCCCAGTGCAGGGATTCCACATTACTAGCACCCGGTGGAAAGCTAAATCTGGGGGACTCAAAGCGTGGTTGAAAGAGAACAGAGCTGTTCAGACAAGGAGCAGGTTAGATGCGGAGTGAAGAACTGAAATGAGACTAGAGAAGAGAGAGTAGCATAAAAACAGGGAGGCTTTTTCATTTGTCCTGTGCTCTTGAGCTTCTCTCCTCTCCCAGCTGTGGGGTTTTCCCTCTCAGGGCGGGCGTGGCTGCAGCTGACTGATGCGATGTGAAGGGACCCTTCTCTGTGTTTCTCTCACTTGAGTGTGACAGAATGAAGCTGTCATTCAGTTGTGTCTTATTTCCCAATTCCTTGCTTTATTTCTCACAGCTGCTGGTTTAAAGGTTTCTACCAGCACTGCAGTGATTAGGTTGTATGGATGTTGCATTTGTGAAATCTTTTCTATACATTTTCCCTCGTCATTGTGTTGCTAAAACATAGAGATAATTAAGTTTTATTAATAAATGTTCCAGAAGAAGGTCTCAAATACTCTACCTTCAATTTTCAAGAAACAGACTTCTTGGGAAAGCTTATGTTTACTCTAAAAGTATGTCAAACATTCTTCATCAGAATGTACATCTTGTCTGTACTAAATGAGGATTTCAAAGAATTTCTCATCTCAGATTCTAATGAATCGCTGTATTTTTCTTAATAGCAAGAAATTTTTATTTTTCATCTTGGTTGGGAACTAAGGACTTCCTCAGTCCACCAAGATCAGTTCTCCTACGCAGTGTATAGGTGGCGAAGTTTGAGTTACGTTGATCGTCAGAAAATATTGACTTTTAAAAGTCACTTTTGAGATTTAAGCCTCAACCAGCCATTTTTTTCTTTTCTCAGATCCCAGATGTGTTAATTGTGTAAATTTCTTTCCTGTAGAATAAATGTGATTGTAGATAAATGACTTGAACAGCTTAACTGCTTTTTACAATGAAGTGCCATAAATCCAGTTATACATCGCTTCAATAAACGAAGAATACACCCTGAAATCTGAGGTCGGTTACAGGATAATTATGTTTTTGTTTTTTTTTTGGCTGAGGAAAGGTTGTAGTTAACATCTGTCTCTAGAACACGGACATAAAATTTTATTACTCAAATCTGTGTAAACCCATTACACTTTTTTTTGGCTGAGTATATCCGCTTGTGTAATCATGGAGGCTTTTGGCTGCGGTGCACAAATGGTCTGCTTTAACCAGCTACTGTAGCCATTATTTATTAGACTATTCATGTCTTTTCTGCAGTGGATGAAAAATAAGGAAAAAAAAAAATTTATTGCAGAATCACAAAGACTTTGTAGGGAACGGGAATGTGGGAGGGGTTCTGAAATTTCTGGTTCAACAGTCAAACCTTTTGTTATTGTTATTATTCAGTCCTCTATTACATTTGCAAAAGCATTTGCTCAAATTTATGTGGCTAACAGTATTTTTTCCACATCGTTCAGTTGTTTTTAAGTATTGTTATAAAATGTATCAATTTCATTTGCACAAATTTTTGCACACAAGGAAAAATGACCCTTTAACAGGAAGAAAACTGTTAAAGGGTCTCTGCGTAATTCAGAAAAAGCACAACCAAAGACACACACACATGCTTGCAAAATTATACAGAACCAAGTTCAGTATAAGCAGACATCTGACACCACCGACTCGGTTTGAGAAAACAGCAAAAACGCAAAAAAGCAACGGTACAAGAACTGATGTACGAGAACTGTCAATGTTAAAGAAAAGTGAAAAGTCCACAGCACCAGAAGGAAAACGTTTATTAGTTAACAACATTTATATCAGCCAATTTGCTTTTAAAGAATGCATCAGAGCTAAAAAGATTGCCAGGCCAGGTATGTGATGAGAGAAAAACACTAAGAGAAAACAAAGTTAACACTGGAAATAGAAGCAAATTATGCAGAGTAGTAGAAGAAGAAAGCAGCTGAGTGTTGAGAAGCTTTTAACCTGAGATCATGATCTCTGGTCCTCTGTAGCATAATGTGTCACACAGCTCTGTTTCCTAGAAATGGGAAAGAGAGGGGAGCAGGCTATTTGAGTAAAGGTGAATGCACATAGGGCGCCCAGAGATGGGTCCCATTAATTTATTTACATCAGCAAGCACCTCTAACACACTGTCTTGCTGAAGCCTTATGAGACCACGTTGAGCCGTGGCTGGTTTTTATCAGAAGCATCAGTGCTTGTTAATAGATCAAGCTAAACAAGATTTGCTGGGCACTGATCCTTAGAGCTTTGGCAGCAGACCAGACAGCTCTGCTGTGCATTGTTTAGTGTTAAATAAAAGGGGTTTATTTTTGCCTTTGAGGCAGATGTGTTATAATTCTCATAAGTCAGGAAATAACATAAAGAAAATGAGTAATTAATCTAAACCTAGTCATATCCAGAGTCAGAGCATAAATAAAAACAGCTGTCAATGTGACAAACACTGCTTGATGAGTACCCGAGTTACTCTTCTATCCATGCACAATGAACTAGATGGTTGGTAAAATAAAACAATTTCCAAAACTACTGTGATTGCAATCAAAGGTGAATTTATTTTAAGCTTTTTGCACATCCTTACCAAGAGTGTGGATTTTGTGGAAGCAGCTGTACAGACCTCCTCAGTCAAGTGCTAATTCAGTTAAACAACCTATTACTGATTGCATGTGTGAAGGGAGCATGAGTCTGCATGAAAGGTGCTCAGACCAACTTAGTGTTGTGAGATGGTAATTCTTTGTCTGATGTGCTTTTTTTCTGTATTTTTCCTTCCTCTGCTGCCAAATCAATCATTATCTTGATATTACCCTCTCCTTATTTCTGTTGTACTTTCCCACTAAAGTGTGTAGAGGTCATAACCCCGACTGAGCCACAAGCTGTTGCTGCCCGAACCTCTGAGAGCTCAGTTTACAAAGTTACTCTCACACTCTCTGGAAGAAAAATGTAACACACTCACCTTTATTCTTGCAGAAAGGGAGTTTATATCTCAATATCGTTTCACAATTCTGATTTATTTAAACATTTTTGTCTGAAATATGACTTTGTAAATGTCAAATAAATACATTTAGTGTATCCAACCATAAAATGATACGACCTACTTTTTAAATGATTTATGTGCACACTTTTACATCCAAAGCCAGGATGTGCCTCACTTATTCATGTAAGATATGGCATTTTCTAAAAGTTTGAGCTGATTTACAGCAAAGTGGTGTGATGCGTAGCGGCATATTGACAATGCATACAACAAAGCAGCTCCTGTAAATTTGCTGAAAAATGGCTTCTAATTTAAAACATTGTTTCAGCATCCTGGACTGTCTAAAATGCTGCTGGATTTTGATCACATCATTGATAGAGAGGAAGGTGAAACTTTAATGTGCTAACCCAAGATGACACATGCTGTTGTGCTCCAAAAGGTATCATTCCTACCTGCTTCTTCTTCATGTTGTTGAGTGTTAATTTGTTTCACAGTGAAGACTCAGTTCTTTAGTGATTGTACTTTTAGGCTTGGTTGTAGAAATTCTTTATCTCCTTTTAAGTGAAAGCGTAAAAGAGGTGACAAACTGTCTATGAAGAGTCCTTTTTCAGTTACTAACAGAGGGAAGAAAAAATAAGTTGTATTTACTATATTGTTGCAAATGGCTTTTGATTTACAGCAGAAATGTGTGCACCATCTCTCCTTGCGGAATGCATTTGTTTACTCTCATTTCTCCTCAAATGCTGCTGGACATTACAGCCTTCTTTTTCTTTTTTTTTCTGAAGCTCATCTCTCAATGTCTAGAAAATAAGGGGGTGGATGAAGCAGGGGTTGGGGGTAATTTGGTTAGGGGAGGTAACTATGAGATATGGCGGAGAAGAAGGCAGGCTTTTTGACACAGCCATTCGCTGGTGCTATGCCGTGATGTATAACGGCAATACGAGCGAGCTTGCAGAAAGCAGAATGGCTTGCACAAACTACACAATTGTGCACACGCGCACAGTAAATTGCAAACAAATTGAACCTATAGGCTTTCCTACTACCGGATGAAGTGCCCAGCGCGGGCCTATGTGCTTTCTTGGGATTAAGGTGTCTGTTTGATCTCTGTCAAAGTATCACATGAAAAAGAAGGACGTGGAGGACATTTCTCAGCAAAATTGCATAAGATCCTTTTTGCACCAGGAACTGAGGTCACTTTTCCTTTTCTTTTAGAACATGATGGTTTAAGTGCTGAAACATAACAGGCACCGCTCATCTCAAAGCAGCAGTAAAAAGCGTCTGGTTTCCTCTCAGACAATGTGATTGTATTAAAAATGTCGCTGTTGACTCTGTTCCAGGTCCCATAATTGGGGGTAATAAAGAAGCATGGTGTTCCCCCTGTGGATGAAATCTCTTTTTAGAAGAGAGGAACGATGGATTGGAGTGTTCAGAGAGAAAAGGATGCACATTTGTCTGTGAATATGTGTCTCTCGGAGTGTAAGGGTGCACAAGCACATATTTATTTGTTTGAAAGTGGTGGGTTTCCCTGGTGATTGTCAGTTTGATAGCTTTCCTCATCTTTTATTTTTCAGCTGGCGAGTTTTCTCTGAGGAAAAGATGTAATAAGTTTTTTTTTTTTTTTTTACATGTGTGACATGTACAGTTTGTGGATTTAGGATTAGCGGTACGTGTTAAATCCTGTGCCACAGATGTTAATATGTGGATGCTGTGTAGATGTGTCAGTGTTTTAATTGGCACCACAAATATATGCAGTAAAACATACACTCATGCATTTATTTAAACACTTGCACTGCCTCAGGCTATCTAAACCGTCTTCTGTGTCCCCTAAATGTGCTTACATCTCCACTGTATACATCAGTTGATTGATGCTTTTACATCTCATGTAGGGCTGACTTCGCACCAGCTGCCTGCCAATTGCATGCTGTTTCAATGCAGTAATGTGTTTTGGTTTTTTTTCTGTTGAGGATATCCATGCTAGCTGCAAGTTAACAACTGCTTGATCCATGCTGCAGCTTGGTGTCATCTAGAAAGTTAGAGGAGTCATATGACATAGTTTTTAATTGGAAGCCATTGCTTCCAATTAAATGGAAGTTTAATTGGATAGTTTTTATTATGGAAACTATGACCATTCACCATTAAGCATATTAGAAAAGAGGCCAAAAAAAAAAAGAAGTTGTACATTTTGGACTTGGGCGTCTTCCTTACACATGGTGTAAATGAATGCTGTTTTTTAAAAAAATGTCTGGTTTATGATGCTGAAGTTATTATTTTATTCCTGCATGCTATTATATTAATGGGGTTTTTACTGTTTAAAAACAGCAGCATTCGCTCTATTTCAAACTAAAAATGCCAGATCTGATCCAGTCTAACTGGATGAACAACACTACTCTGGACAAATATTCTTTGAAACTGGCTTTGAGATTTAAGAAATTTTGTTTTGTGAAAAAAGCCAAAGGGGATTCTAGGTTTTGTCTCATTTCCATCTGGCACAAAACAAGGGACATTTACACAAAGACCGCTGCTGGCCCTTTCCAGCAAAATGCAAGTGTTTACATCTGATTTGTTTAACGCACATATAAAACATTATATGCCTGTAATTAAATTGGCTCGGCATCAAGTCAGCTCTCTTTATAATAGGAACCAAAAAAAAAGAAAATGTAATGCTCAAGTAGAGTTGTGGGTTTCTTGTGCATTAGCTCCACCTTTGTGGTTATTGCAGAGTTGGTGAAAAAAATCATAGACAAGAGGCTGTCTGTCACAGGCTTATTGTCTTTGCACATAGATGTACAAACAGAACATAGTGGATTGACAGTCAGCGGGACTTAAAAGTTTTTGGCCAGATTCTACAGAAAGATAGAATAGAGTAGTTCAACAAAAATAGAATGTGCAGCATGTTTCTGAGCAGGGCAAGCATGAAGACAGCACCGAGTTGTCTGGAAAACAAACTGCATGTCAGCTTTCATGTGGCAAAAAGTTCATAAAATGCAACTTAAGGTAAAAATTTGCTTTCTTTATGTAATTTTATCATTTTCAAAAATTCAACTCCATCTCAGTCAAACAAATTAACAATGTTGTGAGATGATCTAAACTACCAGTGAGTAGTTTGTACAGTGAAGTGAAAATCAACCAATAAAGCAAGCAGAGTCAACACTACAGGGTAGAAGGAGGTCAAACTTTAATTGTTGTTTAATTGTTCATTCAGTAAGCTCCAGGTGGTCTTTTATACCTGTTAAAACTGACAGTTCAACTTTATGCTGCTGTTTCTTACATATTAAGTACATATAAGCCCCCCTAGATGTACAAAAGTGCATTGGATTGTGAACAGCTGCATAACAAATGTATATCAGATGTGAGCATCTTTATAAATGTAAATTAGCATTAACAGGTAATCAGTCCAATGGCATAAATTAATAAAATAATTCACTTTACCAACATTTTTAGGAGTGGAGGAGGAGGAATAAACATTATTTGATTGAATGTTTACTACTTGTGAGATATTTTGCTTGTGAAATTTAGAGATTGTTCAAGTTTTTGTTTTGGATAATGCAATATTTGTACAACAGATGAAGGACAACTGCCGCAAAAAACTTTTTTTATTTTAAAGTAAACAATTGCTCTTGTTCAGCTGTGGGCTTATCATTGAGCTTTAAACTCAACTCATTTTTATATGATTGGCTTAAAAAAAAATCTGTCGTCTAAAATTGAAAAAGAAAAAAAGAGCAGGGAAAAATCCTTCACTACGACTCTTTGATTTTTATATTCTGAGGTGGGGTAATCTTGTCAATGTAATTTTCTCTGCATTTATCAAATACCTTCTACTTCCTCTAAAGAAAGACATAAAATAGAATGGCTTGTGATGGAGAATGAAAATGCAGGAACAGTAATGTGTCACCATAGAACATCTGCAAGAATAGACTATCTGCTGTTTTTTTCAGACGTGAAACATTGAAAAAATAGTTGGCACATTATGAACGAACATGTCACCTGATGTTCAAATTATATAACATTACACATGTAAAGCAGAAAAGAGTAAAATGTAGACTTCTATTGACATTTTTTTAAAGCCAGGAAATGGAGACAGATTTTTTATATTTTCATGTATTTATGACAGATGAAGAGCCAAGTGATTCTACCTCCCTTGTTTTGTCGCAGAGCTTGAAGCATACCTAGGAATACTCCCTCTCAATTTGTATTTCAGTGCCATGAATGCAAAGGTGCTGGTGGATGCCCTCCTGTGTCATGGAAACATCAATTTTTAATCTGGGATCTTTAAACACATCACATAAGCAAACAAATTCAATGACTAATAAATGCAGTCAGGCATAATGGATGGACCCAAGACGTCTGGCACATTGGAGAGTGCAGAAATTGTAATGGGAGAAGAGGAGTGCAGAGAGGCAATAATAAATTAGTGTGTAAGTATTATGACCAGTCAGGAGGTTGATAATTGATAAAGGTGAAGTGTTAAATATGAAAATGAATCAGTTTTCTCTGAGAAAAAAACACAATATTAAGATCATTTGAAGAAAGCAGTTCAATCTAACTTTGCACACTTGACATATGGAACAGGTCAGGTGAATGTAAAGTGTTGTTTCTGATTAATTTTATCTTGCTAACCTTTTAAAGACTTAGGAAATAAAGCGTCATTTGGTTTGGTCAGGTCTCCAGATTTCATTTTTTGACACGAAGACGTGAACGTCGACAAACTGGACTTCAGCCACACCCTTCTTTTCTACATTTTCACAAGCGGCTCCGATGGTATCCCTGGCTACCGCTGGTAACCTTGGTGATACCGGTGGAGATATGCTGCAGTCAGTGGGCGTTGCCAGGGCGTGATATGAAAGCATAGCCGGATCTGTGCGTGTGCGCGCGCATGTGCGTGCGTGTGCATGCATGTTTATGCGTGTTCTTGTCTGAGATTCTGATAGCAGCCCCTGCCAGAGCCTTCATTTTGACATATCCTTTGATGACGGCATTGGCATTCGAGCAGCCACAAATGCACACACACACACACAGCAGAGGAGAAGGGGGGGTAGACATGAGGAAAAGCTGCAAAATATGAAAGAGGAACATCCAAGTTCAGGTACACGCTTGCATAAAAATGTATTAATTAATAGAGGAATCCAGCAGCATGTGAGGGAAGATGTTAAGTGTTTCTTGATAGTTTATGCACTTCTGCTGGATAAACTAGTGTCTCTGTGTCTGTCTTTGGGCCTTTAAGACCTGTGTGTGTCAAGATTGGCTCCTCTGCATGTGATTTATGGCCAAATAACTGGGCTTAATCAACATTATTGCACACCTACAGTATCACTACTAAATTGGAGATAGGCTGCTATGACTGGATAATAAAATAATCAATACATAAATTGGCATCTTTTACACCATTTTGTGACCTGCCGTTTCAGCTTGAATAGCTGCACTAAGAAAGGCAAATGTTTGAGCAAAAATTTTTTTTCAATTATACTTAGTCTTGAGGTTTTGTCTTTGGTTTCATACATTGTCGATGGTATGTATTTTCCATTCCATTTTTTTGCACAATCAAGTAGCTATGCAATCTTCAGTTGTTATGAAATGCTGTATATATCAAACATGACTCAAAACTAATTTAACTTAGCGATTTGACGTCTTGAATTAGCCTCTGTCTCTTTAAGAAGAAGTAGTGTGTATGATAAACTCAACAGAGTCCGTTATCCCCAGGTGTTTGCTAATTACTGCTGACTCTTCTCCCTTTTGGCGCTAAGTGAGAAAAGCATCAGATGTGGCTATGATGCAAAGTCTAATTTTTGTTAAGTTGTTTTTGGTATTTTGTAACAACTGGAGGTAACATGATTGCCTTAATGTGGTAGGAAATGGCAACATGTGCCTAGAAAATGCATAATGCCCACTATTTTAAATAGCACCATTCAAGTAAAGATTTTACCCCGGCAAGAACAAACCCCGGAGATTCTACACAGAGGAATTTGAGATTCCTGTCCTCAACGTTGTGAAATATTGTAGAAGTCAAAGAGCCATCACATTAGACAAAAGAAGACTGGACAACATATTGACAGCAAGATTACAGGAAGAGTGCAATTGATAACATTGAAAAAAATAAAGTTACTTCTTACCTAACAAAATTGATGTTTGTATTCACAAGTGATCTTTTAGGTTCGTTTGAATCAGGAATTGGATTTTAGTCACCAAAATGCGCAGTGGAATAATTCACTTTCTTTTGACAATTGTGTTAGTAGGATACAACTGAGTTTATTCAATGCTGTCACATTTTATCTTTTAGTTTAAACTTTTTTTTTTACAGTGTATAAACAATTTGTTTTTACTCCTTATGGTTTGACTTTTGCCAACAGTTACTGTTGCTCATTAGGCCTTTTGGAGAACAACTTTACTTATCTCTTCTCTAATTTAATTGCCAAACTGTAAAATTTTAATTCTGACAAGAATTAGAGAAAAAAAATGTTTTTAGCCTTAGTAAAGAAAAAATAATCAGCCAAAGCTGACAGTTAATGGTGCATCTGTCATTAAAAACAAATGGAATACAGATTCTTATTTCACTGCCCTTTATATGTCCTTCATGCTCTTTCCTTTTACTTCTTAGAAACACTTCCCACATTATCCCAGGATAATCTACAAGAAACAGCAGAGCCCAGAGTGGAGGAGATGTTTTTGCAGGGTGAAGCTACTTGCTTCCCAGAGAGGGTTGAGGCAGAGGCCAGTGATGTTCACTCATCTGTCGAACACGCACACTGTCTGTCTTGCACCAGAGAGACTCCCTTGGCCTAGGCTGCCTTCATCAAGACATTAGCAAAATGCTACAGGCAGCGTTTTTCCTCTTACTACAAAATCACACAGGCCTTACCTCGACTCTGCAGGGAGGAGTCGAGAGAATGTTTTACTCACCAGTTGTAGACAAAATAATGTGTGTTATGACTGAAGCCAATGACTGTTGTCCAAATTCCTCAACTGAGATCTTTTCGTTTTCCATCTTGAGGTCCCACTGTGGCTCCTCTGTTCTTTTCTTTTGCTTCCTCCCCCAAGAGGAAGAGGTCATTACTAGATCCCCCTGTAGGTTCTCCGTAATCAAATATTTGACCTAATGAGGGGATTTAATTACTAGTTGCTCAGCACTGGAGGTGTCAGATTACCAGTTCCCCTTTTCATTTTCTCTGCAATTCATCACTGTGCTGTCAGCAAGATGTGTAAGTGCATGTGCACCTTTGTGTTCGGTACATGAAACTGTGTGGACATTTTCTTTGAAACTGCACGGTGAAGGAGCGAGTGTGGACTTGTGTACAAATTTGTAGTTTGTTGACCACTTGAGACTCAGGGAACAGACAGCTTTGTTTAACATGGGATGTGAGCTACACTAAAGCACGTAGCTTGCCTGGACAATCAGAGATGGATTTTGCATTCTTCCTGTGAAATGCCCAAAGAAATGTGATGATTCCAAGTACTGGCTGCTTGATATTCAACGGAAAACACACACACAAAACAGTCTTCATTACAATGCATAAAAAACCAACAACCAAAAGAGAGTATTCCTCTTACCTTGTGTTAAAAATGTATGTTAGGATAGATATTGAAATGCTAGGAAAGTGAAGGCATAAACGGTGTTTTGAGAAGTTTTGGTTAAAAGTAAGCTTTAGTTTAGTGGAGCTTCTTGCATGAAAGGAACCTCGGGTGGGTCACTCTTTCTGGCTTTCTGCAAACAATTAAGATGCAAGCTGTTTTTTGACATTCCAGGAAGGAGGAATTGCAGTGCACCACCCTGTCTAATGCCACCTTGGGAAACTGCCCACATGGCCTGTACAAAAGTTCCTGAGGACTATACTTATACTATACACTATACTGTGTGTGTCAATTCATTGGCAGGCCTCCAAATAAATAAAAGTAATAATAATAATAAGAAAAAACCAAATGAGAGTTGGAGGAAGTATTCTTATGAAATTTTGACATTTAGTAAAATCTGGAGCAGAGGCTCTGGGGAAGGGGAAAATAGCTGTCATAAAAACAGACAGGAGAGAACATTGGAGGAATTTCTGATCATTAGCGAATAAGTATGCGACAGATGCACAGAAAAGTGGCCACACCATGTACATGAAATGTAGGGAAAATTGTGATTTCTCATGTTAGACCCTTTATTTTACAAATGAAGAACTGCTTTTACTCTTGTGTGAAACACACGTTAGCTGTTGACTCATAGGAATATTAGCTTTCCAAAAACATGCAACATTCTTTTGTACTGCAACTGGTACAGAATACTTTAATGAAATTTATTAACAGGAAGTACGTGATATTTTGTTTTTATATTTTCAAATGTACGTATACAACTGCTATTAAATATTTATGTGCAGTGGTCAGTTAGAATAAACAGACTTATTTCTAGGCATTCACCAACGTGAAAGAGTTTTGACTGACAGACCCAACCACAAGGTCATGTCTGTACACTTGGAGTTAACTATAGTCATTCCACAGTAACCTACTCATCAACTTTCTTGCTATATTAGTAACGTTTCAGACAAAGAAAATCAGTATCAGCCAAAATTGGAAACGGCAGGTCAGGCTTTTGAAGAACCGGTCAAAAAACTGCTACAGGCAGTTCACCCCTGATTATTTCTGATTAAAAAAAAAAAAATTATTTCCTTTATTTAACCAGGTAAACCTCGTTGAGATCTGGATCTCATTTACAAGAGGGACCTGGGCAGAAGTCTGCAGTACACAATAACCTTGTTACAAAATAAAACCAATTACTACATAATTTTTGTTACATGCCAAAAAAAAAGAAAAAAAGATTGAATTTGGAAGCATACATGTGCTTGAATTATGAATGATTAGACAATTTGGGAAAACCCAAGTGAAGATGCCACAACTGTGTAAGCTTCTGAGCAGTTTTTAACATTATTAATAATAAACAGCACCTCAGTCACAATACTGTCCTTTATGACATCATAAGGAAATGAAGAAAAATCAACCGGGACATCAGGAATAAAATTGTGGACCTCCACACATCTGGTCAATCCTTGATTCACTTTGCAGGTGCCTTAATGTGCCACCATTATCTATTCAAGCAATATGCATGTCTAAACTCAAAAGAAATCCACACCCACTTTGCTCTTTCAGAAGAATATAGGTTTCCAGACATAAAATGGTTTTATTATGGGATGTTTTACTGCAGGAGTGCTCTTAAAAAAATAGATGGCAGCACAACAAAAGGACAGTATGTTTAAATATGAAAGCAACATTTTAACACTGCATTCTGGAAATTGAAAGTTGAGCCTAAATACGAGATAAAAAATAGTACTCACTATTTAAATTTTATTATATAGCAGGAGAGCTCTCCTGCTATAAATAAAACTATTTTTTTATTATGTAGCAGGTACTATTTTTAATATAAAGCTTTATATCAAAATTTACTGCAATGAACACTTCATTGTACCTTGAGTTCATCGGGGCTTTGTGAATTTTTGTTTTCTAAATAATAAAATGAAAGCAAAATTAATTTTGCATTCAGAAAACAAACAATGCCTTAAAATGTGTAAGACAAATCTCATATTTCTTCCTCTGGGGACCACAACTTAGTCTGTCAGTTTTCCACATGGCCTTGTCTAACGACAAATTAGGCTATGAATTGGTTTGTGTTTTGAAAATACCTACAGATTTACCTAAATATCTGTGGTTATTAAAGACAGGCATCATGATGCTGGTCATGCATGCTCTTGATAAGGTGCTGCACATGCTGGTAAAAAGAAGCAAGAGAGTGGAAAGATCAATTTTTGCTCCACTTCTTAACAACACAGCCATTTTTCTGTGGTTGCCCTTTGCCAAATCCCGTCTCTTTTCTCCGCAGGAAGCCCCGAAGCACGATCCCTTTTTGCCTCCCCTGCCTCTGCCTTCTAACCATGTGAGAGTTAAATAATTGTGAGCCAATTTGAGGGAATGTGCCATATCTTCCATTTACCTGTTTAGGAATTATTATGCTAGTTTCCACACACGAATGAGCATGTATGCATTAATAAGTAAAAACTAAGATAATCACTCAATTCTAAAACTGCACATTACTTTCCTAGTGACCCTTGCGCTAGCATAACAACCAGGAGCACTTAAACATTGGGTTTATTAATTAGAGATGTAAATCTCTGAAACCCTCAGAATTTGATTAGATTACAAATTCATTGGCTAAAGGTCTGATTCATCAAAACATATTCACAAATGGATCTCAGGTGACATCTTCTAAGTATCATTTAGCCAAACAAATTAGCACTTTTAAACACCTAAAATGCACTGAGATTCAACTAAGTGTCTTCCCTTTTGTTGTTTTATAAATAACCTTACAGAAAGTTTTACAGAAACACAGCTAGATGTGTTGCTGTAAAGGCTATGGCTATAGCCTAAGTACAGAAGAATAAATGGTAACACTTTATTTGACAGGGTGTGCATAAACATAAACTTTGCATTAAAGTGTAATTATTTACAACAAGTTGGCACTTCCAATGGACATAGAAGTGCCAAGTTGTAACTCTTAAAGCAACTTTGCATTAAAAGTATTATTATTTACCAAATGACACTTCATGACAACAGTCATAAACATTCATAAAGACTCCTTCATGTTCATAACAGATGTTATGTCATGTGTCTGACAGTGTCATGTCAGTTTTATGCGCACCCAGTCAAATAAAGTATTACCAAACAAACAAAATGGCCTACTTCAATACTGTTATGAGTCAATTGTTGACTTAGTGACTCATAACTATTGGGTAAAGTGGTATCAAAATCAAACTTACTCCTGAAGCTTTCTGATATCTCATCATTTCATATCAACTCACTGAAAAATAACCCAAACTTGTTTTGTTTTGTTCTGTTTTGCAGAGTGCTCAATGCTCCCTTTTAGAGTAAAATATTGTAGTTTACCACATTGTTCTTGTGTTTTTAGATATCAATATCTTCTGCATTATATACATATAGTATATATGTATATAATGTATATATGTATACATATATACATAGTATATATGTATATAATATATATAAATTATAACAGGGTGTGTCAATGTATATAATGTATATGTTCTTTTCAATAGTAACCTGTGTACAATTTGGTCATACAATTCACTAACTTAACTAATATTTTATTGTTTAATTTAAATGATATTTTTTTTGAGTCATTCATCACAAAAGCTTGCTTTCAGTATCTGTTTTCAAATGGGTATAGCCTGTGTACATTGCAGATAAATACGTATTCCTAAATGAGTTGGCAAGAAAGAATTCAGTCCATTTGATATATATGAATAAACAGCAGAATAAAAGACTTAAAATAGAAAATATGGAATGAAAACCAGTAAATCACTGCTGGTGTGAAAAAAGGTAAAAAGCGGCGAGATCTGACAATAAAAACTGAGAGGGAGTGATTACTGGAACCAGAGACAGGTGAAAATATTTAGCTAAAAGTGGATCAACTGTGGGAGATCTTGTTGGAAGCTCTGAAGGAAGATCGCTAGAATATCAAAGGGGAGCACAGAATAAATTGACCAATTAGAACAGACATAGAGACACACAGGAATTAGTGGAACTACACCTTTACACAAGAGAGCACCAAGGAAACACAACTTTAGACAAGTTAAAAGGATCACATTTACTTCTGAAGCTTTCTGACATTACATCAGAAAGCTTCAGATATTACTCGCAATATTTTAGAACAGATATCCGTTCTGTAAAGAACTACGTCATCATTAAATATGATGCAGAAGAGATTTGTGTCTGCCTTAAACACAGTGTAAGCCACAATCATATAATGTTTTTCATGCCAACAATGACAAGAGGAGTGCGAGGTCCCTAAATGCTTTTCAAATAGACTCCTATGCACCCATATGTATACAAACACTCAGTGGGATGTAACTTTCTGTCTTAGTATCACTGTCATCAGTCTGTGCTGTAATGCCAGGGTGCCAGAGGCTTCTCAGTTGTTTGAAGTGTAACAAGCTGCTTCTGTCCTCATACAAGTCACCGATGGGGAACCTGAGCTGAGCATTATGTGAAGGAAGGGACATCCCTGGGAGACGACCCAAAGGAAACAGAAAAGAGTACAAAAGCATGTACTTGTAGAAAGGAAAAGTGCATGGCACTTACACACAGAGGACCTTATTGTGATCTGCAAAAGCGGACAGAGGGGACTGAGAAGCAGCCAAAATCAGTTCGAGCATCGGTGTCACTTCCTCCAAATCCTTTTCTGTGGGTTCTGTGAGGAGCTTTTCAATGAGTTGGTTTATGATCGTCTTGCCAAATCCTTTTAGACTTTGTTTTCTCTTCTGACTGTGATTTATTGCCATGGCTTCTGCGCTGTGTTTTCCAACTAATATCTCAAGTTAAATTAGCCTGTTTGGGGCTTAAAGTACAAAATTTGATTTGAGCAGAATTTACCATTTGTCTTTATTTAATGATAGCTTTAACATTTTGAAATTATCAACCAAAAGGCTTTTTAAATGTCAGCACGGCTGCTTGGGGAATTAAGTTTGTGCTTCTACATTTATTGTTTGAAGTCTGAGTAAAAGATTTAGAGGTTAATGAGGAAAATAATCAACAGACAATTTGTGAAAAAATACCGATGGGTAATTCTATTTGCTTCTGCCTCTGCATGTAAATTGCAATCATATGTCATATTGGAATTAATTAATACAGCAAATTAAGTGTTTAAAAATAATATTTACAGACAGAAAGTATCTTTTTTTATTTTTTATTTTTAAGAAGTGCATATAAACTTTGACTGTCCACACAGAGAGACAGTGGTGAGTTCCATGATTGGGTGCACAGAGACCGTTCAGTGCAAGCGCTGCTGCTCACATCTCCATTGGCGTCAGAGCCAGAAGAGGAGACATCAGGTAATTAAAAAGAAAAGTGAGAGAAAGAACAGGAGAAGGGAAGGCAGGGAGACAGGAAGAGTGGGAGGGTAGGAGAGGAAGAGGCCAGTAGGGAGAAGGATAATGGACGACCTCATGCAGCTTTGCCTGAGAACATAACCTGTTATTAGCAGGCTATCAGCCACAGTCATGTTAAGTTTTATATATATATATATAATAATATTATATATTATATATATATATTATATATATAATATATATATATATATATATATATATATATATATATATATATATATATATATATATATATATATATATATATATATATATATATATATATACATATATATATATATGTATATATGTATATATAGGGTGTGATAAAATTTTTTAAATAAAGGCATGAAGAAATCAAATGACACTTTCACTCAGATGCTTCCAAACAGAAGGACTGGTTAGCTTATTGGAGCTAATGTAGCAGAATCACAGCAGAAAAAACTGTAATCCAAACAATGTAACTCCTTTAACACTGAGAAAGTAGCGCTTCCCTTTATTCAGAAAGGTGTAATGAGACATCATTATCACAGAAAGTGTTGTACAATTGCTGCTAGATCACAATACCATGACGTAATCCATCTATAGCTTTCCTAGGGAACAACAAAACAGCTCAATTTACAGCTCCCTACCAAAAGCTTCCTGGTAATTTAGTTTAACTTACAAGAAACATTAATAATTGTGAATGTTTAGATGAAGGAGTATAACGGACAGTATCCAACACTATATTTTATAGAAAGGTAACATGAACCACACAACAAGTTTTAGAAGAGCTTTTTGCATGGATGGGACATTATGGCATGCCCCTTGTGTTCTCAACACTGTTATTGGATCAAGAAGCTTTACCCTCTCCAACAAATTGTCAACACACAAGAAAGTTGCTTATCTTTCTTCTTTAGAGTGTAAACCGCACTGTGTAACTTCATCATCTGTTCATGTTTGCCAAGGTCCAAATAATTGTGCATGCACCTCAGAATTTTGTGACAAAAGAATGTGATATCTAAAAGGTGGCGCCACTTATATAGCAGACAAAGAAAGACCAGGAGTAAAATAGCTTGAGCAGAGGAGGAAAACGGCCTTTGTATAATTTATCTACCAGAGAGCCCACAGACACAACATTTTCACTGAAATCCTATTGAGAATTTACTTAGACTGTTCCTTTTCCTTGATTCCTATTAGAAAGATCACAAAATATTGCATTATTGCCAGCAATGATTTAGTCAAGACCACCTCTGGACAAAATTGTACCAAGACCAATACTTTATAAAAGGCAAGATCTTGTCCAAGACCAAAGCAAACCCAATGTTAAGCCATTATGAACACCATAACACAGTTATTACAGTGTCTGCTACAGACAGATCTTTAGAACAAGATCTGTTGGGAGCAGTTCATTAGCAAGCGAATCCATATCAGGGCTCTAGACTAACTGGCTGCACTAGGGAGTGTAACTCTTTCAGGTAGGTGCACTCACTGTTGCAACATTTAGGTGAACACCAACTTAAGAATGTAGGCACAGGAAGCAGCCTTAAAACTTTCAAGGTTAAAAACTTTATTAGGATTTTCACTCTAAGTTGCAGTTAAAAACTGATGTCGCAGCTGTGGTTTTGTTTTTGGTCTTTGATAAACAACTTAAGTCTAACTTTTCTGAAACCAAGACTTTGAAAATAAATTCTGCAGACCGTTCTGAAGTACCACATAGCTAATTGCCCTTTATTAGACTGTAGTGGGAACACCAGCCTAATGACTCGATTGGTTTGGTACAGCTGGTGCAGTACATGCATGTTTGTCAGATCCAAACAGCTGGCTTATGTGGATACTGAGAGGTCTGCTGACATCTTTACATAGCCCTGTGTAAAAGTGTCAGCATGTTCAGAAGAAATAAGCTGGTTACAAAACTGTGCAAATAGTTTCACAAACACTACAGTGTTACTGTAGCTCCGGGCTGGAAATTTTGTCCTGTCTGTCTATCACATCTGTGCTGAGATAAAATCAGGGGACAAACCAACATTATTTAAGAACTTTATAACTTTTACAGGCGATTTCACAAGTGTCTGTTTATGAGTGCATTCACTCGGTATGTACCATTCAAAGTTTCCTGGCTGATTTGGGATCTCAGATGTTTTACAGCTTTGACCTCCCAATACTGATTTGTCCAATTTCTTTTTAACAATCCACATATAAATGATATTAGCATGCAAACATGTACTTTATAAAATTACTGTTTTGAATATCAGTAATATTCATAACATTTACAATAAAAAATGACATAGGTTGAATGTTTAATAAAAGGAAAGTTGATATCTTTCTAAGTCAGTTTCCTTTTAACCACTTTCTGCTTGTTCTGTGCTTCTTCAGATTTAAGTTTTAGACACCTCACTGAAAGAGAAAATATTTATCTTTAACAAATTTTTACTCAGGAACAACTTATCAAAGATAATCATTCCTTTGAGCTGATTAGTTTCACTCACTAATCAGCAAAAAACATCCAGTTGAAAGTAGCCCAAGTCCAGTCCCCAGTCCCTCATTGTGAACCCTGTACATGGTTGTAGATGGAGCCACGATCAAATATTAAACTGAAGTTATCAGACTTGCGTAGCAGGAACTTTGCCTGTGGCTATGTCCATCTTAGACTCCCAGCAGTGAAGAAAACAAAATAGAAAAAAAAAAAAAAAAAGATCTCATTGCTGAGAACAAACATCAGCAACGAGAGATGTTTACCAGAACTATTATTAAGAAAACAAAACAGTTTTTGGTTATTGTTTATGTTTTCTGTTGTCAGGGTAACAGCAAGTGGATTTAGCTTGTGACTGCTGGTTTGACCTGTGTTTTTTGAAGCCGAAAAGCGCACACACACACACACACACACACACCCCTACACACCCCCACACACACACACCCACACACACAAAATTCCTTGGCGGTTGGATAGTTCATTTTCACACACCCACATGGGCTTGCTTGCTTAGACATGGAATTGCTTGTATGCAAACACAAACTAACTTTGCACTTGCTTAGATTGGTTGGGGAGGATAAGGTTGTGGAAGTACAGGAATTTAAGTTGATTTGGACATGGTTCATTGTGTTTTGCGTCCTCCAACCTACATTATATCTGGACTTATGAAAAGGTCTGGAAGGATTTAGTGTTTACCTAGAGATGGAAAGAACATTTCTTCCAAGAAATGTGATTAAGGTTTTGAGCTGGCATCCAGAAAATTCAGGAAAGCATGACTATGGATGCAGAAATAAGCCTTTAAATGTAACAGGGTCAAAAATACTCATCTCTGTACATCCTCATCTTAAACCTCTAACAAAATGAAGAGAACATCCTAACACACTTGGGCAAAAATGAATAAGTAAAACAAAAAAAAGTCACACAGGCACATTATTCATGTGCTGCTATCCATTTGAACTTCATGCTGTTTCCTCAGTAAGTGAAGAGGTGGAAGAGTGGCCCAGCTCTCTGCCTCTCTCTGCTCCGGCTGATTTGAAGTGAATGAGCCTCTCGTTCTGTAAGCTGTGTAAATATTTCAGCAGTTCATACGCCTGCGCCAAGCCCAGCCACAGTGCCATGTCACTGACCATTAGTGCTGACCTGCTGCTTCTGGTCCTCTGTCCTTTTGTGTTTTTGTTTCTTCCAACTTCATTTTTCTTGGTGCTTTTTTTTTCTCCTCTCTTCTTACAGTGCATCCAATTAAAAAAAAAAGAAGAAAAAAAAACGATTTATTTTATATGAGATGTTAATGAGAAATCCAGGGTTTCCACAGTCTTAAGCAGTTTTAGAATTATATAATTTGTTATCAGTGTGTTCCACGTCAGGACCAGTATAGAAAAAATAATAATAATAAAAATAGAAAATAACTTGCTTTGTTAGACTTTTATTTCCTCTCCTGTTGTCTATGAATTCCCTTCTCCCTTGTATATTTCCTTCTGTCATGTTTTTAAATTTTTTCTAGTGTCCTTTCTTTTTTCCCACCTTGGGTTTTTCCTGTCTTTTGTCCTTGCATTATTGTGTCTCACTCCACTTGTCTTTCTGCCTATTTGTCCTAAATCGATTCCAACCTCCCTTGTGTCCATCCTTGTTTCATATTTTGCACACATCTTTTCTCCCTCTTGCCCTCTGTTCTTTTCCTTCCTTCCTTGTGTCCTTTCTTTTTCTCTTTTCTTGTATAACTCCCTTCCTCCTTAGTGTCTTTTCTTCCTTCCTTCCCTCCATATCCCCTTTCCTCTTTCCTCCTTCCCTCTGTGTCCCACATGTCTTACCTCTGTCCTCCTGTCCAATTTGTTTTTTGTGCAAATACTAGATTTTAAATCTCCCTGTTATAGAAATAAGTGCAATGAAGTCAGGGTGAACATTAGTGTTTTGTATTTTAAATGAATAAAAAAGGACACATATACATGTATACATTCCCAAATTTCCTGAATTTGGGAATGTATACATCAGAAATCTGTAGGGAAATGATTTGAGCGAAAACACTTGAGGAGGTATTTTTACACAGATAACCTTAGTGTGTTTACCTGTTTTATTTGATAAGGTGTGAAAACTGTCAGCTAGATTGTGGTGCTGACAAATAACCCTCCTCTGGCTCTGAAATCTGTCTGTCAACTCAGTGATCTGTGTTGGCAATAATGTAAAAAGAAAACACACACGGTAACTTGTTTGTGCTTCTCTCTAGCACATTGTTTCCTCACTGAGTTAGAACATAAAAAGCAGCATTAAATGTGATTATGTGTTCATTTGAGCCAAAAGTTTCACATATTTCAGAAAGAGTAGATTTCTAAATTATTTCCATTGGATCTTTTTTAAACATTTTCGTGTGAGAGTTTGGTTTTTGTTTTTTTGTTTTTTTTTTGAGAGCAGGGGCTCCAGAGCAGATGGCATTAGTTGCATTGCATGAAGGGAGGAAATGTAAAGGCTCACCAGTTTTCCGTTACTTAGTCTGCCGTTTCTGATCAGAAGAAACGGTTTCTCAGTGTGAGAAAGAGCTTGACATGACTTATTTTTTAAATGTTGTACTGTGCTAGTTTCTGTCTTTTATACCCAGAAACATGGATGTTTATGTACTCCCACATAATACAGAAGGTAGATCAATCAAAAGAACAACCAGCTCAGTCTGTCAACTCATGCACAGTCTGAGTCTGATCGATCCGAAGGCGGATCTTATTGGTGTTCTCTCTGTTTGGGCTGGAGCATAAACACACATATACTGTATTTACTCACACACACATTTAAACATAGAAGGAAGGAGCATTGCATGGAGTCATTTAGTCTCTGTGTTCATTATTCTTAGGCTGAAAAATGAATATTAGTATTGTCCAAAATAGATTTTTTTTAAATCATTCAAAAGTGCCGAATAGAAATCTAGAGTAATCCATGACATCAATCTGAAAGGAGCTATAATTCAGCTCGGTGATGATTGTTGTGTTTTAAACATTAATTTATTAATGAGCCCACCTCATATTTTAATTTCGCTTTGAGCAATGCTCTTCTCCTCCTTTTGTGTTAGAGAAATGTGCTCTTGCATATTTTGTCGCATGACATCCACAGTGTGATAAATCAATACAAAGTAGTGCATAATTGTGAATTGTGAAAGAAAAATGATACACTGATGAACTACTAGGTTCATAAAGACCAAGGAAAAGACCAGGCAGGTAAAGTTCTGAAAGGTTCTAAACATCTTCCATGCACCAAACCCATTGAGACAGGAAAGAGCTTTATTCAGAGACGCAGCTAAGGGTTTCATGGTTGCTCTAGAACAATGTTTCCCAATCCTGGTCCAAGGTTTTAGGTGTTTCCCTGCTTTAATACACCCGATTCAGCTGATTGCAAATCAGCAAACACCTGTTCATCAGCCATCAACTGAAATCAGCTATAGTGAAGGAGAGGAATACATAAAACATGTGGGACGGTGTGCTTTGAGGACCAGGGTTGGGAAACAATGCAGAGATCTACATGCAAAAACATGTCTTGAAATGATAAGAAACTTACTAATTAGTAATAGTCCAGTCTTGAAACCAGGTCAGTAGAAAATGACCCTAATCATACAGCAAGAGCAAAACTGGCAATGATAAGGGATGTCCCAATCAAAGTCCGAGATATAAATCTGTGAGAATCTGTATGAAAACTTGAAAATTACCTCTAAATGTGCAACACGAATAGAGACATACCCTAATAGATGTACACTATTTAGTGTTTTTGTCTACTAGGTTTTGTTCAGTTTTAGCACTTCTGCCCATATCCTGTACAACTTTTTTGAATGACCCTTGAAATAAAGCTTTGGTGAATGTTTGCTCTGTCGATGGTAAAGCATAGCCCATGTCTTATCTGTCCTGGGTAATTAAAGCTAAATTATTGATATAGTGATGCATTATTAAAGTGGGACAATTAGAGGTAGAAAGAATAGTAAACACAGGTAGCTCTGCAATATCTGAACAGAGTGTGGGTGTGCATATGTGTTGGGGCATAAGGGTATACTAGAGGCTTTATGCCCCAGAAACATCTCTCCCAGCAGCCCCAGGCCAGTGTTCCTCCACCTGATTTTCCATCAATAATCTCTCTATATTTTACCATTTTCACCTCTCTTCCTTCCTTCATCATATTTTATTCTGACTTAACCTCTTACTTTCCTGCCATGTTTCTCTGTTGTACCTGCATTTTACTTTCCTGCACCCATAAGCTTTTTCTTCTCCCTGTTGCTATGACATTAGCTAGCACTGAGTGTCAGACTTGTCTTACAGGATGGGGGTAAATAACTAAGTCTTGTTCGTGTAATTTAATTAACTGTGCCAAACAAAAGCAATTCCAACCTCTAGGTTCTTGAGGCATTTTTTCATTTTTTTTTTATCTCACCTTGCTTCCCCACTCCAATTCGTTGGCCCTTCATCCCATTTTTTATTTATTTTTTTTGCCGGTTCCACGTTTTCTGTTGTACTCTGCTTTTAATGGACCATCCTTCTTCCTTGTTTTCTGCACTGAATTTTTAGGTCCCATTTAAACCACAAATGGGATATTTTACTTTTCTTGGTGCTATACCTGTTTAGTGAAATGGATTGTTGATTTTAGTCAAGCATACACAGTCACAATCAGGTCGCGTTGCAAACCCTGCATACTTGTGTGTTTGTCTCTGTGTTTTGGCCTAGGCTTGACCTTGCTTATAACAGAGATGGTGAGGTTCCTCATTAGCACTGGACTGGAGGAAACAGGGTAATGAGGGAGCAGGTTGTCTTTAGGCACACAAGTATTCTCTCTCTCTCTCATTCACACACACACATGCACATGCCGTCAGTTTGCATAAATGCCAATACACAGCATTGTGTTAGTGCTAGCATGCACCTGCTGACACCTGTGCTTATGCAAGATCTCACATAAGCTTCCTGCTCACTCACTCATACACAAACACACTTTCTGAGTACTTCTCAGTCTCATGGCCCCCCCACTCAGTTGTCTCGCCTCACCTTCTGTTTAGTGTTTTTTCTCTCCCACACACATTCTGCCTCTTCCCCTCGACTCTGTCTTCTTCTCCATGTTCTTCCTACTAACTAGACAGACCTTGCAAACATCACTGCCCAGATTAGGTGGACCTGCAGTTCCATGGTTGCCCTCTGCTGGTAGTCTCTTTAAAGGGCACACCTGAAGATAGTGCTTTGACATGTTTATTTTTTAATAAATGTTAAACAATAATAATTTTTTTTCAAATCAGGTTAAGCCATTTGAGCAACAATATTCACCTCGTGTGTCTGTCAAGTTTTTGCTTAATGTGACCATGAGAGTGTCACAGCCCATGCGTAGCTTTGTAAGACCATAAGAAACATCCAGAAACATGAAGAAAAATAACTTGTAGTTTACTGTTTCACACCAGTATGCTGTATTAAGATCATTAGGACTGTTGGGTGGGATGCACAGTGGTGTAGGTAGTAGCAATATTGCCTTGCATCAAGAAGGTCTTTGGTTTAAATCTTAGTGTGAGATTTTTCTGCCTGCAGTTTCTATGTTCTCTCAAAATACTCAGTTTCCTCCCACATGATAGATGGATCCATCAATGATGGATGGATGGATGGATGGATGACATTTAACAATTTTGCATACAGTAAGACCATTTTTGATGCAGAATAAAGTACATTCACAACCGTTACCTTTACAAATCAAGCCTGTCATACAGTATTTCAAGTTGCTATCCATCCATATTATGTGCAGAGTTTAGAGTGTTTAAATAGAGTAGAGGAGTGACTAGCACAGTCAAAGCTGATTTTTTTTTGTTGTTTTTTTGTTTTTTTGTTCATCTTAGATTCTGTCCAGTTTGACCATTTACAACCAAATATACAATGCATACATTTGACTTATTATTTTAGGATCTTATTTTCAAGTTAGCAAAATAAATAAGACTTCTCAAGTTAAAAAGTGGAAAGGCTATATTGGCATGTTCTTTGACTGCATAATGTTCATTGTTTGTCCAACATTGAGATCATTTTTAAAGAATCTGATTCTTTATTTATTTAATTTTATTACCTTGCTGGGTAGTCTGAGAAGCTATTGAAATATTGGCTACACAGAGCTTGTTTGTCTGTGTAGTGTTTTAATAATGTCATTCTGTCAAAAATCATTTTAATTGAGAGAAGCATTCTACAATGTCATACACAAATAATGTGTTATCTAACCTACCTTGCACATTTTATAATATGGGCGATATATATATATATATATATATATATATATATATATATATGAAACATCAGGAATTTCATTTCATTCTCATGTCATGTCTAAAATTCTGAATGAAAATAAAAGTAGCTGCTGATGTTCAACGCATTTCTGTAGAGGGTGGCCACACATATCAATGAGGCAATCGGCTTTTACTTTGCTGTAGCACCGACAGACAGGCCTACTGTGCATAAGTACATACGCACACAGTGGTCCAGATAGAGCCACTTGACTGCATACTTTGAATTTTTTGAATTCTACGTTAAGACCTTGGATGCATTTTAATTCCCTTTTTAGAAATGCAAATGCATTTTTGTGGAGAAAAAAAAAAGTCAGTCTTGTGTTTGAGACGTTTCTGATTGTAAGACTGGAAAATGTTCACTTGTGTAAAGTTCTAAAAGCCAAGATGACTTCCCTTCTTTTACAGTTTATTTTTCCACTGTCTTTCCTCCCCATCCATCCACCATGAGTCTAATTAATCCTTACAATTTCTGTGCTTTGATCGCCCTCCTTAGAAGCAGTGTGATTTAGCTGCCGACACAGTGAGAGGGAGATCATCTCTCTCACTCGCTACCTTACTCCCACCACCTTCCACTGGTTTTGACAGTTTCCAGTGGAGAGGAGCAGGAATGTGAAAATAAAAGGAGTGAGAGGCAAAGGGAAGGGACAGAAAGTTGAGGAAAAACTGTTTCACAGCCTGACACATGTGGCATAACACCTGCTGATTATGTTAAAACCGTCTCACATAAGGTAAAAAAAAAAGAATAACAGGTTCCTGTCATGGTCATTTGAGCTTGAAACACCCAGTGTTTCTGTGTGATATCAGTTAGCAATTTGTGGTAGCTGAAGTGGATACATTCCTCTCAAAAGACAAAGTCAAAGCTTTTTTCCTTTGCTACCACAAAACCACAATTGATGCTTTGTGAAGTAATTTATTTTGTACTTTATTGCCTGAATAAAGTCGCAATAAAGTACCATACTATATTTCCAATTATTTTGATTGTGATCCTTGTTTGCACCTGTGACATTTAACCAATTATGACCAATTATGGATGTTAACCAGGATAAAGTTATTCTGAGCATCCATTTGGCAGTTTGCTAAAATTACACGTCATGGTTTCTATGCAACAAACTACAAGAACATTAAACAACCTCCATATATGCATTTATATGTACTCCTAATAACCCATGATTGGTACAAACTAACAGAATTAGTAAGTTTCTTATCATTCTTACATAAGTTTTAAAGGTTAATTTGTTAAAGTGTGTGAGACATTGCTAACCTTTCTTTAACCTTAAACATGTTTTTTTTTTGCAGATGGTCTTCTGAGATAATCTTCTGTTGTAAAACTGTCTCTGTTTAGGTTAATGTGCTCCCCCTTCGTAGACTCATTAGTCATAAAACTGTCTCTGTGTTCTGCTTGTTTGTTATCAAGCACCAGCCTCCCTTCTTTTACTTAGCCCCCCTCACTCTTCCTTTGTGTAATAAAAGACAAACTTTTCTGCAGAGTTTCATGGTGCACTGTTCGGAAGAGCAGTTATCTGTGTTTTTCTGCTTTTGCAAAAGAGGCCACGATTGAACACTAATTAACATTGTCTGTGGTTCTTTTTATTTATATAAACAAAATACCTACCACAAGTATTCAGATTTCAGATGGCCCCCCTGTCCAAAACCAACTTTTACTGGGTACCAAAGCTATAACAGTACAAAACATTATTATGTCTGTCAGTAAAATAAACAGACTGGCTACCTACTATCCAACATCAACTGGTTAGGCTTCCAACATTTACTTGCACAATGTGTCAGGTTCTCTCTTTTTTAGTTTTTTCTGCATTGATCTTCTACCATAAAATATACAAATTTTATATCATATAAGTTGACTCGGATGTAAAAGTTTATCCCAGATTTTTAGATTGAAATAAAAATTAATGGATAGTTTTACATTTTGATTTGGCCACAAAGAAGAAGACAAATGTATTAATTGTTCCTGATAGAAGAACTTCATTGTAACTGAGAAAAGAAACCACCTGTCTGATACCATTTTCTTCTATTCAGAAAGCTCCCAACATTTGTACTTTTCCATGTGATGTGTCTTCTCATCATCAAAGTCTTTGGTTATAATTGATTGGTTCCTATTTAATCAATCGTCAAATTAGACCAATGACCTTAACAGACTGAAGTGTCCGTGCTTGAGTACGGTTGCAGTCGTGTGTTCATTTTACATGTGCATGCAGATGCCTGTTCTTCCCTCACATGAGGGGTCAGAAAGGTGGAGAACAAGGCAGCAACTCCCTGATAAAGCAGACATTTGATTGGCTATTGCTATTGCTCTGAAGCAGCCCAATTGGCTGCCGAGTCCAGCTGTCAGTGTGGCGAGCAGGTAGGGGTGGATCTCTTCACTCTGCTCTGTTGCTAGGTTACAGGTATACCCAATAGATTTGGAGATATGGAGATAGAGTAGAGATAAGGTTGAGGATGGGTGTGGATCAGCGTGTGTGTGCGTGTGTGTCGCAATGTATTTGCACACGTGTGAGGGATTTTTAGCAGGAGGGGAGGGGTAGATAGGTCAGGAGGGTGGAAGCATAATTGACATTTGAGGGCAGAGACAAAGAGCTTCCCAGAAAAATGGCAAAAAGGTGGATTCTATTCATTGAAAAATTATGGTAAGCTTCTTCCTATAAACCATATAAACCATATAAACTGACTACATTTACAAAAACCTAAAAGTGCTAAAGCCCTCATGCTTTACTTTTTGAAATCACTTCACAAAACAAATACCACATGGGTTTCCTCTGACTTCCTCTGAGTTTGCAGGTACAGTTGTGTCATTATTACTGGACAGCCGATCCCAGGCCTGTGGTAGATTTGTAATTCATTAAAGTGCTGTTGTATTAATTACAGACTGCTCCAGACTGCACTGCTCTGAGAACAGCTGTTCCGCAGGACTTGGATTGCAATCATAGAGTGGTCAGTCGCCACTAATCGTGGTCATTTATCAATCTGGAAGACCACACACTCATATGTGAGCACGGTAAAATACACAGACGCACACACACTCGCAGACCCTGATCGATGACACGGCTGGGCTGGTAAAAAGGATTGATGGGTGCTTTGTTTGTGTGTGTGTGTGGGTGAGTGTGTGTGAGAAAGAGAGGGTGCTTGCATTGGAGCAGGTTGGACCTATAGGGCATCTCGTCAAAGAAAAAATTTTGGAGACTATATGGAAACAATACTGAGAATCAGTGTAGGCAATAAAAGATGAAAATGCTTTTGTGAACTAAAACATTTTAACAATCTCTAGACTTGCCCGGGCTCCTCCATGTTGGTTTATAAACACAATTATAATTATCTCATGTTCTTCTTTCTTTTAGTTGAATCACTGCTTATTTATTTTGCTAAGTGCCTTGTAAAAACATTCACTTCCCCATTAAACATTTCAATGTTCTCTCACATTACAACTATAAACTTTAGTGTTTTGATTAGGATTTTTTGTGACTGATCACCGCACAAGTAATGGGATCGCAGGAGAGGAGGGGTAGATAGGTCTGAAGTCACCTATATAATAAATAGAGCCCACCTGTGTGTAATTGAACATTTTAATAATACAAACTGAATAATTTTCATTATAACGCCGATATTGTATCACATTTGATCCCTTCCCATGAGATTATATTTTCTTTTGCCCACTTTCACTCCTCTGTTTTGTGTTTGTTTTTTGTTTTGCTGATTCATAATCTCTGTTTGGAAACAAAGCAGAGGGAGGGAGCTTCTGTCCTTCTTAATAACAATGGGAATTTGAAGACAGAGAGAGAGAAAAGGCGAGAACGGAATACCGAGGCGACCCAAACTGACTGTCTGGCGTTCTGTCTGCCAGACTGTTGTCAGCTATGTTTCTGTCTGTCAGCGCTCTCACTGGAGGCTGAAATTTCCACAGATCGAGTTGTCACATTAACCAGGTTTGGCATACGGCAGCTATTCTTAGACTTGGATCATGCTCTTTGTTTTTTGCTTCTTTTTCCCAATTCCTAGATTCGTCTTCAGAGTTATTTATTTCCAGCCACTCCACCTGTTGGAGTATGAAATAAATAATATAAAAGATGGTGCAAGGTGGAAAGGAATACAAACTGAAGTGCAAAAAACATTTGTAATAATACCACAAGAATCACAGAAAAGCTAAGAAGACTGCAGAATATGTCAAGTAGGTTTTGAAGGGTAGAAATTGTTAGCAAGTTCAGCTTTTATAAGAGTTCAAAGTTGAAAAACTTAAACTCACAGCAAGCTTTTATTATAATTAACATGCACCAGACAAGTTTCAGTTACTTATTCTGTTTTAAATAATTAGATTATGCTTATAGTGTTATTTTATCTTAAATTATGCTTACTTGTGCAGTGCTTTTTACTGCATCTGTATGGTTAATGCACCACAGAATATAAGCATAGTTATATAATATATATTTTAATGCAGTTTCTTACTTTGCAACATATATCCACAACCAAATGGAAAGTTGTTTGATGCAGCCATAGTGAGCTTCCTTGTTGGGTTCAAAATTCCCAGGAAATATTTATGCACCTCATGAATCAACTCATTCGAATGCATGCGTTCACACCATGGAAGAGGAAGAACAGCTTTCTGCAGAAAGATCTGTTTGAAATTGAAGTTACGGTAGAACTTCAAGTGGGCACGCTGTTTCCTTCACATCCTGCACATTTAATGTTGAGTTCTTTTGTTTTTATTCATTGAGGGAAGTTCATTTCTGTTGGACTGAAGGTTAAAATCTCAGGTCGTTTAGTATTTATTTCAGTTTTTGTGAGAAACACAGAATGGAGAGTGTTATTTGTCAAAATACCCTGATCAGAAATGTAGGTCAGATGAGGAGGAGTCACAAAATCAGAAATAAAGAGTGGCCAGAACCGGGATGTCACGCGTGTGTATTTTTATGAGAATGATGTATGGTGCTTAGAGTTATTTTTTTGTTCCCAATTGTTTTCTTGAGAGACGATTTATAGAGACCACTCTGTGTAATGAGCTGAGCGTGGTGACGGCGATGAGCGGGCATCACTAAGTCCTCTTCAGCTTAAATCGCCCTGAAATCTGGCTTACACCACTCACTGATGTAAAAACTGTGGGTAGCTTTCATATCTTGCAGAGAACAAAGGAAAACAGGAAAAAAATATTTTTTTTCTGAAGTCTACTCGCTGTCACATACATGATATAAAATATTTTTGGTGAAGGAGCGTAAAAAGATGCTTTTCATTCTAAAACCTGAAATTTTCTATTTTTGTCTGAACTTCTTGTCAGTTTAGCAAAACCAAAAATGCCAGTGTTGCTACCTCCCATTGTCCACAATATAATCTTAAGAACCAAACCTTGGTTGAAAGGTGAAAGAAAGGTCTCTTGCCCTGGAAAAAAAGGTGAAAGCCTGGATTTCTTTTTTATAGTCTCACATTGTCTTGACTGGTTCCAAGTTTAATTAAATTTTAATTTCAGTGAGCTACAAAAAAAAAAATTCTGGTAGAAAAAGAATTAGATTTTTTAAACAAGATGTTACACCATGTAAAGGCAACTGGAAAAAGCTCAAAGTTTTTTTCTGATTGGCTAACAGCAACAAGAAAGAGAGTGGTATTGAAAAGAACTACGGTGTCCACAGGGAGACAAAAAGCAAAACAAGTTGTCCAACTAAAATAGGCACTCAGCCCTATTTTTTTATTTCTAAATGGATAGTTTGGATATGGTGAATTGTTTCAAGGAGTTATGAGCAGTAAGGCTGGTCAAAGCTGGACCTAGAGCAAAGTGTATTTCACCTTTTTTTAAAAACAACTCCAATTATCAAAATCTTCACAGCAGCTCATGCAAACACAATTTCATAAACCTTTACACCATTTGCACTTTGCATAAAGCTATTTTCTATTACGTCTATTGCGTAAAAAAAAAACCCTCCAAGCCATTTTTAGTGCATTATATAATGCAGGCATAGGCAATATAAGGACAGATCATCACAAAGGCAAAAACACCTGTCGTTTCCATAGTGAAACATAATGTAAACAAACGTTCGATTATATGATTAAGGTTAGATTTCTATATTCTCATGCTTTCTAACTTACAGAGAGTAGCAGAGTGTATACATCCTCAAAATACTTTAGAAACTATACAATAGAGCATAAATTTCATGCTAATTTATGTGTAATCGGAACACAAAACTTGTCCTATTGAGGCCAATTTCTGTTTGCAGGAAACAGTAATTTGCTGCTGATGTGATTAAGTAAAATGTGTCTTCTTAATCTCTCTCGTTGAAGTGTGCCTAATTTTCTTAATCAGACTTACTATTGTACCAGGCTGATTCTGTTATGACTCAAACGCTGAATGAATGGAGAGTTACACAGTAGGAGTGAGTCACTATCAAAGCTATATTTGTGCACGGAAGTGTGTTTATGTGACTGTGCTTGCCCTGCCTGCACGTATACAACTGTGTGTGTTTGCCAGCAGTAGCAGGGTTATGAATCGGATCAAACATACACAGTGACACACAGGGACAACGGATCAAACGTGCACATGCAGGCTGCCTGAGCTGGACTGAACAGAAGGGCTCTGACTGGGTGTGACTTTGATCCTGACCACAACATCCGTTCCCCTGCTCCAATACTGTTTTTCTGCTACTCATCTGCCTCATGTGCCCCTCTGGTCTCTTGCCCTGGTCTCAAGTTACTTCTCACAAAGCTTCAAATAGGGCTGAGTGTGGTTTTGAGAAAACAGTATCCAACAGTGGACACTCGGTGTTTAGCATGGTCAGTAGCTTTTGGAAGAGAGTTAAAGCCAACTACAAATATAATATAAAAATAAAATGACACCAAAAAAACATGCTCATACTTTTTTTAAAATAGATTTTGCAACAAAATCTATAAACTGGTCTTTCTCTTTCTTCATTTTTTAATCTCTTCAGACTTTAGGACAGTGCTTCGATGCTATCACACATTTTCAGGTTACTCTTGATTGAGTCCACTGTGATTGTTAAGTAACTCAGTTTACCCGTAGACATCCATCCATTGGTTGTTAAAGTGATATTTTTTGCCTTTTTTGTCTGGACATCTTGGGGAACTTAAACATTGCTTGTGTCTTTTCTGTCACTCTGTTGCCAGAAACCAAAAATGGTGCCAAACAAATGATTTAGGTGCAGGTGGGACATCTTCTATTACAACTTCATCAAACAAAGCTATACTGACTGCAACTGGCTAGTGCTCAGATGATTTCTGTCACCTCAATGAGGAGTAATGTAATGTTTTAATAATATGAGATCTTGTTACACCTCTAATAAATAAAGTTCAGTTTCACCACATGCACTCACCTTAATTAATAATTAAAAAGGGTTCAGTTGTGTATAATGTGATATCATTAAAATGCCGCTATTGTGAGAAGGCTTTAGAGATTTGTCAGAGAACGTTAGTGAACAAAGTGTCATGAATGTGCCCTCTGTCCAATCTGACTGAAATTGAGATATTTTGCAAACAAACCTTGAGGAATAAAATCAATTTCTAGACCTCCACTGCTGATACAGACATACCCCAAGACTTGAACCTGCAATAGCATCAAAAGGTGGCTCTATGAAGAGCTTTAAACATAGGAACTCCAGGATTTTCAAAGTCTCATATGTGAACATAGGAACTCCAGGATTTTCAAAGTCTCATATGTGAAAGATTTTCTAAACCATTTATTTTTTTTTTTTCTAATTAAAGAGCTTGTATTACTTTGTGTTTCTCTGTCATTTAAAATCCTCCCAAAACACTTTAAAGTTTGCAGTTTCAACAACACAGAATGTGGAATAGTTGAAGGAGTATATTTGATTACTTTTGCAGAGCCATGACATCTCCATACAAAAAAGAAAGCTGTACTTTATCAAAGTTTTGAGTTCATACCAACTTCACCCTTCTATACTGAAGAGTATAGAATACAGGAAAATAGTTTTTTTTTTCCCCATTGTGAGAAGAATTTAAAATGTTATCCTGAAATGTACAAAGAAAAAAACCACACAGATACTAATGTAAAAAAAAAACAAAAAGACATCTGGGGAATCTCTTCCTCACTGTAGTTTTACTGCAGCATTTTCGATCAGTTACTGAAACCTTCTCATTGCAAGGAATTAAATTTCAGTCTGGGAGAAACATATTCATAGACCAGTCTGACAAAATGCTTTCAGATGAAGATATAGTGTAGAGACTGATTGTGTTAGATTTTAGTGGCTCATGAGGGAAATGAAGCTAATAAGCTAAATCTTAACATGTCAAACTTAATAAAACATCTTCCGACTCATCACCCAGAGGAGCACAATGAATTTAGAGTAATAAGAGACTAGCAGTCAGAAGGATCTGAAGCTGTAGCACTCCTTAAAGAAGAGAGAGATTAAACTAAAAATCTGATAAATACACCGAAGGAATCAGAAAAGCTCATATGAGAAAAAAA
The DNA here is from genome assembly GCA_010277075.1 of Poeciliopsis retropinna. Lineage (NCBI taxonomy): Eukaryota > Metazoa > Chordata > Actinopteri > Cyprinodontiformes > Poeciliidae > Poeciliopsis > Poeciliopsis retropinna. Next base: position 12,402,053 of record VMRM01000015.1, on the reverse strand, counting down.
AACACTTGAAATAAAACATCATTATTGAATGATTATTTGTGAATAATACATTATTGTTAGAAATATGGATGTAAATTTTACATGAGTAAAATCCAGAGGAAAAGCATGAACACATCAATTAGATCAAGGTTATTTTAATTTTTGTACGATTGTTCAAATCTAAGTAGTACATCTGTTAAAAGGTCAATTTTGATAAAAAAAGTACTGAAGGGATTTAGCATCAATTAACAGTGATTAAAGCAGCAACACATACTTAAATCTGTTTTAATGAGATCTGATAGGATGGAAAAACATACAGCAGTGTAATATTGTGAAGTGAAAGTGATGCATGGTTTTGACATGTAGAGTCAACATGTTGTGGAGCCACGTTCGGCTGCAGTTAAAACTCTACAGCTTTGTTTACATGGAGCCGATTTCCAGTGGAACGGCAACATTTTTGTTTACACTTCTCTAGTGACGAAGTCTGTGACTTTTTGACACCATTTCTCAAAGTAAAACCTGGAGTCATGCTCTTTATATTCTATTCTAATGGTTTTATCAGTGTTGTGAGGAACGTTTAAAGCTCGTTTCAAAACTGAATCTTGTTATAAGCTTTTACACAACATTCTCCTTGACCTGCCTGCTATGTTTCTAGACCTTCTTTAATGTTCTCCTCTCACACTCCAAGGCATTTACACATCTGTATTTGTATTGAGACTGAATTACACACAGAACTTCAATTAGTTTTTTCAACTTTCTTATTGTCATTTAGAGGTACCAGAGAAAAGATTATATAAACGCAAGCCACATTTTTCAGATTTTCATTTGCAAATGAGCTGACGTGATTCTCTTTATATCAGTTCCATCCATGACCCTGCTTGTGTTGGCTTGTGATAGCTGCTAGTGTTCTGCCAATGAGTCTGATTTCCTCTCACTTTTCCTGGACACAGTGTTTGCACAAGTATCTCCATAATCCTCTTGTCTAGGACTTGGCTGCTGCTGTTTTAGAAGAGATGAAGACAATTCTTCCCACTGTGTAAATGTGAGCACAGCCTTTGATGCTTTATTCACGTCACTTTTTTTAAAAAGAACGTGTCCATTTTTTTTCTCATACTACCAGTCCCTCTCTGTGTAACCCTCCCACCCAGACTATGCCTGTTTGGATCGATCCAGCCATGTCCCCTGGTCCCACATGTCATCTTTTTTTTCTTTGACGGGCTCTCCTCTGCCTTCTGCTTGGTATTCTGGGGTTGGAATGCATGCACCATCTCAGATCCATCAGATCCGATAGTAATGCCGCACCATGACTCTATGAAATAGCAAGATGTGAGCAGAGGGAAGACAGAGATGGTAAAACAAAAGTGTGTCTGTGTGGTAGTGGTTGAGTTTAGTGGAGTATAGGTCAGTGGTTTGTCAAAGGAAAGAAAAAGGTAGGTAGGTAGATATTTTATTGATTTTATGGCACCACTTAAATGCACTCTTACTTGTGTTAATTGTGTTATATTGAACACATAATGTACTATAATGAACACAAAAACTAAAATAATAAGAATATACTAATCACTAAAAGAAGAATGGTAAATAGCTAACTAAAATGATTAATAATAACAGTAAATTGTACGTATAGTCTATGTATAGGGAATTATGGTACAGAAAGATGAGGCGCAACTTCTACCCTAAGAAAAATAAAGGTACAATATACTGGCTGTTATCTCCACTATCAGCACTTTATGAGTGATGTGTGTGCGATGTGTGTGAAGGGTGTACAAATCAAGACTATCTGCTTTAACATCTTTTTCATTACTTTCATAAACTTTGTAAGCATGAAAACCACAAGATTGTTAAGAAGGAAGCAGATCCAACCATCAACAAACCGGATGCTGTGATCATTTCACCTGGAGTGAATTTAACTCAACTACAGGGATTAATATTTAACCTGTTTGACTGACAATACTCATAGAACAGGTGATCAGAACAAGTGTTGAAGCGACCCCAAAATCAACACCCACTAACTCAGAATTATTAAAATTGAAAGAATCAACACTCCAGATTTTGCAACTGCGTTGATTAATTTAGTCTATATGTATGTGTGTATGTGTTTATGGTATGATATGTATGATTTGTGTGTATATAATTTCCTTCAGGGTCATTGGACATGGTTTCGCCTGCAGACAGAGAGAATTTCTTTCAGCAGACTATATTAGAGAAGGTCTCTTGACTCGTATTTCTGAGGTAGTTTTTTGAAATACAAGCTACATATTCTATTTCTGGTTTATGTAAAATTGCTCCTGTTGCACGCCACTCTGCACCTCTAAATTCCATCTACTTTATAATAATAAAATTTTCTAGAAGTGCGTTTATATGGGCCAAATGTTGCTATTCAGTGCAGTAGCATAAGCACACACAGCTTTACAATGCACTTTCCTCTGCAATGCATCCTGCATATTCTTCACATTGCTCATTTTGTTCTCTTTAACTTGCTCATCATTCCTTTCTTACGTGTCAAAGCAGAAACAGACAAGCAAGTGCTGATCATATTGATGTTTTCTCATTTTTCATTTATTAGTCGCTCTTTTTTTTTTTTTTTGCTCTCTTCCTTTCAAAAGCCTCTCAATCCTCAGTGTGATCTCCCCCATGGCTTTTCTCTACAGCAGTGCGTTGCCTTGGTAATTACCAGTTGTCTTAAACAGACAGATGGAATAAGAGAGAGTGACGGGCAATTTTCCCAGAGTCTGCTTTCCCCATATTATTGCGCGCTACTCCTTTTTTGCGCCGGTGTTATTTGTATGCACACTTCCTTTCTCCTTTTTGTCTCTTCCTTCTTTATGTCACTCCTCCTTTCACCAACTTCTTGTGAGTTTGTGAGTAACTGATGTGTGTGTGAAAAAAAACCCCAAAAAACAGAGGAATTACCTGACAAGATGTGTTGGCTGAAAATGGGAGTGCGATAGTCTGATCTCTTTCTTGTGTGCTGGTCATTTTAGATGCCAGGTGTCACTCTGGACCACCACAGGGGACCCAGAAAGCCTCACCTCCCTTTCTTATTTTCTCTTTCTTTCCAGCGTGGCCCAAACATAGCAACGGGATTAACCAAAGGGCTATTTCTGTCTGTAACGGATTAAGAAGAGAGTCAAGCATAGTACATCAGCTGCTGGCATCTTTCATCACGTTTCAGAGGTCACTTTATATTTATATTATCCATTTTCTTCTTTCAGGCTGGCATGATCAGGACAGAGAAAGAGGAGTTTTTTATTGAACCAATGGAAAGGGGCGATGGAGTAATAGAAAAAGAGGAGGATGGAGGAGGAGGGAGGACACACATCATCTATCGCTCGTCAGCTGTTAAGAAAGTGCCCATCAGCAGCCCAGCGGCGGACTACCACTCCAGAGGTTAGTTTTTGGTTCCCATGGTGCTATCCTCCACTTTTATACATCCTTGACTAAAAGCTCTTCATGCACACTTCAGCACCATTCTCGTATTTCTGTGTCTCCTTGAACTTACACCTTGCGGACAAAGCAGAGTCTCACAGTATTTGTGCAAAAACTGCCAAATTACAGAAAAAAGCTCTTCTCATCAGTATTTTCATTCTAAATATTTTATTTGCTTAGCTATTTTTATTTTAAAAGTCTACTGTGCCACTTGAGCTATAAACAGTGTTTCAATTAAAAAGCCAGCTCTGCTCATAAAAGTTTGACACAACACCAGTCATTGTTTTCCATATGTTTTATAATACAAAATGTTCAAACCGTGTGGACAAAGCAGAGAATGAGTCCCACACACCTGAACACATATGGTCATACTTACTTACTTTTTTATTTTGCTTGGCCCATACTGTCTGGCCATTTGGGGCATTTCATGCCAAGCGAAAACTGAGTTTGTTTGACTGTTCTGCTGTGAATTGCATCGTGTAAATTTACACACTCTATCTTATAGTGTGCTGTAAGAAAATTATGGAAGATAATTTTTCTTTCTATTTAAAATTAGAAGAATGTATCTATTTCTATAATCTTTCATTGTATAACAGAGGAAAACTGGAAACATTATTATTAGCTTATGTTGCTAGTAAATAATTAGTCGGGTCACAAATAATAATTGTCAAATCTTATTAGTTCTTCAATTTCTGACAATAATGCACTCAACTCAGTCTGAATAACATATGGCACCCTCCCTATCTTTCCCATACCTTGTTTGTATCAAACTATGATATGCAAAGAAAGTGTGTCATATGCTGCAATCAAAATTGAACTTTCATTCAAATGTACCCTGCTGCTAGTGATTTCACTTCCCAACAAGAAATTTGTGATATATGGAGCAACATATGGTCTACTGATAATGGCAACTTCAGTATCTAAAATAAATTTACCAGCTATAGGCATTATATATTTTTTACTGAAATGGAAACATTGAAACATCTTGAAGGGACTTTAATTTATTAATTCAAGGGTCTGACACAGCATGCCATCTGTAGGATTAGAGAGAAGGCAAATATGCAAAGTGGTTAGAAAAACCCAGATGTAAATATAATCATGAAAGCAAAGTTACAATTTTGTTTAAAAAGTGGCTTTATGTTTGTTTAACAACTAGCAAAACTGCAATAACTGCTATTAACTTGTCCTTCTTCTCGTCTTTAGCTTTCTTTAATGTTTATGAAGAAAATTAAATTTCAAATATCATTTCTACTGTTGTTTTTGGTAATTTTAAGTTTGTGAGAAACTATACATGCATATGTGTGTGTGTCTATATGCTTTCTAAAAAGTATGAAAGGTGAAAGGAGGAATAGAAAAAGGGTAAACAAATACAGCAATCCCAAGTTCAAAACAGAGTCTAGACTGTGTAAAAGTGGAAGTGTTACACGTTTTTTTCTAGCATAAGTTCATAACACAATTGCAACATGAATAGTAATTTCAAAGGTTCCTGCTAAATATGCCGTTTTGTCCAGGGAGGTGGAGTAAGTCTGCAAATCAGCATCTAACTGACCGACACCCTTCCTAGGAGAATAAAAGCTCCCAGTGGCAAGCCATCTGTCTAATTCGGAACTAGTTGTCACAAAAAGTAGGAAGTAAAATCTTTACATCGTCCAAATAGACATTGTAATTTCTGAACAGTTTCTGGGCAGCATTCAGACTTTGACTCACACAAATGTTTTTCAGGTTTTCTTTTCCAAAAATATTTGGATGCTTGTGTAGGAGGACTACGAGTAATCACAAAGGGGGACCATACAGGTGTGAGTCGAAGCTCATTATAATGAGTACATTGCAACAGATGAGATCTGTGTCTTCCTATTCTGAGCAGTTGACTCGAGAATGTCTAATAATATACCGAGAGAGTGAGAGAGTTTCCATAGGAACACCCAGCGAGGACAGACTGCATTTGAGTAACATAAATCTGCTCCCAATGTTACTAATACCTGGCAATGCATCCACTTACAGCTACGTCTCTGCAGCCTGACCACATGTACATGCTGGGGAGAAAAGGGAAAAGTTTATTGAGAACACAGGCATGTAAAGGATGTAACCAAAAAGCTTACACAACTCCCCTCTCTGTGAATTTACACTTTAGAGCACACACACACGCACACGCATGCTGTGTGTGCGCAGACAAAGGAAACACACACTCTCTCAGTGCGTCTCACTGCTCCTTGTTGCCTTTGAATCTGTCTTTCTAATGAAGAGTGGGGTGCGGATCAATAGCGTAGGATAGAACAGGCCGCTGTGTGTGTGTGTGTGTTTGCGTGTCCGCGCGTCTGTGTGCGTGCAGATACAGCGTGGGCATCAGTTCTGTGGTCGTCTGGCTCTGAGAGCTGGGATTTTCAAGGCTAAGCAGACAGACAGACAGACTGATAGACAGACAGGCAAGCAGTCAGGCATGTGCTGCTCCCAGTGGTATTTCATGTGGATGTCTCTCCACTTCTCACCACTGTTTTTTTTTTTCTTTTTGCTTTTTGTCTTTGCTATTTTAGAAACATTATGTAAACACAAAGTTTACCTTCCAGCCGTTGCATCATGTTGTAACATCAGACATATAGGAAAGCACCTTGCAGAGTTTATGCAGAGCTTGACTTCTAGTTAACACCAGACTAACTTCTTTTTATACTTTTTTTGCCTTTTATTTCTCAGGTAATCACTCCTGCAGATCAATCAGGGATATTAACATCATTAATTAAGATCAATCAATCATTTCTGTTAATTCCCCGTGTTAGCCATGCTTTATCCGCAGCCTGACTTATTTGCTCGGCAAAGTCAGAAGGAAGGAAGTTATATTTAGCAAGGCAATACAGGATCTGAAAAAGAACAGAAGGAATTAGGAGCAAGATTGATTGCTTTCTTGCACCGTAAGCCAGGGAGGTGTGAATCAATGCTCTAAATGGAGAAAGCGACCCTTATTATTAATATGGTACATTCATCAATTAATCGCTGCAGCGATGGAAAATGAAAGATTGACTTTTTTTTTTGTTTCATAGCAGACGGAGCGCCATCGTTCAATCTGTCTGTTCTCTTCTGTAAAAATTGTATTTGATACTATTTCATCTGCAGCTTTGATCGTTGTCCCTATTTTTTATTTCACTTTTCTTTTCCTCTTTCTGTATTTTCTTTGTCATTTCTGTTGTTGATACTTTTCTTGGCCCAAGCTGATTTTCGTCCTGCTCTTTTCATCCCACAACCACAACAGAGAGAGCAGAGTTGGTGTTTTCTCTGATAAGACTTGGTTTCTTGTTTCTGTGTGTTTCCAACTCAAGGGTATTGAGACTTTAAATGCCTCAGTTTCTCAGCTACAGGGCATCTTTCTGTACTTTTGATAGTTTGTGTGAAAAAAAAATGAGCAGAATTTGTTTCATGTGGGGATATTAAGTTGTATTTAAGATGTATGGCATCAATCAGCTAATTTTTCTTTTTTGACTGTAGTAGCCTTTATTTGACAGCAAATGACAGAATAGTGGACTATGAGAGAGGCTAAGAGATGCAGAAAAGGTCAAAAGGTCGGGACTCAAATCTGTGATGGCCGCACAGAGGTCCAGTGCGTCCATACATGGGCCGTGCGTTTCACATCTGCACCACCACCACCGAATTAGTTCAGTTTTGAGCAGACAAACACAACAGAGTTCAGCACAAATTTGCTATCCTTTGCAGGAAATCTGAATGTTTTATTGTCAATAAATCCTTTTTGTCTTTATGCTTTTATGAGAAGCCTTCTAGTTACCTCATATTCAGTTGTACTTACGAAAGCAGGCATTCTTTCTTCTTTGCAATATTTTAAAATCAAAATTTAAATTTTTATTTCGTACAAAGACAAGTGAAGGAAATGCTGCAAACAAATCTACTGAACAGAACCCTAGTGATTATTTATTATTATATTATATGATCACTTAAAACTTCTTCCAGATGCTGCTTTTACTTACAGGTGTCAGGTTTATCTATGGGATTTGGTGACACACTCTGGTAGCTCACACGTTGTTGTGAGCTGCCAATGGTTTTTTGTTTTGTTTTTTGAATAGAGGCGATGTTTCAATGTGTGTGTTAGAAGATAGCCGCTACCAAACAGGCCAAACCAAACTTGGTATGTGTTCCAGATACAATTTCCCAATGCAAAAGATTGAACTTTACTTTGTGAAAGTAATGCTTCATTTGTTTTCACCGAATTAGAAATCAATAAGCTTTTGATTTTTAATTTATTTAACAATTACCAACTATCTAGTATTAAATTGATATTACTAGAGTATTAATCTAGTATTAAATTGATAATTTAATCAATTTAAATTGTATTAAATTGATAATTTAATACTAGATAGCTGGCATAAATGAATAAAATTTGTCATTTTTTTGTCCTTTTCAAATGATCCATTAAGTCTGAAGCACCATAAATAATATTAATTGTTTATGAATGTCAGGGGTTTGCTGCAGACGACTACTCCTGCAGGCAATTATATTTTTTTAATACTTTAGCCAAATTTAGCTGACATTAGTTATAAGAAAACCAAACATTTAATAATGTTTTAGGGCTACTTTATGTAACTTTGTCCAAGAAAGGGGAGTAAAACACCAATAATAAGCTCAACCTCTCTGGACTGTACAAGATTAAAACGCTCACTGGCATGAGGTTGTACCAGTCCAAACTCTTGTTAGCTTTCACTGTACCAGCTGTATCCATTCTTGTATTTCTGAATCAAAGTGTGTAAAGTCATATTCTTGTAGGCCAAAAAAACAAAAAAAAAAAAAAAACAACTCCTACATATGTACACAATAGACACACCAGCACAAACTTCACACACATAGACACTCTATATATGTGTGTGAACGGCCCAGGTGTGCCTCTGGGAGGAAATTACAGTGCTAGGAGGGGAAGTATTTCAGCAGCCAGCTGCTTCCGCTCTCCGCTCTTTGTGGCCATTGGCTCTGTCCCTGGAGACCACCACTGCCTTATTACCACACTCTATGTGCCTCTGTATGTGTCACTGCAGCGCTTTGCATTCCTGTTTGTACTTTTGTGTGTTTCCCTGTGCATTTCAGGGTTTTAGTCCATGCCTGTTTTACTCACAGCTGACTGGCAGCATTTGTGTATCTGCTGGTGTGTGTCTATGAGTGCACCTTTACTGTACGTCCCTCAGTGTGTGTTCTCCCTTTTGCTTGTCAGTCTCCTCACCTGCTAGTAAACTCCCAGCAGGCCCTCCATTGAGCCGTCAGTCAGCGCGCCGCAACGCTGCCTTTAAACTGAACAAGTCTCTGGGGATAATAGCAGGGTGCGGCCGACCTCTGCTCCAGTCTGCAGCCAGCGATGCTGCACTGAGCCTCATGAAGCTTGTGTGTGTGGATGTCTGGGGTTTAGTCTCTCTGTTTGAAAAAAAAAAAAAAAAAAAAGCAGAGGGTGAGTTCTGGAAGCGAAGCCATGGAATATGACTGAAGAGGTAATGTGTTATTACAGTCCCAGTGATTGAGAGAGTGTCACTATAATCATGGTGATCGTAGCACTGACAAGATTAGCACCTTTGTGGTGCCTCTGATGTGATGTTCATATTTTTAGAAGCTGATCTTGTTGTTGAAATATGACTAGGCCTACATGCCATGGCTGAGCGCATTTCCTCAGACGTGTGTTTATTTTTTTGTTTTTTTGTAGCTCTATTTCTGCCTGTTGCCCAGCAGTTAGTACATTTTGGTTTATAAATTACCTCTTCATTTACAAATGAAAAAAAAAAAAAGAAGATCTTTACTGAGATAAAGAAGCGGTTTAAAGAGCTTCAAGGCATAACACACTAAAGTTATCAGTCTGGGATGGATGGATGGATGGATGGATGGACGGACAGATGGATGGATGAACGGACGGATGGATGAACGGACGGATGGATGAACGGATGGATGGATGGATGGATGGATGGATGGTTGCTAATGTTCTAGTTTTTTGTATTGATCTCATGTATTATTCAAATTTTCTCAAAATAATATAAGAATTTGAATGTTATGTATTCGAATATTTCACTTTATTTTTAATGAATTTATAATATATGAGTTTTAGTTTCTGAAATGATTGACAAGGAGTATTAAATGTTTTTAATACATCCAAACCTTTTTGAGAAATACATGTGTTCACCAAACTTTATTTTTCTAAAAAGAACAACACAACCAGAAATTGCTTTTGTTTTACTGAGTATGACTTACATGAGATTTCAAAGATCTTAAAGCAAAGTTTCAGAGTGTAGTTGAGGTAGAGATTTTGAGCCTACAATCAAATCAGATCTACACCATTAAATGTTAATTTAAATCAAAACTTGTTGTTAAGAGAATTATAGCCCCAGGTACTGAGTGACTGCAGTTTTGAGCTCCATGAAGTTGGCCCACGTTCTGTCTCAGCATCCGTTATGCAACTAACCAACCTAGGGGACAGAAGCTCGAGGAAGATGAGATGGTGTGTGACTCCCTTCCTCCCACTACTGTCACTCCGCAGCAAACACACTTGAAGCATGCACACCCACCCACACATATGTTGTGTTAAATCTGGCACTGCTAAGGGAACTACAGGAGCTGTAGCCACTGCTAAATATTCCTTAAAGTTAGCAGCAGTACTTTCAGAAAATTACTGCGTTTTCTGATGTTTAAGTTTGACACAGTAGCAATACATTCTGTTTTGCGTCATTATTTTGACCTTTGGTGTAAGTTTTGAAGTCTAATTTTATTACAGCGAAAATATGAAAAAGTATAACTTTGGTCCTTTGTTTGTATAGATGTTTAGTAAATAGACTGTGGAGTCGCTATAAGTTACATTCATGTGTGTTTGGGTCAGTTTTGTAAGCTAAAATGCCCATAGTTTTTTGGTTAGTTCTTATTTTTAAGTCACTTATTGAGAAGAGTCTTTAGTTTACCTCTTCTATGGACGATCTAATTGTTTTTTGAACATTGTTGTCAAATGCTTTGATGCATAAACTGAAATAGTAAGTTATTTCTTCAAAAATACCACTACCTGTGGTCTTGCAGCAATTTTCTTCTTTCACTGTCACATTTTGCTAAGTTTATTAAATTAAAATGATGCTTTATGCAAATCAGTTTGTGAGTTTAATTACCTGTAGAAAGAAAATCAAAACCAGCCAAAGTTGGAGTTCATAGGCCAAACCACGGACAAAAACATGAACCAGTAGAGGCCAGTAAAAGCCTGATCTACACATTTTGAGGTATGATGACACAAAAAGCTGTACTTAAAAAAACATGGTACACTGAGATTACAACCTTATCTTAATCTGTTTATAATTGTATTCTTAATTGATTTTTTTTTTGCCTGTTAAATAAACATGAAACGTAGATTAGATTAGTGTGAATTTCGAGTCTTCCAGCTCAGCCCATGCACCATTAACTTAATACGCCTAATAAGCTGCTGAATACACTATACCTGAATTGGTGTAAAAAAAAAATAAAAACAAAAACAAAAAAGCTTCAGCCTCCATCCAGATCCACGGTATGAGGCTGAGTTCACTGAAACAGCACTGAAGGTAATGTAGATGTGTGTGTAAAGGGATGTAATAGCGAGCCAACTGATTTGGAGGTTAATGGAGCCTCTCATGTGAATGAGGCTTTTATCACTCAGATAGTCTGACAATTACACGGCTTTCACAGCAGTTTCCTCGTCCTGTGTCTGTATGTCTGTGATGTTTCCAGCCTTTTATGAGCTGTAAACATGCACCATAAGAGTGAAACTGCTAAATATAAAGTCTGCTCAGCCTGCCAGGACTGTTTTAAATGTAGGTCTCTTTTTTCATTTACAGAGTTGATGATGTGGGTTTAAATGTACATTCAAGGTTCAGCTTAATGCTAATTGTGTTTTTTAAGAAATCTCCCTGGAGGATACAGTCTCCGACTGACCTTTTCACTCCAGTTGGCTATGTATATGCATGTAGTTCATGCGCGGCGTGTGTACCTCATTGCTGCTGTCTGATTAGCAAAGTGATGTGTGGTGGTGGGAGTTTGTTACGCTCCAGTTTATTTGCCATTGCACCACCCCCAGGAGTTTAATTGAATAAAACACAGCTCTGTGGCTTCTCATTCAACAAATGCTTTATTGCAGCTCATAAGACTCAATGAGATACACACACATTTATAGCTCAGACAAACTGCACAGGTGGAGTGAATCTGTTTTTTTTTTTGTTTTTTTGTTTTTTTTATCCCTTGATTTTGGTGTTTTTTCATCTGACTGGCACTTCAGTCGTCGTGTTCCTGGCAATGGAATACAAATAATGAAACCACTTGTTCTTTGCTACAGACAATATACCACCATTTTATCAGCTTTTATATAAACTTTTATACTCTAGTGCCTTCAGTCCATAGGAAAATCATTTTTTGTTGGTTTTTTTTATCTAACCATAACTCTAATTACCCTCATCTCAACCTTTCAGACTTTGAAAGAGCTTCCCAAAAGGAGCAAAATCTCCTCAAAAGGAAAATAATGAAGCTGTGTAGGCCAACCACTATCCTTTTTTTAGCCTATAATCATATATTGAAAGTGCTCCAAATGTCATATCCAACTTTAACAGCACACAAAGAGCATGTAGCAGAAACCCAGCTTGGTTGTGAGAAACCAAACAACAACTGGCGCTCTCGATGGGCAGAACTTCCCTCAGATTTAAAAATGGTATTTAAAAATGATGAGGAAAAATATTGCATTTGAATTGCAGTGATGTGTTAATTGATAGAATGAACTTTCTCAGTTTTCTTTGGTATATCTGCTTAGGCTGTTTTCAGGTTTGTTTGATTATGTTATATGTTTTGTATATTTACTATTTGAAGATTATCATAGATAGGGATAACAATTATAGATGTTATATTGGGAATGTTAAAATATTAGTTTCAACTCAACTGTCATCCAATTTTTATTATTAATAGTTAAAAAGGAAAATGTAATAGAAATATTTTAACACACAAATCATATTTGAACTTAAATTATCATTTCCTGCAACTGTTATTGTTACAGCTCTGATTTGTAGACGGGAATTTTTGAAAATCACTAATGTTACCAATACTCCTTTTGATACTATGTGCTATAATCAGGATTTGCTTTTTTCCTTAGATACTTCATTGTCTCAGCAGCACAATGAAACAAAGAGGGGAGAATGCATCTGTTGCTTGCACAAATGTGGGTTTATGGTAATTAATTTAAAGTGGCAATAAACATTAATTTGCAAGTAATCCTATTAATAGTACTCATCAAACTTATATTACTCAATAGAAACAAATGTGAATAAATATTGAGTGGGATTAGCTTGTACCAACATCTGCTCCCAGTTGCTTCATGGGCCTTATTAATGATTATATTCATCGTCGCAAAGGCTGTTCATCGGGTCAGATCTTTTGGGGATTGTGTCAATAAAAAAATCAATTTATTTTATTTGCACAATGTAACTGATGATGAAAGTTTTGGATGGTCACACTTTTCACTTTATTACCAGTCTCTATGGTTTTGCAATAATCATGCAAGAAGCTATAGTAAACAGATCACTGTCTCTGAAGTGTGTTTGTGGTAGCAGTTTTATCTGTGAGGCATGTAAAACCGAATCAATAAAGTCACTAGTTTACACAATCAGTGGACAGTATCCATGGAGGAGGGTCTGCTTTTATGTAATGTGTCTTCCACAGCTGTGGCCACAATCACACTGAGACAATTACAGAGCATGCTGGCATGTCTTCAGTGCCTGTGCCTGTGCACATACTCTTCCTCTCCTGCCATATGCGTGTTCGTGTAGTGAGGAGAGGGAGATGGATCTTCCTCCAAAACACATGTGCTGATGCCAGTGAAAACTTCTTTTGGCATATTCCCCACAGTCCCCCATGATCCGTCTCTATCAGTCCTCAGAACTCTAACTCTGGGAGATTTCTGAAAGGATTCCCAATCAAGCTGACCAACCCCAGTTTTCTGGCTCCTTGTCATCTTTGTGTGTATGTGTGCTTTCAGGTTTTACACTGTAGCTTACTCCCCTGTTCTCCCATCTGCATTCTCCTTTTGACCTCTATTCTTCCTCTCTTCCTCTTTATGCTCAACCATCTGTCCCTTTACTGCTCTGCTCTCTAGTTTCGTTTCTCTTTTTAACTCTCTCAAGGCCTCCAGGAGCAGCTGAATGTCCCCAACAATAGTGACTAGTTGGGAGGTTCTTTGAAAATATTCTTGGATTCATTTTTGTAAATTAACTAACGATGTCTTCATCAGATCATTCAACAAAGTTTTAGAAATGTTTGACAGGCTCATTATGCTTTTTACCAGATTCAATGTATAGCTACAACATATTATGATACATATTCATATTGACCTTATCTTATATCTAATGTGTCAGCTCATGAAGATGCAAGAACCAGAGCTGTGGACAGAGAAGACATGAAACTTATTAAATTGAACAGATTATTTAAAAAAAATAATAATAATCTTTTAAGTTAAAACAAGGAGTTCTATGGAAGGATTATCTGTAATTTACCTGCTAATATGATGTTGCAGCTATCATGTGTAAAAAAAAAAAAAAAAAAAAAAAAAAAAAAAAGAACATTGAAAGCTATAAAAATATTCCATAAAGTTATTTTATTGTGTGGTTTTAGTGAGAAAAAACCAGAACAACATGTTTTGGTGAATTATTTTTACTCCCACAGCAGATAAGCATGTCTATTACGAATATTTAACTGAGCAGCTACACCAATCAGCTGGCTAAATCCACCTAATTAGCTTTAAAGGTAGAAGAAAAGGAGAAATTGCTCTGGTGAGATAGGAGAGAAAGAAGTCTAATCTGCTTTAATCACACATCTGTTGAGGCTATGAGACACATACACAATCAACACACACTTAAAATGAGAACTACCCTCACTATACATTTGTTTCTTGGTAAGTTATTACATTATACTAACTTATTGTATGCCTGCCATCACACTTTCTGCAGCAAAACGCACACTCAGAGGCAGATGTGATAGTGATGTCTGCCTGTGGCATGCGTGTCGCTCTCTCTGTCTGGATAGTTAGGGCTGAAATTGCCAATAAATAGTGGCCGGTGGCCTTCAGCATCACCAGCGGGAAGAGATTTGTGTCCTCGTACCTGATTGGCCCAGGGCGGAGAAAGAGAACAAACCATCCCGTTAATCAGGGAACACTGCGAGGACACTGGGTGTGTTTTTCTGTAGTGGCCGTGCTTGTTGTGGCACATTGTCAAACTTATGTGTGTGTCTGTAAAAAAGAGAAACCACGAGAAAGTGAGAGTTGTGTGTGTGTGAGTGCAACATTTTTCCCTCTGTTGAGACGTCAGCAGTGTAAAGCTGAGCCTGTAGATGACAGATGGGTGTTAAAGGCCACTGGAGCAGCGATGATGCAGATACGCATCGTATGTCTGTGCACAAACTTCTGGCTGCCGAAGCTGTCATAAAATCCTACCTTACAGTCCCCTTTCACCAAATTACACCTTCAGGGCTAAAAAATAAAATTCAGGTTATCCATGATTCACTTTAAGATTCTCGTGATATGATGTCATTATTATAAAATAACCCAATTCTGGCAGCATCATTGCATTTGTAAACACATTTTTACTAAAATATATAAGCCAATTGTTTTTAATTAAAACAAAAAAGGAAACTATTGTTGGAGCTGTATATTCTAGTTCAGTTGATTTTTTGTAAAAAGTAACAATGTGCAACTCAATATGCCAAGTCAACACATACACACCAACCACTGACAGAATATGATGCAAAAACATACATTAAAAACTATATTGTAAAGCCAGACCATAATTACATGCAGTCGATGCCATAATGTACTTTGAGGAAGGGTAAAGTATGAATTAATGTAAAAAGGAAAATTTTCCAAACTGTTGGGGGGCAAAACGTTTGGTGTTTAAAACCTCCTAAGGCAAAAATTGCATATGTGTTGTTGTAAAAAGGCCTAACATGAAAAGGATGTTTCTAATGCAGTGTGAGAAATTTCCTGATACTGAAGGTATAGTTCTAGATTACCTGACCAAGCTTGGACTAGATTATTAAATTTTTTATTTAAGTCTTATCATGAAAGCAAAGACGGAATCTGCCACCTAAGGCCTAGCTAGTAAAAAGATGTAGTGGCCAAAAAACAAAATTAAGGTGTAAGAGTAGCCTAAAATTTTAAATTCAGTTGAAATGCATGACCTTACAAGAAAGCTATTCATCTTTGAAAATCCTCCAGTGATTTTGAATTAGTACATTTCTGCATAGATGAGAGGGTCAAAATTCCTCCACAGTGATGTAAATGGCTGCTTTCCAGTTATCAAATATGCAGCCATGTGTCATCTACTGTAGAGTTTTGTAAATGATCTCTGTGACAAAAAAAAAACAGAGATCTGCAATGGGTTAAACACTTTCTCACAGCACAGTATAATAAGTGACAAATGTAGAGCTCTGCTGATCAACTTGATATAGAGGATTGGCTGTTTTGTCACTCTAAATTAACTGAAATACTCAGTTAGCGAAACCTCAGCTAAAATGACATATCCTTGTTACAGTATAAAGACAGAAGTTTTAGAGCTGACAAAATGAAATACATCGAATTAGAGCAACCATTTTTATGTCGGCTTTCTCAACTTGCTCCTTGTGATTTTCCTTCTCCTTTTCTTGCTCCATCATGCGTTCTTTCCTGGAGGTAGCCTCGGGGCTGTCAGGTGTGTGTGCGCGTGTGCGTGTGTGTGTGGTTGTATGTGCACATGCACATGTGTGGATGTGTTCTTTCCAGAGTGAGCAACATGTTCACCTTACAACTAAGGCACAGCAAAAACACACTCCAGTTTAAAAGTTTTTGGCATTATCTGCTTACATTTAAGGTAGATTATCCTTCTTCCTTCCGTTTATCTTGAGTCCTCAGTGGGGAAAGATGTTCCTTTCATGGGTTGTTTAAGTGTTCCTGAATTATTGCTTCCATCAAGCAGGACACCAATTTCCTACCGTGGGAGCTCTGATACGTGGTCATTAAAAGTACTTCAATGCAAGACTACAGTTGAGGGATTTGGCTTACTGGATAGGAAATAGTATTTCTTCTTGTCTGTTACAACAGAGAAGCAGATAAAAAAGGAAAAAAAAAAGATCTGCAGTAGCAACTAAAACACGGTTGATAATCCTTGTGTTTCTCTGAGACTTTAGTGGTAGCACATCAGATTTTTCCCCCATCAATATGTAATAATACTCCCTGTGGCAAGCTTTGCTTTGTATTTCTCAGTTTCCTATAAATTACTTCTTCTTGAAATAACACCTTCTGCAGATTACAGCTAATGAAGTTTTATAAATCTGAAGAAAGAAGTTTTTTATGCCACGCCAAACTCTTTCCCGTCTGCTTTAAAGACTTCCTGCACAGTTTTAATTTGGTTCTGTTAACCATTTAACTAGAATCTATGATTGTTTAGTTTCATTAAAAAGGCGATACTTTTACTAGCTGCAGTTATCATCAACATACAGACAGACTTCACTTACAACTTGTCATAATTGCCCTTCTACTTAGGTCAATCAGTCCCTGTTGAAGTAAAATATCCCTACAGTGTGATGCTTCTACACAATCGAGAAGCCGTGTTCATGTTGAGACCCAAGAGTTATCGTGGGCCTCTTGGCTTTAAGTTAAGATTTATAATGCAGCCCTCCTTTATCCCTGACCTGTCAGGTGTATTCCTTGATCTTTATGAAGCTTTTTATTTGCTAGTGTGCTCTATACAACTTGTTGACAGAACAACTTATTATGCTGAGATTAAATTAAATACAGAATAAAGATAATCAGGGATATCAGAGTCAAAAGAGCTGAACAGAGAAGCACAATACACTTTTTAGAGACTCTTTTCTTACCACTTCATAATTACTCTTTCCTTTCAGCTGATCTGTCAGACAAAATCTACGAGTGTTACTTTTACATGTTACAAAACATGTAAAAGTATGCATATTTGTGTATCGACTCTACAGTTAGATCTTATTCAAAAGGTTAAATGCAATATAATAAAAAAATATATATTGAATTGTTTTCTGTGTGAAAACAGTTTCCCCATGCATATCCACCCGTCCTGGCTAAGTTGGCAAGCGGTCCTCTGCAGGGTCAGAGTCAGCAAAGGGAAAGGTGATGTGTGCCGCTCAAATAAATGAAATATTAATAAAGCCAGCCAATTAAAACGAGGGCAGGCGAAGTGTCCCAGGAATTCAGAGCAGACATTATCTCAGGCTTAATAAGATGATTTCCATTAGCCATAGCCAGACATCACAGATTAACAACAGACAGGGACAGAAAGTCCTGTGGTTGCTGCTGAAGTCAGGTTTGTGTTTAGTCAAGTAGAGAAAAAGGAGCAGAGAAATCAGACTGGACGGGCAAAAGCAGGATAACGCAATAGCTTATGTTGTATAGATGAAGAAACTGGATCTTTGGTATTTTCTGTGCATTTGATTCTTTGCAGTAATGAGGAGCTTTTCCTTTATTTGATATTTGACGTCTGGTTTTTAAAAGCAGTAGAAGCTACATAGAGTGAAACAGTGATTTCCTTCTTTTTGTTACTTGTTTTCTTTTTTCCTCCCCACATTTTTCTCTCAACGCAGTTTCATGTAATTCATCAGGGAAGTAAGAAATGCTTTTTTTTTTAGAGGTTGGTGAAAACCAACAAAGAAAACACAGAATAATCTTTTTTTAAATATGTCTATTCGAAACACAGAAAGCTGCGATATACTTTCATTTTAAAGACTGCAATATATTTTAGAGTAGGAGTACAACAACTATAGCTTTTACATTTGATTTAAAATATCTGGATTAGTGTTAGTGGATGCTTCATTCTAATTTGCCTTGCACTGTCCTGTGCTGCTGTATTTCCCTGACTCATCAATAGTAAAGGACACGCAGCTCATCCTGTCACACTCAGTTGCTGGCTCTCTTTCTCTTCTCTTATGTGGCTTGCTACTGCTATTCTTAGCAAAGGGGATGTGTAGCATTCCATTATAAATCTCTGTATTTTGGTCATGCTCGCAGTCGCACCTATATGTATATGTGCAGCTTATTGTCAGTGTCAAAATGCAACATCATGCAGATCAATGAATGCATACAACAGGCCAGGAATAATGTGGAAAAGGAGGTTTTAATGCCGTAAAACCATATGCCATGTTTTCAACAACTGGAAAGAGCACAACTGCAAAACCACCAAAACAGGACCAAAACCAATGACATGTTTTGGTCATAGCAGTAGCAAAGAAAACGGGGGTAACTCTGGAGGAACTGCAGAGATTCAGGTCTCTGGTGTGTTATTGTGTTGAAGTTTTAGTAGTGGCTCTACTAAAGGATCTACTGCTGCCACTAAATTTATATTGAACAACTCCCAGATCAGGGCTTCTGTTTCTGTTTGTGTGTATGATCCGTCTTCTGTGGCAGATGGTTGTTCACACTGAGCCGGGTTCTGCTGGAGGTTTCTTCCTGTTAAAGGGGAGTTTTCATCTCCACTGTCGCTACATTCAGTATGAAGGATTGCTGCAAAGTGAACAACACAATGTAAGCGACTGCCCACTGGTGCTACGTGTTTGACCAGGAAAAATGAATGCTGCAATTCAATGACTTGATGTAATCTGCTGGGGTTTCTTGTACAGAAAACTTTTTTTAAAACCTATTTGAATCATAAACTGAACTTGACTACATTGTTTGATCACTAGGATCAATTGTAATGACTATGATTGCACTGACGCAACTTTTGAGATGATGTACTGTGAATTGGTGCAATATATATAAATATATTGAATAGGCATGTGTTATTTTTGCACTCCATTGAAATTATCTTTATAAAAGAGTGGAGAAAATATATCCATGTATAGATGGCAATCCAGGAAAACTTGAAGGAAAATCTGTTAGAGACTGAAGGTGAAGATCCAACTTCCATCACAATAATCCTAACACACAGCCAGAGTTACAGCTAAATGCTTTAAATCAGAAAATGTTCCAGTGTTAGAGTAGCATTGACAATGTTCATAGATGCTCTTCTTACAATATTGACCAAGCTTAAGCTATTTAAAAAAATAAAGTGGGTAAAAAAAATGCACTATGTTCATATTATAATTAGAAACACACCATTAAAACTAAATTGTAGGAAAGGATATTAATCCCAACTATTAATACTGGGGCTCTAAAAACAAATACACTCCATGCTTTTCAGATTTTTGTTAGCAAAAACTATTGAAAGCCATCACTTTCAAATATCCTTTAATCATTTATATCCTGTTCTATCATACTATGTCATTTTCTGCTTTGATATAATATATTTATCTCCTTTTTGGAAAGGCGCGTAGTTATAATACAGACTCATGATACCTGCCTCCCTCCCCCATCCCACACACACAAACACACCCACTCTGTGGTATTCCCAGAGTGATCAGCACTGCAGTTATTATTAATGAGATAGAATCAGGTCATTAATATTTAATCAGTGTCACTGGGGCCACTGCCATGATAGTATGTGTGATCTGTTTGTCTGTGACTCCCACATATAGAAGAGGGGCCACAAGGCAATTTGCCTCAGGCAGCGTAGCCATAGCTACTACATAATAATAAAATAGACAGCGATGGAGACACTTTACTGCCTGAAACAGTAAAGGATGAGATGGGCTGGAGAGGAACAGGTTTCCTTCCTCCTGCAGCCTGTCCTTAAATTCCTATCCTGTCCTCTCCTTTCTTCCCTATCAGTTGTTTCTGTTCTGTGGAGGATGAAGAGGCTCAAATTGGAAACAGCAGATATCTCATTACATAGCATTGGATAGGATAGGCTCAGAGCTTCCTGTGTAGTGTGTGTGTGTGTAGTAAATGAACACTGTTGGGGATTGTGACTCTTTACTCTGTGTAGTCTTCTATCTCTGGAAATAACACACATATGTGTGCACATGCACAAAAGGCATACTCTGTTTCCAACAAATTCTTGCTTTTAAAAGTGACATTGTGTGAATGGTTGATAAAAAAGGACTAATACCTTTCTATCCCTCCCCCTCCTTCTCCTCCCAACAGTCCTTTAGATTTGAGTAAGTGGGTATTACTTGGTCTGCAGAGCAAAGAGAGTGAGACAGGTCTTACTGCCAGTTCCCTGATTAGAAGAGCACAGAAAACATCCGTTCATAATCAACTCCCTGCTTATTAAATCAAGCATGATGTGAACCTATGTGTGTATGCCAGTAGCTTTCCTCAGATTCATTCGGCGATTAAAAATGTACCAACAGAGTTGGTTATGTTGTTTATCCTTATGTTTTGACTGCTCTATAAACAACTTAATAATTTGCCAATTTGCTCGGTCCTTCTCCATGTCTTCCCCACTTTTCTCGTTCGCTCTGTTTGCCATGTGGTTGGCGAAACTTTCCAACTGATACAGTCACAACAATTACTCGACATACTACAGCTCCAAGATGGCATGAATTTAAACATCAGCGCAGCAGAGAACTGAAACTGTTTTCTTTCTGCAGATGTGCTGGAGTGAAATGTGAAAATTCAATAACCCTTCATGTGTGCTGTAATCCAAACATCGATTTTCCACGTCTTGCCAGCCGCTTTAGCTATGGCTGCGTGCTAGGGCAGTCTGGAGAGAGCACATTTCCAACAACTTTTTACAACAATAAATAAAAGACATTGTTAAGCCATAAGGCTCAAAGGGAGGTAAAGGAGCAGATGTTATAGTGACTTTTCAGTGAGCCTAAAAGCCTTCTCAAAATGCTTTTTAATGTAAGCCTTTAGCATTGTTTTAGCTTGGGAATTGACAGATGGGGAGCTCAGAGTAGAGACGCTTCTCCTCAGCATCAAAAGGAGTCAGCTGAGGTGGTTGAGGCATCGGATAGGGATGCCCCCTAGTTACTGGGGTTTTTTTAGAGGTTTTCCAAGCACATACCACTGGGAGCAGAACCTGTTGCAGTGCCAGAATCCTCTGATGGGACTATATTCCTTCTGGATGGATAACTCCTCAGGATCCCAAAAAATAGGCCAGAGAAGGTTTGCTGTGGAGAGGGATGACTTGTGTTTGCCCGCAGAACACGTTTCCCCCTGTGACTCAATCTCAGATAAAAGGAGAACAATGGATGGATGGATCAATACACTAAGTACATAAAAAGAGTCTGCTTGACATGTCAGTGATGGAAGGTAATAAAAACATAAAACTAAACTTGTTTGAGTTTTGTGGGGCGGAGGGGAGATCAGTGAAGTGAAAGAGCAGTTTGTTTCCTTTCTCTTAAGATTCAACTACTTTTAATTTTTCAATTAGTTCCAAGTTTTTATATTTCAAATAAAAGACAGTGAGTAATTAATGCATTGTTTATTTAGGTGGCACATTACAACAGAGATCCAGAAATAAACAAGTTTAATTATCCTTGTGTTAGCTAATTGGATGTAATGGACTTACAAAGTTTTTATTACTCTATTGCATTGTACAAGGCTTTATAAATTACGTAGTTCAGGTTAATGAAATTTAGGATTATGTTTTATTTATAGATAATCTAAAATGTTTATAACAGCTGCCAGAAATGTCTGGTTTATATCTGTTTTATAAATGATAATTAAATCCAACTGGATTTCCAGTCCAGTTGGTTCAACAAATAAATAGACTAAATTTAGAGGTCAATCTGTTAGATTAGGGGTTACAGAAAGGGCACATGGGCATAAATAAGATGCTCTGCATATTGAATTAATGAAGCCACATGTTCATTTACTTTTTATTAATATTAATTAGATGCTAAGGGAGATGAATAACTCGTAGATAAGTTTAAAAACTTGGTATCACTCCCAGTAGGAGCCATGGTGGTCGCTCCCTTATTGGCCATCTGCCTGTGTTTACAGTGATTTGATTACCTTGGAGCTTCATTAGGATAGAAAGACAGGGGAGACCACGCCGGTAGCTCCCCTATCTTCCCTGTTTGAGTGTAGAGTTACGCTTCTGCGGAGGAAGCCGCATTGATTAGCCATATGCCTGCAAGGCTGGAGAGGTTGTAGCTTCACTGTGTGCCATCACAACCACCTCTTGGGAGCTCAGGACTGGCGATATCGTAGGTATTAGATAGAGGCTGTGCCCCCTCCAACTGCATCTTTGTATTCAGACCTTAACCATGTTTGTTCCTAGGAAAGCTTTGATAACCTGGAGCTCAATATAGTCAATACAGTCTTGGCCAAGATCTTCCAGTAAAGTGGGAAACTGTGTGTAAATCAACAGATTCTGTGGAGAAGGATCAATGGGCGGGTCGGTGCTAAAACATTTGTGCGTCTCCGGCGTTTGCCAGGTGCCCAAGGATGTAGCTGTTTCTGTGAATTATGACAGCCTGTTTTGAAGTTGCTTCACCGTTTGAATTTGAACTTGTTTTTATCTTGTTTTTCTTCCATCCTGTCACTTTTTTTTTTCTTTCTGCATAGACTCCGCTTCAGTGGCCATGTGTTCATTTGACAGACATGCACAGGGATTTGTCCTGCGAACCTAGTCAGAGGTGTGATCTTTACATAAAAATATACCTCAGCCCTGTCAACATTAGCTTCTGTTCAAAAGCACTAAATGGTTTTGTTTTTCATTATGTTTTATCAGCATCTCCACTTGTTCTGCTTTCACAGAAGAGCTTGGCTCTATAAGAATGATGAATGGGTCTTTTAATTGTCTCTAATTTTTATCTGCACTGAAAGACTTTATGAAACACCACCAATGCAATGTTGAAACACTGATACACTGCAGTTCCTTATTAATTCTCTTTCTTCTGGCTGCAGCACCTTCACTACTAAAAAAATAATATGTGTGTTTCTATCAAGTCTGTTTTTAGGTGAAAAGATGTATTTTTATACAACTGTTTCTTTCCAGGACTTTTGAGTGTCTGTAGAGCTTCACGTGTTAATATTTAAAAACAAACCTAACAGATTTTTTTTTTTTCTGATTCACTCTCTGTTTAGGTAGCTTGCTTACAGATGATGCACAGGCTTTTTTCTTACGGCTTGGCAAATGTGTTTATTGTAATCATTTGTAATGAGATGATATTGGATGATAAATCCTCATTCAGCTTCTCCATGGCAGGCGTGTGGGTTCAGCTCTACCAAAGGAAACATTTGCATACATATTGTCTCACACCTTTAGATAGACTTTCTCTTTACTTCCTTTACGACTTCTCCGTAATTTTAAGATATATTTAAGGAAAACTACAACGCACACATATTGCTCTTTAATGCACGGAGGAAGTAAAAAAGAAACCCAGATCTACACTTAAGTGTGTATGGTTTCCTTCTCGTTCTATTTCCTTCCATTTTAAAATTTGCACATGTAAGGTAATCAAATTTTAAGATTTGTTTGATTTTACAGCAAGTCCTACAGTAGTTTGGACTTGCTGTCGACCTGAGGGAATTTGTAGACAAGGGAAAAAGAAAAATCCTATTGGAAAATTATGCTTCAGGAATGAAAAAGTAAACATCCCCTCTCAGATTTCCTCTGTTTTTCTCAAATGTTTCTGATTAAAGAGAGCCTGGGTAAATACAAAATGTAATTTTCAAATGATAATTACTGTAATAAATAGAGAGAAGCTATCCACAGCACAATTATATATTAACCTCTTATGTAAACATGTATGCTTTGACAGTAAATCACACAAATAAAAATGGATAAAAGAAGCCCTATTCAGACTTCACCTTGTTGCAGAATGAAACATCAACTCTGAGATTGTTATCACAGTGTAGATTAGCTTTCACGTGTTCTGATCCCGAATATGTTAATTCTTCAGCAGTTTGTTTTAGAAAGGTGTTACAAACCAGCTGGTTTCACAAGCTTATAGAGGTGCCAGATGATTGGTGCTAATGAAGAAAGTAAATTTAAACATTTTAGCAACTTAGTACAAAGCATTTAAGCTCTCTGTGCTAATAATATTAAAATTTTCAAATATAGTTTAGCATAGCATTTTATATATATATATGTATATATAAACTTACAGTGTCCATTAAGACTCTCCAACTAAGGAGTTTCAGAAGACGTCTGCCAGAAGCAACTTTTCTAAAGACTGTTGAAAAAGTGAGTTCTATTTTATTTTAATTTAATTTGCTTGTGAGACTACACATTATATGTGTTTTTTATTGCTTTGAACGCAATCAGATTTAATACTGCCTAAATATTTATTTGTGACAAGTCGTATTATCCATCCATCCATCCATTTTCTGTACACCTCGGTCCCAGGTGGGGTCAGGAGGTGCTGGTGCTTTTCTCCAGCGAACATTTTGGGCGAGAGGCGGGATGCATCCTGGACACGTCGCCAGTCTGTCGACTATTATAAGTCGTATTATCTTATAATACGTCGTATTATCATTCATCATAATTTATTTATCATTATTCTTCATTTATCAGTATCATTACGTTTTCCTAACACTATGCAGCCCTAGGCCAAATCTATTTATAAGGATTTGAGATTTACTTCTGTTTATAGGACCAGCATTTCAAATTAAACATCTTCAAATCTCAGCATGAAATCCCAACACTAGTTCATAATTATTTCCTCAGGTCTAGACAGATTGGAGCAGATCCTCTTTGCAGTCATTGGCTCATTGAAGCCCAGTTTCAAACTCAGACGCCCTATTATCTTTTCCCATCTCTCACATCCTCCCGTCTCCTTCATGTTTACTTTGCTCTGCTTTTGTCTTTCCTCTGCCTCATCCTCTCCAGTCATTCTCCCTGGCAACAGCCTCCACCACTCCCTCCATTCTCACACTGCTCAGGGTGACAGATGTTTGGTTGGCTGGCCTGTCATAATAACTGTGGAGCTGTGTGTCTTGGGTGGTGGCTTTTCTTTGAGCACTTCCTTGCCAGGACAGGACAAGAGTCTGGAGTTACAGCTGAAGGAGAGAAAGATGAGGAGCAGAGGAACAAGCAGGATAAACCTAACCGTTGTGTTTGGTTGATTCCATTTTTTTTTTCTACATAAGTTCTCACAACGCACTTTTTTTTTTTTGTCTTTGTGTAAAAACAGTGAGCATTCACCTCAAGCAAACAGAAGCATAATGACCACTCTCTTGCAAAATTGTGTAAGAAATTCAATAGAAATGTTTTCAAATTAAGATTGAAGCGGATTTACAGATTCCTCTCCTGGTGCTGTTTAATATCACTAAAGGATTAAAGAAATCTGGAGCACCTTTAGCTTTTGCAGGCCAAGAGTGAAAGGCCTAAGCTGGACATCTGTGATCTCTGATCCCTCTGAAGGCTTTGCATCAAGAACTGTAAATCATCAGGAGGTGATATGAGCACGTGGACGTGGGATTACTTTGGAAAAGCTTCTCCTGTCAGATAATACATCAAATATTCTGGAAATAAATACAGTGTCTATATTTCCTCTCTCCAAAAGGAGTGTGTCAATTGCATGGACTATCAGAAATGAAACCGGTCCACTGTAATCTGTGTTTTCTTCCCACTTTTTTATGATTTGAAAAAAAATAAATAAATAACACAGCATTCTTTTGATCATATATTATGAGAAACAAGTCCAAAACCCTTGTATTTATATTGGTACCCTTGGCAATACCCATTTATGTTTAAGTACTAACACTATATGATACAATAAAAAGTTAAGAAGAGCTACATATTTTGTTACTGCAGCATTTTTTTCAAGGACCAACATGCATTTTTGAACAAAAGGACTAAAAAAGGTGGAAAAATAGAAAATGCAACTAGAGGAACACATGAATTATGTTTATACATTATTTCATTTTGCTTTATGGCACTGTGTCCTTTATTTCACAGAAGTGACAGGAAGTAGGGAGGATAGGGGGGCAATGTTAAGCTGCATGCCACACAGCATCACACAAGATGTTGCTGTTTAAAGGGCAAATTGTGTTGGTAGGTTTTCAGACTTTTACGTGTGCACTTCCATGACTTTCTTGTTTCCGGTCTGTTTAGAGACTGCTTTGAAAAACCTCTTAACTTAATCTGAGGTTTTTAAGTCATTGGGTCTGATGTTTCCAGTCCGACAGATGATGGCAGAAGAGTTTATACTCTCCAAAAGACTTATAGAGTCAATGCAGTTCCATGCTCCACACTCTGAAGAACATAGGTTTCTCCATGATCTACATATAATCTATACCGTTTTGTAGGCAGCTTCACTGTTGTGTCCCCATTCCAGTCTTTTTTGTCCAGGTGAATACTGAGGCATTTATACTCCTCCACCACTTCTACTTCTTTTCTCATACTGAGAATAGTGTTTGACCATTTCTATTTTCTTTGAAATTGTTAACTATTTGTTTTGCTTACATTCAATATAAGATTATCATCATGACACACAGTTTTCCACCAGCTCTCTCTTCTCAGCTTATTGTCCATCCCTGATACATCCAGCAACTGCAGAATCATCTGTCATCCATCTTGGTGACTTCTTGGTCTCGTTTCTCTTCAGCCCTGTCTGCTGGGTCCTTTGGTCTTTGTCATTTTGTTAGGTTTTAGTGCTCTTTAACAAAACTCTGAGGCTCTTAGAAAACAGCTACGTCTACACAGTCATTAAAGTATACACAGCTATCCACTTGATTTTCTTTTAGGGTATCAGAATAATAAATAACAACACAAAATTCTACCTGGTGTTCCTGACTTTTATTTCCTTTTCTCAACTCAACTTATGAGAGGTAACACATTAGTTGTGTAACACATCACTACTTTGTGTTACTTTAGCCCCTAAAATCCTAATGAAATACAATAAACCTTGAGATGGAAGCATGAAAAACTGTGGAAACATAGCCAGGTTTTACAGACATCTTCCTGTATGATATCATAAATATAATTTCCTAGAAGCAGTGCAGACAAATTAAAGATGATGTGGGTAATTTCCATAAAAGAGCATCTAAACATTGTACATTTATTGATGTGCTGAAAAAGACTGAGCTTTGAACTTCTCCAAGAAAATTATGTCTTTCAATATACAACTTGTCAAATCTACACTGCTTAGTTTTTATATCCACACTTCAGTATTATAAACTAGATCTAAATTGTGTGTAAATAAGAACATCTTCCAATTTTGTGGGATTTAATTTTTCAGTTTGCTTTTTGTAAAATTACATTAGAAAAATCACAAATAAACTGAAAAGAAGAAGTGCTTTGTTTGGGAGCATATCTGCAGATTCATGCAGGAAATGTTCGTTTTCATGTGTCAAGAGGAATTTTGCATTGTCTTTTGTCTCAGAATCACTGTGCTAAATAAACTGAGCAGAGCTGTTGAAAATGCTTGTTAGAATATAAAAAAAAAGTTACAAATGTTTTAAGATAGGCTTTCACTACAGAAATTCTTCTCCACAATGGAGAGATGTTTAAAAGTGTGGACTTATGTAGAAAAGGATGGATGATTCATATTAGGGGATGAAGTGATGGGAGAGGTTGCAATGTTGGGAAGAGAGGTAGCGAGGGGGCCACAAACCCTTCAAGCCAGTAGGAGGCTGTCTATGCAGAGATTTATTGCTACTCTGAAAGCTGAACCTTGTGCCTCACTGTCAGCCTCCCTCATCTTAAGGCACACACAGTCTCCCAGTAAAACTCATCTTTTATGGCTCATATGTCACCAAAGCAAGTCTGCAGAAATTATGGCTAAAAATTTTTTTTTTTTTTTTTCGAAATGCTGTGATCTACATACTAGAAATCTTAGAAGTTTATTTGTTCTCCCCTGTTGTGAGTAGAGATTTTTTTTTTTTTGGCTTCTGCTGATTTCATAAGAGACCTTTATAAATGTCTTGAGACAGACAAGGGTGGGGGGGTGGGGGGTGGGGGGTGGTGGTGGGGTGGTGGTGGGGGGGGCAGGCGGATGGGCCAGTTTCAGTGTACCAGACCTGCAATAAGCCTTATATCAGCCTGGCTTTACTGTCTTATTGAACACTGAGGTTATCAGTTTACACTGAGCACCAAAGATCCAAGCGCAGAGCAAACTGGAGGGCCCAACTGATGCTTTGCAGAAATATTTCCTCTTCTGTGAATACATGTGATTGGATTACCGCATTTAGAGCTGTGTTTAGGGTGCTTAAATAGGTGGTTCAAGTTTACCATAAGAGATATTTTCAGTCACTTCTAACCCCATGTGCATTTGCGGATTGTTTGCATTCTCTGAGTTTGAAAGCTATTATTTAATTTTGCGGCTTTGCTTCATGAATGTGTAGAGGGACTGCATACATCACAGACTGAGTGAAGGACTTTTCATAGTTAATGAAACTGGGGTGTAGCAGGACACACAGAGAAATGATGTTCACCACCTCACCTTTGCAGCAGTCAACAACCCTGTGTGCTTCTGGCAGACAGTTACGTAAGGAAGATGTGGCGAAAGGTTGCCATGTCTTCTGAATCAGGAGAAAATCCACACAGATGTGTGAAGCAGCGATGCAGGTAGGTGGCGCGTCCACCTGCTGATCCCAGAAGTTGCTTCTTATTGTTCGTCCTTTATTTATTGATAATAAAGAGCTGGTCATATTGATCGGCACAAATGTCAATGTTGTTTAAAGGTATACTGAACAAAAACTTGGAAGGCAGCATCATCTTGTTTAGAACTTTAATTGAAACACAGAAGAATTTTTTTGTTGTTGTTGTAGTCTAATGCTCAAGTGTTTGGGAAGAATATTTAGGATTTGCGCAGTCAGAAGAAGAAATGTGTGTGTGTATTATTGAAAAGAAACATCAAAGGCTTATTTTCTGAATCCGGTATAGACAAGTGAACAGCCTTATGAAATATGACAGGTTTTTCCTCCTGATCACCTCCAAGGGACTTCCTGCTGATAAATATTAGAAAATTACTTTCAATTATTGGCTGTCAAAATGGGTACAAAACATCCTCCTGGCAGAAGTGAATCGTTGCAGTCAGAATGAAACCTTTATACCTGGAAACGTCTGGTTGGAAACAACCTAACTTTATTGTTTTTCAGTTTTAGGGACAGGGGCTTTGTGATTCATTATTAAAGTGCTTGTAGTGTAGAAATACAACAGATGTTTTTAATGGACATTAGGATTAACAGGTCCCTGTCTTTATTTGTCCATCAAAATATTAAAAAATTTAATTGCTTAAAAATGTAGCCTAAACAAGAATATCAGGCATTCTTAAGGGGGAATAGATCATTATCCTGTCTAGTGGCTGAAAGAAATGAGCCTCTTTGCCAGATCTTGTTTACACCCAAGAAACAAAGTCAGTGTTAGGTGTACTACTAATTGGGTCACTATTTACTCCTTAAATGTACTTACTTTAAAGGATGCATTTTATTGCAAAATGTTTCAACCCTTGCCTAAATTAAAGCACAAAAGGAATCCATTAAAGCGTTTACACATCTTTACCAGGGTGTGAATAAATGCAGCTGGGATTGTATTTTTTTGTTGTTGTTGTTGTTTTACATAGACATTTTTTTATTAATAGCAATCCTAAATAATTAACAACCATGTGATTATAAGTAGCTGTAGTTCAATGTGATCTACAGACAGAAAGTGAACCACCGGCTGCAGCATTTAGAGCTGTCTCCTGGTAGCTGAGAAATAATGAGCGTTCATTATGGAGACATTGTTTTGGACAGCGTGACATGTTGCTACCGGCCCGAATGCAGCAGCCGCAGCATTAACAATCCATCGTCCAAGCTTCTTATCACCTTGACAACCCATAAAGCTGTCACCGAGGAGACAAAATGTTCTGGTATGTGACCAAAAGGTGTGTGCAAGTGTGTGTGTCTTCACCTAAAATACAGCCTTGAGCTCAGGCGGTGAGTAATGAGCTCAAAGTCTACTCCACTCCTATAACAAAGCAATACAATTAAAAAAGAAATACACAAAATAATTTTAATAGGTCTCTGTTGGGAAACCGTGTGTTAAAGTCACACAAGTCTGTTTCAATTTCAGGATGTAAAGCGGTTGACTGGTAAAATGGGCTAAGGAGGTTCAACTATTATACCAAAGTCTCCTTACATTTGACCTTTTCTGCTGTGTTTCTTCATGCTCAATAAATAATAACATTTCATTTAAATCCATAATCTGGAGCAGACTGAACCCCCATTCAGTCATGTCTACACAATCTTTTCTTCTCAGCCTGTTTGCTTTAAAGTCCTTCGAGACTTTACAGTCAACACTCTGAATGAGATAATGTAGAAAGCTTACAAAGAACTTCATGTGAAGTGCATATCGCTGAAGGTTTTCTTGGTGAACAGCTTCTGAATCACTTTCCACCTTGAAATATATGTCACAGTTCTCCATTAGCCTGTCAGTGGTGAGACAGGAAGAATCTGTGGATTGAGTGTTTTGCAATTTGGAGAGAATACTAACTAAATTTTTAAAAATAGCTCAGTGACTGGCTTTTCTATATTAGAGTCCATTTCGTGGTTTTGGGTTTATGCATACCTCGAATTAGACCAGTTGGTAGGAATTGATCAACAAAGATTAAAAATAAGGGGCATTAAGTCAGTGAGAAAAAAAAAAAATGGTTTGCCAAAGTAAGTGGCCGTGTTGCATGCAGTCAATTGATAGTTCAATGAATGCAGGTGCAAAAGTGGTGCAGACCACCTTATTCAAATGGAGGGTGTCGAAGAGCGAAGTGGGCATAAAGGAAAGATGAAGTTGAAAGTCATTATGCTGGACATATAGTAATAATAATAAAAATAATACGTTTAATTTAGCTAACTATATAACATGGTACAACACTAGATAAAAAAAAAAAAATTAAAAATGATCAAAATAAAAATACATTTGGTTTCACAGCCCCCACACCATTCTTCTCAAACTCTTACTTCCAATCTTCTGTGACAATTTGTCCATAGTTTTCCCATCAGCACATCCCTAGTTTAAATTTGTTGTTTAACCTTAATTTTTTTTCTTCATTATATTATTTTAGGCTGTACAAAACCCTTAAGTGTTCACGTTATTTAAATTTCATCCCCTTCATTTCTTTTCTTTTTTTTTTAGAATTAGGATTTCAGGGTGACAATTCTGCCATGGAGCTACACTCTCTATAGTCTAAAGGCATTGTGTTGAAAATACCAAATAGGTCCATGACTCTATCACCATCGAGAGTCAGAGGCAGTCATCTTGTATGCAAATCATAGTGATGTCCACACCTTCTTACCAAAGGTTGCTGCTCAGGAGTAAAGTGTTGCTTGACCCAAATTATTATCGCCATTCTCTGTCTCCTGTTATGCTGTTGTTACTCTGTCAAACAACCCTCTCTTCCAGCATAGTATTCAGCAGGCAACCAGACATTCTTGACATTTTGCAAAGGTTGAAAAGACAAAGAACCTTTGTCTCCTAATAAGGCCACACTCCATACCCCACCTGAATGAAAACACAGGGCAAGCAGGAGCCATGTGAGTGAGAAGGGTTACATGTAAGGTGAGAGTGTGTGTGAGATGGTCAGGGGGGTAAAGACTAGTAGCAATAAATGGAAATAAAAGCTGCTCTTAAGAAAAGGAAACGAGGGTTTGTGTATGATTGAGAAAAGGTTTTAGGCTAAAAATCCCACCTAACGTTGACATTTTCTTTTTT
The DNA here is from genome assembly GCA_010277075.1 of Poeciliopsis retropinna. Classification (NCBI taxonomy): domain Eukaryota; kingdom Metazoa; phylum Chordata; class Actinopteri; order Cyprinodontiformes; family Poeciliidae; genus Poeciliopsis; species Poeciliopsis retropinna. The sequence goes on along the minus strand of VMRM01000015.1, from coordinate 12,370,167 downwards.
CATTTTTACCATCAGTTCCTGGCAGTTCTTTGCAGAAGCATCCTTAACTCTGAACTTTTGTTTTGCATTTTGTCCTGTTCCAAACATAATCTTCAGTCCTATTTACTTTGATTCTTCTAAATCAGTGCAACTATTGTGCATGCAGAAGCCACCTGATTAGGAAAGACCATTTGTGGCTGATTTAATCACAGCACAAATCCAGCATTTCTTTAAAAGTATCAGAGATTTGTACCTAGAATGCAAATAAAAAAAATACAATGTCTTTTTGTATTAGTAGTTTGACAGGATAAAGCCAAAGATAGAAGGTAAAGCCATGCATTAAATGTTCTAGGTAAGAAATCAAACCTGCAACAAGAACTGTAACCTCAACATGAGGGGTGTCTGCCACCCCAATCAGCCACCCAGTTGTGGACAGCTTTAAAAAAGATATTGTAAAACATGTCAATATGTGAAACTGGAAACAGTACGGTGCACCCACCTAAGCTGGCAAGTTTTGCAAGGAGAACTGTTATCAAAGAAGAAGCCAAAATGCCCGCAATATGAAATGATGATCACACTGTGGGCCTGTTTTGCTTCAACGGGAACAGGGAACCTTGCCAATGCCAAAGACGATGAGAAAGGTTTCTGGAGATGCAGGAAGGTGGTTGGAGCCGATGGGAAAATAGATGAGACTAAACACAAGCTAATCCTTTACAAGAACACCTAACACTCAGGCAGAAGTTCACTTTTCAGCGAAAAATCAACCCATGCATACAAATCTCCGTGTAGCAGCTAAGATTGAATAATTTCAATCTTAGCTGCTACACGTACATAAATGGTTCATTGAAAGTCTACTTAATATAATTATGGTGTTCTTTGTGTGGAAATCTCACATAAAATTCCTCATTAAATACACTGAGGCTTTTTTCTTGTAATCTGATAAAATGTGTCTCTAAACACTTTTGCAAGGACTTGTATCTGGATTCTGTCAGTGATAAGAGGCTAATGTGAGTTGTGGCAGTAAGAAACAAAGTAGTACAGCTTTGCTTCACCCCCCAGTCACCACATCAAACTCGGATGAAGACGGAAAGCCTGAATGGAAACTCGCAAGAGCCAAGGTCCTTCTGCTCTTCTCTCATCTCCATCTCTCATCCATCAAACCCCTCGACGCTGATTCTCACCTCCCTCAATCTCTCTTCTGCCTTATTGCTCCATGACTTTTTTTTTTTTTTTCCTGCTGAAGTTCTTGATGTAAAACAGCTGCAGTAATAGAAAATAGTGATTTTGCAAGTCTGGGCAAGGACATAGATGCAATGAAATGGGGATATTTGATGGTTTAACACGTTAGCTGATTGTTGTGTATGCGTTAGTTTAAGCGAGCTACCAATTCTAATCATTTCTGGCCTTATGCTATGCAGCATAATATGGTCTAATTTGTTTTCAAAGTGCTAAGTTAAGAAGTTAAAAGACATAACAATTTTATTCTTTTTTTGCCCCTTTCACCTTACATAAATAAGAGGTAAAAATATCTCAATCTGTTTCCTGAAGCAAATATAGCGGTCATGACATCAGGGTCCTTAAAGGCAGCTATAACTAGGAAAAAGCCAAGTTGTTGTGATGTAAACCACCTAAAATGCCGATTTCTGTGCTAACAAGCAGGAGCAGTATTCAGTGTCTGTATATTATTGTTTCTCTTTGCCCCCACCTCCTATTTTTCTGCTTCTGTGCTGGTGTTCTTTCACTCGCTGGAATGTGGGCAGATATGGGATAATAGTCAGACTTTCAAATTAATTCTGCTCGCGACTCAGGAGCCAACGTTAGCCACGTGTTTGTTGTTTTACCCATGAGCCCATTGTCTTGGAAACGTTGCATAAGAGGGAGTGGGAAAGCAGGATGCCCCTTGCTGATTGGGAGACAAGGTGGCGGATCTATCTCTCTTTCTCTCCCCCTCCTTTCCCACCTGTCTTTCTCTTGAGTCTCTGTCTTTTTTTTTTTTCTTTTTTTTTTTGCTCCATTTGATGCTCACTTCAACTCAAGGTGTCAGAGCTCTGCTGGTTCCATAATGTTGCACTTTGAACCTCTCGCCCCCTCTAAATAAAGCTCCACGGTCAGTCGGTCCTGCTGCCCGGCTTCAGCTAAATTAAAGCTCATGCTGCAACAGTGATTTATAGCCCAATCGGAAATGTTTGTTCACAGAGTGCTCACACACCCACACCTGCTAACACACCCACACAGCATCTCTTTGAGCTGCATTTTGAAGCCTTGAAGTCAACAATGATGGTGCTTTATTAAATCCACCTGTGTTGTATGAATTGGCCGCCCATGGCCTTTGCATGAGCACAGGACTAGCAGGTAAAGGAACGATGACCCTGGCTCTGGAGACAAGACGCTTTATATTCTTTACTGGCTTTAGCTTATTATCTGACTTGACAGGATTAAACTGGAGCTTAAAATGTAGTTTACTTTACAACACACAAGGTTTAATTGATTACACAAGATAAGTAGTTCATAGTTGCAAAGGAAAAAGAAAAGATGCATATTTTTTAAATATATTTTAAAATAAAAGTCTGAAAATTGTGTCATGCATACTTGTTTAATACATGACTGAACCTCTATTAAGTGTAATTACAGTAAAACATCTGTTAGGTTTTGTACATCAAAGTTATAGACTTTTTTATGGATCTTCATGTATTTATCAATATCCATCTTGCTAATTTTCCAAAATGTTCAGTTTTAGTCTCACATAACCCAACATTTTCTTGCTGTGTGTCAGGCCTCTGTTATGGTAACAGAGGTATAACACAACAATCTTCCACCAAAGATTCTTCCTTCTTGCCATTCTTCCAAAAAGACCGAACAGTTGTTCTGTCTACAGATTTTTCTACCTAAGCTGCAAATCTCTGCAACTCCTCCACAGTTATAATCTCTGTTTTTTTAATTTTTCATTTAAGCTCTCTTTAAAAGGCTTTTAACTTCATCATTTTAACTGCTGAAGTCCAAAGGCACACAGGTGAGCTCTGTTTAAGGGACTAAAGACAACTCATTGCACTTTTTTTCAGGTAATAAAGTAAAAAGGGATTGAAATAAATCCACACCAAACTTTTCAGATTTTGATTTTGAAAATCTTCCGTCCACTTCACAACTATGCAAGTGTTGATCTATTACATAAATACCCAAAAAATACAATGAAGTTTATGGTTGAATTTATCTAAATATGCAAAATGGCGATGAACATAAATGCTTTTCTGATGTACTTTACCTGTAAGAAGACGAGTAGATATAACCTCAGAGTGAGTTTCCTGTGTAATTCGCATTTTTCATGTAGTTTAGTAAGCCAAGGAAAGAGCAGAGTGGGCAGCCCCTGTGTGAAGGAGCTGTCTTAATCCATGTGTTTAGCAAGCACCATCTGTTCCTTTTATTCAGATGGGAGTAGAAATATTTGGTTGATTAGGAGAGGATCCGTGAAGGATAGCCGCACCGTTACCAATGGTTACAAAGGACACACATGCTCGATTCTGTCAACTGGTGTCTTGGAGAGCAAACGGGAGACAGACACAGACATCGCATATGTGTCCCAGTTTGAACACACAAGATGCAAAAGTGTTCAAAACAGCTGAAGACTGCGCAGAGAATTTGATTGTTACACAGTAAGATGTTTAGAGAAATAGCATGTTTATTAGTACTATCAGTGTTATTTAGGTCAGGCGTTAAAACAAGGTCAACTTTTGTCTTTTATTGCAAATGTAGACGCTTTCAATAATGGGGTCTTTTCATGTAAGATGGTGTGTGTCTGGTACTTCAAAATGTACACGCGGATAAACATGCAGGACATTTTTGATTTGCTTAAAATGGGAATGTGCTTACTTAACAAAAATATATTTTCTTGAAATTTGCCATGTGATTTATACTTGTTTGTTTTACACATTCTTCTCTCAGCGTACTCAATGTGTTTTCTAAAAGATGTACATCTAGCAGCTGAGACGGACACGAAGTAAGTTTGGATTTTGAGCCAAGTGAATAGTTCCTACAGTTATTTGGCCTCATTTTTCCGCCCTGCTGAGAAACCTGTCATTTTATTTAAAATGCGTTTGCATGTACAGGTAGACAGATTCAGTATAAGTACAGTATAAAAGGTGTGTTTTTGTGTGCTCCATGTCATTAGGTGCTGACCTGGGTGGTCTCATGGATCTGGAGTCTCTGTACCGTGGCGTGCAGCAGAGCATCAACAACACACGGGCCTCACGGGTGCGCCGGCAGAGTCTGGACAGAGCCTACAACATCGAGGTGCTGCTGGGTGTCGATGACTCTGTGGTCCAGTTCCACGGGAAGGAGCATGTGCAAAAGTACCTGCTCACACTCATGAACATCGTAAGTGTCCTGCTCTCTGGGTTTTAGTTGGATCAGACAAAGTTTTCCAGATGTCTGAAACCCACACCTGTTCTCCTGCTTTAGATTGAATTAAATTAAAATATTCTTCCATTTGAGTTGAAAAGAAAGTCACAGAGAGGTCAAAGAAACATAGACAGACAGACACACATGCACACACAAACACAATGAATGGGGATTCAATTCCCCTCCTACATGTGAAAGGATTACTTGCAATCAGCCACAGGTAATCCTTTCTTCTCTGTCTGAATATGATGAGATTTCATTTGTGTATAAGTGTGTGTGTCTGCAAGGTGCTCTGTCTGTGCTAAAGGGGCTTCCACATATCTTTTCATCAGGATTTGTGTTATATCATCATTGTGTGTGTGTGTGTGTGTGTGTGTGAGAGAGAGAGAGAGAGAGAGAGAGAGAGAGACAGAAAGATGCAGAAACAGCAGGTAGTCTGCTCTGGGCCACAACAACACTTAGCACTCACGCTCCCAGGTGTTGTCACAAGTGTGCGTGTACATGTGTGCGTGAGCTTGAGTGTCACACTCCCCACTCCACACTTTAATCTTTGCAAATTAAACCTGTGGTGAGAGTGGTGTTTCCATGCATCCATTTATGTGTGTGTTTGTGCGAGTGCCGCTGTTTGCTTTTGCTTGTACTGCGACCCCACTGCGCCAGGAACCAGCCTCCGACTGTTAAGCAGGTGCAGGCGCAGAGCTGCAAATCCTACCACATCTCTGTGGTAGGAGGTAGGGAGCCGTTGCTCCCTACCTCCCCTTTTTAGATATTTGTTAGACAATATAGGCGAAGGGAATACGCAGCCCTGTCGCAGCCCTGCTTTAATCTGCGGGGAAGAGATGGAGAGAAAGGGGGGAAAGGAGTATTTTAAACTGCGCATTTGGAATAAATTACTGACAGCCAGATAAACAGAAATAAATAAATAAGGGTTTCCTCCCACGCGTGGCATCTGGGCGACTTTCTTCTTGAAAGTTTGCTTTGCTCACTTCAGGATGGGTGTGCGATGTCTGACTCTCTGCCTCTCTCTGTCTTTCTCTCTCTCTCCCCAGCTGTCAGCAGCACTGCTTGGGTAGTTTTATGGCAACAAATCTGCATCAGTGTGAAAAAACTTTAGAAATATAATGCAAGAGGTAGGAAAGGTTTACAAGAGAACAATTTTGGTGAAAAAGAACATTTTGGAAAATGACAAGCTATTGTGAAAGTTAAACAAAGTCCCATAAACACAATAGAACAATGGGTAATTTGCCTATTTTTTACGTCCCTTTATTCATCTACTTTTGAAGCATCTGATGTATTTACATTAAATGGCAAAATGTATAACCCCGCCTCTCGCCCGGAATGCAGCTGGAAATAGGCACCAGCAACTCCCGACCCCATTAGGGACAAGGGTGAAAAAAAATGGATGGATGGATGGATGGATGGCAAAATGTATAATAGAGCATAATCATAAAAAAAGGCTGAAAAACTGACAAAATTAGCTAAAGCTAATGGTCATTTTGTTTTGGTATGTGGTTAACATTTTTGAGTTTCCAACATATTAAAGTTTGTATTTGGCCAGTTTTACGGTAGGTACACAGATATTTCACATGGATATTTCAATATCAGCACAAAATCCTTTGTATTCTTACTGACATTAACCAATTTCTTTCATTATTGGCAATGGTCAGTACCTAGAAAATATTAGCTCTGCACAGTAAAAATGGTAGCAGAAGAAGATTTACTGCAGCATTTACACAGCATAAAACATGAAAAATTAACCTAACCTGAGCAAAATGTTTATAAGGTAACTTTTATAATATAATTTGTTAACAAGGCCTTAGAAATTATTTTCAAAAATCTTGTTTTCCTTGAAGTTATTTTCACCCTTTTCGTCTTGCATATTTTCGTAATGCGATCATTTTCCAGCTCTGCTTCTTTCACCTTTGTATGTCCACCTGTATGTTATAGAGAACTCTGCAGAGGGCCAAGGGCCAAGGTGGATCATCTGTTTGTGTTTGTGTCTGCTGAAGTGCAGAAAATAATTGACATTACTGCTGTCTGCAGGACATCAAAGCACGCCTACAGAAAACCATTGAGTCCTGTCTGCAAAGTTCAGCAGGAGTGTCAAAATCTGTGTGTGCGCGTGTTTGCCCGCGTGTGGGGGTGTGTGGGTGTGTTTATTTGCATGTGCATGGTAGACTAAATGTGTCTTTGTTTGTATTCTGTGCTTCCCACTAATTTCCCATGTGTTTTCTTCTCTTTTTTTCCCGCTGTATTAATAGGCTCACAATTTCTCCAACCAAATGAAAATTCGAATAATCTTTGCAGTGACTGTATTTTGTTAAATCGCTATCTTGTTTTTACCTGATTTTTCTTGAAACGTGTTGCTGCTACAACAACGTGGCAGTAATCCCCAAAGTTGTTGGCAAACTGACAAAAAACAACAACAACAAAAACAGCAGGATCCAGCAAAGAAAACTCCTTTTATTTCTAGGTTATTTGAGTGTGTTACGAAATTAGATCTTGTTTTATACAAGGCAACCTGAGAGCTAGAAGTTAGTTGAATGAATTAGAAAGTAGTCCATCCTGTTAGCATGAGGCTGAGTGAAGCTAATATTGGGTCATTGCTGCAACAATAGAGTAGCAATTACATATATTTCATAGCAGTAGTACCTGAGGGTGGTATGTATGGTGTCTGTATTTTCTGATGCTTATGAATTTTATCAATGTTTTCTAAAAATCATTGCCAATCTAATTGAAAAGCTAATAAAAATGTCACATGCTAAGCAAGATGATGACAACCATTGACTTGATGGATCACACCTCTTGGATTTGACTTGATTTTTCTTGTAAAGACCATTTTTGTTAATTATAAATATACAATTTGATTAGAACTAAAGTTATTCTAGAACATTCACTTATACTGCATTGTTTTTGGGGGTTAGGGTTGTTCTCAAATTAACACTGAATTTAGCACCGTGTGCATTATTTAAAACAAAAATGGAAGTGAGTTACTCCTCTGGGTTCTGTAGGAGCCATGTTTCATGTGATGTGTTTTTATATGGCACTAGAATATTCCAGGGCTAAACAAAACAGTGATAAACTAAAGAACTTGAGGTAATCTGTCTGTCTACCTGTCTCTCATTCATTAGTAAGACCTTTAGAAAGGAGCCACAACACGTTAATCACTCCCTCCAAGTATATTAATAGTCACTGCTGAAAAGGGTGGTTTGTTTATCTGTGCATTTTTAATTTTGATGAGCCCTATTAGTAAACTGATCTGCATTTTGTCTGCCTCTGTTATGTGTGGTAATTATCATTTGTGTAAAGGTTGCAGGAGATCATCAAAATCATTCTTTTTTTTTTCTTTACAAAACCTTGTGGAGTCAGTGAATAGACACACTAATACATGAAGGAAGAAGGTAGGAAAGCAAGTGCACTACAGGTAAGAAGAGACTTGTTAGCTTGTGACAGATACTTGGTTTAAAAGCCACCAAAGTTCATGGGCTCAGCATAGTAATCCCAGTTGTGTTGACTAAAAGAGGTAGAAAAGTCATGGCAAGTCTTATCTAATTTATGGGACAGTTTTGCCAGGTTTTGTTTGATTGCTCCATCCTGTCTCATCAGCAGCTGACAGTAATTTGTAAAACAAATTTTCCAAAATGACTAAATAAAACGTTTTGCACCTTCAGTGACAACAGTAAATACAGTGACACCAAGTTTTAAGGCACTGTGTTGATAAACATATTTTTTCCACATTTTCCAAAATGACAATGAAACTATTTTACCTGTTAAACTGTTCACCATAAGTGGTAACAAAAATTAAAATCCAAATAAAAAAAAATGTTTTAAAAAAATGCATGTTCAAGTATATAAGCAGGCATTGTGTGGCGGGAAAGTTTTGTTTTTTTTGTTTTTTTCTTTTCTATTTTTATTTTTATATTAAGGTATTCTGATTTACACCTGTGCTCTGGTACCAAACATTCATGTTTAACTTTGCACACGAAAAAATGTGTAGGGAAAATAAGATGTAAATAAGTCGAAATTTCTTTCTCGTTAGACTTGAATCAATGCTACCCTGGTAAACTCGAAGTCAACTGGCCCTAACTGGCTTAGCTGTTGTCAAGGAAACAACACAGACTGACCCACCCAGATGTCCACTTCTATCAAACAAACACGACATACAAACAGATGCTGTATGACTTCTTCACATATAATTTTAAGCTCCCAAGTTGACAAGTGTGTGAGACAAAAGTTATAAAACCTGGCAGCAATACCAAGATGGGTTGGACAAAACATGAACAACACGGACATGCAGGTTCTCCATCAATTAATTTTGAAGCTATTATGGGATACTAATTAGCATAATTAAATAAGTATTCATTAAGGCACAGTGAATATGTTTGCTACAGAAAAACACATCTATGTTGAAAAGTAAAGATGTAGGACAGGGTTTCTTTTCCATTAATATCATGAAATTTGACAAATGAAATTTGAAAGAAGAACCACATGATTTGTATTAGAAAACCTTCTTTTTCAGAGAAAGAGAGACAGCAAAACGCATGCATGGTCTGTCTGTTAAGTGTGTTGCATTTGTACATTAATCAAATGATCAAAATGAGAGTGAAGGGTGTCTTTGTTGAGAACAAATAGCAATATTGGTTCTTTCCTACGGTATCTACTATGTGTGGACACAATTCTGGTTAATTTAAAATATGTCAAATCTGTAGAACAGTCAAAATATTGGACATTCCTGATTGAATATTGATTAGACTAATTTTAGCCAAATCAAGTCAAATTTGATTTGATGAGCAAACAGTTGAATCTTGCCAAAGTGCTTCACAAGTCCGGAGTTTGCCTTGTAAACAACTGCTACAAGGCAAAGCTGGTTTAAATCTTAAAATAAACAAATGAGAAATTACTTATATCTTCTGCACAGCACAAGGATTTAATTTTATTAAAAGTTGCAGTTGTGCCATCACAAACTAAGTTCAATGCATACAAATCCGTTTTCGGGAGACATTTCATTTCAGGAATAAATCTCAAGTGTATTGTGAAATTATGTTAAATATTATTTACTCCTTAAGGAAATGTAAGTAAATACTGAGCTCAGTACTAAGTGTACATACAAAGAATGTATGACATCGATGATAATGGCCCTCTAAACTGTAACCGCTTTAGGAGGACCAGGTATAATGCTTCTGCAGTAGTAAAGTCGGTAAGCGTTGTAAAAGCATATGTAATGTTCTCTGCTAGTTGTTTACAAGACCCAAACAACTATTATTCCATTTTTACTGCTTTACAGAGAGCTAACTTTGCTGCTGATCACACTTAGGAGTGCTTGTCCTTGCTAAGCTCCATTCCACATGGCAATCAAAACACAGAATAAAATCCTCACATAAACCCAAACAAGACACTTGATAAAATATTTATTCCAAGCTTTCACTATATCCACTTTATGCTGTACTGACTCGGAGGAGGATGAAAAGCATCTTAGCAGTCATTGTGTGAGAGGCAAGGTCCACTCTGAAGTTGAATATTATATAAAAATTTCGGACTTTCAATACAGTGCTTCTCTCAGTTGGGGACATAAATCGAGCCCCTGCAGGTTAGATTATAACAACCAGAAAAAAAGTACCCTCACCACCGTTTTTAATCAGGTTGGCTACGCCGACTCCATGCTACAGAAAATTCTACACTGCTTGTATCATCAGTTAAAGATATAAGTAAGCATCAAATATCAAATTTTCAACCAGAACAGAGGAACATGAATCCTGTTTGGCTTTTCTCACAATTTCAGGTCATGTTTAAATTGCGTTTTCTTGTCTTATCTGTGTCTTTGCTTGCTATTCCCATGTGTGTCAAAAAAAAAAAAAAAGAAAAAGATCTTGCTCCCTAAAACTGCATTTTAAGCACTTCTGTTTTTCTAAGAGTTTCCAGCCAACCCAAAACAGAGAAGCAGACGTCCCGGAAGACGGAAAAGATTTGAAGCAGTCAGAAGACTTCACTCTTTAAACAGCTGCAAAGCAACTTTGAGTGCTAGGTAGAGGACCAGGGGTGGGCGAGATCTGTTCAGAGATGCTTAAGGCTACAGACATTGCTGGAACATTGTTGATATCCCTCTTCAGTGTTACATGGAAGACTGAGACAACAACACCCGTAAGGAGAAAAACCAGTTTGGTGGTCCCAGTTTTTAAGTAAGGGAACCTGAGAGTGTGTTACAGCTATTGAAGAGTCTGTTGTCAGACTGCCTGTGAAAGCTTACCGTAGGACAGGACACTCCAACTGATTGTTGAAGCTTGAGATTAGGAGGATCATTTGACCAAATCCTTACTCTGAAATTAACCAATTGCTAATGAAGTTATGGAAGTTTGTTTTTCTGGCCCAAATAGGTGTAGACTTGAAGAAGGTTTTCAACCATATCTCTTGTGATGTTTTTTAGGTGGATTGCTTACACAAAGTTATAGTTGTGACATAATTCTCAAAAAGTCAAAGCTTGTTACCAGTGCAGAACATGGGAAATGGATACACAAATTGGGACTTTGTCTGCAGTAACGCGGGTCTGGTTTTGAACTGGTGATAGAAAAAGTTTAAGCTCCATGTACCTGTGGACATTCATATGGGCCTGCTTTCCCCCAAAACCCATACGGTGAACCATCATAACTTTGTTTTTGACACATTTTTCTTTTAGATTTTCATGTGAAAGAGGCCTTGTAAGGCTGAAATAAAAATAAAAAATAAAAAAGGGAGGGGCCATTACTTAAGGAGTTTTAGCTGTTGTTGCAAGAATATGACTCATTTTATTACAGTTCAGTTATTTTGTTTTCTTGTTCAAACATGCTGATACAATTAAGTGAATTATTTCCGCTTAGTTGTTAACAAATAGGTTTTATTGGTATTGTGTCATTCTCAATAGGAGGTTTGCCTTGCTCCTTTTCATTTAAATGAAAAGGAGCAAAATCTAGCTTTTTTTCTTATCCTCTTCTTTCAATGGTAATTGTTTCTCTGCTTCTTCGGGATATAGCTGCTTTCTAAGAACTCATTCCTTTTCAAGCTCTTCTCTGCATGTTTTCCCCACTGCATTTAGCTTCCTTCCTCTGTTCCTTTGCCTCTCGGTCTACGTTCGAAGCATTCCACAGCTTCCCCTCAGCTTCCACTCATACCTGTCTTTGCTCCATGTCTCTGCAGTGTTTCCTTCTTATCACCGCACCTCTCTGTGGGCAGAGTTTGTGTGCGCGTATGCGTGTGTGTGTCTGCAGCATGTCCATCAGCCGTCTCATTATGGCTGTCTGTTTTTACATCCCTTTGCCTCATTAAGCACCAAACACAGTCACTAAGGACAGCAGGCCTTGACTTTAGTGCCAATTTTTCTCTCTCTCTTTGGCTTTGTGTCTCTGTGTGTCAAAGTGTGTGTGCCAAAAGAGTGCTCTCTGCATTTCCCTTGATACACATTACCTTGTTTCCTTGCATTAGGCACTTTCCATCCTTTGCATCTTCTTCATCTCCTCTTCATCTTTGCTCATGGGAGCTCAAATTTTCTTACAAGCTCCTAATTGTTTCTTGTTCCTTTATCTCCCACATTTGTTAGTCCTAAATAATATATTTCTTGGAGTGGGGTATTTATCACCTCTTATTAGGGTGTTCTTTAAAAAAAAAGGTTGAAATAGGCAACTGACTGACTTATTTTAATTAAAAATTATTTTAAACTTCTTGGCCAGTTGAGCAGTTTTGAATCAAAAGTCTTCGGTAAGGACTGTTTTGGATGATCCAAGTTGTCCTTCAGTACACAAGAGACCATTTTTTTTATGTTGCAACTAGAAACTAGAAACGTCATAACACTGTCGCCAACTCTTCAGCAAGAAAAGTAGCTGCTGGTTGTCTCAAAAGTCATTACTAGTCACCAGATAATGCCGTTGTTTAATTTTAATATTTGGTCTTGAGAGATCTGGGGAGTGAAATGCGCCCTCGTATGTGGGAGCCTTGATCCAGCAGAGCCTGGACACTTTATGTACATGTGAGGCGATTTCTCAATGACCACTGTTTTTTAATATATTTTGCTATTAAAGACATCCTTATTTTTCACCTGATTTTAATAGCAGGTAATAAAATTGACAATTTTTAGAAATATAGATATTTAAGAGGCAATTTAGAAAACCATAAAGTCATAAAAGTAGTGACATAATATTTTTCAGTCTGGTTAAACTAATTTACAAACGTGAAGCTGAGCTTAGATATGACTAAAAGAGGAAAATTCCATCCATGTGGATTGATTTTTATGAAAATGCAAAGAAAAGTCAAAATGTATTTTTAACCAAACTGTTGTTATAATGGCACCTAAAACGCAAACCACATCAAATGAGCAAAATGCACCACCTTTATTCAGTTTTATCATGGTGTCAGATAAAACTGATGTGTCACATTTAACTTTAAGCTTAGAAAAATGTGATCCTATGGGGTCCACTCTCCTCCATGTTGTTGATGTTCCTATGCTTTAGATTTTACAGTCTCTGTGAAGGTCATGAGGGTTGTTATTATGTTTGGTGAACCATTTCTCTATTGTTTTGACCAGATGTTATGCATCATTTCCCTGCTTAAAAGACCCACTGATGACCAATTTTCAGTTTTCTCTCAGAGGTCATAGTGTTATATTAAAAATGTCCTGGTATCAACAGGAGTTCCTAATGTCATGAACTCTAACAAGGTCTACCAAATCCATTGACAGAAACGTTGCCCCACAGCATACCTAACAGTGTTCATGCATTGCTTTTCCATTTTAATCTTTCATTTTTAAACCAACCATGCCAGAGGATTGTGTTGTTGTCTTAGATACATCTGAACAACAGTGTGAATCCAGTTGGTCTCGTACAACTTCACGACAGAAAATGCTTATTCAACGTTTTATCTACTTGTGCATCTCATTTAATAGCTTTTGCCTTTTGTGTTTGCTTTTGTGGTTCCAGGTGAACGAAATCTACCATGACGATTCTTTGGGAGCAAAAATCAATGTGGTGCTGGTGCGGATAATCATGCTGGGCTATGGCAAGGTGAGACCTGACAGAACTTGAAGTCCTGCTGAGAAAACAACTGAACCGCAGTTCATGAAGCACTTATGCTTTAGAACAACAGGATTTGGGCTCACCCTGTTTGTCTTTTTGTTTCTATGTCAGCACTATCCATGACACAGGGATTTCGCTACTCCTCCTTTAAGTACCTGAAGCAAACTTATAAACAGATATACAACACACACATCCAGTCATCAGGACACACACACAGACTGATGCCCAGAGCTTGTTATTCCAGTGGACTGAGCAAAAGAGGAACTAAAAGCATGCAGCATCTCAGGGGAGTTTTTCCAAGTCGCACGCCTTCACAGTTCACCACCAAAGCACACAGAAACTCTGGCCATTATGCAATCACTGTTCTACCTAGCAGGTTGCCGCACAGAATCACCTCCAGTCTAGACAAAGGTAAGTAATCAATGACAGCTCTCCTTCATTCATAAAGAATAAAGGCAGTAGGGGCAGCATCCCTTTCTTCCTCGTTGTAACTTTATCTGCATGCCTGTGCTGAGAAGCATGGCAGGATGCTGAATGGCAGGAATGATGGGATTACCCATTGAATAGCACATGTGATTTTATTGGTGGATAGGTGTTCTCCGATGTTCTTCCACTGTTCCTGCCCGTACAGCCCCAATAGAAGTGAGGAACAACACACACACACACACAGGCTACAATGCATTGGTCATTCAGGGCCAGCCCCTGTGCAGCTTCACTCAAAGCTTTGGCTGTCCATCATTCCCAATTACCACAGCAACAGAGCTGCACCCAGACAGCCTGCAGAGTGACTGTGTGACCCTGAATGCAGCCACACTTTACTCACACACAGTCACTGCGCTACATTTACACCCATCGCACCGTTGCAGAAACACTTTTTGGGATCATCAAAACAATGCACTCAAACACACGTAGGCAACTTGAAAATGGTGCACACATACAGGCTACACCGTCTAAATGATGGCTGAGCCGAGTGCATACTTAGCACTCCATCAAGTGTGCAGAGGCAGGCCATATGTCTCGTTCATGTTGCATTCCTTTTGTGAACCAACTGCACCTTAGGCATGTGTTCAAACACTGAGCAAAAAGGAGGCAAAGCAAGAGATATGAAGAGATATGCAAGAGATATGTTATCACTGTTAACTGATAACAGTTAAGTGAAGATCATAGAGGGAACATATTAGATAAGGAAATATAGCTCTAAAGGAGTCTGGTTAGGGTTTTTGTTTAATCATAAGCAGATATTTTGTAAAACTCATTAACAGAGTACTGCTTTCAAGCATTTCTTTGAGACTCTGTGTTTTTCTGTGTGATGAAGTGGAAGAAATGCTCCAGCAGTTTGTGAGATCTTCTAAGATCAATTTTTTTTTTTTTAAAGTACACAGTGACACTGCCCCCTACAGGGCAAAATAAATTGCTGTACATACATAAACTAAAAAAGGGATGTCCCTGTTTTTAAATAATCACTGCACTTCGTTTGTGTTGCTCTGTGTTTCAGTCCATGAGCCTGATTGAACTTGGGAACCCATCTCAGAGTCTGGAGAACGTGTGTCGCTGGGCCTTTCTGCAGCAGAAGCAAGACACCGGGGATGCCGAGTATCATGATCATGCCATTTTCCTGACACGCCAAGAATTTGGGCCCACGGGCATGCAGGGTATTAAACGACACAATGAACACATTCAGTGCTGTTGTGCATTGTATTTTTGCTGCATGCTCACACTTTTAAAAAGACTGTAGACACTTAGAGAAGTGTGCACCTCCTTCCTTTGCCTCATATAATTTGCAAGGTGCACAGTGGCAATAGTGGTTGATGGTTTTCTGTGCAGAAGAGCACAAGCTAACAGCCAGGCTCAGGGGAGAGGCCTCTAAAGCCAGTGGCCTAGCTAGCCAGAAGCCCTTCAGCTGCCCTTGGGCGCAGCCTTCAGCAGCAGAAAATCAATATACAGCGAAGAGGCAGCCACAGCTCCACAATTAAAGAGAGTGCAGGACACACACAGGAAGCTGAAGACTGGCATTTGCAAAGAGAGAAGCCAGCATCTTGGAATTAAGATTAGACACATGAACGTAAATGTTTGTGGCATACACTTCGACCGTGCCTTTTTCTGAACTGTACATCCAAAATGTGATAACCCTAAAATAAAATTCTGGTAAACCAAACAGCTAAAAGAGTAAGAGTCCTTGTGTGTGTAAAGTAATCTTAAGATGAATAGAACTGCTTTGTTATTAATAAAGCAAAATTGAAACAGATATGTGTTTTTGATTTGATAAAGGAAGTCTACTAGACCAAATTAAAAAAAACAACAACATTCATTTATACAATGCACATCAAAATGAGGATTAAACATAGATAACATAGCCTTTTATCATTTTGACTATGATTATGTTTCAGCAGTAAGTCAGTAAATCTCAAACATTTCTTCTCTCCCCCTGGTTGTTCAGGTTATGCTCCAGTGACGGGGATGTGCCATCCGGTGAGGAGCTGCACTTTGAACCACGAGGATGGTTTCTCTTCTGCCTTTGTGGTGGCCCATGAAACCGGGCATGTGTAAGTGTTACCAATAACAAAGTAGACCAGAGAGCAAAGCAGTCTCTTACTAATCCATCACAGTTTTGTTCAAGTGGTCAGTATGTGATGATTGAATCCTCCCTCTGTTGCTTCTTCTACTTCTCACACACATTCCCACTCTGTCTCTATTGCTCTTTGTCCTCTCCACCACCTTTCTTCTTTTTCTTCTCTTCATCTATAGGCTTGGGATGGAACACGATGGCCAGGGAAACCGCTGTGGAGACGAGGTCCCCATGGGCAGCATCATGGCTCCTCTGGTGCAAGCTGCCTTCCACCGCTTTCAGTGGTCCAGATGTAGCATGCAGGAGCTGGGACGCTACCTTCAGTGAGACATGAACACTAGAGCATATCAGCAGGAGTCTTTACATGTACAGTTAATGGTCAGCTCTGATCTCAGTGTTGTTGCTTTTTACGTGCAGCTGCTATAAGATTTCACATACGCAATCATCATTGTTTTTGATAGTCTTCACATATTCAGCTCAAATTGACACACACTACAAAAAGTGTTTAAAAATTTGAGGTTTTCTCACCAAGATCTTGTTTTACCTATTGTCTAGAAATACCAATAGAGCAGAATGTGTCTGTTTTATAAAATGTTCACATTAGTGTGGACAGGGCACAAAATCTTATCTGTCCTAGTCGGAAACTGTTTTTAAATCAGAAAAGTCAGTAAATCTGAGCAAAATATTTATACGGCATTTATTTTTTAGTAAATGCCGTATCAATAAAAATGTAAAAAATGTTAGTTCTACTTGTGCATTTATACCAAAGGTACCAGAAAATGTAGAAATGTTACACGTAAGGATAGAAAATGAAAGCTTTTTCACTTCCTCTTCAGTTCCTATGACTGTCTTCGGGATGACCCGTTTGACCACAACTGGCCATCGCTGCCTCAACTTCCTGGTTTGCACTACTCCATGAATGAACAGTGTCGTTTTGACTTCGGTGTGGGCTACACCATGTGCACCGCGGTAAGAGACCCCTGTAGTCTATCAACACTCACTTTCATTCATAATCATACTGAGCGCATCTTCAGTCAAAGCTTAGTGTTACTTTAGCTTCTAAGCACAAGTGACAGGTAAATGTTAAGCCTCAACAGAGTTTGAAAGTGATTTTTTTCACTGTGGTTTGTAAAATAGCTTGAATTATTTAAGTATTTTCTCAAATTTTAAGAGTTGGGCTTTTTAACTGGGCCCAATGTTGTTGACTAGTGTATTACCTTTGATCAAAATAAGTGACATACGTAGCCATTGACATTTTTCTGATGTCCTCTGTTTCTTCTCCCGGCCTCTGGTGGGATTGACATCTTGCTTAAAAGCAGGTAATTGGTTTTGTTAGCTATTACTTTTTAATGTCATTAATTTAATTATGAAAAAGTTTATTTTTATAGCCTCTCAGTTGCCTTGATACCACAGTGCCTTTACATGAACCAGCTAGAAATAAAATTTTGTAAAGACAAAAACATCACTAGAGAAGTTTCATCAAGCTGCAGCATGTTTTCTGGCATCTTTACTTCCTTTACAGTCAGCATCGTCTTTTCTGTGACTGTGAAGCCACTGTGGCACGCTTTTGCAAAACTGTTTCTTGACTAAGGGTTTGCTCAGGGGCTTGCACACGTTACTAGATCACCCTCTATTCTCTTGTCAAACTCATTCCCCTCAGCTACAAAAGGTGGGCCAGACAGGATCGCAGGTAAGTCCACCCCACCTCCAGGAGGACGTGTGGACGTGTCATTTGTTTTGTTAGGTTTTCTCGTTCTTTTTGTTCCCCAAAATCATGTGTATGTAATGTTGCTCCTTCATTTCTGTTTTGATTGTACTCTGCGTCTCAGTTTTTGGTCTGCAGGATTCTAAAATGCTTGTGCTTTTAAGAGAAAGCCACTACAAAATCCTTCAAAACAACGGGACACTTGCAATTCATTTGTGTGGCCCTTATGGCTCTGTCCAGCACTGTACCTGGAGTCACTGGTGCAGTAATTTACTACTGGTAAATCACTGCACGTCTTGTAGGAAGAGACTCATTATATTGGCACTTTTATGACTGTAAACGAGTGGAAAAGGTTGGAGAGAAGTCTTCTCCATCCTCGAGGAAAGGGCTCAGCCAGAACAGAGGCCCTTTTTCCCCCGTATTTTAGGATCCTCCAGTCTATATACAGCTGACGATTATCTACCGCAGTCTAAGCCGTTGTTTGTAAGTCAACTCCTGACCTGTAGAAGTCCCTCAGAGTCATGGTAGGTGGGAGGTTCTGGGGAGAGGAGAGAGGAGGGCAGGCTGGTTTGTTTGATGGCACTTTGATTCATTTTAGACAAGGAGGGGAATTTGCTGAATTTGCTTCTCAAGCCATGTCGAGAGACATCTCATTAGTCACAGATATCTCACCTTTTGTCTTGAAACACTCTGCCCTCTGACCCTCCTTACAGTGCTTTGCAAAAGTATATTTAACACCTGAGGTTCCAAATTTTTTACAGGCACATCATGCTCTGTGATTCATGTGATAGATCAATGCAAAAAGTAAATGTGAAGTGGAAGGAAAATTATATTCATATATGATGTTTGATGTAGATTTTTATTAATCTCTCTGTAACTTGTAAGAATCACCTTTTGGTTCAATTATAGCTGAAAACGCTTTTGGTCATTTTTTCCATCAGTTTTTGGAAACTAGAAAGTGGGATTATGGCAATTTTATTTCATGTTCTTTTTTTCTGTATAAACTACTTTTGCCACAGTTTCACAATCAGATTCCAACACTGAATACACTGATCCAGACAGTTGCAGCTCTGTGGGTGTTTGTCCTGTTGAACAGCGAATCCAGTGATCAGGGATGTATGCACTTAGTTTTTCTTCAAAGAATGGTTTGCATGAAGGTCAGAATGTTCAGTGTTGGTGTCTTCTGACTAAATTATGTTCTTCCACCTGTCCCCTGCAGTGTTAAGCTACTCATTGGCTTTATTGTGGCTTTTATAGACTATATTTGTCTTCTAAGAAGTGTAATGCATGCAAACAATTTGATCGAGAACAGACTGCATTCATTGATTGGCCCGTGATTTCCGTCACTGCAAACTCCAAACAACCTCTCAACCAGCGCTGTGGACCGGCAGTCATGCCGTCTGCTATCAAAGAGCTGCACAGTGTGGACTAGGGTAATTATGAGTTTAATCACGAGCAGCGCCAGGAACACATGCGTCATGCATTTTGGAGCAGAATGGCCGTGATTTTGCAGCCATGCAAGCAGCAAGTCTTTCTGAGGAATGGGCAGCAATGAAGAAGCGAGGAACTGTGCAGCTTTGCTCAACATTTTGTCTGAGCTACAGCTTTGTGTGAAACTCTGGATCTAGATTGGTTTGGTGTCATGTGCCTTTTATTCTTTGTTTGAAATTTTCTTTCAAATAAAGTTCACGCATGGATATTGGCATATATGTTTTGACTACATTACCTAAATCCAAAAGGTTGCACATTTAGAAAATAAAAGTAAAACCATATATTCATAGAAAAATAATCAGCTAATCTGAATGGTTTTCACCATCTTTGCTCCAGCAATAAATTTCTAGAAGACAAAATGAAATATCTGGTTTAGTTGGCTCCACAAACCCACAACCATGAGGTTCTCCATTGCTGAGATTCACTAAAAACATCATTGAAGCTTTGACTGCACAACACTGGCTTGTAAACGCTACCTATATTCACACCCATAATGGCGAGGAGCAGATCGTAACGGAGACGCGCCAAACTGGGGTAGAACCAAGCAGGCTGGGCATCAAAAAGCTACTTTTCCACTGTAAAGTCTCACTCTAACCAGAGTTTGGAATATGATTTTATGAACTTTACAGTTTTTTCCATTTTATTTCTGATCTATTTTTCTGTGTTCTTTTGTCTATGTGAAGCCATTTGTAGAGAACAAGCAGCTTCTCTTACAAAAAACTTTAAGAGAACTGTATTGATGTGCAGATTAAATTGCACACAGGTGGATATGTATTAGACTTAATTTAGGGTTATAGTAAAACGGTCTGAGTGCAAATGTATTTTTATCATAATTTTTTGTTTGTAAATGGACTTACGAGCTGAGTATCATTTTCCTTCCACTTCACAATTTAGTGCTGCTTTGTGTTTGTCTGTAACCTAGAATCCTATTAAAATGTATTAATGTTAGTCATTGTAAAGTGAGATTATGTGAAACAAGAGGTAGGATTACTTTTGCAGGGCTCTGTATTTGTCAACAGAATTTGCATGAACTGCTGTGTGTTTCTCAATGAGTCTCAGTGTAAACTGCAGTGACTCTGCATAGATTAAGTGTTGGTATTGTTTGGTATGTTTCTGTCTTTGCTACTGTTGTGGCATTTCTCCTCCCATCTCAACTTTATTAAGTGTTAAACTTCCCATTGACCTGTTAAGCAGAATGTTTGTTTTGAGCTGCTGTTTGTGACTATGCTGAAATCTCTGTGCTCCCAAACAGTACCGTACGTTTGACCCCTGCAAGCAGCTGTGGTGCAGTCACCCAGACAATCCGTTCTTCTGCAAAACCAAGAAGGGGCCACCCATTGATGGCACCATGTGTGGGAATGGAAAGGTATTGCTTCATTTTTACAAAAAACACATGGTAAAAGATTTTGCGCACAATATGTAGGCACTAAATCAGGCATATCTTTGTGCTCTCGGGCAGCACTGCTTTAAAGGTCATTGCATCTGGTTGACTCCTGACATCATGAAGCAAGATGGAAACTGGGGATCATGGAGCGAGTATGGCCAGTGCTCACGAACCTGTGGGGGAGGAGTGCAGTTTCGCACCAGAAACTGTGACAATCCCAGGTATGACATTATTTTCTTGTGTGTGTCTAGTGTCCACCACAGCCATGAGGTAAAGGTGTGTAAACAGACTTAAAATAAGGTAATCATTTATTTCAATAGCAGTAGTAATAAATGATTACATGCAACTGGTTCGCAACAAAAACGTTACGGTTTCACTGACAACAAAGTAGTGGTAGCGCACATAGCTTCTTTTAAGTTCACACAGGCCCTCCTCCTGCCTCCGATTGGTTGTTTTCAACAAGGAGCAATGCATTTTTGTGAGTTGTCTGTAAGACCACAGGGAGGTCAAGACATGGTCCCAGTTGGGATGTGATTTCCAGGTGTACTTGTAAATGTGACCAGCACTGTGTATTTTTAAGGCAGCCTTACAGGATGTTTCTCAGTTCCAGTCGTCAGCCCCCCTGTCCTGCATACTTCAGAAATGTCTCTGTTCCAAAACACCTGATTCAAATGATTGCATGACCTCCTGTGCCACCATCAAATGCTGCAGAGGCCTGTTAATTGCCCATATTTTCAAGCCAGGTGTGTGGCAGAATGGAAACACCAGGCCCTCCATGCAAAGCAGGAGGGCCTGAGGACCAGAATTGAGAAACACTGGGTTAAAGAGATCATTTTAGTTTAACGTAATAAAAAAGCCAAAGTGCAAATTACCGCTTAAACGGCAAGAACATTTGTTGTGCCTCTTGTTTTTCCCAGTCCAGCCAATGGTGGCCGGCCTTGCAGAGGGGCAACTTACCAGTTCCAGATGTGCAACACCAATGAATGTGAAGACATTTACAGTGATCCCAGGGAGGAGCAGTGTCACGCCTCAGAGTACAACAAGCACCTCTGGCTGCCTTATGAACACCCAGACCGTGAGTAGATCCTGAACCAGCTCCACAGTTTGTGGTTCTGCTGGACATATATGTTATGCAATTTAGAACATGTGGTGTTGTGGTATTTATGGAAGCTTTAAGGTACAACCAGAACCCTCAAAGACATGGCATATCTTTAACAACTGAAAATGATTTGGGAGTTTTTGCCTCCTCTACCCATTGACTTCTTAATCTCATTAATCCTCAAATTTCTCCAGGCTTTATTCACCATATCTAAATAATCCCACTAATACCAAACCACAAGTCCTAAGTTCTAAGCTCCAACCTATCTAAGAGCTGTATTGTCACTTCCATCTTAATACACGAGAAATTATCATCCACCCAAAGGGCAACTGTTTAGCAATGCGCTGTGCTTACTTCCTATCTAAATGACCTTCCTAAATTGTTTTTCCTTCAATCTTGTTACTTCTAAATGCCATATTTTTTCTCACTAAAGCATTCAGCATCATAAATTACCTCTCTTTGTGTGAACGTGCAAACCAGTGTGTGTTTGTGAGAGAAAAATGATTCTGAAGGAGGTGAAACTGAATTCCATTCACGATCTATCATCTTTGACCTCCATGATAAGTGTGAGAATGGAGGTCATTCTCACAGTGATTATAATTTCACTGCAGATGTGAAACTATAATATTTGTCTAACAAATTGTTTTTATTTCCCCTTTTGGGAACTTCCCTTGTATCAACAGCTGTACTGTGAATTACTCCTGAGAGGAGAAACATTAGGTATTTGCCAAGCAGCTAATTTTTGGGTTTTGCAGACTGAAGCTTTCTGTTCTCGCACAGAGGAGATCACATGTCTCCCATATACAGCAGTGTTTGCAAAACACTTTGATTAACACCTTCTGACCCCCCAGAGCATCTGTCTTGACAAACTGAGGATGCTGTCTGCTGTTGCTCTAAACTGTATTGTTATGGTTATTATTATTATGTGAAAATGTTACTGGGAGAAGAACGGACTGGCTCTGAGTAAGCGGGTTGATTTATGAATAGTATATCATGCTGATGTTATAAATACAGCCTCTGCAGTGTTTCTTTTTGACTGCGCTGAATGCACATGAACAACACTAGTTTGATCAGGTGTCACCACGCTGAGGAGGATTCTTTATTAGGAGCTTCCACACTTATTGGTATCCCTTGTAAATACATGTAAAAAAAAAAAAAAGAAAAAAAAAAGCCTTCTGCCCATACATATTTCTTAAGTAAGGATTAGGACTTCACAATTTGTGACAAATGTGTAATTAAAGCAATGTACCTGTATGCAGTATCTGTATCACAAAAAAATTGTGTGTATCACACCAAACTTTCAGGCTCTGTATGCCAGTAATAGATTTGTTGATAAGTATCAGTCATTGAGAAATTATAACTAAGTTTTATTTTCTTTGTCTATACACCAGCTAAAGCTGCATACAATTCTTTTAATGAAGCCAAATTCTTACAATAAAATAATATTTTTAATTTCACCAGTTTGAAATACTGTCTGAAGCCTAAGATTGCAATGAACTAACTATATCATACAAAAAATGTTTTCCTAATGTTGTCAGTTCGACTAAGAGGGGGATTATCACAGGGTCACCAGTTCTTCATAGCATCTATTCCTCTTCCCCTTTTGTTAAGTATTGTGGAGGAAGTACTCAAAAACATGTAAAAAATTAACTGCGTATTCAAACAAACTTCATTGACTGATAAACAAAATTCTGTGAATTTGGGCAATTCACAGAATACAAAGCAGAAATTTTGACAAAATAATGAACAAATCATAAACCACCACAATGTGAGCTATCATTGTGTTTCTCTACTCTACAATGAGCCAAAACACATGGTCAAATCAGCTCTGAAAGGTTTACCAAACACAAAATCAGCATTTTCCCCTGACGGTTTCAAACTTTAGACCTATTTTTGCAGCTGCTGATTTTGTTTCAAATGATCTTTTCTGAACATGGGATTTATTTTCCCTCTGAATAAATGTACTCACAGTAATTAATTTTGTGTGAAATTACTGTATGCTATTGCAATAAAAGACTGACAAATTTGGAAATATATTTTAAGGCTTTTCGCACGTCTTTACCAGTGATACCAGTATTTGTGAAACTAGCTAAGGGAGATTGGTTGCATGTCTGCCACCTGTTCATTAGAGTCAAAGCTCTGAAAGACAAGGTCTTGGTGTGTGTGTGATAAAGTAGGAGTGTTCATTCTCACTGGGATGATCTGCCAGGTTTTGTCTCTGTGGGCTCACATAGTTGTAGTGTGACTAAGAGACACAATAAGACTCATCATTATGCTGACTCACTGAGATCTCATTCAGATTATTACAACTACTTACAAACAATTAAGACCAAACTTATTCACACCCCTTAGTGACTTGGGTTTAAAGTTATGTTTTAACTTAGAACATTTTTCATTGTTACCAGCAAGCTTTCTATATACCTTCATTATTAACCCAGTATGAACATCTTTGAGTATTCATACTGGGTTATGAGCTCCAAGTGTTTGAAGTTGGAAAGCCTCTTTGCCATTACCTGCATGATAAAGCGCCATTCACAGACTGTCTACCAAATCAGGTTTCTGAATTTGCAACTCCAATTTGTTAATATTTTAGTTGGTAAACCTTATCTTCACTACTTTAGATCCATGTTACCTAAGACCAAGTTCGTCTGAACTTCTTGTTGAGAATCCTGACATGGATGACTCCCAAAATCATTATGGTCCCACTAGTGTTTTATACTACTGCAAATGCTATTCTCAGTGTTTCTTTTTTGTATGCTAAATAAAATACTTAATTGTGGCTAAATAACTAAACTTGTTTCATGTCGCCATAAAACAGAAAATCAAAACATCTTGTTCTTTGCCTTGGTGAGATTTTGCTAAAGTCAAGTGGGGTTTTATAGGCCTTATTCTAATAGCCTTTGTTTGTTGTTCTACATCAATGGTGTCCAACAGCCTATTGGACTGTCTGCCTTGAGGAGTTGCCACCGACACGCCCCACGTTCTTCACAACAACCTTGTGATACTTTTTCACCTACTGCACCGTCAGCCTTGGTAGCGAGAAGGTGTCACTTATGACTTACAGCCACCTCCTTCATCGTTTTCGACAGTGTTTAAGTTCTTGTAGTGTTTCAACATGACTTTACACCGGGGCCCTAGGAACTTGAGGACAACTAAAATTTGCCTTTTTCCCCTTTCATTAGTCTTGAACTGACAAAATGTCCAAACATGGGTTTTTACTGAGCAATTTAGTTTTAGTGTTTTTCTTTTCAGTTAATAATTTTTATTTGGATGCTTCGCAAAATTTTGAATTTTACCGCTGACTCCGCTGAGTTGTATTAATTTCAGATGTGTTACTTAATTTTCAGTAGAAGTCAAATCAAACCTTTCCTGCTGAAATCTCCAGCACATTGTTGTACCATATTTGAACACATAAGTGCATCCTTTCTTAGAAAGAAAACATGTTGGTCTAGTTAAGGAAGATTTTAAATCTGCACTGATATGAGTAATTATGGGATTAACAGTGCCAACTAATTCAATTGTGTAATCAGGGTAAAATGGAGCTTTTTTATTTAATGTGAAAATATGTTTGCTTTCTAGCTAACAAACGCTGCCACCTGTACTGCCAGTCAAAGGAGACCAGAGATGTGGTCCTCATGGAGAAACTTGTGCTGGACGGTACACTCTGCTCATACAAGGACCCGCACAGTGTGTGTGTGCGTGGAGAGTGTGAGGTGAGGTTCTTCATATGTGTGTTTGTGTGCCTCAAAGTTAAACAGCTGCACTTATTCTTATCGGCTTCCTTGGTTTTCCTTAACAGAAGGTGGGATGTGATGGCGTGGTGGGCTCCTCGAAGCAGGAGGACAAGTGTGGTGTGTGCGGAGGCGACAACTCCAGCTGTAAAACCTTTAAAGACACAATCATGCGGACTGCTAAAAAGCAGGGTAAACGGAGAAAGCTGAGTTGATTCTATCCTAGCAGAAAAACTGCTGGAATGTATTTCTCTCTCCTGTCTTCCCTTCGTTCTTATCCTCAAATAAACATCGCCCTCTAGAGGAAGATGCTTAAAAATGACCCTCAACCTCAGGGAAATTTGACCATATGTTTCCATGCGAACATTGCCAAGACTTTACGTCAAAGTTCATGAGCTAGTGTTGAGTCTATTATCTAACTCTTGAAGTCAGCGCAGACCGAGCTCATGAGAGCTGAATTCCTGGAAGAGTATGTTATTTTCAGGCTCAAACTAATAAAAAAAGTTTCCAGTGAGGCATTTTTTCTGCTTAGGTGTTCTATCTGGAAACTACAAATTGAGCTCTTTGAAGGGGGGCTGGAGGTTTTAGATCCAAAAAAAGAAAACTGATTGAGTCTGTCATTTCAGGCTTCCTCAAGGTTCTTGAAATCCCCAGAGGAGCGAGGCATTTACTCATTCAGGAGCTGAAAGCCACCTCACACACTTTTGGTAAATGAAACCCTCCCTTGGTCCTTTTTCTGTCATGCACGTCTGTATGTTTCCTTTTTTTCTTGTAAAGGATTGTTATTTCTCATTCATTCTCAGCTGTTAAAAATGTGGCATCAGGACTGTTTTTTCTTAATGGTGAAAATGACTACCCTGAGTCCCGCTCTGTGATAGAGAAGGGCGTAGAATGGGAATATGAGAATGACAACGACAAGGAAACCGTCCAGACCACAGGGCCCCTCAGACATGGAATTCTAATAATGGTACAAACAACAGGATCAAATTAAAAGTTTTGTTTTTATGATCACAAATCCTAAATTAAACCAGTTTTCCTTCGATTTTTCTTTGCTGATCTCTTTCGTAGATGAAATTGCATGGCGATGAGGATGTCAATTTATCGTATAAATACATGATGAATATGGATGGTGATTCGAACATTCAGGACAACATGCTGGTAGAGGACAGTGCCTACGAATGGGCTCCGAAGAGATGGTCTTATTGTTCCAAAGCTTGTGGTGGAGGTATGTTAAAAGCCAATGACCACAACCCCAACCCTAACCCTAGTCACATGTATTTTTTCCTTTATTATATCCTAGAATTATCTATCGGCTGTCACCTTCTCTTTAGGGAAGCAGTATCTGCGATATGGATGCAGAAGGAAAGTTGACAGTAAGATGGTTCACAAAAGCTTCTGTAATAAGTCCAACATGAAGCCCAGAGGAGACACAAGAGACTGCAACCAGAAGCCCTGCCCTCCACCCATGTATGTATTCAGTAATTCCTTTAAGAAATTGCAGGTAGATATTGTTTATTATGACCAGTGCCAGGAATAGTAAAAAACTGTAATCATCTTATAATTGTGGCATCTGTTTGCACATGGGCAGGAAGTGAACATGTTAACATAAAAGCTGATGCGTTAGAAGCGGGAAAAATTGACGAGCTTAAGGGGCTCGAGAAACGGGGAGCGACAAATTAAAACGCCAAATTCATTGCCACTGTGGTGAAATCCAACACGGGTCACAATGCCAGCAACAAAAGTTGAACATTTTTCAACTGTCTTGTGTAGTGTTGCAAGCCCGACTGTGCAAATTTATGAATAAGAGCTGAAAATTTTACATGCACGGATTTCGCCAGTCACTTTGCTGGAGGAGGGCAAAAGATTGTTGCCTCAGAGTGCAAGTCGCACAGGAAATGAATTAAGAGGGAGTAATATGGCCTTTCATTTGTCGAGCCCTTAACTATGTGAGTTAATGTGACAAGAATCTGACCCAGTGACTGAGTAATCAGTCTGAGTAATCCTTTACTGAGTAATCAGTCACTGGGTCAGTGACTGAATCAGTGACTGTGTAAGGCACATGTGGAGAGAATCAATCTTTGGAATGAGCTGGGCAAAGCATGAGGTCCATGGGCACCAACCCAACAACTTACAGAACTTGAAGGATCAGCTGCTAACATATTGGTGTCACATACCACAGCACACCTTCAGGGATCTAGTGGTTTCCATGCCTTGACAGGTCAGGCCAGTTCAGCACCAAAGGGGAACCCAACATAGTGTGAGCTGGGTTGTCATAATGTTATACCTGATCATGTATATTTAGACTGTCTTTAAGCTTCTACCACTTTTAGATGATTCTCTTTTGTATATATTTTTTTAATTTGGCGTCCTTGTGTTTTCCCAAATATTTGGTATTTCACTTGCAGCTGGGTGACAGGAGAGTGGCAGAACTGCAGTAAACCCTGTGGGAAGACAGGGATGCAAGTACGCTCTGTCACCTGTGTTCAGCCGTCAGAGGACAACACAACACGCCTCATTCACAATAAACACTGCAGCGACGACCGTCCTGAGTCCCGCAGGTCCTGTAACCGATTTCCCTGCCCCACGCAGTGGAGAGTCGGCCCCTGGTCACAAGTACGCACCCGAGACATTCATAGAAAATATTAACAAATGTTCTTGAATAAAAAATGTTGCATTTATCCTAAATGATGTGTGATATTTGATTGCATTGCGTTCATGTTATGGTCCTGTGCCGCCAGTGTTCAGTGACTTGTGGAAACGGGACACAGCAGAGGCAGGCACTGTGCCACACCAGAGACAACACCATAGGACTCTGTCTAGACAGCAAGCCTGACACCATAAGAGTTTGTCGCCTGGAACCATGTCGCAGTATGTGTTAAACAAACTCCACCGCTCAAATAATTCTTCAGTTAACTGTATTTAGAGCTACTGTTGTGATTTGCATGCTACTTAGTCAATGGTAGTGGAACAGAAATGTTCAGGATGAACATTTTGATATTTGCTACACTTAAATACATACATAAGGTTACTCTCAAATATTTGATAAACCTAACGGATATTTGAGAGGACAATGGGAAAAAAAATCTAACATTAAAACAGACTTTTTAGTCGTTCAGGAGAAAAAAAGGAAACAAAACTATTGTAGCATATGTGTCTGTATTATGTTTTCTCTGTTTTATTGTTGTGGACAATTTATCAAAATGACATTTTGATAAATTGCTAAGCAGTTACTTCAAAAATGTTGCTCATTGAACAAAACAAATCACTTTACTTCAGATTTTGCTACATCCATAAATCCAGGACTTGTTAGTCCTGAAGGTGATGGGCATGTGTTTTCAACAGGGGGCATAGGTAATCAAGTGAAAGAAAATCTAAGTCAAAGTAAAAAAATCCAGTGTGGACATGTGCAAAAATGTCCTAACTTCTGATAAAAGTGATAAATGTCTCAGACGCTCCTTCGTAGAATACTCCCTGTATTGTACTTGAGTTATCTTACCATTTCTTTGTCCCTTTTGCAGAGGGCTCATCAGACCTCAACAAGAATGGCAACATTCTGATCCAGTGGCTTTCCCGCCCCAACCCCAACTACCCAAGGATCTCATCACGTAAAACCTCCCTCTATAGCTCCCAGCCTGGCCTTCACAGCGACAGCCGCAGCCGCATGTCTGTCCTCTGCTGGGCCCTGCCCATCTCTGTCCTCCTGTCTCTGCAGGGCCGGCCCCGTCTGGCCCCCTGACCTGCCCTTTCTGCTGCGCCTTGTGCCTGTGCCCACGCCCGTATGAGCGAGCGGCAAAGCTTTCGCTTCTCTTTTGGGGGGGGATGTTGTCTCTCTCTCTCGCTCTCTGTGTCTGAGGCGGCTCTGACCGGAGGAGGTCTCTGGCTCCTGTGTGTGCTAGTTGGTTCACTCTTGCTCTGTCTCTCTTTATCTATCTCTTCTCTATGGAGCATTGTGTTGTAACCGCTGGCCAGTCGAAAACTTAAAAGATCAACAAAAAATTCGGTGTGAAGAGGATTCTAAGTGGCAAACGGGTTTTCACTGACACCTCCTGTGATGTGTCAAAGGGCCGTTCATGTGTGAGGGCACCCCCTCTCCTCTCTGCATTTGGCAGCCATGTTTTGCGTGATGTTATGGGTTGCCACACCTGAGACGCAGCAGGGCTTTTCTCTTTTTTTTCCCTTTTGTAGCGCACTGTCAGTGTGGGAGAAAAAGAGATGTGAAAAAAACAGAAATGGTATATAAATATCTACATAGAAAAAAATATTTATATCTAAAAAAAAAATGAAAGCTTTATTGTGAATGTGATCTGAGGACATCTTTGCTAAAGTGCTCATCTTGACATCTCGGTTCCATTCGGGGATGAAAATGGCGCTCCCATTTCCAGATTGACAAGAACTCAGCACAGTGAAAAGATTTAAGGGGATCTTTTATTTTGTTTTGTTTTGGTTGATTTTATTTTTGAAAAGTGAACTGAGGAGTTGGAAATTGTGACGTATGATAAGAAAAAAAGAATTTAAAATAAAAAAAACACAGGGTAGTTTGACCACTTGAGGTTGCTTCCCATTCCACCTCATCATCAGCCATCCTCTCTTTGACTGTTATACAAAAGTTCAATAAATGCAGCTTATTTGTGCTTGCAGACTTTAAACAAATACATCTATAAATATATTTGTATTTATATATACCTATAAATCTAAATCTATATGAGTACCAATAATATTAATAACGTTTTACCATGAATAAGCTGTAGCTTATTTGCCTAAAACCTTTGGACTGCTATTGATCGCTTAGATCCTTGACTGTTATGTTATTTTTTTAATGATTTTACATGAATACAGATAAATATTTAATAAAGGCAAAGTGTTTTGTGGGGAACGAGTTTGACCCATATTATGCAGGACTTGGTCAGTTAGTTGCCTCTCCATTCGCTCAGATGGATCAGTGGTTTTACTGTTGCTTCTTGTTTTTTCTTTCAGGATAGGATCATGTTTTGTCATGCACATTTGCATCCATCACCTGGATGTTTGGACACATGTCTGTGCGAGCGTGCATCTGTCCACGTGCAAATCCACGAGTACATGTGCAAGGATGGATGTGTGTCTTGTCGTGTACGAGCGTGTGTGCGAGGGTGCTAAATCATTTGGGCTTTTAACACACTGCGATCAGATACAGAAATACCTCATAAACTATGATTTTGAGAGCGTCCAGTAGTCTCACTTTATGTTTTTGTCGAACATGAACAATGCCTTATCTTGGATTGAATGTAACGGCATTTATCTGTGAAAGAGATGGCTTTACTCATTCAAAGTTTCACTCGGAATAGAGGCAGCTTCAAACCAACTTAAACTCACACCCGCCAACCATCAAAACCTACCAAGCTGATGTCGGACCAGTGTCCGACCACCGGAAAGGATTTTCAAAGGGCCTAGGGTACTGACACATTTGGCATCTTGGAGAACAAAAAAAGAACACTTCAGACTTGTCATTGTATTGTGATCACATATTTCTGTTGTGACTATGTAGCGAGCTATCCAAGGTTTCCTTCTGCTGGAGTTGGACTGTACGAGACCATGCCAGATCTAGCAGTGCGATACTGTATATAAAATTGGTGTTGACTGTATTTAATAATGTTCATGACTGTTATCTTCTTCTATAATATTCTATACTTTGGGTAACTGTTTCGTGGCTTCACTGGCCTGCTGCGTGGGGCTGGCTAATGTTCGGAGAAACATTCAGATGGACTACGTGCACTGCGTCTATATGCACTTTGATTTATCAGGGAAATTTTATTAATGTTTTGTAAATGTTTCATATGACACTTAATGTGCCATTCCAGTTTTTACATCATCATGGAAATTCTGTATTTTCTTTAAAAAGCAAATATAATTTATGTACTTCATGTTCTTTTCTCAGTCAACTAACAGATTGACTTGTTGATTTCCAAGTAATCAAGTGTTTTACCAAAGTGACTGTGAACTTGTAACTTTCGATACAGTTGAATTATTTTTCTTAAGAAAAAAAAATCTATATATCTATATAATGAGCTGGAGGTGGGGGCGTACATCTCATTGTTTCAGTTCCTGTCATTCTCAACAGCAAAGTTGTATCAATAAAAATGTTTTAAAAAGTGTGACTTTTCACTCTGCAGGAATTTTTGCAATAGAAAATGTGGTGTTTTGTAGTGACACGGTATAGTTATTTCCTCTAGGAATTTCCTGATTAGCTTTTTTTTCTTTTTTTTTGTCACTGATACACGTCATATATTATGGATATCATTTCTGAGTAAACATTGGATGATACTGACAATCAAGTGTGTTGTTAAAGCTAGTAAAATATCACTTTCCTGAAAACCGTAGCTTTAGATTGCAGTAAAGTGCCATTCTACATTCCCTCAGTATTACAACCAACTCAATTATAAAAGTCTGAATGCTTCAGTATCACCTAGTTTTCTCTTTTTTTGGACAGCAACAGACTTTGTGTAACAACAGGAGTTTCTACAGATCAGGCTCAATATGCTGCTCCACTGTAAGAGTAGCATGACTTAGAAAGTCACTTTAATTCTTCTGGCAAAACATCACATGAAACACACATAGCATTATCAATTGTTTGTAAACATGTACACTGTATGACTGGAGACATGTACCTATGTCTTTCTTTTTGCTAACCTAACCCTGACATTTTCCCTGCATCTTGCTGACATAATCTCAGCAATGCGTAATGGGAGCTAATGGAGTTCCAATATGGATCAATTAAGAATGCTATAATCTGAAGCACATATCAGCAGGTGGATCTGGATTTCCCTAATTTGTTTATACCGAGTGGTTGAGTTTGACATTAAACTATCAAAATGAAAGTTGGATGTTAAGTTAATGATCAGTTGTTCTTACACACAAGAAAAGGTTTCCTGACAACTAAAGACTGGCAATCATTTGTTGTATTTCAGCTGCTCTGGATTAATTTGATGACTGCTCTTAAAATTTTCTCTTCCTTCTTGCATCCTCTGCTGATGATCTGGCTTTCCTCTTGTATTTTTCTAATTACGTACACACACACACACGTAAATGCTACTATTGTTCAGAATACATTCCTTAACTTCGAAATATTATCGTATTGCATCATGTTCTTTTCTATTCCAAGTCTGAGTTCTTTGTCTCTTTTTCACAGGCCTACAATGTAAAGGAGATCGCTCTGTGTTCTGTCGTTTGGAGACTCTGGAACGCTACTGCTCTTTACCAGACTTCTGGCGATTATGCTGCAAAACCTGCAGCACCATCAACAGCACCAGACACGAACCCAACTCCACTGCTACATCCACCATCAACATCACTGCCACACCTACTCCGTCCCAGATCATTCTCAGCGCCATCTTCACCACTGCTCAACCCACTAAAACTGCCATCCCTACAACCTCGACTTCAACCACCACTCACGTCCCAATCCTAAGAACCATAACCCTTGACTCCACTGAATCTTCACCAAGATCAACTAAAACTATCCCCACTCATCAGTTACTTGCAACCAGCATTCCTTTCATCCAGACTGTCTTTTCAGCATCTGTTTCACCTTCTACTAACACTCGTTTAGAAGCATCTACAACCCCAGATCTTTTTTCCATCAAATCTTCACTGAGACCCTCAACAATCATTTCTACTCACACAACGGACACAGTGAGTTCTCCCTCCTCCAGCACTTTTTCAACCTCTGTCACCACCAATTATCCAGCTTCTACAATTCAAACCCTTTATTCCATCCCATCTTCATCATCTACCACCAAAGTAACTCCCACTCATCCACCAGCTCCAACAAGCTTTTTTTCCCTCGCAACCACTTCTCCTAATGCAATCACAACACCTTCTACTAGTCATGCAAATGCTGAGATCACAGAGCCACTTTTGCAGAGAACTTCAACTACTTCAACAGCTGGGGCAGAAAGTGCCAACATCCTTGCATCAACACCCACTCCTGTGACAAGTCCAATAGAAAGCACTACTAAAACAGTCACCATCCAAAAATACAATCCTGATAAGAAAATTCAGCCACAAACTAAGAAAAGGGTGGTTCCATCACAGGAAAGTGGAAAAAAGGAAATTCCACAAAGAAATACTACAGAAAAATATGCTCCACCAAGAAATAATCTTCAAAAGAAAACAAGTATCATTGCAAAAACTGCAACTCCCAAAAAGACTATTGCTTCACAATCTAATGTGAAGAAAGCCTCTCCAACAAACATGACACCAACCCCTACTGCAAAGAGTACTCTACCTAATAGACCTCCAAAGAAGACCATTCCACCAAATACTAAAGTGATAAAGACTAACCCACCAAGCACCAATCCCAAAACAAACACTCTTCCAAACCCAACTATGAAAAAGGCCACTCCAACAACTACAACATCAAAAGATACCTCTCCATCAACCCCTACTGCAAAGAAGAAAAGTCTGCAGGATAAGCCTCTGAAGAAAACTATTCCACCAAACACAAAAGTGATAAAGACTAACCCACCAAGCTCCAGTCCCAAAACAAACATTCTTCCAAACCCAAATGTGAAAAAGACCACTCCAACAACATCAAAAGTGATTTCTCCTTCAACTCATACTCCAAAGAAGAAAACTCTACTGGATAAGCATCCAAAGAAGAGCTTCCTACCAAATACCAAAGTGATAAAGACTAACCCACCAAACACCAGGGTAAAAAAAAACAAAATTTCAAACCCAACCATGAAAAAGGCAGCTCCAACAAATACAACATCAAGAACATCAAAAGGGCCTTCTCCTTCAACTGATACTGCAAAAAATATTTTACAGAATAGGCATCCAAAGAAAAGCATTGCACCTAACACTAAAGTGATAAAGACTAACCCACCGAGCACCAGTCCCAAAAAAACTAGTCCTCCAAAGAAGAGAATTCTACCAAAGACTAAAGTAATAAAGACTAACCCGCCAAACATAAATCTGAAAAAGAATATTCTTGCAAATCCAACTGCAAAGAAGACTCCATCAAATATTACCCCATTGAATCCTTCAGCAAAGAGGACAACTCCACTAAATAATACACCAAACAATATTTATCCATCAAACACTACAGTGAAAAAGTCTATTCCAACAAATACTACGTCAGGAATGACTGTCCCAAAGAATAGCGTGAAAAAGACTAATCCACCATTCACTGCTACCAGAAATGCATCTTCACCAAATACAACTCCAAAAAAGACTACTGTAGTTAATGATCCTTCAAAAAGAAAAACTCCAACCACTTCTAAAAAGACAGCTCCAACAAAGAGCATTCCAGAGAAAAAAACAAAATCTTCACCTAAAAAGGAGGTTAGTTTAAAGGCCAATCCCAAAAAAACAACTGAACCAAAGAAAATTTTCACAAAACAACCTCAAACAAAGACCAACCTTAAACACAACCCAAAAAAAGCCCCAGAAAGTGCTAAGTCAAAGGTCAATGTGAAACAAAATAAAGTCAAGGAGATAAAGACCAATCGAAAACAGTATACTTCTTACTTTACTACATCCTCAACCCCTTATCGGGTATTTTCTTCCATGGTTCCTTCCAGCAGTGTTATACAGGTTACGGTGGTGAGCTTGTCTCCCTCTGATTCAAAAGTCAGTCCTTCATTCATCAACAGGAATGCACCGGTCACAGACAGAGCTCCAGTCATGCATTACAGCAACACAGAGAAGGAGTCTATTCCACCAGACCCTTCTGATGATTTCATAACACCCATTCATGATAACGCTGAGGCTGGCACGCGAACTATTCCATCTAGTGAAATCACAGTGACAAGTAGTGGTGAATTTACCAGCTGGACTAATCCAAGTGGTGATGATAATAAAGAGTCTTACAGTAGTTCAGGAGTGGTCACAGATACTATTGTGCTGGAGGATGGCCTCTCCATGGTGATCCCAACTACAAACGGAGAGGACACAACAGAGAGAGCATTTCCATCCTGGCTTGATCTTTCTGACTATATCCCTGTAGGTGTACCCATTTCTACAACGACCTCAGACCTTCCTGCCTCTCCAGTTCCCACTGTGGTCCCTCACACAAAGGAAGAACAAGTGACAGTAAGCCCTGAAATCATCTCCACTTTGAAACCTCTGCAAAATGCTGCACAGAATAATGAGAGCAACTCAATCGATGTATTTGATAACAGAGTCATTGTTGCAGAAAGTGACATTTCTCAAAACAATCTGATCCCAAAGCACCTCAGAGAACGAACCAGGAACAAACGGATACAAGAACTTCTGGAGGAGAAGCGAAATTTTCTCCTCAGAATGAAAAGGGGCAACACAGAACAATAGAACAGCGGAGATAAACTCTTCTTGAGTCCAACAATATTTTATATCAGGCCTCCCAAAGGGAAAAAAAGAAAACAAGTTGAAAAGCAAAGATTGGACAAAAATATTTTGCTGAATGTTGCAAGTTGGTGCAATTTGGCATGTAGACACTGTACTGAGAAATAAACAGGTTTGATATTGCACAGGGCCTTTGAAAAGCCAAGTTGTTTCCCTTCTTCACATCCAGGCTGTTGTCTGAGAATTGAATCACAATGTAGATAAGATGTAATGTATTTTTTAAGTATTGTTTTTCCAAGCACACAGAGAACAGAATTTATCACCTTTTGTCTCAAGTTACTGTGTTAAACTACTGCCAGTGACTGCAGCCAGCCCCTCAGACGTTAGCGTCATTTTGAATGAGATTAAATATATTTTTTAAGTGGTTCTGTTAAACTAGACATTTACAAAGTTCCTGTTGGATGTGATTTAAACCTTTACACATGTTAGAATAGTGCTATTTTCAAAGCAAACATTTTCTGTAACATTTCTAAGTTCTCAGGAATCTAATTTTGAAAGATTTATTACAGGCATTTGAAAATATTTGGTGCTTAAATTTCCCACACAGCCAAATAAAAAGTGTTAAAACAAAAAGAAAATAAACATTCACTGATGCTTTTTGGTCAATGAAATTGTTCTTCTTTCATCAGTGTTGCCAAAAATGAAGATGTTTCTCATGCATTTGAAAAAATACATAGAAAAAAAAAAGATTTTCTTAACTTAACATCCGAGGGCCAATGTGTTTTTCTCTCTTAAAGTTGTATTATTTGTATATGTTAAGTTACATCATCTGAAAAATTGCCTATATTTCTGTACTATATATGTACATATGAAAAAGAAGTTAATGTTAAATATTTATTAAAGTTTAAATGCTTTTGATATGTTGCAATTTATCTGAGTTGTGTAATTTTTGCTTGAAGGAAAATATACTTTCTTACTTTTTGCTTTCATGTTTTTAATGGTAATGCAATATTTCACAACCAGGTGGAGACAGAGCAATGTATTTATTTAAGTCTTTCTTTCCACTGATGCTACTCCTAAAATCAGGATTTTTAAGCCTTGCTTTACAGCGGCAAAATGACATACATCCGAATGTTAGCAATAATACCTGTGTTTGAGTTTATCTTGGTCATTAATAAGAAGAAAGGAAAAAAAAAAACAAAGTTAGCCGCTGAAGGAAATATTATTGTTGCTATAATATGAAGTTGGAACAAACCATAAAAACCAGTTGATGCTAAACAATCTAAAGCAACAAAGTAATTCTCAAATTCTATATATTTAAGTTCTTTTTTTTTTTGTCCCCAATACACTCATGTTTTGTTTTTGTTTTTTTTGTTTGTTTGTTGTTTTGGTTTTTTGTTTGTTTTTTTTGTCTTTTGACACCACTGGGATAGTTTTTATTTTGCAGGTAGAGAGAGATTTTAAACATTTTTATTTTGCAAATAGCTTTTCTTGGGAAAATTTAATGGACATTGTGTTTTTACTAATACTTTACATAAGACTTTGTTCATTCAGTTGCTTATTTGGATAATATGAAATTTGTATGACACAAAATGATATTGTTCGTAAATAGTAATAAATGCATTTCAAGCATTTCAGAAACACCAATCATATAAAATCTGTTGCAGAGGAGCCTAGTTTCTAGTCATGTGGATGAATTTAATATCGACGTCTATAGTATGACTTATTGCAGTTATCCTTTAATTTATACCACATCTAACATCTAATTGAAATTGGTTATAAAAACCCTTAACCTTCAAACAGTTATGTATGCAGAAATGATTCAACCCAATCACAAAAGGTCTAGTTGTCTGTTCCCGCCACTATAATTCAATTTCCTCCAAACGTTTCAAAACAAATGTCTCCTGGAAGTGCACCTCTTTTCAAGGAAACATCCATGTCTGCCCCCCGGAGGACAGATGATAATTTCTCAGAATCTCTCTGGCAGCTGGGAACTGAGGGATAAAAATCAATAAAATGGTTAGCTTTAAGATGTCCAGTTCTTTTGACCTGGAGTGTACACTGAAGCTTTTATAAACCACACATGGCTAAACAGTCCTAACTGGAAGAGGACAGGATTTCAAACAAAGTGTGGGGAGATGGAAAACCATCTTAAAAGTGTGCACACCATTGACAATTTGTCAGGTTTTTGTAACATAAAAACTAAGATAACAATAAACTACAGCAGCTAGATACCTCTTAGCTTCTGACAAATTTCCATCTCTCATTAGCTACTGTTACATTCACAAAACATTTTAAAGTGACATTTAGAGACTTTCTTTTGCCATCTGCCCTTGTTTTTAGTAGTGATGATGAATATTCAGCCAGCCATGCAATTGAAAAGTGTAAGCAAAACAGATTACTGTAAAAGTTTTGATTACATGTGAAAATTGTAGACACATTTTGTCATCGTTGAGTGAATTTGCATTAATAGTTGCGAACAGAACATTGCAACTTTCTGGTTGAGATTAGTTTAAGGCTGTGTACAGTTTTGTCGCCAGGTCACTGCCCTCGTTTCATTGTATGCAATTTCCCCGAAGGAACTGGTTTCAGTTTCAGTTATATTGCACAGGGTGTATTACTTAATCACATTATGCTTTAATGGAGTCATTTTTTAAATGGAGTTTGTTAGTCTCCTTGAGACGAATACCACATCAACACTCCCTCAAGTTTGATCCAAAGCAAAACACCACAATCAATCATTAGTAATGAGTAAGCTCACTGATAAGACAGACATTTCCCTTTAAGCACAATCTCATGGATACAAAGATAATGTCAGTTTGAAACAATCCCACGTTTGTTGCTTTATCCATATTTTTTTTTCTGCTGAAGAGTTAGGGAGTAGTGAAGCCAGACTGATGTTGAAGTTGTCTGTCATCAGCAGCATCCACATCGATAGGAGCCTTCAGTGTGGTGCCTGAGAGTCTGTCTGCTGTCCAAAACAAGCAATGCGCCTGCGTGTGTAAATTTCTGTGTCTGTTTGTTCGAGGAGAATGCTGTTGTGAGCTCTCCATTAGAGAGCCATATAAAGACAGGAGCCTGTTGATGGAATGGATGCAGAAACTGCAGACTCATCTGCATCATCCCAGGTCACTTTAGCCCAGCGCTTCTCAATTCCAGTCCTCAGGCCCCCCTGCTCTGCATGTTTTAGATGTACCTCTATTCCAGAACAGCTGATTCAAATGATTGCATGACCATCAAGTGCTACAGAAGCCTGTTAATCACCCACATATTCAATCCAGGTGTGTGGCATAAGG
This sequence comes from Poeciliopsis retropinna, assembly GCA_010277075.1. Taxonomy (NCBI): domain Eukaryota; kingdom Metazoa; phylum Chordata; class Actinopteri; order Cyprinodontiformes; family Poeciliidae; genus Poeciliopsis; species Poeciliopsis retropinna. The sequence continues at coordinate 12,331,190 of VMRM01000015.1, read as the reverse complement.
GAAACACCTAAAACATGTAGGGCAGGGGGCGTGAGAACCGGAATTGAGAAACACTGCTTTAGCCACACCTAATGCACTAAGCACTATTTTTTCATAGTTGGATCCTTCAGCCCATATATAGGGGGAAAAAAAGCAGCTGATTTTACAGGAGAAGGGGTGTGGACAGAGAACATGTGTAACAATTATTTTAAAAATATCTCAACATTTGTTTTCAAATGTTTTCTTCCACAACAGATCTGGTGGAGGAGTGAGAGCACTAAGCAGATTATGGTGACAGTTTTAACAGATGTGGAAAAAACTGATTTTTATAAAAGTTACCTACTGCAAGTATAAAAAGTATTGTTTCTCAAGTTTTCAGGGGAGGTTATGCTACTGCAATAAAAGATTAAAATAAATTAAAATGTCAAGCTACATTTGCTGATTAGGTGACTTCGAAAACAATTCTTCCCACTGGATTTCATTTGTCAAAATAAAGGGGATAGAATACTATTCTACCCTCTTTTAGATGTGTATTTATAAAAGTTAGCATTTGTTAGCTTGGCACACATGAGTGGGAATGCAGTCTGCACTTAACAGGTTTGGTGTTTGTGTGATGGTGGTGTAGAAAGTGTTTCTGCAAACATTGTAAAGGCCGGTACGCCACATAAATCTGCACGCTTGTGTTTATACTACTTGATGATGCTTTTGTCCTCTCTGGTAGTAACTGGCAGCTGTATCAAAGCTAATAAATGAAAAAAGAAGATGAGAATTTGAAGTGAAAAATTATCTTTAATTAGACTTTGGTGGCATGTTGAATCAGCCATGGTCTGGTTTTTCTCATGCCAGCTATTGTGAGAATAACAAACATTAGGCATTGTTTACTTCTTTGTCTATTTACTCATCTATAATTGCAACCACAGTGTGCCGTAAACTCAGCAAGAACTTCAATCTTTACCCAAAGACCGTGTCACAAAAACAGTTCATCGTTCCCCATAAACTTGAAAGAAACATTTATTCTACATGTGGGAGTTAGATGACTTTGAAATTTGATTACCACTAACAGTGTTAACATCCCAACAAAAGCTGGTTGTTAAATCTGCGAATGGGAAAATTTCGGTTTTCTCTCAGCAGTTAGGAGTCATATGTGATCATGTTTGAAAACCCATGACTGACCTTTGATGTGGTCAGAGGCTCCACAGAAATCCTTGTGATCCATGGGAAAACAAGTAAACCCGCAGCTTGTTGCATGAATTCAAAGTAACTTTCAACACAAAATTTAGAGAAACTGTGCTTCTTTAAATTAAATTTTAATCAAAAAACAGGCACAGAAAAGTAAAATAATAATTATAATTTGCACAGAAAATACAAAAACAATTATCTGTACCATTTGGAGATTCATCATTATGATCTTGTCTCTATGCCACACAAAAAACACAAAGTTATGTATTTCTATTAATACAATGTGATAAATCTTTTTATAACAGCACCAATTCCTTAAAATGGGATTTGTTTTTCTCCCTGTTTTTAACCACAATGTATTTCTACAATCTTTGCAACAAGTTTTCTTCAATTATTACCCGTTGAATAGATTTCACACAAGTTGATGATTTAGTAATTAGGTGTCCTCTTCAGACATTATTGCCCTGGATTTTCTTCAGATTCATCATAGTAAAATGGGCTGAATGCAGATGCACTCCAGTAAAACATTAGGCATTGTTTACTTCTTTGTCTATTTACTCATCTACATCTTACGGCAACCACAGTGTGCCGTAAGCTCAGCAAGAACTTCAATCTTTACCCAAAGTTTCTTTCACCTGTTAGTTTGTGAACATCGTTTAAGGCACCATTCGGTTATACACTACCTTGTGTAGGTCCATCTCAAAAACCTTGTGTGTACAATGCGGTTTGCTAACTTTTGCATGCCACTTTAGATGTCAGTGAAAAAAGAAATGAGGCTTACAGCAGTATTAAAGGGCTAAAAATGTGTGTCTGAAGAGGAATGGGTGACTCATGTGCCATATATTGAGTCACATGAAATTCTTCTTATAGATCTCTGCTATGCAGTCATGATGTGCTTGCACACATTGGTCTCCCAGGCAGAGCAGCCATGTGCAGAGCTCTCACATGCACGTTAGCTAATCAACATTTCAAGCATTCCAAGCTGTACACATGAACATCAGGTGTTTTTGAAGCTTTTCTGCTTTTATTTGGACAAAAGTTATCAAGTTAAGTATGAATATGTTTGCCAAAAAACAACAATATATATAGATATATTGTTTTTTTATTATTATTATTATTGTTTGTCCTCTTCTTTTCTGTCTCTTCCTTAACTTTCCCTCTTTTTCCCTGCCTCTGTTTCCTTCCCTCCATCATTACAGTCAGAGTCAGTGCTGGAGCTGAGGAAATGGACGGTGTGCCTATTTTTAGAAGCAGGGAAGGAGGGCAAACCAAAAGTAAGCTATGGAGAGAGGGGGAGTAGAGGGAGGAGGAGGGATGTGTGGAGGAGATAAATCTCCATTCAGCCTCTGCCTCTGCTCAGAGACAGCTGATGCTTCAGAGCAGCACTGCTGGATTCAAGCACAGGAGCTGAAACAAGGGAAAACTGACTGATTCAGGTTTCGACTGCAACGAAAAGAAAGGATTTAAGGGACACCAACAGCTGCCGTCTGTTACCAGGTGAGTGTGACATGCACGAGTTGTAAAGGCAATATATTCTGTTTCAGCTTTGAGCTCCGAGCATAGAGCCATTTTTAGCCATTGTGTATCAAAGGAGGGACTTAAATTTAGCCCTGGTTACACCTTGGAAGAAACTGGGAGAGGCTGGCGTTTCGTGGCTTGAGGCGTTACTCTATTTTTGGTCACGAAGGTTAAGACAAAAATATGTTGGGAGCCTCACTTGAGGTTGAAAGCAAAACACAGCCTGACATGATCTGTGACTTGACATGACTGAGCTGGGGATTTAAAATAGTCATCTGTTTATCCAGCATGATTGGTTGTGTTTTGGGGTTGCAGTTCCAGAATAAGCAAGGGGATGATGCCCAAAAGGGGAGAGAGAGACTGAAAGAGAGGGAGAGAGAGACTTGTTTGTTTGGCTTGATTGATGCAGTCAGTGGATAGATGTTTTGAAACGCAGTCTCTGGACTGCTATGGATCATGTGAGCAACTTTCAGATTATGTCACTGGAAAAACACATTAGTCTAATGAGGGGAAAGGAGGAGAGTTAAAAATAAAACAAAAAGAGACTTCTCCAAAACATGTGTGGTAATTCAGATTTATTCTGCTAATTTGCAGAATAAATCTGCAAATTTCCTTTCACATACTTTAAGTGAAAGGGAACTGAAATATATATATATATATATATATATATATATATATATATTATATATATATATATATATATATATATATATATATATATATATTTTTTTTTTTTTTTTTTAACTCATAGATAAGATTCAATTCAAAATTCTCTATCCTTTTTATTGGTGTCCAAGTTGGTTAGTCAGACCAGGTATGAAGGAAACACCACCAGACATGTGGCGGTAATCTAATGCATACCCTGTGGTCATGTTCAAAGATTATGGTATTTTAATGGTCAATTAAAGCATTATGCAGGTTACTAGGCTAGATTATAATTTTTGACCTGGTCTTAGCATAGTAGGTAACTCTAATCAGGATTATATAATGCTTGCTTGTGGTATAACATCTGACTTCTAAACTCTCAAATCTGACATTTGTATATACAGTATGTTGACCAAGGAAATTGGACATTAAAATTGTGCAAAGTCTAAACTAGACTGCCTAAACCTGGACTGACTTATTTTATGCTGCATAGGTTATTCTAAAGACAGGTTGGGAATTATATTTAAAAAGCTGTTTTCTGTGAGTATTTTCAGAGTTGTCATTGGTACAACCTGTAATAGAGATAAGCATGAACATAAAGACCAGTCAAACTGGGTTTCATTAATTTACCCTGACGACAGTCTTTAAAACACAGTTTGGGCTTCAAATTGAAATTAATTTTCTCAAAATAAGAAAATAATAGTGAAAATAACTGTTTGTCTGATTTCAGACTTGTGAAGCAAACAGCTGTATTGATTGTCAAACACACTCCCTGCATGCGTCCCTAAGGTTGCTTTAAATATAAAAACATTTTCTCCTTCCTGCTTCTAGATATGCGGCCAAGATCAAGAGTGCTGAGCAAGAGGAGACTTATGCTGCCCACAATCAGAGAGGGCATGGAGGAGATGGTGAAAGACCTAAATGAAGCTAACACATTTCATTTTGCTGACAACACCCAAGGTGTCTCATCAGAGGACTACTTTCTCTCCATCTGTCACCTGGCCCGCCCCACCTTTCCTGCCAGAGATGTTTTCCCCCAAAGTCAGGAGACTATGCAGCAGAGACTCATCGCGACTGCTTTGTCTCCGCTGGAGTTTAGTCTCAACGAGGAGGAAAATGGCAGTGGTTCACTGCAGATGGAAGAGAAAAAACTGAACGCCGAGCTTATGTGTTGCAACTCTGACCCATTGGAATATCTCTATGGAAATCAGAATAACCTTCTAGCCCTTCCAGGAAGGGTGAGGAAAGCATTTGTCAAGGGAAAGTTGGCAGGTCAACATGGAGACATTCTGGAGGGCCCAGCTCGAAGCAGAGCAAACAGCATCCCCCACACTTCAAGCCCAGATTTACTATTCCAGCGCAAGAGCAGCTGCCCTGAAATCCTCTCTGACGTCAACACCTCAACTGCAAGTAGCTGCCCAGCACACAGCTTTCCCAGGTCAGAGGTCAGGGGAGTCGGACCAGTGGACAAAGGAGAAAAAGGAAAAAGATTCAATCCAGTCACCCAACAATCCTTAATCTCTCAGTGGATCTCAGACTGTCGGTCAGCATGGAGAGAGGCACGTCTTCGGGCCTGCATGCTGCCTGCTATTGCTGAAGTGTAGCGAGTGCAAGGACAGTGACTGGAAAATTCCTGAAAAATAAACAGAATATTTTTCATGTCAGAGCACGAGACATTCAGGACAGAGCTAGTCCCAGGTCATACAGGAGCCGATGTAGAATGCAAAACTAGTTTTCAACCATGACGTGGAAACCAACAAACCCAGTTAACATATTTACACTCTCAGTGATGTTTTCACATTCACAAGCCACAGAATAAAACCTACACTCACATGATGAAGCATACTCCCAGCTTTGAGACAAACAGGGGACATAAATAAATCACGAATAGTTAATCATAAATTTGTTTAAATGAATGATTCTTCAATTTATTTAGCAATTTATTGATTTTTCAGCTATTCTTTATAGCTGAAAAATCAGCTATATAAAAATCAACTCTTGCTCACCTGGGGGTCTCTTGCCCCCAGGCAATTAGTTAAAGCAGCTTATGTCTCAGACAGGCTCTGATTCTGACATATGTAGAAATACATGTTTGAAAACATAAAGAGGAAAAGAAATGTTGTCAGTGTTTCATACTCTAAGTGTTTGCTGTTGATCTTGTAAATACATGAACATGGACCAATCTTGTTTTATATATTGTGTGTAATGACTTATAAAGCAAAACCAATAAACCTGTCTTTTGATATGCAGTCTGTGATTTTCCTCCCTGTTACGTCTTTGCATGGTCTTGTTGGTGGAAACCCCTCAACAACAAGCCTTTCGGCTGAGCCTGGTGCCAAGCAGTAGAGTTTCTATGGTAACTGACGTGGGCTCCGGTACTGGTAAACATCAGTGTGGAGGAAGACAGGCTGAACACAAATGACACCAGTGAACCCACACATGCAAGATGTGTACTGTTGCTCTGCTGCTCCTGCATGGCAAGAGAAGACAAACATGTAAAACGAGGGCAACCATATTGAGCTTACTCATTATGGTTGCTCTTGTCAACGAGTCATAGTTCAACTACACACAACTAGAAAGATTTGCATTTCCTGTAAAATGCATTGTGAATGCCATAAGCTGAATATTTTTAGTGAAACTGCAGAAGGATTTGAAGTCAGAAGACTTGGAGAAATGTAAGAAATAGGCAGAAGCAGCCGAAAGCAAAAGCCTGCAAAACACAAACAGAAATACTGTAGAAGAGGAGTGAAAACATTCAGTCGTGCAAAAATTTCACCCAAAGACTATTAGACATTCATGCAGAACACTATTTACAAAGCTAAGATGGAAAGTCAGAACAGTTTATAAGTTAAGTGAGCTAAAAAGCTAAAGCTTGCTAAAATATTAATGGTAGCCTCTAGGTTAGGTCTAGTATGGGTAACATGCTCTATGCAGAATGAGAAAAAAACCTCAAAAAGCAGCAATTAGTTGAAGCTAAAAACTAGCTAAAATAATAATGATAGCATTTAAGCTAGCACTATGTTGACCTACTCCTGTTAGGTCAACAGTGTGAAAAAACCCAGAAATGTATAAATCAGAAAAATTAAAAAAGTAAAACAGTCTTCAATATCCCTTCAAAGCAAAACTTTCTGCTTATCATATGATGAAGAATATAAAGAGTAAGAAAATGATTTTAGCTCATCTCGTGCAGAGCGGCTTACATGCTGAAATTAGCTGAAGCATAATTGTGTTGGTCGCTACCATATTTCATAATAACAAAAAATTCTTCCATCTAGTGTCATAACAATTAAGGTGGAATAAGTGTGATAAGATGTTAGCTAAAAAACTAGTGTAAAATGAAGTGCTGTCAATAGCATGCTATCACTAGCATATTAACGTGCTGTTGGCATTATTAGTGTGAATGCCTGCAGCATCCACATTAATAACATTATGAGACAGGTCTGACAATGACTGTAGAGAGACCTGCAATATCTGAATAGGTTTCACATTTTATCAGCAAACAGAAAGTAATTTTATTTTGAGCCACAAGAGGGCGGAAATGTACTATTTGTTGATGGTAGATAAAACAGAAAATACCTGTATAGCACATGTGTCAAACTCAAGGCCCAGGAGCCAAATCCGGCCCGCCGTAGCTTTTTATGTGGCCCTCTAGAGTTTAGACTAAACAGTAACTATGATTAACTATTATGTTATCAATCAAATCAATGCAGTTTTTATGTGTTTCCTGCCAATTTATATCAATCAATCCCTCCAGTTTATTGAGAATTATTGTGGAAATTCAAACAAAATTCCTGCATTTTTATGTACTAATACATTATTGGGAGTTTATTGCCGATTTTTCACAGAAATTGTGAAAAACTTTCTAAGTTGTGCTAAACAGCTGCCTCAGCTTTAGTTGATGTCTGATTATAGTCCATGATTTATACAGCGAGTAAATAAAAAAATCGCCTTAATTATTATTCCCTGGAGGGACTGAAAAGATGTTCAATAATATTATTTAATTTTAAGAATTCATTTAACATATTAACAGTTTGTGAACAGGTTTTATCGATACATTCTGGCACAACTGGCCCTTTAAGAGCCTTCATGACCTTGATTTGGCCCAAAACGAAAATGAGTTTGACACACCTGCTGTATAGCATGCGTTACTAACTATAATATATAACGATATAGTATGCTATATAAATAAATACTGAAGAAGTGAGGACCGCAGAAAATGTTAATGTTTCACAATTCACGACATATCAACATATTTCAACTGCATTTACATTTATGTGTACTTTATCGTATAACCTCTGTAATGGACTGGCAACCTGTGCAGTGTGTATGTCATTTCTCACCAAGTAAATGCTGGAAATGTCCTTGTCGTCACCCTGCAAGGAAAGGTGGGTGTAGATAATATACAAATATATGGTAATGTATTGGTTATTCCATTGTATCTCAAAAATCAAGTGAACGTTACTTTGCCATTCAAACAGTTGAATTAAAATATTGCAAAACCAAAGAGTGATGAAACTAATGTTCTGCCCTAGAAAAAATACCAGATGGTCTTATAAGACTTATTTTAAGTTAGCTGGAAAATAAAACATCCTTATTAAAAAGTTAAATTATGTTGGAAAAATGGTATTGCAAGCCAGCCCACTGCTGCCGTCCTGGCATTTAAAATTCCCAATTACAAACAGCAAACCACTTTGTGATATTCAGCTGACATAATCATAGAAACAGAATTTTCATAAGATTAGTGCTCATTTAAACCTCGAACAAAGGGAATAATCTCATTCAACCAATAGGAAGGAAGGTAAAAGAGAATACATTGAGGTTTCTAAACCAATATGGCGCTTGATGTCACTTGACATGCTGTGAAATCTCATTTATCGCACAGAGTGCCGTGCCAGCACCTCAGTTATGGGTTTGTCTGGTTGAAGTTGTGAGCCACATGTCTGAAAGTGACGGCGTGAAGAAAACTGGTGCTTTTACTGACAGATCGTTTTACAAATAATGCAACCTGGAATATACATATATATATATACATATATATATATACATATATATATACATATATATATATATATACATATAATATACATAAATATATATATAAATATATATACATAATATATATACCATGACACTCAGTTAATACAGTTGGACTAATGTGATTCAATAGGCAGGTGGGAACGTGATAAGCAAGGAACACGGAGCTGATCTAAATAATATGGGCAGAACTTAAAAAGACAAAGTATGCAACAGCCTGAGGAATAATAAAACAACGTGACAAAAATCAATAACACAAAATTTAAAAAGAATATATTTCAACCTCATTTGGTGACACTAATAAAAGGTTAGCTATCATTTGTTATTTTTGGAACAGAAACTCTAAATAAAAGGACATCTGGATTTTTCACATGTTTTCACCAGCTTTATAATTATATTTATTTTGTCTGTCTTTTCAGTGTACATACATACAGTACCAACACTTTATCCCAGAATTAAGTCATTTTCCTCTCCACTGCTTTTGGGTTATTTTAAGATATCATAGATATGTTAGGATTTATATAGATTAAAATTTTTACAGTTGTCTGTCTTTTAATATGTTTTTACTTCTACAGTCTCCTTCTTATAAATCACAATTGGAATGCATTAATATTCATTTTCTTTGACACGTATCAGAATTTGTTTTTTTAGAAGGGTTTAGAATCATTCATTCTACAAAATTCATCATTTACAGAGAACATGTATGAGCAGGGAGGTGTGAAGCTTTGTTGGAAATATGTATGTTCCAGTGAAGCCCTTTTCTGTCAAACAGGAAGAAGATTTCAGGGTCTTGTGCAGTGTTGCGTTTCACACTTTTTTTTTCTTAACAACCGCAAAGCCTGTCAAACCTGAATTGCATGTGAAGGATGCTTGCTCTCCTCTGCTATTTTTTTTGAAGGGGCTTTTTTGGCTAAAAAGCACATTTTGCAATGACTTCAGTTCCTGCCTTGACTCTAAATGAAGCAGCAATATTTAGTTATAAGAATGTCAGAAACACAATTTCCCTTAAAAAAAATATTTTTATATCAGGGACACCATTGCATCAACTATAAATGAAAACAAATAAGCATAAGACACAACATTTTGACCACAACCGAGTGAGTACAAAGTGTGGCTTAGAAAGTCAAAAATGTAAAACGGAAGAGTAGATAAAGACGACACAGGAAGTTTTATATCGTTTTGTGGTAGCTCTGAGCCACCGTCAAGAGCCACACGAAGGAGCATTTCTTCAAATATCAAGCGAAACTCGTTTTTTAGCCTTTTGAACTTCTGTCTTTACACAATAGCTTACAGTAACAAGTTGCTGTGTGACTGGAACAAAATATGCTACTTGAATCTGTCTGTCAATATTTATCTGTATCATAAAGATTTAAAATCTTAAAACTCTGAGTCATTAAAAAATGGACTAAAATAAGTATAGTAAATTGTTCAAGAGAAATTTAATTTGTATTACAGTTGCTTAATTAAGCCACAAAATGTAAACCCTAAGAAGTAAAACATCACCAAGGCCACATTTATTATTTGTGCTTCAAATTATTTTTATAAAATAAATGCAAGCAAAGAGTTGTTAAGACATAAATTGCATGTTTACGTTGATCAGAGTTTCTGATCAACGTAAACTGGTTTACTTTTATTTAGTAACCAGTTATTTTCTATATGTTCCTGGTGAATACAAAGAGGAACATTTCACTTACGACAGTGAACCCCTGCTATCCACTGGGGTTACAGACCACAGCTGCCTGTCAATAGGTGAAATCCTTGATACCTGAAGCACCCTCTAAAAAATGCCAATTTTAATCATTCAATTTCTCAAGATGTACCTTAATGTAAAGATATAGTATACTAAATACACACAACTGACATGGTCTAGGCCAGTGTTTCCCAACCCTGGTCCTCAAGGCACACTGTCCTACATGTTTTAGAGGTTTCCCTGCTTTAATGTCCCTGATTCAATTGAATGCAGTTCAGCTGGACTGAAGCAAGGAAATACCTAAAACATGCAGGGCAGTTTGCCTTTAGGACCAGGGTTGGGAAACGCTGGTCTAGGCATCATTATAAACACTATGCTGGGGGTAAAGCTAATCAGTGCCAAGAAAAATCATTGCTGCTTCTGGATTACTTGTTTTGCAAATTCCCGCCAATAGCAATGGAAAGTAGCATTGTGGCTGGGAATTTCAACTTGATTTGGTTTGGGACAAAGGAGAAATATGTGGAAAAGCAACCCACTCTGACTGTTATGAACGGTTGAACATGTATAATCATGTGGGCCTATTTCTCTTTCATATCAGTTCCTTGAGTTACAGGAATTGAATTTATTACAGAAGTTACAGGAACTTATTTTAACTTTAATAAGTTAGGATAGGTCTTTGGACTACACAAAACTTGTTCATTACATTTTTTGCACAGAATCATTCTGAGCATTTAATTATAGACAAAAAAAAAAGCTGCAGTGTACTTTTTAGTGGACTGTTTGTAGAAGCCCTACAGACCATAATGAAAGCACCAAACTGTGCAGAAAGTAAATTTTGCCTAATAGGTCTCTTTAAATCATGTAGAAAAGCTGTGAGGTGAGCTGAAGGGGAGCTAGTAAAGGCCTCTCTCTCTCAATGTTCCCATCATGTGAAATCTCAAAGGAGAAGACCAGGCACTCATTTAAAGGGGATTGTTCAAAGTGTTGAGAACAGTAATCTTAACAGTAATCACTCATTATTGTTTCTAAAGTAATTATATCCCTTTTTTAACTCGTTAAATAAGTGGACACATAAATTAAAGGCTAAGTTTAATTTATCCTTTAAATTAAACTTAGCATTATATAATGCATTATAGTCTTCGGTTTATGTATAAAATGGAACAAGAGGTATAACTTAATTGTCCATGTTCCAAATTAGTTGCACTTCAGTTGTCTAGTTTCTGTTTATTTTTCAGGCTTTTCCCTCAAAAAGGTTGTTTATAGAAAAATGAGAAGTGTAACTGAACTGGACGGCTCACATAAGGTCTGCAGAGGAAGAGACACTGCCGACGTATTTTTTTTCCTCTCGGCTCATTGCTACATGGGACTTCTGGTGGAAATGTGGTCTGACTCACAAGGACATAAACCAATAGACACGTGTGGTGGGCAAACCCCAGTACATTCACTAGATTTAGATTGTCACTGAAAAGGAAAAAGAAAATGGAAAAGGAAAGTTTATATTAACCACTCAGGCCATTTCACTCTAAATGGAAGATATAACAGCCTCCACACATCATGTCTAATGATGTGTGGAGGCTTCAATAAGCGTTTTTGTTTGTTTGTTGTTGTTTTTTTACTGATATGTATTGTCCAAACCCACAAATGCAAAAGCTATAACATATTACCAGAAGATTAAAAAATAAATAAATAAAAAATGAATATTTACACTTTCTGGGTGCTGCCAGTCCGTCAGAACAAAAATCTAAATAGGAGTGGCAAATACAGAAATGACTATTAAATAATATAAAGTCCTCATGAGAAAGTATTAAAATTACTCAGTCAGCACCAGCATTTTTTTTAAACTGAGGATGGTTTCAGATCACACTTTCTGGCCACAGGATCATCAGAGTTGCAGAGAGTGAGCTCTATGCTGCAATACACAAAAGTCCCTTTCACTTCTTTTAAATGTCAGACAAGACCACTGTTACAGAAATGCCAGATTTAAATGTTTGTTTTGCTCAAATTTACACCTAACGTTATAATATATACCGATCTAAATATGCAAATAAACATTTTTAAAGTTTGTTGTTGTACATAAATAGCATATTTTAAAAAAATATGATGCTGCAATCATACTTAATTGTCATTTCAAAGTGATGTATACATTTTAACTTATTTACAGATGAAACCTTCGGTCACATGTGTGGTTTAGAGTTGACTAAGTTTTGGGTTTCAGGTCTGAGAAAAAAAGCACAGAATTTTCAAAATTCCAAAAATTCACAGTTAGACAACATTCACAGCAACCAACTGAATTTAGATGATGTTAAATAAATAGAGCCACGTCTGTGAATGTGGTTCAATTGCAAACCTACCTAGACATGGCTAGATCTGAGAGATCAGCCAACAAGAATGCTTACAAGAAACGGTCAAATGGCAGATGGTTACTCTGGAGGAGCTGCTGAGATTCCCTTGTAACATGTCGGTAGCAGCTTCATGTCGTGGATTGCTTTTATTAAGCAGGAACAGCTGTAGTTGGTCAGAGTAGACTTGTAAACTTCAAATGAGTTTTTGCAGTTTTGTTTTCCCTGTATTTCGCTCCATCGTTTTTCATAAGACTCAAAATCTACTGAGGAATGTTCACCAAAAGACTTTCTGGTGTGTAAAGTGTAGGTCTATATCTGACATGAATGCGTGTGTGTGTGTGTGTGTGTTTGGGCATGTTGGTGTGTGTGCGCTGCCAAATATATTGGATTCTGAGGTTGGTGAAAAATCTGTGACTGTCCAAGTAGTAATACCAACATTGTTGGGGTTTCCTACTGGAAGCTTAGAAGTTTCATAGGACAAACCAAGAGTAGTTTTCATAATTTTGATGGTTTTTTTGTCTGAACTCCACCATCAGACCTTAACCAATTGATATTTGACTATTGTGCAAGAATCAAGCCTCTCTTGTCCGCACTTTTCTATGAGAAGAGTGGCATTTGTTTTGGTAGCATAGTTAAAGACAACAGCCAGACATTTCATCAAAGACCCACTTTAACATTTGCCATGTAAAGAGCTAGATGCAATGATCAAATACATTCATATTGACTTTTTAAATCATGAAACATTATTGAATCATACAAAAAAGTCTACCCTCAGACAGCCTCTTATGACAGCATGTAAAGCATGAGCAACTAGTCAGAGTGGTTTTGTGTATATCCTTATTGTTTTTTGTTTTTTTTGCTGTTTTTTTTTTTTTTTTATCAAAGTCATCCTTAAACTGCATTTATTTACATTTTGTCCAGTAAAATTGATTATTTTAATTCATATGCCTTCTGTGATGTCATTAGCCAGAGTGCACCCAGAATAAAATTAGAAGGGTTTATACAAATACATATTTTTTTGTTTGTAAAATCCTAAAGCAGAAATTCATTGTTATCCAGGTAAGTTCAAAAAGAGAAATAATTAAAATACATGACACTGAATGGTTTGTTTAACACTGAGTGAATACATTCTGGTGAAACATAAAGGCTTAACACCTATTGTAACTTTGTCAACACAGAACATCATATATTTGTTAATTGGTTGGAATTAAAGGAGTCCTATTCATTTTTGTATTGTCCTTTTGTTTTTGTGTCATTTTCTTAATTTTAACTTGCTAAACTTGGTTTGGTCACATCTTTTTGTTAAACTGAAACTTTGTGGTTTCTGAAGCCTGTGCTCCATGATGGTAAAGTTAGAAATAGAGAAGGAAACAGAGACTGGGATCACATTTGATTTTTGAGACTTGGAAAAAGTGAAAGAGGACCTAAAACTGAAACGTAAGTGTAAAGCTATATTCTAAAATCAACCATTTTTCTGATAATACATGCTGTGAGAAATAAATCAACGCTCTTTGTCTGATAAGAGGGAAAATATAAAACAACTGTGGAGGAAACTGAAATAATACTCTATCAGATAAGAGACCACATTCACACATGTAAAAGTAAATGTCAAGATAAAATCCCACATGTTTGCAGTGGAAAGAAATAAAAAACCTGCTTTGGTTTTTCTTTTCTTTTTTTTCCAGGGCAGCATTTCATTCAGTGTTGCATTTGCTAGAGGTGTTAACCACTGCTGCTTGCTATACAGACATGAACAAACGTTTGCAAAGATCACAGCCCACACTTTAGTCTGCCAATTAGCCACACATGTCTGAACTACAGTTTTTTCACAAGGAATGAAGTCATCATCTCACCTTTTACAAATGATAAATTTGACTTTATTTTTCTGATTGCACAGCAAGAAATATAAAGACTTGAAAATGTATCTGGTTTTTTCCACGACACTGATTAATGAAGTTCTGAGTTAATAAACAAAAAACTAATCAAGAAGAGATAAAAGTTAATTTATAGTTATAGGCTTTCTAATTGAATGTAATTCAATCCTGTGACTTTACATCATACATAATTAAATGTAATATCTAATATATTTGCTATTTAGATGTTAATTCATTCTTTACCAACATATGTTTTTCTCAGTGCTATAATCATGCGTTTGGTTAATTTAGTTTTTATTTGCCCAATACTGTCCCATTTCAAATGCAAAATTGAATGCAGGGGGGAGTAGGATGAGCGGAAGGTTTTTTTTGTTGATTTTTTTTCCCTGTGGGTTTTATGGTTTCACTTTCCAGTCTGAAAAAAATTCCCTTTTGTCACAGGAGAGATGAGGTAAGCGTCTCTAGACTGTATTAAAGAGGGCTTCCACTGCCTCTATCCTTCACAGCTCTTTAGTCAACAAACTTGCTGCTTTCTCATCTTGACCACCGGCTCTATTGCAACTAAGAAACCAAAGATGTCTGGCATCATGAAGGTGTTTCTGCTCCTGGCCGTTGCAGTCTGCATCTCTAAAGCTCAGCGTAAGTTTCTACTTGTCATTAACATTTTGAAATTCAAAAACTGTAAGAATTTCTCAAATTGGAGTAATAACTTTAATTTGTCTGTTTTTAGTGAATGAACCAGGACAGAGCTGTCTTTGTCAGCGTGTCAGAAACGGCGTCTTCTCAAAGGCTGACATAAGGGACATCCAGATTTACCCTGCATCTGTCTTCTGTGAGAAAGTAGAGATTGTGTAAGTTACATCTTTTAAGTTAAAATTGTCTTTGCAAACATTTGCAACATATATAGATATATAGATATAGATATAGATCTATCGATCTATCTATCTAGATAGATAGATCGATAGATCTATATCTATATATATATACACACACACACACATATATATATATGTATATATATATATATATATATATATATATATATATATATATATATATATATATATATATATATATATATATATATATATATATATATAACAACAACATATATATATATATATATATATATATATAACACACACACTACACATATATATATATATATATATATATGTTGTGTGTTTGTTATATATATATATATATATATATATATATATATATATATATATATATATATATATATTATATATATATATATATATATATATATATATATATATATATATATATATATATATATATATATAATATATATATATGTATATATATATATATAGTATATAATTATAATATATAATAATAAGAAAAGGTGTCACTTAAACAATTCTTTAGCATAGATCATTATTTTTGATTCACAATCTATGCACGTATGCTAATTAGATGTTGAATGTTTGCTCATCTGTTCAATTTTATGCTAATCTCTCTATTTCTATTCCCTCAGTGTGACCAGTGCAAATGGCCGCTACTGTCTGAACCCTGAACTTCAAATTGTGAAAAAGATGCTTACCAGAGTCTTGTGAGTATTACATAAATATGTGTGCCTTTTTCCATACGCCCACCATTCTCTTACTCCAGTTTCAGAGTGAATTGCACCCTGTGTTAAACAAAATCCTGTTTGCTTTGTTGTCATCTGTAGAAGGAGAAAGGCCACCTCCACTTCCAAGCCCACCAGTCTCAGTAGCAGCTCAGTCAGCAGCAGCACCACAGTTCAGATCTGACTCTCCAAGTTGAACAGGAACCTCCCCTCAGCTCCAGCAACAAATGCACCTTCAACAAAGACTGCTGAAGCCTAAGCATATTAAACTATATGGATTTGTTTTTATTTATGCAAATGTGTGTGCATGCAGCACAACAATGCTGAATGTCATGTTTTTATGTGCCACTGTTCTGAAGTAAGACATTGTTATGATAATTATTTTATTTTTATTATTATGTTTCATGGCTATTTTTCTAATAAAAAAAAGAAAAGAAATCAAAGAAGTTACTGATTCTTGAATTTTTCTGAAACCTGAAACAGTTGGGTCCTGCAACAACAGCTCCCCCATGTGGTTTAAGACTGCAAGATATGAATGAAAGATAGTTGAACTGTGTTACGTCACTTCCCATGTCAGGTGCTTTCAGACGTGCTCAGAATATCTTTCACTGAGTGTTAGGCGTTGCTTTCCAGGGTATCCTCAGTGAACGTCTGACACCAGAGCTGCATGTGGACATTTAGGGGGTCAATGACCAACCAATGCAACATGTTCCTGCTTATGTCCCTGCGAGGGGAGGCACTGCTTCATTCACTCCCATTGGCTGCTGACTTTCACACCCACACACAAACATAGAATTTCTCTTAACACTGACATCAAGATTAAATACTAAGCTTTACATTTCATTCTAATTGCAACATGAAACTCACTGTCACTTAGTTTGAAACTAAGTTTTTACCTTCAAATGTCATTCGAGGGTTACAAATAAACAAGCCCAATGTTTCAGCCATGGATTCACAACTCTTATCAATACAAATCTGAAAAGTGTGGAATAAATGTATGTTTAAATCTGCTGAGTCTTTGCAGTGTAAGATTGTTAGTCATAACCTACTGATTCCTGCAGCTCCTCCAGAGTCACCATGAGGCTCTTGGCTGGATCTTTTGTTATGCTGTGTTCGATTTGTCTTAGAAATTTACCTCTAAAGTTGGAGTTCAGCTGGGAATTATAACCCACCAAAACTAAAAGTGTTCTGGTTGAACATTTTCAACCACTGGGATTAGATAATTTTTTATTGCTAATAATTTGCATTTCACATTTAATAAATAAAGATGTTTATAATTTAACATTTGAGAGCAATCTGTGTGCTACAGTTTAATCTGGTTTAAACTTTAGCGAATTGATACAAAACTCTAGGCTTATCAATGTATTACAAATTCTCAATCGGCATTTCAATTTCATAGGGTTAATTTTTTGTTAATTTTCTGACTGAGATCTCTGACAATCCAAGTATACTACTGAACGTTCTCCAGCCTATCAGATTAGTTGAACAGCTATGTCTTGGGTGAAACGTTGCACGTGCACAGTGAGATGTTTGGGTGAAACGTTGCACATACACAGTGAGATGTTTGAAATTTGGCGTAATGTTTCATACTGCTTTAAACTTCTTTAAGCTGTCTGATGTGACCCTTGGCCTTCATGGTGCTGCTGTTCTTTGATATTCTCTCACAAATCTCTGAGACTTTCACAGTATGGCTGCATTAACACTGAGATTTAAGCAATTCACAATAAAAATCAGATTACTTCTGAAGGCAAGTTTGGATTTTATTTATGGAGTATTGAAATGGGCTCCACCCACTATAATCTTTTCATATTTTTTTTCCAGCAAAAAATGAAAACAATAGCTTTCTTTTGATCCAAATAAAATACATATTTTATTTGGATCTATATATATATATATATATATATATATATATATAAAGTTGGAGTTATATATATATATATATATATATATATATATATATATATATATATATATATATATATATATATATATATATATATATATTATATATATATAGCAGAGGAGCAGCCATTATATATATAATATATATATATATATATATATATATATATATATATATATATATATATATATATATATATATATATATATATATATATATACTCCTTACTTATGTGAGCTAAACTCTGATGGCAGGATGGCCTAGTTATTTATCTCGGGTTAATGACATTTGTCCTCCAATTACAGACAGCACAAAACAATAAGAGCTGTAAACCAAAGCAGCGTCGTTTCACTCTCCTCTGCTCCTCATCCCGCGGGGCTTCAAGTTTCAGACGGTCATTTCTGCCACCGAAAAAGACACAGAGAGAGGAAGCGAGAAGGTAGGCTCCATCCACTGCTGCCGCGTGTTCAGTCTGTTTGCTGTTCGACCAAAAGTCATGGACGAACTAACCGGTGAACAAACACGCAGCGTTCATTCCTGCCATCTGCTGCTGCTGCTGCTGCTGCTGCGGGGATCGTCGGGACATTGGCACAAAAATCAGCGCCTTTGAGTTATTTTAACAAACTGACAGAAGGGTGAGTGTTACAACATGCATCGTACTCATGCAAACCTATAAAAAAAAGTACAGGACCGAGCACAGACACTAATACAAATGAGGATTGAGAAGATTTTGAATGCAAAGGGTAAAAGGGATCCTTGTCATTTGAACTCCAGCTTTTGCATTATAACAAGCTATTAGTGTAGCATTAGTGTAGCTTTACAGTAGCTTACATGTGTTTTTATTTCTGCAAGTCACTGTAAGCGGCTTCCTTTATTTATGACGTGAACAAGTCAGCTGTCTGGGCAGCAGCAAAATAATAAAACAGGCTACCTCTGATAGCAAATCAGATTAAGTCTAAAGAAGTCTGCAGGTTGCGTAGGATTTTTTTGTCTTATTTGAGAAAGAAATGGATTTTAGTCTAAATCCAAAGTACTTGTAGTCATTTCATCACAGAGCAGATCAGAATTCATGCCAAATATATTTTATTCATAGTTTGTATTCATAATTTATATTTTTTATGTGTGCATTGGCTGCTCCTCTGCTCATGGAATAAGCCATTGAATGTGCCATTATACATTACAGTTCTGAGTGTTTATTATTCAACTATCTAAAATTAACTTGTATGCTTAAAACTGGAGAATTTGCATGACAGACTGGTATTTTCCTGAAGATTAAAGTGTGCTTTTACTGTTAAATGGGTAAAAATAATGTGACCATATAGACAATAGTCTGCTTGAGCACATCCACTTTTGCTCTGCAGAAAACTGAGGGAGGCTAATACAAGAGAGTTACTGACTGAAATTCATATTAATGACACTGCTGTACAGTAACCAGACTCTGCGGTTCTATTTAAAGCAGGTCCATCAAGACAAGCTTTGCTCTGTGTTCACTCAAGAGAGACTTATTCCTGACTATCAGTAATTATTTGTCCTTTTCTACCTCTCTGACTGAAAGAGAGGCTGCGACACAATGAGAGCGGGGAACCAACTTTTTTAAAGACTTCAATTGCAACAATACAAATAATTTGATTTTTTGAAAACAGTGTTACTGTTGCAACTCCAGTTCAGCCTGTTGACTGAATGAACACAGAGGTATTTAAATTCCTCAACCACCTCCACTTCTTCTCTCATGATATAAATATTATTGTTATTTAGAGTCACATAGTGATAAAAAAACAACAGAAAGTTTGTTAGATATGTATGATTAAAATATAGTAAATAATGAAATGTCTTATTGCAGTAAACTAAATAGATGCATATAAAGATAATAGGAGTTAATAAAAAAATCACATTTCACAATGACAACATTTCTATATAGAATAAACCCATATTAGTATCCATCTTAATTTTTATTTACACATTAATAAAATGTGTAAATAAACCCACAAAAAACTCAAATAAATGTTCCAAATGTTCACTAATAGTATAACAAAGAATGCATCAACAGCATCCAAGTTATATTCACTTAAAATATTCTAAATAGTTTCTCTGTCATTCTTAGCTGACATGGCATGCAGGTAAATCTTGTCAAATCCCTGACTATAGCTCGCATAATTGTCACTGTTTGTTTCAATTTTAAAGTGTTGCCGTCCTGAGAGTTCCCCCATGCTTTATGAGTTTCAGTTGGTTTGGAAAATCCAATAATCTGTTATTCAGCAGCAGGCGAAATTGTTAAGTGTGTAATCCCCAGTCTTTCAGTCATAAAACTAAAACCAGTCTGTTAGTGTCAATGCCCAGTCTATTCAAAATTTGTCAAGATTTTGAAAGTCTTGCAGTGTGGACCCAGGTTTAGAGTTTGAACTGGAGCTGATCAAATACTACTCAGTTTGCTTAAAGAAGAGAAATAGCTTTTGACTTATTTTGTAATTCTGTCCATATACCACTTGAGATTATTGCACCCACAACAACACAATGTGACTGTGTGCGTGTTTGCAGGTGTGTCACACTGAGCAGAGAGCCAGCCTTCTGTCTTTTGTGGTAATACCCCCTCTTTTGGTGTCAAAATGGCCACAGGCCAAGGAGACATCCCAGGTAATTAGAAACGACACATTAACTTTAATAAAGACTTGAATCTGTTTATGCTGAGCTTTGGCTTGTTTGCTGCCATGTTTCAGCACTTGAGTCTGGCATGTCTGGCCTCTGTGTTGCCTTATCATCTCCCGCTGGAATAGCTCGCCACAATATCAGCTACGATGAGCACATGGATATCCCCATGCATCACCCTCCTGCAGACATGACAGTAAACAACTTCTGGAGAGACCCTCTCATCCCTCGGCACAGGTTCAGGAACAAAGAGGTGCTCTTGTTTGTTTACACTTTTAACCCCAGATAGTTTTTAGCTGGGTACTTAATATTCTTTGCTTGAACTCATGCCAAACTGGTCATGCATATTTGAATGCTCTTGCTCAGTTTGTGTTCTAGAAAGGAATTAGTTTCTAATTTCGTCCTTAAACTATAAACCTGTGATATTAGGTAAGTGAGAGTGGTGACAAGATAACAACATGTGAAGCATCATTACCACCCAAGTCCCCAGGGCCTGTTGTAAAGGCCAAAGCCACCACACTGATGAGTTCCCTTATGTCAAGTAAGTCAACTGAAGGCTTTTAAAACTTAGTTGTGTTTCTGTTTCCAAATACATACTGTCCTTTGAATATCACATATATTTCTAAGCCGTCTTAAGAGTATCTGTGAAGCAACAGAAGAGAATATATCTGACTCTTTCTCCGTATTTCCATTTGCAATCAGGACAATCCCAAGAAAACCTTCAGAAGTTTGAGCACCAGGCAGGACTGACTGGGGCTGTTTATTCCCCCCACAAGGGCCTCACTGCTGAGGAGACCCAGTTCCACAGAGTAGCTGATGGCAAAGTGCCAGTAAGTTTGAACAAATGTGGGCAGCAGTATTTATCCCTGAGCACCACAACAATCTGAAAAAGCAAAAACAATTCAATACAGTAGCGTTATTGCACAGAGTTGTATGGAAAGAGTGTCAAAACTTCTGCAAAATAAGGCATTGCGTTTCCTTACTTTACTGCAAGTCCAAGCCTGAATCATTAATTCTTTAAACATATACATAACTCTTGAGTTTTCGATATTTTTTGAAATTACAACACACTTTAATGTTTTTCATTCAGATTTTACCTAAAAGAACAACACAAATTAGAATAGGTCAGAGTGGTCAAGTCCAGTCCACAAGGGCTATTATCTTGCGAAGGATGTGTGCCTTGGCTAAAACCCCTGAATCAAACAAAGGACTCATTAGCAGGCATCTATTGAGCTGCTAATGATGCAGCTCAATAGATGACTGGCTTGTTTTCCCAGAAAGAACCCAGTCATCTGATTTAGGAGTGCTGGGGTGGGGAAGCATACAAAGGCTGAACGATTGTTGCTCTTGAGGACTGAACTTAAGCATAAATTAAAAGATGAGGCTATAAAGTTTTCAGTTTCTTTGAAAAATGCAATTTGCAAAGTCTGGTACACTTACATGTACACAACCACCATCGTAGGACATGGTGGTGGCAGCATCATCAAATTAAATTGTGTTGTGTTGTGCCACATTGCCAAGGCCATTACTATAAAGGTCTAGCGTCTGAGACACAGGCAGTGGCAGTTCTCTGGCATATTTACCAGGTGGTGGATGTGGGGTATCATGTGGTTGTCACAAAACAAAAACAAACAAACAAAAAACCATGCTAATATTTTATTACGAGTCAAAGAGCCAATTGTGGATCCCTGAAGTTGAACGTGCAGCACCCCAATTAATTGATTGTTAATGTAAAACTGTGTAAGTGTCTAGTGTGGAGGTGAGTAAAGTGTCTCAATGGGGATGACGTAGGCAAATCAAGCATAGATTTGATTTAATTTTGGTGTGCTATATCAATCCCCATTAAAATACAATTACATTTATTGATGTAGCATGAAAAATAATGGACCTTTTATAGTTGAATGCAGCATGGTGAGTATAAATTGCCTTATATAAGGCATTTCATTTGGAAACATGTTATTTATTAAACATTCAAAAAGTGTAGTAGGATGTAGCAAAGAACAATGGGAAATAAAATGTTTTACTAAGCACTGATCTTTAAATTTTTGGAGTATTGGGAGATCCATAAAAAAATGAGTGATAACAGTTGACATTCACAGAGTGCCTGTTACTGTGTGGTTGCCTTTGTGGACAGAATTGTTATGTTTACAAGTCTAATTTTAACTGCTAGATTCCTTTTTACCAGCTGTCAAATTGTTCCAGGTCCACATTGTTTCTTAATGTTGTATGTGTTGCTACAACACCTGACACAGACGGATTCTCCTTTTTCTGTAACAAAAAAACATACTTTTATTGAGAAATTATATATTAAGTATTCGGCAAAAATACTGCGATGCCGTTAAAGTGAACAAAACAGCGAACATCTTGATAAACAAATTACGCAACGGGTGCTACTCTTTATCAGTGCTGTTGCTAGGAAACGCCCTTCATATGAGGCGAGGCCTCCTCTTTCAGCGAAACGAGCCAATCATCGCGCTCCTCCCAAGAACAAGGCCGTTTTCGGTGTACAACGCTGACATCGTCGTGTTTTTAAGAAATAATCCTACACCGAAACGAGCAATTATGGACAAAATGAAGCGAGCTATCGAACTGCGGCGTCAAAGAAAGCTCATCATAAAAAGGTCGGTCCTGCTTTAGCTTCACTTTATTTCTAGAATTCTACATTCTTTACAAAAAGAGGCCACGAGCATAGCAAACTGGCGAGCTACGTAGCAGTGCTAGTGCTAGAGCTAGCATGATCAAACAGACTACTGTATCCAGACGTTTCTCTCATTAATTTTGTTATGCCACAATAAATCATCACATGGACGAGATTGATTAATTAAAGACGAATATTTGTTGGTTAGGTAATCACAGTTTCGTAACAATAGCTAACCGTCCATCGATTGCTCATGTGGTCGTTACTACGACCTGACTGTGGCCCAAATATTTAGAAACGCTTTTAAATCACTTACCATCATCAAAACCCTGAAACAACGCAGACTGTCCACCAATTGATAATGTTAAAAAATGAAGACGTATAAGGTTAGTTTAGCTTCTGCTTCACATTTACCCTTCAAATGTTGTTGTTTTCTGGAGATCAGTTATGCTCCTTTTATTGTTTTTTTAAACTTAATGTATTTGTTATATAGGAGAAAACGTATGAAGGTAGAAATCATGTTATTTTTGGGGGGTTAAAATAAGTGGATGTTACTGTGCTTGTTTGCATTTCTTTTCTCTGACTTTCAGCAGTGTAAGTCATGTGGAAATTAAAAACGCAACCTTCCTAACACAAAACACGTTTATCAATATGTGTAACTAAAATTAGATGTCATAAATTTAATAATATAAGCATTTATATGCTACCTGGCCAAAACGGTCTCCACCACATAAATGCCACACACTCTGGTTGTTTTGATAAGCTGCTGCAATGTCACATAAGATTTATTTCCATCCAGTGTTTCTGTCATTTTGACTGTCATGGAAGAAATTACTTTAACGAGAGTCTGGGTGAGAAGAAATGAGAAATGTAGTAAAACCTTGGAAGGTGAGAACAGAAATACAGAGTCAAAGGAGTCTGCCAAGTTTGCTCTGACTAACAGTGGACAGGTTCTGGTCAGAGAAGAGAGACTTGATTGGACAATAGGTGTGAATCCCTGATTGTTATGTACCAAGAATTCTGTGGAGCCCAACACAGATGGTCTTGGCATTTGTCTTTTGTAAAGGAAAGGAGGTTGTTCTTTCATGTTAAAGGGGGCAGATAAGTTCTGGGTTGGGAAAATAACAGTAGATAGTCTCCAGGATCAAGGACACAATCCTTTCACAATTTTACTCTGATGGATCCTAACATTGGCGTCTTGGATAAGCTGTGTATTCAGTGAAAAAAATAAAATAAATATTATTATTTATGGTTGCCGGATATTAATGAATCAAATATTGAGAGGTTTCCAGTTGTTTTGAAGTTTAGCGTGGTATTAACTATGGATGCACCATGATGTAAGTTGTTTTTTTTCACAGAGCTGTTCTGAAAGCAAAACTGACCAGGAGGGCTGGCCATGTGCTATTTGGGTGGATGGACATGTGATAGTAATTGCTATTGCATGTTTTCTTTTTTTTTTTTTTTTCTCCTGTAGGCAAAATTGTTGGAAATTAAGCTTGTTTAATTTATCATGCATTAATTGACTCATTTATTATTGCCACAGGCCTAAATATAAGTTGATTAAAAATCAAATAAACGCAATGTACTCAGACTAACAGTTACTCTGACTAACAGTTGCTTTGAATAATCATTGATTATTCAAAGTAACTGAGCGCAAACATTTTCCAGTACTTTCTGTTGGATTAAAAGAATTACCTTGATCAAGAACTTGCTACATATTTTTTTATCTTTATGTGTTTGAATTCTTTCAAGTGGTTTATTGTTTCCTTTTACATGTCAGTTATGTGCCCTTTAGCCCCACCCTGACACCACAACAAGTGACTATGACGCACATTATCATTAGTTTTGCCCTGAGTGCCCAGTTAAACGACCTCCGCCCTTTTGCATTGTGTACTCAGTAATGTTTGCTTTCTACATAGGTTTGGTGCTGTACCGCCATCTAACCTGTTGACATCCTTGATTCGAACTTGTTAAAAGATATATAACTTTCACATTTATAAGCTTGAGAGACCAGCAGGTTTAATTGAGTGTTTTCTTTTTTCTTTTGCTCTCCTGAGTAGAAGTTGAGAATGCCGGGGGAGTTCAAGGAGGACAGGCTTTCAACATCTGCACAATCGACCCCAAGTGGCACGCCTTCTGTCACCCCCAGTGTTACCCCTGTCTCATCACCAGCTGTTAATCGCAGGTGAGGTTTGTCTGTGAAACATTTTGCTTATTTTCACAATTATACATGCCTGATTGAACCTGAATATTAAAACGGTAGAAAAAAACCCTTTGAATATGGCGCCTGTGTTGTTTTGCTGTTTTTTTTGTTTGTTTTTCTTTTTTTTTTTGTTTTAATTACACTTCTGGTTTGTGGGGATCCAGGAACTGGTTCCAGCTGAGTCCGACCCATTATATTACTGCACCTGAGCCTAATAGACCCGACCCTAACATAGACATGGGAGGAAACGAAGGAGGAGGAGGTCCGGATAAGTGGAACTTCTTTGGAACCCGGTCTGTGGTCCACAAGTCCCCCACGGACCCAGGCTCTGAAACCAGCACAGGTGGGAGTGTTAAATGTGCTGTCTTACATTGTGGATGGAGCAATGTTGCTCTAACTGTGATGCTAGCTCTTGAGATATCATGATTTAACTATGATAATGACACAACCTGCAGCTTTGAAGCCAGATTTTTACTCATGCCATAATTCATATTTTTATCACATATTTATGTGAGAAATACTTGAATTGCTTTTCAATTTTCTTATTTATTTAAATCTTAACGGTTTATATAGTTATTTTTAATTATACCTTGTCATAATGTCTGTTGTTGCTGATATCTAAAGTACATCTGCTGTTTACCCAGTTCACGCCTGCATTTGTGGGTGCGAAAGATTTTAGTACATAGGAATAAAATGGCTCGTTTACTGTTGCATGTGGAAACGGGGAGGCCCTAGAGGTTAACGAGTTACAAGAAATAAAGAAATTGCGAATTGGCAAGCTAAATTAAAACAGAACCTGTGTTATATGTAGTAAACATTTAATTAAAAAACCAACAGAAAATTGCTTGTTTCCAGCAACAACAAATATTTAAAAATAACTCTGTCGCTCTTTCTTTTAAACTTGAATGGTCTGTTTATTAATCAAAATCTACCACATCCTTCCAGGCTTCTCCCTGCAGTCCTACTTCGGCCTGCATAAGTCCTCTACGATGGATGGCACCAACACTCAGATCAGCCAAAGGGTGGAGGAGCCTGCCAAATTCATGCCCCCCAAGATTGAAATCTCGGACACTGAGTCTAAGCGGGTTTCTCCACGGCCCCACAAACTGAAACCTCGGGACATGAATGTTTTAACACCGTCAGGCTTTTGAGGCTAGCCCAGATGTGCACTTCCCTCCCCCTTCACCCCTACATGGTTGCTAATTTACTTTCCTGTCCTCTTCTACCTCCTCTACTTCCCTGCAAATTCCTTGAGAGGCTAAGAGGAATGAGGACCATCTGAGAGTGCTGGCTCATCCACCCCCTTGAGACGCCATCGCAATGTTACACTTCCCATCAGACATTTTCATATGTCCATCTTTTAGGTAGTTTTCTTCCTTGGCCTACCAACTCAATGTGCAATTTAAATAATAAAAAAAATGGAATAAGCGATTTAATTTGTGACCTTTAAGATGCTTTAATTGATGTCACTGTGGGTGCGTTGGAATAAACTGACCTAGTTCCATTGTTTGCAATGGTGTGAGATTGGAAGTTAAATATATTCTCTGGTCTTTGCAAAAAATGTGTCACTTTACATTTCTTCCTTTACTAAAATGGAACACCTTTTTTAGTTTAAAATACTCAGATGGCTGTTTTATAATTTTTTTTGTTGTAATGTTAAATAAGCTGATAGATTTACTGATGTTGTAGTGCTTCTCTCTGTCAGCATGCAGAGCATAGCTTGGTGAATGACTGATAATGTGCTTAAACATGCAGTGTGCTTGCTTTTGGCAGAAGAGTTGGGTCTTTGTTTTTTACTACTTGAAAGAGTGTTATTGTGTTTTGAAATATGACTGTTGTGAATTGTTTTTATATTGTTTTATTTCCTTAATTTTCATGTTGTTCTGCTTTAAATCAATTTTATTTTTAAGGTAGTCGGTAGTATTAATACTTTGGATTTATGGCGCAGCAAACAAACTACTGCAATGCAAAACAAGCTACACCGCACATTAGCATTGAAGTGGTTCATTTCGATATATTTGTTTTTCATTGTGTATTCAAGAACTGAGCTGGGTTGATGGGAAGAAGTTGAATTCTGCCAAGTAACTGCACAAGGGAGCAAATCCCCTACTGGCGTCTGAATAATAAATCATTCAAACCAAATAAAGATGGACTTAAGGCTTGTTCTTTTACATCATCACATGCCCAGATTAACTTATATTAGTTATGAGACTGCATGCTATCCATTGGTAAATCTTAGTAAATTAGAACATAATTTAAAAGCTTTTTCAATAATTTAGTGCAAAAGGTGAAACTGACTTGGTGAACTGATATTTTTCAAGGCCAAATACGCGATCACTACCAACCAATGATGTCCAGTACGGAGGTCGAGGAAGCCAAGAGACTTGCCAACTTTGTGGAGAGTTTCAGTGATTGTGTGTTTAACAACTGTCAAACTTGTCTTCTGCAAAATTGCATTGGTCATGACACAGCCTTTCTTAAATTAAAAATATATTATTGGTCTGGGTTGGACTAGCGACGTGTCCAGGGTGTACCCCGCCTCTCCGCCACTGACCGCTGGAGATACCCACCAGGACCTTTTATAATGTCACCCGCTTACTCAGTAATGTTGGATAATGGATGGATGGGATTTTTATTGATCTTATGTAGAATTAAAATGCAAAGCACAGAAACAAAATTTAAGGTTTACAGTGGCTGTAAGTCCGTTATCAAATTTAGTAGAAATAAATGACTGGGATGATCATTTAGAGCAGAGTTTGTGATGTTTTGATTCGAATTATGGGAAAATGTGTTTCAGTTCTACAGGACATTTTGCATAAATGAAATGCCTCAGTATAAATTAAACGAAAGCACTTTGAACTGCTGTGTTGCTGAACTGTCCAATGCAAATAAATTTAATTGATAAAATATTTTTTTAAAACTTCTATAAATATAGACTAGTAGCCTTGAAGTTTTCCTCACACATAATTGTTCTTTTTGCAATTTTCATAGTAAGCTGTGCAACGAAACGTTTTTCTAACTTTGTCAATATAGAAACTACAAAGACAAAATCCTGACAAAACTGCACAGGAAGCTTTTCTTCATGTGACTGGATTCTGACTAAATTTACTTGACGTTTTTGACCAGAAGATGGCACAATTTGTCCAAAGTGAGCGCTCTAAGAGATCGACTTCACGTTTTCCTTATGACTTTCATTGACGATGAGCTCAGATTGTTAAAATAAGGTGACAGGGAAATCAAAATCATTTTTTGATTTTTCTTCTGTCACTGACGCTGAAACAATGACACACACAAAGTCTAATATACTTCTTCATGTAAGGGGAAGAATTTCAAATTGCTTTTAGTCACAACTGCCTGGAAAATGTTTTATAATACTACCAGCTAAATAGAAAACCGGACTCTCCCATTTTTATTGTAATAATGAGCTATGAGTTCAAGAATCAGGAAACCCATGTTAGAATCAGACTGTGACAATGACCTAATTACACATATTTCATTTATTATGCGCTTATGTTCTGATGAAATTTTCTTGACAACACCTGTTACACCCAGTTACTCAGTCTAATTGCCATCTGATTGTCTAATTGCCATCTGTCCAAAACGTTGTTTTTATTCCTGTGTAATAAATAGTAGCTACTGTAAATATTTGCTTTAATTTCATGAACCAGTCTCAAACATTTAATTAGTTTTGTTCTGTCGTCAAATATTTTATTGTATTAATAACACCATTGACAGTTTTAGTGCATCATTTAATTTTATCTCTTCCCATCGAAGCAAATACGAGGCTTACAGAGAAACGAGCCAGAAGGAAACATCAGCATAAATCAGTTTTATCTTTCTACGCTCGGCTTGAGTTATAGCTTTTTAAATTTGCAGTCAATGATCGCATCCTGCATATTTGTGTACATGCAGCTTATTTACAGATGTGGAAAGAAATTTTTGATGCCTTAGTTAAGATTAATAAAAAGCCTGAAAATATATTAACCATTTATTGCAGTAGCTTAGTCTTGCAATTTTAGAAAAACAATTTTTTCACTTTCCGTGCCTTTTTTTTCCATGGTGAAAACAAATAAAATAAAATATGGAAACAATTGCTTTAAATCTCTGGTGGTACAATTACCACTACTTTATATGTCAATTTTTGCAAATATGCCCTCACTTATTCTTTCTTTGGAAAATTCCCCAGGCTTGGGAATAAAGAGGCATCTGTCTTTTCACCATCTCATTAAATCATCCTTGGTTCTTTGTTATGCTCTTGTCTCTTCAGCTCAATTCACAAGATTAAACTCTGGCAATGGCAAAAGATTTATTTTGCATCCAGTGAATCATTTGAGCGTTGACTCCTTTTCCACTGTTTGGCAACTTCCATTAGGTTTTTGTTTAAAATCCAGTGTTATGTCAAAGCATTTGCGGAACTGTGCACTCAAATAAGATTCCCTTTAAGGAACCAAATGAGCACTTTGAAGGAGAAACAAGCTTGCATCACCACAGACCCTTTAACATACTAATTATTTGCTTAGTGCTACATTCACTGGAGAATACAGAAAAGGACTAATCTGGCCTAAGGTTACATTTTCAGTTCAAGATCCAGTTTAGCAAACTCCACGTGTTTAGAAATGTGACGTTGGGGCAGAGAAGTTTTTTTTTCAGCCATCACTCCCAAGGAATTGTTTGCATGTAGATAATATTTACTGGTTTATAATGGAGACTTGCTGACCCCAGATAGCACTCTTTGCTGTAGCCCTATAACAAGAGGGTCCAAAGACGTTTTATCTCCATCAATATTGCACCTTATGGATTACCAGTTAGTGTTCTAGATCAGCTACAAGTTCTCACCTATATGAATAAAACAGGGTTTGAATTATGTTTATTTGAAAATGATTTTCTTCGGTTGCCATTAATTGTGTCGGTGATGCTTTTGTTAAAAGTTGCTCAGATTGTAGATTAATTTAATGAGATATTGTTTTAAGTAGATTTGGGTAGTATGATTTTTTGTTCTCTTTTTATGCTGTTTTAGTGTTACCTTTATGTCCTTCTGCTTCAGCTTTTGTGTTTTTGATTTTTAAGATTCTTTTTTTTTAGAAAGCACTTTGTGGTTTTGTTCTGCAAAGTAAATAAAACCTTTGTTAATAAAGGTTGTATTTTTTTCTTTCTTCAGTTCTAAGTTTAAGATTAATCTGAGCTTTTCGCCATATTTACCGGGGTGCCAATAAATTTGTCTTCGTCTGTAATTAAGGGTGTGCCTGCAGTCTCTGTTTTAGTTGTTTCTGCAAACACTGGGAAGAAAACCTAACTCATTTAAAGCAACTCAGTTTAAAAGGAAAAAAAAAAGAAGAAAATGCTAGAAAAAAAATGCCTGGATATTTTGTT
The DNA here is from genome assembly GCA_010277075.1 of Poeciliopsis retropinna. Lineage (NCBI taxonomy): Eukaryota > Metazoa > Chordata > Actinopteri > Cyprinodontiformes > Poeciliidae > Poeciliopsis > Poeciliopsis retropinna. Next base: position 12,300,575 of record VMRM01000015.1, on the reverse strand, counting down.
GTGGCTTGGGTTAGAAGTGATGTAGACGGACACAAAGCAAATAGCAGAAACGTGGTGAAGTTGTGGCAAGAGAAAGAAAATGTTTGTGTAAAACTGCAGTGACAGATGAAGGTATTCCATCTTGAGATACATTCTTTTGAGACATGAAGGACAGCACATACAGCTGGGACACAATGTCTGTGTCCGTAACACTAAAACAAAAACATACACACAGCAGCACCGCAAAGTTAAGTGGGTGGGGGACTCTGGGAGGAACAGAAACAGGGAGATGGGGAAACTAAGAGGGATGGGTGGAGTGCCAAAGCCGTCATGATGTAATACAAATTTTTCTCCTTCTCACTGGATCCGACATAACATTGCAGCGTACCCCTCACCCCACACAAATCGGAGCACCACCCAGCCAGAGTGACCACGGCTCTGAACAAACAGCTCTGCTGCCTCCGCAGTCTGAGACTTCACTTACTCACCTCCATGGGTTTAGAAAAAGAAAAATACTGTCTGGCTAAAATAGTTCCTTAACAACCTCCAAACAGTGACTTCAAATGGGTGACACCCTGACCATGAAACAACTTATAGTTACCAGTCTGTGTATCAGTTTACTGGAAACCACGGCATCCAGTATCAGCTGCCTACACGTATCCGGAAGCACATGTGCTAGTGGTAAAACGTCTGGGGAAAGGTTCTTAAAGTGTAAATGGGGATAAAGGTCAGCTAAGAACATGACATGAATGAGCTTTTCTCCAATATATATGTATCCTGGGGTTTTATTGGGACTAAACCAAAATGGAGCAATGTGAAATTGTATGACAGAAGATTTCTTTTTTCACAACTAAATGCTGAAAAATGTGAGTTGTTTTGCATACGGTACCATCTTCTCTGTCACCTTAAATGAAATCCCAGAAGTTTCTTAATTAACAAATGAAGTTCAACTATTTGTAAATTAATCTTAGTAGAAATACAACTTTTCTGTGGGGTCCTGGGGAATATTAGTGAACAAACAGCATCGTGAAGACCAAAGAACAGAGAGAAAGTTCTGGAGAAGTTTAGTTAGTATAAACATTTATACTGAAATTACATTACAGGTAATTCTAGCTACTGACTAAGTGTCTTCAGAGGGCTGTTACTTTGGATTTTATCTAGGGGCAACAAAGTAACTGTGCTGAATACTAAGACACATCAAACTGAATGTGTGTAAATACTTTCGCAAAAAAGTTATTTGCTCCTGTGGGACACTTAGGAGGGATTCCCTTATAAAACAAAGTCCATGTTTATGACTAAAACTTGGTCTGCACTAAATAATTTAAATTTCTTTTACTATAGTTGCTTTAGTGTCTCAATCTACATTTGATAAGACAAATTCCTTTAAGAACCAATGAAACTGAATAGTCCATTCAGGTAAAGGTACACTTAAGATCTGATAAGATACTTGCTCTCTAAATTAAAGATTTTATTACTAATACTGCTTTCTGTTTATTGCTTTCTGTTTACTTATCCAGTTCCTTTTATCTATGCAACCAAGGTCATCAATAATGATCACTAAAAATTAACCAAGACAGACTTAGACTGAGTAAATGTGGTTATTCACACAAGTGATGAAAAAATGGAAAGAAATACTCGTACGGAGGTCTGTTCTGACGTCATTTTGTGTTGCAATATCTGAGTCCAGAACCCCTCAAACACATCTGGGAGTGATTCACAGGGAACTGAGAGAGAAAACTTTGGTCTCAGTGTGTGTGTGAGCAGGATAGAGATGTGACTGCAGATCAGATGTTGGAACTGTCCTACTTAAAGAAAGTATCCTCATCTGATTTTATGAACCCTGGAGGTATGGGCTGGGCTGGGCTGGGCTGGGCTGGGCTGGGCTGGGCTGGGCTGGGCTGGGCTGGGCTGGGCGCTTTCAACCACCAAGCTGATCATTGTATTTAGAAGATCAGAACAGTCAAAATCTAGAAAAACTCTAAAAACCTTAAAATATCTCAAAGAAAAAAAAATTAATAAAATGTAGTAACATCGTACTGGTATTTATATATTTATTCAATCACTGTGTATTTTTCATCATATTTTTCAAATTTGTAATGTCTCTGACAATTATATCAATGTGCTTTTTCATTTATGAAGAATTAAGTGTGCCAGCATTGGTTGTATTTTTTTTTTATTTTGGGGGGGTAAAAAAAATGAAAAGAAATACACTTTTGTGTATTTTTGCAATTTTAATTGTATCTAACTATGTCAGTTCATTACTGCTGGGAGCTTGTTCTAGTGAGTGACCCTGTTTATGGATGGATTCAGTATTTTATTTTCTCAACATGTGTATCTATGTCTGATTTCTCAAAGCATTCGTATGTGTTTTTTTTTCTTTTTTACAATTAACTTTTAACTATATTTTATTCATGAGTAAGACTTCCCTTCACAACGTGTCATGGAAAATTGCGCAACTTAACAGCGGTCGGACTTTCTCTAATGAAATAAGGCACTGGCAGGAGTCTTCACCAACAGTAAAAATCCTAAACCACAGAATGATGAGAGTTTTTACGTAGTTGCAAAACTTAAAATAGCTATCAATCCAAGACTCTAGAGGTTGGACAAATTATTTTTAACAATGTTGATCTTTTTATATTAGTTATTTTAAAAATGGCAGCAATAATTAGTACAATATCAATGTACCCATTGTAGAGCCTGTAAAAGTCACTAAATGGTAAATGGACTGAACTTATATAGCACTTTTCCAGTCATTTTGATCACTCAAAGCGCTTTACTCGAGAGTCACATTCACCCATTCACTCTCACAAACACATTTACACATTGATACGCAGACCCTTGCTTTGCCCAGAGGCACATCGACACGTGGCACGAGGAAACTGGAATCAACATACAACTTTCCGATCGCAAGACAACTACTCTACCATACAGCCACAGTCGCCATATTAATTAAACATAGCTCAGGCAAATCTTTTCCCTGTGGAAGGTCAGCTTTCTAAAAGTGTACTAAAAAAGAAAAACAAGAAAATAAACCAAAAGATCTTAAACTGAGGGGGTAAATTTCATTCATTGATCTAATTGAAAGGTTTTGACATAAATCATTTCTATGAATCAGATATTTTGGCAATAAAATCCCTATTTCTCATCTAAAACACACTGAACTCTGTGTCCTGGGAAAAAGGGCTTGTGTTTCTTTTTTGGGGGGTTTTGACAGTTTACATCCGCCATTGTTTGTGACTTCTAGCCAACAGTACTGATGGTCTCTACAGTATTTGACAGGCCTCCTCCTGCCATCCCCCACTGTGAAAGACTTTTGTGGTGGCCTCAAGGCTCTAACATAAAGCAGATGTGAAAGAAGAGAATCCCTAAAAACAAATGGCTGAGGTGCTCAGCTCACCAGCTCCACGTCGAATCAATGCGCTCAGGCTGTGGGCATTCGTCTGAAAACACACCCAGCTTACTGGGTGTGTGACACTGAAAGAGAAAAACATTAAAATACTGTGTTTACGTATTTTTTAAAAAAGACGTGCGTGTACAGGATGACTCAGATATTGGATTTTATGCTTTGCAAAGAAACAAATATGTCTTACAAAACGTAAGACAAGTTGTGTGAGGTTGACTGTAGTGTTTAACAATCTTCTGATGAAGATTACGTGTATGAAGCTGAAATGTTTCCTCATGCAGTCAAAGATTAATGTATAATCCGCTCTGGCTACTGACCAGTTTTATCTATTATTAAGAATCATAAACTTTGGTCCAGACCTTTGATGTTGATTGTTGCAAAATCTTTATTGCGTTTATGTAAAGAAGACCCAGGCATTTCTTAAAGCCTAGTTGAATCTTCCTCTTTCCTCATTTATGTCTTCAAGGCTGTCATTGCTATGATGTAATTATCTGACATTTAGTTTGGATGTGCATATGGCAACCAGAGTAGGCGTGTAATCATAAATTGCTTGACTAAATCATAGCAATCAAAGGTCAACAGGTGAAAAGATCAACTTGAGTTGTTGAAACTCCCTGTAATTTCCTGATAAGATGTTTATTTTATTTTCATTTTACTGCGCCTCACTTTCCCAAGAAAATTACAAGCTTCCTTCTTTAAGGTGTCTCTAGAGACAATGGGAATGATGAAATGAAACTTTCTTTTTCTGAAATAAAAAGAATAAAAAAAAAACACTCTAGTAGAGTCAATTCCGTAATACCTTGGAAATAAATAGAGTGTTTAAAACAAAATAAATACATTTTTTTCAGAATTTGAAAACTAAGTAAAATCATTTCTTTCACTTTAAAAATTATCAGTCCTTGTTTTATAAGAACCTTTGATCTTTGGGGTGGATCTTATTGGATAACAGGGTTCTAATTAAAATTCCCTTAAGCCAGAAGATAATTCATTTTTTGGCTCTTGTTGCTGGTCCTTGCTCACGCACATCTACATCACAACTGGACACTTGTCAGCTTGCCTGGACTTTAGCAAGGGCTTACCAGGGCCTGACCCAAGCCCCTGGGTTTTGTTGGGGTTCTGAAATATTTATTTAAAATTTATTTAACGCCACCTATAACAAATATGGCAATGGATACATTTCCAAAGACATCAAAACTGCTGCTGAGTATGACCCGAATGAGGACAATATGTAGGCAAGATTATTTTGACTTACCAAACCATAGTTCATGCATAATAGTAAACTAAAAATATATAAAAGCCAAAGATCAAGCAAAAAACTGAAACCGATGCAAAGAAAAATAACAGGTCTTGGACAAAAAGATCAGACAAATGAGTGACTGAAATGTGAAGCTAAATCCTGGGAAATCTAAAAAAACAACAAGCTGCAGCTTTGAGTGAAGCTTTGAGATGAAGAACTGCTGGACACAACAAGGTGACACAGGAAATCAACTAAATACGGTATGACTAAAAACAAAAGTGATTAGAGATGCAAGACCAAAAATGACAAAAGACTCAAAATGAACAGGAAGTAAAAAGAAGTAAACGAGCACACACTGACAAATTAACATGGGAACTGTAAAACGCAGTAATAAGGAGCAAAACGTTGAACAACACATGGAATTCCCATAATAATGTTAATTTTGACCTTTTATTTGGTGGATTTTCACATGCAAAGCAACAATTGGAAAAAAGTAATAGTGCTTATTATCTAGCCTAAGGTTTCACCTTAAATACCTCAGACAAAGAAATGTAAGTGAATTTTCCATGTTTTCTACTTTGTTTTGGTCGTATTTTAGTGAGCATACATCACCTCATACAGACCTGGTGTTTTGGTTAATTTTCTAAAAAGAATAAGGCTTTTGTAATGACAACATTTTTAGAAACAACAAATTAAAAGAATGTTTAGCCCAGGTTCTCATATCTTCATGATTCTACCCCTACTATTTATCAAACACTGATTTTTTTTCTTCAAAAATGGCCACGCAGCTTTAGAAATTTTTCAAAGAATTTTACAAACATTTGAAATTTTCATTCATTGGTATGAATGTCTTAATATTTTTATCCTGTGATTTGAGTTGCCTTTTCTGCATGGGTGGGGCAAAGGAGGTAATTCAAAACTAATTTTTGTATTTTAAACACAACAGACCAAAACTGTGGACTCCTCTTGTCCCGCCTCATAGTTACATATGGGCTTACGCGGTTTGGAAAAAAGTCAAGGAGAAGGCTTGTGACTTGGCCAGACAGTTTGCATTCCTGCTCCATCGACATGAACTGCAAACGGACGTGATGTGGTTGGGGAGAGCACACGAACTACAGCTTTTCACTGGTCTGAGACTGCCTTGAACATTTGTATGTGTCAGTGGTAATTACCCATGCATTCACTATTTCTTAATAACAAAATGGATTTCTGAATTTCTCAAAAATAAAAATAAATTCACAAATCAGTCAATAATAGTTTCTCATTCATCTGATCTAAATGCACTTAAATGTGTCAAGCTGACCTGAGTTCTTTCATTATTAAGTTTCCTTGGCATCAGATTAAAGAGCAGGCTGGACCTTTGCACCGCAGGAAGCATGGAGCCTTCAGCAGTAATCAGAGTGATATAAGCTTCAGTAAACGAGTGATGCAGTCAAAGGGTCATTTACAGTAACTCCTACCTTTTTAAAGCTTTTATCCACTTGCTGGATTGTCAGTAGTGTTACTACAATATATGTGAGATCTTGTATCAGTTTTCATCAGATAAACATAAAATTACAGAGAAACGCCTTGTATACATGGGAGACAGGGTTAACTGAATATTTTATGTCATCATTTTTTTTAAACAATACAATTTGAAGTTTACAAATTAACTTTCCAATCAATCAAAAAAATAATAACTCTGTGAGAGTGTCATCTCAGACCTGGACCCTGAGCTCAATACATCTCGCTATCTGGGAGCTGACAGCAGGTGTAAAAGTTATGGACAGGAGGCTTTGGAGTACGTCTACGACTCCAGAAGGAGAATGCACTTCTCCCAAGCTGTGGGATTTCTTCCAGTTTTTACCTGAAGGTTGAACTATTTTGTTGGTAAATGATTTTTGGATAAATGATGTTTGTGTTTTTTTCTGTAAACACAAATAGGCTTGCTGTTTGAGAGCATCAGTGTGCAAATATGATCCTTTAACTATTGTTATTTAATACTAGACTGCATCAGGCAGGTGGCATTCATAAGAATTTTTTCTCCTACTTCCTTATAATGAGGTGGTTCCCCAGCTCAGTATTATTAATGAGAAATGCAGCCTTTTGTTTGCTGCATTTGGCTGCAGTTATTGTTGCTCTTAGCCAAACAAAACCTATTGTTGCTCACTACCACCCATCTCAGAGTGTGTGCATTTCCTCATGCTGTCCATTCTCTTGTATATGGGTCACACAACACTATTTTCCCTCTTGTTTTGTCTGTTTTCACAAAAAAAGTCTGTGGTTCCCCATCATCCCAGCTTTGTTGAATCTCCTCAACAAAGAACGGGATATGGATTCTCTATATCCTTTGCCTATGGAGAATTATTTCCCTTCTTTCCTTGTAACCTCCTAACCTTGTAGGATTAGTGCCCTTTGAACTTTATGCAGTGATCAGTTCATTATCACAAGTCCAAGATCCCCAATGAGTGGGCAGCTAACCAAAGATGTCTGTTTTTAAGATGATTGGAAGAGCTAAAGTACCCAGAGGGAATCCATGCATGAAAGACACTGCTCGGAATTTGAACCCAGAACAAATTTATAAGTGGATCACAATGCAGCACTGAAGAATTTTTATTCTGCATCAAAATAATAAAAAAGAAATCTTTATTGAAAAAAATTAAAGAAAACAATCTCAAGAGGTCTCATGAGACCTTTATTAACCAAAGATAAAATGAAAGTGTCCAGTTTTAATAGTGAACATAGCAAGACCCTTCAACCACTTAATAACTTTAATTCAATTACAATAGAAATGGCACACATTAGTTAAAAAGTACATGTAAGCATCTCAAACTTCAGGGTTTGGCTAATTTCTATTGGCTATTCCTTGCCAGATTGATGACTGTCTCAAAAAAACAAAAACAAAATATAACACATTACTCTTACATAACTGCACAAAAGGTAAATTGTACTATCTTTGCCAATAGAGGTGTACCAAAAGTTATAGAGGCCATAATATACAAAAGGCAATGTTATCTGAAAGGATCAGAAATTGGTTATGTATGGTGAACCACTATCATTAACATTATTGTAATTTTACCATTTCTTAATCTTTTGGAAGTGAGACAGTGAAATCTGATCAACTTGTCTACTTCAAAATAGATTTTTATAATCCAATGATTTGGCTCCTTGATGTCTCTTGTCTAATTTAATTAAAGTCAAATCTTCCAAATTTCTATTCCAACAGCAAAACCAACTATTTTGGTCTAAGAAAAAAAACCTAGTGGTTTCATTTTGTTGTTTTTGTTGTTGCTGTTATTTGATGGGTCTTATTCCATTCATTGCTGTGAAAGTTAAAAGAAATACAAAATTCTTCAAGTCCAACCAACCATTATGTGTTAATGCAATTTGAGGAAAACATGAGAGGGTATACAATGGTTGGTTTTATGTTTGTTTAATTAAAGGGAGCAATTATGTCAACTAATTACTATCTCGTTAAAGATGTTGTGGGAATGACAGCATGAAAGATAGACAATATGCAGATCCTGGATAACAGCTGTCAGAACCTTGAAAGAAAGAGGCCATCTAAATTATCCACCACAACTTCCTTGCTGTTCTAAGAAAAGGTATCCATACAGGTCTTCAGAAGAGTAAAAACTTAGAAAAAAGTTTTTACTCCTCTTGAAAATGAAGATGAACAATGGTTGAGTCATAGAAACACAAAATAAGCTGAGGTTTCTTAAGAAGTTACCCACCTTTTCTGCCTGTTCTCTATAACTGTGAACACTTAGTTCAGGAATCAAACTAATTTATTGTCTAATAGTTTGCCAATGACTAATATTTCTCTGTGATTTTATTTTTGCAGGCAGGTAAAGAAAGGTTGGACAGTCACTGTAAAGTGAGTCATTTACAAACAAGTTAGCACAAAGTCAATTTATTTGTTAATTCTGCAGAAAATACATAAGAAACACTACCATGACTGATGGAAACATATTAAATAGATTTGTCCTATTTATTTCTTATTTATGTCCAATAATTTTATCCATAAGATTTTGGGTTTTTTATTATTTTTTTTATCCATTTTAGATACAGTTCAAGCTGTATCGCTGAAAAGCGATTAGCAACACAATTTCAGATTTATACAGCAAATATTTATGCTTGTCATTGGGCTGGGCAGTGGTGCAGTAGTTGGCACTGTCGGCTTGCAGCTACAAGGTCCTGCCCGAGGTCTTTCTGCATTAAATTTGCATTTTCTCCCCATGCAAAAGGTTTCCTCCTACAGTACAAAGGCTTTCACATTAATTGATTACTCTTGATTGCACTGAGGTGCCAGTGTGTGCGTGCATGGTTGTTTGCCTAGCAGCATGTCTTGGGTGTCCTGCCTCAAGTTCATGAAACCTATGGAGAAGCTTTTTCAAAAGAGTGAAACTACTAATTTTCTCCACACCTACTCAGCAAATAAGGACAATGTATTCATTTTTTTGCTGAGGAAAAAGGAAGACAAACAGCAGTGTGGGGAAAATACATACAGGAAAAGCCTAAGTTAAAAAAATTACCCTTTTTGTTAAACTTTAACAAATATTAATACTTACAGAACAGCAAGTACCAGTATGTAAGTAAAAGAAAAGACGAAATGGAAGTTAAGGAACACTCCACGCCCTCCAATCAAGCTTGAGCGACAAATAATAACAAACAATCAAAAACCGGTCAAACACATATCTAATAAATACCTTACAATTATGTTGAGAAGGTTAACTGCAGGTAGGGAAACAGGAAAGTTATCTGCGGTTATTGATCACATGCAGGTGAGCGGACACCTGAGATATAGACGCAAGATGGCCTGAACCAACACATTCTCACTCCCGCCTGAACGTGACATTGGGGTGGGTGACGTCAGAGGAGGCGGGGCCGCTGCCCTATGAGGGAAACTGTATTTAAATAGAAAAGCCCAGTGGGAGTGTGCGCCACATTCGAGACTTCACCGCGGAGAGACAGAAGCATCATTTTAGCTGGAAAACTAAAGATCTGTTCCGTGTCAGAAAGAGTCGAGCGGTGAAGAGGAAACTTGAATCATGTGTGGTAAGTCTTCTTCCTAATGTTCGAGAATTATCGTCTTTGTTTTTGAATTAAAAAAAACAAAACAAAAAAATTGCTATTGCGCATTTTCGCTGTGGCTCTTGATGCTCGAAGGATTTTTACGCACAGCTGCTACGTGTCAGTATCGCCGTTTGACTGCATACTCAAAGACAAGGAAGCTGCAGTTGACTGGACCTGTTTGGAGACGACCTACAAGCCCGATGTTAACTTTTCTCCATTGACTGGCAAATACACAGGCTGCATAGTGCGCGCTGCACCTCTGTCTGCTGTTCCAACAAACCCATTTTTGAAAGTAAAATCTTTAACCGTCCGCCAGCCTCGCCTCGTTTATGTTAAGAAGAAGAAGAAGAAGAAAAAGAAGAAGAAGAAGGCCGGATCAGCGATGTTTAACCTGACCCTGCCTCTACCTGTCTGCTTCAACAATGCGCGCAGTGTGAGTCCTGTCAATGGGTTAGCTGTGTACTCACAATTTTTTTTTTAACAGACCCCCATCTCTCTCCACGCACTCCTCCACGCACACAATTTTTGGAGGAAAATACATACGCCTGTTAACATACACACAGATTGTGTGCTGTTTTACCTCCAACACCAGCAAGAAAAATGTGTGTAGAGATTGAACGGGATAAGTGGTCATATATTTGATAAAAGAAGGTAGCAAACCTAGAAAAAAAGGCCTGCTTATATGACTATTGCATCATTTATAGTCTTATTTGTAGTTACTGTGTTCAAAATGTCACTTAGCAAAATTATAGTGCCGAGCCTGAGTTTGAATGAAAGAGGAGCACTGTGCTCTGCAACCAGGACTTGAGTTATATTTCTGGTTCTCTTTCTTATTGAAAGGATTTTTGCTTACCTGAACTACCGAGTGCCACGCACCCGAAAGGAGATATTTGAGACCCTGGTGAAGGGTCTGCTGAGGCTGGAGTACAGAGGGTACGATTCAGCAGGTGAGACAGTCGCACAGTACTTGCACTCACACAGAAACACGCACACAGAATGAATAATATGTAAAGCTTCAAGGAAAACAGCTTTGGAAATATTCAAATTCAATCATTAAAGAGATGGTTTGGATTCCTTGAAGCATAGTTCTGCGAAGTTGTTGTCAATTATAGGAAGATGCCCCCATTAAACTAGGATTGTAAAAATATAAATAAATCCCTAATAGACCACAAGGCATGAGCGTTTCAGCTGAGTTTAGCTATTTAAAACAACTCAGACAGAAAATGTTAATATCTACAGGATGTTACTCTGTATTAGCAGACCTTGAACATCTAAACCTCACATTGTAAGCATAATAAGTTTTTTGTTGAGGTGAACAGCTACTTTCCTGAAGAGATTGATAATCTACCAGGCTAATTTTCCAATACCCGGAGAAGCAGAGGAACGTCTGATCTTTGATGACATTGCACAAGTGACAGAATGTTGCGCACTTCAAGAATTTACTTCATTCATGGATCACTGACAAGTTGCAGCTTATAAGGCTGATTGTCACAGGAGCCAGCCTTAGCCAATGTCACTTTGATGAATAAAACACAAGTCCTTTAGCAGAGAAATTCAGCATTGTATAATATTGATATGGGCATTCTTAGATTAAATTGCTTAAAATAGTTTAAATCACCTGAAACCTTCTGAATATCTCTTAGCCTTCTGCTCTTCTCTAAACTTAAGACATCACTGAGGGAAACTATTAATGATAATAACTTCATAGAAGGTAACTACAGGTTCATAAAGTTGGAAAAAAGTCATGGTCTTCCAACATAGGACTGTACAGGAAGCAGACTATTGCTGCAAGGATGTAATCATAAACACAACTGATATTGTGCAAAAACTGAATTATCAGGTTAAGTCTATTAAAATAACTGATTTCAACATTGCCCAAAAATCGGCAAATCTTTTCATCTAGGTTTTAAGAGTTAAAACATTTGTACTTCTGTTGTTACTCGTTTAGTTTTGTTTGGAAGATTAAATGTTTCAGATCTTTTATAGTCTGAGAGAAAAAAATTTAAAGGTATAATCATTCTGGAGTTAAGTTATATGGCTAAAATTACGGTGGAATAAAAAGTATAAAAGTTTTTTGTTTTCTTTTACCTGAATGCTTAATAAGCTCCAGAAAGATCCACCCTTATTTACTGCACCTCGTGTTTGTCCATCCTATTTGAACAGGGTGAGCTGCTTTAGCTTAGACACCCTTGCAGAAAGACAGACTCCTCATTCGAACATTAACTAAACTGTATCAAAAGATACTTTTATGGATGTGGATACTTCACATCCACAAGCCAAATTGAGCCTTATTGTATTGTTTACATATTTTCTGCCCACTATGAATAAGACATGTCTGGGGAATGTGGGTTTGTAAAAACCATTTGGAGCTGTCCTTCATCACAGGAGCAACAATTGTACCAAACCATTCATAACTCACATTCCAGTGATCTGAGTTTGACGTTTTGTGGTTTTCCGTCCGCAGGTGTTGCCATAGACGGCCCCACCAAGACAACCACTGACCTCAACAACAACAGTATCTGCTTAATCAAGAAGAAGGGAAAGGTCAAGGCTCTGGAGGAGGAGATCTACCGTGAGTTCACATATGATGGTTTTCATTTCTTGCAGTTTCATAAACCCCTTTTATGATAAGTAATTTTTAGTAATAAATAACACAAATCAACTTGTTGAATTTGTTAGACATCCAGCATTATTCTCCAATGTTATTCTTCGCTGTTCAGAGAAAGACCGAGTGGACTTCGATGAGTCTCTGCACACACACTTTGGCCTGGCTCACACTCGCTGGGCTACGCACGGAGAGCCGAGTGCTGTCAACAGTCACCCCCAGCGATCTGACAAAAACAATGGTAATAAGTGGTTTCCTGACTTGATCATCAATCACATGAAAGGCCTGAATTTCTTCTCCACCTTCCTTAGTAGTGACCTCCCACTTGTCTTGTTGCGTCCTAAGTTGCGTCATTATGAATCATGTAAAACTGCTTTTAAAATTATCCTATTTGAAAGAACACAGTGCAGTGAGACACACCCATGTGTCTTACTGGTTTTTAAAGGTGTGTTATGTATAGCCCTGAGCTTTTCCTCATAAGTCTGAAATTAAACAAAATGATTACACTCTAAAATCACATTAATTTTGCAAACAGATTGTAATCCTGAAAGTTATCCTTCTTTATCTTTATGATGTAGTAATACTTTGTCAGCACATTGCAAATTGTTGCTTTGGGCAACAATTTATGTGCTTAACCCAAACTGTTCTTTTAAATAGCCAGCCAGACTCACCACATACCAAGCTTGTATTTCTGAGAAGGTGTGGCAGCTTTACGTTGAACTCTAGTTTTTGTCTCTTGAATTCCTTAAACAAAAAAAAAACAAACATGAAAAGCCTTAAAAAGAACCTAAGTCTGGTTTCCTTTTTTAGAGTTTGTGGTCATCCATAATGGCATTATAACCAACTACAAAGACCTGAAGAAGTACCTGGTGAGTTGCCATAAATTTCTTTATGAAGAAACAGGTTAAACCTGCCCTCCACTACAAAGTTTATATTATTACTGGAGGCCTTATGCTTACAAAGGAAAACTTTTCAAGATGATCTCTGGAATGAAATCTGAAGACCAAAATTATAAGTTGAATCATATTGTTTTAAAAAACAAAGTCAAGGATTGAGCTTTTTAGCGTTGAAGAAGTAACAAAGTAGTAGCTATGATGAATAAAAAAACCTACAAATGGGAGAAAAAAGTAGAATTATTAACTATACAAACCGCTTAATCTTGTTTTTTGAGTTGTACTGGTATATTTAATACCAAACAGATCGCATTACTTTTTATGCAGCAGCACTTTAGCATGTTTCATCATTCCTTTGGCCTGTAGGTTACAGTGTCTTCTAAGAAACATTTTCACCCATTGAACTGTTTTGCATCGTAACATGTTGAAACCACAAACCTTATGCATTTTATGTGGTTTTGTGTGATAATACAAAATTTTGTGTTTAATTGTGAAGTGGAAAAGAAATTTCACATTCTTCTAAATATTTAAGTGTGATTTGTGTAAATATTCTCCCATTTTCTTCCTAAAAATAACCCAATGCAAGAAAATGGGTTTCAAGGGTTTCAAAGATCACCGAATATCTAATTTGATCTTTGTAGCTTTACAGCTAATCTGTAAAGGTCTGAAAAGCTTGTCAGAGAACATTAGTTAACGAAGTTTAAAGCAGAGTTAGGTTATAAAAGAAAATTTAAAGCTTTGAACATCAAATGGAGCTTTGTGGTACTCTGGAGAACTTGCAAATTGGCATTTGGCAGAATCTGTTCAGACAAGTTAGTCAAACCAAAAGCAACAAGAAATCCCATTTTCAGTTTGAGGCCACAGCAAACATGGAAGAAAGGGTTCTGGTCAGATGAGACCGAAATGTAACTTTCTGTTCTACCTGCAAAACACAAAATGTGGTGGAAAACATCCACCACATGTATAATAAAAAAGATTGACACATTATGAAAAAAGTTCAAGAGGTTAAAAATGGCAGCAAAATCTTACATGTTGGTAGCATATTTTGTCAAAAACTTATTTAATAGAAGACTCTGGACTGATTAATATAGTGTTTAATTATCAAGAAAAAAAAATCAAGTCAATCCTTAAAATGAGGCCATTTTCATGTGTTAAAACATTTTTTTCTTTCCCTCAGATCAACAAAGGATACGAGTTTGAGTCAGAGACAGATACAGAAGTGATCCCAAAACTGATCAAATACTTATATGACAATCGAGAAAACGAAAGTGTCACGTTCTCCAAACTGGTGGAGAGAGTCATCCAGCAACTGGTGAGCTTCTCACACAGTAAAACCACAATTTAACTTCACACCACCACACACAGTAGGTTATGTCCCTCTCTTCTGGTGAAACCAACTCTTTTTAGTTAATAATGCAAGAACCTTCCACTCCTCAGCTGAAGTGAAGGAAGCTTGCGCAGTTTCATAAACTTCTTCTTTAAGAGACACATACTTATATGAGGAAAAACACTTTTAATACTGAGTGAAACGAAACGTGAAAAACTCTCCATGGAAGCAGTCCCAACAGTGTCACATGTGACATCATTACTCATAGAATCAAGATGGTTTTTTGAGATGAAGCATGCTGTTTTATTTTTTCCATTGTGTGAGTAATGTTTTAAAGCTTCATTCAGTCTGCAGTGAGGCTCAAGTAAAACGTGCATTTTTGGACTGGAAGTAATGGAAACCAGATAGTCCAACCTTACACTAGTGACACCCTCCTTTTTCTTCCTGTTACATTCACTCATACCCCTTCTTCTCCCCACCACAGTCCCACACTCAGCCAGCTCTGTTTCCAGTAAGCACCGCGAGCAGCTGTGCGGCCAGCACTTTCGAAACATAGCTGATGTTATACAATACAGCTCCTATTGCTTTTAGTCTTTCCCTGCAGTACCTAAATACTCCCAGGCCTCCCTAAGTCACCCCCCGGATCTTTTAAACCCCACAGAGTGAGAAAAAAAAAAAAGATTTTGTATATTTTAAAGATGTTTGAGGCAAGACAAATTCGTTTGTCCATTTATGCGCAAGGAAATTTTAGTCATTTATTTAAGGGTTTCACAAAAGCACTTGACTTGTCCTTAATTTGTAACAAATACAAATTGACAATTTATGGAAGTCACAGAAATACTATAATTAGCTTAAAGATGTTTAAGCATGTATCAGTACTCACAGAGCGAGGATTTCAACTTAGACAGTGACTACATGTGGTCCAAACACAAAACCTTAAGGATTCCTACTTGTGATCTTTTTGCAATTCCAGTTCATATTTAGCAAATATCTTAAAAGGAAAAGTTTTCACTTTTTTCCAATTTATCTGACAGTGACACCTGCTTCTCTTCCCTTCTTCTAACATACAGCCACAAGATTTGTTTATTTTAGGATGTTTGTTCAATTAACATAATGTCTCTGTCTCTGTCTCGGCGTGTTATAGGAGGGAGCCTTCGCTCTTGTGTTCAAAAGCCGTCATTACCCTGGAGAGGCTGTGTCCACCAGGTTAGTCAGAACTCATTGATGTGTCCACAGGCAACACTGAGATTAGGCTTCACATATCATCCATCCAGCCAGATGAGTCGTTGCTGTTATTAACACAATGAAGCAATATCTGGACGGATTAAGAGACGAAGCCCCCACTTATTAACTATGGCATTACTCTGAAATACTTTTTGCTTCCAGTAAGGCAGTCATGTGACTGCCTTACTGGACTGCCTTACTGCCTTACTGCCTTACTGCAGTCCTAACCTTCGTGCAGGAGGCACGAAGGTTCCTCCTGAACCTAGCATGAAAGAGTTATGGGAGTAGGGCTGGTAAATGGAGATATGTTGGGCGTAACTTGTGCCTCATGCAAATAGTTTTCAACCTGCAGTCCTGGAGGCTGCCTTACAGTAAGGCATGTCATGTGACTGCCTTACTGGAGTAGGCAGTCACATGTGAGTAGCGTCTCATCCAGTGGTGTTAGTTGGTATGTTCTGCATAATAAGATTTGTTCCCTCCTGGGCCTCTTCCCAAGCTTTGAGGGCCCCCTGCTTTCTGACTCATTTACAGAAAGACTACAGAGTTTCCTGTGTCAGCTCTAGGAAACTGAAGAGGCAAAAATCACCAGGTTAATTACTTCTTATCAACTTTTTTTGCTTTATACCATTCCCAGGGCAATGACCTGTCACAGATCAGGAGAAACCTAGCACGAAAGAGTTATGGGAGCAGGGCTGGTAAATGGAGATATGTTGGGCGTAACTTGTGCCTCATGCAAATAGTTCACCTTGCAAAACTTGCTGGCTCACTTTCTGGTTAAACCAAAGGCTTGGAATTCCTGTTTATTAACATGAGCTCAAAGAAAACATTTAAACCAGTTGTTTTAGTCTATGGCTACACACACAGTTTTTATGATTTAAATGCTCATCATAGTTGGTCAAGGTGGAGTGAAGGGCCTATTATCTGATATATAACGGCCTCCACCTTTATTGTGTTATCAAAGTTCAGCCACCCAGCAAGAAAACTGCTGTCTTAATTTCTGCTTTTCCTTCTTTGACCTATTTTCACTGTTAGTCATCCATCTAAAGTGTTTGCACATATTTGTTTTTCTAACCCACTGAAACATTTCTAATTAATGAGAAAATGATGTGTGGTGACTATGACAACTTATTGTGTAGTTTTCAACCTGGAACACATTTGGAAACTGTCCACGTGTCTGTTTGCGAGCCTCCTTTGTCAAACCCCACGCCCTCTAGAACAATCAAAGAGCATGCGTCAGTGAGACCAGGAGAAAAACGATGCAGAAAGAAAAGACTTATCTGTACAATAGAAAAACAAAAAGTAAGGAGAGGCTGCTGTCTCTTGGCAGGTGGTGTCAAACTTACATTAAAGGGATAGTTGAGGATTTTTGAGGAGAGGCTCTGTTTAAAAGTTTTGATCCATTAATATCATACTTGCAGAAGATAACTCTCTCAGTGTCTTCATTTGAACTCAGATTAATCTGAGTCGTGTACTAAAACAAATGTCTTTTTCAAGAGGGATCAAAACTAAGATGGGCCTCAGTGTCATTAAGGTCTATGTAAGCCCCATTTTGTGAACTTTTAACATGAGCTCAAGTTTGTATGTGGTGGTTATTTACTCTGAAACCAATGATAATAGACATGGGAATTAGACGTAGGAGGCAGTGCCCCACCAGTGATCATCCTGGGAGGAACAGAGAGTCAGAAACTTCTGAAAACAGGACTTGTAAAGTATCCTTTGTTTAAGTAGCTGTTCTGAAAGTAAAGTGGTAAAGATAAAATATATTCAAACTAATAGTTGAGTAAACCTTTACGTCCTAAAATGATGCAGACACACCTTGGATATCTGAAAAACTTTAGTTATAATGTATAATAATAATAATAATAAATAAATAATAATAAATGTATTAGATCTGGTACAATTGATATGATAAGGAAGTAAACAAACAGAATTGAAGACAGGGGGAAAAACCTTGTTTCACTTAATATGATCAGGTATCAGACTATAAAAGGGAGCAGACTATTGTATCTGACATTGCTTTGTGTTTAAAAAACCTAATCATTGTCCCTCTACCGTTCCTTCTTTCCGACTCCATCTCTTCCGCTCTGCCTGCTTTGTTCTCATCTCGGCAGGAGAGGAAGTCCACTGCTCATCGGTGTGCGAAGCGAGCACGAGCTGCCAACCGAGCAAATCCCTGTGCAGTACAACAGTGGTAAGCTCTGTTCCTTTTGTCCTGCTGTCATTCACTTTTACCACATCTTAAATTCACTCCAGCAGCAGCACATCACCTGATTACAGTTGTTCAAATGGGTTGTATTTAAAAATATCCTCCAGCTGTTATAGTTTTATTACTCAATGGCTTTCATCAGTTGCACAATTTGTGAAAAGGTGCTGAAGGTGCTAAATCTTTCTTTTAAGAGAAAGACTTATAGTTTTATTATTCAATGGCTTTCATCAGTTGCACAAATTGTGCACCTTTTCACCTTTCTCACTTTCTTTTAAGAGAAAGACTTCTTTCTCTTAAAAGAAATCTAAGAGTGGAGAACAGATACTATATTTTCTATAGGAACAGCCTTCATTTTCTTGTCTTTTATATTTTGCTATTTATATTTTGTTATATGATGTAACCCTTCTTTCGAAAACAAATATAAGTTATAAGCTCGCAGAACCTTTTTGTGCTTGAGCAACAAAATAAAATATGTCTATAGCTACAAAACCTTCTCAACTAATACAAAATATTACTAAATTTAAAGTTACACACCATTTTAAAATTATTTTTATTGTAAAATTAAAATAAATTCATTTTCTTTATTAGATTAAATAAGAAAAAGGTACATTTTTAAAATTAATAATTTCCTTAAATAGACCATGAGAAATGAAAGCTACACAAAAGTAATTTGAATAAGACACAAACTGAAATGGAGCAAGTTCTTAGACCAGCATCTATATCTATGCAATCCAAACATTGTCATTGATTATACAAAGTAAAGTTATCCAGTGATTGCAGTTTTGTTTGCATTGTGTGTTCATAATTCTGTAAAAAAAAAAAAAAAAAAAAAGCCTGAATAAAAGAACATACATTAGTTAAATGTAAGGAATACAAAGAATAATCAAATATTGTACACAGGTTTCTGGAGTACTGTTCTCTCAGTCCTAAGAATAACAGGAATAAACAGCAAATATTTGTAATTTTTCTTTTAGCTGCTCATATGAAGAATCTGGGAATATAATAGAGTCAGTCATTAATATATGTTATGTGGTTGGGCCTGAAGCTTTCTTGCTAATTCTTTCAGGTTGGAGAGATAGTTCTCTCAAGAAAGATCAATACATACCTGTCCATACCTGTCCATAAACCATACCTGTCCAGAAACCAAATTAACACACTTTCTCATTAAATGCATACTGCATAGGAATTAAGTAAAACAATCTTTACACAGTTTTGTTTGGAACTCAAACACCAAATATGAAACCAGCACCAGTGGACTTCACACACAAAAAATATTTCCTTATGTTTCTGGACAAAGGTCTCTTTTCCTGTGGGTTAAAGTTTCAACTTGCTTTTCTGCTGCTGCCAACAGAAACAAGTCCACAATGTCTGCCAAAAGACATTGTGTTGGAGTAACATGAGATGTTTTAGGTCAATGATAATTATTGCACAATCGCTTTTTTCAGAGGACTTTCCTTGAAAGATGTTTTTTTTAAGAGTTACTGTTGAACACCTCTGCACGTTTTACTAGAGTAGACCGCAAAGGGAGTTTTTTTTTTTTCTGTTCTTCATTCATTACTTTTCTTAAGAATGGGACACTGTGATAGCTCACTGTATGATAACTCTGAACGCCACATTTAAACAAACTCCTTAACAAACAAACTTGATCTAAATGTTTTTTATTTAACGCTGAATAGTAACAAAATTGCTTTAGGTGTAATAAAACGTAACATATTGAAATATTAAATGTACTACTTCTATTCTGGTTATTTTGATTAACTAACCTAAGTAAAAAAATATAGAACAAACTATTGAATAATTTTAAGCAAGCATAATTATTTTTGCAGAATATTACACCTTCTTGGTGTTCTGCTCTATTTGTTCTAGAGAAAGGCCAAGTACAATATTAGCCAATTTACTGGCCTGTCTGCTACGGGTCACCAGCTGCTGTTTGTGTGTCCCTATCTCTAGTTTTGAAACAGTTTTACCTTCACAAGAAGTCCGGTGAGCATTCCTTTAGTTTTCCCATTGTCATTGTTGGTCTTGTAAGGCAGTGTGTGGGAGCTTTTAATCAGTCACCTAACTGGCAGTGTGCCACAACAGGTCAATGCTGCTCTCTTCTTTACTCTACGCAAACCAGGGAAAAACTCCACCTAATCAATGTGTTTCCTTTAGCAACTGTAACTTTAAAATCTTTATTATACCTTGATAACCTTATGATTGGCACATGCCTTCTCCAAACCCATTTATGCTCTGTAAATGTGGGCAGTGTAAGCACCTGCATACTTGATCTGTTGTTTACTTTATTTCTCTTGTGCTTATAAAATTTTTTTCCACTATCTTATCAGCAGAATATGCTGTTATTAATGATTTAAATAAGAGAGGTGCAAAGTCCAAAGCATCACAATTATTTTTATTTAAATGACTCAGAACATTCTGGCCAGGTGTTTTTGTGATACCAGTTGTTGAATTCTTTTAAAATTGATTAATTAATAAATTGATTAATTGAAGAAGGAAATTATGAGTAAAGACTGCATAAAAGAAGAAAGAGCTTTCCATGAGAGACGAAAGTCCCACATCCTTTGGGACTTTCGTTAATGACATCGTTAATAAGGAATCTGTTACGGTCACATAGTTAAACTCAGAATGATTTTTGTTTCCGTCACCTGCTTACTTAAGGTGAAAGGACATATGAGTTTAAATCTTAGACTGAATATCTATATATAGAACTATATTTTGGTGCTAACCAAAACATCTCTGCTCTTCAACTTTTTTTCTAAACTCCTTGCTCACTCTCTGAGATTCACCAGTTTTCTAAAGGTTGCTTTTAATTTAAAAATAAACAGTGATATACAAAGTAGTTCTGAATATATTATAGCAAGTAATAGTTTGTTGCACTTAAATGTATCAGTGTCAGATTTTGAGCAGATGAAGCAGTCATTTGCCTTGGAAAGCTGCTGTATGTTTTATCTACAGTCTCATGATTCTGTAATGAGTGCTGTTTCATCTAAAGGACTTCAGAGGATATTTTCTTTTTTTCTAAATGTACAATCACAGTGAAACCAGAAACTTAGTCAAAGATTTCTTACCTCCTAAAGATCTGATTTAACCCACTAACTCTTGACTTAAACCTCTGTAGGTCACATCAAGGAAGATGTTCATGAGAAGAACAGCCATAATCGCACGGACTCCTCCAACGCCATCAACTCAAACGAAGATGGCAGGGTTGTGGAGTACTTCTTTGCCTCTGACGCTAGGTGGGGAAGAATCAAGCATGGAGCTATATTATTCAGCTTTTCAGCGCCATTCCTCTTTCTCATCTCTCTTTACATCTGCTCAATGCACATTTCTATTTCTTGCTGCAGCATTCATTTGCTTCCTTTTTTGTGTTTCTGCATCCACAGTGCCATCATCGAGCACACTAACAAGGTGTTGTACATGGAGGATGATGACATTGCAGTTGTCAAAGGAGGTGAACTCTCCATCCACAGGATTAACCGGCAGGCCGGTGATGATCCAGTGAGAGCAATTCAGACGCTGCAGATGGAGATGCAGCAGATCATGAAAGGTTGGAAAAATGTTTCTACTGTGTCAGATTGCCTTTGTTTTAATTTAATTGATAGTAACTCCACTAGAAGAGAGTAACGCTTAGATAAATGCTTATATGGGGCTGTCTGCACCATGTTATTGGGTCAGATCAATGTAATAGACCGATACTTGCTCGCCCTCTGCTGGCTGAATAGGGGAAAACATTATGCCTATAGTAATTTTTCAGTTAATGTTGTCTGCACATTATTGCCAAATGTTTTGAAATAGTAGGTTTTACACACATAACTTTTGAGAATATCTCAAAAAGGATCTTTCTTTGTGGACAGAAAATACCCTCCCAAAACTATTTCCCACAGTAGCGAGATTCTCCAATCCAAAGAACCAACCTCTAACACCCGTTGGCCAACACTTTGCATTACACCTGATTATGTCAGGTTTGGATGCAGCAGCTTAGCTATGCTAACCTATTGTGCGCTCTTGTTATTCTTGAGCTAGTCTGAAGCCGTCATAATGTTTGTAGCCAGCTGCAGACAGACGATGCCTCAACTTGCCCCATATGCACTCTGGTCTTACATGGCTTACCACTGGCAGTTGAGTTGCTGCTGTTTGTAATCTACTTTGTTATGATAACACTAACCAGTGACCAAAAATGCTAATTGCGGAGGAAATGACACGGCACCATGCTAGAATTTAATGAGCTCTTGAGAGTGATACACTCTGTCACAAATGTTTGCAGAAGCATGACGAGTTGCTTCAATTTAAAGACTGGAGTGGTGTCTCAATACTTTTAGTAATAAATGGTCTCTTTTCTTTTTTTTCCTTTTTTTTAAAGAGAAAAATTTTACCATCATTGTGTATCAGTTGTATGTCTTCTTAATCTCTGCAGGAAACTTTGAAGCGTTTATGCAGAAGGAGATCTTTGAGCAGCCGGAATCAGTGGTTAACACCATGAGAGGCCGGATTTGTTTCGACACTAATACAGGTGATCACATGTTTTTTTTTTTTAAAGTCCTGGTTTTAATCATTGCACACTTTCTTAGCAGAAATCCAATTTAGAATCATTAGGAATTTGGTAGGTTATTTCTTTAAACCTTCTAGTGCTTTAAATATAAAGCAGCTGTCGAGATAAACTGTTCCAATAAATTAAACTGTCTTTTCCTTTATTTCCCAAGTGATTCTTGGAGGCCTGAAGGACCACCTGAAGGAGATCAAACGCTGCAGACGGCTAATCGTGATAGGCTGTGGCACTAGTTTTCATGCTGCAGTTGCTGTAAGTATAACTACTCAGTTGTCATATATGCTTTTAGAAGATCTCATGACATGTCATGGGCAAAACTTGAAAATACCAATGACAGTGTTAATAAAGCATCTGTTTTTCTTTTTCTTCTTTTCAGACCAGGCAGCTCTTGGAGGAACTGACAGAACTGCCAGTCATGGTGGAGCTGGCTAGCGACTTCCTGGACCGCAACACCCCAGTCTTCAGAGACGACGTTTGCTTCTTCATCAGTCAGTCAGGTAAAATAACCTCCATCAGAACTTGGGCTTTTTTTTTTTGTTTTCGTTTTTCTTTCTGTCACTAAAACCTGGATCCTAAAAATATCTTAAAATAACTCTCATGTGAAACAGTTTTGTGCCAAGTTCTGCTTTAAGCTTGACCTTAATGTTCTATAATTATGCATTATAATGTTAACTCTCTCCGCCCCATCAGGGGAGACAGCGGACACCCTGATGGCCCTGCGATATTGCAAGGATCGAGGGGCTCTTACTGTGGGTATTACCAACACTGTGGGGAGCTCCATCTGCAGAGAGACTGACTGTGGGGTCCACATCAATGCAGGACCGGAAATAGGAGTGGCTAGTACTAAGGTACACTCCCCTCAGCTTAATCAGTCTGTAATTAACTACATTTCTAATCACTGCATTATTTTGAAGGTTTTCTTCTATTTGAATCAGAGCATGCATACATACATATTTGAACTAGTCTATTCCTGGATGAAGTAACATATAAACAAACAACTCCAGAGAGTTTTCTGAAAAATATGGAGGAGCACATTTAATTTATTGTGGATTGTATCTAATCACACAGTCAATATGCACCCTGTCCAAAATATTTACATTACGTACATACATATTCGTCAATATTTGCCTACATTTCACTTTAACAAGTTGCAGAGAAACTACATGGCTTTTTCCCGGCATAATTCTCACCTAGTATTTGACAAGCGTTTTTATCAGGTGGATTTCATTCAGAATTGGTGATTACTTTCCTGGCACAGATCTGGATTTTAAGCATACTGCATAAATATTTAACAGACCAAAGGTCAGGACTATTCCGGAAAATAATATTAATCGCATTTGTCCATTCCAAACTAGTTTCTGTGTGTTTTTGCCCTTCACTTTTCTCCAAGTTTCTACCAGTGGATTCATGTTCAGAAGAAATGAAGTTATGAGTCAGAATGTGGCATTTAAACTTAAGAGGAGCGTGCATAAACTTCTCTCCAGTGCTACAGATTATGAAACTGAAAGAATATCAATTTGGAATCCTCCGTTCAGCAAAAGTCATACTTAGGAAGAAAAAGCTCAGCACTAAAATGACCACTTTCCTTTCAGAGAAAAAGCTTTATTTCCACATATTTTTATTTTTGTTGTTGAAGAACCCTCAACAAATCAAATGATTTTCACTTATACGCAAACCAACTGTTTTAATTAAATGGTAAGAAAAGAGTAGGTTGAGGAATATGAACACAGAGCTGTGCAATTTGATACTGTGTTTGCTTTTACTGAACCAGATGGTCTTTAGTCAGGTGTTGAGTGTGTGCTTCCCTTTTAGGCCTATACCAGTCAGTTTGTGTCCCTCATCATGTTTGGCCTGATGATGAGTGAAGACAGACTCTCACTGCAGGAGAGAAGACTGGCAATCATTAACGGCCTCAAGATGCTACCAGGTTAGTATTACCAACTGCAGGATCTAAAGACCAAAACAGAAATAACTCTTTAAATACGTGTAAGGATTCTAGATCATTTTAGAAAAATAGTGTGACGCAATAGCTGTGTGAAAAGCAGATTTTTAATCCATACGATATCAATGTGACCATAACTCACTTCTATACATTCTCACAGAGCTGATAAAAAAGGTGTTGTCACTGGATGAGAAGATTAAGACCATAGCCAACGAGCTGTATCAGCAAAGGTCACTTTTGGTTATGGGACGAGGGTACAACTATGCCACTTGCCTTGAGGGGGCGCTGGTGAGTTAAGGATTTCACAGTACTGTAGCCTCTGAATAACTAATTTCTCCCTCTCCCTGCTATTACATAAATATTATATGTGCACTTTTTATTTACCTTATGTTAAGAAATGCTAAAGAGCAGAAAAATTGCATTAATTAATTTAATTAGCATAATTTCAATACGTTATATTTTTCTCATTTTATTGCAGAAAATCAAGGAAATCACATACATGCACTCAGAAGGCATCCTGGCCGGAGAACTGAAGCACGGTCCTTTGGCACTCATCGACAAAGACATGCCAGTCATCATGATTATCATGCGTGACGGCTGCTACACCAAGTGCCAGAATGCTTTGCAACAGGTCACTGCCAGATCGGTAAGCCCTGAATAGAATATTTAAAAAATTAAAAATTATAAATACACACACATTTTGCTAGAGGAAGACCTCAATGTGGAAAAACTTAATCCTTACGCTGTGCAACTTCTTGATTTCTCTCTCCAACAGGGCCGTCCCATTCTTCTGTGCTGTCAGGATGATTCAGAGCTGATGAAAAATGCATACAAGACCATTGAGCTGCCACAGACTGTGGACTGTCTGCAGGGCATCCTCAGTGTCATCCCACTACAGCTGATGTCCTTCCACTTAGCTGTCCTGCGAGGATATGATGTAAGTAGCAGATTTTCTTAATCACAAGAACTTTTGACATGCATCAGACATTTTGTGCCAGATTCAAATATTCCGAATCTTGTATGGAAAATACAGAGGTCAGTGGTTGTGAATTTATGAGGTGTGCCTCAAGGAAGCTTCTTTTCCCAGATACTTTGCTTTTTGATGTGTGGCAACAAACTGGCTTTGCAATTGGCTGTATTATGGCAATGTTTCCTTCCATTGTAAAAGAGAAGGAACTTTTTCATAGTTGTGGCGTACATTTCTTTAGGTTAAGATTTATGTCTGAATTCATGGGAACTTGACTTTCTTGTACAACTCACCTTATACAGTGTCCAGATTTGGTAATTTTACTGTACACCCAAAGTGATTGATCTTATGTAATTTGCTCAACTGCTCTCTCACACTCTTTTTCCAGGTTGACTGTCCCAGAAACTTGGCCAAGTCTGTGACTGTGGAATAATTTCAGTCTGCAAAGCTCAGCAGAGGAGACAGGTGGCCTTGGGTGATTTACAGAGCAATTGTGCAATCAAACATCGGGTGTGTGTGGAAGGGTTGGAGTGAAAAAAGGGGACCATAGTGTGTTTAGATTATACTGTGAGTTACAGAGAAGGCTGTAGAGCAAAGAAGGGTTTAAAAGGGTATTCTAAAGAAAAAGGAAACAGAAAAATCGGAAATGTGAAATCTGACAAGGGCTTTATGGAACAATCCATAAAGCATTCAATGATGCTGACAGCCAAAGAAACCTTCTGTGCCTCTTTATCATTAATTGAGCCAAAAACCTGTCATATGAATAACCGTAAGGAACGGAAATGGTACACTGAAGTCTTTACAATTGTGCAATATGGACCGCAAACTCGGATTTTGAATGTACATTATGACAAGGTCACTAATTCTCCCCCTATGTTGTACGTCATTGTAAAATTCAAAAATGTTATTATAGTGTCATAAATTTTATTGTAAAATCATCAAATTACTGGGCCTGGAGAACCAGTGAACTATAATCTTATTTTTATATGTTATAATTATATTTTAATTTAAATATTTTTGTTTTGAGGCCAGTTCCAAGGTGTTCATCCAGGTCTTTTTGTAAGGTTTCTATACTTCTTTTTGCCATGGGGAATATGTAAAAGCACTGCAATGCTGCAGTAAAAAAACAAATTATTACAAATAATTTTATTACTTTTGACAGCTGTTTGTATGGGTCCTACGGCAATGATATTCTGTATATAACATAATTTTTTTATTTTGTTTTTATAGGGGCTAAACAGATAACTTGATTGACATCTTTATGATTGTATTTTATATTGTATGTTTTATAATGTTCAATAAGCACTACCAATCAATAAATTAATGAAGTATGACTTTTAAACTGTTCAGTGGTCTTTTCTTTTTTTTTTCTTTTTTTTGTATGGATCACTCTTCTTTGGACAATTCATTGTGTGTGTTTTTAGTTGATTTATCTGAAATGTTTTTGGTGTTTTTGAGGCTTTTAAGAGGCTAAATGTTAGCCTGAATTGCTGATTCACTAAAAAGAAATTTGACATCCCGAAAGTTGCTGGAACTCCAATGTCACCATCTACACTGAAGTTTTATACTAATAATGACTGTGAGTGTGAACCAACAAAATAAGAAATTACAAACATCCACATATTTAAGAGCCACTGAATTTGCAGGCTTTCCAAGAAGTCAAGTGTCACATCAAGCGAGATTAAAAAAACTTTGCTATTTGGCCTAAATGGAAAGAACAGTGTCTGCACCACCTGTCGAGCATGAAGTTGGTAGCACCATGCTGAGGGTCTGTTTTGCTGCAAGTGATATTATTGCTTTGCAGCTGATGGAATAATAAATGGAGGAGGGGCATCTAAATTCAAAACCTTCTGAAATCAGTAGCAGAATGTTTATCACTTGAAAATTATTAGGTCGGTGTCCCAACAAGACAATATATCATGACTGGTTTTGGGAGGATAAAGCAGACTAACATTAATCATCAGGAAACCTATTGAAAATGTAACGTTTCTAAGATGGAAACCAATTTGAATTAATATTACCAAGTTTTTATATCATCAAAAGAAACGTATAGGCTGTCTACATGTTACTGGATTTCCTTATTTAAGTATAGATTTCAGTGTATTCACATTTTTAGTCATGATGAAGTCGTATAAAAATGTTATTGTATTAATTTGGTTTTATGGTTAAACACAGTGAAAACACAAAGGTGGAATAATGACGAGAACATTCCATCCTGTGAACAATATTATTATTTTACACTTTTTCTTATCCCTAACCAGTTTTTGGTTCATTTAAATGACTAAAGGATTTCCTTGTTAATCCATATTAAAATTGTCTGGTAAGTAGCCTGTGCTAGTGTATGAAATATTAGTATGCTACATTTGCATTAACTGCTGCATTACAAAATATATTTTTACACACAAAATGATTGAAAAATACACCCCAAATGTAAATTTAGATTAAAGCGAATTGTACCACAATGACATATTACAGTCAAAATGTATATTTAAAAGATTTAAATATCTTTTCAATCTTTTTAGAATTAAAAAATTTAAATTCTTTAAGGGAATTCTTAAAGGGAAGTTCTGTCAGATGTTATTACTAGTGCATAATTCAGTAGTTATGGCCTCTTTCTTTACTTTGAACCCAGTCCCAGAAACAGATCCAAAACATGTAGAGATTAAAAACTAGGGTTTAATCTGTACCTTTTTATATATCTGATAAAGATGTTAAACTTTTTCAACGAAGTTAATGTTTTCCCTTTTTTTTCTTTTTTTTTTTTTTTTTTTTTTGTGAACGTAAACTGTGCGGAATGACGTCACCCTCTTTCCTCGCTGCTCTGCCTCTGCTTGTTTCGGCTTCTCCGCGCTGCGCTGCCGCTGGAGTTAGCTCGGACCAGGGTTCTCTCTGTCTGTCTGTCAGTGGTGAGAGTCACGACTCTGGTTGTTTTAAACTTTTTCCCCCCACTTCGCCGTCGTTCCTGAAAGAGTGGGGGAGAGTTTGACTCACGTTTTGGATGCATGGGAGCTTCCTGGGAGCGGCGAAAGGAGAAGGTAGGTTTGACTGCTGCAGCTACCGCCTGCTGTCGTCGTCCCTCTCGGACTGTCGGGGCTTCCAGCTCAGCCCCGGCGGCCCGACTACCGCATTGCTGCCCATAGAGTGGAGGCAGGCTGATGGTTTAGGCCCCACCGACTGTGTTGTCCGGTTAAACATTTGATTAATCCAGGTAGTGGTTATTTTGGTGCTTTCTTGTGTCAAAGCTGCGAATACCAGCTTTGTCACACTGCTTTATTGCTCGCATACCTCCGTGTTATACCTCTGCTTTAACACCATGTCACCAATTCACTCAGTTCACAAATGACCCATATGAGTTGCATTTTATTTGGGCCTAACGTGATCAGATCAACAAACATGCCCACAGCTGTTAACACAAACACCGCTGCAGATGTGATGGACGCGTGTACTATGTTCACTCCATCTAGTTTATTTGAGACTACTGAGCTTGTATACACTGAATTTACCTGTCATGTGTAAAGGAATCACAGAAGCACCACCTTCATCCTTTATCGCCAATTTCCCTTCATCCTTAATTGACACGTGAAGCAGCAGCAGAGTCTCGGATGTAGATGTGTGCTGTGTTATAACGCTGCTACATGACAATGAGACACACTTTTCAGGTCATGTTAATCTGATATGAGCTCACTGACTCCTTATCCACCTCCCTACTGGGAGCCACGTCAGACCCCAAAGCTGGGCTAGGCTCATGATGAGCTGGACAATAGCCATGGTGAGTTACTGTGGAGGATGCTGATGATTATGTGAAGGTCACAGCTCTCTTCTGCTCTTTAACTGGTAAGATGAAAAAAAAAAGTTCATATATCCACAAAGTCCTACTAGTCACCATTAGGGACACCAGTATGAGGTTCGTGGTTACCTTGAGGCGGAATACTCTGGTTTCACATTATCACAGTTTATGTGCCGGAAAGCAGTGATTCCTTGTATACTGCGGCTAAAATAACTGAGTGGTAGTTATTATGTTAATAATAACGATATGAATTATTTCAATGGATAGACTTAAGCAGAAATATGGAAATATATTGATAACAAGTCATGTTCATGGTCAGATGAGATTCAGCTGTTTAGCCACAGTGACAATATTTGGAATCAAGATGGATTTTTCAGACCAAAGAATACTACACCAAGTGTCAAGCATAGTAGCAGTAGGGTCATGCTAAGGAACATTTTTCCTGCTAGTGGTAATGGTTCATTACACAAAGTAGATCGGCTTCAAGTTCTTCAAACTCACCTCAAAGCAAAAACTAGATGTTGACACTTGGATGCAATTTCTAAAAATAAAGTACAGAATAAATTAGGTAAACAGAGATTACAGTGGTTAGAAGGACTGATTGAATAATAATAAGGATTAAGAGGAGAAGTGCAGGAGAAAGACTTCAGCAATATCAGAATCCTAAAATAATACCCACTAGAGCCACAAATGTGTAAAAAGAAAAAAAAAGCAGATGATAATAAAATACAACCAATCTAAGGTAAAATGAAGGATAAGAAAACTGAAGATACAGGGAATCTTAGATGATGTTAAAATGTAAGGATTACAAAGTTTACGTCGGACATTTACATTTGATGTCGATTTAAAAAAGAATTAAACCTCATCCTGCACTTTGTTCTCACTGTCGGTTCCTTTTTCACAACATCTGAGGAATCTGAAAAACCGGTATGATGAAATCAGTCATATATAGGGGGCTACGAATTATGATGAAAAACAGTAATGAAAAGCACCTTACTTTCTGTTAGCCAATGTAGAAACTTAGAAATTGCAGAGATGTGAACTCTCAGTCAGGATTCTTGCAGCTGACTTGCAGTTCTGATACAAAATTTTTACTAAGATAAAAAAAGCTGAACAATGCAGTGATGTATTTGTGGTCCTCACGGCTCACAGTTCTTCATGTATTAGATGGTCTGAGGAGGGCGTTATCCACCTCAGCATCAACTCAGATCTGAATATTTATAATTTATTACTTTACTCAGAGTAGACATTTCTCATCTTTTAAATTAATGTTTAACAATGTTTAAGTTGCTAAACATTAACTAAGATGTTTCTTTACTGTCCTGAAATTCTTCAAGACAGTAAATATTGGTGATGCTCTCTGCTTTCTTGCTGCTTAGGAACAAACCTCTGTAAACGTCTTTGTGAGGTTGATTTTTGATGGTTAAAATATTGACTTCATTTAGTAATTTAATTCACCATTGTGTACATTTTTCGTCTTTAGCTGTTCTTTTTGACAAAAGAATGAGGTTTGTGGTGTGCTTCAGATTTTGACTACATTTGCAGCAGCAGCGTTGTCATGATGTGGTCACCACTGAGAGCTTGAAATGTGATCATGATTGATGCTGTGACTCATTCACCTTGCAGGGTGCCTTTAGTAGTCCAGGTTTTATCATGGGAAGATCAGCTTTACCACATACTAATCAAATCTTATTTAAATATGCACAAATGTCTGAGATTAAATTCAGATTTTTGACAATATTAAATATAAAAATCTGAATTTTTAGATTCAGGATAAAAATAAAAATATCCATATTTTAGTGCTGGTTCTTCTATATTTAAATAGCATATGCAATGTTGTTATTGAGTGCTGTCAATCCACCAGCATTTGGCTTTTCCTACTCATGCTATTATTTCATCAAGTGCCTCAGCAGGCATGCTATATTGAGAGTGCTGAGAAAAATAAATCAGCCAGCCTTTCTCTGGGAGGAAACCTGGGGGAAATCCAGAAAAGACCAAACGAGTGAAGAGATCCCCGTGCCAAAAACCACCATGACAAATTCTGACAGAGGAACACAGTTATTTACAGCTCTCCTTTCAGGTGTAGGAAGGGAGCTAAATGCATGTGAGAAAGAATCCAAACAGCAAATGAAACAGAGAAAGAAAGATTTATGCAAAAGTATAAAGTCTATAGAGTCAGGGTGTAGTTAACTTAGTCAAATAAAGGTTACCAAATGAGGAATGGCTTTTAGGAAACATCATTTGCCTCTGCAACCATCTTCAAATACAACAAACATAAACAGGATTCAGGATTAACCCTAAATATTGCTTTGGGCTCCAATTCAACTAGGGATGCTCGATATTAGAAAATGTTGCTTTTGGTAAAAGTTGTTTAGAAATAACATAAAGCGTTTAAGAAGTGCACTGTTTACTCTATTTTTACTTAATTATATTACCATGAGAATCAGCAAATTCCTAACGTACATTTATAGGAAAATTGCGGGGTTTTTTGTTTTTTTTTTAGTAATAAAGCTTCAGTTGTCATGATGACATGTTAAATTTCATTGTTGATGATATTTAGAGTTTATCTGTACCAACATATTTTTGCAGTGATTGAGTTCAGCCATTAATCTAACCCTGAATTTCCCACATCTCATGTGACCCAAAATGGGAAAAGTGACTGGCCAGCCTTGTTAGGGACGCAGACCATGCTAGCTTCACAGCATGGTTTGAAATAAAGAGCAATGATGTTGCAGGGCTACGTTATTACACATAATAACGTGTAATTATTACACGTTAATAATTAACATGTTAATTATTACACGTTAATAATTAACACGTTGAACACTGTTGTATATTTTTAGGAGAAAAATGTGTGGCCAAGCCAATGACCTGTTTCAGCTGATGTGAAAATGACAATGAGAAATCAAAGTTGCACTAAAAGAGACAGGAAATTCAAACCAGATTATTGTTCAGGTTTATTGAAAATGCCAACATGTCCAGAAAAACAATTAAGAACTGCTAAAGATGAACGACATATAAACAGTAATGCCTGGTTGGCCTCTGTGGCTTTGAGGCAGCAATCTTTCTCAAACAGGAGCTCATTATTTTTCATCTCTATTCCCAAACAAACTGTGCTTTTTTGTACTCTCTTTGCGCAAATAATAAATGCAAGTTATGTTATCAAAGTTGTAACTTTATATGCCTAATGATTCTGTAATATATAAAGTCTCCATATATATATATATCTGTTTCTGTGTGAAAACATGAAAACAAACACCGATAAAAGGGTTTTAACACAGTCTGATTTTTTTTTGTTATTTTCTAGGTCTGGATAAGAGGGGAAAAAGAAAACGGCATAGAAAAATATTTGTGCAGTTTCAGTCTTTATTTCCAATTATATGTTTAAATCTTATCCTTCCCTTTGTTTTGCTTGCTTGTGTCATCCTGTCTTTCCCTCTTTCTTTCTTCATCGTGTCTTTTCCTCCTTGCTCTTAGTTTCTGGAATTTTCAGGACACTTAAAACATCTCTATTGTATAAACATTGTGAAAATATTGTGAAACGAATGTAAAGAAGTCAAGAAAGATTGCCTGGAAAGGCCCAGTATTTTTACAATGCTTAAAAATGTGTCATTACATCAAGTCTCCATAAGGTCTGCGCTGCTGATACTGTGTGTGGATTTTATCTGGAGCTTCCAGACCAGCCAGTTGATGTCAAAGAGCTAAAAAAAAAAAAAATCCATCTCCATTTAACTTGTGGCTGTTTTTTTAGGGAATGGCAAACAGCCGTGACTCGTTGCTGTTGCATAGCTACACGATAGATGGTCTTCGCCCACATGCAAACACACACACACAGAAATGACAGCCAAGAATAACACCCTTCCACTTCCTGCCCCAGGAATCAGCTATCACGGCTGTATGTTAGAAACCCACAAACATATTGTGTATTTTCCTAACATGTATGTACTCCTGCTGTACTGTTAATCTGCCTTCAGATCTCAAACATGTTCAAGCCCACGGCTGCCTCTGCTAGTGAGTGTGCTCTGTCTGTGTTTATTTAGCATGAGCGTGTCAGTCCGAGTTTGAAGATGGCAGCAGGAGCCTCAGGAACTCTTCATCAAGCTTTCAGGCTTCTCTGTTGACCTTGATGTTCACATACAGTCACAGACCAAAACATTAGCAGCTTCAGCATCAGCATATCTGCTCTGCTTCTGCTGTGAAATGATGAAAGAGAGCAGCAAGACATGATTGTGGGATTTTAGACTGATCTGGAAAAGAAACAAGTAACCCGATCTCATGCTAACCGGCCTTTGCGTGTTCTTCTTCCTCCTATTTGAGTGTTAATAACATGTTTTTGTGTGTGGACAGACTGTGCTGCTGGTCCTGACTTCTCAGCACGATGAGTGAGGCGGAGGGCCAGTTCTACAGTGTCCAGGTGGGGGACTCCACCTTCACTGTGCTCAAGCGCTACCAGCAGCTTCGTGCCATTGGCTCAGGGGCCCAAGGCATTGTCTGGTGAGATTCAATTAGCGTTTGTTTCCTGGCTGTGAAAGTAGCTCAGTGATGTAAATGTCCAGATGTTGTTCCTAATTCTTTCATAATCAGGTTGTTTTTAGGCCATTTTGCATCTTTTTCTACTATGCAGTTATTACAGAGTCATTAGGCATAAGCAATCTATTCTTGATAAAAAAAAAAAAAAAAAGGTTCTAATGATTCTCAAAGCCAGCCTAGTTAGAAGTGCTATTATTTATAAACTTGAGCTGTTCTCTACATCTTAACAAATGTATAATATTACATTATTAATACAGTCAAAAACAATTTTAGCTGGTTCAGTACTCCGTTTGAATTCGTCTTCTGTGTAATCCTGTATTGCATTGTTACCATTGACCTTACCATTGTTTGAAGGGCTACACACTGATCTCTCTTGTTTAAAATGAGAAAAACTCAGTAAAAATGTCACTTGACTGTTTTTTTCTTTCTACCTTGAGGCGAGGAAGTGTTTCTCTCAGTAAGAGTCACATATGTACTTCTAACCTTTTTTTCTCTTTCATTTTTCATGAAATGTGTGACTAGCTCTGCTCTGGATACAGTCCTCGGTATACCAGTGGCTGTGAAGAAGCTCTGTCGGCCCTTTCAGAACCAGACCCATGCAAAGCGGGCCTACAGGGAACTGGTGCTGCTGAAATGTGTCAACCACAAAAATGTAAGATTTAATGCAAGGCAACAGAATGTTATTTTTTATGTAAAGATGCAAATAAGCTTCAATAAATATGTGATTTAATTAGTTATGCAGCAGGATAAAGCTCCTGTAAGATCAAATCATTCTTTGGAAGAAACGCTGGAAGTCACTGCATAAAATACTTTAAAAAATGAACAGACCGGAGAGGAGAAAAGAGTGAGCTCTGTGCGGTGAAGTGAATGGGAGAGTAACAGAGTGAACTAAAGGCCTGTTTTTGTGCTCGCAGATCATCCGTCTGATCAATGTTTTCACGCCCCAGAAGTCTCTGGAGGAGTTCCAGGATCTGTGAGTGACAGCAGAGGCTTCTTTAGAGCTTAGTCCAAATATTTTATCCAAATTTCTTTTTCTGTCTATTTTTTTCAGTTTCTTTTTTATTGTTTCTTGGTCTAATTTTCTAATAGATATTTGCTTGCATCATTCATGCCTCCTCTCCTTTAGTTACCTGGTGATGGAGCTGATGGATGCCAGCTTATGTCAAGTGATTCAC
The DNA here is from genome assembly GCA_010277075.1 of Poeciliopsis retropinna. NCBI lineage: Eukaryota > Metazoa > Chordata > Actinopteri > Cyprinodontiformes > Poeciliidae > Poeciliopsis > Poeciliopsis retropinna. Next base: position 12,265,699 of record VMRM01000015.1, on the reverse strand, counting down.
ATGGACCTGGACCACGAGAGGATGTCCTACCTGCTCTATCAGATCCTTTGCGGCATCAGGCACCTGCACTCAGCTGGGATCATCCACAGAGTAAGTCCAGGTGTTTGTGCTTTGAGCTGAATCTACACAGAATATGGTGCATTTTACTTCCCTCTCTTTTTGTTAAAAGTAGTAAGAAAAAATGTGGAGATGCCTGAATACAAAAAATCCTTAACTCTCCTCCCTAGTCATTAAATGTAAAGGAAAATCGAGGAGAAAGATATGTAAACTCCATAATTTAATAATTTAGTAAACTACAGGATGAACAACATCCTGTAGTTTGATTCCTGGATGCTTCAGTATGAAAAGGAGTTCATGATCAACTCAGTTATTTCAAGATGCCCAGATCCTATGGGTAACAAGGCCACATCATGAGCCCTCAGTCACCTTGCTTGATAGTTGGTGGAGACAATTCTTCTGCCATTCGTTTTGATGTTTTATGACTCATTCAGAGGCAGCTTTTGCCATATTTTGAATTATTAGAGGTAAATACTACACTGCTGCTGACTTCCAAACAAGTTGTACTTGTTCTGTGTTGTCATGATTTTTCACATTTAGCCCACTGAGTGGAGCCTGTAGAACTTGAGATAGAGCTCCTGAGTTCCTTAAACATTTTTTTTTTGTCTAAATTTTCTTTGGGTGAAATTGGGTGAATTTGGGTGTTTTTAGGTAATCTCTCAGGACACTTTTGTTGTCTTCCTCTTCAGGATCTGAAGCCCAGCAACATTGTTGTGAAGTCTGATTGCACCCTGAAAATCCTTGACTTTGGTCTTGCACGGACGGCTTGCACAAACTTCATGATGACCCCCTATGTAGTAACCCGATACTACCGCGCCCCAGAGGTCATTCTGGGCATGAAGTATAAGGAGAATGGTGAGAAAAATACCCACCAGATTTTCACAGGAATTAATAATTCTCAAACAGGAACATAAATATATTTCATATCTTTATAGTTTTCAAATTTCTACTTTACAATTGAAAACAATTTCAACTGTCTGTTCTTGCTGATCCAGTTATGCTGTTAGTTTTCTGTGTGGTAATTTTAGCCATTCAATGTCATTGAATGCTTTCAATCTGCAACTACTCTGCTTCAGTGGACCTGTGGTCAGTTGGCTGCATAATGGCTGAAATGATCTGTCATAAAGTCCTCTTTCCTGGAAAGGACTGTATCCTTCCCTGTTACTCCAAGAAAACCTTCATTTAAATGTTTCTGATGTTTTTCTTCTGTTTTATTTTTTTGTTATCTTTGAAACGCATCCCAGAAAGACTTTTTTAGGATTCTTTCAAAAACACCTTATATATATTTTGTACCTAATAATTTAGTCAGTAACATAATTTTTAAACACTAAGACTGTTATGTCTTGTAACTGAACACAATATGTCACTTTAACATGGACGAGGATCCCCTCATGTTTGACAATTTCTAAAAAAAAATATGACTTGTAGTGCTTTGAATTTCTTCTTATCATTATTTTAAAACGCCCCGTAAACAATGCCATCTTAATTATTTCATTGCCTAATCCAGAATGTCACTTGGACATTTTTTTGGCTCTTTTCTTTTTTTCACACTGGGAAATTTTTTTAACTGACTTCAAGAAAATAATTTCTGTAGACATTTTGGTTTTCAGTGAAACATTGTAAAGATTTTATAAATGCAGTGTGTCTGTATGGTTCCACTTCTTATCATTTGGTGTGAAGCCATATGCACCTTTGGGGATGTGTACATGAGCAGCTGATGGACTGGAACAGGGGATAGAAAAATTAAAGTCAATCAGTCAAGCAAAAGGAGATGATTGGGCTTTAAGAGCAATCCACACAAAGTACACACCTTTTAGATAGATCTGTTTATTTGTTACATAGTCATACCTTATGTCAAATATCACTGCCTAATTATTGCTGTGTTATATAACCCAGTCATGCTCTCAGAGGCATTGATGAAAACACTCAGAGTGAGAGGGGGTGTTCCCCCCACGTTCTGTTGAGATGCATACAGCCTTAAAAAAAATCCCTGGTGTATTTTGTGCAAAGTTTACATTTATGATTCATGTGATATTTGTGAAGAATCGACTCGGAATTATGTGCAGAGCTCTGGAGATTTTATCAGAGGCAGAGGGAGCTTTCAGCTTGAGGGAAAGTGGACCGGAGGAAACAGTAAATGGCCATTTGCCACTTCTTAATGCTCCTGAGCAAACAGGCAACTCAAGAGAGCGAGGGGAAAAGACAAACTCCATCCTTCTCTATTAAAAACACACACACCCACTCACACACACATGCACATGCAAAGAGAAAGCAAGGGAGAGAGCAACAGCTGTGTAAACTGATAAGCGTAGGCGAGAAAAAGGCCTGGAAGGCTGCAGCCGGTTTGAAGCCAGACTGAAGATGTGCACTGCTTGAAGAAATCAGCAAAACATTTCTCTGAAAACAATGAGGCATCTCAGTGTTTGTCAGTCAGAGCAAACCATACGTCTGTAGTTCATCTGTACAGCCTTACTGTGACGTGTTACTGTGCATTTCTTTTGTTGTTTTTTTTATCATTTCAGTGCAGTAATTTTTGTCTGTGAGATTTTGTGTGTCACATTTGTGTGTGTTTTCTGTTCCCAGTGGACATCTGGTCAGTGGGGTGCATCATGGGAGAGATGGTAAAAGGCAGCGTCATCTTCCAGGGCACCGATCGTATCCTTCACTCTTCTCATCGTCTCTGTGCCAGTTGGTGTCTAACATTCAGAGCGTTCAGTCTGTCTTGTAGTCCTTCAAACACATCAAGATGTTTTCTGTTATTGTCATAAATATTCATTTCATCTTGAAGCATCTTTGAGTCCTGAAAAGCGCTATGCAAGTCTGATGTCATAGATCTATATATTTTTAGATTTAAGCCTACTATTTAGAGCAGATCTGCAGGTTTAAGCTAAGATTTTATGTGTTCCCGCCAATGTTTATTAATCAGACAATTTCTGGTTCAGACGACTGCAGTCTCCCTAATTGTCAGGTGGAATCAGACTGAAACAATTTACATCATTAGCATTTATAGTGTTTGTCTCTCTGTTTCTAATTATCGCCTCTCACTTACCAAGGACTGCATTGTAGGCGAGTAGCTGTGATTGGATGCAAGGCAACAAGTGTGAGACCAGGTTATATCGCTTTTCATCCTGCAAGATAATTGCCTTCGCTTGTATTTATGTTCTGTTGGGGACCAAACCGAAAAATGTCAAGATCCACTTGATGAATTTGAGCCTCCCACCCAGCCCATTCCTCTGACAGACAAATATGGAGAGCTAGATGGATTCTCCACTTCTTGATATTTATCAGTTGTTGAAGTACAAATGCCTACATTTAAGCACAGACTGTCAGATGCCTACTTGATGTAGCACTGCACCATATAGCCAGCAACAAACTAAAATGATGAGATGATGAATCAATTTTTTCTTGGATTATTTTAAGAACTATTCTGGCCTTTTCATTTGTTTAATGAACGGAAAAGGAATGGAAAATTACAGGAAAAGGGCGGAAAGAAAGAAAGTCCCTGAGAATCGAACCTGGGACTTTAGCCTTTTTACGTGAATCGTCTGCTCTATCACTGATTCATTCAGATGGCACAACACTAAAAAATATTTTAACATGAAAAGAATATTAAAGTATTTGACAGGATGCTTTGTTAAACCACTTTTTGCTGCAATCACTGCTGCATGTCGTCAGGAGTATGTTCTTTATTAGTTTTGCAGAACCATATAACAGGTTTTTTTTTTTTTTTACATATTCTTAGATGTGCAAAATTTGCAATATCTGGGAATGAAAACGTTTTACAGATTTTTAAGACCTGGACTTCTACTAGGCCATCCCAGCATATAATTTGCTTTTGCTCCACACCGTTCTGCTGTAGCTCTATCTGTATGTTTAGTGTTGGAGTCCTGCTGGAACCGTCTCAAAGCTTTTAGTTGCCTTGAATGTTTTTTTTCTAGTGTTGTCCTGTGTTTGCATCCATCTCTCCATCAACACTGACCAGCTCCTTGTCCCACAGAATGATGCTGCCTCTACTGTACGTTATTATAGGGGTTGGTTTCACAGTGTTCATAGAGACACACTGAGTATTTACTAATCAGGTGGCATATAAAGCAATTGGTTGCTCTATAGTTGTTTAGGGTACCATAGTAAATCGGGCTATATACAAATGTATTTAAATTATATCCATGTAACTGGATATAATGTTTTCAATAATGACACAATTAATCAACAGATTTGTGTTGATTTATCACATAAAATGTCAATATTGAACGTTGTGTCTAAATAATAAGACGTAAAAAAGTTCAGTTGGTGTGAATACTTTTGCAAGACACTGTAAAGGTTATGATTCCTAATTAGGTTTTTTGTTCATATTAAATTTATTGACACTTTTAACCACTTTATGGGCCACTAAAATCTTTGCAAGGATTTCTTGTTTTATATTCTTTGTTTAAAATTTCAGGACTTGACTGTCTCCTTTTGAGGGCTTCACATGATTTTGCTTGTCTTTTTCATTTTCATTTATAATTGTAGTATACATGCCTACAATTTTCCATAACAAATGGCTTTGTCCAGACATCGACCAGTGGAATAAAGTGATTGAGATTCTGGGTACGCCCAGTCTCGAGTTTATGAACCGACTGATGGAGACCGTAAGGAACTATGTGATGAACAAGCCACAGTATCCAGGCATCAGCTTCACAGAGTTGTTCCCGGATTGGGCTTTCCCTTCTGAATCTGAACAAGACAAAGTGAAAAGTAAGAGCTTCTGGCACGTAAACAAAACAAATACTTTGCATAAATGCTTTCCTGGGAATCGAAAGTCACCAGCTTGTCCCTAGAGATGCTACAGACACAGCAATGGTTGTTCTGTTTTGCCTAAACAGCTGTTCAAGCTCGGGATCTGCTCTCCAAAATGCTGGTCATTGATCCGGAATGCCGCATCTCGGTAGAGGAAGCCCTTCATCACCCCTACATCCACGTGTGGTACGACCCTGCAGAGGCGGACGCGGTGAGGAAACTAGTGGTAGACTTTCTCAGCACAGGAACGGTGCTAGCGATTACTCTGATGGATCTGTTTCCTTTTGTGTTTCAGCCTCCTCCTCAGATTTCAGATAAGCAGCTGGAAGAGAGAGAGCACACCATCGAGCAGTGGAAAGGTGGTACACCGCCCTCTAGGGACACAAAACAGCATTACCTCTTGTTCAGATTATTTCCACGGTTTCTGCAGTCTCCAAGTCTGGAACTGGGAAATTGTGTGTTTCGCAGAAATGACAGAGACAATGGAGTATAACATAAGTTGTATTTCCTGATCCATTGTTTGCATGATGAATATCTAAAGCTTAAAAAAATAAGCTGCTTCTGACAACCTGCCTCTTGTGCAGTTTTTTTCAGTATATGTTGCATATGAACTATTAGAAATATTCATTTATCAGTCCATTCATATCTCCTTCAGTCTCTCCATTTATCTGTTGATTCTTTGATCTATCCCATCATTCCTGTATTAATTAATTAATTAGTTTTTTCATCTATCCATCTTTGCGTCAGTTTATCTGCCTTTCCTTCCATCCATTCGTCATCTAGCCTTCCATCTGGCTCTCTCCCTTCATCCACACTTCCATCCATTAGTGTGTACCTCTATGTATCCAGCCCTTAATCTGCCAACACGTCCATCTGTTCCTTCTTTCTTACATTTTGTGCTTTTTGCAGGCATTACATTTGAACCCTGAAGTAGAAAAATAACCTCTGAAATCTATAAATTTGAAATCTGGATTATGGTTTATAATATTTTGATCATTCCTTTTGAAGGAACACACATATACCCATTTTCGTATGAAATATTCTGATTATAATCATTTGCATGGATATCCCACTAGGAAAAGAAAATATCAAACCAGCTGTTAATTTTGTGCGGCACCATTGGAAACATAAAAGCTTTAGTAAAAGCTTTACTTGTGTAGTTTACTATTATCAGAAATACAGACATAACATTTATTTACCTGCAGCTTCACAAATCTTAACAGAAAGACCTGAAATTACATTTGACCTTACTTTTTCTATTTCTGCACAGAGCTTATTTATGAAGAAGTGATGGACTGGGAGGAGAGGAACAAGAACGGTCTAATGAAAGAAGACTGCTCAGGTTAGTTCAGATTATGTGCCACTGTTTCTGTCCTAAAGTGGATGGAAGTGTGCTGGAATGAGCTGCTGTCAGAAGAGTTTCCCCTGGAGGGTTTTAATCACCATCCTGGTTCTGTCTCACGTGTCACGTCTCAGAGGTGGCGTCCGGTTCCGCTTCCCAGTCGTCCTCGGCCAACGACATTTCGTCCATGTCCACAGAGCACACGCTGGCGTCGGACACAGACAGCAGCAGCATCGACACGCTGACAGGGCCGCTCGACGAGAGTCAGTGAATGCCTCAGTGTCCACAGCTGTCAGCTCCCCCTTGTCGTCCCACTCAATTAAAATACTCAAATGATCTGCCTCTGTTTAGGTTTTATCCCCTCTAACTTGTATTTCTGTTCTTTTCTCTCAGTGAAGTAAAAAAAAATTTTGTTGGTTTCCCATTTGTGATCAGGTGAATCTTGTTTGCGACTGTTGCCTGGAGGTCAGAGTTATGTTTCTCGGTGAATGTTTAACTTGATCATCTATAAAGTTTGTGGTGTAGGTGGGGAATTAGAGGTTTGCATTGTATGCCTGTGTTTTAATGGTTTTTATTTTTTTTTAGAAAACGTCATTATTGTCATCTGATAAGAGCAGACACGGACTAAACAGCCGTTCGCTGCTCTGTTGCATGTTACGCCAAAAAGAACAAAAGCTTCTCAACCATCTGAAGTTCATCTGATCTTATGAATTAGAACCCATAGCACGCTGAAAGTATTACAGATGTCCACGGTGGTGCTATCTGCACTGAAACATTCTTGTTTTTGTTTTGTTTTTCATGAACTGGCACGTGTGATGTGGATTTTGAGCTTTTTATTCCAGACAGCTGTAGTTTCAGTGTTACAATTTTTGTTTCCTCATTTGTTGTACTGTATGTAGAGCAAGAATCACAAAATTCAATTTAAGGTACTGATGGTAAATGTGTATAAGCGGATCATAATCCTATAAATCTGAAAGAGGCATAGTGATACATGTATTTATAGATATATTTTTTTGTTCTTGCAAAATTTTGCACACAAGCCACATTATAGCCCGTTAAAAACATTTAAAAGGCAAATAAAGGCATGGGCTGCTCTTTTTCTAAAGCATTCCTTTAGCACAGGGAGAGTCACCAAATTAGACATAAAGCCAGAAAGCATCTAGGATCCACCTAAAGGCAGCACAAAATGAAGATGTTTACCTTGCATGAAGGCAGCACGCCTTCAGGATACTGTGGGTCTGAGAGAAATCCATCCGGATTTGTGTTTTTCACTTGCGGTATCACGATGCATATTGTTCCGACGGAGTATTGTTTGCTATGTGTTTTCTTTTTTATCATTTTAAGCCTGTATGTGTGACGTACAAGTTGTACAGTGCTGTCCTTATTTTCTATGAATCATCCCTTAAGACAGCAGTTGCCCCATTTGTAGAGGACGAGTTCATAGGAGAAGTTTGCCCAGCAACAAGGGCCTGTTTTAAGAGACCGTGAAGTCCTGCAACTCAAAGAAGAGCCTTTTACATGAACTGCAGAGCTGCTTTTTGCCTAAATGATTGCACAGTGTGTTGAATAATCAGAATTATGACACTACAGAGCCACTGAGGACTTAAGCACCACATTGTACACCAACATGGTTTTTATTCTTTCTGTCATGCCTTAAACAACCTGACGAGTGGCCAACTCATTCTGTAACTCCTTAGCTCTTCTCTGAGCTTTCTGAGATGTGTGACTGCAATCACCACAATATCACTTGGCCAACATCTTTACCCAAATTCAAAACTAATAAAGTGGACATCAGTGATTCTTCTTGTTGGATGTGACGTTCTTATCACAGCAAATACAAATATCAAAATGTAAAAGAATATGTTTTACATTCCTAGAGTTGAATTTCTAGTGTTTGTTTATGATCGTTTTAATAATTCTTTCTTACAGCTAATAGAAAACCTAACTTCCGTTTCACAAAATACTTCAATACAATAAGACAGGAAATAATTTTAAATTTAGAAATATCAGTCCAATGTGCTTAACAGTGTCTCAATAATCTTTATCGCAACAGTTTCTCTCCTGGGGCCTTGACTTCCAAGTGAAATGCATCATTTTGCAAGTGTGTTTTCCTCTTTAGCTTAAGTAAAATTGTTTTTCAGTTCACTCAATATCGTTTTTTCTTTTGAAAGAGATTGTTTCACAGTCCCTTTGAGCTTTTAGGTTCAAGGGAAAAAATGTTTTTCCACACTTATTTCCTCCACTCAACTTTCCATTACTAAACTTGGATTCAGCTCTCTGGACAGCCAGATTGTTTAGCAACAATCTTTTATGGCTCATCTTCCCAGTGGAGTGCAAAATGATAGCTTGTTGAATAACTGTCAAGTTGTCATGATCATAACATATCTCTCTTAAAAGTCATTTTTCAGTTGCTGAAATGCATGTTTCTTTACTTCAATACACATCAACTTCTGCATGAAATGACTTTACACAAGTAGCACTTTTTGAGAGATTTTACTGAAATAAACTTTTTGATCATTTAATTTATTAAGAGGCTCCTGTTGCTATATTTGCTACATTATCAGAAAAGCTTTAAAGGAATCAGTCTCTGTCGACTGGTCATGCCATCAAACCCGCTACATTTAACTTGGTTCAAAAACTCTTGACGATGTATTCTGTCTTCTTGGCCTCGTTGTTGAGCTCACCGAAGGTGTCAAAGAACTGATCCATCTCCCGCTGCAGTGTTGCATTGCGGAGCTCTGCAGCAGCTTTGGCCCTCTCAGACTCCATGATCTTAGCCTGGACCACCTGGTACCAGTGGCGCTGCTGCGACAGATTTGTCTTCAGGCGAACAACCTCCACCTCCAGCTCCTCGTTTCTCTGCTCCAGGCTGATGGGAGTTAGAAGAGAAGAAGAAGAGTGCAATGGTAATGACCAGTAAAAAAAAAAAAAAAAAAAAAAAAGAGTTAGAGGTTGGCAGCTTTTAAAAGTGAGTGAGAGAATTGTTTTCAGTGTTTCAATTCTGCCCCTTGTAGCTTGGAAAGAAAAGGGGTTAACACTTTTTATCTACCTAAAACACAGCATAGAATTGCCTTAAACCATCTTGTATACTGATTATTATTATTGAAGAAGTTTAAAACAATAGTGACCAACCATAATTTGTAAAAGGCATAATGAAAAAATCCTGCTAATTACATGCACTTGATTAACTTATAATCAAGAACTGTGCACACCTCTAAAACAGGAGGAGTTTTGGGGGCTTGGTGGGTGCCAGCACAATACTGAGAAGAAAAAATATCAGCGATGACCTTAAAGCAACCTTTGCTTGGAGGAACGTGAAACCAACACAAAACTATTTAAAACATTGTTCAACAGCGAAAGAGAATATTTACAAGTGGAAAACATTTTAGGACATTTGCCAATCTTCCGAGGTCAGAATATTAAATATATAAAGCAAATAAAACAAACAAACAAAAAAATCTATGGCTTATTTGTCTCACAGCTACAGGCCTCACTTTGCTTATTAAAGCATTGCTTTAATCTTTTAGTCCTGGTTATGTGTGCCCTTTTGATAACAAGGCCTGATTTTCTGTTTCTTAAGTTTTTTTTATGTTTTAAGATTAAATAAAATTAATTGATTGTCACAAAAAAGCACCGTGAAATTTGATTAGTGCCACATGTCTATCATGGGTGTCTGATATAGTTTCCTTGATTTTTTGTTGAATCCGAGTTTCAGAGTTCCTCCCAGCAAAGGTTCATGCAGACAGTTCGGTTTAATCAGCTTAATTTCTGACACTCCTACCTTATTTCATTGACGACTGACCACCGGAAAAGATTAAAAACTTCGGCTGCAGGTGTTCAAAAACGTTTGACCCATGGTGCTGTCCTCTTACGCTCCCTGTCAAGCTAAAAGAATTGCAATAGCCTCTTGTCTTCGCCGGATAGTTCCAATGCGTGACCTTACACCGAGACATGCTCTATCTATATCGGTAATAAATGAGGTATGTGTTGTGTCTAGGTCAGCAGCATGGCCCCTTAAATTAGCTCTCTTTCCAGTGTCATGAGCTGTTTTCTATATGTCAGCAAGTCAGGCTATATATGTGTTTTTTCCACTTTACACCAACCAGCTGTTAAGTCGTGGAAGCACAAACTGCAGCGCCAAATTAACAAAAATTAGGAAAATTGATGTTGCATTTGCATTAATGCAGGAAGTGTTGGGGTCGTGGCGTGTTATCAGAGACCTGTGGGAAAATTTAGCTCTGTGAGCTGAACAGGATGTAGGGTGAAAGTTGGAGTGGACTGGGAAACAAAAACAGCACAGCTTTTTGTAGACGCACCCTTTATGGATATTGGAACATTGTGTTACCCTTCACTGAAAAGAGCCGTAAATCAGTAGTAAATGTAGTATTAAGGAAGATGTGATTTACAGAGAGGGATAGACAAACTCAAAATAGAAAACAATTGAGAAGGGAACTAAATTAAAAGTCTTAAAAGCTGATATGAGCATGCACAATTAGTTCCTTTTAAATGAAACCCGATAACCCAATTGGCTTCAGAAGTCACGTATTAGACCAGCTCTGTGTGACTTCATCTCAGTGTGAACCCAGATGTTCTGTGAAGGCATCAGGGGTTTGTGAAGAACACACTGAATGGATCGGAGATAAAGTTACAGAGACATTTAAAGCTTGTTTAGTTTATGAAACAATATCCCAAGCTTTGAACATCTCTCAGAGCTCTGTTTAATCCATCATCTGAAAAAGAGTATAGAACAGCTGCAAACCTAGTAAGACATGGCCGCCCGCCTAAAGTGACAGGCCCGGCAAGTAGAGCATTAATCAGACAAACGGTCAAGAGTATGGTGGTTATTCTGGAAGTGCTCCTGAGATCTACATCAGAGATGTGAGAGTCTTCTGGCAGAAGGTAGATAGTGATAGAAAACTAACATCATCAAAGTATGGCGGTGGCAGCATCATGCTCTAGGGAAGGTTTTCTTCAGCAGGGACAGTAAAGCTGGTTAACGTTGATGGGAAGGCGGGTGGGAACTAAATACAGGGTGGTTCTGCTAACTAAAACTTCAGATTCCAGACCTCAATCCAATTGAGAATTTGTAAAGAGAGACTTGAAAGATGACGTTCACAGACACTGAAGAGCTGCCAAAAAACAAATTCACTCTGAACATACGCAGGGCTGGTGGACATACACCCTAAAAGCCTTGCAGATTGAATTATAGCAGAAGATATGGACAAGGGATCGACTTAATAAGCAGATTTACACTCACTGTTGATGAAGAAATGGTTTTATGAATTGTAGTTATACTGGTTTGCTGCGTTTTGGTGAGATCAACAATAAATGAACAATAAATTATTGCATGTTTGTAATTAATTGTTATTCTGTCTTTTCATAATCTGTTAAATCATTCTTGTTCACATCAACCTGACCTGTGACTGCAGGTGGAAATGAGCTTTTTTATTTTATTTTATTTTTTTGCTATGACCTGGCAGCACAAATCGAACCTTTTAAAAGTTAATGAAGTATTGTACATCTTCTCTGTGAATTCAAATGCACACCATAAAGGAAAATGATATACGAAAACTATATCACCATCTCTTCAATTTATTGCTACGTGCTGCTTTGTGTTTGCCCCAATAAAACACCATTGTAAGGTGATCTAACTTGTGAAAGCTAAAGGAGTATTAGTGCTTTTGTAAAGCACTACAAGTAGCCTCCTATGTGTGTTTTTGAGCCAAAAACCTAATTTTAAATCACCTGATTATTCGTTCCTCGTACTCTTCCCTCTGCTTGATTATCTGCTGCTGGAGGCCTGTCAGGATGCTTCGCAGAGCACTAGCTGAAGGGTCAGCCAAGGGAACCGGAGGAGGCACCTTCACAGACAACAGTGCCTCCTTTAAGTTCTTGGTTTCAGCGAGGGGCCACAGATCCTGCCTGTGGCTTGGCTGTGGAGGACTTTCTGCGAGGCGTTGCTGTGGAAATGACAGCATCAGGTCCTGTGATCCTGAGTCCAGCTCTGGCTCCTGCTTCTTGTCTTGGTCTGGACTCTGGTGCTGCTTACCAGAACAACCTTTGGTAAGGAGGATGTCACAAGGCGACCAGCGGTTCTTCTCTTTGCCCAGAGGATCGCCCTGCATCAGTCCTTGGATATGTTCAGGGGCCCATGAGGTGTACGCGTGCTCATCAAAATGCTCCTGTAAGTTCATCTCTATGTCGAAGACCTCCTCCAAGCTGTCAGCTATTCCTGTGTCGGTGAGGTTATCATACAGAGACAAAGCACTGCGATGCTCCTCGCTGTGCGACGGGCAGGGGCTTTGGCTCCGATAAGCCCCATCCTCCACTCCCTGTTGTCCTCCTCCTTTGTTTTTGCTAGAACTAAGCTCTGATTCCCAGGCCTGTCCTCCCAGGGTCCCTCTGCAGCTGCAGTAGCTGCGATCTGGCCAGGAGCCAGGCTCTCTTCCTCCAACAACCACTGTCTGAACCTCAGCCAGAGCTGGGACCAAACCAGGCAGAGGGCTGCTGGGCCCAGGGAGTCTGGTTACTAAAGGAAACACAGCCCTGCTCTCCATTTCCTTTTCCCTGGCCCTGTCCCGCTGGCCAAAAGGTGGGCAGTTGTCGTACAGGGGATCCGTGGAGCAGGAGCTGGCTGAGGTGGGGGTCTCAGTTGGAAAACAGGGCAACTCCATGATCCAAGCAGGCACATGGGGTTGCAAAGAGCAGTGGTCAGCCCTCCCCTTTTCTGCCTGCTGTAAAACTGGGATTAAAGGCTGCAATTGTGGATTTGTGTGCGCAGCATGGAGCTTCCCTGTGTCAGGTTCCTGATGCTCCAGGGGGGGCTGAGGAGAGGAAGGTGCAGCGGCCCTGCTCCCCTCTCTGCTCTGCCTTTGAAGATACTGTTGGACAGGTTATAGTGTGGGTGTAGCCACCAGGGACTATGTGTCTTTAAGCAGGCGTGACATCAGCTATTACTTTAGCACAGCTCCTGGGGGGAGGTACCAGGGTGTAATATAGTCCGGCTCATTCCTGAAGACAGTCACACATAACTGAGACCACAGAAATAGATGCTGGTTGTGGGCGCAAAGTGTGAAACACAGACAATAAATCTGATAAGATGTTGGACAAGCAAGATGTGACAAAAACTTGCAGGATCATAGTTTTACATTTCTGTTGCTCAGACATTTTTCTTTGTTTTTCCTCCAATGTATGAAATAGATGGGCTACAGCTACGAATAGTTGAACACTTCTGGTAATTTCTCTAAATTGGTTTACAGATACAATAAAACCCACTGAAACACTCCTACTGCATCTTGTAAAAGTATATAAACCCCTTAAAATGTTCTCTTTGTATTTTTTCTGTCAGCAGATTTGCCAACCTGACTCATGTATCTCTGCAGCTCCTCAACCACTTGGCTGCTCGCCTTACTAATGCTTTCCTCGTATTATCAGTTGGTGTGAATGTCCGTGTTGTTTCGCCTTTCCATTTTCACAAGTATGAAATACTGTTTTTATAGTACAACCTTGCTTCAGACTTCTTGACAACTTTATCCCCGACCCGTCTGATCCGCTCCTTGGCTTCATGAAGCTGCTTCTTCACTAACGAACCTCTGAGGCCTCCACAGAGCCACTAGATCAAATCACTCACAGCATTGTTGGTGCATTTTTTAAAATTATTATTATTATTTAGCAAAAAGTACCTACATTATTCAATGTAGCTATTTTGATTTATTTTTGATTTGTTTTTAATTTCCTTCCTGAAAATGCACTACTTTGTCATTATTTATCTAACGCTTGAAAAGAAATATCTTCTGGTGATTGAATTCAATGATTCACTACCTCCTCACTTTTGTTATATTTCAGACATCATGACAAATTAATATTTTTGCAAAAAAGGTGACAAATTTCTAATGGCAGTGAGCAGTTTAACGCAGGTTCAGTTTTCACAGTGAGTATGTTTGAAACCACAAGGGGGCGCTTTAGACAACATAATGAGCGCGTTTTGTTACAGCTTTTAATGAACAGTTTGTGATGAGCAGAACTTATTAAAATTAAACTGAAGTAGCTCTTCCACTCCTGTTCCATGACAAGGTGGTTGTTTTCGCTTTCTAAATGTATATTTTTAGAACTCCATTAAAGATGCATTTTTGTTTTTTTAGTTTAAATAATCAGAAAAAAAATGTATCAGAAATGAGGAGCATGTTTTTTTTTTTGGAGGACGTGGACTGGGTTGCACTTTTTCTTCAAACCACCTACAGATGGTGGTTCTCTTTCCTTCAGAACTTCACAGATCACACCTGCCGAAAGTGTTTCTTCAAAATTTCTGCAGTGTCACTGCAGTGTGTCTCAAATCCAAGACGCTCTGCGTAGTTCAGCTCTGCTACTACTCTGTAAGCATTGACTCTCTATATGTCAACACTAATAAAAACTGCCCTTCTTTCTGCCTGTGTTAACCCTGCATCCTTCAAGACTGCACAGACAAGCAAACATTGCAGATGCAGGCATTCCCTGCATCTGCAATGCAGGGAATGCCGCTTCCTAAAGCGCTTTTATGCAGACCACACACTATTTCTGTTATTCTGATAAAAGCAGATCCAGACAGACTCGTTCTTCTCTTAAAAGTAAGGTCCAACATACTCTGCCATAGCCCCATTGAAATGATCTGACCTCTTATTTGTCATTCAACAAAAGGAAGCTAACATCACACCCTTCCTTCAAAAACACTGAAACTCAGCCCCACTTGATCTCCAACCTCACACAGATCGAGTCTCCCTTGAGGACCTCTCATCATCTCTTCGCTCCATCCCTCTCTGCTTCCTGTTCGTGTGCGTAGTTGTTTGTAGTCATGACAACAGAATCCATGGTAACAAGGTCCCCATGGTGCTAAATAATAAAGGTGGATGGATGTGCTGGCAGTACAGAGGGGGTCTCTGTGACTATTTAAGAAAGTATCTTGATGGAGAGTAATTGAGTGGGGCCTTTGTGAACAGGAGTTAGGGCGTGCAAAACAGGCGAAAAAAACAAAAAAAAAAACAAAGGCAACCGCGCTCTTTTCTTTGAATTAGTACATCAGATGATGCTACAGTATCATGGCTGTCTGGGATTTAAAAAGAAAATGAAAAGGGTGACCATGAAAATGGCAAGCAACAGACAAAGGTCAGGCTTATAGAAGGCATTCTTGAATGACATGAAAAAGTAAATAGGCAATGTGAGTGCAGCCACCTTCCTCTACTTTTTGCTGTTCTCTGTTTCTGGGTGCATTAAAGGTGTTTTAACTTGCTGTATGCAGCTTTTTTTTCTGATCACCAATGCTTTCTGCAGGCAGTCATTGTGTCACCTTAATGCCTCTGATTAAACCAAATGTCGTACCATGCTAGGGAAGTTTTCCATGTATTATGCATAAAAAGATCTTGAAAGACTTCACAAAACCAAATCGGTGAGATCTACTTTGCAAGTAAATTGATTTCAACTAATATCTGTTGAATGGTTTAGAAATGTTATAAACTGTAATTTCTTCAAAACATGAAAAATCAAAAGACAAGACCCTCTCAATACTTTAGATTTAACGAGCTATCCTTCAAATGTATTAGTGTTTTTATCCTTTATGAATTAAGTGATAGGGAATTCAAATGAAAATATGCAATATGCATGTTCTATGAGATTTTACAGCATTGCACAAAAATCTAAAACATAACAGCATCTCCATTTATAAACTATCAAAGGAACCAATTTCTAATTTCTTTAGTTGGCATATCTCTCCTTGCTAAAACAGATTTCATGGATTATTTTTCTCAGAGTTTTACAGACTGTTGGACATATTCAGCATATTACACATAGATGGAAATGAAACTACAGATTTAGTGAAAGGTTGCTAATATGTTTCTGTGTAAAGGTTTCAGTTATGCAATATCCCTGTGGAAAAATAACACTAAATATTGATAATTGTTCAGTATCAACATTACTTTTATTTCTGTTAAATTACTTTTTAACAGATTTCTCTTTAAAACAAGCTACTGGCTGCAACAGATAATTTGGTAAAATAAATTTTTATATCTGCTACCTGAACTGAGATGTGAAACTGGACGGGGATGGACCAAGGTGTGACCTTTTCCACAGAGTTTATGAGTTTACAACACCATAATATTATGAGTAGAATTTTGAAGAATATTTCCTGAAGTAATATACTTTGAAATGCTCAAATAAAATTTGAATTGGTTGTCATTGTGCAGTGGTTTGAATCCTCATTTTCATAAAAGACTCTCCCTCCATATTTATGTTTGTTCAAATGTATTAAGTCTTTCACTCAGTTTCTGACAATCACTCCCTAACTATTATGTTCACTGTGAAGTAGTGAATTTCAAATACTACTTGACTGCTGTGGCTATTCATAAATATGCACTGAGCATTCTGAGTACATAACCTGGAATAATAAGTATTGTCTGCTTTGCTTTAATAAACACCAACAGGACTCATCTGAAAACACATCTAAATCTGAGCGGATGATTAATATGTGAAAAATAAAATCAGATGTCTTCATAACAGAGGCCGAACTCTGGTTAAAGATACACCTTTTCAGTTCTCATTGGCAACAGAGACCATGACTGATGAAAAGCTTTGAGACATTTCAGTCAGCAAATGTATTTTAATTTGTAATATTTCCGCAAATGGTGTTTGTAAAAGTGGTTATTACAAAATGGATTTCCAAAATCAGTTATGATTACTTTGCATTTATATGCAAATCTGTTAATCATAAAGTCTACCTGGCACACTTAATGCTGTCATGATAATGTTAGGATCTGTTGTTATTCATTATGTTTAATACTAAACAGTCTGAAGAGTTTTAGCATGTGTCCAAAAGCATGCATGCTAGACAATTCAAAATTATATTTACTTTGGACCTTAAACATATGACAATTGCATATAATGCATATAAACTAGGATTTGCTCATTCTCATTCTCAGCACTCAGATATTTGCATTAGCACGCTAATATCAGCCTTTTTTAAAGAAAGGATTTACAAATAATAATATTACATTTTTGTCACTGGTTTTGTGTGTGAGTAGGTTTTGAAGCTGCAATAATAAATCAGATTATGTGTCTTTTTCAGAAACACACAAAAAAATGTCTCAATGTTGAAACTCAAAATTAAAACCAAAGGCAAACTTAGCTCCCTTTGTATTTACCCATTTGCGTCACTGTTTCATTTTAAGCCTTTTCAGTTAACAGTCCTTCTTTTGATACCTCCCGTGTCATCTTACAGCAGCTGTCTAATGTGATTATCTTTTGACTAATTGGATGGTTCATATTTGCAGAATTTTTATCACTTTGACAATTGAAATGTTACCATGAGAACAACTTCTTTTCAGATAAAAAAAAAAAGGGCAGGAACACAGATGCAGTGACTACATCTGACAAATTACAGCTCTATGCTATAATTAACCACACAGAAATGATGTGACACACAGATATCTGACAGATGTTCATTCAACTCAAACATAAAATGGACGGACTAAACCTTTTGATCTGGTGAGGTCATCTTTTTGCAATATCTTTGTAATGAAAAGTTTTCATCACTTCATGCTCCAGGTATTCCTCAAAAAAATATGTTACTGATAATATGCAATTAAAATTTTTAATTTACCTTTGATACCCCGTTCTTCCGTGAGTGGGTCAGAAAGGACCCACATTCATTTCCTATGAAATTTAATGGGAATCTTTGTTTCTTATCAACTGTGACTGTCAGAAAAACAATTTTTTTGTACACACTGAGTCCTAATTGTCTGAATAATATTTTACGAAGCAAGAACTCCTACATATAAGTATTATCTTTATTTTTACCTCACAAAAGTATATATGTGTGTCAATCATCAGTACTGCCACAAATCAACCTATTGACCTTCTTTGAAGTTAGCCAACACTAGTTATCTAACCAACTCGCCAACATTACCACCTATACTTTATTGTGTGTGTGTATTATTTGTGTGTGCGTGTCTCTGTATGTGTCTGACACCCTGGATGAGAAAACCAAGAGAGAGAGTGTGTTGAAAGACATGCAAAACCTGTTGATCAAGGATCTAAATATTGATCATCTCAATAAATAAACATAAAAAAATTATAGCTATGTAAATAAATGCATAAATAAATGAGCTGGAAAAGAATAGAGTGCCTTCTCCGGGTCGGGGAGGATGTCCAGCACCAAGTGGAGGAGTTCAAGTATCTCGTGAGTGAAGTGGCCGCTGTACCAGTCTGTGGTGGTGAAGAGAGAGCTAAGTCAAAAAGCAAAGCTCTCGATTTACCGGTCAATTTACGTTCCCACTCTCATCTATGGTCATGAGCTTTGGGTCATGTCCGAAAGAACGAGGTCACGGATACAAGCGGCTGAAATTAGTTTTCTCCGTAGGGTATCTGGGCTCTCCCTCAGAGATTGGGTGAGAAGCTCGGTCATCTGGGAGGGATTCAGAGTAAGAGCCGCTGCTCCTCCACGTCGAGAGGGGCCAGTTGAGGTGGCTCGGGCATCTGGTCAGGATCCCTCCTGGACGCCTCCCTGGTGAGGTTGGAGGCCGCGGGGAAGACCCTGGACACGCTGGAGGGACTATGTTTCTGAGGTGGCCTGGAAATGCCTTGAGATTCCCCTGGAGGAGCTGGAACAAGTGGCCGGGGAGAGCGAAGCAAACCGCTGTTGTTGTCATTTTGTTTTAAAAATGATTTACAAATTGTTCTAAAAACATTTTTAAAAGTGAAAAATGAAAATATTTCAAATATGAAATAATTCTTGCATGAAATAAAATACAGTAGAAAGGATTATACAGAACATTATTTTGAATCAAAATGACAAAAGTAGAATAAAAACACATTGATTGTAACCCGGGTCAAAAAAGACCCAGTCACAAAAGACTGTATAGTCAGTCACTCACTCATCAGAGAGTTGAGTGCAAAACACTCTCCATCATCGTGCTCTTTGGTTAATTTGTCAGGAGAAGAATGGTGATTCTGTGCAAAACACTGCATTAAAAAGCCTAATACAAATAATTTAGGCTAGTACAAAATTAATGGATGAAGGAAATAATGAGAAGCAGAATGATGGAAATAAATGGAGGAAAATGGAGAGGTGGTCCAAGCCGGGAGAAATGCTTGCACGAGTCGAGCACTCAGGGCAGGAGATATTAAAGAAAAAAGCTCAAACACAATTCCTATGGCACTCTCTTCCTGTGAGATCTTTAAAATCTAACATGTTAGACGTGTTTGTAGATGTGAGAGTTTGCCTGTCCATAGGAGGTGGAGGAAGAATAACAAATTGTCTGAGAAAAAATGGCCAAATTTGCAGCAAAGTTGGCCATCTTTATTCAAGAACAAGAATAAAATTATAAAGCTTGCATTGAAAAGCGGGTAAACATTATGTAGCCTAATACAGAGGCAGATACCAAAATTTTGAAATCGACAAAAGAGACATATGGAATAAGAACATAACAGGTAAAGCTCCTACAAAATACAAAAGGGAAATCATTGTAAGATAAGCAGCTAAAAAAGCCTGAAACCACAACAATAGAAGCAACACAAGCCATGATAAAATCTGAATTTGTAAAAAAAATTTTAATTTAAAATTAAAATTTGCTTAAGTTGCCCAAAATAGTTCTGGTTTATTTTTGTGGCCTAAGAAGGGTTGCATGGCAAACTTTTTATTTGAGGTTCACAGCCTTCGAAAACAGGCTGCACTTCAAACAGAGTTCTAAAACCTTCATCAATTTAAAATGCTTCACCATAATTTAAATATCACCCACGGTGCATAATTAAATCTGGGAAGTCTCACAACTGCACCCTATGCATAGCAGGGATCATCAAGTTTTCCGTGGTGCTGTTGGGATTGGGAAAATATCCAAACTGGTGAGCAGGCAAACCGAGGTGTGATGGTTTCTCAGTTTAACAGGACAATCTGGGCTCACAGTGCTGGCTCCCAGGCACCCAGTGTGTGTGTGTGTGTGTGTGTGTGTGTTTGCGTGCATATTTGAAACTCGTCCAGCTTGCACCAAACTCCAAGAGAATCCTGCTCATTGGCCAGAGCAGCCGTTGCTCTGGGAGACATTGGACTGGTTCTGGCAGGGTAAGCAACAGTATGTGGGGGGGAAAATGTCATCAGAGTGAATTATACAAACACAGGCTGTACATTTTCTACAACAGGTGTATATAAAACTACACTCCATATTCATCCTGAATGTCCTTTACATAAAACAAATTAATATGCAATTCTCAACAACATATTGTTGTTCATTTTTACTTCAAGAATTAAGAACCTTCACACTGAATTGTGTATATGAGCTGCTTTCTGGAGATGATCGCTGTTCTTTCAGATATCACGCTTGCCTTTATTTTAATTTCAGACCTCATGGTTGTCCTCATACCTGGGTGGGTGCTCAGACAGCGAAGGCCTTTATTTGCTGCTTATACCATAAAAGGACAGAAGCTGCGTCTGGTTGGTGTTATTGTAGTGAACACACAATACTGTTGTTAAAATCAAGAGATAAGCACTGCTGAAAAATTTTGAGTCATCTATCATTTCTTTATTTCTTGTTTCCTTTTAAGACCAGCAAAAAAAAAAACGGTGCCATTAAACTGCTTTTCTGAGTCAGTCACTTCATTTATTTTTGGGGGAATATATGGGGGGAAAAAATCAGTGGTAGAATGCATTTTTTTACAAGAACACAATACCTTCTAAAAGTATTCATATTTGATATTTGTCGATTCATTTTCTATAAATACAGCTATTATATTCTATGTATTTTAACTGGATACATGATATGTAAAGTTGGAAGTCAAGGTTGCATTGGTATTCAACCTCATTTTTCACTGTCATTCCCACTGCAGATGTTTTGGATTTTGTTTCAACCATCTTTTACTCAACTACATTCAAAAAAGTCAAACCAAACCAAACACTGTATTACCAATGAACTTTCCCTGACTTTTCTTTCAATGGTTTTATTAAAGAAGCTTGGTCTAATTTTAACTATTTTATTTCACCCTCACAGCATCTCTTCTTCAGGTACTGCTTCCTGTTCCTCCTCTGCCTGTTGTGTCAAGAAGGAAAGTTGGTAAGCTGGGGAGCATGATTGAAAAGTGCAGATGAAGCTGGGTGGAAATACCACTCAGAAGAGCCAGAGGCGTGAGCTGACTCTCCCTGCTTCTCACTATCTGCTCCCTCGGTGGGTGAGCTGATGATTGCACACTCAACGTCCTGCCCCTGTGTGTGATTCTGCTCACCTATCAATCGCAGCCCTGCAGGCGCAGACATATGCTATCTATAGAAAGATCAGTTACTCTTTAGTTCACGCTCAGCGGAGACTTGTGCTACAAATGCCAAGAATGGATGATCTGCAAAACAATCATTTGCTTCCTTCTCTGAATACTCATCCACATCTGCCACAGAGGACATGAGAGGGTTTTATGAAGCTCAAAGAGAAGCCCAATACTCCATCTGTCACATTCCAACACTTATCTGCAATAAGAAATCCAGGTATAGACAGCATTGTCCTCTAGTCGATGTGGTTAAGAGTAAGAAAAGAGACCATGAAAGGTATCTTTAATAGGCAGAGCCTGCTCTTTAAGCATACCTGCAGCTGCAGGAACTCACACTCAAATATTTTTCAAATTATCTCACACAAAGATGGGAAATAGGCTCATTCAAGCTTATAGAGGATCCAGAGAAAATCACATTTTTGAGTATAATACGTTTCTTCTCTCCCTGCTGTGTTTCAATCCTTTTTTCTTCCCCACATTAAAGAGTTTTTTTCTCACTCTTCTCTCCTCCCAAACATTATTTCCTGATAGCCATGAATTGCCTTTGGGAAGATTTGTGATTTTCCATCTTTGTGCACATTTTTTAATTTGGAAGGGAAAATTACAGAATAATAACTGGCTACCTTGCATAAAGGAGGATTATTCTATATTTTGAGTGTAAAATATTTTATTTTCTTTAGCTGGTAACAAGAACTAAGAAAAAAATCTTAAAGAATAAACACAACCTCAGAAAATCACATAACAGGAGGGGAATATGCTTTCCTGATCTCAGCTGCATCATCTGTTTTTAAGTCGTGTGCAGAATTAGCATGTGATGTTAACATTTCCTTTCATTCACATGCATAAAAATGCTGTTAAAATGACAACATTTGGACTTAGGTGTATCATGAAAACGGAACCCATTTTCATAAACAAAGCATCCTTTAGTGTCTGGTTGTAGGAGAATAAGGCTTTACTCGGAAGTCAGATTTTCCAATTTTGAAGAACCAGAATAACATCTGAATTTTGAATTTTAACTGGAAAAGCAGTGACTTGCAAATAAACCGTAGGTTCTGTATCAGGTAAGGTTGCACAGCTAGAAATTACAGTGAATATAGTGAATTACAATCGCCTTCATATTCCTCCTCTGCGTCATCTCTGCAGATGATGCAGTGCGTCAGTTACATCATGAACTTAAAGTTTTACTTTTTACCAATAACCCCATCACTGTATAAAGTGTTTTGTATATCTGAGGGATTTAATCAACAAGGAGTGGAAGCTTTCTTTGTTAAAAATTTCACCTTTTAGAGATGAACTGGTTCAAATTTTCATATTTGAACATCTTCGTTTTTCTCTCCAAATGCTCACAGGATATTTTATTTCTCGTCTTCAGAGATAGCCTCTTACATCAGTTTTTACTCTGTAATTACTTTCTGTTTCATGAGGGGGCTTCATTAAAAGACAGGCAACACCCAGTCTTCCTCTCATAATGATTATTCCCCTGGATCTTATTAGCCCTCGTATTTAGAAAATCAATGAGGACTGAGAGAAAGATTATGGAGGATTCTTATTCTGATCATCCTGCAGTTAAAGATGAGATCTGTAGTCATTATTTAACCATTAGAACCACATGGAGACATGCAGAGAGGAGCCAACAAACAAGCCTGGTTCAGCACTGCAGACACAGTGAGAGTAATGATGGGGAGATTAGGAGAAGGAAGACAGACGGAAAAGAGAAAATAAAAGCTGGAGAGTGATGTAAAACTCCATATTCACAAAAAGAGATGGCTTCAGGAGAGGGGACCAGGTGAAACATTGAGAAAAATATGTTTTAATTAAAATTTTAGACACTTCTCAGTTTAATATTTGGAACCTTTGTAGTGGAAAAATTAAAATTCAGCAGAGCACATCTCGGTGTGTCCAGAGTGTTTCTGAAGTGCTGTGATTTGCGATAATTCCTGATAAATCAGTGCTATTTATCAGACGAAAGAGAAACCCACGTCAACCTTCCTTTCTGTCTCTCTCTCTCCCACTCCCTTCCTCCCTTAACTTCGCTTCTCAGTCCTTCTTCCTCCCCCCATTGCTGGCAGTCATTTCTCAACTATCTATTAACTTCACCAAATAGAGGCCTGGAGGAGGAGAGGCAAAGGTCTTCACTCTGCTAAAGAGATTTTCTTTGAGACGGAAGAAAATGGAGGGAGGCAGGCAGTCAGACTGAGGTAACAATGAAAGGCCAAGAAAGATGGATGGACGGACGGACAGATTGCACCAAACGCAAAAATAATATATTGTGACCCACTTTTTCCATATTGGTTCTTAAATCTCTTTGGGAAAA
The DNA here is from genome assembly GCA_010277075.1 of Poeciliopsis retropinna. Taxonomy (NCBI): domain Eukaryota; kingdom Metazoa; phylum Chordata; class Actinopteri; order Cyprinodontiformes; family Poeciliidae; genus Poeciliopsis; species Poeciliopsis retropinna. Next base: position 12,241,937 of record VMRM01000015.1, on the reverse strand, counting down.
TGTCCCTCCTACTGGTCACCGACTAATTGTCTGGTCAACTAGCAAACTAAAAAAGCCTTTGCTAGTTGAATTTCTTGCTGATTTTATTTTCTTGAACTTTCTGAGCTTTGCATATGCACGACTTTCCAAGTTGGTAGTTGCCTTCCACATCTTTCACACTTTAATAATTGGTCCTCAGACTTATTCCTTGCTAGTCTGCAGCTCCCTCAGTGTATTTTTCCCCCCAGGGTTTCCAGAAAATCCTTGCCTTCTGGTTATACTTTATTCTTCAGAGAGAGAGCTGCTCTTTACTTTTTATTAATGGAAATACCTTGTTAACAATTATTCCAGCTCATGTGAGTTAATTTAATAAATTATATCAGTTTTATATCTCTTAATGTTTGGTTTAGGCTTTTATTCCATCAACAACTTGAAAAAGAAATGTGCGACAATGAAAGGAGTTGGTTTTAGAAAAACAGCTACAGGTTAGGAGCAAACAAAAGTATTTTTATCCAAGGAAAATGAAAACACTGAGAATGTTTTCAAGTGAAGGCTGATCCGTTAAAATTAATTTACTTGATTGTGTCCACACCAAATCTCCTGTATAAGAGGGCTGAATCCGTTCAGGGGCCCAGGTAATGATTCTGTACGGCCAAACTTTTGCATGCCTGGACTGGTGTTTGATGCGGGACATATTTTTTTATTATTTTTTTTAGAGAAGGAATTTTTACTGACAAATAAAGATTAAAAAAAAAGGAAAGTTAATTACAACGCAATTAACTTTGCGTTGTGACGCAAACATTTTCCATTTTACTAACCTGACGTTTTTGCTGTCATTTTGATTTAACAGAAAAACTATTACTTAACTTTGACAAATGCACAAAGTTTTTCAAGAAAACATCTGAATCCATGAATTAAGTGCGAGAATCTGAGTTTTCTGTGTGTTTATTTTGGTTTCTGTGTCAGTTGAGTCTCCGCGTTGTCCCGTCTGGCCCTTGATTGATCCCAGCTGTGTCTTGTGTTCCTTGTCGGGTCCACATCTACCCAGCCGTCTGTTTGTGTCACATGTCTCTACATTTGTTCCAGTGGCTACCAGTTTCTGAGCTCCTTGCCTTCTGCTCATCTGTGCTGCTTGGACTTTGTGTTCTTGTCATTTCGTCCCTAAAACCATAATTTTCTCTACTGCCTGGGTCCATTGGGTTGACCTCACCTCCTACATACCGCGCATCATGACATTAACGGCATTCTATTACTTTCTATTAATAAGCCCAACGTGATTTGGCCTTTTTAACTTTCAGATCTACAATTATTTACTTAATATTCCACAAAAGATTATTTTTTCCATTGTACTGAAATTTTAAAATGTTTTCTTGTTGTTGAGCGGGTAAACCATAAAAAATCCCAATACACACAATCTGAAAATAATTATCAGCAATACAATGAGCAGATCAAGTATTTTTTTAGGTTTAAGACAGAACAAGTATTAAAATTATGCTTTATGACTGGCAGTGCTGGACATCTAGGTCTCTATTCCTGATAACAAGCAACCTATTCATGCAGAAGTACTGAATGAGTTAGTAAGTATAACATCTGTCCTGAATTTATATTTGTGACAAATTTGCATACTGTTCTCATGATGCAAAGCGAGCACTGAACTGCACAGTTAATGTTGTAATTTTCCTCTAAATAAATTATTTTGTTCGAGTTAGGAAAACCAGTTTGGGCACAGGGTGAACTATTACAAGTGCTCTTGAGGGAAACCGGCAAAAACTACTTGTGGATTAAAATCTGTTTGATCCAAATATTCTGTCATGTTTTCTTTTTTTATAGCTATTTTTAAAATAAAAAAACAATGATGTCAAATGTAAAAGTCTGGATGAGCAAATAATACAGCTGCTATTAAATTTAAAAAAAAAAATCTCATTCTTCATTTAAATTTATGATATTGAACTAAAGGTTGCAGAGATCAGATTTATATCTAAAAGAAGACTAAGACGCTGACATGGAAACTATTAAACTCCAGGTGTTCATATCCTATTCAAATTTAGTTACATGTAATATCACTTCACAGCATGTTGAATAATTTTTTATGCAGCAGTATATATTAAACAATGTAAATAGACAGATTGGCTAGGTATCTGTATGCAAAAGGTGAATGGAGACTTTCACATAACAGAATGACCTGGATCTCGATGTAAATCTGGGTTCAGATCCTAGTCACACACTATGTGCCTCTTTGGCCCCCATGCTTTTAGCCTCCTCTAATATAAAAAAAATAAAATGCCAAACTGAATGCTCAGAGGGTCTCTTCAGGATTTCTAATGACTGCAATTTTCATTTCACAAAGGTACAAAATAAATTCTCCTGGTCAAGCTAGTCTTACTTCTTGTTTTTTTTTTCCTCTGACAATCCAATAATGGAGAAATTAAAACCCTTCGGAGTACCCGTCCGCTTGTGAATATGTAATGAAGTACAACAGGGTATATTAACCCAGAACGATGATGGGTTCAGGCTCATTCTCGCTCTGACAAGTTGCTATGACAACGTGGCATTTGCATGGCTGACGACCTGTTTAAGAAAAACAGCTTGAAAAAAAAAAAAAAAAGCAGTGCTGCATGCAAAAAAAAAAAATAAATAAATAAAAAAATACTGAAACATGGCAGCAGTCTCATGCTGAAATGCGGAGTCCTGGGGTGGAGCGTGAGTGAAAACCACAGAATAGCCAAGACACAATGCTGAAAAGATGCTAACTTAAAAGAAGCTCGATGTAAATTACCATAAAAGGGGAATAAAATGTCCATTTAAAAAACAGGGAATAAAACATGTGGCTTTTTTGGTTTTGCAGAGATGAGCTCAGCAGCAGCGTGGAGGAATAAAGGATTTTCAACAACAGCTCAAGAGACATTAACAGCCTGCCGACAGCAGACTGAAGACAACAGAGATTCTGACAATGGAGTAACTGAGCTAAACAGTATTTTCACACGGGAGTTTGATTACTGAATGCTGCAAAGGTGATTTAATGAACAGATGTGGAACAGCTGTGACAGACTATGTACCTGAGGTTAGAGGACTAGTATAAATTAATGCAATACTAGAAGCTACAAAGGACAAAAAAACTCAAAACTAAAGATTGTGACATTAAGAATCATTCTGAGTGTGTTTGAAATGTCCGTCCTGCCTTTGTGTGCATCATGTGTTGCCCACACACATAAAGAAAGTCTAATACATATGGAGGCTAAGCTGAAGGATATTGACCGGCCCTGTAAGAGGCTCTCTTGGGTTTTGCATGGATAGAGAAATATTTCCCAACCACCTCATATGATTCCTCTCTTTTTCCCTTTTGGCTTCTGTACTCTTACACACTCAGCCTCTCCTTTGTCTGCACGCATTTCTGCTTTTCTCCTCCATACGCCCACATTCGAACATCACTTCTTCTTCCTCCCCTATGGCCTTCACTCCCACAACTCCTCTCTGTCAGAGCAATAACTATGCCCTGCCAGATAAGAGCACATATCGAGCATCAACCTTCACCATGTCCACTGTGCTGAACCTCAATAACCTGCTGTGATCTGAGCATACCTTATTGTTGAAGTTCATTTAGTTAAATATCCAAAAAAAATATTCTAAAACTTTTACTTATGTAGTAGCACCAAAAATGAATATGCAAAAATATTTATATCTTTCAAACTTTTCCACATAATACAAACTCCAGTATATTTGGACATCTCATTGAGCACTGTTCAATCCAGAGTTGGATTCAGGTTACAACGCAACTACTACCCACCTTGGAAGAAGCCAAGAGGCAACTCTGGAGGAGCTGCAGAGACCCACAGCTGGTTTCTATCCAAGAATGGCATAAAAAAGTGTCACTGCTGAAAGAAAGAAATGATGTCACATTACAACTCAAGGAGTGAGGCGTAAGTTTTTGCTGAAAAATGTAATAATTGCTTTTTCTTTTTTCTTGAAGTTGAATGCATTCTTATTTCTCACCTCGATGTTTCACTTCTCAGAAGATTTCTTTTCACCTCTTTTTTATTCCCTCTCTCATCCTCACAGAAAATCACACGTGAAGCCGCTCTCCTCCATGTCTCATTGCAGTCGAATGTCTCACAGCAGGTCTCGTAAATAGAGACAGAGTGTTGGTAAAATGTTCATGACAGAATGCTAAATGGATTCAAGCTATTTAAACGTATATGTCAACTTCAGCATGTAAGCCAATTTGTCAACAGTCACACTGGTACATTTATAATTTGCACCCCCTCCACTCCCTCCCTCTCCGTCTGCTTGGGAATTACAATGCATTGGACTGAGATTAGATTGCTGTTTTATTTTCCTTATTCAAAGCAGCTGTAAAGTTTGGCTTTACCAGTGAGAATCACCGCATCTCTGCTGCATTTCCACTTAAGACACAATACTCCACTGACAGAGGAGAAATGAGGCATATCCCAGCTGTCTCTCGGTTAGATGATGAGATTAAAGATGTAGTTCCCCGTGGCAAAAGCAATTTAAGCGTCTTTCACTGGGCCAGACTAATTGATTAAGATCTATTTAATTGTCAGTGATATTATCTGTTGATAGGAGGCTTGTGGGTTGTCTTGTTTTATCTGCTTCTTTTATTATTGACAGCTTCAGCTTTGGTCCTAGAAGCAAAAATCTTGTTATAATATCCAGCCCATCTTGTTTCAGAAAAAGCTGCAAATATTAGCAGTTTTAACATTTTAAGCCCTATTTTTATTGGCCATGTTGGATTGTCATGGGAAATAACCTAATTATTATGCTATAAATACTGCAGTTCAATTTTATGTCACTAAATGTTTTATATGATTAATAAAAACAAGTAAAAGCAAAATGCACTATTCAAATGATCATTTATTAGGTTTAAAAATTATATTTGTCTGTTATTGACATTTGCAACATTAAAGAGTAGGTTTAGTCATTAAACACTAGAATAAATGACAGCTTGTTGCTTAACGCAACATTGTCTTGAAATACATTTAACTCATTTCTTTGTTTGTTAATTTCCAAACTTAAATAGTTGCTTGCAAACACAGATTATTATTCAGTGTTTCCACCCTTGTTTTTAGTACGATGTTCAGAAAATACCCTTAGGCACTATTTAAATCCCCAAATCAAGCATTAGTGAGATTAGTTGTCTTACATGGGTGGATATATAGTTGGATGCATACTACAATATTAAGAACATGACCTAATAAAATGAGTTGGCCTTCTGCCTGCTGCAGTGCCTGAGACACATACAGTCCCTTCCAGACTGAGTGGAAGGGAGTAGAAACTTTAAATTGGATTCATAGTCCATAGTGTGCCTGAAAATGTCAACCTTACTGATTATAGCCTAAAGCAGCCCCACTATCCCTCCTCCAACCTGCAGAGGACTAAAATGGTGTCCATACTATAGTTGTGATCCAGCCATCTTCATATTATTAACAGCATCAATGTTAGCTTTTAATATGTGGCTTTCTGCCCAAGGAGGCATTGCCTGGAACAGAGGTGAATAATCTGGGTGTCAACAATGATGTCCTGCATGATTTGAACACAGCTGAGTGAAATATCTAACTTATCTCCTCAGGTTCCACTTGAACCTGAAAAATGACCAGTTTAAATCATTCAGGTGTGTTTGAAACACAAAGGGCAAGGAAGTTTTGCTTAGATTTGATGAAATCTAACTCAAAATCTTACGTTTTTAGACTGGTCAATCTATTTTCCTGTTTTTACAACCTTTTACTCTAGTTGGGAAAACAAAAATATGCTCATGTTTAATGTTTCCCGGCATCAGGACCATGTTAGGTCTAGACAAGCATGTAAAGCACATTATGCAGACAAGTCAAACGTGGAGTCAGATGTTGTAAAGAAATACTTAATTTTTTTAACATCTCTACATGAAAAAAAAAAAGATTGACAATGACAAAAAAAAAAAAAAATTCCTGTAACATCTTTCAATGTGTCTACAGTGGAAACAAAGAGCTGCACTAGAATTTTTTTTTTTTTCTTTGGTTTTGTATGAGGCACTGGGGTGAGGCTCGTCCAAGGTTTCCATTGATGCATTACTGAATACAACCACTGATACAAATGCATGAGCACCAAAAATCATTGACCCAATTTGAACACAACTTGTATAACCAGCAGTGGTGGTTTAAATGCTTCACTTTCAATAAAGATCACATTGCTTCAAAGGGCACTGGAAGGCATAACATGTCAAGTGGAGTGACATGCAACGATGTCATTAGTATCAGGAGGAGTAAGTGCTGCACTCTGAGTTGGAGTATGATTCAGTTGATGAGGAAGGAGACACTTTGAGTTTGGGTCATGTCAACTTTCACGCAGAATTGTGAGCAAGAACTGCCGCCATTTTTTTATGTTTGGAATTTTTATCTGTGAGCTTTTGGTGCTGCAAGAAAAAAAAAAATCATTCCCAACTTTATGAAGTATTGTTCCTAAATATTAAATAAACAAAGTTTACTCATCCTGTATTTCCTGTGTCTTTTATAGTTTTGCCTTTGTAGTCAATTTAAATTGGCTCACCAATAAAATCTGGGACAACGCAACATTGGATACGTCAAAGATTTTCTAAATATGATGTAAGATCTAATGGAAATATAAACTTAAAAAGTTGTAGTTGTAATCCAATTACAAAATGGATTTGCTCGTCATTATGTTTATGACTACGTCTTTAATAGCAGTGATTCCTGCAAGCTGTGGCAATATCCAGCATGCCTTATGCTTTAGGGATTAGTTTATACGTATAGTCATATGAGTGAGCGAGATCAGGCAGCGATAACATAATGAACTAGAGTATAATGATGACAAATTAGGAAGCAGAAGCACAACCCCCTGCAGAATGTGATTAGTAGAGCATTAAAAGTGTCGTCATGTTTAAGAGGTCAGAGAGACGCTCATGCAGCAGAGGGTGAAGTGGAAAACACATTTTTTACAACCAAAAACAAAACGTGACGCGCTTAAGTGTTCAGCCCCTAAATTCAGTAGCCATCAGAAGTGATGCATGTATATTTTAATCAGAGATATTGATAAGTTAAAGTGGGCTAGTCAGAGTCCAAACATAAAACTGCTGTCGCCCTCATAAGGGCCTGAACTCCAGTCACACCATCCTTCCAATCTAGTGACAGATGATGAACTATTTTGAAGAAATTGTTATAAATTATGGTTCCTAGATCTGAAAAGCTGGTAAATATCCATCAAATAACTTGCAGCCAAAATTCCCCATGAATTATTACTCCATCTGTGATTACAACACTTACCACAATTTTGACATTTTTCTTTGCAGGAAATTTTAAGTCATCAGCTCTCTTAAACTAGTGTTAAACATACAAAAACTTTCATTAAGATCATAAATAAAGCAAATGTATTTAAGATTGTTTTAAGTGAGCATTATTCAGGTTACAGAACTATTAAAAGTGTAATTAGTCTCAGTTTTCACTTCTCTTTTCCTCACATTGGGGGCAGACATGTGATTATCTAATCCAGTGTGACAGTCCAGACTGCGGTCATTCTCTGACCTCTTGCCCAGTCTAATGGAAGAGAAAAACCTTTGATGCCGGATCATGTAATTACTCAGACACAGACACAATCATCCAGACGGAGCAACTTGAGAGTTCCTTCACTCCTCAAAAATAAATCTCCAAACAGCCTCCAGATAGGGAAGAAAATGTCCTTCCTTGTGTGGCGTTTTCTTGTTAGCTTCACCCGTTTTTAAAGCTGACCTGTCTGTCATCCCTCTTCAATAAAGTGTGTTTTACAGAAAGGCTTGTCTGGAGGAAGTCTCAGTGAGCGAAGGTGTAATGTGAATTAATGCAGACTCATGGGAATGATTCAGAGATTGATCTGAGAGTGAGGAGTGAGTAAGGAAACAGTGGCTGGTTATCCACTTGTTGATGTGGGACATGGTGTAGGAAGCAGAATGTGGCGGTGACTAATCCTTCACTCGATACTGCTCCACCAGCTGCCGCCGAAGCCCCGGCAGTGAGAAGGGATACTAGTCATGACTATGACCAGTGAGAGGAATTCATTCGACAGAATAGATATTAATGTGCTTAGGCAGCCGGGTTGTGGAGAACCACTTTCCCTTTTTAAAGCAAACTCTACTGCCTTAAGAAATTATGGAAATATATTTTGGTCTGTATTCATTGCATCTGCACAGCTGGGTTTGGCAGTGGTGAGCTGCCCTGTTTTCACAGATCATTTCACCAAACTTTAAACATGAACATCAGGTTTCTGGAGAGGGCTGTGGAGATGGAGCCCAATGGGGAGGAAACCATTACAAGTTTTCTTATTTAAAACTTGAAGTGATTTGTGTCACTCTATTTGTTGAAATAGAGTTTAAATCAAAATTGATTGCCAGACCAAAAATAATACATTTTTTTTAGCAGATGCAATAATTTTCTAGAAGCAAGTAAATTGTTCAGTGGATTTATCAGTAGGGGAAACAGGGAAAGTACTATGCAAATTAATCTTGAATTCAGGGATTTCAATCTCTTCAAAGCATCCCCATGTCCAGATTGATTTGCAAACTTTTTTGTAGAGTTTGGAGTTTTGTGAGGTTTAATGCATTTTAACCTTTTTTCTACAAACTTCAATAAATTCTCACATAGGAAATTGAGTGTGTGAGTTTGAATTATAATCAGATCAACTGTGTTTACTGCAGCTTCAGAACTCTGCTCGCCTCCACTCCTTTGCTCCATTCGCCGCTTGGATATCCTGGATCTCAAAGACTCACCTAAAGTTCACCAATCACCATCACCCGGATTCTTCTAAGGAACAATAAGCTTATTTTGACGTGCAATTGTCTAATCCATCTCTGAACCAGCTGCTAAACTGCTTCTTTTCCACCAGACGAATCTCGAATCTGTCCCAGAAAGGATGAACTTCTCTGTACATATTGTAAATAAATCCATTAAACATGACATTTTACCTACGATTGGAATCAAAGTTTTTCCAGAAGCTAAGTGTCTCACTTCTTTGTCCATTTTAAACTGAGTTTTGATGTTTTTTGGATTGTTTTAACACAGGAGCACCAAGCAGGGTCCAACATTGAGCCTTGTTGCTGATGACTGGCAGCTACATAAACCATCAGCAATGATTCATTCAACAACTTGGTGGCTATATAGGTTTCAAAGCCTCACCTTTTGTGAACATACTCCTTGTTATAGTGATCTTCTACAATCATAAATATTTGCTCCAATGTGGAAAATTGTTCATTTCAGTGGAGCTTTACAGCGTCTCCTTTGGAGCAGCCCTTAGTTTTAATGGCACCCTCAGAATGTCGATGTTAGCTCACTCCACTGTGAACAGTGGTATCCCAGCATCGTTTTGGTTTATTTGAAGTTTGGGCCTCAGTGTTTATGTTGTTCTTAAACATCTTAAACAATTTCCTTTTTACCTGAGAGGGAAGTTTGATTCAAATGTTTGAAACTTCAACTCCATTTGGTGTCACAACAGGAAAATGATAGCAAACACATTCAAACTGGGTTTGGATGCCACCTCAACTATATTAAAAATGTATGGATAGAGTAAGTTTGAACCTGTTTAAAGAACTCTGCTATTTTTGCTGAAAGAGGAGGGATTTTTCAAAAGCATTAAAGAGGAGATATGTTTGCATCATTGAAGTGCATCATCATTCTCCCATGAAAAAAGATTACTTCAAAATAAATTATTTTTGCAACAAACTGTACAACATTACACTAAAAACTAAATTATTACTGTCCCAGCATTTTCAGGCTGTGCTAGCATTTTCCAGCATAACACCTCTGCATGGATTGTGCATCAGTTGCCGCCCGTTTTGAGACTTCAGAAAGACATAAAGAACGGGAGGTTAAATATTTATGGGACGATGTGCCACCTTTCCTCTCTGAGCCTGAGGAACATTTCAGAGGTCTAAGCCTGCTCATTAACACGCAGGACAATGCTACACACCACTATTGTATTACATGCGAGCACTGGATGTACCCGTTGCTCAGGAATACACTCGCTCACTCACATTTGTGCTGGTAATCCCCAGCTCTGTTGTACTCAAATCAAATTGTGCAGCCACTGCTGTGAACACCACCGAGACAAATTGGCTCCCAGTTAACTGAGGAAGTGGAGAGCGATCCTCAGATAACTGTGGCCTGAACCTTAGCAGGGGAATCTGACTCCTCGCTGCTGTGTTATGGACTCCCACGAAGACACACCCAGAGATGTACCCAGCTAGAACAAAGCAAGGGCGGGAGGCTGGAGAAGAGTATGCAAATATCAGAAAATACAAATGATCCTGCACATCCACAGATCTATGCAAATTCAGTCACAACATCCTAAATGCACATAGCACTCTCTAACGACCTAAAGCATGACCCTGGACAAGCACACCTGCATGCAAACAAGGGAAGCCATTTAAAGAGGATACAAGGAATAGGAAATAAACTCATAGGTCTTTTTCTATCCCTCGGTGACACAACCAACATGGCAGCGTGAGTGGGTTAGCTCAGTGCTTTGTTTAAGCCGGCCGTACTGATTGTTGCGGATGAGTGGGTTCAGCAGGCAGAGCGTCTTCAAAGACTCATTGTTCGGTGACAGGAGAGCAAATCCCCCAAAACGGTTTGTGTTTCATTCCCCCACACATTTACATCTTTCTGTAGAGCTGTGACAGCTATGCTGTTATGTAATCAGACGTGTTCAGAGGTTGTCAGAGTCGGTAGCTAGCTGTGAACACACTCTCTATACATAGACCGTTCTTCCTGCCACAGCAGGCCTACACTCTCTGACTCACCAGCAGCACTACACTGATTCTGCTACAACATTTAAGCGTAGAAATGATCAATGTAAAGCAGATACCAAGTTTTGCAAATGTATGTATAGCCACAAAACTTCTGTACCGTTCGTCGTTGACAAACCAACGCAAAATGCCTGGAAATTTTGGGTCGTTTTCTATCTTTCTTTACACAAGACTGTGAAAAGTGACATGCATATTTGTTTTCAGTCAATAATTTGTAGAATTTCACCACAATGTCACCACCAGCTTTCCACATCAATGTTTGTCTATTCTTGATAAAAATAGATCATGTTCTGTCAGATTTGACTGCAAGCTCCTATAAAAATTCTTAGAACTTCTTAATTGGATCTAGGTCTGGACTTTGATTGGTTTTCTTTCAAACCTTCCAGAGGTTTTGGCTCCATCCATCTTGCAATCAACTCTGACCAGAAAAGTATCCCCACAGCAGGATGTTGCCTCCACTATTTGTCACAGTAAGCCAACAACTGAGACAAAAAAATGACGAGAACAACTTTTGTCACTTGTTTTTGTGTCCTTTGCTTGTTTTGTGGGAAACTGCTGGAGAAATTAAGCAACAGTTTTCTTCTTGCCACTCGTTTATATCAGATTCAGGGAGAGAAAAACTAATTGTGCTTTGAGCGTATTACCCACCTTTGGACCTCTGCAGCTTCTCCAAAGATACCAAAAACCTTGTGCTGCTTCTCTTGCTTCGTTGAACCATTTAGGTGACCAGCCATATTTTCATGGGTTTGCAGTTGTGCCATGCTCTTTCAGTGTTTAAATGGCTGACTGAACAGAGCTGTGATGTTTGTAACTTTGGTTAATAGTTTATAATCTATCTGCACCATAAACCTCTCCCCCTTAGCTTTGACTTGTCTGCTCTGCTCAAGATGTTTTATGTCAATTATGTTTTAGCAAACCACTGAGGCCTTCACAGAACATCTGGATTTATTATTTTATAGGCAACTGGATAGACTGGATTTTATTTAGGTTATCAGTGGGATGGGTACCATTTTCCTTAATAATTTTTCATTATTTTGTGTTGAACACTTTTGCAGTGAAATCTGTGGCACCATCGGCTGCTTCATCTTCTATTTTGAGACTTTCTAAAACATTGCTATAAAGCAATGGTAGATGAGTTGCTTTTAGGAAGTCCTGTTACACCGAGAGAGAAAAAACAGAATGCAAAATCAGTGAATGTTGTTTTGCAGCCTTTCACCATGGTAACCACTTTTGTCTCAGGAGGAAGGTGGCCTTTGCTGGAGGCTGAGAGGAAATGACACAAACAAATGGCAGAGCTGGAACAGATCAGTGGGCATTTAGCAGAATTTTTTTTTCTTGTCCAGTGTTTTATTTGCTTTTCAAACTACGCCTTTGGGAAGTGGAGATTGTAAGTATGTCTGTTATATAAGCAAATCTGTCAGGAATCTTTAGTGCAGGGCAACTAATATTAATTTCTAAATAAGGTTTGGGAGACAAAATGCTCAGTCTTTGGCTCATGTCGCATGTGCTTTTAAACTACTCATTGAAAGTTGTCACACTGAAGTTGATGTTTAGGGATTTGGCAGCATTAGTGTGTCAAAGCCTTTAATATGAAATGAGTTCAGTCTTGCTGATAAAGAGCAGGACAGGCACTGAGGTGAGTGTTTAGCCTGAAGGAACATCTTTTATTAGTGTACAACTTGTTCCAGGGAACTCAACACATCCACCCACACAATGACAGGTGGGATGCATGTGAATGCAAAATGTGGAGAAAGACACGCATCCATGCCCATATTACAAATTTAGGAATGCATTTTCCGTTTCTCCACATGGACCTTTTAGTACGGAGCCAAATATCATTTTTTTCTTCTGTCCCTCCTCCTATCTCTGCCTCTGCAATTTTCCTCTATCTTATCTGTTCAGCATTTCTTCTCTCCATTCCCATAAATGTCTATCACTTTCTAGTCTCACAGCAACCAGATCCCCTCTAAAAATGGCTCAAGTAAACTCAATGTCCTGTGAGTCCCTGGCAGGTGTACAGTGTTTCAAATGTTTCTGTGGTAGTCACGCTGTGAGCTCTAAAAGTCCAACATGCACAGAAGCTTTAAGCTGAGTGCTAATCTCTGTATGCTAACATGCAGACAATAATATGCTGCGTGAAAGATACAATTGGTGTCCAGAAAGGCTTGATCAAGTTCTGCTAATATGGTCCCAATAGAAGGAAATATGCAGCCTTTCTGGGAAGAGATCTATGAGCAGATGGGGGTTCATTTCCAGACAGATTTTCCATTTGTGTGATTAAAAATCAATCAGGATGAAGCTACAGCTGACCCGACTTCATTCACCCACCTGTAGACCTATTTCAGTAAACTCTAGAAATAAACTGGCGACACGTGTTATCATTAAATGAGTCATCCCAGTGGCCAGTATTGACTAAGAACAGGCAGGACATTTATCATAGGCACGGTTTAATTTGATTTAGGTCATCTTAACGATACTGTCCAGTAGTATACACACCAGCCACCTGCTTAGGTCCATCTATTTAATTGTTTGTCTCGTGGCAGCTACTCAAGGCATTAAGGCATCTGGAAAGGATGAAGACGACTTTCTGAAGCTCAAACCAAGTATCAGAACAGCATTCAGGTCAAGGTGTCCAAAGTGTGGCTACAGCACATTTGTGATCCTAAAAATATTTGGTCAAATTAGTTAATTTTCTTTCTGAAATGCATGCAGTATTTTCACATTCTGACCAAACATCCTGGCCTTTTTAGACTTCAAGTAAACATCTTCAAATAAGAAATTTAAACACAAGTCAAAGAGATAAAAACAAAGTAAGTCTAAAATAAAAATACTGAAAATAACTTTGTTCACCATTTATATAACAAAATAAGACAACAAATTTAAAACTGGCCATGACACATTCTTCTGTGCAAAACTGTAGCTTTAATTGGTTTTCCAGAAAAGTCTTGGGAGCAGATGTAACAAATAAGACTAAAAGAGAAAAATTACAGAGGAAGCAAGAAAATAGCTCAAGTTGAGTTTTCTTTGTGTTTTCTAAAGAGTGATGTCAAGGTTATCATATATTCTCCACAATGTGTGTTAGTCCTATTAACAGTGGAGCAGAGTGTTAATAATTAGGGAGAGAAGAGGAACACATGGGTTAATTACCAAACATAATGAGGTGAGATTCCTCTTCCTCACACATCTTATCAGTATCTACGCTGCTCTCACTGGTCGGTTTTCCATCCTCCGCACCTTCAAGCTCTCTGTCTCACAATAATACATTTGTTCTAATAAGATTAGTCGGGTGTTCTCCAGCTCAATGGAACAGTAAAAGAAATGCAGCAGGACCTCCTGAAGAAAGCAGGAAGGATTTACACGGAAAATTTAAAATACCATCTTGAAAAAAAAAAGAAAAAATAGAAACATAATGACAGCCTTTCCATTTTGAGTGCTTCTGTAGCTCTTCTTCAATGACTAATTATGTCCTGCAGTCTAAATGAGTCCAGGGTGTTACTAACTTTTCACCCAACCACAGAGCAGGATGGCGGGTCTCAAAAATGGCAAATATTTCCTGTTTGACTACGATTCCCTTACAGCAGCGTCAGACGCTATCGACTGTGGCTCGTTGTGCGTGTGAATGTAATGTTTGTGTTATGATGAGGAACTGCAGCATGTGCTGTAGACAGAACTCACACTAAAGATTAACTCACAGCCAATGAGTCATACCAGTGCTCTCATCTTCAGAGAAATTTTATTTCAAGGATCATATCATCCGTCCATTCAGTCGTCGTTAAAGCTCGTTTTACAATGCAGTGCTTACACTTTAAGCCTTCTTTGGCTCGTGTTATTTAAAATATATTCTTTGTGAATGTATTGCTGTTTTTATTTCTTTGTCATGGTAATGAAATACTCAAAAATCCTTGGTGTGACAAGGAGGTACATCAAAGGGATTTTCTTAATGAATGCTGGACTTTTGTGATCAAAACATAATCATTTCTTAGGCCAGTTTGATCTGTGTGCGTGCGCTATCAGTGAGACGCTGCAATGCTGAAGTATTTCCACTGCAATTCTTTTCTTTTATACCAAAACACAGACAGACTATGTAAATATATTTATAATGAATGATACACCACATCATACTGTGACAGTTCCTAGAACAATAGTGGGTGGCTGTCAGCTCTGCTGCCTCCCTTGTGGTGGATGAAGGATAATATTTTTGACAAGAAACAATTGTGTATTGTGGAAAAATGCTAAACAAGGAAGAACGCTGAAACTGAACCCCAAGAAAGTGAGTTGTATTTATCGCAAAGTCCTTCACAAAGAAAGAGCTGCAAAATAAAAACATTAATGCCTTCAAAGTCAAAAGTTTAAATATAGAAAGCTTACAGTCTTTTAAAACAATTAAGGAAAGCCCATATGATGATGTCACTGGTTTGGAAACATCTGATAGGTTAACCGTCATGTTGGATTTAATTGGAGACACAGGAACACACTGCTTTCTTGTTAGACACAATCAGGAAGTCAGAAGAAGTCAGCCAAGGTATCAGGAAGACCATTGTGGAGCTGCACAAGTCCACACAATTTCCAGATGACTGGAGGAGCTGCATTCATCTATTCAAACACTTAGACACGAGTTTAGACATGATGGGAATGTTCAACCATCCCGCCAGTCAGGAATGAGATGGGTATTGTTCTGTTACTGTGGCATTTAGCAAGTACAAATAATTTTGGTAATTCTAACTGACCTAAAACAACAGAAGTTACAGGTGCATTACCTTGAGTCCCAACCTGGAATATTTCTGCATGGGGTTTGTGTATTTTCTCTGCATGTTTGGATTCTGTCCAGATAGTCTTGCTTTCTGCCACAGTCCAAAAATGCATATTAGGCTTTTGGATACTTAAAATTGTATGTCTTCCTGTGTTGCCCTGTGATGAAAAAAATGAAACCACATCTCAATATTAAATAAGATATAAACTATGTAAAACACTAAAAAGGTGTTGTTTACTTTTACCACAATATCTAATGCACAAAGCATATTTTAATCTCATCTGGATTGTGGCTGTAAATGAACCAAACTATAATAAACTGAATGAACTTCTTTTGTCAAAGTTATCTTGGTGTTTTTTGGGGGTTGTTTTGGCATGTCATAGTCTTTTGACCAGTAATCATTTTAGCTGCACTAATATCTCATTGCAACTTAATTCTATAAAACACAAAAGCTGCTAACAAATAATTTGATTTATTTGGCAGCAATGTTTCATAGTTTTTCCATATCTCAGAGGCTGGACTTTGTTGTCTTTGTATGTGCCAGCTTCTGCAGGCTCTGCGAGTCACTGAGTCTCCCCCTCATGCTGCAGCAGACTACATCTGAGAAACTAACGCGATGTTTGTTATCCACTCATAATTTGACATGCTACATACCTGAGGAGCAGAACATGTTAGCTGCTTTCAGGTGGGCTGGGATTCAGGTGTTTTTGACTCTGTGTGTGTCAAGCGTTTCTATCCCTCGTGACTTACTGCTCGGTCCAACTTCTTTCCTAATTATCTCTGCAGACAGGAATGTGTCTCATGTGGTTACCTAATCTTCATTCACATGTCTGACTCCCAGAGAGATGACAACATAGTTGACGCTTGCGAAATACTGCCACAAAATGGCATTATAAAAGACGGATATAAATATCAATGTATTCACTGTAGAACAACATTGGAAGAAAACATGTTAAAGATTTCAGACTGAGACCAAGGCTTATGTTCCAGCAGGACAAAACCCTGACGTCATACCAGAAGATTGGTGGATGTAACGACAGGGAAAGATGGTCCTTCAAAGTATTGCATACTACATTTCTCAGATATGTATTAGATACGTACTTGTGATTAAAATTAAAAGTCCCAATAAACGCAATACATTCATGTTTGTGATTGAAATGTGACAAACAAGAATAACTCCAGTGGGTATATTGATTTTCTTTCGCATCCCCATATTTTTGTAAGAGTTTCAGTGGTGCGTTTCAGCTCTCTGGGGAAAATGACCTCTTTCTCTCCTCTGAATCCTTCTTTTGATTTCTTTTTACATATTTTTTTGAGCTGTCAGTGTCCCATTGTGCTTTTCAAGTTAGGTGAAAAGGAAAACATCAAACTGTGGCATTTTGGAGAATTTGTTTCAGGGTTTGGGTAGCTGCTGCAGACATGCAGCAGAAAATAATAAGTAGGCAGAGGCAATTTGTTAACACTGAGATCAACTTATCTGGCTCTGCAACCGATCAAATCTTTAGAAAGATAGTTTTTAAAACTAATATTGTGCTGAGACAGATGGAAGAGAAAGATGAAAATAAAATGGTGGGTTAAAATACAGAACTGAAACTGAATATATATATATATATATATATAATTTCTAATATAATTATTGAAATATTTCCATAAGTATGAGGTGAATGGTCAGCTAATAAGGAAACACACAATCCTCTACTCTTTATTTTAATAAAGAGTAAAGGACTAACTAAGTTTCTTTTCAACTTAGTTGTTTTTTACACTTTGCAATACAACAGGGGGTCGATGAAGGAAAGAACGGGAGACAAATTTTAACATAAACAAGTTTACCAGAGGAAAAGTAAATAAATCAGGTCTTCAAGATCCAGATTTATCAGACCCATAGGAGAATAGAAAGCCAGAAAAAGGAAGGATTTCTCTATGTTAATCTTAATCAATGTTTAACAGATTGCTACTTGTACAATAGAAAATAAAAAGGAAAAAAATATTAAATGCATCAAAATTTTGATTCATGGTAAACATATTAGTATTGTCGTGGCTAGATCCTGACCATTTCTTTAAAATAAATATACAATAACGAATTTTTCTGCCAGGCGGTACATAATATAGCTTAGGTTTAATGTTGAACTGATTTTCCATTAAGGTATGCTGTGCAAAACAAAAGTCAATCCATATCAACTTAATGCATCACTCTAATTATCTTAGAGGCTATTTCAGTGTTCAATTACCAGGTACCACTGTGTTATTTTAAGACTTAACATATGGATGTATTATATGAATATGCCACTGAAAATAAAAGAGTTGTGACTAGTTCAATTCAGTAAGATCTGGCCCATAATTTCTGTTTTGTGCAGTTGATTTTGGTTTTGTTTAAAATTCCTACTGAGGCTCACTGGCATCTTCTTCTCCTGTTTTTTTTTTTTTTGTCCTGGCTATGGAAGTGGGACCATGTTGCTCGTTTTCATGAACCAACTCTTAATTATCACAGAGACATACTGGAAAGGAAGATGCATAAATTTCCATTTTATTTGGCAGATTTTCAATACACTTGGAAGATCCTGTCAAATGCTGTCAAAATGCTGGTAATTGGGAGTTGGCCATTTTAGTAGTCTCGCTAATTAGCTTAAAGTTGCTAGAAAACCGAGGATGGATTTTGAGTTTGAGAACTTTAAGTATGCAGAAAGGATAGCAGGAATGACAGGTTCCCACACGCAGGTGAGACAGTCTGAATGCACCTGTGAAACTGAAAAAGAAAAGGAATGCGTCACACGTCACACCTGGTTTGGTGTGATAGATGAACACGTTAGCTCTGAAGTGATTTGGACTTGTACTCAAGACTGTAAAGCAGATTATGAGACAGCAGCAATTGTAATAATTGACTCAGATGGATGATGTCAGGGCCTCCTCGGAGGAACTGGCTGCAGGATGATGATGGCATGGCTTCAGCTCTAATAATGTCTCAGCCTCAAAGCGGGACTGGCTGGGCAACAAGCACGATGAATGATGTCATTTATTTCACTTGGCGGTGGCCCAGTTGTGCCATGGGCAGAGCCAGCGTGAGTGATGATCTGCACTAATAGCAACATTATCGGAGCTGATACTCAGTGACAAAGAGAGAGTCTTTCGGAGGAAATGAAGCAAGGGAAGGCTGAAGTAAAATGAGAGCCACTTTTAGCAGGGAAAGTAGCCTCCAGGCAGATTTTAGCTTGCTCCTCTTGGTTTTTTATCAAAGACCTTTCAAACGTGTTTGACTAAGCAGACAGACAAAACGTTGAATGAGGGTGAAAAAAGGTACTATCTCCGTTGTGAATCACGGACAGGCCCTCACAGTCAGTGTCCTGTTTTTTGTGTGTGCCTCAATCCCAGTCAAAGGGTGGAGTGTAAGATTGGTGTTGTGCAAAGCGTGATTGACTACACGACGCCGTCGCCGCTTCAAACACAAACGTCTCCTTGTTTGTCTGTACCTCCGTCATCTGTCATGGGAAGTCTCAGGCGCCAGCCCGGCTCTATCTCACACACACTCACCAATCTGAGGTGACAAAGATGGAAACCGAGTGTTTCAGCGGAGAAAGGTCCATCTGTCACCCTGGCAACGGGAGAGGTGGGAAGACTAACATCCAGCAGAGTCAATCACTCCTACATCCCTCCCAGCAGCGTCTAAGTGAGAAGAACAAGAAGAAGAAGACAGGGTGAAACTGAAAACAGATTAAACAAAGTCATCGCCATCCGAAAGAAAAAAACTGTGACATGCTTGTCTGGTACTGCAAAACGGATATTTGTCCAAATTTTAAAACAAATGTCAAATAATTTCCCCCAAAGTCAGGAAGAAGTGTATATGTTTTTCTTAGATGGACTGAATATATGCAGAACATTCTGATAATAAATACATTTTCTTGGTAGCTTAGTCAGAAAAATTGATTTGAAGGTCTCGAGCTGAGACACATAAATAAATATGAAATGAAAAGGAATGAGTAAAAAGTTGCTTGGTGTATTAAATGGAGGAAAAAGTGAAGGGCAATCTGACACAACTGCTCAGTAGGACTTAAAATACACCTTGGTGCTAATCCATAAAACTGGCAAGAAGAAGAAAAAAGGAAAAACAGATTTTCTAAACATTAGGAGTTTTTATGGTCAGCTGTTCCTCTGTTATTTCTTATGAAATAAAAAGGTTGCACTAAGTCTTTTTGGACTGTGGGAGGATACTGGAGAGAACCCATGCATGCACAGGGACAAAATGCTAACTTCATGCAGAGAGAAGCAGCTGAGGATTCAAACCCACAACCTCCTTTTTGCAAGGCAACTGTGATACCAGCTGCACAAATATGAAGACCCCAAATGGACTGAGAATACATGCAACATCAGCGTTTTTAGAAAACACAAAGTTTGAATTAGATGTGGATTTTTGTTCAATTTCTACAGAGCAAAACATTTATGCATATTTGCATAAATATATACTGAAGACAGGTGCCTATTTCCACTTTAGTATTCACAGATTCTTCTGTGGAACGTCGCTTCAATTTATCTGTGGAAATTTTGCCTATTTGCTTATTTTCTTCTCGATGATATCTAAAATGTTGAAAAAAATGCAGCTTGGGTAGCTGGGATGCAATGCTCCATGCTCATCAAGGTATATTTGATGTTTGAGCTTTTAAAATAAGCAGCTGCAAGTATTTTTAGAGAGGAGGCAAGTGTTTGTGATTGGAGTGTCGAGACCACTTCCATCCACAAATAGCTAAAATCCATGAATATTTTAGAATACCAGGGGTCCATTGTACACCCCATCAATATTTCTATAAGTTTGGTAAGAGAAAGAGAGACTGAATGTTTTTTGAAACCACCTGATGGTTGGCAACTATAATTTCATAAGCCACTAATCGTTCACAAAATACCTTTGCGTATAGTTCAAAGGCCTACTGCAGCGCTTTGACAGAGCCAACCTGCTGTTTCGGTGAGATTATGAGAAAAGGAGGGTTCTGTTTTATTGCAAAGCTTTTTGTTTACTCTGTCACTCAATCTGCTGCAAAACGCACAGACAGACGTTTGTTTCAATGTTAAACAAAGAAATCTCTGGAGTAAGTATTTTCCCCTGAGACGTGCAGAACGTACACGCATTGTGCTCTACAGCCTTGGGAGACACACGATGCCCGAACCAAAGCTGTCAACATGGATTCCTAAATCGTCACAGTGACCTTGGGTGAGCCAGTCAGGCCCATATCCCTTCCCTTTCCAGTGTCAACACAAAACCTGACACATGTCTGAAAGTGTCAGGCAAGGCCATGTCAGAGCAGCAAAATACATCCGGAGAGTTTCTTTACTCTCCAACCAAGCAACAGAAAAGAAGCAGCAAGGATGGTGACAGAGCGGACTGGTAAAAGGTAAATCTGTAACTCAGTTTGATCTAATTGGAAAAGGTGACAGGAATCAAATTCAATATATCAAAGAGTTGAAAAAGGCAGTGTCTTTGGGATAACTGAGAATAAACACGCTTTCCTTTTTATCCCAAAAATCGTGAATTTAGATCACTTGTTGTTGTTAAAGTATTTGAGACCCTTTAACTTCTTTACATTTTGACCTGTTACAATCACAAACTTGAACATTACTTAATTTTACACAATGGACCAACAAACGTTGTAAAATAGAAGGAAAAGGAATCCAGTAAAGTCTGATGCAAATACAATCAGAAATGTGTGTCATGAGTTCATTGCCCCTGAGTTAATGCTTTGTCAGCACAAATTTCACCGTAGTTGACCACAAATATTTTAAAATCCCATCCTTTTAAAACTGCTTTTGCAAAGCTACAATACAAAGTGATACACAATGCTTAAGTTGTCTAATTTTTCTTCTTTTTTTAAATAATTCTTTTTTTCTTGAAATGTGCCGTAGAAATGAAATTTTACTTGCATACTTACAGTTTTATTTTCTAACAACTTCCCCTACTGAAAAAAAAACAAAAACTGTGAGATGAATAGTTTTCCTCAATACAGGATTTTTAATTAAAGTCAAAAAGTGGTCATTTTGTAATTATCTGACCAGAGCTCTTTCTTCACATGTTCCCTGAGTCCCCATCATGGGTGCTACCATAACATTTTATAATTAATATGTTCCTTCCCTTTTCCTGCTGAATCTCTTACTTGTCTGCTGTGTTACTTGATGTTCTTGATTGTATTTATTGCTAACTATTCCCTGAGGCCTTTATAAAACATATTTAATTATTCTATGATTAAAGTACCAACAGGTTGACTTGTACAAATTGGGTGACTTCTGAAGGATATCGTGTGTCTTTTGCTTTACACTTCACAATTATGCACTAAATTATTGTTTTACAGCAAAATATCACAAGGTGCATTCTGATTTGTAATGTGACCATATGCTATAAAATTCAAGTGGCTATTATTATTGTTATCAATTCTTGGTTTATGCAGAAAAATCTCTTGCGACTCATTGTCTCGTTTATGAGAGAAACCTGTTATCAACATCTTCGCGCTGCAAAAAGTGCTACATAAAATACATAAAATTTCATTTTATTGTGTCAATGCATGCTGTCCTATACAATGGTGGGGGGGTGGGGGGGGGACTAGATGTAGTTCTATCTTTGAGTGGACAGCACATTTCTTTGCATGATGCCATGTAATTCCCTGGTCCCAGCTGATCCCACTGAGACCAGCTGAGGCCTGAATCCTCTCTGTATGTGATGATCACACACAAACCCTTCCAACCTGGCAATCCCCAGCAAACATGAGAGGGATTATGGGTCCTGCTTGAAAACTCAGCATGTGACTGACGTCCAAGCGTACCTGACAACAACATCATTAATTATCCTGTCCACTCCTGACAGAATAGCAGGGGTAAGCACCAAGTGGGAGGATCAGTCTGTGAATAGATGCTTGTTATCACAGTCACTGCTGGTTCCTGTGACAGTCCGGATGTGCAGGTGAGGAGAGAGAAATCAAGAAGGCTGCAGCGTTCTCAAACGCCCCCACAGAAGCTCGCACTCACTCTGCGGACGGTTAAAGATGTCAATATGAATCATCAAGACAATTTGGAAAGGAGTCCTTTTATAAAGCAGCTGCAATCACTTTCTTCTTTCTTATTTCTCTTCTCTCACTTTCTTCTCTGCTCCCTGTTATCTAACACCTGTGCATACCTCATTGCGTGCTTTCGTGCCAACATGTGACAGTTTTGTTCACCACACCTAATGTCTATTTAACTACAGTTGGTTTATTAATCTGATGCATGGGATGACAGGGAAGAGAACGGAAAACATCAGAAAGAAAACCGTCACTGTGAAAATGAACTTTTGAATTGAAAACAATTAAAATTGTAATGTCCATGAAGCTCCGACTTTGCAAGTGTTTAGTAAAACCAGACAATGTACCATTTTACTTCTGTTTGTCACAGAGGGGTCTAAAGTGCGACCCATGGGCCTTTTGAAGTGATTCAGAGCAGAGTGTCACCATGCATGCATGAAGTGGAACAAAATGCAAGCTGTAACCCAGGAGGCAAATGATAAAAATAGTTTTAGTCTTAAAATATCTAAAAAGAAATTAAAATTAAAAAAGAATTAAAGAACTTAGTTGCGGTAAGTTGGCTCTAAGTTAGCTGTTTACTCTTGCTAAGTTGGCGCAAACAGGAGGAACCAGCAAGGACTGAGAGAACAAAAAGTGGTTATATAATTGAAGTGTGATTGCTGGAACAATGAACCAGGACTGATTACTAACTGAGAGCAGCTGAGAGGATGAAGGAGAGAAGACAGAGACGGCACCGGGGAAGAAGGAGAAGGAAACACTAATGGGGGAGCTGGAAAACATAAAGAATGAAAGACAAAGAATAACTGAACACAAGAAATAAATAACATGATCTAAATAAAATAACTTAGAATAGTTATTTTATTCTTAGTTACAAAGAACTACGCCAATCTAATCAAAACAAAGAACGACTAAGGCAATAAAACTTAATACAACTTCACTTCTGTCTTGAAAGAGAGACCAAGTCTCACCCTGGTTGCTAATAATAGGCTAAAAAAAAGTTCTTATCATCGACCCAAAGAATCTAGAAAATTGTGTCCCTTTCTTCACTAAAGCAAACATGTAGGGCTTTGTTATAAATTTTGGATCTGAAATATGTTACCCAGTAATTAGGTTAAACTCTAAAGGTTTTCAGTTCATGTTATGTTCATGTGAATTTTTAGTTCACACAGGTAGTAGAAAATAACTGACAATAATTTTGGACCACACCAAACAGACCAATACAATTCGATTACTGCTAAGATGTTAAACACAGGCTGTGCCCTGGTGCTTCTGGTTCTGCCTGTTTTGTGGTCTGTGGTTATTTTGCTTTCTATTAGTCATCTGATGATACAGCACCTCATAAGTTGACGAGTTTTTATCAACTGAGTAAGACAATGATTCTATGTCTGATCTTCCCTTGGGAGACCCAAAGTCTTTTAAATTAAGCCAGAGGTTTTCTTAAATTTGTTTTCTAATATTACCTGTGTGTAGCTAATCTGCTTTATAGATTAACTGATGTGTTTGGCCACATTTTATCTGTGACCACCTGCAAAGTTTTATTTTAATAAAACATAAAACATACTTTATGTGATAGACTAACATAAAATATCTCTTAATTGAAAAAAATAATGGAAAAAATTTATGCTATTCAAAAAATGTTTTACCAAAATCTAAAAAGAGAGGAGAGCACTGGTATCCAGTTGCCTTTCTTCTGGCATCTTTAAATAAAATCCAGCATCATGGTAATGGCTGCCAAAATGTATTCATTTCACATTAATTTGTAACATTAATTACAAATTAATGTTAATGTTTGGGTGATAACTTTCCCAAACTGTGAGTATTTCTACTCTCAGCTGTGCCATTGTCTGCAGTTTTTACCAGTTTTCTGTTTTACCTTTCAGAAAAGCCTACTGCTGGGAGCATCAGACAACCCTCCCCTTCCTCCTGAAACGGAACAAACATGTTGTCCTGGTGTGTCATCTCACTTTGTTCTTACTCTTCTTCTGTAAGAAGAGGTCACGGGACGGGCAGCATGCAGAAAGAGCCTTTCAGAGACACTGGGAGCCTGGGGAAGTGTATCCTCCCTGGCTAACAAATTTTTTTGCATATACTTTATACAAGAAGCAGTGGACCACGTGAGAACAGCCAGGCTCAGTCGCTAAGATTTCTCAGAACCCAACCAGAACCAATGAAACCTTTGTTCATTTTTCTCTCTCTCTTTGTAGTCATGCTGCATGACAATTTCTTCTTAAGCATCTTTACCAGGTAAAAATTTATCATTGTTAAACTCCTGGAAAATGAAAAAAAAAAAAAAAAAAAGCCTCACAGCACAGCTTGATGTCTTTGTGGGATCGTACCAAAGCCCTAATTTATTTAGTAGAAGTTATTGCCCCATTTACAGGTGATTTATATTTGTAACAGGTGCCAAAGTGATTTTACTTTGTTTTGGAACATCTGAACAGACAAGAGTAATGAATGTGCTGCTGGCAAGGCATGTTGGGCCCTGCAGGAGAGCTGGGGAAACTGGGTTGTTAGAGAAACAAAAAAGGCAACAAGCTGGGAGGAGAAAGGAGACATTGAAACAAGGGAAGCAGCAAATCTTAAGAGCTACTATACGTCAGCGGACAGAAAGAGAGAGAGAGAAAAAAAAGAGGCTATGTCCCAGAAATAAAGTCTTTGTTCTGTCTTGCATTTATTCTCAAACCATATTTACCCGACCCTCTGTGTTTTTGGTCAAACTATTAATGGCCTTGGCATGAAACAGTGTTTGCAAAGCTAAATCTTAATATTAACCTCTTCTCACCTCTAAAACATCTGAATGCTGCAGTTTGTGTGAAGATAACATCTCACTAACAAGCTCAAGAGTCGATCTGCGACTTTTAGGTTTATTAACAGCCCCTTTGTGTGATGTCAAGCTCTCATGGCGGCACCAAGCAACAGCTACCCTTAAAGGTGCAATGCAGGTGTTATAAACAGCATGCAGATTCTGAGGAGGGGGGAGGGCAAACAAACTTTAAGACTTTCTCAGTGTGCAAGCTGCTACAGCTTAAGCATCCGTCAGTGAGGATGTATTAATGCCTTCACTTGGTGATGTGAAGCTGCAGGGCGAGATTTATCAACAGAGGCAATGTGAAATATTTAAATGTTCTTGTTTATGCCTCTGCTTGCTTTTGTCTGGATTTTTGGGAACCATAATAAGACATTTTCTCACATTTTGGAGCGACACCACACCCTGTTTTGTGAAATCATCAACTCAGGTTTAGTTTCAAGGAACAAAAAACACACAAGAGGAAGAACAACAACAAGAGTAACATGACAAGACAAAACTGATGAAGCTGCTGTTTCCCTCTACGTTTTCATTGCTGAATGTGTCAAAGTCTGCTTGTACAGTCACACTGCAGGAATCCTTCCATTTGGGAAAAACACCATCAATTTCACAGCATACAGGTATAGGGGCTTCACAAATAACATGACCAGTCATGCTTTTTCATGTGCTTGTTGTGCATTATGCTACAGAACAAGGAAGGTCAAGTTCTAACCAATCCTGGATAATATGTGATTTATTCAATGCAGCACACATGTTCAAAATGTGCAGTCATGAAAAAATGTGAGCCTTAGGTTTTTGGGGAGGTTTAGCGGGGGTAAATAGGTGTTTGTGCTTTTTCTCATGCTTTTTTTTTAGAATATATTTTGTTTCACAGAGTTAATGTTCTTGTTGTGGGATCTGAAAAGACATTATGCACTGTCACATATAATCACATAGTAATCAAATGACATTTGATTCCTTTTGCTGATTTGGATGAATAGAAAATATGACAGAACATGTCAAATGATGTTTGCTGGTTATGTTAAAGTTGAGTGAACATGTTTTTGTTTTTGTAAATTGACAGATTGTCAGAGATGGTTAAACTGGTTTAATGCGAAGAGAAGTATTCTTTTCAAATCTGTCATGGTAGCACATGTGTTTGCACATCAGTAGCAGTGACAGACAGAGTACTTCCACACATGCTGCACAAGTGAAGTTTTCACAAACTGGAACCCAACCCTATATTTTAAAGGCATTCTGTTAATCTGTCTGTCTAAATTATCACAGCGTTAGTTGAATGCGTCTGACAAAAACTGCATTTCAAAACTCAGAAAATTCTGGGAGATATTTTCAACTCTGAACCAGTTCAGATAAGTGTCGTTGCAAACAACAATCAAACGTTAATGTTTTCAATTGACTATTATAATTCGGGTAAAAGAAAAACAGCAATGCTGCCCTAGCTAAACGAAACTGTTTTTGTCTGGTAAACGTGAACATCATGGTCTGGCTTCTGACTCCCTGCTCAAACCTTGTATCTTAGCTGTGGCATGAACTGTGATTTGTGCTCATACTTCTGCTTTGAGTTGGACAAAATAACTTTAAATCCAACATTACAACTGTTTCATCACTATGGGGTAAAAACTGTTTCCACAGCAACTGTTCTTTTAGGGCAAGGTGAAGTCCATCTCACCTATCCACCGTTCTCACCCACATTTCCTGCAAAGGGTCTTTGGATACGAGCACTCAAGCCGTTCTTTTGTTTTTCTGTATCGTCAATAAACTTCCTCGCATTCGTTCATGCGTTCAACTGACATGAAGCCTCTGAAGACCAGCAACTTGTAAATTAATCCATTTTACCTGACTTCAAGTCATCAGATTATTTACTTTTGGCCCATCTGTGTTGACTGACTGCTGGGCATTCATAATTCAGTGTTTAATTGCTGCTTTATCTTCTCAGCTTGTTACTGGAAAGAAGTAGTAACAAGCTGGCTGCAGATCTACTGTCGCCTTCGGAGACCAGAGGGTCAACATGTTGTATGTACCTTTGCTTTTTAGGCAATAAATCAAGACTATCATGTAGTGCAAGGAGCTACAATAAAAATTTAAATTCTTAATTTAAAACACATTTCTAAATGAAACAATAACTGACAAATTATACCCACGATGACAAAATAAAGCCTCTAGATAAAGTCATGTATTTTTAGTTGTTTAAGTATAACTGGCTCATATAACACTGAAAAGATACTGTGTTTCAAACACCATATGTACATGTTAGTTCATTTTCACCTCTCGCTGCAGAGCATCTGCCTGTGTATGTGGGTGTGAGTGTAATCTGTGAAAGAAGCAAAGATTTATCTTTGTCCTTTAGGGCAATGTCAGGTCTATCCCTCCCCTCATCTATAAGACTCAGCAGCAAGTGCAAAAGCTGTAGGAACAGTAGCTCTGCATTTTATAACCTTTTTATGTGTGTAAATCCATCCTTTCCCCTCTGTCTCACTTTTCCCGACATATTTCTTGCTTTTTTTTCCCCCACCATCTCTAATTAATTACAGCACACAACCTGGGAAAAACTGTGTAACACAATGGAAGCAAAGATAACACAAATGGAGATATTTTATCTGTAGAGAAGCTCCAGGAGGTTTGCACAATCCCATTTGTTGTTTTTAGCTTGTCTTGATTGTGTTAATTTATTCAAGTTTAAATGGAAAACAGTATGAATGTCAGAGACTCATTTCCATATTCAGCCATGGCCTGATCTTTCAGGGGTCGTGTTTAGAGGGTGTCAATCAGGCTGGAGTAACACAGACAGATTTGCCTGAGACCAAATGTTACAATAAAGCCAATTTAGTCCTGTATTTTCAGTGATTCTTGAGAAGAGGGGCAAAACAGGTCGTATGGATAAAACACAAAATTTGAATAAAATATACACAAAATATATTTTTTTCAAATATTTGACTAAACTAACCTGGGCTATGTGAGCGCAACAATATATGTTTTCCTGGTGTTTGCTGAATGTTTTTTTTATTTTAAACATTGTAGTACATGAATGGTGTCTTTAAAATCCCTTGTCCTGGAGCAGAACTCAATACATTGTAATAGTTTAAAACAATTAAAGGAACACTACAACAATATATTATAACAATTAAGTACAAGTATTAAAATAAATAATCATAAAAGTATCAATAAATTTAATTAAAAATAATTTTTGTATATTTTCTAACTCCATTGAAATGTGTCCCAAGTATTTGTCAACACTGTCAAAAACTTGACGGTGTTTTACATTCTTTTTTTTTTTTTTTTTACAAAAAGAATGTAAAACAAAATAATCAGGCATTATTGGGGGACATCAGAACTGAGGAATAATAATGAAAAAAAAATTGGGAAAATTTAAACCCATTTTGTCCCACTTCTCATAAATTACTGATTTGCTTTAATAACTCATTAAATAAAGAGTTGACTCATCAGCAAACTAAAGAATTTTTATAATTATAAGATTTTTTTTTCCTCTTTGATAAGGATTATATGTTATCATTAAATCATGCAGTATTTTAATGTTTTTTTCTTTACTATGTTCTATCACAGTGGAATAATGTTGTCAATCAAATAAACTACACTACGCTACCATAAACATTGGGTGCCTTCAAAATAAAAGCACACAGTGTTGGACTGGTTCCAAACCAGCTGCAGACTAATAGACATTACAAAATGTCTCATTCTGTTTGCCGAACTCGTGAACTGGGCTTTCTGACACTTAATCGATAAAAGCCACAGTCTACATGATTTCTCAACAAAATCGTCTACATCTTATTTTGAAAATCTAAAGAGGAAGCAGCATGATTTTAGCAGCTTGACGCGTGTGTGTGAGTAGTCCTCCCTCTCCTCCGCTGTGCTTCACCCACTTGGCTTGGAGGACGTGCGGGTGCACCTTACAGTCCTCCGTGTCTCCGTGGCGCAGAACGGAAGGGTCAGCTCTCCGTCAGGGTTCAGAGCATCCGTCCGGAACCGGGACCTTTTACCAGCTGTCATTTTTATCAAGCCGGCGGCGGTGCTTCTGGACTCCACTTCTCCTACTCATGCCGGCTGAATAAACTCATCGATCACCAATTAATCTGGGAATATCTGTCACGGCAGATCTACTGAATTCTTACTTTGGATACCAGTCGGGTCGGGGATGAGGACCCCAGTTTAGTACTGTGGTGAGTACACTGGGAGAGCATCAACTAACCATATTAGCATATTAAGATTGCGCTCACGCCCACAGCCTGTGTTGTGTATGAGTGTTTATGAGGCGGTAACATTGTGGATGAACGTCTTTTCGCCACCGAAACTTTACTGGACACACTATGCATGAGCTCATCAGTCATTCTGCTGTAAATAATGTGGCGCGCCTTGCATCACTTTACTACCGTGGAAAAAAAACAACAACAAAAAAAAAACGGTGAACCGTGAGTCAGCTGCGTGCAAGCCTGTTTAAAGGAGAGCGAGTCATCGTGTCTCTTACCTCTAATACATTTATGTAAGAACAAACTGCATGACTGACCAGAGAAAACAACATAGCAGAACTACACAAGTTCAACAGATGACACATTGTATTCTACTGGGGATTCAGGTCTGGGTTCACGTTGTTCAAAGCATAATTCCCTCGTTATTTTTTCTTATTTGTAAGTTAAAGAGTATGTAGACGGTATGGGGCTGTTTGTGCGCCCTGCTGCCAAGTTATTGTGTGTAAAAAAATACACACTAATAACACTATTATTATTTTTATCTTGATGTCATTAATGCCAACCCCACCAGTCTTCAGGATTCATCATTTGCTCTAAGGTAAAAAAAAAAAAAAACTGAGGAAATACTCAATTAAAATTAGCAAAAACAGCAATTGCTTGCCTACTAAAACACAAAGCAGTTTTGGTACTAGAAATGGTGTATGTTAACTACATGAGGGACAAAATTAAAGCAAATGTTTAATTCACCAAGTAACATACTTTCTGCACTTAAATTGCAAAACAACTGTACCAAAACTTTCTGACGAGATTGAGCAGAGATCTGCCAAGTAAAGCTTTGGTCTTAAGCTTCTGGTCTGTGGCTTATTGTATGATACTGATCTGATAAACAAGACCTTTTTGCTGAGCTGTATGTTTCTTATGCTAGGGTATGGCAGCATCTGGGTTAAGCTGCTTCACTTGCACTCACTCTGATTGACTGAGGCGTTGCTGTCATTGACCCCATCTGAGGCGGGCTGCAACTTATTCCGGTTTCAGGTTGCGGGAGGTGTTAATAATTTAACACTTCCTGGGCAGATGGACCGAGCCGTGCCTCAGTGTGACCCAGGGACCACCAGTTGAGCATCACTGTTGAACGTGAATGCATCGTCTCCTTCTGACACAAGAGATGCACGGTTGCTTGATTCACATGAGAGTAAAGTTTCAACTCTGTGTTTATTTACTGGGAAAACTGCAAAGGACACACTTGCTGACATGATGCACTAAGCAGGTGCTGCATGCGTCTCTGTTCTAGGAGTCGTATGCAGTCCTCCTCTGCATGCTCTATTGGAGGATCTCAGCCTTTTCAGCACCCGTGATGCAGCAGTAGCTTATAGAGCATTTTTCATCTGCCTTTCCAAGCTTAATGCAAAATGAATGAAAATAAAAGCAGCTATGTAAAGAAGAGTCAGGTGGAAACATGTTTTTATCCAGATTGCTCCTAATGTTACTTCTGCTTTTGGAACTTGCAATACTCAAAGTCTGCACCATGTCTTCTTGCTGTATGCGGGCCCATTTAGAGTGTTTTGGTAGTATATGAATAACACTAAACAGAATTACATGTGATGCTTGTTTGGGATGATTAAAATTAAATCATGCCCTCGCTCTTGTCGCATCATCGTCTTCTGCTCCCCAGTGATCAAGCAGCTCTTTGTTCGGGCTCTTCTGGGTTCACCGCTTCAGTTGACCTTGTCTGTGCTCTGACCATGAAAGACTGCTTCCCTAAGCAGCAAGAACAGACATGAATTAAAAGAGACAGCTTGCTCCGGCGATGCTGAAGACAGGGAGTCATGCAGGTACGAGCCACTAAAAGCAAGGGTCGGTCAGAAGTCAGCGGTAACAAGAATGCAGCAGGTACAGGCAGCAGTTGAGTCTGCAGGGGATAAACGCGACCTGGTGGATGTCGGTGCGAAAGAGAAATGTTTTTGGAGAGCGAGGCCAATCTTTGAAGATCATTTTAGGGCAGATTAATGTGGAGGGAAACCCAGAAGCTGTTTGTCCAGTAGAGATTACAGTTTTATTGTCATTAGGAGGTTAATAGCTCTGACTGTACAGGGAAGAAGTTTTGTGTTTGCCTAAAAAAATCTCACTATTCTGCTCTGAAAACATGATGGGATTTTTCTGTTGTCCTGTGGCTGAGCAGTCTCTCTGGAAATGGGATTCATTTGGTTCACTTGGATGGGACTTAATGTGCAGAGGTGAGTTTAACTTATGCTATTGTTAAAGGCATTACGGTATTATTGCTAAATACTTTTGAATTTTGTGTTTTAATTCAGATCTTACTTTTTTTTTTTTAATTATTAATTGTGTTTCTTAGGAGTAGAGATGATGTAATACCATGTGAGAGAGAGCAGTCACTATAAATACATACAGGGTTTCCCTCAGTGTATTATAAGCCTGGCGGGGCACCAGGCTTTACTTGCCCTACCAGGCTTTGCATTGTTAATTTATCTTAGGTATTTTTAAATTATTGCGTTTTTTTTTTAAGAATTTATAGTTGGTGTTTGGGTATTACTCTTCCAAAAATGTGTAACTATCAAGTAATATTTTCAAATTTTCTGTCAACTTTAAACATTTTTTAACTCAAAAACATGGTGGCTGGCTGAATGACAGCCCTAGTGCCACGAGCACCGGGCTTAGCAAGTTTTCTGGGGGAAACCCTGACGTAGCCCTACTAAAGTTTTAAAACATAACATTTTTTTTTTACAGTACTGACATTTTAAATCGGCTTTTACATCTTATACTAATGATTAGCGAGCTAGCATTACTAAAACAGTAGCGTGTTTGGGTATTTTCTAGAGTGAAGCTCCTTACCTTAACGCCGACGTTCCTAAATCCTGTGTGTCTGATGATAGAAAGAGACTGAGAGCTGGAAAGCATTAAACAGAACAACTTGTTGTTGGAAGATATTCAACCTTCCTGTTATCTTCTAAAAGTCTTATTCTCTCACAGCTGGAATGAGATGAACAGAGATGTCTGTGAATGTAAAAAGCCAAATCGCAGATTTTTTTGGGCTTCCTCTAAATTTTTAAACACTTTGTTGGTATTAAAAAGACCTGACACTGAAAGAGTCCTTTTCCTCTCAGGAGCAGCTTGTGCATCAAAAGTGTGTTTTTAGGTCTTCTCTGCCGGCTGATCTCTAATTTTATCACTATCCCAGTAACATTTGGCAATAGCTCTGATATTTTGATGCTCAAATCAAAGGACGTCCCAGTGTGTTTTGTGATGCAAGTTTAGGGAAATGGGGTGACTTTACCAAAGCAGCAACTATTTTGCTTTCAGCTTTAAAGTAAATATATTCAACAATCACAACAGCCATTAATGTTTAGTGCTGTGTCACAATTTAATATATTATTTACATAATATATTTATAGTACTGGTTATCATTAACATTCTTAAAAACACCACTGCAAGTGCTAAAAAATAACTTGTCGCAGTTCAAACCTATTGAAAAACCTGAGATTTTGCATCATTTATCCTTTCCTCGTGTATTTTTTTGCTCTCTTACTACAATGCTTGTGAACTTGTACAAAGGTTGACAGAGTAAGAGACCCAACAGTGTGATGGCTTGTGCCTCTGACAGGCCTTCAAATGGGCTTTGGCTCCATGACAGCTTTGCCTCTGACACAGGGATGATGGGGCTGATCTCGCCGAAGGGTCGCGGCAGATGGACTTCACGTCTGGAATCGTTCTGTCATAAGAGACGCAAAGAGAAGGAGACTGAAAGACGGAGGGCAAACAAGGGATTCTGGGGAAACACAAAGAGAGAGGAGGGAGCGTCACAGTAGAGACACAACAGGCATCTAATTACCTCCCAATAGGAGCTTTGACTCCATGGAAACAGCCTGTGCTCTCCAGAGCTGCACTCACCTCCCTGTATGCTGTCTTATGTGCAGCTATTGGCGGTCAATCCCTATGGATTTAGAGGGGTCACCAAAGCAATTGAAGCTTATTAGATCCCCATTGTGGTCAGTAAACCATTGCAGGAAGCATTTAGCTTACTTCAGTCAGTAGAAGCTCATAGTAATAAAATTATCTATAGAGTTGTAGCATTTTCTTAGCTCAGGTGTTCCACTAGTTAATGATAAATATTCCAAATCAAAACCTACTGAACCTAATAGCAACTTAGTATGCAAGTACTCCCACGTCTGTTTTATGAGTTTATAATAGCTGTAAAGACAGCAAAGATATACATTTGGGTTTTTTTTGTTTTGTTTTGTTGTTTTTTTTACATTTCTCATTGTATTGCATCTTAAATGTCAGCCTGACGATAAATTGTCCAGTGAGACATGGCAGTAATTTTGAAATACTTTGACTCTTTTTATCTTTTAATAAAAATAGCTTTTTATTTAAAAAATGATTAAATAGGTTCTTAATCTCAAGGCTAAATTCAGGCTTAATTTAATTCAAAAGTGAAATACAAGTGCTACGATGATCTTGTTGCGTTATTTGTTGGCCATGTTTGTTTTCGGTTGTGCATGTATTTAAAAATGATCCCACTTGAACAAAATTGACTGAGATATAATGTGATAAAATCTTTGCCAGAGATTATCAAAACTAAAAAAGACTCAACTTTGAAATCATACGTATTGCTTAGCAACGCATAAAGGGCAAGTAAGAACTGATCTCACAACCAGGTTTCTAGAAGTAAATGCTGATAGGCTCCTGCTCATGTGGCAAACTTATTTGGAAATCTTCAAGTATTTTGTTGTAAGTGCCGTACATCACCTTGCTACAATACATTGTTTGTAAGGGAGTGTTGGCAGCTGACATTTTTGCTGTAACTTAGGCCTTGTTCACGCAGCTGTTGTCCCACCCATCCATGTGTCCAGCCTAATTTATGACATCAGCTTCCATGAGTAAGACGAATCGTGCAGCAGGTCTACAACAAATTGTTCAGGAGCTCCAAAGTCTGTTCTGAATCACCCTGGATCAACAGGATCTGAAGTGCACAGTGATTTTCTGATTTGCCTCACCGCTAATTGTTTCATGGTTTAATAAAATGGGATTATCGAGGCATATTGAGTTGTCCACATACCAACCTGGAAGTAGTTATGTTTTTGTGCACCCTGACCACTGTTTGCATAATCATGTTAACACACGGCGCCTGCACGGAGAAGGGAGCAGGCCATGCCACTAATTAGCATGCTTTTACGCCATACATCAGCATCGACACAGTGCATAACCCCAAATCTATCAGCTTGTAATGAGCTGATAGATGTAGCTTAACAGGGAAGGAGACAGCCGCGATGAAATTAGTACCGTGTGGTTATTAGATGTGCATCTGTTTCAGTCTCGCTCATTAGCTCGTGGCGGTTTGCTGCGCAGGTTTGAGTCAAGGAACAGGAATGAGATGCTGATGACTCTGTTTGGAGGGACAGCTGACTTATGTTGTCTTGTAAAGAGCAAGACAAAAATTACAAATACTGGTTAGTTACATTTGACTGCAAATTTAAATGTAAATAACACGTGGCTTCTAAAATCACGGGACGGGTTTTTATCCTGCTGCCACCAGTGCACAAATCTGTACTCAGCTGTAATTATCTGTAAGTAACATGATGGACTGACTAAACCCATTGTGTTTAGTTCATTTAAATGGACCATTTTCAAACCGAGAAGATCAATTCAAATAAGTGTTTTTTCCCCACATGTGAAGGGGTTTCAGAAGCTGGTTCTGGGGTTAATAGTGCTAAATTACAAAAAACTGTCACAAAACTAAAAGTAGGATTTAGTGGGGTGGGGGGTTTCTAAATGTAAAATTTTATTATTTTTCAGTTGCTGTTTTGGTTGTGCATTGGAAAAATATCCAAACCCCTTTAGATGTTTCACATTTTGTCACATTACAGCCAGAAATTCAAGTGTGTCTCATTGGGATTGCATGTGACTCACCACACAATATGAAAAAATCTAGAAAATCATGCAGAATTTATTTTCTCAGTTGTGCTTATATAGAATGATATATTCACTCAAACATAAAATCGAGCAAAAGAAATTGAATTTTGTGGTTGTATGATAAAATGTTGGGATAAGAAAGGTTTTGCAAAGCTCTGTGATTTGATACTTTCTTACATTTGTCACATTTGCACTTAATTGTGTTTCAGACACTTTTTTAAAAAATAATCATGGAGAAATAGGGGCACCACAAAAAACAACTAATAGATGACACAACATGGACTAAGATGGATTTTGACTGGGCCTGCCTTTCAGTGAGCCCATACACCAACACAAACACTTGGATGCACACAGCTGGCCATGAAAGGAATGAGGACAAACACACACATGCAAAGATCATCTACATGG
Organism: Poeciliopsis retropinna; assembly: GCA_010277075.1. NCBI lineage: Eukaryota > Metazoa > Chordata > Actinopteri > Cyprinodontiformes > Poeciliidae > Poeciliopsis > Poeciliopsis retropinna. The sequence goes on along the minus strand of VMRM01000015.1, from coordinate 12,206,056 downwards.
GCGGAATTATCCAGGGAGGATTTCACTGATGGAGCTGTCGTGTGTGTGAAACAGGTGCCAAATTATGAGTGTGTCTCTGTTCAGTTAGTAAAGAGGAAATACAGGGGAACTCCAGTAAGGAAGATTGAGGGGAGGTGTGTGTGCTAGTCGATTGTAATTGTTGCTTCTGTCAGGCGTGGACCTCATGGAGAATCAGAGGAATGAGTTGAATACTTCGCATGTAATTCAGTCCTGTGTGTAGCTGCTGGGTGGGCGCAACTGTGCATGCATGCGTGTGTGTGCATGTTGTTTTTTTGTTTTTTTTTCGAATACACAAAGAGCTCATTTGTTGTCTATTACCCAACAGCAGTGTACTGGGTTGGTAGTGCGCAGAGCAAATACATGCGTGGTATTTTGTGGTCGCTCTGTGGTGTCACTGTGTGGTTTAGCAGCCAGGTTGGCTCAACTCGGATGCCACAACATTCAGTCCGGACGCCAAAACACATTTGGCCTCCCGTGGAGACTGTTGGACAGCCAGAAAGTTTCTCATGCCAGTAGCTCCTGCTGGGGGAGCAGACTCCTGCAGGGCCATCTGTACTGGACACGTTAGAAAGTAGGGTGTGAAGAGGAAGATTCAGGAGGAGGAGGAATCTAACAGGGAGAATGACAAACTAGGATTTTCCTTTACCTTAATTGACACTGCCATGTGTTTCTCTCTCTCTTTTTTTTTTTTTTTTTAACTCTTCAGCTTTCAAAGAACTGAGAGGAAAATTTAGGCCAAAGTTGCATTTTCCTGTGGCACACAAAATAGTGTCAGGCCCCAAAAATACCCAAGGATCTGCTTTTTGTGGAGCACGCTTCTAAAATAGCTAAAGTGGAGAAGTTGTGACGTGTTAAAGTGGGTGAAACATGTGGATCCTAAATTAGAAAGGAAGTGTTAGCGCATGTAAATCAGATGGTAGTGGAGGAAGCCAGGGGGAGTTTTATGCCGACTGCAGTGGAAAAGACGACTTTATTTAGTCTGACAAGGCACACGTGTAACATTAGAGAGTATAGACTACTGTATTTGCGCTACACTCAGAGGTGTGCCTTGTTCCCTCAAGTGAGTTAGAGGTAGCAGCTTTCACCACATTCTTGTTTTAGTTTTTTTTTTTTATTTTTTTTTACATTGCTTCAGCTGTGACTGCTGCTGAAACCAGGAAACAGCGACAAAAACAAAACAATGTTGCAGCAATACCCAATGCCGGATATTCGCTTTCCTCAAATGATGTGCTGCTCTTCAAAGAGTCGCGTTGCAACAGTCGTCTTTTTCTCTGAAATACTTTATTCCAAACACATCGAAGTCAAACAGCTAGATAAAGTTGAAAAGTGAATGTACACAAACACTTGCAATGCATACAAATTTGTTGTTACATAAAGAGATCAATTTCTTAAGACATAAATAATGCAATAGTTGGGACATGATAACCTTGAGTAATACTGCAGTGTAATAGTATTTCCAATGAATAACATGACTTGGATGCCTTTATTTAACAGGGTTAAGCAACACTTATGACTTGTGCTGCATAAACTGCAGCTAGAATAACCTTATTTTAATTCAATTTGATTCAGATGAGCAAAAACAGAATTAAGACAAAATAAATTAGTGGTTTTAATATAAGCAAATTGACACCTTTTGCAGTTTGCTTTTAAAAGTATTGCACAAATGTGACAGCTTTATAATGGAGAGTTAATTAGTCTACTCAATTAGACGGTCTAAAGCTAAAGCTTTAAAGTAGCACTACTTCAAAAAGGTGATGAATGGCACTGTTTTAGTTTCCACACAACTTCTGCCTCAGTTTTTTTTCTTCTTTAGATTAGAGATCTTTCAAACAGGAATACATTGATTAGAAGATTTTTTTACATTTTGATCTAAATGTGAAGAAATGAATTAGTTATTGTGGAACATCAAGTGTAATTTTCACCTATTAATACAAAGTGCAGATACATGTGGGGAAATTCATAGAATTCCACTGTAATTTGACCAGTTTCGTTGCTGCAATGTTAGGTAATTATTGGCTGAATTAATTAGTGATGGCTTCTGTTTAACTTTCAACTTGAGCTGCACTGCGTTGGTCTGTGCTCTGTATACCAGTGAAATTGCCAGTCACTCCAGCACTGGTACCAGTCCTCTCCATCACCAGAAGATGTTAAGATATTTAAGAGTGATTGAAAACTTTGGCCCACCTGGAAACTGGTAATCGGCTGAGTTTTCATTCCATCTAACTGATAAATGCAGTTTGTCTGAAAATTTGTATCCTCTTATCACCTGGTCAAGAATAAGTTGTAATTTAAACTCTTAAGGAAATGAAAAAAAATCTTAGACTTTTACACCTGAAGAAAACAATGATAGTATGCATAAGTGTACTTTCTTTTGTTGTTATTTTTATCTACTTAATTACTCTAACGAAGTTATTTAGTCCTTTTTTTTTGAAAACGTAAAGGATTTCAATAACTATAAAAAGAGGATAGGCCTGCAGTCACCCTACATCTCCTAGTTTTAGATTTTGGGTGATTTGCCCTTCAGCATCAGTCAATTAAGAGTGAAATTAGAACATACCTCAAGTGATTTTTACCATGCTTGCTACTTTCTTCATTGTGTGAGGAGTGGCTCTACTATAAAAACAAATCCCCTGAGCTTTTAGAGAGCCAGTGAGCTTCTATTGTACATCTGCACTTGTTCGACCTTTGACCCTCTAATGGAAAAGGTCAGAAGGTTGCTGGCATGAAGAGCTAATGCTGATTGTTCTCAACCATTAACGCCTCAATAAAAGAGCCAGTTCCTCATCAAGTCTACGTCTACGGTGTCATTTGTAGCCATGCTATTTATAACGTGAGGCAGGTTTTACAGAAACTAAATTTGAAACTACTACAATGCAGAGATTAGCTCGGTCTGGTCGCTGCTTGACAGCTTAAGCAGGAATGCCATTGTTCCGTCAAGACATGCCACACACACACACAGACCTCCAAAGTCAAGGGTGCTGACAGAACAAAGCGGGTGGATCTCTCCCCCTCCGATGGCAGTGATAACAGCTTGAACAATGACACTTACTCAGCTGTCTAGACTAAATGCAGAGACGCTTTCCATTGGCTGGCAGCTGGAGATGTCATGAGGGAATTGGAGCACTTTCAGCCATGCTCACCTGTTCTTAGATGCTTGTTTCTCAGTGTTTTTTCATGCATTGTTGATGCAATGTGACGGGCACAGTGGGAGCTCAGAGCATAGAGTGGTATGGAAACAAGTTATATACAAAGTACAGCTTTGTGTTTGGATGGGTTCTTGACAATGCAAGAAAAGTGGTGGGAGCATTGTGGCTGTCACTCCGAGCACTGAGTTGATAGTCGGCCATGGGGAAGTTGGAAATTACTCTGGGGTAAAACCGTAACTTTACTGGGAGATTTGTTTCAGCAGTGTTCAGGTTTAGGTGCATGGAAAAAAAAGAAAGAAAGAAAGAAAGAAAGAAAGAAAGAAGGAAAGAAAGAAAGAATGTAGTTTTAGCAATCAGTGAGCCAGAAAGTAGAATCAAACAGTTTGTACTTAATCAGTCCTGAATAAGCAAGTTCATCAAAAAGCTGAATTTCCTTTTCCTTTTCATTAAATGCATTTTTTCAACTATGAAAGCATCAGCCAAGAGCACATAATTTAATATACTTTCCTGAGTTTCGTAAAAATCATATTCTCAAAAAAAAATTTTTTGTTGCATTCAAAATTACTTATATTGTCAGATTATGTATTTTTCCTTGAATGTAATTCAGGTTTTAGAAAGAAAATTAGAATTAGTCTGATTTTTTTAGCTGGCTGTTCATTCCTTAAAGTGCCTTTATCAGCCAAGAAAAAGCCTGATCTACACTTCTCTAACACTTAGTCCCTACTGAGTTTTTACATATGCATTTTTATTTCCTGCGTTATTTATTCTGCAAGCTGGGGTTACTTAGATACAAAGAAACAATTTGCAAATACTTCCCCAAAGAAGAAAAATTTTTAGACATCTCAAGCTCTTCACAGCTCAGTCATAGCAATACAGACAGAAAACAAAAGCTCAGATATATCTTTTTCAAATGGATTTAAATATGTTTCTAAATATTTTTGCAAGACTTTTACAGTTTCTTATGAACACATAAGGTGGTGATGTGTTGTTATAATCTATGATGTTACACTGGGTGAGAAAAATGTAGCGGCACAAACACCTCATACCAAATGTCAGTCACGGTGGCGAGGAAATTAGGAATTTGGCTCATTTTGCAGTCATTTAGATGGAACAGGAATTTTTTGGTAAAAAAAAATCTTTGGCATGCAACAAGAAATGTTTTGCAAACATGACAAGATTTGTTTTAAATAAAAATTTTGTTTCAGCAGCTTAGTTGTATGAGGAATTTTTTTTCCACCATCTTTGTCATGTCATATTGCAAATGACACAACAGCACAAACGCCGGTCGTGCAAGTCAACATTTTTGTAACTTTCCATTCATGGAAACAGGAAAAACAGCATGGGAGCATCTGAAAGGAATGCATTTGGACTGTTCGAAATAATCTTAAAACAAAGAAATACTTATGGCAAAATGTTCAAAACTTTGAAAAAAAGTCCCAAGCCAACACTGAAGGTGAAACTGTGAAGTCAGAGTTGTAATTTGAGGAACAATCTTCCTCCACCTTCTTCCTCTGCCATTGCTGGTATTGTTGAATGTAGACATATTTTTATATGCAAAACTTTCTGCTGATTAAATTGAGAACTGCTGTGGCATGGAAATGTTTACCTATAATGCAAGACAGCAGCACAAATGTCTCAGACCGGCTTTTAAGCATGGTTATGGATTCGGCTTATCTTCATTCAATCAGGACTCCTTGGACTCATTAGTGACTGTAAAATTCTAAATTCTGACATGTTCCAGGAAAAATATCACAATTACGGCACCAAATCTGCACCTGAATGAATAAATGAGACAAGAGTCAAGGGTGTTTCAGGCCTCCCTGTTTAAAACTTAAACAGTACATGTTTATTCTGTTCTCTGTTATGTGAATCATGAAATCATTAGGGCTCAATCCTAACGAAACAGACAGACAAGGTCACAAACTGATGACTGGTTTATTTACACGCTCACTGATGAGTTGAGTTATGCTCACATCCTGCAGGCTGGCAGGCAGAGCTGTGATGAAATCGTAAATCAGAGCCTGAAAACTGCCGAGGGAGGTGTGGAAAGCTGAGGAATACAAAATCGGCTGCAGATTATTTCAAGAAAGAGAGGAAATGATTGACGTTGTGCTCACGTAGAATCAAGCTCAGACATGCATTTGAAACAATTAGACGCAAAGTAGTGTGGAAGTGTGCGTGAAATACCTCAAATAATATCACAGAGATGATCAGAGGCGAGCAGATGTTTCTACCCTCAGTCCTCATGAGAAAGGTTCTTTTAGTTTCCATAAATTATTCCTTTTATGCTGCTGTTGTCAAAGAGGAAGGCTGGATTTGATCATGTCTGGGGATTTTTGATGGTGATGTTTTGCCACAGAGGCATGTTGTAATCCAATCCAGGGGAGGTTGCTGCAAGGACACCCCAGGCTTGGCAATTTGGGAAAATTTAATTGAGAAAAAGGGTTGAACTGTTAGGAGAGGAGAGCAGCTTTTCTGCAGCACTAATAAGCAAATTTAAGAGCTGCTTTTGGGGGGGGGTTACTGACTCTTCACAAATGGACAGATTAAACCTGCATCACTGGGATTTTCCCACTAAAGCAATAAATAATGCCTCAACTAAACTGACTTAGTTCATGTGGGTTACCAGTTAAGCTTTCTGGTATAGTTCTGTATCTTTCTTTGCCAAAAAATGGAGCAGACAGATGACGTTTCAGCCCTCTTTGACCGCAGACGTTATGAGACACATATATATATATAATGTCAACAGTAGCTATAAGTAGAAAGGAACACCACAATAACGGTGTACATGAAGACTGGCTTCCCATCCCCCAGCTCTTTGTCTGCCTGTCTGTGTGTATTTGTGTCTAGGTGTGCAAAAGTGCATGAATAAGTGCTAAAAGGTAGGGGGCCAGTGGAGAGCTGAAACCCTGATGAAAATTTGAGACATGAGTTTTGTTTCCTTTCAGCATGAGACTGTGTTTGACCTCTCACCCCTGGAGCCCACAATGCCTGGGGTCAAAGGATAGGAGCGTAAAATCAAAGTAGCAAACCCAGAATAAGAACAAAATGGTTGTGCATTCTTTCAAAAATGTTACGTTTCTTTGGTTTGTTGTAGTTTAGTAAAGCTCCACCTTGCAAAAACATTTGCAACCAGAAACTTAAATTTATTTTCTCTAGTTTTTTTTTTCTTTTTACATCAGAAAGCCTTAAAGTAGTTCAAAACTGGAACATGGATGAAAAATGATAAATGATGTTCAAACACTTGTAGAGACAGAAATGCTGCAGTTGTAGCTGAGAGTTCTGCATGTATTTTGAATCAGCTCTGGCTGTTGTCTTGACTACAAACAGCAGGAAGGAGATATTGTGATTACTTTTGAAATCAGTATTACCAAAGGTTGCACCATCAACACTGGTAGTTTACTGGCTGTCTTCTGTCGCATGGATGTAGAACTGTTTTGTTTTTATGCGCTCTGGTTACTTAGAGATTCAAACCAACTCTAAAGATGCAGGTGGACGTCATCAGTTTTCATCTGTGATAGACGAGGGACACAGATTCTTCTGCACGTCTTTTTTTGGAAACTTTCTTGTTCAAAGCTCTTGTAGTACAGGAAGTTTTTCCTGTTTGTGAGATGAAAGTGGTAAAACCTCCACTCTGAGGATAACGGTGCTCTCTGGTTTGGTAGCTTGTGTGCACTGAGCAAAGCTTTTTGATTTCGTGAAGACAAAGAAGTACAGGGCAGTGGTGGGGCCGTGTTAGTGCTCACAGGGTAAAGCGGTCTCCAAAGCGATTCAGTGACCCATTTTCATTCTCCCCTGTCTCTTTGGGGTCAGGGTTTGAAAATATCTGCTGTGAAGATTAACATTGAATAGGAAAAAGCTGAAATTTAATCAGTAAAAATAAAGGCCAACACAGACCCAAGCAGATCAACTAGAGAGGAGAGTGAGGAAGGATGACTTAACCTCATCAGACATGATTTATGAACATTTTATGTGCATACAAATATAAATAAAGTTCAAATAAATCCTCTTATTAATTAATGATGCATTGACCAGTCTTCTGATTGATGCATGTGTTGCAGCTCCTTTAAAAAGGTGGTAGTTTTCAAACCAGTAGAAAATAAATGAATTACAAGATCCCCATAAAGCCATCAAAGCTTATGTCCCATCCTTTAACTATAATTTATCTACTCCTAAAAGTGCATCAAAGTGCACAATCTCGGTTGATGTGGTTGTAGAAAGAAAACAGAGTTCTTAGTTTTGATGCATTTATTTTATATTAGTTACTGTTGTATTTTATTAACACCAAAGTATGTTATGCTGTGTTTTGTAAACTTTGATTTGAATTCTTTAGCTTTTTTAGCATGGATTCGTTCAAATCCATGCTTCTTCTTCTTTCTCCACGACAGTACAGAAAGAAGAAGCAGCCAGCCACCTTCAACAAACACCACTGAGTAACATTGTGCAAATAGTAATGGGAATTCAGTGCAACATAGCTGTCAGTATTTTATTCAGGTGAACAAAAATAATGCTAGCAATTTTGGCAGCTGTTTGGTCCTATGAATAAAATCTCACAGAGCTACATAAAACAGAGGAGAACTAATCAGGATGCTGAGCTGAATGGGTCGCCATTTATTCTTCACTATTCCGTGAATCGGAGTTTATCTTCAGTCCAACTCACTTCCCTTTTTGGACACCAGATTTACTGTAGATAATGGGAATGTCCGCAAATCTAACAGCACAATGTTTGAGTTAGTATTTGTTGTTATTGCTAGGAAGGTACATGTGGAGACGGGCCTACATTTACATGAGACGTATTTCCTTTATTCCTCTTCCTCATTCTGCTTCGCTCACAGTGTGTTTTCTGTGTTTGTGTTGTAGTCAGGAATGCCCCAGACTGTGTGCTCAGGCACCATGTTTACCACTCCCAGTGGTTTCAGCCCCCACCTGGCCTGCGCTGAGCCTGGGGAGGAGGAAGAGGATGGGGCCCCTCAAGAGGGCCCGGGGCCAGCAACCTGTCTGGCTGATGGGCCTCCTATCACCTCTGCTTCCCTGGAGACGCTGATCCAGAACCTGGTGCCCACTGCGGACTATTACCCTGAGGTAAACTAAATTACCTGATTGAATTAAATGATGTCTTACTAATCCCCAGAAGAATGTTAAATGGTTGAAAGACTAAATATTGAGAATGTAAGATGACTAAAGTTTAGGAACAGTGAGAAACACAGACAGGCCAAAAAACAATTATGTAATACTGCATTGAGGAATGAACTCTGTTTGAACTCTTATAGTTGGTGACATGGACCAGCATTACTCCAGACTCTGTTTCCAAGAGCTGAAGTCCTCGTCTCCCTGATGATTGCTCTTCTTATATTCCTAAAGTTACTTTATAGGACTGGTGTCTGAGTCTGGAATCGAACTTCCTATTTTTTCCCATTTTTATTAGAACCACAGACTTCAGTTTTTACATTTTCTTTTTTTTTTTTTTACATTGAAAAGAAAAGTAAAAACTGGGATGACCATTTGTATTCAAACCCTTTTTATCTAGTCTTAGTATCAAAAACATAGTTGACAAAAAGTTTTTGTCTGGAGTTTGCCAAACATGCAGAACAAGATCAATGCCAAAACTGAACTTTTTGTCTTAAAGTCAAGACTCTGTGTGGTGAAGCATGGTGCTAGCAGTACCATGCTATGGGAATGCTTTTCTTCAGTTTGGGCAGCGCGGCTCCCCCAGAGTTGATGGGGGAAAAGATGGAGCTAAATACAGGACAGTCCTGGAGAAAAAAACCTACTAAAGGTTTCAAAAGTCTTGATAGAGGAGGACAGACTTTGCTTCTCATCCAAAGACATTAAACATAAAATCAGAGCTGCAACAATGTGGTTTAGATTAATATATTTTAGTGTTGGAACGGTTACATTGCAGCAGTGGTTTCTAAAGTATTTACTCAATGGGGATGAAATCAAACTCATGCCACACTTTTGTTGTTGTAATTTGTATTTGCAATTGTCCTACTTTGAGATGTTAATTCTCATAAAAGTCAAGCAGATTCATTGAAGTTTAAGGTTTTAATGTGCTAAAATGTGAAAAAGTCCTGAATCAGTGATTCAGCAACACAAAACTCTGTACTCTACATTCCTAATATGTCTTCTAACTTTGTTTGGCAGAGTTCACACAACCCCTGATGAGAGGAAACTTTTTTTGTCCTTTTTTTCAGTTTGTTGATGACCTGCATCCGTGTGTCTCTGTGTCAGCTTGATTAAAACCCTCTCTGTGATCAGCTTTCAGATTAAAATCTCCCGAAACACTAAAAGACTGAAGTGCGGCCTGAGAGAGTTGTTTCAGTTTACAGTCTCGGTGACAGGCGTGCTAATTTGATTATTAGCCCCAAGTCCCTGCTTAGCTTAATTACAGCCAGCAGGGCTTCTTTATAGATGCTGTTGTGGGAGCGTCTCACTTAATGTCTTCCTGTCTCTTTTCACAGAAAGCCTATGTGTTTACCTTCTTGCTGAGCGCCCGTCTGTTCATTCCTCCCTCGGAGCTGCTCTCCAGGGTATGTGAGCTGTGTATCAAGCAGCAGCAGCTGGATCAGAGCCCGCTCGATACGGTCAGTGCCGCATCATATGTTTTTTACACATTTTACGGCGCGTTTGTGCCCGATGCAGCTAAAGAGCAGGGAATCTCAAGAGCGGTCGTTTTTTTAAAAACATTTTTATTTGCTTACCGACAGGTTAAGGTACGCAAGTTTGGTCCTAAGATCCTGCAGCTGCTGACAGAATGGACGGAAACGTTCCCATCAGACTTCAGGGACGAGAAGATGGTCGGTCACCTTAAAGACATCATCCACAGGATAGCTCCATGTGATGAGGTACGCTAACGTTATCTTTCTACGGAGATGTTGTAGCAAAATCTTTCAATTTAAAATGGACATTTTTTAGTTATGGCTGCATGGAAGTATACTGTTTTCTTTCAGCAAGAAGGTCATGGGTTTGACTCTGACCCTGGGGTATTTTTGCATGTAGATTACAAATTCTCTCTGGGTACTCTGGTTTCCTCCCAGTCCAAAAGCACAACTGTTACAGTGATTGGTCTCTCTAAATTTCTCTTAAATATGAGTGTGTTCATGATTGTGTTTCCCTTTGATGGACTGTTGTTCTGTCCAGCATGTCGCCTGGAGCTGGGCTCCTCCCCCCCTGCGACCTCGCATGAATGAGAAGCTGTAGATGATGCACGGATCGATGGATTTTTTCCTTATTATGGAATTTTATTTAGCAGTATTGGAGGAGAAAGGAGTTGGATGCAAATGCACACAACACTTCTTGAAATCTGTGAATATCATGAATTAATTTTCTACATAATTATACACTACCCTGTGATGGTCTATCACATAAAATCATTGTAAAATCCTATGAACCTTGGAGCTGAAATGAGACCAAATGTGAAAACGTTCATTGGCTCTGAATACTGCAAGGCTCTATGTATCGAGGACAGACAGCCTTGATGCCATTGTTTTTTTGTTTTTTGGGGGTTTTTTTTCAGAATCCCCATTCATCTTACACCCAGACCTGTATCTGTCACAGACCTGTCACAGTTTAACTGAATTTCTGTTTTTGGTGAGCAGGGGACTGATCTGCAGTTGAGTTTGGCACATTGAAGACTGACAGAATCAGTGTTTAGTGTTTGGAGCTTGAAAAAAGTCGAAAAGTTGAATATTGAATTACGCTCTCCAGAAGACTTCACCCTGAGGGTAGATGTCCTCAGGGAACCATCGCTGACAGTCTCGGAGTTTTTTGCTTCCCTGCATGTCAAATAATGTCACAATTTAGAGGGAACCTTTGGCTTCAAGAGGAACACCCATCATCCATATTTGACAAATTTGGAGTGAGGAAGAGTTGTCGTATAAACAGATGTAGTAGAATTAATGAAGAGGAAGATTTCTTATCCTCTCTGACAGAAAAAGTCAGAGAGTCAGTGCCAGCTGAGGAGCCCAGCTGTTGTACAATGTTACACTGCAGGAGAGTGGAGCTGAGGGAGGAGGCTATTAAAGGAGTGGCTGTGAGGGAGAATAGAGAGAGGGATATGGGTGGAGAAAAGGGATGCAGAGCCACAGAGAGGAAAGAGAGAAGAAAAAAGGTGAAGGAGGAGAGAGATGAAGTCCAAGCAGAGGAGGAAGAGGAAGAGGGAGGCTGGGCAGGTGGTGATGAATGCGCTGCTATTTACAGCTGGCTGTCCTCAGTCTGGGCGTGTGCGTGCATGTGGGAGCTGTGGCTCTGGGTCATTTGTGAGACAGACTGACCTAATGGCCTCTGTGTGGAGCCATCTGCAAGGAGGGGCTCCGAGATTCAGGCATTCTTGAACACAACACTCCGAGCAAATCACTAAAACATTGAAACAACGAGTAACATTCTAACTTTGTTGTTCTTGAGCTTCCTTTCCAATTTATTTAATGTTTTCTGTGTATTTTATTTATTTACTAAATTAGCATGTATTTTTATATCTTAATTCCTCAAAACTACGGTGTCTTGCCAAAGTATTTATGCCACTTTAACTATCTCACAGTTTGTTACAATAAAATCTCAAACTTCTACGGATTTTATGCGGGAAATCAACATAAAGTTGAGCTTAATATTGAAGTGGCAGAGACATAATACAAGACTTTCATGACAAGCTCGGCATAGAGAGCATTAATCAGATCCATGAAAACATAAGGTGGAAAATCTGTTGACCGATCAAACTGAACACACCACCTGTATGATGAAACATGGTGGAGGCAGCATCATGCTGTGGGGATACTTTTATTCAGCAGAAATAGAGAAGCTGGTGAGTAGATGGGAAGAGCTACTGTAAATGCAGGACAATCCCAGGTTAAATATGTGTTAGAAGCTGGAAAAGACTTGATGCTGGCGCAGAAGTTCACCTTCCAGCAAGAATAATTCAGGTCAAACATAATGGACCAGTCAAAGTCCAGACATAAATCCAATATTTAATCAGTGGCAAAACATGAAAAATGATGTCCACAGATGCCTGGTATGAAATCGTACTGAGCTTCAGTTAGTTTGCAGAGAGTAATGACAAAGCTGGAAAACACAATGCAGTTGTGATTGCAGCAAAAGATGGCTTTTCTCATTATTATCTCAGTGGGGCTGAATACCAAATAATTAATCTTTTTGCAAAAGAAAAAAGAAGAAAATTGTGAGACAGATGCTTTTCTCACACTTTTCATGAGTTTACAGATCACCGTTTCTCTTCCACTTCAGCACTATGCAGTGCTGCTGGTCTGTCACAACAGATCTAAATGAAATACGTTAAAGTGTTTGGTTTTGAAGTGAGAAAATGTTTAAGAGCTATGATTTTTATTAAAACACGCCATGCTGTTTCAGAGTCCTCACTACGAGGCACTCTAGTCATTCTGATTCACGCCTATTGCTGTCCTACAAGACCATTAATAAATTATTCATCAAAGATGTTATTGATAGCTTCCTCACTCATCTGCTCGTCTGCCCTCTCTATTCCTCTCCAGGCGTACTGGAAAACCCTGAACCAGATGCTGCAGAAACTGAGCCAGAGGTTGGCCCTGATGAGCCAGGGGGAAGAGAGCATAGTCAAAGTCTCCCTCAACGCCTCCTCCATCTCCGACAAGCTCGTGGCTTTCAAGACCAAGCCCCCGCCCATCCAGAAGGACATGCTCTCCATCTGCAATGACCCCTACACGCTGGCACAGCAGCTCACCCACGTGGAGCTGGTGAGTCCTGAGGGAGGCCGAGTAGTACAGAGGGGTCAGACAGAGGTCAGAGGAAGAGACGGTAACGAGGAGAGTGGATGCTCGAGAAAGTGAGGGCTCTAAGGGTGATGAAGCATTAGCCCATTTCAGGGTCCTGAGCTTTGGACAAGAATTATTAAAAGGAAAAGGACTAGGAGGTATGGCGGGAAAAAAAGTGGTTTATAGGAACCACGTGTAATAAAGTATATATAACAATATATCATAGAAATAAAAACTGCAGCGTCCATTAACACATTTGGCTGCTCTTCCGTAGTGGATTTTTTTTTTCAGCATGCTTGAGTAAGCCTGCACCCTTGTCTGAGTGGTGACATCACCACAGAAGTCAGCAAAATGCCCAGGGCTGCGAACACAGGGGATAAAACCACTGCAGATATATATGACCTGACAGCTTCACACTCTGACACACACACCCACACACACACACACACACACACACACAGATAAAGAAGAGAGGCAGAGACAGACAAGTAGGCGTGTACAGCTCACACGTTCTGGATTTTATGATGTCGTATGAGGATATAAACATTATGCTGGTACTGACTAACAACTCGTCGTTAGGTTCCTTATCAGATCTGAATTTGATCTTGAGGTGTGATGGGTCTATTGAGTCATTTCGAGTTGCACATGACTGCAAGTTTGCCACTATTTTTTAATAGAAGTGGATATTGTCCCTAGTGCCGCACACTGGAAATATGATAGCAATGAGTCACATCAGTGAGTCATTACTTCCTTCTATTGATTTGCCTCCATTACTGAAATGAAAGACTTATTAATCAGATGGCTCCAGCCCATGTGTCTGTGCCCAGTTTTACACTCCATGTTGTTGTGGCTTTAATGTGTTTAAGCATTTTGTGTGAAATTTTCATTTCTCTTTAATAAATAAATACAATTAGAAAAATTGATGAAAATCCATAAAACATGACTGTCTGTTTTCCAGGAGCATTTAAGCCATATTGGACCAGAAGAATTTGTCCAAGCCTTTGTTCAGAAAGATCCTCTGGATGGAACACAGGTAAGCTTTTGGGAGGTATATTTATAAATATGTTCATATTTTCACAATTACAGCATATAGGGTCTACCAAAGTAAAAGAAAAAAAAAAGAAAAGAAAGAAAAACATTTAAACAGCTATATTAGTAAGAAATAAGACTTAATAATTAATGAACTAGAGTTAAAGACATTTGCTACATGATTAGGAATAAGCACTAGATGTGCTCTGTACCACCCCAAGATGGTCTATTACTTTGACACTTTACTTTAAATCCACAAATTTACTAAATAAAATATCCAGATCATTTCAACATGTAGTGCTCAGTAATCAGGTCTATCGTTTGGTCTGAAGCAGCACCTTTATGATGAATTCAAGTGAAAAGTGCGAGCCAAACGTTCTCGCCCAACATCAATGTCTGACCTCACAAATGCACTTCCAGAACAATGTTTGTAAAGTACCATAAACACACACCTAAACCTAAACCTTGTGGATTTCTTTCAAAGTAGATTTGAAGCTGTTACAGCTACAAGTTGTGTCTCCAGTCCATATAGCCTTGTAGATTAAAATATGAATGTCACCTAAATTCATATGTTTGTGAATAAAGACAAACAATTTTTTTTTTTTTTACTATATATGCTTTTTTTTTTTTACCATGAATGTCTTTCCAAAAAATTATTTACACTTATATTTTTTGGAAAACTTGGATTTGTTAGATGAACAAATTATGCAGAGCTATAATTTGGATTCCCTAACCATGCACATAAAAGTAAGCCATGATTGCTAAAAAATGTCTGTGCAAACCAGAGTATTTACTGATTAAAAGTAGATTATTTGCAGATTAGTGATTAATCATAATTTTAGATACCCACAATGCTACACTGATTTAGAACAATATGATTTTTTTCCCCAAGACATTGAAAAGAGGCAAATTTAGATGTCAGATTTATAATGTTAAATGTATCTTGAACTGGATGAATGATTTTTCTGAGTTTGAGTGAGGAATATATGTCACTGAACCTTCATTATCAGTAATGCGAAATATGCACACTTGAATAGTAAATCTAATCTCATTAGTCCAAGGATGAGTAACATCATCAACACTGAAAGGTTATTTTAATCTTAAATTAGTCAGAAAATTAACTCCTGGAACGAATAAGACAACACAAAAACTGTGTTGATAGTGCAGTACGTTCAAATTTATCTATGTATGTCAACCTTCAGTGAATGTTGTATGAAATAGCAAACAAACATGAAGCTGTTCCTCCATCTAATGTTGGACTTTTTGATGTAACCATCAAGATTTATTTCCCCTTTCTTATCTTGAACTCCTGTTCCCCTTGCTGATCCTGTGCTGGTCATTTTCCATTTCTCTCCACCAGTCCTGTCGTGTGTACTTGCCGCTCGCAGTCTTTGCCATTTACACTCTCAGAGGGGGTCAGCCTGCACATAGGAAGCTTAATTAGTGTTGGTACAAATCACTGTAGTGGCTGACAACTTGTGTGTGTGTGTGTATGTGGGTGTGTATGTGTGTGTGTCAACAGCAGCCATCTTTCAGCGAGCAGAAGAAGAAAACCTCCAACCTTGAGGCCTATGTCAGATGGTTCAACAGACTGTGTTACCTGGTAGCAACAGAAATCTGCATGGTGAGGGAGAATGATGTCAATTCCCTATTCTGTCACTAGAGTTTAGAGAAAATACCACTTAATGTTTTACTGTTCTGATGAGGAGTATTATTTCTATAAATGTAAGTAGTTGTATTATTTGAAGATAATGTCAGAATACTCATGTTTATCCTAAAAATTTGCTAAATTTTTCTCAATTTTCTTGAATATTTAAATAACCAAACCAATGGAGCATTACTGCCCCCTTGTGGATGCTTTACATAACTACAATATTCTGTGTCAGAAAACGTTAATATACACTTCAAGCAAAATTGAGAAAGTTTAAAGGAAAACAAATGTATGTTGTAAACTTCTTTCAGCCAGCCAAGAAGAAGCAGAGAGCCACAGTGATTGAGTTCTTCATTGATGTGGCCAGAGAGTGTTTCAACATTGGCAACTTTAACTCCCTGATGGCGATCATCTGTGAGTTCCCGGTTTTACAGTGCATTCATTCAGTGCGATGCAAAGGTTTTAGCTTGGCCTGTAAACAAAAAAAAAATGCTTGTCCCTCAAAACTGTCTTCGGCAACTTTGGTTTGACAGCAGAGACTGACTAAGCCAACTGCACACCTATGTGTTTCAGGGTGAATTCTCACCGAGGTGTGAAATTCATGACCATTCATCCCTGTTTGTTATCACTGGTGGACCACATATTTGACTATAATCCTGTACTTATAAGTATTTATGCTAGAATATTGATTTGATTTCCATTTTACTTTTGTTTGCTCACTTTGGATTTTGTGAATTGTTCACATGGACAGTTATGTTGCTTACTATCCTTGATTTTTAGATAGTAAAATTTATTTTCTCTGCAGCTGGTATGAACATGACCCCCGTGTCACGACTGAAGAAGACTTGGAGCAAAACCAAAACTGCCAAATTTTTTATTCTTGAGGTAAGCCGAGATCCTTTCACAGACCTCTTAAAATAAGCAGGTACTACCTTCAAGCTGACTGTTTTGTTGCCATTCCTTTTTGCAGCATCAGATGGATCCCACAGGAAACTTTTATAACTACAGGACCGCCCTGAGGGGAGCTGCCCATCGCTCTCAGACTGCCAACAGTAACAGAGAAAGGGTGAGGCATCAGCATGGCTGCTCATATTCAGAAGGTTTCATTGCTTTGGTCATGAATTAATCGTACTATAAACTGTGTTCTCGTCTTCGTCCTCCTCAGATTGTGATTCCCTTCTTCAGTCTCCTGATTAAAGACATCTACTTCCTGAATGAAGGCTGCGCTAACCGACTGCCCAATGGCCACGTCAACTTCGAGGTGAGCGTTTTCCCCACCCGACATTTTTCATTCGATTTCTTCCATGTGACTCAATATTTCTGGTTGATTGGTTTGCTGTTTAGAAATTTGTGGAGTTGGCTCGACAAGTTGGAGAGTTTATGACATGGAAACAGGTGGAGTGTCCGTTTGAGGAGGATCGCGCCATCCTGCACTACCTGCACACCGCTCCCATCTTCAGCGAGGACGGTGAGAAACATTTCATTTACGCAAGCCGACAGCCCTATTTTCCCATGCTCTCTTTAAGGCATGAGAATAAAAGAGAAATTTGATTAAAACTCTGAGACCTGTATCATTTCTTGACTGACATTTATTTGTCGCTATTGTAATATCCCATTGTTCTGTTGGTAATACTTTATTTGAAGGGGTGCGCATAAGACTGAAATGACACTTTCATAAACATGACATAATGTTTGTTATAAAGATGAAGGCGGCTTCATAATAATAGTTTACAACTGTTGTCATGAAATGTCATTCGGTAAATAATGACACTTTTAATGCAACGTTTCATTAAAACGTTGCATTAAAAAGACCATTAAAATTGTCAACATTTAATTAAAAATGCAATTATTTACCGAATAATGCAAAGTTTATAATTTTATTGGACTTTTAATGCAACTTTTAGTGAAACTTTGTATTAAAAGTGTCATTATTTACCGAAAGACACTTCATGACACCAGTTGTAAATGTTAGTCTTTATAACAGGTGTTATGTCATATTTATGACAGTGTCATGCCAGTCTTATGCACACCCCTTCAGATAAAAAGTTACTGTTCTGTTAAATGGTTGCTAACACTTTTATCGAGTTAAAATAATAAAAATGTATGTTGTTTTTTTCTTCTTGATATACAGCATAAACAAAATAACAAAATCGAGTGCTAAAAAATCCAAGAAGCAGAAAGTTTAAAGGATCTCCTTACATTCTACATTTTATGTCAACAAATACTAAAATATGGTGTAATTTGTATTTCAGAGCTAAAAAGATTAACACGCTAGCTCTCTGAACATTAAAATGTTCTTTAAAAATGCAGCTTGCAAACTGAGTTCCTTGGCTGCATAGTTTTTTGTTTGTTTTTTTATTTAACTCAATAATGCTCTAAATACATTTCTTTATCTTCTTTCCCCTCCCCAGGACTCTACCTTGCATCATATGAAAGTGAAAGTCCTGAGAACCAGGTGGAGAAGGACAGGTGGAAAGCACTCAGGTGGGAAACTGCTTAAACAAACCTACGTATCGCTTTTCTTGTCCTACTGACACCTCAGCTCAACGCACTGTTGCTTATGATCCACACTAACCCAACCTGAGTCACAAACAATTCACACAACTGTAGGTAACTTGATGTTTAGAGCCTTGAGCAGGAGCACATGGACATATAACAACAGAGGCAGCTGGAATCAAACCTACAACTTTATCATTGCAGCCGAGAAGGGTTAGGAAATCTTTAGATGTGTCCCTCGTTCAACACACATGATTCGAATGGTTAAATTTCCTCCTCTGGAAATTTGCAGTCAAGTTCTCCAGATTCATTCTAATAACTTAATTGATTGATGTTGATGCAAAAACAATGGCCCAGAAGAGATAACTGGGTGATTAAGAGGCTTCAGAAGCACTAGATGACATGCAGAAGAGATCATGCAGTCATATGAATCAGGTGTGGTTGAACAGAGACGTATCAAAAACATTTAGGACAGGGTGCTTTATGACCGGAGTTGGGAACCACTGGTCTAGACTGTAGAACATGATTTGCCTTGACGTGTATAAACACATTAGGCCAAAATGTATTACATACTGGCAGAAAGAGGTGCAGAAATATTGCATGCGGGATTTTTGAAATGGTGTAAAGTTCTAACACTAGCATACAATTAATCATGCCTTAATATAAATGGCAACTAGAATAACCACCGAAACATTTTAGTAATTTTGCCAAAACAAAATTAGCAATATTGATGAACAAAACAGGGTAAAATAAAGAGTAATTTCTCTCAGATGGAAGTTAGCACTACAACAGAGGCTTAATGTCCTATAGATGACATACTGTATGGCACAAATTATTCTTACCACAAGCAGATTTAGATTTAAAGTAATCCTTTAAATTTACCAGCATGGTAAACCCCAGCAAATAAAAATTATTCTAAGGTTTCATAATCTTCTTTTGTCTCCTCAGGTCAAATGTTCTGGCAAAGACATGAGGCGGGGTGGGATCTAACACTCCCACCACCAGACGAGGAGGTGTGTGTGTTCTCTTTGCACTAAACTGGACTGTGAAGGAACCTGAAGCTGGTACTTTGGTGTTTTACTACAAAGAAACTGCATCAAGAGCAAAAAAAAAAAAAAAAAAACAAACAAACAAAAAAAAGGAAACAAGCATGATGAACAGGATTCATCGAGAAGAAAAAAAAATGAAAATGTTCAGAAAGTAAAAAACGAAACGTTAAGCTATGAAAACTGGAATAAACTTTCTCCTTTCGGACACTAGCTAGAAGCTCTGGTACGTCGGAGAGGGACACCGCGTCTCCTCCCTCCTTCCCTTTATGTGTGTTTACTCTGTGGAGAAGTTTACTACTTTAGAGACTACAATTACAGGGAAAATCACTTTATAGTAATTCCTACTGATGCCGTCTCGTGTACTTTTCTCTGCTCTCACTTTCTTTCTCCATTTCCTCCTTTTATTCGAAGCCTGTTTAAGTATTTAACTTTTATCTGTAAAGTACTGTAACAAAACAGAAAGCGATGTAATGGGCGCTGGCTAGCCCTTTTTCACACTTAAAAAACCCAACTGAGGTGAAAATGAACAAAACATCATGGCTGTGGAAAGCTGTGTTTCATGTGTTCACGTCTGTTGCACTGGAATGACTGGAGACCATGTTTCATCCTGTTATTTTTATTTATTTTGTTTTAGGGAACAAACTGGGCGGGGAGGATGAGCCTTTTAAAGTGTTTACTCTTTTTAAATGTATTGTGCCATTAATATCCTCAGAAACCTACTGTAATAGTGCAACTGCAGAAGTTATAGGTCAGCTGTAGAGACTGTGTACAGATGATAGTTCGGCCCTCATCTTTCTGCTCCTCAGGAAGTTCTCTCTGACTGATGTTCAGTTGTCTCATATATTTATTGGAGGCCTCTGTGTTGACAGATGTAAAGTTTTTATTGTGACTTTTCCTTTACAGAACATGAAGTACGATGGCATGCTAAGTCAGGTGGATTCGCAGGGGCATTAGTGTTTAAAAAATAAAAAAAGTACTTTACAGTGAAAATGCACTGTTGCATTAAAGAGAAGGATAATGTACTTGTTCCATATGAGTCACTGCTTATCATGACAATTTATTTGACTTGAAGTGTTTTTTTATTATTAATTATTATTATTATTATTATTGTTGTTGTTTGTGAAATTGTGAATTTGGGAATTTTGCTGCGAGGAAAGGAGTGGGTGCACTGTAATTATTGGCTTGATTTAGTTTGTTATTGATTGATGTCAGTGTTTTCCCTGAAAAGCGCCTTTGCCATGTCTGTAACAAACTGGTTTAGCTCCTCCTAACTTATTTCTCATCTAATAACCTTTTCCTGTAACCTTCTCCCCAATAAGCTTGTAGAAAGACAAGGGTGTGATGTCAAACCTACCATCCATGGTGATTTAAATAAATCCTTTTACTGTGCTGTTAAACATGTATTAAATGACAATCACCTACAGTACCTGCCATCAGTTTTAATCTTTGTAAGCGTCATCAGACTGCCAACTTCATCAGGTTTTATTTGTCGCATAAATACAGTATGTGAGCGTTCAGGAGTTGTCCTTCTTGGTGCAGGGACACCTTTGGCTTTGACATCAGTGCAGAATTTGTGACCGGTTCCTAAAAAGCCTTTAATAAAAGTAAATACCTACTCTTCCCTGTGTCGTGTGGTCTGATTTAGATGTAGATAGTTTGTTTGAGCTAAAATACACATTCAAAATAATAATAGTTGTTACAGTCAATCAACACTCCAACGACAATGAAATTCAAAATTAAGTCAAATAGAAATAATTAATATGTTGTGTAGATTGCAAAGGTGTTTGCTGAAGTAATTCAGCTTATATGTGCCTATCCTTACTTGTCAATTTCCACTCTTAATTGCTTAAGTACAACAAATATTAACATGATACACAAAATCATTAATCATTTATTTTATTTTGGACACAATAGATGATCCATATCAAAATGGAGAACAGCAACATATGGACAGTAAAACACAATCTATGTGCATTAAACTATATTTTTCTTCACTGTCACAGTCTTAAAAAAACAAAACTTAACAACTTTGTGTGACTCTGGTAATCTGTCATAAGCATTATCAGAATTTCCTGGAGTTTGTTTGTTATAGGGAGGTTAATTTCAGTTTTATGATGTGACAAAATGATTTCAGTCAATGCTGTGATAAATGCTGTGTCATTTTATTTTCTGGGAAGCACCCAGAGGTAAATCCGATTTTCATCAGTATATAATGAGGTGGTTATTCTCAGTCCAGTCTTTCACCCCTGCAGTTCTTCCTCCTTGCTGAAGGTTATCTGGGCCAGCTTGGCGTAACTTTGGAAATGCCTGGAGCCCAGGTAGGCGCCAAAGAAAGCCTGTAGCAGAAAAACTGCTCTCATCTTGTTAAAGACGGGTCTGGAGACTTCCACACAGTACCGCAGCATCGTGCCCTTCTCTGGCATCGGAGCCGAGCTGTATCTGGATGCCAGGCCGAAATTCAACGGCAACGCCAGCAGCATCGGGTAGACTCCACCAGCGACCACCCCGACCAGCGCGCCTCTGATCAGGGAGCAGGTGGGGCAGTTCAGGTCCCCGGACAGCAGCGGCTGCGACACCACGGCGTTGTACAGGGCGGTGGTGGAAAGGAAGGGCAGCACGGCCATGGGCAGGTTGGAGGCGATGCGCGCCGCTTGGACGTTCAGAGCCCTCCGGTACAGGCTGTTGGCGATCAGCCCCGCAAACCCGGCGTTCCCCCCCAGGTACAGAGGTCCGTAGGTGAATAGCTTCTGATCAGAGTCAGACAGCTTCTCAAAGTTCTTCAACAGCATCTCGGCGATCACCGCCCTGGACAACCCCGGTCCGCTCTGCTGCTCGGCGTGTTCAGACATTGTCCTCTCAATGAAAGCCGCGACAAACCTGTTCTAATAACAGAAATCTTTGACGAACTCCACTATAGAAATGTTAACAGGTTAAAGATAGGGCGCAGACATATTGTACCCACAATTCCCTGTTCAGGCAACGTGGGTTTTTTTGACCCTGCGCGCAGCCTGGCAGGCTTGTTTACAGTAATTTTACGACGACGACGAACTTCCTACTATGTTATGTTTTCTTTTTATGATTAAAGAGTGTGTGGAACATGACTGTAATGTGGAAAAGACAATAAAAGATTATTCGATTTCAGACAAAACCGTGACGTATATTCACATAGTTGTGAAAGTTGTTACAGAAGCATATTGTCGCATAAGAAAATATTTTGAATTACAGTAAAAAATGCTCATGGGGACTCATCATTAAAAACACAGCAAGTATAGAAGGGTGATAACAGATCCCTTTTTGTAGGCTTTAAAAACTTGTTATAATTCTGTATGTGTATTTGTGAATTCCTCTTATGAGAAATAGTAAATGAGTTTAAATGGGTTGTTTTTCTGCGACTTTGTTTTTAGGAGTCGCCCATAAATATTTTATAGAGTTCAACTCAGGCTTACTTCAGAAGCATAATCTCTATCCGCTTTATCCATTCCAAACCCATATTTGTATGAGCCCTGTTACAGATTTAATCTGTTTACTTTTCTGTTATTTTTAAGTGTTTCAGATTGTCAGATAAATACTAAAAGGAGACAAAGACAGCAGTGATAAAGTAAAATTTAACTTTAGCTAAGAGAACAAAACGTTTAGCTATAACTATGATGTTATAGCTAAACTTTAAAGTTAAAGTCTGTTAACTTTAGGAAGAATAGGAGGAAGGTTTCACAATATCACATGGACTTTCCATGTTCTCTTCTCATTATCTCTACCCTCTCTTTGTCCTTGTCTCTTTCTGTTTATGACTTCTTCCCTTAGGCGACAGATATGCCTGTCAAGATAAATGAGCTGTTTAAAATTGCTCCATGAAGTGAAAGGTGCTATTTTAAAGCATAAATGAATGAATATTTTAAAACATAATTTTTTTCTTGAGTCTTTTCATAAATCTCTTATTCTTTCTTCATGTGTTTTGTAGTCAGTGTGTAAGAAAAGGCTATTTAAGAGTTTTATCATAATATTAATAATTTTAGGATGAAATCCGGGCAGAAAATCCGCTTTCTGTTCAACCAAAACCGAGAATATAATGGAAGCACAAAAACTTTACTCAGACGTGAACGTGACTGTGCTCAAAAATGGGTGTTCATGGGTAAAATGTGTAAATACAATAACTTTTAGCCACTTATTTGTTCAGAACTCTACTTCCCATAAGGCACTGCGGTGGGCGGGTGTTATGTGTCTTACGTCAAGGATATTTGGTGAAGAAGAAAGTTCCATCAGTTTCTACGGAAAGTCGCCATCTTTGAGGACTGGAAGTCGCGGACGTTTTTCCAGATTCTTCGCTCGTAATCCTTATCCAACTGACATTGACTTTCACTCAAACCTCACAGCTATAAATAAAGGTAATATATTATCTACAAGCGGTGATTAGACGCGTTTTACCACACATTTAAAGTCAAATTTCGACCGTTAGGTTTTTGTAAAATTCAACGCCTCGCTAACATGGCTGATTTTCTGCGGTTACATAACCGTCGTTCTTTGTTACGACGTTTTAATGTATTTTAAAACTAATCGTTTTAATTTGCAAAATTATTGTGCAAATTAAGGGGAGTATAGTTAACACTTTGGAGGGTGAATATATTATAATTTTCTTTATTTTTTGTGGTATTTTCCGTTGTACGATCTACTGACGGAAAGGTACTGCTCCAACAAAAGGCTGTAGTAGGCCGTCGTTGATTTAGTTATTTTATGAAAATATATGTTTAATCGGGTTAGTATTGAATTGCATAGTTGCTTTTGTTGAAGCCTTGCAAGGAAAGATTTTTTTTTAAATACAAACAAACACTTCTCGGCATTATAAATGTAATGTTGAGGTCACGTCAGTTGACACCGCCTTTACTGCCAAGGCCTAAACATATTTTTGCAGTCGTAAACAATTTCACGGTTAACCTTTTCACTCTTTATACTAGAATACGATCATTGAGGATTGTATCAGCGACGATGCTGTTTGTGAAATTGTAATGTTGGAAGTTTTTGTGTTTTTTCAGATTAGTTTTGGCTACTTCACCATTACGTCATATATATATATATATATATATATATATATATATATATATATATAAGCACGGTATAAGCATGGTAGTTTTTGCATGCTTATTCAGTTTTTGCACTGAACCCCATTAGGCTGGTGTTCAGTGCAGTGCAACTCACCCATTTAAAAGCAAAACTGCAAGTCCCCCCTGCTGTTGAAGCCACAGTAGGACTTCCTTTATGAAAATACCAAAAGGTTGAGTTGCAAAGACTTGTCTGTTGCAATTTGCATTAATTCATTCTAATTTTGGACACCGAAGTTATGTTTATTTGGTCTTTTAATAATTTGTGGGACTATTGTTTTTTTCTAATTTTTCCTGCTTTATGTGCAGTTCAACCTCCTGATATTAAATAGCGATAAAGTTGTAACACACAAAGGATAAATGAATTCCAGATTATCTAACTTTGTACATTTTGTTTCCATATTCCCCAGATGCGTCACTCAAAGCGAATGCGCTCCCCAGGCGTCTGGCTAGACGAGTATGGCTGGGAAGAAAGAATGGAGTGTCGCAAACGCAGGAAACGAGATTCACCTAGCAGTGACAGAGAGAATAGATCCAGAAGATCTCCTCGTTACAACAAGACATATGACGGGTAAATATCTCTGTGATTAAAGTCATCTTAGGATCAGTTGACAGGTATAGTCTCAGCAGACATCTTGAATTTAATAAAATAAAAATCCCACAACATTGTGGTTCATTTTACTACTGGTATGTTGCATCTCAGTACTGCAATAAACAAGCTACTGATGAAGCAATTTCAGCTGAAACAAATTTGTGTTCATAAGTGCTTGTAAAATAGGCAGTAGAGCCCAAATGAATATTCACACGTCTAATAAGCTTGAAATACTTGTTTCCTTTTCCAAGAACTGTCTTATTTATTTGTCTCCTCTTACAAAGTCACATTGGCCAGAGTTGATAATCCACATTTCAATTTACTGTCAACACAGATGGCTAAGCAGTTCTTTGTATGAACGCCTGAGGGCAGTATTGGCTTTATGAAATGGAACAGAAAACCTATTAAATCACTTTTTTTTTAACTGGCAAATGGTGCTGTATATTAGCAAGTCTTTCAGACTAATTCTAATTTTAAAGTAGCTGATGCAGATGAAACCACTTACTCATGTTAAAACACTATGCCATTAAGATGATTCAACTTACACACACACACAGACAGATAAAATTTTAGGAGAATTTTAAAGTCCTGAAATTATAGCCTGCAATATTGTTGGTGGAAATCTATTATTGGTCTTAAAGTATATATTGATATTTAGTGTAACAGGGTAGTATCGATTCATTAAGTAAACCCCTCTGCGGTTTCCGTGTAGTAATGCAGATCTTTTCATAGACGTATGTTCAGACGTAGGTTCATATAGTTGCATCAGATGTTTCCTGATCCACTCTAATTTTAATTCTGTAGAGAGGCAGACTTCTTCTTGGCAGACAACTGATACCAACTGGGTGCTAAGTCACCATGACTTTCTTGGTCTTTTTAGGGTGTGAACATGGCAGGCAGGGTTGAGTTTGTGCCAAGTTTTTAGAAATGCATTTGATGTCCTAGAATAAGGTGAAATTAAATACCAAAGTTTTGTGTAAGAAAAAGGCTAAGCAGATTTAAATTTGCTGCTATGCTTGATCAGCAGTTTTGTATTTGCAGATATGGGCTCACTAAAGTGTTTACCTCCCCGAGTACCAGATAAAGCGCAGATTATATTACGCACCATCAACTTTCAATGCCTAACACTAAATATTTTTGGGGAGTGCAGGCTAAGTATGAGTATTTGCCTAAACGTGTGAAGTTACATATTGGCCTTAGGACCCGTTGCGCGACTATTTCTGCCGCGTTAATCTCTTTATAAACTGGATGTTGGAACTGAGCTACTCATTGAATTAGATTCAGGGTAGTTGGTTGCTGTAAATCAGCACGTTGCTATTAACAAATGTTACATAAAAAGTTCAGGGATAGGGTGTCAGGCAGGAGGCTGACCATTAGCACCATCACATCCAGTCTTGATTTTAGTGCTCGATCTGTCAAGAACCTGACCTGTACCTGCCTTGACTTGCCTTTTCAAGTGGTTGTTTTGTATTGATACTAATCATTTATTTTATTTTAGGCATTACTTGGAGGCCCGCAGTCTAAACCAGAGGCTGGATTCTCAGGAGAAATATACCTGTGAACACAGTCTGGATGTGGCCTGCAACGATGACAGTTATGATGACGCCTACAAGGACAGAGATCTTGACTGGCACCACTACAGCAAGTCCTCTGGGCGTAGTGGTCGCAGCAGGCGAAGCAGTCGCAGGCACAGAGACAGAAGGCACAGACGCAGCCATTCTCGGCACAGGTCCTCCTCGGTACGGGAAACTCCTTCTCCCTCCTTCTATTTCTCCAGATTGAATGGCTCATTATCATGGGTGTTTAGCCAATGCTTAAATACCCGTCTCTTTGTTTCTTTATAGTTGTCATACCCTTCACAGTTTAGTATGATTTAGATAAATGTCATGTAAAATATTTTTGGGTTCAGAAAGGGTTTTGTGAGTGTTTAGAAAAAGAAAAAGTGGACCCAGTATCTTTGAGTTGATCCTTGTGGTCAGTCATGGGTCATGATTGTAGATCATTTAAACTGTTTGATAGATTGCAAAAGAACTTCATGTACATTAAGTTTAATCAATCAAGTTGAAGTGTTTCTGTACTTCTGAGAAAATCTCTCATCTGAAAATCTTGTTGCCATGTTGTTTTTCTTCTGTAACACACACCATGTGGTGGCCGCCGCCCATTTTCTCTGACGGGGCTGAATTTGAATTTGCTGCTCCGCCCATTCGTCTGGTGGTGTTACTGAACGGCCTGAATCTGTCCACCCCTTCACCTCCCCCCTTGGCCTGGTTGAATGAATGACGATGTCGCGTTGTGGTGGCCGGGTGCTGGCTGATGGGTTATTGGTGTGATGGCGGATTACGGCGGTTCCGGTGCAGAGGAGGAGCCATCAGCGCAGGAGCAGGAAAAGATCCAGGAGTGTTGAGGATGATGACGAGGGTCACCTCATCTATCACAATGGAGACATGCTGAAAGCGAGATGTATAGAATATACACTTTTTTTTCCTACTGTTGATCACACTTTGTCTCTCTCACTCTGGTTTTCTGGATATTTTCAAACATTAGTTTAGAGACAGATATTTGGCCCAGTACAGTTAAACTATATTTCTTGTCATTTTAATTTATTTAATGGTGAATTTGCCAGTTAAAATTTTAAGCAACAAGTTGTTTGCCAGATTTCAGAATCCTGTTTGTAATTGTCTAGCTAGAAAGAAATGTAATATGATGAAAGGCGGTGATTGTTTTTCACTTTGTCAGTGCTGTTTGTCTAATTTCTCCTCTGTATTTCCCATAGATGAGATTCTGTGTACTCTAGGAGAGGGTGCCTTTGGAAAAGTTGTCGAGTGCATTGATCATGACAAGTAAGTTCAAAACCCCATGGTTTTGATAAAACCCTTAAAATGTTTTGCTATTCTAATCTAAAAATTTTAATGAATTTCAGTCATGGGGCTCGAGTGGCTCTGAAGATTATTAAAAATATAGACCGCTACAGAGAGGCAGCTATGTCTGAAGTAGAGGTTCTTAAACACCTGAACACCCTCGATGCTGACCGAAGATAGTAAGTTCTGTCATTATGGCAGAGATGCACCAATGACACTTTTTGATGTCTTTTTTTTCTTCCTATAACATTAAATAATTAAATATTTCTATCTCAAAAGATTTATCAACTTCCATCTCTGCCTCACTGTCAGCAAAATAAATAGCAAAAAAAAACTAGTTTTTGCAAAGCAGCTTTTCTAACTTTATTCTTGTCTTTCATTCTCTCAAGTTCCTGTGTCCATATGCTGGACTGGTTTGACTACCACGGTCACGTTTGTATCTCTTTTGAGCTGCTTGGCCTCAGCACATATGATTTCTTGAAGGAGAACAACTTCCAGCCTTTTCCTGTTAAACAAATCAGGCATATGGCTTACCAGATCATTCGAGCTGTGAAATGTAAGTAGCATTCACTGTTTGTGCACACAACATGCATTTGCTGTGAAATGGTTACATTGACTATAATTTCTTCACTTTTTTTTGTCTTGCAGTTTTGCATAAGAACAAACTGACTCACACAGATCTGAAGCCTGAAAACATTCTACTGATAGATTCAGACTATGACATGGAATACAACCGTGAAAAGGTAAATTGATCATAGTTATGCCTGGTAAAGATGGACAACTTAAATGTTGAGATAGAAATCAAGTTTGTTCAATGTTTGTTCTCAGAGACGAGATGAACGAACACTCAAGAACCCTGATGTGAAAATTGTAGACTTTGGGAATGCCACCTATGATCATGAGCACCACACCTCTGTAGTTTCAACTCGTCACTATCGTGCTCCGGAAGTTATTTTAGGTGAGTGTTTTATTATTATTGCACAAAAGGTTTAGACAGATCTATCTGGTTTCTTACTTGGTTTGTGATGTTTTTCAGACTTGGGCTGGGACCATTCCTGTGATGTCTGGAGTATTGGCTGTATTCTCATTGAGTATTATCTTGGAACAACCCTCTTCCAGGTAGATGGTGGTAGAGAGCAGAAATACGCATTCTTGAATGTTACAGTATTTGATAGTGTTTACTTTGTCTTCCCATTTAGACACATGACAGTAAAGAGCATCTTGCTATGATGGAGAGAGTCCTGGGTCCGATCCCTACAAACCTCCTGGAGAAAACCAAGTAAGCATTCATTTATAGTTCTAACAATAAATATTTGGATTGTGAAACAGGAAGATCAAAAATACTTCCTGTTTCTGCAACTCATTTACAATATTTACTGCAAAAAATTTTCAGTACAGTACTACATGATTATTCTGGCAAAAAGCACCTAAAATATTATTCTTAGTCAAAAGGAAAGTATTACAATTGGTTTTTATTGAGCACAAACTCTTGATCAAAATGGCAGCATTTTGCCTCATCTGTAAAACTGTTTTAGATTTTCACCATTGCTTAAAGGTTGGTTTAATTTGAGAGGATTAAGTGTACTCTTAAATTTTTATGTTCAACTTTTATTCTTTCATTGAATTTTTCACAAGGACTAGAAGTGGCATAGATTAAAGCATGAGACGTTTACTTTAGTCTAAACATTTGCATGTTACATAGGAAACGACGATATGTTCACCGAAACAAGTTGGACTGGGACATTCACAGCTCTGCCGGGAGATACGTCAAGAAACACTGCAAACCCCTCAAGGTACATGCTTAATTGTGGAAATAGAGTTATTTAAATAAATCTAAAACAAAAGCAGCTGGAGGCTTTCCTTCAAGCCGAAATTCAGTTTCACTTCCTCATTTTGTTATTGTAGTAGAAGTAACCATTTTCAAACTCCTTCTCCACAGCATTACATCGTATCTAGAAGTGAAGACCACCGGCTGCTCTTTGATCTGATAGAGAAGATGATGGAATATGACCCATCGAAGCGCCTCAGCCTGGAGCAGGCACTTCGACATCCCTTCTTCGACTGCTACTACAAGAGCAGCAGTAGCCGGAAGAGTGGCAGCCGAGGCAGCAGCACCAGGAGCTCCAGCAGCAGCAGTGGCGGTAGCAAATGAGGCTGAACCTCTCAATATGTAGACCTACCTGTTACCGTAACATGTATGATGGTTCAATCAGCCTCTATATTCTGACTCTCCAGGAGAGACGAACTCTTGACTGCATCAGTCACTGCCCTGCTTTGCTGTCTTGTCCATTAAACTGCTGTTTGGTCTCACTCATTAAGTTCTTATTACTTTTGCCATTTAGATGTCAATTTCAACCATTTGTTTTTTGTTTATTTAAATTGTAATAATTACACTTATACCAGTTGAACCTCTTTAAATTATGAGTTTTTTTGTTTGCATATTTAATTGACATGGGTAAAAGACTAATTCTTGCTTAACAGTGCTTTCTTTTGGATTGTTGATGTATAAACTACATTGCAGGGTGAAAACTTGTACATAGTCTTTGTTTCCATTGATTGGTTATGTATTTTTTGCATTATATGTCTCAATAAACGTGACTAGAAAGAACTAACAAATGCGTGTTTTCATTATAAGCAGTACCTTTAGTAATCCACATGATGGCGGCATGGAGCCTTTTTCTATAAAGACAATCACCTGAATTAAATCACATTATCAGAATTCCCATCAAGGACGAATTTTGTTTAACAAAAAAAAAAAAAGCTGCAGATTTTGGAAAATTAGGTAATGCTTTCTACCAAAACATGGATTTTTCTGTGGGCAGGTTCGACCTTAACTGAATATTATAAGCTTGGTACTGACCTGTATCAACAACAGTAAATAAAAGCATTAATTCAAAGAGTTTTAATTCTTCCGTGGAGAGATTCACTAGTAAATCAGTCTCGGGAGAGTCAGCGCATAATGAGCTGTGCGTCCTCAGTGGGACCCGTTTGTTCTGCGGGTCATTCTCACACCCAGTTGTCAATCTGCAGCCTCCCACGTGGTCAGGCAGGGCGGCGGAGCCACACCAGTTTAACGCGCAACTTTTAGAAAGGAACGCATCTGATCCAGTCCTATCCCTGCAGAAAGCTCCGATGTGAGTCTTTTCTGGTTGGTCTCCGTCTTGCTCCCATCTACCCGAGGTTCAAACTCTGCGCGCACTGCTGCTTACCTCTGACTCCAGGACAAATTTAGGATTGCGCTTTGAAGCCTGAGCCCACTGTGCTGCTGCCTGGTGTTGTTACTGAGTAAGGAGCGCTGCTTACTTACTTCACCGAACTTTATTGCAACTTGTTGACAGGACTGCATCAACAAAAGGAAGGGATTTCGGCTTGGTTCTGGTCACTGTTTGAGAGGTTTTTCCAAGCATGGAGACGGCCAGCAGCGGGTCCAACGGGGAAAGCAAGCCGGTGTGTCAGTGTGCCACCAAGTCCGGAGACCAGCGCTGGCTGCCCGGCTTTCCCATCGCTCTCTGCCTGCTCATGTCTCTGAGCTCAGTTACCGTGTGTCTTCTGATGAGCTTCAGGACCCACCGGCTGGAGAACTGGCTGTACATGGAGATGGACAAGGCGTCCATCCTGCAGGCTCCGCAGAGGTCTTTCATATATGAGGATGGGACTCTCGTTTCAGAGCTCAGCGCCCCAGTGGGAAAGCTTGTGGAGGAGGTACATGATCAAAATCGATTATTTGTGATAAAGAAATATGTGGTGGTTGGGAATATTTCCTGGTCTGTGCCATTAGGGATTGAAGGAGGACATAGCAAGACTCCCCAATAAATTATAGATGGACAAATCAATCAGTCATATGTGGGAATACATCGGTTTTATCTTGATCGGCTCTGATGATCATCAATACAGAAAAAATGGATCTTTTTAGACTCTATCTATCAAATCATCAAACATTTTTCCACCTTTTTTCTGTTTTTTTAAACACAACCAACAACACACACTATGGCATTTTTATGAGTTGAATAAAGGACATGGAGTCATGAGACTTTTCTGAACAGATCGGTGTAATCCTGTAATTCCTTGTTTTGTGATTGATTTAAAATATATATTTCTATCAAAACTCACATAGCACATACTTTTCCCTCTTAAAAAAAACAAACACAATTTGAATCTTCCAGTCAGACCTCAAAGAAAACCAGAAATTGGTGTCCACTAGGAAAAGCCTGATCAGTGCATTTGTACAAGCAGCTGTAGTAGACATCAACCTTAAATGACACCAAGTTTAAATGTCTTCATTTAAGCTTACTAAGGACTGTATGTGAAAGACAGGGAGCTTGCAACATTATAAACCATCCTATGGCTATGCAAATAAAAGTTTAATTGTTAGAAATATTCTGTTTCTTACTCTGCTTTGTGTATTTTCAGAAAGTGGCAGCTCTGATGCCGAAATTGCGGACCGCTAGGGAAGTCGGCCAAGAGTGCTCCTGTCCTCCAGGTACCTGCATCTGTTTTATTTTTTTCTTTAATATCTACCATTACCAAAACACACAAAACATGCTGAAAGTTAGCCTGTGCAAACAGTTGATCTGCTCCTAAACTGGAGTATTTGTGAAGTTTAAATGAGTTTTCTCAGAACATCACTTTCTGACATTTGGGACGTCCAGCCTGATCCCTCCAGGCTTGTGTCCGTCGGGGGGGCTGACGTTTGCCTCAGGACAGGCTCTGCTGGACTTGTGGTGTTTATTACAGGGGGTTTGTGATAGTTCTCCCGGTGGGGCACGGTGTGTGTTCCACATCATGTTACACACACAGTTCCCTGTAATGCCTGTGGTTTTAAGAAAGATGCTATCTCTCTTATTTGGGATTAAGTTGCTGGTTTGGTGTGATGTACGTGCTGAGAGGTGCCCACACATACGGGTGAGGTCTGAGCTCCTGTTTGAGTGACCTGCTGACCAACTGTGTATTTGATGGTTTACATATTTTACTTGACCTATGGAAGGGGAAGCCGTATAGGCCAAAGCCTTTGCCTTCTTGCAACATTATGTGTGTCTGTATGTGCGTGGTAGTGTGAGAGCGTAAGTGTGTGTTTTATTGAAGCTGACATTCAGACAATCCGGCTTTTTTATTTAGATTTTTAAGACATTTTCTCTGCAAGTTTAGCAAACCTAGCTGGATTAATCATATTTAATTCTGTAGCAGTATTTACAGTCAAAAGGTTATTTCTAAACAAACTAAACTCCGAAAGCTGCATTTGCATCTTGTTGTTGTCAACATTTTTACTTTTACTTTCACAAATTAATTAAAAATAATTCAAATTTAATTGTGATTTTGATGAATCATCATAGTTGATTCATTATATCTTTTCAAGAATCTAAATCCTTAAAAATTCCCCAGAGCATGATTCTGCCACTCACATGCCTCAGTGTTACGTACTGTATCCCGCAAACACCACATGTCAACATGTTTGAGGTTAACTTCAAACAATACTTTTCATGGCTTAATTTCCACAATGTTTTTTGTTTTTTTTCCATTTTCCATAACACATCACAGTTTTTAGATATGTTTAGTTGTTAAATCTATCCCTTTGTGTAGGTCTGCCACATAAAATCATAATAAAAACAATGTAAAGTTTGTGGTTGCAAGATCACAAAATGTACAAATGTTTACTTTACTTTTTTCCTTAAATATATTCTGAGCTGTCATAGAATGTTTTTTGATTAGGTTGACCTTATGTTTCCCCTTTAATTCAGACCCAGTTATTACGTAATATCAATTTGTTTGCTTGACTGTATTTTAATGTTTTCATGAACTGTAGATGAATCAAACGATTTGAACATTGAAATCCAATCTCCTATTTCAACTCTCCGTGAGTCTATTTAAAGTTCTTTCCTCTCAGTTGCTGGTCTGGCGATGTGGTTTCTTTTTGTCTTTAGTAAAACAAAGGACCGTGTTGTTTGCTTCAGCTTTGATGCGAGGGTCTGCTTGTGAACGTTTTTGTTTTTGCCTTTGCAGTCAGATTGCCCAATACATTCTTGTTACCATCTCTACACAAAAAGGATTTGTTGCCAAAGAAAAAAAAAAGTGACACTCTACACACTCGTGTGTGTGCACGATACCTCAGTTACTCAATAATATGCAGGTATTTGAATGTGCCTTGGCTTACATGTCTGCATCCCATCTGCATGCTTGTGAGAAAGTTTACAGTTCATATCACGGAGGCATGCGGGTGCCTGAGTGGCACACATCAGAGCTCTGGACCCTCGGCCTTTGAGGGGGCCGACAGAAGCCTCCCAACACGCCTCTGTAAGAAGAGACCCTCCTCTCCCTTTAGCACCAGCTCCCAGCGTCTGAAACTCGAGCTTTTCCACCTCCGGTATCACCGGCTGAGGTATTTCTGCCTGTCTGACGGAGCGAGAGCCGTGCTGCCACACATCATGAGAGGCATTTCTGCCATTGGAGTTATGCCCGACACTTCAGGGTGCTCAGCTTTCAACGTGCATGAAAAGCTGTACACCAACAGGGGGCAGCATTCCTGCAGCTGATTCTGGGATGATGAGGGATTAAGCTTTTCAAGGATGACTCTGAGAGGCACTTTTGCTCTTGTTAAGAAAAATTCACTTAGAAGGTTAAACTTCTTGGCTAAGAAAAATGGGGAGGCGGCATCATTAGATCCACCACTTTCATCTGAGGAACCTTTTCACCCCTCGCGTCTTCACTTTGTGACACTTTTATGCTCTGAGATACAAGATGGGCAGCAGCTGTTAAGTCTAAGGCAAACTGTCACTGAGAACAACTCTGCTTACAAGCTTCAGGTGTTTGCAGTTAGCACCCAGCCGGTCTCTCTACTGGCTCGCACACACTACACACAGCTTGCCTGCCATACAAACCCTCATTACTTGCACTTGAACACCTCTCTGGTGCCTGTAGTAATTAGAGCCATGTGGAGGCTGTTTGTGTCCTGTGTAGAACAGGGTGTATTGTCATGTTTCTCCAGCTTGCATTTAGAAGCTGTTTAACAAGTCTGATACCAGACCGGGAGGAAGCTACAAAGTAAAGGATCCTCCTTTTACAGCCTCCTCGTAGTGAGGACCTTCACCTTGGTTGCCTTTTGTGTCTGTTTGGACACAACAGCTGGTCACACAAAACAAGCATTTGCATGATCTTTAGAGCCCATCTTTAAATGGTTAGGGCTGAGCTTGTTAAGTGTGTGCTGTGCATCAGTCTTTGGTGGTACATAGAAGGTTATGAGGTTAGGCCTGCTGTTGTGCAATCAGATCACTTTCAATTAGATATGAGGTCATTTGGACTCTAAAGAGGACATGCTTCCAATTTCAGAAGTGTAGACCAATACAAATTAGTGCATAATTGCAGCTTAATTTTTTACAAGTAAAAAGATTAGAAGTGTGTCAGGCAATTGTGTTCAGCTGCCTTATAAAATATTAGTTTCACACTCCAGAATACGGCTGGAAGACTGTTGTTGAAAGCAAAAAGGTTGTGTGTGGTGGAAAACCAATACTGCCCATCACCCTGAAAACACCATACATGTGGGGACGTGTTTCTCTTGAATGGACAGTGAAGCTAGTCAGAATTAATGGGAGGATGAACGGAGCTAATACAGGAAAATACTTGAAGAAAACTTGATAGAGGCTGCAAACGCTTTGAGTTTTAGGTGAAAGTGTTGAACTCATGTGAATGGTGCAGAACAGAGTTCAATTTAGATTCTGTTGCAAGACTTCAAGTTTGTTATTTACAAAAAGAACATTTTGTAAGAACGTTTAACAGGTTTTTAGTACCTCGATAGGCTATTCTGGTAAAGACAAAGTTTGGAAAATAAAATACACAACTGTATGTTAGTCTGTCACATAAAATCTTTGTAAAATACATTGAAATTTGCAGTTCTAATATGAGAAAATGTTGAAAGTTTGAATGCTCTTACAAAAATCTATTTATAGCAACAGAAAATATAGAAAGTACAGCTTTATTTATGTGATGTTGGTGGAGTTGACGGACCTGTCTAGAGATCCATCTTTCACCTTGGAAGCGCAGAGGGAGCCTCAAGTTCTCCGTGTCCTGCATTCCCACCTGAAAAGAAAGGAAAAAGCCTCCTTTCCTTTTTGGGGGAGAGATGAAGCTGTACAATTTGACCGACATCCCCCACGGCAACATTTTGTTTTTAATGCCGTTGTAAATCAGACAGGAAGCTTGCTGCTACCTACAGGAACCTATGGCCACAGGAAGAATACACAGCACATATAAGAACCATTAATGGCCACTCTAAAACAATAACAGCAGGAAATTTGTTTCCCTAAGTGGCCTCGTTTTGGATTTGTTTCACTAAGGCCCGCGGCAAGTTCAGAGCGCCAGACCAGAGCACACACCCAGCTCTGTGTATGAGAATTTTACCTGTGCGTTTGTTTTGATGTCCGCAGGCGCATGTTTAGTGAAGGCTTCGAAAGCGACCGGCTGCGATGTATGAGGTCGGTTATGAAGAGGGTATCCTGTGGCGCAAAATCCAGGTGGCTTTATTGCTTTATGCTGCAGGGGGGAAGGGGATTTCAAACTGGGGAGTTAAATACACAATCTTTAAAAGACAAGCTGCTCTCTACCCTGCTGCTGCAAAAAGTCAAGTTTCTCTGTATGGAAATGTATAAGCCCTGGTTAGAGAAAATGGTTCAAACATTTAGTTTTTTTTAATTTGAGAATTATTTTACCCAATGGTTTGACAGTTTCACTGATTAATTTGTTGCGACTTGATTGACAGACAGTCATCTGTTGGCTCTGTGTTGAATCTTGGCTGAGATTCACAGCTGTTTGAACTTCATCTTCTCAGGTTACACCCACCCCTCAATTTATATGTCTGCACATCTTCTTTCATTACGCTAAGAAGGGAATATAGAAGTGACTGACTCCTCATGATTTCTTATTCTTATTGTGAGGATTGTGGGAGGCTTAAGTGTGCTCAGTTTATTTGTCACAGAAAAGGTGAACACAAACTCTTGGATAGCTGGAATTGTTTTTGCATGAGGCCACTTTTCTGAGGTCTCAGTTTGGGCTTTGAATTTGGATTAAAGAGTGATTTCTGGATAAATAACTGCATTCTTCTGTATAGAGTTTAACAAGTTTACTGCAAATCCATCAATTGCTTATTCTCAGTCAAAAATAATATATAACAGTGTAATGACAATAATAAACCCTCAACATAGCATATTTATTATTCTCAACTCATCATTGGAAGCACTGAGTTTGTTGAGAACTGGTGCTAGTTAAATTATATTGTGTTCATTCTGAGCTAGACATGGATAAATTCAATCCGAGCAAGTGCCAAACAAACCACACTAGAAACCCCCAGACAACTCCCTATTGACAAGACCACAGCAGGTGACAAAGTCAATTTCACCTTGTAAACCTCTGACAGCGACTCACCTCTCTATGCATTATGTTTTTAGAATGTAGCTAAGCAAAGCAATTATTAAAGTAACTAATTAATTTAGAAAAAGAAATTATTTAGTGAAGTCACTGGATTTGTTTCTAGAAGAAGTAAATGGTAATTAGTAGCTGGTTACTATCCTCGGGTAACTTGAGCAACCACAATGACTTTAAATTTTCTAAAACACACTGCTGTTGTCTGTGTTCAAATGACTCGGAAGAGAGCAGCACTTAGAAAACACAGCCTGTGTTTTATGTTGTTCTGCAATGTAAAACATGAGATTGCTATTAAG
This sequence comes from Poeciliopsis retropinna, assembly GCA_010277075.1. Classification (NCBI taxonomy): domain Eukaryota; kingdom Metazoa; phylum Chordata; class Actinopteri; order Cyprinodontiformes; family Poeciliidae; genus Poeciliopsis; species Poeciliopsis retropinna. The sequence continues at coordinate 12,168,680 of VMRM01000015.1, read as the reverse complement.
ATGTGACAACAAAGATTTTCAACGGTGGTTTGAGCACTCACTCTTTCTGAAAATCCATGAAAAGCCCTTAAAAACTCTTCAGGCTGATGAAAAGATGCACATTTGTATATATATTTTTAGGCTGATGCATTTCTCTCAGCATTGCTCTTCTGTCCACTTGACCTCAAAGCCTGTGAGACGTAAATTTCATTATCTGTGCCTGTCCACTTGGACATCTGTGTGCAGTCCAGATTTTTTTTCCCCATGCTGACACCGGGCACCAAAGGTGAAAATAATACTTCAGTCAGATTGTGGCATCAAACAGTTTTAAGAAATCTATTTTTACATCACACAGGCTTTGTGACATAGTGGACAAGTATAAATCAGGTCAGGTAAAGTTTATCTGATAGGCCAGATAAATTAGTTTCATGCATAACTGGCACACAGGGCTGCTGAAATATAATACCTTATCGAAGCAGTTTTTTACGGTTGTGATATTGCAAATATTGTAAATATTGTGATTATGATTGAGATTTAATATTGTGCAGCATTACCTGGCTGATATGAATTTCTGACACTATCATAAATCTCTTGGTGTAAAGAATGACACTATATTTTTGGAGAAATGGTCAAACCTTTGCTTATTTTCTGTCAAATCAAACAGCAAATCTTCCCATAACAAAGAACAACATGAAACATGTTAATTTCCAAAACAATCACATTAGAACACAGAAGTTTTTACTGAAATACTTCAGTGGAACCTCCTTAAGGTGAGCCTATTTGCACCTTTGTGTGTCAGTCCTCTCTTGAAAACCAGTTTTATCAAAATGATGCACATCACCCACTTGCCCAGAAATCCCACTTAGATCCCCTCCCATCCCCCTGTCTCTCATCAGCGTCCTTATTAAAGTTAGCTTTGTGAAACCACAGTGTTTAACAGCAGGGCCGACATTCTTCCTTTCAAAAAATAAACAGCTGGACACAGGCCGGCCAGTCAGCAGCCCATGGAGGCCCAGAAGGACTTCAGGAACTCTGAGATGAGAAAAAGATTGTGTGCCATGCACCAACATGCAAATGATGCAGAACTTGAAAGAACAGCAAGAAGAAACTGTATGAAAAAGAAAAATCCTCCTGTATTTGTAGTTCTGACTCAAAGTAAACATTGCTGGTTACAATTATTAGTTGCAAAACATCATACAAGCTGTCAGAATGAATTCAAGTTATAATAAGCCGGATATTACGTTGAATTGGTAAAAACACATATTGTGGTGGTTTTTTTTAAAAATGATTTTGTATCCATATATTCATATTTAAAAATAAACTATTTAAAAAATAGTCTCTTCAAATAGAACAAATAGTACTGAGCAACAGCTATTTGAGAGACATGTTTATGTTTATGTCATTGTCTTTCCCAGGAAAGTCAGAGATCTCAGGAAGTAACTAGGAATTGGTTTTCCCAACTCCTTATTGTGATGCCAGGACATGGAAACCAGAATTGTTTTTATGCACAATGCCAACATAAACATGGAAAGATGAATATCTAACAAGAGTTAGAAAGTTCACATGTACTGTGTATACATTCACCTCCTCTAATATTTGGTTATATTTTTCTTGTTGAACTAAACTATGGCATTTGGAAGCTATTAGTAAGGTTTAGTGTCATTCTGGCTGCACATTTAACTACTCTTCTTGGTAGAAAGCTCTTCAATGGTTGGTGTCATGCAACTTTTAGAAGTGTCTCTGCTTCAACACACCTGAATCAAATAATTAGGTCGTCAGCAGGACTCTGACGAACTCAGAGGATGTAATTTATTGGACCAGGGAGTTTACTAACAGTTGTAGTAGGACATCGGCCCTTGAGGATTGCACTAGCAGACCCATGGACTAACCTGCTTTATCCATTTCAGAACTAGTTTTGATGTGTCTTCGATCATTGTCCTAATGGGTCATGTCATTCTCCCAGTTTTAACAATTTTACCAGAGGAAATGAAAGGGTAGGATGTTTAGAAAAAACAGTCTCTCTGTTCATAGTGAAGTGAGTTTCAGGTTCCCATGTTCTGAAAGGGTCTGGGTCAACAAAGGAAGCACTTGCTCCAAAATAAACACCTTCAAGCTAAACTGAAGTCTTACAGACAGAGGAAACTCTTAGCCATAATAATAACAAGTCTGGAGGAGCCAGTCAGAATACTTTACCAACTATCAAGCATGGGGGTGGTAGAATCATGCTGTGGGGGCTTTTTCAGACAGTTGGATTGGTATGTTGCTTATGGTTGGATAAAATAATGAAGGAAGTCTACTTCCAGATCTTCAACTTCCCCTCATATCAACAGCTTGGACACAGTTGGGTGTGACGATTGGGCAACTTCAGAACATGTCATCAACTTCGAGCAGAGGTGTACAGTTTATGTTTGAACTTGTCTTTGTAATCATAGCCTTGTGTAACCATGTGTGGATTGAATAATATCATCATTGAAGCTTAAGTGTTTTTTGACGAACAATGAAGATCTTTCTCATGTTTTCATGTCACCTAAAAAAATAAATCAATAATAGCCCCAAATTTGCCAAACGATTCTGAAAGAAGAACTGATCACAATTTGATGGCGAAACGAATGCAACTTTAACATGTGCAATGTAAGTAAAGAGAGTAAATTTAATCAGTGCCATGAAATTGAATTTAATGAACTGCAGCTAAACAAATGTTTACACTCACCATCCAAAATGAGGCACCAGTCACTGTATGTACTCTTTGCATCAAAGTAAAAATGTGATTTATGCGAACATCTGATCTACTGCCTTTCAAACAACAATTTGTCTGACGCTCTTAATTTTCCAAGCACCGATTGTTTTCAATTGACCAGAGGGAGCATCAAAAGCATCACATGGTGCGTGAAAACCACAGGGTTGTAACTCAACATCTCAGCCTTGGATTGATTTAAGAGAACTGCAGCAAAATTATTCCTGCTGTTTCTGGAGCTTTTAACTTGGCAAAGACCCTTTGAAACATTGAAAAGGCAATTTTTCTATCCTTGTTTCTCTTGTCACGGACTTATAATACATATTTGTATTGATTTCTTTTGTCCTTAATTTATTTCTCAGCACAGTGTATTTTAGATCTTTAATTATTAATAGGCGCCTCAAATTATTTGGTGGTTGACATATTTTCTGGGTGAGGTAGAGTGGCGTTGGATGCAAGAGGTACAAGGGCTTATATGGTAGAGCTGAGCGGATGCAGACCTAAATGTGGAAACTATTATGATGTTTTCTTTAATTAGCCTAAGTGGCAGGTGGCAAGGTGAACAGCTTTTTAATAAAGGAGCAGACAAACTCTTTAACACCAGCAGGTGGCTGACAGCGCGCCGAGGTCAAACTGGTCCTCTCCTGTCTGCATTCAGTCAGAAATTTAAAAAGTGTTCTCAGCTTCTGTTTTAAAAAGAAAAAATAATCTTGTTCCTTGAATATATTTAACATATGAAGTTTGCTAGGAGGCACTAACTACTGTGATAAGATTTCCACTATGGGTGTGGATCATCAGAAATATGTTCCCAGTATATTCTTTGGCCTCCGAAACGCTGTTATTCGATCATGAATGTTAAAACCAGCTGCAGGATGGGACTTTTGTGAGCACACCTGGATTTATTTGGGCAGATAGCATCTTTGGATATAAACTCAAGAGGTTGCAAGGAGGTAACATTAGGTCAAAGGTCGTTTATCTTATATCTTTTGCAGGAAGAAATTAACGAAGCAGACTTAGGTCTCTGTTTCATAGCGAGGGAATATTGTTGGAGGTGTAGGCAATCCAGATGGTCTCATCGTGCAGATTGTGTTTCTGTGGGGGGTAAAAACTCCTGGATGGACTCATCACTCTCCCAGCACCATTTTAATGAGAACTGGGATCATAAAACTGGGTCTGAGACCTTTGAACATGCCCACAGCAACAATGGTGCCTATTACTCTATGTATGTTTTAGGGCAGTTCAGCAAGGCCATGAGTACTAGACAGCTTTCAACAATTTAACACCTGGGGCTAGTTAATTTGTCACATAACAAACAGGATCTTCATTGCAGATATTCATTATTTTATTCCTCTAAGACTGATTTCTAAATTGTAGCCCTTTGCATCAGCTTTAAAACCGGTAAAAACATTATTTTCCAAGATATACACGAAAGGGCATACTGCCGTAACCTCAACAAAATGATTGACATTTGCATAAAAGTCATCAGTCTGACATTTTAAATATACTTTAACAACCATTTCTCAGGGAAACTCTTGTACCATTTTAAATATCTTCTGATGGTAAAGGAGAGTAAAATATCTCCAAAGCACAAGAATGACATCTGTGTGATTGTAAATCATTATTTCAGACAACAAAACATTGTTCTTCAAAAGATAGATGGCAGCATCTCTCTCATTTCTTCTTGAGTTATCCACACATACATCCTTGAACATCATGAGAACAACATGAATATAATTTATACAAGAAGAAAACTTAAAAGAAAACAAACTTACATTAACATATGATATTTGCATTTCAGCTCTAAATAAAAACCTAAGACATTGGTAATAAAAATAATTAAAATCATCTATTTAATTTCCATGAGCATTTTAAATATCACAAATTGGGTCTGCTTTCTCTTTACTTTCTACCGTAGCTCATATATTTCCATCTGTCCTTAATTTTCTTTCCCCCTCGAGTCTTAATTCTGTTTCTTGCTTTTTCAGCTCACTATTTCTCATCATAACTGACTTATTTATGATTTCAGAAGTGTGTATATTTTGCACAGGATCTGGAATCTGGGTTTTCTTGTGGCTGCTGCTTCCAGAGAGGCTCAGTTTGTTCCCAGGTTGTATACATTAACCCAGAGTTCAGCTGGGAATGAGGTTGGAGGAGGGTGAAGATGATTATTTCTCACACACATACTGTAAACGGAGAATGAAAGGTTGACACACAATGAGGGGGAAAGTTGAACCTAAAATAGTGCATCTCTGATTCACCTTGGAAAGTGATAATATTTTGCCATTTATATACAACAGATTTTCTTGTATTTGAAACACCGGCTGTATTTCTACACAGAGCTCAGCCAAATATTTTGGATAGGTGCAAAAAGCACATGTCACATTTTGTAAATAGGCTGAAGGTATCTAGTCATACTGACCACTTAGAGTGGTTTACGCCCCAAACTCACACACATTTATACACAGATTGTTAGGCTTTTAAATGTTACTGAGAAGTAAAAACAAGTGTTTGCTGTGAATTCAAGTGTGGGAGGAAAGACCGAGTTTTGAGGTTCCGATTTTGCCAAGTGGGAAGATCAGCTCGTAATTGTCACCCACTGAGCAATTAAAAGTTTGGGATGTAATAAAAAACGCAATAGAATAACCAAATTTCAAATGGTTGCTTTTCCATTCAAAAGGAAATGCTCAAGTCTGTACAAGAAGGAAACCTCAGCTTAACCGACACATGCAGCTGTTCTGCTCGCATGTCTCCGACCATATGCAACACATCTTTGGCTCAACATTGAACCACAGTAGCTGCAGTTAAACTATCAACATCAGCGTGTGTGAGACAACATCTCTGAAGTTTCAATCCAGTAATTAGAAGAGAGCCATTTGCCAGCAAGTTGACTAGCTAATAACTCCTAATAATCTGGCACCAGAATTACTGTCGCACTGCATTTGCTGTCGTTTGATTGGACTGTCTGTCAGTCTAGCTCTAAATGGCTTGTATTATTAACCAATATGTTTGCAGCACTCTGATGCGTTTCCCCTGTGATCATTTCAGCTGAATAAGTACTAACGACTGTACGCTGTTGGATACATGCTCCTTTCTTGCCACCATTAAAGTGAAGCACTTGTGAAAGTGCTGCCGCTGTCGCCCGCTGCTGCTCGTTGTGTAACAGGCCAGATGGAGGCACAGATGGGGGCTGCAGCTTCTACTGAAACACAGAACAATGCACATGTTGGAAACTTCTTTTTTTTTTTTTTTTTTTTTGATCAGCGTCCCATCTGTTTTGTACATTCTCAGCAAACATTTGTGTGCGTCTGCGTTTTTGTGGCTCGTGTGTTGACTCACCTTGCACATGTGCCATAGCTTTCATGTGTGAGAGAGAGATTGAGTGTGTTTCTGTGTGTTCCTCCATCTCTGCGGACCATTTGAGAGCCCTGCGTCCTCTTCAGGGCTTTCTTATCTGCATGTTCGCCGTTTCACTCAGGGATCATAATAAAATGAGTCCTGAGTGCATCTTGAGAGCCAGGAGAGTATACCACAGATGTCCTGTCAGCTCGGGTTTCACGTGAAATATCTTTCCCGAACATGTGGACAACCTATCAAGTCCACCATCTTCTACCTCTCATTCATTCTCTTGCTTGCATCCAAATTTTGTTCCCCTTCTTTGCTTTCCCTATCTTTTGTACACATCTGGTCTTTTGGACAGTCAACATACAATGCACGTTTGATAGCTGCAGCTTGAATGAAATCGGAACATGTTGGACCATTAGTCATTTAATGGTTAGGCATGTTTTTTCAGGCTCCAGTTTACATATTTCTGATCCAAAAGACTGTCAACTGTATCACTGTGTATTGACATACATCAGTCAGCTGACATGTGCAAGTGATTCAAGTGGGCAGCCGGAGGCATGCACACATTTTAATTACGCTGTCACTCTTCGTCCTTGCCGTTAATGCTCCTTAATACACCCTTGGAACAAAGCTCGGCTCTTTTCTAGCTTTGTTTATTTACTCGGATTGTTGTCTCACTTCCATGTGGTTCTGATTGTGTGATTTGGAACAAAGACAAAGACACGGATGAGTTGAGAGAGTTGAGAGCGGCGGGAGGGGAGCGTCAAAGAGGCTAATGCGTGCAGCACAATTCCAGTGAATGAAATTGGAGATAAATGTGAGATATACAGCTGGAATCAAAATTTTTTCCTCATTCACTTTTTTGTCTCTCTTTCACATCTTGCAACAATAAGCAAATATGGTATCACTGCAAACTTATTTCAGCCACAAGCCCCATATGATTCCTTTTACATTCTAAATAAAAGCTGATTACACCACAGAAATATGTACACACAGTAATAAGTAACTGAAGTGCACCTAAAACACACATCTGCTAGTCATGGACAGTTTGAGAGTGACCATTTTAATACAGCTAAATCCTGTCCAGACCCCCACCTGCTGGGACTGCTGGTCAGCTGCCTGAAAAAAGTCTATATTGCTTTTTCCTCGTTACAAGAATGAGTAATTTGTTTGGAAATGTTTTAAAGCAAAATAAGTTGTTGAAAAACCCCTCTGTTGTTTTGATTTATAAATTTGCTGAATGTTTGATTTTATCATATGTCATGGTAGTAAAATCTGTCACTGACTAGAGAAGCCTGCATCTTATCAAATCTGAAAGTATGACTGAAATAAGATCGTCAATCAGGTCAGAGGTGGAAATTCTGGCATGTGGTTGCATTTTTAAATTTGTTCTATGTGTGATTTAGAGAAGAGACTGACTCCCTCTGGGATCAACACCAGACTTCACAAGGCAAATGGATTAACTGCAGCACTTACACAATACTTACAAAGGACACATCCTGTATGTTTTTAATCTATAAATCCTGTCCTGGTGTTACTTATTGATCTTCACTCCTTCTGTTGCTTTGTCATGATGTATTTCATAGCAGTATTATTAATCTGTGGTCCTCTTTTTCTTTCCTAGTCGAATTAGATAATTTAGGATTATTTTTCCTGGAAAACTTTTGCAGAAATTGTGATGTTTCTTTGTTATCCTATAAATCTCTTTAACTCAGCTTCCCAATGTGATACCTACTCATCTCTGTTTCCTCCTGAATCCCAGAGACAGACAAAAGGAAATGAAACACAAGAGTCTGGATACTTATCTTTCCTGTCTAGGACTTTTATTGTGCGCACATCTGAGTGTCTGGGTTTGTTTTATATTTATGTGTTTTGCATTGCACCCAACACAAAATCCCCAAGTCAGCTGTGGCTACAATGCAGTAGTTGGCACCATTATTGTGCGAATGTGTGCGTGAATGGGTGAATGACTGGATCTGGCGTGAAGTGCTTTGGAGTCTTCTGGACTTGATAAAGCGCCAAACAAATACAGGCCATTTACCAACAAAAGCTGTACAGCAGTTTCCAGTCATTTCAAGTTTCTTTTTATTTTGCTTCTAAGCAGCCATTCTCTCTTTGTTCTTTGCAACTAGTTACAAAGATGCAATTTTTTTTTTTTTTTAGTTGAAATGATCAAATAGTGATGTTAACACAATCTGACAGTCATCAAAAATTATCTGGAAACAGCATGTTTGTTACCAATATGATTCTATCCAGGGTTTTGCAGTCACAAATAAGATAAATACTGCTTTTTTTATGGGGATAGCTTGCAAAACTCTAACATAGATTAACAAATTTGGGTTTTCTCTAATAATTTAAGTTTGTGTCATTTTGTACAATGATGAGCGCAATCAACGTATGTCTGTATCGGGGCCTTTGGCTCCTTGTTTCTCTCTGCTCGCAATTTAAAGATTCCTCCATGCAATGGAGAAAAGCTCCAACACTGGTTATTAAAAAATTAGGATGTTCAAAGTGAAAGGCTGTTTATAAGGTATGAAAACAAGTTTTTTCTGTACATTTTGTCTACGCACGATTATCTGGAATGCAGTGAAATGTTTCAAACCAGACCCTTGGTGATGTTTCCCTACCATTTAAACTAACTCTTGCACATCATTCAAGTACATATATACAATATCTAAGTCTAAGTGTACAGTTGTGCTAACTGAACCTAGTTGAACTCTTGCTGCTATAAAGAAGAACAAAATATCAGTAACTAGTGAATAGAAACTGGAGTTTAACTCGATAAAATTGTTATTGTATTTGAAGTGTCCAATGCATCGTTATATACATTATGTGTCTGATTTAATACTACTTATGTAAAAACTTTTGACTTTGCAAAACATAAAATTCATCATTAAACATCACAGAAACACAGAATTTATTGGATTTTCTTTCTTAAATCAGATGGTCCTGCTTGTCCCTCCCTGAACCTTATTAAAGTCCCTAAACAATTGTGTTGGAGTAATTTGCTCCAACAAAGAAATGTAGTTCCCGTGTCTAAATAATTTGCTACTAAAGGAGCTTTGCATATAAAACAGGCCTCAAACTGCACAATTGAACTGCGACTTTTTCAAAGATATTTCAGCAGGGCTTTCATTTGTTGCCAAAAGATAATTTGGGGGTTGGGGGGTGGATTACTTTTGGCAACAACAACAAAAAAGACTTAGGCCGTTGTTTTAGAAAGGGGATGATATAATACACTGATTCCCAAAGAGCTATTATCTGAAATCTTGACATGCAGCCCATGGAAAATTGGGGAATTATATTTTTGCTGGGTTTAATGTTATATAACTTTAAATGGATATGGGTACGGAGGTTATCGATGGGGACCACAAGCATATACAAAAAAGTGTGGCTGTTCTGAGGCAATAACAAACACATTTGAGTTGATTTTAAACATTTGCACATTACTGTACTTGTATATTTTTGGGCATTCATTTGCAGGAGCAGAGGTGAGGAGGGTGTGGAAGTCCTGTGTGTACCTCACGCAAACAAGCCAGATAAGATGTGATCTAAGGGAGCGCAGCTGCAAGCCTTCCTGTTGTGACCCCTTCTTCTCCCTCTCTGGCATTCCTTCAGACTTCATTCTCCCCTCTGTGTCCCAGGTCTCATCTTGTGCCCTTGTCTTAGCTGCCAGCATCTCTTCCCTGTGTAGTGTCAATCCCCAGCTCCCTCCCAGTGTCTCGAGCTCTCACTCCATCCATTATCCCTATTTTCTAAACATTATCCATATGTTTGGAGCTTCCTCAGATAGGTTTCTCCCCCCTCTGTGTGGCCTTTCTCCCCTCCCATACCTCACTTTGCTGCCTCTTCTCCATCTTCCCTGTCCTTCTTGTTCCCCTCTCAGCAGGACTTCATTAAAGCGGGGTCAGCATTCAGCTTGTAACGCTACATCTTTCCTTTGTCTCTCCGCTGCTCTTTGACTCCGTTTATTAATACAGGCCTCCATAAACTGACCGATCACCTTTCATGTTTTCCCCCGGGTCGTGTCCGAGACGTGACATTTCAAAGGAGGAGCTCTCCTCTGGGACATGTAGGATTTTTCATTGAATTTACATGTGTGTGTCTGGGTGTTTAATGAGATTATGGCAAAGGAAAAGCAGCGCAGAGCAGCTGTGTTTATTATTCTTTTTGACATAATTTAAAGCCACGGAGGGAAGCCGTAAGGAGTTTGGTGGTGCATGAATCTCTGTTTCTGCTGGAAAACGACACTATTTCCACACCGTGATCAAAATGTGAAGGAAAGATGAGGGAAAACGGGCAACATTTTCCCCCTTGCTATAATTGTTGCATAAATTTAGAAGCGTTTTGGTGGATGACACAAAGACAGCTGTTGTTGCCAACACACTTCTATTTCAGACCCATAACCAGACCCATTCCTGTAAATAGTCTGTGCTGCTGACAGGCTGTGAGGCAGATCACACGCTGCCCATCTGAGATCTTATCTTCTGTTAATAATACTGGCCAGACTTCAGGGATCTAATAACCCAAATTAACTGAACTCACCCTCGCGTTCAGTTGGAGATGTTTGCTGTCGGCCCCCTCCTGTAGCAGCGGGGTCCGGTTATCATATAAGTTCACCACCTCCTGGCCTTTTAGAGACACCGGAGCCCCCTAATCTCTCCTTCTGTAAGCTTCAAGCTCTAAAACAAATTTTGTTTTGCGTTCAGCAGTGTGTGTAACACCCTGTCTTTCCCAGCCCCAAGCCTAACTAGCCGTCCATCCGCCCATCCACTCACACTTATCCAGTCCCTCCAGGTATCGAAAGGTCATCAGCAGCAGCATGCAACAAGAGACGAGAAAAAAAGGGGTCAGGCAAGCAGGAGCCAAAAATATGTGACATGGCTTTAAATATTTAAACGTCCTGACAAATAAATGTGTGACAAATGCTGAAATAAATCTTCCTCTGTGGAATCTCTCATCCCACAAATTGTTTCTCAACAGCGCTGTGCACAAGTCTGGAAAGCTGTAGCATAGCTGAAGCACTCCTAAATTTACAGCTAAAACTTTCTGTCATCTTTCTGTGGGGTTGACCAACACAACAAGGTAGTGCATGATTGTAATTCAGAAGAAAAAAATTCTAGATGGTTTTAACATGTTTTACAACTAAAAATCTCCCCTAAGAGGTAAGACTGGGTTGGAGGTTCAGCTTCCAACATGCAGCCACAGCTACAATGATTTAGATCAATTCATACTCATGTGTTAGAATGGTGTAGTGAAAGTCCAGACCTAAATCCAAGTGAAAATTTGCAGGAAGTCTTGAAATTTCAATTTCAGATGCTCTTGTTCCAGTCTGGACTTAGTTTCAAGTATTTGGCATGAAAATGGTCAAAAGTTTCTACATTTATTCATACATGTGAAAGGCACTGCACTATTTTACTGATTATTGAGATAGTAGCCAGTTTTTAGACGTACTTTTCTTGAGCTATTAGTCACTCATTTTTCCACTTTAAGTAGAAAAGAAGAATGTAGGTTCGTCTTACGCAGCCATAATTCGCACAGGTACTGTAATATTGCTTAGTAACAATAATAAGAGCACAAGTTGAGCGATTAAAATATTCTGTAATGAAGGCAAATTAATCTTATCAGAGTGCTTATGCTAAGCACCCATTTGCTGTGACCACATTTACCTGATTGAGATCGGATTTACTGCCTCTGTGAAAAACGTGTCCCTCTGGACAGACACGCTAAATGAATAACGACATAACTGTGACACACACATTTGTCAACAGGCACATCTGGATTTGACTAAAATGTGCCATTTGCGTCCCAAACCTTTTTGGTTGGCCCATAAAATGTTAGTGGGCTGATTTCTTTTGCTGACATTTGGTTGATTGCTTGTGTTTAATACCTTGTTTTTCAAGTTGTTGCTGTTATTTTTGACCACCTAACAGAAAACGTTTCTCTTGTAAAACCAAATTACTCAGTCTAAAAATAAGCCAAATAGCCTGTTGTGTGTTGCAAACATCTTAATGAACACCCATGTTAAAAAGAGCAACATTTTTACTCAAGTCACGAATTATTTTATTGAAAACCCCTTGCAGAGATAACAGGCTGACTTTAGTATGGAGGTTATTGTTGGTTTGGTAGTATGTGCATACATGATTGTTTGACCTGTTTGTCTCTGTGTTGCCCTATGATGGACTGTCCATTGTGTACTTCCCCACTAACCGCTGGAGACAGGCACCAGCTCCCTGCAAAGAGAAACAGGTATAAACAAAGGATGGATGGATACACAAATAGCAAACAGCAAAGATGAGTAATCTTCACCCAGGAAAAATTTGAAACCGATTATGTGCTTTTCCGTGGGTCAAATTCACCAACTTTGCTGCGATTTGCTCATATGTTAGAAGATAAATTAGATCTTTATGTGCTGGATCTGGCGGCAATTATGTGAAGCTGATTCCAATTACCGGCTGAGCAATGAGCATTATCAGATATACAAGCTTCAGGAACAGAGGAGAATAGACATTAAGAACCAGGGGAGGTGCTTAGGGGCTGGTAGTCAGTGTTATGGGTTCCCAGCGGCTCACCTGGCCCTTTTCACAAAAGACAGATCAGATGACATGGCTGTAATGCATCTGGCATCGTCCGTATGTCTACCTGTCAGTCTTTCAGTATGTTGGACCGTTTAAGGGTCTGCCAACTGTCAGTTATCATTCCTTTGTATCCCACATGTGAGAACAAACACACATACGTATGCCTACTAAAACAGCTTGAAGCACAGATGCTGGAGTCCTCTGACATTGATAGTAAAGAGACCATCTTACTCACGTGATAAAAAAACAAATCTAACCTATTTATCGAGGAAGAAACATGTTTTAAAAATTTCCCCCTTTCAGATTTTTTCTGTGTTCATTTTGTAGGACACTTAAATGTCATAAAAAATAAAAATATGTAACCTGAGACAAAAGTAACACAGCAAATAAAAAGTAATGTTTAAATAATGATTTTATCTATTAAGGAAAACAGCAAACTGATCATTTACAAAAAAAAAAAACAAAATAAATGATGGCACAGAGTTTTTTCTTCACTTTAACACATCTGCATAAGTGGCAGTAAAGGCCAGAATTAAACAGGAACTGCCTGCAAAATATTGACGCAGAAGAAGAAGAAAAGAAATAATGCCAATTGTGGACTTTTGTAAATTTACTGAACTGGTTTAAAATGACAGCAAAAGCATCTCAGACTCATAGAAGCTACAAAAATCTGAATGTAAATGAGTTGAAAAGTAAATGGATGAAACCTGTGAACATTTTATCGCAACACTATAGGCAAACAATATGTGCACAAAAGAATATGTAAATGATGGTGTAGTCATGTGGGGAAATTTTCAGTCCAATCTAAAACCCCCCGAGGATGATCTTTGGGTTTAAACATGCAGTGAACACCAGCGTCCACAGAATGCAACCATTGTCTGTCTTCTCCTCCTCATCTATTTGTCTTGTTTTTCATCCCTCAGCTCTTCACATGGTTGAGCCATCATACATGATTGATGTGTGGATAAAACAATCCGGCCTCATACATTGGAGAGCTTCACCAGCCCCTCTCTCCTGCTGTTTGTTATTGTCTGTGGTATTTGGCTCTTTTGTCTTGTATACCGTTCTGTCACATTTGTTCGATGTGGTATGGAGTTTGTGGTCAACCTTTAGGAGCGTATGACTGACAGGCTAAACAGCGCTCTTCTTCAAAGTGACAAAAAGATTTCAGTGTGAATAAAACCTTGCTTTGCATTCACACGTACAGAAACAGATCTATGGGAGCAACGTTAAGGTACTCTGGGATGCCCCTGTCTCCAATTAGATGCATTCTGCACATGCAGCCCATGTGTGCATGGTATGACGCTGCCTTTGCCGTTGGTGGTGTTCTGCTCACGCGCTGCACAGCGCTCCAGGAAAGCGTCAGTAACTTACGCCTCCAGCAAAAGAAGCTGCGTCTGGCTGTCATAATGAACAGCAGTGCCTTCTCTACTAAAGAATGAAAGATATTTGAATGGCTGAATGAAAGACCATCACTCCTTACATGTAGCCTACAGTTTCAAATGGAGCCCGTGTTAGCGCTGCGACCCATTAAGATTTTTGAAAATACAATGTTCTGCCAACGTTTTTATGAGCCAGAACTTTTTGAAATTTGGTTAAAAATACAAACCAGTAATTCATGACATTTGGAGGGATTTTACTCAATAAACCATCCCAAAGTAGAGCATAATCATAAAAGGGTATTTTATGGCTTTTTCAGTAAGACATATATGTTGAAACCCTGTTTTATATGATACTCCTAAATAATCTCAAATGCTGCCATTTCCCATCAAGAGCCACATGATGGCAACATTTTTAGGTGGAAATATTTTTTTTTTCTTTGAATAAAAACAGGACAGTTCTGGAAGGAAACAGTCAGAGGCTGCAAAAAACTTGAGACACGTGCAGGACAATGACCTTAAACATACAGCCAGAGCTACAACGGGTTAGTGTACACTAAAGCATGCTCATCTTTATTCAGGTTAAAACCCAAACCTGAAAACAATGCAAATCTGCAGCTAGACTTGAAAATTAATTTTCATAGATGCTCTCCATCCAATCAGACTGGGATTAAACTAATTTGTAAAATAAATTTTAAAAAATAGAGCGAGACCACAAAGTGACATTTACCGAGCTACTATAGACGCACCTTCAAATTAGCGGCTAATGTTGCCACAATGCGCTAATGGGCTTAAGGGGGTGAAATACATGCATGATTTCTGCTTATATTCTTACTCATCTTATCAGTTATGCACTTATTTTTATCATTTTGTGACATGAAATGCCATCAAAATACGTAGACGGTTGTGGTTGTAATGTAACAAAATGTAAAAATAACTAAGAAGAATAATTTTGTAAGATACGATAATTACTGCGTAGCGTTTTGCCATCATGTTTGCTCTTCACAGTTTCATTGCAGTGTTCATGTAATAGATTTCCCAGAGATCGAGAGACAGAACATAATGAACACGTCATGGCTTACATAAAGTTACAGCTAGCTGTTGTTGACTGATCGTTCTCCAGCCTCAATGAAAACGAAGTTGCAGTTATGCCATTATGTCACGCTCAACTTGTGTAAAACTCCAAAGAAGATGAAAAAAGTTACCATGTGCATAGCTCTCTGGTTTTGAATTATGGTTTGATTGATGGGCTGACATTTCTGCAACAACACAAACACACAAGTTTCACACTTTAATCATCCGCTGTAATGACTTAATCCCTTAATAGATTCTTCATGCTTTAACTGCTCCACAAAGCCCCAATTCCTTTTTATTTATGTGAGTCTCCACATTGGTGGTTGAATTGATCTCAGACTGGATGCCTTTAGATTAGCCAAAACATTTTTTTTTAAATGTGTTTGATTTAGCCTGAGCAGGCTTAAGCCTAAATTTCTTCTGTCCCTTTAAATCGACTTGATCTCGGTTATTATTTGATTGCTCCTCTGGTATGCTGATTAAGTCAAGATTTTTTGTTCAGAGCCTTTTACCACTGTGGAGGTGTGATTGAGCCCAGAAAGCTGGGCTGTTTTTAGATTAATCAAGTATCTTTTATGTTATCTTCAGTCTGTTAACTTTGCTTAACAGACTGAACAAGTAACATTTTCCATCAGTTACTTGTTTTTTTTATTCTGACAAAGTTGCAACACATGTTTAAAACAATTTCAGAAACTGGATGGATGGATGGATGGATGGATGGGATGGATGGATGGATGGATGGATGATGGGTGGATGGGTGGATGGGTGGATGGAGAGTAAAAGTCTCAGGGAAATGTACACACTGTTAACCAGCAGCTGATCTGTCCTCACACTTAAGCCTGTCATAATAATCAATAAATCAATTAATCGCATGACAAATTAAAACAACCTCAGTAATTTCCATTGGTATGATTTATTATGTCTCTCTTTTTTTCCCTCTCTTTCTACCAAAAACAGGATGATAAAAGTTCAGTTTTATCATCCAGGTTGGTGCTTTGGTCTCACACTAATGAAAAAGTTTTGTTTTAATTTAATTTGTTGTATTGTTTATTTTATTTTGGATATTTAAAATGCCTTTCAGTTCCAATTTGTTAGAATTAAAGTTTATCGGTCTTTTAGATTGTCCTCTTGCATTATTATTTTTTGCCATATTACCATTACATCACTTAACATGGTCTCGAAGCAACAATATTATCATTTATCGCAATACCTTCTGGAACAATTTATGGTCCAGCAAAATTTGTTATTGTGACAGGCCTACTCACACTTTACTTTAATGATTCAGATACTCTTATCTTCTTTTTTGTCAGATTTTCAAAGGACAGTTAATCTATTTCGATTTTCTTTATTAAGCTTTGCATAAAATCTGTTGGAAGGTCCCACAATCACAAAGTTTTTTAAAAAATCAACAATGTGTATTTTTGCAATTTAGTCGACTATGTTTTGTTTCATACAATCTGCACAATGCATAAAGCTTTGGCCTTTGCGAATGTGACATCCGTATTTATCTAACTTAGATAAATACAGCCGGACAATCATTGAAGTTTCATACTTTGACTGTGGATCAGCGCAGAGACTTGACTCGACAATTGTACTTTAGGAGCAGATGTGCTGTTGAGTCTAGCATAGTGTTTAAGTTTTGAATGACTTGCTTTAAGTTCACTTACTCCTTCAATGAACCACATAATCCTTAAGCCACTTATTTCATCCATGACTCTTGTCGTGATCCTCACCCCTTATAGGATTGTGTGTCCAGAAATCTGCTCATGATCTCTCTTACTCCCCCATATAGCTCACATGTGTCATCACAGGCATGCATGTTAGCCTTTGAGCACGCTAAGTAGCCGTCTTCAAATTCTTCTGATAGTTTTCAATGAAGCCACTTGCTGTATGGGGATCACAGCAGTGATAAAGTTAGGCTTCGGATCGGTTCTTAGCTTGTTGTGCCATAGTCACACACTGAGCTCATGTACGATGTACAGGTGGTGTAAAGTCAGAGTCGACCATTAGTTCCAGAGGTCTGGAGATGAGCAGGAGGATCATCACCTTGACTGAGAGACAGAGCATGTAATAGGTAGATGAATATCTGAAGCACATGGCCGTATAGATAGAAGTGTTGATAGGCAGTTAGAGGTGTGAAATGAAAGCACCTGGTGAGGTTGTGATCCTGACAGCTGCACAGGATGGATGGAGCAGTCACAGATAAAGACAGGGTAAAAGGAAGGAGCTGGAGGAGTATATCACACATCAGCACTAAAGCAGTCCTGCCTCCTGCTGTGAGTCTGTTACAGTGAGAAGGAAACACATGCGCTTCAAGGATCCATCAGTACACGCAGTTTGTGGGCCAGGATCTCTTTTTCCACTTTGGGTTTTAGCTGTTTCCTTGTCCTGAAACATTTTTTGCTTCTGCACGCCAGCACATCACTCCACAAATCTGATTTACCCAATGTTTACTCACATCTATAAGTGGTATTATGTGACTGATATTAATGAGAGGCTCTCCAGCCAAATCGAAGAAGACAAATATACTTCACAGCTGAGTGTAAGCTGAGCCCTGTCCTGACTCTTAGGAGTCATGCTGCTTATTGTTATCCGATGCCAAATTTAGGAAAAAACCATCCGTCACCACTTCTTTGACTTTTTTTCACTCTTTGTTGCTGATTTTTATGGTACAAAAAACTAAGAGAGAATGTCAGAAATACTGAACACCGCATTAATTTAAGTCGACCATTTAAGTCAAAGCTGGGGTTGCAAATGAACAACTGTGGGATCTGGAGATCTTCTTTGACAGCGCACCATAAATTATGGTAAAGGATATTTATAAACTAAGTTTTATAATAGAAAAAAACAAGATAGTAGCAGTATTTTTATTATTCTCCTCTTTAAGGCCTTTATGGAATATTAAACCAATAATAGAGTATCCTATTGTCATTGAGATTTTGTGGATGGAAAGCTGAAAAGTTTGGGCACCACTAATTTATAAAAAACAGATTCATTTTCACATTTTATTAAGTAATTCTTTCATAAATTTTAAATATGTTGGATTCTGAAGACTCTTTTGAAAGGTGGTTTTGGTGCAGAGAATCTGGTGAATCCTTCCTAACCAAAATTATATATCTATATATATCTAGGAATATTGTGAATCCTAGACACCCTTTAATGCTGACTGCAGTACAATATTTATGTTAGAGATAAGTGTCCAAACTAAATAGGTGTGTATTGTCCCTCTCTAAGTTTAAAAAACAGAACGCTGTGTGTACTTTCTAAGAGCTCAGCTAAATGAGTTAAACCATTTTCCATAGCTAGTGTTGCAAAGAGACTCGTCATACAGAGCCTGTTTCATTTCTAAGGCATGCAACCTTTCAGAAGTGGGCTTTAAAAAGAAGCTAATTTCAGTTTTAATTAAAGTTCTTACTTAATGAAGCTAAATTTGTCTGTCTGGTCTTTAAGCCGTCTAATTGAAAAAAGGAGGAGGATTGGCTTTGGACACTGAACATGTGGTATGAAGTGCTGTCTGACGTCAGTCTTCAAGGATTGATATCCTGCGTGTCTTAGTTCTCCGTCTGCATGAACTTGAATAAAATGACGGCTTCGTTAGCAGGTCCTTACAGAACTTTGACAAGCTAAGGTCATCAAACACCAGGGTGTTGAACCAGGGAGAGAAGTGAAACCTGCAGGACACTGACCCTTGAGAACTGACTTTGGACACCCCTGAAGTCGAGAGCAGAACGGAGGTGCAGAAATCAGAGTTTTGGAACCAATTATTCATTTTTTGTAAAGCTTTGGTTTATATTTTAGCTGATTGTGATTTACATACTTTGTTTACCTGTGAAACAGGGAATTACTATCTTAAAACACAGAAAACATGATTAGACAGTGAGATGACACTCATAACATTTTAATTGGTCAGAGGCCTCCATAACCTTCCTGAAGCTCCTGATGAAAGTGGTTCCTAAGTAGTGACTAAGCAAAAAGCTGTTCATTGTTGTCAAAGTCACAGTTTTTGAACTGGTGCTTTGGAAACATTAACAGAACAGGTCGATTGAAAAACCTTACATAGAGTTAATTTGTTTGATAAGGGATCGTAATCTTTCATATTTTAGTCAACTTGCACCTAAATGCTTATAACTGAAATATGTTAATGAGAGATTTAAGCATTTTTATGATCTCAAAAATACTCAACTGCAACCACAAAGAAAGTCGAACATCATAATTCAAGTACGTGTGTTGGAAAAGTTGGTTTACTGGTAAAAATAAGGATACAACCTTGTAAAAAAACAAAGTTACCCAGAAGTCTAGTACATTATATGCACGGTGCGTTCACTGATCAAAAGAATTATCAGGTCTTTTGACTTTGAAGCCATTCACTTGTTAGACAATTTCCTTGCGTCTCTCAGGAGCAATTTTCCTAAAGTATTTTCAATTTTTTTTTTTCTTTTGGCATGTTAGTTCAATTATGTTAACCTTTTAAGTTTAACAGTCAATAAAACACAGGTTAAAGCAACCCAGAACTGGACGTTGACAGCTCCATCTTCTCAGAGCAGCGTTGGAGTAATTTGTCTCGGATCTGTCTGTTATTTATACCTCTTGTGAAGCCAATCCTGGCCCTGGTGTTTTGCATCTGTCATGCTCTTATCAGAGCTATTGGGGGTTTTGCTTCCTGACTGATTGGTTGCTCCTGGAAAGGCGATGCCCCCAATCTGTTAAGAAGACAAACCACGAGAAAAAAACTGAACTGCAGAAAAGACCACAGAGGAGTAAACTCTGGCTGTGGGACATAGGTCAGTTTTGGGAACTGTGAAGCTGTGGAGAGCCTTGTGCTGAAGGAGTGAAGACCATGTTTGGATGAGCATGGAATGCTTTGGCCCGTTGTTGTCCCGCTGGACCAAATATCATGGTGTCAGGTTAACTGTGCCAGAGTTACTTGTATTCCCATGATCCCATCCTTTAAAGTACAACACCAAACAACCCAACACTTGACTCAGAAGCAGTTATTTACTCTCAAGCCTCTTCCTTGTTAGAAGTACTATCTGTGTTGCAAGAAATAAGATGGAAATGATCTAATTTATTTGTATGTTTCTCTCCTTTTTGGTTATTTATTCAGCAGGTTAGATAACCTGCACTTTAGGTTCAAACAGTACTGTAAAATCAGATAGTCTAGACACTGATATTTTTATTGTAATTGTCCTTTTCTGCAAATGGTTTAAATGTTGCTGTAGCTTTAGAGATGTGTGATTATTTGTGTGATGACGCAAACACTCACACACACAAGCTATTCTTGTCTGAGCAACTCATCTGAGCAAATGCAGAGCCGCTTATGTTACACCGGGAAGGGCAGCGGAGGATTTGGAGGGCAAATGTTTCAAGTGGATAACCTTTCAGTTAGCTAAATGTCACTGCCATTGTTGCTGGCTCTGCTGTGTTTGTGATTGCACAACTTGTCAAAAATAAACCCAAATGTCTCCATAATGGGAATAATTGTTCTGGTTAGATGGAATGTGGACTCAGTCTGTGTGTGGCCAGCCATCGCCTGCGTGTGATGTGACTCTAAATGCTCGTTTTCTCTGTGGGGAGAGATGCCTCGCAAAGCGTCATTTTCCCCCTACATGCAATAACCCTCGAGCCATCTTGCTCTGGATATTTGGGAGAAACTTGAATAACTTTGAAAGTTGTTGCTGAGAGCAGTGTGAAGTCCCTTAGCCAGCGTTTCGCCTAGCACGCTACAGCTGTTAGAGTGCTATGTGTTAACTAATGTTGAAGACGTCCCGGTCCTTTTACGATAATGTTTGTTGCCACATTTTTAAGTCTTAGTGGAAAAATTGAACCATCACAGACAGACAGAGAAGACACGAACAAGCTGGAAGCACTGTGAGAAAATGCTGCGTAACACCAAGGCCGATGAAGCTGAAGTTGCTTTGTCCTGTGTTTGAAAACGCACAAGAAACAATTTAAACACTGTTTTTAGCATGCAATGATGAAGAGCTATATTAGGAATCCAAACTGCATTGCACCTAAGATGCGCTAATTTAATAAAGCACCTCTTTTTACTCTATAGATTTACTTTATTTCTAAAACCGCAGTACTGAATTGTTCTGTGCCAAATACAGATTCTTTAAATCAGAAGTTTTTGGTTGACAAAACCTTCTTTTCTAACAACAAAAAATGCCCTGCAGTGCCTAATTTATGTCCGCTGATCTTGGTCTGAGCAACAAGTGGTGTCAGAAACAACAACGCTAACTCGGCCAGCAGGGGACGTGTTCAGTCATCTCTGCCAGCCATGCATTTGTCACTATTTTTGTAAGTTTATATATAGTGTTGCTAAACAAACAGAGAAAAAAAACTGCCTAATGGAGTCATTTATTTAAGTCAATTACTGGATTCTATAACAAAAAAAACTTGTGATTCCAACTAAATGAATGTTAGGATCTAGATTATTTCTGGCATCAAAATTGAGGGGAAATATTGGTAGTTTAAATCCCTCTGGAGTCCTAAATTATGAAAACTTGGGTTAGCATGTCTCCAAGTTTAAATTTCATGCAAAATTAAGTCTTTGTTGGCTGTTAAGTTATAAAAGCTAAATCAGTTGGAAAATGTGGTCCTAAAGCTCAATGGTGAAAAAATAAGAAAGTTAAAGGTTATCAAACATTTTATTTTATTTTTAATATGATATAATTAAATTTTATAGATTGTTTTTATGTGAAAATAGAAAAGAGAAGCTGGCTAATACGTTGTGATTTAACATAACCTTATACCCCCCACAAATATGGAAACAAAGAATTTAAAACAATTTCTGGTTAAAGCCTGCTGTGTCTGTAAGAAATTATCTGTAAATATCTACAAAATAATCTCCGGGTTAAGTCTTGCTTCCACAGACCGCAGTGCCCACATTTTTCAGATATATCTAAATCTAAGCTACATATTTGACTTTGATGAGATTTATTTGTGCAGAAGAAATATATGAGCCTACAATTATGCTGAGGTTAAAAGAGCGAGTGGAGGCACCTTATTTATTTATTTATTTTTTGTCTTTTTGCAGAATATGGTAAAAGTAAAACAAAACTATTTGAATCTGTTCAGCATATTCTCTTGCTGAGTTATTCATGGCCTTGTTGACCTGGACAGGATGCTGATTTATAGATTGCTCTGCACTGTACTTTTCTGAGGAAATCCCAAATTGTTACCTCAGTGTGGCCTGGCATGTTGCAGTAAAGTGTGCAGAGTGTGTTTGGCATGCAGTCGCTCTCTGATGCCTATCACTGTGATTAGAAATGTCATTAGTTCCAGCTCTGCCAGCTCCAGTGGAGCCTGAAAAAACATGTTTATCTAAAGACACATAATGGTATATACACACACAAGCTTGTTACCCTGGCTGCAGAGAGCATTTATTTCTGATTAACCCTCACATTTGTTTTAAGCTTGATCTCATTGTCATATTAAGGTCCAAGACAAATCAGGTCTCTATAATGTAGAGATAACATCTGGATTATTTTTCTAAAAAATCTGCAAAAACACAAAAAACCTACACCTCTTCAAGCCCCTTTTTTTTGTTACCTCAATTTGTTTTTTACCTCCATATAGACTCATACATTTAACCTGCAGATATCAGTCTGGAAAGCGTTAAAAAAGTACTTTTATAGCTTTGGGACTCAAGTGAATCACAGTGAAAGCCATTATCCCAAAATGGAGAAAACACGGAACAAACCTGAATCATCATGGGAGTGACTAAGTCCACCAAAATTACTCCAAGGTTGCATGGGAGATTCATCTACCAGATCTCTAAAGAACCCTGGGTAACATCTAAAACACGGCATTATTCACTTGCTTCAGTTATGTTCAGTGTTCAGTGAGACTGACACATTGTAAAAATGGATTAAATGAGAAACTTACATGGGTAAGACCACTGCTAATGAGTGACTGGTTATAAAAGCAACAGAGAAAACTCGGTCAAACATAAAGTCGGAAATGTAATGTCAGAACATGGACTATGGTGCAGAACATTGATTCAAAGCGTGTCGACAACTCCACTTTTGATTGGCTCAAATGTGGCTGAATTACTGCAGATGTACGGGCAAAACCACTTATTGAATTCAAGGGGCAAATTTTTTTTTCTCAGTGTTATGCTTGAGTCCCAGAAGCATATCTGTGTGGAGTTTTCATTAAGTTATCTGCATGCCAGGAAAAAAAAAAACAGGAAATCAAACCTTTCATGATTCCCTGTGTCTGTTTTCTCTATTGTATTGCTGTGTTTAATGCTATGTCTGTGTCTTTTTGTCTTTGCCATGTGTTTATAATTTACAAGGTGACCGAGGGGATTTAAAACCTATTAATTTAAAGACTCTATGCCAAACAGTTTACAGTTTCACTGTGTTAATGAACATAAGTGCTGTATAGCAGCTGGCATTGCTAGAAGGTTAGATATGTGTGCTTTTTGCTGCATAAGCAGATGTTTGTGTGTAAACACTCTCTGCTGTGGATGGGACTAAAAAGAGAAACCTGTCTTTGGGGGCTTTTACTAGATGAATTATGGATACAGGCTCTGCGTGATGTCTTATTTGACTCTTTAAACACTTCGGATTAGACGCTTGGATCACTCTATCTTTTATAAAGCACCACGTCTTTATTGCTTTCCATCTGTGTTGAGCTCACCAGTTGATTCCGACCCACTCAAACAACTGCCCCTTTTATCTCGTTTGCGTCGTTGCATTTCAGTCCAGAATGTTTGGGGTGAGTTTTATGCTGTCTCCTTGTGGATGTCGAAATGTGTTTGAAGTAGTTTTGGGAGTAGGCTGCCCTTTGCCTCCATGCCTCCCTCTTGATGCCTCTCCTCCCCTGTCCTTGCCTCTTTTGTGCCACTCCTCTCTCCGCACCAGGACACCCTGGTGCCCTTTACACCTCATATCTCAGAGCTTGCAGCCTTTACAGTTTTAGTTTAATGGAGAACCTTCTTACCGTAACCCCAAACCCTCCCAATCGTGCGCCTGTCCGGAAATATAATATCCGATGACTTGTGTTTACCTAATTTTGTAATATGATTATAATAGAAGTCATACAGTCATATTAAAGGCTTTTACACTTGTCACGTGGCTCTCTTGTCACGGTTTCTATTTGCAGTCTGTCCTTTAAAGGTGCATGAAATACTCTGCTTGTACTGAATACAGCTCCAGCGTTATCTTGGCAGGGGATGGAGGTTCTGCTCGTCTCACAAATTATCTTCTCTGGCAAGAAAACATTTTTGCCCCCATTGTCCCTCGTTACCCACGATTCTCTCTCTGTCTCCATTTGTGTTGCTGCTTTCACATCATCTATTGCCCTAAAAAATTATCGACCCTTTCTCTTCCACTGGAGACAGTCCTCCACCTGGATAGGAAAGGCTTCAAGTCTGAAAGTGAATACTGTGATGAACTGTCAAACAAAAATATGCCACTTATGCTTCATAAAAGAAGGAAACAGTATCATTACACCGTGAAGACAGATGTCTTCCAGTTTTCATCATCGTCTCAGTACGCTGACCCCACATCTGGCTCAAAGTAACGGCAGCACAGGCAATGTGTATGTGCTTTTAGATCTTTTTTTTTTTTTTGGTGCAATTTAGTCAAAAACTACATATAAACAAAACAAGCATAATTCAAAAAAGTTTAGCTGCTAAGTTATTGAATAAGTGTTTACTTATTCAATTGAATAAGTGTTTACTTATTCAATAACTTTATTTATAATTTATTTATTTATAATTTATTTATTTATTTATCATTAATTATCAATAATTCAACTATTAGATTGGTGCAAAGTGGTAATATATCCTTTCATGTAACTTCTTTGAAAAATGTGGAGGCCAACATAAGTTTTGCAGACCTGTGTATTTGCTGCAACATGTTTTTTGTTGAGATGCTATTTTAAGCTTCAATAGCTTTGGTGATACGTTTTTTTTACTCAACGTACAAACAACAATCATCTGTCAGCGACCCATTGGATATTTAATTTTTTTATTTATTTTTTGTTTAAGCAAAAATTAATCCCTCGTGAGCCAAGAGAGGTGTTTTTATCATCCATCGCTGTTGTTTGAGGATGTGGCTTGTGCTTTATATTCACGCATTTCCAGTACAAGCTTACTGGAAATGCGTGAATATAAACAATTAAATTATCAAATTACATGTGATATAAAGGTTTTGGATGGAAAATTTGAATGTGTTAAAATCCCGTTTGAATATCACATATTGTAAATAATTAAACTGTGGTCAAAACTTCAAATTTTAAGGAAGCCATATTTGAAATAAACACAAACAACCGGACCAACTGGTTTCACATTTTGCCATTTTGGCAGGAATTTTGTTCTGGTTGTAATTGAAACTAATGGAAATGTTTCTTCACGCACTGGTTTTCTTGAAAAAGACGAATCACCGCAACAATCCACTTGACAGACACGTCTTGTTCGTGGGTCAGATCATTCCTCATAATCAACCAAATTTTTAAAGTGGTGCTCCTCTGTCTTCATCTGCATGCTTGTCCTCTTGACCATGTACTCAGTTCAACTGCTTTCTGATGTGGAGCTCTGTTGACCTTTGAACTTGGTAATAGAGTTCAATATCAGACTTCTGGTGTTGGTACCCCACATGTGATCAAAACAATGTGATCCACTTGTTTAAGCAATTGGAGGAAGAATTTGAGGCAGAACATTGGAACACATTATTCTCTTGAGATATTATTGAAGGCAACTGGAGATTTCTCTCAGGATTGTTTGACATAAGGAGACATTCCTCTTCATCTGGGCAGAAAGAGAGGGAATGTGATAGTAGAGCGAGATGCGAGTCAAATCAGTCTAGAGATAAAAAAAAGTATAATAAATAATCAAAAACGCAAACTTCTTTTTTGCATTTTTTCTGCTTTAAATTAGTTTTGACAGAGATAAAAGTTCATGCTCTGACTCTCACAGAAAGGTTGAACCCACTTTGAGGGGCGTTTACACCAAAAGGGTTGAAACTCTGACAGCTTGCAACAACAAATGGTTTTTGTTGTTGTTTCTTATAATTGATAACAAAATACCTCTGATTATATGAGCATAAAATGCCAAGTCTAAAGGAATTCATTGAGAAATGCCACAGATATAAATAATCTAAGTAAAGCCTGCAATTACTTACATAATCACCTTAAGCAGCACACATTTAAAACCATCCGCTCTCTGACTTTATTAGTTTCTTACATCATTGTGAAGGAATTTTGACCTATTCTTCATTGGCTCTGTTCAGTGTGTCCTGCAGATATTCACTTCTGTAGAGGACTCTTAAGGCACCGCCTTAACATTTATAATTAAGGTTTTCTGCTGTGTCTTTGGGATCATTGCTTTGTTGCATAACCATTTTTCTGTAGCTGTTGAATAAACACAAAAATGTTTTGGTATACAAAGTGCCAACTTCTTGTGAACCCCCAAATTTCCACCACCATGTTTGATAGTCGGCATGATGTCTTTGTGCTGATATGCTGAGTTAGTTTGTTTTTTTTATTGAACTTTTCTTTTATTGCCAAACATCTCCTATTTTGTCCCCTCTTCTTTAGTCCAGAAGTCTCACAGTTCACACAGATACACATTTTTAAAAAACCTTGTACTGCCATAGTCTATTTAAAAGAGGTTTTCTTCCTGTCAACTCTACCATTACAGCCATACTTGTTCCATCTTTTTCTTATGTATTTCAATATTTAGGATTCTAACTGGAGGGCTGCAGAGTGGCACAGTTGGTACCTTTTTGCCTTGCAGAGTGGCACAGTTGGACCTTGTTGCCTTGCAGCAAGAAGGTCTTGGGTTTGATTCGTGGCCTGGGGTCTTTCTGCACAACATTACAACATGACTAACATGACTGTTAGGTTAATTGGTCTTTCTAAATTCTCTCTAGGTGTGTGTGGGTGTGTGTGTGCGTGTGCATGTGTGTGTGTCTTTGTGTTGCCCTGCAACAGACTGGCGACCTGTCCAGGGTGACCCCGCCTCTTGCCCAGAATGTCAGCTGGAGATAGGCACCAGCACCTCCTGACCACTAGGGACAAGGGTGTTAGAAAACGGATGGATGGATTCCAGCTGAGGTTGTAACATCTGGGATTGGCTTTTGGGTTTATTGCCTTTTCACCGGGAATTTTATGGTCTTAATGCTGGTGACTTTTCAGATGCAAAACTTCTCCATGGGCGATTTGCATCTGAAATGTCTTAAATTTTTGCACAATGTTTTTCACTAAAGAATTATTGGCATCAAATCTATTTGAAAAGAAAACCCTTCCTAGATTGGTTCTTGTGTTTCTGCTTCGTGACACTCAGTTATCGCACACCTGCATGCTCCAGACCAGCAAGCCATAATAAATCATTTTATAGAGGTAGTCACTCTGCCAGTGTTCCACTAATCCGGTGTATTTGATTAGCAGCACCTGGCTGCTACCTTCCTTCCTTAATCCCACGGGGTGTGCATTCAAAAAGCATGAAGAAAAATGTCTAAAAATTGAACAAAAGAATTATTAAATAAACAGAAGTCTGGTTTTTGAGGTGGCATTTTCACACTGGAGTATGTTTTACTGCTGAAACTAATTAAACAATGTATTTTCTGTCCAATTCAGTCTGTTAACTAGAAGATCACACGTTCTAGTTTTTGCATCCAATTTTGTCTCGTTTTGCAAAGAAAATGACTCTGAAGTACAAAGCAATGATCACAATCCAAATTACATGGGATCTATGTCTATTCTTTTAATGATTAGAGAAATACAAAAGAAGCAAGGTGATGTATCCCAATGTGCTGACAGATAAATCTCACACAAATTGAAGCCTTTAATGTCTTCTTTTCCAACCACATCTTGGTTTTTAGTTTTCCCCTGAAGGAGGAACAAGTGGAGTGGGCCAAGCTGTTCCATGTCAGACAATCTGGGCTTCCTGGTGGGTGATAAGTGACAGAGCAGAGCCTAAGTGTTCAGGGTCCATGGGGAACAACCCCACATGGGTCAAAGGGCATGTCAGGGGTCATCTGTGAGGAAGATGAAGAGAGACTGGCCTGAGCTTCCCAAGGTACAACAAACAGATGGCAAAAGAGGGGTAACAATAGAACATGGTTCAGGCCAAAGTAAGGGTGCTACTTCTTACATTTCTGATATTGTGAAAGCATTAGATCTGAGAGTTCATTAAATTTCTGCCCTCCCACACAAATGAAGCACCTTTCAAAAGCTCAAATGCCCCACTCAAAGCAACAATAATCAAATCAAAACTCTCTCTAACTGAGACGGTTAGGAGGTTTGTTTTGCTGACATTCTGCTATTAATCTTTCACAGAGCTTCAGGCAGAAAGTCCTCAACAAATTACCAAAAGGTGCACATATTTGGACCGTCTGTTTATTCAATCTGAGTTTCAAACTGTGGCGTGGATATACTGTGTGTCATACGTGCTTTTTCATTTTGCCCTGAGCTTGCTGTAATGTTTTCTCAGTTTCTGGCAACACGTGTGACTAATTAAGTTACTACTCTTTGTATGAGAGTGAGAAAGAGGGGAATGTGAAATAATAAGTTTGAAAGAGAGGAGTGTGTGTATGTCTACTCACTCACACTGATTCTGGAGGACTTTTACCTCTGATTTTCAGAAGATAACAACTGACTCTCACCTCCAAGGAACCTTACAGAGACGCACCACTCGGTTTTTTGACCGATATCTCTAATTGGTAAAACAAATCTTTTGCTTTACTTTGTTATCTCCTGAAAGTTTTGGTCTCTTATGCTGTTCACAGCTCAATTGAACTACTGGTTTATCTCCTCATGTCCTCTGAAATAATACCAATACTGAAAATAGCTAACTGCGTTCTGCCACAGCGTCCACACTGAAGATTGGTGAGCAAGATCTTTTCACTGGATGAAAAAAGAAAGGATTTGTAGACAGGCGAGTTGATAGTTGGATATCTAGAATCATCCTCCCACTTTTGTCAGTGCATCTATTTTATTTTTTATTGTCCTATAAACAAAAATAACGAACTGGTGAAGTTAGTACTGATGTAGCAGTTCTGTTAAGGTAATTTAAATGTGTTTTGTCAATAAAAGGAGGTCGTTAAGGGAGACTGAAGCATTGTTATTTTAGAGAGATGCAATCTTAGTTGAGTTCATCTGAGCTCAGTCAGAGGCATAGAACAAGTGCTTGTAAATGCTTTTGCAATCGCATCAATATACTCAAGTTTGTTTATCAGCAAATTACTGGCTAATGACTTTCTTTCCTCACTGGCTCCATTGCATTGTAAAAATCCAACATCTTTGCAGACAAGCATTTTCGGTTTGACAGGAAATTGACATTTGAGATAACTTGTGCACAGATGGAAAAAATGTTAACGTGTAAGTGGGCTGAAAAAAAGCTCCACATTATATGTATTTTTTAGATTTTCTTATGTTTATGTATCTAATAATATTTTTTTGTGTCTGACATTAGCTTACTGCACATTTTGGACATTGGATGGCTTGTGTGGACTTGGAATGGAAGGAGAACCATTATACTGATTTTTTTTAGACATGCAATCAAGCGTGTAGCCAAAAATGTTCTTTTACTAAATTACAGAATCACTGTTCAATAGTCATTTTGAGAAAATAGCCCCTCTTAGATTTGCATTATGATAATTTATTTTTTGCATGCTATAACTAGTTTGCAAAAAGATTTTCTGAAATGACACTATTCCAAACCCCCAAAAAATTGAAAAGAAGAAAGATGTGTTTATTTAGAAACTATTTAATATAACCATCTGTCTCACTTGATGATCCTAACAGATTTCACTTGATGGATTTTGTTAGCCTTGGATTCAGACTCTGATTCTTTCTCTGCTCATTTCCCCAAAAAGATAATCCACCATTCTGATTTAGTTGCAGGAGTATTTATTCTTTTAAATATTCCTGCAACCCTAATCGCCTTCCCCTCCAAGAATTCCTTTAAACCGCTTTGGTCAGACGTTGCCAGTCATGCTTCATCTCGCAGGACATCCACACATTAATGCAGGCTCACCTTCCAGAGATTGGCAGTCTTCAAAGACGCCTGACTTTGCTTGCATATGATCAAGAGAGCCTGTGGTTGTTGTGTCAGATGAGACATGTTTTGTGGCTCTGTGGAGATGTCTGTGTCTGATATGGTTTGGTAGGAACACGCTGTTTTTTATTTCTGGGTCAGGTAATGCATTGGAGGGGGCGGCAGTGAGGAGGGAGCCTGTGGTGGTGGAAGGAGGCTCATGTGTGTCACTTCAAACACTTTTTATGCTGTTTATCCAAACCTCATGTTTCAGTTACATTTTCAGCATTCTTACTTTCTCTTTGCTTTTTTTCATATTTTATCTCCATCTGCAAATTTCCAGATGCAAAGAGTTCCCCTAGTATATTGGTGACTTTTTTTTTTTTCTCCTCCCCTCCGATGGACATCAATTTGCAGCAGCACGACTGAAGTGGAAAC
This sequence comes from Poeciliopsis retropinna, assembly GCA_010277075.1. Lineage (NCBI taxonomy): Eukaryota > Metazoa > Chordata > Actinopteri > Cyprinodontiformes > Poeciliidae > Poeciliopsis > Poeciliopsis retropinna. The sequence goes on along the minus strand of VMRM01000015.1, from coordinate 12,138,167 downwards.
ACATTGAGCGCTAACTCAGAGCTCAGGTCATCTATTGAATCTGGCTCTCCTTAACATGCCTCATGAGGCAACATCATCTGAAACCTGAATCAGAAATTGAAGTTTGTGTACAGATTGGAACGGAACCAAATACATATTTCAGATAACCTACTGGCTTTTATGTTAGTCATTTTCCAATTCTTCCTGCTGCTAGCACTCATTAATCAGTTAAATTAAAAGCAGAGGTGACATCATGCCACATGTGTGAGAAGGCACTTTTACCCCTAAGAGTTATAATATTTTAAAACAGACAAAAATGATTTAGTTAAAAAGTCAAGCGTTGCATCTTAAATCTTATTTTGAGAAATGCGTGGCTGACATGAAACTATATAACTCAGATTTTCTTCACTCAGTAACATTATATTTTTGTCACTTTGACTTGATGCTTTGAGACTGATAGTGGCTGAAAATGATTTTTTTCTATTGTTTTTTTTTTTTTGTCTTTTTACCAAAGTAAAAACTAAAACCTAAATATTCTGTTAGCAATCTAATGCCAAAGCACCTTTTTTCCATGAAATATATCTTTTGAAAATACTAGACAGACTTGTCAGTGTTATCATAAACCTTCATGTCTCAGCTTTTGGTGTAGCACAGATGAAGAAATAATGATAAAAATATTCAGCAGCTCACACCTTTGGCTATTTCCCCGATCGCTTTGACAAAAACATGGCATTATGCTCCGATAGCGGAGGGACAAAAACGTGGCATTCTCTCTAAAAGCTGAAAAATGTGATATTATTAAATCTTTTGTGTTATTGGTGACACAAAGTGCCCACTAAGTGATCTTTTTAATAACAGAGATAATGGCTTGCTGCTGTAACAATTTTGCCTATTTCCTTGTGAAACCCATTCGTATTATTGATTTCAATAAAGTCTTGAACTTGATTGCCTCCACCACAGAACCACCGTTGACAAACAAACAGAAGACCCTGCAGACACGCCGGATCAGAAGTAACCATAAAGACTTCTGGCAACACTTAAGCCTCCTCTGTGGTCTTCTCTGCTCATACTGTTGTTGTATGAAAGATGTTGAGACTGGAATAAAGTCTGTAAACTATTTACAGATCCTCTTCATCCTAATTCAAACACATCGGATATTATAAATGTTTACTCTTGATCTGTTTTTAGTGGCAGATTCACATTATACAACCTTGCTAACAAGTACATTTGATTTTCTTCAAGGAGTATTACGTTCACACGTATACAAACATCCAGAGTGCTCCGGTGAGTATGTTCCATGAGTCATCTGTTATTCCTCTGTTGACGTGCCTCTCAGAGTTTATGGAAATACAGAGAAGGTGAGGAGATGAAGGAATCTGATCTCTGTGAGGACAGCTCTGTTCAAGTGTTCACAAGTAGCTTGGTTTCAATGGTAAAATAAAGCTACAAATATTGTTGTAAGATGCTCACTGAATAACTGAAAAAATGAAAAAAAAATATACCTATAGTTGCCTTTATTTAAAGACAAGAGACTTTTGTAGCTAAAATAACAGAATAGATTACCACGAGGCGTTCTTTGGGTTTTTTTAAACACACTCAAAAATATATAATAAATCCAACGTAAATTTAGTGCTAGTAGCCAGCCTGTGGCAGGCTGTTTATTTTACTGACAGACATGCTGGCTCTCTCAAGCTGATGGCAGCCTCGCTGTGTGGGTGCTATTGTTTGAAAATTGGAAATCATATTTTTTGCAACTAGGTAAATCTCCAATCTACCAAACCGCTCATTTCTATATTAGCAAATATAGAAAAGCCAGACACAGATGCCAGACACTTTCTCTGGCATCCACAGCATAACAACCACACTTCCATATGATCAAATTTTAGTGCTTTTGAATGTGAGATTTTTATCAAACTCCTATTTCTGCAATTAATACATTCCTGATTTTCAGTTGCCAAGTGACTCAATATTCTGTAATCAGGAAAATTGCATGAAATAATGGATTGAACTGGCCAAAACATTTTGAAATTGATATTTTGTTTTTGTTCACTGCCCAAAACATAGGAATAATTTATTTTATTCATCCTCTTTGTCAGTGACTTGTGATGATTGCAAGTGTTTTTGAAATAGCTGCTTTTTAGAAAAGATATGTTTATTTTATTTAATAAGTACAAGGTTTGATCAGACTGTAATTTGCAATTTGTTAGCCATTAGGTCTTAAATGTGCTAACAATATTCAAGTAAACACCTGGCCTCTTATTAGTGCCAAACAGTTTCATTGTTGTTAATGTATCTGGGCTGCAGCTACACCTCCAGTTCAACATTTTAATTATTTGAACTAGTCACACTTGAATAGTCCCACGCTCAAGCTTAATTATTTTCTCAATTATATCTCTGAAGTAAACAAAAAAACAAAAAAAAAACTTCTCCAATGCTTTTATGGCAACTTGAGAATAAAAAGCATGAAGACTAGTCCAGACTGGACTGAAATATTCAGCTCTAATTATGGACTCTAAACAATGATATGTTGTCTGCAAAACCAACATTACCTGTGAAAACCAGAAGTTGCATAATGGACCACAAATGATCAGAAAACCAGAACTATGTTTTAAATGATTTTGAAGCATTTCATAAAACTACATTGTTTGATGGCCTACTGATTATAAAGCACATGACAATTCTATATCTGTAAACACACCTGTGTCATGAAACACTGGACGGTTCATCAGATGGACTGAAAATCTCCCTACTTCCAGCCCCTGATATAAAGGGAGCTTTAATTTTATGGAAGATTGCCATTTACTCAGTTTTCTGATCCAAGTGTTTCCCAATCGTCCTTCCAACTTTTAAGGTGATTACCATCTTCTGTAATTAAGGGCTAATCAATCGTATTTATTGCTTGGAATAGAACATAACGGCCTGTAGATTATCAATCGCTCTGCGCTGATATGAATGTTCGCAGTCTGGACGTAGTTAGTGGTGGTGAAGAGTACAAATACAATCTTGCCCCTCCCAACAGGCACTTCCATAAAGGTCCTTGAATGTTACATTGTTCTAATAAACAGCACATGCTTTGTGTTTGCCAAAAGCATCTCTGTCTGGTTTTTGTACTCTGGTTTGTTTCTCCAAAAATTAAAAGGAGGGCGGATATGTGCAGTAAACGTCCTCCTGCGTGGGGTTAACTTTGAATTATTGTACGGCTTTGGGAGAATGCATGCATGTTCAAGTTACATGAGAAGAGATGAGATAAATTTTGTGGGTAATGTAATGTCATGCTACTTAGAGGAAAAACAGGTAGAGGGAAAGATCATGACTACTGAGCAGCGATGTTTTGCCTGAAGTATAGCTTGGAGAGTGCTTGGCTCACCTCATTAGTCCAGCTCAGTGAAAGCTTTGTCATTTACACACACAGCATATTTACGTTTTTAAACCCTGCTATCCCTATATATTATGTGCCTTTTCAAAGATGACATGTAATAATGTTCTTCAGTTGTCACAGCGAAAAGATGAACTGATCTGATGATCCAAGCTGAATTCCTCAGAAGTCTGTTAGATGGTCTTTGTGGTGAAGTTTCTTTCTGGATTTCTGTAAATAAAGTTCCCTCTTGGAGCCTTAACAACGGTCTCTAATAACTTCCAAATATCCCATTGTCTTCTCTCTCTTTGGATCTTCCAGTCTCATTAAGTTGAATTTGTTTTCCGTTTGCATGTCAGTGCGAGGACTTGTGCAACATTCATCTGCATGAAGCCTCTTTAAAGGCTTTTAAGAGTTTCCGTCACAAACTGCAATGAGATGTAAATTTATGAATGCTTTGTGTTAAACAGCTGGCAGGACACTCGGAGGAGAAGCTCTGTGTTTTACTTGGAGCCTGTTGCTGATTCTTGTCCTATTCCCACAGCTTGATCCCATGTCTTTCACCCATGATTTAAGTTCGTTGGTGGATGTCATCAATAAAGACTGAAGATAACATTTCAAGAAGGTCATATTATCAAAAATGTTCCCTTTTCTCTTTCTAAATGTTTCTTTTTTGAATTTCCGAAATGCCTAACAGTTGACAAAGCAGCAAGTAATTTATTTATAATTTCATCCTGTATCTGGCAAAAGAATCTGCAGCTAGTGAAATTGTTTTAATTTTCACACATTACAACAAACCTTAGTGTATTTTATTCTGATTTAAAGAGGTCAACAAAAAGTAAAACATAACTGTGCTTTTTTTTTTTCCAGAAATCAGAAATCTGTGACGTATTATTACTCAGTCCTTATTTACTCAAATACCTCACAGTAAACTACAAGTTGTCTTCATACGATATCTGTACTCAAAACAGATAATATGAACAAGATGTTATTTAGAAGTTTTTGACAACAGCACTTTTAGTTATAGAGTTGATTATTCTGGACTTTATCAAAAAGCTCAGTAGGAAGAAAGCGTTTGTTGAAAAAAGGTCAACAATATGCCAAACTGCAAGACATATTTGCAGTCTGCCAGTGTTGATATATGTAGCAAACATGTGGAAAAAGCAGCTCCTGTCAGATGATACCAAACTGAAACCTTTTGGCTGACATCCAAAATTATATATGTGGAAAAAAAACCATCACTACACAACACAATGCACATCACCATCCCTTGACAAGAACATACAACCAAAGCTACATCACAACAGTTTGCTTAAAGCATATTCATGTAATAGAATGGCCCAGTCAAAGTACAGATCTAAATCCAATTCAGAATCTGCTTGAAAATCCAATAAATCAAGTCAAGCTGTTTTAAAACGAGGAACATTGGGAATACAATTTTATTGTCCCTCTGTGGAAAGAAACGTGCCACAAAAAACTTGCAGCTGTAATTGCAGAGAAAAGTGGCTGTACTAAATAATGACTCAAAGGCTCACAATTTCCACTGCATTACTATTCCTGGTTTTAGTTTAGAAATGCAGCCCAGCATCAGGATATTGGTTTTTACTGGTTGTACAGAAATATTTCAGTCCAATAATATGTCCAGTTGGTTTCAGAAACCTTTTAAGCCCCAATGCACAACTCAGCATGCTGCATATGGTGGCAATTTTTCTGCAGCAAGACAAAGGCAGGGCCACCCTGCAGGTCTGTCAGGGTTACAAGGCTTCCTCAGGGTTAAGCTGAACTTACAAGGTGCATCCCCTCATTTGGAAACCTGGGTCTTACGGCCTTCCTGCCTCCTGCCACTTTGTTAACAACAAACTGATCCAACATTGTGAACTCAGCAGACACACAATATCAACTCACGCTGTGAAGGTGAATGGACACCAGTCCAGGCTTATTGTTATCTGGATGCTCATTTCCTGCCTTTCTCACCTCACCGTTTCACTGTCGCGTGCACACGCACACACACACACGCACACACACACACACACGCAAACTTATTTAGCGGCATGAATCAAAGAGATTAAATAAGTGACACATGTTAAAGGTGACAAAGACTCTACCTCCCAGAGTTCAGACGTTGAGGACCTGAAAGCTGTGAATATGTGCTGACGGTTGACAAAGCTGGGCTTGTGTGCAGCAACAAGAGTGTTGATGAGCTCTTAATCAGGGCGCTTACAGCCGGGGTTAGAAGGTCGCTGGGTGGCTCTGGGTTTTGATTGGGCCCCTGGGAACCCGGCTGAGCCCAAAGGCACGGGGGCAGGGTTTCAGCCTCTGTGCTGATTTCACACAGCTGATTTCACTTGGTCAGTAGGGACTCATCTGGCTTTTTTTTTACACATGGGCTCACACTGACCTCACATTTGATTGTCCACCATGCAGACACAATAGCCAGAGGTTTGTTGTTATAAGGCAGGAAGAGCTTACTGTGCTTCTAAATCAGCTTCTGTGTTGAAGTCATCAGAAGATCAATCTAAAAGGCCGGTGACAAGCTGACCTGCTCAGTGTGGTCGCCTGTTTTCTGCAGGGCAAGATGTCTTATTTAGCTCCAAATACTTGTAGTAAATGCATAAACTTAAATTTTATTTAAAAAGGGTCAATGTGGACTTGAATTACAGCTTTCCCAGACATATTCATGGCACAAACAAGAGGTACAGTTTGCTGTTGGTTGTTGTTGATAATTTACTCTCCAGTGTATTCAGGCAAACAAAAATCAAGTCCCATTTTAAATGTTGGCAAGGTTCAACCAACAGCAAAAGGAGAAAATACAGCAGGAGGGAGTCAACAAGCAGTATGTTAGAAAACATCGTCCAAGGCCAGAGTTTGAACTTTCTGGCTTGAAGTCAGAGAGGGAAGAATCATGGAAACATCGTCCTGTAAGGCATTCCTCACAGATCACCAGGGATGATATTTGCCTTAAAACCTCAAAACTCTAAACTTTTACATAAACCAGAGGCATTATTAACCAAAATTAATCAAACTGGAAACACCCCAATTTGGTTTGTCTCTACTAATTTATCTTCCATCAACCAAATCAGTTTTAGTTTTCCTATAAATTTTCTTTTGTCTTACCTGGCCACAACATTTCTCCCCTCATGTTTCCTGTGTGTCCCCAACATGACTTTTCACAAACTATACACATGCCATCTTGTTGCTTTCTTTTAAATCATGATTTCTTCTTGCTGCTGTTCCAGAAAGGAATTTGTGAAAGCGCAAGAATAATATTTGTCCTCCTTTAACCTTCTTCACTACTTAATCACGGATCTGTCCAGAGCAGGGGTCACCACCCTTTTTGAGACTGGGAGCTACTTCACGGGAACAGAGTAACGGGAAGAGCTACTCGTTTGATACAGATAGAAGAGAACCAAGATTTCTTGGTTCAGCCTTTATAACAATAGTATATATAAGTACAAATATTCAGGATGTTGATTCCCAGGTTCAGGTGGTATCAAACGTCCAAAGGAGAAGAACAAGCAACAATGTTTGCTTAATTTTTACTCTTTTGGGCAACTTTTTGAGTATATTAAATTGTCTAACCCAGTCTTGGCGCGACGCTCAGGAAGAGCGGCAGCTGTCAGCTAACGGGTGACCAGACATTCTCCAGTTTGAGAAACATCGAAGAAGCTCAAAAAACGGCGACCCACCTGAACCACACACGGTGAAAATCTCAGCCGGGATCCAAAAGGTCGCTCTAAGAACTTCGGGAGGTTCAAACTCCGCTCATTCATTTTTAGCTTACAGAAAAAGCACCAAGCCGCCAAATAAACAAAAGCAAACTGACCAATAAGAGTTAAGCTTTGGCCTGCCCGCCCCCACAGGCTACGTACAAGATGTTTTGACACATAAGAGCGTTTTTTTTTTCTTCACAATTTTGTCAATTGTAAAGAGGGTTCGATAATAAAAAATAAAAAAAAATAAGAAATTATTCTTTTTTTTAAATCATCTTAAGGTAGGTAGTGGGTGCCGCCGTACAGCAGCAGGCGCTGCTGCCCTCCGATGACATCCTGCAGGCGTCTGTGCATAGTTCTGAACTTTAACCATAGAAAAGAGTTTTATGCATAAAGCAATTTATTTTAAACATTTTCATGATTTACTTTTTAAAAGAAATTCTAAAAATAAACAAATGTTATTACTTCATTGTAAAAACATTAAATTAAATCATTTTTTTTGGCAGTGCTCCCTAATGACAATGGCTATTTTTAGATTTTGCTCCCTAACAATGTCCGCCGTGTTGGTGATCCCTGGTCTAGACTGTACCTTGGACTCCGTTCATTCAATAATGTTGCTTACTTAACATCTTTCACAATGCTGGTAGATTTAAATTGTAGGCTACTTGCTAATTAGATTTCTCTTAAGTTATTTATTCAGAGGTTGCATAGTACAGGGGTGTTGAAATGCACAGTAAGCTTTTCTAAATTTCATTCAGAATTTTTTTGCGCTGCTTTATGCTTTTCTTTTACATTAAATCCCAAAAGCATACATAGAAGTTTATAGCTATAACGTGATGCAATGTGGAACGATTTAAAATGTCTGCTTTTGCTTGCCTCCTCCCAAATGTGCAAAAGTGGCAACTGAATCTGAAGAAATTGCAACAGACAGCAGCAATTTGCAGCGGCACCAACTGAGATCCCATTCAGCATGTACAACACATCTGTGTTGGCCTAATAGGCTTGTCTGGCTTTAAATCAGACAAAAGCCCATTTTTTTTACTAAGCTCTTAAAAGTTCAAGAATAGAACTATAAATCGAAATATGAAAGAAGCAAAGGTGAAGACGAGGTCGTTGCAGACCAGTTACTCAACAGTTGCTCAACAGTTTCTGCTTTTCCTCCATCAAGGAGCGTTTTTGTGGGGAGAACAGATCCATTCTGAGCCAATCATGGACACTCAATAACAGACACATACTTACGTTCCCTTTAAATTTATTCCCACTACTTGTGCAGTGATATGCTTGAGATCCTGTTTTATACTTCAGCTTTCGTAGCTTAACAGCTGTGTTATCTCAGGAAGCTTGTAGGAACTTACTTTCAGAATGACTTTTTCTCCATAAGACAATTTGTTTGAATCGTTTTATGTTCGTGTTTAGACAACCGAAGCCAGAAGTCATTCTCAAATGCTCACCAAAGATAAATCAATGTTGTAATGTATCATTAGGTGAGGATGCGTGGGTGACGACATCTTGTGCTGTCAGGGAAGAGCTGCATCCTGATGTTAACTGCTGAACATAAAGGTACAAACATTTCCTTTTGCTTTAATGGGCTCAGCTGTCGGGGCAGTGATGATGCACTCTGCACTCCCCCTTCCCATTCCCATAAACACGCAGCTACAATTCATTCCCCTGCCTCTAGTTTAACTTATTTTCTCTCTTTAAAATCTACTTAGTGTTTCACCATGCAGCCAGTAGCCTTCAATAGATTTTATTCTGAATATAAACTGTCTTTTGCTTTAATTACAGATGCAAATATTTTGTTGTATGTCTTAAATTGCTTTGCTCATCTACAGACTGAAATTGATGTCCCCTCTTTGCAAAGCTTGTTTTTAAAGCCACTAATAGGTTTTTCTCTCAAGCTTTGTTTGCATGAGACTGTCGCCTGGAAACTGAAGGTATTTTTGGATGTTGATTGAGGAAAAGGTCAGTGCTTAGGCGGCGTAGCCAAGACCCCTTGAAGCTGCTGTAGTTGTCATATAGGACACAATATAACACTGATTTTTAGCATCCCATCAAAAAGTGCTTGCCTTTTGACCCTTAGCTTCAAATTCCCTTAGCTGACTGCAATAGTCTAATCACTGGAGACGTGCAAATGCTGGATTGCAACAGCAATTGCAGATTGTTCTGTTTTAACTACATTAATATTGCAACAGTTTTGACCAACCTCTCTGCCCCTCCTGAAACAATGAATCCCCACAGCCTGACGCCGGCATCACCATGCTGATATTTTGTGGTGATGTTCAATTTGTTTTCCATCTCATTGATTTTTTTTTTTGTTTTCATTTAGGCTATAAAGTTTGATTTAGGTCCCAAGGGCTGAAAACCTTCTACTTGATTCTACATGGCACTTTAAATAAACCGGCCATCCATTTTTTACCTGTTTAGATTGTTTTCACTCTTCACTATAACTGTGCCGAAGAAAGCGATCTGTTTTTTTAAACGACCAACTATTATCCCCATCTGCCTCATTCAGAAACACTGCATAAATATTTTACAAGTGGGGCACGTTATATATTTGTCCTGCTATACATGTGAGAGTATTAAACAATTTGATTGATTCCACATTGGTCAATTTCACACCCCGTCTCTGTATAATCGATCAGAGGAGTTTATTCTCTCATTTGAGATACCACATTTTAATCATTTGAGCATTTGTGCAGCACATTTCCTCTGCAATAAATTAAACTGAAATGACTGCATTGTGGTCCAGCTTTTCATATTAAAAGTTACAAGTGGTTTTAGAATAAATGCCATGGAAACAGCTGCTTCCAGTTACTCTTGAAATCAATAAACTGACTTCCAAGACCATTAGAGTCGCCTGTTGAAGTCTGAGCTCAGCACAAGTATTAAAATGCAGCTTGACTGCGTACGTATAACAGCCTGCTGTTGGTCCGTGTTAAAGCTGCAGTACGCAGCACTTAGTGAATGAGTCTGCAGGGTGTCGGTGCAGGGAGATTAGTGGCCTTCCGCTCACTCAATGGGTTGTGTTAGTTTTGGTCTTAGCATTGTCACAACTGGCTGACAAACTGCTGTGCAGCAGCTCAAATATTTAGCACCGCATGACCCGCAAATTGGGGCAGTGCTGCGTGGGAGAGAAAACAGGTAATGCATAACAAAATAGAAATGACCTTTACCTGACTATCCTCATGTCTAATTTTTTAAAATAAAAAAAGAGCATCAGCTTTCAAATCACCAACCAGAGATTAGAGTTTGATAACCACATTAAGCTCTGGTTAATTGATAATTGATAAATGCTGGGTTCCAGTGCGTGCTGAAAAACTCTTGAGCAGGAGCATGTGTAACCTCTGCAGAGCTCCGAGATGAAAGACAGACCTCCCCGTGGTGTTTTGGTTCTGTATCGGTTTTGTTTTTTCAGGAGGCACGAAGAGCCAGCGAAAGATCTCGAGCCAGTCTGCTGTATAAAGGTGGGTGGAGGGGGCGCTGGTGGAGGCGGGACAGGGGTTGGGGGGGCACTTCCCTGCCAGGAGATGCCAGATGTGTGACCTGGCCCTTCGTTATGGGATAAGAGTGGCAGCTGCCTCTGTAAGCTTTAAGGACATGGGAAGCAAAGGGGGCGGAGGAATGTAAATGCGCAGAGGTGAAGATGACACAGAGGATGAAGAGGAGATGGACAAATGACAAATAGATTCAAAGACTATGGCATGGGAACCGGGATCAGAGAGAGACTTCTGGTATTCATCTGTAGCTCACATGTGTCGTCCTTTTTTCACAGAAATAGCCAGCAGATCATCTCCTTGAGGCAACCATAACCAGCCGCTCATCCATACAAGTTTCATCCTTCCTTCCATCACTAACAAACTGTGTAATGAAAGCAGCCTGTGTCACAGCCACTCCCCTCTGTCCCCTTTGTGCTCTGTCCTGTGATCCTTTCTCAGTCGGCTCTGCGTGGTCTCCAAGTTCTCCAAATATTGCAATTCTTTTAATATCTGCGTTCTGATTTGAATAAACTACATTATCTTACAAAAGTATTCATACCCCTTGCTTTTTTCAGATTTTGATTTGATACATCCACAAATTTCAATGCATGTTATTGAGGCTTCAAGTGAAAGTAAACACAAAGTAGTGGACAATTTTGTCATGGAAGGAAAATTATGCATGGTTTCCTCTCTTTAATGAGTATTTTGTAAGTCTGACATGTTTTACTCACCTCCTCTGCTCAGTTCGTCATCAACTTCTGCTAATAATGAGCCATTCATTTGATTTAGATCTCTTCAGGCAGGAAACTCTCTAAAGACAATAATACTGGGAATCCTTGATTTGACCCATTAATTGTACATTTGACTACATGATTATTATCCTGGTCCTGCTGGTAGGAACAGGTCTGGCCCAGTGTACAGTCTCTACAGCTTCTAGAGGTCTTTGTGATGGCCATGCTTTGGTAGGTGGCAGCTGTTCTTAAGTTTTTCAGTCATTCAAATGAAATGTTCAATCTTCCCTCCATCATATTTTGCTTTTATAGGCTTGAACATTAATCTGCTGACTTGGACGCCTACATCTCTTCAGGTTTTACATGATTGATTGAAATCGCTGCAGTAATTAGCATTTAAATGTTGTTTATTCTGAGGTGTTTACAAAAGGGCTGAGTGTTTCTTGCACTGGGTTTATTTAGTGGCTGAATAGAAATGCTTGGCACAGATTTCACACTTTTGTATGTGAAGTGAAACCCAAATATTATTATTAACCTTCCATATCACAATCACGCAACACTTTCCATTGGTCTATCATATCAAATGTGTTGAGGTTTGTAGTTGTGAGGGGGAAAAAAGGGCTCTGCGAAAAACTGCTTGACAACCCTTATTGAGTAGAGGAATATTTATCTTGAAAGGATTAACCTTCAGCCTGAAGACGAGCTATTAGCTAATGGCTCCCTATCTCAGCGATCAGATTTCCTCCTTGCTGCCCGGACAATGCAGAGGAGAAGAAGATGTCCACATGTTGATCCGTGCTGTTTTAGCCTTCTGGGGAGAGGGAACAGATAATGATCTGTGTGGACTTTGGTCAGTCACCATCATTTAGACAGTCCCTGTGTTTGCATGTGTGTGTTTTAGCACTTTTTACCTTATAAGGCCCATTTACTACATTGTGAGGACCCACAGCTCCTAATGGACCCAAAACCCAGGCCCTGTGTGACACAGTGGTAACAAGAAGTCCTGTTTTCTTGTTAAAGAAAAATGTCTCTGTTAGGAATAAATGCTGCAACTAAAATTAATGTCAGTTAATATAAAATTCTAAGACAAATAGAAGTACAAGCATGTGTGTGTGTGTGTGTGTGTGTGCTTCCCTTCATCGGTTCAGTGAAATGATGTCAGGATGCCGGAAAGACAACGCAGAAAAAAATCAAAAGGGAAAGAGTGAGAAAAGGCGAAAAGGCAAGCGCAGAAAGAAGAAATCCAGCTTCTTAATGATTTAGTGTAAAGAAAACACGGATATAACTCCAGGTCTTAAATCATAATCAGAGTGCAGTTCAGGTGCAGCATTGATTCGTTTGAGTTATGTTACCATGAATAACATGCATGAGCTGTAAGTATCAGGTATGACAGTGAAAGAGCCCAAGAGAACGTTTTCACATGCTTTGCGGGATTTAATAATCGTTGTGTTGACTTACTTAAGTTACAGCCGAGGGTCCAGGTAGATTTGCAGTCACAGCAGGACCACCGGAGCTCAGCCGCTCCTGTACCCAACAACACTTTAATCTGTTCCCTCATAAAAGGCATCCATTATTCCTGAAAATCACCTGAGCTCTCAGCTACACATCTCACCTAGGTGCTCCAGAACGGTGATTCATAAATCACAGAAAATAACAGTTTGGACATCTAAACCCTGCGAAGCAACATCATTGACCCATCTCTGATGTGAACTTTAAAGACACAGTTGCAGAGGCTGAGTGTGTTTTTGTGCTGCTTGCGTATAAGTGTTTTTTTGTATGTGAGACGAGTAGTAAAAAAGTTACAGTAATGAAAACAGCATGGCTCCAGAAACAGGGCAAGCAGCAGGAGACCTCAGCCTTCACTTTATTGGTAAAAACCAAAACAAAACGGAAATTCTTAATTTTTCCCAGAATATCGATAAAATCTTATCTTGTCTTGTTTCTTATGAAACCACAAGTTCTACATCCTGAATTGGTAATGCAAAATATTTCCTTCATACAGACGGTTCAGAAAGTTAAACTGTATGACAAGAATTGATTTATTTATGTCATCTGCTATCAAAATATTAAGCAGCATGAAATGAGAATATGGATTTATTATTCGGTAACGATCAAAGCTCGTTTTTGGTGCTAGCCTCTCATTATTGCTGTTTATTCCAACAGTTTCCTCTGAGACTAAATCCATCTTCATGTCCTCCACAAAGCAATCCATCCAGCATTTCTATAAAAAAAACTATATATTTATTTCTTATTTAGCCTAAAATCCCCTTTGAAGTTTATAATATGTGGAAAATGTGCTGTGCGATTACATCAGGGTTCTTTTTTCATGTCTACTCTCCAATTTTTATGATGTGTAGTTCAAGAACTTTGACTGCCAAAGTAAACTGTTGATTTGCTCATATTGAGGTGTTTAAATTCTTTATTTTTTTTTTATTTTTTTTTTTTTATTTTATATTCATTGATTTTTTCATTGACTGCATTTTTAATACACTGGGTGTTTGTATTTAATTAAATTAATTCCTTTCAAATGTTGCCTGTAGCAGTGGCTGGAACATCAACCCACAATATTACTGATCTCCTCTTGTGCTTAGAATAGAAGCTAACTTTTTACTGGTGCAAACTGAGCTTCCCATCACAGCACCATGTGTGAAAACACCAATCTGCCATGGAAAGTGGGTCTGCAAAGTTGGAGAAAACGATTTGATGTAGAGAAAAACACAGAGGCAGAGATGGCCGGGGGAAAAAAATAAGACTGAAGGAAAGACAAAGCTTGAGAAACAGTCAGAGCAAAGTCAGTGCCAGTCTTCTGAGGCTGTTAAATGATGTAAAGAAATGTTTACAGTCCGGCTGTTATTATTTGCAGGTGGCGATGTCGAGATCACGGTATTCTCTTTGCTCTCTCTTTAAATTCCTTTAACTGTGAAAAAGCACCACTTCACCAAAGAATAACTTTCTTCTTCAATTGCCAATAAATCAGTCACAGCCCTGAGTTTGGGTTTGACTAGCCATTAAAGTGCCAGTGGTCCTGATTAATGAATGATCTCTCATGTAAAGTGTTCTGGGGCAGTGTTTATGAGGTGATGGAAGTTTCACCAAAACAACAGAAAAAAGGACTTCAGATATGCTTTCCACATGGCCCTGTCAGATCCGCTCCTAGAGGGAAAGCGACTGATGGATAATGCAGCTTCTCACCTGCTTGGCTGCCAAAAGGCTCCCCCTTGTGTCCAGAAATATTCAGGATGCCGGGTACTTCCAGTAGATGACTTGGCTGTTCTAACAAATCCCTGCACAGTTTGTGTGTCTTGTAATATGTTTGAACATTCCTGGGTATCATTTACAGTCAGGATTTTCTCTCAGACCACCAACTAAAACCACGCTGCTAATTTTGGGGAATTAACTGAGCTTTCACTTCTGGATGAATCAGAGCTCACTCGTCTCATAAAGTTGAAAATGGAGTTAAATTTATCAGTTGGATAAATTTATGATCCTGGAAGTATTTGCACACTGTGGTCTGGCCCTGAAATGTGTTCTACCATTTTTTTTTTGCTCATTCTCTTTTACAAAAAAACTTAGATAAAGTGGTATTTTTAAAGCTTTAGTTTTATTTGAGTTTTTTTTCTTTTTCTTTTTATTACCCAAATGGTCTCAGATATAGTTGTTTTGGCAGCTTTTTTTGGTCCTTTTTAGTTTTGGCTTGTGGGTATTTCGGTATTTGTATTCAGGACTGCTTGGTTTAACTCCTGGAGACTCAACTCGGATGTCTCAAACATGTGATTGTGCATTAGGGCTCAGTTTTAGTTTTACAGGTTTCAGGAATCGGCAATAGCCGAGAGCTTTCAGTCGTCCTGTGGTGTCTGGCTTCTGATGTAATCCAAGCAAGAATTTTAGAGAACAAAAGCTACTTCTGCCTCTTTTAGAAGACAATACATTTGTTTCTTGATGTCTGGTTGAGCAGAAATGTATAGTTATAAGCGCCACTGATGCTAAAAGTAAAGAAATAATTACCAGGTCACTTGTTTTTGTATTGCCTCATAGAGTGGTACCTAAAAATATGTTTTTGAGGTACAAATGTGAAGAAATCAGGCCTAATCTGTGAAATAAGTCTTATTATGACTATAAAGATCATGTTTAGCTTAGAACTGTGTGTATCACAGCAAGTTATGTTTCACAGTAATGCCAATGCGTCTGTTTTTTACCTTTTACCTACTGATCTGACCTTCTTGGACTGAATGTTCCCTTAGTAGAAACACTCTATACCCAGTTAAAGAAGATCTGCACATGGTCAAAGATTTATTAGCAGCTCAATATCAGAAAATAGGTCAGTTGGATCAAGCATTCTACATGCTGAGGTGAGTGAATATTCATCAGTGCAGACTGAGTGTCTGCATAGTTGTATCATGAGCTTAGGTAATGTTATTATCTGATCATTGATTTACATAGCAAAAACATAAATGTTGTAGCAGACAGTGATGCATAGGCATGGTGTTTACTGTATGGCTTCTCTATACAGTATAGTTGTGACTCATGCTATAGAATATTTTAGTGGCAGCCTGACATAGCTAGAAATAAAATGAGTATGCCACAGAATTACATTCTGGACAATTGATCTAAATAAAAAATATAAATACAAAATACAGATCATACTGTGGGGAGCAGCTGCTGTATTCTCAAATGTGTTTCCGCTTAGAGTGTCAGCAGGTAGATGAGATATGTCAAAATTAAATCCACTTTAATGACAAAATGGAAAGATTCTGTTTTTGGTGTTTGGGATTTTGACTTTGGTTTGATTGTTTCTTCCACACTTTGTTATCTGTACCATATTTGTTTTGACATAGAGTAATTTCAATGCCTGAAATCTTCAAATATTTTTATTGCAATGTTAAAATGTCAAAAACCAAGCTGGTCCTTGCCGTTGTTCCCAACTGTGGGCTTCAGCAGAGCAGCAACCAACCAGTAAGTGATATCCCAGTCAGTTTAGAGGTTCGGAGGTTAGCCTGCGTGGGTGTGATGGTTAAGATCAGTTTACTATTCTGATGTCAATGAGGTGTGGAGGTACACCAACATCTGACTGTGTGATTTGTGGTTTGTTGGACGTTTGTTTTGCCTGAAGTGTTGACATGCTGGCGGACGGCTTCGGTTTGTAGCTGTTGACTCGCTCCAGGCCCGCTGTCACGCATGCAGATCAACACAACTGAGCCACATGCATCGTGTTTGACCGTAGATGCATGCATGCTCACGGACACGTGTTCACTGCAATGCTTTACCTCTAACATGCGTTTTTCTTTTTCTCTCCCTCCATGTTGACACCTTGCTGGGCTCCACTTCCGTTTCTTCCTAAAATCAGGTATGTGGCAGCAGTTTTTTGTTTTTTATTTTCTGTCTCCATTTCCGCTTCACAACTAGTCCTCCTTTCATTGAAGTAGTAAACCACTTCACCTTCAAGACACTCAGCATACGCGGCTGAATAATTTCTATCGACTGGGGCTTTTAAAGCTGCGTTTTCCGCCCGCTCTGACAATGTGCCTGTAAATACCATTAATCACCATCTTGTTTAGGCTTCTCAGAGTCCGCCATGTGGAAGTGATTTCTGGGGCCTAAGATCTCAGAGGCTCATGGTTTCTGGACTGTGTTGTGCTTTTTCGTCCTATCTGTGTACGTTTTTCCTCACTTTCTGCTTTAGTCAGAGTTGCTCACTTAATGACTCAGTGGTTATTCAGACATATATTCTCCGTCCTGCTCCTGCCCCTCGTTTTCTCAGGAAGTGGCAGACTTTGACGATAAATTCATTAAAACATAAGTATTATGCATAATTTAAAGCTTCTGCTGTTGTGTGATGCACTTGTGGAAATA
The DNA here is from genome assembly GCA_010277075.1 of Poeciliopsis retropinna. Classification (NCBI taxonomy): domain Eukaryota; kingdom Metazoa; phylum Chordata; class Actinopteri; order Cyprinodontiformes; family Poeciliidae; genus Poeciliopsis; species Poeciliopsis retropinna. The sequence continues at coordinate 12,121,066 of VMRM01000015.1, read as the reverse complement.
ACATATTTGAGAACCAGCTGTGGATGAGACTTTTGCATGCCGCTGTTTGGGGGGTCTCTGCTGGTTGGCTTCAGCTGACATTGTGAAAGTAGTGACATGGAGAGGGAACCGCATCACAGTTCCCAGACTGCCACATGTCTAGCCTGAAGTGACTCACCCGTGACACATCGAATGGCAAAGATTGGGTCGACTATGTCATTGTAAGACTCAGCGCCACTTTAGTGTGATGTCGACGATAAATGTAATCGTGTTCATCTGTGTTTTCACTCAGTCTGCACCAGAGTCTCATTGATTCAAAGTATGTGCATCAAATGAGAGCAAAATAACCAATTTACACATAGTAGTGACTACCTATAATCACACGCGTTAATGCATTTTATTAGGATTTTATATGATAGAGCAACACAAAGTTGTTCATTATTGTGAAATTGAAGGACAGTGGTTCATGGTTTAGAAAACACTCTATTACAAATCTATTATATGAATATACTTCTGGAAAGTGTGGCATGCATTTAACATCATACCCTTAAGTAAACAGTGTGAAGAATCAACTTTTATTGGAATTTCCGCTGTAAGTTATCTTGGTGTTCACCAGCATTACAGAAAATTTGTTGACCTTTCTGCTTTGCAAAATAACTATCAAATTGGATAGGGAGTGTCTGTCAACACAAAGTTTTTCAAGTTGTATTTTTGTGCGGTGTTCAACTGGGACATTCTTACACATGAATGTGATTTGATCTTAATCATTACATAGTTTTAGCTAAAAAGTTACACCCAGCCACAAAGAACGGCTTGCAGTTTGGCTCATGGGCAAAATATCCAGACAGCAGCTTCTGTAATAGTTTATCTAAGCAGATGTTAATCAATTAAATACTTCCTCAACAAAACACCAGTTGCCTTTGTATCATCTGCTGAATTAGACTGACGTCTGGGATCTACTAAGAAAGCAAGGCTGACAAATATCAGGTTTGTTGTTGCTGTGTTGATTGTAAAGGATATGGAGGGAAATGATGCTTTGTGTCATTTTCATTTCTCCTCCTTTCCTGGAAAATGTGAAAAAAAAAAAAAAAAAAAAGCTTCCTGTTGGATGCTAATCTTAAACTTCCAAATAACACAAAGTAATTTGGGAGATTTCAGCTGAGTCAGTGCAGCATTAAGTGTGGTGCCTCCTGCCTAAAAGCATCTTAATGATAAATTCAGAGCTCTGCATCAGCAGCTATTTTTGGATATTGACTCCTCAAAATCAAAACAAAGCTGATAAAGCAACTGGACCCCCTATCCTGGCTCTCCTAGACGTGTGCCGGGGGGAGGGCACGCAGCTCAGCCTGCTGGGGGGTGAGCTCTTTAATGTGCCGGGAAAGCGTCACGCTGAAATGCTTTGTACAAACAAGCCTCCGCGCACATGTGTTGATGGCCAGCACGCATGTGTGCGTGGTAAGGAGTGGGAGGATAAACGTAGGTTCAAAAGTCTGAATCTTGATCTGTGTATCTGGGATTTCGGTGCCAAACATAGCCTAGATTTCAAATGGACCCTGTGCTGACCACAAACCCACACTGTGGTCGTCAGAGAAACGGGCCTGTAGCAGCTCCAAACAGTGAGCACTTGGTTTGGGATTCAATCTTTTTTTTTAAATCGTAGGCTCAGTTGATGATTCATCTTTGTAGCCTCTTTAATGACACTAACGTTGCTGCATACACTCTCTTTTTTTCCTCCATGTTGTTCACCCAACATGCATCTCCTGTTCTGTTTGATGTTCTTCTCACAAGAGCAAACATTGAAGAAGAAACAGGAGAAGATAGTTTTTTGTTTTTTTTTTCATTGTGGCATAATCTTATAGTGAAATATATGATAAAACTTTTTTTTTCTATTTTAGCTAAACTAATGAGTACCACACTGACAGTTTATTAAAAAACATAGTTAATGTTTATGTATTTATTTTATAGCTTTATTAAACTGCCACAAGTAAAAAATAAATGGATAAGTGACTCACTTTCCTTTCTGTTTAAGTAATGCCATGAGGCATAATTGTCCTAAATGTCAGATTATAGTTTTCTTACCATAATGTATAATTATCACCCTGTTCTATTGGTATAATTTTGCAGCTGCAGCTGTCCCGTCCCAGGCCAGTTTGCATCATGCTGCTTCACAGGTGGTTCCGGCTTTTGGTTTATTTTTTGAGTCAGCACTCATTTTCCCAGCCAATGGTGTGTGCTAAATGAACACACGCTATGTTTTTACAGATTCTTAGGACTTAAACGTTTTTAGTGTATCAGTATTGATGTAGCAGTTTAATAAAAATCTCAAATTGATGTACCAGTTCTGTAGGTTTCAATCAAAAGAAACCTTTTTGTTTTCAGTCTATTCAAAAGTGAGCAAGTATTGCCAACATTTTCTGACAATAATTATATTTTATAGATATATTTAATCAGAATATGTTCAAGCATTTCTGCTGCAAAGATTCCCACAGCATTCAGGACAGGTTGAATCTACAGACTTCAGAATATTTTTTTTCTATGCCAGTGATGTTTATATGTGACATACTTTTCAGTTAAAAAAAAACTGAGATAAACCTTTTTTCTTTAATTCATCGTCAAATAGATAAATGAGAAACCATGTTGTTCCCAAATAGGAGACTTTGATAATCGCTGGGAATCTTCTTTTTTTTTCTGGCATCACTTCAGATGCATGTTGGAATGCTGGATTCCACACATTAGTTCCACACGTTAACGTTCTGCACGTGTTCAGGTGTTGTATTAATTCGGTACGCATACCTGCTGAACTGAAAAGGCCATACCTAAGGTTTCCAGCGCAAACACACATCCCGTAAAAGGCCTACAATACAAAGACTAAGTGAAGTGGTCAAATTGTTTATCACAGATTTGAGACTAGGTTGGAGGCTCAGCTTTAAAGAGAATAACTCCCCTAAACATACCACCAGAATTACAATCGAATACAAGCAAGTGAATGGTCTAGTTAAAGTCTATAACTCAAACCTTGTTCCTTTAGAGACATAATGAATTGTTCATGGGGGTAAGATGCAGCTCCAAGTAACTTCCTGGTTTAGTCTCCCTGAGGACACAATCACACACAAACATGGATTAGAGCTTTTTTTTTTTTCCAGCTGCACTTCAACATCTACCTTTAAGTTCAGTCTACAAAACAGTCCTGAACTTGTTGCAGGCTGGAGCTATGAAGAGCAAAACGCTACAAGAAATATTAAGTTTGACTGAAGCTGAATAGTAAAACAAAACTTTACTAGGAAAGGCAAGCATCTGTTTCTTTTTTTTTTACACCATATATGAGTTAATAAAATCTTGTATCTGTGGAAAATCAGGCTATATTTCCTATTTCAGTCTGCATGTAAGCTTGGAAACCTGGTCTGGAAACAACTTTCTGGTGTTGTTTATGTGTGTTTTACATTGCTGGTTTTGTCATGCTGAGATCTCTGCCATTTGTTGTTGTTTTCCTTTTCCTTCATCGGATAGCTTCAAGCACCAGCAGCTTTGTCTGCTTTATTTACCTTGCTGTGTATAGATCTTAAAAATAAATAAAAAATAAAAATAAAGCAGAGTAGGGCAAAATTTCTTTTAATAAATTAGAGGAGCGGTGTGTGAAGGACTTGGTCTTTTAATGTTGTTTGAAATGGCTGGACATCTGGTCTTTCATGCCTGATGGCAACCATGTTGATGGGTTTTGGGTTTGAGACGCTTGCCAAGCACTCAAAGGATCCCGCAGAGTCTAAGGGAGGAACATCTATGAGACATGGAGAAATGAGAGGGATGGGACGAGTCCCTAGTTAGAGGCCTGCCCTTTCCTAATGCCTTAATTTAGCTTGTAAACAATAAATTATGCCGCCTCATGATTTAATGAACTAATAATGGGGATGTGAACACAGCCAGAGCAGGGAACCGGAATAAACGTTACCATCTTATGTTTTTCATTCCTGAACTGTGTTTCCATGACCAAACCTTCGACTGGCTGCAGTGGCTCTTTTTTTTTTTTTTTGATAAAAGTATTTGCCAGAATTAAATGATATGCTGGAGAAATGGATTTTCTACACTGCTACACACTTACAACCTGTTTTTATCAATGTAATCAAATTACACAGGAGGAGAAAAAACATTCTAAGAAATTGTAATGGGGATTGTCTCCAGCTAAAACCTTTTGCAGCTTCAGCTTCTGGCCACAGACCTGAGCCCCTAACGAAATCTTCGAAACAAATACCTGACAAGCTCGTAAAGATTAAGTAAATTGTTGATTTTCAATCAGATCCTATGGGCACGTTTCTGCTGTGATACCAGTAAACATGCCAAATCAATTAATAGCAGTGAACGGGTGTTAATATGTATATTTACGGCGCTTGTGTAGAAACAAAAGTCTCAATTTTTAGTTGAAAAGAAATGGCTTTTGGCAGGACCCAAAAGTGAGGAGGGAGAAATCAAAGCAGAAAGACCAACGCGTTGTTTGGTTTGGTCCCTTCGGATTGCAAACCATCGGTCACAGTTCTACAGAAACCATATAACATTAATAATACCAATACAAGCTGAAATTATTGTGAGCAAATAAAACACAAGGGTTTTATTCAAAACAGTTCATGCGGTTTGTCAGATCAGACAAATAGCACATTTAATTATGAAGCCACAGTTGAGCTTTGACAAGACCACAGCTAATCATATAACATTCAGGCAAAACGTTATTTTAATGAATCAAACCACTACAGTTATGGTATACTTTCACTGCCTAGTAAAATTATTCACACCAGTTGAAATTATTCACATTTTGTCACGATTCAACAACAAACCTCAGTGTGTTGTATTTGGACGTTACACATCAGACGCTGCAAAGCACTGTGAACTGGATTGGGAATGATAGATGGTTTCAAACATGTTTTACGAATAAAAACAAATCTGAAAACGGTGCCAAATGTTTAGATTTATCTCCCCGGAGTCCACGCTTCTGCTGCAGTTAAGAGCTGCAAATCTTTTGGGCTGTCTCTGGGCCAGATAAATCGAGCTCTGTCAGACTAGATGAAACCTCAGTCCTGCAGCTTATTCTTAGCTTTTCTAATAGTACACAGCAGATCCATTTTAGTTTTGAATAATTATGAAACAATTAATTTCCTTGCATTCTATCTCTTTGCCCTACTTTTATTGGTTAATATTTTCCGCTCATCTCAACTTGTAAAAGTATCAGGAAACCAGGGCAGCCTCCTTTCCAGTGGCATTTACCATGATGTTCAGAGCAGTCATACTGTCCCTACATCAAGTTCTGGTTCCCCAAATCCAAGAAAGCAAGAACCTTCCCATTCAAACGTCTGAACTATCCCCTCTGACTTATTTCAGTGTGACTTATTCCAGCAGCTGCACTCAGGACATCCTCTGAATGCAGGAACTATTCAGGAAAATATTGCCCTGCGATCAAAGCATTGGCCAGAGAAAGCAAAGGATTAGCCGACCTGCCTAATCTTTTAAGAGCGGTTTGAGGCATATTTTCTGATTTCCTCTACAAAGCTTCTTTCCTCTAAGAAGCTGGCTTCAGTCATGGAGGAAATTTACTGAACCCACCTTCCAACACTTCTGGCTACACGTCCATAGAAAAAACATGAAGGGACGAGAAAAGGGTTATGAGACGCAGAATTTGTGTTAGCTGACTTGAACTTTGATGTTGTTGTAAAGATCAACTGAAATCCTCCCTGCAACCCAGCATTCAAATCCACCATATTGCACAGATAAAAAAAGAGAGAGAGCGACAGCTTCTAGAAAATATTTAACCAGAGCTGTTAAGTGGTTCCAGAGCACAACTGTGCTAAATGCACACTTTTATAAACAAGCACTGATAGGTAATTGATCGCGCTAAAGCCAGGTTTGTGTGAAAAATCATGTGAAATCATCTGGAAAAGGTGTTTTGCACATCTGGTCTCAAGTCAGCCATCGTCTGCATTGAACTTGCCACCATTTTGGCCTCGGTATTATCTTCGCTGTTCTCGTTCACAAATCAAAACTCATCTGTTCTTACTGTGAACTCTAATTGATCATTTGGAGACACAATTCAAACTCTGAAGATTTAATCTGTAGCGATATAATGTATGCGTGGTCCCCCTCTTGTATGCATCTGGTTGCTCTCGCTCTTTCTTTCTCCTGTTTTCAAGTGTGCTAAGCAGGAAAAATGGCTGTGATTGATCAAGTGTGGAGACATTCACAGGTGACCTTGGAAACACAACACTGAACCGATACTGTAATCATGTGTGTGTTTACCCTAGGCACAGACAGAGAGAAAACATCAGCGGGGACAAATTAACCTCACTGACTCACTCCACGGCCGATTCTTTTGGCTCAGCACCTGTTCGTTACCATGTCTTCATTTTATCCACGGATACGTCAATTCCTGAGGTTTTTTTTTAATTTTTAAAAATTTTTCCTGCCTTGTTTTTCAGTTTTACTTCTCCGGTTCCTGCCATTACATGATGTCATGTGACCCGTGGAACCTGCTGACCCACCTTACTGCAGTGGGGAAGCAGGGCTGCAGCTGAAACGTGGCGGTTCTGGTCGGTTCTGTGGAATAGAACCAGAATATAAAGTAATACGGTTTTATAAAAAGCCCTTATGGATTCATGTCAGTTGCAATCAGCTTCCACTTGATATGTGAAGAAGGTCAACATGATCTCACTCTCCGGGCAGCAAGCTTATCCCTGCGGAGAAAAAGGAATAAAAAAGATGCATAATGCACTCGACGTTACATATCCGCTCAAAATTATTCATACCTATTGTAAATTTAACCACAAAGTTTGCATCTGACTGGAAATTTACCATAAGACACTAAAATAATGTAAGTATAGCATTATTACTGAAAGAAAATATGTTTTATTGCAAATGGCAAGCCCATTTGCAATAAATGCCATTTGCCATTTATTGCAAATGGCAAGCCCATTTGCAATAAAACAACAGAAGAGCTACAAAATCTCAAAATACCGCAGATAAAGAAATCAGTGAAGTGGGAGGCAGGGCAGCCTCTAAATCAAACTTGTTGAGAGATGTGTGTGAAGAAATAGAGCTGTGTCTTGGCTCAGAGACAGATGTCTGCACTGATGGATGTGGTGGAAAAATGGCTAATACAGTCGGTGTGTGAAGGGTGTAGCACCTCTGACTGCTCTCTGATGGACTTGTTAAACAGCCTAAAACTCTCCTGATACTACAGTAATTCCTGCTTCTTAATCCTTTCTGGAAATGAGAGGCTCTTGTTCTTACTGGAGGAAATGAGCTTATTAAAGTCAGTTTTCAGTCTTATTGACTGGTAAAGCATCCTGTCCTGATTTCTTTTGTCATTTTAGCTGAATATTAAGCTAAAATGTCACAGGAAGCTGTCAAATGTGAACAATATAAGAGGTGTATGTCGAGCGTTTTTCCTGTATAGAAATGTGATAACAGAAAGCAGTAGATTTATGTTTCTTTAGCAACATTTAATATAATAAAACACACCCATCCAGCTGGTTAAAGATGTTAGAACAATAAATTATATGTAGAAAAAAAAATAATCTATGTCTGTGAATCCTCAAAAAGCTGCAAGACATCCTCAACGAGTGCAGCATTCATTTCTGTTTCGCAATATGCTGGATTGCCCCGAGTGTGTGTCTGCGCGCATGTGTGTGTGCCAATATTTCTGTGCTCTGAATTGATTGCATTGCCTGTAAATTGAAGCCAGCTGCTGCGCCACTCTTCTTCTCTGCATGTCCCTACAGTCAGACTCATGAGGGATGGCTCTTTCATCTCTGATTAGGAATCCTCAATCCTTGTTCGTCTCACACCGAAGCGAGACTTGACGACATATTGCTCCCAGCAACTACAAAGAAAGCTGAGGGCTAGATGGGAAAGTGCTCAGATAGCGATGTATCACCTGCATCCAGATGGCCCATTACTGTTTGTTACAGTGAGTTCCCTCTACTTACACAGTCATTTGTCTCCAGTTATTTGTAATGTAACTTTTTCTTAAACACTGAAGCAGCGGCTTCCACGCTTTCAAGACTCTTTTTTTTTTCTCTCTTTTTGCAACGGGAAGGCATCTCTATATGGCAAAAATAAGTCAGCTATTTGACGAAGCAACCGTCCTCACTGATGTATCAGGTTTAAAGTCGGTTGCACACAGGCATTTTTTATTATTATTATTTTCTTTTTTCATGTAGTAACGTGATGTACGGTAAATGTGCAGAGCAGCTGCAGACCTGCTGCTGCTTAGCTCAGTCCAGATGAAACGAAGTGGTGGGGGAAAAAAAGGATGATGTCGGAGAAAGAAGGAGTGTCGGACGAGGACAGGCGGACCGAGGATGGGAAGGATGGTGTTTATTAAAGACAAGAGGTAAAATGTGGAGGAGAAAAATAGCACCAGAGAGCAAAAAGAAGACCACAGCAGAGAGTCTTTGGTCAGTGTGTAACCCAAAGCTCTTCGCAAATATGTCATTTGATGTTGGTAAAAACAGCTGAGCCAGAGGTGCTGATGCCACAAGCTGCTTTCTTCACCCCACTTTCACTTAAACTTCAAATATAAGGAATTGTAGTTTCTCTGAAGAATTAGATCTTTGTGTGGAGTTCTGCAACTGTGTCTTCTGAAAGAAGAGCTGGAGGTAAACCAAGCAAACTTTATTGTGCTTTAAGATAGAACAATACAAAGTAACCCGTAGCTGTGAAGTGGAAGAGAAAAATTTCTCAAATACTTTACAAAAATATTTATATAATCGTACTTTGATACCCTTAAATAAAATCATATGGGACCAGTTGCTTTGAGAAGTCACTTAAATGTTACAACGACCTTTGGGCTACATACAAATGTACACCTAAGTGTAATTTGATCTGAGTGTAGATACGTTTTTATGAAGGGCTCTGAAGTTTGTTACAGCATCTTAAAGTGACAGGCAAGGAGAGCATTGATCGTAGAAGCAGCCAAGAGATCTCGTTGTGACTCTGAAAGAACAACAGAGATCCACAGCTCAGATGTCGACTTAGAATCTATCAACAGTCTTAACCCTGCACTGCACACATTTATGGAAGAGTGGCAACAAGAAAAATATGGCAGATTGTTCTTTAAATAAATAAAAATAAATGTAACGGACACATTAACCACATAGTAGAAGTTGATTTGCCTCCAAAATTGTACTTCATGCAAACAAACCTTCATAATCCTGGAAGAAACTGTAAAAGAGGCCAAGACTGCAGTGTTATGGTATAGATGAAATTAATTTTGTGTGTTAGCATGGCTCAGTCAAATCCCAGACCTTTGCCAAGAGTAAAAAAAAAAAAAAAAAAAAAAAAAAACTCTTTTCATAGATGCTCTCCATCCAGTCAAGCTATTTCGAAAGAATATTGGTAAAAGATTATACCAAACAAAAATGTTTAGGGTTCTAAGTATATTTGCATTTCCCATGTCAAATTTTAATTTGTGAATGATTTTAAAAACTTGTCCTACCCTGTGTCGACGAGACTCACAGAATCACATAGAAATTTGTTTAGTTATCATGTGAAATTTTACAAGGTGCATGAATACATCTGCAAGGCAGTCAGTACAATAAAGTGGAAAATAAAACCCAGTACAGGAAGGAATCAGACACTTTGAATGAGCACTTTTTACTAAAGGACTGTTTTTTGTTTTTTTTACTGATCCTGCGCAACAGGAACTGAGGTGAGGTAATCACTTCTCTTTTCCAGATGTTTCTCCACATAATGAGGAACCGAGCTCAGCATTTTCTTTACATCACTCAGCAGTGTGTAATTAGCTTTCAAACAAATATGCAGAAAATAAAACAACAGTAATAAATTGGATCAAACTCTCTATCAGTTATGCCAAAAAAACAGGAGTCACTAAATCATTTCCAGGAAGGCAAATCGTTCATCGTGACGAATGTGTTTCTGAAGCAACGAAACAGGTGATACAGACAGCGAGCAGAGAAGAAGGACAGTGAGGGAAATTCAGCTTGGATCTGGATCTACTAAAAGGGCCCGCTGGGAGCCAACGTGCAGCATCAACAGTCTTATCTATCTAAAGTAGGTTTCAGGTTACGCAAGTGGATTTTCTTGCTATAAATTGTGACATTGGTGCAGCGTTGGTGTTGAATTTAAAAGATATGCAACCTGCAAAACAGTCGGGAAGCCTTCAGCGCCAGGTGGCTCAGATAGATTTGTAGGGTGAAGTTGGATCAAGTGCCACATTTTGCTCCCAGCCCTGCCTCTTCCCTGGGACGTCTGATCTGAGCACGGTTAACCAACAACACCACAATCAGAGGCTCCAGAGGATTCGGGGATGGTACGGGTGGGAGGTTTTAGTCTCTTTCCTAATTTGATCTTTAAAGAAAGACATAAAGTTGTGGTTGAAATAAACTGTTGCACATCCACTGGTGCTTACTGTGGCCACATGTCACACTATAAGGAATCCCATAATTATCAGCCATGTGTTTTCACTGTAAATGGGGATATTACCTAAATGAGTCACATCATTTAGCACTTGCTCTGTGTTTCTTTGTTTGTGGGAAGGTTTGGGTGTTGATTTGTTTTCTCTGCCTTGCTTTGCATCGTGACTGACCGTATGTAGACCCTCTGGACTTTAAAGAGAAAGGGACAAAAAGACAACTTGACAACTATTCCTCCTTTGAGTTTTTCTGTTTTCAAACAGAACAGACGTTCAACAGAGTCTGGTTAATATGTTTTATCCCATCCGCCTTGTTTGACTCATTTTACAAGGAAAGTGACCTCAGTCTGGTTTCTTCCAAACACATGCAGATAACAAAACTGTAGAAGCGTGCCCCAATCTCAGAGGTGAAAACCGTCTCTTCTTTAGACGCCATTGTTTCCACTGCTCTCAGTTTCGGTCATTTGGATACTTAACGGTAAGCTGAAGATGTGGATGCCACTAAATAACTACAGCTTTGCAATGAAAACCATCTGTACCTGTGACTTATACATTGTTTTATGCAGGACTTGGCTTTGTTTCCATGATGAAGATCCACTTTAAATAATGATTACATTGTTTAGACGAGGCTAATATGTCTGTGATGTGGCACTGGAGCTCCTTACACAGCAGGAGCTGTCTTGGTCTTTAAAAGGAGGAGGCTGGGAAAATTTGTGGCTTTTAGTTTACACTCCAGATAATCTATTTTCGTAGTGTGTCATTTCTGCCCTGACTAACTATTCTTTCTCTACATCTTTTACTCCAGCTCAGTTTCTCCTACATAGGAATTCAATTACCTCAATTATCCATCTTTGTCATTTGTTGCTGTGAAAGCCACATGAAAAGCTTTGTGGGCAAAAAGGGAAGATTGTTTTTTTATTATTGTTGTGGAAAACAAATTAAATTTGGCTGTTAAGTTGCCCAAAATATCAGATGCATTTCCTAATTGCTAATGAATCGGGGGGTTTTGCACAAGCACCTGATTTTCAAATTCTTCCAAAAGTAAAATACCTTGAAACTTTTTTCTCATTGCAGCCACAAACCTTATTTACTTTTATTGGGAATTTGTGTAATCGACCGTGAGACAGTGACGCAAAATTGTTAACAGAAGGAACCTTATCCATGGTTTGCAAGTTTTTTACAATAAAAAAAAAAAAAAAAAAAACAATTCTGAAGGAGGATAGACAAAAATCTGATAGATGTTGTATTCAGCCAGAATTTTCTATTTTTTCAGTGACTGCTCAAACAGATTTAGAGTCGGATGAGACCCAATCTCTTTAACCCCTTCAGACCAGATTTTTTTATAGTGAGCCAATTTTTTTTTTACTCAGCTAATTTTTACTTTTCTCAAGCATAGAAATAAAGGTGGAAAAGTCTAAACAAGCGAACAATGTCATGAAAACTTGCCTGAAACTCACTAGTATCAAGTTAAGAGTCTGAATTACATTGTTGTCATTTAACAAGAAACCAATAACAAGCGTCATGTAAATAACAAATTCCCAATTCTTTTTTTTTAATCCCAGAAAATATGTCCATTCCAGTGGACATGGGGCGTGAAGGGGTTAATTTGCTCCGTAGCTCTGGCTGCATTAGTGTCGTCCTTCTGGAACGTGACCCACAAGTCTTTTGCAGCCTTTAGCAAGTTTTCATCCAGGGTTGCCCTGTGTTCAGCTCCATCCATCTTCCTATTAACTCTTACCAGCTTCCCTGTTCACACCCAGCAAGGCTTCCCTAAAACTTTCAAATGTTAACTTTAGCATCTATGCCGAGAAGCTTAATCTGACTCATCTGCTCCAGAAAACATTCTTTCAAACATTTACAGTGTCCCCAACGTGGATTGATGCTAACATGATTTTGTGTCAAGGCACATGATTTTGTTCCACCGACAGCTGTGTGTTTTCTTTTGATTTGTTTTATTATTTATTTTTTTGCAACTTCCTGGAAAGGCTTTGTGTAGTGTAAGATGTATAAATCTTAGAATATTGTTTTATAACTTTGCTCGACTTCAAACTCCTCCAAATCTTTATTTCTGACCTGTGTGCTCCTTTCCATGATGTTCATGATGCTTTAAGCTCATTAAAGTGTTTCATACAAACCTCTGAGGCCGTCAAAAAAAAAACAACTGCTGGATTTAAGATGAGATTAAATTACACACAGGTGGATTTCTGAAGCCAAATGGCTTCACCGTATTTTATTGAGTAAAGTGAGATGAACGCAATGGAAAAAGTTTGGGAGCTATCAATTTTCTTTCCCTTTACTATCACGCACCACTTTGCATCGGTCTATCACATACCTTGCAAACGTTTGAGGCTGTAACGTGACAAAATGGAAAAATAAAAAAAAGTGAAAACTTTTTTAGGGCACTACATGCTCATACCTATTAAAATAAGGGTACTGTTCATTTAATTTGAAGACAGTCAGTACGCAAACATGCAGTTCAGTTTTCATGAACGACTGCACAGTAAAACGTTCGCTGATCCCTGTGGTGATTGTCTGCAGCAGCTCTCAGCGTGTTAACGCGGGTTTTAACACACCGCATAGTGTCGGCTTTATGCTCGCGACACGGCCTGTCAGAGTCAATGGGCTCCTTTCAAGAAGCTCCAGGAGAAGAGAAGCCATCACTGTCCGTAATAGAGCATCTGTGGGCCACAAACAGGGTTAGAAACGAGGAGTCAGAAGTTTTCATTAGTTTGTCAGTTTCAACTATGCAGATGTGGAGATTAAAAGCCGTTGACATCTCAAGCACCCCAGCAGAAAAAGTGGGAGGGATTTTCACACCTTGGTAAATTAATTCATCAGTACATGTTAACCTAAAGCTTTCATCTGTTTTCCCTGAAATGAGGAACACTGCTTCTCCTCTCTTCAGCTATGCCCCTCTGTTTTCTTTTTCCCCACTCTTGTTCCCCTGTGAGAGCGTGTCCTTAGCAGTTGCGATGAAAAAATTCTGCTGCTGGCTGCAGCCTCATTGTCTGCTTGACAGCTGGCTAAGATGTTTATTTTCCTATTATTTATTACCGTCGTCCTGATCTGGCGTTTGCCCCACAACATCAGCAGGCCTTGGATTAGTGAGATGGATAGCTGGGCAGATGCAGTTGTTAGGTTTGACACACCTGGTGATGGATTCATCACAAAAACACACATACAGAGTGAAGTTTAGGTAGACACTGACAAACTCAACAAATTGTGATTTTGTGAGGGAAACACCTGTAAATAACAAATAAGATGTCCCATTGAACATTAGTTCTTTATTAAGAAATGTTCAGGTGTTAATGTTGAATCTAACTTTTGGAAAAACATTTGATTTAATTGCAATTAAATGACAAAAATCCAACTTATCTCACTAACCTTCCCCTTCCCTCAATTGGCTGAAATAACTTCATTGACACCTTGTTCAACCAGTAAAAGGAAAACAACTGTATTCATTTTTAAATACAGCCTCACCTTCTGGAGGGGCGAGATAAATTTTGAAATTTACATTTTAAATTTAAATGCTATTAAATGATGGCTTTCCAAAAATGCACAGGTGAATTAAGTTAGTCACTTAATCTCAGAGTGTGATTTAGCTGTAGTTAAAGTCATCATACACGTCATACATTTCTTGTAAATTCAGATGTCCATCTCCGACTTTCAAAATCATCTGTACTTTAATGAGAAACAAAAATCTTAGTCAGTGTTCCAGTTTTATTGACATCCAGCAGGTTAGAAGAAACCTTTCGGGTCCCTAAAGTGTCCAGCCGTCTGTGAACAATCCTGGCAGCCAGGCAATTAAATGTTGAGGCTTGTAAAGACACAGAGTATTTCTCTGGTTGCCCTTTCCCAAGCTTTTATACCAACAGATACTTGTAAAAGTGTAGTATCTCCTGCTTCAGCACACATCTGCAAGTTTCTCTTAGCTGAGCTTTGCAGTTTTATATGTGTCCCTGATGAAGCGTTGCAATACGTTTGTTCCACTGGCTGGAACTGAAGAGAAGGGCAGGTGAGGTCACCTGACCTTCCAACTTCATAACCCTTGCTGTGTTAACCTCTGGCATCGCCTATGTGTCCTTTAGCTGCTGAGAGGAAGCAGCATATGCCCTCCAGAGTTGGGTATTTTGGCTCTGTGCATCTGTGAATCTGACCGGACATTCTCAGCCCATTCCTACACCCTTGACCCCGCCAGAAGCTTCCCTGTTGGCCGTCCCGCCCCACGCCTCCGTTTAGAGCACCTCTCTTTTGGCTACATTCCCACTAACTGAATTACGCTTTCACCTCAGGGGGGAAAGAAGAGCCGGTCGTGAGATGATGACAGATTCATCCAGTGAGGCTGAAAGGTTCTTATTGACGCAAGCTGTCTGATGATGCAGCTGACGATCCAGACCAATTTGTCAGAGCAGGATGTGACAAAAAGCTTTATCATAACCCTGAAAACAACAGCTCTGTTTTAGTCTTATTCTCTGTGTCAAAATAAGCTCCAAATGTACAGCTAGCTCACCTTCTGACTTATATCCATCTTTTATTTATTGTAAACTCGGAACTGATTCCTCCAGCTGTTGTCTGTGTTTAAATGCTGAACATAAGAGCGCTCAGCTACCACAGGATGATAAAAGCATCCAACAGAGGAGTTATTTAAACAACCAGGCTCTATCCTTATAACACAAAACAGTTTGCTTCCTGTTTTGCTCCGTTCTCTACTGACACTGAATGAGTTTCAGTGTTTTAAATTGCGGTTTATGAGACTCGTATAACTAAAATATTCTAGGGAATATTTCACAGTGTATTCACCCATTGACTGCTCTCACATTAGTGATATGATCTTCTGATCTTGCTTTTGTGCACAATGTGAAACAATCCGCTGTTATATGTTTATGGAAGCATTTACCGGAGTATTAACAGAACTTTAGATGATAAAATAAATTTTAAAAAGATGAATTAAGAGCCTTGAAAACATTGCCCTTGACTTTTAAAATCAGGTTTTAAGACAGAAACGAGACAAAGAGATTCTTACTTTGTGTTTATGTGTGAAAACAACAACCTTTCCGCCTCCGTGCACATTTTTATTTTTTTTTCACTATTTCTAAATGTTCTTTTCTAATTAATGTTTGATGTTAGTTTAAATATTAGGAGTGATAAGGCACAGATGTAGCAAATATTTAAAAGGTTAGGAACGGCAGTATTTGTGTCATCTCTGCTCCTTGTCAAGATTCTTTTCTTTATTTATGTCAATGCGGTTATCTCTGAGTGGTTTCTCTTCCTGTTTGTTTGTTTCATGGGGGGAAAAACAACTGCATCTAACTTTTCCAGAGTCCAAAAACAACCAAGGCTTGCAGAACAGGAAATAGTTTGACTCGTTTAGCTGAGAAAAAAAAAACGACTTTGTTTGCTCCTTTTTTGTTTGTTTTGTTACTTTTGAAAAATAATGTAATACAAACATTATTTTTGCTGATTTATAAAATACAAATCAGTTGGAATATATGTGCCAATGCTTCTGTACATAAAAAAGCTTTCAGAAGTTTTATCAGGATATCCTATTCCTTCTTTTCATTTAACTCTTATCAAACAGCAAAGAGCTCTAGAGGAGTTTGACCCAGTTCTGTTGATGCTAAGAGCTGGCACTCACAAAAAGCAGAACCTTGAAAGGCACCAGTGATAACATTGTGCTGGTGACTTTGGCAGCGAGCCTGCTACCATGATAATCTAACGCCACCAAGATGTCTGGAAAGGCTTCGTGATTTTTCCCAGCTCCAGACCTATAGGGTCCGATTCCCTGGAGAAAAGTCCGACTGATATTCCTCTTCAAAGGAACCTTTCTCCCTTTAGGCAACGGACAGCTTCATCTGGTTCTGTGGTGCTGTGCTGACCGGGACAAGGTACATGACCTGTGCCGAAGGTATTTTTATTCGTTTGGAGTAAGTAAGGGGAAAGGAGAAGAAAACAAGAGTTGGTCTTTAGGATAATTGTTAAAACAGAAGTTTGAATTGCCTTTTCAAAGTTTCCTGGAGGAAACTGTTCAGCTCCTCGCTCCTGGTAGACATAGTTTTCATCAGCAATAATACTCCGACATAAGTTTTGAAGATTTAGATTCACCCCGATCTACGCTTTATAATCTTTCCTGTCTTTTCTTGGGGTTACTTAGCATTTGGTGGTTTTGCTCTCTGCCAAAATAGAAAACTGAGCTTGCAGGAGATTATTAAGAATAAATCCCTGTTAAAAGCTGCTAACTGCAAGCAAAACATTGAACCATCTAATTTATTAACAAAAATAATCCCAGTGCAATTGCTGCAGCTCATTGGTGGTCATGTAAACTAAAATTTGTTTCCCATTTCCAAGAATCTCTTTAAATAAGTGTGGATATTAACTGTGTTAAATAGGGATTTTTACACAATCCAGTGAGAAATTGGATTTTTATAGATCACAACCATCCTAGTAGCTCCATACATTAACATAACATTCATGTTTATGTTGAGTGGATGTAACTTCTCACCGGCACTACATATTAGGCTGACTGACACTAAAAATACTTGCAAAGCGAAGGTGGAACCATCAACTACAGAGCTTTAATTGGCTGCTCTTGTCACAGGCAGGGCCAAATAGTGATAACTGGTTCTGGCAGCATCGTCTTGAATTAGTATCAGGACTAACAGGATGTGAGAGTTGTTGGTACTTCCTGTCCAGACTGAAGACGACTGGAAATTGTCTGGTTTGGCTGCAGCTTTTTGTGACTGCCTGCTGGTTCCAGGCCAGAGCACAGTTCATCTCCAGCAAGTCCGTTATTCTTCCTTTTTACATCAATAGAGCATAAATATAACTTTACGCATCGGTTCCCTTGAACAGAGGGCATAGATGTGGTTCAGTATAAAGAAAACCTAAGAAACATGCAAAGATGAAAATGAAAATGTGTTTTAGGTAGCACAAGTTGACAGTTTAGCAATTAATTACCTTCATTGTAGAATTTGGGAATGAGTCCTTAGAGAATCCTAATTATTGGCAAACTTTATGATTTTGATTTTCTTACCATCCCAGACCGCACACTACTTCCTGCTTTTTAGAAGTCTGTCTTCTTCAAACACATCTGATGATGCTTTCATTTCTCCAAGCTGTCATTTTCCTTTAAACGTTCACATAATCTCAAGTTTCTTGTGCCACATCTGTCCTCTGCCACGCTGACAGAAACTTTACCTGTGGCCTCGCTGCCACTCTTGCAAACCCAAAGAGGCCATTTCCTCCCAGGCTCAGCCGTGCAGATTAAAAGTCACTAAAAGCCATTACAAAGGGCATGTATTCTCGAGCCATTATGGTCGTTTGAGAAGATTTGCTGATGGATATAATTTGTTCCTTTCTGTCATTTTGACAGATTACGATGCTTTGCAACGTCTTTACTTATTGTAATGATTACTAGCTACACTTATCTGTGTAATATTATCCATATGTTGCCCTTCATCCTAACAAAGATGGACAGTCCAGCTGATATTAGCAGGATGTTTCTAATAACTTTAGGTGGACTTTAACATTTGGATTGAATAGGGCACAGAAAATAGTTGGCCAGGTGGGGAAAAAATAAAAGTAATGGAAGTGGAAAGGGCAGCATTTTGCTACCATCGCTTACTTCAGCAGTTAATACGTCTTAAAAAAGTGTTCATACACCTTGAGTTTTTTTTGTATTTGATGCTAAAACCCCTCGCATGAGGAAGAAATGGAAAAAAAAAGATACATGACTGCCATTTTTAAAGAAAACCATCCATCCATCCATCCATTTTCTTTCACCCTTGTCCCTAATGGGGTCGGGAGTTGCTGGTGCCAATCTCCAGCTACGTTCCGTGCGAGAGGTGGGGCACACCCTGGACAGGTCGCCAGTCTGTCGCAGGGCAACACAGAAACAAACAAGACAAACAACCTTTAAAGAAAACTAAATGTGAAAAGTTAATAGTTTTCTGTTATACCCTTATATAGAATCCAGTGAGGCCAATTGACCTCACAAGTTGCCTTCTTAATAAAAAACATCAGCGTGAACAAAGCATGACCACAGTAAAACATGATGGTGTTGGAATCATGCTGTCGCGATACGTTTTTCCAACAGTTACAGTGAAGGCAAGGCACCCAAACATATAGTCAGAGCTTCAATTTAATGGATTAGATCTGTTGTATGAGTCCAATTCTGGAGAGCTACTATTTTGTAGGCATCCCGTCTCCAACACACCTGAAAGGTCCAGACCTGAATGACATCCTAATGCAGGTTTGCAGCCACTTGAATCCAGTGTGATAGAGAAGAGATTAATCCAAAACTTACAGGATAAGTGTCTCCTCTCTCAAACAATTGAATGCGCTTTCTTTTCCTCTCAGAAATCAGAAGCAGACATGTATTCTCGCACATAAAATGTATGCGAGAGAGGAGAAGCCAGTAAGAAATCAAATATAAATTAAAACGTCACAAAATGTAGAATAAGAAAACTAGCTGTACACTGTAAAATGTAATAAGTTCACTTTACTTAAAAAAAGTTAGGAAACCGATTGCCTCAAAATCTCCAAGTAAAGTAGCTAATTCATTTTAAGGTGTTATAGCTAAAAATAACTATGTTTAGACCACTCAGATAATGGCAGTAAACCTGAGTGCCGTTAACTCAAAATCATTAATTGGGTTAACTGTAAAATATTCATTCAGATAACTCATGCAATGGCAGTAAACTTGAGTATAGGTAACTCAAAGTCATTAGTAAAGTTGACTATAAAATGTCAATTATGACTACTTCGATTTCTGAGTTATGTCAATTAAGCAGTCTCATAAAAATAAGTTATGCTTACACGTTTAAGCGTTCACATTACTTGCAAAATATCAGGAAACCGATTGCCTTAATATGTTCAAGTAAGATGAACCAAAAGTGTTCAGTTATTGAAACGAAGAGCCAACAGACAATAGTTTGAATGGAAAAAAATGTTTAATAATTAAACAAGTTTACCTTAAATACAGGGTTCTCAAGTGTGGTTACAAACACACTAACCTGGAAACAAAGTTTTCCATAGACTTTTTTAGGGGAATAAAAATGTAAAAATCCATAATGTCACATCATTCACTCATTGCATCAGAAGATTTTTGAGTGATTGTATTTTTGGTTTTAGGAATTTATGTCCAAGTGAGAGAAGCACCCTTTGGATGAAGTCAAAGGTGTACTTCAGTTGTTGAGGGTACTCCAAATTCAGAGCATAAATAAGTCCAAAGAGCAAGCACATGACATGTGGAAGATTTCCAAGGACATTCATGACAAGACTTCCTTCCAAAATGATGGCAGTACCTGAAGACTCAAGGTGCAGTGAGTCAGGGGAGGCCTGCCTGTCCTCAGGAATGATGGTCAGGATCCCAATGGGGGTGTGAGACACGTCTGGGTCTTCGCCGTCCTAACAATAGAAGCAATACCACAATTACATATCAACGTAACACTTTACAGCTGCCCCACCTATGGCAGTCCACTCATCATCAGCCTTCTATGACAGTACAGTGAGCGAATTTCCCAAGAGTGTCAGTGATAAATAAGTATTGATGATGTTGGAAGGGAAAGTTTATAACATTTTTACATGTTGCACTTCATCAGCTAAGTGAAATTCATTGTACTTTTTGTTCTTGATGACATTCGGGTTTCACATGGTGTGACGCTAGACAACTGCAACTGAAACCTTTCGAAAGACAGCAGAGAACCACTAAAAGTGTTCTGATTGGGGATATTTCATCAGTGCATCATGTAAGAAGTACAGTAGCACTGATTCAGGCTGAGTGAAAGAACAGTAACTAAAACTAAAGCTATCAAAGTCACATAAGGAGCAGAATTAAGTGGGACAAACCGGAATTATAAAAATGTAATATAGATGACTTACAAAGCATGTCTTGAAGAAGTCTGTGTTCTCATCTCCAAGGATCACAGTAAGGCCACGGAGCACTGCCATTCGCTTCGCAGTAATATCTGTACTCTGAAAAATCATATCAAACACACATCACTCCTGTGGTAAAGAATAATCAATTAACAGCTCTGCATACACAGTGGGGTTGTGTATTTTGTTCTCAACATGATAATCAAATAATGACTTTGTATCTGAGAAACTCACCTTGGGTTTGACTTGTTGCAGATTCGTCTGAAGTTTCTGGCCAACACTTCCCCCCTTGCTCTTGAAAATCTCAAAGAAGCGAGGGGTGTATTTGTCAAGTTCTTCGAAAAATTCTGAATCCAGGTTTTGCTCGACAAGCGACAGAACTCTACCAGAATCTGAAAGAAAAGTATGACAAATTAATATTTAGCATATAGAGATGTTGGACCTCTCAAGACTACTTTTCACTGCAGGACACTGAAACCAATTCTGTAAGTTAACAAGAGATGTGACAAACAATGAATAATATGATAAATAAAAAACTTGATGCATAAAAGACAGGAAGAGTTTTAAATTACCTGACCATCTGTAAAGAGCTATTTCTGAAGATAGCTAAGTGTCTTCAGAAACCTACAAAAGAAACAACAAAACCAATCAGTTAAACTGTAATTAACTCATAGCACAAGCATAGATTAGTTAGGGCTGTACAGAATATCATTTTCTGGGCTTCGAGTCAGCACTAATCAGCAGCCAATACATCTCCTTTTTTGCAAGTTTTTCCAAAACTTCGTGATTTTTTTACTTCCTCTTTTGTTGCAATTTAAGAAAACCATCACTTTTGTCAATAATGAAATCAGTTGATAGTAACCAGTGGCAACAGTGGGTATGCACTCCATGCATTGCATAGGGCCGCTGCACTAGAGGGGGCGTCAAAACTCCAACTAGAAAAAATGGTTTTTAACAGAGTAACCGGACTGATTAGGCGCCCCTCTGCTCCCTCACCTTCCCTCCTGTTGCTCCACCTACACAGGTGGCTTCCCAGATAGCAAAATATGTTGATGTACTGTTGAAAAATGGTCAAAATGGTTTATTTTTGGTTAAGGTTGATGATTAACCAAATATCAATCAAATAAACAATCATCTGATTCTTGCCAATCAACCAATGTTGAAGACATGACATTGAATCAATGTTGATTTTAGGTTTAATTCTAATGATTAAAATGCCAATGTCTAATCAATGTTCAATCAATGTACGCTATTCATCCATCCTTAATCCCCCTCCTCCTCTTCTCTTCCTGGATGCACTCTGGGTGAAACATTTTATCATTTGGCGGGGAATTATCACATTTTAAATTAAGCACCTTATGTTGAGGAGGACAATAGGTTGTGATCTTCTCTTTCCATATTTATCTGTAAATATTTTTACATACTGTTTGTGCATAATGTGGTGTCAGAACACATCTAATTGCAATGAGTGGAACATTCCACCTTCCCCTATTTACTTGGGTAGTATGTCCCACACTGACAACCACTTATGAATTTCATTCCTGGTCTACTGCCGCACATTTAAAGTAAGTATGCTTATGATCTTAATTCTATTTATTGAAATTAGCTAAATTGTTTTGTCCTCATGTTCTTGATTGTAAGGTAAATGTGTGACATATGTCAATTAACATTGTATCTTACTTAAATTAATACCTACACTCAAATGAATATTCATGAATACTCGCTGGGATGTAATTTGATTCTGAGTGTACAAGTGGAACCGTACAGTTATTGTTTCTGTTCTCTGTCCTAACCAGTACAATTATAATTATTATAATCACTCAACTTTTTCAGCTGCTGTTCAACCCACAGTGAAAAAGTTTGCTATGTGCCAGAGCAGCCCAAGAAAGCAACTATAGCCCAGGGGTCTCTCTCCTTCTCTCTGATTTTCTATTTTTGATAAATTATTTACTAAATAAAATACAGTGTTAATGCCATGCTGTCATTTTTAAGTTTGTTTTCACTCATTTTATATACCTGTAGATAATCATTTAGATTATAGTTGAATTAATATTGATATAATATCAGTTATGGTTGAAAACCTAACGTTGATTCAACATCTAAGTCACTGACCACTTTTTGTATAATTTCAATGTCAGGCTTCAACATTGATTCAATATTTCTGCCGAACCATATTTCAACGTTGATTCACTTATATTTTCCTATCTCGGTTGGGCACACGCCCAACTCCTTTTATTTTTTTAAATATTAAGACTACCACTTGTAGTGAACTTGACAACAAAGAAAGAAAAAAGCCTTTCAGTGTGGTTGAAAGTTAGTAGGCAAGCTAACGTGGGCTAGCTAACCCACACTGAAAGGCTTTTTTTTTTTTATCCCGCCAACATCTTTATCTTTACCCCTTTTCCTTTTTTTGTTTTGCGCCTCGGACAGCTTTTCTTTCTGCCGGTCCATCTTGTTGCCACTAAGTAAACATATTTTCGACTAACGTTAGTCCCAGGCATCGCTAAATCATTACACATAAAGTTAACCTCAAAACCTGGACTTGCGGGTGAATTATATGGCCGAGATAACGAATATAACTTTGCTAAAAAACCAGTGGAACTTACCGTGACAAAACTTCGCTGCAGCAACCGCCGTATTGTTGACAGTTTAGCGCTTCTTTCAAACCACGTCGTCACTCGTCAGTGGCCAACTGCGCATGTGCGTTCAACGAGAGCTGCCGAATGATGCCGAGTTTTCTGCCGGTTATGCATATGCGTCTTGCTCACTCATAACTCCCAAGTTCGGGTTACTTGCTGCTGATGAGTTTGATTACTTACCTCAGCAGAAAGTTGTCTTTGCTAAGTTTAAGTTAGTATAGTCAACAGCGTAAGCTGGAATGAGTTAAGGTCACTTTTCTTTTAGAGTAAGATATACTATTACATTTTACAGTGTAGAAAAGAAATAGTCAGGTCAGAACAAAAAAAAAGAAGTGTTCTTTTGCCTTGACAAGAAAATGATGGTTTCTCCTTTTATTTTGCAATAGCCAATAAAGTAGCAAACCGTTTTCTCATCTTACTACTTGGCCACAGTATTGCCGATGTAATTTTCCAAAAATGTGCTGGAGGAGCACTTTTTACTCAGAGCAATAGGTATCCAAGGATCAGCCTTCTGCGTGTTCCTGTGTTTTCTTCGGCATTTGGTTTAACCTCATTTCAACACGCCGGTCATTCAAGCTTTTAAGAAACCATGTAATCTCAAGCCTAATTTATTGCACACATTTCAGCTTATGAATATCTGTGGCTCAAAGAAGTGCAGCAGTCACAACAGCTTTAGCAGTATCTTCTCAAGTTTTGGGGCCTTCAGCAGAGTAGAGCTTTATCTTTACACAAGCCTAATGTTATTATTAGGCCTCCCTCATTTGTGCAGGCTGAACATGCTCCCTCCATCTTCAGTTTACTTTTAAGTGTTTTGCTCAGTTGTCGACTCTGCATTACCCTCCTGTTCACATTCCTGGCTCTGGTGTCAGCTACAATAATATTATCTCAGTGGAGTGTCGGCCGTTCATGTGATCTTCGGCTTGGGACTGTATTTAACCATGTTCAGACCGCGCTGCCGCTTGAGGGGCTTGATCTGCCTCCGTTGCTTAGACTGTACTGCAGGTCATAATTAACCTGAAACAAAGCATTGGCCTGTGACAAATCAACTGTAATTCTACACTCCACCTCCTTCTGCTAAACAAGGCACAATATGGCGGACTTGGCGTGGTCCGCTTCACTGAGATCTTAATGAAGTGCTCCAGCAGAACAAACCCCAGGGCAAGGAAAGAGAAACCCAGAGATGTATGGATGTTACAGCAGGAGAAAAGTCTGAAAGTCCCTGGAAATGGAAGGGAATATTTATCTTAATTTATCTTTAAAAGTGCTGAAAGCCCAGAGTCAGAATGAGGCTGATGATATCGTCCTGCAGTCACATGTGGGATGGTTATTTATACTGCAGCTGCAATGACAAATAGTTGGAGCGCACTGAGTAAAATAGTTGAGAGAGCACCTCAAGGACAGTTTCCTGGTCAGCTGGTTGCGCATTGAGGTAACTCGTTGATTAGCTTCGTTTCTTCAGGCTGTTTTACTCCACAGTTGCATCCTGCTTTAATAATGGTAACTCATTCAGTTCCAAGAGTTAAATGAGTTAACATTAATAATGTAGTATTTGTGTTTGTGGTTTATTCATTTGTTTATCCAGAAAGAAAAGTCATCCAACTCACTTTGGCACATACGAAGAAGCTTCGGTATTTTAAACCCACATCTTGAAAAGCTAAAAAAATAGCCAAAACTACTATTTAGTAAATAGATTAACAGAGTTAATGTAAGATGGGTCTGCATTTGTGTTGAAATCCCACATATTTGCGTCCAATTATTTCGCAATCAGTTTATTTTTTTGCTGATTTCCAGTTTTCTGTTTGTACATCTTGTCACTGCGTGAGAGATCAGTTCCTTTATGTGAGGTTTACTAACATTTTGTTAATTTTTTTTTTTAATTTATGGCATATGTAGTTTGTTGTTTACAGGAATCAAAAGGAAAATGAGCAGACAGAAGGGCAGAAGGCATGAATCAAAGGTGCATCAAGTGTTTTTATTTGTATTTGTGTGTTTTTGCATCATGTGTTTGTAGGACGTTGTTGATTTATATACAACTGTTTCACAGCTTTTAAGAATTATTTGTAGCTGGAGTAAAATAACGTATTAGTTTAGTTCAGTTTTTCTTAAATAATTGAAGATAAAAATGTGAATCATTTTTGGTAGTTATGTATATGAAAGACTGGAACACAATATACACATTTGATGAGCAAATGTCCATCATGAAAGCATAATTCTTTCATATCTTCATGCAACGTTTGTTCACTTATTTTGAAATATCTTTGGTATTTACTGTAGCATTCCATAACGCTCTGGAATATTGCAAACTTTAAGTTTGTGGGCATCATGAGAAAACAAGGACCAACATTTGTAACAACAATTTACATTTTTGCTTGAGTATTAAGTCAATCTGCGTTATCCTCACAAACTCTGACCACATAATCCCACCATACCTTCAGCCTTTGTTCCCGTCGTTTGTGCTAATTGCAACAGAAAATGTGGACAGATGCTCCCCTCGGTTTTTAACCATGCGGCAACCACAGGTATGTTAACTGTGGCTGGCTTTGGTAAGTGTGCATTAGCTGCACATTCCAGCGGTACAGATAATGGGAAGCACTATTAGGAGTTATTTGTGGCCGTGCTGCGGCGTGTTTCACCAGATTCCAGCTTTAGCCTGGGTTTTAATCTTGGCGGGTGAAAGATGCAAAGGGAGTGAAGGTCTGATGTTTTGTGTCTGAGGTCCTCCCTTTACTTTTCCCGTTGTGTTTAAACCGACCACAATGGGAAAGCATATTTATTCGCTTTCTGTAGGTCGAATGCATTCTTTGTCACTTAAATCTCTTCATATTTATATTAGCTGGATGCTCACACCGCTACACTATTCCTCCTGTACACACATGTATCTCTGATGCTGCTGGAGACTTTCTGGCTGTGGCGTTTAGGGGGTGGACGAGTGACACGGAGCGACAGCAGGGAAGCCTCCTTCTCCCCTGCTAACAAAAAGCAAACAAGCTGATCAGAGTCAACACTGTGGCCCCATTTCACCTCCATCCTGTCATACAGTGATTCAGACAGTGGAGAGCTCCATCCTGTTGCAGAGGTGTTAGCTGCTGTGAAAAAGTGGTGAGTGCTTGTGTCTATTACATCGTGGAAAGACGGGGAACATGCAGATGTGCCCCCACTAGCCCTCTAAATGCCTCTAAACTTTAATGCTTCACTAGCCACATCTTCATTAACAGCCCTTTTTATCCTTCCTTACAGTTTTCACAACTTTTTCTTCAGAAATGCAGCAACTGAAGCCGTTGACGTGCACCCAGGGCCCCATTTATTAGCTGCTCTGAAGGTTTTAATCACATGTGATGGTTCCCATACAGGTGGACGTAGTTAGGCCTTTTTAAGAACATCCTAGAAGCGTTTTTGTGGTGGTGTTAAAGTGGAGGGTTACAGTCCATTCACAGCAATGAAACAACTACGGTAAACATTTTTGCCGATGGCACTTGCTCTTGTTTAGTCAACCATGCCACTATACAATAAATTTGAACTTAGACGCTGGGTCAGCAATTTGCTTCCTGTAGAGTCGACTGGGAGCATATTTTAGTAGCGATGGCAGCTGCAAAGTTAAGTATGTTTGCAAATACTGGTACAACTCAATAAATCACGATACCGTAAAATAAAGCTAATTTACTTCAGTATTTCAGTTAAAAATTGATGCGTAATTTAAAAAAAAAGAAAACGGTTGGTATCCTTATTTTGAAAGTCACAATTGGTTGGTATCTGAAGTATACTCTAGTAAAAGGCCGACATACGTAAGGTAAAGTCTCATATTTTGAAGAGCATCTGCTGTTACAGAAACACCTGGTACAAACTGCCTGGTTGCCATGGTGATTCAAAGAACACAGCTGGTCACTTTTTCCTGTCATGATGACAGTGTGAGCCAAATATGTGACTCAGTGGCGGTCAATTTATTTCTGTGGCGGGCAGCAATAAATGCCAACAGGTTTTCTGTGGCACCGTTGCGAAGATGTTCCTTATAAATTAGTGGATTATATCCTGAAACTCATTTCTTATGGTTCCATGTACTCCTAGAAGGGATCTGCTTGTTGTGTACACTTGGCAACGTGCAGTCCAAACGTGACAAAGGATTTACCAGAGTTACATCATATGATCAAGTGTGTGTGTTTTTTAGTGAAAGCACTTTCATCTCTCCTGGTCGGTTTAAGAGCTTCTTTCCAGATGGGCTTGCTGAGTCTTGTACATGTGTGTTTGTAACATCAGGTGCAGATTTAAACCGATCCAGAAACTTTTGTAAACACACACTCTCCCTTCTCCTCTTCCTCCTCTGCTCTCCTTCAAGACCACAAATAAATAAATCTCCGACTACAAATTAGCACCAGTCCATGTTTTCCAGCATGCACACCTTGACTCGAGATGGCCTCTTTTAGCCCTTTGTCCCTCCAAGAGCAGAAAAGATGTTGCTTTTAGAAAGGTGCGTGATTATCTGTGACCCTCCTCGCCTGTCCTTGACCCACTATGGGATAACAGTTGCAGGCTTGACGTTATTTATGTTGAGCCCTGTGCTCGTCTTTTGAACTCATTGCTTGTGTCTGTGAATTTTCGTCCCAAATATATCTTCCTCTGTCAACATTCCACCTCCAGACTGACCTCCTTTGCAGAGACAAAAGGAGAAGAGCGAGAGGTGAGGATGGGCGCTGTGGAGGAGGGATGTGACTGCTATAACTAAAGAGAGTTTATCTTTAAGGGCTTCTGTGCTTCGTGACAGAAACCATTCTGCAAGCTTGTTATTTCTCACTGCCCTCCTTCTCACACACACGGACGCATGAGACCATTGCATTTTTTTCCCAGCAGTGTTTTGCTGCTGCTGGGTCTCCCCAGATTTATATCAGGGATCATTCACGTATTTTTAATGACACGTGTATATTATCGCAATTTTTTCATGGCAAAGTAGACCAAATTGTGTTGGAAAAAATACGTTTTTTCCACTTTTTTTCCTCTTAAAATATCAACATGGGAAAAAGGTTATGGAGTCGATGAAGGTTTATTTTTTACCAATTGTTTTCCTTTTAAAAATGTTTACAGATATTGAGCATGTACATTAGGTTAAACTTGACTTATTTTGAATGAGACCCTGCTTTCCTTATGCAATATGTTGAGAAAGAAATATGTTTTCAATATTAAATGAAGAAGTCAGAAAAATATATGTATACAGTGTTCATTTATATGTAAACGGAGAAGTTAGTGAGAAGGTAGATAGCCTTTTGAACCAGGCCATAAGTGGAAAAAGATTGTTTCATGTGTGACATAACTGTTATTTTCACCAGCTTGGAAATCAAAGGCCCTCACAGATGTCTCTGAAAGCCAAACCCACTCGTTATCGAATTAACAGCGGCCTCTCTTCTGCCCTGTATTTATGACAAGAGTAACTTAAGAACATCATCAGAGAATAAAGAAATGTAAGACTTCCTCCGTCCTCTCTGTGTTTTTGCGTCAGATGGATTACCGAAGTATATAAAAAACAAATCAAATAACACATATGGTTCCTGAACCCCCTTCAAGGGCGGTTGCACAGTGGCTCGGTCTTCAGCTTCGGTCAAACAAACTTCAAAGAAATTGGAAGTTTAAACAACTTGATAGTCTGTGTATCTCAGAGAAGGAACTGTTTGATTCTGTTAACCTGAGTCATTCACTTCTGAGCTTCTCCAATTTGATTCGACACGCACACCTACCTCTTTCCTGTTCCCACTGATCCAGTACACTGGAAAATCGACACACCTCACTGGGATTACAGGCCATGCCAAAAGGCTGCGAGTCGGCTTCATTATGAAACATGCCCGAGGCCTGAATCTGGCTTTTTTTATGTGGCTGAACCTGTACGGTACATGAGAAAATGGTTGTCAGAGTGCGTTGCATATGAACGTTTGCATGTGTGCAGCCAAAAGACTAGCAGGTACTTGTGTCATTGTCTGCGAGTTATGTGGCGAAGACCTGGGAGATGCTGGAATTTCTTCAAAGTGAGATTGCTGCTGCCGCTATGAAATGAGCCGAGAGGGTCTGGAATAAGAGGATGAAAGACGGGGAGTGCATGGTGGGACCGGTGCACAGCAGGGTGCAGAGTCCAGGAGATCTGCCAGGCAATCAGTAACACCATTAGTTATTTTAGGAGCTGCTCATACATTATTATCATTTCAAAGGGTTGATGACATGTGTCCGCAGATGAATTCCTGACTCATATGTGGTTTGCAAACTTCCAGGAAAAATAATTTGTTACCACAATTGTGTTAACAAAAGCAAAATCGAGTGTGGAGCATAAGATTGTGTGCCTTTGATGTGAAAAACTTCAGATTGTTTTATGCTTCATTTACTTCCAACATTTAGAATCATGTCTAATACGTCAACATGCAGCTAAATTAAAAGCAGACATATATTAACACTTATTTTGTCCACACTACCAGAAAATGTCTTTGCAGTGACAAACATGTTGGCATGGAGAGCAGGAAAGCAGCAACCTGAAAAGTGAATGCTTTAAAGGCAATTTTCCACGGTTTACCTGCAAATGGTTTGCATGTAATAGAAGAAACAATTAAATCTTAAAAAGAAACATTTTTGGAATACTTCAGAGTTGCTCATGGGAGTTTGGTCATCCGGTCCACATGTGTTTTGTTGCTTTTCAGAAGGCTTACGACCGTGTCCCCCAAGGGACATCCAGTCCTTGTATAACCAAAGCAAAAACTTGCATGCATTCTTGGCACACAGTCAAGCTTGTCACCAGTCCTGTTTGTGGTGTTCATAGACCAAATCTGAAGGTGTCGCTTATGAAAGGAGGAATTCTTGTTCCTGGAACCTCAGGGTTCTGTCTTTGCTTTTTTGAGGATGATGCATGCAGTAGAGGTAGAAAAAGCACATTCAAAGTGCTCTTGTTTGTCTTTGCTACACCCCAACACATCGCACACTGCTGTTCAGGTGGCAGAAGGAAGGTTACTCTATTTTTCCCCATACTTATCAATTGGCCAGTTTGGCTGTTTTGAAAATTTCCCAGTCACATAAAGCACAGCCCTTGAAGATGTGAAAACTGAAGGAGCGCCTCCATCAGGCTTATTAAAGTAACGCATAATCTACAGCCTGGTTTAGATTAGCCTGGTTTTTTACAAGACTTTATCTGAAGTCTTGTTGTCTTCAGATAAAGACAACAAGACATTGTTAAATTATCAGTTACACAATTTCTTTTTCCTCAGTTGGAACCAAACTGCCTATTGATTGTTGCTGGTGATTGTGAAGGTGCCAACATAAAATTAAGGCAGTTTTTTTTATTATTATTATTTTTTAATTTATTCAACTGATTAGACAATCAAAAGCAATGTCTGTTATGTTTAACATATATTAAAGAAAGAGGATGTAGTGGGGGAGTTTTTTATTGCTTGTTTGTTTATTGGGGAACGATACATGGAAATTTGTCATCGTATGTTTATGAAGAAAGGGAAGTATATACAGATTTTCTTTAGCTTATGCCAAATGTTGCTTACTTTAAATTAGGGATAAGTCACAAATGTTTCTGAATGTTATACAGAGAAAATGGTTGACCGTGCAGCTGCACTTGGTGACATTCGCCAGGAGTACATCTGCATGACTGTGAAGCCTGCAGAGCTATAATCAGGAAATCCATCAACAAGAGACGAGGACTCCACGGTCAGCAAGAAGCAGGTGCAGTGGTATGCATTTCCTGAAGAAAAAAAAAAAACTGTAGATCCGGAAACCGCCTGAAAATGCAAACAGGGCCACTTAGGCCATTTGAAATTATTTTCTTGAATTTTTTTTTTGTTAAAATCTATGGCGCTTAAAGGAGCTGACTTGTTAACAAACGATAAGCCCAGATGATGAATAGAATTACCTTAGGCAAAACTAAATTGCTTCCTTACTTTGGAGCTCTAAACGTTCAAATGTATCCACGCAAATAACCAAAGATGAATGAAGAAAATTATGTCTTCTTCTTTTTTTTCAACTTAGATTCCTCAAATTGACGCCTCCTCCTCTCCACAGTCAGCCAGTCAGGCTTCATGTAACGTGCCCCAAACATGGTGTGTGTTTCCTAACAGCTGGGCAGATCCCACTGAACCAAAGCACTGCGGATGGCTGCTAATAACCCAACCTAATAATCCCTACATTACCTAATGTCTTTCTGCTTTCAGTGTCATTAAATACCCATTTATTGGAATGCCAACACTTAACTATGGCTATTGTGACCACAGTCCCCGGGGGCGGAGGCTAATGCTAAACTACGGCTGCTTGGCTCTGCAGTGGCGCAGCAGGCCAGTTTGTTCCCTCAGGTGGTGATGTTTGGTGATTACTCTGGAGCTCATGGAGGTGAAGCCCTGCACAGAGGCCCCTCAGCAGGACATCTGGTTAATGAATGTCAGAGCGTCAAACTGGAAAAACAGGAAATGTTCGTCCAGGCTAAAACCTGGATGTACATAAGCACCCAGATACGGTCTAGAAGAACTCTTGCTTTGTACGTCACTCCTTCATCGTACTGAATCCATTGAAGATCCATGCCGAGACGACTCATAAACCATAAAACTAACATTCGATAACTTAGAATATTGTTTATATTTAGTAAAATTTGTATGAATTGCATTCCAATAAGTGTTTCTTCCAGACTCAGTCTGTGTTTCAGGATTATCACTCCACTTGTCGATTAAAATCCGCTGAATTCGAGGCCTAATTGGACACACGGAGACGCTCCCTCGAGGGATGGTACGATCAACGCTAAGCACTCTGGGAACCTTACTGGAAGCCATTAAGGAAACAAGACATTTCCGACCACAGGGAACTTGAAAAATGACCAAAAATTAGGAAAGGGATGAAAAAAAAAAACAATTACCCTCATCTGACCAGATTTCTTAAAAGCATCATTGTTCAGCACAGGTGTGAGAGTCGCGTGGCAAGGTGAAGGCTGTCCTGCAATAGTCTACACATGTTACCTTTTTGCTATTGCTCTTTTTGTTGAGAAATAACTATTCAGACCTGAACTGTTGGCATTACTTTACCCCAAAAAGCACAACCAAAAACGATTCTGCCTCTAGTAATACTGACATAGTACTAATGCCCTGTAACAAGAAGGTTCTAGAATCCAAACCCATTTTGGAGTTTTTCTGCATGTAATTTGTTTGATCTCCACCTGTATGGGCAAGTTTTCTCCCAGCTTTCTCCCACAGCCCAAAAACATGCCTGTTAGGTCGCATGGCTATTAAATTTCACTTTGGTACGACTGTGTGCTGGAAGTTTTTTCGGGGTCCACTTCATCTCTCGTATAACGACTTTAACAGATATTGAAAATGGATGATTGGATGGATGTTTCTTCCATTCAAGCAGCTTGAATGAGAGAAACTGTTCTGTGTTTAGTTGCTGTCAAAATCAATAAAACATTGGTATCAAGCATACAAATTCTTCTTCTTTTTTCTTTCTTTTTCCACTGCTGCGAATGCTTCAGAGAGTTAAGCCTTTTGGGGCTGGGATAGCCTTTTGACTTGTGTGGTGATTAAATTATGAATGCTGCAGTGTTAAATATGCACTAATGCAATCCTGGAGTGTTATTGTAAGTGTACATAAGTCATTGTATGATAGTGTGACATCTGTATTTGTCCAAGAAATTGGGAATGTGCTGGATCACCCATTGTCTATTCAAAAAGGAGCAAAAAAACATGTATGCAATTCCCAAGCAGACATTTGAAGCGTGTTTTGACCCGTTGGGCTCCCTTAGGAAGAAATTGTCCAAATGTAAAGCATAAATCTTGCCAAGCAGTACTTTAATGGAAAAAATGCCCTGTTGTTTTTTCCTTTTCTGCTTGTGGTTTGACTCAGGGTCTTTATGTGTTGCTTGTGTGGGCCCATCATGGTGCTTACAGTCAACATTGCAGTCACAAAAATGTGTCCACTTTTCCACAGAGGTACTGGGCACATCCAACAGTTTCCTGTAAATAACTGGTCCACTACAAACCACAGTTCAGCTCTTGTTTTTTCTGCCCAAGAAAATTTTATAGCAACACTGTAATAAGCTAATTATAAAAGGGTGTGCTTGTTCTGGCAATGTCCATCTCCTTATGCAGTGTAGTAAATTCTAGAAAGTAGTTTATAACAGTCAGTTAGGATTTGTTTAATCAGATATTAATGAATCACAAAAGATACACCAATAATTTGGCTCCAGATTAAGATCAGTTGATTTCCATCCGGTATCCAGCAGATTGCAAACTGGAAACTTTAATATTTTACCTTGCTGTGAGTGAGCCAGTGTTAAGTGCTACAAGATCACACTAACAACATACACAGCTACTGAGGGAAGAAACTCAAAGTTAATCACTTTCAGTATCTGTGAACTTTTTTAAACTTAAGCTAGAAGAAGAACAGACACATGAGAAGCTCTTAAATTGTATTTTCTACATTTCAAAGTAAAGTTGCTGTGTTACTGCTTTTTAGTAAAATCCTGATTTACAGCCTCTGCTCTCGCACAGTGACATCACCTGCTGTTCTTGTTTTATACTTTAGTTCTTAAAAAGAAAACAAAATTGTAAATTGACTGCATCCATATTGGTGCATTTCTAATTATATAAAATGTGTTTATGTCGGTGTATTTTTGAGGATGTCTTTGTTTCTGTATTTAAATTCAGGAGAAAGCATTATAACATCCAAAGACTGGATATTCTCCATCCTCTAAGCTGCACAATCTACAGTATGAAATTGTCTGTCGATGCCCTATTGTCATCAGGTTTTCATTTTAAAATATGACTTCAACTTGTTTTCTCCCTTTGGCAAAGGCCTCCTGAATCTTCAAAAGCTCTGTCTTTCTGTTCGGGGGGCCTCACTGAAGCCGCCGAGTGAAGAAAATACACAGTTGCTGTTTTCAGAGGAAGTCCAGAAAGCAGTTTAAATAAGAAACCCGCACTCTGCTTGTCACTTTCAACTCCTGCCGGAGAGACTGATGGAAACTCGTCACAATAATTGAAGCGCCACATGAAGCTTGAGGTTGGAGACAGTTAGCAGCAGCACATTTGAGTGCTGGTGGAATCTGCATGGGCACCTGGAAGCAATTGTGTTTACCTCCGAGGAATATTTATGCGATGGTGAATTATTCTGAGCGTGTTCCAAGTGTTTATTTCTATAGTGATGTCTGGCTGCACTGGCAGAGCAACTGCGCAGCCAACTCTTTTAAAACACGGCTGCAGAATTAGTGTGGGAATTTTACTCTTGTTGACAGCGCGGAGGCAAGTTCAGGCCAACCGTTTCCCTCGTTATGGTAAAGTCAGCCCTTCTGCGCCTAAAAGCGTCTCTTTTTATATATGCTGCTCCATGTCCAAACACTGTTAGAGCCCCATAAAATCCCTCCATAATATTTTCATATCTGTCATCTCACTCTCTGCTTTTAGAAAGTAGCTAAAGGGAGAGGAAACTGCTTTTGTTTGTGGTATCCATTCCCATCATAACACATAATCCCCAATTTCCCATGGGTGTCTTTGTTGTGATGACATGTGGCACCAAGAAAAACAGGCAGTCTGCATGAAACCCAGTGCTCTGGTGGGTTTGTTTTGTCTAGGTGGACAGGACTCAAGGAGAGCGTTTTGGTATTTTTTGGATATATGCTTGTTTTCTCTGTGCAGATGTACAGAGGTTTGTACATTTTAAAGGAATCTGAGAAGCTTTATCTCATGACACAAGCTGTGGTCTTTTTCAGCAAAAACCATTCAAGACATCCGTCACTTTGGGAGAGCTAGACAAAGTCTGTGCAAAATTTGTTTTAAATAAACAGTCACAGCTCATTAATTCGTCGGGTTGAAGTAAAGTCCAGACAGACAAGCAGACAGGGTGAATGCAGTTAAAAAAAAATTCGGATTTTTATAGATCTCTGCAGGTTTTATTTTTACTGTTTAGGAAATAATCGGGTGGTTTCTAATAAAAGCCTCGTCAGGGATTTTATCCTTCCCCTAGGATAAATGATAACTTAACATACAGCTTGTCTCCTTGTAAAATAGCTTTCCACTTTTCCTTAGTTAACTGATCAACTTTAACCTTCCAATAAACAACTGTTTTTCTAAACTTTTCTAAGATTTTTTAATACACGAAAATTACCCTACAACTCACAGCTCAAGTGTGTTAAAGAAGACCAGCTGGGATTTTACTAAGATTTAAAAGGGGCTTATTTTTGGCCTAAGAATTTTGGTTATAATCATTGTGGCTGCATACATGGAACGTTCCCACTTCTTCAGAAGTGTGTATCTTCCAGTAAATCCTAATCTGATGAGAGTTTTTTTTGTTGTTGTTGTTGTTTTGTTTTGTTTTTACTACTGGACACAACATTCTTTGCTTAGCCTGAAATTCACTCTAACTCCACAAAACAAAAGTTGTTGGACCGAGTAGCGTTGCTCTATTGCTGCTGTTTTCTCCCCTTTTCCTGTTTACTTCTGTCATCTAAACATCCCCAGAAAAGTTTCTGGTTTGTAAAAGATGCCAGTTTGAGTACACAAGGCTATAAAGATGGTGATAGAGCAAAGGGTGCTTCACCTCATGTAAGCTTCATTTCATTGACTGAAAACATATCCAAGAGCCTCACAGACTTTAGATATGCGGCATATGTTAGTGATAGTGAAATACTTTGAAAACCAATCAAAATGTAGGACGTCAGAATTGCTTGTGATGAGAGGGAAACAAACAGTTTTGTTCACAAAAATCTGGATAAGGGGCAGAGCAGCCATTCCAGACTGACTGAACAGAGAAAACCCACTGACTGATTATATTTGTCGTTTTAATTTGTGTATTTATTTTTTCAAATGAGCATGAAACACTCAGTCCAATAGCACAGAGGTTCCTTCAGGCATTTGCATGTCTAGTACTCATCTTGTAGACATTTAGTTTACTCTTTATTTTGGTCTTACTAAATACTAAATACTCACTGGAGCAACTTTAAGCCAATTTCAGCCTCTGTGTACATTTTTTTAAACATTTTAATTTATTCAGCCCAAAAATGTTTATTTGGGAGATAAAGCCACATAGATAGTAAGTATTCTTCCTAACTCAGATGTCAATTTTGTTGTCTTGATCATTTTTGTTTTACTTTTAAAATAAGTGCAGTGAACAGCCTTTCTCTCCACGTTGATTGTAAAAGACTAAACTATTTATAGCAGTCAATAAATCATTCTTTACGTACAAAATGTGTTCTGGGCCGCCTTTTAAAGTCAGTGTGGCTCAGTTAACCACCACCTCCCTCTTTATGATATTTGCTTGATGAACATGAAAACTACCTTAAGGATTCAGAAAAGTGTTTGCATGTGTATCTGCAGCTGAAGGGGTTGTGTACCATATGTTGACGGGGGGAGGAGGAGGGTGTCCGATGGATGGAGTGATAGCGGGGGGAAAGGTGAAACTCCAGCAAGTGGTGTTTACCAGGAAAGAGAGCACCAGAGGACAACTGTCGGCTGCTTTAAATCTGAGACAGAAGGAAGGCATCTGAGACCGAGATGTTCCTTAGAGCAAAAACAGGAGCAAGAGACAGAAGTGACTCGGGCACAGAGATCCTCTGCAGACTGACACCCGCTCCTAATCTGTCGCTGAGCCAGAGACATAGTGAAGCACTACAACTATCTGCATGACACGGTTGTTTAATTTTACTACTACAATCCATGCCTTGTTAATTTATTAATAAACAATTGCGTGTTTAGCAGTCACGCCTCCCTGCGCAGAAATGCAAGCAGGTATTACAAGGGTCAAAGGTGATCTTCGTGGAACTACACCAGTAGATTTATGGCCTTCGCCAATCTGGAGACTGGAGGTCACATGCTGATTTTATTTCACGCCCTTTCCAACGCACACACAAAGAAATTAATGACACAAATACGAGATGATGCCATGCATGTGTGTCTTCGGTTTGAAGGGTCAGATAGAACAGGCAACAAGACTCATCTGTGAGCTCTCCAGCTGGCTTTGGGGCGATGCACAGCCAATACATTTAAGACAGAGGACAGGAGACGTCGATCAGCAAAGATGTGAGCTGCGCACTGCAGATTGCAAAGGGCAAAGTTGGACCATGTTGTCCCGTGTCATTAATACCCCATCAGGAGAAATGCAGGATTTGAAAACAGTCGGACTTGGATGGATGGGAGAATGAGAGCAGAGAAAAATAAAGAGAAAAGGATTTTCTCCAGGTGATCCTGTTGCCCTCATTTACCTTGTATACATTCATTATCTCCCTCACTTCCGCTGTCATGACCTAAAGAGCGCTAATTCAAGCCTAATCAAGTGAGTTTACATTAACTGAGACCTCAACTATTTAGTCTATTCACTGACTAAATGGAGTGGACACTCCATTGCCACTCCAGGGCAATGGAGTGTCCACTACTCCATTGCCCTGATTTGCCTGTTTGTTTTCCATGACTGACACAGGGCCTATTTAGGAGATAAACTTATTTATCTCTAGAAGATGGGAAACAGTATTGCTGTGAAAGCTATTGCATAAGAAGAAAAAAATGAAGGCCTTAAAGTCTGACCTCACCTTCTTTTGCAATCATTTCTAAAAGCAAAGCTGTGGTATGTAAGCTGGAGCAGACCTTATCATAAAAGAAGAAAGTTTACAGATAAAAGTGAAGCCAAATTTGCAGCGGACACTTTTCTTTCTTATAATGAACTTTGACTTTGCTTTTTATGAAAATATAATAGAAAAGAGAGAAAAATAGTAGTTTGTATAAGAAATAGCACTATGTGTTGGCATTTTGGGTACTAAGTATTAAAACTATCAACAGCAGCAATAAAACATTATTAGATCATTATTAGAGTTTTGGTTAGATGCGTGTAGAGGGAATTACAATAATCTAGACTTGATGAAGCAAAAGCATAAATCAAAATGTTGTTTTCATGCAATGGAGCTATTTTTGGCTACTTCTCTCAAATAATATAGAAACAGAGTCAAACCAGAAATTTGATAAGATTTTCAAAACAGGTGTAACAAAAGCAGCACAGAACATTTAACTTTGTCACTTTCCATCCATATTTGATTTAAGACTCTATTAATGCAACCTGACTGAATATAATATATGTTCAACTACTCAACCAAACTCTTCTCTAACAGCTAGGCCAGGTTTGGGTCTGTAACTGCTAAAAAGAGAAGAGACTAAAGATGCAGTTATTGTGTGCTACTATTAACCTTCACTCCTCTTAATAGTGAGTTAGCTTTAGAGTAGGATTTTTGCATGTGGCGCTATAATTACATTCACTGACAGATGGCTTTCGAAAAGCAGGGGACCGGCATAATAAATTACTTCCTCTGCAAAAATAGAGAAATATATTATTTTAGTCAAAGTAGTGACAAAAAGGCTGGCCTGCACATCTAAACGCTCTCATGAACGGCAGAACTCCTGGGAAATCTTCATGCGGCCCTTTGAGCTTATTAATAACAGCAAGTTCAAATTTCTGAACAGTCGAACAATAAAAACTTTGTCCAGATTGTGTGTCAAGAATCTGCAAGAACAGAATGGTGTCATTTTGTCTGAAAGACAGACATTTATCTTTTCTTGCAAAAGGCGCCCTGGCTTTAGTCATTAGTGATGTTACAGTTTGCATCTAACCTTAGCACTAAACTAAAAGTCTGTTTCACTTTTCTTCTAACAAGCCTGGCCTGCAATTGCAATATCTGAATTCAAGATACTTAATTAAATCAAATATGGTGATTTAAGAGTCTTTTTAACACTAATGTTTAATATGTGATAGTAATAATATTTATTTAACATAAATATTTTTAGAAAATATATGGACTACTCCATTGGATTCTCTTTTTACAGATTCTTTAAAGCACGGTTTGTAATTTGTGGATTTTTTTTTTTTCTGTTCATCAACACAAAAGTGTTTTCATACTTTTCTCCAGAAATATTGCTAAAACTTTTGTCTAGTCTATACTCTTATGTATTGTCATTTCATGAGCTTGTTACAATTTTATTACACTTCTATTAATACCCTATATGGATTCTCTGATATAGAGAAATATCTGTTCTGCTACTTGGAGATAAATTCATTATTCCTTCTCATAAATTTAGATATTAGAAGGGATCCTGAATAAAACTTTGCATACCAATGTAATTAGGCTCTATAACATATCCTGCCAGCAGTCTTGTTCTTCATAAACTTGACACATTTGATCTCTTACTGCACCTGGATATTCAACCATAATGGATACTTTCAGAAACTCCTGCAGGAGGAAATCTATTTGGATTCACCATGTTTGGTTTAGTTTAATGTCTTATTGGCTTTGCATGAGAAAGGTGCTTGCACACAAAGTTTCCTTTGTTGGAAGACCCTCATAATTTTACTATAAACCAGCAGCAAACGATTTATGAGGCTGGAACGGTTCCGTAAATAGAAACATAAAATATTTTTGAAAAGCGCCACCGCTTAGAGTGGACGACGCGGGCTGTAAATCACACTCAAAGTGACCACAAAATGAATTTATTGTAGTGACGTATATGTTTATCCACAACTCCGGTTGATCTGGGATTTTGGTGAAGTCCAAGAACTTGTCTGCTGGTTAGAGAGGCGTTTACGCCCACAAGTACTTCAGAAAGAGGCTTAAACCTGATTCACCTCTTGAAGCTCTTCTTCCAAAGCACCTCAAATGGATTTTAAATGTTCAGTAAGCATTTGTGTTAGTTCAAATACCCAAATTGGAGTTTTTGTTATTAAACAAACAAACAGACATGTCATGCACTTGAATTTTTATTCTCCCCTTTATCCTCTCTTGGAGAGGGAGCTTGGATTGAAGGCCAGCCGATGCTCAGGTAGATTGCCAGGAGAGGAAAAATCTGCTTCACATTAGGTTTGAAGAATAAATCCTATTACATGAAATATTAATCATATGTGTGGGGAGATGAAATGTACTCGACTGATTCTTACACAAACATTAAGGAGCACTTAAATGATTTTGCCATTATTTTGCTGTCAGTTTTTTATATCGTTGTTTCTTTTGCTGAATTGTTTTCATTTAATGATAATGAAGGGCTTTCAAGAATAAACTTCCAATACAAGTGACACTTGTGTTATTTCAATCATGATTAGGTTGGACTTTGACTAGGACATTCCAAATGCTTCTTTCTACTGGATTTGCTGCAGTGCTTCAAGTCATTGCCCTTCTGCATAAGACACATACACTTGATAACCAGCGTGGTGACGGGACATTCTCCGTCAGGATTTTCTGGTATAGATCAGAATCTATGGTTCCATCAATAATAGGAACGGCGCAAACTATACAAAAAAGTTCTTCCTTTGTTTCGTCACTCTAAGAAGCATTTTCCCAAATCTTCTGGGATCATCAAGATATTGTCTGTGTTCCAGTTTTTGCCTGTGAACTCTGTCAAGATGCAACCTGTAGTGTTTTAGATTCCTTAGTTCTCCTGTGTGAGTTGCTGATGAGCTCTTGGGGGGATGTTGGTGTGTTGATCACGAGTCTGAAAGGCTTCACAATTTTTCTTTGTTTCCTCCATTTGTGGTTAATGGTTGTTCTTTTACTTCTTTGTCGTCCCAAAGCCTTAGAAACAACAAACTAATAATAACTAATAATTTATTTCTCATCTGTTGTTGAATTACTTTAGATCAAGGCACAATGTTGCACTTTTAGATCTTGCTGCCTACTTCGTGTTGTCAGACCGGTTCTATTTAAGGGATTTCTTGATTCTAAGGGTCAGAAACTGAACCAAGAGATTTGGCGAATGTGACCAAGTCACAATTTAAGAGACTGTGGATTATTTTTCTCATAACTTTGCCCATCATGAATTAAATGATTTGAAAAGTACATTTTGTATCTATTTGGTTAACTTTAAGAGCTCTATAACTTGTCGTGCAATTTAGTAAAGTTGATATGTTATGAGATAGTCCCTTAAATTACTGAATGTAAACTGAAACATCAGACTCAGCCCAGTTCTTCGCCGACTGAGTGAAAGGCTCGACAGCCATCCCAGCCATGTTCCCGCTCCAGGAACCCGAGCAGCCGACTGGACCAAACAAGGAGGCCAACAATCAGATAAAGTGACACATGACCCGCTCCTCTAGAGTTCACATTGGGACAAGCCTGCACCTGCTACAGGGG
Source organism: Poeciliopsis retropinna (assembly GCA_010277075.1). NCBI lineage: Eukaryota > Metazoa > Chordata > Actinopteri > Cyprinodontiformes > Poeciliidae > Poeciliopsis > Poeciliopsis retropinna. The sequence continues at coordinate 12,080,064 of VMRM01000015.1, read as the reverse complement.
CAGCATAAAAAATAAAAACACACAGACAAGATTTAATACAGCACGCTGTCTTAGCTCAGAAACCTGTCGTTGATGAAAATGTTTATTTTTAAACTAGTAACGTTCAAAATCTCAACAATGTTGGCATCAATGTTTCAAAATACTCTAATATGACAGATTAAGATTGTCTTAGAAATACTCCTGGTACCCCCAGTCGGATCTAAGCAGGCGATCAGCCTTAAAAGAAGCAGATTGCAGGCTGTTTTTTTGATATTCATGACTTAACGGTCAGTCTTAGAGAAAGCAGAAGTGTATTCTGCGACTTGTTTTGTAAACCAGAAGAGTTTCAAAATTTTATCAATTGACTTCTCTGACTTGTCACTTAAGGGGTTATTTCTAAGCTGTTTCTGCAAACAATTATAATAAAAAAAATATGTCACAGAAATCAAAGTAAATTTGTCCCCGTCTTTGTGATTGCAATCACATTACCAAAACTCAACCACAGTAAAGTAGGACCAGATCCACATGGGTTTACTTTTGGCTCATAACTTCTGGGAGTTCTTTTGTTCCTCTTAAAATATCAAATAAAAATTTAAAAAGCACATTTTATTCTAATTTCAACAAACACTATTGAAAGATTTGAAAGCTAACGAACAGTGACATTCAACAATGACATGCTTTTTCAACACTCCTCTTCCAAAGTTTTAACATGTCTTTTAAGACATTGGAAGTTTGAAAGGACATGTTTGGAAATGAGCCTTTTTAGCACATTACCTCCCCTTCTTCCCCCACTTGAATCTGACATAACTCAAGCCTCTTAAAATGTACCCTGAAGATCAAGAGATTGGCTGATACTTCTGATTTCCATGGCTATCAGAGCAAGTTGCATGATTTGCAGTTTTTCCCAGCACCAACCCTTGTAGAGTGGATGTAAATCAAAGAAACACACAGTGTCCTGATGTTTATATCAACGATTCTTGTTCTTTCTCAGGAAGACTGAAGACTGCGGTTATTTGCTGCAAATAACCGCAACATTTCCCTTTCCCTTGGAGCTTTCCCCACCTGGATTTTCCATACTGGTATTTTATCTTTTATTGAGGTAAAGGTATATGTGAGAATCAGTCTATATAGTTTTATTGCCACTTTTTAGTCATTAGCCAAACTTTTGGTATCACATGCCCCTGGTTTTACTGGTTTCAGGAAAGTTCTGTTAAACTTGTGAAAGTCTTTATGTCCCTTGAACATTTTGCTGCTTTCCCACATTGCAGTAGCACAGTTTACTGTGCCGTTCGGGGGTTTCGTGTGATAAGCCAACACAAAGTGGCAGACAATTAGTAAGCGAAAGGAAAATTTGGAAATTCTTTTGATTACTTTTTCCAAATTGAAACAAATTATGTACTCTTGTTATCAACTCAGTCTGTAAATAAAATCCAGTAGGACTAATTGCTTCCATAAGTGACATTGTGAGGAGATAGTCAATTCACTGAAATATGTCAGTTTCCCTTTGGGCTTGATAAAGTACATTCAGTCATGCGCTCTCTATTAATTGAGGCTTTGTGAACATCTCAGAGTTGCTTGAGAATAAAATTTGTGGGCTGTTTAGCAAAGATAAATTATGAAAAAGTTTCAGCTTGTAGATTTACATAGTTCATAGAGACACATTCAAAAGGGTTGCTGCTGTAACTGCAACAAAAGTTGTTTCTACAAAGGATTGACTTTTGTGAATATCCCTGCACTTTTCTCATTTTATATTTTAGTTTTTGCAAAGGCACTGTAATGTACCCAGAAATGTAAAGTGCACACATCTCAGAGAGGCATAAAGTCGTGTGTGAAGCAAGTGAGCTAAAAATTGCCTTTGAGGAGTTCAGGATAGTGAAGAGCTCAGACACATTGTTTCTGGTTATTATTGTGTATCGGACTGGATTTCTTTGGATCAGTGTTAAAAAAAAATTAAATTCTCCCTCCCAGGAGAAATAGTGACATGTACAATATGCAGAGCTTATGTGTATAATTCTTCAAACTGTTTAATGTTTGGTCAGTGTAACAAAGACTTTTTTTGAGCCATTTGTGATGTACATTTCCATGTGATCGCCTTTAGGTCATATTTATTTAGATAAGACAAGTTTGCTGACTTGTCTTATTCAAAGAGCTTTACAGGAAATCAAAGGGAAAGCAGGAAGAAAATACGAAAGCGTGGGCTTAAAAGAAAATACATTGACGTACAAAAGAAATAAATGTTGCTAACAGGGAACAGAGCGTTTCATTGTTCTTTTTATCACCAGTCACTTCATAAAAATCCAGTGAAGCAGTTACTACCTTTTAGCCTTCTCAGTTATCATATTTCCACTCACCTGTAATGTTCTCAACAAGCCAGAAGCATGTAATCTACCCCGGGATCAGCCAGCATCGTGCAGCACCACTCAGTAAGTGATTAGTCGCTGCAGGACTTCATGCTCTCTACTCGGTTTCCAATGCCGCTGTAATTTGCCTGTCTGTTTCAAGTGCCAGAAAAAGATGCGAGAAAAACCAGAGCAAGGTGCTGGCCCAAGGTGAGAGCTGAAAGACCCAGAGGTGAGATACTTGCAAATAGGTTCAAAGTAGCAGTAGTAAAAATTTATATTGGATTCAGCTTGGCTGAAGCGGCACAGAGAAGCAAGAATGGATTTTAGTTTAAATAAGACTCAGGAGAAAAGTGTGGGACTCTTTCCAGGGCAGTTTATCTGGGTTAAAGATTCCTTTTGCATAGTTGCACCATGTTTTCCCAAGCATGGTCCACACATTGTCTTATTTAACACACACACAGATATGTGTAATGCAGTTTAAAATCATGGTGATTACTGTGTTTTTGTCCATGTGCTTTTATAGTTGAAGGCCCTCTCCATCCTCAAGTCTCCGCGTTTCGCTCTAACATGTTCCAGAACATCAAACTAAAACCACATTTTATGAATGAATAAAGCACAAAGAGATAAAAGGGTATTTCTTACCCCCTTTCAGACCGCCATTCACCCAATGTAGTCTAGCCCTGAATGAAACAAACACACCGGAATACCTCTGTCAAATTACCAGTCTTCTACATGAAGTTTATCACATTAAAAGGCCCCAAATTGATGCATGAAACTTTGAATGTTAAAGGTGCTTTGTCTTAATGTTTGGGTGGAGGCCGCTCTAGGTCATGCGTGTGTGGGTTTCACACATCTCGACATCTTGGGAGGTCAACAAATGGCCTCCAATCTGATCTGATCCACAAACATAACCTTCATTCTTCACTTTATGCGCCACCAGTGGTTGCCGACCCCCACTGAGGGCAACAGCCTCCATTCATCACTGGTCTCATTGGTTCCCACGTCTAAAAGCGGTGATTAGCTCAAAGTTTCCTGAGGAGATCTCGAACTAAGAGCTAATGAAAACACACGTGTTGAACCTTCCTCTGAGCCCAAACCGAGACTGTAGATTAGTGTGTAAAGAAACCAAGATTTTTCTTGTCCATGTGAGTCTGTTTGCGTGTGAGCCCTTTTGGGCTCCAAAATCCAAGCATTTGTGGTTGCAGATCCTGCAAGCGAAAAAATAAAAAAGACCCAATAACAAAGAACAACACAGTTTGGTTTGGTTTGTTTATTTGGAGATAAATGTAGCCAGAACTCCACACCAATAACATTTCCTTATTTTTTTCATCAGACATCTTTTATCATTACTGTCGATTTGAATATAGAAATGAAGGGGATAAACTTATCAAACTTAGCCTTCTCTAGTCAGATCTTGGTAAATCTGGTGACTGAGAACGGTTCATATTTAAATACACTTCCACATTTTCATGGGCATAGATTACAGAGTTCTTCCAGCGGATACAAGATGGACTTATTCTTGCTTCGCTGAACCCGAAGCGCCACTGTACAGTCTGAACACATGCTTCCCTCATCGGCTCCAGATCCCCACTGCACAAATACACCGAAATGAAGTTATTCGTTTTGGCATAAGTCCATAATAATATGATTTGAAAGGTAAAGTGGACTTAACAGCCACTCATCGCTCTATATTAAAAAGTCTCTTCAGTTCAGGAAAACCTCCCTCCTGTGCTGAGTTTCCCAGCAGAGATCCACTGGCACAGACTCTTTCAGTCTCCAGGTGCTTGTCCAGATCTTTGACTTAAACAGTTGGAAATTAATCACACAGTTCACATTCATAAAGTGGCGTCAGAGAAAATAAAGCAGACATTCTTGAACTCGGTCTTATAAGGTCCCGTTTACACAGAGTCGGTTTTCAGTGACACTGTAACATTTTTGTTGGGATATAGCCACTTTTAGTCTCTCAGACTCACGCATGGACAGATTACAACAAAAACAATAACGAATGCTGTTTTACTCAACCTGGTAAGTTTAACACAATTTCTGATACGGAATTCGTATGTATTAGATGAGCACTTGGCTCATCTGAGACGGGTCTCTAGGAGTCAAAAGCACATGCATGTTTTGACGACATGCTAAAATCGCAGCGCCATTTAGTGGTCAGGCATGACAACTACAGTGGATCACGGTGTCTTCTAAACGTGAAACTTTTACCTGCATCCAAAAATATCAGCAGACTCCGGACAGCGGTCTTCTGTAAACGTCGAATAAAAATATTTTCTGTTTTCTTTTTAAGCCTCCTGTTACATTTAGCCTACAGCTGTGGCACAGCTTTGCTTAGCCATTCGTGGATTTGTGCAATAAAACTAACGAAGTGAATTAATTATGAACTGAAGAAAAATCATTGATAAAATATAAGCATCAATGAACAGGAAATTGTTCATTGATGAACAATTTCCTGTTTGTGCTATGTTTAGCACAAAGCTGCAAAACATATGCAGCTTTGTGCTAATTTTCTCTGACAAAGTTTGATTTTCTCTTCATAATTTCTAAATTAATTTGATTCTGTTTGTATTTATTTTTAACTGTTTCCAAAAGCGCCAAAGCCAAAGGAAACATCTTGTTTGAATAACAGAGATGTCGCAGACTTCGACAAAATTATAATTGCTGTGTGAATCAAAGACAAACAGAAAGCCCTAGAGAAAAAGAAAAAAGTTTAATTTACAGTCTTCATCAAACAAAATGAAATGTTTTTCTATTATCATTAATTTTGATTACTCACCTATTAAATGTGTTCAAAACATGTTTAATTATTGAATAACGCTCAAAAGTCAAAAGCTAATTTGAGCCAGAAGGTGAAAATTTCAGAGCAGTTCTATGATGTCTGTAAAACATCCATGACTCGATTCGTTTACTTGTCATAAAAGGAAATCATGCATAAATAACCTTGGAAAGATCCAAGTAAAATGTAAACTTAAACAGATAAACAACACCAGCGAGAGGATGGTAATTAATTTAATATGACAAATTACTTCCACAGTAATCAACCTGCAAATCTTCTTGTTAAACATTTCCGTGTTGACAGAGGTTTCCCTGCTGCTAAACAACGATTCGACTGTGTAAAACTAAGACTTTCTCTGACTGCAGGGAGAATGCAATGTTGACTTTGCAGCTCTGAAAAGCCTTTTTGTCCAACATCTTGGCCACCCATTTCAATTACTGCATGCAGTCCTGAGCAGGGCAATATGGCCAATATGCAAATACATAAAGACACAGTGACAGAAATTAAGAAAATTAGGTAAAATAGCTACAAATATAGTCTTTCTACTTGTAGAAAGAGATTATTGTATCTAAGTGTGTTGCAGACAAATATTTCTAGCTATTCTGTTTGTTCTCAAGCATGGCACATCAAAACAAAACAAGCAAAAAACACTACTGGTTTCTACCTCTAAACCTTTGTCATCTACATACGGGATCACCTTGGAAATCCTCCAAAGAGATGTATCCAAATAAGATGCCTGCAGCGAGCCATATGGAGCCTTTTGGGTTGCCACATGTGTTCAGTGTAGAATGTGGAGGAGCACATCAGGACGGTTTTTATTTTTCCACAGGAAAAAATAAAATATAAAGTGAAAAGCAGGAGTTGATTTGCTAATTGCTGAACCTTAGACTCATGAGGATAAGTGTGCCTTTCATCCCGGTCGTTAAACTGGACTACATAGAAAGGGTCGTGGGAATTTTGTTGTCAAGTCATCACATGTTTTGTCTTTCAAGGTATTTTATTGGGGGTGCTGCTGGAATTCAGGGTGCCTGAGTTTAGGTACCACGTCAGGCACAAAGCCAAGCTGATTCCAAGTGTCATTGATCTGGTTTCTGGTTTGTCACCGATATTAAGGTGAAGCTCTCGACAGGCACATGTCTGGTTTGGGAACTTGTTTTCTAATGTTTTCAGATGCAACCCTGATCCAACACAGCTGAATCAAATAAATAGCCCCTGGCCAGGCTCATGCCAAATTTAATGGCATGCTGAAGATGAAATTCAGTCATTTGATTCAGCTGTATTGGAGATCCCTACACTGTGAGATAAGTTTGCAAAGCTTGAGTCAAAATGTGGAGTCTTTCATTTCAGAGGTTTTCTTAGGACAAAGCTTTGGTTTTGTACCATCTGTTTCTGCAGTTAAGAGAAAAAAGAGTCTTTTTTTTGTCTTTAGATAAAGTCATACTGGGATTAAGCTGTATGGGCTCCTGTTATTTTTCCCAATGTTCAAGCTTTAAATGATTTAATCAACATATATTAGCTTTATTTACCAGGTGCTACAAAATTCTGAAGCTGCAGACTTTAGTTACATTTGAAAGAATATTTATAATTTCTAGTTATCTGTTTTCCTGTCCTGTGTGTAACTGTGGAGCTGAAGAAAGTTAGAAAGTGGTTATTAAAACACGTTTCACAACAAACCAATAAAAAGATTTCAATAAAGGGCATAATACAAAGCATGTTTATTTACCTGCTTAAATGTTGTTATTTTTAGAAAATACATTCTATCTAACAAACAAGCCTCATTGGAATACATATTGTAATTTATTGAATATGGCTGTACTTTACCAGACTGAACAATGTGTTTAACATCATTGGATACCTGCTCAGTGTTTCTGCAGCAGACTGTCAGACAAACTACCTGCAATATGTCAGAACAGAAAACTCACAGACTTCTCCCTGTGCTCTCAATGAGTTTCTATCCAAAAGTTGAATTTCTGCGATTTTTATAGTCAGCACCGGCAAATCTCATATGAAAAAGTTTAAGGCATTGCCACCTGGCCTTGACTGAAAAGCTACAATCAAAAAACTGTAAAAAAAAAAAAAAAATAATAATTCAAATTCTTTGGTACTTAGCCAATGTACATCTTCAAAGTGCAGCCCTGCTGTCATGCAACTCTTACAGGTTTTAGTGTCTTATAAGACTGAGAGTCTTATTATCTTTGCAGGAGAACGATGTCTCCTGTGTGTCCGTGACGACATTTCTGCAGAGTGATGGAGAGCATTATTCATAGTAGAAAGACCTAAAAACTTTAGCATCTTATACTAGATTATCAATGAATCCTAAACAATCAATAATGGGAAAATATCTGTGGAACAATATTTCAAAACTGAAATCAAGAATGTGAGGAATGTGTGTTAAAGAGTTCAAAAAGTCACAATCACTGACACTGATGCAGTTTCAACTTTGCGGTGAACTTATTTGATCTGTGAGTTCAGTAAAATGTCCTCGTCTCTTTATCTGATTCTACTGAATCTAAGGCTGAACAGAAACCATCCGAACGACTGAACCTCGACTGACCCGGCGGGAGATGCAGGGCAGCTGGAAAACGAATCATCGCCACGTGAATCACATCCGCTGTCTCTTTCTCGTTCTGTCGCTGTTTACTTCCACAGCATGTGTCCCCCATCGTACTCGGCCAGAAAAGGCTGAGCTGGCGAACGACGACAGATCCAGGAGACGGCCAGGCAGAAGTTGTTTTGTTTGAGGAAAAGAGGCTTAGCAGCTGTCAGCGACGAGACAAACAGACGGAGGGGGAATCCTCACGCTAATACAGTCTTACATCAGTTACCAGGAACACAAATCTTTATGAGTGAATAAATTGTTTCTTGGACAAATATGGGAAACAAGTCTCTTAGCGATTTTAAACAAAAGTTTGCACGTTTAGAATACATAATCTGGACTCAAGAGGGGCATTTTTTTTCTGTCAGAATCTGCAGATATGGAGAACAGTACAGCTTTGATGAAGGGAAACTCAAGTTTTAGTTTCTGTAATTAAAATCCACTCCTGGGACTTTGAAAAAATGCGAAGAAATAACAGCAATAGAGAATGCGTTGTAGAGACCCATCGCCTCCGGCTAGCAACAAGCCAGCCTTCATGATTTTTCCCACTCCTCTTGCCATTCTCCTCTTCCTCCACTCAAATTAGATTTTTTTTTCTGTCACAGGAGGATTCAAGAACATGTAAGAGTGGGAGTGTGGACATATATATGTATGGCTTTTAGAAGGAGCTGAGGGTTGACGGACAGATGGATCTAAGTCCTGCGGTTGGGCATTCAAAGTATCACATTCTTCTATTTTCAGCTGACTCCTTATTGCTCCCAGTTGCATTAAATAAAATGGTGCCTAGAAAAAGGAAAGGCCGGGGTGTTGCTTCCTGAATTCTTGACACTTTCTTCCCTGGAAACTCTTCATTTGCAAGAAACGTCACAGTTTCTCCAACTGTTAGTGCGCAAGGAGCATGAAGCAGTTTTGAGACCAAAGATTGACATAGGACAGTCTGGTTTTAGCTGATTATCTTTACAGAAGTGGTGTCTAGAAATTGTGTTGTTCAATTCGGATCTGTTTACCCAAAACATTTATTTTTTCCTCTGGTTTTCTTGGATTTTCTCACACACATAAAAAGCCTGGGTCTGCCTGCGGGCTTCCCTTTGTCAGACCGTGATTTTGTACCCCTTATATATAAGGAGGAGCTATATGTAGAGTCTGAGATACAGAGCCTCAGGCCAACTAATAAACACACGTACACACACACACACATATCTACGTTACAGTTCAGATGGAGTTCATTGTGTGCTCTATGTTGCCATCCTGTTCCCAAGGAGCCGTTCGTGTGCTTACCAGCGAGCGCCTGAGAAAGTTATGTTCCAGACGCAGTTTTCCATCGTAACTTTCTCATTTTTGAGGTTTGAGTTTTCGGCACCAATTCTGATTTGTTATTAAGAACCATAAAACTATATTTAATAGCAACATTTAAAATATTGCTTTCTAACTTTCCTGACACTAATTAGATATATAAGGAGGAAGGGACAATGTCTTGCCTCATGTTAGTTTGGAGGCAGCCAGCATAAAAGATAGTTGTTAGTATTTTAAGAACAATCATAGTTTTTGCAGAGTTGAAATTTTTAACTTTCTTCAGGATCTAATATTACCTAGTGTGGTCGGTGTGAACCCTGAAATATCTCGTTCTGTCTCTGCCTAAATGAACCGCTAACTTGTCTTGAAATATTACAGAATATTGTTTCTTTTGAATTGAACAACTTCTTGTATCTCTAAATATACTAAAAGTGGATCGTTTTGATTAGTTAGGTATTGCTTAGATGTGATGATTCACTGATCGGGGGAAAAGAAATCACGTTTTTGATTTTTCAAATGGCCAATCTTGGATCAAGACTCAAAATCACCCAGTTCTGGTTGCTAGCTGACTTCTTAGTTTATCTCCAGTTGTTTTTTTACCTTATGTAACAGGGGTTGACCTTCTGGTCCTCAACAAGTGACTGTTGTTAATGACAGGATTATAAGTTTGGTCCCTGTCGTTTCAAACAATACCAAATTTTTATTAAAAAAGGTCTTGATCTAAATACTTATTTTTAATTTGGACCAATCTCCAAACTCTTGCGCCTTTCTTAAAAGGAGAAAGAAGAGAGAGTGTTTTTAGTTTAACATGACAGACAGAAGTTTTTGTAAGTTTGTGTTGTCTACAGCATCTTTTGACTGTGGGGTGCCTCGGGGTTCTGTACTCAGAACCCGTTTTTTCTCTCCATATCTGCTATTCTTGGGTTCCATTTGGAGGGAACTTAGTGTTTCATTTATTTACAGTGACACTGGCATCCTACTTGAAACTTCTAATTAATAGCTCAATATGTAAAACATTTTTATTGATAAAAACTTAACTGAAAACTTTCCACTCACAAAGCATTCAAATATAAACTACGGTTTGGTAAACCTTTGCTCCAAAATAGATGTCTTTGCAGTCACATTGCAACATAAGTCTGTGCGATATGTGCAGCCTGGATGCAGAACTCAGTAGGATATTATGTTTCACGTCTTGCATTCACACCATGCATGTCTATCGTATATTTGGCCAGATGAGTGAGCTCAAACTGGCCTCAATGCACATGCCTGATGTGTATTTCGAGTGACTGAAATAATAAACCTCACACACAGTAGTAAACACATTGTGTAGAGTCACAGGAAAGTTCGTTAATCTTATTATTTTGAATGCTATGTCATCAGTTACTGTGCATATCGTCTTGACGTTGTGCAGCTGCAGTTCAACTTGTTAAAACATAAAACCGTATTCTGCTCTGAAACTACAGTGCTGTTTTAAAGTTCCTTCTTTAATTTGGACTCCATCGGATCACCTCTAGTGCAAACTGTAAAATACTTAAACTTGAACTGGGGCTATTTCATGCTGGGAAGAGATTTATTAAAACCCATAACTTCAACATTTATTCAATTTGAACACATAAAAGGATCATTACCCTGCTGTTTCTGGCAATAGAACCACCTTAAACAGGGTCCTGCTTGAAAACTGCAGTACTTAGAGAAATCTTGAATGAATGATTATGCTGATTAAAAAGTAGTTTGTTATATGTTCAACTTTTGCTTGTCAAAGCAAAAAGCAGTAATTCTGAAAAATGTCTTCCTAATGTCTCCTTCTATTACATCCTCACATCTGCTTAAAATCAGGCAGTTTTACTATTGAGTTGTAAAGTCTATACATACTTAAAATAATCAGCAGCTAGGAAGAGAGAGAAAGCAGAAATAAGGACTTTCCTTTGCTTCTTATAAATCCTTCCCTGGCACACGCATTGCCCAATTAAAGACAAATGATCAGCAAAACTAACAGCAAGGTCGATAAGTCTGTATTTCAGCATTTAACGTTCTGCTATGGAACAGGAATCTGAACTATGTCTGCAATTACTGTATTCCAGCTAGACTGTTTTCCCCATTAATCCCTCGAACTGATCCAGTTCTCCATCAGTTTGTCATCACCCACCTTCGTTTGGCCTCAAATCTGCCACTCAGGACCAATCACACTCCCACATTTCAGTCAATCTGACGCCTGCTCCTTCAGAAGTTGGCAAAAAAAAAACTTGTTGGCATGTGGACTGCCGCTGTCAAAGTCTCTGGTGCCTGCTGACCCACGTATTGTAACACCCATACCTGCACTTTAAAAGCCGAGCACGTACAAGGATATTGAACAAATATACACCTTATTCAAAATCCTGCATCTTTAAGCATAATTCCCTTTTCTTCTTATGCTTTTGAAATAGGTTTTTAAGTCACTGCTTTTTATTCCTCTTTATTTGTACTTTATGTCTCCTCCCAACTACAACCCAGAGATGTCTTGTGCAACAAAAAATCAAAAAGTTAACCAAATTATTAATTGTGGAGGTCATTAATATAAACATCACCTGTGTGAGTTAGTGAGACTGAATCTACTAACGTAGGACTGAATCTGTTTCCAACAAGTTAATGTCGTGTTACACACGTCTGTCCACTTACTGGCACTTTTTTAATCACCCAAAAGGTTTTCTTGAAACTTAAACATTCAAACATACTTGAGAATTTTAACAAAGACCCTAATTTGGAAAGTATGGATTGGGAAATGGATTCAGCCTGAGCCAATCATCATCTTGAGTTTACTTTAGCTGTTCCTCTGCCACTTCCGTAATCCTTTGGCTCCAAAACTATTTATAGGATGTTGATGTTGTGTAAAGGAAGGAAAGAAGGATTAAAGTGGGAGACGTAGAGGAGAATAAGCGAGCTCTTTGATATAGCTGGCAGAGTCAGGAAATGATTAGGCTGCTACAATAACGCCAATAATGACAATAGAGAAAACATGTCTGCAGCCACAAGCACTTAGTGTCAGGAACTCTGTATGGTTCCTATTTCACTATGAATGCCGGGGAATATGGAAGTTTTTAAGTGTTTCAGAGTCGTTTTAGTCCATAGAGAAGCAAACTGAACATTTATTCCTCCAGCTACTTGGACTCATTGTTGATATAAGTGCTTTACATTAAAGACTGCTTTAGATTACCCTTAATAACTCCAGTGCTATACAGGAGAAGTAAATGTGACCACATGCAGCTAGAATTACATTACTTTTTTTTTTTAATTTTACTTTTAATGTTGATTCAAGCTGATTGATTCCAGATCAAGATTAATAAATTTCTGAGCTTTTGCAGCCACCTGTGGAAGCACCGGGGTCAATGCTAATGTAGCCACAAGCTATCTGTGCGTGAGCTTGTCTAGACGTGCTATTCGTCAAATAAATGTCTAAAAATATTTGCAATTTATTAATTGAATATTCTCTTTCTTCCCCTAAATGGCAGTGTTGCTTTTTAATTTATTTGCAAAGTGTTTTGAATCCAACTATAACTTACAATTGTTACAAAAATACACTAAGATGCTTTTAAAGCAATTCATCAATATTATCTTTAGCTTTCAAGAACCGACTGTGTTTTAATCTTTGAAAGCAGATTTCTTAAAGTAACTTGACAAACAGATTTGCTCAGCTAATTATGTTCTGCCAGACAGGGTAATGCTGTTAGCTTCACTGCTGTGCCTCATTGTCCTCATGTTTGCTTTGATAATCAGAGAAAACACAATTTTCAGTCTATTCCTCAACTGTTTGCTCTGTTTTCTGCATGTTTTTAGCTGCTCATCTCCTTACTGGTCACTTGAATTGGCTTCAGTTCTCACAAAACTGTCTCTTAGTGGGGAAAAAAAAACATCTCTGTAAAGTAACAGCATATAAATTGATGCACATCAGCATCTGTACAGCAGTGATTCATACTCCTGCTTCAGCATGGGATCTTGCAGCAGATGGACGTTGGCTTGGGGGCAAATAATTTATTTCCTCATCCCTTAGCAGCACTCCTGCTATATATCACTGCGTTCCTCCTCTATCAGCTGCAGAAATCTTTTTACCAGGAAGGCAGAGTTTCGAGTTGCATCCACTATAGTGTGAGACGGTAGCGATGGGAGCTCGGAGTCAGTGTGAAATAAATACTTGTGAAATAAAACTTACTGCATGTTGTAAATTCACCACTTTATTTTTTAAAGCTCTTTTCATTATTTTGGGAATAAAAAGTCATAAAATCCCCAATTTGTCTCTGACATGCTAATTTAGGAGATTTGTTCCTCTCTATTTCTCTGCAGGGCCTCCAGGAAAACGCGGTCGCGTCGGAAGAAGAGGGGAACCTGGTAAGCAAAATCCATCACCCGTTTCATTTCGCTCTCTCTCTCTCCTTCTCTTTCATCGCTCACTCCTTCTTTTCCCAGTAAACTTCTTTCCTTTTTCCGGGTGAGCAGACGGGCTCTAGTTGAGGGCTGGTAAAGGCAGCGATCCATGACTCAGGTCACAGGATGGTGGGCTGCTTGTTCTTCTCGTTGCGACCTATCATGAGCCAGCGTCGTGTTAATTTCCACCATGTGGCTGCGGTAACTTTGCCCAGATGTTGGTCGATGTCGCTGAGCGGTAGCAGCTGCAGCCGATCGACTCTAATGAGTCTCCATCGCCAGCATCGCTACTCGACGTTATCGTTTCGTTTCTGTCCAAACCACTGAATGCTCATTATGGAACCAACGCAGTGACTCTTGCCAGAAGAAAGGTCACTGTGACAGATGTTCTGCAAGTTTGACTCATCTTGATGTTAGATGTTTCTCAGGAAATGGAGACTCTAAAAACAGAATTAGATCATAGTATCTCATACTGCAGGAGTCAGTGGGAAGGATTCCAGTTTACCAATGAGTCATTGTTGTGGATGAGTAACAGACGAGGACCAAACTTGTGAATATGATGGTTAAGTAATGCAGATCCCTCTGTCAACACACATCGAGGCAATGCTGCAGTATCGTGCGAATGTTTTCAACCAGTACTAATTTCTTCATATTCTATCTCCAATTAGAGGGAGAAGAGCTGAACGTTTGTCTCGTGATCGCTCAGAGAAGTCAGGTTCTCCAGACTGTTTAAAGGGACGACTTGATTTAAAGACCAGTGTGTCCGCCTGTGGCCTACATTAGGTTCATTATACAACTTTAATGTGCACTTGAACAAAAGAAGTATAAAACAGAAAAAAATCAGAACTGCTATTCACAAACTTTCACATAGATGGAGTGACCAATGTGCATTTGAAGGAGCAAAAGAGGCTCTAATGTACGTATTCAGTTTTATCCTGCTAATAAATGTTTAAAATTGTGTTCACTTTTTCAAGTTTAAAAACATTTGTCACTTATATTCAACTTACGGTTCATCATTACTTGATTTTTGTGTCTCTTTTGCTTTTGCTTTGATATTCTGTTAAGCTTTAGATATAAACTACAGCTAATATATTATGTTATATCATAATATAGCTTGGAGTCTATTTATGCTCTGGTTCAAGCTTAAGACTTCTCCATTATCTACTCATTTTTGCGTTCCCTTTATGCCGATGTTAGTGATTTTTTTTTTGTTTGGATTTTTCTTGGTTTACACTTCAACCTGGCCTGTAGGTTCTAAAAAATGGTAAAAAAATAAATAAATAAATCCACCATGAGGAAAATTATAACAAAGTTAAGTAATAAAAATGTGACATATGTAAAATCAGCCCAATGTGTGCATGAATTACAGCCACAGCCATGAAGCAGCACCACGGGGAGGGACAAGTGGGCAATTCAGGTGAAATGTCTTACCAAAGAACACGGTGACTGAGAAGCGGCAATTCACCGATTAAACTCTTACCACCGTCGCTATGCTGTTACCATGGCAATATATTTTAGCAAAGACCTTTAATCTAATCTCATTGCATTCACTTCCAGTAGAAAGCAACAATTGATTCCATTGTTGCGAAAATAGTGATTAAATCCTGCATAATAATAGTGTTTATTATTTGTAATAATGACTATTTTTTTGAGGGGGGGAGCAAATCATATTCTTTGTCAATACTGGCTTATAGTTTAAGTCTAGAAGTTGCACAACATAGCAAACAAAAACTAATTGAATGAAAATGAACAAAAAGCAGCCAAGCTCCAAAGAAAACCTGTAAAAAAAAAAAAAAAAAAGCCGGGGGACTTTAACTGATTCCAAGAAATTTAAAAGAAATGAAGGATGACCCAAGAGTTTTGCACTGTATCAAAATATGCACTCGTTGTTGTTTCCAATCACATAATGCATTCGTCTTGTTTCTCTCCTTAAATGTAAACATACAAAACCTTGGTAGGGTTCCCAAAACAGCTGGACATGGTTATTTTTGGAAATGGCTTCTAAAACAAGATTTCAATTTGTCATGGCTTTTTTTCAGCTGCAGGTTTTGTAGTAGCAGTGAGCAGGATTAACGATTCTCTGAGAATGATCCGGGCCAGCGTTCTGTTTGTTGAAACTGCTGGCATGAAAACTGCAGAACATCATCAGACCCTTTCCAAAACTTTAATTTACTGTTTATTGTTCAGATTATATCTTAATCATCTTAGTGTATTTCTAAATCAGATGTTTGCCATCTGCTTGGTGTTTTACAAGGGGATTTAGTCCATTTAGTCAAAAAGCAGACTGCAGAAGCTCTGTGTGGTTCTGTTTAGGTTCTGTCTTTGTACTTCGGAGTTTTTTTGCCGCTACATTTCATTTGCAGCTTCAGGGTGTGGGTTGCTCCTGCAGAGAGATTGTTGCACCAGGCTCTGTCTCCATGACAGCCAAACCTCTGTTTTACAAGACCAGAATGTTTTTCTGTCAGAAACTAAAAAGGAAAATAAATGAGAGTTCAGAAAAAGAGACAGAAAATTCAATCGTGAGAAACAGGAAAGAGTTCAGACGGATTCGTTAAGCATCTTAAGTCTGAGCTCGTCATCTGATGTCCCGCTCCGGCTCTCCCTGATCCCTTTTACTCTTGTTTTACAAACTGTCCTCTCTTCCTATTGTTCTTTTCCTTTCTCTTTATTCTGCACACACAAACACACCTGCCTCACGTTTAGAGCACAAAGCTGCTCTAACTGTGTGGCTCTTTAACCAGAGTGTGTGTTTACCTTGCTGTCTGACTCAGGAGGTCTTTATTAAACAATCTGGATGCAGCTACAGTGTCTTGAAAAAGTCTTTACGCCTCTTGAAATTTTCAACAGTCCATCACAATGTTAATCCCAAACTTCAGTTTACCTTATGGGCCCTTTATGTAATCGATTAACACAACTTCTCCTTAAATATAAAGTGGAATAAAAATCATATTTTTTGTTTGTTTTGTTTTACAAATATAAATCTGAATTTCAACTCCATTTTAAGTCCCCTTTAATTTCATACCTCTAGTGGAAAGTTTAGTGAACATTAGTCATCAAACAGCTTCATGAGAGAACAAAAGAGGCATCTGAGAGGTCCGTGGTAACAATGGAGGGGCTGCAACACTGACAGCAGAGTTATTTGTTATGCACTTCACATCTAGTGTCTACGCAGAGAAACAAGAAGAAAAGTTTGCAGTTTGCCATAAGAATTGCAAATGAAATTAAGGTAGATTAAGTAGATTAAGGTGTTCTGGTTAGATGAGAACAAAAACGAACTTTTTGTCCTGCCTGCGTAATGCTGTTTGTAGAAGAAAATTGTCCTTACACTAAACACAAGCATTACGATGCAACAATGTGGTGGCAGCACCATACTGTGGGGATGATTTTCGTCAGTGGGGACATGGATCCTGGTTAGAGTTGATGTTAAGGTGGATCTTGATTCCTACAGGGCAGTACTATTGGAAGACCTGATACCCCAAAAGATATACTCCAGAAAAATATCAGCCCCAAAAGATTGAGGCACTGAGGGTCCCTCAACTTTCAGGTTCTCCTTAGTTAAAAATTTCTTCTCGTAGATGGATTATGTGCTACTTTAAGTTATGTAACACTATTGAAATGAAGAACATCAAAAACAGTTGAAGAAGTTTAAAAGGGGTTGAAACTTTTGCATTACACTGTAGACTTGATGGCTGTTGTCTCTAACACATCTATATTTACCCTTTCTTATCTTCAATTTTCCAGATCTTTCAAAATTTACCTATTCTGGTATCTTTAATTTGTAATGGAAAACCTCAGATATTGTCTTGTCCTCCTGCTCTCAATGTTATGTCAATTTTTTATTGTTGGCCTGATGCTTATGAGCTCTGAATTGGTTCATGCACTGACTGTTTCACCAATCAGATAAATCAGTATCCTCATGAGTAGAAAATCAAGTCCAGAAACTTAAGAAAATACATTTCAAAAGGAATACCTTAATTGGCATAATAATACACTCACATTGTGGAGGTTTATGTGGTTCAACAGGGCCCTCAGCACATGCCTTTTCTTAGATTTAATTATGATCGCTGAGAAAAAGGGGGAATTCTTTGATGGTTACTGTTGCTTTTGGTTAAACAAAGTATGAAAAACAGAAGGTATGTTTTTTTGCTGCCGATGCTCAACATCAGAGAGTTTCAATCACAAGTGAAAGGCTACTCTGTAGGAATGTCAGAGACATCCAGTTTGCTCTCCTAAAAGAGAAGCATGGTTTTCCTGACCTCTTCACTCAACGCTTGTCCTCCATCCTCTTGCTCCCACATCTTCCTGAGAAACAAAGCCTTGACATGACTTCATATTCCTAATCTAAAACACAGCTCATGTCGAAGTCTGTTTATCATAACGGCTTCGCCACAAACTGCGCTGGCAGCAGCTCTAATGAGCTTCTTCTCTGCCATGTTCAGGGGGTTAATTATGGTCATTATCTAACCAACCACATGGCATGGACAGGATTTTTGTTGTGGGTACTCCACAGAGGAAGTGATTGGTGTACAAAGCGGAGGTTGTTCTCAGTCACACATGCTGTGCTTCATCTGTCAGAAAACATGTAACGCGCAGGCTTTCTAATCCCTCTCCCTCATTTCTCTTCTCTGTTGCAGGGCCTCCTGTAAGTATGCTTTCATCTCATCCAGGTAGTATTGAATTCATTTTAGAGGTTTTGACCTTAGCCATGCACACACATCACACGTGTCATTCCCGGCTGCACCACTGGACAAACTGCAAGTCAAACCAAATATGAGCTCTTCTCCCACAGCAATAAAACTTGAATGTAAAGACCACCTACAGAAGTGTGTGAGATCTCCAGGTGGTGTGTTGATGACGGTTATAACCAACAAAGGTATCCTAACTGCTGCCAGCACAGTCTTTGCCTCTGCACTGGACATGTCGTGATCTGACATGAACAATTTTTAAAGTTTTATCCTTGATTTTTATGCTCACATGTGGCACTGATCAGATGTGCAGAAGCGATTATTGGCTTTGAAAACCACCATGACGTTTTCTGGAAACATGGAAACAGATCAAACTGGCCTGGAAGAAGTTACTCAAGTCCTGGGAGTAGTTTGATTGGAAGAAAACTGTCTGAGCAATTGGTTTTGCACTAAATGCCCATGAAATAATGCAGATTTCTACAGAACATGTACAAAAGTATTGATTCTATAAATTTGCCTGAAGGTGTAAAAATTAATAGCCTGTCAGGGCAGAGTAAAGTATTATTGCATTCACAATGAAACAGCCACAAACATTCAGTTAAATGTAAAGGTTTAAGAAAAAGATAAGAAATTATTTTTTTAAAATAATTTAAAATAATTTAAATTTTATTTAAGTTTTCCATATTTAATCACATTATAGCCATAAAGTTTGCTGTATTTTATTGGAATTTAATGTGATTGACCAACACAGTGTATCACATGTTTGTAAATGAAAGCAAATGCATGTCATTTCTTGTTACAAATACAAGTATGAGTTTGCACATGTGCCATAATCTTTCAATTTTGACCAAATAAGCAACATAACTGACTCTAGAAATGCAAAACATCTTTTTTTTTATTATAAATGTGGTTTGAAAATTCTTTACCTTTTTCCTTCAACATTACAATTAAGTGCTGCTTTGTGCACTTTTGTGAAGACCCCCACAAAAGTAAAATTTCAGTGTAAAAATGCATGGTGATTTGATGTAAATGCAATGTGTTGTGTTCAGCTGCTGATTTTTGTTCAAATTTGTTTCACTGCTTCTTGCTTTGATGTCTAACCTCACCAGGGCAAGGTTGGACGGGATGGATACCCGGTAATTTGGATTTTATTTCTTTCTTCCTGTCACTCTTCAATCCAGTCTCTGCTCGGATATCTTGGGATTCTTTCTTTTCCTTCCTTTTTTTTTTCTGTTGAGCTTTTGCATCTGTTACGTGTATGTCCTTTCTTTTTGTAAATTTTAAAAGTTGTTAACCATGTAGCATGTGTGTCCTGCCCCATTTCTAAGAAATATGTAAAATGAAGACATTTATATTCACACATGGGCAAATTCAGACATCTTAGGACAAAATTACATATCTATAGAATATATGATTTTGATATGAATGAGAGATCTATAAACACAAACCAAACAGGTGGTAACGTGGTCCTCAAATGCGGTAACCCTTCTGATTTGCCCTGTAAAATAAAAATCCAGTTTTGTTGTTATCCAGTGAAATAGCGGCCTCTAGTGGTGAGTTCGGATAAAGCGTAGCAACTCATCCATCGTCTGTTGATGGTTTGTGGTTTTGCCCATCATCAAATTCTCATCTTAGTACTCCTCCAGGGGAACAGATCTGTGTGTGCTGCTTGCCTCCTGTGAGTGTTTAGGTCACCATGGTGACCGTGAGCAGTCACCTGCTGCTGTGCTCCGCGGGGCCCAGTTGGTTCTGGTGGGGCGCTGCTCTCTGTCTGTCTCCCACCGGGGGTTTTTTGGGGCCTGGCCCTGGGGGCACGTTCCCATGCAGTCCGTCTGGCACTGCGCAGCTCTGCTGACGGGAAATGCTCGCTGCTAATTGCACACAGGTGGACAGAGTGTACAAATAAATGTGTGCACATTTGTTTTCCCTTTTTTTTTTTGTGACTGATCCTCTGTGCCACTGTCTCCTTTGGAAATGCTTACTGTGTAACGATGTTTGGATGGGAATTGTGTACTAGAAGGTGGTTATTCTGGATAAGCTGTCCCAATTTAGGACACAGAATGCAATCAATCTGTTTGCGGTGGATCTGCAGATAGATGAAATCATGTTGCAACTGGAAGAGGTTTGTTTGATGCCTTTATAGGGCATCTTCCTGTTGAGTGAATGAGAAATTAAAGTAGATTAATCTTTCTGACAGTTTCCATAGACAGAAAATGATTTTGTTTAGTAGTAGAGATGTTTGAATTTCTATCAATGCATCTTAAAAGCGACCATTCTCCCTACTGTGGAGGCTGTTTGTGCAACTATCCTTGTCTGAACTTCCTCCATCCACCAATAGTTACTGTAGATACAGTGCATCACAGGGCCAGGGGGGTTAATACATCATTAGACCATTTTACTCATGTTTATGGCGCACAAATCACTACAAACAACTCAAGTGATTCAGTAAACTCTACTGTGCCAGTAAAATCTTTCATTTTTTGATTGTTTAAGCAGATGGAGATTGTATTCTTCCATCATGCATGTTGTGACTTTCTGAGTTATTAAATTAAATCACATGCGACTAATTTGTAAATATAGCCTGTTACCATGTAGCCAGAGGTGAGTAAATGTAAATACATTATCTGCTACTAGATACAAGGCAGAATTAGACTTTTTCTGGCATTCTGTAGAATATAAATGTTAAAATACAATATTTTTTTTAATTAAAAAAAGAAAAAAAACATCTAAGATTATGTATCAGCTAAATTATTTTTTTAAAGAAACTTGAACTTTATGCCTTTTCCAAAGCAAATGCATAAAGAAGTTCTCAGTTTAATATCAGGAAACAAAATCTCCACAATAGTTATGTTTATGGTGAATTCCCTCTTGTGTCAAACTGTAAACATTGAGGTCAGTATTTCCTCATCCAGTCGACTCTTCATTTAAAGATGTGGACAGGCATCTGTACAAACTGCTAATGTTACCATATCTTGGACAATTTTTGTTCCACGATAGAAATTAAGCCAATTACCACTCCCCAAGGGTGTTTCTCATTAACCGATTTCATGTTAGAACGGAGCGGACACACTGAAGTGGCTGCAGGTTTGTGCGGTTAGACCTCCTATTGGACATGTTGTGCAGGCTTTAATTATTAAAGATTCGTAGGAATAAATTTGACTAAATGGCATCAAATGTGACCACTGTAAAATAATTACAAGTTATTTCTCTCAACCGGAGCCAACTCTCCTTTGCCATCCTCCCATCTGCTCAGCTCTGAATAAATGGCTGGTTCTTCTACAGTGCTTTGTCAAGTCCAAGGCGCTTCACTCTCCAATCAGCCATTTACCCATTAATACACTAAAGGTGGCTACTGCAACCTGGGACGGACTGACTTAAGCAAGACGACCATACAATTGGCGCCACTTGGCCCTTTAACCAACACTGACTGAGGCGAACAAAGCGGCAGCTCAAACAACAACCCACTGGCTCAGTACGAACAACCCACAACCCCTGATTAAAGTTTAAGTTGAAGAAATGAACTTTAAGTTTGTTGAAGTTACAAATCTCTATAAGGTTTGGAGTGACTCTGCATAAGTCATAAAGTGGAGACATTAGTTATGGTTTCATTTGGTCCATTTCATGGAGCTCCCAGTTTCATGTTTTAAAAATTACTGGTTGATCCTGACAAAATAAATTTTAATTTATGTTTGACTCTATGTGTAAAGACGAGCAATGTCTCACCTTGACACATAATGCACATATATTGAGAAAAAAAAAACACACAGGCTATGACCCCATTGTAAGATTTACCTGAATTTCGGTACAATAAAGGTTTATTTCTATACAATTCTATTCTGCCAGCAATCTAAAAAAACCACACATTTTCTTTGCATCTGACATCAAATCAGACTAAACTTTTCTGATCTAAGGCATATGGTTTCAACTAGGCTATTCTGCTCCAGCTACCTCTTTACAACATGGATGTGCAGTAATGTTTTATGTCCAAAACGTGTTTTTACACAAACTGGTCGTGTACTTCACAGCTAACAATAACAATCCATATTTGCGTGCACATAGGAGATCAAATACTTCATTCAGGTGAAATACACATTGAGTTCATCAGCCTAATGCAGGCAGCAGTCCGCTGAATCATCAGTGATTTGATAAACAGTGTTAATGAAGTGTGGTTTGTGAGTATTTCAAGCATAACTTCTCAACAAGTGTGTGTGTGTGCTGAGGTATGTTTTCTCTCCTCATGCAACTCGTGTCTCTCCTTCCTCTCATAAATCACAGCCAAGGAGACTTTCTGAAAAGAGACTTCCCGCTGTCAAATAATCAAAGTAAGGGACACTGACAGACCAGCACAGCCCCACAGCAGCACAGCCCCACACAATAAACACACATCCCCACACAGCTTCTGACTTTCATTCATATTGACAGAGATCAGCATACCCAGCTATAAGTGTGTTTATGTGAGAGTGCCAGTGTGAGACAGACAGCCGACATTTCTCTGCCGAAACCGGCTAAGGCCTCCATTGTCCCGCAGATTAAAGCCAGACGGTCACCCAACAACATGTCAGTAATTTTCTGTCCCAAACACACAGCCCTCTGGTATGCTTTCTTCTTCTCTTTGGTTCTGCTCCAGCCACTGTGTTCTTTTTTTTTTTTTTTTTTAAAGTCATGTTTTGCAAATTGTACAAATGTAGAAGCACTGCAGTGTTTCCCACCGTAGCAGCAACATGGAGGTAAATAAAATGATCAGTGGGTGTTGGAGAAAAAAGAGTGGAAAAAAACACCTTGAGAGAGAAAGGGGGAAACGAGGGATCCACTCATCAGCCTTATCAGCTTCACTTTTATGACAGAAATCAAGCTAACAGCTAATGTTCCCAACATGTTACCATGTGTGTTTCCAGCCGAGACGTCTGCGCTGATGTGCAGACAGCATGCTTTCCGAGCTGCATCCTCAACAATTACACCCCACTGGATAATCGCCAGTCTGCACCACAAAGAACACAGTAAAACCACCAGAGATACCCCACACCCTTATTCACTGTGATTAACAGAACACACACATACCTGCATTAATCAACGTTTGCATTCACACAGAAAGAAATACACACTTGTGAGCTCCTGCAGGCCAACTTGTACCTGGAGTTTTTGTGTATATATGTGGTTTTATTCTGGCTGGGGTTGCTGTAGAACAAGATGCCGTCAGACAATGCAATCAGAGATACCCTAAAAGAAATCATTGTTTTATTTTTCTCCACAGCTACTTGGGGTTTCAGTGGTTATTATCAGGGATATTCACTCACGGTTTTTTTCCTCTCATTGTGCCTCTCTCCATTCTGAATTTGGCTCTCAGATCCTTTTGTGGTGCGAGATGAAGAGGTTTATACTAGAAGCTCCTAATTCCGACCCACAAAACCTCACCGCACCCCCCATATTTTTTTTGTTTGCTTTTTTCCTGTTAGTTCAGCCTGATTTTATTTGAATTCCAACTTTTCTATGCGTAGACTCTTTGTCTGCCTTGTAGGTATGTTGCAGCTTCACAAACATTTAACACAGATAGAATATTATTTTTCCATCACAGAGGGAAAATCTTTCCTTGGCTGCTGTGGTATTCACAGTGCCTTGTAAAGAATTTCATACCGCTTCTTTCACATTCTGTCGTGGTATGGAATAGACTTTCATGTATTTAATGTACAGTATAAGATGGACGTGAAGTGAAAGTGAAAGAAAAATGTATACATGAATGCGTGTTTCTTTATTATTATTACTTATAATAATAAATGCACCAAAAGTGACCAAAAATGAACTTTTAGGATTTCACCCAAAGTGCTATGTGTGAAAAAAGCTAACACCCTGAACATATCATCCTCACTGTGAAACAAGATGTTGGCAGGATTGTGTTGTGCTTTTCTTCAACAGCGACAGGGGAGATGAAAATAGATACTGCCAGATATACAACAGAATGGTTCAGATTAAACTGAATTCATGTTTAGAATGCCTAAGGCCTAGTCAAAGTTGTGAATATTTGGCAAGAAATGTAGGTGTTCCCTGTCCAGTTTAATTGCAATTGATCTGTCTTTAAAATAATTAGCAAGATTCTGAGGTTCTGGATTTGTAAAGTTGGTGGAGCCATTTACCAAAAGACGTGCAGCTATAATGTCAATGCGAGGTGTTTCTCCAAAGTGCTGACTCACGTGAGTTAAAGACAAAGGGACTGCACACTCTTCAGGTTTTCATCTGTAAAAATAAGGAAAACCATTAGTCATCCACTTCATAGCTATTCACTACTTTGTGTTAGTCCATCACAAAATAACTTCAAAGTGGATTCAGGTTGGTTTTTGTAAGTTGTAAGGCAAATGGTGAAAAAGTTTCACGGTTATTAATACATTTGTTAGGCATTTTACATTGTTTTTCTTCTCCCAAATTTTTCTTGAACTGTCCAAATTGATACCATTTCCCCATAAAAGAGATTTATCAACTGTTGCACTGTTAGTTTAGATAGTGTCCCCTGAAATTGTGAGGACAGAAGAAATTCTACATTTGAGTCTCCATCTTTAGCATAGAGGTCTTAGGAACCAGGCATTCATATTGGGTTTTAAAATGGCGAGTAAAACTTTCACACGCACTTTCAAAAGCAAAGACATAGACTTCCAGGACTTACAGGCAATTTATGGTCGCTTGTAAGCATCCATAAATCAGTCTCTTTTTGACCGGGTTCAGACTCTGCAGCAGCAGATGACCTCACAGCATTCATCTCATCTACTCATCCTGGTGATTATTGAAGGAGCTGTGCCACAGTAAATGCTCCCAGATGCAGGGAAAGCGCCACATACGCGCGGATGGATGTGCACCACAAGGCACACATCCAGAGATCTGCACCCTGGTAACAGGGAAAACTCAGCGGGACGTCTGTAACCTCGTCTAATTTCTCAGATTCGTGACATGGTAAACTCAGCATGCTGCTTTTAATAGAGTGACAAAACTACAATGTGTCGTGGGCTGAAAGTAGTGAGGAGTTGTACAAATAAAAAATCATCACTTCCCTATGGCTGAAAAGAAGCTGTTTTCAGCCATAACATTCAAGGGAATGTTATTCCCTCAAAAGGTTTTCACTATCCTCTTAATATCTGTCTTCAAATGTTTGAAAATGTAATCGTTTTTACAGCCACATCAAACATTATGCGTAAACACTTCATATCTAGTCTCCATCTTTTCGAATCAAGTGCTTATCCATCAAGTCATGACAATGCTGAGTTTTTCACAGCAGGAGCTGAGGCCAGATGGCCCACATAAGAGGCAAAACAGCAAAAGGCCAGACAGGCTGAGTGTTAATGACAGCTTTTAGTCTGCAAAGCCACCAGGACTGTGAAGGGGTCCACCAACCCGCTACTCAGGGGACCCTGTAAAAACTGTTAGCTTAACATGGAGTACGGTCGTTAAGGAGGAAGTCAACATTAGCCTTTACCACATACATCACATTTAAGTGTTTTTGGAAAGTTTTATTCCAGAGCCAAGTGTTCCTTTATGTTTAAGTAAGGATCTGAAGGTTTCCATATTTGAACTGAGGAGGAGGTTCAATGACTGCTCTGCTGTGTTTTATTGATGTAAACAAAAGTCTACAGAGTCAACTGCTGCTTCAGCACTTCAGCTTCAGGAAGGTCTCACTAAACCGCCTTTTAGGTTATCTCATCGCCACAAACCCACAGAGCAGATGAGGGATTACTGCATACATCCAACAAGCTATCGGATTTGATTTTGAAATTTCCAAACATGGTGCACGCACACAAAGTGGGGCAGGATATGCATCAATATTGTTTCTTTTTTTTTTTTTTCTTCTCTTAAAGCTTTCTTCCAAACTCTTTCTGCTACTCACAAATCCTCTTTTTACTGTTCTCTTTATTTTATTTCCAAGTGATGTTCATTGTTTCTTTGAGGACATTACATTAGGAGAAACTAATCAGTAACAGCTGGCTGTAGGGTATTTTTAAGATAGTCTGTCTGGTCTGAGGATTTAAAGCAAATAGTGTCTTTTCAGTGTAATAATGACATCCTTCATCCACGGAGGACTCATTTGATGTCTTTGAAGCTGGTCATTAGAAGAAAACATTTATCCCTTACTCTATTGCTGAGAGTAGGATGAAAAGATTTCAATCTCATGCCTGCCTATTAAAGATAAAGGCATGAAAATCTTGGCTACGCAGACTAGGGCTTGCAGTTCTATCTGCAAATAACAAAATATTAGCCTTAAGGTAACTAAAGGCTAGAGGTATCTTCTTCTAACTCCTTGCTAATTTTGGAATTTATTCCATATTTATTTATTCTACTTCATGCATATATTTTTATATTGAATCTGATGTGCAGATCCTTTTGTTAAATGATCGTCATTGTGACTGAATTGAACATTTTAATATTGTATGTTACAGTGGTTGAACATGCATTTTTTGGCTTCTTTTATTTTGGAAACCCCTTTTCCACTTGTATGGTCCTCGAAGGTTCATTTCCAATATGGCAAGCATGGAAATATCTACTCTAGGGTTGATGGGACCAGTATGATATAAATTCTTCTATTTAGATAAAACACGGCGATAACCTGGCCTTCAGATTAAACAGAGTGTAAATGTGGTTGAAAAGTTTACACTGGCATGCTTTTCATGTAAAGTTATTTTAAAAACAAAGAACAAAACAGAGATTCAAGGACGTTGTTAGAAAATTTGTATTTTTGTAAATTATTTGAATTTTAATGCTTTATTGGTCTCACTAAATCCAAAACTTTGCTTCCTCTCTAATCTGTTACTTTTAAGCAACAATCTGGTGTAAAAAAAAAAAAAAAAAAAAAGGTTTGAGCTACAAGAACAGCCTCAGATTTTTCCAAAGTAACTGTTTTGTAACTCAGCCAGAAAGGGTTCATTAGTCACAAATGTCCTTTACAAAAAGTATCACATTGATGATCCCAGCAGTTCTGGATGCAGTGATTTATTTTTCTTTTATTTATGATTATCCTTATTCCCTCCAACAGGGGCCTCTTGGCTTGGATGGCAAACCAGTAAGTACTCTGGTAAACAGATTTTTGCAATGTCTTTTTTTAAGGATTCAATTTTATACTAAAATTCTTGGTTTTTTATTATTATTATTTTAGGGTTTACCAGGTCTCAAAGGAAGTCAGGTACATACTTACACATCTGTTTGGCTCTTTAATTACACTCAACAGTTAACATAAAGACATTCCTATGTACAGACTTTGTTAACTGGGACTCGAGATGGGTACTTTGCCTGGGAGACAGGTGGGTTTTGTGTAGCACATCAATCATTTTTACTGTTCCTATTAAAAAAGAAAACATGGTAGCTATTTTCATCGCTGCTCCACATCTTAAGTCGTCCCAGAGCTCGCAGTCATGGGGGAGTCATGGATCAAGTGGAGCTAATTCAGAAATCCCCTCTGCCCTCCCATCCATCAACCTTTCCATGAAACGCTGCGCACTCTGAGGCACACCCAGGTGTGGCGTGTAAACGGGCAAAGCATAGCAAATGGGTTACACACCGGTGGGAAAGAAGGAGCCAGAATGGTGTTTACAGCCTCAAACAAGAGGCTCTTTAAAAAGTCATTACGACGTCCTCTGCTCCTCGTCTGGCTGTCCTCCATGATCGTCTTGCCAGTCCTTTTATCTTATTTATTTATTTCTTGACATTTTGTAAATAACATTTAAATGATATTTACAGCACCAGTTTTGCATAGGAAATATTGTTCCTTTACATGCAACTAGAACAGATCATTCCCTGACATCTGAAAGCCTAATTGGAGATCTTTAAATAATTTCCAAACGTTATAAAACTCCCGTTTCCTGTTAAAATAGATTTAAAGTTCAGTCTGTCATTTAATAGGACTCTCCTCCATCACCAATGGTTTGTCGTAAAACCACAGCGGGAGAGGTGTAGACCTGCTGGCCAGGGTCGCTAATGAATTCACAGAGCACAAGGTTAAAACAAGAGAAGGCAGGACGAAAAGTTCAAGTCTTGATTGATTTGTTAGCAGAAAGTTCCAGTACGACAACTTTTAAATGGAGATCATTATCTGTCAAGTTAATTTTTGTAAAATCACACAACTTTCCTTCTGCTTTCACCTTGACCCTAAAGTACTGAGGCACTGTTGGAGAAAGGCAGCGAGCTGCCTCTCCACTCTGCCCACTTTGTCAAAGTTGTGGCCCATAAAACAATAGGAGCTCCTGTCCAAACAAAATATTTGGCCCAAAGAAAAACGAAGACAGGGGTAAAATTTAAAGCACTGTCTGAAAGTGGAAGAAAAATTACAGTCAAAAGACTCAACAAAACAGCCAGAGGGGACACAGTGTTAAGTGCAACACAAGGTTAGTCAAACAATGAATGGAAGAAAAACTATGATCTGAACTGTGGTGGCACTTTTAGGTCCCCGGGGCCAAAACAAAGCACTTTAATACCCTCATGTCCTTTGAACCGTTTCACCTTTTGCCCCACACACTTTAATGTTGAGATTTCATATGATGAAACAAAACAAAATGGAGCAAAATGTCCTAAAACATTTCAGACATAACATTGATTTCTTATTATCTAAATAAGAATTTTCTATTGCTTTCGGATTTTTCGGCTATTATTGAAAGAAACTAAAAGTCATGCATAACTGTGATGAAGAAAGGGCTTCAGAAGTCTTTACTAATAAAACTCAGCCAAAAGACATTTGGCTTGCATTTGTGTTCAGGTCTTCTGAATCAATACTTTGTGGAACTACCTGTTACTGCAATGATAGCGTCAGCTCCTTTGTAGTATGTTTCCACCAGCTTTGTACATGTGGAGACTGAAATTCCTGCCCATTATTCACTGAAAAATAGCTCAACAAAACAGCTGTCAGAATGGATACAGTGTGTCTGTGAACATCGGTTTTCAGGTCTCGCCACAGAGCCATCCCTCTATTCCTGATCTGTCCACTGTGTTCCTGGGTCTTTTTGTTGCATTTGGTTTAGTAATCTACTCTATAAACCTCTGATCTTGTGGAGCAACGGTGGTTCAATCCCCTGCTACATCTGTTTCAGTCGTCGTGTCCTTGGACAAGAGATTTCACCTGCGTGAAACTGGTGGTCAGCGTGCCCAATGGCGCTGACTGATCGGCCGCCTTACTTCTGTTAGTTTGCCCCAAGGCAGCTGACCTGGAGCTACAATGTATCACACCACAATCAGCAAGTGATTGAATGGATGAATGACTGATTGTAGTGTAAAGAGTTTTGGAGTCCTCTGACTAGATAAAGCACGATAAAAATGTGACCCATTTACCATCCGAGTCTGTCACAAAACAGCTAGATTTATAGGGACCCACAGCTGGACTCCATTACTCTTACTTCTACTTAGTAACGCAGTGTCTTCTGAAGACAATTGGTTCCACTAGATGCTTATGCTCCACTTTGTCTTGGCCTATCACATAAAATCCCAATAAAATACAACAAAGTTTGGAGTTGTAACATGACAAAATATGAAAAAGTTCAAGGACTACGTTTGTAGATGTTGGCTGATTTCCATCTTCTTGTTCTTCTGTCACTGTGGAGCTTTTCTGTTTGTGATGCCACCACATGTGGCGTCCTTGTGCCACTTGTGCACAGTGGACAGACAGGGACAAAAAGGCGGCCAGCAAACTAATCTCATCTGTTTGCCCACCGTTTATAAATGTTATGTCAAAATGTCCAACACAAAGCAGGACTGTGTATCTTTATCTGATATACAGCCCAGGAACACTAAAGCTTCATGTTTTCTGTTAGTGTTTGGGACATCCAACCCCAAAGACACAACAAAACCCACAGAACCGAACACAAAAATTCATGGACTCCCTTCGCTATAACATCTTCAAAGTTCCCATCTGTCAAAAAGACTGATGTAGAAACAAAAGGAACATCTTTGCTTTTTAGCTTCATCTCTCACCACATTTTTTAACTCCTACATAAATACTTGAAAGATGTTTTTTTACTTCAAACAAGGAATTACATTCACCAGAAAGTGGGTCGGGATTAAGCGATCTCCATGACACGCATAATTAAGTGGTGTTGCCGTGTTGCCTTATTGCTTGATTTAATACTCCATGGCTAGGCCACGTAGAAGATGCAATGCGCTACGGTGTGTCACTGATTTATTTTCACCAACTGTCTCTGATTATCTCTCTTATCTCTTCTGCAGGGCCTGCCCGGACCCAAGGGAGAGAAGGTATGCTTCCACTAGAGTTCCAGCTGTGCCTAGCTGGCACTAGCATTATTTTGTTTGTAAAGCCACAGAGACGCATGTAGCCTCTTGATTGCCTTAGACTTTCATGTTTTTGCCATTCACTCACTAAATGAGGAAAAAGATAACACGTACTTCACTGAGAAGGTTTGTAGACCTTCCGTGAAGCTTGGTGATAGCCAGATGTTTTCCCGCTCAGTGAGCCTCCTTCCAGCTGAAGATGTTGGAAGTTTCTAGCAGTTTGAGGTTGGCATGCGCTTATCGATGCCCGCACTCGTGCTGAAGTGTTTTCTTTTGCTCTCAAGTGGCAGAGCTGCAGATAGGCAGGAACGTACCGCAAATCAGAACGGGATTCATCGAGGCAGGACTCATCCACGTGCGTTTTCTCCAACAGACAGATGATGTGAATGTTTAAAAAAAGAAAACCGCTTTCCTTTGTGTCGTCATAATAGTAGCTCAGTAATGAGAGCGTGACCTTTCAGCCTTCATCAAAAAACAATCCTCACCCTGCGCACACCCTCGGTTACTACCCCAATCTCATCCTGTCCGATGAGTCTATCTGCGGCTTATCAAGTGACCTATCCAGTAAATGTTTACATCCCATTGTGGTTTGGACAGATGACCCTTGAGTTGCTTCCTTCCTATAAACACTATTTTAGTAAGCTTGTCTGTCATTGCGGCACCACAGTAGCTCTTGAATTATTAGCCATTTGTACATTTACAATTCTGAGAACTACTGACAATTGTTATTTTCCTGTTTTTCTATCAGGGCGACCAAGGAGACATTGGGCCAAGGGTAAGTCATGTTTTCTTATCATCTTTGAGAGATTAAATACAATTTTTGGGAAAAGGTTTGCACAGTTTAGATGGTGTTTCTCCAGTGCAGTTTTTGCACAGTTCTCTTTTTTTGTGAAATAATTCTTACCATAGACTATCAGTTGCATTTAGGTCTGAACTTTGACTGGGGCATTCTAACACATGAATATCCTTTGATTTAAACCACTCTGTTGTAGCTCAGGCTGTACGTTCAGGGTCACTATTCTACTAGAAGACTAAGCTTTGCCCTGGTCTCAAGGCTTTTGTATCCTCTTTAGTGCTTTTCTTCCAAAATGGCGTTGTATTAAACTCCACCTGTTTTTCCATCAACTCTTATTCCCTAGTACATCTCTGCAGCTCCTCCAAAGTTAACATTAAATTTTTGGCTGGTTCTTGGAAATAACACTGTCCTTGCCTGGCCTTTAAGGCGGAATAGTCATGCCTTGGTTGATTTTCACCTGTGCCATATTCTGGATTAAATGAAGATGATTTTATAACCTTACTCTGCTCTTAAACTTCTGCAAAATTTTGTCCCTGTGCTGAACTATGTTGATTGGTCTTCATTGTCCATTAATGTGAACTTCTGAAGGCTTCTTAGAGTAGCTGTACGTTAACTAAAGTTCAATCATGCAGAAGAGAAACGTATTCATGTAAACAGTGACTTTTGAAAGCAACTAGTTACAGAACGTTTTGTTCAGGTGTATCAGAGTAAAGACAATTTAATTACACATGGCACACTTCAGATTTTTGTTACGCTCCACTTTATTTTGTTCTGTCACATGACATCCAAATAAAGTACACCAAAGTTTGACAAAATATGTAATGGTTCAATGGGGTTTTATACTTTTGCAAGGGACTGTGTATTTTGCTCTCTATATAATATAAACTTAAAGTCATTGTCATATTAAGTTCAACACAGAGTTTTATACTATACGGCTGTTTTGTTTTACAATATACTAAAAAGTTTTCATCTTGTCATCAAGGGAACTCTAATTTTGTAGGGCGGGACAGGATGTATGTTGGTGTACATTCCCATGTTTCCAGGACATGGAAATCTAAGGCACTGAATAGAAGGCAACATGGGGTGGAGAGGATGATTTACCTTTGCAAACAGCTTGGAAGTTCGTCCCTGTCCATTAATCAGTAAATACAAACGTGAAACCCAGACTGCACACGGTCTCAAAATAACTTTTATGGGTTATTTCCTGCAATCAAACATGTGAATAGAAAAATATTTGGGATATCCTCATTGTCTTGAGCTCTAAGCGAGGATGAAAGGGAATACTTGACGTTCACATAGATACGATATAAATATAGACATAAAACAAAAGCATTCTATATAGGCAATCTTTAAAGACAAGACAGAAAGAAAGAAAATCAGTAACAAAAAAATAGACCCTTTTCATTTGTAGCAATTTAAAAATATTTCCTGAAGAAGCCTCAAAATAGCGCTGCCTAACCTTTACAGCAGATGTAGATCATTTATGGTGATCTTCATTAAATGTTTGCAGTGGGAAAATCTTTGTACCACAGAAGTGTTTAATCAAAATGCTGAACTAAGTGGTAAAAATGGAGAACAAAGACCTGGTTACCGAAGCATTGTGGGGGGAGTATGGCTTAAAGCTGCTTAATTTACAAATAAACATTTATTAGTAAATGGGCTGTGAAGGCTAAAATTAATCTAAATCTGGGTTAAAAGTTTATTTTTATATCCTGATATTAGACATCAAGTAGATGACTCAATTCAGCTTAACTTGGAAATAAGCAGCAGCTAAACCTTGAGTGGTTGTTATGTTTCTTCTTTTTGTAGAAATTCAACTTCATTGACCCAAGATGGAAAACTATATTATGTTTCTCTCTTCAGATAATTTTACAAAGATAACGTGAGGAAATCTGTCCCAAAACTAAAGTCTAACAGGAGATTAATCTTTTCATCTAAACTAACTCACAACACAATAGTAGTTCCACCTCAAAACCAAGAAAAAAAAAATAATAATAATAATCATTAGTCATTCAAAGCCCAGCTTTGGTGGTAATATAAAATATTTATAAGAAAAGATAATTGCCTATGGATTCACCACTACCATAGGAGAGCATCACATCTACTGTATTTAGATTTATTTTATAGATATCTGGAAAGGTTACATTCTTTGTTTCATTCAAAGTTTATATAGGCACTTTTTATATAGAATTAAAAATCTACAAATTAATCAATGAAAACTTTCTTAAAAGATTTCCTTTTTCAAGAAGCATTTGCATTCGCTAGAATCATAGAAGGTTTAAGGCTTAAACATTTTAGAAGTTTATTACAATCCTACACCTGTGTTAAGTAGTTATTTCGCAATAGCACAATTTGTCCACCCACTTGAAAAGATTTAGAAAGGGAAAGCCTGAGTAATGAGTTAAACTGAAACCAGACAAAGTAACAGACCATCAAAAAGAGGAAATCTCATTTAAGAGAGCAGAAATTTGTCATCTTTGGAGGTTAAGGACTGAATAAAACATAACAAACAGGTTGAGCAATCTGGGCCTGGATGAAGAAATAATCTAAAAATATATCTTATCAGCACTGTGTCTGTCCACGTTGCTTTTAACAGTCCCTTACAGTCATCTGATAGTTAAGAAAGAAAAGTGTGTTTTTCTTGTGTGCATCACTCCTTGGATGAGCTGCCTCCATCTCCTTAGCCACAAATGAAGAAATGATGCAATGAGAGAATGATGGAAACATTTGAACATCCTCAAAACTCAATGGTTGGAAACGAGTGCCAAAGTTGCTATCCGGTCTCAACTTTTTTTTTTTTTTTACATAATCTAATAACTTCCTTGTGCATTTGGTCTGTGTTTTCTTTTTGTGTAATATTAGCTCAGCATCTACGGGAAATATGTAGTTATCTCTAATTTTATTCAGTGTGGTTTGAAAATAAAACTTTCTCCACAACGCAAAGCGGTAAATATTAGATTCTATTCAGACGGTCACATCCCCCGTAATCCTGTGATTGTGATTGAGAATTTGGAGCAGCTTAAATCTTTGCTGCTACAGACTTACTCCAATGAACTTGTTCAAAATGCAGAAAAAGTTGGTGAATACACGCCACAATTTTCTCATTCTTATGCACCATTCCTTCCTCTTCACAGCTATTCATCACTTTATGTTCATGAAATTCCAACAAAATATGCAGCAGTTTGTATAAAGTGACAAATTGTGAAGAAGGTCAAGAGGTTTGAACATTTAGCAAAACACAGGGTGAGTGTACGAGAAGCACAAAGTGGTTCCTATGTTATGACAGAGCTGAAACGGAGTGTACATATGCAAAGCTTGCCCAGTGGAAAGATATTTATGATGCGATGCTGAAACATTGCAGAAATTCCTGATTTCAATCAAGACGAAGGCCATTACATTTTCCTACCTATGCATTTTTGGTTCTGAGGCAATAATTCAAAAATATTTTTGGCATTCGCTGTTGGTAGTTTTTCCAAATGGTGAATATTGCTCTTGGCTGAGGCTTCTCTTGCTTTGATGCCTTTGGATAAGTCTGCAGTTCCCCAAAACCTCAGGACATTGCTTGGAAACACATGCTCGACTCAAAATAAACGCTGTGAGTGATTCCTCCATGTGGAGTTTCATGGATATACCCTAATAGGAATGCGAGTAAGAGCCTCTTGATTTGTGCTGCATAGGGAGTTTTTTTAGTATTATTCCAGCATAAGCTTAGTTATCGCTTTGCCCTTTTTTTGACAGTGAGCTCTGCTTCACCTCTGAACTTTTCAGGATGAAAGAATACATGTGAAAACAGGAAGCGACCATGAATCTCTGTCAACCTGTGACTTCTTGTCGATCCATCATGTTCAGAGCTATCGTCAGGCAGACTCTGGTCACAAACGCAGGAAATGAGGTGTATTAAACCCAAATCAGCTGTCATAGAACCATCAAAATACAAAAGGATGTGTAGTTTTTGCATCTTTCTCTAAGAACATCTTGATCAAAAGGAAGCCTGAAGATATCCATATTTTCCAGTTTATTCATAGAAGACACTGTCACTGCACTTCTGGGTTTATCTGGCACCTCTGTTGTTAAAGAGAGTTGCAAGTTGCAAGGATCCGCAGCCAAATTCTCTCTTTGCTTCCCTTGAAACAGCAGTAAAACTTCAACTTGAAGCTGGACTCTGAGGGGGGATGTCTGTTTTTCTTGGTTTTCGGATGGGAATGAGCTAAAGGCAATCCCCACTGTGAAACACCCTCTTCTGTGATGAGATGTTTAAAGAAGCATATGTGGTCTTCATGGTGGGAGCGGTGTGAATGAGTGAATGTGACATAGGGGAAAAGAGGAGTATATAGGCATGAAGAGGAGGAGGGAACGTTTCGTGGTCTCGGAAAAAACCTCAGCAGTCCGGCGCTCGTCGTTAGCAGAAACTTCTCCAGCAGACTTCCTTTCCTTCTGCCGCTCCTTACTCCCCGCTGTTCCTCGCTCTCCCACTCCAAGACCTCTTCATCACTTCTCTCCATCCTTCCCTGCACCCTGCTTGTGTTTTTGCGGGAGCTCAACCAGGGAGGCTCAAAGCTCTGTGGCGGCAGACAAACTCTGCTCCTTTCAGCTTGACAGACAATCAACACAATTACTGTCTGTTGACTGGAAAGAGCCAAGCCACCTCTGTTTGGGTTGGGAAAGAAGGGAAGCCATTCCACAGAGCACACGTCCACATTCACCGAGAAATATATCCTTGGATGGATGACTGAGGCATAAATTTCAAAAGGGCAAAGGTTGCAGTTCTTCAACCAAGCATTACGGGACCAAATAAAGTTTGTAGATTTTTACTGTTTCGTTGTAATAAAATGCACATGCAGCACATTTTAAAGGAGCTTTTCCGCATTCTGTCACATTCCGACCACAAAGTTCAGTGAGTCTTATAGAGAGTTTGTGCAATAAATGAAGACAAAGTAGTGCATAAATGGGAAGAGGAAAGAAAGACTTGCATTTTTGTCCTTGATTTTAATCCCATTCACTTTGATACCCCTAAATATAATCCAGTGTAACCAAATAGCCTCAGAGGTCATGAAGATAGTAATTAAAGTCCACCAGTGTGTAACTTAGTCTCAGTATAAATGCAGCTGTTATATTAAAGCCTGGAGCCAAAGAGAGGTCTGTCACAGAACATTAGTTAAACAGCATCACAAAGACCACAGGACACAGCAGAAAGTTGTGAAGAAGTTTAAAGTAGGGTGAGGTTATAAACAAATATGCCAAGCTCTGAACATCTCATGAAGCCCAGGTCATCCATCTAATCTGGAAAGACTGGCAAGAAGAGTATGAATCAGGAAAGCTGTTAAACATGATGACCCTGGATTAGGCTGGAGGGCCTTTATGAAGGAGTGGGACGCAGAAAACACACAGAAGAAGGTGCTCTGGTCAGATGATACCAAAAATAAATGATACGGTGTGGAAAGCTTACACTGAACGTCATTC
The DNA here is from genome assembly GCA_010277075.1 of Poeciliopsis retropinna. NCBI lineage: Eukaryota > Metazoa > Chordata > Actinopteri > Cyprinodontiformes > Poeciliidae > Poeciliopsis > Poeciliopsis retropinna. The sequence goes on along the minus strand of VMRM01000015.1, from coordinate 12,043,493 downwards.
TGAACTCAACAACCTCAAGGTAAACCTGTGTAGTGGCAGCATCATGCCATGATGCACTTTTCGTCTTTTTTAACAGGTCAGAGTTCATTAGGTGACACGGGGCAAGTCTGAAAGAAAGAAAGATTAAAGAACTTACAATCAAATAGTTGCACGATAAATTAAAATGAACTCAATAATTTTCATTCTGATGATATTCTTTGAAGGGCAGTTGATTTTTTTTGTTTGCAGAAACTTCATAATCCATTTTATTTATGGTTTCAGTTGGGTGTGTGTGTTTTATTTCCCTTTTATTTGCTATTTTTTATTTTGGATATTTAAAACGTCTTCCAGTTAAAGTGTTAAATGTTCTGTACAAAATGAAATATTTTTAGCCTTTGAAAGGGCAAATTATACGGCATGATAATATTATTATGTCATATATTATTTCAAAATGGTCTCAAAAGGATAATGTTATCGTTTATCTCAATATTTTCTGGGACAAATTATCGTCAAACGTTTGTTTTACATGTTTTCGACTCAAGAGGGCTCAATACACATGCATGGCATGCTTTTTTATTTTTTAATGTAAAAACCTTTTTTTTTTAAATGCACTATTCACACACACTGACATTTGTTGTTTTTACATATCAAAATGTGAATTCGTTGAAGGAGTACGATGCAGGACGATGTTTCTTGTCAAAGATTGCCAGCGCTGGTTTGTGAGTTTTCGTTCACTGTGCGACTCCTCTCCTCAGGGTCCTCCGACCTACAGCACATACGCTGGTCTGCACAGTAATCAGATCGCTGTCAAGGTTTGTTACTCCCACTGTAATGTTCCATAATCCTCCCAGCAGCCACCTCTCCCCGCCTGCTGCACATCTGTCACTATCTCTGCAGAGAGAAGATCACATAGCTCCTCTTCTCAGCTTTTTCTTCTGCAGTCTGCTGGAGTTTGACTCCTGGGTTTTATCCGACAGCGCCCTTCTCTTTTGCGCCTGGACTCCCAGTTTAACACGAATTTCCAATTTTCTCTGCTCATTCATCTCGTTTTCCCTCTTCTCTTTCTTTTTCTTCTCCCTTATCCTCAACTGCGCATCTGTTGCACCTCAGATGGTTTTCCCCCGATATGATCACAGCTTTCTCGCTGGAGAGCAGTCCAGCAGCTTTCAGAGACGCTTTCTGAAGGTAGACCTCTGCTAAAAGGCATGTGCTTCCTCTTTTAACTCTTTAACCTGCCTCTCGTTTGCACGCTCTAATTAAATTCTTTCTGTTCTTTTCGCTATTTTTGGTTCTGTTACGTGTAATAAGTTCATGTTGGTTTGATTTTTGTCACCATTTGATTGTGCTGCGTTTCTTTTTTTTTTTTCATTTTAACCATGTTAGTGAAGCAAAGATTTGTTTGATTTTTTTAGAGCAACTGGGATGATTAGGAACACACTTTAAAGGTTCTCAAGAAAATTCTTGTTTGCTTTTATTTTTAAAAGAATAAATATGTTTTAACTGTCTAAATTTGACGGAAACTTTGTCAGTTCTTAAAAAAAATTATCAGAATGCACATTCATCTAAAAGATCTAAAAGGCTAATTTCTTTTTCGTTTTGCTGGACAGCTTCAAAAAGACAAAATACTCACTGACAAAATACATTTTTCCAATTTGCATGACTTGAATCACCACTTGACTCGCCTCAACAAAGCAAACCATAACGCTCCAGATGGGTGCAGAGAAAGTGTCTCCACTATAATTTTCGGAAATTTTTGGAACATTGATGGTTTTCTGTTCTCGACACAAATGGGAAATATGCATCAGATGGGGTTGTCAAAATGTTTTTTATTTGGAATAACACAGGGAACAAATTCTTTTTCTTTTTTTTTGACAAACAAGACTGTTTCTCTTAAGCTTAATATGAAAATAAAACATAAAATATAAATCAGATCAGACTGGATTTTTCACTGTGTGACAAAATATCCGTTTGACCCAAAGAAGAACCTGACTCATTCTTCCTGACTCATTCTTCCTGACTCATTCTTCCTGACTCATTCTTCCAATCAAAGTTTGATTCTCTCAAAAGAAGTCAACAAAGATTTTTCCTTTGTTGATTTGATTTAACAATTAGATCTTTTTTCTAATCTGGATTTTTATCCAAAGCAACAAAGTAGATGGCAGACTTTGCAGTTCTTCCCACTTCTGCAATGCTCACTAGTTAGTTTGCAAAAAAAATTTAGTTTTTTGCTCTTTGTGTTTTTTGTCTGTGTGCAGATTGTACATAAATTCAACCAAATGAACAATTAATATTGTAAAGAAAGCTGTAAGGTTAGCTGGAGTGAGAACCCACTTTCTGTTTATCTTCCTGAAACCTTCACTGAAAACTGACAAAATGACAACAATCAGCATATTAAAAGTACTAAAATCTCAATTTTAGGAAAATAAATCAAGTTATTCAATGTGAGATTATTCTACTGTGACATATGTTGAATTCATTTTAGAGCATATTACACATCTTTTCTATGATTGCCATTTTATAGAATAAAACCTGATCTACCTGAAGACATGTTGTCAGGTGATGTTCTGTGTCTGCTGCCACCACCTGGCCAAACATGTTTTATGCACCTCTGAGTATTTTGAAATTATTGCTTGAGATGAAGTGCATTTCTAATTTGTTTTCGTCGTCATTCTCCACACTTTATTTTGCTTGCATCTAAAAATGACTCGGTGTGACTGAAAGTTGTTTTTTTACCTTTCTGTGAATCAAAAACATAGTTTCTCTAATGTCCACTCTTCTATTATGTTATTGTTATTTTCATCAGGGTGATCAAGGCCAAGCTGGACCCGCAGGGCCTCCTGGTCCTCCTGGGCCTCCTGGTGCCCGTGGGCCCCCAGGAAACACCGGGAAGGATGGGCCTGGTGGAGAGCCGGTAAGGGCAACCCAAGTGTGCAGGAAACTCCTTTTTACTCCATGTTGCACTGCTCTTCCATCACTCTGCTCACATGTCACTGAAGTTGCACCACAAACAAGCTTTGTGTGAGTATGTCACTTGGGTAAGGGTCTTCTCTGTAAAAAGCACTGAACCCCAAACCTCATTCTTCAGCATTAGCCAGTGAGCTGTGGTTTACCTAGAAAAAAAAAAAAAAAAAACTCTGAAAATAGCAACTCTCCTTCAAACCTCATCTGTTTTGCATAAGTCAGCAGCCGCAAAGTTCTCCAAAACACGCCGCTTTCTCCCACCACTGTGTTGCCGTGCACACTGAAACAGATATGGCGCTGTGGTGAGTTCATGGGCAGTTCGCTGGCCGCGGGAAACAATAGTGCGCTCCTCGTCTGAGGCATTTTCTGTTGCTCAGAATTAAGTTTGTACTCCACAGCGTTCCACTGATGCACTGTGGCAGCATCAAGCTGTGGTTCCTGAATTTGAGGGGAGAAAGTTTCAGTTTTTTCTGTTTACCTACTTGAAGGAATAATAGTCGCATTACTCTCATCTGGCGCTGGACTGCAACGGATTTTACGTGAAAGATGTTGGTTTTGACGTGGGTGAGTTGAGAACACACGCTGAAGCAACCGCAGAGAGCAGTCGGATCAGCTCAGAAAGTGACAAAAAACAGACGGGCCGAACAAAAAAGGGGGCCATCGTGTAACCTAGTTGACGGCAAATGGTCTTTTCAAGTTGATTAAAAGCGTTGCGAAACCCAAAACAGCAAAACAAAGTGGTGCTGAGAGCTGCTCCATGTTGTGGGCAGATGTTTCAGCGGACTGAGCAGGAGAAAGTGAGGAAGCCCGCCAACATGGGTGTCCTCTGACACCTGATGCTTGCAAAATATTCATATCCATAGAAACACATTTATTTTTCACCCTGTAATTTGGTGCCAACACAGACTAGAGAAAAAATTATATTAATTTAGATTAGTAACAAATAGATAATTTGTAATCATTCAATACTTTTGACCCAGCTGGAAGAGGAACCTTCCTCTCAGTCTCAGGTCTTTTACGGCCTCTTAAGATGGTTTTTTTTTTCCAGGGTTGCTCTGAAATTACCACAACACATTTTCCTATCCAATCACAACACCTTGTTTATGCTTCTGAAGAAAAGAAAACCCCACAGCATGATTCGGCCACCTCCAGGTTACATAATTGGAATCGAATATTAAGGGTGCTTGTTTTTTTGCACACTTCACATTTTAAATGTAGACCAAAAGTTTAATTTTGACCTCGTCTTACCTTCCTCATAGTTTGTTGTCTCCTTCTTGTGGCTTTCTATCAACAGCTTAACAACAGAGCTATGGATCTCTGTAGCTCCTGCAGAGTAAACTCTTGGTTTCTCCCCTGCTTTTAATATTGTTTTAGAGTCTTCAGCCTCATCCCTGACCTGTCTGGAAAAAAGTGGAAAAACAAGATACTTTAGAAGGCAGTTTCGGTTTAATATGGGAATCAATTTCACAGCTTTCGAATTTGAAAAATGTGAGATTTGCTTTAGCCGCTTAATTCAAAGCCTACATAAATTCCGGTCTCTGTAATCACGAATGCATCTGACATCTGAACTGGGCTCTCTTTTGTACTCGAGATAAAAAGCGCTGCTAAAAATTATTTGCAACGGCGATTTGTTTCCCACTGCTGTGCAGGACAGATCAAACGATGGGGCCGAGGTAAGAGGGGTGGGAAGAGAGGTTAAAAGACGGCAGGAGGATGGGAACAAAACCGGACCACAGAGCAGCTCGGTGCATCAGGAGGACAGCTTGTATGTGCAGACAGAGCGCAAGAAGAGGAAAAACACCTGGGAAACGTCTTAGTAGCCCCTGCAAAATATTGTAAAATATGAGCACTAAATGGAAAGTTAATACCCTCCGATGTATATGCATTTATGTGAGTGCACTGAGAGATCAAGTAAACACCACTCCTTGATTGCCGTGTGTGTGTGTAGGGGTGTGTGTGTGTGTGTGTGTGTGTGTGGCTCGTGCTTAGCGCAGATTTCCTCTAAGTTTCCTTTGTAACGGATGACTTCATAGCAGACATTTAGCCGTCCACCTGGTCCCCACAAACAGCCGATAAGTCTGTTTACCTAAATGAGCCAAACCACTGATAGACAGATGGAGAAAGACATGGAAGCTGACATGAAATGTGTGTGTTTGATGTTGTTTGGATCACATACAGACTCCAGGGCTTCAAATTCAATCGTTGTATTTTCTAAAGAGGAAACAAAAAGGAGTTTTTCCTGGATTAAAAAGCAGAGTGGTTGAATAAATGAAGAAATCACTGTCAGTATGAAAAGCTAGAAAAAAAGCCAATCACTTCATTATGGGAAGGAAGGAATGTTCTTATTCAGAGTATCAAAGTGTTCACAGATTTACTCCTTTTGACATATTTAATCCTTTCACTTGCTTTTTACTGTCACTGATTTCTCTGCCTTTATCTATCAGTACCATAAAAACTAGATATTTCAATCTATCACAGTGTGTGACTGTTTCTGTGAGACATTTACATGCACTTATCATGGCATGGATGTTAAAGTAATTCGGACTTTTAATGATTTGCTTGAAATTCTTTTAAGAGTTCAATGATTATACAGCAAACAACTGTGAGGAATTTCAAACACTGCTCAGCAGTGCAGCGAAAATGGTTCACACAAGTTCAAATATACACACACCCTGACTGACACTTGGTTGAATGTTTCAATAAGAAGCTATTATAGCCAGGAATGAGACAGGAAGCTTAGCCACTTTTCTTATCGGAGTCGGTGGAAATTAGTTTAATTGGTTCGAACTGAGAATAGAACTTTGTGCCAGCCTGCTTTATCTGCTTTAAATATCTGCTTTTTTTCTTCTTTTTACTTTTACTGACTTCAAGTCATGTCCAGGTTTTTATTGTCTTGCTCCTGATTTGAGGTGAAATGGAAGGCTTGCTTTCCAAGTACTTCGCACAATATCAGGCAGTGAAACAAATTCACAGTATAATGCCACCATCACCGTGCTTGGTAGCCGGTGCTTTTTAGGTTCAAAAAGCCAGAGCTTGGCAACTCCAATCATGCCTCTTCCCATATAGCTGAACCTCTGTCTCCTCTGACCGTAAAACAAATTAGTTTTGTTTTAAAGTTACAAACTGGTTTGTAACCGTAAAATCAAATCTAGAATTATCCTTTGTGGATCTTTGTTAGGTTCTTTTGTCTTTTCCATCATTCTGATTCATTGGTCAATTTAGTGAGTGCTGTCAAACAAATAATTTTTAATATAAAGAGCATCTACCATCTGCAATCACTTGTGATCACTCATTCAGCAACACTTATTCACAGATTTTAGAGCCTGTGTGTAGAAATTTGTATGGATTAGAGACATTAATTATACATTAAATCCTGCTCCAATCAAGAGCAGTTCAAATAGATCAATAAAGCTTAAATCTTCTCTGACATTCAAGTCATTTTGAGTGCAAATAAACCTGTGACACAGCTGGATCCTGTATAGGACTTCATGTAAGGCCTTAGTCAACACTGACATCTAGTGGCCAAACTCTTGAAGTAACTGTCATTGCTTTCCTCACTGAGTTTTTCCTCTGTTTCCTCCTCAGGGTTTGCCAGGCCGGGATGGTGTTGAGGTGAGAGTTCATAATTTTTATGTTCCCAAAAGTCAGAACCAGACATCTATTTTTTCTTTATCTGATTTATTTATTTGTTTATTTTTTACTTCAGGGACCGCAGGGACTGCCTGGGAAACCGGTAAAGTTTAAGAATCACTTATCCACCTGGACTCCTCTGACTTATTCTCGCTGCTAAGCTTTTCACTCTTTACATTCATTAAAATCTGTTGACTGGCAGGGAGAAGACGGAGAGCCTGGCTATCCAGGAGTGCAGGGCCCTCCAGGGCAGAGGGTAAAATTAGCTATTAGCATAGTTAGTATCACAATTTTTAACGTGTTCTTAACACATTAATTATGGTTCTTTTTTGTAATTCCCCAGGGGGAGCCAGGTATGGGAGAGAAAGGAGAGAGAGGCATGGATGGAGTCCCGGGATTAAAGGTAAAATTAATCTGAAGTGTTTTTACGGCAAAGCTTATTACTGAAGTGCAATTCATGCAACATTCACAGTTGTGATGCATGATATGTCATTTGATGTGACATTTGCTCATCACACAGGGAGATAAAGGAGAAGCAGGAGAACAAGGACCACAGGGACCTATGGTGTGTTTTCATTTACAACATAAACCCTCCATATTTACTCTGTTTTTGTTGGCAGGTATGTAAATGATATGCATTTCTCATTTCAAACTCCTGCTGCAGGGTTATCCTGGTGAAAAGGGCGCTGCCGGCTCCTCAGATATTGTCGATTTCAACGGAAAGCTCCTAGATGCTTTCCAGGTGAGTTTAATCTTCTCAACGTAGCACTGAATCCCACAATGGGTCTCAGGGAAACCTAAGCTTATGTGAAAACCTTTGTAGTAGGAAATAAATTATGAGTTTTCAAATTTCAGCCAGAGACCTCTAAAGTGAACTGCCTTACTGTCTCTTCTTGACAGGCCATCAAAACCATCAGTGTTTCGGTAATCCACTGCTGTTGCTGCATGGGTTTTGGTGGCGTGACGAGTCACTAACACCACTCTACGTGCTTGCATCAGCACAGGCCCCATGCGTCCCCTCCCCCCCCCCTTCCATTCCTTACATCACACCTGCCTCAACAGTCGTTTCTGTGTGTATATTGTTTCCAGATTTGCGACATCAGATGTATTAGATGTCACTGCACGGGCCACATCTGAAGAGACTCTCTGAATGCCAGGGTCTGTTGTGTTCTGGTGCTTTGCGTACCCGTTTGGGATGCAACACGCAGCCGCAGTTAATGCATCGCAGCTGTGTTGGTTTATCAGATAACATGTAGCCTGAAGACATTTCTTTAACCATGCAGAACAATCTAAAGGGCTTGTTGCAAAGTTTTGAGTTGTTTGAATGTTACTATAGGACAGCATGGTGTGTTTTCCTTGGAATTGGCATTTGCCCATACAGTGCTTTGCAAGTGTCTTCATATTCCCTGGACTTTTTGTCTTGTTACAGCCGCAGGTTTTATGTGTTTCATTATGTTGCAGATCAACAGTGTTGTCTGCAGCTGTGAAGCAAAAGGATATATAATACAAGATTAGTTTTTTCTTTTTTATTTTTACATGTAAAAATCTGTTTGGTCCCACTGAGTCAGTATGATGTATAAGTGGAAACACCTTCCGTTGCCATTACAGCCTGAATCTATCGGCTTTGTGCATCGAGAAGCTGAAATCTGTGCTTTTTGGTGTGTGTGTGTCTCCTGAATAGTTCTGACCAGATGCAAAGCTTTATGAACATCTATTTTAATTTCTTGCCTTTTCTTGCTTTGTGTTTACCTTTGTCCTGTGAAGGTGACACACCCATCTCAAGTCGTTTAAACCATCTAACCAGATCACCTGTTCCTGCTAAAGAAAACAGGCCCACAGCATGACACTTCCACTGCCATGTTTCTGCTTGCGGATGGTGTGGAATTGTTTATGTGTGTTGAGACACTAAACTATCTCTTGGCAAAAACATCTGTAATTTTGTTCTCATCTGACCATCACACGTTTTTCTTCTTCTTCTATTTATTTTGTGCTAATGACACGAAGTAAGCAGTTATAGACAGCCTCCCCACAGCATGATGCCACCGCCACCATGTTTCAGTGATCTGCAGTGTTAATTTTTTACTTTCTCCCTGGTCCGTGGTCTTCATGATGCTTTGTGTTCACTAATGTGAATCTCCCAAGCCTTCACAGACCAGCTGGATGCATGTTGATAGTAAAGTGTACACAAGTGAATTTTACCTACCAAGTAGGAAACTTTAGTTGCTTGTATTAAATCGTATTTAGGGCTATGAAAGTTAAGAAGACTAAATATAAATCCATATGCACACACTTTTCAGATTTTTATTTGTAAAAAAAAAAATAATTAAAGCAAGTTCTATTTTCCCTTCCAAATCATAATTATGCACTACTTTGTGTTGGTTTATCACATTAAAAATTTGAATGAAATACATAGGTCATAAAAAAGTGCTCTGTGTAAACCCTTGCTGACAAGAGCAGGAAATTTTGATTAACGATAGGAAGGGCAACTCCACACTCATTACCGTCACAGCTCTGCCCATATCCACTTGATCTCCATCCTGCCTCGTACTGGGGAATACATGCTACTGAAAGATGGCTATCTGCTCTGTGGTGTTTGCATTTGATTAAAGACATGTATGAGCCAATTCCCTTTGGGTTCTGACCTCAAACCAAGTCACAGCCCGACAGCCTCAGATAGCTTCAAAGCAGATGGTAGAAACACAAAATAAAGATCATATCAGAAACCTCTCGTCAAAGAGGTTCAGTCTGCACAAAGTCTGCTCACTGGGCCTCTGGCGGACCTCCGAATGTGAGAGTCATAATTCACTCATTGGCCACCCATGTTGCATTTGTTCCATTCACTTGTTTGTGTGAGGAGCGGGTTCTCGTGTTTCATTTGTGCTGATGAATTTGGTGTAAAGTAATGCCATATTGTTATTGGTTAGTCTTTAGCCTTCATTCTGCAGCCCTTTATATGACTGGTTGCATGAGTAGAGCTCAGTAACCTCTGATGAAATACTGCAGCTCAAATAGTGTCACATAAACATTTCTGGTTTCCAAGGATTTCGTGGCTCTCACAGAGTCCAAAAAGAGAAAGCAGTAACACAGATCAGGGAGGCAGCATGTTTTTTTTGTTTTTCTTTTTTTTAATTTTTTTTATTTTTTATTTTTTATTATTATTCCTCTTATTACTTCAAGATCACTGACGCCTTCAGAGAACGGAGTAACAAGCGCATGACTACAGACGCAGAGATTAAGGAGCGTGATCGAAGAGGCCTGCTGCATACAGCAGACAACACTGAGAGAATGTGGCAATCATGTGCGTGCTAATTCTCATCCAGTGTTACATAAAGTCCAATGAATGCTTGGTTTCCCCTGCCTTTGCCTCAGTTTACATCAAAACAGTCAACAGCATAAAAAATTATGCCAGATTGTTGTGTTTTACAATCTCTGCTGGATGAAATGGCTTCAAGTTGTTCGCGAACAGCAGAGGATTTGTTTACTCCCCTATTTACAAGGAAAGCAATGAGGAGCAGCATATATATTCGTAAAGAAAAGGAGCTTTTGTTTATTGCCACATTTCCAACACTTCATTGACCTCCGTCTTGTAGAGGTTTTTCACCTTAAGAGATTAAGAGACTGCTGTTGTCAACACAGAATATCGTTATCTTACCAACTAAGTCACTTAACATTTTTCAGTTAGACTGTTTAAAGACTGCTATTTACTAACAGGGTCACAGGATGTTAGCATTGTCTGTACAGAAGCTCAGCTGCATTGTCTCCACTTGTTTGAATGCAGCAAAGAAGGTTGTTGCAACTTTAAACTTGATTAATGTGAAGTGAAAATTAAACGCATCCCCTCTGTCTGTCTGTCTGTCTGTCTGTCTGTCTGTCTGTCTGTCTGTCTGTCTGTCTGTCTGTCTGTCTGTCTGTCTGTCTGTCTGTCTGTCTGTCTGTCTGTCTGTCTCCAGGGCCCACCTGGACCACCGGGACCTCCTGGCCCTCCAGGGGAAAAGGTAAGTGAAGATGAAGTTCTCACATGTTATAATGGACATATGTCAGTATTCTGCTCTAAGAAGTGGATGCATATGTCTAAAAATATGTCACCTGAAGGATGTCTGAGAAATTCTGAATCGATAAATATCCCCTAAGTCAAGATGTGGGATGCTGAAAGAGTCCTAGCAAAGCTTTATGAATGATGAAGTCAAAGCCAAAAGAGCTTTGTGAAAATATCATTTTGTGAGCACGCATAATTCTGCACTTCATGTTTGTTTTTTCAGTGGAATTGCGCCAAACCTAAAAAGTATTTTAACAGGCATCTGGGCACTTTTTAAGATCCACTTTAGATACTTGTGCATTGATGAGGCCCCTTAAATTCACTAAATAACCAACATTTGTGTCTCTTTTTCCTAAATTAGGGAGAGCTTGGATTGCCTGGGCCTGCAGGAGTAGATGGAGAAAAGGTACAACCTACACACATGCGGACTGGATGTTTTCAAGAATTATCTATTTAGAGTCATCGTATGCACTAATGTTAAAATATTTAAAGTGGAGTTATGTTTGGTGTCACGACCTTCAGGGATCCAGAGGTGATTTGGGTGAAATGGGACCTCCGGGTGAGAGAGGAGAGAAAGGAGAGATGGGTCTGTCTGGACCTTCTGTAAGTCGTGACAGAAACAAACTTTCTTTTTTTCTCAAAAAAAGGTTTCAAATGGTGAAAAGTGAAAATAACTGTTGCCTCTGTATGGATCAGGGGATGGACGGACATAAGGGGGAGAAAGGAGACTGCCGACTGGATGACAACCTGGTTTGTTTTTAGCACACACATAAACGCACAGACATGAATTCAACTAATAGTTTTAAGCAATCATTTTTATTGCTCTATATATTCTAGTAGGTTTAAAAATAACATTGAGTTTAAATACCTTAAATAGTCTCAAAAATGGCTGCACAGTGGCGCAGTTGGTAGCACTGTTTGCCTTGCAGCAAGAAGGTTCTAGGTTCGATTCCTGGCCCGGGGTCTTTCTGCATGGAGTTTGCATGTTCTCCCTGTGCATGCGTGGGTTCTCTCCGGGTTCTCCGGCTTCCTCCCACAGTCCAAAAACATGACTGTCAGATTAATTGGTCTTTCCAAATTCTCCCTAGGTGTGAGTGTGTGTGTGCGTGGTTGTTTGTCCTGTTTGTTTCTGTGTTGCCCTGTGACAGACTGGCGACCTGTCGAGGGTGTATGCCGCCTCTCGCCCAGAAAGCAGCTGGAGATCGGCACCAGCAACTCCTGACCCCAATAGGGACAAGGGTGACAAAAAATGGATGAATGGATGGAGTCTCAAAAATATTAACACCTTCTGACTTTTTGCCCCACATTTCGTCACTTTGTGTCCCCCAACCCTCAGTATATTTTATGTTATTTGATAGACCAACACAAAGTAGTGAACATTTTGAAAGTGGGTGGGAAATAAAGGTATGTTGCAGTTAAAAAAGTTAAAACTGACATGAATTAGTGTGCAGCCCAAACATTGTCTCAATACTTTTTCCGTTCTTCTTTCCAAAAAAGCTCAAACACAGTCAGACTGGATGGAGAGCATCTACAAGCAGCAAATTTTTAAGTCTTTTCATGGATTCGCATTTAGATTCAGTCTGTACTGAGCCATTCAAACACTTGAATGTTCTAAGATCAATCATTGGCAGCCTCAGCTTCTTGTTTTTGCATTGGAAACAAAAATGCTGTTCGTTGCTGTGTTTCGTCAGAGCTACAATTCAAAGATTCGAATCACGTCCGCTCTTGACTCAAACGTTATCAATCCCTCCCTCCTTTCTCACTTTTTTCCTCATCAGATTCAGATGATCTCTCAGCCGGGCCCTCCTGGTCCCCCTGGCCCTCCAGGAATACCCGGGTCCCCAGGATCCATGGTGAGTATTTACATCCACACCCCAACCCAGCATTTGGATTCCTGTAGGCACGGACGCTGACGTTGTGTGATGTTTTTTCAGGGTCTGCATGGTATGCCCGGTCCTAAGGTAAGCCTGAGATGCCTGTGTGTTTTGTGGTAGAACGGAGGCTAAGGAAACATGGTGGGATCTTAACGGCTGTGCTGTCACAACGCAGGGCGAACCAGGAGCTGGGCTCAAGGGAGAGAAAGGGGAGCACGGGTCTCCTGGATACAAAGTAAGTGACATATTTGCCAATATTCATACAATTAAGTCTCTTGTATCACACAGCACCGATTGTTTACTTTCATCTGCAGGGGCTGGATGGCCACCAGGGCCCACCTGGGGCTCCTGGGTTAGTGGGCCTTCCAGGTGCAAAGGGGGAAAAGGTAAATCAATAATAAGCTGCAATATATGTTTTATAAACCTCATTTGATTTCTGTTAAAAAATAACAAGTGCGATTTTCAAATGTGTGTCTGCAGGGCCGACCAGGGGAGCCGGGACTGGATGTGAGTTTGTTGAAGTGAATTTAGTTGATGGTTCTTTTTACCTCGACTCAAACAACCGGTGAACCTTCTCATCTTTTCTTCATTCAGGGTTTTCCGGGTCTGAGAGGAGACAAAGGTGAACGAGGAGAGAAAGGGGACAAGGTTAGTTTCGATTGTGCAGATGCAGACATATTTTTGATTCATTTAGAAAAACATAGACGTAGCTTAAAAGCTTACCTTTTAAATATGGAACATTTACTGAGAAGAGGAGAAATCCCTCAAAAAGAAATTGCTCTTTCTAACTAAATTACAGCTGCCATAATTATTTATTGTCCTAATAATACCTTTAAATTAAATGCAACTGAAGTATTTGGTGAAATAACAAAGACATTGGGGAAAATATTTCCTGTTCTATTAACACGCGTGAATAAAACCATGAGGTTTTCGAAATGCCACTGGTATTTTAACTGGAAGCGTTTCCTTTGGTCAGATGATACCAAGTTGAGGTTCTTTAACAAATATCCAGGTGCTTTTGGCCTCAAACAAAGGATGAATATGTGGGAAAGCACCTTGTTGCACCTTTTAAGTTTGGTGGAGGATCTGTGATGCTGTGGGCCTGTTTTTTTTTTTTTTTTTTTTTTTTTCTTTCATAGACCCTGGATAAATAGACCCTCGTTATAAATCATCACATCACAACCTATTTCAGAAACCAGAAGTTGTCATTGGTTGTTCCTGCTGAAAAGCTATTCCAAACTTTCTCCCCACTCAATAAATTTACTGAAATAGAAGTTTTTCTATTCTTTTTAGTTACTAATGTAATATTTTGTTACATTAGTGCTATAATTCCATTTTATAATCCATGCAGCTTAGTTTGTTTCACGTTATGTGGGTCTGACTTCTGGCTTCTTCGTGCCTCAGGGTGACAGAGGGACGGTCGGGAAGAGAGGTCTGAAGGGTAACAAGGGAGAACAAGGTCCTCCAGGACTGGACCAACCCTGTCCTGTGGTATGACCTCATCCTGGATACACACACACACACACACACACACACCCCCACACACACACACACCCACATATGCTCTGTGATACCTGATATTTTCTCAATCTCCTCTATTCTTCTTTAAAGACCTTTTGTGTTTTCTGTATTCTGGGCTTGGCTCTCAGTATTTTTCCTATCATTTTCTCTGAGTTTCCTCCTTATGGCTGTAAATGTGTGACTGGCATCCTCTCACAGGGCTGTAATGAGAGTAAAGGTTACTCTGTGAAGGCAGGGCTTTCTTCTCCTGAAACTGCTCCTCTTCCTCCTTCTGGCCCTGAGGCCCCCTGTCCTGTGGTATAGTATCTTTCTCTCTTAACCTCCTTATGTTCACTTACTTTTCTTCTATCATGTCTTGTTTTAGTTATTTATTTTTACTTTTTTTTTCCTTTAGTAAAACTTTAACCTGCATAGTCCTATAGCATCATAACCTTATCTATTCTCAGATACTAAACAGTTATGGTTGCAATATGCACTGATCATATGTTTTATAGTATTGCACTATAAAACCTGACAGCAGCTAAAAGAGATGGGACTTTCTGATGTCATATCTATAACTGTAGGCAACAAGAAGATGAATTATTCATTAAACATTCCTTGTCTGAACTTAAAAAGATAGTAGACATTACAAAAAATATTAATAAATATATATTATCGATTTAATGATTGTGGCATATGGAATTTTTTTAAGCTAGAAATTATTTTTGAACTTGCAATTGTTTTCAAATAGAAAAAAAATTAGCTACATTTTTTTGATAATTTTTGCAGTTCTGAGTCGTCACCTTTGCTGAATTTTTTTTGATATTTTAAACGCGATATTATGTTTCTACACTAAAGAATGTGTTTATTTTAGGGCTCTTTCATTTTTACCAGGAAATGTGGAAGGCGCTTTAGACTCTGACATTTACCAAAATAAAGTGTTATTTTGAGCTCAGTCCATTAAAGGTTAAAAAGATTTGCAGCACTATTACAGTTGTTTGATTTTACAAAACCACTGAGACGCAAACATTAACTTTCCACCTCTGGTCTCGCCTGCAGGGACATGATGGGCTTCCAATACCAGGCTGTTTGCATAAGGTGAGCGTTTGAATTTTCATTTTTAATAATTTATGAAGTTCTGAGTCGTCACCTTTGAGCTCGTTAAAGGTGCAGTTAGGGAGTAGGGAGCACAGTCAAAGTATACACAAATGACTTTTCAACTGACTTTACACATACTGACTCTAATTTAACACAGAGACAATTTGTAAGTATATTAATCTGTGCTTTTGAGTTTGTAATAATGATAAAGCATGTATACCTTGCTTAATTTTTGTGCAACTTAAAAGCTAATCAGTCTTTGCTATTTTTTGTGTTTGTTTGTTTTTTTTGTTTTGTTTTGTTTTGTTTTCTTTGCAGTGATGACTAACCAGCAGCATGGGACCTGTACATATTGATATGGTATATTTTGCAGCTGTGTACTACCCCAACAACCTCTTTTTCCTCCCTTTTTTTTAAATAAAATCCTATTATATAATATATTGAAAGATAACAAACAAGGACATTTTTAGCCTTTTTGTAAACTCACAATGCAGTGTGAAAGCAGCCATGAACTGGCAGTGGGACTTTTAGCTTGAAGGACAGTCCAAATGACACTGTTGGAGTAGAAGAGTGCCTCGCTAACAAAGTGTGACTGACGTGTGGTAATCACAAGTGGCATAGTGGCTGTATGATGGTGTGTGCAAATCTCACCGATGGATGGATGTTCGAAGGGATGGAATTTTTTTTTTTTTACGGAGGAGTTTGGAGTCAGTGCTCTCTTGTCCTCTCTCTGTGTGTGTTTTCTACAAGGAGGAAATGGTGAGGCAGAAGCTCAAACGTAAGCGTCTCTCTCAGCCCTGAGACAAACGGAGCCCCGGCGGGGAGAGGACACACAAATGGGCAGAGAGAGTGAAACAAAAGGGCTTTTACTGAAGAAGGGCTTCATTTCTGCTGCCTCTGCGTCACACTCAGATCTTGCATTACAGAGACTCTCCAGGAGGGGGCGACAGAACTCTGCATTTCCACATTCACGTCTGATGGGAAAGAAACCTGTTGCTGATGATGTTGCGCGGTAGCTTGATAACCAGTTGAAGTTTTCTGGGAGTCACTGACGTCCCTGGCACATAAGGAAGGGAATTACTGTGCAGATAATTTGTTATAATAATATGACATATGATATTGTTGTAAAATATTAGTGCATGGCAGTGTTGTTTAGCACCCTGACAGCATGTGGGACTTCCTGTCAAACCCTGACAATCCAGAATATTAATTTTTATTTGCAGTAAGCATTATTTACATATAAAATCCCTTCAAAATAGCATTAAGTCAACTAATGTAAAGCTTACATTTTGTGTGTTGTATTAGTTTTCCATATTGTTTTTATGTTTCTACAGTTACAGTTTGCATTCCTGTGTATTGGTTTGATTGCCGAGTAAAATTTGAAGGAACCGTTTGCAGTATTTTGGATCAATCAGTGTTGCCGGGGGAAATAAGCGTCTTCAGCTGACGGCCTTTGAATCATCGAAGATTGCTACTTACAGTATTTTGGACAACAGTAGAAGTTTTTTGCTGCTGACTTAAATGTGTGTTTGTTTGTTTTTTTTTCTTTTCTATATTTTGTGAATCATCTTTAGCTTTGAATTTAAGAGGAACCAGTACTTAATAATGGCATTTGAAACAATTATATATGCAATAATTCTTCACTGGTCTCAACTTTGACTGTATCTCAGCGATATGTGTCCCAGAGTTGTTGTTTTTTTTTTTGTTGTTGTTGTTTTTTTTTGCTGTATGGATTTTTTAAATTTGCAACAAAAACTATCTTTTATCAGGTGACATTAATTTTGTGTGATATTGTCAACAAATCTTTCTCAGACGGACTCATTTCTTGGTGCTTCAGTACTTTTTTTTTTTTTGCAAATCTTTATCATGAACAGTGGCGGTTATTGAATGCATGGCGCCCAGGGCAAGGTCCCCCCCTCTGCCACCTCAGACCAGTCAAAATCAAGAACATTAAACTTCCTTTCCTGGATAAAATACAGTCTTGCACAAAGCATGCAGAATACTCCTACTTTCAGCAACAAGCAGGAGGGGAGAAATCTTCATTGACAGTAAATATATAAAAACAATAAACTTATGTAATCCTCAACAGAAAAGAGGTGCTTATCCCACCCCTTTCTAATGTCTCCCTGGGAAACTACCAATATGACTCATTTAAAAAAATACGCCACTGATCCGCTGTCTTTTAAAACACACATCTGCAGACTTTTCAACAACCTGTTTAAGTCGAGCTTGTTCTGCCTTGTACTTATAGATCATGAAATATGCTGATATGTTTGGAAACATATTGGAAATATAATCCGAATGTGGACAGAACACACAAATATACATTAGTGGAGTTTTGTGTACATTGATATGTGTTATTTGATGTTTTGCCTTCATTTTACGTTATACTACACGCAGTATTCTAACACTTAAAAATATTTCAGTCTCAGTGTTACTACAGTCTCAAGGAGAGTTCCCTGAATTAGTTCAGGTTTATTTGGAAGTGGAAATGTTTGTGTGGATTTAAAAGTTGTACTCACTCTTATTAAAATGTATTTTTTTGTGTACGTGTGATGGAAAAAAATTGGGCTGTGGCAAATTGTCAAGGGTGCAAATGATTAAGTTTCATTTATAGAACCAATTCTAGAACACCTGAACTGTATTTCAAATTAATTGGATTTTTTTATTAAGGACATTCACATTTTTACAACCAGGGTGTTGAAGTGTTTTGTTACAATTTTGCCCCTAACAGATTTGAAAAAAATACAAAATAAAAAAAATGAGACGGTACACAGTATTAAACATGAGCATTTGTGCAGTTGTATTAATCTGAGATATTTGAAATGTGTGTTGAGTGGAACTTTAAAAGTGTTAATGCAGATAAGCAATAGGATCTGTAGTGCTTGAATACTACAACAATGAGCAACAATTACTCATTCAAGAGTTTCTTGAAGTGTTTTTATCATGTCAGTCTGTTCAGATTTTTTGACTGGAAGCATCAGGTTTATTCATCTTAATCTGAACAAAATTAGATCTGAAAAACTATTCAGGAAAGAGAAGTCCTCCAGTTTTTCTTTATTCAAGTACTCAAACTTCAGCCCATTTAAAAAAAAAACCCATTATTTTATGTTATGCCAGAATAAGCTGATGGTTATCTGCTTTATGTTTATTGCTTTCACAGATTCTTTCAGCGCTATTTTCTTGATATAATGACGGTGATTTGCGATTAAAGTTTTATATTTTATCCAATCTTACCCTACAGTGTTGTGAGCATTGTTGCTCGGTTGTGCATTTGATTGTAAAGGATTTCGGCTGTTTTTTGTAATTACTTGTCCAATTAAATGAAAAAAAAGCAACCTATGGTCAGTCCAACATGTAGACAGAAATAAACTCAAGTTTTACGATTGTTTTGTCATTTATTCAGAAACATACCAACAAGAAACACTTTACATATTTAATAATCAAATAAATGATGCAAAATCAAAGAAATCTTTATGAAACTGGATTTTTTTTTTAATGCATGCATCAAGGTACCTGTACAGTCAGTGTATCTGTTGAAGAAGGCATCAAATCAAAACCAAGCAAAAGAATTTATAACTCTTCAATCTTTCATATATATATATATTGGCACAGAACCACATAATACTGGGTAGCTTATTGATTTATGTGATAGACCTTTACATTTAGCACTTATTTGTGAAATAGAGTGAAAATTACACATGGTTTTCTTTTTTACAGATGAAAATCTGAAAGATTTGGTGTGTATTTGCATTCAGCACCAATTTACTCTACGTAAATAAAACCAGTGTACACTTCGAAAAGGTTTTCTTCCGAAATGATGCTGCATTATCATTACTATTTTGAACAAAAGCCTCCCCAGAGTGATGCTGCCGTCAATAAGTCTCCCAATGATGTTTAGGGTGAGTTGTAGTGTTAGCTTTCCACCACATATTTAGGTTTTTATTACAGTGTCCCCTGTCGCTTGGGACAAATATCAAATTGGACTTCTTTCTAACAATTGATTCCTTCCTGCTTTAAACAGGGAACATATAAGGACCTCTCAACATTTATTTCTATTTAAAATGCCTTCAGATGACACTGGATTGAATGAAATTATCTTTTAATCCCCTGAGAAATCCCAGAGATTCTGAGATATAAAGGCTGCAGGACAAGAACTAAGGTTGGTGAATGTAATATGATACTATTGTTTATTTATAGAAACAGCACCCAATATGGTTCTGTTTTTGTAAGCTTGAAAGAAAGGAAATAGTAAATTAAATAAGATAGCATAAGATTGTGACAGACTGTGAATGAACATGAAAGGTAATGTGACAACTGAGGTGACTGAAAGTGCTGCGATACTATAAAAGCTGTAAGAGCAAGAGGAGTCAAGTATAGAGCAAAAAAAAAAAATTATTCTATGCTGTTTTTGTTCAGTTATTAGTAACCTGTAATACTGCAGAATGTTTCAGATTTTTAGATTTTCTAAAAATAAAATAAAATAACACTTAATAATAATGCCCCTAACTGAGCTGTTTTAAGCCAACAAAGGCATTTCAAACTGATTTACATCATAAAAACATAATACACTAACCAATGACGAAACAATCAATAAACATTACATTTATCAAAGTCATCAAGCAAATATACATAAAATACATTGATTAATGTTTCAGTTATTATGAATAAAAGGCAACTCTAAGCAAGTGGGGATTTAGCCTTGATTTATAGGAACTCGGTGTTTCAGCTTCTTTGCAGTTTTGTGGAAGTTTTGTGTTTAAAAACTGAATACTACGGAAGAGAATTAGGACCACTGGAAAAAAATAAAACAGTTGTGACTTTAATCTCAGAAGTCAGACTTTTTTCTCAGAATTCTGAGATTAAAGTCAGAATTCTTTTTCTTTTTTCGGTGGCCTTAATCCTCTTCCGTAGAATACTGCTTCTCCGCGTTTGAAATAAAAAAAAAACTGTGTTCAAAACGAGCAAAGACAACATATCCCAGAGTCCTTTGCGGACTGCTCACCCCCTGATAGCGTTTGCATCCGGGTGCGTCCTTCCTTTTCCTCCGTGCCTAGATGCGATGAGGACTTAGGTTTGCCCGAACCTGTCAAGAATCCGAATCCATCCTTGTGATAGGCACCATCAAACCTCGCCAAAATGACCGAGCAGATGACAGTGAGGGGGACCCTGAAGGGCCACAGTGGATGGGTCACCCAGATCGCCACTACGCCCCAGTACCCCGACATGATTCTGTCGGCGTCCCGAGGTGAGGCTTCCCCCGCCGGCTCCGCCAACATGGCTGCAGCTAGCATTGTGCGGTTAGCAACACATTTAACTAATGCTTGATAAAACAGTATGAAGACGGAGTGAATTACATGTGACAAGTGAACTGTAAAAAAATAGCACTGCAAAGATTTAATCTGTGTTAAACACTCAGTATTTTTCAAATGAAGCGGAGATAAGGTTCTATGTTGGTTAGCATATGCTATGTGGCGTCATATATTGAACAACTTAAATGACCTTTTCAGTACTTTTAATATCACTTCAACAGACTGAAGATGCCTACATGCATATAAACTCACCACATTTGTTGAATAGATATTTGTATCTTACAGTATTCTTTTCACCGGCCCCATAAGAGCCACTAAACCATGCTAGCTCAACAAATGTGTTCAGGTATTGAGAGATCACCCATGAGTGAAGAATCCCGTGTGTTTATTTTGTTTCCCAGACAAGTCCATCATCATGTGGAAACTGACCCGTGATGAGACCAACTATGGCATCCCCCAGCGCTCCCTGAGAGGTCACTCTCACTTCGTGAGTGATGTTGTCATCTCCTCAGATGGCCAGTTTGCTCTCTCAGGAGCCTGGGACGGGACCCTGCGCCTGTGGGACCTTACCACGTAAGTTCTCCTCCACCTACACCCAAGGGGCCCAAATCCAGCCTTGTGGGTGAAACCCGCAGTAGTCTGTGTCCTGCATGATTTCACACGTTCCTCCAGTTCAACGTGCCTGAATCAAGTGACTGGTTTACTAGCAGGTCTCTGCAGAAGTTGTTAACACAAGGACCCTGGCTTATGAGGACTGTACTTTAACATGTTTGACCTAGATCTTTGACTATTTCTTTTTAAACATGGGAGACTATGGATTTCCTGTAACTGATGCATTAATTTAACTCAACATAACAGGACAAATGCTGTGTGATTAATGAATATTGTCCTTGTATTTTCTAAGAAAACAGAAATATGTGAATCAGCGATAGAGAGGTTTTGTATTCCTCTATTAGAACTCACTAAGCATAGGAAACTAGAATTGAAAAGAGTTAAAGGCCTTTGTCCTTATCCTAGCCTAGTGCGAGTTTTGAAGTACAGCGTTTGTGAAGCAGATGAAACTTAAAAATATGGTGAATTACAGAAAATGTTTCAGTGCATCTGCATTTGTCGTCAAATAAGGTTGCAGTGATCTAAAAAATGTCTGGCCTTCAACTTTCTAATCTTTTTTTGTTTTGTTTTCTAAGATTTGTAAGTTATACTAGATTGACTATATGTAATGAATGCTTATTGTTTATCATTTGAATTAGTTTATAGGTGGTGGAAAAAATAAGAAATTGTTCGCAAGGGAAATGCTCGATTTTCTAGTGTAGCCTTTTAAAATAAAACTATTTTGGGATTTTAGAGACAAGTGATTTTTTTTTTTTTTTTTGGTTACAATTTGTTGGATGTCTTGAATTGTATAACCGTTTATCATGATCTGCTGTGCTCTTCTCTCCAGCGGCGCCACCACCCGCCAGTTTGTTGGACACAACAAGGATGTTTTGAGCGTGGCGTTCTCCGCTGATAACCGCCAGATTGTGTCTGGATCTCGGGACAAGACCATCAAGCTGTGGAACACGCTTGGAGTTTGCAAGTACACCATTCAGGTGTGCGACTAGCTGATGTTACGGGTAGCAAGAAGCCTTAGAATTTGCGAGAATTGACGTTTCACCAAACATATTCTCAACTTGGAACAGTCAGCAGAAACCTCAGTTGTGCTGTTCAACAAGAAACTCAAGTAGACCTTTTTTCTTTTATTTTAAATGTTAGATGTGTGCTGAGGATTTCTTTTTATTTTGCAGGATGAAGGCCACACTGAGTGGGTGTCTTGTGTTCGCTTCTCCCCCAATAGCAGCAACCCCATTATCGTCTCCTGCGGCTGGGACAAGATGGTCAAGGTGGGTGGATTTATCTGAAGATTCTCTTCTGCTTAAGGCACATTTGCTCAATGATTTAAAACAGTTTGCATGTATTATCCTACATACTCTCTGAGGAGATCGTTAAGTTAATGAGAGCTGAAAACTCAGCTACTTCAGATGTTTTTGTCATTGTGAACGAGCTGACCAATGTCCTGACCCCGTTAGGTGTGGAACCTGGCCAACTGCAAGCTGAAGACCAACCACATCGGCCACACCGGCTACCTGAACACGGTGACCGTCTCTCCCGATGGCTCCCTGTGTGCATCTGGTGGAAAGGTAACCTGCCTTTACTTGTAGATCATCAGATGGTTTACTGTGTTCATTCTGATCTGAACATCAAGCTAAGCTTTCAAGTTTGCTGTGATGGAAAACTACACATGCATCTGTTAAATAGTGATGATACCAGAGGCTGTTTCTGAGCGACGGTGAAACCTGTGGATGTTGTTACTGATGAAGGTCATGTGGAGTTGGTGGGAATCGGTCTTTGAAGTGTTGTTTCTGTGCTCAGGATGGTCAGGCCATGCTGTGGGACCTGAATGAGGGCAAACACCTCTACACTCTGGATAGCGGTGACATCATCAACGCCCTCTGCTTCAGCCCCAACCGTTATTGGCTCTGCGCCGCCACTGGCCCCAGCATCAAGATCTGGGTGAGTCCTCATGATTAACATCTCCCGATTAGGATAGGCGGTGATGAAACTTCAACATGCTAGCTGCATTTAATGATGATATCAGAGGCTGTTTCTGAGCTTTGATCTAAGAGTTTTATTCTATGGGAGGATGTAGTGCATTCCCACTGATCCAAATCTTCTCTCTCGTGGTTCTTGTTCTCTTTCAGGATCTGGAAGGCAAGATCATTGTGGATGAGCTGAGACAGGAAGTGATCAGCACAAACAGCAAGGCTGAGCCCCCACAGTGTACTTCCTTGGCTTGGTCTGCTGATGGACAGGTATGTGATTCTTAGCTCTTCAGGCACTTTACAAGCAGATTTACTGTAAGTTTGTTGTAGTCTTGTGGCCCCGGTGATTATACCCATTCACTTTTCATTCTGATGTTCACTGCTGACAGTCCTGCAAATATGAGGGGAGCTAGGGAAAACAAAACACTGTTATCCAACAAGTTGTTTTTATAGCTTGTGTTAACTTCTCACCCTTTTATTTCCCCACAGACCCTGTTTGCTGGCTACACTGACAACCTGATCAGAGTGTGGCAGGTCACTATTGGAACACGATAAGAACCCTTTTCAGAAGCAAATTTGAATAAAAAGACTGTTTAAGAAAATATGTGCTGGTCTCAACTTTTTGTTTGTAAATGTACATTTTAGTATGGAAATAAAGCTGCACAAATTGGAAAATACATTATTGTACTACATGGCCTGACCATGGAAACTGGTTAGCATTAAATTAATATTAAAAACAATCCATCCAGTTTGTCAATAAAGATTGGCTGGTGATATCTTAATGTATAGCACATAAAAGACCTCCTCCCACAAGTGGTGGCCCTTTGCCCCCTTTGTCGTACTTGTTCTCAAACCCTGACATTGAGGTAAATGAGAAGCAAATTGGCTGCAGTGTAGAATAAATAAAAGAACCAAACCAAGTGGATCTGTAATTTATGTTCTAAATCAGGATGCTATCAATAAGAAAGTATTTTGAATTTTTGTATGTTCAGACCTTATTGGAGCGTATATGTGTATCAAAATGTAATATAAATTTCCTGTGACGCTAAATAGCTAGTAATGTGTAAAGTTTGTTAAAAAGACCTGTCAACTTTACAATTTTTGTTTCACATTTCAAGGATTGTTCTTTTTTTTTAAATTATTGAACAGCAGCTTGAGAGTGCCAATAACATTTTGTTTCTCCTTTTTCAAGACAAATTTAAATCACCTGCCCACCAAACATTATAAATCTTTGGTGGGAGATTTAAAACTATATGACGCTACTAACTGTTTTTACTTTATTGTAGAATATTTCAACTTCTACATTTACTTGCAAGATAAGAAAAACGTCTTTCAAAAAAGGAATGGGTTGTCCTACGTGGTGTACCGTAGTTGTCTGGTATCATAGCAACCCACATTGCCCAGAAAGTAATCAAACAACCGAATAAATTCGGCTGCTGTTTCTTTTTGCTATGTCTGCTTCAGCAGTTATATAGCTACAAATCGTAGTTCGTGTGGAATTATTTACAGACTTGGTGTTCAGTGCGTATTTTCTGTTTGAAAAGCAGCAGAGGTTGAAAGTTCGCGTCAATTCGCGGAGGAAAATGGACGATGTTTCACAACGTATTTACGTTGAAAGAACCCTGGCTATCATCAAACCTGATGCAGTTGATTATGCCGAGGAGATCGAGAAAGGCATCCTGAAGGAAGGTTTTTTGATCCTTCAGGTTAGTAGAAATATAAAAGATTTAGAATGTTTGTGGGTAGGAGTTAAATCACAGATTAAAAGAGAATCATCTATTTGTTTTAGTGTTTCTCTAGATTGTGTCCTTATACCCTTTGTCCACTAGAGGGCGATGGTGACCAATATTTTTTAGCTAGTTCAGCGGACGGCCACTAGGGGTTGTAAAAGACACGGTGCTTCATTTTTCCTAGAAATTATTCAGAGATGATCAGTTATGTTAAATGTAAATGTATAAGGAAAGAATAGATTTAGTAATCCCTGTGTGTGTTCTGAGGCAGTATTTACATAAGATTTCTATCAACCATTTAAAACTGATGGTCCAAACTTCAGTTCTTTTTAATGTAATTCAGCTAAAACACATTGCGTTGTATTTCAAAGTGGGCTTTGTATGTTTTTTAGTTGTTTTTTTTTTTTTTTTTGCATTTTCAATAAATGGGGGTCTCATTTTTAGTATTATTGTACTCTTTTTAATCCGTTTTTAAGATATCTGTATCATGATAAATACAGGAGCATTGACATGTGAAAAGAAATATTTCAAAATGCAATATTACTATAGTGTTACATATTTTAATTATTATTAATATATCAAGTTGCACTTAAGATTTTTCCTAGTTGTTTTCAATTAATTATATTTAAAAAATCAGGTATTTATTTTTATTAGTTGTGACCTAAAATGTAACCTCCAACATGTTTATTACTTTCTTTAGTCTTTCTCCAAGCTTAATATTTATATAAAACCAATGAAGAGAAATGTGGAGCTTGGAAATATGTGGTTAATTACATTTTAAAGAAATTGTACATGTTCACTGATAAAATTACTTTCAGATAAGAAAACCCGCTTACACTTTGCAAGTGACTGTAAGCTGTTCTATTTGAAAGTTTTTTTCCCCTTCAATATAATAAAAGAAGAAACATTTAAGATGTGAACTGAAAGCCAAACAGAAAACATTAAATCAGTCAAAATTGTGTAGGAAAAAAAATACTTTGGAATTCAGTTCTGAATATCTAATAAATTTAAGAAATAGCAAAAAAAAAAAAAAAAAAAAAAAAAACCAAAAACATCTCATCTGTCTAAATCATCTGTCTAAATGGACATTTAATCGATCTGCATCAGTTTCATAAAGTTGAGAACAAACTGTAACCATGTGTCTTGCTGAATTGTCTGGAAATGAATTTTCCCTTTTGATAGAAGCGCAGGCTGCTGCTGAGTCCTGAGCAATGCAGTGAGTTTTACGTACACCAGTATGGAAAGCTCTTCTTTTCCAGCCTGACGGCCTTCATGAGCTCCGGCCCCATTGTTGTCATGACGCTGGCTCGGCACAACGCCATCGCTCACTGGAAGACCATGATAGGCCCTGACAGCATTATTATAGCCAAAGAATCATATCCAGAGAGGTCAGTCTCAAATAATCCTGATGTAAATAAATAAATTATTTAAATTCTTTAGAAAAACAGTGTTGTTTGAGGTTAATTTATTATACTTTAATTTTTCTGAATGATTTAGATATTACATAGGCAATGGAAATACTTATATTTGTCCAGCAGTGTGGTACTCAATTGTTGTCTGAAAGCTGTGAAGATCAGTTGACTTTCCTTTAGCCTAATGCTGTTTTCTTTCGACTCCATGTGCTGCTGGTGTTTCAAAGTCTTACTGTCTCTTTCTCTCCAGCCTTCGAGCAAAATACGCAACTTCTGACCTAAAGAATGGTCTGCATGGCAGCGACACGTTTTTAGCAGCAGTGAGGGAGATTAGATTTATGTTTCCCAACAGTATGTAATTTGCTCTGTCAAAATTACTGTTGCTCGTAAACATATAAAGTGCTGATCTCCTTGTGATTTCTCTCTGCAGCTGTAATTGAACCCTTTCAGTCTAAAGAACAAACTGAAGAGTACTTGAGCATGAATGTGATCCCCGTTCTCCTGCGTGGACTTACTGAGCTCTGTAAGCAAAAGCCTCTCCACCCCTGCGTAAGTCCTGATGCTCAGTATTTACACAGTATATTGTATTGTAAGTACAACGTTGTGAGCTTGTGCACCTTTTCTCTTCTCATTAGATGTGGCTTGCTGACTGGCTACTGAATAATGATCCAAGCCAACCTAAAATAAATGACGGAGACATTCTGGAAGATAAGAAGTGACAGACAGGGAGCATGAGTGCTATTTTTCTTTTCGTTTGTTTTTGGCAAACTCATGTGTTCAGTGTCATATATGGAAATATATGGATACTTGGTAGCAGTAAAGAGCTTTGTTGATTTTTTTCTTGTAAATCAAATAATTCTTCATGCATGTTGATATTAGTGATTAAGCAGTGTGTTTAAACTCCACATCTAAAACAATATTGTAAAGCTTATTTTGGCATAACATAATAGATAAAACACTGTAACATATTTTCAACTGACATGGTTTTGCAATAACTCTTTTTATAATCCTTTGCAGAGCCTTAAAATTCCAATAAATTTAATTGACTTATCTCACTAAACCTAAAAAGGATTTTAATCAAAACTCTATGGTTCAAACTAATTAATATGTTTTGTCAAAATCAGCACTGATCCAGACATGGCTGTTCGTATCAGAGAAGGAACGGCCAGTCCAAATAGTCTTTTTTTTTTTTTTTTTTTGCTGAAATGCCTTAGGATGACATGTGTAGTGAATTGAGGTTATATAAATAAACTATGTTGTATTAGAAGAAAAACATGTGGTACAATTATGCCACTTAATGTTAGTATAGTCTAGTCAAATCCCTTATCTAAATCTCATTGAAAATCAGAAGACAGACTTAAAAAATTGGTCAATATATGCTCTCCATCCAATCGACAAAGCTTTGTCTATTATACAAAAAATGGTTAAATCTTCAGTCCACTTGACAATGCTTTGAAAATAAATTATAATTTTTCTGCTGCTTGAAAAGTTTGCACTGCTTTGTCTTGTTCTGTCACATAAAATCTCAGTCAAATTAAGTGATGTTTCTGTCTGTTATGCCATTTGAGAAAATGTAAATAAAATAAACAAATAAATAAAATAATGTAACGTTCAAGGGGTGTGAATACTATAACAATAAATTATATCCTCTCATAATCAAATCAGCTTTCATTAGAAAGTTTTTTTAAAGGAGAAGAGGCAGTCATTTTCAATCCATATATGCATATCATCAGCAGCAGCTTTATTAAAGACACAAATAGACCCATAGAATATTGTATTTACTGTTTATTCACTTGATTCGTCTTGATTTGTTTTATCTTTACTCTTACAGTGCGGTCGATATAATGTCAACACAGTTTGTGCCTTTTGTCAAATGAAATTGACTATGTTGATGTATTTTGTAAGTTTTCAAGTAAAAAAAACACAATAGCGATAGCTAATTCACTTCTTCTCCGGGGAACTAATTTCCAGTAGTTCAAAAAGGTTCATTGAGTTCCTTCCTGTGTTGTAAGAGGGCGTTAACGACTCTGTGAAAGAAGAAAAAAGCACCGTTTGTGATTGGTCAGCGCTGGGAGTGACAGTCAAATGTAACCAATCAGATGGCTCCTTTGCATAAATGCATTTTTCCCCCTTTGCCGCTTCTGAAAAACCAACCACGAGTTGTCGTCGTGTGGGAGAATCCATCTTGAAGAGAGCTTCTCGGCCGTACGACCAGTAAGTACACCTTCGTTTCTCTCCTAACATGCTTGTATTTGATATTGACAGATACCGCATAGTCTGTTGTGTCTTTATTTCGAACTGTTCAATGTTTTAGAGCGCAATGGAATAAATGCTGCATCGCAATAACGGCCTACATTTCGCGCAGCACGGCCTCGGACTTACGTAATTGCGAATTTCAATTTAGACTTTATCAGTTTGTTTCAGGAGGTTTTCTAATCTTTTCTACCAGATGGGCAGCGCTGCAGATGGTAGGCGGTTGCTCTTTAATGTAACGAAAAGAGCCATTAAAATGTCAGTCGGCCAGTCTTCCTGTGTGAATGCGTGAAGCGCAGTGTCGCCGGTCAAAATGGTGGGAAAAGCGTAAATTGGCATCTCGTAAATGGCGAAGCGCACAAGGGCTGACTGTTTGTGAAAGGATCGCTTGTGAAAGCAACTCATCGCGTGCCGTCTCTGTGTCTTCTAGGCATAGAAGTTCAAAATGTCTGAGGCAGAGCAGCAGTACATGGAGACGTCGGAAAACGGCCACGAAGCGGAGGACGATTTTAACGGAGGAGAAAACGACGGCGGCGCCGAGAATGACTGCGGACAAGGTGCGGAGACCGATCCGGACGGGAGCTCGCAGGACGGCGGCCAGATCGACGCCAGCAAGGGCGAAGAAGACGCTGGGTGAGTTTAGATAGATATTTTAGGGGGGCGGGGGGGTTCCAGCTTAAAAGGTAGCCATAATAAGCACTGTTGCTTTACTACTACGCCTCTTTGTTCAGCCGGCCTTTTGTTGGCGCCATGTGCCGAGTGGAGGGAGGGGGATGGGCGTTACAGCAGACATTAAACCATTCAATACTAGCTGATGAAAGATTACAGCTACATGTCTGATATTCTGCCAAAATCCAAACTTTTAATTTATTGAAACGTAATCGTAAACGTCCTCTAAAGCTTCATCTAAGTATGCCCCCTCCCCCATGTGTTACTGGATCAACAGATGTGCTGGAACATGGTGTACATAATGTATATTTTTCACCGCCCCCTCTTCCTAGTACAATTCCTGCCATCACAGTGAGGGAGCACGGTGTAAATTATTAAACAAAAAGGGTCAAAGACGTGAGAACGGTTTATCAAGGAAGTTTTTATTTCAGAGAAAGATAAGTAAATAAAACAGAATCTGTTTTTGTGTGAAACAATTAGAGAAGTTTCGCTTCCCCCTATTAAATCTTCTGTTAACTGTTACTAATCAAGTTTAATTCTGTTAGCCACACCCAGGCCTCCTTAATGCCAGGATGGTGGAATTAGGAAATTACTTAAATTAACATACTAAATCTGAGCATCACTAACTTAAAACACAGAACCCAAAGCAATGTCCAAAGGACTGAAAGCTTCACTTGCCTCGCAACACAAGAGATAAATGGCATCCACAAGTTCTTATTAACCAAAAGACATATTTATGATCCCTCAATTTTGCTGGAGTGATGCTTTGTGGGCTGACTAAACTAAAGAGAAACTGAAAGCTTGTGTGCCACATCTGTTGTAGACATTAGCACATAGCATTTCAGGAATGGATCTTCCTGCCAAATATGGTGGTGGTCATGTGATGGCCTGGAGCTACTTTGGTGCTTCTTAACTGGAAGGAATTGTCATGATTTATGAAGAAATGAATTATGTCTTAATAAAACACTTGGTTAGAAAACCAGCCATTGGTTTGGTTCAATACTTTAGTTATTACCTTATTATTACCTAAGCCAATTACCTTAAGCAGACCAGCAAGCCTTCCCCTGAAAGGCTCAAATAAAAATAAAGGGGCTAAGGTGTCCTAATCAAAGTATGGATTTAAATATACAAATTAGATGTCAAATTCCTATCATAATAAAATCAAGTTAGATAACAGTTATTTATAAAACTTAAAATTGACTAGGTTAACATCCAGCCTGAAAATGCGCAAATAAACATTGAAGTGAAAAATTATTTATACTTTTTAAATAAGTATTAATAAATTATGTACACTTATATAAATATTTATACTTCTGTTTACACTGGTTTCAGTGTAATGTCAACCATGCAGAGTAGAATGAATGGGGAAGAAATGTTCATTTCCTGGCAAATTTGATGGTCTTTTGTGGAAAGGTAAAGTGACCGAAAGCTTATGCATATCTGTAATGTGGTCTGCCTAAATGTCTGACAAATTTGACCTTTTATTTATTTTGTGGAAATGTGGTCTACGTTTAAGCCAAATCCTCTATTCACTGTAATTTCACACTGTGTATTTGGCTAACTATGTTTGTATTTTTATTTTGTTTTCAGCAAAATGTTTGTTGGCGGGCTAAGCTGGGACACAAGCAAAAAGGATCTGAAGGATTACTTCTCAAAGTTTGGAGAGGTGACAGACTGCACTATTAAGATGGACCAGCAGACGGGCCGGTCAAGGGGATTTGGCTTCATTCTCTTTAAGGACTCGGCGAGTGTAGACAAGGTAAGGAAGGACACAAGATGAGTTCCATTAGAATTAATGTAAGACTTTTTAGGATCACTGATTTAAATTTAACACCTACTTCAATTATAAAAACACTTCAACTTACATTTGTGTTTTTAATCTGACATGACTCCATTGCTTCTACATTAGTGTTGTTTAACTTAAACAACTTCAAACAACAAGAGGGGAAACTACATAATAAATTTTGATAACTAGCTGCTGAAATGTACTAAGTAAATAAAGCTGTTGGTGGCAGACAGTATAACAAACACCTGTTGATTTATATTGCCTTAAAAATACTTAAATAAGCCATTTCCAGAAACAGGTTATTTGTTAGGGGGAGGGGGGAATATTATAAACCCAAAATACAAGCAATGTTCTTTTTGGAAGTGTTTGTATGATTGCCATGTGGCAATTAACATCAAATGTTTCTTTTGTAGGTTCTTGAGCAGAAGGAGCACAGGTTAGATGGCAGACAGATTGACCCCAAGAGAGCCATGGCCATGAAGAAGGAGCCAGTAAAGAAAATCTTTGTTGGAGGCCTTAACCCAGACACCGCCAAGGAAGTCATCGAAGAATACTTCGGGACCTTTGGAGAGGTACAACGAGCATTCTGTTGACTTCAGATGGTTGAGAATGTAAGCAAGCATGAAATTGCTGGTTGCTTCAAAAAGTGTTTTTTGTTTTTTTGTAGATTGAGACAATTGAACTCCCACAAGATCCAAAGACTGAGAAGAGGAGAGGATTTGTATTTATTACGTATAAAGAGGAGCCTTCTGTCAAGAAAGTTATGGAGAAGAAGTACCATACCGTTGGTGGGAGCAAGGTAAAACCCCATGACAGATTACTGGTGATTGGTGTCAGGTGGCTACATTTTTAAAAAAAAATGTCCTTCCTCTCAAAAACATGTGCTATTGTTTTTACAGTGTGAAATAAAAATTGCCCAACCCAAAGAGGTCTACATGCAGCAGCAGTACGGTGCCCGGGGATACGGAGGCCGTGGCAGGGGACGTGGAGGTGAGGCATTTCATCGCATATGGCGAAACCTCGTTCTCTTTACAGCTACATCTGCTCTGAAACTGAGTTGTGACAAAGGCCTCACCTATTGTTTCTAGGCCAGGGCCAGAACTGGAATCAAGGATACAACAACTACTGGAACCAGGGATACAACCAGGGCTATGGTTATGGACAGCAGGGCTATGGATACGGTGGCTATGGCAACTATGACTACTCTGCTGGTTATTACGGCTATGGGGGTGGCTACGATTACAGTAAGCGATAAGTGCCCCCAGGGAAAGACACTGAATGAGAGAAACTTTATTTTCTTGGTCCTCCTTGTTGTACAGAAGAACTCAGTCCCTTTTTCTCTTGTCCTCCAGACCAGGGCAATACAAGCTATGGGAAAACTCCAAGACGTGGAGGCCACCAGAGTAGCTACAAGCCATACTGATCACACGTAGTGCAGGTATGCATTCTTGCATCATCCGTGGTAGTATGAGATCGTAGCTATAACCATTAGTGCCTTTTGGCCCCACAAAGAGCTCCATCTACACTAAATCCATTCAACCATTGTGGTGGGGTTATAGTAGGGCGTGATGAGGGGTCTGGGATCATTAAAGATGGATTCATTCCACCTGTCTGCCATCTTGAGATGCATCTCTACAAAGCCTACTTGATCAGTAAGGATTTGTGGTGGTCCAGAAAAGAAATGAGGACTGATCTGATCAGCTAGCAGCCGTGTCCCCCGCCCGCCCCCTTCCCGTCCCAAAATGTTTGTCATTCACTTTATTTGTCGAACTCATTCATGCACCTGTCTGTCTCTGTGTAACTGCATGCCACGCTCGGTTAATTCTCAGTAACGTAAAGCACCGTGTTTTTCCTCCTAAGGTCTAAAGTAAATAAGAAAAAGAGATCCATGGTCTGACCACAACGAACATGGGCTCTGGCTTTTCCTTTGGAGTTGGCAGAAATTTGGACTCATGCTCCATTTGTACAGATCAAGTGAGGAACTGGGGAAGCAAATGTCACTTTTCCACTTTTTTTTTTTTTTTTTATTTTGATTTTGATTTTATATTGTTTTATGTCCATTTACATTTCCAGTGATGGAAGTGTTATTTTTACTGTACTTTTTGGTACCCTTTTTGAATCTAATGTATTGTATGGTTGTATTTTTACATGTCGACTGGAATTACAGACGAGCAGGAGCAAAGGGCTTTGAAAAGCTCTCAAATAAAACAATATTGCTTTTTTGTTCTGTGTGTTTCTAGATTTTTAGTTATGTTCTCCCATGCTGAGTGTTGGAAATGAGTTGCATGGCTTCAGATGTGGGGGTGAGGTGATTTAAAAAGGGATTTACACTAATCAAAGGGTTCTTTAAAAGATGCCAAGTGAGTGCTACGGGGGCTTGTAGAAAACAACAACCAGCATTTATTTCATTTTTGTTTTATTTCTTTGTTTTTCTTTGTTTTTGTTTTGCTTTTAAGAAAGTTTCTCCCCACCATGTCTGCAATTTTTAAGTGGCTTTATTAGTGTTATTCAACTTGAACGCAAGCCTGTTATAATGTAAGAGGGTAACCCCTCTGTCACTGGATACTCATTCCTCTAGTGTCTTGGGCAAATTGATAGAAATAAAAATTTGGTTTATATTACACATGGATCTTTTGGTTATTTTTTTGTAAAGTTAATGTTAAATGTCCTGTTTAATGTACTGATAATGGTAAATTGGCTTGCATGTTTTGCTTCGAGTAATGACATCTCCTTGGATTCCTGTTTGGGGAGATGTGGCAGAGGGCTTCTCTACCTGTTAATACCCAACCGCACTTAATGTGAACCTGGAACACTTGAGCTTTTGTAACAATGTATCCATCGGTTAAAGATGGTCTGGTAAGTGCTTAACTGGGCCTACTGTGTATTGATATGTTTTGGATACCTATGATGAAGCTGCATTATTTAAATTATGGCTGCTGTGGGCAAAAGAACAGGCAATGTGATTAAGAATTTAAACTTTTATTTCCATGATTTAGAGTTGACATTTTTATTTTAATTTAGAGAAAGGTTACATGATACGGTAATATCAGAGGAAAGACTGATCACATGCTCTGCAAAAATCAATAACATGAATTTGATGCTGAACACCTAAAACAATATTTTACTATGGAAATGTAGCTTCAATAGAACTCAACGCCCAAATCCTTTACAATGCATTTCCATTGGGCTTTGACCCACATTTTATACTTGATGTACCAGAAAAGTCTTGAAGTCCCACAGCAGTCAGTGTTTGGAGGGAAATGCCACCTCTGAAATGACCTGCAAGCCTGTCAGATCTACAGCAGCCTGAAGTGTGGATAATCTCTACCTCTGAACAACTTCATGAATGTGACATCTTGACAATGTTGAATGCAATTAAAGGTTTTCTACAGGTTTGGCAAACTTTAGATGTCTTCATTTTCCAGTTTGAGATTCTTGGCCTCCATGTCTGTGAAGAGGAAAACCAATATAAATCAGTTATTATAACAGATCAATTTATTCTGAAGGCTTTCTATTCCCCTGTGTTAACATAAGGGGGGAACAGGTGTATCTTTACTAGATATCAGTGAAAGTTCGTTAAAATGGTGAAACCTTAGAAAATCCAGCAATACAGTTCAACTTCAGTTAATTTCAATGATAGGACACGGGGTGATACCCTTCAGGTTACACTGCATTGATTCAGTAATTCATGCAAAAAGATCTATTCTACATACAAACTTAATATAAACCGATTTTCTGATCAACTGGATTTGAATTTTATTAGCTGCAAGTCACAATCATCAAAATTGACATTTGAAATTAGTCATTGTGTAATTAGTTGAACTTTTAAAATGAATCCCTGCAATGGCTTGATGAACCTGTATAAAGATCAGTGTCGGACTGATTTTATTAGTGCAATGCATCTTTTATGTTGTGCAAAATAACATGGTTGATATCGAAAGTGCTCCTATTTTAGCTGCATACATACTGTAATGTATGCAGTTAGCCGACCTTCAGGAAATGAGCTGTTGGTTTTCATAACAAGTTTACTGCTAATGTAAAAGTGGAGCTTGTGCTACAAACCAGTGAGGATGCGGTTGATGCACCGAACAACCAGCTCTGCGTCTTCCATACTGAAGCACATGGGAGGCTTAAACTTCAGGACATTTTCCCAGGGGCCATCTGTGCTAACACAAATTCGATCCTCTTCCTTTAACCTGGTATAAATAGGTCATCAAATGACTCAGATGAAGGTTAAAATACAACGGCACAGTCAGCTCTTTGTTGGTATTCCTTTTATACTTAGAAGGATTCAGAAAAATCAATTAGTAATTCCTACTTTTCGATGTGTTAAATCAGTGTCGCACAGTTCAACTTCTGATACTAACTTTGTTGCCTCTGTTTAAAAAAAAACAAAACTGTAAATCCATTACTGATGTAAATGACTAATAATTTGCCTAGTCATTAAGCACAATAATTAGCAAACTCAATTTAGTTCAACAACTTTCATGTGAAACATGTTTTAAGTAGGGAGCCATGGAAGACAGCGTCATCCCATACCTCTTTACCACCCACGCTGCAGTTTTAGTGGCAGGAGTTTTAGTTTGTCTGTTTGTAACCAGCTCGAGTCCAACAAAAAAGCCGACCCCACTAAAAGCAAGGTAACAGAAAGCAGAAAATGTTTTCAAAAAATAGCTTTTGTAAATTCGATTTGAAATTATAAGTGTACCCTTGGTACTTTGCAACAGTTTTATGGTATGAAATGTAAAGCAAGCACTGTGCAACTAAATGTGTGTTATTAGTTGTAGAGGACATTTTATTGTTGTATGTCTAAACAGTGAGAAAATGGAAGAATATGTACCCTCACCGGACATCTCCAATTATTTCATGTCTTTGTTGTAGTTTCTTTAGCAAATCTTTGAGATGTGCTCCCACCCTTGCGGCATTTCCTCTTAGATCTTCCTTCTCAATCACATCAAGAACTGCCAAGCCAATGGCACATGACACTGGATTGCCTCCAAACTGCATTATAATAGAGAATTTTCAAAAAAATCAATACAAAGCTCTTTCAAACAGTAATAAACACAACCTAAAAGGACATATTCATTTGACATCTGTTAGGAAAGCAGTCTTAAAAACATATAGGTTTCTTTCTACAAATGTAAGTTAGTAAGATGGTTGTCTCTATAACATTTCTGAATGATCACCGTATTGAAGTATTCCACTCCATTAGCAGTGAAAGCTCCGGCTATCTCCACAGTAGTTGCCACACATGCGAGAGGATGACCATTACCCATCGGCTTCCCCATGGTTACGATATCCGGGCAGAAATCCTCTCCCTGAAGCTGGAACGCCCAAAAATGAGTCCCAGTTCGTCCAAAACCTGTCTGAACTTCGTCTGCAACAAATACTCCACCAGCGGAGCGCACATATCTGTGGAGGGTAAAAGTAAAGAGTCACCATCCTATCTGGACTGGGGCAAAGAAACGTCAGCAAGGAGATCCGTACTGACTCTGCGACTTTAGAGAAGTATCCTTGGGGCAAGAGGATTTGTCCCCCAACACTGGGTAGGGACTCAGCAAAGAAGGCTGCAATCTGAGGTAGAAAGAGTAATAAACATAACATAAAGGGCATATATTTGTGTTGTTCACTGTCATCAGGCACTGTTTAGATTAGTAAATATTTAAAATATTGCCTATTTCACCACTGAAACATGAAGAGGGACTAAAATGTACCTTTCGACCTTTTTTATTGATCTCCTCTATCAAGTGTTTTACTGTATCAGCATAAGCTTGGCCTGGACTGGGATGCTCCTCTCTATAAATGCCTCTGTAGGTGTCAGGTAAGGGAGCCTGGGAGGACAAATTGCAATATTTCAGACAAGCAGAAATACAATGTTTTTCTTTTACAGTTTGCATACAAAGAGTTGTATATATTTACACACCACATGAACCCATTCTTTCTGTCCTGCCAGTTTCCGGAACTTGTAAGGACTAATGTCGATGAGTGACTTTAGATGCCCATGGTATGCACTGGTGTGGAAGAAATGTTTATTATATTCAAAAGGTGTGTTTTTTTCTGTAATATGTTGCTCAGGAATTAAGATTCTTACTGATCTAGCACTACGACGTCCTCATGTTGGGTGTACTGCTCTGCCAGGCGGAGGGCTAGATCATTGGCCTCTGAT
This sequence comes from Poeciliopsis retropinna, assembly GCA_010277075.1. Lineage (NCBI taxonomy): Eukaryota > Metazoa > Chordata > Actinopteri > Cyprinodontiformes > Poeciliidae > Poeciliopsis > Poeciliopsis retropinna. The sequence goes on along the minus strand of VMRM01000015.1, from coordinate 12,006,508 downwards.
CTGTCAGAGAAGCGAATTTGATCACTGACATGTTACTTCTGGGTCGTGATTCACTGAAGCTTCAGATAGATTTCTTACCCAGAGTTCACAAAATAGAAGACAGACAGTTTCTTGGGCAAGGTAGCTGCCAGGCGATCTGCATACAGGACTATGTTGTCATGGAGAAAGCGTGTATTTGCATTCAGGAGGTCCATTTGAGCCGTAGCAGCCTTTGTTATAGCGGGGTGGCAATGTCCCACTGCAGGAAGCACAATTAACACTTAACACTGACTTGCACTTGTTTACATTGTTTTTTACAAGCTTCAATAATAATCTATCTACTGTGATTTTATGTGTGCACAATTTAAAAGTAGAGAGAAGAGAATAAATAGTTTTAAGGGGACAGAGTTGCTTCTCTTTTGTTTTATTTTTACAAAAAAAAAAAAAAGTACCATACATTTATATTTAGTACCCTTTACTCCACAAGTCTGTGAATGAAGTAATACTTTTGACAGATTTTTTAAAAATTACATTAGAGGGACATCCTGCCACCAGGTGACAGCAGTGCAACGTGCATAGAAGATCAACATACAGAAACTTAAAACTTTACCATGTTGGACGTTACTGATGCAATCCAGATAGCGCTTGCCATTTTCATCAAACAGATACTGTCCTCTTGCTTTGAGTATCTTCACAGGGTCTTCTGAATAGAATAGTCTGCACGACTGACTATGATTAAAGAAGCACAAGTCAGCGGTGAGCTACGTAGAATAATACCCATTACCAACAATACATTAAAACATTAAGAGCTTTTGATTTTACACACCCAATTAACCGCTGCCGCATTTCGAGGGTTTCTTCTTTCCTGAACGTTTCCTCAGCCATGTTTAACGCACACAAAGCAACTACTGAAGCACTGAACGGTTGGCTACATACCCACAGCTACCATTCATTCCATTAAACTTTGGAAGTGAAAGTGATAAAACTATTTAACAAAACATTCTGCCATCGCCACTGGTGTGCAAAGTCAAAACAGCCACCGCACATGCGCAGATGCCCAGTTGGTGTTTTAATCTAACCCAGTTTTGATAAATGTATGTTTTTACGAACAAATTCGTGTAAGCTAATTAAAAATAATGTTTGTGTTGTTAGGTTTTTTTTAACAGCATACAAGAAAACAGAGAGATTTTGAGAACGTTTAAAAATTGTTCTGTCCCTTTAATTCGAACGGTACAACTGTGAGTTGTAAGGGGCAGACGTGGAAAAAACGCTGTAGCATGCAACCCTACTTTTGTTATGTTTGTTACTCTAAAACTACCAAACGTAACGTGTAGTCAGAATAATCGTGTGCTACATTTTGCTTCATTAGTTTGCCAAAAGTCATTTTGGTAAAACATTGTCCTCAGACGTTCTTTTGCATTGGTATCGCCCAAAGGCTATAAATACTCTGCGACACAGTTGCTCGCTTGGCCGTGCGAGTTTCGGTTGCTAAGGAACCACAGAAAGCAGGTAACGCATCAGGTCAGCTGTAGCGTGCTAGCTCTTAGAGCGGCTGCGTGACCGATATATGAGCCGGTAAATTTAGGAACAGCGTGTTTTCACAGTTTCAGTAAACTCTGTCAGCGAATGAACGGTTCTCTGTTGGTAGTAAGTGGTTGAGCTGGAAGAAATGACACCAGTCATTGAAGTTGGCACACTTGTTATCCTATAAGCTTGCTAACGTAACCGGCTAATAACTTGATGTCTCACGGTCTGCATCGTGTTAAGCTAGCTTGCTCCTCAACTACAGTGTGTAGTAGATTTACCCTGAACAAAATCTTATCAACTGGATAAAATCTTTACTGCAGTTAATATCAGAGATCAATTTTAGCAATCGGATCCGATTTTCTTAAGAAATGAGCGACCTGCGCCACCACGTTAAAAAGCTCATAGCTTTGGATATTGTTAAACACCCCAAATTACATTTACGTATGAAGTGTCTTTTAAATTCTTCTACACATCTATCACGATTTTAAACACACGCTGTTGTTATCAAGTGTATATTCAAACTTAACGATCTAATGAATTATGTGCTAACTTTGAATTAGCTGATGATTGCTTGCAGCAATGTCTTTTTTTGTAGTTTTTTTCCCCCAGAGCTGTTGCCACATGATTAGGTCTGGTGAAACCTTTTGACTTGTGGCATGTGAAACCAGGCTAGCAATGTAGCACCTAGGTTTGTCATGAGATGGCAGGCAGTGGAGGCCAAATTACAAAGTCAGCAGTGTTGTAAAGTTTCATTAGCCGTGAATGTCACTGGATGATTTAATTATGACTATTGAAGTTTAAAGTATCTACACAGGAACGGGTTATCCTGTCTCTGTTGGCACTAGTTTAGGCACTAAATGTACTTTAGCCTTTGCACTCTTAAACACCAGGGTAAATGCTACAAGGCCATTCTTTATTTCATTCAACTGCCATAATGTCTTTTTTATTTACTTTTAGTTTGAGAAGTTGCTTGAAGATTTGTCAAATTTCTGTTCTTGTGCCAACATAAGTTAATCTTTAGGAAAATAAGTTGTTTCATTGTACTAAAAGGTGACATGGAAGGAATGTGCTACGGAATAGGATGCACAGTCCCTTGTGGCCTACTGATTTCGCCTTGTTTTTTTTGTTGTTGTTGTTGTTGTTGTTTAGTTTTAAGTGCATCTGTGCCACCTGGTCAATTTTTCCTCCTTGCCTTGCAGCGATACTATGACATATTTTGAACTTCTGTGCCATTCATTTTATACACACTCGTCCCACCCCCCCATTCTTTCCTTTTTTGGATTCTCCCTCCCCCTTCCAATCCCTGCAGCACCCACAACTCTTGGAAGTAATTGAAGCTTATCGGATCTAACAAACATGACTCGCCTTTACATCACTCCTTTGTTTTTCTACTTTTTACTCATTCTTAAATATCACTATTTTGAGTACCTTAGTTTTTTTTCTTTTGTTTTAGTAGGCGTGCACACTTTCTTTGATGGAATGTGAAGTACTTCTTTGTTCAGGGCCTCCTTATGTCCCTGTATGCTCTCTGCCTTTGTGAACATGAACTTCTCCCTTTCATGTGTGAAGTGAATGACGCAGCTCACAGATCCCAGCTTAGATTTTGTGCAGAAATATGCATTCAACATTCATGCATTCTGTTCCCCTCTGTGTGGATTTATTAAGATATTAATTGCCTGTTCTCTGTTGTAACTGTTCTGGTTAATGATTGTTCCAATCTATGATTCTCTGTCCTTTTAGGTGGCATAGACATGAGAATGGTATAGTTAGAAGGCTGGTCAGTCTGGCTGGTTGAGGTGTGGAGGGGACACCACAGACCACGCCAGAGTTCTGACTGAAAAAATAAAATATAAAAAAAAAGTCACTACCCTCGGTGGATCTGCCGTCTCCATGCATCTCCTTGGACTGCAATTATGGTTACACTTATCACAGAGCAGCTTTGTAAGCAGAGTTTAGAGGAACCTTATCACAAGGCTTTCACATTCAATGCCAGTGTGGTAAGTTGAAAAATAATAATGAACTGGAATGGCTTTGATGCAATTTGGTTGGGTGTTGGTTCTGAAAGTTAAGTTGCTGCATTTGTTACAGTCTCTGCCTGCAGTGGGCTCAAGTCCAACCATTTCATGGAGTTCTGGCAAAACAACGCAAGGTAAGTTAGAACAATGTAGAAGATATGCTTTGGCTGTTATGGTCGCCCGTCTTATATCTTTGTTTTGTCACTATTAGAAGCCAGCTCAGACACACACCAGTCATGCAAAGCACATGTTTTGGCTGACACGTGTGATCCTTGGCCCCGCTCACGCTCTGGAGAGCCACTCCAGGGACCAGAGGTTTCTCTCACAAACAAATCCTTCCAAAGTTCACCCCCGCCACCTCCAAAACGCCACTGCCGCTCCCTCTCTGTTCCAGAGGACCTGTCCCAGTGCCGCTCCACTTGGCACCCAAGCGCATCAAAGGTCTGGACTCCAGTTAAACGGGGCTGCCACAGTCGAGGAGCATCTAGTTCAGGCTCTGGAGCCAGTTCTTTGCTTCTTTGTGGTCCCAGTTCTTCCTTCACCTCCTCCTCATTACACTCGTCTAGCCCTAACTTCTTTAGTTTAGCACTGTCTTCTGACTCTTCTTTGTCCTGTGGCTTCCCATGGGATCCCTGTGACACGTTGAAAGGTGCTTGCTCTGCGTCTCTTGCTACACCTTCCTCTTGCTCCTCTTCACCAGCCCCTCTGGTTTCTCACTCTATCCTGCACCGTCGCTTCTCCCTTTCCCCCGTGCACATTCAGATTGCTTCTGTGGCATCCTTGCACCCTCAGCCTTCCCCAGCTCATGCTCTGGCACACAGCTTTTCTGGCCCAGAGCATCCTTCCCTGTGTCCATCTCCCACTTCAGCTTGCAGTACCCCATCCTGCTCTCGGCGGGACCTGCACCCCGCACTGCCACGGTGCCACTCGCAGCCTTGCGACATGCGCAAACCCCGGCTGAAGAGGCGCCATGACCCGGATGTCCTTCCTTGCTCCCGGCCAGGGCTGGACTTCAGCAAAATGACGCAGGTGAGAAAAGCAGGGACGCTCCTGAGAGATTGTTCTGTCAGCTTCTTTGTCTGGCTCAAACCAATTGGCAGAACAGTGGGTTTTTCATGTTTGAGGTCAATTTTACACACTTTTAATGTATTTGGGAATTTCACTTGACATCAGTACAAAGTAGTGCTTAATTGTGAAGCAGATGTATTTATTTTAGCTAATCCGAAAGGTGTGATGTGTGTACTTACGATGCTTTGTGGTACTATTGTGAAAGCGACAAAGAACAATTTATTACTCCGTTTTTAGGAAACATCACAGCTGTGACTGCAGGTCACAGGAATCATAGTCTCACAAACACTGCCCTCGAAAAACATATCCATTTGTAATATGCTTCTCTAGGACATGAGTCATATAAAGATGTGTGATTTTTATCACTAAACTGCACACAGTAACTGTCAATCGACCCATAGTTTCTCATTCATAACCTATAAATTGTGATAAATACAATTTTTGAACTGCTTATAAAATTTTTTTTTTTTTTTTTTTTTGGCTGGGAATTTAGAACTTTTGGGACTCCATAGTTCCCAGATCAATGGCTGATTTGTTGAGTGAAATAAAATAAAGCGATGTGCAATTTAATAACATTCAAGAGGAAAAAATATTTGGGTCATTTTTCTATTTTGTAAAGATTGTATTGCTGCTTAGAATGCAGCAATACAATGTTATGCTGCTTGTACAACAGCAGTCCAAAAGATGAGTCAGTGTACATGTTTTCGGCATTAGGCACAGACAGGGAGTGTGTAAATTAAGCTCATATTAGGCCTTTGTCAAAGTGCTGACTGAAAAATTTCAGATTGGAAAAGCTGGACTCAAATCAAAATCCTATAGTCTCTAAGCAAACTATTTCTGAAGAAAGAAAGAAGAAAAAAACCCGCTGACAATGCAGCACCCAGCGATCTGTCCGGGCCTGTTCTAGTCAGAAGCTTTGATGCTTTTTAACTATTTATGACTGGCATCCAGTAATCTGCACACCCAGCGTGCCACCACCTTGTTTCTCACAAGGACTCTACATTCAGGTGCATTATTTTCTCTCTCACCTGATGGACACTGCTTTATAGGTTTACTGTTGCACCAAACTTTTCTTGATCGAATAGTGCTTCAGCAAAACTCGTGAAATTATTTCATAACCCAACCGTGATTTAAACGTCTCGAACGATATGCCGAAATCTGTAGTGTTCTTTGGTCCTCATAGAACAACATTTAAACGCACAGGCTTTTTAGTTTTCTGTTGTTCACCTCTATTTGTGAGAATTTGTCTGGTGATTTTGTAAACCTTCTTTCTCCTGTGCAGATGGGTAATTACGAGAGCCTGGTGGGTGGAACAGGTGGTGGCGTATTTCCAGTGTCTTCTCAATCAGAGCAGCACTTGGCCTTCTCCCCTGCTGAATTCCTGGGAAGAACCAGCATCGGTCCGCTGAGTGAAAGTGAAGAAGAAGAAGAAGAGGAGGAGGAAGAAGAAGAGTGTAAAAGAACTGTTTTAGCTGTTGGAAAAAATGTTATTTTTGAAAGAGACTGTACAGATTTGGACCTGAGCCTCATAGAAGAAAACTGACCATTAATTGGTGCTTACAGTATCTACTGTGTTCATAACCATGTAAAGCACACATGTTGGCTTCTGGCAGAGCCTTTTGGGAACAACCTACTCTAACTGTCCTGAGTTAATGATTAGGAGATAGGGAAGTTAGAGCCAATTTCCAGTTAGATTGCAGTGATTGTGTGTCAACTCACTTCTCAGACTTTCACAAAAAAAAAAAAAAACATTAGTGCCTGCCTGTTCAGCCCTACTTATGGGAAAAGCGCATGAGCAAAGATGCAGTTTTTCATGTGAGCAGCACACTTAACTATTTTGAATCGACATGAGTCTTAATGTTATTCACCGCATCTCAGTCGTCTTTCACAGCCTGATGGACACTGCACATGGAAGTGAACAAAAATGTTCCGCTTGGATCTGAATGATGCGCACAAGCTGTTTTGATGTTACTGTGTGCATAAAAGAAAAATCCATATCTTAGTGCTCTCCTGTATTAATACAGGAAACATTCCAGAATCCACTGTACCTTTTTAATTCTCTGCTAAAATGCGTTGGTTTTCAGCTTGTGCTCTTAAAATGTTTGCTACTTCAAAGGGAACTTTCTATAGTAATTGCTTAACTGATGAATAAGCAAGCACCCCTCATCAAGAGTAATAATGATTATACTGTTAACTTGACCATGCCTTAAGCCTAAAATACAGAGTCCTTGGTGCTCTGGACCCCTTTTTTCACAGCCAGACATGTTTATGGTCTCTGTTTGCACTGATTTGGATATTTCTGGATGCCTGGCACATAAACTACAATAGCTAACTGAATAACTGAACCAGTGCTGTAGGTGGACTCCCTGTGGCACTCCGTAATGTACTGTACCGCAGTGAAAGTGAGTGCACGTTTCCCCACCAGTCCTGAGTGTATGTGACCAAGACTTGGAGTAATGCAGATGATTTGGTGGCCTTTGAGAAATGATCTTTCATGTTTTCAGATGGAAAAAAACTCCTCTTGCACAATGTATGTATGAATAAAATTTAATAGTTTTTGGGGTTTTATTCAAAGATTTTTTTTGTGCATTTAGTTTTGTTTTCCAATCAGCCAGTAGAGCAAGGAAATATTATAGAATATGATCATTTGTGCCATCTAGTGGCTAAATTAAGTCTAGTCTGGGGTCAACCTTTAAATGTGTCCCTTCCTTGTGCTTGAATTAAATGGAAAGACTGCCTCACTACTAGTGTGCAATATGGAACCTACAGAGCTCTGCTGATGAGCTAATATTGGATCCAGGTGTACTGAAGCAGAGAGACTTCTAAAAGTTGCAGGAAACTGGCCCTTGACAAGTGGTGTTTGAGACTGCCGCTGGTAGTTTACAGATTCACGAGTGTCTTTGAAGATGTGTTGCTTGTTTAATTTAATATTTGAAACAGGATTTTTACCTCAGTAGATAAAAAAGCTATGTTATTGACTGAGACCCTTGTGGATTGATAAGATTCTTACTTGACAAAAAGTACCTGTTACTTCAATATAGATTAAATTTGTTATTTCCACTTCTACTAAAAAAAAAAAAGGCTAAATATTAGCTTCCAAAACAGCTGAACTTGAGCTGATTACAAAAAAGGGAAATGTATGGTGAACGACCAAAGCAGCATCATTCTGTGCTCCATATATTTAGCAAAGAAAAGGCAAAGAAAACTTTGGTCGCTCCAAGAATTTATATTGCTGGTGTGACCAAATGAAGGACTTTTAAGCACAAGGATGGTATGGCAGAAAGACTTGAACGGTTTGGAAACCATAGCTTATAAAGTCCTTGGTACACTTTGATGCAGCTAACAAGCTATGCCAAGCATAAATACAGAGGAGCATTGAGCAGGTTCGGTTTGTAGAGATGAGATTTTAAAAAAGATTTATTTTAAAATCAGAGCAACATGAAATTACAGAGGCAGTTTTTTGGGGGGAATGTAGCAATGGGCAAGCTTTTTATTTCTGTGCTCAAGAATAGCAGATTTAATGACTTGTATTTGTCTCAATCCACAGTTGTCTTGATGCCAGAAAAGCACGAAAAAAACTTCACAAATATGTATATATATTTTTAATCCAATGTCCTAAATCTAAATTAAGTTAATTTGAATGACAAATATATGTCAAAATGAATAATGTTAGAGAAATTAAATCTATTGTTTATGCTACAGTAGCTTGTTGCAGTAAATAAGAGGCGGAGTACTCTGGACAAGCACACAAAGATCAAAAGGATAAACAACTATTCATGCATTCATTAATATCTCAAGGCAATTTAGAGACCAGCCAACCTGAACGTCATGTTTTTGGACCGTGGGAGGAAGATGGAGTACAGGGAGAGTACTCACACTCTATGTAGAAAGTTCTGAGGCCAGAAATTAGGCCAAAAGCTTTCTCTCCGCAATGCAGTAGAGCACAACGGTGCCAAAACTTTTTCACTGATCAGCTCTAAGAGATGAAATGCAACTACATTCCAGTTTAGTTGGTAAATTGCCCACTGAGCCTTTTGATATATTACATGTCACTTTCAATAGCCTAATTTAAAATTTGGTCCAGATCTCCATATTGTCAGTAACAGAAGAGCTCAGATCATTTCTATAAAACAAATGCAGTGACAGCATCTCAACAGGCTGCTTCAGCCTCTCCAAATGCCACACAAGCAAATTTATGACTACAAGACTAAATATAAAGCTATGTGTCAAAACTCATTTGTTCAGTTTAAATTCCTAATATCATTAAGATATTAGGAATTTCTAATATCTAATAACTGCCTTGTTAAATATACTTAATCATTTCATCGTTGCTATGCAGCAGCAACATGCTAAATATAGAACAATATATATTTCATATATCGATCTCTTGTTCAGGTAATACATTCCTTATTAATTTTGAAAGTTTGTGGATTTTAGTTCTGGAACTGAAGATAAAAGCTGAAGATTGACGTTCAACCTTTACACACTTTACATATAACTTTTTTTTTTACTTTCAAAAAGAAAATTCACATGCAGTTGTTTCAAATAGATATTGAAAATTATAACTATCTACCTCTAGATTTACATAAAATGTACTCTAAAACTGGACAAAAACTAAAAATACTGCGACAAAAATCAATGCCATGATATACAAAAATTAAAAATGGGAACAAAATGAATATATATTTTTAAAAATTGCAGTCAGTAATTTATTATGAGAATGATTAGTTTTCTTAAAAAGCATACTTTTTTCTGCCTTTTTTTATTTATTTATTTTTTATTTTGCATATTTCAGATACTGTATAAGTCGTCCTCTTCTGTGGAAAAAGTGTAAAAATGTTTCTGTTCATAGTTGTAAAATTCACTGAAACGTGTTTAAAAGGCCCATTAAGTCCACCAAAGCAGTCTTTGCTAACTTGTCTTACTTTTTTCTTTTTTTTTTTTTTTTTTTTGTCGCTCCGCCGTGGAAGGTGAGGGCGCTCCTTCTAGCAGACGGCCGCTTTTTTAAAAAAACAGACAGTCTGACCCCCTCATCAACAAGCCACTTCCTCTTTTGTCTAATTTCATGGCGATCGGGAGAGAGGGAACACCACCGACGGACGCACACTGTCTCGGCACTCCTGAAAGAGTTTATCTGGGGTAAATAACTGCCATTTTTCTCACAACTCGCGGGCTAGCGGCAAAGTACGATAAGTTGTATTCGCTTTCGCGGCGGTTTGAGTCTCCTTGCAAATGGGAGGATTTGCTCAGCTCCTGGGTCACACATTTCACATTGTAGCGCCACTCGCTGATAACAAATCGGACGAAATGGGCTCCCCCTCTGCCTGCATCTCTCCCACAGACCCAGCCACACCACACTTAACGGCGATGGCTAGCTAACGCTAGCAGCACTTAAACGCCCCACATATGTCGTCACAAAAAATACTTATTTTTATTAACTTGGTGGCAGCAATATGACACGGAATACTTAATTTGTTAAGTACTTTAGAAAGTTTTTTGTCTCTTTGAGGATGTTAGCCACTTGTAGTAACTGGAGTGTTTGTGTTTGGGTTAGCGGGCAGCTAGCTCCCGTGCTATGTATTGAGTTAACTTGGATAGCGATTCAGAAGTTTGTATTTGGCTAACAAGCTACAGTAGGCACACTGGGGTAAAAGAATATTCACACATAACTTTTAGAAATTGTAAAATAACTTAAATTATTACTAAATACATATCTCTACCATTCATTGGAATTACCCCGCTGATTGAAATAGGAGGAACAAGCTAACTAGCTTCGTCGGCTAACTACTTGGTTAACGGTACCTTATCAGTAGAAATTTTAGCAGAAGTCGTGCACAAACGTATCCGCTCATTATTACTATCTTCTTGTTTAACCTAAATTTAGGTTCGAGCCAGAGTGCACATCTGCTTCCACTTTAAATGAAGTTGCACTAAGTTGGTAGAAAGTTTATTCAGGTTTTAACAGTAAAGAACAGGAGGCCAAAAACACTTAACCCTTGTGTTGTCTTGCGGGTCCAAAGTGACCCACTGGCATGTTTAGCTGTAGAAAAAATACCCTAAACGATCTTTTCCCAACTTGAAATTTTATGACTTTTCCTAAATTGATTCCATCATTAGAAAAAGTGATACTTTTTGTTTATATTTCCATGTGGACTGTAGACCACTTGGGTGCAAGCCTTATGGGTCATTTCTGACCCATGAATTATGAAACCATCTAAACACCAGAAAAAGAGTTTAAAGGCCACACGCAAACTCTCTCTGATACACACACACACACCATCCCACACACACTCACACACCTATACACACATATCAAATAAACTGGATTGATGTACGTTTTGAAATTGCATTTGACCTACACTTGCACTGTCAATCTGCTGCTAACCTCCCACGTCACATAAGTTCCCAAACAAAAAACATTCTCAGACATAATAAAAACAAATCAGGTATATAGGATATGAACGTACGCTGAATCTGAATACCGCTACTTGGTTCCTTGCTGATGCCACAAGTAGACATTTCACTGCCCAACTGGTCCCACTTTGTATTTTTGCACATACTGTCTTACATGAAATCTTCAGCATAAGAAGTTGAACATCTGATGTTGAACAAATTCTTGTGCTGAAGATGTTCAACGTAGGAGTGTCTGCATAAAGTGAAAATCTTCATAGCATAAAGAAAATCTTCATAGCATGAATATTTTCTTGAACATCTCGTGTTGAACATTTTGTGTTCAATGTGGGATGTTCTTTATTTTATATTCAACGTGGGGTAGGAAGGAGAGGATGATCTTTGTCTTGCATTGAAGATGTTCAACACCTTATGTTGAACAGAAAATGTTCTTTATCTTGTATTGAGGATGTTCGACATAAGAACAGAGTTTCTTATGTTTATGAGATGAACACCATTTGTGAAGATGTTCATCTCATGTTCAACACCTTAAGTTAAGAAGATGTTTTTGTGTTGAACATCTCATATAATTATGAGATAAGAGCTGATGTTAACTTGTTCACAAAATCAAGCAACATTTTCTTGTGTTATGAGAGGTATTTTTATAATTCACTTACTAAAGAATATTAAGGAATGAACTGTTGACTAAATAGTTCCAAATTGTTGACTTTTTGTTCCCTTTCAGTCTAAAAAAATCAAACAAAGTTGATGGGCATATGTGTTAATGCACAAATTGAGAAAATCTTATTTAATTTTCTGTTACAATTAGAACCGCCATCATTTCAAAGAATCTACAGGGTAGTTTTCTCTCTCTTTTTTTTTTTAGAAGATTATGTTCTCCTTCAGAGGATAACGTAATCTAAATCTGTAGATAAGACCAGAAAGAAAACAGGAAATTGTTATCTGTGGGAGAAAACTTGATTGACCATTTTACATACAAATTTAAGCATGCGTAATTCTGTATCTACAGCACAACTCATTACTTGGATAAGAATAAATGACTCACCTGAGCGATTAATTTTATTTTTTGGTAACAAAGACACACTGTATAATAATGCTGTTCAAATGTGTAAAGCCATTTTAATGTTACTGAGAAATACAATCTTTAACAGGGTTGTTTATAATACATTTGATGGCGATTAAAAGACTTTTGTTGTATTATTGCTTTATTTTGTCAGTCTTTAAATCATGTATTGCTGCACTTTGCTTTTGGGGGAAAAATGTTTGCAATAAAGTTCAGTTGCATGACATACAGTGTGAAACATGACCACAAAACCCTCACTTAGAGTAAACTCTTAAGCTAAATTAGTTTAGGACTAAACCAAAGTGTGAAAACCTACTCAGTAAAATGAAAATAAATATAACATTAGATTATTATAATTCAAATGCTAAAGCTTTGTCAGAATTTCTTGCATTAATAAGTTGCCTGCAGACTTATTGCCATGTTCACTGCATGGAATTTGTTAGATTTAATGTTTGTTTATCTTTGCCCCGTTTACAGTTTAAACTAAGTTGTCAACCTTCCTGGCACACAAGACATTTTCCAGGTGAGTTGGTGTCTTTTGTTATTTTTTTTTGTCATGTTTTCTTTGACTTTTTTAGACATTTTTATATCTTGGATCTCATGGTCAACTTCAGTTAATGGCTGAAACTTAATTGTTTTATCTTATTTTATGCTCCATAAGTCTAAGCAGATTGGAGTATTGTTGACTAAAAGGATGCACAAGGAAGGTGTGATTGATTCAGTAAAAAATAAACATTTGCTGAATTCATCCAAGAGCTCTTTGCAAGACAAACTGCTTTGGCGTACAACTATAATTGCGTAGAAATCGAATTTACTCCAAATTTGATTAATATCAGTCCAAGTTATCCCAATCCGATCTGCTTTCTAGAGGAATCCAACAACTTATAATTAAAATAATCAGCAGTGATATCAAACACTCCTCTTTCTGAACTCTGCTTTTTTTTGTGCTGCTTTTAAGTGCACCGCCAAAGCCTATTTTAGCACCAACCTTTCCATAGAACAGGAGCACTTTATGCTGGATGTTCTTTTCTTTTTTATTATTTTAGGCTTTCTTCTTTTTGACGCACAACAATAAGTCGGCAGCAAAAACTTTACACGCATGTGAGGGGAAAATTTGTATTTGTTTTTCCTCCATTTGAAGGCCAAACTTGTTACTGAGAGCACAATTTAACTTTGGCAGCTTAGAGACCATTATTACTCCACCTTCTTAACAAGCTCAAACATGTAACAAAAAAAAAGAAGATTCTGTCAACTGATTCCCACCTTTTACGGGGCTGCTTCCCACATTTCAGCAGTGCTTTTTATTTCAATACATTTCTACTAATCTGTAGTCAATTTGTATGTACATGTATACTTTTGTGACAGCTTCTGAAAGTAGCTATGGAAAACAATTAGCTTCATAGGATTCTTGTGCAGCCTTGTGAAGTTTGGGAAAAAAAACATTGATTTAATCATTTATCAAGCTTTGATACAGGGTCTACTGACTTTATTCTCTGCCCCTTTACCTACTTTTAAAAAATTATTACTTCAACCAAGTTTATATTTAAATTAGATCCTTCACCTCTAATTTGCTATAGTGCCATAATTTCATCCCGCTCATTTATCATTTTGGTTTCTGACAGAATTAATCTACAAAGACCCTTATCACAAAATCTGGTAGATTTTGTTTCGCTTCTTTTGGCCCCATTTACATAGAGCTGCTTTTCAGTGAAACCGGAACATTTTTGTTGCCATCCAGCCACTCGTTTACACGTCTCTAGTGATTGGAGTCTTTAACAACGGAACTTTTTGAAGCCAGGTCTGAGAGTGTAACTTTTGGGAATACCCCCTGCGGAGGTGTGAAGTACTCTGCTGGTGTGAAAGCACATTCACAGAAAGCTCGGCTGTAGGATGAAGTGGAGGTTAAGGGTCAACGCGCATGCGCGTCTCGACAACGTGCTACAATTACAGCGCCTTATAGTGTCTTCGCATGACAAATACAGTGGATTCGAGGTGTCTTGGCGATCTAGTCAAGACAGTGACACAGTTTAAATGTGGAAAATTTCCACAATCAAATATATCAGCAGTTTCTCGACAGCGGCTTCATGTAAACATAGCCTTAGACCCTTCAGGATCAAAGTTTTATATTGGTGGTTGTTAAACTGGGTCTTGTTAAGATGCCAAGCAAAATGTCAACAAAGCAGTAAAATTGCCCTTTACCTCTCTGCCAAATTGTAAGTAAATGCCAGAGTTAGTTCATGAGCTGGTCAATTGGAGGTAAATATTTTATCATAAAACTTCCAGGATGTCTTAGAAATTGCTGGGAAAAAAATGGCCTGAAGTCTAACTTACGACCTCTACTCCAGGAGATGAACACTTATCCTACGTCTGAAAACTCCCATCAAACTCATAGGCATAAATTACATTCCTGTTGGCTTGTTTGTCACGTGTTTAATGCTCAAAGTTTCATAGTAAGTGAACTCTCCTTCTGTGTTTACCAACTGGATTATCTGTGTGTACCTGCAGGTGATACTAGGTGGACGTCATTAAAGAGCCTCCTCCAGCTCCCAGACTTGTTCTTTGCTGTCCCAGGTTAAGGCTCCTTGGTCTATGGCTCTGATGGACAAAACCAAACACGTCAAGCGGCAGAGACTTGACCGCATCTGTGAAGGTAAGAATGGAGACCAGGATATAAAGCAGGAGGGTTTATGAAGTAGCTTAGTTCTTAGAATTAATTGTAGCTGCAATTGTTCCCAAACCACAACAAATGTTTACCACACTTGTTTATCATGTCAAGCACTTTCAGTTGCTATGTTGCTGAAATGTGCTTTACAAATAATCTTGACTTAGCCATGCTAGCCTAGTGCTGCATCACTTGTATATTAGTCGACCCAAATGAAGTGAAGATTTTAATTTTAACTTAAAAAATTTTTTTTAAGTAATTTTTTAAAAATTTTTTACATTCCTTACATTTTTTAAAAAGTTATCTTTAATGTTTTGAATGTTGACTGTTCAGAATGGTTTGTTTGCTTTAGGTTTATGCGATAAAATTGATTGACCTAATGTCGTAACCTTGATTAGTTTCCTTTTGTGTGGTGTTTGTAATGAAGTGTTTGTCTTAAGTTGATGTGCAAGAAGTGCGCTCTGTTTCATTGTGAAGGTGACAGACAATTAAACTTTCCGTTTCCAGAACGTGCACTCAGGGATGGTAATGTGCATCCATCTGTGATTGTTATTGTTTTAAGCTGTTGTATAACGGTGATGTGAGTCAGACATAACTGTGCACAAAAATGAAGGAAACCCTCTGAGAGAGTCTCTAGAGACCTGTGAGAGGGAGAGGACAAGGTGAAGGGTTGCGGCCGAAGATACTGGGAAACGGGCCAGCTGTCTCTTTAAAAAATGACAACAGCCCAAACCGCCCCAGGCCTCGGCTTCAGCTATGCTAATGAGGTTAGTGCTGGTTGGCCGAGTCTGTATGGGGCCTCCTGTGATTGGAGGCTGGCTGTGGGGGAGGGGCTGGGCGTGGATGACAGCTGGGATCCAGTCAGCCTAGAGCAGGCTGGCAGGAGAGAGGGAGGAAAAATAAGAACCATAGAGAGGAAGACAGGCTGACAGACTTCACAATGCAAGGTTAGGCCCACTGCCCATGTGTTTTCTGTTTTTACGTGCGTTTTTGATTTAAAAAAAAAAAAAATCATTTAGATTTGTGAGTGTTGTGCGTTGGTGGGTGGGAGAGATATGTATGGTTTGGGTGTGGCGCAGAAACGTGTGCGTGTTCTGTTTCTCTTTCACGCTCAGTGTGGGTTGGTGCTGTCGCAGCCGTTGAAGGAACTGAATAAGCGTGTGTCTAGCAGCGTCTGGGTGGAGTACTGCTGCTTACTGCATTATCATCGTCTGCTGCCCCTCCCCCCCTCCTCTTACTCTAAAAACGACCAGGAGGAGGGAGTGGAGGGAAGAAAGGCAAAGAGAGGGAGAATGAATGAATCACTGAATGAATTGTATTGTGTGTCTGGCCATGCTTGTTCTTCGTAGGCCTTGGGTATGCCAGTGTCCTTTACTCAAATTACTTTCCCTGCAGTCTCAACTTGGTTGTATATTTTTTCTGAGAAGCTCTTTGTGATGGAGCACTTTAAGTTTTTCTGCGTGGCAATTGTCCCTTTGTGTGTTGTGTGTTATGCAGTTGGCATGGTAGCGTTTTTGAGCCATCTGCAGTTAATGTGAATCACACTGCCTAATACAGTCCACTAGTATGCATGTCCAGTGACTGTATCGGACATGCAGGCCTGTATTTTTCTCCTCCTTTTTTATTCTTACGTGAGCTTAATTTACTAGAAAGGCTCACTGTATGGAGAAACATTTGTCTTTCCAGACTCTCCCCTGTTCCATTATTTTCAAAACCAGATTTTGATGAATTCTTCCGCCAAATTAGCAATTTTCTAATTAATTATTTTCAGTTATTTCAAGAAAATGCAGTTTCAGGACCAATTAGCTTAAGATTTCTATTTCAAACTGTGATCTCAGTAAAACAAGCTTAAGATCTTTTAATGCAATCTGTCATAGCAAATCTTAATAGCTCAATCTTTTTTAAGATCCTGAAACTCTTATGACTTAAAGGAGTTTATTAATTCTGTTTACCGACATAGTACTTGAGACTTGCAATTGTAATTTAATTTGATATTATCATGTGAAAAAATGAAGCTGTTATAACAATTTTAGCTGGAGACCTTAATATATTGAGATAGCAATATAATGAATTTCAAGACTAAAAATGATAAATTACACATGCCACAAAATGAGTTTAAAATACAATGTTGTATTGTATTTTAATATAACATAATAAGATATTACATTCAGTTTTTAGTTTATAATGAAGTCATCACAGCAATACAAGTTTGAGATCTTTAAAATTAAAATTTAGCTCAAGATCTTTAGAGTCATAATATATTTTGAAATCACATAATCTTGATCCAGTTGATAATTACTTCATGAAAGCGTTAGAACATGAGCCTGAGGCCTGTCTTCATATGACAATGTGATAAATTTTGTTTTTTTCCCAAGTTCAGACAACAAGTCACTATAAAACAAGCTCAAGCTCTAATGGTTATTACAGTGAGATGAACAATTCGTCTCAAAATAACATAAAAATAAATTGTTATGGATCACATCAGGCGGTTGTTCACGAAATCTAAAGAAGCTTCTCATGTGTCATGGTTGACAGTTCAGTGATAAAATGCGACTTGTGAACAATTTCAGAGAATTTCGTTTTAGGCGAAAGTGGCATCCTAAATGCCACTTTGTCCTTTGCTTGTTCCTGGATTCCAACGCAGCTTGAAAGCTGGCTGAGGTGTTTAAAAATCCGAGCCTGGGAAAGTCTGGAGTCCCTGAAATGGAAAATGTGCAGAAACCCTGAATACTTGATTTCCAGCCTCAGCTACCAGCTACTGTTCCTCCCCAGTCTCACCACTGCGTCCTGCCTTCTGTCCAAATAAAACCGTTCCAGCAAACCGCACTCCAGCTCCAATGTAATGCACACCTTTCACACGGCAGTGACAAGATAACGGTCACAGAAAAATAATCTCATATGAAGCAGAAACAGGAAGAGGTGTAAAAGAAAAAAAAAAGACAGTTTGTGATAAGTGTTTCTGCAGTGTGTTGGCAGAATTGCAGCATTAATTTGTTTTGGCAGCTCTGCTTTGGTTGGCAGAATGGAGAGTGACTACGGATGAGATTTGCCACCAAGTGGCATGTTTATACTGGGAAGAGAGGGTAAAATAACTGGAAGATGTGGCTCTTCTAGACATGAGATGTAGGTCACAACTGACCCCCCTGCAAGCCCCCGCATCCCACCACTATAAACTCATGAACCCCCTCACTATCTCCTTCCAGACATCAATCAGTTTTTCACCCCTCCCCCAGTTGTGGCACACCCATCACCTCTCCTGCTACCTTCTCGGCTCTTTCGTGTGTGTCTGCTGTCACACGGTACCCCAATCTAGTTCCCAGAAATGATACTGGACCACTTCATTGACCCGAGTCTCATCTTTCCTCTACGCAAAGACTCTTCAACCCAGATGTTCACTGCAAAGACGAGCAGATTCCTGGATGCACCATTAAAGATTTGGTTACACGTAACTTCGTAACCTTAAATCACATCAACACATACATGCAGTCATACATTTTCCTCTGTGTTGGTGTTGGAAAAAGAGAGTCATGCGCTGTTTTTCTAAGGAGTAAAGCATTCAGCTATTTGTGCAGGGGAATTTTCTTTTTTGTTCATCACATTGAGCAAGCCAGACGTGGAAAATGCAGACTGACTCATTAACTTTAAGTCTATTTAGTCATTTTGAAAAACAAGTGGTTGCATGCCGTCCAGATTAATAAGGTGTTGGTATTGTTAAAAAGACGTAGACTGTATGGAAGCCTGGAAATATTTTGTCTTGTTTTCATTCATTCATTCTTCTGTGTGTTTGGCCTTTTAAGCCTACAGTAGGAAACTCAAATCATTATTTATGTAGTATTAATAAACTTTTAGTAGGAACTTCCACATCTTTTGAGGTTCACAAATGTTACAATCCAAAAAAATAAGTAAAATACAAAAAAACTTTATACATTGTCATATAACTTAGAAATAAATTAAATTTATCAGTAATAGTTGGATTTTGTTTTTTACACTTATATTGAAATAATTAAATGTTTGTGGTAAAGGCATATATGATGTAGTATTTGCTTAATTATTTCATAGTTGAAATTATTTTAACTGTAATCAGCTGACCAATCAGATGTTGACGGATCTGAAGATAGCAGAGAGGAACCAATCGTCTTTTCTTTAGCAGTGTAGCTTTGGACTTGATGCAACGGACCACATGAAATAGTCCTGCTGTGCTGAGAAATTACTTAAATTGCAAACTAACTTGTATGATATAAAATATGAATTTTACAATGCAGATTAAATGTATTAATATTCTACTTCTAAGTTAATTTATCACAAAATGTTAACTTTAACGTTTTGTGGATGCTGGCAGTTTTGATCCTCCATAAACATCTTTCTGGTTCTGATTAACTCAGGTATCCGACCCCCCATCCTGAATGGGCCGATGCACCCTCGGCCCCTGGTGGCCCTGCTGGATGGGCGCGACTGCACTGTGGAAATGCCCATCCTCAAAGACGTGGCGACCGTGGCTTTCTGCGACGCTCAGTCCACACAGGAGATACATGAGAAGGTAGAACAAGATCAGCTACCAACATCAGTGATTTATGACCTGAAAACATAATGACTGCCTGTCTTAAAACAGTAATTTCGCTTCTGGTGAACAATTTAACTGATCATTCAGATAATTCAGTAAAAATCTGTCCTCTGCAGGTGTTAAATGAAGCTGTGGCTGCTCTGCTGTATCACACTATAACTTTATCCAGAGATGACTTGGAAAAGTTCAAAGGCCTACGGGTTATTGTCAGGATCGGCTCTGGCTTTGACAACGTTGACGTGAAAGCAGCTGCTGAGCTCGGTGAGATGATTGTGTTTTCAGAATAATGTCAGAAACAAGCAGCTTTATGGCACAACAAGGCAAGTCTAACATCTCCTCCTTTACCCATCATGCAGGCATCGCTGTCTGTAACGTGCCGGCAGCTTCAGTGGAAGAGACAGCAGACACGTCGCTATGTCTGATTCTCAACCTGTACAGGCGAGTCACCTGGATGCACCAAGCTCTGAGGGAGGGGACCCGGGCCTCCAGCGTGGAGCAGATCAGGGAGGTGGCCGGAGGTGCTGCTCGAATCCGCGGAGAAACGTTGGGCATCATCGGCTTAGGTGAGCGAACATGGTTCCCAAAGTTAATATCAAACCAAATTAAGCATAATGATATGGAGTCAGATCATTTGTTCCCAACCTTAACCCAGTCCTGCTGTTTTTAGGACGTGTTGGCCAGGCTGTGGCCCTGAGAGCCAAGGCGTTTGGATTTAGTGTAATCTTTTATGACCCATACCTGCCTGACGGCGTCGAGCGCTCACTGGGCCTCCAGCGAATGGCCACGCTGCAGGACCTGCTCATACACTCTGACTGCGTGTCCCTGCACTGCAGCCTCAACGAGCACAATCACCACCTCATCAACGACTTCACCATCAAACAGGTCAGCGGTACAAAACTGGGATGGGCTTTTTAATACTCCATTAATTTTGAAGTGTCACATTAATGAGATCTGATAGTCATGAGTCAGTAGAGGGAACATCCTTAGTTTAACGTTTGAAAGAATCAATATCAACAGATCAAATCAAAATTACTGATGAAGTCATTCTTCTTCTTGGTCCTCTTCCACTGCTGTAGGCTCATTTTCTTCTATGGATTGAATCCACTTCACGTCCCCTAAGCTTCTTCTTCTCTAATTAGGCCAAATCCCTGCTGGCTTTCACCTGATTCTAACTGAAGATTCGGCCTATCAGATCAATCTTAAGAGTCACTGCCCCTAACTGTCGCATACATCCTATAAACGGAGAGCGAGTGTAGCGTTCCGGCAAACGTGTACAGATGGGTGGAGGGTGCATGTTTTTTCAAGTGGAAATGTCCACTATCAGCGCTTTGCCCCTCGATTATTATATATATATATATATATATATATATATATATATATATATATATATATATATATGCTGTTTTGATAGCTTAATATGCTCCTCTGGTTTTTAGGCAGGAATTTGATGCCATAATTTTGTCCAGAATAGCTCAAAAAAGGGCCAAAGGTTTGGAGTCTAGAAAGTCCAAAACACAAGATTTCCATTTGTTTTTGCTATCCACATATTAACGTCTTAGCATAAAACTGAATCCTGGCATCATATTTCATTGATTTAGTAAAATTATTTCTGACATGAGAAATCTGCTCTTATCAAAACAATAGAATTTTTTTTTTTCCAGTTCCCTTTTCTATTCTCTACCCACTTCAGTTATTTGATAAGGTTTAAATATTGCTGTTGGACCTTTAGACATGTTGTCGTCGTAGATGATGGAAATTAATCTTACACTAGATGTTTATGTATGCGTTTCTATTATATAAAGCAGATAAATGAAAACTGTTTAGTCTCCAAGGCCCTATAGGTGAAGCAGAGTGTATATCATACAAACACTGCCAGTCGTGTTCATGAAC
This sequence comes from Poeciliopsis retropinna, assembly GCA_010277075.1. NCBI lineage: Eukaryota > Metazoa > Chordata > Actinopteri > Cyprinodontiformes > Poeciliidae > Poeciliopsis > Poeciliopsis retropinna. The sequence continues at coordinate 11,985,332 of VMRM01000015.1, read as the reverse complement.
AGAAAACTAATTAACTCATCCCTGCTTGGCAGCCACTCAAACTGCAGCTGCAGGTATTAAAGCAGCAAAACTGCATAATAGCTTTTTTGTGAGACTACCACAGTTTCACCTGCCTCCTCCTATTGAGACAAAACCTTTTTCAGGGGTTTGAGGGTTTGTCTTTTTTCCTGCCTTTATGACGAGTTTTGCTGTTGATGGTTTAAATCTGTTGCTCTTCTGACAGATGCGTCAAGGAGCGTTCCTGGTGAACACATCAAGAGGCGGGCTGGTGGATGAGAAAGCTCTGGCTCAGGCCCTGAAGGAGGGCCGGATACGTGGAGCCGCCCTGGACGTGCATGAGACAGAACCATTCAGGTAAGAGCGCTGCATAAAGACCAGGACAGAGTTACTGCCTTACTTATACACACAGTATTGATGGACATTAACAAGTTCTTACTCTTCATCAAGTTTTTCAACGGGCCCCCTGAAGGATGCCCCCAACCTGATCTGTACTCCTCACACGTCCTGGTACAGCGAGCAGGCTTCAGTTGAGGCTCGTGAAGAAGCAGCCAGAGAAGTGCGCCGGGCTATCACTGGTGAGTGTACATGTTGATTAGATACATACATACAAAACATTTAAATATTATAAAACATTTAAATGTAAAATAGTATATAGAGGACCCCTGATATTCATGAGGGTTATGAAATAGAGCCGCCTGCAAAAAGCTAAAATCCTTAAATACTTGAGATACCTTCTAGACACACTTAGAACTGACTATTTTAATAGTCCAAACACCTAATGTGCTCAATGAAAACCCTCTTAGCTCTACCATAGAAGCTAGCATCCACAGTCTTCCTTATTCTCTCTCTTCGGAGTTCAGCCAATCAGCAGCTAGGAAAATAAATGGTGTTCTTGGACAATAGTGTCTGCTATTTGAAAAGCAGCAAATGGCAAATAGTATTTGCTGCTTTGCAAATAGTAGCCAGTAGCGTATCGAGTTGCTGCATTTTCTTTCAGATGTTTTAGATATTCTCCACAGAAAAATACAAAGATGGGTGAATCTGATTAGGTGGGGGTCCGGTGTTGTTGATGCTGCATTGATGATGTTTGTTCCTACCGCTTTCTATGAACCACAATCATTAAACTCTATAAATTGTCAGATCTAACTGAGCAATTAAGATTAATTGCTCTTAAGTCCCTTCACATTTTTCATCACACTGTCCTCACCAAGTCCTCTGCCATCAATATTTGATACTGCAATTTTGGTTCAGTGCAATGTGCAACTTCACTGGCAGATATTTTATACAAAAGGATTTTTCATATTTTGTATTTTGGTGATTGTGATTTAATATAGTATGGAAATATATTCTCTTATGAAATCTGAGAAACCAGTTCTTACTGACCAGTATCATTCATTTCTGAAGGGTTCCTACAGTCTTGAAAAGCCTACAAAAGTTAGGACCTGAACATTTTAGAAAAACAGATGACTCATCATAAAAAATGTTTGCTTTTTCCATTTTATAAAATTCCGCATTACTTTACTAATCAGAAAAATAAATTAAATAATGGGAAAATATTTAAATATGAAATATTTAGGAACCCTGTATGTGATGTTGCTCCAGGTCGTATCCCTGACAGCCTGAAGAACTGTGTGAATAAGGAGTATCTGATGGCCGCCTCCCAGTGGCCCACCATGGAGGCAGCTACTGTTCACCCAGAGCTTAATGGAGCTGCCTACAGGTGAGAGCAGTGAATGCTGACCAGGACAACACGGGGCCCTGTTGGCAGACGGGAAACAAGCTCTCCTCCTCCTTCTGTTCCAGATTCCCCCCAGGTCTGATCAGCGTGGCAGCAGCAACGGGGGGCCTGCCAGGAGCAGGCACAGGCGTGGAGAGCCTGGTTTCGGGAACCCTGGCGCACGGCATCGCCCCTGTCTCCCACCCCCCTCACGCCCCGTCCCCGGGGCAGCCCACTAAGGCTGAAGGCGACAGAGACCTCCCCTCCGACCAATAGCCCCCTCTGCCAGCTCTGGCACATTCCGTCATCTCTGGAAACCAAACCCCCGTCGACCTCGCCCCGTCCTCTGCCTCACCTCGCCCCTTCTGGGTCAGACACAAAGCGACGCTCCGGTGCACGGGAAGCACCAGTCTGACACATCCTGGATCTCCGGTCCTTCGTCTGATCAGACAACCAGCCCAGGAGTGACCCATCTACACCAATCCATCACCCCCACACCCCTCCATCCTCATCTCACGCACCAACCCTCACACCTCCCCAACCCCAACAATGTCAGCAATAACTGTGTTCTCAAGGATTCAATTATTGGATTGGTTTTACCTTAGCTGGCTGTTGTTTTAATGGAAAGTTGATCTTTTGTGGTTCTAGGTGTTGCTGTTTTGCTTTTTCTGACATGAGGCTTTAGTCTGCTGCCTCCAGCAGGAACAGAACAGTTGAAGCTCCACTTTGTACATTAATGGCTCGTGTTACTACTCTCTTCTTCTTCTTCTTCTGTTGTTGTTTTTATTTTGTTTTCCTGTTCCCTATCTGCTCGTATTATGAGTGGGGGAAACTGCTTATTACAGTAAGGCGGTCAAAATCTAGCCACCCTCCATCCTTTAAACCTCCTTGGCATTATTAGCTTGCTCAGCAGAGGGTTTATAATGTAGTCTGTGTGGAGCTCTCTTAACTGTGAAACTCTATAGCGTTAAACCATTTAAAGAATGAAACCCCCCTCTTGAAACTTTTCTCCCCTTATTTGCTCAAAGGTTTCTAGCAAGCAACTGGAGATGGATCCGTTTGGTTTTGGTCCCCAAAAGGAAATCTAAATCAAGCCAGCAGAGGGCGCTCTCTATCTGGCCTCCCGGTAACAGATCATTGATGCTACTTTTAAGTGATCCAACGTAACAAACACAGAGAAACTGACTTAAAATTTGCTAAGATTTCACCACCCTGCACATCCTCATCCTCCTCTCGTATCATGGCTCTCCCAGCACACTCGCACACACCAGTTCACATCCACCGGTCCCTTCAGGTGTGACAGGACAGTATGGGTCAGATTTCCTGCAGGAGCAAACAGCGGCTAGCGTTCCTGCATGCATCTCCAAGACAGTGGTGTGTGTGTGTTTGTGTGTGTGTGTGTTTGTGTGTGTGTGTGTGTGTGTGAGAGAGTGAGTGTTTGCTCCCTCACTCTGTTGTTGTCGTTCCAAAGGAGTCGTCCCTTACAGTTAACTCTTAAAACGCTGTTGCCCTGGTGTGAAGGGAACACCTTTCTAGTACCTCATTAACAGATATTGAATGTACCGTGCATACCCTTCTATTTTTTTGTTTTGTTTGTTTCTGTTTTTGTACAGATTTTCTAGATGAAATTGTAGCAGTCATGACGAAATTAAACTGAGAAAAAACGACAACAAAAAAGCCCAGTCGAAATAAATTTGAAAACTACTCAGGCGTCACTAACAACGTGCATCTGTTTGCCTTTTTCACTCAGCTTAGCACAATTGTCAGACTTCAGGCTTTGAAAAAGTGATGTAAAAATTAGCCGACGAGGTGAAATAACGTGGACTAGGACGGTGGTAGTACATACTTGCGTTGCGTTTGACCCCCTTTCTCACCAAGCTGCTGTCTATAGTGCATGTGAAGTCATTTTTACAGGGGAATCAGACTTTCCCCTAACCCTCTCTCCCTCTCCATCAAAGTGTTTCTCCTTGTTTTCTTCAGTCGTAGTCCGTTTCCAGTGGTGTACAGTTTGTCCCTCTCAGAGTCTATGAGCAACAGGTGGCTCCTCTGTCATGTGATAAGTATATATTTTTAAATAAGAAAAAAAAACAAAAAAAACAAAAAGTAACCCAATAGTTTGGATTATAATCTTAAAATCTCCAGTTGGTGGTGATATATATTTTACAGTCCAGCAGTGCACTGTTAAAACAGTTTTTGTTTTTAAAGGATTAGCTCGCCGTGTTTGACATGTTGTATTGAAACATTTCAGAGAAAACGAGATCCCTGCCTGTTCCCCCACAACCCCCTTTGTCCTCTTCCTCCTTTCTTTCTCTTAAATTTGTCGTTTCCGGCTTATATCCTGCGGGCCTTACTCGTTCTCTCCCTGTTACAGTAGCTGGTATAGAAAGTTGCCATTGGAGCCACTCACTGCCTTAATACAGTCGACCACAGCAGGTGAAGCCAGGAGACGACAGCGGGGCTCCCGGGGTCTCTGAATTAAAACTCCTCACTCCCCTCCACCCCCCATATAGGCCTGAAATTACTGCACCGTGCATTTCCTGTTCCACTAAAGAACCACATTTAGCCTTGTTTAAGCACGCACCGCTTGTTCCGCAGCCACACACACACACACGCCCGGTGTGAGCACTGACTTTGCATTTAGATGGATCACATTTATTCTGCTGGTTTTGGTTTAGTCCGATCCAGCCAGCTCTTGTCAGTTGCAGCAGCTGATAAGTAACTCTCGGATGTGAGACCAAACCGCCACCTTCGCCCACTGTGCTCGACAAGGACGGTGCGATGGTCACTGACGTAGTTTCAGCGAGAGTTGGTCACTTGTCTCTCCTCTCTCTCTCAGGGTTCAAATGCACACATATCCTCCAGCAGTCGCCCCACGTGTCCTGTCCCTCGCGCCCCCCACTCCACCCCCCAAGGTTTTCCTGCCTCAGACTGTTGACCCCGATCACCTGCGTCCTCACAGACTCTCGATCCTCGTTCTGTGCACAGATCTGAACCGTTTTTTAAAATCTTTTTATTTTTCTTTTTGGCACTGACATCTAACCATCTAACCAGGAATGAATGAATGCTTGAAAGTGACTGTGTGTAATGTTGAAATTGGGAAATGTATTTTTACAACATGTGAACATTTTTCTTTTCTTTTTTTTTTCTCCCCCTCCTCCAATCACTCATTGTGAATTATTTTAATTCTTTTCTTTCACCAGACTGCAAAAACAAAAACACCAGAAAAAAAAAACTGTAACTAGGCTCTTAAGCTTTATTTTTTGTTTTTGTTTACTTTTTTTATTAGAAACAATCATGTTTGTGATGGTAACCTCCAATGGTAAACTCAACACCGTATTTTAATAAAATCCTAAAAAATTAAACATCTTGCGCCTACGTTTTTATCTGCTATCCAAATCCTAGTGTTTTTCATGCTGAACCTTTAAACTTTTGAGTTTTATTCAGTCTTTTTTTTTTAATTTAATTTTTTTTTTTTTTAAAGCAGCTTCTTGCCTGATTATTAGTGGTTAGTGTGTTGCAGACTGCTTTTGTGGTCTAAGGACGTGAAGCTGTGTTTAGCAAAGTTTTGCCACAAACAAAATTGTTTACCGCAGTTTGGCAGCTCTTTATGTGGAGCAATGCGTTGCCAGGACGGCTGTGTAGGCCCATAGGGCTAAAAGACGGGACGGTGGGGGATTATAGGCTTTAAAATTGCTTCCACATGCATATAACCAGAAGACTTCTCTTAAACAGTCAGCAATGCATTGTTGGTGTTTATTTAGTGATTCCCAAGGATTGTTTTATCCCAGTTATTGTAACCGAGGCAACTTTAGTGCCTTGCAAAACTAAGATTGCAAGGCAATTAATTTTCTAACATTACAACCCCAAATCTGAAGTGCTGCATAATTGCAAAGTACAAGTGAAAACATATGTTGCATTCAATGTAAAAATAAAAAGAATTCTGTCATATGGCTCATTTGAATTCTGCCCCTTTTAAATCATCCTTTCATAAAATTGAGTGCAGTCAGTGGATTGGCACGACTGTACTTACCAAGACATTCCTGTTGAGCAAGAAGAGTAATCAGAAGCCCCATGATGCCCTCAGAGGAGTTGCACAGATCAGCAGCGGCGGTGGGGAAAAACTACTGACTTGGACGCAACACTGGCATTTGTGAAAGAGAGGCAAAAAGAAAGCCATGTTGAGAGAAGTCTGGTTTGCAGATTGTAAAGGTTGTGTGGGGGACACCCTCGTCTGCTGGGACAAAAAGTGAGATTTTTAACTTGCATTTAAAATGTTTAGGGGAATAATTACACTACCAACCATCTCCATGGTGGTGTCCTCAAGTTGTCGGTCCCTGTTGAGAGAGAGAAGCATATAAAGCCGATTTAGATTCAAGTCTGAATGTTTCCTGGATTTCAGTGTCTAACAGCTTTGAATACGAGTCCCTGGTTCAACACACCTGAGACAAATGGCTGATTTACTTCCCCAGCATGGAGTCAAGTTTTACGGAGCCCAGTTAATTCATTGGTTATACGATTCAAGTGTATTGAAACAGATATGTCAATAAGACCACATCAGGATCTCTAAACTTAAACCATTTCAGTTCAGCTCTGTGGGTGAATTTGCAGATCGACCTAAAATAGTAATAATATTGATATTAAGTCAGTATTTGCATAATACTGACACCGGTATCGTTCCGATCTTACTGGCGTGCTAAGATCGATACTTTAGTTTCAGATTCTCACTCAACTCTACCTCAAAAAAGGTTTTGTTTCCATGTGTTCTCAAATTACACGTATTTGCCCTTTTACTGCAGGAGCAGATGCACGCACACGTTTTTTGCTTTTCTGCTGTTTCTGCTTGCCATGAAACACCTAAAGTTCAGAAGTTTGATAATGTATCAAGCATCTGAATCATTATCAGCGATACTGGAGCTGTACTGTGTACTATGAAACGCGGTATCACACACCTCTTCATTTTTAGGGTTCTTGCTGGAAAGTGAACCTTGACCCCAATCTGAAGTTTTTTTGCTTCCTCAAACATGTTTTCTTCCAGTTTTGCCAGGGGTTTTGCTCTGCCCTCCATGCTGTCAGTTCTGATACCCTATCCTGATAAAGAAAAGACCCCCCATGACATGATGCTGCCACCGCTGCATGTGGGTAACGGGTGCTGTGGGTCATAACGTCACGCATGGAGTTTGGCATGTGGACCAGAAAGTTCAATATTTGTCACTGACCAGCATGTTTGCTGCGTCTCCCATGCCGATTGTGGCGAACTGCAAATAATTTCTTCAGCAATTCCTCTCCTTGTTGACACACATTCAGAAAGGCAAGATGTATTGATTGCGCAACGTTGTTTTTATGTCAGCAGATGTGTTGCTCCTCCAGAGTTGGCATCGCTCCACTTTATGCAGAAAATAAATGATTGTTTACTAATTGAGAGGCTGTTGACAGTGACTGGTGAAGCTGAACTTTATTTAGAGTGATCACAGCGAAGGGGACTGAATACAAAAGAAATCCAAATAAAATACGTTGAAGTTGATGGTTATATGGTATAAGTGCAGGGGACTGTTTGTGTATGGATGTGAGACAGTTACACCACAGCACCTGAAGAAAAGCCATCTGATTAACATGAGTCCAGTAGTTGAAGCACTTCTGCCTGACGTATTGCACAATCACCTGTTTGTCCACTTCTCAGAAGTTGTAAGAGGCCCAGGATGATAACTGGGTTTTACTGGCCGTGACTCACTTCAAACACACTTTGTCCAACTCCTTCTATAAGTTCCCAACTTCTGCCAGCAGCCACGCTGCACCACCAGATTTTAGCTTTTTTTTTTCTTTGCTTGTTCGTTTAGCGCTGGAGTAGACACTGAGGCCTCATCACTTCTGGGGGAACACAGTTAAACCAGTAAAATCCCTCAGTTCCCACACTGCTTCAGAGTCCGTAAATTCAGATAAGTACTCTGTAAAATGGGTCAGTGTGTATTACATTTTGGTGAAAAACTAGGTGTTTTTTTTGCTTCTGCTGGTTTCCAGATGTCTGCCTTTTTTCTTCTTTCACAATGTTTTTTTTTTTTTTTTTCTTACAGTTTAAATGTGTTTAGTGTTTGATTCTGTGTTTGTTAGAAAATTAATACAACATGGTGTCTTTCTTTTGTTTTCTTAAAATCAATTTCAAACATTTGAAATCTTTCCAATTTGAAATGCATATATTTTAATTGCCAACAGTCTTTTTCTTTCAGTCTAATATTTCTTCCATTTGTCTGAAGCAAAGTGTTTTCAACCACAAGTATTAGTTTCCAGATTTTCTTCCTTAAAACCGAAATAACCTCACTCTGGCATGAGAAAGTCAACAAAAAAAATAACGGCGTTGAACCTTAATGGGGGCAGCTTGACAGACCAGGGAGTGTGTGGTAGTGTATGGCATGCTTTTGCACACTTGCCCATGTGATGGATTAGTCTCCAGGCAGACAAAGTATCCCACTTGGAGGGATCGTACTACCAACCCGAAGGCAGCGGGATAAATATTTGTCTTGGGTTGTTTCTGGAATGATCGAATATTATTTCAGCCTATAAAGGACTCAAATGCTGCGTCCCGTTCAGAGCCTGGTTTTTAATTTTATTATACCCTTAAACTGCCCATTTAATCTGTATTGATTGTTTTTTGTTTTTCCTCTTGTCTGCTGATGTAATTCTGATCGCAGTCGGTAATCAGTGCAAAAATGATTGGTATTGCATGTGTGGTCTGGTGTAAGAAGTCTCTTTTTGTCTCTGGAGTGTACTTGTAAGTACATTAGCATCCTGGGTTTGGGGTTTAACCTGGTTTCCATCACCGTGTCTACACGGCTCACCGGGAAGCGGCTGATTTGCGTCCTTGTTTAAATGATTGGATCTGTGTTCAGCTCTCTGACATCTGTGTAGACCTCTACACATCTGTAGACATCTGTGTCTGATTTTTATGGACTCTTAGCTACTTAAGATCATCTCTAAATTGCCTGAGAGGCTTGTCCGACTTTACAGAAATGATTTCACCGTTTGACCCACTTCTGCGGCGCACGCTCCGTAAACATACGCTGTAATTGTTGACAGTCTTCAGCTGAGAATGGCTCCTCAAAATCCGCAGGTTCATAAGGTTTAACTTGTACCTTCCAAAAGACACAAATTGCGCCTTGTAAAAGTAATTCACACCTGTCGAGCTTTTTGCTTTGTGTCACGTTGCAACCAGAAACTTCAGCGTGTTTTAACTGGGGTTTTGTTTCACAGGCTATCAGAAAGCGGGGCGCATAGTTTTGGTTGTGAAAGGAAACGCGTAAATGGTTTTCAAAATGTGCAAAAAGAAAATGAACGTGTGTGGAGCGCGATTGAATGATCATTTCAGATCGCCCGCTTTTCCTCTGATCCGCCTGTAGAAAAGCTAATGCTACTAGTTGCCCTCAAAAGTCTTGTAAGCAGTGAAGAGAGTTGACATCTGCATAATTTAGTCGACCTAACTGTGTTGGGAAGGCCTCAGACACCTCAGCAGAGGGGTCAGAGACACAGGTGGATAGGACAATATTCCTATCCACCCAAACCGACTGCGTGGACTTGCAGAGATCCGCAGCTCAGGTGGAAGAACTGCTGCATGACAGGTATAATTTCACAAATCTGTTAAGAAGAAGGACACAGCTGAATGAAAGTCTTACCCATGTAGTGCTGCCACCACTCTGTGGGGCAGCATCACGCTGCGTGGCTGGCTTTTGTCAAAGACTGTGGTCAGAGTTGAAGGGAGGATGGACATAGCTAGCATTTTGTGACAAAATGTAAAAAAAAACAAAACATAATAACATTAAGGGGTGTGAGTACTTTTGTGAGGCACCGCATCATCTCTCTTACTAGATGGGCCAGAACGTGCTGTTTGTTGAAAATTTATACCAAAAATGGCATAAATGTGAGCTTCAGCTGAATGCCTGATCTCTTTCTAATGTTGCTTTTTTTCCCCTTCTCTTCTCTGCGTCTGTCTGGAGGCGTTCTGTGATTAGCTCATGGCTTTCCCCCTTCTGACTTCACTCGCTGGAGTAACGCTGACGCGGGTTCATGATTGACTGATGAGGACGAGAGGAAAACTTCCATCTATCTTGGAGTTTTGCGTCAACCTGGCAGATCTGCTGCTGGATCTGGTGTCCTAATGCTAATCTCCCCTGTGTGTGTGTGCGTGTGTGTGTTGCAATAATCACAGCTATCATTAGTACCAGTTTTCAGAAACACTCATGCTCTATCTGCTGTTGTGACATTAGGTGATTTTACATGTTGCAAGTACACTTGACCAGTCTAAAACTGTTGTTTGAAACTAAATACCAGTCTGCCTGCTCGCTGAACTCATTGTTATCAATCAGCCAGCGGAAGCAGGGAAGTTTTCCTGCATCGCAGCAGAACAGACTATGTGAAGGATGCAGAAGTACTGGATGCAAATCAAAAAAGATGAATCAAGTCCGTAATGAAGGGAGAAACAGATGGAGGGAAATATATCTACTTAACCGACTCCTTTAGACTGCAAGGCATAAAAACTAAATTGTTACCGGACACCCATAAGTCTGCTTTTCCTTCTTCCCTTTTCTGCTCGTCATCATCAGCTGCTTATTCCTGGAAGGTCTGTAATTTCTGCACCAGTTGAGAATATCTTTGCTCCTCTCAGCGCAGGCATCAACGTGTCTGCAGGAGTCCAGGAGGCGTCCTGACCACATGCCCAAATCACCGTCAGGATGTTTTGCTTTCTTAGGATACACTGCTTGTGTAAATGTTGAGGCAGTGAACGGAAGCAGCAGAAAGTCTCCACTTTCTCCATGTGATCACTTCATGTCTCACTTGTGAGGTTTTACGGTTTGAAGACGTCCATCATACCGCTCAAGCTGTGCAAGTCTCTCTCCAGAAATGTTTCCCATCATGGCATGTTTTGCACAAAGAAGTCGTTTCAACCCAGTGGAGAACGTGCAAACTCCACGCTTGAAGACCAAAGGCTGGGATTTAAACCCAGGACTATCTTGCTGTGGTACAAAGGTCCTAGCAAACACACCACCGTGCAACCCGAGTCCTTTCATGATTTGAAATAATTCATTAGATCATGGCAATCCGTAGTCGCATCCACAACTCACATCAGAAGATAACACACTGCACAACTACTGAACTCTCAATAATTCAAATATATAGAAACCACACACATTTAATCAGATTTTCTGTCTTTTCTTGTCTGTAGTGCTTGTAGTTAGAGTCCAGGTCTTCAGTTCATCCCTCCAGGCTCGGAAAGGTAAAAGGGAACAGTGGCCTCCTGTTTATGTTTACCTGCTGTAAGAGTTGATGCTCCGACTTGGTTTTCGTCATCATTTACTGTGTCAATAACCCTTCTCATTAGAACATATGATGGGAATTGTAGTCCTCGTCAGTCTTGTATCACATTATCTAGCCACACACGAGATGTGTGGGCATCCAGGTAGCTGCTTTGTTCCTTTTGAAGCCTTCGGTTAAAATGGCTGTTTTAAGACTCTTAACATGTGCAAACAGTGTCTCTGTTATACTCATTTTCAACATATTCACAAGTGGCTCCTGATAACAGAAACCTCCCTGGCTGCCCATGTGTGTCCCAGCTGTGGGGGAATCGCTTTTTTTTTTTTTTCCCTGCTGCACACAAACACAGCGTTTTACACACTCTAACCTGAGGAAATGGGATTCCTCATGCTTGAATCACAGATCTGGAGATGGAGTTGTTTAAAACAGAGAAGAAGTTAAAAAAAAAAAAAAGAAAGATACGGAAACCATTTTAAACCCCTTTGATTCCCTCCGATTTCCAATCAAACTGAAATTAGCTGCTGAAATCAGAGCCAACGCTTCTGTCCAGACTCCCCTCATTTGTCAAACAGGTTGCATGTCTGTCTGCGGAGACAGAGGTGAAGTCCTCGTTACTCTTTATGTTTTATGTAAAAACCCCTGCCATTTGGGGGGGGGGGTTTAGCAACTGTGCACCAAAAAATAGACAACGCTTTGGGGTGTTTGCCCGGAGGGATGTTAACTGCCTTCTGGGAATTGAGGCACATTGAACCACAGGGAGAGAGAAAAAGAGAGGGGAGCAAAGGCTGTTAACTGCCTTTCCATACAAGGAGAGGTGAGGGGCGAGTGGGGGAGGAGAAAGAGAGTGAGAGGAGGGTAATACGAGGAGATACAATGAGAGAGAGAGAAGGTAGGAGGAGAGAAATCTGGAAAGAGATAAAGGGAGCCCAGCGAGCGAAAAAGACTGATGAGGTTGTGCCAGTTACAGTGGAGAAGAAAGTGAGCAGAGCTGAATCCTCCCTGTGGTTGTGCTGCTGCTTCTCCGACTGACCCAACGCAGGTAGGGAACACACACACACACACCCGCACACACACACACCTACACACACACACACAGCACCCGTCATCCATTCAACACACACCGAGATGTTCTAGTGGTCTGGAAGCATCCAGGAAGTTTCTGTCTTTTTTTTTTTAAACAAAAAAAATTAAAATTAAAATTTATAAATTTATAAAAAAATTACACAAATGTAATGTGTAAATGCTTTGAATAATCAATGTCAACATGCAATTCATGAGTAATTGAAGGTAAATACAACTGAGCGTGCCTGTGGTCGAATTTGGAAACCAAAAGCAGAAGACGAATAGTTTTCACAACAATTCAAGTGAACATGACTTATTATTATTGAGATATGTTTATATTTTTCTGCTTTATAGTAAGCTTCTGTATGCTTTGATGAGAAGCAGCCAAAACTGAATATATATATATATATATATATATATAATTTATTTTATTTTTTTTCTTATCCTTTCACCTGAATGAATCAAATGCCTTTTAAAACACACAATCTAAACATTTTTGCAATTTTCCTTTAGACTTTTCACATATGGCAACCTTGATAAAAATAATGGTTGTAAAAGTTGTTTTTTGCCAAAAGTAATTTTTTTTGTCTAAATCATCTTTTGACAAAAAAAAAAAATTAAAGAGATTATTTTTATTTATTCATTCATTTATTTTGCAAAAGTCACCTATGGCAAAACACACACCGAGGTGTGTGCTTTGCCATATGGGCCTAAAAGGTGACTTAGGCCCATTACTTTAGGAAGGTGATAATACATTCCTTCTTAGTTACATGTTATTTCACTGAACTCTACCCACAAATTGTCCAAATGTCCGTCCTTTCTACGCTTTCTATCTAAAAATACTTTAGAATAATCAGGTTTTTGCACGCAACATTTGGCGGCCTTAATTAAATTTCTCACCTCCTGTTATGTCCCCACCTGTCTAAGTGTCCATCTTTCTCCTTGTAGCTCCAGCAGAAATCTGCACATGGATCAGGCATGCATGACAAGGATAATTCAACACAGATGGTTGCATCTTTTGTTTTTTTGTTTTTTTTTTCTCGTCCTGAACAAACTCCTGATTCTGCTATTGTTGCCCAATAAAGGACTTTCAAGGCAAAAAAAAAAAAAAAAAGAAAAAGAAAATTACCTTCCCTGTCAGCTCCTTGTTAAAAATCTGTGTATGCGTGCAGATCTGAATGACCAAATTTATGGGATGAGGTTGAATGTTTGCATTATCGCTGCATGAAGCTGCTATAACAGCACAGGGAAGGTGCCTGAAAGGTTTTATTGTGTCTTAGGCCTGACAGGAAAAAAAAAAAAAATTCTCCTCCATGTGAGTCTGTGCTGGCTGATGAGATCACAGTGGGCCTGGGCTGCAGGTGCACGTGTGTATTTTTGCACGTCAGAATCACCGAGGGCTCTCTTTAATCCATCTGCTGGTTGTTTGTGTTCATATTTACATGCGGATTCAAGAAACAGGAGGTTGTCAGAAGTGTGTTGCAGCTTTGGTGTGTATTGCAGACTTCTGCCCAGGTTCCTCTTGAAAATGAGATCTAGATCTCAACGGGGTTTACCTGGTTAAATAAAGGACATTTTTAAAAAATGAGTTCAGGAGGAAGGTCAGAGGGTTTGCTAAACCAAAATAGTGTTGAAGAGGTAAGTGAAAAAGAGAGCCAGTTTTAGGAACTTGTAAGTCTTTGCAGAAGCCAGAGAAGTGACCTTAGGAATCAGCTAGACATCTAAACCTTGATATTTCTCCCTGCAGTGATAAAAGCTGCCCTATGTGTCTCCATACTGCAGGTATTTTTATGGGTGGCTGTTAAACTCTGAGATGGTTAATCTGCATTCAGTACAGATGGGGAACTGATCAAAAGATCAGCGACATGCGAGGCTGCGGGCAGAAAAAGTGTCAGAGTTGGACATTTAGAGCTATGTTGGCTCAGTAATTCAATCTGACCTCTGGAAATAGACCTCAGGGACAATATGCAGCAAGACATGGGTGTTAGGTGTGTTGATGGTGTGTGTGCGTGGACATGTGCACGTGTGTGTGTGTGTTGACTAACCCAAATTTAACTGTCTGCATTCTGCAGCTGCTTGGAGTTTTAGTAATACTATAGAAACACACCGGATTGGCCCTTTGCATTCTTGTAGAATGTCAATAGAAAGAAAAATCTTCTGCTCTCAGCTTTAAAGTTTTATTTCACGCTCAAGTCGGCTTTCAGTTAAACGAGAAATGAAACACGTGGCCTCGAAATTGCGTTTCTGTGTTTATTTGTGATGCGATTCGGAAATAAAGCCGAAAACGGAGAGAAGCAGCAGGAAAATATTTACTTCTGCATCCGAAGTGGAGAAATATGTTGAAAGAAATCAAACATAAAGCAGCCAACGCCGCAAGCAAATGTTCCAAAACAAAGTAGCTCGAATTTTTTTTTTCACATTTTTGCCAATAAAAAGTTTGGAAAATTTGCCTGTTTGTGATTTAATATTAATATTAACCCAGCTGTTCTATGAAGGTGTCAGATTTTTATTATTAGTGAACAGCTGAAAAGTTCGACAGAGACTTCAGGGATAAAGTTGTAATGACGTTCAGAGCAACAAATGCAAACTTAGTGAGACATACTTTGCAACAAATTATGTAGGAAGACGGCGCTCTGGTGAAATCAGACCGAAACTGACCTAAACGTATGTGAAAAATGCTGTGCCGAAGAAAGCTAACACGGCATTTTAATATATCATAGTTCAGTATGTCACATCCCTCATAAAACCTGGTGGTGGCAGCATCATGATTGTGCAAAAAGGTTAAAAGCAGGCAGAGCTTTACCCCAAAAGACTTTTGCAGTAAAAGGTCCCTCTACAAGGTATCAACTCAGGGATACTGAATACAAGTCGTATGATTTTTATTTGTGAAAAATTTTGCTGGTAAAAATATCTCCTCTCAGATCACCATCATGCTCGACTTTATTTAGTCTATGCTAAAATTGCAACATGTGGACATTTTTGGTTACATTGCGACAAAATTTAGCAAAGAATTAATACTTTTAGAAACCACTGCATGCTCTTAAAAAAAGGTTTTAACATCAAATACACATAAAATGGAAATCAAGTTGATGATTTGAGATGTATTTACAATTTTCACAAATGGTTATTTGACCGCTTGGCATCGACATTGTGAGCTTAACACTGCAGTCTAACTTTTTGGCCATCATCTAAATAAGGCAGAAAACTTTGGCTCAAGATTCAGGAGAAATGAAAACACACATTCTCCCTCCGTTACTCTCCTTAGCACTGTTAAAATATATAAAAGGTGAAAAGTGTTTGCAGCGATGGCTGCGCACGTGCCCTCCTCCCCTCTCTGCCTCTAAATAGAGTGCGAGTCTGTCTGACTCAGCTGCGGGTCAGTGGATGGTCAGTCGGTGAGGTCAGATGGATTTCACATCCAGCCTCAGACATGTCATATGTACTGTTTTATTTCAGGGCAGCTCCTGCAACACACGTTCCTGCTGAATATTAGCTGTTGTCGCATAGCTAGAGGTTGGCTGGAGATCAACACACACACACAACGTGCCCAGCCCAGAAGTTGAAAGCTCAAGGGTCAGAAGGTTCAACAAGCTTTGTTCTCAGATGAAATGTCTATGTTGTGATACGAGGGCAGGGACGTGGAATTTTCCCTGTCTCGTTTTATTTTTCGAGGATTGTCCAGGGCTTGGCTTCCTAAATGTTCGGGCTGGTCTTCCTTTTTGTTTCCTCCCAAGCCACGATTATGTACCCAAACACATTTGACCTCAAAATGTGCCTCCCAGTTCACAGTTTCGAACCTCCTTATCAGCCTTCGTTCTGGAATCATCCCCAGCTCCAACATGCAGCTGGAGGAATAACCCAGTTTTTCATCTTTCATTCCTTGCAGATGATGTCTTCGGAGCACCCGGCCTGTGGTTGGCTGCACAAGCTGCTCGTTTTGCTGGTGAAGCTTCATTTCGCGTTTGCCGAGCCTCCGCAACCCCTCAACGGGACGGGCTGCACGGCCAAGGGTCCCGCTTCCTACATCCTGGTGTTTACAGGTCACTGGAGCCCACAGGCGTTTCCAAAGCAGTATCCCTTGTTCCGACCCCCAGCACAGTGGTCCAAACTCATAGGTGAGAAAAATATGGCTCTTCTTTAGAGTGTTGTTTGGAATAAAATAAAAAAAAAAAAACGTCGTTTTGGTAGAAGATTTTATTACTGGTGAATTTTTTTTTTTTTTTTTAAAAAGGTCAAAGAAACTACCAGATGGTGTTTCTCTTTGTTTTTCTATCGGCTGTCAGACAAATCACATGGCTCCAAAATGGGGCTGAAAAGAGTTGGGAGTATAAACATGATTACCTAAACAGGTGAGTCTGATTAACTGAATGTGTTGCAGATGTAAGGAGGAGGAAACAACATGAACAGAGATCAGACAACACAAAGTGGATCACAAAATCAAAAGTTTGAACCCAAATCTGAGGAAAAGCTGCAGGAAAGAACGTGACTAAACAATGAAGTGATCAGAAAATAAGAGAATTCAGCAAAATATACAAACCTGATAACCAGCATGACCAACAATATGTGATACTTAAAATCCTTTTTTTGTTTTTTCTTAACATAGAACGACTACAACCCTTCACCAACTCTTGGGAAAGTTATATGACATCCAGCTACATTGAGCAAATGTTGTGAAAAAAACACTGAAAAACATAATTTAATCATAAACACAGTGACGTATGAAGCTTTCACACAGCTAAATCCCTTTTCAGTTTAAATCACTATACTTTTTTGTGCTTGCACCAATTTAGGAGACTTAAGGTTTTTGATAACTGCCTTAGCTGAAATTTGAACTGCACGTTTACACAAACATGATTCACACATCTACAGTTGGTCCACACAACAAGTAGTTTTCAAAGAGAAATTACTCATCTCCTGCTTTGATCACTGTTTTCAAGCACAAGAAAACAAATAAAACATTTTCACGTCTTGTTGCTAAGAGTTTAAAAGTCAAATAAATAAATGACAGAAAATTAAAAAAAAAGATTTTTCTTTTTGAAGAACATGCCAAAGCAGTGATCCCGTCTTGCTTGTAATGGTGATGTGACAAAATAGGAGAAGCTTAAAGCGAGGAATATCACAAAATATTGGGGACATGGTAGCAGTGATGTTTGGTTTCCAGGTGGCCCGGTGATGCCATGGAAGAGGAGAGTGCCCTACTTATTCCTAACAGAGACAGGCACCAGCGGTTCTGACATAATTATTTCCATGGGCATGGAAAGGGTTGGTCTTTGTCACCAGGGAACAAAAACACAAAGACCTCAGTGAGTCAGACGGTAAACTATAGGGGACAATAAAAAGAACAAAAAAGCTGGAGAAAACGTCAGTTGGGGCATAGGGCCGAGGACACTGAAGGACTGGACTTTGTCATGAATAATAAAAAAAAAAAAAAAAAAACTCAAGCAATTTAGGAAGGGTTAGCTTTGAAGTCTTGGTGGGGCATAAGTGTGATGCATTATCAAATTTCGGGGGTTTGATGCTAGTTAGGATGGAAATGCAATTAAGGTCCACAAGTAATGGCGGTATGGGGAGAAACAAGATAGTGTGTGAAGTGTGCTAGGCAAGTTGTGCAACTAAGTGTGCGCTCATACATGTGTCAAGACTATTTAAGGTTAAAATCCTGACTCTCTGTGTGTGTATGTGTGTGTGTGCGCTTCTTTATGCAGCTCTGAAAAGTGAGGTAAGGCAGAACCATCAGAGCATTTGTCAGCGTGTTTCTGGCTAACCTTACTCTGCCCTTAAAACCACGGGCCCAGGTCAGTGGCTTTGTGGGTCTCCAGAACCTGTGGTTCGAATCTAAAACTGGGCTCTTGATTTTTAACAGATTTCTGAGATAGCCAGAGCTTTTTAAAAGAATGTGAAGAGAAAGCCTGCTGGCCCAGGCTGCACAAAAAGCATCATTAAGGGTTTTCAGAATTGTTCAAATAAATTGTTGTCCAACTTCTGCCTGCCAAATCCAGGATCCTGATCTACATCCTGGCAGCTCCGGCCTGTGTTGCGGTTTCTGCAGGAAAAGACGGGGAATATAACCTTGCAATAACACATGCACATGAGCAATTCCCCCAGAATTATCAGTTTAAATGCAGGAAGTAGGAGGCAGCCATAGAAGTACACTCAGACTCCGTGGTGGAAATGAGCTCATTGTCTGGCTCAGGACACTGCGGAGCTTCATCGACACTCAAAAGGAGTCAAGTGAGCATGCATCTCACTTCTCTCATCTCACATTTCTTCAACTGCTTTTTCTCTCTCAATAGCGGCGAGCCACAACCACCACTTTAGGCTCTGGGAGGAGGGCTCTGCAGCCAGTCCCGGGGTGCAGAGCTTTGCTGAAGTTGGGGTGACGGTGGAGCTGATGAAAGCAGCCAAGGAGGCCCGGAAGAAGCGCACGGTCGGAGTGATGTACCGGACAGCTGGCATTCCCAATGGGATCGGACACAGCTCCACGGAGATGCTGCTGGTGCCCCGCAACCCACTGGTAGGAGACGACAAAGCTTCAAAAAGCACACCCACACTCACGCAGTCACTTTGAGCTGGGTCTGTTACACCGTGCGTCTGCACCCACCAAGTAATTTCCTACTTATTTCCACTACACCCTGTCAGACTTTGTTTAGACCAAGTGCCTGAGTTCAGTAGCCGCAAACGCCTACATCCATCCTTTGCTCTCAGTCTGAACTGGAGCCGAGGGAGGGGTCCATCTGTGTAAGGTAAATACCAGTAAATACCAGTTACCTCAACATAAAGACTGCAGACACACAGAAGCAGCTACAGTTTTCCTGTCTGAGGGAAGGGAAAATTGGCCCACCAGTTACTTTTCTTTTTGTTAATTAGCTTGTTAAACTGTGAGCTTGCATGCTTTGACTAAGCACAACCTAAAATAAAACGCATCCTGTTATTATCACCAAGCAAACAGATAAGTCATGCATTATCTGTGCTTAACCACAATAGATTGGTTTCACCAGCCACACCCAGGCCTGATTACTGCAGAAATCAGAAATCCCTTAAATAGAATCTATTTGACAATGTGACATGGGATAAAAGATATCCAAGAATAGTTAGAGAACAAAGTCATCGATATCTCTCGGCCTGAAAAAAAAAAGAGAAAAGAAACAAAAGCATTTCAGTGGGTTTGGGATTCCAGTGAACCACACTTGGAGTCATCATTCACTAATGGAGAAAACATGGATTCGTGGTGAACCATCTGAAAACTGGCCAGTCTTCCAAAATTACTCCAAGAGTGCATAGAAGATGCATCCAGAAGGTCACAAAGTGCCCAGAACATCATTTAATGCTCTACAGGCCTCACTAGCCTTTAGAGATTAAGTCAGTGAATAAATGTCCTGACACTGTTGGTCAAAATTAGTTGCTGTGATTGATTGAAATTATTTCACGAGTAACAAAACATGTCAAAACCATTATTGCGGTTTAGGGTTGTGCATCTGGGATGAGTTTCTCCTGCTTGGACGCAGTGCTTCCTTTGTCCAAATAGATCTTTTTTTTTTTTTTTTTTTGCTTTGAACCAAAATCTTCAATGTTTGGTCTTCTCTGTCTACAAAACATAATTCCAACAATCCTCGCTCTTCTGCATGTGATCTTTAATGAAATGCAGATGAGTTTATTCATTGTCAATCTGGGCTGGGAGCAAACCGCAGATGGGGCAGCGGGGTTCTTCTCAGACAGTAATCGCCTTCTCCCTGCAGCCCTGCAGTGGGCACCGTCGGCGCTCAGAGTTCCTCTGATGGACGACTCACGAACGTTAATGCAAGCCAACGCAAGCAACCTTTAGTTGATTAGAGGTTGCTTCAAACCAGATCGTGGTTTCAATATAAATGTCTAAATCCATTTTCGGTCATCATCACTCTGCGATGCTTAATGAAAAAAACGTCTTACTTTTCCTTTGTTTTCAATTAGACTTTAAAACATTTCATATGTTGGATGCTGGTATGAATAGGTACAGCAGATATAATCTGATGCAATTTGGTGAGTATGATATGTCGTCTACTGACCCGCTGGGGGAGCCAATGAAGTCTTTTATAGTTCATTAATTTTAATAAATAGAAGAAACACACTTAACTTTTAATCCAAGAATGTCATTTAACAAAAGGAGCCGTTTGGATTGTAGGCTACATACACATTCACTTCCTCTGAGATATTATTTATGAAGATATCTGTTAGCCAGAGCGGCTTTACGTCGAGAAAAATGAAACAAAGAATTACCTCCCTTTATGTTCAACAACACGTAGCTTTTTTTCTGACTTTTGACTGGTCTGGGGCTTTTCTTGGTAAAAACCTAAATGCTACTAATGCTCTTCTGTGAAGCAAGGCAAACATCTGGCATGTTGAAATAATCGTCTGTTTTTAGCTCAGTTCACTTTGTATTTATTTAGTGATTATTCACATCAGATGTTATCACAAGGCACATTACAAGACAAGCAGGGCAAATTCAGATCTAATTGTATGTAACCCAGTTTGGTTTTATCAGCTTAGTAAACTATTCATGGTCGGCCAAACACATTTAAAACAACAGCCAAGTAAGATGGACGCTTTCCACTTTCTGTGCGAAATGTTTGTCAATATGATAAGGGGGAAAATGCATCAAAACCAGCAGCTCAATAGAACAATACAACTCATACGCTCGACTGGATTTTGAGTACAAAAGTTGGAAATTTACTGGGGTTTTTATAGGAGTTTGTGTGCATATTTGAGCCAATTTCCCCTTAACAAGAACTGCTCTAAATTTATCCTCATACTGTTAAGGATTTTTACACTTCTTACTGATAAAGGTATTAATCATTTTTAAGAAGAAAAGGTAAATAAGAACGGATGAATGTGTGTAAAACGTAAACTCTTTCACACATTTATATTATTCCCTGTTACATTTAATCTCTAAAATTAACTTCTTCTTTGAATACAAATTATTTTTAATCTAAATCTACCAGAGATTATGTGTAATTTTGGTTTCAGCTGCTTGTAACAATACCATTCATCAATTAGAGTATAAACTATGTCATCATCCAGTATTTATAGCCCAGTCTTTTCTCTCCCCAGTTGTCTTTTATCTTATTCGCTATATATTTTTTTGTGGCTCAGTTCCTCACACAGAGGTCCACAAGCATTTCACAGTTTTGATACCAGCAAGACAAAAATGAATCTGAAATTTAAAGTAAAAAGTTGTCTAATTAAATCTGTGGTCTCTTTTGAGGTGATATAAGGTTGTTGGCTTTTCTTCTAATAAAGTTCTGATTCAGCTTAAGCCGCCAGCTGATATCTGGGTTTTTTGCTTCTTGATCAGCTGAGAGAGAAGGTCCATTCCTCTATATTCACACCCATATGCAATAAAATCTGGGCAATGACATGTGCCTTACTGTTTCAAATAAAAGGAATTAGATCCTGTTTTTTTTATTTCAATTTTTATTGTAATTACCCTTAAAAAGTAGCATTTTTTCAAGGTTATTATGTGTAGAGCGTCTCCTGCCTGCATTAGGAGACTAATGCTCTGAGTCCTTGAACCAGAGGGCAAAAAGAAAGAATTGATCACTCTTTAGGTGAGCATTGTTTCTGTAAGCATAGGTAATGTACAGCATCCCGCTGCGCTGTCTTCCAGGTACGTGACGTCTGTGCTGGTCTGTTTTTAGATCAGATAAGTAAAGCAAAGCCCGGCTATTGAGTGTGTTGTGTTGGACATGATTTAATGACGTGATCCAGCTGATAACTTAATCTGTGAGCATGTTGCGCTGTCTGCTGCGCTCTCATTTATAAATACCGTATCATATCTTTGAAGACAGCCGATGGTTTACACGACATCCGCCAGGAATCCCAAACACGACTTCTGTCATCATATATTCAGCTATTGTTTAATGTGGAGCTCAACCAGATGGAGACGCAGAATGCGAGCCATTTTAAGCCGCTCGAGAGGCCTTCTGCTGGATGCCTTCTGGTCTTTGAAAACGGTTTTCTGCGATGGACACAGGGTTTGAAGATTCGTCTTGACCAGGTCCTATGTAATGCAAACTTCCATTCAGCCAATAATAAAGAAATGAGTCGAGAGGCAGCGTCTTTCAGATTAGCTCAGGAGAGTTTCAGAAAAAGATGAAAAGCGTAAGAGGCAGGAAGTTCAAAGGACAAAAAGGACTGATGTTTCTAAAAAAAAAAAAAAAAGCCACAAGACTTCTGGTTTATTCTTTGCTTTTTAACATTTTTCTCCAGAAGAAAACCGAACACTCGTGTGTCTTCCTGACTCATCTCATTCCTTTGTCTCAGATCTGCTGGTCCCCACTCTCTGTTTGGTTCAACACCAGTGATTCATTCAAAGCCCACACAAAAACCGATTCTCAGACTGACAAGATGAGCAGCAATTGTTAAATGTTTTTTTTGTTTTTTTTTTTGTCAAAAATTGAGAAGTTTTCAAATGTGCTGCTGTCTGGTCTTCTGTCGTCACGCCAGTGTGTTTTGACTCTCAATCCATTCTCCTAGATGAGATCACCGTTTCTCAGGAAACATACATCATACAGGAGACAGACGGAGTGCACGTGCATGCATGCCGACTCTGTTTTATAGTCGCAAAATCCCTACGTCGGCGCTCATGTGTGTGATGTCAGGCCTCTTGCATTTATTGTCCTGGCTGATGTTACTGTGATCTCTGTAATTTCATTCATTCTGCACTCATCTCACTTTCCACAGCAGGGGGATTTAAACAGTTGCACAGTCCAAAGTGAACTAATGGTTATTATATTAAAACAGCAAATGTTTTCATTACATTTCAATCTACATGTCAAAGTATACAATATTTTCATTAGAGATTAGAGTTATTTTATTCAGCTTCAAATAGAGTTCAGGTTTTTTTTTTCTGGGGTTATCTTGGAAGACTATGACTACACAATATCTTACCTTACATGTGACGGAACAAGACAGTTTGGGTCTTGGATTGTATTGAGGATGCATGTGAGGTTTATTATTATGGTCGCAACCATTTGAGTCATTGGTGGAAAATAAAAATAGTTTTACACCTTGTACATTTTCAGATGTTGTCATATTACAACTACAAACCAGAATGTATTTTATATTAATATTATATGATAAAGCAACAAAAAGCAGAGCATAATTTAGAAATTGAAGAAAAATGTACATTTTTTGTCAAATAAAATCTATAAAATGTGTTGTCCATTCAGCATTCAGCTCTCTTTTTGTGATTTCTGGGTAAAGCCACCTCAGACTTCAGTCTAGAGACATTTTTGCTAATTTTACCTTACAGAATCACTCAAGCTGAGTCAGACCGAGTCATGTTAATCTCAGATTAACACTCACTGAATATCCTCTGCCTTTTAGATCTGTGCTTTGACTGGGCCATTTTAGAATATGATTTGATGTATGTGATGTATTGTTTAGGATTATTGTTCTGTCGGAAGGTGAACCTCCACCACTGTCAATTTTCAACTTCAAGAATGTTTTTAATCGAGGAGTGCTCTGCACTTCAGCTCTATCCATTCTTCCTGTATTGTCCAGAAAGTTTGGTTTCATCGGACCAGAGGTTCTTCTTCTGCCTCCACTTTTCTGACGTGGTTTACAGAAAACTACAAATTAGACCTATTTCTTTTAACGATGGCTTTCTTCTTGCCTCTTTTCTAGCAAGCTAATATTTGTGCAATGCAGCTAATGGTATGCAGAGCCTCGCAGCTGATAACGCTACGGATTCTCCATCATGGCAACAATGCAGCTTCTCTGATTAATATTCTCCTTCCCAGCCTGCCAGTTTAGGCGGACTAACATGTCTTGCTTAAGTCTGGAGCTGTGTCATAATCTTTCCATTTTCAGATGATGGACTGAGCAGAGCTCTGTGAGATGTCCAAAGCTTGGGGTTTTGTTTTATGACTGAACTCTGCTTTAAATTTCTCGGCAACCTCACCTGTTTTGCACTTGGTTGCTGTTTGCTGTCTAATAACAAACCTGTGAGGCCTTCACAAACCACTGGTGGTACTGTATTGTATTTAGGGATATCACAGAAGGACGCATGCTTTTGGATTTTTGTTTACAGTGAAAAAACATGTATAATTTTTCTTCCACTTTACAGTGCACTACTTTATGTTGGTCTGTCACATAAAGTGCAAAAAGTGGCTTTAATGTGAAGCACAAATTTTATTAGTACCTTTGCAAGGATCTGTAAGTATTTTTTACTACCTTGTGGTATTTAACTTCCTGGTTATCTGTTCATCCCTTTTTACAAAATTATGACAATTAGCGTTTCACTGTTTTTCAATTAAACTCTCTATTTTGGACGTTGACTTCTAACATTGGTGTTTTGTGCCTGACAGCTGTCTTTGATGGTGAAGATGATCCCCAGCCCTGACTGGTTTGTCGGGGTGGACAGTCTCAATCTTTGTGAGGGCAACCGGTGGAAACAGGAAGTGACCATCGACCTCCAGCCTTATGATGCAGGAACAGACAGTGGGTTCACGTTTTCGTCTCCCAACTTTCCCACCAGCCCCCCTGAAAACATTACAAAGGTAGGGAGAAAGCATCATCTGTTTATGTCCTTCACTAAGCTGTTGGTGCCTCAAATTCTGGTGTCTCTGTCTTGTTTTTGGAGTAGCCTACGTAAGCAGAGTGGGAACGGGGCATCATTCTTAGCTGTCTGTGGCTGAATGATTGCTTGGCAGCCCTCTTGTCTGACCTGAAGTGATTTAAATAAAAAGGGGCCCCTTATGCAACAGGCTATCCATCCTTTTGCAGCATGTGCTTTAAAGCTGGCTAATGTGCACCGGGGGTTCTACTGAGAATCTGTTGCTTTTTCTGATGAACTGCTCGCTGACTGCTTTTCAGATCACGTCACAAATGCCGAACCATCCAGCCAATTCCTTCTACTACCCTCGACTAAGGGAGCTTCCACCTATTGCCAGCATAAAGATTAGCCGACAGCGTCGAACACCAGACCGCCAAACTTCTATTTCTAATCACATTCTGCCAAACTCCATCAATCCTCAGCGTTTCTCAGGTAATAACACAAAGCTTTTCCTCACAAAAATATTTATACCCCTGAAAGTATTTAGACTTTTCCCTACCAGTTACTGGTAGGAAAATAGCTGGAGCTGCTGTTTGAGGTTGAACCACAATAGAGAGGAACCCAACGCTGGGTAGAGGGACTTCCCAGGGTATGGGGATACCCACAGGCTCTCAGCTGACTGCCTCAGTTTTAGAGTTTACTAGCATGAGGGGTCACCTCTTTGTGGCATTAGGTTGCAAGAGGGAAGGTTCTGACCTTTTGCACTGAACAGCAGTTCAGATTACCCAGCCTTCTTGGAGTCCAAATAATGTTTTGCAATTTAACTGAGAATGAGTTGATCACAAGGTGACCAGGTCATCTTGGGCTAAAGGTCCATGTAATATTTTCATTTGACCTGCTGCGGCTTAAGAGAGGGCTAGAGATATCAACTGATTGCCACCTGGTAGGGAGCTGAATCCAGCGGCAGGGGTTTGTTAGACAGATCTGGTAAAACCAAACATATTTTGAGAGTGAGCTGCGAACATCTGGTGGAGGAACCTGTTCAACTTATGCCTCCTGGAGAATTTCTCTCATCCCCCAAGGGAAGTTGGGAACATGAAATCAGAATGGGGCAGGACCTTCACTGCAGACATGGCTTTCGAGAGCTATGGCCTAAAATATATTGCCGTTTGTTGTGTTGGTAACCAGAGGGTCTGCTGATGGATCCCAAAGGTGATGGAACCTGCTAGGTTGAATAAGGCATGGTTGTCTCTAAAGACTGTCAAATAGAACAGGTATAGAAAAAACAATACAGACTGCAGCATCTGTGTTTTGTCTGGTTTTGGATTAGGGATCTGCAGACCCAGACTGATGTTATTGTAGATCGGTGGAAAGAGCACTTTGAGGATCTCCTCAGTCCTGTCTCTTTGCTGTGAAGGAGTCGGAAACTGAAGACTCGGAAGAAGACATTCCATCACGTTAGCAGACATCACTGAGGTAGTTAAATAGCTCTCCATTGGCAGGATGTCAACCCGCGAGGATGAGATTCTGCGTAGGTCCATCATAGTTCGTAGACCTCTTCAGTGCTGCATATTGAAAAAGCTTAGGGGCAACACCAGAGTAGCATGATAGTTTAGTGGTCCCATTTTTTAAGACAGGGGACAAAGAGTGAATCCCAACCTAGGTTTACTCTTCCAGAACAATATAATCCATCTGTTTGTCTGTCTGCATGTATGTGACTGCTGCAGAACAGGCATCATTTGGGCAGTGTTTCTTCATTTTCTTGTTGTCTCTCTCTCCTTAAACGTAGCAACACCTTTGGATTGCGAAGTCTCCCTCTGGTCATCTTGGGGTCTGTGTCTCGGTCCCTGCTCCAGAGGTGGAGTTCGCCACCGCACACGTTACATACTTCTGCGACCAGCAAACGCTGGCAGCCCCTGCCCCGAGCTGGAGGAACAGGATGAATGTGTGCCACACAACTGCATAAAGAAACGGCAGTAATTGTCAAAGCAGGAGCATAAAAACAACCAGTGATAAACATTGGACTCTCACGCTTTCAGTGCTGGACTGAAAAAATATTTTGCCATGTTGAGAATTTGTCAGATTTTTGAAGTGAAGCAATAAGAACTCAATGTGTATTGTCACAAAAAGAGACGTCTGCAAATCAGCAGAACTAAGAAAAAACAGAAGTCTCTTGGAAAAAACTGGTTGGTGGATGAAGATCAAAGAGTTAAAATGTTATTTAGTCTGACTTTATTTTTACAACTGTTGTACAACCTGTGTTCCCCCAAAGGTTGAGCTGTTTTGTAAAATGTAAATAAAAGTGAAATGCAACCATTTGTAAATTACCTCCAAAAATATGTTTCATTCAATATAACAGAAATATGAGTTAATTTGTGTTGAAACAAAGAATTTGTGTGCCATTTTTCTTTCTTTTTTTTTTTTTTTTCAAATAAATGCGCATTTTGTTGTAGCGTTCATGCTAATACTATGTTACAAAAGTTGGGACAAACATGGGGGAAGAGTTTCCAGTGAACCAAAATCTCCATTAAAACATGTGAACAAAAATACCTAAAAGTATATCCATCTCTAAAGCCAAATCCAGTCGTCCTACAGAAAAAGCTTTTTTTCAGCTACTTGAATCTGGGATCTTGTTCAATCAATAATGACCCACATTCTAGGTGAGGGGTTGGAACAAAGACGGACAGTAAATTGAAAGTGTTGCTGGTCTTGGCTTTCTTCACTACACCGGACCAGAACAGAACAGCACCTACATTACTGCAAAAGCATTTATCTGATAATCCTTTTCTCTACTCTATTACCGTCAGAGACCAAGATACTTAAAGTCCTTTGCTTGAAGTAGGACAATCTGTATCTGACTGACAGCAGATAAACCCCCTTCCTTTCTTGACATTAACGAGATCCGGAATGGATGCTTTTGACATGATGCTTGTTTCTCATCATTAAGTTTAAGGATCTGTGATGGTTTGATGCTCATAGCAGAAGTAACTCAACATCAACGATGGAAACACTGATGCTTAACGAGAAGTACATGTTTAAGAAAAACTCAAACAAGTCCTCGTGTTTTTTTATGAGGTTTCAGGTGACTTGCCTGAGCATTTCTCATATTAACAATATATAATAAAGAGGAGCCAAGCACTGGAAATCATATGGACAAATAAAACAATGCACTTTTTAATCAATGTTTATAAAAAGTTTCTTTACTCACTTATGCCCATTGAGAGTTAAGACACATGTCTGTCTGCCTACTTACTTAAGATTGGCTTCTTGCGTCCAATTCAAAATGATGGATTGTAAAATACTTTAGAAGTTTTAAAGCTAAAAGAAAGAAAGTATTTTGCTGCACAGATATAGTTCACATCAACTACATTCTTACATGAGCTCTGCTCTTACATGTGCACAGAAAGATCCACACTAAGATCCACTGACCTACTGCATACCTTCACCGGAATATAGCAGCATTGGATTACATGGATAACCTACACATGTTTGGGTTGTAAATCTCTTTTAAAGTAACTGTAATCCCATATTTATAAATAGCTACTGCCATAAGAATTAACCAACAGGCTGAATTGATATGTGAAGCTTCTTCAAAGACCAATGTGCAGATATTTAAAAGATTGGTACAGAGTCATGTAAAGAAATTTGATATTAAATAATTACAAGAAAAGTTCACAGATTTATGTATATTCTAGTTATCTACTGAAAGAAAGTGATTTAACTGCACTTAAAGGATGGCGAGTAACCTTGTTTTACTCACTGAGCAAAAAACATGAAAAGAAATATATTTCCCAGCCAAGAAAAGTCAGGATACCCTAACCCCCTGAAAGCTAACGTTACTCAATGCCTGACATGGCTTGAGTTAGGAGACTATTGTAACCATCTACAAGTCTCTGACCTCTGTGTGAGGAAAGGTTCAGCTGCTTGCTGTTCACCTTGAGGTGAGATTTTACTTTGTTTCTTTCATATTCAGCCTCTGTACTGATCCTTACTTGTTGGACAACAATTGGGATTAATAAAGCTCCCTTTATAAAAGGGATCATATGTTTTATATTTTACAAAATATTTTTTCTACATAATAAACTTGAACTCTATATTGTTATTGTATTTTGCCATCTGCCAATATATTGTATTATTCTGTCAGCAGCTTACTTTCACAAATCAGTGAAACAAAACAGCACCCCCTAGTGGTCACAATCAATATCATTCCAAAATCACAACTGCCACAATTAACCACTGTTACTTGCCTTCACCTGAATATAGCACTGGTGCTGGTGCTTATAACCACCAGCACATGTTTAAATATTAGACGGATTGTTATAACCACTGGTGCACTCCCGCCACTGGTTATAACTGCTTATAACCAGTGGTGGGAAGTAACGAAGTACAAATATTTAATTACTTCGAAGTACTTGTACAGTAAATATCTGTACTTTTTACTTCTCTACATTTCTACAAAACCGTCGCGTTACTCATTACATGCAAATCCCATGGCGCTTTTTTTTCGGTACAATGTGAGGTTCAGGAACTTAACACTGTAAAATCCAAGCCACAAGGTGACTTACTAATTACATGTGTCTGTTGTTACCCATTGCCTCCCTCCACCTGAGTGAAGTTGCCCCCCCTCCTTCTTCAAATCAGACAAAATTGGTGACAAACGTTTGTGCTGGTTTGTGCAACAAAAATGTTTGTTTGTGCTGCTATCATTTTAAAGATATAAAGAAATGTTTCTAGAGGTCACCAAAGGTCAACTGGCACCCCATCTTCTTCAAATCAAACAAAATGGGTGTCATTCAACTCGACTCTGTTTGTGCAGCAAAAAGTTTTGTTTGTGCTGCTTTGGCTTTGAAGATATTATTGAAAGGTTAAAGGTCAAAAGGTCAACCAGCCCCCCCACTTTTATGAATCAAACAGAATAGGTGTCAGACGTTTGTCAGCAAGTACTTACTTGCTGACATATTTTCTTTTCATCAGTAATGTGCCAGCACAAACATAGCCAAATTGATTGACACCTATTGTGTCTGATTTGAAGAAGGCGGGGGGGCCAACTTCACTCAGGTCCCCTTTCACTCGCACGCGAAGCTCCAAGACATGCGCAGTGGTTTTATCTGAGTGGGAGAGGATGTCTGTCTATGTCAGTAATAGAATTCCAGTACACAATTTATAAGACATGGCGACATGTAAAATCAGCAGCACTTCGTCCAACTTTTAGCGTCACTTGGAAAGGAAAGGAAGCTTAAAGAAAGCTCAACATAATCGTCAAAAAAGCCACAAGGAGGGAATTAATTACCTTAGAAAAATACAAAGAAGTGCCTTTGGAGACCACTGCATGTGGCAGTTAAGACAATTCCACCCCAGTGATCAGCTGTTTTAGCTCAATTACTTTTATATCAAGGCATGTTTCTATTGTCTGATGCGTTATAAGGTACCGTTTAGAGGTGGACTCAAACAGCCCGTAATGACGTGTTGCTGTTTGCACGCCAGAGACCATACAGGTGTTACCAAGAGATGAATCTATCCACTGTCTAAGCTGTCCTCCCTGCGCTCTTTCCCAGGGCACGAATAATAGATGTGTGTATTTAAAAAAAACATTTTACTCAAGAAAGCGGGTTCAAAGTTTATCAGCAGTGTGTGTTTTTCAATCTGAACCTCAAAGAGCTCTCCTGACCTCTCCTCTGACCCAGTGCATCAAACAGCAGATTTTGATTATACAAATTAGCACAGGTTTCATATAATACCTTCAAACTCTTATAAAACAGACATGAGCAGTTTCAATACCAAAACATCTGTTGCACTCAATATTTTCTCAACGTCCTTAATTATAACAAATTAAAACAATTTCCAGATGACTATATGACTTCTACACTCTTAAAAATGTGATCTAATATAAAAACTACTGATTAGACTAATTTTAATCAAATCGTGGTCATTATAGCTAAGAAAAATGTTCTACTGATTATATATTAGTAATAGTATAATAGTTATATATTTATCAAACCATGAATCTAAGTCTAACCTAAATTGATGCCTACTCAATACAACTGTGATCCATCTAATATTTAAACATGCGCTAAAGTTAAAGCTAGCATTGAAACTAGCATAATTAAACTAAAATTTCCAACATGGTGCAGACAGTTGTGGTTTCTGACATGGGCGATATGGGCAACCACCCAGGGCGTCATTTTTTTTAGGAGTGGCAGGAGACCTCTGTGGATTGTGGCACAGAGATGGAAGCAAAGCAGAATGAAGAGTTTGAATTGCTAATAATATTGGTTACATTTATTTCAGCTCTAAGTACTTAATATCTAGGTGTTTTATGGGTGTGGATCTCTCAGATCAATTTGAGAAGCAATTTTGATAGGTACACTTTATTTTTTTGTGTCATGTTGCGCGGGGCGCTGACCTTGGTCTTGACTTGGTCTCGGGTTAGGTAGTCTTGGCTACAACACTGCTACGTGGCTCATTGGTTGCATGCCCTCTCCCATCCACCTTCTTTCCATCCCCTATCTGCTGGGTTCATCTCAAAATAAATGCCACTAGTGGCAAAAAAGTGAAGTTCATGCTATGTTAGGACAGGAGACAAGATGTTTCCATCCCTGAAATTATGATACATAGAATCAGATGTCTAAGTCTGAACTATGTTACAGAGTGTAAACACAGTGTAAACATGCTTTATCTCTGGCATTGTTCATTAAAATGGCACATTACTGATGAAGTAAAATTAAATAAAATAGGTACACTTAATGACATGGTATTAGCTATTAGGTAATGCAGTCAGCAAGTACTTTTACTTGCTGAAAAGTACTTACTTGCTGACATATTTTCTTTTTCAATAAAAATAAATAAATAAATAAATAAAAAATACAATGTACCTTAGGGCTATCATTGAAACCTAGAAATGCATAAAGTTGTCACCTGCAAAAAGCAGAGACTAGATCCTCAGACAACCAAAATGGATTTCCTCAACATCTTGACTGTGCCTAGAAATTATGTCCATATAAACATTATGAACAGAATCAGTGATAAACGGCAACCTCTGCGAAGTTCAGCTCTCACTGGAAAACACCATTGTCAATGCACAGCAAGCTCTGACACTGGTTGTACAGGGACCTAACAGTTCATCTCAACATCATTTGGCCACATGTTTTGGTTCATTATCCTGCTGAAAGACGCAGTGAAAATTGTTTTTCTGTTTCCGCCAGAGGTCAATGTTCTGGTATTTCTAAGCGTTTATGATCCATTGCACCCTAGAAAAGATTCCCACGGAGAGAAACAGGCCCACAGGCTCACAAATCTTCCATTGTATTTAGCAGGAGGCATGTTTCACTCAAGATCCAGTTTGTCATAAAACTTCATAATTTTATGTTTGTGATTGTTGGACAGCATGAGGACTTTTTTAATGCTATGCCTCCCAAACAGGCATTGTTTGGGCAGTAGAATGTGTTGTTATGCAGATTTGGTCACAAGAGTGCAGCAGTGAATAACATCACTAAGACTGCAGATTTTATTTTGACATCCCTTAACATCCTGCTGACTGTGTGGAACCAAAATAAACATAGATTTTGGCAAGAGCCTAAAAGACATAAGTTTAGCATCTTAATTATATCACAGGAAAACAGGAACTGGTGAAATACTAAATGTAGCTTCTTAGACACTTTGATTGACTTAAAAGATAAGATATAAATAAAAATAAAACTTTATAGCTACTGTCAATGGTGCCAGTAAGTGTGCTTTGATGGTTTTTTTAAACACACACACACACGCACAATAATTTCTAACGTCTGAATTGCTTTTTTCTCTGAGTAATATCAAAAACTGGATCACTGTGTATATTTATGTGTATTTCTTGGGTGTTCTTTTTTTTTTTTACAGTAAAGGTACCAGTAAATATAGAGAGTGGCGTTCTATTGTTGTATTATGTCCGAGGGATGGGGTTAAAAGCCTTTGGGTGATTTTAAATTGATAGAATGACCAGATTACATCTACTTTACAATACAGCGTGAATACAAACATTCCAATTTAATTATTAAATTACTTTGAAACATATATTTGGAATAAATACACAAACATATCATAGAATTATTCAAATATGCAAGACAAACCAACAACAACAAAAAAACCTAAATGAAAATCTTAATGTAAATTTATTTTGGTTTGAAGCTGTTGTATGTTGAAAGAATATGAACATGTATGTAAACATGTATGATTCTGAGATTAGTTATTTAAATTAACAATCAATGAATCAAAAATATAGAAAGTTTTGTGCAATTTAAATACATCATAATTTAAAAGTATACAACATATTTATTTTTGAACTATACATAAAAGTATAAAATACATATTCATGACTAAAATAATAATTAGAAATATATGTATTTATGCATTTACTCGAACTTTATTCATACAAAATGCCGACAAACACATTAAACAATTTATTCACTCATCATTACTTTGCGCTTGATACTTTGGTGGAATCCATGGATTTTCTTTCTTTGATTCCAGGTGAGAAGCTCCCGAAATAACAACCACTGCGGAAAAGTAACGCCTATGTCCTCCACTAGGGGTCAGTATTTCCTCATATTTTTTCTGTCTCCGCAGTGCTGCCAGTCTACCAGGAGGAGTGCGTTTGATTGTTGCAGGGCTCAATGGCGGACAGAGCAGGATAGTCGCGTTCACACCGAGGACAAAAACGTTTCGACTGGGAGATTTGCGGTCCGCCGCCGCCGCCGCCGCCGCGTCTGCCTGGGACCAGCGACCAAAACGAGCTGTTTTGCATTATCTTGAACTGCAAAGCAGTCGCAGCTGGTTTCTCCTCGCCTTTTTGTCACGTTAGCTTCCTTGAGTTCCCATCCCGAGCGGAGAAGTTCAACTGTTCATGGTGGCTTACTGAAGGCTGTTAGCTTTGTGAGCAAACCATGGGGGACTCTCTCGAATTGATCGGGAAGCGTCTTATTTTGCTACTCGACGACAGCAGGCCCGCCAATGGATCAGAGTCGGAGCAGCCTGCCTGGGCCCGGGACTGGCTCCGAGGAACGGTGCGGGCGGTGAGCGTCATCGGCCTGGCCGCTCCGGAGGGCAGCGAAGGAGGGGAGGCGACAACGACAAGCACGGCTGCCGGACTCACAGTCAGTATTTACATCCAAGCGTTTCCGTATTGCGGAGCTAAATATCAGTCATTTTCTAAAATGCAACGCGCGCTAAGCGGTTCAGTGTGTATCTCGCTTAGTGGAGCTTGTTTTTACCCACCAGAATCCGGAGATTTATTGTTACCTGCTGCATAAATTTAGATCTCAGCCCGCTGCGCGTTGCAGGCGGAGAGGCGAAGCTAAAATCGAGCCCGGGGATTTTCTGGCCTTTGCTTTGTTCGAATTTCTTAGCTCCTGGATATCTAGCTTCAAGCAGCGTTATGGGTGACCTTGCAGCATTTACTGTTAAACACTTAAGATCCAGATTTCAGAAAAGCGTCGGGCATTTTTGTAGTAAATCTCAGATCATTTCTGTGCAACCATTACAGGCGATCAATTCTGCCCGTCAGCTAATGTTAGTCCTCTTGAAGGCCAGAAGTTCATGCAGGGGCAAACCTGAAATCGCTCCCACCTTGTTTTTTTTTTACCTAGATTATTTAGTATGACACGGCTTCATCATCTTATAACACACTGAATGAATGTCCCTGACGTTTTGAAGCTGTGTTGATTCAACACTGCAGACAGAGCCAATGAAAGGTGGTGGTTGTAGACCAACATGACAGAAGGAAGTCAAACTAATGCTTCTCCAGAATCATATAAACAATTGATGGCACTGCTCAAATATAGGATTAAAAAAGTTGGTCTTTTAAAAGTGTAAGTTATTTTCTTCAAAAGTACATACAGGGAAAAATGCTGTACTATGAAACAGTTTTCTATCAACTTGCTGTGCGTCTGATGCGATGTACTGCCACGAAAGTTGATGCCAAAAGTTAGTAGTTGGAATAGATGGGGTAGCCGCTTTTTCTAAAAATTAATGTTAAAATTTGTTTGAAAGAGCATTAAAAGGACTTTTTAATGACACCATGACGGCATGTGTTGGGTAAAATAAGAAGACTTTAAAGCTGAAATTTTGGAATCTATATCAAGACCGAAGAAACATGATCTTTAAATAAGCTGCTTAATTTCTGAAATATTCACTTAGTTGTTGCCAATAAGGAAAATGTCTGTGTTTTAGTTGTCACAATTAATATCAGTTAGTTGATGTGTAATTGCCCTTCTTGTCAGCCAAAGGTCATGTTTGTTGTTGCAGGTGATGATAGTTTCACAATGAAAAGCCACAATAAAAAGTGTTTAAACAAAAATTATATTCAACTTGCATCCCCCCCGCCCCCCAAATTAAACATTCTAGTTAAATTCTGAAGTTAAGTACAAGCTATTTTGAACTGTTGATTGAATCTGGACCTTATTTGAGCCAGTTTAGCAAGTGCTCTTATCACAGATCAGTACTGGAAAACATCGACAGACTATTTGACTGATTTACGAACATCAACAATAAATCAAACAATAAATATGTTAATAACAGAAATGAAACAAGTACGGTAACATTGTTCATATGCATACGTTATCATTGGAAAGTTTGAAAACTGCAACCCAAAATAGCAGCTAAAAAGCAGTTATTTTAGGTCACTGTGCAGAAAGAAGCATGTTCACCTATGCTGAACATGCTGGTGATTGGAAAACAAACATCAACTCGTTTCCTCTAAGCAGTGCAGCATGCGTTGGTACGCTATTTTGTGGACTCTGACTGGGCAGGTGGGGCTAAACCCAAACACCTAACACCTAATAGTAGTATTAAGGACAAACCTGTCCTGTGTGTCTCATGTTGCCCTGTCATGAACTGGTGATATGTCCGGTTTGTACCTCGCCTCTTGCCTGATGATCTCTGGAGATGGGGACTCGCCCCTCTGTCACCCTGCAAGAATAAGCGGTTATAGCCAATGGATGGTTACTTACCTCCAAAATATAGTAAAATATTGACCTGCCAGGAGAAATAAACTGATTTACGGTTAAGTCAGCAGGGATGACAAGCTTTGTTTAGAGCTACAGTATGGAAGTAGGTTGGGAATACGAAATGGATTTAAATATTGGCAAAGAAGCCAATATCAGACCAGGTGATATTAAGGACTAAGATTTAGGAAATTCACCACAATATTGAAATAAGTTCAAGCTACAGTAGTTGATCAAACATATGCTTATTTTATTTTATTTATTTTTCTTGTTTCGTGATTTAATTTCATTTTTCAACATCTTAATTTGTGAGTTCAATTACATTTTGATCTAGTTTTGTGTCTCCACTGCAAAGTCTTCTGCTCCCTGTTTAAATGATGAACAAATTAATAAAATTAACCCATGTTTCGTCATGGGTTGTAAGGCAAGAATGCAAAAGTCAGCTTTTACTTAGCCTCAGCCTATTTGTGACTGAGATTTTTTCCGAATTGCTTTGATTTAGCTTTTCTTTTCACCATTAAATCATTTTAAACTCACAAGACAGTTATGTGTTTTTAAAGTACCAAAGAGTTATGTTTCGCTAGGAGTCATTCTAGTGGGAAGGTGATTTTTGCTTAAAGTTTACTTTTCCCTTTTCCACTGTCCTCGTGGCATGTGTACTGATGTAAATCGATCCAGAAATGTTATATTGACTCATAAATTTGTTAGTAATTCCATATCCAAACCATAATATAGCAGCTGTAAGTTGTAGGGCCTGTCTTGAATGTTGATCCCAGAGCCCTAATAACTCAGAGCTATTTTTAGTAGGATCCTCTATGGCTTTAAATTTAGTCTTGGTAAAAGATCACAATGCAGAAGGAGGTTCACCAGTCAGGCTTTTCTTGGCTGATACTGATTTAAAGATTGCCATCGAGGCGTGACCTGCCAGTGTAATAAACTCAGAAAGGTGCATAGAGAACAGGATGTTTGTTGATGCGTTTTAATTCTCCAGACTTGCTGGGAGTTCTTAGTTTTGATGCACGGATGGGGAAAAAAAATCTCAGTTTTTAGCTTGCCAATTTAACATGAAAGCTCTGATCTCTGCTAGATTTATTGGTGTAACTCTAAACCCAACTATTTCTATCAAAGTGACTGAAGTTGTTTGCAGATGATGTACAATATAAGAAATGAGGGGGGAAAATAACAAAATGAATTGCACACTGAAGTCTTACAGAATATCTTTGTTGGACCATATTAATATTTAGTATTACCAGCGCTCAACTACAGTTTATCAACATCATGAAACCCCAACACCTCGGATTAATGTGGATATGCATGTGTCCTCCTAGTTTTCATAATAATATCAGAAAATCACCACTCTAAAAGTTCCAGTGCAGTCCGACTTGAGGCAGAGCTGACAGATATTAAGCATCTACAATCTTAAGAAGAAATCTTCAAAGGCAAATCGGCACAGAAAATGGCTACAACTGAGACATCAGTTATGCAGGAAATCTGCTTTTCATCCAAAGAAGTTGCATTTAGCATACATTTTTATTACCCTTCATCCTTCTAGAGGACGGGCAAAAATAATAATAAAAAAAAAAGAAGTGGAATTGTTCATCGTTTAGAGACTTCTGAGCCATCACAGATGTCTCTAACCACAAACATTATGACTGTTAGAGAATCCATCTTTCGGCTTACTGAGCCTAAACCACATTAGTTCAAAGTTATTCATGCAAAGCAAAAACTCACTGCAGGCAATATGACAGACAGGATTATATATATAAAAAAATCTATTTAACTTTGTGGAGAAATGACTGCTCCACTCTATCTGCTCTATTCACTTTTATCATTTAGGTTTGTGTAATATGGAAGAGTATCTTTAGAACAAGTCTACACTTTGTTCTGGGTATTGTCTATTTTGACACACTATAAGCCGACAAGTATAAGAAAATAAAAAAACCCTGTGAGATTTAATCAATTTTATTTATTGTGCAGAATATTGTTTTAACGGTATTGACATTGACTATAGCCAAATCCAAAACAAGTGACAAAAAAGTCTGACAAAAACAAAACCTAAGGCAGTAAAAACGTCCTCCTTTATAAAATTGGGAATTGTCCCATAATATTTCGTCCTTGGTTTTACAGGGCACACTGCCCTGAAAGTGTGCCTTAAAGGGCCCACTTACAGTGATTTTCCTGCTTCAGCATACCTGATTTCAATTGATGTCTGACTAATGGGCCTCTCCTGAACTGCAACCACCTGAATCATGTGTGTTAAAGCAGGTAAACATCTAAAACCTGCAGGGCGGTGTGCCTGGAGCACCAGGGTTGAAAAACACTGCTTTAGTGCATCTTTTGGTAACGGTATTAACACGAAAGCAGATTAGCAACGCCATTCTCTTACCTGAGCAGGTCAATATCTCAGTGCAGTGCATTAATAGACTTAATTCTCAGATTAAAATGAAGTCATTCTCAAAAATCAAGTTTTAGATGATTGGTCTGTATCAGCATATCTTAGATCATGAACAGACGTCGTGTTGCCTCTGGTTGCATATTCTGCCTTAGGAAGTAATTTGCTATAAAAAAAAATAATATTTTGGATTAAATTGCCATGGCAAACAGGAATGAACTCTGGGGATTACACAGTGTAATGGGATTTTTACTAGAGAGCCTCCCTCAAAGCAAGTATTGGATGAATGTGTGTTGCTCTGTTTACGGGCACAGAGAGCTCCATAAAGAATTCCCACGTTGGTAGTTTTTCTTTGGGGTTTGTCGCCTTTTACTGGTAATTTGTTTTTCACTGTTATGTGTAACGCTAACGAAGCATGCAGTTTCACCTGATCAGTTTGCATTTGACACCTTTTAGTAAGCAGTAAAGAACTCTGTGTTCAGTTTGAATATTTTTTGCATCTTAAGTAAATATTTGTTTGACTTGATTTCAAATAACACAAAGTTTGGTATTGTCTCTAAACGAGAGTCCAGTAGCAGGTTCTGAATTTACAGAACTCGATGAACTCCAGTCTCTGTTCTCTTCCTTATTTCTTTGAAAGTGTTGAAATCGGCTCTCATTGACAGTCGCATGACAAAAATTGCGTCGTTAGGTTTTCTTGCATCCATCATCCCTTCTCAACACCAGGCCCGGGTCAAACTATTTCGACAGAGCTCTGTGCGAAGTGTTCTGTGATTGGTCAGAGATTTAGACAGAAATCGCTAGGACAGCAATGTTGATATTACTATTCAACTAGTGTGCTTCCACTATCCGTTTTTTTGTGTCCATATATGACATAAATACTTAAATGACCATTTAATGTGGTGAGGAATTGTTCATATTTGTACAATTCTTCACTAGATAACTACAAAGTTTGTCAAATGGCTAAAAACTCCTGGAAATTACAGCGTCAGTACCACAGAGGAAGCCGGCTGCAAAAAGGTTTGTTGGTGGGAAGGCGTTCCCCAGATGGTCTGAGCTGTGTATGAAAGGTGTGTACGAATTTGAACATCCTGTGACCAAACGTTGAGTGTTGGGCTTCAGATAAGGCGTGGCAGAGCGTCTGGAGTGAGAAGCTTGGTCAGCCAGGAGGTTCTCAGAGTAGAGCAGCCAGTTGATGTTAGGACACCTCCTGGACGCCGCAGTGGTGAGGTGTTTCAAACACATCCCACCAGGAGCAGATCCAGAAGAAGACCGGGACTCACTGGAGGGACTATGTTTCTGAACTGGCCAGGGAACACCTTGGGATTTCCCAGGAGGATCCAACCCAACAGGCTGAGCCGAGGGGAGTCTGGGTCTCCCTACTTAGGCTTCTGCCTCTGCTACCCGCCCCCGAAGATGTGGAAGATAATTGATGGAAATGCACCAAAAACAGAATTTAACTGACAGGAGAAATATACTGTATTGCTGGTCTTAATTTATAATGTGTATATTTCTACAATTGACAATTTGTTTCAACATTGACCAATTCGTGTAATGTCTTGTGGGTGCATTTATCAACATGAGTGTAATTTCTTTTACCATCAACATGCTATAAGACTACATTGAAAATTAGCTCTTGTGACAAAATGTGGCATAATTACATAACTGTTTAATGTACTTATGTTTATTAATATGCATGACCCCTTATTAAATAACTTCAAATGTTTTTTTTATGTAATTATCTCTTTTACCCTCTTTTTAATCTATGTGGAAATCTTCTTAAATTTGTTCTGGTTTTCTAAGTAAGAAACTGAGCATCAGTCCTAATATTTGTTTGTCCTTCTTGTTCATTAACTACAGGTATTTCTTGAATTCGAAAACGCATCGCAGCGATGTTCGTGGGTGCAGGTCTATGGCGATGGAGTGAAAGCCGTGTTGGTCGAAGACTCTGTCGTTTGGGTCAGCCCCAGTGACAGTACGAGGGTCAGCGCCGTTCCAGGACCAACAACGCCCTGGCCGGCTCTGGTGAGTGGACAGTTGTGCATTTTGGATAATATGACTAATCAAGAAGAATAATAATGCCAGGCTTTAAAATTCAACAAAACAGACAATTCGTGTGGCCTGTTTCAAAGGAGTAGAAGTTCCGTACTGTTGTTTCAATTAGTAATCCCTGGTGTGTCTTTGGATGGCCTCCATGTTGAACCTTTTGCAAGTAGCATTAGCCACATATTGCATAGTGTTTGCACATGGTCACAACTTTGTTGGTGGTAAATCATTGCCAGGTGGGATTATTAAGTAATGAATTACACTTGAGAGTGACAGCTAATGTATTTTACTACTTCATGTTGCAGATAGAAAATCGCAGTTCGTGTTGTGTGTCGGGTCACTTTCACTACAAGTTATTCAAATGGGGGCTTGATAAAGCACTAAACAAGTGCTGTCCATTTACCATATTAGTCTTGACCTGACTCTTTCTGACCAATGAAT
Source organism: Poeciliopsis retropinna (assembly GCA_010277075.1). Classification (NCBI taxonomy): domain Eukaryota; kingdom Metazoa; phylum Chordata; class Actinopteri; order Cyprinodontiformes; family Poeciliidae; genus Poeciliopsis; species Poeciliopsis retropinna. Next base: position 11,944,872 of record VMRM01000015.1, on the reverse strand, counting down.
GAATGCTGTTGATGTGTCTTCTAGCTCTGAGCTAAAGTAAAGTTTTCTCTGTTTCTTTGGGCAGGCATATTCTGCCCCAGTTGCAAACCGAGACAAGAACCAAATACTTTCTTTTTGTTAATTGATTGTCATGAAGAAAGAGTGTTTTGTAACTTTAAATAGCATGCTTATTTTGAAGAGACTTGAACTTTTTTAGTTTAAAACAACTGGTATAACATTTTGAAGTTTAAGCTTGGAGTCAGCAACAGTGAACTAAAGGTGGTCACCATAATATGCACACATGGTGAGACCAGGTTAATTTTGTCGGCAATAATAATTTGCAACAAATTGAATTTTAACTAAAAAGTATATATTAAAGTTTATTTATATAGCACATTAGTAACAACCACAGCTGACCAAAGTCTTTCTCAACAATCACATTACAAATAAATGATTAAACAAAAAATATAATCAAGTTTGGTAAAAATAATACGACCATCATAAAATTGGCAGAAAATACTAAAAAATAATATAAATACAAACCATGGCAATATTGACCAAATAAGCAACATTTTGATTTCAAAAACCCTCTTCACAGCTAAATTATCAAATAAATAGAAATATGAGCTCAACAACACATTTATTGTTTTCAATCTGTTATTTAGGTTACTCTACCATCAAATTGGTGCAAAGTGTTATTACACCCATTCAGTTTTTAAGTGTTTCAGGAACCCCTGATCATTCATGGAACTTATTAGAAAAAATATTTAAACGTTTAAGCTGACATTAGCGTTGGGGACGGTTGTGTTTGCTGCAGCATATTTTGCATAAGGGTGATATTTTAAGCTTGAAAAGCTTCAGTGATAGACCATCTCTTATTTGCTTAACTTGCACACAACTACAGTCCTTTCCAGAATCCCATCAGGTGCTGCAGTTAACCCCTAAAGGGCCACTTGTCATACATCACTGTTTGTGGATGTTGCCTTATGCATCATATTTGCAGGTGTACTAGAAGAGCACAAATGTAAAAAAAATAAGTGATAATTGCATTAATTCTTTAGCTTACTAAAATCCATGTAATTGAAATGAATAATCATCTAATTCTGTTATTTTTATAGCTTTTGTTAGAAGAGACTGATTAAATCGTCTTTCACCCGCTTCCGTGGAGTTTGGCGCTGGTAAAGACAACACAGATTTTACAACTCAGAACTCAGATTTTTAAGTGTTTTTATAGACATAAATATTGGTTTCTGTAAGTAGTGATCATTCCCTTTTTGGGCTTCAACACAATTGTGCAGATGAAATTCTCTCTAAAGTCTTATCAGCTGCTCGGACAACAGGAGACACCTTGTCCTGCATGTCCTATTGCCTCAGTTCCTCTTGGTTGCCTTTGTTGTTTCAACACAACAGAAGCATTCACTTGATAACAGCGCTGTTCATTTATAAATTCCAAGTTTTCCAGATTTTTCAGAATACCCTCAGTATATTACTGAAAATAAAATAATTATGGTCGGTGCAAAGAAGGATATCTTGTATAGCCATCAAAACTCAGTCTGAACAGTCTCACAATCTATTAAATCTTCTTTGAAGGGCAATGAGTTTGTAGTTTCAGTTAAAATAAAATGACAAACTCGTTTGTAGTTTCATTGCATCTACAAATGAAATCAAATTTTTTTAGATGGAATAATTCCGTCAACTCAATCAAACTTGGACATGTAGATATTATTAATTTTGTGCTGTGCTAAACAGTAAAGGGAAAAACTGTTAAAGTACAACTCAACACCACTTTCTAGCTTTCTGTAGCAGCGCAGCTATGCAGACTGCCATAGCATCTGACAACAACGCCACAAAAAAAAATACCATACTCAAATATTTCACACACAAAGAGCAGAACATTCAGTCTGTTGCAGTAGTTTGGTTTTAGGCGTAATGTTTATTTTGTGATTATTAATAAGTGAGTGATGTGGTATGAGGAGAAAACTATAAAAATGTCACTGCATTTTGAAGTTACTGTATGGCTGGCAAGCTGTTACTGTTTCTTACTCTGCAGTTGTGGAGTCACAATGTCTGGGATTATGAGCGCCCCCTGCCATGAGGCATGAGAACTGCCTGCCTCACCTCGAATCTGTTCTCTGCCATTTCCCATCACTTCTCAGCACATGAAACATGTTACACACACAGTTGGTGATTAAAAAAAACACTATACATTGTATACATAAGCTAAATTACGGAAAATCAGTTCATACATTAAATATTTTTTAGCCATTTTATTGGTGACGTACAGCAGGAGGAGTATGCTCCCATAGAGTGGCAGCCAGTGCAGTTAGCGAGAGGTTGCACAATCGAAGGTGAGGTTCAGCTTGCTGCTGCCTTACCGGGTTCGCTTCCGAGCGTTTGAATGGGAAAATGTGAAAATTCAGCGATTTTAAAGAAAAAAAACCTCAGAATTGGTTAAGCTAAATGAAAAATAGGTACTTTATAGCAGTCGTCCCCAAACCCCGGGCCGCGGACCAGTACCGGTCCATGGACCAATTTGTATGGTGCCGCATAAAAAAATAATTAAATATTTCCGTTTAATGTATTATCTGAGTCTGAAGGATCTTTTATTTTGAAAATCCTTTAACCAGATTCTCCTTTCAAACCACTTCACCACATAGAGACCAAGTAGCACCCTGTGCATAAGCAACACTTCGGGTGTCATTGTCTCTCATCACTCTCTGATGGGACCGTCTAGTTGCAGAGAAACAAGCTCAGGGCTCCCATTGATTTGTCGTTATCGAGAATTAAAATTTTCTTGACAATAAAATGTTCGTTTTCGTGGCGCATCTGTATCTTATTTTGAAGGGATGTGAGAACGTTACTATAGCAACCAGAGTCAGAGAGCATTAGGGCAGCGGTTGAGATGAGATGAGATGAGTCGAGCTTGTGAGTCTTAAATCTGGTTCATATGGCATGATTTAAGGATTGTCGGCTGATTTTTCCAAACCTCTGTGACCATACATAAGGTGATGTACAACAGGTTTGATCAGTTCGTGTGTCCAGCCAGGAGCAACACACCACACACAACCGATTCCACTCACGAACATCCCGATTCCAGAAGAAAATCCCATAAAAACCCCAACATACCATACGTAAATTTAGAATAATCAAACACGTATGACAATGTGGAAGCAATAGTGATAGTAGTAGTGTGGACTCATTTTAAGCAATAAAAGACGAAACAAAAAGAAACGGTGTTGGATAAATGACAGTGTGAGCAGCCTCTCTATTTGCTGCATTAAGCACTTGACTAGGGCTCTCAGTCAGCTGTTTGGGATTCCCTCCATTCTTACGTCACCTCGCTTTCTGATTGGGTACCTGTCACATTTAACAGGCTGCGTTCTCGCTCACTGTCAGGGAAAACCCCACAGGCTGCGATGGTCAGGCCAAAACAATGTTGAATGTGTCCGATTTTAGATCGGCACGGTCACAACATTCTACCGACTGGATCAGATCAGTCGTGATACACCTCACAGTACTGGACGATCAGTTACGATTATCGCAAGCAATGGCTATCTGAACGAAGTAGAGAGCAGATGACAATTATTTTTTAAAATTTACTTTCAAATCAGTCTCTTGTTTTTTAACCTCCAAATATTACAATAGCTCTGTAGATTGTGACCATTAATTGATAGATCTGTAACCAGACTCATCAGATTTAAGTCAATTTCCATTTCATTTTTCCAAACTTATGACATTTCTAATAAATGAAGGTGTTGAAAGTTGAAAGCATGTTAAATTCAGTTTGTCGACCATTTTCTGCTTTGGGTTGTGTTTGAGCAGGACGACTTTCTAAGTGCTTCTCTCTTGTGCAGGCTTTTCGCTCGCTGGTGGACAGAGTGGGTTTAGGTTCACTGGTTCCTGTGGAGTATTTTGGAACAAAAATTTTGAGTTTTTGCCAGATGACAAAGCCTTCCAGAGATTTGAGGTGAGTATTTCTTGTATTGTGATCTGGAATTAAGAGGTAGAAACAAGGGAGTTACATTAAACCTTTTTTTTTTTTTTTTTCAATTAATGGTTGTTTACAAAATGCTGTTTTTCAGTATGTACTATTAAACCTGTGACTTGCTAATATAATCGGATAAAATAAATGTAAGTATTTCATAACTGTGTTTTTGTATTTGTGCAGGCTGAGAAGGACATGAGACACCCTGTGTTGTTGGAGCAACCATCTCTGCTGTCAGCCTTCTCCAGCTGGCACACTGATTTTAAACTGCAGGAGATCTTCAGGAAGGGTAGGAATCAAACTCGCGCTTGATGTGGCCTCTGGGTTGTTCAGTTTGAACAGTGGAGCTATAATGTTTGGGCACAAATAAAAAGGATTTGGCACGGTGATAATGCATTTATGACCCATTAGAGGACCTTGTTTGGAGGGGCTGGTATTTATTCTTAATTTTCTAAATGTTGCTCTTCCTAAATTCTTTTGTGAAACGAGGAGTCGTTTTGTTTAATTTAATCTTCAGCAGTTTTCTCGGTATTTGTAAGTATTCACTAGTGCCGTTTATTGGTTTTGTTTCAAGTAAACAAAATAACCAAAATCACTTTAAATTCCTTTACTGGGGGAAAAGTATTGAACACCATTCTTTCTGTGTTCTTAGCTTTCTCTGTTGGTTAGTGTATTATTAGGTTTATATAAATGCAGGCAATGTTTGTCGTTAGTTAAAGACTCAGTGAAACACATTAGAGGTAATTTACATATTGAGCTGTTAGTTAGTCAGAGCTGCACAAATCCTTTGAATGCTTGGAATGTCCCATCTTAATGTAGGAGACATCTAAAAAGTTCTTCAGTGTCTGGCCTACACCCTTCATTATTGGCAATTAAGGAAATATTTTTACTACAAACTGAGGGTGAATGAAATGGAAAAAATATGATATTATTTTACATCGAAAGCACCAATTTATCATAATCTATGTGCATAAAAACTAAATTTCTACTCATTTTCTGTTTCTTGATCCCACATTTTGTAGACTCCGATTTCTAGGTTTAATAAAATTGTCGACTTTTGAGTGCAAACCATTGTTAGGTTATGTTGTATGCATGGTTCACAAATTAATAAACAACCCAGTGCTTTGTTGGTTTAATGCAGGGGTGTCAAACTCCAGTCCTCAAGGGCTGGTATCCTGCAGTTTTTAAATGTGCCACAGGTACAAAACACTGGAATGAAATGGCTTAATTACCTCCTCCTTGTGTACATAAGTTCTCCAGAGCCTTGCTAATGATCTAATTATTTTATTCAGGTGTGATGCAGCAGAGGCACATCTAAAAGTTGCAGGACACCAGCCCTTGAGGACTGGAGTTTGACACCTGTGGTTTAATGGATAACAGAGTGTTGAGGGTTCTTTCACAACTTCTCTGGCATCTGGACCAATTTAGTGTATCTATGTTTTAGAGTCTAGGACTGAAAAATCCTAAACTAATTACAGATTCTTCAAGGCACATCTGTAACAAGGGATTTTTATTGTTGTTGAATTTAAGTTCTTCTGTGGGATCTAAATGAAATCCAATTTAAAAAGTATCAAAACCATGTCCTACTTTTTTAATCTTTAGATGAGTAGGTATTTATTGTTGAGCAGAGCAACAACTAAAGTTATGAGGTGACAAATTAACTATAAAAGATGTCCTCTCTATATAAATTGGGGTGAAAAAAGAAAAAGTTTTTATGTTTTAGATTTTTATTTTGTGGATAATTTTATTGCAAAAAGTCTAGAAATGATTTTTCTAAACATTTGTTTTCACATACTAAATTGGGCAAATGATTAAATCAAATTTTCTGCTTCTCAAGATTATGTAGAAATATTAATTAACAACATAATATAGTTGAGAACATTTCTGCAGGGGTTTGTTCAATTTGGACAACCGGTACATGATGGACTCTTTACACCAGGTCTCAGACGTTGGAGCCATTCTGAAATCTAAAAGTTAAACCCTCCCACTCAAACAACATGCTGTTATACTACATAAACCTGCCCGGGATGGAAAGGAAAATAAAACCAAGTGTGCACAAGAGGCAAGAACAGCAATAGACACAATCTGCCTCACACAAAATAAGCCTTTTTCCTTGGACCTCACTCTTTTCCCCTCCCCAACAATAAAATAAAAATAAAACTTGCTCCATGACTGCAGCACTTTAATGACATTATATAATTGATTTTGGAGATGGTGCAGTAGTATTTTTTAAATTTAAATACATGTTCTACAACAACTCAGTCCGCCAGCAGTTTGCTCATCAGCACATTTATGAAACTGCTGATTATTGGATAAAGTTGGATCTCATCTTGAATTGAAAGAAGCTAATGATTAACTCCCAACAACACAACATTCAGATTCTTGCAAATTATTGCACAGAACGAAATGGTGTTCATTCTCAGAGCTGGTAGCTGGAAGGATTCACACAAACTTCACTCATGATGCATGTGAAACATGAGCACTGAGGAAGTTCAACAAGCAGCAGTACGGCCAGGTGCTTCGACTTACCGGTTCATTTATTTGTCTTCTCTATTTAAAGTTTTTTTTTTCATAAAGCACTACTTTTCAGATGTTGTTTTGCTTTAATAATTTGCTAAAAATGATTGAGGTTGTTTTAGCCATTTATTATTTTTTTGTGATTAAAACCAGTTATAGTGGCAATAGTTGGTCTGAACTATTGTATGCGTTTAATTGAGTTTCTCCCTAGCACCTCTTAAGGACTGCAAATGCAGAACCAGTCAGGCTACTTGTAAAAAAGTTGGCATTCCTGTTAAACACATTTGAGGTTTTCTCAGTCTTTTTCGTTCAGGGCACAAAAATGCTAGTGTTTCTTTGTCTTCAGCAGAAATTGCAAATTAATTTTCATTCTGTTTCTTTTCTCTCTTTTTTTTATTTTTTATCACTGAACATTTAATTACACTGCAAAACTGAAAATCGTGTGTTTGGTTGGTTTCATTGAAATATACAAAGTAACTAAAATGGAAAAATTGTATGCAAAGGAGTTTTGTAGAGTAAAATTAACCTTCTCTCCTGAATTCATTGATGTTGTTTCATTTTTATCTTATTGTTCTTGTCAGGCTCGTTCCCCATCCAAGGACGCAGAGTCCGTGTGTATCAGCCTGAGTTTGAAGATTGCTGGGCTTTTGGACATGTCTCACAGCACAACCTCATCTCTCATGTTATGGAGATTACGCTGGATAAGGTAACACACTTTATCACATTCATGGGAATGAACATGTCTTTTGGTCATGTTCAGCAAGACAAAGTAGAAAAATGCAATTTGTTAATTTAAGCTTTTAAAACTGATGTTATTCATATAACAGTTCAACAATCTTAAAGTCATTGCAACACAAAACATTTTCTGTCTGCCATATTTGGATCTGCAAGATTGTTTGTATATTACACGATCCACATTTTTCTAAACTCAGTGAATCTCATTTAACTCTGCAAATCCTTTGGTATACAGAGAACTATTTAAGGTGCTAAAATGAGTCCAAGTCATCAACCCTTCACCACCGTGCTTGACCGATGGTGTGTTTTGTTTGTGGTGACATGATAGTTGCTTTCTGTAAAAGTTTGCTTCAGATTATGGGCAAACATTTCTTCTGTAGTCTGTTCAAAGTATGTTGTTGCCTCAGTTCTATTGTTTGTTCAAATGCACATTTGTAAACATTCAGAAGTGTTCTTTGATTGTCAGTAATTTTTTTTTCTTTCTGTCATAAACTGAATCCTTTAACAAATAGGTTTGTTGTTGAGAGGTAACTCATTTGTTGAATAGTTTTTCCAAACTAATATTTATGAAAAACTGAATATAATTATTACCTTTCAGTCAAAACAGTAAGCCTTGCAGCTGAAAAGAGATACAAAATTCTTAAAACTGAAACTTTCTATTAAAGTATTTGTTTTTGATATAAAGAATTGTCATAAGTAAGCCTTGTGTTTTATGGTATGGTTAGTTGTAAGTCTTTAATTTCTTGTTCCTGAGAACAAGTCTGACTCCAGCCAGACTGTCTGCTGGGGGTTAATTTGTGAAAGGATCTCACACTGTTTTCTTACCCTCCAGGGAAAAGAGAAGCAGATGGTAGATCCTCGTGTGATACATGTCATGCTAGCAGAAGAGGAGGTAAGTTCGTCATTAGTGTTATTGGGAAACTTTCTACAGCATGAAGTCAGCGCTGCTTTCGCTTCTTTTTCTTGTACGGATTGCTGCCTCTGCCATATTGGTTATTTTTTACATAAAGTTTTGAACTTGTATTTTGCATGTTTTTTTTTGGGAGAAGATTTTTTTTTAAATTTACTTCTTGTGTCTGTTCAAAATAATTGAACAAAAACTTCTACCTAGCTTTCTCTTAGTGGTACTTTTTACTTTGTGTATGTGGAGAAAAATACCTATATTGTGATTGGTTTACTGAATCCAGTATTGTCAGGTGAAGAACTAAATTTTCCTGTTGTGCCCCTCTTAGCCTGGTAACAATGGACAACGAAGGAAGGACAGTGAAGCAATGAAGGGAGACGGGCGTAGACGTAGGACTGCCTCAGAGGATGGTGACGATTTGAACTTGAAACGGTTTAAAGGAGCAGGAAACTCCGAAGTAGGTACTCAAAACTGTGGGGATTCCAGCAAAACTCCGGAGGAAGGCGTTGGGATTTGGGCCGGAGACTCTGAAAGAGTCAGCAGCTCCACCAAAAACGGAAACCCCTCAGAGGGAACCTCTCCTCCAGGAAGCGTGTCCTCTCCCAACACAAACTCCTCGGTTCACTTGGACCACTCGAATGCTTCTTCACCTCTTTATCCTGCCCTTGTCAAAGAAAATGGGCGCCTATTCTCTCCACAAGGAGCAGCAGACTCGACCAGCAACACTTCTCACCCTCCCAATCCTCCCCCTCTCAAACCAGCCCCTTCCCCTTTCTCTACCACATCTTTTCCCTCACTGGGGCAAATGCCAGTCCTGGTCCATGGTGCTCCAGCCCCAAAGGCTTCTCCATCCCCCCAGCCAGACCGAGAGGATGCACCCCAGTCGGCTTTCTCTAAAACAGCTGCTCTCGTTTCCCCGGGGCCCGTCACCATTTCTTGGTCACAGGACAGTAGACCTAGCGTTTCTCTGTCTTCATCAATGGGGTTCAGTTCTAAAGCTCCCACCTGGGGAGGCCAGACAGAGGTAAGCGTTAATGCTAGCTGTACAGTTACACTACCCTGGAAAAGTATTCATGCGCCTTAAACTTTACCAGTTTTCACTATCACCATGAAGTTCAGGATGTTTTATTTGGCTTTTATGTGGAATACCAACTCAACCATATAAAGGTGATGTGAAAGGAGAAGGAGGTGCATGGTTTCAATTCTTTCTTAAAATAATCTGAAAGACATGCAGTTTTATTCACCTCTGAAAGTCTTGCAAGGTGACATCCAGCTTCACATTGCTTGACTAAAATTTTCCATTCTTTATAATTAGCTCAAACTCAGATTAGAGTCAGTGTGTTGTCATGATGGTGCCACCACCGTGTGTCATTTTGGTGATGACACACATGGGGGGAGCGCCATTCCCAAACCAATGGCGCTCTCACCACCAACACAGGTCTTCAGACACCAAAGACGTGTAATTATTAAAGCATTTAGTCTTAATTCCAGTCTGAATCTAAATATGTGACCTTTGAAAATGTATTAGGGCAGTTTTGTTGTCGTTTGTGGTTCTTAGGATTGTGGTTATGCTTCACTCTTTCCATTTTGAAATGATGAAGAACATTAATTTATGAAATTATCAAAGAGTGTAAAGACACAAAGAAAATAATCAGAACAATATTGGTTATTTCTAACCTATCAATATAATTGCTGCAGTTTTTAGCAATAGTATCCTGATGTGAGGAAAGATTCAAGGGACATGAATGCTTCTCCAAGGAACTGCATACGTTGTAATTACAACTACAATATAGTAATTTGTGGTTTTATTTTTATTCCCAGGGTTCTAAAACGACACCTAGTTTCCGTTTGTCTCAGGCGACCCCCACAGCTCCAGTGTTTGGAGATGTTGCTTCCCAAACCAACGGCGCTCCCACCACTACCACAGCTTCCCACGACACCACCAAACCTTTTGGCTTCGGCTTCAGTGGAGCCAAGAACGAGACCCGACCTCCGCAGGACCAGAACCTCTTTTTTCAGTGCATGACCCAGAATTCTGGCACCAGCTCCATTCTGACAACCGGTCAGACTCAAACTAAGGACACTAATTACTTCACTGCTGTGTCTGAGAGTCTGAGTAAAGAGCCAGCAGCTCTTTTCAGCCCTGCAGCCTCTACTGAAGGGCTGAAGAAGCCCGAGCAGCCCAAAGTGCCTGAGGCCCATCCTTTGGGAAATGGTGCTTTCAACATACCATCAGCCTTCCAGGGAGCATCTGCAGGTGCACGGGGCCCTGGCCTAACGATCGGTGGTCTTGGGATGGCCTCTGGAGCCCAAAGTGCTATTAAGAACAACAACAGTAATAATGGAACTGCTGAAGGGAGTTTAGGGCTGCAGTCCAGTTTTAACTCTTCAGATACTCACCAGAACATTTTTCTGCAGGCCTCTAAAGAGTCTACTAATCCTTTTCTGGCTTATGGAGAAAAAAACTCCCCATCACCTTTTGTTGGCCTCTCTGGGACAGAGCCACAAACTCTGGGTGTCTCTATGGACAGTAAGCCCAACCTCTTCACTATGGCAGAGCCACCAAAAGGCATTCTGTCGTCTGGCTTCACAGCGCCCTCAGCCGCGGCTTCAGTCAACTCTTCCACCACACCAACGCCACCTCAGACTCTGCAGAGTGAGATGGCCATGACAAAGAAGGACCAAGAAGTCGTAGAGATGCCACCCTCTACGTCAGGTTGTCTGATGATGGGAAGTAGCAGCTCTGGAGAAATGAAGGAAACAGCTCTTTTGTTTGACCAGAGTCAGCCACAAAAGTTTAGTCTCGAAGATCGAAGCCAGTCATCCAAGCGCGACTCTGATTCCAGCACTAACAGCGACCTGTCGGACCTCAGCGAGAACGAGGAGGGTCTGGAGAAAGATCAGATCCCCCCTGGACTTGCTCTTCCTGCTAAGGATGGATCCATCCAGCAAAAATCTAAAGTCCAGGTGGCTCCTAAAAGCCGTCCGCGTAACAAATCTTTTAAAGGTGCATCTCATTCATTTTCATAGACCTTAAATTTTTATCAGAAGCTATAGTGGTGATAGAGTTAACACTGCCTTGTATTTTCCAGTGGGCCAGTCTGTACTCAAAGACCAGAGCAAAGTGCGCCGTCTGAAGCAGTCGGGTGAATCCTTCCTCCAGGATGGCTCTTGCATCAGCGTGGCTCCTCACTTGCACAAGTGCCGTGAGTGTCGCCTGGAACGTTATCGGAAGTACCGAACCACGGAGGATGACAGCGAAGATGAAGATGACCCGAATGTAGCCTGCCGCTTCTTCCACTTCAGGAGGTGAGACCGAAGTGGTTTGATAGCATGTTGTTTCCTCCATCTTGGTACTAAATTTTAATTTTGTTTTTCCTGCCTTCATCCAGGTTGGCTTTCACACGTAAAGGTATACTGCGTGTGGAAGGCTTCCTCAGTCCTCAGCAGAGCGATGCCATGGCGATGGGTCTCTGGTTACCTGCACCAGCAGTCCAAGAAGGCCTCGACCTCGACACATCTAAGTACATCCTAGCGAACGTGGGAGACCAGTTCTGCCAGTTGGTGATGTCTGAGAAGGAGGCCATGATGATGGTGGAACCTCACCGTGAGTCTGAAAGTTGTCTCACACCTCATCTTGAGGTTTATCCTCTTGTTGTATTTGTCTGTGATCATAAAGAAATCTATTTCTCCTTGGTTTTTCAGAGAAAGTGGCGTGGAAACGTGCCGTGCGAGGCGTTCGAGAAATGTGCGACGTATGCGAGACAACCTTGTTCAACATCCACTGGGTCTGCCGCAAGTGTGGCTTTGGAGTGTGTCTAGACTGCTATCGGCTCCGCAGGAACAGGCCAAGAGAAGGTAGTTTATTAACTAGACGTTTGGGAACAAAAGTATGTTCACTCAAGTTATTTTGTGCAATATTCTTGCTTTGCTTGACTTTTTGCAAACCTCATTTTAGATGTGGATGAAACCCCAGAAGACGAGGTTTTCTCTTGGTTAAAGTGTGCCAAAGGCCAACCTCATGAGCCTCAAAACCTCATGCCAACGCAAATTATACCAGGAACAGGTAAAATAAACAGCCTGCAACATGTCTATTGAGACATATAATTCCAGTAGACCAGAGTATTTTATAGTAGGTTATTTTTAACATCCCAAAGGACAGTGAAGTGCAAAAGTCATAAAGTGGTGGTTGAGTGATCAACATCCTCACACATTATAAACCCCTTTGCGTAAATATTATCTCTTGTAGGTATGAAAGAGATGCAAGGAGTGATTTTTTTTTTGTCTTCTGCTTCAGCTCTTTATAATATAGGTGACATGGTGCATGCAGCAAGGGGCAAGTGGGGTATTAAAGCCAACTGCCCCTGTGCTAGTCGACATACAAAGTCACTAGTCCGCCCTACCGCCCCCAATGGGATTTCACAGGTATCCTGTGTTGCCTTCTCCCACTCTTTCTATTGTTTTGTTTTATTCTGCAATTTTCCAAATATTTCAGCTTGGATGGATCATTTTTGTTTGTTTTTGTTTATTTTAGCAGTCTACATCTAGCAGCGGAGGTGGCCTTACAGTTTTATCTGGTGCTGGCACTACTCCAAAACCAGAGGCAGAAACGTCAGTAATCAAAACGGAGAGCATGCAGACGGCAACACCTTCAGACAGCGGGGGTGGGGGAACTGTGGGTAGTACCAGTAACTCTGTTATTAGTACATCCACTCCCTGTATTGTCACACAGTCCTCTGCCAAGGACGCCCGTCCATCAGGAGAGGGCAACAGTTCTGCTTTGCACTGGCTGGCAGACCTGGCCACACAGAAAGCCAAGGATGACACCAAGGGTACGTAGAAAATGCAGAACCAGGAGTCAGATAAAGAAATCCTTAATTGGCTTCAGTTTTAATGATCCTCTTCTTCCAGAATCCGGCTCACTTCGCGCCATGATGAGTAGAGAAAGTCGGCCTCCCTTTGGGCTGGACTCGCTCAGTGCCCTTTCAAAGCCGCCTGCTTCCAGTCCGAAGCTCTTCAACAGCTTGTTGCTCGGACCCAGCATGACCCAGTCCAAACCGGAGGGGTCGAGCCTCCGTGACCTCCTCAATTCTGGACCGGGAAAGCTGTCTCAGGGGCCTGGAGAGAGCAGCGTACCGTTCCCCTCTGTTTTTACCTCATCAAGTGTATGTCCAGGTTTTCTGATCTTCCTTGTGCAGAAATAATGCTTTTAATTTAAACGCCACCTACAAGATTGCAAATAATTACTGCCACCTACTGGCGAATAATGTTTTGAATGTCCCGCCTTCATAAAAAAGCAATTTTTTTCATTATTTGATGATACAGAGCGACAAGATGAAGAGCTGCCTACCAAACATCCTGGATCACATCATCGCCTCTGTTGTGGAGACCAAGAAAGCAGAGGGCCGGCGCTCTGTGACCTCCGAAGGTGGCGAACTTGGAGTGCTGGGAGCCCGTAAAGATGGCGTAATGGGTCTTAGTGTTTTGGAACCACATACCTCACACTCTTGGCTCTGTGATGGGCGACTCCTCTGCCTGCAGGATCCTAGCAACAGCAACAACTGGAAGATCTTCAGAGAGTGCTGGAAGCAGGGGCAGGTAAGAATCACACAGTATAAAATAGTTGAAATAGAAATCATCCCTGTTGGTGAAAGATGGGCTGACAGGTCGACTTGATATGTTTTGGTTCTTTTCCAGCCTGTGTTGGTGTCAGGAATACATAAACGGCTAAAATCCGAACTGTGGCGGCCCGAGGCGTTCAGCGAGGAGTTTGGGAACCAGGATGTAGACCTGGTCAACTGTAGAAACTGTGCCATCATTTCTGATGTGAAGGTGCGAGACTTCTGGGACGGCTTTGAGACGATCTCCAGTGAGTGCAAAAGTACAGTTTGTTTTTCTCATACATCGGTTTGAAACTACCTGTAGAACAGGTAAAGCATGCAGCGGTTGTTGTCTTAATGTCTTCACGGTCTCCTCTGAGTGTAGAACGACTGCAGGACAACGATGGCAGACCGATGGTGTTGAAGCTAAAGGACTGGCCTCCAGGTGAAGACTTCAGAGACATGATGCCCACAAGGTGGGGAAACCAAACCTGTGTTGCTTTTTAGTTCCACAAATTTTAGATATGTGAAAATGTATTTAAATATACATATATGTACATATAAATATTTTTCATTCTACAATTTTTGTTAGTTGTTTTTTTAAATTCTGTTCATTTAAAAAATTGCCATGCAAAGTGGCTTTTGGTAAATAATTATTTCCAATTTATGGTGGTTGTAAAGTTTGGATTTGCTGATAATGATTTTCATTCATTCTGATTTTCCTTTAATAGTTATGTCCATTTTTAGCATTTCCTTCATGTTCATGACAGATGTTGTCATATTTATGACAGTGACATAAATATAAATATGCAATATTTATATTGCAAAACAGTAGACTAGATAACAGCTAATACATCTTTCAGTAAAACATTGAACTTTGTAAGATATTCTACTTTTTTTTCCAGGTTTGATGATTTGATGGACAATCTTCCTTTGCCTGAGTACACAAAAAGAGATGGCCGTCTAAACCTCGCTTCACGGTTGCCCAACTTTTTCGTGCGTCCTGACCTTGGACCAAAGATGTACAACGCCTATGGTAAAAATGATCGCCTAGTGACACTTCCTCTCTGTGCAGTTTACATTCCTTTTCACCTTCTTTCTTTCCCAATGTTTTTAGGCTTAATTTCAACTGAGGACAGGAAGGTCGGAACCACTAACCTCCATCTGGATGTGTCCGATGCTGTCAACGTCATGGTGTATGTTGGCATTCCTCATGGAGAAGAAAACCAGGAGCAAGGTCAGTAAATTTAAGGGGACTTTGTTTCTTTGTCCCTTTCCCCCGACACAGACACTCACTGCTTTAGTACTAGATACCATAACCTCATCTGAGCTACTAACTATTAATAAAAAATGGTTATTGCTTAATAATATGTTGCAAACAGAATTGATTCTACAGTATTTCAAAGTACTTTTGTCCACCAGTGGACAAAGTAGTATTTTATGTGCATTTGAAAAAGCTTTTCTAAATTTGTAATAAAACCCGTTGTTGAGGATATTTTAACATTTAGTGGTTCCAGGCTTAATGTGCTTGGAAAGGACACTGGAGGCCCCCTCCAGTGGGTCTCACTTATTTACATTGTGGTAAAATTTCTCCTTCACAGAGGCGGAAAACTCTGGATACCAAGGTTTGTAGACTTTCAGTTGTATCACTTGCGTAGCATGCCCTTCTTCTCAACTAACTCCCCCTTTTCACACCTGCGCTCCATCCTCCTGTATGTGCAGTAGGGGCCAGAGCACCGGGATTCATCCCTCAGTTTGTTTTGTTGCATGTCTGTAAATTTTTGTGTGATGCAACTGTCACTATGGTAAATAACAGAGACGTTAAGATTCTTCCGAGCTTCTGGAGAACCGTGCAAGGTGTAAAGGTTAATGTTGTTTTCAGGGTTGGGTTCCAACTCCCATTTACAGCCAAACAAGTTAAGTGAAATTGGTCTGGCTTCAGATGTTCTGTTGGTGTGGGATCGTTTCTCTTCCTGTTTACTTTGGGTGTACAGTGCTCTGGTCCTTAAACTGGGAGAGTTGTATGAACGAAGGGCATCTAGAGCTGGCATTCCTGCTTCCTTGCAATCTTCTGTACACAAACAAAAACACTTGCATACATCAAAAGATGGACTTTGGCTGTTAGCAGAAATAAAATGTAGATCACTCTTGTTTATTATATGGTAATTGATGAATCCAGACCCGTTACTCACCAGCTGCAAACTCCCGATACCTGATTTTTTTTTCTTTTTTTCCAAATCAGGTGGTGCAAAACACAACACTCTTCAGTGTGGGCATTGTTATTAATTTCAAATAAAATGTTTTTACTTCTTTCCAAAAATATTGTTCAGTCAAAATGTCATGTTAACAGGCTGTAGCTTCATCTAGAAACCAAGAGTAGACTGTGGATGTGAACGTTGTCACTAAATGTGATTGTGTAGTCTGTAAATTGTCCTTTTTTTTTGCCTTCGTGATTCTCAACTGGTCTGGCCACAGAATACATTTATATTTGACAAATCTTCAAAACATATAGTCGTTTTAATCTTACTTCACAGACTAACCACTGGAGTGTAATGTGATGCCTTTATGTTACTGAGACAGTATTTGTTTTTGATTTTTACAAATACTATTTTTTGTGACCAAGCCGAAAATCTGTGCAGGCATCCATCGTGTTTCTTCTTCTTCCCTTCTCATCTTCCTCCTCCTCATGCTTCTCCTCTGCTGCTGCTGTTAGTGTCGATGTCAACATCGAATCCCCTTACGAGTTTTCATTTCTGTGTTCTGCTCACAGACGGAGCACATCTCCATCTATGAGCAGCATTAAAAACAGCATTAAATAGCATTAAAAACATTAACAGTTAGGAGTGTCTCTTTGACATGTGAGCTCTGTAATACAGTTTTAACATAAGGTAACATTTGTATTTGAAATTATAGCGCTTACAAGACAGTATGTGCAACCAAATAAAAATAAAATCACCAATATTTTGTAGTTATGCCTGACGTGGCACACATTATCTCCAGTCTGAACCACAAGAGGACTTTGAGTACCTTTTTTTCTAGGTCATAGACCTCCTGAAACTCCTAATGGGATATTTGTTAAATTAAAGATTGCTATAAGTGTTCCTCTTTTTAATGAAAGCACAAACATCTTTTGCTTAACTGTCACACTTCTAACAAAATCAGATATCTAAGCTTCCACGGCAATTTTTCCTGCTTAAATTGTGTCATTTATTGTAACTGGTGTCATTTATTTGTGGCTAAAAGAGAGCTGCTTTTATGCAAACAACCACACAATGCTGCTCTAAACAGTATCGAAACAAACGAAAACGGTTGGTCATATGAAATTTGGGCCAGTCGGTAACAGTCCAGTTGTTTTGTCCTCTGGCTAGTAGAGATGACTCTGATGTCATCTCTGGTTCAGGAGTGAATCAGAACAAGATATGTTTTTTGATATACTGGATTTCTGAGTGTGGTTGTTGATGCTGTGAATCAAGCTGCAGCTCACCCCTTGGTAAACTACAAGAGACTTAAGAATTGTTTCTGCTCAATAATCCCATCAAAGTTGCATAATGTTGCCTCTGTGCCTTATCAGTTTTTTTTCACTCAACTATCAATGTGTTTGGATACTGAAAACAGGGAGTTTCTGATACACTTATCCTCATTTTGGACTCTAACATTCAACCAGTGATTGTTTTTGTTCTAACATGGTTGTAACATTTTTATATTAAAAATCTTAACATTTTCTGAGGAATTGCATTTAGGGCTCACATTTTGTAAAACTCACAATAAATAAAATTACTTGAAAGGAATGCCTATATACCACACAAAATAATAATAAAATGTCACTTTTGGAAATGAATTACTGGAATAAACTAACATGATAATGTAATTTATTGAGAGGCATCTGCTTCAACTCACTTAGCACTGCCTGAAAAATCCCACTGGGTCAGGAGGAACCAGTTGAGAACTACATCTCTGCACCATTCTTGTTCAGAAGTACAACGAATACTTTTCTAAATAATGTTTTAACATAAAATAAATGTGGATTTCACCCTCTTCATCAGCTTAAGTTATGATTGTTCCGAGTTCAAGGAATCACTAAGAACTAAGGTTTAAAACTCTAATATTGCAAAAAGTCAGACAGAAAGAACAAAGATGTAAATATGTTTATGTAGAAATCCTACTGATGGACGTTTGGCATTCTGTATGTCTCCGTTTGTCTCGTTTCCTCTCTTTTCTTCAGAGGTCATGACCACCATCGAGGAGGGCGATGTGGACGACATGACGAAGAGACGGGTACACGAGGGGAAAGAGAAACCCGGAGCTCTCTGGCACATCTACGCAGCCAAGGATGCCGAGAAGATCCGTGAATTACTCCGCAAGGTTAGCGCCCACTGGTTCCTCAAGATACTCTATTGAAAAAATGATCATAAAGTAAATATCAAACACTTTTTTTAAAGCTTTTCAACAATATCTAAATGTTTTTTTTCTCTCTCTGTGCCCCGTGTCAGGTGGGAGAAGAGCAGGGTCAAGAGAACCCTCCAGACCACGACCCTATTCATGACCAGAGCTGGTACCTGGATCAGGGACTCCGGCGCCGACTGTACGAGGAGTACGGTGTCCAGGGGTGGGCCATCGTACAGTTCCTCGGCGACGCTGTGTTTATCCCTGCCGGAGCGCCACACCAGGTCAGACACCTGAGGTCTCAGAGTTTTTTTATAGCAATAAACAGTTTGACTTCATTAACGTAGTTCTCTTTCTCTCTCTCTTCCTGCTGTATTCCTATCAGGTACACAACCTGTACAGCTGTATCAAGGTGGCGGAGGACTTTGTGTCTCCTGAGCACGTGAGGCACTGCTTCAGACTGACACAGGAGTTCAGACACCTTTCTACGACTCACACAAACCACGAAGACAAGCTACAGGTTGGTTTTACTCATGTTAGCACATGTATTGCAGTGTTGATCATCTAGCATTTGATGATGTTTCCTTCTTTGACTCGTTTTCATCAGGTTAAGAACATCATCTATCACGCAGTGAAGGATGCCGTCGGGACACTGAAGGCTCACGAACCTAAACTAGCTCGCCCTTAGTCCTCATTGCCACTCTACTACATACGCACACATACTTCACACACACACTGCACACACCACATATCCACACATAAATGAAAACTGCAGAGTACAAAGTACAGATTGTGGTTGTGTTCTTTGGGGCAGTGAAGGTCTGAATTTTGGGGGAAAGAACATTTCATTTAAGGGGGCGGGATTATACAGGGAGGGGGCAAATCAGCGCTTTGATGAAGGAACTCCTTTGTCACTGTTACACAGTACTCTTAAACTTGTCTAGTTGTTTTTACGTTGTTTTTTTTTTTTGTTTTCTTTTTCTTTTTTTGATTAACATTGTATTTAAGGTCAGTGTGTTCTCTTGTTTTTGTTGTAAATGTAAAATGTTTGAGTAAGGGAGGGCAAAAAAGCTGACGTGCCTTCAGAGCAGAGGTTCAGCTACAATATAAGCAAATCACAAAATGTGAGTACTGGGTAACATTCTTATTTTGATGACATGCTTATGTATTTCATTAGAAGCAAGGTTAACCAGTTTTTGTAGATTTTTCTTTTTTTTTAAGATTTGATTATTTTTGCCGTCTGTGGCTGCAATGAATTTGCAAAGCAGCCGATCAAGGGAAGCTGACCAAAGTTTTGTATTTTTAGTTTTCTTATTTCTCTCATTTAGAGTAAGAAATCTTTTTTACGCAACAAGCTGATGATAAGATGAGCTTCAGAGACGGCAATTTTTTCTTTTCTTTTTTTTTTTTTCTAATCCGTCTTTGTTCAGGAGGTTTGGTGAACTACGGACTTCCAGCTATATTGTTCAAGAATCACAGTTGCAGCTGAACAGAACTACTGGCCATTAACATTGTATCAATATATATATTGATCTTAGCAGTTGGATTTTTTTTTTCACAATAAAATTTACAAAAATAACTTTGTTTAATGCCTTTTCATATGTGTTCTTTTATTGTTTTGCAGCAAGATGGTGAAAAGCCAAACATACAATCCCCCTTGTCTATTCCTCTCTTACTGTGCTATTTATTCAGAGAAACTGACTCTAGATCAGATAAAAAGCAGTGATTGTAAATTTACAAGCTGACTGGATAAAATAATCTGCCTGGTCTTTCCAGGAACCCCAGTTGGAGATTAACCAATAATGACAGTGCATTTTGTTAACTATTCATAGGTCAATAGAAGTCCAATGCTTGACAGAGGCTGGAAGCAGCTTCTATGATTCTTGTTGGTTAAATGTTCTGGTCTCATTTTTAATTTCTCACAAATTTAATTAATTTAATCAATGCTTAACACATTTCCACACCAATTAATACTCCTATGCTAAAGACAGGAAACTGATGCTACAGTTCACACAGGCTCAACAGATAATAAAAATGTCTGGTCCAACGAGAGGGAGATTTCAGCTACAATGTTCGGATGGTAGCGTTCAAATTTGGCATAAACATGAAAGCAACGACAACAATGGTCTCCATAGTAACTGAGTCTACTGAGCCAGCAACTGCCTTCTTAAAAGCAGGTTTAAACCCTAAAAGTGGGGTACCACCTCCTACTAGCAAAGCGTACCTAATAAAGTGGCCTGTTTTAATCCAGATTATGACATTAAATAGCAATTCATAAAACTGACAGCGTACTGAAAATGTATCTTTACAAAATTTATTTTGAATGGAGTAATTGTGAAATTGACTAAATCAGTGGTTGAAGTAAGTTTACTGAAGATAATTTATAATTCATACAAACAAAATATTGCCAATTTTCCAATCTGGTAAAACTAATTAGGTAGCAGAGTCATTCTTACATGAGAGAATGGCTGGACACGTCTTACACCTCTTATGAACTGGAAACCTCTTGGTGACCCAGAAAGAAGACGAAGATCGACAACAATCTGGCAAAAGACCTTCCAAGATGAAAAGATGCCGGTTCACGTCATCGGAAATTACCATGAGAAACATAAAAGAGCTTGCTGCCCACGGGACTGTGTAGTGTAGGAGGAAATGATCTATAAATAGACGTTAAGTCTTCTTAAACAGTTACATTCACAAAAACATTTAAACCACATAAATCCTTAACAGAATGTAGCTGTCTCTCTTTCAAGACATTAAACTCTCAACCTGAAAGTGAGCCTGCATAATGAATCTATAACCAAAGAAGGGCCAAGCAGAAAATCTCTTTTCCTGGCCTTTTTCCAAATAAAATGAACTACTAAAATGTTTCTACTGTCCAACGAGACAGTAGCATTAAGCATTAATCTGATAATTTGAGGCAATTTATTTGATAAATGGTAGAAAATTGTTGTATTGCAACTAAACCATATCATTATGGCATTACCATGGCAGCATGAAGTTATAATAACTGTGCTTAGCTGTAAGTGGGAAATCATAATTAACTGAAAAAAATTGTATGTAATGAATCTATGTGTTTGACTTAACAAATTGAATTTCTGAAATAAATTCACTTTTCAATAATCTAGTTTACCTGAATGACTATAATTTTAAGTACCTCTATTTTAAGATTATTGAAAGGCCCCATAGGGTCCCAACACCACTAGGGGGCCCTAAGCTAACATGATAATGTCTTTAATATTATTGAGTAATAGAAACTAGATGCAAATACACATAAAAAAATTATTATAGAGTTGATACACAAATACATCAAACTCTTCCTGCTGTTGGCTACCGCCTATATTGGGAAAATATAAATTAAACTTCTTAACTCATTTATTATAAAAGTTCAGTGTTTTTCTGTTGATGTTAATTTTAAGTAGCTAAAAATAAAATGGTGCAGTTAAATACCACTCTGCATTTCAAAATCCAAATTGTTCTTTTTTGTTTGCTACTCTGTAAGGTTAAATACAGCAGCCACGACAAGGCTGGAATAACGTAGGCTAATTACATATAGCTAAAGTTAGCCGCAACTACACATAACGGAGGTTAAGCACGGCTAATGTATGGATCTTTGCCGCAGGTTTCCCCCATCTCTTATAACCCATCTTCCTGTCTGACAACTGTAAGATAAAGGCCACTAGAGCCAACAAGACCCTTTGGATTAATAAATAGCTAGCCAATATGTTACATACAAACAAGCATAATAGCTTAGGAATGATGAAGCACCTAGTGCTGACATGTTGCTATGGGGGGCCTCAAATGAAAATATGCGTAGGGTCCTAAAAAGGCTTGGGCCGGCCTTGGGGACACAGAAGAGGGAAACGTGAGGGGGCATTCAGAGCGAAAGCGACGTTACCAGCGTGGCGCTGCCTCTTTAAGAGCCAGCCTTTCCAGCAGTGGCGGAGAGCAGACTGCAGTAACGGTTCCTCCACATCCTCTGTGGCCGTTCACTCACCTGACAGCGCAGCAGCGTGGCGGACCGAGCCGGACCCGCAGCCTCCTGCCCCCGCATCGGCACACACCTCGTCCCGGAGGAGGAATGGGGGGCACCGAGCCCGCCTGCTAGCCGCAACAAGAGTTCCTAGACGCGGAGAAGGCTCACGACTCGGCTATCCGGCAGCATGGTGTCCTGGATTATTTCGAGGATAGTGGTGTGAGTATGGGCTGGGCTCTATCTGTTGGGTCAAAAACGTTAGCTACATCATCATCATCATTATCATCGTCAACGGCTGCTCCATTCATCGCCATCTGATGCTCAACAAGGTCCGCTGCGGTTTGTTTCGGCCCAAATGAAGCTAAAACTTTGTAAATAAGAAAACCCCGTGGGCAGCCTGGTGGTTAAAACCCGACTAAAGCTGCCGTGGGGGCTCACTTTTCCAACACTTGCACTGTGTTGTTCGATAAGGGCGATGATGCAGCACAATCTGTGTGCTAACAGCTCGAAGCTAACGACGCTGGCCATTTAAAAACAAACCAAAAGAGAGGTCGATGAAAAGAAGCTGTTCGTCAGCCATCCTGATTAACATGCAAACCTCGCTGCGGACAAGTAAACGCACACAAAACAGCCTTAAGTGGCCTTGAACTCAATGTTGACTGGGTGAAGGTGGATAAATTCATTTATTTGTGTTTTAGTTATTTTGTTTCGTGAAAACATCTGTGTAGCATCATAAACCAGGGCCTCATTCTTCCACCTGGACACACCGCATCCCCACACTGTGGATGACTCAACCACAGCCAGCAACTCCAGTCATCCTGATGCGTGTCCAGGGCAGGTCCAAGAGAATTTGGGGCCCGAATTTGCCTGGGATCCCACCTCCCAGTTACACTACCCACCTCTGACAAGTCATTGAAAGGGCAATGGTAGTTTTGCCTCTTTCTATTGGATCTTTTAAGTAGTTTTACTTGTTTTTTTACCCAACCTTTTTGGGTTCCCTACATTGCAGCACATTTAATACTGACCACACATCAGCTTGTAACAAGATAGGAGGATATTTCTACCTACTTTGACAACCAATGTTTGAAGTAATAAAACAATAAGGAAATACAATTATATGACTCTGTAGACTTACCTTGGTTTGGGAAGAGGTCATAGTCTCCCATATTTTCAACAAGATCATGATTGAAATAAATAGACCAAACACAAATGTAAATTTATCTTCTAATTCACAAAAAAAGAAAACGTTTTTTCATCATATGCACTTGACATAAGTTATTAAATAGATGGCCTTGCATAAATGATCAAAACGATATATTTTGCAATTGGTCCGTCAGTCAAGTTAGAGTGCAGCTTTTAAATGCAAACTTTAATATTCACCTCCTTTTTATAATTGTCAGTTAATAATTTTAGCTGCTTAATCAGCTTAAATTTTGAAGTATATCAAGTTTGGCGATTCATAGAATTCACATTTAAAAGCCAACTTCTGTCTTGGCAGCAGCTTAGTTTGCTTGTGTCTGGCTCTGGCTGCTTTAGATCCTTCCTTACATGTCAATAATACTGACGGTTTCTTCAGGATTTAAAGGGGCCTTTGGTACAGAAATACCGATCCTTCCTATAAATATTCTTGGATTACATAACAATAACACTGCTAACGGTTTGCTTCCAGCTGGCTCCTCTGTCCCTGGCTCCTCTGCCCGTAGATTTAATCAAATCTACTCTTCTTCCTCGCTCTTAAGCTGTAATGATGTAAATAAGTTGGTAGACGATTTTCAGTTTAAAGCTTCAGATATCATTGATTTCATTGCCCCAATTAAAGTAAAGGTTGTGTCTGGTAGGAAGACATCTCCATGGAGAAATGCACAATGTCTTGCAGATTGTCTTGTCAATCTGCAAGATTGTCTTGTCAATCTGCAAGACAACTTTGCCGTAGGGCCGAACGAAAATGGCGTAAAACTCAACTTCACGTTCATTGTGACGTCTATAAAGAAAGGCTACGTAACTATCACTCAACACTAAAACATGCAAGGGAGGCTTTCTTTGCAGATGTCATAAACAAAAACATTAACAATGCTCGAGCTTTATTTGCAACAGTTGACAGGCTCACAAACCCTCCAATGACATTACCACATGAATTTCAATCTAATGCTGCCTAACAAATCAATCAAACAGTTGCAGCTGATCCAGAACGCTGCTGCTCGCGTTCTCACTAAAACCAGGAAGATAGAGCACATAACACCAGTTTTAAAGTCCCTCCACTGGCTCCCTGTAGCTCAAAGAATAGACTTTAAAATACTGTTGTTAGTTTATAAATCACTGAACAGTTTTGCGCCACAGTATATAAAAGATCTGCTGTTGTTGTATCAACCTTCCAGACCCCTCAGGTCTTCTGGTTCTGGTTTTCTCTGCATCCCTAGAACCAGAACCAAACGAGGAGAAGCAGTATTCAGCATCTATGCACCAAAAATTTGGAACAAACTTCCAGAAAACTGTAAAACAGCTGAAACACTGAGTTCCTTTAAATCACATCTAAAAACCCACCTGTTTAGAGTCGGATTTGAAACTTAATCAATTAAAAATTTAATGATGGAACTTGACTTAATGTCTTTAAAAAGTGGCGAGTGACTGAGGGTCATTGCGCGTACTGAAAACCCTGTATATTCTAGACTTTTAACAGGTATAAATAATGCACAAAATCCGTGTAGGACGGCGAAGTCCTAGCGCAAAATTTCATGTAAAGGTGTATGGAGCCTGGTGCTGCAAGGTTTGAGACCTTGTCTTGTTGTGGGCAGCGGGGCCCGGCTAATACCCGTGGTGAAACGGACGGCGGAGTCCGGCGAAAACACGTGCTTAAATTCCGTGACATGATAGGGAAAGGGATAAGTAAAAATTAGCTATTAGACAGTCTAAAATCAAACGACTGGAAGTATGTCAAAGATTAGGATCTGCACCAAATAAAACATTTAGATAAATGGATAAGTTATAAATTTGACAGCCATCTAAATTAATGTTTTGATTGTTTATTCTGTGTACATGACTTTGTGTTTTTCTGTTTGTTATGATGTAAAGCACTTTGAAATGCCTTGCTGCTGAAATGTGCTATACAAATAAAATGTGATTGATTGATTGATTGATAGGCAGTGTGACCGCATATGCATCATAATAGCTTCAGCACTTCAAACTGTCGACTTGTTTCTCTTTTTTATTTAGCTCTTTGAACACGCAGACTGCTTTGCAAAGGGGGGGGGGGAATTATACTGCTTTAGTTTTTTTTTAATGTTGCAGTTGCACATTTCAACATATTTTATTAGATGAATCGCGTCCAAGTTGCGCATAATAGGCAGCTGGAAGGAAAATGATACACAATTTTCAATTTCATTGTTCAAATAATAGAAAAAAAGCTTCCACTATAAATATTTTCCAACATTTCTGGTGTAACTATAACAGGAGGAATACGTTTGCAAATTGTCAAACCATTTGAATAGGCAACACAGCTTCTATGCATTTGAGTCGGAAGAGAACGGCTGTATAGCCACAGTGAGGTGAGCTTGTGAAATGGAGACAAAGAAGTTCGTATTAGCTCAGGCGACCCACTATTCTTGGGGTCTGCTTTGAGTCTCTTTGCACACAAGACTGAGCGGCTCAGACTCTAGTGTATATAGGACAGAAGATCTGAGATGGTAACAAGGGGTAGAAATGACAAATATGCTCAAACTGGGAGCCCGAGTCTCAGTCTGCTGCACATTCAATCCCTTAGATTTAAAGTTCACAAGAACTGACTAATCCAGCACTGGTGACAGCCCTTTTTTTGTGTCTGCCGTTTAGCATATGTCACATCAGCGCAAATCCGCACAAAGAACAAAGGGCGCAACCAGATGCGCATCAAAAACACAGCTCTGTGAGTTCAGAGTCCCAGAGTTGCACACGAGCCAACATGTGGCCTCCCACCCTTGACAGACCTATTTGTGTGTTTTTCCATTTTATCTCCCTGCATTCTTCCTGACTGTGTGATCTCCATTACTGATTGTCGGAGCAGTCTGTTTTGTTTTTTTGTTTTCAGCAGCAAAAAAAGAAAAAAAAAGAAAAAGGCTGAGCTTGTTCAAGTAAAAGTAGGACAAATGGTGCAGAATGTGCAGCCATATTTTGTTTATATAAGCTCAGTGCCAACACGACACGTCTCCTTGATTGTGTCTGGTTGTGGGTATCCATACCCAGAGGTCATGTTCTCCTGGTGAATCTCCTCACACTGATCTGGTGCTCCTTTCTTCTTTTCCAGCCTCGCCTTTGGGACTCTGTACCCAGCCTACTCCTCCTACAAGGCTGTCAAAACGAAGAACGTGAAGGAATATGTGAGTTATCACCTCTGGTCATCGAGTGGCAGCGGGGCTGTTCATGACCTCCTTCTGTTCAGTTCTTCCTCCTGGCAGTTTCTGCCCTCGGCTGCTGCCTGCTCTTTTTTACAGATGTCGTCCCAATTTCAAAGAGTTATTATTGTACACTGGTAACATTTTAGGGTTTAGGTCGGAATAGGTCGATGTTGCTTAGTAAGAAATGACACTTTTGTTGTTGTTTGATATAATGTCAGCCATATGAATGTTTTATTGGCTTCTTTATAGTTCAGTAAAGTGTGTTGAAGACTGACTGCATGACACAGTCAAGATAGTAAATTGAAGAAAGAGGGTGTCGGCTGTTTGAAAAGGTTTGGAAAAGGAATTGGACGGTTTCATTCTCAAAGCTTTTCAAGATGTTTATTTTTAATCATGAGGTCAGCTCTTGAAGAATGAGTTTTTTTTTTTTTGTTGAAGCCTTTCAGTGCTTTTTTTCTCCTGGTAATCTACAAAAAAAATGATTTCTGGCTAGAAAATCTTTCACATGATAATGCACTGTAGGACCCAAATAAGCAAAACTGTAGTTTTATTCTCTCTTTAATTGCTAAAACATTGTTGCGCTTGGTCATAAAAAGCTAACGGGGGTTTTCTTTTTTTAAAAAAAAAACGCACTCACTTTTTCATCACACTGCTGATGGGAAGTAAAGTCCTTTTTATTAAGGTCACAAGCAGGCAAATCCCGGATCTTGTAAATCACACATTCAGCTTCAAATTAACTTTTATTTTGGTAAAGTTACAACGTTGCAAAAAAGGAAACAGAATAAGACACTATTTTACAAACCAAAACATTTACCGAATAAGGAATAGGCTGAAGCTAAAGCTTATACTTGCCTACCTTATTCATATTCTCAGCAGTATACAATAGTGAAACGTATCTGTTGTCCACATACATAAATACGTATGCACACATTTATATTTAAACAGTCATGTATACACATACTCACTCACATTACATACCGACACAGTAACACAATAAATATGTACATCTATGGTAACATTTGCATTGTAAGGCTGATCTTATCCAGTGACATAATTACAACTGAAACACATTGAGATTTTATTTTACTTTTCTCTTTAGCATGTTCCCATATTAGCAAACATTGCAAATTATATTAATTCTCTTACCTTAAAGTCCTTCCAGATTGAAGACATTTATTCAGTGCTCTGTACATTATTTGAAGTATTTTTGTAGATGTAATTTATTTAAATTTTACAGTATTACTTTGAATAAAATGTTAATTAGTTGGTTCACAACATCCCACTTTATTAATAAGCCTAATAGTGTAACATGATAACAAATTGGCCTTTGTAAAGCAAATTTATGCTACATATATTGGAAGAGACAAAAAGTTTATTTGGAAAAACTTACAAATCAATGAAAGCAACAGAGAAACTGTTGATGTTCTGTTTTGTTGTCTCACCCCAGTTTAACTGATTGATGATGACGCTTGTTTATTCAACCAATATTCAGATTTCTGAGGCTCCTACATTGTTATTGCTGAAAGGTTTGGTCGCCATTATTTTCAGATGACCTCACTTCTTTGGCAGATTCTTCATGATCTAATAATGGCCAACACCCAGACATGCGCAATCTGAGGTCCCACTCAGGTCCTGCTTTGTTGTTTTTAATTTCCATCTTACTAAATCTTTTGTAGACCTAAAAGATGTGACGATCAGATACTGAAATCTTGCAAAAGGCTGAAACAAGCTATATTTACTTATGCATTTATTAATTGTGTGTCTCCCTCCTGTCCTGTATTTGTGTGGTGTCGTTAAAAAACAAAACAGAATCCAGTCAGGGCTCAGTATGCTGGTACTAATGAATAAAGAAGCGTTTCTAGGGGAACCCAACAAAAAGGGCTGCAGAGACCCATTCTGCCTTTAGCTGATGGTGTGGCAGCTAAATGGGGTTCCTCCTGCTTACCTCATCGCTGCATCAGTAGGCGATGAGAGGGGAGGGGGAGCCGGGAGGAGGAGCTGGCCCTCAGCCTACATTTCTACTGAAGCGCAGTATCCTCCTGGCAGGTTACTATGGCAACTCCTCGACTGCTGCTCAAGCAGAAGTGGCGAGTGATGGGAGGAGGAGGAAGAGGAAAGAGGGTGACACCATTTTTTTTTTTTTTTTTTTTTTAACTGATGTTTTGGTTCTATTCCCTCCCTTTCCCATCTGACTAATTAAATGAGCTGCTTGATGTGGTTTTGTCTTGTGGCTGCACCTCCGTCTGACTCGCGTTAATGCTCTTAAACATCCACATTTATTTTCTCACCTCACAGACAGGTTTACAGCACTGATGTTGCCACTAAGTCTGAGCCCTGGTGTTTTTCATCAGTGCTAATTTGCCTCCACTTCCTGGTTTTAAAGCTTACTTCAGTAATCTTTTTGTTTTTTGTGTGTCAGTCTTATCTGGTGCGAATTAATGAAAACGTATTTCGCTGCTCAGCTTTGGCATATTGGTAACCTCTGTGTTGCGTCACGCGTTCCAACACGTGTGTTCTCATGCGCCGCCGTTCCGATATTTTCTCGTTTCTCACGTCTGTGCGTCTGTCTCTGCAGGTGAAATGGATGATGTACTGGATAGTATTCGCCCTGTTCAGCACGGCGGAGACGGTCACAGACTTGCTCCTGTCATGGTGAGCGAGGATCTTGATCTTAACATGCCTGCAAAGCTTGTAACAAATAACGAGCTTTGCATGACGAGACATTTGAAGTGCTCGGGTTAGTTTTAGTTTAATCTTCTTTTTAAAGTTTTTTTTTTTTTTCTTTTTAAATCCAGCTGCTGCTTTTCATATAAACCACTACTGAAGTTTTGTCTGCTGCAGAAAATTGCTCCGAGATATTAGGAGGAACTGTAAACATTTTTCTAAAACTAACTCAAAGTAGGTACCTCAAAGAGAGACCACCTAGGTTAGGCAGCTATCCCTTCTTAATTAAATTAATTATCTCTATCCATCTCATTTATTTATTACAGTTGAAGGGGAGAAATTAAGCTGGTTGATGTATTTCTAGCAGCTCTAAGGAGGTCAACTTCTTCTGTGACCATCTGGAGACAAAACCTTTTTCTCTCTTTCCCTGAGAAGTCAGTAAAACAGTGCAATAAACATAACTTTTTAGACTATACAAAACCCCCGGGGATGAAGGTTAGTGTGCAAAGAAAGAGTAAATGGACAGGTTGCTCAGAGTGGAAGATCGACTCACTCCAAGCAGTTACTGATGTGCAAAAGACAAGTGTTCACTCTGACGATTCAGCTCAGTCAGACCAATAATAGCGTTCTGGCTGTCACTACCAGAACAGCTCACGGGTAGCTTCTCCTAACACATTATGTGGTGCAATATTTACATAGGAATTAGATTTTCCTTTTATATGAGTTGAAGTGTTGGAAATCCCAGCAAAAGTACTGGATGTGTTCCTTTCAGACAAAGATCTTTTACTGGGCTTTTTAAAATTTATTTGTTGTTTTTTTTTTTGCTTTTATGAATAACTATTTTTCTCTAAAAAACAGTCATTCAACTCAGAAATCTGCAGTACTTATTAGAAGAAGAACACATGTTATGGTACAAACGTGTCATATTTACACAAGTGATGGACATTTTGGGCCCGTTGCAAACGTTTTATGAGAACAAGAATCACAAATAGTGATCACATCACCTTGAGAGCCTTATGCTGCCATGCAGATCATTTTGTTTCCAAATATTTGCAAAGATTTCTATTCATTGAAAAGGCACCATTGTTCTTTTAGATTATATAAAATATATTTCAAAGTAAAGGTTGTATTATGTCAGGTTTTATGAGCAATTTTTGATGGTACAGTGAATACACACAAAAATAGATGAAAGCCGTAGCACCTCTTGTGTTTATGTTTGCTTTTACTTGTAGCTATAATAATGTAAAAGAAATACAAATGAACTACGTAAACATTTATGGAAAACATGGTTTAGGTTTTGCAGGAAGATCAGGCCCACTTCCTCCTTTTCCTATCTAAGAGTTTTTAATCTCAGTTGTGAGCTCACCTGCAGGAGAGGCTTTTAATCCAGCCTATTGTTGAAGCTTCAACTTTTTATTCCTTTTCTCAGGTTTCCGTTTTACTTTGAGCTAAAGATAGCCTTCGTGATCTGGCTCTTGTCGCCCTACACCAAGGGCTCCAGCGTTCTCTACCGCAAGTTTGTCCACCCGACTCTCTCCAACAAAGAAAAGGTTAGACGTCTTGAGTCGCACAACAACGATGTAATCCACATTCACGTTAAAATATTCATGTCTTATTCAAGTGCCTTTTACGCTGGTGGTAAAAGGCACTTGATATCCTGTATTGTGTGTCACTTGTTTTTTAAATTTTTTTGCCGATCCTCCTGCTCTCACTGCTGGGTGAAGGAGATCGACGAATACATTGCACAGGCCAAAGACAGGAGTTACGAGACCATGATGAAGTTCGGAAAACGGGGTCTCAACCTCGCCGCTAATGCAGCCGTCACCGCAGCCACCAAGGTGAGGCGTCCAGTCTGTGGTGAACCGCCTTTATGTTGTTCTTGTTAAAATAATTGTTACATGTAGAATCTGGGTTTCTTCCCAGCTTGTGTTTAAAAATATGTTTTATTTCTCAAGAGGACACAGAGATCAGCTGATGTACTGACCTCTGTCTTCATTTCAGTCAGAAGTGTTGAAATGAACCAAAGTTTATCTTCTCACCATGTTTATCTTTCCTACTGCAGTAAAGATGATGGTAAAGGCGGTAAAATAAGAGATTGCATCTTAAAGTCACCATAGCAACCTTTTTCCTATTTTTTCTTTCTTTTTTTTTTTTTAAAGTTCTCTAGGCCTTTTTTAATCAGAGGTTCTTATAATTATGAAGCATGCTGCAAGGTTATGCAAAGTATCTAATATCATTTTTTATTTTTTTCTTCTGTCAACTTTAGTGTCTCCTTTACAGAAGCCGAACAGGCAGAAAAGATGCATTCATCTCTTAATGTCCGTTTTCTTTTCCCATAATGCCCAGGGCCAGGGTGTGCTCTCTGACAAGCTGCGCAGCTTCAGCATGCAGGACCTGACCCTGATCAACACGGAAGACGAGCTGGACCTGCGCACAGCCCAGGTTCGGACGAGACGAGAGCACATGGACGAGATGAGCTCGGGGTCCAGCACGCTGCCGCGGGCGCGCAGTTCCTCTGCTCGCCACAGTAAGGCCACAAACACCCCATCAGCCAGGAGGTGGTGCACACATTCACCAATATTAGCAAGCATTAACTGCGCTAGAGAGTGAATTTAAGGACTTTGTTCATTGAAAGCCGGGCGGGTCGAATTTGGGCTGCGAGGAGTCATATGACTTGGAGGATAATAAAGCAGTCCAGAGAGAGGGGAGTTGGGGGCGGGGTTGAGGTGGGGAGGATCATGTGATTCTGGAGGGTAGAGAGGCTCAGAATGAGGACTCTTTGTCTCACTGCTGTTTATGTTGTCATGAATACAGAGACACTGAAGCTACAGGACTGTCTGATATCGGTCAGACACCCAGCAAGTTTCTAAAACAAAACAGAACAGCAAAGCAAACAAAATGTCCAGTTTGTTTTGCTGTTTGCTGTAGAAATAATTTAATTACTACAAATCAAATTACCGGTATTTCAAGTTTTATTTTTCAGTACAACAGATTAACACAAACATTTTTCCATGTTGCATGATTTCTGAATCTTTTTTCTTTTTGCCTGAACGCTTTCTTATTCAGGAGCTCATTTTTAATATAAACTTAACAACTCCAATTTTCTGAACATCCACGACTTTTTTTTTATTTTTTATGTTCCTCATTCTAAAATAAACGAGGTGTAGTAATTAGTCTGGCAGAAAGAGAAATCAGAAACAGGTCTTTCTTTTCTATAGTTTGCTCATGTGAGTGTAAAACCCAAAGCTAACTTTCTCTGTCCAGCCCGCTCGTCAGCACCTGTTGCCGATGATGCGTCATCCCAACACGGCTCTGACCAATCAGACACGAGGACCGAACACTCGGATGATGATCTGGGAGACAAAGGTCCCAAACGGAGCGTCACCGTCGCCAAGACAACCAAAAAGGTAGCGGCTGTGAAGACAGAGGTAAGAACATACTTCAGATAGCTTGTCTAGGAAGTTTTTTTTTTTTTTTTTTTTTTATCAGTTTCTTGTGTGTTTGTCAGGATTTTTTTGGTTTATCAGTTATCATGGATCACTAAGAGGAAAACACAAACGTCTCAACTTAAATTGCTTGTTCAGGGCGGCTCATAAACGGTCTGGGAAAGTATTTTTCACGTCTGGATAAGCATGAAAAAACAGTGAAACATGAAAAAATATTTGAACTTAAAAAAAATTTTTTTTGTATGTTTAACTTTCCACTTATCAAACCGTATGTTTGAGACACCCATCTGTCTGTCCATCTTGCCATTCATTGTGTCCGTCCATTCATTCTCCCGTCTTTTCCATCCATCTCTCTGTCCGTCTGTCAATTTACCTTTTCTATCTGCTCATCCATTGAACTGTCCATCTCCTTATCCTCCCTCTTTTTGGTTCTTGCCAGGTCCATATCAGCTGAAAATCAGTAGTGAACATCACTATTTATGCTTTTTAACAATATAATGAGAAGGACTCGCAGCTCTGAAAAAAGTTCAGTCTGCATAGGGATTGAATGTGTAGGGACTCTAAAGATTTTGGTTCTTCTTTTATTTGTTTCTCTTTCACTCTTTCACCTGATTAACTGAGTTCTCCTTCGCTCTTCCCTCCCTCTGCCAGCCTCAAACCAAGACAGTGAAAAAGGTCACAAAGAAAAAGACCACCACTAATAACGCAGAGACGCCTCCCTGAGTCCTGCTGTCCTCACCCACCGGATCCCTCATCCGCCTCCACCCACAGCCTGCCGCCCCTCCTGCTGGGTCTCCACAAACACATTGGCTTTGTACATTAAGCACTGAAACTGTCACTGCTGCTGGTTTCTAGAGCAAAGTACGGATGGTGTTTTTTTTCCTCCTTTCTTTTCAGGTCACGAAGAAAACTTCGGCTTAACTGTCCAGTTGCATATTCTGGGTCAATGTTTAGGAGCAGTTTAGATGCAATTTAAGCTGTTTTCTTCGATTGTTTTAAAGTTGGTCATCTGCTCAGAAGTACTCCTGCAGACCGAGGTCTAATTTGTGTTCCCAGTTTAGGCTGTGTGATCTCTTTTGGATTTAGGCTGCTTTTATTTATTGCAGCGCTGTTTTAAATAAACCACTCTTTGCTTTTAGTTTCCTAAAGTTGGGTCGTCTCCTGGCTGTCGATGCAGAGCGTTTGCAGGTGAATTCTTCAGACACGGTTTGCACCTTCGTCCTGACTCGGCCGCAGCACCACGAGTACTCGGTTAGCCACGCAAAACGACATGACGTCGGAGGAGTTTTCAGTTGAAACGGAGCTATTGAGACCAGCGGAAACACTTTTGTGGGCTTCCAGCTAGAACACAGTTGGCTGCAGACTCTCATACCTGAAATGGTTTGGACTGTTTTATTCTACGCTTTTTGTTTTGTCCCCTTAAATACACAGTTTAATTTGAGCCTGGCTCTGATATGTTCAGGTTCTCATTTAGTTTTAAAGTGACTTTCAGGTCAGTGCAGGTGCTTACTTTCTTTATTTGGACTCCATTCTTAGTATTTCCCTCTAATTTGAGTGTTTTTAGGATGCGTCTCTAGCGAGTCGCAATAACATGACACAGCCGCTTCCACCACAGTGACTACTGGTTTTCACTGCTAAAGGGGAAACTCTGCACTTTCTCTTTATGGTCGTACCCGGATGTGTGAGGAGGCACATTTCTGCATCTTGCTGTCAAACCAGGACAAACATCGGCTGAATTTTCTGATCCAGGTTTTGTAGTTGCAGATGTGGAGGAGGAGTCAGACTTGAAATAGCCCAACAAACTGCATGGATTCTTCTGGATGCTGTACATTTTCTTTTGTTGTTTTCACTTGATTTAACCAATAGGGGGAGACAAACTCCACTTTAACTATGGAGCACATAAATAACCCTGACTGTACATACATCATGAGCTTGTTGCCTGGGTTCCCTTCACTTCCTGTCCTGGCCTTGACAAATCAGACGTACTGAGAACAGACGAATCTCAGGCCTTATCAGAACAGACTTTAGCTCATTAAGATGATTCCTCTGAAACTTTTTTTTTAAGGAAATCATCTCTCTTCGTCTTTAATACCAATACTGAAGCTTGAATATTATCAGCCCGATAAAGTATTTTATGGCAAAGTCAAAAATAAACTACATTTTTGCTCTGAAGAGGTTACATAATTTAATGACATTTCATTTTATCGCTGCATTTTTATCTGGAATCATATTTATTGTTGATTACTTTGTTTCTTATTAGTGTGGCATACAGAGATGCTAATTTGTATATTTTGTTTGTGCCAAATCTTAGAGGCTTTGTGTGAAATGGTCAGCAGAGTATCTGCTGGGACAGTGCTTTCCAAAAAGGTTGCTCATCTGTAAAGAAATGGCTATTAATACAAAATAAAGGAAATTAAATCCAACTCTCTGGGTTAAAGTGTGGTTGAATGTGAAGTACAGTGTTGCTTAAGGCCTGTTTTTGGGAAAGAGTGTATTTTTAATTTTTCTTTTTTACTTTTAATCTGTAGAAAATTTAAACTATAAAATGTACTAAGCTGTGCAGAATCACATTGTTTCCTAGTTATTTTATCATTATTGCATCCAAGCCGTTTCTTTGTGCTTACTAACATTCTACATTATACCGGGAAAAAATGGTGCTCAAAGTAAAAATGCTCTTGAAATGACTGCAAGTCCTAACAAACATATGGACATAAACCATACAGTATCCCATTCTTTAATAAAAGCTGATATGTAGTCAGAGGTGGGTAGTAACTAGTTCCATTTCAGTAATGTTTTGAAAAAAATTATTTGTAAGAGTGACAATGTTCACTTTCAGGTAATATTTTTGACACAATGGTACTCGAGTACAATGGCTCCTCCACCCTCCTGTAGTTACTTCACCTAATGAGAAACACAAATGTTTGAAGTTGAATATTGTTGAAAGTAAGAGTAGCACAGCTTAAGTGTATTTTTTTTCCTCAAGCAGAAGACTAGTCATCCAAAAAAGTTACTCAAAAGTAAAAAATATATAGATGTATTTGGTAAAGAGCCTAGTTCAGTACTGCGTACTTGTGTGGTTCTGCTTCATCTGATTTTATTGAGTGGAAAAGTATGAAATTATGTGTAGTGTTTTGGTAAAACTACATATTCTACTACAAAATGATATTTGAGCAGAAATAACGTCTACAGTTTCCACAACAGGAAACCTTTGATCCCGATCCTTAGAGTTGGTTATGGACATATAAAAACAGTGCAAAGTGCTTTCAGAGGCAATATGTACTGTTTACTGTATTCTCCAAATGGCACAAAAGGCTCCGCAGATGGAAAATAACAGAACAAATGCGTTTACAAACAATAAGTCTTGCTTCACATAAACTGTCCAGGTGGATTTGATGCATTTTAGGTGAAATGAACACATTGGCCTTACAAACAAAAGGCAAGCAAGACTTCAGGTAAACTGGCGACCTCTACAGGTCATGATCAAAATCAATGATCGGTCTCAGAATATAAAGGAAGTACTACATTTATGGAGTAAAAAAAAAAAAGTAGCTGATGTGGAGAATGATACAGATGTTTATACTTGTACAAGGCCATTAAAAAGATGGATCATGTGTGAGGAATTAGAATATTTTTCCATATAGTTTAAAATTTCATTTGTGAAAAAACAAACAAACCTGAAGACAGAAAGTCAAACAGTGCCACGTATTTATTTAATCATCCAGTCCCTTTAGTCTGATTTATTTTCAGAAAATGAGGATAAACTTCTTAAAATTCTTTTTGCTGCCAAACAATCACTTTCCATCATCTTTATTAAAACATTGCACTAGTCTCTTTCAGCCGCTCTTGTCTTTAAATATTTTCTGTTTTTTAGTAATTTATTTGTCAAAAAAAAAATCTTTCTGATGAAAATATCTTCATTATACTTTTATGTTCTCCTTTTACTTTTCTTTTAAATTATCGTCTTTTTGTGAGCTCTTTCATTGTTCATAATCTTGCCCTAGAAAACTGCTTTTTCTTTTCTTTTAGGTCACTCTTGTCTCTAAGTAATCAATGTAACAAAAAAAAAAGCTACATAGTTTCTACGCACTATTCAGCTCAGCTGCTTGAAATGTCACATTTCCTGCTGAGCTGAATAGTTTTCCAAACAAAATATATCATAAGTTTTAATCGTCCTAAAGACTTTTGAAATGATTAATTATTTTTGCAGTAGCATAATTGTACACATTTTTTTCGTCTATTATTTTACAAACTTGCATAGAGAGGGATCTTTGATTATTCCTCCTGGATTATCCAGCTGCGGTGACTAGAGCCCCGTGAATGGAAATTGATTTTTGTATGTGGCGAACAAATAAAGACACAATTATAACCCACATTTTTTAAAATAATGTTTAAATAAAATCCACAAACTACTTTAAAAAAACAAGCCAGATTTTCTGTTTTTCCCTGTATTACAATTTTTGCCATTCTACAAATTATACAATCGATTACAATTTAAATTACCGGCGATTTGCTAAATCTTTTTAAATATTCTGATGGACTTTATTGAGTCTTTTACCTCCATCTTTATGTAAGATTTTTTAGTCATTTCAGATAATTACGGGTGACACTGAAAAGCGTGGTATAAATGCAAGCATTTCATAGCAATCTTCTGCTTATTTGGCATAAACAGGCGCAGTACTGATGTTTGACACTTGGTGGAGCTATTTGACCTTTAAAGAACGAGAGAAGCTGTAAAGAGGTTGATTTGCGGCGCATGGCAGCATCTGGAGGAGGAGGCGACTCCGTGCAGATCATTTGGATTTATATGATATCTGTTTTAATTGAAAGTATAAAAAAACCTAAGTGAATTAAAGAATTGCACTACTGCAGAGCAGATCGTCTATTATTAAAAACCTTTATAAATGGTATTTCTTCATATAAATGTTTCTCCACAATTTTCTTTCCATCCTCTTTTTTTTAAATCATTATTATTTTCTTCTCGAGCAAAACAAGCGAGATGAAACCTTTCTACCTAAACGGGGGCCACAGAGCGACTTCTTCCACACTGATGTGAAAAGCGGCTACTGTTCTGCTTCTGCTACACTTTAGTGCTGAGATATATTGTTTTGGACAGCTTATGCAACATGTCAGCTAAAGCGGGGCGACGTTTCGGCCGCGTGTGTCCGTGCACGAGTGTGTTCCACCACATACAGTATCAGAGCTTTTAGGGGGCAAAGGTGTTGGCAGAGGTGAGGGGTCAGGGTCACGGTGCCATGACCTATCTGTCGCCTCGGTGCCTGTTTGGGCAGCTATCTGTGAAAAGGTGCAGGTGGCTGCAGCGTCGTGGCTTGTATCAGATCCTGCAGACGAGGTGCCGCTGATGAGACTGACTGAAGATATCTGATAAGGTCAAGGAGGTAATTGCAAGAAGATCGTAGCATTTCCTCTTTTAAGCTCATAAGTGGTACTCATGTCTCTCCTTGTCTTCGGTTTTCAAAGCTTACCTGTGCACTTGATGATCAGTTTGTTTTTCTCATCTGCCATTCCTCGACAGCAGGAGTTGTTAACCGGGGCCGACGCACAGAATCAGTCGGCGCCTTTCAAACCAAAACTCTGCTCCGACTTTCTTTGACTTTGTGCGGCTTCTGTTTGCCTTTCCTCTCCGCTTCCTGTTCCTGCTCTTGTTATCTCCTCTCATGTATTTCATCTATTTCCATCTTTGTTTCTCTCTTCCTTTTTGCGGGGTAAAGTGATGGAGAGGATTGCAGGTATCCATAGCAACACATTTGCGTGCCTGCGTGTGTGTGTGTTCTGTGTGAGCAGCCTCTTGTCCGAGACACAATGTGGTAATTACTGGAGCTT
The DNA here is from genome assembly GCA_010277075.1 of Poeciliopsis retropinna. Taxonomy (NCBI): domain Eukaryota; kingdom Metazoa; phylum Chordata; class Actinopteri; order Cyprinodontiformes; family Poeciliidae; genus Poeciliopsis; species Poeciliopsis retropinna. The sequence goes on along the minus strand of VMRM01000015.1, from coordinate 11,906,475 downwards.
ACCTTGGTGCTAATTAACCGTCGCCGTGGTAATTGGAAGGGTCAAGTGAGCAGGACGATTGGCTCACCTTCCTGCATCATCCGCCACCCCTCGGTCCTTTTCTCCTCCGCTCACAACTTTGCTCCTCCATCTTCACCACAGTACCTAACCTCCATTGCTTCTCTCATTCCTCCCCTGTTGCCCTTTGTCTGTCCTCAGCCTCCTCATTCCCTCTACAGTAGCAGAGTTGTTGCATTCATCTCACTCTGACTTCTTGGCCATCTTTTTAATGTTATCATTATTATGTTTTGGTCGTTTGTCTTGTTTTGGAAGAGAATATTATTGGAATAAGTTTTGGCTGCGTTCTCTAAAACCTTCTCACCTGCTCTACCTGGCTGGGCAGAGTGACAACTGGCTGCCAACCAGAGGTGGAGACTCTGACCTTCAGAGCCTTCAGGAGGCCACAGCAGCATCTGACCAACTTACCTGGAAATGTTCACAGAACAGAGAATTTGGATGGAACAGAAATGTGGCAATGTTTGCCATCTAAACTGTGGAAAGCAGCTGCGTTAGAAATCAAGCTGTATCGGTTTTATGATCAGTTTGTGAATAACAACTTCCAAATGGTTCTTTCTTCAATTTACTTCCATTTACTACCCTCATTTCGCTGCTTTGATTACATGTAATACTGCGCGGACATCTTGACTCATGCCTGTTGTTTTTTGTAATTTCTTTTCAAAAAGCCACTTTCCTGTTTTTTTTTTTTTTTTTTTTTTTTTAAATGATCCTAAAGCTTTCAAAAGTGAACATTTTCTCTTTGGACTTTGACAAATGTTCCTTGAGTTCTTGACTGTAAATGTGGGGTTGTGTGTGGCTAAAAAACAGAAGACAAAGGTCGAAATTACAAGACAAGTTCGATCTGCAAACCAACTCTGCAGATTTTCTTAGAGTGCTGGCTCTTTCAGGTATTTTATTGTAATAGATCTGCACAGATTGGTTTATAATTACGAAGGAGAATGAAAGGAGAACATTTTTCAAAGTGTTTGAATTAATGTGTGCATATTCATATATATTTATGCATTCAACTCCCTCACATTTTAGGGTTTTAGGTATTGTCTCTGCCACCTTTGCATTTATAAATCTGACATTTCTTCTCATTCTGTAGATTATTCAGATTAGATTTCCAACTATTGTCTAAAATTATTTGATGGCTTTACATCTGAATGTTGAAATGCCTAATCTAACACACGAATAATCGATTCAAACAATTAAGTTCACACACTCAAACTGAATGCTGGAGTCTGGGCTCCTCTTTTCCGTATTTTTCTTCAGTTTCACATTTCCTATGCTTCCATTATCATCTGTCCAATATAATCCTTGGTTTTATCCGTCTGACCTAAACATCTTCCTGAGCTGAACTTGTGGAGTTAGACTCTGTGTGTTTTCTCCCCTCCCCGCCTCAGAGCTAAAGGTTGCCAAAGCGTCTGCTGCTTTCAACCCATCACCCCCTTTTTCTACCTCATCCTCTCTGCAGGTTTTCAGATTCTGCTCATATTTCTTCTCTTCCAGGCTCATGAAAAGAAATCCATCTGGCCTTTAGGGGGAAGAGTAAAAAATAGTCCTGTAGCTTAAATCAGACAGAAAAACGGATAGAGGTCTTTAGAAAAGAGGAACACGGTGAGCAGAGGAAACTGAAGAGTTCACTCGAGCGGCGAGGCTGAAAATGCACTGAAATATTTGATGAAAAGAAAAGGAGTTAGCTTCCAGTGTGTTTGTCTTCAACCGAAAGCAAACACACACTGGAAGTTGTAAAATCTATATTAACTGAATGGATAAAATTGGGGAAAAACGGGGATCGACTATGAGATAAAGAGAGCAAAGGGGAGAGAGTCCTGAATTCTGAGAAAGAGGTTGAATAAAATGAACGATGGGGAAATGCGGGCTGGAGAAAAGAACACAAGTGGAGCATGTCTACAGTCATCACAGTCTGTGTTTACAGCTCGTCGGCTGCTCACTCAGGTGCTCGCATTGAGAGAACACCTGGTGAGCTATTACAGTGGTACTCTCCATGGTGCTGATCCCAACCAGAGCGGGTTTGGCTCTGAGCACATCAGGACAGGCCTCCTCCGCTGCTCCCCGCATGGAGAGTCTCGTGTCAGATGGGGGAGAGCCGGGGTGGAAGGAGCTGTGGGGGATCTATTTTTAACCGCTGCCTTCATTACTTATTAATGAGCCGGTGTTTAGTCAGACCTGGGGTGCTGTTTAATGTATGATGAACGCTGCTCTCCAGGGACCTTTCTCATACTCCTCGCCCCACGTTTTACATAACCGACACAGATTTGGGTGGCGTGGTGGTGGGGTGGGGGAGACATGGGCCCACTGGCCGAGACTGAGGTGTGGTGTGTGATTTAATGGGTGTGCAGACATGAGGATACCCTCTCTCTCGACGGCGAGTGGCGTACACAGAGGGAGGCTTACCAACAGGCCACGCTGAGGTTCCTGTTTCTTCCAGTGCCAAGAGGGAAACAGCATTTCATGGCTGGGCACCAGCTCTCACATGGCCCCAGACATTTAATAAGAAAATTAATTTAATACCATGAATGACTTGCTTGTATTGGCACATCTGTCAAGTATTTTTGGCAGATTTGTAACATACTTGGCTCATCTTTTGTACAAAACGGTATTTGTGTTAGAGTTTTGCCACACATACTGGCACAAATGAAACAGATTCATATTCTGTCTCAGTTGTGTTAAAGCATCAGATGCAAAAAAACAAAAAACAACAAAAAAATCATTTTATTTACAGATGCAGATGGTTTTCCAATATTAGTGAAGGTATGTAAGTTACTAAAACATACTTTGTTAACTAAGCTCTGCTGGTTGTTTCTAATATGATAACTGAGATTTTTCTTTGTTAAGTATTCTGGTTTTAGAGTCAAAATCTATATTCATGGAGAAGATGCCATCAAACTCTACATAAATGAAATTCTGAGCTATTACATCATAGGGGAAAAATTTAATTATCTTCTTATTGGTCTTTTTTTCTTGATGTTTTTTTTTTATTTTATGTCTCTTCTGTTATCTGATTGCTTCAGACACCTCTCCATGCGAAACATAAAGCAACCAACCAGTTAAAAAGTGAAGCAAAACGCCGAACCAATAAGCCTGCCAGTCTGTTTACAGCCAACCAACAACCAGCGAACCAATCATTAAAAAATAACAAATCCCAAAGCAGCACATTTAAACAATTGCAATAATTGTCCATTTCTAACGAAGCAATGGGAAAAAGCAACCAGCAAACAAGCAAATGAAGCTTTCAGGGACTATCTGCCAGTAAAAACCCAAACTACAGCATTCAGCCAACTAACCAAACAACCAAGCAACAAAGAAAAACTAGTGATTGAACTAACCAATCAACATAACCTGACATATTGTCAAAATTATATAATTTATTATATGTGTTATCTATTGTTTGATCTGAGCTTTTAATTAATAACCAAAATCTAATACATATCTGCCACTCCTAATGACAAGGTAATCATGACAGCTGGATGAGGAATTAACTTTACTCGTGCTGTTTGAATTAGGAAGTTATTTTTGTAAATGACTCGAAAGAAAAGGGAACCACAATCCTTAAGTCACTGAAACCTTTTTGCATTTCACTGTTGTTGTTTTTTTTGCTAAACAAAACAAAGTTTGCCTAATAAAAATGGAAAAAATGCTCAATTTAATAAAACCAAGTGTAAGAGAAAACATTTTATTAGTAAAATAATCAAACCACTGAGCCACAACAAGAAACCTAAGATAATCTGATTAAAAAATAGTTATTTTCTAAATGATTGAATGAAACTATTATAAACAATGTAATTATCTTCATGGGGGAAGTGGTGGGGGGGATACACTTTTCACAAACCAAGAAAACATTTTGATATATTTCATTTTTGGTTAAATGCTGTTTTGTTATTTTTTGAGTCTGCTGCCTCATCTTGTAACATAAAGGTCGAACAGGGACGTTCTGCAGGGTGCAGGAGCAGGCGCCTTAGTATTCTCATCTGGAAGACTTTTCTATGTTTAGGGTAGAAAACAAACCGGTTTATTTCCTCATTTCAGACCAGTGAACACACACATGCAGGAGGAGTGAGTCAGGAAACCCCAGGGCCTGAATAAGCAGTAATGAAGGAAGCGGGAAGAGGAGGGTGGAGAAGATAGAAGCGAAGATGAGGTTAAGAAATTAAGAAGTGATGAGGGTGAGAGAGGTCAAGTGGCAGATGATTAAAGAGATGGATATACTGTACTTGGTTATAGCATAAATACATATTAATGTAAGATAGAGTGGAGCATAATTAACAATAAACATAATTTGTGTTTTAATAAGGTTGGTATTACTATGGGGCATTTCATTTGCATGTTGAATCCACACACAAACATGAGCGTAGAGGTTTTTTTTTTTTTTTTCTGCACCACAACATATTTCATCTACAATGACGGCCAGATTCCAAGGATGCCGCAACAAATTAATTGTAATGAATTATACCCAGAGCAGAAGAAGAATAGCACTCGCACCTGCCTGTTGTATTTGCTGTTAAGATCATGTCAGTTTCAAATGTAACCTTGCTCACTTATTATGCTAATGAGGTAACCCACTCCTTAAAGGATGAACTCAGTCTTTAAAGTCATTAGAATTGCAGATAAAACATGAATAAAACTTTGGATCCAGTTTTATATCGGTCTGCTCACAACTCAGAGATGCTCACCTTACTGGCCAGATGATTATGCAACTTAATCTCCTGTTAAACCAAAGAGGCGCTCATTCTGCACAATGAGGAAAATTCACTCACCTCGGCATTGTGAATGCTTAAAATGACTTCAGTGGCAGACTGTGCATGTAGCATTGAAATTCCATCTCAAGATGATGCAATTAATGTGTATGGGAAACAAACAAACAAACAAAAAAAGAGTGACATCTTAGCAAAAGTTACTTACTCCATCCTTAAGCGACACCACAGTGTAAAATGTACACCCTTCAATCAAAAACAAACACAATGGAAGTTGTAAAATCTATATTAATTGAATGGAATTAAGTATCGATACCCTGAAAAAAAATAAATATCTGAATTAATCCTTCTGTGATACTAACATGTTTCTTTGGACTGGAATCAATGTTAACTTGATACTGAAAGAGTCCTGACCTGAACCTAATAGAGAAGCTGAAGATTAGGGTGATGAAAAGGGGAATGTCCAAACTCAAATACTTAGAGCTCATTGGTTTGATGGTTTAATTGCTGTAATGATAAAAAAAAAAAAACTTCCTTTACATTTGTATCTTCTCAGACATTTCTTGCCTATTTTCTTTCAGAAATAATCTTTCAGAATCTTGGCTGGAAAAAAAAAAGAAATTTTTTCTATCTATATCTTCCAAGGGTATGACTCATTCTGGGCTTAACTCTTATGTGCATGAATTAGTTATATAAAGCTACACAGCCTTTTGAGGGACATCTGTTTAACTTTTATTTTAATGTTATATTCATGACTGTAGCTCTGGAAACTCAAAACCTGGAAAACAATCTAAAACACATTTGAATACAACTGGACGTGCATCAAGCAGCAGACAGTTTTTGTTTGGAGTGAGAGGATAAACAAACGGCAGCAGAGAGGCGCTTCGGAGAGATATTTCCCTTTGGAGCTGACAGGGTGCAAAGTAGTAAATATTGGACTTAGAAGGTGAAGAAATGTCAGTGTCATAAAGGTGCACCTGGAAAATGGAAGCTGCTTTTCTCTGGAACTGCCCTCGATAAACAAGACCATGACAAACTGCACAATGTTTCACGGTTGGACACCACCATATCTATATTCATTTTGAAGCCGTCAGTCAAATTGTGAAGGAGCGTATTGTGTTCCAAATCTAGCTGAGCAGGTTTGGAGCCCAAGTTTTTAGGTTTTGCCACAGATTCAGGTTTGTACTTTAACAGGGAACATGAATATACTGAGATTTCCGTTCATCTGCTGTTTAGCGCCATCCATCTTCTCATCAGCTCTGACCAACTTCCCTGTTCCTAAAAAGGAAAACATTCCCACAGCATGATGCGGCCACCACTATATTTAATGGTGGGGATAATGAGTTCAGGGTCTTTTGCAGTGTTTATTTTTCACCACACATATATTCTGCCCAGAGTACCTAATTTTGTGTTTGTTCATTGCATAAAATCTCATTGAAATACACTAAAGTCCGTGGTTGTACAAAAGTTCAAGAGTGCTTTTTAAGAGTCTATTGAAGTTCCTGATGTTTCTTTCACTTTATGGAAGCCAGCTTGGTAAGTTTTTTTTGTTTTGTTTTTGTTGCTCTGGGTTTCTACATCTGTAGATATTCAGTAAGAGCATATGTCTGTGATTCTACCTTGAGCTATTTAAATTGTGCATTTCGATTGTGTTTATGTAACACTCTTTGAACAGCTGAGTTGAATCTAGATCGAGCTCGTGTTTGTGCATCTCTGTGTGTAGGTGTTTGCTGTACAGTAAAATCCTTTGAGTCCACGTTTATATAAGAGCAGCGAGCGTTTCTCTGTTCTGTGGCACCGGGGAAGCCCTTTTCCACCCACATTTGCCTGAAGTCCACACTCGAGCACACACAAAAAAAAAAGCTACGAGATCCGTCGCCTTGAATAATAAACTCGAGCTTTTCAATTTGGCATCATAAATATTGCATCAATGATTTGGCATGAATGCATTCTCCCTGCCTGTAATCTGTCCTTATTTGATCCAAACGGCAACACAAACAGCAGAAAGTCGGGAATTTGGTGAGGACATCGCTGCTCATGTTTGATCCTATATTTAAAAACGTGTGTGTACTGCATCACTAAGCTTGAATTAAAGCACTGTGTTGGAGCAGTGAGGTCAGTGAATGATGCTTGTTTTACCTGAGATCCATCATCTGAAGATGCTTTTTTTTAAATCACCAGCCTCACAGCTGTTATGGCTTTAGGGAAGGCCTTTGTGTGCATCTGTGTGCGTGTTTACTTTTGTAATTAGGCTGCTGGTTTCTGGGAAAAGCCCAAGGGCTAACCTCCACCCACTCATTGTTTCTGGATACCTGTGTGCATCACTGCCTGCCTCTCCATGTCTGTGTGCATGTGTTATGTTCATCCCTTGCAAAGACAAAAGCTGCTGGATTTCAAAACGCTCTGTGTCTTTCTCTTATCTTTCCCCCCCACATCTCTTTCTTCCTTTCTCTCTGACGTTTTTCAAAATCCGTATCAGCTTTTTCTTTTCTGTGTTTCACAACCCAAGGGCACAGATGAGCCTCGATATCTGTTGCCTCACCACCAGCCTATGTATTGTGCAGCTGATGCATGTGGAGGAGAACTGGTGGCATCTCTCAAACACCTTGCAAGTTGGTGGGGACGATAAGGAGCCGGGGAGAGGGGTGATGCACCCACAGTTACTGGAAGGCCTTTTCTTTTTTAGTGCTAAGAATAAAGCCAAAAACTACATGTGAATGCCTTACAGTCTTATTCAATAAATTAGGATATATGACTTGATCAGGCTTGTCAGATTAATAGTACCTTTCAAAAATAACTTTTTAGCAGGCATTAAACACACTACGAAATACAAATATGTTAAAATGGACGTGAGCTTTTCGTTAAGGTCACCATGTGTGACTCGTTGCCATGGCAACCAATTAACAGCCCTGGGAGCGCAGGGCAGAGATTACGTTCAAGTCCATCAGGAATCAAAACTAAAACAAAAAAGAAAAAAAAAAACACACACACAAAAACATTTAACACGCAAAAAAGTAACAACACCAAATAGAACATTCTGTTCGTTGCAGATTTATGTTTTTGAATGTTCATTTTGAGATCATTAGGAAGTGATGCCTGATCACTAGCTGAGGTTGATTAGCTAACTTAAACTAACTTAAACACCTGCATTTCTGATTATCTGTCAGAAAATATATGTGTGTCGCCTTATGTTTGTGTTAATTGAACCGAAACACTCCGAACTGCGCAGCAAAAGCACATGTTGATAAACGTTAAGCTAGCATAGCTAACCTACTCCTCATTTTCTTTACATACTTTTTTTAATTAAACCTTTGCACTGACCTGTGAAATGTGATCCCTATGGACCTTATCTTGCTGTTGTAGTCTTGACAATTAATATGAAAACTATTCGTCCCTTTTTCAGAATTTTCTTTTGCTTGATTGTGTCATTTCCCCACCACTGATATTACTGACCCCGTCAGGTCAAAGTTGATGGGGACATGTCCACACCAGTCCTTCGGGAAGTTACGCCTATGACCTGCGGAGACTTTTACTTTACATAGAGCAATTTTACCCCCATATTCCAGTGCATGTTTGGTACTAGAAACTGACACAGATCCTACTTCCAGGATGACAAGGAAAAGATTCACCTCTGAGTCAAATGTTTTATCTTTCCTCTGGTCTTCGTTGCTTCTTGCCAAACCACAGACTTTCATTTGGATGATCCACTCAAGAGACTCAAGAAAGAAACTATCAGAAAGAAAAGGGTGAGTAAAGGACCAATTAGGTTTTTAATAATTTAACAAATCACTTTTTTCTATAAGCCAGAAAAAAGTGATTTGTTCCAATAATTAATTAAATGGTTTTGCCAGGCAGAGTGATGAGTTAAAATATGTTTTGGTCATATTGGACCAGATCATGTTCTCTCAGTATTTCACTAGCTTGTCTAAATTTTATGCTGCAATCTTTAAACAAGCTTCAACATGCGTCAACAGTGGACATTTGTGCAGCGATTGTGCATAGAGGTCCTTACGGTTTGATGTATTCCTTATAGCTTCCAAGGGAAAATCTGTACCTGTCCAGTTTGATCAGCTGAGTCAGTGTTAAAATTTTTGTACAAAACTCTCAAGATAAACAGTGCCAATATATAAAGACTAAGACGTTCTTACATGTGATATGTTTCACTAAAACATCTTCGTGCATCCTAAATCTTTGAGTTCATACAGTAAGCTCCTGTTTGTTGTAATTTCCAACAGCATGTGAGTTTGATGTGATATGTAACAAAATTAATACAACTGCGAAGTACCCCTGCTTGCAGAACAATAAGCAAGAAGTGCAACGTCAGAGTCCGACTCCTGAAACGCCAGAGGAGCCTCCAGTTATAGGGCTTCGTGCCGTATAACAATATGTGCCCGGATTGTTTTCCAATCCGTCCTCTTCATCATTGAGTAAGCAGTGGTATGCCAGTGTGTGGAGTGATACTAGGTGTGATGTGTGTGTGGGGGTGGGTGTGTGTGTGGGTGTGTGTGTGTGTGGGGGGTGGGGGGGGTGAGGTAATAAGTAGAGCCTGCAAGTAGAGTGTGGTGGGAGGAAAGGTGCTGGATGTTACTGGATGTGGAGTGGGAGGCAGGCTGGCAGAAGAAGGGCTCTCCTAGTTACTGTTGCTCTGTGGGTGGCGAACAGCATCCCGGCTCTCCTCTCTGCTCATGACTCTGTCGCTGGGCTGAGGGGGCGATGGACGGGACTTCCTCTTTGTCGCTCAGATCCACGCCCCCTTCCGGTGTCTCTCTTCCCTCCCTTGTGCGTTTTTAAATGCTCTCCTGCTCATACAATCTTTCTCAATCTTTTCTGCATTGATTCTCTGGTGACGTGGCCTTTCAGTTCAGCACAGTTTCTCTTCCCTTCCTTAGGTTGTCTCCCACTCTCTAGTTTTCAGATGATATTTAAAAGCTTTACTCTGAGTGCCGGAAAAACTCAGGGTCAGACGTCTCTTCTGTTTAAAACTTCTGCTCATGAGAAGTTTTAAAAATCAGTCTAAAGCATCTCAATAACTGGAATTACAGGGAAGAACAAAGAAAGCCCTTTTTAATAAGTGCCTTAGTTGGCATAGACTCTAAGTTGTCAAGCCAATGTTAAGATATTAAGTAACAGTTGACATGTAAAGACCCTTATAGTGAATTATCCTTTTATTTCTGCAGTGTGATCTCCTTCAAATCCTGATCTGAAATCTTTCTGGAGGGAGTTTGCATGTTCTCTCTGTGAGTGTCTGGGTTCTCTCTGCGAGTGTCTGGGTTCTCTCTGGGTACTGTGGCTTCCTCCTACAGCCCAAAAACATCACTGTTACATTAGCTGGTCTCTACATTGCCCGTATGAGCATGTGCTTGCGTTGCCATAGGATGGACTGGCAACCTTCGCGTACCCTACCTCTCGTTCAATGACCAATCACTATGAAAACGAGAAAAACAGTGTCGTCGTCACATTGTGTGTGTGAGAGAGAATAGCCATGCTATTTCTTGCAGAGCTCTGCAAGAAATCAAGATTATTTCATTATTTTAAAACAAAGGCATCTCATAACTAGAGTGATTATATGATTGCTGTGCATTTAGCACTATTAGTGGCGTTCCAAAAGAATCACTTATCATAAAAATCCTGATTTTCATTGGAACTGACTTAAAATATCCCAAAAACATTTAAAATGAAGCAAATTCGCTGTCTCAGCCTCCATTTCGTAACTACACGGGGCGTTCTGATGTCACCACGCAGAGGTGAGGGGGATGTGAGTTGTGCAGTTACCAGTTTCTCTCAGTTAATCATAAACATTGGCCAGTTCCAGTCATTACTCAGTTTCTGTCTATGTCTGCTCTCTGGCCAAGCCTCCAACACACGCTCAGATTTTGTAACAAGATGGGATCTGAGTGAAGTTGCCCCCCACCTTCTTCAAAATTGGTGTCAAACATTTATGCAGCAAAATTTTTCATTTGTGCTGCTATCATTTTAAAGATATAAAGAAATGTTTTTAGAGGTCATCAAAGGTCAACCCCCCACCCCCACACTTTCTTCAAATCAGACGAAATGGGTGTCAATTAACTCGACTATGTAGCACAAACGTTTAACACCCATTTTGTCTGATTTGAAGAAGGTGGAGGGCGGCCAACTTCACTCAGGTCAAGATGGGGACAAATTGCTGATCTCAAACTCGAGATCATTGTCCTGCTCTCTCGTCTCTCGCTCAAAAATTTTATAAACCTCTTGCGAAACAAGATATTTCTCTAGTTCTAAAAGACTCAGTTTTATGTGCTTTTTTCCCCGTCTCTTCCCGTTCTCCCTGATTTATCTTTCTATCTTTATTGCTGTGTCCGTGAGTGTGGTCAGCTGTTCTTGGCGCTACATCGCTGATGTCAGATTGGATAGTCTCAAAGCAATAAGGCTGTAATCTGTTAAAGGCCCAGAGGTTTCTAAGTGCACAAACACTATCCTTGTTTCTCCTTGTTTCTCTTCTATCTCCTCCCTCGTTTTACCCAAAAAAAGACAGATCATATTGCCTTCAAAAGGATCCTTTTCGAGTGGCAAAGCTCTCCTATGTCCTGCACACATCCCTGATCCATACATGCATCTTCACCTCCACATGTGCCCATGCACCACAGGATGTTACTCCACACCTCCTGCCTTTATGAAGCTGAGAATTATTCCACCATAGGTAATCATAACTTGCCGTACCTGGGAGTCATAAAAATACACTTTGTTCCCCTCTCACTAATAATGTGTATACAGTGATCTAATATAGAGGCTACATGGCAGGGCTTGATAGTCCTGAAACCAGAGGGAATATTCAGCGACCCAATGCTCTTTTTAATCTCCTGACTGGATCGCTTTCTTTTTTTTGTTCTTCTTCTTCTTCTTTTGTTGATGTGAGCAACACAGGACACAACTGTAGTTTATTTCCCTCATCTTCCTGTGTGTTTGTGGTGAGGCTTCTCTTCAGAGAACAGAAGCATAAAAAAATGTCTTCAAGGCAGAGCGTGCAGAAATAGAAGTGCATCATGTTGTTCAGGCTCCAGGTGAGTGTGAAGGGAGGACTGGCAGACAGACAGGAGAGCAAGCTGCCCCTAAGCTAATACTTATATAACAATATGTCTGGGGTAGATGGCACACAAAGGATCCATACTACTGTTGGTCAACGGTAGAGTCATTTAAATCCAGGCCTGTAGGAGCTTGATGTGCTGATTTGCATATGCATCCCACAGTTTTTTTTTTTCCCACTGCATCAAAAGTTTGGGAGAAACTTTTGCTGATCGCAGTTCTATGAAAGTTTCCAGTCAGAAGCTGCAGCGGCACGAAGAGGCCTGCGTTGCTGTTTAGACTTTCTTTTGCTTTCTTCAAGCTGTCTCTATAGCAACTACTGTAGGCAGTTGCTGTGGTAATCAGTAGCTGTTCCTGCCCATGGCATCATTAAGTGTTTGAAGTTTTCCCAGAGGTGCTTGGCTGAAAGGGTTAAACTCCATATCTTCCCCGATCGCTGTGTTTGGCGGTGTACATATTTGTCTCTTTGATGTTTCCCTCAGAAAGGGTTATCTGGCGTCTGGGTCCATCTGGAGGTGTTTGGGCTGAGCAAGCGAAGAGCTGTGGTCTGACATTGACGGTAAAGCCAAAGGAATAGGTCAATGTGTCTGCTGGTTTGTATGTGCGCCACACAAATGAGATGCCCAGTGCTCGGCGCAGCGTGGCGCCCGGGGTGCCGCAGTGTCAGGAGCCATTAGCCAAGCAGAAGCAACGTGCACTGACACCAGTCAGAATGGCAGATGTCCACACGAGTAGGCAGGGTGGCACATGGGGGCACGGGACGGGACGAGCCAGGGCTGGCTGTTGGAGACTGTCCCCTCTGGATATGGCAGGAAGCAGACAGAGGCGTTTCTATCATCTGTGGGTGGCAGTGCTGCATCCATCGCCGCTTTACATCTCATAAACTCAGATTCATATTAAAAGCTGACAAATTTTATTATGAGCTGATTTCGGTGGCGGTCTGGTGAAGCTGTGTGCGTTTTCTTGCAGTTTATCTTAACTGTGAAAACTTTTTGGTCTCCAGAAAAAGCTGCTGTCCAGCTAAGTCAAATCGATCCTCATTCAAATGGCCGCACGTATGAAGAGTCATCGGCTCTCTGGAGCGTACGCTACACCACCGGGATGTTTAGAAAAACAGGAATATTCTGCATCGTTTGTGAATGCTTCCTCAGATTTTCAAAGAAGTCATTAAAAAAAAGCATTGTGTTGTATACATGATCCAGTGAATTTGGCGTGACGAAGTGGCCCACTGCGACATGCTGATTCTCTCTTTCTGTTCTGGAAACCTCAACAACAATGAAGACATATTTTGAGTTTTTCAGATTAACTTTGTTCTGAGGAAAAGGTAAACTCTGTGAGAGAAGACAAGAGATACAATCATTTAGTCTGGAACTGCTTTAGCCATTCTCAGGACATCCTTCCCACTTGCAGCATATCCAGCACTAAAGGTCGCTAGTGGTGGAATTGTTTTAGATATTTATTTATTAATTCGTAGCCCTTACACAGGTGTGACTGACAGGACTAAGACCTTCATCAAGGCTCTGATTGGTGGAACAGTGCATTTCTGCAGAGAGCAATGAGCTTATTTTGATGTTTTTTCAGAATATCTGTCTCAAACTATGCTGTTAAAAAATGGTGACAGTTTACGAATATGTAAAAAGCATCTTTTTAAAAAATAAAAGTTGCATACTGTAGCTTTAATCACATATGATTGAGTGAAGGTATGAACATGATGATCTTGGTGGGGTTACTAGGCTATAAGTGAGCAGTAAAATAAATGTCCTCATAGGAATGGAAGCAGAAAACTGAGCGAAGGAGTGAGTGAGTGACAGAATGTATAAAAGTGCATTTGTGCTCCTGTCAAGACTGACAGAAAAAACAAATTGTCTTCACCAAATCAGTCGGGTCGTGTTGAACTTACTCAAAGTGTTGCCATCAAGCCCAGCTGCAGATCAGAACTGCAACTAACTTCCAGAATATTTTCAGGTTCAAAGAGTTTTTTATGCATCGTTTTAGTGTCAGCCAGCACTGTGGGAATAGTTTAATAAATAATTTCCTTGAACTTGTTTTAAGTTTAAGGAAAGATGTATTCCTGGAATTAAATGGGGTTTAATTGCAGGTTGGGATTATTTTGGAGAAATCTGACTTTATGGGACACTAAAAAGCAGGTTAAAAGACATAATGTAAGTTACCAGATTAATTTTGCCCTGTGTTCACTTTTGCTTAGCCAGGTCATCTGTAGTTTCTTTGTCAGGTCGGATTTAAATAAATTTATTATAATTTTTGTGGCTACTAAATAGCATACCATGCAGTAAGACATCGATAGCAGTGCAAAGACTCATTCAATAGATTTCCACCAATCCTTTGCCTTCCGCTTATTCAACATCCAGTTGCTGGGGCAACAGGTTGAGGACTGAAAACCATAGATCTCACTAGAAAATGCTCATGAATAAAAGCACAAAAGAGATCAAATATAATCTATGTGCAATAATTTAAAGTGCCTAATGTTAGCAGCAGGTAAGCATTTTGTTAATTTGGTGGTTCTGCTTTTGACGTTGCAGTACTGTTTGCTTCATTACAGCAGTTCAGAGAGTTCATGGAGAAAGGAATAAGGATGTCATTATTCAGATCCTAATTCCCGGAACAGCTCTGAAATAGAGAAACAGAAGATTGGGACAATCTCAATGACATCTAAATGTGCTCTTGTTTTTAGCTGGAGTCTCAAACTGAGATACAATAAAATCTCAGCCGCAACTCTGTGAAATATGACATTTGTTTTTAGTTTCCTCATAAATTGGCCCATATTTTCAGACTAATGTTATGGTATTCAAGTAGGTGATAACATCGACCATATTGCTGGTGATGCTCTTGTTGTGAGCGCCAGATGTTGGCTATCATCTCCTTCATTTTATCCACATTGAGCAGCCAGGATGTTGTCAACTCTCCACACCAGGCCTTGTTCATTTGACCTCATCTCTGTTCATTAGATTCATTGTTTCTATGAGTGAATCGATTTACTATAACCATCTGCAGTTTTAATAATCGGACATTCTTCATTTTTAAGAGCACAGCAGTGCGTTAACCTTGTAAAAAGCAATTGACTGAGCACACAAACTCTCTGCGTCAAGCATGATGGCATTATGGCTATTTCCTTCGGCATAGAACGAGTATCTCTTCACAGTCAACAATTTGAGAATCTGTAGAAAAGAGGGAGTGTTTAGACCAGGCTTCAGTATCGGAGAATGACTATTATGAATGAGAGTATTAATTAGATAATTAAATAAGATGATTTCTGGAAGTCTTGGGTTCATGGTTTGTTGGGTGAATTCACTTGGTTCTAAAAATGTAGATGTCTGTCATGCTTGAGTAACCAATGAAGATGCACATTTTAGCTCCTTGCGTGCCCATAACACAATTAAATACAATTTGCAATGCTTTCCGACTGGGAGACAACTTGAAACAAAAGCCAAAGCGCCGACTGGAAGTCGTTGGCGGACGAGTCCCAGGAGTTTGTGTGAGAGGTGAATTTAAGGAGTTTTAGGTGTACTTATATAAGCTGTGATCTTATGCGCTGGCAGAACCTTCCTGTCTTTTCTCCACGCTCCTCATCTCCTCTCTTTCCGCCCTTCTCGTGCTAGAGATTACCTCGATTACTCTGGCAAGACATCAGAAGGAAAACGGGGACGAAGAAACCAAAGAATTACTGTTGCATGACTGAAAGTATAGCTTTATCATAGCCACAGGGCGAGTGTTATTTTATAGAGTGGAAGATACTTTGGTTAAACAATGAAACATTGAATATTCTGCTTTTTTTTTTTTTTTTACTTCATGATGATAGGAACCGGACTGGCAGCGATGATGAGTGCAAATGGCAGCTAAATTGTGCAGTTCATGAATAAAGTATCTATTTAAGATCAAGCATAATGCAAACTCAGCTGACAGTCTGTTCAGAAGATCAAGTAGAAGCAGATACATGGCTGTAAGGCTGTATCTCAACAGATGACAACATTTCCTGTTCCATATTGTTTTCCATCTTTAATTATGAATCCAAAAAAGCGAAGCGCCCTCCTTTGTTGTTCCCGCTCTTACACACGCAGACACACCAACACATCATCCGAAGAGATTGGCTCATGAAACACGTCTAATCTGCTAATACTGAATGAAGAAAGCCCATCATCTCGCCAAGACTTAAGACAAGCCTTCCTCTCCAACCCCATCTGCCCCCCCACTTCACTCGTCTGCCTTTGTTTTTATCCCTGATGGAAATAGCAACACATAGGCCACTGTGTTTGTCTTTAACATGCCACGCAGCTAATCCTGTGTGAAGCTGGAGGGATCTCTTCAGCTACTCTTGTCAGCGATGATTTGTCAACAACAATCTTTTCATTTCCTCTGTAAGCTGACACCATCGCGTCGCCGCGATAATGTGATAGAGGCGAAGCTGGATTGAATCTGAGTGGGGCTGCCTGCTCTGCCTGCTGCACAAGTGGAGGCTTTGTTGCAACTGTGGCTTTAAGAATAAAAAGCTCAACAGTTTAACAAACAAGCCAGCCAACGGGGGGAAAATTGTTGACTTAAATGTGATGTTTTTGAAGATGCAGACGGAGAGGGAGTGTGTGTGTGTGTTTAAGGGGTGGGGGGGAACAACAAGAAACCACATTTAATCATGCAATTGTTTGAAATATGGGGGACAAGTAGCGAAGGTAATTAAAGATTCCAGCCATGGCTGCCTCGGCTGCGAGCGAAAGAAGCAAACAACAATTAAAAATCTTCAGTAGGGACGCCCGGCTTAAAGCGAGCAATCATGTCCGAGATGTTGGGCCTAAATGAGGATGTTGTTTTCTCTTTTCTCTTCTGTCAATCTGCTGCCGGGAAAGCGATTTCCTCCTGAAGAGCGGCGGCCGGGGCTAAAAGCGTGTTTTAATAAGCGCACTGACACATCCATCTTTGTTTCTGAGAGATAAGTCACAAGCAAAGCATCCGGGGCCCGCTGGAAGAATGCCCACCGCTGCGTATCATTTGAATGTGCTTAGGCATACACACACAAAAAAAAACAACATTCAAGCACACATGCATACATACAGAGGAGCTGTCACCCCAACTTAAATCCTGTTTATCACCGAACCATTGGAGTTTTTTTTTTTTCCCTCAGAGCCGAAGGTGGTTGGCATGTTCACTTTATGCATCCTCAGAGATTAGCGAATTCAACCTTGCTCTGTTCCCACTGTGTCTCCCTTTTAAGTCTTCTCTCTCTCATACTCCCCCTTGCTCCTCTTCTTCACATCACCACGCTGCATTAAATGTGTCTTTTTTTATTATTTGTTTATTTATTTATTTGTTGTTTTTCATCTAGGAGGGGAGGAATGAAAAAAAACAAAAAAACAGAAAAGTCTCAGATACCTGGGACTTATAGCTGGCTGGGGTTTGGCAGCTGTGCGTGTGATTGAGGAGCGTGACAGAAATGTCCTCATTAGGTCTCCACAAATGCTGTGAGGAGGAGGGAGCTGAAGCACGAAGGGGGGAGGAGAGAAGAGGAGAGGAAAAAGAGAGAGGAGAGTAGAAGGGAGGAGAAGAAAGAAGAAGGGGGGAGGGGGGGTATGAGGCGAGGAGAAAGGAGAGAAAAGTTTGCGAGCTTTTGACACTTGGCGCCTTTTATCTGCATGGCGTCTCAGGGTTTAAAGTTATGTATGCTCTAAAAGATATGCATGCACAGGCGCGAGTTCACACTATTCCCTACTCTTTTTTTTTTTTTTTTTTGCTCTCACGCACACACAAGAAGTCTGAAAGAGCATTGGAGGAACTCCGTGTCATTATTATACACCACTAATTAAAGAAAAAAAAATAAAACAATAGAAGCCCGATGAACTTCTGTTCAGCCTAATTATCATGTCTTTGATACCAAATTGTGCAGAAAAGGAGAGCAAGTCAGAGCAACGTGGAGGATCAGACGGGGACGGAGTTGATGCTGCATCCCAATCTGGCTCCTGTAACCTTTTACCTTGAAGTCAAAGCTCCGTTTCTTCATTATGTAGTAAAATGAGGCACACTGAGACGGAATAAGAGATGGTGTCGGACTGCAGGGGTGATAATGGGGATGTAGGTGCGCGGCAGCAGCAGGGGGTGGAGGGGCTATAGAGAGAACTGTTGCTCAGGGGAGAAGAGGGGGGGGACCTGAAACAAACAAACAAACAACAATCGTCTGTTTTATCTCCTCGCATTTTTTCTTCCAGATCTCGTCCTCCGCTGGCGTCTAGTGATCTCTGAACTCCACGCCAACTCCCCTGCCGCCTTGTTTACACTCCGCCGCCGCCGCCTTGCGCTCGGCGCGTTGATCATTAACATCATTATGTGTCTGTGATGCGGCGTGCCGAGTCACAAATCAGCTTCCATCCATTTTCTGCCGGTCTAATGATGAGGCCACGTTTGCAGCGTCTCTCCTTTCCGCTCCCGAAGCCTCGACTCCCGCTGCTATTAGGAGCGCCGGCGGACGCACACCTGTTGTCGACGCCGAGGGCTGGGAATTCACAGGAGCGCACGCAACAGGGCCGCGCAGAGGCGTTCAGCAATCAATAAGATTTTGAATAAGTCAAACGGGGAGAGAGATGGAGACGTTCAGGAGGGGGGGAAAAAGGGAAGAGTCAAAGCGACGGCGGAGATGGAGAAATGGAAGAGGATAGGAGAAAGTGGCGGCACAGCTGAGGTTGACACTAATGAGGAGCCTTTGTGATGGGTCCTGACAGAGGAGAAGAAAGCAGAATCCCCCCGACACCGATGCGCCGCAACACTCCTCTGCTTAATTGGGAGAGCCAGAGCCCACAACGAGGGGTGTCTGTGCGTCAAAGAGAGAGTGTGCGTTTTAGGAGGGAATAAGTGAATGTAAGACAAAGTAGAATCATATATGCCCACTTAATTAGGCCTGCACATCGTGTGTTGATGTATAAATGTAAGTAATTGAGCTCATGTAGGTATTTGCAGTTCACTTCGTGTTCTCGGTAAGATCTTCACACATTTTTTGGGGGGGTGGGGGGGGTCCAGAGTTTCACGCTTTTAGCCGACGCTGGCACAGACGTGAATCTCAGAGCATTAAATGCACACTGATGGCTTTGAGGTTCACACGTCGGATATCTGCCGTCTTCTCACATTCTTTAAAAGTGTCAGGAAACCAGTGTTGTAAGCCCATCCTTTCGCCTCGCATTACGCACGAATGTGCTACACGCGTTACGGCGCTCACACATTGTCTCCGGCGGCAGCTTATGAGCACGGCGCGCGCGGCGAGACGCTCGTGCGCGTGCAATTCACTTCAAACGTGGACATGAGAGGGGACGCGCTCCCATTGCTGTTTCCATCTTTGACTCTGAATCAATCATTTTTAATTTATCAGAGGGGATTTGTGTCATGAAGGCTGATGCCAACTCCAATAAGAGGGGAGGAAAAAAAACAACCCAACAACACAACAACAGTGGAGGAAAAAGCCAGAGCAAATCCCTGCTCTGATGCGATTATACACACAACCAAATCAGAGCTGACTTGAATAGACACAGAACACAAAATCATATTAAGGGAATTTCGATGTGCGAGGCATTACATTGCTCTCAATCTCTGCTTTTTCCTCCCGTTCTTCCGTCCTTGACTTTCTTACTCCATTTCTTACTGACTTTTCAATGCTAGTGACCTGAAAAATCCCCTGCCAGTGACTTTTACGCTGAGCTGATTTTCTGTTCTCTGCAACTAGCAATGGCGCTGTGTACATCCTGCCGGGACAAACTCTTAGCTGTACAAAGCCTCACATAGGTGCTTCTACGCTGTGGCACTTGTTCCTGTTATTTCATGTTAAAATCATAAATTTAGATTTCTTTTATTTGAATCTAGTCTGCAAGCCAAAACAAATTAGTGCACAGTTGTGGATGGGAAGAAAATTTTTTAGTTTCAGAAAGTGGCTGAATGTGGATTCCCGACCAAGTTTTAAAGGCCTGTGTCTCAAAGTATTTCTCATCTACAGACTTTTACTCTTTGCAAATGGGTAGAGAGCAACTAACAATTTTCAGGTTTTCTTCTATTACTTTGAGTTCCTAGAAAACCATTTTATCTTAGGATCTGAGATGGCTTTCAGACATACACACTGTTTGGATGCAGACCCAGCAGATACTGTACTTCCTCTAGCAAGTCAAGAAATACAACCTACCAAAGCACCTGCTGGTCATTTTCTACAACTTAATTATTCAGTCTGTCCTGTGCATGTCCATCACTGTGCAGTTTGGTGCATCCAGAAAAGAGGACAGGACCAGACTGCAACAAGGTCTGCAGAGATTATCATTAGGGCTGATCTTCGCCCCCACACATGCTGGACACAAACTTTAAAGATCTGCTCTCAGGTCACATCAAACCTTTATTTTCCTGAATGGCTGCAAACTCATGTACATATTGTTCCTTCATCCTTATTTTGTTTCGTCTAAACATTATATTTATACTTGAGTCTTTGCGCTACAATTACAGTCAAAAAAGATATTTTGAGTGTAATTATGTTCTGACCACTTTCCCTGTCCCTTCTGAAGAAAGCCATTCCCACAGTGGGATGCTGCTACCATCATATTTTTAATGGTAACAGTGTCTTCAGGATGATGCCCACTGTTAGCTTTTCTCCACACATTGCTTCTCTGTAGCTCCTTTTTTGGCTGCTTGTCATTTTAGGTGGACAGCCATAATTTGTGCCATGGTCATTTAATTTTCAGACAGTAGATTAGATTGTGCATTTTGTTTAGAGTCAGCAGAATAAAGGGGTTTACTTTGTTCTGTGGACAAGTTCAAGCAGCGCTCAGTGGCAACAGACTGCAGCCAGATATCCCAATTTTCAGCAATAGTTAAAATATATAGGAAGGAGCTATTTTAAATATAATCGAAACGTGTCCACAGCAAAAGCTCTCACTTGGTAATGTTTATTTTAATGACTAAATAGCTTTGCAGGAAGCAGGTAAAAAAAATAAATAAATAAAATAAAACGCTTTGCAATAAGTAACAGAGGTGAGTCAGGGAGAGAGAAGTATAGAGAAAGGGAGGATGGGCCGAATACAATATATAGAGAGAGAAGAAGCTGAAGAGATAGATAGAGTAGGGTTGTTATGTCAGAGGCAGTCGAGCTGCTCTCATCTTGCTATTATCTCAAGCACCCTCGCATTACCATAATAATGGCTTTTAACCAAATGTAGCACTCTCCAAAGCAACACAGGCAGAAACTGTTTTAACCAAATGTAAAAGTCTCATTGGCGGTCTGAATCGGAGGGACTTAACGTTAACATCACCATAGACTGACGAGTGCCTCTGTGGGAAGAGTGTGTGGGTTTGAGTGGGAGTTTCAAGCTGGATATAGTCTTGATCCTACTACATACAGTATACAGTAAAAAACAAAAAAAAAAAACAACCAAAAAACATTTTGTACACCATAAATGTTGATATGCATACAGTTATCACTTCTGCAGCAGCAAATATGTGACAGCACAGCTTTAATGTTAATGATTCTGTATGCAGGAGTGTTTGCTCTAGCGTCCAAAATAAAACGTGCGTGGGTCTAATTGTGCATGCATGCGTGTCGATGTGTCGTGCATAAGTGTGAGTGTGTGTGAGATCGTGAGTCAGAGTTGAGCTCCAGGTCTGGCCAGGTACTCTGCATGTGTTTCCCCGGTCCAGATGGCCTCTCGGCAGGCCTGGGCAGGGGCGTAGGGTTTCCTCCTGCCCTCCCACCCAGCCGCTGCAGAAGGTCGGCTCGACCGCGCTGCCCGCCTGCCCTGCGACGCTGCTTTCCAGACCGTCAGCTGAGGGGGGGAAAAAAAAAGAGAGAGAACCAGACTTTAAAAAAAAACAAACTTTTCTAGATGATACAGCAAATGACGACTGGAGATATTTTTCTCTTCCTCTGACACATCCTCGGTTTTTCTCTCTGCTTTGATCTCCTTCCTTCTGATTTCTCCTTTTCCGGCGCCGGTTTAGGTGAAGTGTCAGAATGTGTGTGAGTGTGAGAGGTGCCAGGGAGGGTGTGGAGACCTACAGATGGTCGGGGTGGTTCCCACTCAGTGAGATCTGGGTCAGAGCCCGCTCTCAGATTAGTCGGCCTCACTTGTGAAGCACCGCCCACAGGTATCTGGGCAGACCTGGATCTGACACAGAGGTTTTGTTTCTGTTACGAAGCGACGCCGTGGTAGCACATTGTTTCTGTCATCTTTCAGGAAATGGGGATGTCACCCTCAAATCTGAGTTGATGGGATAATACGTGCTGTTAATAAATCTTCATTGCAGATTGCTTGTTTTTGCATATTTGTTGTTTCAAGGTTTCATTTATAGCCCCATTAAATATTGAAACATTTTGAAATGATTGCACTTATTAAAGGAAAACAGCTATCCAAGTATGCTAAATTAATTGCATCCCTTGTTAAATGGTGTGTTGACTGTAATTAACCACATTATGTCAGGTCAACTTGGTTCGGTTTCTCTCTGCACCCAGATGGAGTGTGGAATGAACACCTACACACCCAGGCATGACTGCTGCCTGGAGAATCAAAAATTACTTAAACAGAACCTGTCTGACAACATGAAGTGTACAAATGATCTCAGAAGCAACACATCACACCTGAACATGTTCAGGTGTGATGTGTGGAATGATGAGATGAGAAAGGAATTCACTTACTTTGCCATCACACCATCACCAACACAAATTGGTGATGGTGTGGAGCTGCTTTGTTGCTTCAGCATCTGGATAACTTCCTTCAACCAATGAAACTCAGTCTGTAAAGAGCTGCAGACTCTGGTGGACCATAGTGAGAGCCAAAGTGAGGATAAAAGAAAAAATAACAACGATGAACATTCATTAGACAAGAAGAACAACTCGACACATTCTGAAAAATTTACCCAAGAGCTCACAAAATAATTTGCAAGTGGTGCGTCCTGCTGAGTCAGACATAAACTAACACAGAATTTCAGAAAAAAAGCTGCTTTGTTGCTTCAGCACTGGATGACTTTCTTCAACCACGAAATTCACTTAAATAGAAAAAATCCTGAAAAGAAAAATTCTGGCCATCAGTTTGTCGTCTTAAGCTGAAACGCTCTTGGGCAGCTGGACCAAGAGCGTTTGGTCCAACTCTCCAACTGACAGGAAAACAGCGCATCAGCAAGTCTGCCTTGGACTGACTCAAAAACAATAAATAAACAAAATAAAATTAATATTAGACATGATCTAGTCAAAGCCCAGGGTTGATTTTGTTTGAGGGTGACTTTATTAAAACATTTATGCAAAGACAAGTAGCCCAAAAAATGTAAACACTTCTATCAATTACCACAAATCCTTAATGGCAACTTTTGTCATGAGAGGTGGCATAACAAGTCTTAGGAACCAAGTACTAATTAATCTTTTGTAATTATCTGAAATGTTTTTTGTTTTTAAAGCAAAAACATTTTAATCTAGAATGAAGTATACCCATTCTTTGCATGTCATGAGTTTTACTGTTTGAACTGAATTAGTGAAAAATAAACTAAATCATCATGATCCTGTAATTTATTTATATCGGCCTGCAATATACCTATAGGGTTTAGGCTTTGATTTGTCCTGGTGAACTGTTGCCACGTGTCTCTCAAACTAAGCTGTTTTTTAAAATCTATTGCATCTAATTGCCAGATGAGAATGTCTCTCCCTGAATGCTAACACCCTTCCAATTTTCTGTCCAAGCTCTCAAATTTGACATTTAATTGTAATTTCTAGGGTTTTGTATTGTTACTTTGAAAAAAAAATAATAATGTGATGGAAACACTTAATGGGCTGGAAGACAAGGGGGCAAGCAAGCCTCTCCCCTGGTTTGTTCTGTCTGTTCCGTGAAAAGGTCAGAGATTTTACAGAAAATAGGTAGAAAGAGAATGTTACCAAGGACAAGAAAATGAAAGCTTGAGAAGCCTGATAAATACTTAAGAAAAAGGCCAGTCGTCACTGAAATGAATCACCGCGGAGCGTCCTAATGGTGGCTGACCAGGTTGGTGTAACTAAAAGCGGAAGCAGCCAACTCTGAACGGCAGTGGGGTTAATCAGTTGTCAGCACGTCCCCCGGTGAAATACCTGCTCTCATAAACTCTCGGTACACACTGCGGCGCTGACCAGTCGGTAATCTGCGACACGTAAGTGGTGGTGACAGGATGTATAGAGGGGTAATGTGTGTCTCAGTGTGTGCAGCAGCACCCTGCTGCTTTAACCCACAGCATGCCATCACACACACCGTCAGCTTTCATCCCACACACACATTTTCGTCTCCTTCACACACACGTGAATATTCACTGCTACATGCACAGCCATGCGCACACGTTCGTTTACACCCGTTCTAAAGCAGACTAATGAATTAATTACACTCGCAGCCTGAGTGTTGTTGTGTGTATGGGCTGCTAATAGGAAGTGACAAGGGCTGCGGCGACGCACTCATCACTCCAGGCGTCCTCCCCCCGCCCAGAGAAGCTTGACATCTCTATCTTTGTAGTGTGGTCACCTGTCAATCTCAGAGTTGCCTGTTAGCTAATCATTTATGCTGACACGTCCGACACACACACCCCCACACACACCCCCCACACCCCCCCACACACCCACACACACACACACACACACACACACACGCGCACGCACACATGCACACAAACTGCACACATGGTGCAAAGCAAGAAACGAGGCATGAAAACACATGGAGTTAACTGTTGGTTTTTGATTCATAAATTGGTTTGATTTTATGCTTGGGTGCATAAGGGTGGCGGGTTCATGATCTCCGGCCACAGCCGGGCAAAACGAATAAAGCCTCTACAGCAAATTTGTGCCTTCTCGCCTCATTCATTATGTAAGAGGAGTAACAGTTCTCCTCCCTCTCCTCCTCCTCCTTCCTCTTCTTCTCACCTCCTCTCTCTCTCGCTCTCTCTTCGCCCCGTTCTCCCCTCAGCCTTCACCTTCTGTTCACCACCTGTATGGGAACAGATTCTCTCCTCTCCCAGCATGACACTTCAATCTGTTCTCCAGCAGATCTGAGTGTTGGCATTTTAATCTTATTTTTATATTTTACCCCCTCCATCCTTCTCCACCCCTCTCTCTCCCTCTTTCTCTCGTCTCCAGCACATATCTGTCTGCGACTGACAGGTCTGGACACCACCAGAGGTCAAATCTAAAAGGGTAAAGGTCTGACATTTGAGCTCAGAGCCAGAAGGGTTGATCTTCTCATGCAAGTGACGTTCTCCAGGCAAACGCATGTATCTGTTTTGGCATTTTTGCATGCATGGTATTGTATGTGTATGGGCATTTGTGCACAAGTGTTTGTGACCTTAAATAAATGGCTCTTATTACTTGCGTTTCTTCATATTTGACATATGAGCTTGAAGAGCTTTGCAACTTTACTCCACAGTCAATTTGCATGTCCATCATTTGTGCAGCAAGTAATAATCTAAGTTCTTTAATGTCAGGAGGAAACAAACGGTGGACTTAAAAAAAAGCTATAAAAGTAGAAATCATTAACAATCCCTGCCAGAGTGTGTATTGTGCTTGAATTGTTTCCATTTTGTCATGTTTGTTACAACTTCAGTGCACTTTACAAGAATTTCGTGAGGCACACCAACGAACACAATGTAATTTTCTTAATTTTGAGCTGGAAGGAAATTAATGTATTACAAATAGAAATCTCACATTGGTTAAAGGCATTTGTATATAGTTCTTTTTTCTCTAATGAAATTGCATTTCCTTTTAATTAATAAAGAAATTAATTATGTTTCAGTAGCTACAGCTGTGACATGTTGAGTTGAACTCAAGACAAGAAGGTAAAACTTGAAACATCAACCATCAAACAGGATAAAAGGAGAAAAAAAAACTGTTGAACAGAAAATCAAAGTTGAACAGCCAGAAAAAGCAGTTTTTCCCTACAAATATTATATTCATTCATCCTATCCTATATACTGATCTCCTGTTTATTTCGTGATTAGTGTATCTGTGTGGTTCTCTTGCCATTGATGGGATTCAGTGTTTGGAATAAAGTTCTGCGCTGTGGAAACTCTGAATAATTTGGAGGTACGCATCAGTAAGGCAGGTTTTTTTTTTTCTTTTTTTTTTTTCTTCCTTCCACAGGTATGTAGGCTTGCTACCAAACGTGGAGCAGTTGAGCAGCCTCAACGTGGGGTTGGGACATTATGTCAGCGATGAAAGGGGAAAACTGTGCCTTGAGTGTCTGCTAAACAGCAGTTCCTTAAGCTCCATCTGGATGTTTGCAGGTGAGCTCTCTCCAGCATAACCAAATGGATTATAAGACCGTGCCCTATAATTTTCTTCACCTCAAGTCAGTGAAGTGTGTGAACTCACTGCGTGTGCTCAATACGCGGTTTGTCATAGCCTTGCCATGTAGAAAGTGCCACAAGTTTTCTTGTTGCTTCAAAATATCTCCGTCAAGTGCAGTTTGAGCAGTAATGCAACGAGCTGTCGTTTCTGCTGCAGTGTTTTATTGCATGTGAAGTGAGATTGGTGGGAGCATTATACAGATGGACCATTAATAAGTTAATAAAATTAGGTCTCGTTCTAGATTTGAGCCACAGGGCTTGGGCTTGACATTATCTGATCTGAACCAACAGATGTGGCAAGCACATAATAGGTCCATTGTAATTCTGGGGAAGCTGCAGAGATCAACAGCTCAGGTGGGAAAGTTTGCTAATTGACAGATTTGGATACTCAAGTAAGAATGGCATTAAAATTAAAATTAAATAAAATATGTAATGTTTATATTGTTTAATTTTTTAATTGTAAAAGAAGTCAAGAAATGAGTTTTTTTTTACTGACTGAAAGCTTTTGAATACCATTCACTACAATAAGAACATGTTATGAAGATTACTCAAAGATGGACATTTGAAAGCCTTTATTCCCATATACAATTAATGACATAAAGACATTTAAAATTAAAATATTACTTCAGGCCAATTAAAAAAAACAAAAGCTGAAATGTGGGATAGTGACATTTTTTTTTGTTTAACCTGCTTAAAGGTTATTTTTGAAGGGCACTTTTAGTCTGATAAAGCGAGACTCAGACATATATTTTAATTTATTGAATATGAATGTAGTGACAATATCTACTTGTTACTGTAGATTCATCAGTGACAGAGAAAATGATGAGGGTTGCAGATGAATTACAGGATAATCTCTGAAGAAAATCTGTTAGAGGCAGCAGAAGATTAGGACTAGGGTGAAAGTCAAAATACAACTAAACCTACGACTGAAGGGTCAAAATTGGCCTAGTCAAAGTGTGAGAGTATGAATATTTTTTGTAAGGCAGTATGTGCTCCCTCTCATAGTGCAGAGGTCTCAACAGAGGGCTGATGGTGATTCCTTGTCATAGATACAACTGATGACTATTCCACTAATCTTGCCATTTTTCTCAGTCTTTTTATAGATGAAAGGCTTCACACTTTTTCTGTCAATGGCCTGCAGTCATCTGAATTAAACATTGATTTTATCGGAAGTTTAGTCACTGCGTCCGTGACAACCGCCTGCCTCCTTGATAAACGTCGTGCCAACGTCTCATCGCAGAGGAACGGCAAGTTGAGGAGAGAAGGATGAAGGAGAGGAGAGAGTTAGAAATGTGAGGATGGCGACTGATGGGGGAATGGAAGAGGGGAAGAGATTTCAAGAGGATGACATTAAAAAAAAGCAGAAGAAGATAGACAGGGACAGAAGGAGCCGTGGAGGGAGACAAGCAGAACACAGGGGGGATGAGGAGGAAGAACAAGGGATTCAGCAGGCAGCAATTAAGAGAGGAAAGACGGCTAGGAAGAAAGGCTCAGCGGTGGATGAGGCAGGGCTCACACAGAATAGAAAAGGCAAAGTTTTTGAAGTGCTGTGTTCAAATCTCTCTTTTGTTCCCGTCATTGTCCAACACCTGGCACAAGTCATCTTGGCGAAAGTCCGACCCTTTCCTTCTTATGCCCACCTCTTCCTTACTCTTGCCGTCAATAAAGAGACGTCAGACCATCGTCAGGGTTACGGCTCAGGCATCCATTGCTTTTCTTCATCTTAGATAATATGCCCAGCTTTAATATATTCCTCAATGGTTGCTGCTGCAATGCCAGACAGCATTATTCGTCAGTTCATCTGCTGAATTTATTCTAATGTTATTTTATGTGACAGACCAACACAAAGTAGTGCACAACTGTGAAGTAGCCCAGTAGCCTAGCTCCATGCTTCTTGGTCTTCTATTTGTTTTTTTGTTCACTAAATGTCTCAAAAAACTTCTGAGTCCTTTACATTTGATATTAGTTGAGACCTGGCACTAATATGCTGTTTTTATTTAGTGGCATAAACCTTAGAAGAAGTTTTGAAGAGCATGACTTATTTTATTTCCAACGTGATAATCTCTCAAATTAAAAAACAATAAATTCAGTTGAACTTTGTGGTCGTAAGGTGACAAAGTGTGAAAATGTTTTAGGGGTATGAGATCTTTAAGGCAAAAATATAAACAAAAACTTTTTCAGCTTCACATTCATAACCTCAGGTTTCAAAGAAAAAAAAAAGGTTTCTGTGAGATGCGGAACTGCAATAAACACAACATACTGACCGCTTAGCTGGGACTTCACAAACTTTCATCCCCTTTCTGGGCACAAGTTTCTTCTTCCTCCTCTTCCCTGCTTTCTTTATCAGAGGTTTGTTGTTGGGCACCCTGAGGAAACCAGAAGATGAAAGTGAGCTGGTCTCTGGGGAGAGCTGAAGCTGAATGGAGAAGCCCTGTGCTCTCTGCGCTAGTCATCTCTGGGATGAGACATCTCCAGGGTGGGGTACTCTGGTTCACACTTACCCTCCTTCATAGGCACATCGTACACATTTACACACACGCACATAAATACACCTTGAAGGAGATGGTCCCCTGTGAACTCTGCAAATAAAACTTCCTGTCTTTGCTGTATTCACAGTCGAAGGGCGTGGTGGACTCAAGGGAAAGCAAAAAGTGAATTAAACACAGATAACAGCAAAAGTGCGTTAAGGAAGCGAAAGAAAACCGACGGGCTAGTTTTCATATAGAATTCATGAATATCCCTTCCCTCTGTTTCCCTCTGTGGCCCTCTGATCGCTCATAGAGGAGTTCCCTCACATGCATGGCCCCAGGGTGGCACAGCCCCATCTCCCAGAGAGCATTGCTGCACTAGGAATACCTTCCCATGTGGGTCAATCCCTCCCCTTTATCTTTATCTCTCTCTGTATCCCCACATCCCTCTGTTTCTCCCCCCCTCTCTCTCCGGCTCTCTTTTTGCTGCAGTAGGTATGAATAATTAACTCTGCGTTTCCTCTCCTCTGATGTCAGGTCTCCGTCTGCCACCCCTCCTCCCGCCCTTCTCCGCTGTGTCTCTCGCAACGGCTGAAGTGTTATAACAGAAGTGAGTCATTTAGGAGAAGGAAAAGGCTGCAGATCAAGGAGAGTTGACTTCAGGTTGGAACTTGGCACGTTACATAAGCTGTCATGGTGTGTTATTGACTGATGGGGTGAGCAATAGAGACGAGGAACAGGAAAAAACAGGGAGAGAGCAAAGGTGAAACTGTGATAATGGTGTGTGGAATAAAAGTAGATGGAGAAGATTATGCTCGAGTTACGTGGAGCGATTCGGCATTAAAAGTGGTAAACGGAAATGTAAGCCTGCCACTTTTCCTACAAAGAACTCAAAGCATTGATTGTTGCATGCAAGCATTTGTCACAGTGGAAAGGAAACTTTAGTTTTGACAAAGTTGCTTTTTAAAAGTAATTTATGGATAAAGTTTGTGATTATGTGACTCTGATCCAATGCTTTATGAACAAGTTCAGCACAATTTTTGTGAGGTTGGAAGCCACAGTTTGCCAACTGGTGGAAATGATAAGACTATAAATGATTTAAATGATGATTTTATGAAGGTATCAGTCAGGACTAGGTTGTAGAACAAAGTCACAATATTATGCATACCAATGGCATCTTTGCACATGTTCACAATCACATGAGTCTGAACTAAGAAGCAGGGTTTCTGGAAATCTATAAGTCATTTATTTCTATTTCAAGCCTGCAGGATTGGTTAAAATTTTGCCAGTTGTATAACGATGTTAAATAGACTCATAAACCCCAAACTGAACTGTTTGATACAGAAACAACACAGAACGTCATCAGAATAACACCATGCCAAGAGCAGCACAACCACTACATTATACTGAAGCATTATGAAGCTCATAATGTTTCAGTAAACCGAGACAGTTTAGACAATCTTATGCTCCTGATTTTGTGGATACATATTGTGCAGCAGTGCATAAAATGAGGCCACAAAAACATGAATGAGAGAGTGTAGTTTGGAAACTTTGAGTATCTTTTGGGATGAATTAGGACAGAGACTCCATGCCAGACCTTCTTGTGCAACATCAGTAAAGAACGCCTGGAAGAATAATCAAAAGGTCTGATTAATGTAGACTTAAACTTTGAGGGAAACCTCCCAAGAGGAGTTGAAACTTTAATAGCAACACAGGTGGACTTGCAATTTATTAAACCCCATAAATTAGTACAGAGATGTCACTTAACTTTGCTTTAGCTCACTTTATTTTTTTTTACACCATTTTAACAAGGTTGTGCACACTTTTGAGATCTAGCTAAAATCACAGCTGAGTTTTAATTTACATGTTTGGTTTGAACAACACAACCCAACAAACAACAAAAGTGAACAATTGGAAATAAAACTCAGCAGTTCAAGGCAATGCGAAATAATTCACTAAAGTTTTATTTGAGAACAGGCTGTCACGTATTGGAGTAACCCACTGTAATAAATCCATAAAGGAGTTTAGCTTTTAATTAACTTTAAAATTTGCCAGTAAAGTCAGTTTACAAAAGTAACTGCCATCGCAACAATTTTGAGTATTCGCAAAAATAAAACCTTGCAAAGTTCTCACATTTATTCATAAATTACTAAATTAAAATGTAGATAAAAAAGACTGTGTTTTGACCACTGAAGTGTCACAAGACCTATTAAAGAGGTAGAAATCATGGTGGTTGGAGTTCATCTTGATGAATCCTGGAAAGAACCAAACTCTCTACTCAAACTTATAGTAGTAGCCAAGAAAAAAAAGAGAAGAAGACAGATTTGTCATCTGAACAAAGCCAAGCCCTGTCTGCGCTCATGAATTTATTCTTTTAAGCATAGTCTAAGTACATTGTTGTATTTCTACAGACAGCTTCCTCTGGGAGCCTTGAAAGTAGCTCCCATATTGAAATTCAAATGTATAATTTAACAGTTATTGTTTAGCTGTAAGCCAAAGTACTTTATCAGGCCACAAATCAAATCAGAACATCACATGGGTTTGTCGGGGCGCTCCTGTTCCACCAGTTAGTGCCCATTAACCCTTCACTAATCCGACACACAGTCCGTCTCGTCCTCTCTTCCATATTTCCGCCTCCTGACAAGTCCTTCTTGACAAATTCCTCCTTCTTTCCATCTCCATTCCCTCAGGTGCTGTATTACCATAATGGCTCCATGTTATGGTGATGTACTAGGCAGCAGTATGGAAATACAACATGCCAAGCCTCACATTATCAGAGCTGAATGCATTAGATGTCATTTGTGAGAGAGCGCGACGGTGCGGTCATTACGTGTTAAACTATTCTGTGAGAAACAAGAGGAGATGAGGGACACAGAGGGAGAAGGAGAGAGAATTTAGGGACTTAGATACTTGTCCATAAAATGAAAGATGATTAACAGAGAGATGAAAATTTGAGATGAAAATAGTTTCTTTTTTTCTCCAGTTTTGCATACATCCATACCATGCTGAAAGCTGAGTGTTTTTAAAGCCCATTGGAAGAGTAGTCATCCTGTAAACCTGAGAGTTGTGGGTTCGACTATTTTCCTTGTACCACTTGCTGATGTGCTTCTGGGCAAGTTGCCCACTGATCTGCATATAGATGCATGAATGAAAGTATGACTGGGCGAATGTGGTGCTTGTCGGTATGATTAGAAAATGCTAGATAAATAATTTATTTTATCAGCAGATCTCCATTAAATAATGAAACTGCAAAAAAAAAAAAAAACTGTTTAAAGGTTTTTAATTATCACTGGTAAGAAAGCAGCTGCCAAATACCAATTATCGGTTCAATTCTGGCCCAATTTTATTATCTAAAACTTCCTGTCTGGGTCTACATCCTCTTTATTCTGAACTAAAATATATTAATGTTGTCAACCTTATTCAAATTTACTAGAATTGAAAACGATCTCTTGATCTTTTGACACATTCATCAATGCGTTATTTTAGAGAGGGAGTTCTCAAAGTTTATGTCCAAATCCAATTTCCAGATGATGGGTGTGATGAACAAATGTCTTTTTTAAATGATTATTAAAAGAAAAACAAATGGCTTTTACACCGTGTTCCAAATTATTATGCAAGTGATATTTTCTCAGATTATGTTTGACACTTAAATCCAATTTGAATAATAATTTGGAACACAGTGTATGGCTGAAGTTATTTGTGATGAAAAGCCAAGACGTTTGACCTCAAACTTGATTAACTTTGCTGTGGATATCTCAACAAATAAAGCATCTTTCTAATAATTGAAAATAACCAACCAGAAAACATGAGGTAAAACCTTGAAAAACTGGTGCTATAGACAGCATCCTGAAAAATTACACTGTCAGACATAGCCCATATTATTGTTCTTCATTTCCTTTCAGACACATTATTTAAGCTAAAAACAAGTCTGACTTACAACTTAAATGTGTTTGTGGTTAATTACTGTTTTTGTGTAGCTGTTAAAGATCTGCATGCCAGTTATCTGGAGGTAATGTGATTAAATCTAAAGTAGTAGTGTTAAATGTGAGGGGGGGAAATAAAATTGTGAAACACAAATTGTGAAAAAATTAAATTGTGAAATAGAAACTCCTCAGTCCATACAACAATGGCGAAGGAGCTCATGAGATGAAGATTAATATGGCGATTTGTCCAGTGAGGAGGGAAAAGTATGAAAAAATGTTCCCTAAGCTGCAGCAACTAGATACCCCAATAAACTACCATCATGTGAGGCTGTTTAAAGGCCACTTATGGCTTGCAATAAAAACTAATCAAGAAACCTATCTTCTTTTTCTGCTTACCTTTTCAAAATGTATCTACATTTGCTGCATAGGAAAACATAACAGAGCTCATCCTGCTCTTTTTCTGTGTTTTTGACAAACATCTGTGGCACATTAGGACAAAGAAGGTCCATTTTGGGTCAATAAAAAAGAAAACTGATCATCAGCAATCAACCATCATGCTCTGTAGTTTTGGTCCTCTGATGATCATCATCATCCATTTGGTACTTTTTTATATTGGACATGTGGTTTTAAGTGCTCTTTGTTTGAAAGAAAGTAATTTTTAAAAAAATGACTAATGAGCTTTGACAAATAAAAGATTGTTATTTATGATTGGTATTTATTTCTGTTTTACAATTTCAGGATTTTTATGTCTCCAGAATATATTTGTCATGTAAGTCAAATTCGTCCAGGACAAAAATTTCTATTGTCTGAGATTAATCCAGACTTTTGAAATGACCTTAGAAAATATCCCAGGACATGTAGCAAGAAATTATCTGATTTGTACAAGTTTTCAAAACCTCAAACCAACAAATGTGTAACATGTGCTCAATGTCCATCATCTTCATTGCCTCCATACAGTTAACTCATTGGAGCCCAGTGCCCCACGGGTGTCTGTCTGACTTGATTTAGTTAAATGATTGAGAAGACTGAAGACCTAAGCAATGCCCAGACTAATGCTGTCTCATTACTCTGGATAAAGTAAGATGACAGAATAAAAGCTGCAGGAATCAGTGGCATGGTGTATCAAGGATAGGCCTTGAGCAACGTAATCCCAGAAAAGCAGCTGCCACCAGACCTCTGTGCCATCTTTCTTCTCTGGAGCATCTGCATGTTGTCGCCATTGGACAAAAACCTTGTATCTACATTTTAATATTTTACTTTTCTTTTGAAAATCACATCCGTTGATCACTTTTCATATCAGTCTGGTTTCACTGATAAATGCCCAATATCAGACGGAATTTATATTTAATTTATATTTAGAAGACGTAAGTGTTTCCTGATTTCTATGCAGGAACAGTAAAGTTACTGCAAATCTATTTGGCTAAAAGCATGTTTACAGTTTTAAGACTCTTGGCAGTGCAGGAACGAGATTGTTGGGTCACTTAACAATGCATCTGTTACTAATTGATTTAAAGGGAAATTGGCATTAAATCTGAAGCGTAATACTGAGGAGGACATGTGTGTCTTAATTTCGACCGTCCCATGTTGATGGATTAGCAGATTGTACACAGATTTACAGATTTAGAATTGGCTGCTTGTCTGTAGACTTACTGTAGTATCTTTCACAAAGAGCATTATGCATTGAAAATGTTAGTTTTGTGATGACTTGGTTTCTCGTTTCCACCCTAGTGAAGTTGGCTTCAGCCTAAACTCTAGACTTTAAGTGGTGCTCAGGCACTGGTTCAGTAGTGTTGCTAAAAATACCCTATTTAAACATATTAAAAATATGTAAAACCAGATATTTTCCCCATGTTTATAAGTGAACTGGGGACGTTTAACAATATTCAAGAATTCAAACAAGTTCCTTTATCTTACTTAAAAGTTACTTGTAGGTTAGCTTTGCCTCATTTCAGGTGTACGAACCCATTTGTGTTAAAAACTCATTTTGTGATAAAAATACATGGTAATAGTTTGGATTTTTGCAATGTGATTGTGGCTTACATTCAACTTTTTCACATTTTGTCATGTTACAAACACAAACTTCAATATTTTATCAAAGGATTTTATAGCCAACACCAAGTGGTACATAACTGTAATTTTCTTTCTAAAGTCTTATCAGCAAAAGCTTCAGAGGTTTGTTGCATGAGATTAAAAGATAAGTAGCCAATAGATTCTTGTGTTCCAGAATATAAATGTTACCCCACAATAAAGCCCGATGCTGGCAGCGTTATTTTGCGTAAATGCTTTCCTTTAGCAGGAAAGTTGGTCAGAGTTGATGGGAAGATGGAGTTAAATAATTCTAGAAACAAAATGTTTGAAGCAAAGATCAGTGTTCACCTTCTTGCAGAACAGAGCTACAATGGTTTTATAGAAACATATTTTTGTGGCCTAGTCAAAGCTAAAACCAAAATCTAATTGAAACTATGCAATGCTCCTCTATCATTCTGACTGAATATGAACAATTTTGGCAAAACAAATCTCGTTTTGTAGATGTGCAGAGCTTGTGCAGACAAATACCTACAGATGTAATTGCAGCAGAAGGTGGTTCCACAAAGTACTGACTCAGGTTGGCTGAATACAAATGTGTGGTAATTTTTTTCTTCATATTTGTACAAAAAAATAAATAAATAAAACTTTATATTTCCTTCCTTCCACTTTGCAATCATGCACTACTTTGTCTTAATCATAAAGTCAATTATACATTTTTTTAGCATTAAAATAATTTATGGATACTTTAGCAAGGCTCTGTGCTTGCAAGAATCACAGGTGAAATGGTGAGAGTGGACACTCTAAAGTGTTTCTGTTCAACAATCATAGAAAATTGCTGCCTGGGTCAAAGCAATATGCTCTGATTTCAGCGACCTGCTGTGTCAGTGCGCCTGAATGAACCGAAACAACTGGGAAATTGGCTTATCCGTGTCTTTACAATCAGCAACTTATTCATCCTGTGAACACTATGAAAAAGCCAGTGTTAATCCGGCTCAACACCTCCAAGCTAGGGTGCCTCTCCAGAAGCCATTCTGGGGTGAAGCAAGTTTATTCGCGTGCTGCACTTACACAGCATGGCGGAGATGGCAAGGGGGAGCTTGCAGCAAAGCAAATGTAAGCATAGGAAGCCAGAGGAGAGTAAGCTTCAGACAGAGATTTTTTATTTATTCACACCTGTGACAGAGATGCAGCTCCAGCCCAGGTGGGTGGCCTAAATAACTCATGGGCTGCATCTGATACCGACTGCGTGAATTTGTGGAAGAGCTTGTGGCTTGGATTGGTGAGATGAACTAGGGGGAAAAAGAGGCAAAAGTCTGTCGTTCAGGCTGAACAAGAGTTCAGCCTTTGGTGTTTGCTGAAAGAAGCTCACTGATACTTTGTTGTACGCTACCATTCCTCTTTGAAGCCGTCGAGGTGGAATAAAGGTTTAAAGTTGCAAGTCTCTGACATTGTGGCCTTTGTAGTTGCAGATATTTAACTGCATGAGAACAGATACCATTGGGCAACATTGGCTTCTTTTTAAATTCTCATTGTGCTCAACTACTAACAGGAGATTTGTTAAATGTTATGATTTGATAAAAATCAACTATTTATTCTGAATCTGATAGCAGTAGATGGTACAGAGGAGGATGGACCGCACGGTTGAAGCATACTGAGCTCTACTGATGCTTTCCTTTGTGCTATAAGTCACACAAACAGCTTAGCCCTATATATTTAGAAAGTGACAAATAAATACTGCACCATTTAACAAAAACCAAAGGAAGGAGATTAACAGTATTATTCAGGTAGTGATGACTGAAAAGTGTCTGTAAGTTGCCATAGGAAAGAGCAACACAGATTTGTTATAAATAGGCTCTCTGATCAGCTTTAGACATAGACTGTGGGGAAAAAAATAGTTTTTGTGTCTTCACATTGTCAGCATGAATAAAATATATTGCGTCAGAAAGAATGTTGCTTTTCTCTTGCTTGTAGTGAGTGTCTGATAACCAGCTTAACTTTTCCACAGAACTGTAATGGGATTTGTGCAAAAATGGTTTTACAAACTTCACATCTTTTTCTACAAAAATCTTACGGCGACAATTTTTGTCTGGTTTCCGTTCAAGATGACGCCGAACCGAAAACATTCAACGTGGAGGCTCTGTGACTTGAGCCGTCAGATCGCTGGAGCAAACGGCAATTTATAGCTCCATCACATTCTTAGCAATAGGACAGATGATTCTGTTGACTCGCACTCATTTTTACATAGAGCTGAAAAATAAACAAATAAAAGTGAGGAAAATTAACAGAGCACTGCAGTCCCTGTTATTATTTGCAGCTGTTTTTCCTCTATCAGCTTTATTTCTGCAGTAGATTCACACAGCAGAGTGCAAGTGTCCCATCAAGTCACTCCCCAACACTAAGCGGTCAGCCTTTGCTTAACTTTAGTTTGTTTGGACTCACTGCTCTGAGAGCATCTGAATTATATCCTGTAGCCTAATTTCGTAATCTTAAACTCTTACACATAAATCTTTAACTCATTTTTGACTGGCTGATTGTTTTTATCTTCCTTTCTCGTCTCTTATATTTTTGTCAACTCATCCACTGTTCTACAATTAAAATAGAAATCAGGTCAATCAATTAACTTTCCATGCC
Source organism: Poeciliopsis retropinna (assembly GCA_010277075.1). Taxonomy (NCBI): domain Eukaryota; kingdom Metazoa; phylum Chordata; class Actinopteri; order Cyprinodontiformes; family Poeciliidae; genus Poeciliopsis; species Poeciliopsis retropinna. The sequence continues at coordinate 11,869,308 of VMRM01000015.1, read as the reverse complement.
GAACCAAATTGCCTCCTTCGTGTTCCTGATGAGTGTGTTTCCTTCTAAGAACACATAGCCTATAGCAGGGAACGGGGGTGTGTTTTTTGAGGCTTTTCTCTGTTCTCCAGCAGGACTTCTGGATGAGTCACGGTGAGGATACACACTGCACTCCCTCATAAATATAGCAAACCTTAAAGTGCATAAAAATGTTCTGCTTTGAATCTGGACAACACAAAATGAAGAGAAAAACTATGTATGGACATAAATATTACAGCACGTATGTAATGTCTTTGAGATGTGAGGCTTCATTGTGGAGCACCAAGGCTGGTTGCATAGGTTAAACTCGTTGCACAGTTTTGAGAGGTGTAAAGGCAAAAAGGTGCATTTGTGGAGGTGCAGAAAAGTTTTTAAGAGGAAGCTCAAAGTTCATAAGAATCGAGGAGATGTGTGCTTTTAAATAAAGGCAAAGAGGTTGGGGCGGGGGGGATTGTATCCGTGGGCATCGCCTGAAGGCATCACACACACAGAGTGCCAAAGAAAGAGGGAGACAGAGCTGCGTCTGTCACCTATCAATCTTCCCTCTTCTGCTTTTATTTGTTTTACTGTTTTTTCTCCTGTTTACACAAATTTTTCTCCTTCAACCTCTCCGCCTTTCAAAACTCTGCTTACCTGTGTGTGAAAGGATGTTATTATTGCGGTGGAAACTCTAGAGGACGGACATGCATCCCCCAAGATAAAGATGTCTTCTTTTGTCTCCAGGCTACCAAAGTTATTGCTGTCGGTTTTCATTAGTCTTGAAACGCCCGTATAATTCATTCTTGCATGAGCACAGTGTGTGCTTATTAGTGTGTGCTCTCTGTTTCAGGTGCATCAGAGCTCTTGAGTTTGTCAAGGCCTCTCGCAATTCAACAGAAAAGGCGACGGCTGGCTTTGCAACTTTAAATCTTGCTGATCCGCACTAAAACATGACTCAGAAACGCTTGTACAATGTCCAACCCATGAGGAAAAAGCGAAATGTTCATTTATAACCTCTACCCACTCAGTCCTTTCTCCAGCAGTGGCTGTGAAAAGATCGCCAGCTAGTCATTCAGTCAATCAGTCACAGAGTCACCACAGTTATCATATTTAGACTCATGTTACCTGCTGCGTGGGAGGAAAACGGGGATTCAGGAGAAAACCCGTGGGCATTTTTTTTAAACGGTGTGAATCGTGCGACCAACCTATCCATTCTAAAACCTTACAAATGTGCACTTTCTTTGTCAGCCATTTATTAACATACGTTCCATCTTGACCGTTGCTTAGGTAAAAAGATAACATTTTTTGGAGAAGAAAGGCCTAATTTTAATGTGTCTAAAGCAAAATCTAAATGAAAGTGACATTTTTACACTTCATGTCCTTAATCGTTTGTTTTAAGTCTGTTGTTGTTGAATTTTGAGTTGTGGTGGGAGACAATCACAATCATATAATTATATCAACTTCAGCAATGAACGATAATGAACACTTTATTTTCTGGACAAATTATGATCATTTAAAATGTCTAATATCTAAAAGGATCTGGACAAGATTGTCCAAGAATTACCTCACATTGCAGTTTTAGTAAAATTTTTAACAAGTGGAACAAAAACACAAGTTGCGATGTAGAAAAATCAAAGATTGAAGCCGTCATCTCAGTGTCAGTCAAAAGGGCCCAGCTGTCCAGCAATTCACGTTTTTACCTTTTTTATACAAAATTGAAGTCTAGAAACCATAACTTCTTATCGTGATTTGTTTTTCAGAGTTTTCAAGACTACATAGGAATCCTAGGTTGGGAGCCAAAGAGAAATGATTTGTTTTCTTGCTGTTTTTTGTTGAATCAAATTCTGCAGCATCACATCGAACATTCGAACCATTGCAGTAACTTCATCACCCTGTAACAGAGGAAATATCAACACTGACCTAGGAACTAAGGTGACTTTTCTGTATTTACTTAATCAAACTCAAAGCTCACTTGTAAGTTATTGTGAATACATTTAATTATGTGGTAGAGGAGACAGACTGAGTTGATTTGTGACACCTTTTGGCCTTGTACATGGCAGCGTATGTGTGTGGATGTCTGACTGGAGGCTTATCCTGGGAGCATCATCCTCTGTTGGGATGATCTGCTCAGAATGCTGTTTTACGCAGAAAAATAATGCCGTCACTTGCATGTATTTATAATCGGTAGCTCATACGGCGTCACAGAGATCATTTCACCACTTTCCCCTTGTTTCTAAGGAGCTGCTGGTGTTTGCCTTGTGGGAACGAGGGGGACAGATGGAGGAATCCCTCTCTCACTGCCCACTCCTACTTTAGTTTCCCTCCCTGAGGGGAGGTCTCACATCTCCCTCAGCACAGAGGTATTTCTAAATTAAATAGTATCTAATGAACTGGAAAACCTACCCCTGCTGCCGTCGGTGTGTTCCTGTTTGTGTATTTGTGTAGTACGTGCTGGAGAGCAGAATGAGAAAATGAAAAAAAAAAAAAAAAAACTCGAGTGAGATTAAAAGACAGAAGAATTTTCATCGCTGTGTGGTGATTGCACAGCCGGTGTGTGGCATCGTGAAGACTGTGTTCGTTAATTGTATATCTCAGCAGTTCTAATTGCTTTAATTCCCTGTAATTAATCAGTAATTGTAGTGAGGATCCAGGCACAGCTTTTCTCCTCACACGAAAGAACTTTTCAATATGGAGTACATAAATATAGATGAGAGAAAAGAATGTAAGACGATGGTGTGGAGAGAAATAAGAAAGGGGGGAGAAAAAGATTGTGAGACTGACAGAAAAAATACTTTATTTAGCAGTCCTAGAAATCATGCTGTAAACGGAGGAGTCTCATTTCTCATTAATGTATTCTGAATGAAAATGAGAGATTATGGTTAAAAGTGGAGCAGTCCCTTCAGACCTTGCAGCAGTTTCACAAATAAATTCCCTCAACCAAAAGTGGAAAAATGATTTCTACTGAAAGAAAAAAGTATGTTTGAAAAACACCCATTATGATCACAAACCATCTCCAGATTGGTGGTAGTTCTTTCTTGGCTCACAGGCTTTTCTATTTCTACTGAGTCTAGCACCGAAACAGGGCGCCACCGTTTCACTTTGCCCAGTCAAAGAAAAAAAAAAAAGAGACTGAAACAAAACCAACTAAAGTTCTGTACTAAATGCATGTTTTACCGTTTTAGTTGATTAACATTTGTAGCTTCTTATTAATGATTAATCATTTTTCCTTGCCCTGTGGTATAAATATGAGGTGACGTGCAAACTGTTAAGCATGTTGGAGGATCTGTGATGCTGTGGGCCTGTTTCACTAAAAAAGAGCACAATAAGCTCTATGAAATGGTGAGAAATCTTAAACTTTAGTGACGTCTGCCAAAAAAAGAAAAAGTGGATCATAATTGGATCTTTCTGCAGGATAATGATCTAAAAATATTTGGTTTAATGTACACAGGAAGACATGAAGTCGACCATCTTGAGTCCTACAGAAAAACACTTTAAGGTGAGCTGAAGAAACAAGAGCATAAGAGGACGATCGGGACGATCTAGATTGTGCAACGTTCAAGGATTCCTCCCTCTATTTGCTCCAGGGATGGTGAGACTAATGATGTGGTTTCTGGGAAGAAATTCAAAACACAACAGAGAGGGAGGATCAAACATTCACTGCAAGATTTGTTTTCACGGATGTAAAGACGTGGCATCTAGGTGACTCTCTGGCTCATTTTTCTGTACTTGAAGAACCAGTTCAGGCGCCAGGCAGTCATTTACCACTGGAACTGCTACGATAGAAAAACTTGTAAGTGATGCAGAAAATGAATGATGATTCCTGCACATTTGGTAGCTAAAACCTTCCAGCTCGCTTTTCTAAAACATTTTCAAAAGACAGCGCGCAGGAAGGGTGTGGCACCTGTTCCCAGGGAGTCCCCGTCCAGTCGGTCCACTGGAGGGTGAGACCGACTGGAGAATCCCTCCTACTCATCATATTGCTGCAAGGTAATCCCTCTTCGTCTCTCTCTTTCCACCTCCTCCTCCTCCTCCCCAACTCTTCCTCGCTCACCCTGTCCCCCTCATTAATTCCTAATTAAGACAGCAGCCCGCCCACACACACCTCCTCATTGCAAATATTGCACATAAATGCTTTTTCTGGTCAGACTTTTTCATTTACGGAGATTTGAGCTGAGGGTAGCAGACTCAATGAGATGTGTGAGTGTGTGTGTTTGTAAATGTTCTATAATGATTCCTGCTCTGTCCCTTTCCCCCCCAGCCCTGGATGAAAGCAAACCTTTGTCATCCTTGATCGTTTTCTAAATGAGAGTTGGTGGCTGGTCTTCGGCGACCTGCTGCGCCCCTCCTTCCCCTTCCGTTTTCTGTCTGCCGTCCCCACCGCCACCCACACCCCACCTCATAAACATCGCCGGCTCGCTCATAACAAGCCGGATTCTCATAGATCTCCATCAATTTGTGTCACACTAGGGATTCCCTGAACAAAGATGCCTTTTCCCACATCAACCCACAGCATCCATGCATTATTAAGGTTGGAAAAACAGGCTGCAAAGTGTCTGCCACAGCTTTGGTTGCACAGCTAAAAGATACAAAGCACAGAGGACAGAAAGACGAGGCAGGAAAAAAAACAAAAACAAAGGGATACTGATGATAAAAAGCTAACATTTTAAATGCCGACTTGGCCATGCATTCCTTTGCATCTTTGCGACTGCCAAGCAGAAATCCTGTTCTGACGCCCTCTTTACTGTGTTTGTTCATTAAAGAGATTTCCCAAGATACATCTCAGTAGCTCATATTGATGTGTGTGGCGAGGCCTGCGCTGATTCCTAAATGGCAGTACAGCACTATTAAAATGCCTCCACATTGAATATTGGGCGTTTAAGTATAATTGTATTCAACTCTCGAGAGCTGTCAAATAGCATTCTGTTCTGTGCTGCTCGTTTCTACCAACACAGCTCATACTTTTGTTTACCATACACAAAGAATCTCACAACTAGACATTTTTTTGCCTAAAAAATTCCTTTTGGCAAAAATAATTGCCTTTCAAACCAACGTTTAATGTCGTGATCTTTAAGGGGGAAAAAAAATCCTAAATTATTTGAGGCAGAATTAGATATTTCTGGCACGTTCATAAACTGGACAATCAGTGCAGCCATGGGCTTTAATTAAAGGTGGGCAACACAGAGAGGCCCCAAAGACAAAAGGCTGAGGAATTTGCTAGGCGGGTGAATGCGTCACAGGGTATTTAGCTGCTAATGAGTTTCATTTAACCGCAGCAAAGAAAGGTCAGGGAGCTCAGTGTGGGTTCATGTGCAATAAAATACCTGTATGGATTAATTTTTAACAATGCAGGTAAGCCAGGATTGATAACAAAACTAGAAAGGGCAACAGACCAAATTGGACCATATGAAAACATGACAAAGATCAGATCTACATGGGAGTGTTCCTAAATCTAAAGGGGGCTGACGATTAATCCACCTGTTTCTGCACACCGGCTCCTTCGTACGCAGCAATGACAACATGAGTACCGAACTGTTTCTTCAAACTCTGACATGCTAAAACCTAAACTGAAAAGTAATTTTCTTCACCTGCATGTTTTCTTTAAAGGAAAACATCCAGCTCAACAACGTTTGAAATAGAAAGAAAGTTTCTGAAAGACCTTTGGTTGTATAAACTCAAAACATCAGATTTGATCTGCAGACGAATAAATTCTTTACCACTTTACGAAATTGCATAGCTTTGTGCTGTACATCTATTATCAACATAAAAACTATTTTATGTGTGAAGGTTAATGTATAGATGACCTGGTCTGTTTCAAGTTGTAAAAGGATTTCAGTCTTGTACCACAGAGTCCGCTATGCCATTAGTAAAGATATTGCCAAGATTTCTAAAGGTTTATAAAGACTGAGAATGTCAACATTATTGCATTATTCTACAACAGTACAGAGGGCTAAAGGGACCAAATTAAATAAATAAATACATTATTGAATAACTAGATAAATGTTTAAATACTGAAATTTATTTTATGGAAAGTTATTTTAAATGCGTCATCAATTCATTAAAATGCAAACTCATAGCTGATGATGTATTTAATTATTTCATGGTTCCTGTTTCTGGGGCGTCGCCATAAAATAATTTTAATTATTCACCCATAAAGGGTCAAGGGTCAGGACTGTATGTGAGATCTGTTGAACTTTTACAGTTTAGCCTCATTTAGTTTAAATCTTATTGTAATGGAGGATTTTCACAATCTTCATGAGCCTGACGTGACAATTATCAGACAACATAAAAGATTGTCATCCAGGGTACGTGTCCGGTAATTGGCATTCAATCAGTTCTTATAAGAACCTTCATGGTTTTCAAAGAATGAGGTAAAACTACGAGTTGAATTCATAGTACAGGATTTCCCTTGTGTAGGGGGTTGAAGGACAGCTGATTAATTCAATATTGGCAAAAAAACACATCATTTTATTCACAATCAGACATGCAAAGAAAATTTTCCCTTTAGCGCTGCAATAGAGAAGGAAATTGAACTAAAAAAGAGCTAAAACAGATTCTCTCATGTCTATGTCTAGGCACAAGTTAGATGCCTTTATCTTTGAAAATAAGTTGTTTTCAAGGTTTCTGGAAACTTGCAGATAAGTTGGCAATACTGTAAACACCTTGGCCAGATCTTACAGCTCAAATATCCACAGCGTCCCAGAAGAGCTGCTATCACAGCTAAAATGCTGGTTGTTAATTTTCACGAGGATCAAAGCTAAAAGTTTTTGAGTAAGGAAAACAAGTTTTTCTGTGAGATTATTCAATACAATTAACTGCAACCACATCAAAAATATTTCATAAGCCAAATTATCAAAGAAACATATTACAACAGAGAGTAAACATGCAAGATTTAGCCGAGGACTTTATCAAACCGTTAGCAATGTGTGTCTTTGTTGAAGACTGTGGGTGTTTGTTAAATACACCACTCTGAAAAAATAAACTAGTGGCTACTTATAGATTACGTCTTTTTAGATTTATTTTTTTTTTTGTCACACATAAATATTAAGGGCTTTCTCCAGCTGAAGAGAAACAAAACTGAAGTTATTATTTTTGGACCTAAAGTGGAGCGATATAGAGTCAATGCACAGCTTTGGTTATTACAACTAAAAACTAGCGATCAGGCCCAAATCCTAGGAGTAGTGATGGACTCTGACCTGAACCTGCAGAGCCACATGCAGCCACTCACAAAGTCGGCCTTCTACCACCTGATCTAGAGGTGATAGATCATGTGAAGTAGATTTTTCTCTAAAGAGAAAATGTTTTATTTGCATCATACAGTGTATCATAGGATGTTTTTCCGTGCAGCTGCATAGTGTGTATAAACTAACTGAACAAGATATGTCTGCTGAACTTTCCCAGATGGGTTGTCTGGGAAAGACGGGTTGTCTGGTCTTAGAAGATTGAGTCTCCGCCTCTGTTAGGTGAATAAAGTAACTATGCAACTCTGAATTTGTTACAGCAGAATGATTTTCGCTTAATGCATTGTGTTTTTGCTCTCCGTCTGCAGATGTATTAAAGATTGTTCTTGCTCCCTGACTTTTGTCTAGATCTCAGTCTCTGAATTGTGCACTTCACAATCACCTCTAGATCAGGTGATCTAGAGGAACTCGTCTATGCGTTTATCTTTAGTGACATTGATTCCTGCAACAGCGTCTTCACAGGTCTGTCCAACAAATCAATCAAACAGCTGCAGCTCATCCAGAACGCTGCTGCTCGCATTCTCACTAAAACCAGGAAGATAGAGCACATAAATCCAGTTCTAACGTCCCTACCCTGACTCCCTGTGGCTCAGAGAAGAGACTTTAAAATACTGTTGTCAATTTATAAATAACCACAATATTAGCATAATATTGTGGTGTTAATATTGTGTATCAGCACCACAATATGCTAATATTGTGTATTAGCATATTGTGGTCTGCTAATACCCTGATCTAATACCACAATGTGTTGTGGTGCTAATATTGCATCCCCAGAACCAGAACCAAACGAGGAGAAGCAGCATTCAGCTAGAAAACTGTAAAACAGCTGAAACACTGAGTTCCTTTAAATCTTGACTAAAAACCCACCTGTTTAGAGTTGCTTTTGAAACTTAATCAATTACAAATTTAATGATTGAACTTGACTTAATGTAATGGTTTGATCATTGATTCTATGTTGCATGACTTTGTGATTTTGTGTCTGTTATGATGTAAAGCACTTTGAAATGCCTTGCTGCTGAAATGTGACATACAAATAAAATTTGATTGATTGATCTACAAATACATTTTAATATCAGATAAAGATAACACGAGTGAATAAAGACAGCAGATTAAATCATCAAGGACAAAAGTTGTCTAGACCAACCTGACTCTATGTGAATATACAGCACAATTGCACCTCTTTTCATATTGCCAGACCTTTAGAATGAAGAAATACCTTAAATAGAGTTTGAGCATGAAGAAACACACCATTCCCTGATCTAAGGCCACTTCACAAGAGACAAGAAACAAAGTCATTGACATCTATGAGTCTGGAAAGGCCTGCAGAGCTGTTTCTAAAGCTTTGGACCTCCAGCGAACCGCAGGCGGAGTCACTATCCACAAATGGAGAAATACATGCACAGACGTCTGAGCGACATCTAAAGGACAGCAAGCCTCATTTGCATCAGTCAGGGTTATTTTTTTAATGATTCAACAAAAATGAAAGAGACTTTGGTGAAAATGGCAGTCCTGAATCAAAAAGCACTGCTGACCAAACAGAACAGAAAGGTCCGTCTCACTTCTGCCAGAAAACAGCTTGATTTTTGGAAAAATATTTGCAGGCTGATCAGATAAAAGTGGAACTTGTTGTGCATTCCTTCACATTTAGCATAAAACTAAGACCGCATTGCAGAAAAGGACATCATGGTGATATAGTTCTGGTAGTGTGATGGCATGGGCCTGCTTTCATCCTTCATATCCAAGATGATTTACCATAACTGATGTCTTGGGTTAATTCAAAACGACAATAATCCAAAGCACACACAAAAGTAAACAAATACATTTCAAAACCCTTTAAGCAATTCTGTAAAGTAAGGTAGAGTAAATGTCTCCACAATGTAAAAGATTAATTGACACCTATCAGAAACACTTGACAGCTTTTATTGGCTGTCATTTCGTACCATGTTGGTTCAGAAGTTGTTGTTTTTTTCTTTTTATAAATAAAATCATAATCAACACTCTTTTGTATTGAAACATAAAGGGGGCAAAGATTTCTTCACTGCTCATTTCTTGAGAAAGAAATGTCAGAAAATAATAGTAACTTTCTTAAGGAAGTTGACAGCTTGTTGGAGCAGCATGCCGAGTCTGCATAAACACCACAAAGCATAGAATATTTGTAAGACAAGTCATTTCAAAAAGGCGTGAAAGTAGGCTGCAGCATCCTGAAATGAACTGGTGAGTGGGACATTAATAATATGTAGTTTAATGTATTACTACACTGATTTTAAGATAGCTAAGTTTTTTTCTTTTCTTTTTAATTAAAAACATGGTTTTGTCATGTACATGAAATTTACTTTAATGGTGCAGGAAGAGCTCTCTGTATGGATTTCAGATGAAAGGTGTGTGATCTTAAAGGGCAAAGACCTTTATGTATTTTGTAATTTAATCTCAAGTACATCCGATGGCTTGTTATTGTGATTACACACTTCGCTGTCTATGATCTGGCCCTGCTGGCTCGTGCACATGCAAACACGCCCCTATCTGAATTTCGCACTTCAATGTTACCTTCTCCACAGTCGCTCTAATAAGATCAAACTTGCTTGGTGAAACCCAACCTTTGTTTTATCCGATGGAGGCATGAAATGAGATTCTATTAATACCAGCAGCACAATTGGGCTGGCTGGCTGACTCCCAGCGGAGGCAGCGCTGAAAAGGTTAGGTGCGGCAATTACGCAGGTGGAGTTGCAGAAAAGATGGGGGGGTGAGAAGGAGATGATTCCGCCTTGATCACTGGCTCTGAACAAGGTGTTATCAGCTGCAGCAGAGAGGGAGCGGGGCGGCGGAGGGAGAGGTGGGGAAAGAAAGCAGCCAGAACGGCGTTAATGACTCGCCTTGTTTTTTTTTTTTTCCTGTTGTTTTTGAAGCGAGGAGTTGCTTTTTCAAACGCTAGGCAATTAGTGGGGGACTTGTTCTGTTATGCTCGGGTTACCGCGGCGACTTAGTAAAGCTGTCATCCGCAGGCCAGTCATCGCCGGACACTGGTAACTGTTGAACGCATCCAGTGGCGTGACGTCACGAGAGTGCCGCAAACATGGCGCGCTGAGCTTGTGCAGCTCGCAGAAAAACACAATCCTCCTCCCTCTCCCCCCCGGTGCTGCGAGGGGAGCAGGTACCTGAATGTTTGAACACACGCACGGCATTGTTAATAATTGTCTGTGTGCTTTACGCAGACGCCAGGCGTTTGTGAGGTGCAGGTGACACTCGATCAGAACACTTCAAACCTTGTTATGCTGCCTTGCTGAAAAGAGAAAGTGAAGAAAAGTGCCCCTGCCTGCTCCCGAACCTCTTCCTTTGTCTCTCCAGATTATCCAGCAGAGCAGCAACACACCCTCTATTAGTTTGCTGCTGCTGCTGACCCCAGTCATTCATTTAATTGGCTGTTAATTGCTATTCTCTCTACAAGAGACAATGTATATGTGCAGCTATATTTAGGCTCGCCCCTCGATGGCTCTTCATGCTAAATTACAACTTTCAGCCAGGCGTTGAAGGGCCCCATTGTGGCCTGTCGTTCTCCCCCTCTGTGACTGACTGACAGGCTGGGGAGGAGGGAGACATACCCTCCCTTCTTCTATCCCTCCTTCCTTTCTCTCTAGTCTTCTTTGCGTCTTTTGCTATCAGCTGCTGGATCCCAGTCCTGAATCTAAGTTGATTTTCCATAATTTAATATATTGTATTGTACCTAATGAGAGAAGGAAAAAAAAAAAAAAAAAAAAACACTTCTGATTTTGGAAGCGTTTCATCAGACACGTGCGTCATTCATTCATCCCTTTACAGATGTTGTCAACCACAAACTTCAAGGTATATTAATCGGATTTTTTTTTTTTCAAACTGCAAATCAACTTACAACTTCACGTCTCATGAAGCGCCGTTCAATCCGACATCAAAGAACGGCAAAAATGCAAACCTTCCAAAACATAATTTTCATTAAACTACCTGGCAAGGAGGCCAGCTCTGTTTTAACTATTAACTGTACAAGCCACAATTCTGGGTTTTCTGATGGAATGATAAAGAAAACATTGAAAACATTGATGAAAAAAAAAAGCCGTAAAAAGTTTTCCAAAAGTCATGCTATGTAGAAGAAGGTGTTCTGTTCAAAAATGCATCATTTTTGGGCCAGGGTTTTACTCCATGAAGCTGTGTTTGCAGTGTGCCTTAAACTGTTTAGGGCCGTGATTTCCAAACTTTTCCTCTTCTGACCCCCGTGATAAAGGACACTCATGACCCCAACTATCAGTTTACCACACAGGCATTTCTGCAAAGCCAATCCAACAGTGACAACACAAACGGCATCAAATATAAATACATGTCATTATTATTATCTTAAGATTAGGAGAATAATTAGATTAATTTAGTCGTTTTGTAAATTTTTTAAAGAGCATCTTAAAAACTCTACGTTTCTTCATTTCTGATGACTGAAAGAGTCATCAAAATTAAACTTTTTGGCTACATTCGAGGCTGGTGTATGCCAAAAAAAAAAATAAAATAAATAACACTGTTACACATTTTAGCTTTAACCCATTCTTCCACCTCATGATTGTACTATTACATAAAATTCCTATGAAATATTGGTTTGTGCTTATGTAACAAAATGTGAAAACGTGAAAACCTCTGTTAGACACTGTGTGTCGTCATGATTTCTCTGCATCTGTGCATTCTGTTATCATCCAACAATCATGTATCTTATTTCCTATTTTATTTCCCCCACTAGTTGGCCATCCGTGCAGGTCCAGTTGAACAACCCAGAGCAGACCAGCTGCATCTGAGTCATGTGGTATTGCAACACACACAGTCATGCCCAGGAATGTTTGCGACACAGATGTGAGCCTGATGGATGACACAGGCTGCTGAAGTCACACGGTGGAAATCCCGGATTACTCAGTCGATTGCATTTCTCGATCTGTCTCCCATGTTCCCCTTCCTCCATCTTTCTGCATGTCTGTGTCTCTTTCGCTCGGACTGAACAATCAAAAGGCCCCGCTTGTCCATGTCAGACACTGGAAGGAGTTGAAGGAAGGGATAGTGAGGTGTATTCTGTGGGGGCATTGATTTATGGCTCTGACTTTTCATTTTCAACTCCCGATCATCTCCGGGGAGCTGGGTGGGAGGGCGGCGGAAGAGGGGCGGAGAAGGGAGGTGTCGGCGAGGGGCCAGGGCATCTTAATGATGTGTACATGCCCACAGCATCGGGGGGATATAAGGCAACAAAAAAAATGCTGCCCTCTTTAAATGAGATGGGGAAATGATGGAGCAGAGCAGACCTCATGTTTCAGCAGATTTAATTGTGAAAGCGCAAGTCTCTAGATTTTGCCTGCTAGCCACTTTTGTTTATTGTCATGTTTCTTTTGCCATTATTAAGGATGCCAGTTTGACAGAGGAGGGCCAATAAAAAGTTGAAATGAATGTGTATTTCTTGCTTTTGCTTTCAAACCCAATGAGACTGACAGTGATGAGATAATTAGTGCAAAGTGTCTCTTAATGACAGCTGCTAACATTAGTTACATGGCTCACAGGTGCAGGTGTGTCGTGCAGAAATGGAGATATGTGCAATTTGCAAACGTGAGATAATCGTCCTGCCACTTCCCATAACTGACTAACTCACCAGAAGGACTCACTATTTGGGAAGAGATTGTGTGAAATGCAGCAGATCGTATCGTTTTCACACAATTTGCACTTGGAAAAGAACTTTTCTTCCATTCACCAATGTTCAGACACACATGCAAAGCAGTGAGACTCACAAAGGTAAACTCATCCCTTTAAAGAACACCCCTTTCATTTCTGCAATGGCCCTAATAATCATCATTGCAAAATACACTGTTGTTATTGTAATCAGATCTCTGCTGATGCGCCGGTTGCAGCGTGAACCCTACTCGTAATAACCGGGATGGTTCTGTGCTCATGTTAGCGGCGAGCACATCACCAGTTTTCGCAGGCTGCTATTATCACAGCACATAATACCTGGCTGATTATCCTTTCAACAAAGCACAGCTATCCTAACTGTTATTATAATAGCATGCGTGGCGCTGGTAATCCACACAAACGGTGCACTCTGCCTCTCAGATGCTAATGACGATGGTGGGTGGTCGTACACAAGCGCAGCGGTGGCTGGTGAGATGCCTCTCCCGGTTCTTCTGGGAGTCAATTCGATTGTGCAGCACTGTGCAAATCCATTTGACCATAGATGGGGAAGGAGGGCAGGTGGCTGACCCGATGGGGTACAGGGCGAGGTTCGAGGGTTTCACGCAGATTATGTCATAAAAGTGGATTAGCTCATTTAGCTGGATTGGATTGATTGAGTTAAAAGGAGACACCTGTTCATTGTCTCCATGTTAGTCTGTGTGTTTCTCGCTTCCTCCTCAGCCGCTCTCCTTCTCAAACACACAGATGTCTCTCTGCTGAGCTGCTCCATCTGAAGCTGCTGAGGTAAGAAGATCCAGTTTTCCACCCATTGGAGCGAGAGCACGCTCACCTCTTCCCCACGGTCCACCCAGCAGCACCTGTGTTTGATTTTCTGTGTTTGTTAGTGTGTGTTTTATGCATCTTTGTGACATTCCAGGTCCAAAGTGTGTGAAGTACAGATGGATTTTACAGACATTCTTTAAACTGACTTTGTGTGGCTCATGTAGACATTGAGCAACAAGCTGTGGGAACAGATAAATGGGCGATATAAGAAGATTAAAGGAAAAGGGATTGCAGCAAAACTTAAGTAACTTAGAATCTTTTTTAGTTTTCACAGCTATAGCAAGCATTTTTTTTAAAAATATCGCTATCTGTATGTTATTGAAGGTGTGAGCAGTGGAGAACCATTGAGTTCAACCTTAACTGGCTCAAATGCACGTTTTTTTAAGGTAGTGCATTTCTGAGATGGTTATAATGCCCTCGTTTTGAGAATAATTATTTGATGAACCATCAACTGTATGATTAAAAAAAAAACAATCTTTACATAGAACAGACATTCATTTCAGGTTTGAGCAGTCTAAGCGTACATTCGCGCCAGTCCACTTTAATTGAACTCTAGTTCGTTTGCTTAGAAAGTCTGGTTCATTTGGGGAGGAGAGAATGGGCAATCAAACTCTAATACTGACCAAAAAAAACAAGGTCTGGTCAACCTTAAAAACCTGGATCTGGGCTCCTTTAAAGTGAACTTTTGCACTGTTCGAATGGACATGTGAATGCTAAGCGTACCAGAAACTGCTCCAAAAGCAGGAAGCGCAGGGCATTCTGGGAAAATGCAACCAAACAAATAAGCGTGGTGAGCCAATCCATTTTGTCTACATTTCGTGAAGAATGTAGAAGAATGTAGAAGAATCCCCTCATGTCTTCTTTGGACGTTTTTGTGTTGTTTCCTTCACCTATTCCCCTCAGGCGTTGAGGGGAACAGCTGTAAGTGAAAGTGTAAACCTGAAACGCACCAGCTGAAATGTAGCAAATTTTGCAATTTTGGTACCAATCGAACAGAGTCCACTGGCTATAAGGTCTGAAAACTGCGCAAGTGTTTTAATTTTTGTACTGTATAAGCTTGGGTCCAATCCATGCTCATCAAAATACTGAAATAGCCCTTTAATTGAGCATCAGCATGAGGATCTGAAGCTGATGTGATGATTAGCTGCTTGCAGTTAGCCAGCAGCTGTAGAGGCTGTCACTTACTTTTTTTTTTTAATTGCGTAACAAAAAAGCTGTCAAACGATTTAAAAATGGTGGGGCTGATTTATAATAGAGTTGTCAGCCAAACCAACAAGCAGTTTTTATTAGCACAGTCTGGCACCTCAGCCAAGCAACAACTCCATAATTGCTTTCTGTTTTTCGTCCAAATAAAACTTCCAAACTTGGATGCAGGCTTTCAAGCCTAAAGCACCACTTTCACCTCCAAATATGCTTATTTAAAGCCACATGCTGACTGCATCTGAGTAGCACTTTGGCCTACTCATCACTCTTTTGAGGAATATGCTGTTTTCAAATAATGATTTGCTGCTACACGTCTACATCTAAATCATGCTAGTGGTAGAAATCAATATTGCTTCACGTGCGCCTCTGCAATAATGCGCATGCTCAAAATATTTATGTACAATACATGTTACTGTTGATAATTCGTTTCCTGTGATTTTTTTTTTTTCAGCGATTTTAATATTTTGTTTGTGTTTTAATCCGGGTTGTCCTGATCCCACGCCTTTGTCGACTGGCTTTGGAATCTATGGAAAAACTTAACTAAATCTCAACTCCTTCATACCTGCTAGTGGTGTATTTTCAATGTCCCCCAGCAGGAACTCACATTTGCTGTACGTGCTTTGTACATTATTATTTTTGTTCAGAGTCTCAACAATTCACCCTTGACTATAGCGTTCACAGGAAGAGAGAAGCTATTTTGGCTACCACGGCTCACTGCCTGCTTGTCATGGGACGTTTTTCTTTTTTGTTCACACATGACAACCTGTAGAAGAGAACAAAAATACAGAATGATGCTAACTATCAACAAGTCACCTCAAAGTAGATAATCAGAATGCTAATTTTAGAAATGTACGTCAGCTTACCGCTATGCGTGAAGAGAATTTATTGTAGACTATAACTGTTTTTGTTGGGTCACATAAACACAACTTGCTTGTCTGCCTTCACACACATGAACTAAAGTGAAATACCGTTTAAGGGTTTAATGTGACACTTCAATGCTATAACAGCCTAAGCACTTTTGGAAAGGTTTAGAACTCCTATTAGTTTATCCAGAGAAACTCCTTGTAGCTTATAAATTATGGAGTACTTATGCTTATCTAGCAACCCAGAACAGGAGCGTCTAGTTTGTATACCTCACTCAACCCAGAACAGGAATTAGAACAAACTTACAATCCTGAAAAACTCTCTATTTTGTCTAGAGAAACATCTCCTTACCTTAGATCAACATTTAGCATTAAACTGTCAACATTGGAGCAAGAGCCAGAGAAACTCCGGCTAGTTTACAAATTTAGACCAAACTTAGAAAGTACCATCTAGTTTTATCAGAACAAGAATCCAGAGTTGAATTGATTTTTTTTTTTTTTTTGACATTTTCAGTCAAAGTGATGGACAATAATAATAATAATAATAATAAATCTGCTTTTGGGACAAAACATATTCTACTGCCATAAATGTCATTGCTGATTGAGCCAAGGAATAAATTCATAATCCTAAAATGTCTAGTTCGGAGGAAATATATTTTACTTATAGAACCATCAACTTTGGAGGTTTAATGACTCAGATTGGTATCAGAGACAAATAATTGCTCAGCTTATGTATCTTATTGTTGTGTTTTTATATTGCTTCATTTTTATAGTTACTTGGATGTCTTCTGTTAATTTCTTATCTTGCCTTATTCGCTTGCAGCTTGGGGCTGTCACAGAAATAACTGTGCTACAATGACAATAAAGCTTTTCTTGATCTTGAAAATTATTGGCTGGTGGTACAACTGAAACGTTTCTCAATAGCTGTAAAACAGCAACTTGGAGTGATTTAAAGAAGCTAAGAATGAGACCTTCCAGCAATTATTGGTTTCCAGGTTATTTTCTAAAAATCAAGTCAAAATTAATACTATTTATTAAAAAGATTTGCTAAGGCATGTAAATCATAGCTACTAAAAAACGAGAGCTGCATCTAGACGTAATGACATAAATAACTCAGTGACCCAAGATAGTGTGTAAATGTAAAGATGTTTAGCGTCTCTTAGTAGCAGCAGTTCTAATTAATGCATTTTGAAAAATTTAAACTTTTCTGCCTCAGAAGTTTCGCAACTGCAAGGAAGATCTCTTGGCCGTCTTTTCTTTCCTGTCAAAGTGTGGTGGGTTCTTCTTCATCCTTGGCGTATCATCTTCACTCAGTTTTTTCCCCCCTTTCTCGCCCTCCTTCACTCCGCTTCTCTGTTTCACACCTTACATCCCGTGGTGGTTGACATGTGTCTCAGGGATGTTTCTGACTCCGTCTCTTCCTGCTCCGGCTCACAGCTCCATTTAGGTCAGCCCTCGAACCTGAAACAATGTGACAGTCTACCCACTTCTCTCACACCCTTTTACATATCTCCCCTTCCCTTTCATTTCCTGAGCTGCCCCTGTCCTTTCTTCCTTAGTCTCACAGTTTTCACCACACGAGTTGTCAGTCTGAAGTTGCACTTGTACGATCTGTGTTTTGTTGATCTGTCAAGTTCCCTCTCCTCTTCTCCCCCACCCCTCCATCCCGGCGAAGCTCTCCTCAGCTGTTTGTTTCCACTCTCGGCTCCGTCAGACTCATTATCTTTGTAGAACAGCGCCATGCTTCCGTCAGCAGCGATTAGCAGCGTTTTATTCTAACATTGTTAGGGATGGACAGTGTGATAATTGACGAATGAAGATACGGCATTTTTCTAATCTTGCAACGCAAAAACTATGTCATGGTAGATATAAGCTACGGTTAAGTTTTCCATAGCACTAAAGCTGGCATTGATCATAATCCAATTAAAGTATATTAAAAAAAAGAGATGAAGTGAAAGGATGGGAGAAAATGAAATGCTTGTTTTGTAAAACAGAAAGAAATCGGCTGGAATCGAACTGCTGAGTTCTCAGAACTGATGAAGTGAAGGCATTTAAAGATCAAATGAAAACTCTTTTAGTTAATATAATTAATTTGGAGTCCTTTTGATAAGTGGTAATGACTTGGAGATTATTGGTTTAAATGAATAGTTCTGTTGCTTGGGGGTTATGAGTTGCAAAGGAGAAACACTATCCTACTTTCAAAGTTCCCGAGGAGACAAAGGAATGTTTTTTTTTTCAATACAATAAGAAAATTAGACTCATCTATAAACAAATTACCGCTGCTTTAATTCCCTTTTAGATTAAACTGCAGTTGTAATAAGACGGCGTCTCAGAGGGGATGCTTGCGTGCGGAAAGAGAAGACACATTTGTAATTAAAGGTGGAATAATAGTTTTCTCATTAAACAAATGTTTGTTCGGTAGACAAATGTCGCTTCAGAGATGCAGAGCCTTTCGAAAGTATTCACATCCCTTGAACATTTTTTCAGGTTAGAACCACAAATCTTTTGTATTTTTGCATGATGGATCAACACAAAAGGATGCATAATTTTCAATTCAGAAGGAACATGATACATTTGCAGATAATCTGAAAAATAGGGTGTATAAAGGAATTTACTCACTGCTCTGTGGACTCTCCTTTTGCTGCAGTTGCAGAAACCAGTCTTTAACTTCTCTAGTTGCCAGAGCTGCACCTGAAAGAGACTCAAGTTCAGTTATTCTTTGCACAATAGCTCGAGCTGCGCCTGACTGTGAACAGATTTTAAGTTGGATTTTATGTTTAGTGTTGCCCTGTTGGAAGTTGAACCTCCATCTCAGTTGCAAATCTTTTCCAACCTCAACAGGTTTCACACCAGTGCATCCCTGTATTCAGCTCTGTTACTGTTTATTTAAGGTTTTCGCAGAACAACTAAATTCATACTGAGGCTTAATAAGAAAAGAACTGACCATTTCCAAATTAGATTTGATTTGGTGGTTCACTTCAAAGTCTCAGATATTTGTTGGTCAAAATGTTAAACCACTGGCTTCTTATTGTTGCTCTGGTGAAGTTAGTATGGTCTGCATATTATTGCAAAGCAATGCAATAGGAGGGCTCTTTCAGCAAACTAGAGGGGATGCTGTTTTCCATTGCCCATAGAAACATACAAGAATCCTGGTGACTGGAGGTGAGACGTTCAGATGGTCCGATCCTCATGGATTGTTTTGCTGCTGGGCATAAAAATCACAACATTCAACTCAGACAAACTTTCTGTTTATTCCCGGAATGCTTTTTGTGAGACGGCGCTGGTAATGTTATTATTGCTCAGATACACCACAGGCCATTTCCCATGCTGTCAGCTAATGCTGATGATGCCCTCTCCTCGGTTGTCGCTCCGCACATGCACCAATGACGGACTCAAAACAAGTACTTTCAGCACGACTGACTCTCTCTTATCATAATTTGATTATTTTAATGATCTTGTTACTAAACCTCAGACAGTGCGCTTACATCCTCGCCCCTGAGGCTAAGCCATGGTTGAGCGCATCGTATGAATCTCACATGCGGCTCTGGAAATGTCCGAGGGTGACGATATACAGTGGTGTGTTTATCCATGTGTGTGCATTCAATTGATGGTGTGCTCATGTGGTGCTCTCCACAGACGAGCCCAGCCGCAGTGACCACAACCACACCTCCCGAACATGGAGAACAAGAGGAAGATTATGGAAAATTATTTGCATAAAACAGCCCAGCACACTATTAGTCAAACACCACAGCCAGAGGGGGCTTGATTGTGGCGTTTCATCATCGCCTATTGAATTATCTGGATTAATTTAACGCATTTAGGCCTATGTGTTTTCCCCAGCTCGCAACTCTCCCGTCTCTTTGTTAGCGATAATTACGCTAAGTGGGTCATCTCCATCTGAGCTCCTTTCTTTTTCCTCTCTTTGTGGCATTAGCATTTTAAACTTCTTAAACAAAGTTTGGCAAGAAACGCAGCGATACAACCGCAGTGATTCACTCAGCATTCTGTGGATGAAAGGCTGAAGAAGCAGGCGGTTGACTCAGACAGTGGAGGAGTGCAGCATGGGAACAAGAAGGGTCAGGCTCTGGAAAAAAAAAAAGAAACAACAAAAAACATCTTAAATTTTATGATTTCTGATAGGTTTCTGATATGCCACATATCATATATTACCTATATGCTGATTTGGCATGTATGGTTCCAACAGTCAGCAATGTAGAGCATGTTATGTAACCAAGGGCAAGCACTGGTTTCAGGAGCCACAGTGAGAAGTATTGGATATAAATAAAGAAATAAATAAAAGCAGATAATGAAACGAATCAAAGAGATTGCCATGGTAACGGCCGTTCCATTTCTGACGTAAGGCATTCTGGTGGCTTCGATTGTTGTCTCTTCAGCAGACTGATCTGATGAGAAAAATAACTCGCTGTGTGCTCATCTTGGAGCCAAAGCCCGAAGTCTCCAAAGAAGGAGAAAAGACACATTGATAAGAACGCTGAGTAAACGACAAACATGATCTAAAGTTTTATTCCTCTATCGACTTTCTATCCTCTGGTGCCTGATTCAGTTACTAGTTTGGGAACATGCCCCATGGGAGGCATATGAAACCAAAATCAACCATTTGACCCCAACACCAAAAAGCTCTGTGGTAGAAAATTAACACTTCTCCCTGAACACACCATCCAGTGAAACTTAGTGTTGGCAGCATCATGCTGTGGGGATGCTTTAAAGTAGAGACGGTCAGCATCGATGGAAAATTTGAATCATATATGAGGTTAAATTGCGACAAAAACATTTAAGTGGGATTAAGACTCTGAATATGGGACAATTCAAACTTTATGACGGTGTTTTTGTGTAAGCATGTTGACATTTTACATACTTATTGCTTCAGTGCCAAATGATACATGAGATGAGATATGTGTCTGCTGTGAGCTCTTTCAAACAAAGAAGTACTACACATTTTAAAATATTTTTAACTGATAATAATTTTGTGTAAACCATTTTATGCTTATTGTCAACAGTAATACCAGTTTACATGATTGCTAAAACTGAAAATGGAGAAAAAACCTCCTTGTACTCCTTTGTGTTGCCACTGTTTGGTTTTGAAACTAGAAGCATCTCAAATGTTGCCTTACCCCATAGATGTGGGATGAAAGATAAGGAGCAAGAGGCATGGAGTGAAATGAGATCATTTGAAAGTCTACCAGCCATCTTAATCTGTGAGGGAGACAAGTGCTGAGGAAGCTCACAGAGGAAATATGGCTGTTAAATCATCATGCAGTTCATTAGCACGTTGCTTAATTGGTGTCTAATTGATTGTGGATGTTTTGTAAAGCTGTGAACCTCGGGTTTCTTTGGCACCAGGAGCTTCTCAGAATACTCACAGAGTCAGCAGAAGTTGATCCACACAGCTACTAAAAACAGGGAACAATAAGATTTTACTTACCGTTTAGGCAACTTTCAGATTTTCTGTGAGTAATAACCTATTTTATAATAACCTTGATCAACAGTTTTTCTGGCAGACTAGAGATCTAAAACGTTTCTTTGGATTTTGGCAGGTTTTTCCTCGTCATTCAGATGCCTCAGACTGTGACATATGAAATGCCTCCTTTGCTTCCCCTCCTCTCCAATCAGGGAGATCCCAGCGAGCACCGCAGAGTGGACCTGACGAAATAGACAGGAAATTAAAAAAAAAACCCAAAAACAAATAGTCTCTGTGTCGCTTATTAAAAACCTATGTTGAATGGGGCCTTAAGCAGAATAAATGTAGGGGTCTCTCTTTCTCCCCTCCACTAACTGCTTCAGTACAGATTTGATCGAATATGGGAGAGGTGGCCAAGTTTCATTGGTAGAGCTGAAAAACAAGAGGTCATAGTCATATTACTGGCTAAGATGTATTTGTGAACAAACTGGACTCGATCACAAAGATTGCATCAGACTATAGCTATGGTAACAGAACAATCAAACTTGGAAGGTGATTTTTTTTTTACTAAAAGGTAAGATTGCTATTGAAGTCCTAAGTTTAAATGCTAAGCAATTTGAAATATTGAAGTTTATGTCATCATGCACTGCGTTGTGTTGTTTTAGCAACATGTGTCTTCAGAGCCACAGTAAGCAGCTCTTTAAACTTTCCAAAATGACTCCTAATAAGTCTGGCTTAAAATGATGATCAACTAATGTTTTAAATATAAATTTAGTAAAAAAAAATTTTGTTCTACCCGTTTTTTATGTCATAAATTGATTTTACACAACGGAATAACACTAAAAATACTAGTGACAATATTTTAGATTTTTTGTTTTTCTCATTAATTTGGAAACTATGTGCTTTTTTCCCCCTGCACACATAAGGAAATATATCCACCCTCTTTTCCACAAAAGCTTTTAGTTTTTCTTTACATTAAAACCTAAACACAGACAGAAAATGGGGTGTTTAAAAATAACACATTTCCGGAAGGAGATATTTCTAAAAAATTACAAGTAGTCCTTTTTTACAAGTTCATTAAACATTTACAACTCTAAACAAATCTTATTTAGCTGGAATGAGGGCAAATAGCTCTTGTAATCTTTACAGTCTTGGATTATAAAGGTGGCAAAAGTCCAGTTAGTGCGCATCAAAATGTGCAATTTTAATGTAATAGAAGTTTACAGGGTAAATTTTAATTTTCAGGTCATTGGATTTTTATGTTTAACTAATGCAATGAGGTTTCTCTCCTAAGAACATGTAAATGCCAAAATACTGTCCCTGAACGCCACTTGCTGCTCAACAGGAAGTTGTAATAACTCCCAAAAGCATTGCTCATTCTGACCCACATTTCAAGGTCTCAGCAGTCCTGGCCTGAATGCATTTTTGTATCATTTCAAGCGACTTCTGGTGTAAGTGCATAAATGTGTTGTAAGTCATAAGCCTCTGATATAGAGGCTGGATCATCGTTGAGATTTGGCCGTCTTAACTATTTGGATTTGTAGTTTTCGGCCTTTAATAACATGCAGCTTTCAAAAGACGCATGACAAAAAGCAGCTGTAAAACTTATTTAGGTAAATTTAATCAAACTTCTACTTGTATTTGCATCTTCTTCAACAGTTTCAAACCCAGGTACGCAAATGCTGACCTGTGCCTGAAAGTCTTTAGAAGTGAATGAAGGGTAAAAAGACATGTATCCCTGCATCTCATTTTTGACATCTGTTTCTTCCTATTTTTGTGCTTGCGTTATTTTTCATTTGGAGCGCTTTCCATCTTCCCTGTCACGTTGTGACGAGAGCTCACCTGTGAATAATTCATGAGAAGCAGCACGTACGATTACGTTGGTTAAAAAGTAATGAGGCGTAGCCATAACAAAAACTTGCCTGGCATTGTTTTACCAAATGTCTCTTGCCCTGCGATGCTATTGGTGGGGCCTCAGTTCACATGAAAGCACATCCTTGTCGCACCTGACAGAGAGCGGCGTTAAGAGGAAGAAAACAAGAAAACACAAGCTTGGCCCGTGGAGCAGGTGTTTAAAACTCAGACACAGCAGAGCCCCCTTCCACACACCCCTCCCCAGCACAGTGTGATCTAGCCCCGGCTATGAGCTGTCACTGGCAGCTTTTCATGTCTGAGCTCGGGAAAGATCAGTAGACTCCCCGTCTGAGCTCGGAGGCCTTTGATAATCGATGGAGCTTACAGTGGTGCTTTGTAACGACAGCAACTGTTCGCGGCCCAATCAAACCGCGTCGCTGTCCCCCCCTGTTTGTTCCCAGGATTGTGCAGGTTATTTCCTGTTTGACTTAAAATGAGGCCTTGTGCTTTATGAGCGCTTCGGCGTTGACAGCGAGAAGATGCATCAGCGTTCCAAAGCTTCTCTTTTCAGAGGCGCTTGCTACAATATGTGTGTTTTCAGCACAAGTCGACATGGTTTTTGGAACAATCCAACCTTTACATAACTTTTGCCCTGACAAAACACACTATGAGTTTGATGGCGATGGTTTGACTCATTCATGATGCCAAAAGGAAGCTATTATTGTGTTATTAGTCACAGGTCATGATCTGCCAGGAAGAAGAATGGATCAAATTTAGCAAAGAAATTAGTATAATTAGAAATGTGTCAGAGTTACACAGTATAAAGAAGCAATAATTATACTTTATCTAACATGTTTGTCAGAAATATAGTGAATTTTTTATGTCGATAATAAAAAACCAGGTGTTGTTTCTAACTCTCTTTGCTCTTCTGTCTGGTTAGAGACCATCAAGAGATACATAAATAAATGAATCCAGTTGTACAAACCTTTAACCAGTTTGTTTCTTTGTGACACATTTAGCTTAAGGTGTCATTTGCATTCATTGACAAAAATGTTATTTTCAC
This sequence comes from Poeciliopsis retropinna, assembly GCA_010277075.1. Taxonomy (NCBI): domain Eukaryota; kingdom Metazoa; phylum Chordata; class Actinopteri; order Cyprinodontiformes; family Poeciliidae; genus Poeciliopsis; species Poeciliopsis retropinna. The sequence continues at coordinate 11,845,173 of VMRM01000015.1, read as the reverse complement.
TGTAGTTCTAATTGTTATTTGTGACTCTTCTCGTTTTCCCTTGGCAATCCTGTGACAATCTATGTGTGAAAGTTTGGTGTTCTGTACAAAATCTGAGGAACCTAAAAGTTGGTCAAGCTGCTTTGCTGCTGGAGCTACTTCAGGAATTTGACATGGCGAGGTGAGTGTGTCTTCATCTGTGCAGACAGTACGTCTACATGTAGTAGCAGCTTAGATGTACAGCATCTCTGAACCGTGTGGCTCATGTCACAAAACTTCACGACCTGCCAAAGATATTTATAGCAGTCTGGTTTGGCTGGAGGTCAAGGTACCTAAACTTTTATAAAAGTTATACCACATAGCATTATACATCCTAAGCAACGTTTCTCTGTATGCTCTAAAAATGCAGACAGAAATAAAGCATTGCGACAGGCTTATTATCTGTCCTGTTTTTTTAGTTTGTCTTCTGTGTGCTCCCCATACTTCCCCTTCAATGGTCTTTTCAGATCTGCAGCTGAAAGCTTTGTGGTGCAATTACTACTGTTTTTATCATCTGAAGCAAGAAGATGATAAAAGACGTTCATAGTGACTTGAGGTTTGTTTTCAAGAAAGCAGTTGGGCACAATCAATGTCATTCATGCTGAGATTGTGGTACAATTTATTTTTCGAATGAATATCACTTGATTTAGAATCACAATCCTTGTAAATATAAAAATCTAAAACCTTTAGCCACAAAGGTTGAAGGGAGAAACTGTTGAAAACATTTCTTCATAACTGTTTGACCCAATGACACTGTTTGGCTTTGAACCATGAAGGTTGTGCAGAAAACAAGATATAAAAGCACAATGAACTTCCAAGGTATCTGGAATTTGTTCAAAATGTTGCCCTTCTTTCTTTCCATTATCTAACCTCAGGTATTCTACACCTTCAGTCTATTTTGGTCACACCAATTTATTATTCAGGAACTGTGAATCTAATTAACAATTGAACAAGAACAGATGGTGCTCTTGACCTCCCGGGAGAGCAGTGTGTGTGCGTGTGTGTATGTGTGTGTACATAAGCTGAAACAACTGACACATGTGTCTGTTTTTATGTGAATACACAGAACCTGGATGTAGAGCAGATTTGCTTTAAGACTGACTTTCCACAGAGAGGACATTCAAAGGTGATGTCCCCCAATCTTTCCCTCTACAAAAGAAACAATAATAGATAAAAGCACAAAAAGTGAAAGAGTGAACTGATATCTAAAAGTAATATTTGTTTAGATGTGGATATAACAGCAACTTTTTCATTGAAATCTGAGCTGGTAATTAGAGCCCTTTGTGTTACAAATGAAATGTAATGTAATGTCAGAGAAACAATGAGCATAAAGACTAAGATGATTCATAATGTTTGGCTTGGTACCAAATGTGTAGACATGTTTTACACTTCTTTTTTTAGTTGCATCAGGACACTCATGTAAAAGAGGTGCAGTTTTGTCATCCCTCTTCCTTAGAGCACCACTAAATCTTGAGATGTAGCAAATCCAACCCCAACCCCGCCCCTAAAAAACCCAGAACTGGATATTTTTACCTTATTGCACCACCTGGCTCCATCAGGACCGTCGCAGAATGCTCTATCTCCAAACACATTATGCGTGCGCATGAAGCGAAAAAGGAACGAAGAGTGGCCAAAGCATGCTTGTGAAGGCTGGCAACTCATCTTGGAGGTCACCACATCAGTGTGTCCTCCCCTCACTAAATGTGTCCTAAGAACTGCGTTTTTATTGTCACTGGCTTTCCTATTTTTTTAATTTTTTTTTATTTTTGAATCCTTATTATGATATTCTGAGTTACTACTACTGTGAGATTGCTGTGTCCATGATTGTGAGAAGCAATTTTAAAAGTGTGTGTGTGTGTCTGACACAATGTCATCAGCCTTTTGCAACCTTTGGTTCATGTTCAGTGTGTATCAACATATACATTCAATCATTTTTGACAAAGCTGTTCAGAAACTATCTGAATTATAACCCAATGTGCCAAATGTGTAGTTTTAGGCTTTGATACTTTGATGTTTGTGTCTGTTCCTTCTTGTGTGTGCAGAACATGTGAAATATGAACAAGGGATAAATTAGAGACGGTTTGCTGTTAATTCACCTTTTCTCCAGTAGACAGACTTCTCTAATGTGACATTTCTGCTGCCGTCCCTGAGAGCCGCTCACAGTCGTGTTCATATGTTCTCGTCCACCTCCTGTGCTCCATGATACCTGGCGAATAGAACAAACAGTACAATGGTTTGAATATTACGTGAGGAGGGAGGCCATATTAATGGATGAAAGAGCAGGGAGCGGATTGATTGAATGGGAGAGATATAAAGAACCCACATAGTGGAGGCACACAGAGCTCACAGCGAGCTCAAGCTCCCCAAGGTTGTTTTGATATTTCCGAGCCACTTCCTTCAGTCCGGTTGTGTCTGTATACTAGAGCAAAATTGATTTGTAAGAGCACATTTATTGTGTGTATGTGTGTGTGTTATGTTGCTGATGGTAGCAGGGGGTTGCTGTGTGTTTTTGTCCAGTTTGTGAGTCACTGTTGCTTTCCTGGGGATTTTCTAGTCAAGTACCAATGCCTTGTAATCTGTGGGTTTGACCAGATCATGTTTTTCATCAGTGTCTGTGTCCTTAGCAAAATATGTAAATCCATCATCTCTATTTTGCTTGCAAAAAGCTAACGTTTTCTACATGCCTAGAGTTTTTATTTATTGACATCCATCACTTTTCACATCTCTCTCTTTTGGCCTCAGCTTTCAGTCTTTGTCTCGATACCTGCCTGCTTGTCTCGATACTCCGAGACAAGCAGGCAGAAACAAACACAAACGGGCATGCACGCCGGCAGAAATTCAGCCAAAAAGCCCCAAACCCAGCCAAGCACACACATTAAAAGGGAAAAATATCTGAACCCTTCAACTATAATCACAATGCTCTTACTGTAGGGATAAAACTGTTTTTCTCAGACGTCGCGTAGCGTTTCACCACCCGAATGTTAGAGAGGGGCGAAAATTGACAGCCCAGATGCACAGAGTAAGTGGAAATGAGTATGGAGAGGGGAAAAAAGCAATTCAGATAGGTAAACTTAAAAGCATCAAAGCAGACAACCAGTTCCACGAATGTGTTTCATTCACGCAGACAGTAGATGGAGAGTGCACAATGCTCATCCTGCAAATGTGCACGAACGGAGCGGAGCTGAAGGAAAATGACTTGTGTCACATTTCGTCGCAGAGAGCTCCTAGCAGCCCAAGCAACTGACCAGGGCTTGCCTGTTTGCATTTAAAAAAAAAAAAAAAAACCTGATTAAGATTTTTTAGCCTTTCAGATTGTGCCCACTCCTCCCTGTGAAGTCACTGTTACTCAGTCTAGACCTCTGGACGATTAGGCACAATCTCACTCCAAGCATGAGTGATTCTTCTATTCCCCTCTCACCATCCCATGCCTCCACGGCAGGGTCAGGGGACAGACAGGCCGAGGACTTCATTCCTTACGCTTCTGTCGCTTAAATCAGGTTGGATGAGTGTCATCCCCGGCTTCCCTTCAGGAGCATGGTAATCTGATTCTTTTCCTCATGCCTCTATCCTCTTTCTTATCCTTTGCCTTTTACTCACAGCTTATCCCCCAAGTCTCTTTCTCTCTCTCGCTACCTTAATCACGCTTGTCTTATGATTAAATTATTCCCCCGAGGAGTGGCTACGTAAGCTGCTGTGAGGCCGCTGTGCTGTCACCAACAGGCTCAGATCTCTCGTCCATGCTGCCCAGGCCAACTGTCTCTGCCCTTACACTTCATGCTTGCTTAGCCTATCCACCCCAGCTCTGCCCTGTCACCCTGGATCATAACCGAGGGATGAAGACCGGGACAAAAGGGGGAAAACAAACACTGACCTCATGGGAGTCTGTTTGGTCATGTGTGAGTCTACAAGATGAAGAGGTCGTCTGGATACAAAGCTTTACAAACCTATTACTACCTTACAAAACCACATCAGCAATGTGTTTTAGGAAGAGTGCCTGTGCTAGATCAACACAAAAGTGGTGTACAAGAGCTGAGATTAAGGAAATTGTTCTCTAATAAAAATTTTACTTGTACGAAGTGCATTTGGATTCACCTCCTAAATTCCAGTGTAGGACATAAACCCAGTTAATCAATCGAGTAAACCTGACTGGAGCTGTGATAAGAAAAGGCCTATGGTTACTTTAGAGGAGCTGCAGAAATGCAGAGTTCAGATGAAAAGAAGATTGAAGATGTATACAAGCAGAATGCCATTGTCAAAATAAATAATAGGAAGTCCCATATGCAGTCAGTCCCTGAGTTAGACTTCTGTCATTAGAGATGCCAGAGGGGGATGTATCTATAAATAAATGCATGCATGTGTGTGTGGCTTTGTATTTGATACATTGTAAGGAGAATTTTTCTAAAAATAAAAATACATTGTGAGGACCAGGGGCCCCATAAGAAGAAGTAATGTTTAGGATTATGGGTTATGCTTAGAACAAAGGTGTAGATAGAGTTTACACCTCCCAAAAGCAGGTGTTGAAGAATCTGTTCAGACTTGATGGTTGGAGCTAAATACAGAACAGCCCTGGAGGAAAACCCTTTAAAGGTTGCAAAAGACTTGGGACTAGAGAGGATGTTCATCCTCCATTAGGAAACCTTAAACACAGCCACCGGAGTCAAAGTGTGTTTATGTTAGAAATAGTTGCTATCACCATTCATGAGCAAGGCTGGTAGTGTCAAATATTTTACTAATTTACTTCTTTTTCTCCATCTCACAATTTTGCATTACTTTTTCACAGAAAATATCATTTGGTGCATTTCCGCACCAAAGTCTGTTGCACTGAGGCAAATATGAAAACACTCACAGAGGATGAACACCTTTTCCAGGAATTATGGCTTTTACTATTTCAAACCCGGTTGATTCATACATAGATTAAAACGATGAATCCAATAATAGGTGCAACAATTTCTCAAACACATATCTACTTTTGTAAATCCGTAAAAGCAGGTCACTGATGGGAGGCGTTTTTCTGCCATCTGCTGCCTTTGCTCAACTAAAGTCACCTGCTTGCTTACGTCACTGCATGCATGCATGTGCTTTTGCAATGCAAAATTTCAAAACATCGTTTCACAGCTTTGAGGTGAGAGCGACTTGAGATGCATTCAGACACACTGCTGGTTAGCAGCATGGTATTGTTGCAACTGCTTCTAACAGCCTCCTCGAATCGCATGAATAAAAAGTGTGTAACCAAACCTGCGATCAAGCACAGAGTGCTGCTTTTTATTAATTAATGCAGTGATGAAATGTACTCTTGTAAATAATGAAGATAAATGTATGATAATAGCTGACTGTGGTGACATCTGTTGTGATCTGCTGCAGTTTGTTTGCACGTTTGATGAAAAAGAAGATCCGTTTTCAGGTTATCCTATTGATCCGCTCACTTTATAAAGACGTGCTCTGGGAGCAGTACAATATTTGCTCCTTTGTGTTCAACTCTTTTCAGAGCTCTGTGTAAAGAGACAACTTCTTTCTGTCTCCCGTCTCTGCTGAATTAGAGGCATCGTCAAATTGTGGCCTTTGATTTTCATCACACTTTATCAGGTTGAGCGGAGAGGCCTTGAGTGACTTACCTTTACTACTCTCGCTTCCTCTCTCCGTCTCCACCGAGGCTCTCAGAATAGTCATATGCTAGTTTCCTGGGCAACCAGCCAGGACCCTTGTCCAGTAAGGGTCGACGGACATTCAATGGAAGAACATGAAACAGTGATCGTTCTCACAAAAGAGCCTCTGCTTTTATTTATAGACTGCAACATCACCTATATAGGACTGTGATATAAAGACCCATTTGCCGCCTCTTTTTATTATCAGTATGGCCTAACAAAATTGTCTGGTGTAATATTTCTTCCTCACTAAGAGAACCAGTAGGAAAATAAAAAGCATCCCCCTTTGATAGAAAATAGCCTAATTTTCCTCTTTCCTTTGGGCCAGTAAGTAACAGCAAGTAAGCTCTATTAATGTAAAGCAGAAAAACAAAAGGTTGGAAAGAAATAGAAAATAAAAACTAAACCCAGCAGGCAGGACATGAGAAACCCTTTCTTGACTCTTTCTGGTTGAATTCTTAATAGCAGTAATAACATTATTGCAGTTAATATCGCTTCAAGAAGCCAATCTGGTCTCAGCTGCAAGTCTATGCAGGCCTCACATTTACCACACTGGATATTTTTCATCCAGATTTGAAGAAATAAAAAAGGAAAAAAGAAAGAACTGTATCTACCGTTTCTTTACCAATTGACCCTGAACTAGTTTTACATTTTGTTCAGCAAATTAAAATGAATTCATTTATGTTCAAACATTTCACAATCTACATCTTCAATAAATAAGACATTATGCATGTCGTGATACTCTGCTTCCATCCAGCTCGGCAGCATGAATACAATATGACATTGCAGCACAGAGAACTTCACAGGTCTTTGTTCATTGTCTATTAAGAAACAGATTGCTTTTCATTGGTTGCACATAATTAAAAATCTCTAAACAATATATTTTACCTCCATTGGCTTTTGCTCCAATGAAGATCAACTCGGCTATGTGTGCCAGTTCTACTTCTGACTGATGAATTGATTTGAACTTCCTTCAAATCAATGCAAGGACTCAATCACTTATATAAAAAAGGGTGGTTTATACTCCAACCTTGTAACCTTGAACAGAGTTATGTGGATGAATTGATTTACTAGATATTGCTGTGTAGAGAGTCGATGTAAACATTTAACCTGGAGCAGATGTCAGGATCTAGTAATTTTCCATTGCTATTCAAGAAAAAGCTAAGCGAATAAATATACATCAAGAACTAGGAACTACAAAGATTGATCGAAGTAACTATTTTCTTTGAGAAATACAAGGTGGTTTTTGGCATCAATAATGCATATTTTGTTTATCATAAAATATGTCATGGAGTACCTTAAACTAGATGTTGTAATAGTTTTTGTGCCAAAACATTTTATCAAGAGGGAACATTTTCAACTAAATCAGAGCATTTTCCAGCTACTTCACTTGAAGATTTTCCTCTTCAGAATAAAGTATGGAGGAAAAGATCAGGTTAGATTGTATGTTTTAGTAAATTAATATAAATCAGTAAAGCTTTGGGAGTTTATAAATGTATGCATGAACAAAAAACAGTAAACGTCAGTATAAGAAACATTCCAGAATGACTGCAGGTGAAAAAAATAACTTTGTAATAAGTGTGAAACCTGAGAGTGAGGAAATAGGGTTGGACTCATGAGTTACCAAAGTTTGGTGCAATTAAGAACCCTGGCAGCTGAAATTTTGACATAATTTAAGAGCGTTAGTGTGAACTCCCAACCAAGCTCCACTGCAGCAGCCCACATGTAAGGTTATGAAAGAAAGCAAGAGATCTTCTCTCACAGAGTCAGAAAGTGATGACCAGGGTCAGGAGCTTTTCCTCAAGTAAAGACTTATTGAAGAAACACAAGTACTCATATCAAAACGACAAACTTTATAAGCAAGAGGAAAACAATTTTTTTTTACATTTCTACATTTTTCACTGCCCCAGAAAGCAGTGGTATTGCTCACCAATAGGGGGTGCTGTTTCCCAGCTTCTTATCACGGTAACTCGAGACTCGGAGGTGAGCAGTGTTCCTGTTTTACTCTGTGGTGATGAATATGAGTCAGTAGGCGATGTGACCTAACCATATATATGTTTGAGGATCCCCACCAGCAAAGGGATCTCAGGGTCAACTAGAGACGGGTCCAGATTTGTCCTTGTCTTAAATTTAATACTCTTAAAACACAACAGGGGGAAGAGAGGGTAAAGGTCACAGGATTTGTTTGCCTTTTATGAGTGTACCTTGTTTAATTTGTACTAATATGACAACAAACAAAACAGAAATATTCAATTATGATAATGGTTTTATTACACACAGAGCCTTATGAAAGTAATATAACATAACCCTTTCACATTTTGTCAAGGTGCAACCACATACCTTCTTTACTTTGAATTGGGATTTTATGAAAAAAATCTAACATAGTAGCAAATAACTGGGATGAATATCACTTGATATTTTTTTTTATAGATCCATAATATGGGAAGACGAATTGAGACGTATAGAGCACAATCATGGGCAAAAACTGTCAGAGGTTGCAAAAGAGTTGACACTGGGTCAGAGGTTCACCTTCCAACAGGATAGTGACCAAACAGACCGAGCTACAGTGGCTGAGATATAAGCCGATATTCTGAAGAAGAACATGCAAAACTTGATTTTCAGAATGAGCGAAGCTGGTAAAGTCTCAAAGATTTTGCAGCCACAAAAGCAGCCAAAGGTAGTTATAAGATGTGTTTATTCATGGGGATCAGTTTCAGATTTTCTTTTGTGAAAAGAAAAGCACTTCAAAATTATGACCTACTTTGTGTTGTTCTCAATAAAATATATGGAAGTTTTGTGATGTAACCTGCTATATGAGTACTCAGTTGTCCCAAGTCCCTCTTTCCAGGCCTTTCAACCATACAAGTGGTTTTAGATCTCAGGCCAGAACCATCATTTAATACTTTTTATTTTGTGACTTTCACTCTTTCTCGCGAACAAAAAACACTAATGGAGGCCTTTTTGTTGGTAGGACTTATGTTGGCCACAGCTTTCCCACAACAAGTGCCAAACTCTGAGAGGATATTTCCACATATTTGAAAATACAGAATGGATTCATGCAACCATAAGAAGCAAAAGCAAAATTTGGTGCTGCCACAGGAACCTTATGAACTTAATGAAATTCAAAGTTCATTTAGATTTTAGATTTTTGGAAGTGCAAAAAAACCCCCCCAAAAAACAATCACTATTAAACTTGCAAGAATACCAAAGTCCTTTTGAAAACAAGTTATCTTTTTCCCACATTAATTATATCATCTGACCTGAAATGGCAAAAGCAGAAACAAATGAAAATTACACAAAACCAATTTTGTAAGTTATAGTAAAAATTCAGCAACAGACCTTGAATTAAAGAAACAGCATTCATTTCTAAACTCTTCTAAGGCTTTCGTGTTTTGGAGTTTTATGTTTGCTTTTTTTATTTCCTGAAATAATTAAAAAATTATAAAAAATCTTAAAAAAAAAAAAACTTACTGAATTATGCTGCTCCTCTAAATTTCAGTCTTAAACAAAGAAAAAAATTGCAAAGAGAAATGACATTAAAAAGCACATGTTCTCAAATTCCTGTCCTGTACGGCAGATTAGAGGAGTCACAGTCCTTCAGTTTCTTGGAATAACCCTAGATGTAATGAAGCCCTTAAGATCTGAAGAGCATCAAGAGACATATCTAAGAGAAGTGCCTTCACTTTTTATTCATGTTCCTTCCCCTTTTCTTTTTCAAGTGATATGCAACTTCAGAGAGAGGACGGTGAGGGAGAGGCTCACACACACGCACACACACAGTGGGAGAGGAAAAGAGACTGGGAATGTTTTCCGATAGAAATGAGGGGAGTTGAAGTAGACTCTTGAGTTGTGAGGCTGTCACTGCTCAGTTCAAAACATTCTGGCATGCAAAACAGCCAAAAGCCCTAAAAACCTGTTATATGATTTCTCTTTGAACACCGTGGAATCTCATTCACAAGCAGGGCAGGCGACTTCAAACTCTGACAAACTCTAAAGATTAGATTCAACCTGGTAAATGTTTGCTAAATGGCTAGAAATTTAACTTCAGCAGACTTATGATGACTTTTTGTTTTTGCTTTTGTCAATTGAGACCCCTGTCATGGCTATTGGCACAGAGTGGGGAGTGAGTTTGTCATAACCGCAAGTATGTATTGGAAATACACACACACACACACGCACACACCTGCACACATCCGCACATACACACACACATGTTTCTCATATTGTGGAGGACAGCTGCAGGGGTGTGGAAGCCTTGGGAAAATGGATCATGGAATCAGGCCAGTCAACTTCCTCTCTAACCAGCACCTGTTTGTCTGTATCTGCCTCTGTCTTATTTCACAATGCGTTTCCAAAATGTATAGAGATTAATGCGTAAATTCAGCTAGTAAACACTGTAGATTACTGTCACCAACACGCCTCTGTGAGAGTCTTTTGAGCTGAAGTTGCGCCGTGCGGGCAAGTACGTACGATTTTCCGCTCGCTTGTTTGTCGCTGAGGTTTTATTCAACAGAGATTATGCAAATGTGAGTCTATTACACATCTTGGCCTAATTCACTAAGCCCTGTTATAATTAAGACACACATCCAGTGAGGAGAAAACCACACACACACACACAAAGATAAGTGTTAATTTCCCAAGCAGGGAGATGAAGAGATTTGTTGACAGGTAAATACACCTTGATGTTTCTGCCGTTCTGACAACATGTGAATCTGCGAGATCATGTGTGCATAAATGCATCATGCAGAGGGCTGTGCCTTGTGAGTACAAGCTGAAAGGAGAGAAAGAAAGCGGGTGATGGGGGCGTCGGGGGGGTAGACGATCTTCTCTAAAGCGGCCCAGGCAGGCATCAGCACTCAATCATCCCAGATCTGCCAGACGACACCAGCAGAGAAAACACATTACCCGTGTTGTGTCGCCTCGCCTTCTTCTCTTGTCTTCTCTTTATTATATTTAGAGCTGCCTTGCCTCAGGGTCAGGTGACAATCTGCATTCTCTCCCCGCAAGTTTTCTCAAAACTGTCTGGAGTTGTTTTCTGTATTTCATTTTTTAGCATTGTGCTTTTCTCTCTCTCTCTCTCTCTCTCCCTCTCTCTCTACCTCGCTCTTAAAGGGGAGCTGTTGATGGTTTTTAATCCCTACATGAGTCCCTTTGCAGATGACTCTGCTGGCATGGTGTCAGAAAGAAACTAACAGAGAGCAGAGCTGCACATTAGACTAAAGATGAATACCCTCAGAAGGGAGTGAGGGAATAGAGGGAAAGAGGCATTTGAAGTGCTTGTCTAAGTTTTAGTAAAAAATGAGTTCTTTATAGCAGAATATAAATATATAATTGAAACACTTAAAGACATTATGAGGCTCTTTCATTTCCTCTCCCTTTTGTGTGCCGGCTGAGGTGGGAAACAGAAGGCAAGTAAACACATCTGCATATCTGAGTCATTGGTTCCAAGGGAGCTGTTATGGGCTGTCTCTGCAAATCTCTTCTCTGAGTTGCTTGGGCCCACCAGCAACACCTCCCCTCCTCCCTCCACCAGCCCTCCTCCCTTCGCCGTTGATGCTGGGTCAGATACTTAAGCATTCATTCAATTGATGTGGTTGTGTCTGAGGGTGGCAGATCTATGCTCAGATTTCATGATTTCAAATGGTTGCGGTGTCTCCTCTTTTTGTTTTGCTTTACTGCTTCTCAAGTTTGGATGGCTATGCCTTCGGCATGCATCATGCAGAGGGTGTGTGTGTGCGCGTCGTTTCCAGTTAGTGTCCAGCTGACGGTGAGTTGGCAGAGTTGGCACAGCAGAGTGGGCCAAAAACCGGTCAGGGCCTCTGTCTCTGCAGCGGCCGTCACCTGGACAAGCGAGCATGCCATCCCCGTGGCTGAGTCTGAGGGATAAGAGCGACGTTGTCAGCTGGGAGCGAGTACAAAGATGGGAACATTTTGTATCTCCACCTGCCTCAGAGCGCGCTCCGAGAACAGAACGCTGAAACACGACGTCACGGCCGGCAGGAGAAATATTTCTCCTGCCGGCCGTGACGTTAAATGTTAAAAGGACATTGGTAATGCACTTTTCCTTCTTTTTTAGAATCAATATTGGTAATGATTGATTCCAAGATTGGATATTTCTATTTAGCACTTTTACTGCCACTTTGAAATGACAGTTCTTAAAGAACTGATTCAAAGCTGAGCAGTTTTTACAACTTGGAGAGTTATCTGTACTAAATAATTTTGGTGTAACACTAAAAGATAATGAGTCAACAAGGTTTCCGTCAAACAGAAGCCACAGTATAAACCCTCAAAATTATTGCCTTTTATGGGCTTTACAGCGCATAAAGGAGATTTATATGTTTTATTTCTCCAGTTATATGCTCCACACAACTGCAGCAACTTTTGGCATTGTCAGAAACACTAGACCTAAAAAATACAGTCTTCTGCGATTAGCCAGCACCAAAACTGGGATTGTGATCCAGCTCCATTCCTTCCTGTGGTTTCCACTCAATTGATCTTATTTGTTGAGGAAGGTTTCTAATTGATTAACACCAGCATCAGTTTGATTTCTGTTTAAAAGGCCGAGCAAATAATCTTTTCTTCCTTTATAATCATCCTTTGGGGCAGAAAACTGTAGATCATGACAAGAACGATGTTAATGGTGAGTCATAATGTGTTATCTGACTTTTCTAAACAGTTAATCATGTGTTTGCCTTCATACTGACCCACTTTCTTTAAATAAATATGAAGGCGGGATGTTAAAAGGACATTGGTAATGCACTTTTCCTTCTTTTTTAGAATCAATATTGGTAATGATTGATTCCAAGATTGGATATTTCTATTTAGCACAAAACAAATTAGGCAGTATCTAAATATGTTAATTACTTTTATAGAATAAACTGCCTCAAAAATATTCAGAAATTTTCACGTCAACAAATAAATCAGAGGGAAATGCATTAAGATAAGTACTTATTCAAGAAAGTCAAGAAGTTTAGTATTTCCTCTTTCATCCATAATAGTTGAGATCATGCATTTTGGGTCAAAGTCAGCATTTCTCTTCCTACAATCAACATGGGTTTAGAGAATGCAAAAAATGAATCTTATCTGTAGCTTATTTTACTTTCTCCTGAGCCTGAATCATTTAGCTGTTTGCTGGAAAGTCTAAGACTGTAAATGCGCCATCTGCAGCAGGAGGATGCAAGATTTCATCCCCTTGCGGTGTTGGGTGTTTCTGTGAACTGTGGCCTAGCCACCCGGAGATTATCGACAAACTCCTCTTATGCAGCTTTAACCTGATCCCTCAATTTTCTCAAGGTCATCATCACTGCCTGAGAAAAGATCCTTACTTTAGTCATTTTATGTTTCCTTCATTTCGCAATAATCCCACCAGCAGCTCTTCTCACTGAGCCTGAAGAAGCTGATTATGTGTACCGGTGTACTTTATACTCATTACAAGTTCAGGTCAGGAGTTTCTCTGCATTGAGAAATTGATTTGTGCAAAATAATGGTACATAATTGATTTATGTGATTCACAGCTTTGGTCATTTTGGACTCAATAACATGCAAAGCAATTTTGAACTTTTACCCAGTGCATTATTTTCTTGATGTTGTGGATTTCTGCATTGAAATAAAACAACTTTATCCTTTAGAGAGTGTACTTTGGTTTCAGCACTTTCATTTTATCTCAAATGTTTTACTGTAGCTCCATCCCTCTTCCATTCAATTCATCTCAGGAAAGCTGTAGCGATGTTCACAAAGATGTATTGAGAAAAAACCCCAGCTTGGATAGACTTTTATTTGAATTATCAGAGTAAAGGGGGCTGAAAGAACAGGAGAAAACACTATTTAGACCTTAATATAAAGGTTAGTAGAATTATACCCTTCTTTATCATGTAAAAACTAAATAAAATAGATTTTTTTGTAGTTGTAATGTGACAAAATATGGGAAAGTTCAACAAGTATGTTGCAATTTATGGTATTAATTTCAGTGTTTCAACTCACATAAAAGTTTGTTTGATTGTTGACGGCCTCCAGCTTTTTCTACAATCCAGTGAATCTTGTATCACTCTAGGATTGGAAAAGACAGTTTTGTGAATTCATTTTTTTTTTCTTTTCTTAACGTCACACTGGAACAGGCTGATCAAATTGGACACCATCTCAAAATTCAGTCAAAGGGAACTGAATAGAGCTGCATTCTGTCCTTTGACCGGCAGGAGGAGGGTGCTTTGGTTCCTAAAGGTAGACATTTGAACAAGAAAATGATTATATTTTCTTTTTTAAGCTTTCTGAAGTTAGATGCTCCTCATACTGGAAAGTGTATGATAGGTTTGGTAAAAAAAAATGTTACTATTAAAAAGATGCTAAACTGATGGCACAGGAAACTTGGAAATGTGTTGCTTTAGAAGACCAACCAACACAAAGCAATAACTCAAATAGCAATTTACTAACCAAAGTTGACTCAGTGATGGTCTCTCTTTGATATAATGGGGGAAAACTACCTACTCAACATGATCTTTGTTCTTCCTTTCAACAGTGAATTTAGTGTTTAAAGGAAGAAAATTCCAGATTATAAATGAAGCGTTTCAGGCACTTTAAGAACAAGTGAGAGTAACTTTCTTTGGTATGTACTGACAAAAAAAAAAACAGGATAAAAAAACATAACAAATCATTTTTAACAACATCAGATTGGACGTGGCCTACCTCTGTTTGTAACCAGATGCCAAAGAAGGTCACAGATAAATGAAGCTTTCACCTGAATTTCTCCGAAGTCTGACCAGCTGTTAACTTCCTTCCTGTCTCTGTTTGTTAGTGTGAATTCCTTCCAGTCTGTGAGGGGGACTCTTTCACCAAGGCTGTCTGTCACCTTTTGGACCAGGCTTGCACAGCAGGAATAATGAGCAACTATTCTGCTCTGTTGCAGCAAACCAAACTAGGTCTACAAGAAAGATCAAGTCTCTTGGGTCAAGGCACAGCTCTGGCTCAAGCTTTTCTCACCTGCTGTACACTCTCAAACACACTTTCTAATTTCCGTACACATGTCCCCAGTGGATAGAGATCACCATGGCAATCTTGTCTTCCACAGCAAATGGTGGGATGCTCTGATGACCAAAGTGTATTGATCTACATGATTTGATGCCTGTTCTGGAGAAAAATCTTGTTCTTCCTCGCTGAGATCGCCTGTGATCGATAAGACGAAACCAATGGAAACAAACTTGATAAATTTACCGTCTAGTGATATTCAAAGTCTGTTTAAGCGATATTTTTGGCCAGTGTTTGTTCCACTGGATCACGGCATTTGGTTACGTTTTGTATACGAAGTGTGCATGCATATGAGTGTGTGCGTTCCATGGTTACTTCCTGTGGTTAAGCCTGTGCAGTCGAGATGATTCATGAGTTTCATTGTTGCTGCAGAGCAAGAGAGAGAGAGTGAAAAAAAAAAAATCATTCACACTATAAAATTTGCGTCTTTCCAACACTCTGTTTCGCACTCTTGAACACACACACATACACCCTTATGCACATGCAAAAAAGGCAACACACACAAAAAACCTCTTGCTTACACTGTTCCAACTCCCACACAAATAGATAAAATAAGTGCATATTCGTTTATGCTTTTTAGGGTAACTGACAGAAATTAACCAAAAATATCTGTCGCATTCACTCATTCCAAATCCAATGACTAGCAGCTTGTGGTCACAAATTAATCACATAACAATAAAATATAACGTGTAAAACAGATTCTCTTGTCTATAAAAATTTATCCTTTTGAATAAGCCCTGTTTTTGGAAAAGAACTACTAGACATCTTTAATTTAATGCTCTACTCCCTTATCTGTAAATGCTGCAGCACATTTGTGACAATAGATCAAAGTTCTATTTTTGTGGCTCTGGAAAGGTTGCATGTTGTGCTGAATGTGCTGTGTTTGTGTGCGTGGGCCTCTGCAAACAAAAGCCATCATGAAATGAGAGCAGCCACAAAAGGATGAGATTTTTGGGAAAAATGAAAGGATAAAAAAAAAAAAGAGCAACGTGTGATTTTCTGTGTGGATATCATTCATAGTAACACAAAACAGCAACAGTAAAACTAGCTCTCTTGTGTTCTCTGTGCTGCTCGCCTTATCGCTACCTATATTGTTATCTCGAAGGGGAAAGTCCGCGCACAGGAAACATGTTCACTTACAGTATCCACTGAGAGTTCAGTTGACAATTTTCCTTTTTCAAATGAAGCCGCAACTTCCTCATTGCATTTTCCCTGCCTCTCTGAAGCTCTCTTTTTGTTTTTTCCGAGCGTTGCGTCACTGGGTTGTGGTTTTTTCACTATACTCTGTGCACAGGAAGTGTGTTGTGGCAAAACAGGTCCCTGTCACTGTTTCCACTCCTCATAGAGGGCCACAGAGCTAAATTTAACACCAATAACAAGATCACAGTTACCCAAAATATTCACTTCCACATTTACAGGGTCTTTTTTTAACTACACCGAGGTATTTATACACTGCCATGTTAATGTGCTTATGTGTTAGGTTTAAGTTTACTGTGTGACGTAGGACGCCGCAAAGGAAACAGTCTAAGCCAATTAGCTGGCCTGTAAGAGATGAGTAAGTTAAGCTAGGACAGCTAGCTGCTTGAGTCCAATGATTTTCTGTGGTTTGAGTTGCACCCAGATGAGAGCCAACACATTACTTTGCTGTGTTTTAGTTAAAAGATTTCCCAAGCCAGACACAATCAACATGCTCCTAAAGGAAGCAGCTTTAAACTAAGACTAAAGCTAAAAGTAAGCTGAGTTTCAGTTTCTTAAACAACAAAATTCAAGGAACTGAAATTTGTGCTACCACAAAATACCTTCAGATCCAGAACCGTATGACAGTTTAAAAATAAAATGTGTCCAGTGATAATAATGACATGTGACTCTCGTGACGTTGTACCAGAAGAAAAGGGGAACCAAAAGGCGGACGTTAGCTAAAAATAAGTTGAAGAGAAACGTACCCAACAAATGGAAAATGCAAAATAAGAGATGGAAAGTAGAACCAAAAAAAAAAAAAAAAAAACTATTAAATTGAAAAATTTTAAATGTCTGACGTATGAGCACATCTCCTGATATGTTCATACGTCAAACAGCATCAAACGTTGGATGTAGCAGTACACACAGCTCACAAGATAAATAAAAATAAAAAATATGTCCGGAATATTAACAATAAGAAGCAAGATTTTAGCAATCTGTTGAAATCCCAGACTACACAACAGTTCATAAATAGGGAGGCAATGATTGAAGTACTAATAGCAATAACAGTTGTACACTTTATAATATTATGAGATCTTCTACCACAATCTATTGCTCAGGCTTTACCAGTCAAATTATTTTAGATTTTAAAATACAGATTACAAATGCAGTTCATTAAATATTTACACGTTAGTGCCACCAAATACATGGCCGTAATAATAAATTACTCCCCTTCATTTCCAATACTTACAAATGCAACTTTCAATAACTTCTCTATGCAGACGTATGCTGATATCAACTGGCTGATACTTTGTGAGACATACTTTGCTTTCATGGGAAATGTAGTCATTTTAATCTTGTGGTACAGCATCATTAAATAACACTGATTTATATGAATGAAAATACCATCAATATTCAGATCATATTCAGGAAACCATTTAAAAAGTTGCAGCCGTGTCAATATCAGCTCTCTTATGTAAAGCAGGTCTCTGCCTTTGTGTTGTTGGTGCTGTGAGGCCTCAGTTGAACCCTCCACAGCGCTCAGAGTCACGGGTGAGAAGCAGGCCACTGGCTTTGGATCATAGCCAGGAGAAGAGTGGTTTTACTCCAGCTACACTTACTCATTTCTCCTTGTTAACTTTTCCTGCCTGGGAACAGACAGTCGTAGTGGTGGTGCAATTACCCAGGCAGTTTCTCACACTCATAGATGCACACACCAACTTTTACATGTGGAACATGTGCCAATTTGTACAAACAGTTTAATCGTTTTGCTTCACTCAGAAAATGAACTCTCTCCTCATCTCTGTTCCTTGGAGAAAAGTATATGTGGTGAGACTGTGGATGTGAGAGATTATCTCTTATTGTCTTAAGTAAAAATGAGCCAAAGGGCCTGCTATAAATAGGCAGATTTACTCCACCCCTTTAGTCACAGCATGGCAGGCGATCGGGCTCGGGAGAGCAACTTAAAGGCTAGGGTCAGTGTGTTACTATGGTGACATGGCCATGGGATTACATGTGTGTATGAAGAGGTGAGAGCGAACATGAATTCTGACCATATGTGTGTGTTTGGCACCCTCCTCCTCCAGCGGCAGAAGCAGCAGTGAGTCTCACAGCCCCCGCAGAAGGAGATTGTGTTGGGTAACAGCAGTCTGGAGTTCCCCTGGACTCGCTCCAGACCTCCTCTCCCTTCCTTACAGCCTCTATCCCACAGTCTGTCCCTCCTTCGCCCCCCTCCTCAGCCACCCGCCTCCCCTTGTCCCTGCTGATTCTTTCACATCTGAGAGATATATGTGTGTGAATCTGTTCGGATTTTCCCAACAGCACTAAACAGAGCCAACTGCTGGTTTATTTGTCCGATGCTCTCAGCAGGTCGTCTCCTTTTGACATTTTCCTGTTTTCAGTCCCACCCTTCCTTGGCTTGAAACTCTTGGACACTTTTTTCCATTAACTCCAGCATACAGGCTACTGATTCTGCTCAAAAGGTACATGCATGAAGCTAGTAGCTTCAGTGACTGAATAGCAACGCCTTTATCTTCTGTGACTCATTTTCTCTTGTTTCTCTTTCTGAAGATGAGAAATAACAGCTTTCCATACAACTTGTGTCTATTTGTGGCTCTGGCCTAGCCTAGTCACAATACCATCATCAAGATAATCGTCGTCACGACAGCAACAAATATTGGGCAATGAATGATGACACGCTTCTCTCAAACTCTGCAACATAGCCTGGAGGGAAGATTGTTAATGTGGGCAGATGCTTTCAGTTCCCTTCATCAAAAAGATTTACAGTAACTTATGAGATTCAGGTAAACTCTGCTCATTTAACATGCACCTATAAGTCATTTCTGGTGAGTTTTCGCTTTTCAGTGTTGTGAAGAAGCCAGAATCCGTAAAACTCCACGGATCCCAAATACAGAAAAAGTCGAGAAAAAGTAGCAGTGAAAGATAATGAGGGAAAAGTAGGCGTACCAGCGTGAAAGGTGTCAACAATGCAGCACGGCGGCTGAGGCGGCTTGTCTTAGCATGTTTACCTGCACCCACTCCTTTCAACGCACAGCCCTGTGCCACGAGGACAAGCCGCTGCACGCTGCTGCCACAAAAGCACACAGCAGTTTCTAACCCTTCCTTGCACCCTGGGCTGACAAAGCACAGCGTCACAGTTTCCGAAACCTCTCCTTTCCCCTTTGCATCACTGTGCCTGTTTAAAAAAAAAAAAAAGAGAGAGAGAGAGAAAAGAAAAACGTTGAAGCGTCTTTGTCAGAAATAAGCTTCTTGTATTTTATTACTTCAGAGCTTATTTATTTTTCAGGGTGGAAAACCATTTCCTTTAATTTTTTTTTTCTCACAATTTTACTAAAGTATTGTTGTTGATGTAATTAATATTCATTATGATTATATTAAACTTTTCCAAATTGCGCATAAAAAATTCTGAATTTTAACTTTCACTGCTTTTAACAAAGCAAAAGAGAAATTTGTGTGATTTTATGCCATAACTGATTGTGATTATCATAATAAAAACACACCGCCTTCTTTTGAATTTTTGCAGCGTAAGTTTTATTTATAATGTATCATATTTATGTGATACAGGGGTACTTTTAGAAAAAAATAACTTTTGTTAAAGACTTTATAAATATGAGAAATTATACGATTGGTGTTGTAGGGTGAAAAACAGTAATTAATATGAGAGAAAAGCAATATGCGTAGCATAGTGGTTAGAGTTCCCTATGTCTTGAATTGTTTGTCATATTTATATCTTACTCATTTTACGGTTCAACAACAACATCTACATATTTTATAAGAAGAAAGAAGCGAACACTTTAGCAGTAAAAGCATAAAGTTCTTCTCCAGCAACAGCTGATGTCATCAAAACAAAATCCTGTCAGGGGAAATTTAACGTTCATATGATTATAAAGAATAAAAAATTTATATTCATTTGGTTGTTTAAAAGTAATGCAGGAAATGAAGACCATGTGCGACTGGGAAAATAAATAACTTTAACTGAATCTTTATTTTTGTCTGGCGCGTCTAAAACAAGACCACAGAGTGGGATGTCTGAGCCACAGCCACTGAATGAGAACAAAACACAGACAACTTCCTCTTTCCACGCATCAGCCATGCTGCTCTCGGCCCCTCTGTCTATTTTCTTCTCTTAACGCGGAAGTTTCTCTCCAACTCAGAGCAGTGATGTCACTTCCTGTTTGGTTTTCAGCTACGCCGCCTAAAGAAGCAGCAGCCCGTTGACAGCTGTGGTGTGGTGTTGGAAACATGCAAATGAACAGGGTCAAAGGTTGGAATAGTGCCGAATTTAGGTGTTTGTGCTTTCGCAGCTGTCTTTCAAAACCACTCCATGACCTCAGTTTGTTCTGATGAACTTATGCAATGAATAAATTAGAAAAAAGTAAACCGAATAAAAAAATTACATTACTTACATTCACTGTAAAAGAAATGATGTGTTGACAATATGAATAATTTTTTTTTTCATTTCTGCTTTGCTTTTTTAAGTCGTCAGAGAGTCTCTGAAATTTTAAACAGCAATACAGGAATTCCTGTTTTTTTCTGGGGTACTAATAGGAAGTGGCCTAGACATCTATGTCTCTGAAAATTGGGAAGATGGCAAGCCACTCAAGAAAAGGAGATTTTTGCTGAGCTTCAAAAGTAAGAAAACTGCTTCAGGAATAGTTCTGTCGTCCTAAATTAGTCAGATTTGATGGCCCTGCGTTAATTGGCCATTGTGACGATACTTTTTATGTACACTTGAAAAAAAGCTAAGAAGTACATAGTGAGAACCGCAGGTTTTCAAAAATATATTGGTCAACCCAAGTGAGTCCCATTCTTGAGGTCCATTGTGATTTAAAGCCCACTTAATGCGCATCTAGCCTGATTAAGGTCCAAATGGGGCACTGACAAACATGGTGGCAGGGAACTTGGCCCATATCTACAGTCAGCCTAATTATAAAGTAATGTAAAACTGGAACCGTGTCAGCGAAGGCTGGGCATAGACCCAAGTCTGTCTTGTCACTACAAGCAGTAAGGATGATGGTAAATGGGTAAAATACATTTCTGAAGCTCACTATTAGAAAACTGAAACAATCTTAGGGTCACCAAGTCTCCATAGCAACCATTTATTTTAAGACTTTTGAATGCATCTTTACCAGAATTGTCAATTATAGTGGAGGGTTATTGTGTACTCTTGAACCAAAGGGTAAAAATTTAGACACTGACTCTTTACTTGGTGATAAAGGCTCTTGTGCTGTTTTTCAGGTGCTTGGTTATGACTTCCTGTCAGGATTTGTGGTTACCATTTGCCTGGACAATGCTAAGTACAGTGAAATGCACTGAAATCTTGAATATTGGCTTCTGAAAGGTTCACTGTTCAACTGTGATCACCTTGGATATCAGGCTGCATTTATCCACTTTGAATGACATTGCAGTCAGGTGGATCAGTGAGCTGATGTCTCGTTCATTCTTGGCACATGTCTTATTGTCTCTATAGAAGAGTTGGCTGATTGCTGCTCCACTTGGGAACCACTGCAATTCATCGCTTCTTGTCATGATCTGGCTATGCGAGGATTAGGACCTGTTCACAAACTATATATATATATATATATATATATATATATACACACACATACAATTCTTTTTCTTCACCCAAAAAGAGCAGCAGTATGAAAACTCCAACTTCTTTACCTCATCATCTGTTGTTAGTTGAGAGTCTCCTGGTGACAGACAGGCAGGCGCTGTGACACCCAGCCCTGGTAATAGAAGGCAATTATAAGCCCTGGCGAGAGCTGTGGCAGTGGGGAAAACTTTTATACAGCCCCCCTCCTGGGGCGCTGACATGCAGACACACTAAAATTAATTGCTACAAAACATCAGACGAGCTTGACGCACACATGCGCACAGTCAAACTCCTGGAAAGAAGAAGGATGAAACAATAAGCATCACGCAACTTTGCATTGATGCTCATGAGCGCTGCAAAGACCAAAGAAAAGGCAGCAAAAAGAAGCAGCGGAAGAAAAATAAGTAGATCCCTTCCAACAAATCATGTTTTCATCTAAATAAAGAAGCCAAAGACAATAGACTTGGGTACCTTGGAGACCAGGAGGACTATTTCTCCATGGCAACCAGTGTGGTGTGTGACAATGCCGCAGTGCGAGGGTTTGAACTGCTAAAGCTGTCTGGGAATGCAGAGATAGATGGGGAAAGAGACAGAAACTCAGAGAGTAAGACCCATGGAGGGATGACGGTGTGTTCGTAATGAGAACACACAATGTCACAGTCCCACTGTGAAGAAAATGGAAGTTCATGACTTTTCATTTCAACATATTTTCTTCCAATCACTCTTTGAGACGATACAAAGAGAAAACCAAACTAAATGATCATGCTGAGCCTGTTTATGTACAAATCCGTGTATTATCTTAGGTAAACAGTCCTCCAGTAGTACTACATAGTCGTTTCCCTGTTTAGCTGTAAAGCACAGTGTGGCCTTCCACAGGATTTATTTTAATTGTCAAGCTCCAAGCTGGGTGTGTACATGTATCTTGTAGATACATGTACTTCTCTCAGTCCTTTTTAGATATGATTGTGTGTGTGTAACTGGCTGTTTGTGTTCAGTATACCATGTGCAAAATTTGTTTGCATAGCAAGACTAACACAAACAATGGAATGTGTTGATGTACGTCTCTGTTGCAACCTGTGCTGATGTCCTTGTTGAAAGGTGGACAACAAAAGGTTTCACCCCATGTTTGATTGCGTCTCTCTGTGTATTTGTCAAGAGCTTCTATTTAAATTAGATTATTGTTTAATAATCTTAGTTTAGTGGCTGAGGTTTCTTTTCTTTCTTTTCTTTCTTTTTTTTTTTTGGCATTTGGATCAAGATGATTGGATCCCTTTTTCAAACTGTGTAGGACAGCAAGTTCCAACAGCGTCCTCGCCCCTTTTTTTTCTTGTCAGCATTACCCGACAACCATCAACATGCAATCTCCTTTGTGTGTCTTTATTTTTATTTGCAGTGTGCTTTATAGAAATTCATTACACTGTCTGCCGCCAGCGTAGGCAGAAAAATATTCCCTCTGCTCAACTGAACTCTCACCCTCCTTTAATGTAAACACATCTCACCAGTCACGTTTCTCCCATTAAGGTAAATGGCTGCTTCTTGTACAAATCTTGTCTCCTTAATCCAGTTGCACCATTAACCTGCAAGCAGTCATTTTCCAATGCCTCGCTTGAAGAAAGCCAACTTTAGCCTTGTTAATTTACAAGAGATTTTCTAAATAGAAAGAATCGGTGCAAATTAGATTAGCTTGAATTATATACTACTGGAGATACTTTATTGTCTGAGTGTGGCAGAGTGAAGTCTGTCTGCAGATCTTCTGTCCAGGTGACCCAAAGCGACATTTGGCCCCCATGCGTTGGCCCCTGGAAGCCACTGTCCCATAAGCAAAGCCTTCCTGACAGGTATTCATTTATTTATTCTCCGCTCATTCCAGCTATTTGTTTTTCTTCTTTCTTGGAAACGTGCGATCCTTGCTTTGCAGTTTCTGTTGTGAGTTGTCTTGTTTATCCGCCTCATCAGCTGTCATGCCTGTTGACACGTGGCACTCCGAGTTAAATGATTATCGTGTGATTATAAAGGTTTGAGGGGGTTTCTGATGGAGACCTGTCTCCCCGACCCTGTAGGCTACCTCACTGCCGCAGTCTCCAGCTGAGGGTACAGGGGAGGCTTTGGAGTTTGAGGGTGTGGAGAGAGTGCAGAGGAAGAGAGGGGGTTACCTGAATCAACCTGTCGTACCTGCCCTCAGGCCCACCTGTCAACAAGCCACTAACAGTCTCTTTCTTTTTCACTCTCTGTTGCTTCCTGACTCTTCTTTTCTATCACGTACTCTACTTCTGAATATCTTCTTACCTATTTATCTCCTGCTTCTTGCTCTCTCTGCTCCTTCCCTCTGCATCTGCTCTGACACTACAAAACAAATTCTCACTTCAACAGATATGTCTGTCTTTCTGCCATTTCTACCTCATAGCAAGCAAGCTTTGGTTATTGGACCTCAAGGTTATTATTTGATTTGACAATGTCTCATCAACTCAAAATTAATACCTTACATGTTCAGGTAAAATTGTGTTTAGATAGGTCATTCTTAGAAGGAAGGGGAAGTTTTAACGTTGGTCCACAAATTTGTTTCAGCTGAAGATTTATGCTCTTTATTGTTAGAAATAGAAGCAGGAGTTCTTCTGTTTTTTTTTTTTAAGTGAGGTTCTGTGAAAGTCACATAATCGGTTAATATCATAACTCTGTGATGTTTTTATCTTGGATCAATTCAAATTGGTCCTAGAAATTGGTGCTGAGGGTTATTCTGAGAATGGCCAAGACCAAAATATGCATCTGTCATGTTAAGAAAACTCAAGATTAGAGGCTAAAGCTGTGGAGCAGACTGACAGGTCTATAACTGTGGACTGGTCTTAAAATTACTCCAGTCAAAAAATATCTGACTGGGTGCTGGTTTATGAGTATTTAAGGTATTTGCACATTTACATTGGGCTGTTATTTATCTATGTATAATTATTCATATTGGAAAGGCATGGTAATTGGAGGTAATCTGCCACCACTGATCTTCCTGGGTAAAACACATGATGAAGACAAAAAAGGGAAAGCATTTTGCTTACCTAAAAACCTGAAACAGAAGAAAAACAATTGCCAAGCCACAAGTCTCACAGTAAGGCTTTCGCGAACTGAAAATAATGATACCTTGAACAAATTTCTAAAACCAGCTAACAAATTCAGGATTGAAAAAAATCCACAAATGTTTTACTAAATTGCAACTTTTTATGCTCTCTATAGCTCGTCCTTGGAGCTGCAGCCTGCCTCACTCATCACCCCTCCCTCACGTCTTACCCACACTGCTCCTTCAGACTAGCGGCAGCAGCAAACATCTGAACTACCGCTCAGTCCAACGCTCCAAAGAACGGTTATGAACAGCATAATGAGAAACATTGTAGTGACGACGTGCTGAAGGCCGAGTGTCAGAAAGAGCTTGAGCTTCTTAAAGAGACAGAAGCCCAATTTCAAGGTGTGAAATCGCAAATTCAAATTTCTTTTAAGTTACGTTCGAGAAATACAATATGTTTATAACAAAATGTCATAGACTTTCTTGATTATGCTACAAAATGTCACTGTGTGTGGAAAATACATTATTATTTAAACTAAATGAAGACACAAAGACAGTTAATT
This sequence comes from Poeciliopsis retropinna, assembly GCA_010277075.1. Taxonomy (NCBI): domain Eukaryota; kingdom Metazoa; phylum Chordata; class Actinopteri; order Cyprinodontiformes; family Poeciliidae; genus Poeciliopsis; species Poeciliopsis retropinna. The sequence goes on along the minus strand of VMRM01000015.1, from coordinate 11,820,093 downwards.
TCTCCAGATTAAAATATTAAGTTTTTCATTTTGTATAATCAGAACTTCTCTTCTCTTACAAATCTTCTCTTCTGAACTGATAGAGTAAAGCCCTTTGAATGAACAAATAAAAAAGCATGGCCGATGTTACATTACACCTACATTTGTGAAAGCTCCTCTTTCACATAAAAATGTTTAGAGCATGACAACAGTGCAGGGCAAAGTTAAAATTCTGGGCTGAAATTTGAGACCCGCTTAAAACGAAACCAGATTTGTAAGTTTTCTCCAAGTTCCTCTGATGAGTCACTTTGACATACCGGTAAGTTGAATAAAGACAGCCCACCAGCAAACATGGAGCCATACATCAGTACGTTGAGTCGCAGTTCCAGTCAGTTGAACGGTCTTGCCTTTTGATCCACCAGCTTTCAGGAATAAGTGTTGTAACCTACACCTGTTACGGTAATTCCCCCCTTTTAAACTTGCAGGTATGAATGTGTTGAAAGTGGTTAAAAATCAAAAGCAAATATTATCTCTCACTTTTCTTATTTTGCAACAGAGACATCTTGTAATCACCTGTTCAATATTTAGTGTGTGTGTGTTGCATTTTTAATTTTCATTTCTAGCTAAGAAAAAAAAGTACATAAATAAACAAAAAAGGGTTATTGTCCTTGTGGGAGTTTCTATGGGTGTTTGAATGTGTTCGGCTGGCTTTCGTAGATTTGACAGATTATGTAATCTGCTTCTTCTCACCAAATGCAATTATTAATTGGGTGATCAAATACATATTTTAAAGCTACTCTGTTCTCCAAGAAAGTTCTGTATCAAAACCATACTAGTTTTTTTGTTTTTCCAACAATATTATAACAGAACTACTGGATGCTTTAACAATCATTCTTCTTCATACAGACTTGTCAAGAATTCAGGATGATTCATTTGATAATTTCACTGTCTGGCACATCTCTCTACACCTGCACATATGGTTTTTGCATCAGTGAAACCTCAAATGTCAGTTCATCCCCATAATGAGGTTTTTACTCATGGCAAAACTATCATTGGATAATATTTGGAGCCAATTCAGTTTTAAATCTGGGTGTTTTCAAAAAAAAAAAAAAAAGCTAATTAATAAGACAAAAAATCTGAAAGAGCCTCACTTTGTAAAAACATTATATAAAAACCTGTCTTTACAAAGTGAGCTGAACCAGATCCCGTCTCTCATCCGTTGGTAGCAGGTATCTTCACTCATGTAGACAGGTAAAATTTGAAAACGTTTTGAAATCGATTTTTTACTGTGAGCAGTATCCTCAGTGCTCCCTGATCTTTCATTTGATCTGCTAAGCTATTCCTTCAGCCTCTCAGCTCCTGAACAATTAATCAAAAACGGTTTGAGGGCATAAGATGATAAATTCAGACCTTGGGTGTTTTTGTTCATGTTGGTTCTGGCAACATGATGGAATGAGCAACAGATTGTGGCGTACACAGTTCAAACACTTTGTGACAACCTTTAAATGTTAGCCAATGATGATGTGCATGGTGAGGGGGTGCAGCGCAGCACCAGTGACTCATTGGGACCTGAAAGGTCAGGGGTCAGGCCTTTTGTCACTAGCATCAAACAAACAGGCTGGTGACTCAGTGAGTTCATGTCCTCAGGGACACAATGGGGCCTCGTGGTGCAGGGTGGGCTATATGTTTAGTAAATTTCTCTGTGTTACCCACCACCTTCAGAAAGCAACGACAGGCAGAACTGCTATTCAATGCCGCTGCTCTTTTTTTATTTTTTTATGTGAAACTCTAACACCATTGCTTCTGCGCAGCCTGGGGGTTATTCTACAAGGAAGAATGTCTGTTTTGACTGTGAGGTGCAAGCAGATTGTTTTTCAAAAGTCACTGGGGCCTGAAGCTTTCCAGCTCTCACAGTAAAATAAAACTTAAAGGATATTCATATGCCACTGACACAAGGCCTGCGTTCCTCTGTGGCATTCTTCAACTCCTCTGAAAAAGATGAAATAATGTTTGACTTCATACCAAGCTGAAATCATCTTCAGTCTATGGTCATGGGCTGTGTTTGACTTAGCAGAGCTGAGGTTTAGGATTGCTGAACAGCATATAGATGTGCTTTGGAATTCCACAATAAATGAAAAGGTGTTGTGATTGAAGCCTTTTCTACAGCATTTTAACACAGAGTGTGGGTTAAAATACTATAGTAGTCTATTAATACATGCAAATCTATAGAATATAGAAAGTTAAACAATTTGTTTACAACTCAGGTCTAGGAATGGAATGATAAAACTACTCCAGAAGCATTTCCTTGGTATTCAATCCATTACAAAACTATCCACACCCCTCTGCCTTTTTTTTTTTTTTTACATTTTATGTGAAGATGTTAAACAAACTTTAATGTATTTTACTGGAATTTTAATGTGCTGCATCAACATGAAACAGTGTGGTTGTTAAGTCAATAGGTGGAAAATGATACATGCTTTTAAAACCGCACAAAAGAATCTTGAAAATGTTGTTTCAGCTCAATGAGTCAGCTCTCCTTAGAGCAACCTTTTACATAATGACAGCTGCTGGTCTTTTGAGGTGTGTCTCTACAAACTTGTACCAAATGGAAATATCGTGTACACTCTTCCCTGGAAAACAAACCAGTCAAGGGGGATAGAGAGCATCTGTGTACGTCAAAATTCAGGTCTAGCCACAGATTCTCAATTGGAATTAAGCCATTGAAGTGCCATTTCATCATGCATATGAGCATTTGACTTACAACGTCACAATGGTAAAGGAAACTCTCCAGAATAAATTTGTTCCTATAAAGAAAGGTATTCCCACAGCATGATGCCACCACCTTGGGATAGTGTGCAGTGTTAGTCATCTGCCCCTCATAACATTTTGAATTGGGGCCAAAATGTTTAATTTTGGTCTCATTCTTCTAGACAGCTTTGTTGAGTACACGAGTTGACCTGTCCACTGATTCTCTGGGTCTCTGCCGAGTAACTCTTAGCTGCTTCTTTTACTAAATTTCCAGATGGTGAATTGAACGGAGCTCTCTGAGATGTTCAAAACTTGGTTTATCTTTTTCTAATCTACATTTCTCTCAGATTTTACGTTTCTCTGTGATTTTACTTCTGACCTCCCTGCTGTATTCCTCGGTTCTGTTTGTGCACAAATGTTCTCTAACAAACCTCTGAGGCCTTCACAGATCGGAGGCATTTATACTGAGATTAAATACAGGTGGTGTCATATTTCCGGGCGGTTTTCTGACCCACATGCAGAATCACAGACAGGACACAAGCTAAAAAGGAAAACAGATGGATTTTAAAGGGTTTGGGGCCTGGAACCGTCAGATGGGTGGTATTGCACAGGGTAAATAATCAAATGGAAGGTCATAGAACAGCTTACTGTCTTGTGAGGCAGCATAGATGTGTGAGAAGGCAAAATCTGAGCAGTGAAGAGGTTGGAGAGAAAACAAATGCACCTAATAAATTACACACGCATGCCACCAGATCAATTCAAAACCAGTATCAGCCGGATATGTTTTCTAACTGTCCTCCGTAACATTTCAATAAGTTAGCAATTACTAAATTGTCAGCATTTGTCAGACTATAGTAGATTTTTCTTTTTTTTTAGAAACCATTTTCCCCCTGAATATTATATAAGTACATTCAAATCCTGCTGCAGAAAAAATAAACAAATAAAGAGGAAACTTTGCAAATATACACATCTGATCAAGGAAGTTTCCATAGGAATAGATGGACCTCTAATGGATTTGCATATTGTGTGTGGAAACACATTGCTGGCACAGTAACTAATGTACAGGAAAAAACAAGCTCTGTATTTAGAGACTCTAAAGGTGGGATATGGGAAAAAAAACAACTAATTAACTCAGGCGGAAAAATGTTTTAAATATTTCCAAAAGCTGCTAAAAACTACTGAAATAATTTGACTTTTGACTTGACTCTTCTTCAGGGTTTGGGCTCCGTTGGCAGAAATGTAATATTCTCCAGAATCGTGTTTTTATTACTACTGAATTAAGTGGAACTAAAAAGAGGTTGTGTGTGTTTGAACTATTTTCATTTCTGTATAGCACAGTTCTTGTTGTGCAGTGGTGCCATGATTTTAAAGAAGCCAAAACATTTTTCAGGCTTTTAGCTGCCAACATTGTTGTTGCTATGGGCTTTAGAGAGAAGGATGAGGTGAAGGACACTTTGTTGCAGCTTTTGCCTTCACCAAATAATTTCTCTTAAATTAAACAAAATACTTTTTTTTTTTTAGAAAAACAATTCATGTAATACGAAGAACTATTTTACATAAAAAGAGCTCAATTTACAGAGTACATGATGAGATTGGCCCTCTGGATGAAATTTGGCTGCAGTCTTGTGTAAAATCCTGTTTCTGCCATCCCACAATCATTCAAAATGAAGGAAAGCATCTCATTACTAGATAAAAGTATTCCTGCACAAAGCATGTAAAATAGCTATCCTATCCTCAGCAACAAGCACAGGCAACTGTTGCCTGAACATGCACGACAGCAATAAAAAACTGAAAGGCACGACTAAAAAAATAAATCATATATTTGTTTTATTATTATTATTTTATCTGCTTCCCTTTCCAAATTCTTTCTGGATAAGTGCCCATATGGTCCATATCAAAAACATGGATTGGGTATTCTGTTAAAAATAAAAATAAGCTAAAAATAGGTAGAAAATGACATTTAGTAAATATCGTCCTATCAAGTATTTGTATGCCAATCTTCCATAAAACTACTGCTGTGACTGTGGGCAAAAGATGACGACCTCTGATCTTCAGACACGTAAAACACATGCCTGGCCACGATTAAACCGCAAACTCTCATTTTTTAATAAAGGCTGCGAAGTGTTCCTTAAAATAACCTGCTCCTGTCTGTTTTGTCTCGACTATTACACGATCTGTCCGTCCCACACTCCCGTTTTCCTCTGTCACATGATGTAACATGCAGGCTTTTGGAAACTGTCATCACCCACTCTGTTGTCTCGCTCCGCCCATCACGGGAGCACACCATCAGGCTGAATTCACCTGTATGCTAATGGAGAGGGATTGCACCACTGCTTGGAGTGGGCAGGTGCGGAGGTGGAACACCAGCATGCCTGTCCTGTCTCCCAGACGGACTTGCTTGGCATATTGGTTGCTGACAAATGCCAGCCCCCACGTACATGTGGGCGTGAGGATTCTCTTTCAGACTTTCTATTTTCTGTTGATAACATTCACCCTTCCTTCCCACATATTTTTATCTCTTAACATGCATCCATTTCTTTTTCTTACCACACCACAAAAACTACTTTTTCTCACATATTTCTCCCCTTTCCTCTCATGTTTAGCTCCAACTCCTTACCTCTTTTTCTCCTGTGATCTTTTGGGATACTTTTTTGGTCTTTTCTCTCCAGATCAGGGGATGATCAAATATTAACCAGAGCTCACGCAGGGTGTGTTTGTAAGTCAGAGTAGGGGTGTGGTGGCTGCGCAGGAAACAGGAGAGCCTTTTTATCTCGCCAGCTGCACTAGAGTTTCATCAGGCAAGGACTACTCTGGCAGGTTTGTGTGGGCAGCAGTGGGAAACACACAGAGGAGACTGAACTATCTGACCCCAACACATATATTAACATCCAACAGCGCACAAAGATTATGAGTACCTACATGCTCCTCTTTCCTGCCCTTACATCTTCCCCTCTCCCCACTCGACAACCAATGCATCAGGAAGGAGGGGGGCCCAAACAGTCACTGTGAACTGTTTATCATCTTTATTACTTTATTACTTTTCAGAGTTTTCCCTAACCTGATTTTATTACATTGTTATCAGATGATGAGTTCTCTCCTCTGCATGCTCTACTTTTTCTTCTTTGCTTTGCCGCTGACAGAGAAGGTAGATGCAGAGAGGATTTTAGATTTTATTCACCAACTCACCTCGCAGACAAAGCCAGTGCTATCTAATTTACAGTCATTATCTGACCTCTTGTTTTGTTAGGAAGCGCCTCGATAAATGAGTGGCATCCATTCTTTGCTGAGAACAAAAACTTTAAACAGTTTAAATGGTGCCTAAAGGAATTTATGCTCTCTTTTGCTATGCTGCAACTACAAACATTAGTGTATTTGGTTGGGATTTCATATGGTAACCAACACAAAGAAATGGATGCTTGTAAACTGGAAGAAAAACAATACATGGCTTTGAATCTGTTTTATCCCTGACATCCATATGTCTCCCCTTTTAATATGACACCCTAAAAAAAGATTCCAGTGCAACCAATTGCCTTGTGAAGTCACCAAATTAGCCAACCGGGTCCACATGTGTGTGACTGAATCTCAGCACAAATCCAACAGTTTAGCAAAAACGTCTGAGATTTGTTATAGAGCATCAGTGAAATTGTGCAGTTTGTCACAGACGGGACCGAAATTTGACTTTTGGACTTGCACAAAAAACTTGTGTGGAATAAAGTAACATTACACATCTCCCTTAAAAGCTCATTTTCTTTAGCAGAGACAAGGAAACTTGATAAAACTGATGAGAAAATGAAAGTGAACGGCCCAGTCAAAGCCCAGCCCTAAACACCATGAGAATCTGTTTCCTGTCCTTTTTTTTTATCCAGCCTGACTGAGATGGAGCCAGATAGCCACATAGGCCAAAATGTCAATCTGTTGATGTACTATGATGGTAAAAACAAAGACTGGTTCTACAAGGTATTCACTCAAGGGGGTGAATCGTTTAAGGATTTTTTAGTGTAAAAGAGTTTAGAACATATTGCTACTCTTTCCATTTCCAATCACACACTATCTTGTGTTGGTCTGTCACATAAAATCCCAGTAAAAGTGAAGTTAGTGGTAAAGTGTCTGAAATTAAACATCCTCATGAAGACAGAACATTAAACATCTTACTCTTCACAATGTTTGGCTTGTGTGAAGGAGTAAGTTTCCCAGGTCATTTTTGTAATATATTACAACATTTAGCTATCAGCCTAATGGGAGTAACACGCAGATTTGCCAGAGGCTGAATAAGAAATGGCAATGCGATGTAAAGACCACAAATCTACCCTGTGTTACCCGAATAACACAGTACATGGCTAATTAGTATATTATCAGACATCTTTACTCATTTCCCCTTTTTTATCTTGTTGCTGCAAGACTAATAAATGAAGCATGACAGTTTACAACTTAAGCCCAAATCGAGTCACATTTTAAGACCACGGGGTCTGACCAGCTTCATAACGCAACAGCAGCATCTCTCTCTCTCTCGGGCCACCTCACAGCCTCCAGCCCACGATGTTTCCCAATGAGGCCGCTCTCGTATAGATCCAGTCAGCAGCCGAGGGAAACACATTGATTTCTCGTCAGCACCGCACCGAGCGGAGCCGGCGCGCCGGGGCGAAGCAGGAGCAGCCAGGGGAACATCGGCATCCCGCAGGCGTCCTCGCAGCTGCGCGCTGCGTTGTTAATGCGGCCCATTAGGCCGCTGAGTGGCAGAGGGATCCCGTGAATATTGAGCAGAGGGGGGGACACCCCTCAATTAGACGGATCGCCCCGCACCTCGTCAGCATCCGGCTATCTGCGCGCCCATAAATCAATGGCGCAGGCGAGGGAGACGGAAAGTTAATTTAGAGGAAGTTTGCAGCAGAGTTTGCACATTATATATCTGAAGCAATACACACACACACACACATATATATATATATACATAGTTTGAAACGGTAATCTTTTAGAAATAAATGTGTCGATACAGACATTTATGTCAGGCTGACTTTGAAGGCTACTTTAAAACTTATTAAAATGTCTAACTGTATAATAACTCCGTGTTTAGACTGCAGGTTTTCACATATAAACTCTTCCGTTGAGTCCGAGCATATGCTTTCACACAGACAAGTCGAGCTCTGCTGCCAGCATTAGTTATTGTGAACGCTGGACGTGATTTGCACTTCGGTCTCATTTTCTGCCAAAAAAGCGATCGGCGCTGCCTCAGGAAGCTCCAAATAAGGACATGGGAAATGGAAACCCACCGGAATAGGTCCTTATGTAGTCACGACCTTATAAGGTACGGCGGTGCAGAGGGTTCCGGGAGCAGCCAGCAGCTCGCTGCACAGATGGGAAATCCGAATCGGATCTATCGAAGGACCGAGGGAGAGCGAGAATTACGCCGCTTGTCAGCCCGAGCCGCTCGGTTATGAAGACGCATCGATTCGGGAGCAGAGAGGAGGGGTGAGCGCCGTTGTCTTCGCAAATTTACTGCAAGCGCTTAATATAAAGTCGCTTCTCTACTGTCCCTCAGGTCGGCGCGTGTTCACTGCAATGCCTAAATATGGGCTTCCTCTATTCCAAATATGGACATCTACGTCACGACAAGAGTGTATATAAGAGCGGGGAAACCTCGAAGCTCATAGAGAGAGCTCTGAGAGCCCACATGAGCAACTGTTAGAACAGAGATACATAGAAGTCTCTGCCTGAGAAACATCTCTGCAAAAGTAAAACAACAACAACAAAAAAAGAAGGTCAAAACAACAACCGTCCGAGACGGTCAGAACCTGATTGGATAGGTAACCTAATTCAAAGCAAAAAAAAAAAAAAAATCAAGACTGATCAGTTGATCATTTTTGATTAATCTTAGGGAATGAGAGGACTGATTAGATTCTTCTTGCTGAAAAGACGAGTGGATTTTTCTCACTTCTGAGAGGAGAAGAAGAACAGCAACGGGAGAAGAAGAGCTACGGAGGAAAGCTGAAAACAAGGTCTTCCACTGCATCAGCTGAAGTGTTGGGCTAAGTGATCCCCTCCACCTGCGAGGCACCGCTCTGCCAGCACATACACAGCGACTCCGCAGCAGCCACCAGCGCAGCCTCAGCACCAGCAGAGGATGGCTGCAGCCAAGACCGAGATGATCCTCCCTGCCCTTCAGATCTCAGAGCCTCTGAGCTTCCCTCACTCCCCCATGGATAACTACCCCAAACTGGAGGAGGTGATGATGCTCAACTCTGCAGGGACCCCCTTCCTTTCTGCCTCCGCACCCGAGGGTGCAGGCTTTGGCTCCGGAGAGCCAGGGGAGCAGTACGAACATCTTCCTGGAGGTAAGACGAGAATCTTTTTCAGCTTCTTTTACTCACTGCTATATTAAAATTTAGATTATATTTGCTAAGATACAAAAAATGCATTTCATACAAACTTAGATTCATTGCTACATTTTGATATTCAACTAGCTGTTAAATGTTCAGAGTTGTGGTTTTGCAAACTAAATAAAGTGGGAATTTTAAATGCTTGTATGAAACATTACAAAACTTAGCTAAACATAAATACAATTAAAATATATCTTCACACGATTTGCCCCGAAATAGCAAAATGTTGTTCTGTCATCACATACTTTAGATATTCCTTCTGCTCAATCCAAATTACATTACTAAAACCAGCTGAGCTGTAGCTTTTGGTAATCAATTGCCTTTGGCTCTGGTGAGCTTTAGGAATCTGTGTGTTTCTGTGTGTGCTTGTGCAACACAGGAAAGCAGAAAATGAAAGAAAGATTGAGAAATTGTTCATAGAGGAAAACGTGACCTCAGGAAGCCTGCAAAGCTGCTTTCTAAGATATGAAGACAGTTTTGGAGTTAAGAGTGAAGAGTTTACTTGCAGAGTGTTTCTCACTGACCTATCGCAGAGGAGAGGGGTGACATGCTGCCCACCTTTCTGGCAGCAGTACCCTCGATTTTTTACATATCAATAGTTTGACTAATGTCTCTTATTTCTTGTGCTTTCTGCAGATACGCTATCTGATATCCCCTTCCCCTGTGAGAAGCCAGTTGCGGAGCAAACGTACCCCACCCAGAGGCTGCCCCCCATATCCTACACTGGCCGCTTCACCCTTGAACCCGCCACCACATGCAGCAACAGCCTCTGGGCGGAGCCCATCCTGGGCCTGTTCACCGGCTTAATGAGCAACGTTGCTCCCACCTCCAGCTCTTCCTCAGCTTCGTCACAGACCTCTTCAGCCTCCTCATCAACCATCCCGTCCTCCTCCACTTCTTCCTCCTCAACCTCCTCCTCATCACAAAGTTCCAGCCTCAACACCTCAATCCACCACAGTGAGCCCAATCCCATCTACTCAGCTGCCCCGACATACTCAAGCCCCAACTCTGACATCTTTCCAGACCAGAGTCAGGGGTTCGCCAGCTCAGCTGGATCAGTGCAGTACCCACCCCCTGCATATCCCAACGGCAAGACCTGCAGCACAAGTTTCCCTGTGCCCATGATTCCTGACTACCTCTTCCCCCAGCAACAGGGAGAGATCAGCCTGGTGCCCCCAGACCAAAAGCCCTTCCAGAGTCAGTCAAACCAGCCATCACTCACTCCTCTGTCCACCATCAAGGCCTTTGCCACTCAGACTGGTTCCCAGGACTTAAAAAACATCTACCAGTCCCAGCTGATAAAGCCCAGCCGCATGCGCAAATACCCCACACGACCAAGCAAGACACCGCCACACGAAAGGCCCTATGCTTGTCCTGTGGAAACCTGTGATCGTCGCTTCTCGCGGTCTGATGAGCTGACACGTCACATCCGCATCCACACTGGTCAGAAACCCTTCCAGTGCCGCATCTGTATGAGAAATTTCAGCCGCAGCGACCACTTGACAACACACATCCGCACCCATACAGGGGAGAAGCCCTTTGCCTGTGAGATCTGTGGACGCAAGTTTGCCCGCAGCGACGAGAGAAAGAGGCACACAAAGATCCACCTGAGGCAGAAGGACAAGAAGGCAGAGAAGGCTGGAGCTGCTGTAGTAACGTCGGCTCCAGCGTCTTCTGCTTCACCTGCCTCCAGCTACCCCTCTCCCATCACTTCCTATCCTTCTCCAGTGTCTTCTTACCCGTCTCCAGTCACCTCCTGCTACTCCTCTCCCGTCCACACTTCCTATCCTTCTCCTTCCATCGCCACCACCTATCCATCGGCATCGATGTCCACCACCTTCCAGTCTCAAATTGCGACCTCCTTCCCTTCTTCAGTTGCGTCCAACATCTACAGCTCCCCAGTGCCCACCCCTCTTTCAGACATGCAGACCACTCTTTCCCCGAGGACAATCGAGATCTGCTAAGAAAGGAGCAGGCAGAAAAACTTTTTTTGTACTCTCAACGCACTTCTTCTTCTGCAAGGTTTCCATTTTAGAGGGGAAAGAAATCAGCATCAAAAGGACTTAGTTTCCCTCCTCCTAAAAGCACTTTTTTTCGCTACCGGGTGCAGTGCAGGTGAATCTTGAGATTTGTCTGAAAGAAAGAAAAGAGACACATGTCAAGGACTGGGCAAGGACAGCATAACATGTAAAAGGATTTTTTTTTTTATACCGTCTCTGTTAAACAAATGCAGCACTTCAAATGCATATAGGACTCCTGAGACAGATAGAAAACGGCTCCGGCGGGTCTGTTCTATCACAGACCGAAAAAACAAAACAAAAAATAAATCCCATGCCAAGAGACAGACAGATTCCTCAGGCACGTTTGTCCTTGAGACATTTATACAAAAGACATTGAATGATATACATAAGCTATCATATATGTATATTGTACATGTGCCATGTTTCGTTTTTATCATTCTTCGGTACCACTGATGTGAACAATTATTTGCATATTTGCATTGTATTATTTGAAGTGAGCAGGGCCATATTTTCTACATACTTTCTCTATTATGTAGTGATGATGCTGTGATATGTTTTGACATTGTTTGAGATTAAAAAAAGAAGCACTTAAGTATTCGAGCATGAGTAAGAGTGATGTTAGTTTCTGTTGTAAATATCATCCACTGGTACTATCTCTTTCTCACATGTGACATATCGCTTGGTTATATTGAAAAACAGAGAAATGGAAAAAAAAATGTTGAAAAAAACCTAAACAAGACAAATGCTCCTGTTATTCGGTGCCTTTCGTGAAGCCTTGCAGATGTTGCGACTCGGCTGAGCGCGAGAGTGGATGCACTGCATCTCGCCTTAAGGGTTGAGGGAATATTTTTGTTACAGAATGTACGCACTCAGAGGGAGGAAGAAAAAGGGACGAGCTATGAGGGCACCGCTTCATTTTATCAGAATGTAAGCAAAAAAGAAGAAAAAAAAAAAGATAAAAAATTATAAAGTATATTTTTTTAAGTGTAAATATCCACATCTTCAAGAGCTGGAATGTTGAAGTTACCTACTGAGTAGGCATGGGATTTTTTTGTATGTTATATACATGCAGTTCATTATTTTGTGGTTATCTTTATTTTGTATTTGTGTTCGTTAAAACAAGTGACTGTTTCTGGCTTCTAAACACATTGAATGCGCTTAACTGCCAGTGGGATATTTGGTGTACAAGATATCCTTCCAGAAATGAAATATAAATAAATAAAAATATGAATATATATGAAGAGCTGTTTTCATACTTTATCATTTGACTGCTCCGTTTCTTAGGATACTTCTGGCTGCTTTGCACATCACACTAAAAATCATAAAAACATGATGCGAGTAAAACCATATTTTCTCATCAAACTCTGATTATAATCAGGGGATTTAAACCATAAAAAATCATCTGCTTCATCTCCATAAATACAAACCAAGTCTTATGATGATAACACTAGTTCATTGCTTTGATGCCTCCAAATTCTCAAGATCAATAACTTTTGACTAGATTTAACTTTTTTTTTGAAGAGACTGAATTTATATACATTTCTGTTTTATTAGATATTTCATATCCTCACTTCTGGGCAAGCATACCTTCAAGGATTTGATCTTTGAGCAAAAATGACAATGTCTTTGGCTCTGTGGGGTGACAAAAGAATGATTTTCCGGTCTGGATATATTTCACTGTCCTGAGACGCGCACGAAGTTATTTTCACCGGGTACAGGTGGAATCCATCACACAATAATTGCCCTGCTTCTCCGCAAATGCTGTCAGCTCTTAGCAAGCGAGCTGCAGAAGTTGACTGGTTAATTTCTGTGCAGGTTGTGGTGTTAACGGAGGCAGGCCCGGCCTGCAGCTCTAAACGGAGCTTCTTCTGGTTTTCCTGCTTCATTGCACCATCGTTATTTAAGGACCACAGTGTTCCCAGGGCAAAAAGATTCTTGCTTCATGTTTGGCTTTGGAATTAAGAGAGTTGGATTTCTTTTGCTGATTTTCTTTTTTTTTTTTTTGTTGTTGTTTGTTTGTTTGGTTTTTTCAGAAGCTGGTGTAGACGTAAAGTTGCCTTTCTGTGAGCTTTGGAGTAATTTTGTGTTGTGAAATGCACAAACCCAAACACCCACAAATGCAAACACAGCTAAAATAGAAAGCGGGAAAACATGCAGACGAGAGTGATGGAGGGAAAAGGAGAATCATTAAGATAATTGGTCTCTTGATCCTGAATTTCCAAACTGAGTCTGATGAGTTGTGTTCCAGTCCGTGCATGCGCCTGTGTGTGTTCGCGTGGCATCAGTTCGCTGTGCTGTGAGGCTCTGACTTAATCGCAATCACAAGACCCCCTGCATGTTATTGTTTACGCACGTAAATTTCGCGCATGCGGACAACATTGAAGGGCAAAAACACTCCACATACCATCCACAGCCGTGCTCCCATGATAGAATTCCGGTAACTCAATGAAACTTGTAAATATAGATATTATTAATTTAGTGCTATGCTGCACAGCAAGGAAAACCCGTTGATGTACAACTCAAAACCACCTTTTTCTGTCTGAGTCGGCCAAGCTCCACGTAGACTCATTGTGAGTAGCTTCACTTATTTACTGTATTTCTAGCCCCCCGTTTCTGTCTCTTGCTTTGCAGTTGTGGAGTCGCAATGTCTGGGATCATGAGCGCCCCCTGCCATGAGGCAAGAGAACTGCCTGTCTCACCTCGAATCTGTTCTCTGCCGTTTCTGATCTGTCCTCAGCACAGGAAACACGTCACACACACAGTTGGTGGCAACAATCACTATACATTATATGCATAAGCTAAATTATGGAAAATCAGTTCCTACATTAAATGTTTTTTAATCATGTCATTGGCAACGTACAGACAGGAGGAGCATGCTCTCAGAATGGCTGCCAGTGCAGTTAGCAGAGGTTTATCAATCCCGGGTGAGGATTCAGCTCACTGCGGCCTCACCTGATGCGCTCCCGAGCATTTGAATGGGAAAATGCGAAAATTCAGTAATTTTGAAGAAAAAATAATCAAAATTGGTTAAGCTAAATGAAAAATAGGTAATATAAACTACAGGGTGAAAATAGCATAATAAATTATTTTATTATTATATGTTATTTTTCCATGATGACAAGAGAGGCTCTGCCTCACCTGCCTCCCCTGGCCGCACATCACTAAACTGTAGGATGTACTGATGCCAATGTACAGGAGCATAACTACATTAATTTTTTTTCCAGATATATCAATTTTCATCCTTCTTTGTTTTAAATCTGGAAATGTCATGAACTTAGTCCTGAATGTTCCTAGGTTATAGAAGTATCAGGTCACCGTATTTGGGTAGTCTGATGCATTTATCCTTATTTTAGGCGAAGAATGGTGTAGTATAATTCCACACTAAAACCATCTAGAAAATTTTTTCAATGGGGAAAAAAAATCAGGTTAAGAAATAATTGTTTTAAACATCATTTTTCATTCTGAGCACAAACTTTCTGTATCCAGAATCCTGGGTTTTCTCTTACGATTTTGTTGCTGATCCTACAGGATTTTTAGGGCACTGAAACGGCCAACAAACAAACCTCATAGATCAAACCTAAATACATTACTAGGGCATATCTATTTAGTCATCACCCTGCTTAAAGGTACTGTAAAAATACAAATTTTGGCACACTGACAAAAGCTAAATAATTTACACACCAACAAGGTTCAGAGGGCCACAGCATCACAGATCCTCCACCGTACTTAACAGCGGTGCTTTTCCACACTCATCTTGTATTTAATGCCAAAAAAAAGCTCAAATAATGCCCTAAAATGGGAAACATTTTAATTGATGTCTCAGTAGAGTTAAGCAATAGAATTGAAAAGAGACAAAACCAAAAAACAAAACAAAACAAAAGGCATGTGGATAGGTCGTAACAGATGTTATGGAGACTTGGTGAACCCAAAATGCCACTTTTTACTACGTTTCTGTAACATTGAGCTCAGGAGACTTTATTTCTTCTCTGAGCATCCTGCATAAATATGAGTCTTCATCCAGCCTACTGACCTGCGGCTAAAAGTAATAAACCTCTGTGTCACATTTTATTTATTCCCCAAAGAAACAGGATGTCCTGCATTATTCATTCAAGGTTCCGAGAATGTCTTACAACCTTCAAAAAGTAAAGTATTCATTTTATAAATGATTCATAGATAACAGAAACGTACTGAGGATTCAATTAAAAACATTTATTTCTTAACACTTAAATTAAATGTTGGATTTTTTTTATTTCTTAATATTAGGTTATTCTACTAATTAAATTTTAGGCTTTTTTTAGACACATTTGTCCACATCTTTAAAAACCAAAACACACAAAATATGTAAAAGAGAATAAAAAAATTGTCAAAAGTTCCCACCTTTTTTTATAATAATAAAAAAAAAACTATCTCATTTAAAAGTTGCAACTTTTGCCTGAAAATGATTTGATTGTAAATAGTGTAGACGAGTAAGGATAATATATCTAGTCCACATGCATTTGTAAAAGGGTTCTAGTAACAGAGCAAGAAATACAACAAAAACATTCAAAACGATGCAGCAAAAGATAAAAACACATTACCTCAGTTCATTGTAAGCTCAGTGCTTCTCATGCTCTTTTATAAATGTTTGCAAATGAGCACATAAAAAAACTGTTTGTCTCACACAAACACAAATCATCTTTGCGCTCAGATAAATCATGTCAATGTTTAAAACATGACAGAAGCTTATTCCGCTTTTTTTTTTTTTTCTTTGGAGGGGAATTCTCAAGACTCCTTGTGTGGCTTAAACTGCTGAAATCTGACACGTCCTCTTATCGTTTGCAGCATCATTTTGTTGTCTGGCAGCAAATAAAGAGCCATTCAGCAGATTTTAAATCAAAACTTTTTCATATTGCCACACTGTTGGAAAGTCTCTACATAGAAACCACAAACAATGCTTCTCTCAACCCTTTTTTCACTGTTAGGAGACGATATTTTAACCAGTTTGTCACATAGAGGGGGGCTGTGGCCTGAATTTGTTAGAGTCCATAACCAGAATGCTGGAGAGATATACAGCCACTGCCTCTGAATGAACGGTGGGATTGTGTAGCTTCATGTTTGATTCGAGGCTCTTCCTCACATTTCAAAGCTCACGTGCTGGGTGTGTTCTGTCAGCGGAGAGTCAGAGGAGATGCGTTTGTGGCTTCACTCTGTTGTAACCCACAGTGGAACCACCTCACGCACCCCAGTGGGCTTCCACTTCAAGAGACCATCCTTTGTTCAAAAATGTATTTGTTCTCGTATTCTTTTTGGGAACTTTGTATAACAGGAAAAAAAAAGAAAAAGAACAGCGAAGGGAACTGTTCTTTCTCCCACAGCCCAACAACTCCATCCCAGCGCCACCTCACTCTCTCCTTCTCTCTGCATATTTTGCTAGTGATGCTAATGATCTCCCCCCGCTGCATTCTGATGCAAGGTCTGTCTACACTTTTCCCTTTCATCCACATACAAATGTGCTCTTATTGCCTCTTCGCCCTCAGGCCTTTTAAGATGCCTTTTTGAAATATGCCGTTTGATAAGCACATCATTGGCCAAGTCCCTGCAGTGATTAGAGCTCTCTTTAATGTGAGCAAGTTAGAGAGTGAATGAGGGACTCTGGAGCCAGCAGCCATACATTCTCCTCCGTCCTCACCCGTCGATGTCCCTCGGGTCGCTGGGGAGAGACCTGGCGTTGGGTAGGACAAACCAAATCCTGGCTTAGACATTGCTGGCCTTTCTCCATCTTTCATCTAGACATGGAGAGATTAAGCAAAGGAGGGCAGCCACTGGAGGATCACATTCATAGGGAAAAGTGGCGCTGTATGCTTGAAGGCTAGATTCCTGTGCTTTATCACAGAACTGTGACAGTAGGACTGCTCTCTAATGTCTTTTAAATATGCTCCATTGATCTCATGTTCTAAGCTCCTGCGTGCCTTGCTGCGATGGCTTTTTTATCTAACGAAAACAGTCGTCAGGTGCTTTTCCTTGTTCTATGACACCTGTTGCACTTTTTGGCATTGATAGATCAACTGATTGATTTTCAGTCTCCTCACCAGTACATTTCAGGTGAATTGCAACATTAAAACAGGAAACAGCTTAACTGGAACACAATATAATATGTATGACTTTACCTGTTCTGCTTTGTTCAGCATTGTGACTCACAATAGGTACATTTATTTCTGTGATCAAAATCAACCAATATGCAGAAAGGGGTGAAAGGAAAAGTTAGTGCAAATATGCCAAGGACACAGCTGATAAAGTTTGATGTTGGTATGCCTGCAATTCTGAATTTAACTCTCAAAAAAAAAGCAAACAGGACAAAATGAGAGTTTGAATTTGAATTTATGAAAATATAAATGATGATTTTTCCCATGATGAGGGGGAAGTCAACATAAATGTTCTCTGAAACCCAATAGTGTGGAGATGTAACAAACTGGCAGGTAACAGAGGGATTTAAAAGAGCTCTGTGTTGGACTGTCTGTAATTCACCACTGTGAGGAATGGTTGTCTCTGAAAAAAATAAAAATAAAAAAAAACATAAAAATTCTGACAGCATTCATATAGAAGCCTACTTCTTAGTTTTCCTCCAGATGATCAGCCTGTATTTTATTCTTGAAGGTACATTACTGTATTCAAGATGTTATTTTTATGAGCCCACCTGCTGAACCATTGGGGTTATCTACTTGGTTCAAGAGCACATCAGAACGTGATAGGAGAAAACTAGAATCAAACCTGCAACCCTCCACATCCACTCTACCACTGAGACATAATTTCCCACGCGTCGCATCCACTTTCTGAACTTATTAAAAATGAGAATTCATTTATCTTTTTGGTGTTAGAAATTACTTTTAATATAATTTACCTGCTTTTTATTTATTTATTTTTTATGTTTAACATTTTAAATATGTGTCTTTGGGGCTCTGAAAACATTGGATTGTGCAGCTGAAGTGCTAAAGTCCTTCTATAATCCAACATCTCATGGATTGACAGGTGCTTTCTTTGTATCTTAAAGGCATCCAATATGTTCACATCGTGTCACATTTTTTGTAACGCAATAGTTTTGTTATTTCTTGTTTTAAAATGTGCGATTGTGTTTGTTTCAAACTGTTCAAAACTCGTGAGATGTAAGAGAGGCGCAACTTGCAGCAACTATCTTTAAAATGATTCAAAGCAGATTTTTGACGTATCAGCTCCGTAATGATCTACAGGTGTCCTGGCAACTCCAGCTCTACCTAATAAGACTTGCTTGATTGAAGTAAGTGGCTTTGAACAGACAACAAAAACAGCACATACTTAAGTACCTCCAAATATGACACCTCTTCAACTCGGCATCAAGTACACTACAGCTCCACAAAAGACACCTGGGTGGCTCTGAAATACAAACAGAACCTTAAAGGTCTTCTAAGTACGTTTGAGTTATTGTTGTTTTTTCTGTCTGCAATCGCTGAACAGACTTTGTGAAGCTGGATAAATAAATGTAGAAATTCTTCTCAGATTTTCTCTTCTTACTTGAAGGATGTGGGTTGTGCAGTAGATTTGTAAAGAACGGCTTTTAAGAAGCTTCTAAGGGAACTGCGTGAAGTCTTGATTCATGAATAAAAATAGCATTAGAAACAATATAAATAGAGTATGATTAAAATGTGGATTTGAGTTCAGCCAAAAAGCAGAACTGATAAATAACATTAATGACCAATTTTGGTCAAAATGATCAGTATTTATTTTATTCGAACTAAAAGCAATTTTCTCAACATCACTATTGAGAGATGGTGTGTTCAAGGCATTAGTTTTCTGCTACTCATGGTGGAAAAATTTGGTTAAATCTGACCACAGCGGCTCTTTCCTTATGCTAGCTTTTTCTCCTGTATGACTTTTGGCAAACTCCAAACTGGCCCTGTTAAGGATTACTTCCAACAATCCTGGCATGCTTCCATATAGATTTTTGTGGAAGGCCCTGTTGACTAAGTTTTTCATCTAAGCTGATGAACTGGAGATCTTCTAGAGTTACCATTTCCTTCTAACCCTCTGACTAATAATTCTTTTTTTCATGCTCTATCAGTCTAATTGGATGGCCATGTCATGGTTGGTTTTGACCTAATTTTTGCACAGCTCTCTCCCACATGTTTGTTTTCAAAGCTGAGTCAGTGTTAGTGATCTGTACCCTTCTACTAGGCTCTAACAAGGATCTTTGTGGATCTCCATATCTGTGACTTTGTTGCTGTGCAGTCTGGTAAGGACAAGCTTAGTAAGAATGTAACTCCAAACACATTGAAGTTGAGGAAACACTGACTCAGACCATAAGAAGAAGGAAAAAGGAAACTGGTGTGATTGGTAGAAATACAGTGAACACAGATCAACAAAAAGGATGCAGAGAGAAAATTACCTTTTCATTTCTTTTCTTCTTCTCATCTACTGAGTGTGCATACCAATGCATCATAAATGTATCTCTAAATGTAAAGGACTTCAGGTTGCTAACAGAAGTGTGAATAGGGAAGGAGGCAGGCCTGTGAGGTTGAAGTGGCTCTAATACAGAGAAGTATGTCAAGGCCTTTGCATTTGTGCTCTAGTGTTTTCTTCTTTCATGAACAGTGCTCTGTGAGGTGTTCAAAACTCAGGATATTGCTTTATAGCCTGAACACCCTTTAAATAGTTCCACAATTTTCTTTCTGACCTGTTTAGTGAGTCACTTGGTCTCCATGATGCTTTGTCTAATGTTTTCTAGCAAATAACAGATGCCTTCACAGAATGGCTCTACTTTCATTTTATTTATGTGGATAACATGTGGGTGAGCTTCATTAACCAGTTAGGTGACGATTGTAATCCATTCCATGTATTTGATTATGATTGATGCTTTTTTCAACCGTTTACCTTTTTCATGAAAAGCGAGAATACATGCCCTGAACAAGCCTTTTGGCAAGAAAACAGCACCTATTTGAGACTGTAACAAAAATCCAGCAGCGCCTTAAAATTTCCTCTCTTCAGCTGCCCGGATTTTATTTTGAAGCAAATCTATTTACTCTAAATGCTTCTGTTGGCCTTTTCTTTAACAATCCCGAAATATTCAAATTTCTATAACTGGCTCTCCACATGAAACAGCAGGAATGCGTTTCAGGGCAGCCACTTTCGCTTAAAGCTGCAGTTCAAGAGTTCAGAACAACCACCAGCTTGTCACAACGGCACAGATTAAAGGTGAGCGCCACAGTGATGCATGTGTGAGTATGTGCATGTCTTGAGCCTCTTTGACTCAATATTACTCAAACCCGATTTACTACAAATAGGGTTCTTGTATTTTCCCGTTTTTTGGGGGCATTTGTGTATTTTAAAGCTAAAAACAAGCCATCTCCTATGATTTGATCCATCATCTCGCTCTGATACATCAAAAGAGAGCTAAGAGAAAATCTGGGTCTCTTCCTCCACCCTCCAGATGTGACCTGCGGTGACTTCAACACCTGTCATTAAAAAGATGGAGGCCAGGTGTCTGCACCAACTCCGTGGCCACCTGTTTCATCAAGCACGCACACACGCACACACCCCCCCCCACACACACCACAGTTCAATGAAACTTAATAATACCTAGCGCATTTGGTCTACGAGCAACCGAATAATAATCCCTAACCTATTTGTTAGATAATAAATAATGTGGTGTGCCACAGAAATCCCCCTCACACTATCTGAAATATAAAGCGGTATTAGTTCAGGGCCAAACATAATAGAAACAGGACTGCCATGACTTGAAAGAGACATTATTTGGTGTTTTGACAGTGGTGCTGTGTGTGTTGTGACTGCTGTGCTTTCATAATGCAGTACCAGGGATGACAAAAGCAGCTCTCATTATCTGCTTGTTGCAAAGCCTCATTTAAATGCTGAGGCCTAATCACATATGAAATGAAAATAGATCCCAGCTAAAATGGAAAACTGTAAAAACCAAACCCACTGATTTTTATAAATGTTAAAAACTGGATTAAGATAGATCATAGTCCAGCAACAACAAATTACAGCCAGCCTCAATGTAGAGTTTTTCTTTAGTGTCTTGGAAAGTTCTTCAAGGGTGACTTCTCATTATTTGGGATGAAGCACAGTAGCTCCCAAAATGTTAAAGAGCATGCACAAACCTCCCATTGAGATATTGTGATGTTTCATCATTGTGTTTGCAAAATATCTGGGTCCTGGGAGAGCCTGGTAGTTGAAGTGGTAGCTTACCCATTTAGTGTGGACTGCAGGCACTGGCATTCAGAGAATTTGAAGCAATTCTCGCCGGGCAGCAATTCCTACAGGGAAGGCAGCGCTCAAAGTAATTTATTGTAACACCATTGTTGCGGTGGCTGCTATGCATGTTGTGTCCTGCCAGTGCACTGGCTGCACCCAAAAGTATCTCAGCAGGCAATTCTCCAGACTGAGTTGATGATTCCAGTGGGGAAATGCTCACACACCTCAAAATTGTGCATATTGAGTAAGTGTTTGTCTATCAAAAAGAGGTGAGTTTTTCAGTTTTTCAGTTACAAGGTATCTGTTGAACAATGCAGAGGTGCTGATTCATTGGACTGAGCTGTAAGGAGTACAGGGAGGAAAACTTGGCAATGTATTTCTGGGTTACATCTACCTTTAAAACGCAGTCCCAGTTGTCACTTTCAAATGGTCAATATCTAATTCTGTCTGATCTCAGTTGATAAGATATGCACAAAGAGCATTTCTCGTTTCTTAATTTATGAGTTTCTGTATAGTTTCTGCTGTGTACGGAAACTCTGTATATCCGCATTATCTCATGCTGCCAATAATCTGATGAAAATACTGATTGTTTCTCCTCCACACCACAAAAGCAGAAACTACTCATACTTACAATAAATTCCTCAGTCAAGATACTACTTAAAAGCAAGTGCAAAGATGGCCAGGAAAACAACCGCTAAAACCAGAGTGCAGTAGTGTCATAATTGCTTTCAAATGAGCCAGCTATTTTCAAAAGCTCATGTAGGTATTAGAGACTGGAGACTGCTTGGTGATCTCTGTTTGTGTTAAGAATTGCTTAGCAAATATATTCGATTCACAGCAGGTAATGTGTATTAACATGGAAAGCGTTGTTAAGGTTTTAAAATGCTGCATCTGTATATCATCTAATGTGTTAGAGTACTACTGCTCCAAGAAGAGTAGAATAAAAAGTCTTCATGACCGTATATGCACAATCAGTGGATATAAAATTGGTTGGAATTAGGTCTGTACATCTTGCATCCTTAAAGGAGACGTGTGAAACAGGCTGTGCTTCACGCACAAGATCCATGAGCCTCTTTGGAAGCGGTCTTAGGGTTTTGTCAGCCATGACAGCATGATTACGAGTGACAGGGAGATAGGAGAATTGGTGATAAAGGAGAGTTGCCCTGAATGTGTACCATCATCTGGCCAGGTTTCCTTTTCCGCCCCCTAACTACAGCTGTCCTCCCTGTCTGATGAGAGCCTTGTGATGCTATATTTGTCCCCCAGTGATGAGGTGGAACTAATGGCTACTTTCCACACCAGCTGATGTCATCAGGGTGCTGCAGGAAGCTGTGGGTTGGGATACCTGCTGGGTACGTCTGTTGTTGTCCACCAGCATCATCACATGAAGTACTGCTGCCTCAAAGTAACCTGAAACGAGTGCTATCTTGACCAATAAAGTCGGCAGATCACAGAAACGAAAAGTCCACTTAAGAACTTGGTCTAATTTTGTCCACTTCTGACACAGTTGGAAATGCTGATTATGTAAATCTGTAACTTATCCATTGTCACTTGCACACATTAAGATGTTGTATCAATAGTTTTAAATATAGACGATTCAGACTATTTTTCTATCGTCTGAAGGAGGATAGTGAGTTATCAAGATAACTTTAGGTTCACTTTGACATTTTCACAAAGCTTGTTCACTTCCTCACTGGTTCTGTCACCATGGTAACTTATATTGTGACCCTAATCTGCTCATATTAGACTAACAGATTACTGATCAGAATAAAAAAAGCTCCACCTCATAACTGATCACTTCCCTGAAAAAAATGAAAAAGTACAGCGGAAGAACTACTTTGTATTAACTTCTGAACCTTTTTGCTGATCCTGACCGAGTCCCACTGCTTTTAGCTCCATTCTTCAAGAAAACTTTGAGATATGATCTGATCCTTCTGAGACTTACTACGCTGAAGATTTTTCTGGTAGAAGCTAAAGAATAGAAACAAATGACAAATGATCTTTGAAAGATCTCCTTATCAGTCACCATGAGAGCAGAATGCATCACACTGCATTCTGCTACCGTGTGTGTAGATGAATGTTCGTACTCAGCTCCCTTATCACTTAAGTTTTTTTTTCTTCTTTTTTTTTAACGACTTTTTAACATTACTAATTAACCACGACACGTTTTAACTCCAACATTTATGACCTGTCTGCCTTCTGGACTAAAAGAAGTCTAAAGGTTTATCTTTAATGGTCATTTAGACAAGGGAGAATTTAAAACAGTATGAATTGTTGCACAAAGATAGCAGGACTGCTGATGAAAATATTTTAGATGGATTGATGATTTACTATGACTATCTATATACGAACAGCTTTCTATTCAGCTTTCTTCCTGTCTCTTCATTGTTATGGTCCTCTTTTTGCAGCTGCACCTGTTTTTCACAACAACACATATTCTGAACCTCTGGGTTGATTAACCAAGTTTATAATCAGTTTCCTAGTACCAGTTCAGCACAATATTCAACAACAGATTTAGTTTAATATGATCTCTATAAGAAAACCGAGAACTTCTTGTATGATGTCCTGGAATGGCTTAAGTTTGGGACAGTAATAAACAAACCAGAAGCAAACACGTAATACAGCAATAATTTTCAAGGTCTAGTCTTTGATACATATCTGGACCATCAAGTCAATCTAGATCCAGTCCACAACTTTTTATTTTGTTAAAGTTTTTCAGCTGAGACTGAACTGACAGCTGTGTGAGAAAGACCAAATACAGCAGAGCACTGCTACAACACACTTTTATGTTATTCTTTTAAATTATGTTTGAGAAACAGAGAAAATAATGAATGGAACTACACAAAAGCATACTCTAAGCCAAATTATCAACGACTCAATTCATCCAAGCTACCTTTAGCCTAACTACTCAGAGAAAATCTCCCTAGAGAAAAATCCTACGCAGTGCCAGATGTTTGCTTACTGAAGACAATTTTAGTCAAAGGCAATTAAATAAATAGTAAAGCTTTGATAAAGTGTTGTTATAGCTGTTAAAGCCCAGAAGACACCCAGAAGCTCAGGGAAGTCACAACATTGGTCAATTTCAAAATACCTGCATCCTAAACATTAATAGTAGTGAACAAGATGGGAAAATCACAAAACGTTGCAGACCATGTCATACTTGTCAAATATGGAGAGAATTTTAGGTTCTCATATAATTTTTATGAGCCATGTATGAAGCTATTTTTTAACAGGAACACTTAGACCGAGAGATTTTTTTTAGAGATTTACAAAAACCATTAATTCTTGAAAATTTGGGTTATTTTTCCTGAAGAACATTTTAAACAGTAACAATAATGAGATTGGTAGATACATTTTTAAGGTAAAGATGTGTTATCTTGGTATCTTCTTAACATATTACCCTGCATATCTTTGAGTATTTGTACATTAAACCTCCAGCATTTAATGTACAAATAACAGGTGTTTATATATATTACACTTTACGTTCAGTTTATTTATTTTGGTTTATTCTTGTGCATATTTAAATAAATTGGTGATCAAGTTATTCATGTTTAGGTTAAAATTTCTCGTAAAATTCAAATGCTCATTTCGTGTTACTGTCAAAAAGGTACCACACATATTTGGTTGGACCTTTGGGAATCAGATAGGAAGTACTAAACATGAGATTTGAGACTTCTGCTGTACAATTCACTTAGCACAGTAGTACAATGTCAACTGTAACTTTGTAGATAGATCATTTATTGATTCTTTGAAGTCTCACTTACAGATATAGCATCCTAAATCATCACTGATTTGTAAAGAAGACACTTGAACTGACTCTTAATATTTGCCAGGAAATGCACAGTTTTGATAGGAAACAATGGGGAGGAACAGTTGCTGCAAATTCAAGAAGGAGGCTTTAAACAAATAAAATGTTAAGAACATCCTAGTGTAGCATAAATGTAAGTGTTTCCATCTGGTTATAGAAGGATCATTATTAAAGTATATTATAGCTGTAAATGTGCTTATTTGTATAGTGAAATTATGCAGGTATAAAAGTGGCTTCAAAACAGAAACTGCTGAAATATTGTGTTGAGGAAGCATAAATAAAATTTCATATAAAATCAGCAGAAAGTGGTAATTTTATTACTTGAATACTTACATTTTATATAAAAAAGAGAACAAACTGATGCAACATTGCAGAAAACATGCTTGTGCTTTATGCACTGATCATGGATTTTCTTTTTTACAAGCAATGCAATTGTGAGATTTTAGTTTGTAGTATATTAAAAACAAAACAAACAAACAAAAAAAACAACACCCCAACCTTTAACAAGAGTTTTCATGTAATAAAATCAATCTAATTTTAAATATTATTTTTTTCTCCCCTTCCCCTGTCTGCATGCCTCCCGTCTGTCTCCCTAACAGCTAGTTAACAGTAAGCAGAGTGTGCTGTGGCAAGCTGAACACAGCCCCATCTCTGTCACATCCACACCATTAGGTCCTCATTTAGGACCTGTGACTGCATGCAGTGGCTTGTCAGCATCTGTCAGCTTTGTCAAGTGTGTATGTAGACTTTTTACATTTCCTAATGTGAAACAGTTGACAGGTTATTACTGCCAAAGTGAAGTCATGAGCCTTGACCACAGCTATAACCCAACTTCAGCTTGGGAAATTTTTGGCTCAGCTCTCAAATACTTTGACAAGGTGATAGAAAAGCACAGTTTTTTTTTTTACCCCCCTATAGTGCCCTCAAACATTCGGCTTGAGCTGTGCATTGCTGTTCTTTGGCAATTGTGTCTCCATTAGAACGCATTAATGATCAGATCATGAACCCAGCATGCTTTCAGCGCTTCTACTGTTTGGCTATAAATACCTCCAATGCCCCCTCAGTAAAATTACCCCCTATACCATCTTCCTTTCCATCATTTTTATCCTCTAATGTACGCAAAGCTGGCAGTAATGGTGCTAGATTACAAAGAGTGTGCATGGCTTGTGCGTGTATGTGTTTTTAAAGCTGGGAAATATTCCTGCAGTTAAGTGTAATTTGCACAAAAAGGGCCACACGTTTGACCCGTCACCACACACACATCCACACACTTTGCCGTGGCCGCTCTGCACCTCGGGGTGTGAGAGCATGTGTTCGTACGTGTGTGAATATAGCGCTGAACACGACTGCTGCTTAATAGAGTCCTTCACTGAGAGTAATGACCCTAGAGCTTTTCTGTTATTCTATCCAGACCAGCGGGCTAAAATCTGCTGTGAGGATGGGAAAAGGGGTCTCTTTATTATTCAAAAGCAGTAAAATGAGACAAAATTTTAGTTTAAATGAATACTTGTTTACTTTAAGCACACGTTCCTCTTGAACACACTCCTTTTTTCCGATTGTGCTGTCATTCAGTTGCTATTAAGTTCCTCCCTTAAGTGCTGCACACGTTTATCTTTGCATTCACACATTTTAAACTCTACCTCTCTGCCTTAGTTCGAATTTGTTGACCGCTTGCGCTCACACATTTTCCTTGGCAGCCATCACCATCGCCGCTCCATCCAGAGCAGTGTTGCTATGAAGCAGCAGAGCAGAATTGCCTCTCTGCTGTATTATCTCCAAGAAAAACATGAAAGCAGAAATAATATAAGTGCCTGTTATGACACATGGCTTGTGAGTGTTGATGTGTGTCTCTGGCTTTATTTGACACTATGCCGGTCTACTGTCCATCCTATTTCCTCTGTCTGTTGCTTTTCCTTCACATGTGAATTTGTTTGTGTGTGTGTGTGTGTGTGTGTGTGTGGTGTGGGTGTGTGTGTGTGTGTGTGTGTGTGAGGGAAAACAAGAGGGAGGCTGAGCAGGTGCAGGAATTATCTTGTCACTTTCCAGATTTATGTCTGATTGGAGCGCTCGCTGTTTACCAGGAAACATATGTCTGTGTATGTTTCTCTTTGTCTGGCCACAGCTAATACTCTTTGCTAAGACAAATGCACAGATGGTGGATCACTAAGCAATGAAGCAATGGGAGTACAACAGGATTTTGGTCACTGAGAGTCAAGTATCAGGGTTTGAATTTGAGTTTCAAGGAGGCTCAAATGCTCCTTGGGTGAGGACTTACTAAGAAAAGCTCAAGAACAATTTTCTGGATTTGGCTGAACAATGATCGCCTTAATGAAGGGGATTGGTAGACCTCACCCTCACCTGCCATCCCACTCACACAGATTTTCCTTCTTGCTGATAGTTGCCTGATGCTTCTCTGAGCTCAGGCTGGCTGAGCCCAGTGAGCATCGCCACAGAGAAGAGAGTCTCAGGGTGATATTTCGGCATCAGTAAAAGATTTGCTGGATGAGCAACTTTTAGAAGATTCTAACATGAATTTGGAGGCCTTTTTATTCAGTCAGACAGAGATTTTCCTTCAGGAATACAATTCAGACAGAGGGCGAATCCAGCTGCTTTGAGTCAGACTGTGACTCAGGCTATGTTGGATACTAAAGTTGAAACTTTAGTTGATGAGGATAATAATCAACTTTGAAACTTTAACTGATTCAAACCCATCTAGATTAATGTTTCATATATTTATTTTTGACATATTTGCAAATTTTTCCTTCATTTTTGATTGCCACAATAATACTACTGCAGCTAT
Organism: Poeciliopsis retropinna; assembly: GCA_010277075.1. Taxonomy (NCBI): domain Eukaryota; kingdom Metazoa; phylum Chordata; class Actinopteri; order Cyprinodontiformes; family Poeciliidae; genus Poeciliopsis; species Poeciliopsis retropinna. The sequence continues at coordinate 11,792,145 of VMRM01000015.1, read as the reverse complement.
TTTTAGATAATATACCAGTCAGACAACTACAACTCTATATGTGTTGAACACGAGTTCTTGATATTTGGTTGTTTAGTTGCTACAACACAAATCAGTGTTTATCTTGCAATTAATCTCAGATCATGTTTTGACTTGTAGAAATATTTTTTTTATTACTTCTTACTGGCATTGGCTCAGTTGATGTCACTGTTGGCAGTTGTCACAATTTTATAGGTCCCATTTATTACACTTGGTGCTGACAAATTAAAGCGTTATGTTCTGTCTAGGCCTACCTGGTTCAATTCACGAACGGCTTACATACCCTTTTTTTTGTGCCAAATTATTAAGAAATATGCACTTAGTTATTGCATAAATCTCTGTGGTTTTGCTGGATAAACTCTGAAGAAGAATACAAACGCCAAAAAAAGAAGATACAAATAGTTCTAGTTTTTTCATACTTTCAAACACTTAGCAATAAATGAACAATTTCCATAATAAGGATTCCTTTTATCCAGTCAAATATTCAGATTTAAATAAATTACAATGAAATAATAAAGCAGATAGAAAAACTGACATTTTATTTTGAATCTAAAATGAGATTAAAATGCTTCAAGACGTTGATATGCCATCAAGTTTCACAAAACAAAAAACAAAAAATCACTTATGTTGTGTAATTGGTAATTTGGCTTGTTGTGCATTCAGTGATACTTTTAAGTGAAATTGTAAATGAGTCCAGACATGTCAAGCTAGAAAACATTAAACATTTTAATAGCTTTTAGCAGATAATAAATATCATTTATTTAAAGGCTGCCTTCTGAAGGAGTCAGACAATCTAAGGGTAAAGAGTAAAACAGGCTCAGCCCAGATCCAAGACGCAACATTGATTTACTCAAGATGACATAACTGGTCATGAAATAGCTTTGATGAAAGAGTACAACAGGCAACCACAGTTGTTCAAGGTAATTGTGTTGCGTTCAGATTCTTCTGTGAGTGCTCCACTAAATGTATCACACATATAATTGTACACCATGCTATATTCCTCACCGCTCTGTGGTTTACTGTCATTAGTGGCCATGACTGAAAGCTGACCTGCGAAGTGTCTGCTACAGCAATGAGCCCCTAGCTGCAGGGTGTGCAGAGAAAAGCAGAGAGAGAGAGAGAGACAGACAGAGAGAGAAGGAGGGAGGGAGAGGTGAAACCAGAGACTGAGTCTGGCCCTTCCCAGTTGGCGGCCCACCACCATCACCCCTGCAGCCTCCCTCAAGCCTTCATGTGATCCTCACTCCAGAAGCAAACCGGCAGAGGAAATGTCAGTCTCCCAGCCAGCCAGGAAACCTCCATGCCCAAACAAGGCGTTTCCTGCCCTGACACAGCTCTTCCTGTGGGCTATGTAAGGACTTTCCTGCTCTCTCCCTTTGTCTATGTGGCTGTCTCTCTCTCTCCCACTCGTTTGGCAGGCTGCCCTTCAGCAAGCTGCCTCAATTTGAGCCTTTTTCTCTTGCTTTCTTACTAGTTGTGTTTGAATGTGGGTGTGTGTGTTTATATTTTAAACTGGTCACTTACAAAGTAATAGTTTATGACAGCACTGTTAAAGTCTTAAATATATTGCATGGCAATCATAATGTTTTATTTTCTCAGACGGTGTCCTGTGTACGTTGAGAGAAACAAAATCCTTCTGCCTTTTATGATTTAACTCAAACCTTTAAAATGACAAAATGCTCGAGGGCACAGCTGAGGTTAAATGCAAACTCCCTGTACCATGAACAATTTTCGTCAATAGTAGATGAAACTGAAATGGTTCTGTTCGAGTTCCCAGTTCCTCTAGGAGGCATTCAAAGCTTAAAACAAAAACTCACTATTTGCTTAAATCTGGGGTCGTCAACCTCTTTGCAACTGAGAGCGACTTCATGGATAAAATATATACATTGAATCTTCTTGCTCTGCAGTTTTGACTTGTTAATGCTGAAAATCTCTGGAGATCCTACCATGCAGAATATGATGAAAACATGCTTGTAATTCTACATCCATACATTAATCCATTTTCTCTTCCTACTTATCCTTGGCAGCTTGGTGGCAGGTCGTTACTGGTACCCTTCCCAGCGGCCATTGGGCAACATGGATAAACAACAACCATGCAGACATTCACTCCTCAGGGTAGTTTAGTGTTGCATTGAAAAACAGTTTCTGAAAACTAAAGGAGTAAATCATCTAAAAGGTTTTAGATAATTTAGCAGGAGTGCTCAAGTCCAATCACCGAGCCCTTTCTGTGACTTTTAGATGCATCACTTCTTCAACCCACCTGAATCAAACTGTTTGTTGCAGACTTCTGCATAATGAACGACTCCTGTTGAGGGAATTTCGCTATTTCAGTCAGGTGTGTTGAAGAAGCGTTGGATGTAGATAGTAGACTGGATTTGGATACTCCTTATTTAAAAGAGGTGTCCACAATTGACTTTTTTGAGCTTTATGTAAAATTATAATCTTATTACCTTATTAAACACATAGATAATGTGAAATCCTTGAATCTCCTGTGGCAACCATTAGGGCCTATTTGGCCAAAGCTCCTCCAACTGAGTTTCCACCTCACAGAGTTTCCGTCCTCCCCCACTCAGTTCCTACAGACTAGTGGCCGCAGCAATTAGCAAACACATGCGGGAAAAGTTTATCATATGACTTACTTTTCAGTCTAACGGCAGTGAACAGCATAATGGAGAAACGTTGTGATGATGTGCTGAAGACGGCGTGTCGGAAGGATCATGAAATTTTTAAAGAGACAGACATCCAATTTCAAGGCATCAGATACGGCTATGATGCAAAGTCAAATTTCTTTTAACATATGTTTAATGTGTAGCATTTTCTGTGACATAGTTACTTGATTGTGCTATGAAATGGCACTTATTGTCTGTAAAATACATTACTCCCCCTTTGACACATCTAACAACTGGACAGCAACAACAAATTAGCTGGGAAGAACTAAAACTTTGTAGTGGAAAGGCAGGAAGCCTAATTCGACTGCTGCTTTCATCAGCAAAACAATGAATACTACAGTTTTGCTCATAAAAATAACTTTCTTAAAAGAATCATATGAACTTTTTTGCAGTGGTGTGGTAAGCCAGCTGGAGGAATAATTTAAATGAGGGGCAAATACAGCAATTACATATTCTGCATTAGGAGGTAAGAAGGGTGGTGCTGGATTGGAATGAACTCTAATTACATGCAGTTGCATTAGTTTATAGCACATGTTGGAATGTCACTTAATGAGGCTTTCCTTCATATTGTTTTATTGATATCCCAGTTGCTACATTTTTTTTTTTTTACAAGATTTCTTAAAAATGTAGACAGTTTTATAGTCAAAGTTCAAGTACTAAATACATAAACATTACCCTAAATGCTCCGTACCATACTTTGGTCTTAATATGTAAGAATACAACAGCACAACTCTTTTTACAGAGTTCTGTTCACACAGTGCTGTGTTCAAAGAAAGATTAGTGGAAGGAAAATGTGTTGTAAGAAAAGGTAAGCTAGCATTAGGAATGACAACATCATTGGAAGGATTGTCAAGCAGATTCCATTCAACAATGTCAGAAGCATCTTAACTGGGGGAAAAGGAGAAAAGCAACTGCACTCTTGCCAGTGGTCCAATGTCTTCTTTTTGGGTCAGAGTAAATTTTTCATTTCATCTGGAAAGCAAGGTCCTAGAATCTGGAGGTGTAGAGATGGAGCACGAAACCCACATTGTTTAAAATCCAGCACGAAGTTCCCACAGTCAGTGATAACTTGGGGTGCCATGTCATCTGCTGGCATTGGTCCACTGCTTTTTCTAAACTCCACAGTCAACATAGCTCTCCAGGAATCATTAGAGCACTTTATGCTTCCATCTGCTGACAAGCTTTGTACATGCCGATTTCATTTTTCAACAGGAGTTGGTGCTTGTCCACAATGCCAAAGGTACAAAAAGCTGATTCAATGACCATGGCCTTCCTGTTCTTGACTGGTCAGCAATCTGGCCAGACCTTCAACCCCATAGGGGAGCTATAGAGTATTGACAAGAGTCAATACTCTATAGCTCTCCTTCTACTCTTACGAGTAGAAGGAGAGACACCAGACCCAACAATGCACATCACCTGAAGGCAGCTATCAAAGCAACATGCTGCCATTATAACTCAGCAGAAGCACAGGCTGGTTGTCTCCACAAAACTCTGATGCAGACATTCATACAAAAGGAGTCATAACTCTGGATGGATGGATGGATGGACTTTTAGAGTAACTCAATGACTAAAACTTTCTACTAGAAGTTGATTTCTACTTCCTAAAAGTTTGCACTATAAATTATTGTGCTTAGAATTTCAATTCTTCTTAAGTTAAAAAAAAAAAGCAATTTTTTTATTTCATATAAGGGCAAATATTTAACCTTTACCTATTAACTTTTATTTCACCAGGACAAATACAAGTTAAAAATCTCTTTTGCTGCTGCCAGAATCCTGGCAGCAGCACAGAGTTTACAGAGCATTCACAGCAAAACAGGAAAAAGTTAAAACTGTCATCAACAAATTAGTTAAACGATTCCTTAGTTAATTAAATTTGAAAGTATAAATTAAAACATAGTGCCACTTTGAATACAAAGAGCATTTCTGAGTTTTTTACAAAGAAAGTACAAAAAAACGCTTTTTTAAATACAAACTTTTGTCAGAACACAGCAAGCCTACTAACAAAAAAAGGAATGATATATTAATGAAATTTAGTTTGCACATTAATATATGTATTTAAAATATATGACAACTAGAAACTATCATCATTTACAATTATTCTTTTTGTCACAATTTTTTTTTCATCAGCTGATGATGTAAATCAACACTAATCAGTTTCCGTTTAGATTAAAATGACTGTCTGTTGGTTTGTTTTTATCTTTATTAAGAAAAAAAAGAAAAACAGGCATAAAGAAAAAGTTAATCTAACCTTGATTTAAGTTATAATTTAAAGCCACTGGTGTGGTGCATAAGACTGTTGTGGCAATAGTTTGTTCATATAGGAAGACGGGTTGCAGGCGTCTTGACTTTTGTGCATGAAATATGGCACACCTAGCAACAAACCTTCTAAGAATTTTTCTGTTATTTTTGCTAACACTGCTATGTGTTAGTCAGAAACCTGTTCTCATGGTATTCATTTGAAAGATGTGAAACTTATTTTGAGCATGCACAAATGTTCACACCGTAATTAAAACCCTAAAACACTTAAAAATAATCAGTTTGATAAGGACATAGCTACGGACATAGTGAGCACTTCCCTTTTTATGATGTAGTCTTCTCCAGCATTTGCTACAACTAACGGCCGGTGTCTGGGCATATTGTATAACCAGTTATGACACCCAGGTGTTCATATTATCAATAATTGGCCAAGTCTGCTGTCTTCTGTCTTTATTCAGCGCTGTTGTCACTCTGACAGTGACATGAGGTGGTTTTTCCTCATAAGCTGTGAAAATTTGTAGGGAAAGAGTTTCTCCCTGCCCTGTTAGTGGTCTGTCTCCATAAATGTTCTGTTAAACGTGTTGGAGCACACTGATGCATCTGGATTAGAGTCTGTGTATATTCCTGGTGTCAGGAGGATAAAGCAAAGAGATTAAGGTGATCGCCTGGTTTATTTGCAACAGCACAATAGGACAGGCATGTCTGTTTTTAAATAAAAAGTTCTTGCATGAGAAAAAAAACCTAAAACAAAACAAAAAAACAACCCCCACAGCTAAAAAATGATGTATTTGTTTGCATCTGTGAGTGTTTCTCAATTTTTATTCATAAAAAGGTGGTCCATTTTCCTACAATAATGTTCTGCTTTTGTCCCTCCAAATGAGAGGAAAGAGAATGAGGATATTGTAGGCTTACTTTTATTAACTGGCTTAATGTGCATGGGGTCACATGCAACATGCCTCTCTTTTCCTTTTTAGTGCGTGTACGCATTTGAAAATGCTCACAGTTGGGTCTGTCCGACATCACAGGGAGACAAATCCATGCCTGCTTCCATATCAGCATTTCAGTCAGTATTTATGCTGCAGTTGTAGTTAGCCCTGAGTGGTGCATTTAATCTGTACCACTTTCAGCTTCAGACGTGGGAGTGGGAGCAAAGGGTTGCCTCGCTATATCTGTATCTGACTCAAAGCACAGTGGCATAAAACTGTTACATTATCTGAATTTATGGCAAAAGGGAGGGCATGTGAGAGGCTCTGCAGCTCAGAGCAGGTTGGCAGTTTCCGTCAATCGCTTCTTTCAAACAACAGAGTCCGTGTTTATTTTATTGATTTTTGGGATGGATGGATTTATGGATTGTGAAATGGGTTGTTAAAGATTCTTTGCTAATTAAAATGTTAATATCACACACCCATGGAGACAAATGGTGGTGGCAGCATCATTCTGCGAGGGTATTTATCTGTAACTGTTCAGAGTTGAAAGGATTACATTTGCTATTCTGTCTGAGTGAGATCGAGCAAAGATTTGAGAAAAATGTCATCTCTCAAAGTGGAAAGACTCCAAAAGAGACGTGCAGCTGTGCTTGTGGAGATACGTATATCATTCTACAGAGTATTGACTCAGGTGGGCTAAATGCAAAAGCAATGCCACAACATGTATAGTTGTTCTTTTCCTTTACAGCTATGCAGTTTGTGTCTGTTGCATGGCAAAGTAATTTTTTTAAAGTGAACTGTAGATTGTTATTCAGTATTCCAGTTGACAAAGATACCATACGGAAATGTGCTTTAGGTCGTGACTCCAGATATTTAATTTCTGTCTGTCTCTTTCTTTCACAGCCTCAGGGTGTCTTATCTGTTGTATTAAGCAGACCAGTGTTGGAAAATCCAGATAAGCATGAGTGAAGAAAACAGAAAGTCTTTGGTGAAAGGGAAGCATTTTATTTGTCCTTGATTTAATTGTGAGAGATGAAGACAGCCAATTAATTTCTTGTCTGTGCTCATACAGCAGTCTGTCTAGTATCAATATACCCATCAGGCTGCTTTACAGTTAGAGTTGATTTAAAATGAGCGTGTTGGATTTTGTGATTAATTAATTAAATATTATGGTGCATTTGTTCTCAATTGTACTTATTTATTCATTGATTTTGGCATTACATGATATTAATTTATCTTTTTTATTAAATTGAACCAAATGTGTCAAAGTAAAATTAAGGCATGGTTGAGAAAATAATGGTGACATAATATATATTTATTTCAACATTTTATAACTCATTATGCATCTAATGAATGTCCTCATATGTGAATGTGTATTTAATAGTTTAACTTATGAGATTGCAGCTCTTTTAACTCTCCAAAATTGTGACAAACCAATGAATATATTGTGAACAATATGTTCTAAAATGATATATAAAATCAAAATTTTCAGTGATTTATTTCAACGTGCATTTATTTTGTATTCGCTAATTTATTTATTTTTTAATCTTAATTTCTAACATATGAAAATATGTATTTAATGATAATGATTTGATGGACATAGTTTAAAAATATTGAAGGTAAAACACCACAGCAAAACAGTCTCTTTTGAAAACAGTTTATTTGCCAATGATCATAAAACAATTTAAACCTTGGATTTAAGAGAAGGAATAACCTAAACCTGATGGAAGAGGACAAAACCCATTTCACAAAATGGATACTAGATTTTGTTGACAAATGCCTCTGCTGGTCAGGAGTGAAGCAGACATGTCTATTTTATATAAAGCTTTAAAACAAGCAATTATTTAGCACAGTAATGTGTCAGAGGCCAATTAGTCTTGAGATGGAGCACTCTTAACTCCGTAGGGTACCTGTTTGCTAGGTCTCCAAGTTACTGTTTTTGCTGCTTTTCTCCTCATTGGAGACATACATCCTTTTTATGAACTCGTTGTGTCAGAAAATTTGCTCACATCTGTGTTGACTGGACATTTATGTTCAATGATGCAGAAGTGTGAAGTTTGAGAATGTTGTCTCTCTGCTATGTTAATCTGACGCATCAATGCTGAAAAAGATGCCTTGATAGTTTGTGGAAACCTGCTGACATAACAAAAGAAAACAGCTTAGTGCTTAGTGTGTTACAGCAAACGCGAGTGAAACCCACAAAAAGGGACTTTACATGGTCTTTGAAGACAACGAGACTTTTGCTTCAAAGTAACACAGCACACTACTGACCTCAAAGCACACTCTGCATGAACAGAATCTGGGGATGTAAACAGGACATAGACGTCCTCCTGAAACCACAGCCAAGACACTTTATAAGAGAGAGAGAGAACTGATTTCCAAACAGGAAGAATATCTTTTGATCTGTGCAAATTGATTTTAACAAAGTAGTTAGCAGTCATTTTGCAAAATGCAGCTGTCTGTAGCATCAAAGCTGTTAGGATTTTTGTTCTGAAGGTGTTGCGGTTTGACAGGACGCTGGTTGAGCTGCTTCGACACCTTGGAAAGCATCTCCATCAGCTCTTTTCCTCTCCGTCTCAGACACACACACATAAACACACACGCGCGCGCACGCGCGCGCACTTTGCCAAGATGTACACTCACACGCCCCTGACGCACCCATACAGTAACATGAATTCTCTCATATGGCTGCCTGTCTTGCAGCAATTACATGATGTGCGGTAATTGCCAGTCTCTGAAGCGGGCTCTTCAGACACACTTCAAAGGGAGCGGAGCGCGTCCACGGACGCAATTAACAAGATCAACGGAGCCCAGATGAGCTGGCGGGCCCCGCGCTCCTCTCCCCATTGTTCTCATTTTCACTCTCATTAGCGAGTACGTGGTGGGTGGGTGAGTGGGAAGTGGGTGCAATGGGTAGCACACCTGCGGAAAAGCAGGGTGCATGGTGTGCGGTTCAGGGAAATGGAGAAGAGAGGGACAGCGCAGCGCAGGGACACTGCGTGCTAATGATGGCTGTCTGAGCTGCTGGAGGGAAGGGCGCAAACAGCCAGCTGTTGGTGTCGAGGTATGTGAGGAAGTGGAGGTGTGTATGGGGGCGTGCACGCGTGTATGTGTGTGCGCGTGCCATAGCTAGAGAGAGAGAAAGAGAGAGACCGATGCACCTGGGAGAGGGTATCACCACGGCAACTGGATTGAGGCTGTCAGTGAAGCGGAGAAGCTGTAGCTTCCTTTTCTTCCAAAGTCTCGCACGTGGACACACTCCTCTACACACTCCTAATAAGTCAGCCTCCTCTGGCCTCCCCCATGAACATCTCTAGTGACACCTAGAGGACACCTGCAAGAAACAGACGGACAGCTACAGAGAGAGATAGAAAGATGGATAGAGAGAGAAAGGCATCTGACACTAATTCTATTTCCAAGATCAAATCACATAGGAATTTCATAGCTGGTCACATTTCCTTTGTGAAATTTGTCACCTCACCTATTTCTAATAACTGGACTTGATGTCAGAGACAGTTTATGTTACGCAATGATAGAAAACAATCCGTCAAGATCTACAGTCTCCTGCAAAGGCATTCATATCCATTGAAGCGTTTCATAGTTTGTTACATTATAACCACAAACGTCACTGTATTTGGTTTTCTGTCACACGTAGTCTAAACTGTTTCATTTTGGTAGAACCCTATCAGACTTAATCTTCCAGATGTTTGCTGCAGAGTCTACATGGCTTGTGATAAATATCTTATGACACTCGTCTTTTCATTCTTTCAAACAGAAAGAACCAGATTTTAGGGCTACACAGCTAATAGTTGTATTGTTGCAATCTACCATCCGAACTTTTCATCTCTGCAACTCAAACAGAGATACCATATCCTTTATGACTGCTATCCTGCAAACCTACACCGTTTTCCTAGGTTTACACTCATCATACTTTTGAATGGCGGATGAAAAAGGGTGTGTTGTTGTTGAAAACTTGGGATTTTCTTTTGTATTCTTAACATGCCTTCAACTTCCCAAACTTAGCAAAATGTTTCACACTGGGGATAGTGTGTAGAAATATGACTTACCCCCTAAACGCTAATGTCATTTCTAAGTCCGAACCCAGAAAAAAATGTTATAGCTGTCCACATTTCCTTTGTGAATACTGTCCCTGTCCTTGTTTGTAATAGCCAGAGTTGAGTTTGAGTGCTGGAGACAGTTTATGTTATGCGATGATACATAACTGTTCATCAAAAACTCCACAAGATCCCCATCCCTGACTCATTTGTCTTTATGGCCAACCAGCCGCTCTCCTCCAACCCCCTTAAGATCTGAATATTGCATCTCTGTGGCACCAATTCAATTTCTTCCAGCAATAAACCAAATGAGTATATATGTGGTACAATGCAATGCATTCGCCGCCACCAAAGGGGGAAACCATTTAACTTCAGTAGTAGTATTCTTTCAAAGTTGGATTTCCTGCTGTCTAGACCACTTTAGTCTTTGTTTTTATTCAAATGCAGCCAGTCGGCTTGTAAAAGCCTATTGGTTAAAGCTTTTAAAAGAGCCTTTCATTTGTTTCTCCTTAATGTTTAATGCTACGAGGCACAGCAGTGCATAAGAGTCAGAGATGTGTGTGTGTGTACGTGCAAGAGAGAGCGAGGCGGAGGGGGAATGTAGCAGCAGACAGCCAACTTTTATCATGTAGAGGTGCATTAAAGTACATTACTGCTTTTCTGCTCTACGGTATCTCTGAGAAAAATGGACCAGAACGAGGAGGGAAGAGTGATCACACTAACCTAACACTCCTCTGCTATTTCCATCCTCTCTTATCGCAAGCATTCAGTGTGCAAGAATCTTAAAGTAAAGCCAAAGGTGTGACCAGAAAAGTGTTTTACATTTGGCTCAGTTTTAAAGCATTTTTTTTTAACCCATCTCGTACAACGCAGACAAACAGCATTAAGACATCAAACCGCGGCCATTCTGTGCAGCTTGCCCAGTCTGCACGCTCCCAGAGCCAAACCACAGCAGGACAACGAGGGTGGGGAAATGTAGACCACTGACTGGTCCTAATAATCAGTTTGAGGAGACTTTAGCTTACACCAAAAATGAGCTGTTTTTCTTGTACATACTATTGTTTTTGTCGTTTGGCTTTTATGTGCTGGAATAAAAAACTGCTTGTGTGAAAACAAGGTATTAAAACTTTTGGATATGTTTCCTCTTGGCAGTAATAGAGCGAGTTAGCTATAGTTGGCTCCCTGGCTGTGATTTGTACGCTGAGACAAGTGCTTTGGAACAAACTGTGCCGCGCTGCTGAGAATTTGTATAGAATTTTCTCCGTTATTCTGGCAGCCAAAGGAAAGTCTTGGCTGGTGTATGTATGTGGTTCTGCCTGTGTGAACTTAGATACATTCACACACATGCAGGTGCATGATCTCACACACGCACACACACTCACCATCAGTCCACTTTTGGCTGGTAGAGATACGCGACATACAGCATAGTTTGGTAAATGTCTGTCTCTGCAGCTTAGCGAGAAAGAGAACAGTGTGTGAATGTGTGTTTACATCTCGACTCCAATGCTGTGAACTTTATTTCGCAGCAGCCAGATGGAGATTTAGCATGTGAGCATGCACACCGCAGGGATGGAAATACACGTCGTGTAAGGGACTAAAAACTGACTTGTCGTTCTAATCAGGACTGACAGAGAGCAGCTTTTTTGAAGATTAAATAAATTGTTATTTATAAGTAGTCTGGAAAGGTCCACTCGTTGGTATGTCCTTCCGTCGACTCATCAATCTTTATGAAGATCTCAAATTTTGCAGATTCTGTATTTGAAGTCTGATCTCTCTTGGTATATTTGCAAAGCGATAACTTTATTGAAAACTTTTTTGCATTAGGTGATTTAAAGTCTTGCTGTCTGTAAAAAGATGGAAATGAGTGGATGTTTGACATTGATGTTTGATTTTGCATTCTTTTACAAAATCTTTGGAAACTCTGAGGTCATCCAGAGGTCGTGCTGTCCCTGCTGCGGATAACTGTACAGGTCTCGTATTAAAAAAGGCATCTTATTCATCATAGATGTATAAAAAATAGATAGTAAGGCAGTTCTTTTCTCTTGCAGAGAAAAGAAAAAGTCAACACAATTATGTTTGTTTAAACACTTAAATTATGTAATAGACTGTGAACGTCAGTAGGCATTAAAAGTCCAGACAGATGTAGAAAACAAAACTTTTGACCCAGATCCTGTCTGCATGTGTTTGTGTGAATGTGTGCGCCGCCTGTGAACGTGTTTGTATGTGGATGGGAGTTGCCATGAATGCTAACGGGACGCAGAGTCAGACAGAAAGAGAGCGCAGCCCAACTTTAACAGGGCCTGTGTAATTATGGTCAACCACACTCCCCACCACCACCTTTATTTATAGGGTTGCAAACACACTGGGGCTTCGGATTGCTTTTCCTTCGCATTCCAGGACACTGGGACTTTTTGGAGGAGGATGTAAACAAATGATATTTTAAGTGTAGTGTGAATGTATTGCTTTCAAGTTGTTTTTTTAGTCTTTTGGGACATTGAAACATGCTGTATTTGGCAAATACAAAGCTACGTGGGTTGTGTATGACTGAAAAGTCTGTCTTCAGTAAAGTTCATTTAGTTCCTCCTCATCAGTGTTTCTCTGCTCTCTCCCTGGAACTGGGAATAAGTTTTGATCAAGGCAGAATGTAACTCATGCTAACTCAATCAGACAGAGCTCATCAAAGAAACATGCCGCAGAGGTTTGGTCCGAATCAATGGGGACGGATGGCCTCTGGTCACAAACCTCCGAGGACAGCGGGCCCATTCGCCCAGTAGCCTTTAGGCATGAGCCGCAGCAGCAGAAGCCAGCCGTCACCTTGGGGATGCAGCAGAGCGGAAGTGAACAGACGTGAGTTAACATGAAGAGAAAAGAAGAAGCACAGGAATGTGGCCTGGTCGCAGCTGCTTTTTCATTGGCTGACTGAGACTGAGAGCACTTCCAGCTCAACCTCTCTTTTTGCTTTGAGCTCAAACACATCTGCTGCACAACTGAAGGAAATGTAAAATGTTCAGGATTTCCTGTTGCAATGAAACTGCAGATTGGATGAAAGAAAGATGTGTGGGTCGCTGGATGGCGGGGGGCCTCATGCCTGTCAGTGGACATATGACACAGAGGGGTGACGAGGCCGGGGGGGCAGTTAGCACCAGATGAACAGGTAGAGCAAAATGTGTGCGTCAGTGTGTAATATGGAGAGTTGAGAGAGCTCATATTGAATGCAGGTGTGCTGAGAGAAACTCAGATGTGGGTGGATTTATAAGAAGTGAACAGTGGAAATTAGGGGTCTTGATGAAAAGAAAAGATGTCTGTGATTATGGTTTCTGTATTCACTGAAACGTGACACGTGTAGCTATAGCAAATCTATCTATCTATCTATCTATCTATCTATCTATCTATCTATCTATCTATCTATCTATCTATCTATCTATCTATCTATCTATCTATCTATCTATCTATCTATCTATCTATCTATCTATCTATCTATCTATCTATCTATCTATCTATCTATCTATCTATCTATCTATCTATCTATCTATCTATCTATCTGTCTGTCTGTCTGTCTGTCTGTCTGTCTGTCTGTCTGTCTCTGTCTGTCTGTCTGTCTGTCTGTCAGAAAGGAACACATTAGCCTATATAAATTAATTACACACACAAAGATGTTTACAAGCCTCTTTTTCTTTTATGCTTTGGTACATTCCTCGACTCATCCTCGACATTTGCGAAACAATAAGTGCAATCTTTTAAAGCAATTCGTACAGAAAGCAGAAAAGAGTCTCTTGTTTAAAATACTTAGTATCTTAAAAGTAAATCTCTGTGTCAATGAACATGTCGTGGCCATCAGTCCTTGAGGATGGATAAATGGCTTAGTCATGTTGTCAATACAGCAGTGTACTCTGGAAGGATGTTCTGTTGTAAATTATTGCTGACGTTTGATGGCAAGAGTTAAAAACTGTATATGTGGGAGATCAATGGCAAAAGATTGGATATGATTTACAATTTTATTGTAATTTGTTGACAGACCATAGCACTGCAGAACAAGGACAATCTCCTTAAGGAGATACAGTACAACCTGTTCAAGCATTTTACATGTTAAGGCTTATGCAACAAACTTATGCTTAAATGTTGTGGAGTTTTAGACTTTTCAACCCATAGATATATCTTGATCAATGTGACAAAATTCTACATCATCACTTGCATGGATGTTATTCACAGAAATGAGAAACCAGAAATGTAGCGCCACCATGGAAATCATGGACAAAACCTCACCCATACCGTTGTTCTCAATTATCCCATATAGGGCCCACCCAGGTATCCTGGCTGGGAAGTGAGGCAAAAACAGGAATAATTTAAGGGAGCAAATACTTTTCCATGGCACTGCACAGGTTGAAGCTAGAGAGTGAGAAGGAAATCCGAGTCACAGAGGAGGAAAAAGATGGAGAATTCTCACAATAACAAGCTGAGTGTCACCATGCTTTTCTCATTGGTTGTGTTTACCTTCTCTCAGTCCTCCAGGGGTAATTTGGGGGGAGGAAGAGAGACAGAAAGTTAGACAGAGTACCCAGAGACCAAAACTAGCAAATAACTGTCAGGAGGCAGCTTGTCTCTTTCAATGTTAGGTGTTTGTGCTGACAAACACACAGCGGCAAGTGCACGCCGTCACACTGCTACATCGAAGCATGCACCTTGCAATCCTTTTCTACCGTCTCCTTTTCTCTTTGCAACAACACACACTGCTTAAACCGAACATTTATTGAAAAACCCGAGTCTGATGATTTGCTTCCTTGTCGCTTGGCAAGGAGCAGTTAACAATGCGCCTTCAAATTGAAGCATCAGTGACAACATCTCACTCCCATCCATCACTCATTGCTGGCTCACAGAGCTGGGAACAGATTCACACCTTCCTGTAGCCTGTTCTTAACCAGCAGGTGGATGAGAAAATACCCAGACTGGGGTCAGCGGACGGGTCAAGCCGCTGCCCGACATCTCGCTCTTCTATATGTGTGTGTGTCTGCGTCAAGGTGACCAAAGGGGAGGGGATCATTCCTCGTTTCCACTGAGAGACACTTAGCCTAGGGTCAATATTGACCGTCAACCAACCGTGAGCTTGGCTGGACACCGCTTGACTTTTCAGTCTTCAGGTCAACCTGTTTTATCTGGTGGCGAGGAAAGGGGAGAAGTCATGAGATAGGGACTTACAACTCAGACACTCTCATTGAAACACCCTCATACCAGCCTCAGTCTGCGATCTGGAGTCGACAGGCAAGTATGAGGAATAAGGAGGCTTTTTGGTGAACTGAGTGGGCGTTGAGGCAGTTTGGGCAGTGTAACAAACATGGTGACAGAGAGGGGGAGGAAAACAGAAAAGGAAAAAAACTGCAAGGGATGCAATGAAATGTAGAAAAGGGGTTTAAATGTTGCTGAGACATCATTTATCTGTTTTTCCAGAAAAAAAAAACTATGAAGGTGCCTCATTATTTACAGTGAAGTTCCTTTGAATTTTTTATGTTGCATGGACAAACTTTGGTGCATCTCAAAGCATAAAGCAAGTCAAAGTAGTGGCTAATTGTAAAGTGGAAGGAAAGTAGATTTTTATGATTTTCAAGCAGATTTACAAACAAAAATCTGTGTGAATGGCATTTGTCATTCACACAGACTCAGCTACTTGAGTCCAGACAAGTCAAATAGCTCATCTGGACTCAAACATTTTTGATTTAACTGAGTCTGGAGATCACTTTCTAACACACGAATATCCTTTGAGTCAATCCAAATAGCTCTGGATATACTTTTAGGGTCATTTTGCTCCTGGAAGGTGAACCTTTCCCCCAACCTTAAGTCCCTTGGAGCCTCAGGATTTTTCTTCCATTATTGCCATGTACGCTGAAAAACTGCCCATTCCACCCCTCAAACTTTCCTGCACACACAAACAGTTTGTTCATCCAAGCTCCTCCTGAGCTGGAGACTCGCACTACAGTGATGACACTCCTGAAATATGGCCTCTA
The DNA here is from genome assembly GCA_010277075.1 of Poeciliopsis retropinna. Taxonomy (NCBI): domain Eukaryota; kingdom Metazoa; phylum Chordata; class Actinopteri; order Cyprinodontiformes; family Poeciliidae; genus Poeciliopsis; species Poeciliopsis retropinna. The sequence goes on along the minus strand of VMRM01000015.1, from coordinate 11,776,225 downwards.
ACACTTTTCTCTCAGTGGCAGAAACACAGAAGGAGTAGCAGCCCTGGGCCAATAACAATACCTCATGAAAACCCTTCAGACACCAACACCAACCCGCACTGCTCAGGGGGAACGATTGCATAGTTTCAGATCACAGCTTTACTATAAACATGAACACGGTTTGAGCCGGTCGAGGGATTCAAAATAAAAACGGACACGCCGCCTGGACTTCCATAGCGCTGACCTGTGTGCTTTTCATCAAAACTGTTGGAGTTTGGGCAGCGAGGGCAGCGCAGACTAAACAAGAGGTTTGCTGAAAGCCTCATGGGAAGCTGCTGACATTCCATGACAGATGGGAGAATTTTCCCAATTTTTCCGTTCAGGATGATTTTGGAGACATTAGATTGACCAGAAACATTCAAGTTTTTTTTTTTTTTTTTTCTAGTTGAAGTTGTTGGAGTTTTCTTGTTTGTCTCTGTTTGGTAGATTAAACTGGGACTATTTAATAGAGTGAAAAATGAGAAGGCGGTAGAGTAGGACAGAAAAACAGGAGTTGTGATCATCTTGAAGGGACTGCGCCTTTGTTCTGTTGCATTAATCTTTTTTTTTTTTTTTTTTTGCCCGTTCCCCTGTTTCTCCTTTTGATCCACTGTTGGATCATCCCCGTGATGATTCACTAACAGCAAAAGAAATTAAACACTTTGGATTGACGACCCGCTCCCCATCTCCTGCTCCTCTTCCTGTCTCGCTCCTCTCATTGTCACCACAACCTTCCTCCCCATCTCGCTCTCCATTCCTTCCCTCCCCGAGGCCTCCTCTTCTTCAATAGATAAGCAGCAGATCTTTCCTTTATCACTTCACTCTCCATCTCCATCCTTTTTCTTCTTCCTTTTTTTTCCCTTTTTTCACTTTCTGTGTTGTGCTTAATCCCAGCCTTGCGGTGGATGCATGTCAGAGATGTAATTCTATTGTTGAACATGCTCTTCTGTGCACACCCCCCCCTCCGCCCCATCCCACCTCAGACTCAGTCACTCCCAGGGCCACATGCATATTCATCAGCTACCGAAAACAAAAGGCAGATCACGCTGTTTGTCGTGTTCCACAACTGCGGCTTTTCAGTTCTCTCCCTTCACGGCTGCTTTTAGCAGATTAGTCATGTTAAACATATCTCAGACAAGCAAATGCCAAGAGCTAACTGACAGCCGTTCAATCAGAGAAACAACACAAGTTCCTCATGCTTCTGTTTCAGAAGATGCAGGGAAGTTTAGAAAGAGTTTGGAGCATGCTGATTGTTAAAGGGCAATAAAGCAACAAAGCCATCATAGGAGGAGAGTGAATTGGTCATGCAAAGGGTCACACTCCTGCAGGCCATGGGGTTCCATGCATCAATGGTAACACCTGGGCTGATTTTAGCGGTAAAATGTTAAGTATTATTTGCAGGGTAAACAATAACAAATAGTTTAACTGTAAGTTGAGCAAAATCAGATTTTCTTCTCTCACAAGAGCTGCATTGGAGAAAATATAAAAAAGTCAACAATAAGCCAGTTGTTGATGTCTCCTTTTGCTGCCTCTGATTTTGCAGCTTTGATCCGAGAACGGCACCTTGCATTTCCTCTACTTCCAGAAAATGAACATAGGCACGATTTGCTAATTGATGAGCCCAATGTCAGATATAGCTACTAGTGCATGCTAGAGAACATGTATAGTATTTGTAGAGGAACATCTATTGATGTTTTGAACTTTTTCACAATTTTATTACCAGGTAAACTTCTTCATTGTAACTTCTTCAGAAATCTAAGCCTCAGACGAATAAATCTGCAGAATCCATTGACACATTATTGTTGAATTAAAACTATAAGAAGCCCCATTTAAAGTTTCCATCACATTATTTGAAGAAGATACATTTAAAAGAAAATTACCTGTCAGCTATGAGTGACATATGACCTTTTGACCTACCTCCAAAGTGCAACATTTGTACTTCAGATTGTCCTGAACGCATTATCCCTGTGAATCCCACAAACAGAGGTGGCAAACAGAGGAATTCCTGAACACACAACTGGTAGAAACTGCAAAAGCAGAACCATCAGAACTACAACTCCAAATAAACAATCAGAGCTACATTTACAGGGCATAAATCCATCCAAATGTTTAATTCTAGTCAAATGTCAAACTTGCATCCAATTGAGAATTTGAAGCTTTCTCTATCCAGAATGCCTGAGTTTGAATTATTTTTGAAAAGAAGAACAGGGAAACACATTTTATTCTCCAGATGTGCTGATAGTGACACCCTCAAAAACCTGCAGATGTAATTGCAGCAAAAAGTCACTCAACTGAGTATGGGCTCTAGGGGAATGAATTTAAAGCATGTATTATTTTTCCTTAACATCACATTTATGCACTTTATGTTCATCTGTCATATAACTTTGCATTAAAACACATTGAAGTTGGTGGTTCTGATCAAATTTGAGAAGTGTTCAAGGGGTATGGACACTTTTGCCTGACGGTGTGCTATAAAGTCTGAAAAGTTTAGCTCTGGGTTATTTATTAGTACGTCCTGCAGTGTCTGAGAGGGTTCCTCCTCACACTACATCAGCAGAGCTTTGTGTGATGTCCAGGATGTGCCGGTGCACGACTCCAGGTCCCAGGCTCCAGGGCCAGACAGACGTAAACACAGCCTGACCACACTTTGAGGCAAAGTGCCAGCCTGTCCTCACCTTGCTCATAAACAGCCAAGGAGGCCACGCTGTGGGCCAGAGGAGGCACAGAGAGCGCTGAACTTTTCTGGAGGCAGAAGAGAATGGAAAGGAAGAGCAGGGGTGGAGGAGGGAACAGGAATGGGAAGGATTTCATGCTTGTTAGAGAAGCCAACATTTTATTTGCTTTAACGTGTATATTTTCTATTGTTCTTATTATTTGCTCTTCCTAATTGCTGTTCATGCCACCAGGAGTGTGTGCATTCGTGTGGATCTGCTCAGATATGTTTTCCAACACCCCGTTGTGACAGCAGCACTGGGCTCCTCAGCGCCTGTTTGATTTATGTGTCAGGACAAATATGGGTCAAAATGAAACATCCAACACGGTGGCTTCTTCTCGCTTGTTCTTCTTTCTTCTTTTTCATTCTCTTTGCGCTTTCTTCTTTTCAAAGCTCGGCTCAGCGGGACCGTGTGTCTCTGCTGCGGCACCGCCAGGTTGTGTATGTGTGTGCAGCTTCGCGTGATGAGACGTGACAATCGCCTTCATCTTCCCCTCAGACGCAGCGTTCCATAACGCGCCGCCACTCGCTCTGTGTTGCGCGCTTTTCATCTTTCCTCCACCCGTTCCTTCCTTCGTTTTCCTCCTTCTTTTCTTCCTTCTCCTCCTCTACTTCTTGCTCTCACAGGTGGAAGAAAGGCAAATGGGAGAATGAAAGGGACAAGATTCTAATTAGACGAAGAAGCTGAGACAAAAGCAGGGGGATAATGAAGGGAAGCCATGTAAAACACAAATCCTTAATCTTAGAGAGCGTTTGGGAGGGAGATCTCTCATTTCTCCCCTTACAGTGAAGCAAAGTAGGGGTGCTGTGTGCCTGGGAACAGGAGGGGCTGGGATGTGATTATGAGCACAGAGCTGACAGACAGATTGACAGATGAGGGTTTGTGTGGATCTATCCCCACGGGGCCCTCAACTCTTTCTGTTCACAGAGACCAACCTAAAAAGTCACAATTGTGTTGAAACAAGCAGCCTGCTACACTTTTATTTACATTGTTCACACTTTTGGTGATGAGAGCAACAAAGTACCAATTTATAGAAGCTTGAGGAGGTAAAATATATTGAGCTTTTTCACATTTCGCTATGTTACAACAACTAATATTAAAGTGGGAAAGATTGTGAAATTGAAGGAAAACAGAACCAGATTGTAACTTTTGCCGTGAAATATGAAAAAAAAAAAGTTTTTGTGTATCTGTATTCAGCCCTCTTTACATTGATGCCCCCAAATAAAAATCAGTGTAACTAGCTGGCACAACTACAGACTGATTGACTAAGGAATGTGCAAGAACACTGGAAGAGCTGTAGATATCCACAACTCAGTTGGAAGAATCAGTTGTAATAATGTAGGACATGCAGGACAATCCTGGTAGAACCTGCAGGACGCTGAAAAAAAAAGATTGAAGCCTGGGAAAGAGGTTCATCTTCCAGAAAGCGAATGAGTTTAAAAATACAACCAGAGGTACAATCAAAACAATCAAACATTTTCATGCATTAGTTTTGTCCTGTCAAGTCCAGATAAAAAAGCCAATTGAGAATTTGTGATAAGATTTGGTTGATGTTCACTCTGTCCAATTGAGAAAGAGTTTAGCTATTTGGCTGTGGGGAATGGGGAAAGATTCATTATCTTCATGAGTAAAAACTAAAATACCTGTAGCGATCATTTAAAATTGCTGCAAAATACAAATACAAACCACATATTTTTCTTTTCATATTTGTACAAGTTTTGTTGCTACAGGCTTCTCTTTGTGACTCTACTAGATAAATTCCCAGTGAGATACTTCGGAGCTTGTGGTTGTGATGTGACATCGTGAATGCATCTAGAGAAATACTGATGCATTGTATTTAGGTAAGTATGTCCAACGCCTCTGAGCAAAGTTCATACACGAGTTGAGCTGCTCTGCTTCACTGAAAGACAGGCTGTGAAGAAGGAAACAAAGAAGAAACAATAAGGACAGAGTATATTTTAACTGCTTGGCCATGAGGAACGCCTGACTGCCTCTCCCCATCCATCCGTCCAGTTCTCCTCGCTCTGCATGTGGATTCAGTCTGTTTACTTATTTGTCTCACCCCTGAGCTTTTCTGACATGCTACTGCCCCTCCTGGGTCTTCGGGTGATGTGATGGAGCTTGGGGACTTCAGTTCTCTTGCTACTGCTGTGAAACTCGATTCAGATGATGAAACTGTGCGGCGGCTCATGGTGGGACATTGGTGTCTTTGCAGCTCACTGGGAGACTGAGGCGAAATCTTCCTGATGAAAGAGTCTGCAAATGTGCCTCTTTAGCCCTGGCCCTTACATCTTTTCAGAGAAAAGCCTCTGTTAGCTGCATCAAGCGTCTGCTTTTGAGTTTTCAAAGAAATGAGCCTTGCTTCTTATGATCTACACATAAAAATCTGAATGACACCTTAGAAACTATATCTGTATGTTTCTGGAAGACAAAAAAAGTAATTTCTTACACATCGATTCTTAAGGCATAGTTTGCAAATATTATCTTTTTTCTGAACCCCAGCACCTTCTGCGTTCCTTGACTACCCTTTTTATATGTAAAATAATATGAAAAAAATATATATTAATGTCTTTAGCAGAATCTCACATGGAAACTTTTAGAAAAATCCAACTTTTGATTTGAAGAATTTATTAAGAGTCAGCAAAAACCCATAAAAAATGACTGATTTTGTTCTTTTAAATCAATGGTCGCACAATTGTTTATACGACCAGTTTGTTTAAAATAAAGATCATTTGAGTATTTTTAAATACATCGTTGCTTTAAGTTGAATTGAATTTTAAAGAACAAACTCATTCATAACTTTTTGTTTCCATTGCTTATAAATATGATTTTTGGACCTGTTTATTTTAGTCACTGCCTTCAAGCCTGGAAGAGGATCTATAGTCATCTTGATCTCAGACACTGAGCAGATACCACAGCTGTTTGGGAGGAATGCTAAAAACAACGTTTTCTACCCTTCTGTCACAAACAAATTTATTCAGCTTAACTCTACTGGTATAAATGAGTGCAGAAACACCTCTTGCACACTTTTCAGTGCAGCGGTGGATTGGTGATGCTGTGGGCCTGCTTCTCTTATAAAAAACATTGGTGATGTTAAAATGGAGGACAATTTTTATTTTTGAAATAAAAAAAATTGTGACCTCTGCTAAACAATGCTAAATATTTATTCAAAATCAATTCAGATATTGTTCCATAATGAGATACTGTGAAAAGATCCCTTTTGGTTTATAAAATGACGTAGGTGAAGAATAAGTGTTGCTATATTAGAAAAACGAGGTTGCACAAAGTATTACTTTAAGAGAAAACGGATCAACAATTATGCATGCGGGGACTTTAATAAAAAATAATAATTTATTCTCCCACTGATTAAATGAAATCAAATGAATTACATTTTTGGGTATTTTTTTCAGAGAAAAGTGTCCTTAGAATAATAAGCTATTCATTTGTTTCCAGTTTTTTTGTTTTGTTTTGTTTTGTTTTTTTTCTTCAAAACTTTGTTACCAGAGGTGTAGGTAAATTTGTAGCGAAATAGGTTTTATTTAAAAAAAATATCCTGGCAAGCATTTGCCAGTAAATCTGCATGCATAAACTCATTTAGCGAGAGAGAACAACACTGCAGTCCTTGCAGTGAAATGTTGGAATCAAACGTGTGACATGGTTGCAGTAGGTTAGGAAGACTCCTCAGGCACACGTCGGATTACGTCTCAGGGTATGCGACACAAACGACACGTGCCAATTTTTATGTTCGTTTCTTCTTCACAAATTTCACTGCAAAGTTGGTCTCCTGTGCGTCACGGGGAGGCTGAAAATAACAGCGAGCAATAACCTGGCATAGCACATTTCCACAGATTCTTACCCGAGGTGATGCAAGACTTTAGACAAATGTCTTGTTTGTTCGCCACTGAACGGCCATCTTTCAAGGGGGTGGCATGCCAGCACGTGCGCATACAGACACACCGGAGCGCCTCATTTTTCTCCCTCATGAAGTAGGTAGCAAGAATATTACAAACCAAAATCAGGATCCATTGCCATCGGCCAGTTTGGACGAGTAAGAAGAGTAATCAAATTACTTTCAGATAGATAGATAGATAGATAGATAGATAGATAGATAGATAGATAGATAGATAGATAGATAGATAGATAGATAGATAGATAGATAGATAGATAGATAGATCATAAAAGTAGATTTTGCAGGTTCCTGTGTGCATTAGTGTGAGAGTGACAGCAGAGAGACGAATCCCCCCATTAATAACAGCCACTAATCCCCTGATGTGATTACCTCTTCATCTCAACCCCCCTTTCTCTCCACTGTCTCCCTCCATCCCGCCACTCTTTCTCCCATTCAGCAGCGCCAGCTACTTGTCTTCCATGGCAGAGCTCAGCTGGCCCAATCCCCTGAACACATCCAAGACTTCCACTGTGTTCAGCTGCCAGGACGATGGAGCACCTCCAATCTGACGCCTCTCCTTACCAGAACTTAGCCTCTGGGCAGGTATCTTAAAAAATAAAATAAAAAAAAAAGTCAGTGGTGTTAGTGCAGAGAAAGGCAGCAAATTTAAGCAGATTAAGAGCCATGCCTCTGTTCAAAGCCCTGACACTTAATGCAGTCTGAATGAGAGGTGACGTGTGATATGAATCGTGCAAGATATGGTTTTGGATGTTCGAACGTTTATGGAAATATCTGCAAGCATTAAGGATTATGGGTGTGCAAAGGGAAGCAACAAGCCTGTCAGTATAGCTATTTCTGTCCTCAATAACTGGCTGCCAAATGCAATTTTTTTTTTCAGCCTTTGATAAACTCGCTACATCAACCTAAAGTGTGTTTCTATGGAAACTTAGACCTCTAAAAAGGTTCAGATTTGCCATTTAGCTCAAAATCTGCTCAACAGTAACATACTATGATAATACTGTACCATGTATTCGTTTTACATGTGCAGTCAGTTAGAAATAACATGTAATTATACAGTTTAAATAGATCTTTGTTAACTATGCATGAATATGCGTTTATGTGGATATGAATAAAAAGGTTTAAAAGACTCCAAGGAGATATTTATGTGATATTACGGTTATTTATCTATTTATATTTGTAGTGGGTTGTGTTTTTTTATTCTGTTATCTTCTGTTGCTTTAAGCTCTTTATGTTAGATATTTTGATCAATTATTTTGTTTGCAGTCAATCTAATGCCTTCGACTTTTAAAACTCCTGGGTTAAAAACAACCTCAATTACTTTACTAACATCTTTGGGTGAAATATGAACTGGCCCCAGGGTTGATTTAGCGGAACAGGGTTGGGTCATGGGTTCGACTCAGCAAAACGGACTGGACTAAGATTATCTATCAACAGTAACGTGGTCGTCTCCTTAGGTTAGACAAGCTTTTCCTGTCTAAGCTTTTTTTTTAATAATCATATAAAAAATCTTACATAATAACCAACAAGACACTTTTCAAAGCTAAGAATGGATTCTTGATTTAAAATTAACACACAGATATGCAAATCTGAGCTTAACCTATTGGCTGAAAAGTGCTTCAAGTAACATCCTTGGTTTAGGCCGAAAATGCATCATCAGTCTTTAGTGGGTTACGTATGCTACCTTTGTTGTGTTGTGGTTTGAGGCAATTTTATGACAACTGTGCAGCCCATTACCTGTCAAATAAAAAATATGTACAAAGCCCCAGTTAGTATCAGTCTCATGGTTCAACATGTTTGTCAAAAGTGGACCATCTTCCTTTAAATGTATGTCTTACATGTGGCTTAACCCCCTGATCGTGAGTCTTAAAACCCGAGTTTATAATGTTCTCGTAAATACCTTCCAAATATTTTCACAGTGTATTATGAAATGTTGATAGCATAGTTCCTTTCAACACCTTGCTGATTGTAGAATGCCATAAGGCAGAAGCATCTGTCTTCCTGGCTGCATCAGCTGTAATAAAACTCTGGTTTATATTCATTTATACGAGTTTTAGCAAAACCTGCACAGTAACTACTAAGCAAGTGTCAGAACCGTATGCTGAAAAGGTAGAATATTTAATGTTCAAGAGTGCATGGCAGTGAGATCTTGGGTTTAATTAAGCTACAGAGGAACACTATTGTAACATTTAAGTTTTTGCCTGCTGATGACTCAGTAGTAACTGATTATAGATGTGTTGCTTCCCGTCTGTCTTAAGGTGTAATTGACTATTATTTTCTTGTCAGCTAGTCATTTTTTAAAATTTCATTTACCTTTTGGTCTCACTTCCGGGATTTCAACACTGCCGTCTTTTCATGTCTGGTCGACACGAATGTTCCAGCTCTAACAAGATGAAAAGTTTCCTTTGAGCTGCTGCAGTTTGCAGGGGGTTCAGATAGAGACTTGAATCAATTAGTGGCCCTTTCATCAACAAATAGGCCATACCTCAGTTCCTCCCTCCACCCCTTTTCTTCTTCCACCTCAACTTCTGGTGCTTTTCATTTCAGTCCTGTTCAATTCTATCATCTGCTCTCATTCTCTTGACTTCATAAGCCACGTTGGAAAGGCCAACATCTGGCTGCTTCTTAAGTCCAGGCCCGTGCATCCGTTTCTGGGGTAACAGGGCCTGCAGATCAACCCCCGCTGTGGAGCTCAGCCTTTGGTGTATGTGGGGCTGATCTGAGTCTCCATTTCCTGACTCTTGGTGCCTTGATGTGGCCAGAACCACATTACATGATTAATTACAGCTCCGTCCCTGCTGCCGGTACTGCCGTTATTGTAACCATGCTTTCCCTCCTCGGCCCGCAGTCTCTCACCTGCAGCATGAAGCCTTCAGCAGAAACCGCTGACGCAGTTCTGGAAAACTTACATAAGTTGTGCTGTGCTGTTACCCTAATGGATGTTTAGTCACAGATGTTAGAAGGAGGTGGATGTTCAAGTTGGGAATGAGGTGACAAAGCTGTTAGGGCAATGACACAGATTGTTAAGTGAGTGCAGGTCAGCAAAATCAGCTGTTTCCGTTTCTTCTGTGTCAGCTCTCCTCACTTTGTGTATTGACTCCTGATTTGTTTCGCTGTTTACGTTTATGGCAAGAAGAGACCAATGGCTGTACGGGTGGAGGTGGAAGGGGGGGGTTAATTGGTTTTTGGCTGTGTGGCCAATCAAAGGGACCTCATCAAACACATGCAGCGAATGCATCCCACAACCTTCCTTGCCTCTTTTCTTCCGTTTATGTAAGTGCCACACAGTGTAATCAGCATGACGGAAGCAGGAAGTGAGAGACGAATGAAGGAGAGGAGGACAGAGGCGTCCTTGACATCCAGGGAAGCACCAGGACAGGAACAGGGACTGGTATTTGAGTAAGCAAAGCCAGACTGAGCAGGCAAAAACTTTGAAAACGGAAGTGGACTGCAGAAATGACAGGACTATTGGGAGGGATGTGGTAGAGCTGTGTTTACAGACGACGGTCACACAATTTACTGTAACTTTGGATTTTGCCATGGGCTACCACAGCTAACCAACAATCAAGCTCTATTTACATCAATGTAGACCATTAGCCCTTTTTGTCAGGAAGTGTGGCACTTCAGATGAACATAAACAACAAAGTCTATATATTTAGAGGACGCAAATGCGCCAAAAAGGGAGTAAAGAAGTCAGTAAGACTTCAATCATACATATATTTATAAATGCATTTTATTTCTGAGGCCAGTGACTAAAAATCATTGCTGTTCTGCTGTGATTCTCTGCTGGTGGGAGACACTCTAAAAGGCAGCTGCCTCAAAGCCCCACAGAGGTATCAGATCTCACCCTTTTCCTCATCTCCTTAATTAGGACAATTAAGAGATTTACAGGACAGATGGACTGAAATCCAGCTGGCTGCAGTGTGTGCCCTGGAGGATTGCTCGGATGATGATGATGAGAAGAGATGTTTGTGAATATTGGACAGAATTGCATCAATTAAAATGGTGGGACTCTGGTGCCCTCTGGTGGACACACAAGGACCATGGGTTGTATTTTCTTTTGGCTTTTTGTACCGGTAATTGGGAGAAGTGGAGGTGTGCGTTCACAGGACAGAAAGTTTGAAGATACACATTTTTAATTGTGTTCATACTTCATTTGATCATATTTGTTTGGCCTAATTGTTTAATACCTCAACAGACAGTCTGAAAGAATGCTGTATCTGATTTTTACCAACATGTAAAGTTTATGAATAATTGCAAACAGCTTGCATAATAATTGCTCACACATGGTGTACTGATCCCAGCTGGCTGGAATCATTAAATTCATTGAAACCAAGAACCATCTAATCAGTTGTCTGATGTAAAACTGGAAAAAAAAAACAAGTTTATTAAAAATCCCTAACAGGAAATATTTAATCTCTTTCATTTAACATATTTTTGCATAAATGTTTGTCAGCGTTTAACAAAAATATTAATATTCATTGAACTTTTATAAATATGTGAAGAACCACAAACTTTGTTGTATTTTATTGGCATTTTCATGTAATAGAGTAGACCAACACATTGTGTTTAAAGGTGCTTCACATCTTCATTCAAATAAAGTCTTTTACTCCAGGTAGAAACCAGAAATGGGGCTGTCGCCTTCAAAACCAGGGGTCCAGAAAATTGAAATTGTGTAGTTTATCACCTTTTGCAACCCAATTACAGGTGGATCCGGAGGCACTAGGGGGAGCACAGCCAGGATATTCAGTAACTTAAGAGTAATGCATGTTTTGAATATTTCCATCCATCCATTTTCTAACACCTTTGTCCCTAGTGGGGGTGGGAGGTGCTGATGCCTATCCCCAGCGACCCTGGACAGCTGCCAGTCTGTCGCAGGGCCACTGAATATTTCCATGTTAGAGTAACTAAAGCTTAATTATCTTTACAACACCAAAAAAGGTATGGAGGAAAATGTTGATTTGATCAAATATTTCTTTCATACTCACAGAGAGGCTTGTGTGTTTTGCCGTGGTTGTAGCAGTAGTGGAAGTGGTTGTAGTTGCTTGAGTTGGAAATAGAACAAACTTTTTTAAAATTGGCAAAGGAATAAATTATACAGTCAGCAATAATTTTTTAAAGCCTCATGTCTCCAAGCATACCTTCACCCAGAGTAGAGCAGAGCGGTGTGATCGCAGCAGGTCCTTCTCCTGCGTTTGTCCTGGCCTGAATCAGCACATCGTACCTGGTCAAATGCTGCAGATCGGTGAGCAGGACGCTCTCCTGATCACCCGTCTTTGTTAGGTGCGACCATTTCTGAACCGGTGCGTCATAATCTCTATAGCTGACGGAGTAACTGCGCAGAACGCCGTTTCTGAGTTCAACCTGTGGAGGCTGGTCAGAAGAAAACATTCACCATTACAAATACAGGGGTTCAAAAAAACTTTTTTATAACATTACAATGTTTACATTTCACACGCATGCCTGTTCCTTCCAGGTGACTCTGATACTCCGAGTGCTGACAGCCTGAAGTCGCAGATCAAGTGGTGGGCCCTCAGGCGCTGAACAAAAGTGAAACTTAATGGAAATCTTTTCTTAAATTTGGCAGTTGCTTCTAGAAATCACACCATTTTTACAGAGCCTTGCAAAAATACCAATTGTACTTTTTGAAGTACAATTAGTACTGACCACTAACACTGACTCATTTTATTTGAATTTTATATGTTTGACCTACACAAAATTAATCTTTATTTCAAATTAAAATCAGAGAGGCACCCAAAAGGTCCGTTATAACTCTGGAGAGGTCGAAGAAATCCACTGCTCATGTCCTGTTGACATAGCAATATGTCAACAGGACAAGTAATAATAACAGTCTGGTTTTTAGAGAAAAGTGGGAAAGAGAAGGTCACTGTGGAAAGAAAGCCATAAAATGAGTTTATTGTAGTTTTCCATGTATAGAGGAGGCCAGTTTGTGGATGAGACCAAATTTCTACTTTTTCCCTTCTTGTATAATGTTATGCTTAGACAGTGAAACATAGCAGTGGCAGCTTCATACTGTTGCAAACACAGAACAAGTAGTAAATGGTAAAATGGATTAATCTAAATAGAGGACAATTCAGAAAGAAAAAACAGCAGTTTTTTTGCAAGAGGCTGCAAAAAACTTCAGAATGGGGCAAAAGCTCATCTTTTAGCTGGAAAATGATCCCAAATATGCAGCCAGAGCTATTATTAAAATGTATGTTAAAGTTTAGTCCTGGAATCAAAGTCCACATTTAATCAAGTTCATATCTTTGGTAAGAGTTTAATACTGATATTCACAAAATCTCTACCTACAATCTGATTGATCTTGAGGTATTTTAAAAAGAAACTATTTACAAAAAATCATTATGTGCAAAGCTAGTAGACAAACCACAGAAGAAGTAGTTTTAACTCATGGCAGCTTAAATAAAGCAAGATATCTTTTTTAAACTCTTCTTTGTAAAAATATTGAGATCTATGTATAATTTTCTCCTCATTTCATATGAAATCCCAACAAAATGCTTTAAAGGTTGTGGTTGAAATTTGAGAAAATGTGAAAAACTTTTGCCAGACACCGTATATTAATGCCTGCCTGCTGTCTTTTACCTGCTTCCTGTGTTGTAAATGCCAGAACATTGCTGGCAGCACTGGCTCCCACACTGTTGACAGCAAACACACGGAGGTTGTAGGTAGTGGCAGGACGTAAATCAACCACAGCGACATTCCAGGACGCTGTAAATGAAATACAACGTTAAGATCCAAACTACGTAGTCTAAAATGTTAATTAATGATGCAGCACTTCATTATGCTCACCATCGTTGCGTTTAAAATCAATCAGATAAGCTGAAATGTATCTGCCTTCTTCAAATGGTGGACTCCAGCTTACAGTGGCAGCTCTTTGCTTCAGCTCTCTGAGTCCCACCTGTGGCGGAGAGGGGCGTCCTAAGGTGTCAAAACAAGAAGGTAGAATATCATGAACACACATGAAACAGGCAGTAATTTACTATTTTTGCATTATAACAATACCTGGCACAACATAGAGAGTAGTCTCAACTTTCTGATCGTTGAACCAGCCGGGTATTTCCACTTGACAGATATATTTGCTAGAGTCACTCTCCTGAACCTGTGTGATGGTGAGCGAGGCATCCCCATAACCAAAATGACCTCTGAGAACGTAACGCCACGGCAGCCTGTAGCTCACCCATGTCCCGTCTGACTTCAACACCTGATTGTTACAGCCAAATGCAGACGTAGATCCTCTGGCCCAGCAAAAGGGCAGCCTGCCATATTTCCAAATATTATAGTTGCATGTTAGAGAAACGTCTGCTCCCACTGTTGCTGTTGTGTAGTATTGACAGGTGCAACCTGAAAAGAGGATGACTGATTAAAGATCAAGTCCTTTAATCGGTCTTCATTAAATTGTTCAATCTGACATCAGCTGTCTTACCTTTGAGAAGACAAAGGAGAAGGAGGCCATAGAAAGCAAAGAATTTCCTTCCCAAATGATCCATCTTATTCCTCTCCCATGGATCAGTGATTTTATTATCTGCTCACTACGTCAGCTCACCCCAGTGGCATTCAGCCTTTAAATATGTCTGAGTTCTCTCAATATGCTCAAGCATCAAACTTTTGGTGGCATTTGCAGAAAACATGCAGTCCTTTTCTTTGATTTAGGTTCCTTCTTCTGGAAATTTGGTTCCTTTAACCAGAAAAGGTTATCAGCACATCATCGGATTGGTAAGCCATGCTTTTCACCAGAACAATGCACAGGCACATTGTTCTGTGTTACACGATAAACACTTTTATAAGGCGAGAGAGGGGATTCATGCTGGACAGACTGCTGGCTTCCTGCATACTTTTACCTATAAAAACACTCAAAATACAAAGAATAACTTTTCATACACTAACAACATGTGAATTGTCTTATTATTATTTTATTATTTTCACAAATGCAGAATATGAGGGGAAAATACTTTTTAAAAATTCCATAAAATAGGAACAGGAAGGAAAATAGAAAAAGAGGATCTTTAATTTATTGATATTCTACATGATAACCTGATGGTTTCCAAAACAGATTCAAAACAACAACAAATAATTTAATTAGTATGATGATTTCATAACATGATAATTTAAAGAGCTTTTTATTGGATTTTGGAAACATCCCACCTTTGTTGAACTACATGTATAAGATAGTGCAGTTTCTATTCTGCCTCTTTCAAAATTATTTTTGTACCACAGTGGAGAGCCCAGGACTGTGTGTAGAGATTATTATATAGACCTTATTAGGGTTTTTACTTTGTATTTAGCAAAAATAACAAACTGCCTTATTCTAAAATTTACAGTATGGACCTCACTGTTGTGCATTTATTTCTCTATTTTGTACAAATAAACATGTGCTTTTGTGTCTCTAATTCAGTATTGTAATGAAAAGATTTGTGAAACACAACAGCATGATTAACTACAACCTTTGTAACTTTGGAGATATTTTATTCTGTCAAAATATGTCGTTAGCTCGACTCTCCAGACTTAAATGACTTGAAAATAAACTAAGTATCAAAGAACAACCAAGTGCTTTAGACTCATGAATACAGTTCAAGAGTGAAGGATTATTGTTTTATTTTCTAAGGATTATAGAAAAAATAACTATCAATGCATCTCTGCATTAGTAGGTATGAAATTAATGAGTTACAGTTTACTAAACTGACTTTTTCAACCATACATACAGATATTTTAACTGTTAGTTTTGCAAAATAAAAAACTAAATAAAAATGGCTGAAGCAAAATATGCTTAAACTTATATTTAATAAATGCATTTTTAGCTTACTTTGCACTATAAAACAGGGATAAACTGGGTGCACATTTTTCATCATGTACAATATAAAGTACTTCCAGCAGGTGGCAGCATTTAACAAAAACTGAATTTAAATTGGTTATTAGAAGCCTTCAGTTAATATTTAAAACACTGTTGGACAAATATGCTACATTGATGCACCTTTTAATAGACAAAACAACATAAATGCATAATGTTAAAAAATAAAATAAAATAAAGCTATAGTGGAGAAATTGTACTGCCACTTACAGAATACCAATCACTATAAAAATCTTATAGTGATTTTTATTGTATTTTTGTATTTTTAACTTTCCTTTAGTATTAGACTCAAATACACGCAAAGGTAATATTAGCAAATTATCTGCAATCAAAAAAATACACTTTGGTATATTTAATATAGTTGGCATGTATAAGACAGTGCAGTTTCTTTTCCAGAAGAGGTTAGAAACTAATGAAGTTTCCAAATGTTGATTGCAGAGTAAGTTTCACAGCTCTTGCAATGGCTCAGATCCTTTGTAATGAATTTCTCCACTGGTCAACCACCTGTAAGCAACAGACAAGAATTGCTTAGAAGAGCTACTGAATATATCTGAAAGGGATTGTTTGGGTTTTGAAACAATGGACTCAGTGGAGTTGTTATCAGCAGTCAGTTTCTCACCTAAAAGTAGAAGGCAGTGAATCTTTTCAGAGAGGAAGCTGAGTTGGAATGTTTTTACCATTTTAAAACAACCACAATCTCAAAAATATCATTCCAGATTTTATAAAACTGATCACTTCTATTGTTTTTTTCTTGATTTTTTTTTTTAGAGTAGATATTTTTGCTGAAATGTTTACAGTTGTTTTCGCTGAGGAATATGATCCACCCACAAGACTGTTACTACAGGGAAAAGAATCATTACTAATAATAACTTCAGAGAGGCGGCATTTAAAAAAATAAAGATGACAGAAATAGCCTTTGGGCCAAACCTGATGTAAACTCGCCTTTACCTCAACTATCCTGTTGACCCTTGTCTATGTTTTCCCAAACTAAGGTCATTCACCCAGCTGGTTACGAAGGCTAAGGCAAACTTTGCTGACAATTCAACAGAATCTCTTTTAAGTACCTTAAACTGTCCAGATGAATAAACAACCACAAACACTTACGTGTGCAGGCTGCCGTTTCTCTGTTTTATACCTGTGAATAGAAAATAAGGATTAAAGAAGTGCAAGAAATTTGTCTGGTTGTTATAAAATGCAATAAGGAGAGAAAAAAACAAACTCACGTCGAAATTGCCAAATAGCAAGAGAAGCAACAATCAGTAGTATCAGGACAACCGGCACAACAATAGCAGATGTGTGACCACCATTTTGTGCTTCAATCTCCTGTCAGACAAGATATATAATTAAGATAAATTCACTACATTTTTTAACAAAATGCCTCAGCAACAAGACCTGAAATAAAATCAACAGTCTGATATCTGTTGCGCTCATCTGATATCCTCAGGTGATAATAAGGTAAATTTGAACAGGAGGAAATGCAACAAACTAACTTTATGTTTCAAACAGTGTTGCGGTTTAAGATGGTTCTTATCCTGGTCATAGTTGACATAAATATTGATAGCTTCTCACTTAAGTACATGCACAGCGATTCAGACAGTTGGCTACCCCATCTGTCACTGCAGTAATTTCAGGCATTGCTTTCATAAAATCATCACTTACTAGACAAGCATAGCAGTTTTTTCCAAATAACAGAACTAGCAAGCTCTTATGCAATATAGACAAGGCTGGGGCCTGTTTCTGCTGGACTGAGGTTCTCAGAAGGCATGCGTTAAAAATATCAAAACTTTCCCATAATGCAGTTCAGACGATGTATACAAATTTAATAGGATTCAAGAGAGAGTGTTTAAGCAACTACTTCCTTCAGGTAAATGAAAAACAAAGTATAACGTCACAGTTCTGCTCAACTACCTGCTGAAAGAAGACTACTACTATTTTCCCCCCTTGTTTGAAAACTTATGTTAGCAAACCAGCAGTGAAATCTCTGTAAAGCAGCAGAATGCAGGCTAGATTCAGCAGATAAACTGACTAATTAACAAAAACATATTAATAAGTTGTCAACATCATTATTATAAATATCATTATAATAAAAAGGGGGTTACACCACTTTTTTTCTGTGGACTTTTTTACATCTTAAATCTTTTTCAGTCTTTTACCATATTCTGCTCATTCAGGACATTATGAACATGTCTTGAGATATTGACATCTTCCACAGTTTACCTAATTTCAACTCCCCTTCAAACTCTTATTTCGACCCTCATTCCAACTCTTCGTTCAACCCTAATTTCAAACCTGATTCCAACCTTAAATCCACCCCTCTTTCCAGCAGCTCTTCAAACCCCAATCCTAACTCCAACCTTAATCCCAACCTTCCTTCCACCGCTTCCTCCAATCTTACAACCCTAATTCCAAACCTCCTTCCTGTTTTTGTTTTATTTTAAGTCCAGAGATCAGGTTACATGTGTAGATTTCTCAATAATTTCTCAATGTAACCATAAAATATATTTCTGATAATATAAGATATTTCTGATAATATCTTAGACCATCAATAAGTGTCTAATAAACACTGTAATTCTTCAGTACACTACCGCACACAGTAATTTCTCTTATTTTTTAATGTATTTTTTTATTCCCACTTAAAAAATATATTTTAAAATGTGATGATGTACAATACTAAAGATAAAACAAAGCATGTGTACAAAGATATTATTCAGATGCAGCAGCAGAGGTAAATGTCATTGTTTGCTTTGTGCACTAACAGACAGTTTGTAACGACTAGTTTTAGTTTAATACTCACAGAGACTTCAGTCGTAGTGGATGTGGTGGGTGTTATGCTACTCGTTTGCTGATCTGTCAGACACACCCAAATGAGAAATTAGACAAAGGGAAGTTATAAAACTTTCTTTTTGAAAACAAGCAGAAGTGATGCATTTACTAGAAAAACATAGGTAAGAAAATTGCTACTTGAGGAACTGCAACCATGTTTTGATAAAGCTGCATGTTTTTGAGGAGTGAAATTCAAATCCAGGTTTCATTCTGCTTTCTTGAAAATAGAGCAAGTTTTCACTTGGATCTATTTCAGCTTTGCGATGAACATCCATGTGGAAAATATCTATATCAGGTCTCCTTCAGCATTAAAACACATTCAAGTGAGAAGGAAACAATACCTCTTTCTTCGATGGTCACAGTGAGAATGTTGCTGGCTTTACTGGTGCCCAGACTGTTTTTAGCAAACATGCGAATGTTGTATGTTGAAGGATTAATCTCTATTATCGTGGCTTCTGTCTCATTGGAACTGAAATCTATAATAGTCTTTGTGTAATCCCATGAAGCTGTAAAGAAAACAAATGTATTTAAAAGCTGACATGATCAACAGTGCATAAGAGAAAATGCTCATATTTTCTCACCATTTGCTGCTTTATACTCCAAGTAGAAAGCAGTAATAGGACTGTCACCTTCAAAACCAGGAGTCCAGGAAAGTGAAATTGTGTTGTCTATCACCTCCTTTAACACAATTACAGGTGGATCTGGTGGCACTAGGAGCATCACAGACAGGACATTCATTACCAGACTTTGTTTTACACTCACCTGGCATATTTATGGACTTAAATATGCCCCTTCCATAAAATAAGTAACCTTGTGTAATGGTAGGATAAGTCTGAACTAGTAAATATTCATTCTTCTTTAAAATACACAAAATAAATACTTAATAAATAAATAAATACTTGAACTTCTGTAAAAAAAAAAATAAAAAAATGTCTGAAACCTGTTGTGAGGGTTGTGCTTCTCAAAGAGGTTTCATCCCAAACTGTGAATGTAGAAATAGTCCCAGCTGAAGTTGTGTGAGCTTGGAGCAAAGCAGAAAAAAATTCAGGTTAAGATTCTTTGTTTATTTCAGGATTTTAAAAACATTTTGTTAAAATTTTCTATTTGTTTCCATCTAGTGATACCGACCATTGGTAGAGGCTGTATATTCCCTCAGCTTGGTGGAAGCAGCAGTAGAAGATAACAAAGTAGTTGCCACTGTTGTCTCTTTAACTTGAAATAGAAATAAAACTTAAAATTAATTCGACATCAAATGGATCTTTAATTTAATGCCTTATACAGCATACCGTTTTCAAGAGTGGTGCAGAAAGCTGGAGCTGAAAAAGGTCCTTTTCCTGCGTTAGTTTTGGCCTGGACCTGAACACTGTACCAGGTTGAAGGCTTCAGGTGGGTCAGGACGATGATCTGTGCTTCACCCGTGGCTGTCACAGTAAGTTGCTGCCACTTTGGAAGTTGTTGGGCCGCTGGGTCATATTCTCTGTAGTTGACAATGTAGCTGCGCAGGATGCCATTTCTGAATTCGACCATCGGAGCCTAATCAGAAGAAAAAAAACACATTTTCCAGTGAAGGTGATGTGGTGAATATCTCAGCAGGTGTTGGGCAAAAACAAAATGATAACATTGAATTTAACGATACACATTTTTATGTGATGGACTGAACTTAGCTCAGCCCTAAGACCATTGTCTTGCAATCTATTTTTAAGCTTTTGTTATTTTTAAGCTGAGAGCGTTGTTGGACAAAGTGCAGCTTCTTTATGAATCATTACATTTCTCCTTCTTGCTGAGAGCATGGTGACCCTTATAAGAAAATATGCATAGGTCCCTTGCAATTTTTATAACACATAAATGTTTCAGAAAAAACAAACTAGGAAACATTAATGATGGACAAAGATAACCTTAGTGAATAAAGAGTCAAACATTTTATTGTTTTTCTTAATTAGAAAGGCTTAAAACTAAAGGTCTTATGACAACATCTCAGCTGTGTTTCTTTTTCTAAATTCTAATGTTTTGAGTTACATGATCATCTCATTGAGTTAATTGAGATGTTTTTTTTTTGTTGTTTTTTTTTTGGCAAACATTTTATTGGCACTTGGTTTAATTTTTATCAGCAGTTGAACTTTCCCATAGAGCCTTTTTTGGCATCTCTTTCCCATTGTTGAATCATGGAACAACTTTGTTTTTCATGAGTGATGCATGATTTGTTGTTTTGTCTGACCATTTAGCCCACTTCTTGAGTTTTTTGTGGTAGCCCTAGTCGTGGCTAGTCACAACTTGCAGTAGTTTATGATTTTATGAAGCACACTGGTTTGGATTTTGTTCCACCCTTTATAAAGAAAACTTTTGAAAAAACATGAAGAAATTTTGCTTTTTGTTTTTAAATCAGAATATCCTTTCAAGAAAAAATTGTCTGATGGTCTGAAAATATTAAGTGTGACAAAAAGCAAATATAAAACAAATGTTTTAAGGAAGCAAGTAGCACATTACGTGTGTTTTTGTGTCACCAGTAGCTGATAGATGATCCTTTCTTTTCAACCTAAGATAAACCAAAGGCTCATACACTAATAGCCAAACTTTCATTCATTTGCTTTTTGACAATTGAAACTGAAATATATGGGGAAGAAAAGGTTTGTTAAAAGTAGTGTTCATTTGTAGGTGCTGTGGTGGTGCAGGGGCACAACCCACTTATTGAGGCCTTAGTCCTCGTGGCAGCGGTCGCAGGTTCGATACCCGGTCTGGCGACATTTGCCACATTTCTTTCCTCTCTGTCTTTCTCATTACATTGTTTCCTGTTGAACTACTTTCAAATAAAGGCAATTAGAGCCAACAAAACCTTTCTTTTTTAAAATAAAATAGCAGCCATTGACAGACATTTTATGTAAACAAAGAGAACAGGAGATAAATAAGAAGATGTAAATAAGGTGGACCATCTTTTTTATAAATCTGTTTTATAAAAACTTTTTGTCACAAAAATATTGACGTATGATAACAAATTCATTGTGGGACTTTGAATTCAACTCTAAAAGTTCAGGTGTTAATTAGGAAAATGATCAATTTCACTTTCACGGTGAACAAGTTCTGGTGAAGGGGAGTACTGGCACAAAAGATGCAGAAAATGCAGGAAATCTTTTTTCTGAAACATGTTTCCCTTATTCTATCACTCACTCGCTCACTCACCCACATACTATACACACACACACACACACACACACGTCCATATATATAGTTTGTAACTTTACCTTCCAAGTAACATGAATTGTGTCAAAACTGGGGGCCTGAAGCTGCACATCGACTGGGGGACCCTCAGGTGCTGTAAAGAGGTCAAAGTTTAAGGATAACTGTTTTCAAAACGATGGTCTTTAAGTTTGACATGATTATATTAAAGGCTTGATGGATGGGGATTTACCTGCTTCTTTTGTTGTAAATATCAGGACATTGCTGGGTTCACTCAGTCCCACATTGTTGACCGCAAACATGCGGAGGTTGTAAGTCTTGGCAGGACGTAAATCAACCAACGTCACCTGAGTCAGGTGAGCCTGTGGCACTTCAGTTCTTTTGGCTGTATCCCAAGACGCTGTTGGACAGAAATAAAATGAGATCAAATCTGCATCTTTTATGTAAAGTTCTTTATTCAAAGTGTTGAGCAAAGAAAACCCACTGAAAAACAATCTGAAGATCATGATACTTGTTTTTTATGATTGTAAGAACAAATCTCCTCAGAAATAAAAAGATATTATAGACCAACTCAAGACATTAGCAGTACATTGTAAACTGTTGGTAGCAGCTTGCAAAGCATGTCAGCACATAGTAACATAGCAACATGCTTTTCTTGTCCTTACCATATTTGTTTTTTAAGTCCACCTTGTAGGCTGTAATAGGTCTACCTCCATCAAATGGAGGGGTCCAGCGTAAAGTGATAGTTCGTTCCCTCACCTCTCTTGTTTCCACCTTCAGAGGAAAAGGCCGTCCTAAAACAGAAATGCAGTATTTTACCAGTTACTAAGGTACCAAAGAGAACAACTACAACAAAAAATTAATAATTACTATTCACTGTGAATTGTCAATTTTAAGATTTTTTTGATGTGATATATGCAACATGCATTATTTCAGCAATATGCTTTCTTGAGTCAAAAGAGTACCTGGATTTACTGTCAGAGTAATCTCAAGTTTCTGATCGTTGAACCAGCCCGGTATGTCTATCCGACAGCCGTATACGCCCGAGTCACTCTCCTGAACCCGCCTGATGGTCAGCGAAGCGTCACCCGCGCCAAGATCACCCATCAGAGCGTAGCGCTCCGACTGCCGGCTAAGCACAGTGGTCCCGTCTGATCTGAGCACCTCATTGCCACAGCCACTGTTGGGTATATTTCCCTTGCCCCAGCAGAAAGGCAGCTTGCTGTAATACCCAGCATCATACTTGCATCTCAGAGTAACGTCTGTTCCCACTGTGGTTATTATGGGGTTTGCAGAGACATCACCTAAAACACAAACAAAAAGTGTAAGGAAAAGTCCACTGCTGTCAAATAAAACACTCCTTAATGACTGTCTTACCCGTGTTCACCCAAAAGAGAAGACAGCAGCACAAAGTGATGAACCTCATCCTCATATAAACCTCACTGCAGAGCTCTCCTGAGTTAGTGATTAGTTCATCTGTCAGACACCTTTGAACTGACCACAGAGTGGCTTCAGCCCTGGAGTGTTTCTAAATCACATGACACCTCAGTTGATATGCTCACACCAACAACTTTTGGTGGCAGAAGAGGAATGCAGAACAGAGCTGTTTCCTTTCCTGTGGTTTTGGTTCCCTTCTGCAAGAAGAAGAAAAATGTTTCTTTTTGATGAATAGACACAACAGTCTCAAGAGTCTCAAGGTTCTCAAGGTTCTCAGTGTAACTGTTGTGTTACCTAGAGTCTGCTTCTCTGTGAATAAAGAATAAAGCCATAATAATCTGGATTACAGCTATACTCAGGGAAAATGCTTGTAACCCAGAGGACGTTGTTTAAAAATCTACTTCTAAACCTTTTAAAATTAGCTTTACTTTGGACTAATGATGTTTTAACTGCAAGACAGAGATTATATATTGATCCTGCACCTTGTGACATTATTGAGAAAGACAAAGTTGGTCACAAATGTGTATTTCAAATAGACGATTGGGATTAAATATCATAAAATCAATGTTTTTGAAAAAAAAAATCTAGTTCTGTAAGGAGGAAAAGGATAAAGATTCAGCAAAGGGCAATTCTTCCAAATATGAAAGAAATCTATGTTGTTTCATTTTAACATTTTATCAGATTTCATCTTGTCATTACATTATTTTATTTCATTTTTATTTTATTCAATCAATTATAAATATGAATAGTCCATGTAGCAACTAAGATAAAGATGGGTAAAAAGCAACAAATGGGAATATTTTTTAAAAGAGAGGATCTTAAAATCCCTCGTTCTCCCTCTGCGATACAAGCTTTAAGGCTCGTAATCTTAATAATGAAAGAAATAATCTTTCTGCAACCTCTGAACTTTGGTTCTGTTCGTTTATGACTGATGATTGATTCTAGTGAGCAGGGTAAGAAAACAATACCTATTTCTTTGATGATTCAACAAGTCATACAGAATTCTACAACCAAAACTATAGAAAGCCTGTTGCTGGGGTGAATGGTGGCTGGAGCTGAAATTTCATCATTATCATGTTTAAGATGAACTCAGCGTGCCCTCTGTGACACGAGTGAATATAGAAACTCTGGTTTACCCAAAGCCATGTTCTCTTGCATAGTTTTGAACTGCTGAGTTAACATTTGGGTCTCTTCGGGTGTTTTGTAACCCCGGGAAAAAAAAAAAAAAAAAAACTTCCTCTGAAGCATGAGAATGGAGTGGTTCAATATAATCTCCAAATTTATGGTAGAAAAAGTATATTTTTAACCTTTAGTTCAATTGTTATGACTATACAAGCACATTTAAGAAGTTTCTCAGAACTAATACACTGTAATTATGTTTTACACTGAAAAAAATATCAAAATCTTGTGACAAATTACACAATTTCATTAACAAAATAATTTATTCACATAATAATTCAGTAATTTTCAATGTTGATATTTCTGTTCATGGTTGCAGAGAAGCTGTGATTGGGTAAGAGATTAATTTCATCCTGGAAGGGTTCAGAAGGTCACACAACACATTTTTACTTCTCGATGTGAATATAAAACCAAAACAGAATCAAGGAGGCTTCGTCATACAAATTAAAACTTCCATCCATCTGTTCACAATATCCATGCAATCTTTGCTAGATCATGTTATTCATGGCAGATTTGGATTTAAAATATGTTTTTATTCAACAAAAATAACAGAAAATGTGACAGGCATCTCTCAAAACACAATAACTTAGATGGTGGATGAATTCTGAAAAAAGTTTTCCCTTTTCATTTACATTTTTTAACAAATTCAGAAAATTACTCTCAAAATTAAAAGAAAACAATCTTCACAGTCACCAACTCTTACAAATACAGACCAGTTTGTTGGCACAGGTATTAAGACGATGTGTCTGTGACGATGAGGGTCGGTTCTTTGAGGTTGGAAAGCCTCCTTGATGTGACCCTAATTAACTTTAACCGAGACTCATGGTTCCACTCCAAAACTTTAACTTGCCTTCAGAATAAATGTTGGTGAAATGAAAATATTATTTAAAATCTTTTACTAAGAGGGGTATTAATCATGTTGGGTGTATCTCCAAAGGTCAATGGGTGAGAGGAATTCCAGTAAGAACATTGCAAGAAAATTTGCAACATGATGATATTAAAAATATATAAAAACAGGAACTGGAAAAGAAACAGAGGAACTGACATTTTATCGAAACGAAAGATAAAAAATTTACTTACACTAGTCATTACTTGGAATCAAGTTTTGGAATTTATCATTTTTGTCCACACGGAAAATATCTGCTAGGAAGATCATTTTGTTATTAATCTTAATTATTTTGAACTGTTAGTACTTCACTCAAGGAGAGCTCACATAAGCAAGCTTTCTGCAGGAAGACCCTGAGTCGGGATTTGAAGCCAGAACTTTATTGCTGCAAGGCAACATTACTAACATCATGTCAACAAACAGACCTAACTTTATTACTATGGATGTACTGATACGTTTCAGGACTTCTCAGGTTGTTCATGGCTTCTCCATCCACAGCACTGGAGTTTACAAATTACCTACTAATGCTGGCTCACATGATAAAATGTCTTTTTAAGCTCATTCCCTTATTTTTTTTAACACATAAAGGACCACAGATGTTATAATCTGTAAATGCTCTGCAAGATGCCTCTTATAACCATGTAACACTGTGGTCTGGAAGTCGTGCACAAAGCTTGATATGTTGTAGAAATAATGTAAAAGACATTATCTTACTTTAATCAAGCTTACTCCTTAGTTTAAATTACAATAAACACATCCCTCATTTTAATTATTTTTATTACTGTGTAAATTTCCGCCTACAGATGGGAAAGAACGGTGAAGGCACAGGGGTTGAGGCTTGTATTTTCTCCTGCAGTTCTGTTTACTATCTGAACCCTGATAACCTTTCCACAGCCAGATACTAATCGAGATTAAATGCCCCCAGTACAAACAACTATTTAATGGCTGGTGTCTGAATATATTAAAGCTAATCTGCTCAGTATCTCAAGACAATGCAGTTTAAGCTTCACAATATTTTTTAAAGCTGCACAATGTTGGTTATCCACATCTATTGCTCACTTCAGGTGATGAGGAAGTGGTTCTGTTATCATGATTGGCAGAGAATAGCTGCCCTTCCAGGATACATGATTAAATCTTTCCTGTTTAATGATCCAGTCAGAAGATGGAAAAAACTGGCAAAACATTCATTTTCTTTGTGCATAAATCAATTAGAAAGACAAGTTTGATTCAAGTTTACATAAACAAAACTTTACTCAAGTTGTTACTGTTAATTACAAACCGTGTTAAAAACACAGCTTGGCCACTTAATGAGCCAAGGACTTCTTACTATTCAGCAGCCTGTGGCAGCTTCCTCTTTTACAAGTGTGGTTCCTCCTCCAACGCTGTTTCTGAATCCTGTTTGCTCATGGAGAGCCATGTAATGATACATCATTTATATTCCTCTAAAGCAAAAATACAGCAAAGGTTTAAAACCAAACCACTAATCAAAAGTCCACAGACAAAATAAGTTTACTGATAATTTACAGTCTTTGAACCACAAGTACTAAATACATATTTCAATTCTCACATTTTTCTATGTACAGTTAATTCGAGTTGCGGCATTGTTTATTCAAAAAATTCCCGTGCAGTTAATTGGTATAATTCAAGAAATCATTGTAAAACAATGATTTCTTGTAAACAATGTTTTCTATGTAAACAAAGAAGAAAAAAAGACGAGATGAAGTACAAAAGCACATCACTTGTTTATAACGTTATGTAGTTTGTCCAGCAGATGGCACTGTGCCCACAACTCTAAACAATCACAGTCGTTTCATATCAGACACAAATAAATTCAAGCAGATTAATTAACATTTATCTGGGCATCATTGCTTAGACATCATACACTATTTTAGTGAGATTATTTTTTACTATTGAGAAACATTTTTCATTTAATTTACAGTAACTGTTAAATTGTTAAACAATAAAATGGGGAGATTTAAAACATGCAGGGCATCATTTAGTCATAGGGATGGCCTCGTAAATGTTTTCAGCTGTGATGGTGTTGAGCTGCTGAAGCGTCGTCCTCCCCATGAGGACCTTCCTCCCTGGTTAGGAGAAATGCCGTGATAAGACATGTTTTCGGTCTGAAGCCGAAGGATTAGTTTAAAATGAATCCGGACAGCAAATGGATGAGTCACAATCTATAAACCGCTGCACACTTACCGAAGATGAGGATGAGGATTAGGATTATGGTGAGGAAGAAAATAACTGCAATTCTCCCAATGTTCTCTGCTTCTGAGAAGGCTTTGAAAATTTCATGCAGTGAAAAATTAGCCTTATCATAGGAGACAGGAAGAAATATAAATTAATTATACTTTGGATTTCTCATATTCATTTTTAGCTTATAAAATAAGAATATATTTTTTAAAACAAAAAAATTATTTGTTTTTGCCATTTAACTTTTCACTTTCTTTCCTAATGTTATAAACTGATTTTAAAAAAATGGAAACAAAACTTATAAAAACAATTCTGGAATTCCTTTCCGTTACATTAGATTGATGTATCTGTTTTGATAACTTTTCCCTACCTGACTTGTTGCACTCTGAATTTTTGCCATTTCTGAACCTGTAGAGAAATAAAATGTATTTATTAATTTGCTCTATCCAATATAAAAGTTTAAAAAATAATAATTCATCTAATGAAAGCAAGTAAACTGCCAGACGTAGAATGTAAAAAATCAGAATCTGTATTTTTTTTAACATTGTTTTCTTGTAAATATGTATATAGGGGGTGTTTTTACAAAAGAAGGGAAGGTTGAATTATTGCAAACAAGCATGGCATTAATCTGGCTGTCAAGTGTTCATCAGGGAGACAGTTTAGTGGAAGAACCTGTCTCTGGTAGCTATTTTCTTCAAATAGCGCTCTGTAGCGCTGACCTGAAGGTAAAAGTCTAAACAGTTTGTATCCAGGATGTGTGAGGTCTGCAGAGATTATCGCTTCCCTTCTTTTAACTATATACAAGTCCTGCATGGAGGCAAGATCGTTCCTGGTGATCCTCAGAGGAGACCTGAATGTTCACTGAAGTGTGGTCCTTTCATGTTCTCTGGATGATTCAAACCACACGGTGATGCAACATTTATAGCTCATTTGTACCCATGTTGGTTGTGCACCTATTTCTACCACATTTCTTCTGTCCACTCAACTTTCCATTAATGTTTGACACAGATATACCCTTTTTATGGAAGCTGTCAAGGAGGCAAAGCTCACAAAGAAAACTGGATTGTAGGGTTTATTTTAGCCATAATCATCACAATTGATCAAATTAAAATGATCACTTTATCTACAATGAACTGGTAGAAAAGTTTAATTACAAATAAAAACAATATTTTGAGTAAAAACATGCACCTGTGTTTTCTTTTAGTACAGAGAAGGACCACTTACCTTTGCTTACTGTCACAGTGACAGCCTGTGTTGAGCTTTGGATGTCGAGTTCTTCCATAGGAGCTGAAAACAAACAAAATGTCCTATTTAGCTCAAGTTAAAACAGTGACAGTCAAAATTATATGATATATTGTTTAAGATTTCAGTAGAATAGTGTTTGTTGTTCTGATAGGGCAGGTGTTAGCATCCTTCAGAGCTCATTTGTACCCTCATTAAGTTATATTTTAAGAAACACAGTTAAAGCTGTTAGAAGCAACAAGCATCTTCTTAGCAATGGTTTATATTTACCTGTCAGTGCTGCATATAGTATATATTTTTCACATCTGCTATTTAAACACACTGAGGTTTTATACATTTTATTTAGCCTTCATACAAACTTTGTATACTATCCTCTACTGTGCTGCTCATAAGTTGCCTGGACAGACTAATATTCCTTCTATGCCATCACATAAGATAGCATACATCAGATAAATTACTGTGTGATGTCCCATTTAATGAGCATTACCTTCTTCAATAGTCAGGTGTACGTTGATCTTTTGGTCGTTGAACAATCCAGGAATCTCCACCCTGCAGCCGTAGACCCCAGAATCTGTTTTCTTCGCTTTAATGATGGTCAAGGAAATGTTACCCTGCTTGACCTGGCTCAGCAGCTGATACCTGGGGGACTCTCTGAAAGTTACATGCCCATGATCTGACAAGAGGATTGTGTTGCTGCATTTGGATAGGGGCACCTCCCCGTGTCCCCAGCAGAAACTGAGGACTCCATTAGCTTGGGCATCATAACTGCAGGGCACAGTGACATTCTGTCCAATGTAGCCAGTGACTGTAACAGTGCAGGATGACACTGAAAAGAGACGGCAATGATAGATCAAACATAGAAACACCTTCAGCCAACGAGCAAATAACATCAACAAAAATAACCCCTAAAATATTCACTTACCGTGGATCAGGATGAGAAGGAAAGGAATCAAAAGACCACACATCGGTGTGGGGTACAGTACAGGCATATCCTTAAGAGGGGCTACCATGTATTTCTGCCACCACAGACACTTTGACATTTAGCCAAATAATGAAGTTCCGTTTTTCGTTCAAAGAAATAAGGAAGGAAATCAATAGAGCTCCCATACGCATTTAGATCTTAATTCTCCATATGAGCAAGGAGTCCTATGACCACAATCTATCTCATCTGCTTATTTGGAATAAATCCACTTAAAGAGCACCCTAGATCTGTTGCGAATAACTAGAAGAAAATTAGCAGTGATCAAAAAGATTGAAGCAGCTGTCACTATGTTCAGAAACGGAAGCTTCAAATACCAATATGTGATGACACAAGCTCTAAGAGGAAACATGATGTATGAGCAACTTATTTTACACAATCAGGTTTCAAAGTAACTGCGTTAATATTTGAAAAATTATCAAGAATACTGCTATTTTTGTGATGGAATTTGCTGACATTGTTTTTATATAGCTATTTAATTTAATTTAGTTTGACGTTGTCATTGCTGGTAAAATAAGAGATTTTTTTAAAGTCTTGCCCACCCTGTTGATGTTCTTGATGTTCACATTAACACACACATTTTATTTCTTGATTGTCAAGCTTCTATTCATCCCTTCATCCTTCCAAATGTTGCTTCTTCTGTTTATGTCTGCTTTATTGCTAAAAATAAAAAATGCTTAGCAGGTTCAGCACACCCCATCGAATGACAAACAAGCCGAACAGCTTTCATTCTGTCAGGAGTGATTGCAGAATACACCGCCTTGTTGTTTCTATTTGTTTTGAACAGATCGAGACAACTGGTATTTTAAAGAAGCTCTTGACTGTCACTTTCATTATGGTTCCATCTTATTCTGCTTCCTAAACAAACGCTTCAATCAATGAAAAGTGGCCTCATAAATATATTGGAATTTTTCACTCTCTCACTGTGCTTTTGCAAAATGTCTAGATACCATGTTTATCTTGTCTTTATTTTGCAAGTATGGAAGTAGTAACATAAATCTCTTTATGCATTGCTTTTCAAAAGTATTTATTGATTTAGCACAAAGTTTGCTGTAGGTTTGGGGTCAATTGAGTTGTGATGGCCTCACCAAAACATTGACTTTGCCGTCCTTAAGCCACTTCATCACCACTTTGGCTGTATGCTTATGGTTAATGTCTTTAGATGTTGCTTCATTGTTTCTACATAATGTTCGTTCCTCGTGACTGGATCTATATTAAGCCCCAAGACATAACGCTGCCACTACCATACTTCATGGTTAAGATGGTACAAGTGTTTCTATTTTTCCTCCAAATGTAACGATGATCATGATGGCCAAACATTTCCACCTTAGTTTAATCAGATTAAAGGACATAGCTCTAAAAATGAAGGTATTTGTCCTAGTGTGCATTTGCAAACTGC
Source organism: Poeciliopsis retropinna (assembly GCA_010277075.1). Classification (NCBI taxonomy): domain Eukaryota; kingdom Metazoa; phylum Chordata; class Actinopteri; order Cyprinodontiformes; family Poeciliidae; genus Poeciliopsis; species Poeciliopsis retropinna. The sequence continues at coordinate 11,745,408 of VMRM01000015.1, read as the reverse complement.
AGTATGGCTTTTTATGTTTCTGTTGAGAAAAAAAAACAGAAACAGTAAGAAATAACTTTCCTCTCTGAAAGAACTTTTAGCTCATGTCAGTTTTGCTGGGGATAATGTTGCTGATTTCTGGCTTTTTTTCTGGGGTTAATCTTATGTTCACCTCTGGGACACAAAACTCATTTCCTATCTGAGCAGCTTGACTATTGGAAATTAAAGAACGCTGTTCCCCTCTACATTGTCATTATTTTGAGCTGTACAATAACTTTGCAAATATCCGATCTCTACAGTGTTGTCGTCTGAGAAGACGTGGTAACGTGTCTCAAAAGTTCATAGGAGGCAAATTACTAAGACAAAGTTTAGAATAGTCCACTCTTGGAATTTGTTCATTTATTTTGCCAAAACTCACCAATAGTTAACATTTCTGGCCTCATTTTTTTTTTTCCCTAAGAGAGTTTGCTCTAAGAGTTTCAAGCTTTTTCACATTTTTTAGTCAGTGTCTCCCAGCGGTTTTTAAATTCACATTACAGTATGTGAGAAACGTTGAAATCTCATTGTTATGTGCATTACTAAGGTAAAGAAAGTGTCACTATGTATGTGTGTATATGTATACTGCTCAAAAAAATAAAGGGAACACTTAAACAACACAATATAACTCCAAGTAAATCAAACTTCTGTGAAATCAAACTGTCCATCTAGGATGTGTTATTTGAGTGTTCCCTTTATTTTTTGAGCAGTGTATAAGCAGAGAAGCGGGAGAAAAATATTTTGTCTTTGTCAGTCATTTCCCACCCTCCTCTCACCTCTGTCAAGTCTTTCTCCACATCCTGCCTTCATCTCTGTCATCCACCACTGAGTTGTGGTCCTGAGTTCACAGCTTCTGTTTCCAGGTCTGGTTTATATGTACAGGGGAAAAAAATGAAACTAAAAAACATCAAAATTTTCTTTTGCTTTGTCGTGGTTCATCATTAGGCATGTCCAAAAGTCATATCAAGTGCTGACAAAAATTATTTGCATCTTTACAAAGTTACTTTTGCATTTGCTACTTTGTCAGACTCAAATGTTTCAGATTAAACACATTTCTAGTTTCACTATAGATTTTATTTCCATTTGCTGTATGTAATTGGTAGAGTTAGTTTTCTTCTTCTTACTTTCATTGGCTGAAAAACAATTGTAGGCAGCACTACTGCCACCAACTGGTAAGGAGTGTGGACCAGAAAATGGAAACAAAAGTAGTAACTGGATCTTTGGCAACTCTCTCCTGCCTCGGCCTCCCATCTGAGCTGCTCCTCTGATGAGCCTGATGTCCTGCAGCTGTGGCTAATCTGGCCTGCCAGTCGTAGAAAACTAGTAGAAAACAGGGACTCAAGGTCACCCATGCACTGCGCCTGTGTTCAGTTTAGTAATCAGTTTATGACCTTCAGCTGAAGCCCACTTCAGTAATGCAGCAGGACAATGGTCCAAAGCATACCAGCAAGTCATCATTTATTTACGCAATCAAAGCAAAATGAAGGTTTTGAGAAGTCCCATCTGCCACAGGCTGCGAAGAGGAGCATAATAAAATTGCTTCACACAGTTTCCAGATAATTATTGTCAAAAAATTTTTTTTTCTTCTATAAAGGTTTGTGTTGATTCATCACATAAATCCAAATGAAATATATTCTCATTTTTGTTTTTTGAGTGACAAAATATGAAAAAAGTTGAAGGATTAGAATCAATTTGGCAAAATCTTCTATTTTTAGACCTTTTGGGATTTTGCATCACCAGCTGTAATTGGTTTCATTAGAGTTTAAAAATGTTTGCCTTGTACCAGTTGTTTCATGCTTTTATTAAAATGTGGAAAAATATTTAACTATCTAACTGAGGACTTACGTAAAAAAAAAACTATTATTTGAATTATTTTTGCACATCAGTTTCCCAGTGACTCATGTACATGGAAAATCTAATGCATTAGCATTATAAACAACTTTCCAATTTATTTTCACTACTCATATACATAAACTACTTGCTTATAATAGTCTCTACTGTAAAAAGAAACCAAGATAGTAGATTTTTTTTTACCAGGGACTAGAGTCACTGTCAATCTGCTTTGAAGATAAAAGTTTAAAAATGGACTTTAGAGCAGAAAGCTGGTCTGAAGCCAAGATGGAGGCATTAACAAATGACTAGTAAACTTTTGCTGATGCCTGATTAGACTGGAAACAAACAGAAAAGGGGAAATGATACCACTGAGGTCACTCAGTGTCTTTTGTCGAAATCACCCAGTAGAGGTTGGTAATTGCTGTATCAGCTGCCTTTTTATTAAGCAAAGAGGAACCTTTTACCACACAATAAAAAATGTGCATGTCAGTATGACGTTTTCTGAACTGACTGACTGCATGTCAACTTGATGTGATTGTGTATTTATCCAACTTGTCCTATATCAAGTAGATCCCTTATATAGAACAGTTGGAAATGGAAAATTAAATATTTACACGAAGGCCAGGAAAGTTAAATAACTTCAATTCAGACAAAGGGATGTGAATAGTCACATCACAATAACATATCTTTGCTCTTGTATAATTAAGGAGTATTTCTTAATTGATGTAACTTCTCATATAAGGGAAATTAACCAAACATTGTAGAGTAAATATTTGATTTATATTTGCTGGCCCCTTTCACTTTAATAACAGTCAGGTGGAGCCATTGACTAACATATAAGTATTTTGAAGGTGGCATTTAAGGGGTTAAAATAAAAAAAGTGACAAATTATCATTTCACCTTAGTGTCTGTCACTCTTACAGTAATAAATATATATTTATTTATAAAGTAGCTTCTATTGCTATAAAATATTTAAGCATTTGCTGACACTTGGATCAATTGTAGATCAATAAGTTGCTTTAAAATTTGACTGCCACTATTTTTTTTGAATAAAAGTGCAAATAAAAGAGATTAGAATTTAAAAAATCCCAAGGCAACTACATGGATGTTCTTTTTGGAAAAGAGAAAAAGGATCCTAAGCGAGTCAAAAGTCTTACACCTGTGTTTTCACTCAATCTGTCTGTATTTTGTGCTAAATCAATTATCCTTCAACTCCCAGTTGCTGTTCTTACTTTGTTTCTTTGTTGCTAATTTGCATTGGTGTTGTTATAATTTTTGGAACTTGCAAATTGTTGTCTTAATAAGGAAAAAATTCAAATACAGAAAAAAAAAAGTTCTTCCATGAATTACTGGTATGATCTGTTGTCATTGTTGATGACGTCTTCACATCGAAAAGACAGCAGTTTAGCATTATGTGCAAGTCAGTCTTGCAGACTGTTAAACAAGTTTCCAGCATCTGAAGCAGCAAGGTTTTTCTCAATAGACCACAGTGCTTCCTGCCATAATGTTGTCTTAACCTTCGGAAGTTTGGTTAAATCAAGATAACGATACTGAAAGAAAACAAAAACGAGTGCAAAACATTGTAAACAAAAGTGTGACAATCATGGTCAAGTTACAGGATGCAAATACAAGCGTCTTGCTTCAAAGTATAGTGTTTCCTCTAGATTTCTAAACATCCTCCCTCAGCAAAATGCTGATAGAGCGCACAGTTCTTCACAGCATGAAGAAAGAGCTATTTTGGATTATTTGAACATTCCCAAAATGAGACATCAACAGGCCTGAAAAAAATGTGACACCTTACAACCGAAAACAAAATCATGATACTGGAACAATTTACTTGAGAAGACATATTGTCTTTGTCTGGGCAGCTTCAGACCCGCTTGGGTAGGTCTGTCTTCATTAAGACAGAGTTAACAAAACATCAGATTAAAAAGCAATGCTTCTCTTTAATCTTTTTTTTTTTTTTTGCTAAAAAATATTATGTGTGCTTCCTGCATTTAGCCTTACTATTACGATTACTTCACTACCACGCTGCATGTAAATAAATGGAACAGAAGTTGAATCTTTTCTGGAAGCATATTGATGACAATAAATCCAGCTTTATACTCTAAACCTCCATCTTAGTTTAATATGCCAAATCTAAAATGAATAAAAAGGAAATAGATTTTTATTGTTTGCTTGTTTATTTGATTCTTGAAGATGTTTAACCTCTCGTTAACTTTCTTCAGTTCTGAACAATGGCTTGGAGATCTAGCCTCACTGGACACAACAGCCATCAGACATCGCAGCATCGAACCAAAGAGGTTCCCATAAGGACAGAAGAAAATTACTTGAAACAACAAGACATCGATGAAACTCTTTGTGCTCCATGCTGGATAGTATTCAATTACAGCTGAAGTAAATGAGGTGGATATTTTCCAAATGCAATATTAGTTTGAATTTTAAGCCTAACAAAAGAAATTGATTCACCCTGTGCTACAGTGTAAAAGAGTTATACTGTAGCACAGTAATGTGTTATATGCAGTTAGTTCAGTGAAACAGGCCTGGGGAAAACAAAACAACGACACAAACACGTGGAAAAACCCAAAGGGTCTCGCTCCTCTCAAGTAAAGGACTCGGCAGTCTTCTGCAGACAGAAAGAAAAACTTTTTGAACAGAGACTTGCAGCGTTTTGGGAAGAATGAAAGAAGTCACCTACCTTAAAAATTTAAGCACATTTTACATTTTTAAAATGGCCAGGCCAAAGGAAGTGACTTCATGTATTAAACACCTATGGATCCACTCTGACTTGTCTCCCAAGATGGTTACACAACCATTCACAGGTTCAAAGAAGAGATTAAAACTCTTCACATGTTGCCTTCGTCAGGAAGCATTCCACGAGTGACAACAACTCCAACAGCACACAGGTCCGTGGAGTGGCTCGTAGTCCGTGTGTCCTTACCAGACCTTTTACTATGATTGTCTTAACAATGTTTCACTTATGAATCTGGAAGTCATGATCAGAGCTTAAGGAACCTCATGGATGTACCTTTTTAGTTGCGTTTCTTTCCTAGGTCAAGACACCAAAGGAGTTTCTGCTGTGAATCAGATTAAAAATGAATAACCATTTTTCTTTAACATAAAAATTAATCTTGAATTCTGTGATTTTTGTGTGTGTGCTTTGATGTTCTTTAATAATGCCAAGAGATGTTGAATTGTTTGAGAATTTGTGGTATATCAGCAAGCTTAATTCAATTAACATAAATTTAAAAACTTGATGTTCTTTCTCTTACACTTCAAAAATATGAGCAACTCGCAGTTTCCCTGTAACCCTACAAGGATACGCAGGTATGGAAAATAAATGGATGGATGATTAACGTTGCTTCCTATATGAGGATCTAGACCAGTATAGCACCTCTTCCCAAATCTGGTGCATCAGGTCTCAATTCATTACTCTGATAAACTTTTGACATTATTACTTTAAAGCCATAAAATTAGAAACCTTACGTATCACAGAAATTCAATTAATTCAGCGAATAACAGTGAAGTGAAAGTTTTACAGTTTCCTGTTTCCCATTTTTTAAACCAATTAATTAGACTGAAACAAATGTTACCCCCAAGACAAACTTATTTTAAGAGCCGTTATGGGAACAGTGAACATAAATTTGTACTTTGTATAAAGTGCACTTTGTATTTTCTCAACTGATTTATTTCTAATTTCCTCGACAAGAACCAGCTCTAATCTTTGTGTGTGTGTCCGCAGCTCATGCATGATGGATTTACAACTACTGGTGAATGTGCAGATTGGCCCTTTTCCCACTTTTTACTTCCCACCCATCATTCCTCCTGGGAGTGTATCTCCATGTCCCACTCCACTCTCCTATTAATATCCCGCTGGGGAGAGCAGAGCTCATGGTGAGTTTGGGAGCGGAAACGCCTCCAAACACCCCGCGAAGAAGAAGAGCCATGGAGAAGATTAAAGCGGATGGAGACGGTTTCATTCTGACCTGTGTGAAAGTGTGAAAGAGAACAGGAAAGAGAACAGAAGTGAAACACAAACTACAGCTATGGGTGGAAAAGATGGCCCAGAATTTGGGTCATAAGATCTGACCCAGACAGAAATGCATCTTGTAAAGTTACTCTGAACATTCCCAGTCTGTGTTTGCTCCTATTCTCCCTCCCACATCCAGTGAGTTGGGAAGCCATCATGACTCCCGTTGCTGTCACTCACCACAGCATCATTATGGGAGAAACAGTCGCAGGAGTTTGTTCCCACACACACAATCTTCTGTGGGTCACTGACTTACTGCTTGATAGTATTTATCACTGGACATCTGTCCAGCGGCACATTATAACAAATGTACAAAAGAAAGAAATCATAATAAAGCCACATGATGCTGAGACAGAGCTTACATCATTTCCACCAGGAACATTCACAGGAGTTTAATCTTATCCTGCAGGATCGACGGAGGAAAAACATAAACATATGCTTAAAGGAAGTACATCAGGATGTACAGAAGGGAAGAATCTCTCCTGACCCAGGCCTCATTCAGATCCAACTTTTCCTGTCCTCTGGGAAAAGAAATTTCTCTCTTTATTTCTCACATGGCCTGGCCACCCCTGATCCTAACACGGGACCAGAAGACGTTGAGAAAACCATTGGTCAGCATATCCATATGTGAAAAATATTACATTTCAACTGTTCAGTTAAAGCTGTTATGGACTAGATTAATATATAAGAACCCAAAAAACTCAAAATGAAGCTCACAAAAAAAAAAATAAATAAATCAGATGTCCTACTGCTGACTTATTGCCTGCAGCTTCTATCAGTGTTTTTTCCTGTCAGACCACCTCAGCATAGCTGCGAGACAAAGACCCCGCTCATAATCGACGTTATGAATCAACGCCAAGCCGCAAGTCCTCTGCGCTAAACACTGCCAGTGTCAAAGATCATGAGAACATTTCTGCGGCACATGTTCACACAGGCTTTTTAGCCGTTGTGATGGTTATGACACGTGTGTTAAAGGTCATTCAAAGAAGAACAAACACATATAACTGTAAACTTTCAGGCCAGAAGCACAGCGTAGAGATGAAAGCAGTCATATTCATTCCCAGAATCTTAAAGAGAAGACCAACTTCTCACACATAGCTTTATTTGTTAAAGAAAGCCCTGTAAGAAAATGTAGCATTTGACAAAAATAGTGAAAACCCCTTGAATAGTTTATCATTTTCCAACAATTTTTAATATATTTGATTGGGTTCAGAGAAAAGGATGCATGTTTTCAATAGTTTCTGCAAAGAAATGCTTGAATCGTCTGGCATGTACATGTTTTCACACAGTTTTAATTTGAGAAATTTATAGCATAATAAGTCAGAAGTTCATAAATTAGGATTTCTAGCTTTGGTCATGTCACGTTCTGATGTTCAATCCATGACATGGCAGCCAAAATTCAGATTCGCATCTCAACCAAGAGGATATGTTGACAGGAAAACTATTAAATTTATACCTTTCAAAGAATGTTTTCTGGTCAGAGGAGACTAAAATTGAACTTCTTGACCAACATGCAACATGTGATACATGGTGGAAAACACAGTCATTGTGATAAATGGTGGTGGTTGTGTCATGCTGTGAGAGTGCTTTTCTTTAATCATGTTATTCAACACATAACATTTAATTTGAGTGGTTTTCCACTTAGTTCTCACAAAAAGCTTTTATAATTCACTATATTTGAACATTACAACACAAGACCTTCAGATCCTTTTCTGTTAGGGGTCTGCAGGGTTAGGGTTGTGGTCGTGCTGTTTCTGCTTTTGCTTCATTGTTCATAAACAATGTGCAAATTTACAGTATTGTATGTCAAGTGGAGCGCGCCTACACTTGAGAAATAACCTTGTGAGATTTCAGTTTCAGCAAACATAGCAGTGAGTGAGGTGCAGATGCAATGAGTTTGAATGAAAGGAGAGAAAAAAAATCTGACAATATTTTAGTGAACTATATGTTAAGCAGTAACAACGTTTTACATGCAAAAGATAATAAAGATAAATCATAATATGATGGCAAATGTAAAGCAAAAGAGTAAAAAGGGCCAAAATGCAACAACCAGAAAACATGAAGACACAAGTTAAAGTGCTTGGAAAAACAGATATTTTCAGTATTGTTAAACATCTCAGCTTGTAAATTTAATCAGTTGTCATTTTATTATTTAATGTATCAAACAACATACACTGGCATTGTCAGAGCTGTGCTGAAAAATTGTTTTCCATGTAAATAACATGATTTGATTGACATGCCATTTGTTCTGTTCTGTTCGACTTAAGCACACGCTGTGTCTCTGACTCATGAATAAACAGAGTTTTCTCCGGATATGCAGTGTGTTTGTAGTTAATCAGCCTGATGATGTCACACACTTGTTGAGCACGTGAAGTAAATAATTGAATTTTAATAGTTTAGAAGTGGTGGTCGTAGTTAAAATTGTCATTGTTTACAATTAGTTAATGTCCACTAGAAATATTGGCTCCAGTGGTTATAACTTGAGTTAGATGAGATATTTAACAAGAGGGAAGACCATTTTTAGCTCAGAGGAGACAACAACTCTAAAAATGTGTTCTGTGTTATCACTATCAACACTCATTTATTTGTATAAAGTAAACGTTTCACTTAAGGGATGTCTCTGTTGCATGTTGTGGATGTAATGACATGAGGGTTGTGCTACTACTGAATACGCTGACATGGTTTTCGTGATGTTTGGAACCAAAATGCAGACCAGTAGAGATGGGAAGTGGGTGATTTAATGGAGAATAAGATATGAAACAACTTACAGCAATCAAATGTGAAAGAAACAAAACAGAAACACTGAGACAGTTATGACAACTTAAAGAAACCAGCAAGGAATGAGTGAAGGAGAAGTAGTTTGGACAGATACTAATCAGTATCTGGTGCAGCTGTAAGAAAGAGCAGAAGGCCGAGGGATGTAGAGAGGCAGGAGGAGTAAACAAACTGGGGAAAAGCTAAAACATACATATAAAAGGAATAAAAACTAACTGAACACAAGGAATAAGCAACTAACGTGACATAAATAAGAACAACATAAACAACAAATGATCAAAATACAAACCCATGAAAACCCCCCAAAAAACAAAACAACTTAACATACACTAAAGCTTAGATCTGATCTCCAACAATACTCATCAGGAAGGTTATAGTATTTATACAATTCTCATTTGGCACTAATGGGGCTGTATGTATGTATTTGCCACCAGCAGTAACTTGAACAAAAACATTGATAAAGGTAGGAAGAATGTATGCATTCACATTGTTAACACCAAAATCTGACAAACTTCTGAATGTTTAGCTGAAACGAAAGTCATTCAATGTTTTTTTTATTTTTTTTTTTTTTTTTTCCCATTTTTGTGAGCTGATAAAAGCTATAGTCTTCTCTGTTTATAGTTGACAGGAGTGGTACCTGGGAAATAGCTTGCTGCTCTCGTTCATCTGCTTCAATGCTTGTGCAATCAAGGATCGTATTTTGTCTACTGTGGTTGTAGCAAGTGGTTATTTGAACTATTTCCTTTCTGTAATCTCAGACCAGTGAAAATTTTCACTTTTTCAGACCTCTGGAAACCTGAGAGAAAGTTGGGTTAGAACATCCCAGTACATCAGTGTATCATCTGGTCATATTGTTGAAAGTTAAATCTAAATCTAATCTAAGATTTAATTATATTTATTGGATGCTGGATATAATACTACAGAATATTTTTGACATAGTTGAAGAATCTGTGGCATTCTGGTTTAGCTTAAAAAAATCTTTCTATAAATAGTTATTAGGATCATGTTTATGATCATAGTAAGTGTGGGCAAAACATTTTAATATTTAAAGAGATCAATAAACAATTCCTAACTAGGAATGAGTAATTCTGTAACATCTACATGCTATAAAACATGTCACTTTGTTATTCTAAATTATTTAGTTGGATAATCCTCATCAGGCACTTTCCCTGGAAGAGTCAAAAGCATTTTTAAGAAAAACAATCCAATCAGTAGAGTGGCTCATTTCGAGGACACTAAAGCAGGAAAGGGTTTCTATGACATTTTTCTTGCGACTCTTAGGAAATTACATGTCTCACAGTGATTTCACATCACTCAAGCATTGTTAGTCTTAAGAGTTTTGTGAACTCTCCCATTGTAGCTAGTGCTACTGTTATTATGGAGTCAAGGCCACAGGAGGAATCTACTCTTGATTAATTTACCTACTTTAAGGAATTTCAGGAATTCCCAATCTGCACATTTTTTGCACTTCCAGCTCTCCCGTCCAAAGAGTACATCATCCATCTGCAGTCAGAGATCCCCGATTATTGGATTCATATGGAAAAGCTAAACAAAGATAGGAAGGAAACACACCACCTGCACTGCCGAACATAATGAGGAACTGGAAAGAAGACAATGAGCCAGGGAGTACTAAAAAAATAACCAAAAAGCCCACCTGAGAGGGCAAATGTGACATTCCAGCAGATTTTATATAACATGCAGTCACAATAATGTGGCCTTAATTTCAAGGTACTATAAGGTGAAGGGATTTTTAATGGCAACTGCATCATTGTGTAAATATAAATATAGTGCAACAAATTTCTTACCAAAAAGGTTTTTGGACAATTTAAAGAATTATTTTTTTATTTTTATTTTTTTTGTTGTTGTTGTTCTTTATCAGTTAAGAAAGAAATTCATCTCTTCAAAAGACTAATAGTAATTAAATTAGTCAAATATATATATATATATATATATATATATATATATATGTATATATATATTAAAGACAGCATATAAAAACTTCAGCAGTTGCTGGCATGGCTGATGAAAATATGTAAAAAGCATGGAATGTAGTGAATCTTTTCAGATTGACTGCAGCAGCATAATTTGAAAGAAAAGTTAGATTAGATTAAATCTGCCTCCTTGTCAGATCTATGGAAGCCTGTGTCACTAGCAGGAGTTTGTTTATACTCCCTCACCCTGTTGCATTTTGATCATGTTTATGTACAAAGGATCAAGCCAAATATGCTCTTTCACATTAAAACATGTTTTTAAGGACACATTTAGTATCTGAGACATAAGTTATGATTTTTTTATTTATTTGTTGACAGTTATAATAGTCTATAAAAGCAATTCAAAAGCCTTTACAAATATCTCCATATCTCTCTGTCTCTGTTCAGGACCTAAACTAGACCTGAATATTTGGTGACTGAAAATGATTTAAAGCTTCCTATCCAGCCAAGAGTTGCAGTATTTTCTTAAAGACCATCTGTGTGTTGTGAGTCCTCCCTATGTCTTTGTTTTCTGCCTTTATGATTTACTGTAAAGTCTACAAAGGCTAAAACATGAATGAACTTTCAATAAAATTCCTCCCAGGCTACACGTTTGACCTCTCAGCAGGGCTTCATCGTGCTGCACCCTGCAGACGGCTCCGAAACATGGAGGCACTTGTTTTTTGTCATTCTGCAGTCTCCTTGGAGACACTGTCGCTGCAGCAGTGCAGCTCACTTGGCTTGGAGTCTGATGGGAGTGTCAGAGTTTCTCACAGATGCATTTGGCATTTCAATTAGGCTAAGTAATTTAGACCAAGTTGGCTGTTTGAGGAAGGAATATATATAGATCTATATCTATATAGATATATATCTATATATATCTATATAGATCTATATAGATATATATATATCTATATAGATATATCTATATATCTATGATTATATGATATATAGATATATATATATATATCTATATATATCTATTATATATATATATATATATATATATATATATATATGATATATATATATATATGATATATATATAGTATATATCTATTATATATATATATTATATATATATCTATATATATATATATATATCATATATATATATATATATATATATATTATATATATATATATATATATACTATATATATATATATATCACTTTTGAGCTGACAAAACATTTTCCATCTACACGAAACTAAATATCAGTCCCAAACCCAAATGATTTTCTGTTCCTCCACATTTACTTCTCCCTCTTCTTAGCAGAGGATATTAGAAAACCATCATTGTAAAAAGATCTGAAAAAAATATTGTCCGTTCCCTCCTAAAGAATTACATTTATTACACAAGAATAGTATGAAGATTGAACACGAACATCTTGTGTTCATAATTTCTCCTCTAAATCACCTCTTCAGCCAAAGTCATCAGTAGCCTTTCCAGTAAGGAGTATTGTTAAGTGAGCTTCTATTGTATTGCTGTTTATTCTGGATGAGGTCTAAGTAGTTTGAAGAGCACTATTTTTACTTGCTTCATTTTTATCACTAGTTGTATTCATCTTGTCAGACTTGCCACTGTAGTATTTCATATTATCATCCTAATTCACTATATTCTATTCTCAAGCACAAAATAAAATGAAAATCTGAAACAGTTCATGGTTATTGTCACCTCTAAAAAGAGCAAAAATTTTTTAGTATGATTATGATTTCTAAAAGCAGATCTGATGAGAAATTTACAAAATAAAAATAAACTAAGTAATTGTTTTGAACAAGATTCCCAGTGCCACAGTTTTTGGTACCCATTGCTTTGTACAACCTCCAATATTTTGTCTAATCTTCCTAGTATTAAGCATGTAGAAATAAATTTGGTAATCCTAACAGTGTTAAACAGTTTAGTTTAATTTAAGGTCAGACAGTTACAAAAAAAAAAAAGCTCATTTGTCGTTTTGTTTAAGTGCTGAGGATATATTAACTTGGTAAACAGCCTGGCTAAATTAGTGCAGTCGGTGCAAAATTAAAAGCTCTGGCGTTTCGCACCACATACCTGGCAAACACATTAATCTTGCTTCGATTCAAACCCTTCTGGCAGGGCGCAGGTTTGATTAGTCAATTATAGTGATGAATTGAGTTACCCCTGTTTTCTGTAAGAAATATCCAGAGTTTCTCTGTTCTTCAGGTTTTTACAATAAGTCCCAGTCTTTGGGACAGTGAGAAAATGTGCATTTTCTTGCCCCGTCAGCTAAAAGCATCTAACACAACTGAAGTGTGACAGAACTGGATAAAAACTGTAGTTTGTTTCACCTTGTTCATAACGGCAGCAATGTGGAAAAAAAGCAGCAGCATCAGCAAAAAAAAAGCGACTCACAGGATGGTGAGTCGCTTCTGAATCATCCTGTCAGGTAAGTGTTCACTCATCACTGGTTTTCTGAAAATCCTATAAGCTCTAATCTTCTGGGACTGGAGTTTCTGAAGTGGTTAAAAAAAATGCTTAAAACTGTCCTATGAGCACGTATGATAACTGCTTTATGTAATAAAAACAAAATATTAATTTCCAGCAAAAACAAACTTGTGTAAACTTAAGGTAAAGAAGAAGGCCCAACATTTTGATTTCCCCAGGGAACAAGCTAAATTTAATGAGCTGTGATTTAACACTTAGCAAAGCAGTCAGACATGTCTCAGCTAACAATCCAATTTTGTCTTTGTCTAACAACATTAACAATAAAAAGCAAAATTTGATATCTAATTGGTGTTTTTAAATTACATTTTAAATTTTCAAGCCAATTTCTTGACTATCTTACATTGTAGGTACTTTTATGCTTCCTCAACTATACCTATTCACAATCACTTTTTTCACTGTAACTTTATTGGTTTACTCACTATAATGATAAAATATATTGTCTAATCATCTCTAAGCAGGACTGTCATCCTTTTCCTGTTTTAAAAACTCATTTCAGGAAGTGAAGCAGACAAACATCGTCTCTCTCTCTCTGTTTGTCTTCCAGTTGAACTAGCAAAGTGTTTGGTAAATCTCTTCCCAGCCCTCTGCTTCTCACCACTTTATCATTTACATCCAACTCTTCTGGTCATTGCCATATAACCAGCACTGCATTATTATTACTAGACAATATCTGTGTTTCAAGTTTTAAAAAATTGTTTTATACACTACAAGTGTTGAATTTTGCTATTTTTCAAAATAAATTGTGGGTGAAGTATCAGAGATATAAATGCTTAGAAGTCAGTCCACTTCAGGCAGGAATTAAAGACAAATGAAGAGGCAAAAAGCAGAGCAAGTTTTCAAAGCTTTCCGACATGACAGGACAATCAAAGAATCTAAGATGTAATTGAGCCACATCTTCTCGCCCATTGGCTGAACTTACATAACAATACAAAATATTTTTAAAGTGAACATTAGCACTTCACAAATGGCTATGTTAACTTCTACTACTATTAAAACAGGGTTTTTTTTTAGGGACCTGCAAATGAAAGTCACAATTTTGTTATCTTACCGAGTTTCAACAATATTTAATTCTGATTCTAAATATTTTGAGTTCAAAACAATTATACAACACTGAAAAAAGCAGAAATGATAAACCTTTCATTTGATAATATTTGTTCAGTGATTTAAAAAAGGATATGACAAATAAGTTCTTTAAAGAATCTGCAAAGTCAAACTTTTTGGTGCAGCTAAGAACTACTTAAAAAAAATAAATGCAACTAAAACATTTCTTAAAGCATGCAAGAGCATAATTCATACCGCCCGTACTTTTATTTAAAAAATAAATCTCTAAAAATATATATCTTATAATGCTGGCATTTTGGAAATAGAAATAATTTTTGGTTTTCTTTGAACTGAAACAGGAAATGTTTAATTTGAATTCATGTCAGACAGTGAGTTTTTCTTAATGAACTGTATGTGCGCAGTTTTATCTCTATGCACAGATTTTGCACAAAAACAAATGTCAAAACTATTCTTTCTAATTAAGAACACCATTTTTAAACAATGTAGTCATTAAAAACTTTGGTGGATGTTTTTCAATAACAATTTTAAACTGTTTTATGTTATTTTATCTAGAGTAGTGGTGGGCTTTATGTCTTAATTATGTTTGAACTTTAATATGTCCCTGTGGCAGCGTGTGGATCTCTGATGGGTTGGACCAGACGTACATGTGATCTGTGCTCCCTGCTTCAGTAAACGGCGAAGGGTCAAGTGTTAAACTATGAACTGTCAGGTTGCATCAGCTGTGCATAACTCATAATTATTGGTGAGGAAAAAAGGGCAAATTTGTATCAGTCTTTAAATGTATAATACACAGATCATTGAACCAAAATGTTATGGAGCCTTTGAAGAAGCATTCCTATCATAGTTAACGTTTTATGTCAGTAACAGCATAAGATGATTAGCAGAAAGAAAAGTCAGTGATACTTATTGAATGTCTTATTTTTTAGAAATCTGACCATTTATATTTGAGTTGTTTAAAGTTGGGGGCTGTATAACTTGCTGCCTCTAATTTACTTGTCATTCTCAAGCTGAAACAGGCATTTTAAAATAAAACTAACCAAAGTTAAGTAGAAACTGGTTTCCAAATTTAGAAATTAATCAATCAGGAGTCTCTCACAGGCCGCTGGGTATAAGAAGAAAGTCCAAGTAAAGATTAAAAGTGAGAGATACTCATCATTGTGCCAGAAACACCAACCCAGCTTCAATCTTTATGTAGTAACTTGCTGACAGCATGTTTGCTCTGTCAGCTGTTGAGGAAATACGTCAACAAGCCCTGCTGCCCCAAAGAGAGCAAACAAGTCATTGATTGCTATTTTAAAGATTGGGATCACACTGACTCAGAGATACACAAGTTGTTTTTCACACATGGTTACATACCTCAGATTACAGAGGGCATGCAAAGGCTTCTCAGAAATAACATCTATAACAACATAAAGTTTTTTAAAAAGTATTAGATTTCTTGATCTGGGACCTGAGTCTGAATTTCGTACCACAAGCCTGTATTTGTGAAATGGTATGACAGTAAAAATCCCTGAATCCTTAAAAACAGTGGATGCTGCCTGAGGTCCTGAAGCTGGAGATATTGTTTTACAAGCTAACTCTTCACAAGTCTCTCTCTGCTCTGCTGTGTTCTTGGTGTGCTGCAGTAAATATGATTTACTTTTTGCTTCACTTTCTATGGCCAGAATTTATTTTTATATTTACAATTGAATCTGTGTGACACATGAAAACTAATACACTTTGCAGCTCATGATTCTTCCACAGGGAAAACCATTAGATTCATATTTAATAACAAGAAACTTTTTTCTAGGTGTATGCATGCTTCTTTGGCAGAAGATAGAACAAAACAGGCATAATAATAATAATAATAATAATAATAATAATAATAATCACTAATATGAGAAAAGAAATAAGTGGGGAACAAGTCATATTCACATTTACCCATTGATATATACCTCACACATAAAAAGCATAAAGAAAGCACCTTTAAAAACTCTTTTCAGAAACTGCCCTGAATAAATCCTCTGATTTCAGGTGGGTCATTGTAACCTGAAAAGGCCTCAGAAAACACAGGAGTTAGAAATACTTCTCGGAGTGGAAAGTGATGCTCAAGTGGTTCATCTTCTTCTTGCACTTCCAGAAGTGGGCTTGATGTCGCACATATTTCTGATTCTAGGTAATATTGTAATTGCAGAAGCTTAAATGGCAAAAAGGCAGCATCATTGAGTATTAAAGTCAGAATTTCTCCTTAAAATGAAGTCAGGATAGTTATGCGTATGAAAGGACATATATTATTATTTTTTTAAATGTAAATTCCCTCTTCAGTTGAGGTCATGCCTATAGCTCACAATATATTAATATCTGACATCCATGAAGATCCATACATACATACATCCGTTGTAACCAAGGAGCTTTGTAGAGGTCTGATGAATATTTCCAGAGGTCATTGGACAGGAGGCAGGGTTGACCCAGGACAGGTCCCAAGTCCATCACAGAGTAACACAGAGAAACACATAATCACTGGGTATTTCTTTAGACAAAACTTTGTTGCCATATCAAAACACAAAAATATCCAGTAGAAAAAAATAATAACAGCAACATCCTACCTTTATGTTGAAAGTAGATGTATGATAGTCAAAGTACGGCTGCAGGCTTTCACTGGCCAAAGGGGAAATGATGAGCAGTTGCATTAGCAGAGAATCATTTATCTGTTCAATTTTAATCGTGTTTAGTTCCCCTATGTTCACATTGTTGTTGAAACTTTTTTATGTACATGCGGAAAAACAGTGGTTTATAAAACAACTTCATCAACCAAGTTTAACTGGGTGCTAAAACAGAGTTTCTCAGTGCTGCTCTTGTGCAGCATTTTGACAGAAAGTGAGCCTTTTTTCACATTTCTTCATCATGAATACTAACTCAGCCTTTCAACTAATGTGTCACATATTGACACATTAGTTCATTTTGCAGATTAAAAATTTTATTCAGTTCTTTATTTTTTGTGTGCTTACAGGAATTCCTCAAAGAGTGTATTAAAAGCAATTTCTTAGCGAATCACAGTGAATCATTATATAAATGCAGAACACATGAAACAGCTGTGAACTTTGTAGTAATTGTAGTTTCTGATCCCAGGAGTGATTCACATAGACCTACCAAAGTCCCTCCGGGCGGTTTCACATTTATCAAAACAAATATTGATAATCCCTAAGAATTTGTGGACTGACGGGACGGTAATTGAAGTTTTTGGAATCTGGTTTCAAAGTAGCAGCATTTTAGAAAAAACAATCCTGACAGACAAACATGACTGTAGTAGTGTGATGGTCTGGGATTGCTTTGCTGATTCAGAGCGATCAGAGCTTTTGAACCAGCAAATGATGTAACCAGTAACTCAGCTTTCTGCCAGAAAATCCTTAACAACAGTGTCTGTTCATCAGTTTGTGACCATTAACCTAAAAATAGTTGTTCTTTGTAGCAGGACAATGATTAAAAGCACTCCAGCAAGTTCACAGCTGAATGGCTGAAAAGGATAACTAAATAATCCTTTTGTTAAGGATTTGCTGTACATTTCACTCATCACTGAGGTATTGCAGAAGCAGGAAGATTGAGTCACTGCCTCACTCACACAGTTGTTTTTCAGAAATTTGGCCACAAACATAGACCCTACTTACAGGCCGAGCAAAACAGAGGCATCCATTGTTTTCTGTCAAAAGCAAGAAAAGGTCGAGCCCCCCGGAACACACGGTGCCAGTGAGAGCCCATAGACAGCCAGACAGGTATCTGATCTAAATAAAACCTAAGGGGAGATTTTAAGGGAAAGGGAGCTTTATTCAGCTGAGTTTTAAACACTGTATTTGGTGTAATATGGCGCATAAACTCAAGACGACTGTACAGTCCCGTTTTGTCACATTTTATTCTATTTTACTACGAATTAATGTAATAGACCAACACAAAGTACAACAGAATGTAAGTGGAAAGTAAATGTTACATGGTTTTCAACATGTTTTATTAATCAATACTTGAAAAGTGTTACATATATTAGAATTTGACTACTTTACTCAAAAGCCTTCAAGTAACGTTCAGTGTAAGGGGCCACCTAATAGGTGGCCTTGTTTAGCCTTGTTGCTGAAAATGTGTTTTTAAATGGAGCCCATATGTGTGTAATTTAATCAAAGTACATGTAAAAGCGTGTAAATAGCACGTTGTGCTATGATGCACAGCGTAATGGAGGTTAACCTTCCAGCAGGACAGAGATTTTACAGCAGGAGCTACAACGGATTAAAGTCAGACAAAAATCTTATTGAGAATCTGTGGCATAACGTTAAGATTTACAGAGTTTAAACACTATGAAAGGAACAGTATAAGTGCAAAATTGGTTGCATTTGTTAGTGTATCAAGAAAATCCTTGTTTACTGTGCAACAAAACAACTATGGCTCCTCTGCTATGGACCTGGAAGATTTGTAGGACATTTTAGCTGTTCCTTTGACTATGCTTCTCAGGGCAAATATTGCTGAGGTTGTTCCTTGGAGCTGTGGGAGTCAGGCTCCCAGTTTGGGACTGATATGCCTGAATCCTCATTTCTTCTCATGTTGCTTCTTGTAGATGATGTTTATCACAGCATTAGCTGAGTTTTGCAACATGAACCTGGAGGTCCTACAGGACCTTTGTCATGTCATTTTTCATCAGCTTTGGCAGTGTCTCCCTCCTGGGCTGAGAACCTTCCTGCTTACACTTTAAACAGATATTCTTGTACCATTTTCAGCCACATGCTATAATGTGCTGGACTACCTTGGGGTATATATTCTCAGCCCACACCGAAGGTCTCCTGTGAGGTAGACATCAGCCTCTATTTGCTCCTGCACTCTATTCCTGTTTAAATATTTACTAATGCACATATTTAGGATCTATTTCACCAAGTTCAGCAGACAAGGCACATGACTTGAATGATGAAATATTAATTTACATTCAAGCATTCTCTTCTTAACCTGAGCCATCATGTTGTTATTGTATTGTTGAGAATGCTGGTGAACATAATGGAGCAAATGATTGCATTGCACCTCGCACTGAGAAGCAATTTTACTATATAGGAAATTAATTTCTAGAAGACGAGGCTGCCCTTTGTTTGAAATCCAAGACAGTGTTGTTATCTGGGGATATTGCTCAGTGAACTGCTTTCTGAGCTTGTTGTTGATGAAACTGCTCAACACTAATGGCAACCATATCTTTAAGTCAACAGAAAGGCCACAGACAGTTGCTTTGACATTGACAAGGCATGGCCGACAGCTTGAAAAAAAAAATCTAGTTAGTGGGTCATTTGGAGTGTAATGTTTATATTTCTGGATGAAAAAGGCTTTCTTCATCAAACCAAATGCCTCTGCTGTACCAGCGCAGCATGTTTACATAAATGGCAGCTATGGATTGTGGCAGCTGAACAGGACGGTCAAGACAAATGAACTGAGACAGCTGTGGAAAAATTCTTTTAGTAGATTGCCAAAATCTAGAGGCACATTTTTTTTTCAGTATATTTCGGGAGATAAACTCCAAATATAAACTTCTCCTGGGAGAGAAGCACATGTTGCATTTGCACGTAGAGTAGCCATCTCTCTCATTTGTATGCATGCTGACAACCAGCTCATGCTGCTGCATGATGATCACTGCACCTTGTTTTTACTGGCACTTTAAATTTTTCCTTTCGAGGTCACAAGAGGCTAATCTACAAACCGAGTTGAAAATAGTAAAACATATTTATTTTCTTGTTTTTTTCCACACAAACAAACAAAAAAAACTAATTCCTGGTGCAATCATTTTGATACTTTTTTGAAAAAATATGCTTTGACACACAAATTTGTGTAGATAATTAAAATTGGTGCAGGCACACCTCAGAATGAACAGCTCTATTTGCAAATAACGAGGGAGCTGAACCTGCACACTCTGCTTTTTTCATTTGAATTAGTAGAAAATGTTGAAAACATTGTTCCTTCTACTTCACAATTATGCACACATGATCACATAAATTGAGGCATCATGTTAATAAACTAAACCACATAAGACCTAAAACAAAATCTTGCTTTGCCCTGCACAATACTGCCTCTTTAAATGTAAAACTTTGTAATTGCACAAATAGATTTTTTTTTAATATTGCCCAAGTGAGCAGCTTCTCTTTTTAAAACAAACTTTTTAACTTCGGAGTTTATAGAAAGTAATTCATGCACTTCAGTGTATGTAAGCAAAACTCTGCTTATAACACTGTCTGTAGTAAGTAATTAGTATGCAGCATAATCTAAAGACTTTAGTACACCAAAGATATAAGTAATACAGAGTCCTATATTTTAGCTGTAATTCTGTGTAACTTATATGGATAGTTTTGTTTCTGACATTATAACCGATAACAAAAAGTTCACATGAAATCATTTTAATCATCGAATGCCTGCCTAATTGATCATGTGGCCACATCCATTTTCTACATGCGAGATTTGTTGTTTTTATTTTTTTCATGTGGGAAAGACGAAACGTCCTGTCATATTGCTAACATAGTTCAGATATTGAACAAGCCTGTATAGGCTCTGCAGCAGACCTGTTCGTGCCCTCATAGAGAGAGCTGATGAAGATTGGTTCAGGGAACAGTGCCAGGTGAGCTGTTTATCACAGCTGTGGGCATTGTCAAAATTTCCTGTTCTGTTTTATGAACTAACGTGTTTAGATAATTGTGAAGGCTCTGATGCCAGCCGCGCCACATTATGCAGGGAGCAATTTGCTCTGTACTTTCATCTGTATTATATTACAGATGGCATGAAATTTGCTGAGCCAATGTTCCAGCAAAATTGGAAACTTGAAATCTAAATCTATTAGTTTTTTATTTATATATTCATCATATTTCTTCAAAATTATATATAAATGCAGTATTTATGTATCTTTAGAAGTAATTTGTCTCATTTCACTCTGCACTTCACTGCTGCAGAGATTTGAAAATTTTATAACAAACATCGAGCTAATTATATTCATCTGTTAAAATTCTAAAGTTAATTCATTTGGCAGATCATTAATTATTTGCTCAGAGTTCAACATTTCAATTGTGCACTATTAAAGTTAGGGACACATTGTGGTTTTAGCATGAACCTGACGTAATTTTGCCGTGAGACTTTGGATTGATCCTGCAGGGAACTCGGAGGGTTTTGTTTACTCAGTCATGAGGCAGGTGGACTTGGAGGATAACTTCTACTTCAATTAACTCATCCATACGGGGGAAATTTACAACCAGCAACAGGTAATAGTTACATGGCGAGAATGGGAGAATGTCCTATGGACAGATGAGACAAAACCAGACATCTGTGGAAGGAGCTTAGACATGCTGTCTGGAGAAGGCATCCTTCAAACCTGAAACAACTGGAGCAGGTTGCAAAGAGGAGAGGGCCAAATTACATGTGAACAGTTTCATTGAAAGTTACAGAAACTACTTGCTTGTGGTGACTGTGATTATGAACCACAATTCAAAAACTATGTCTGATTTTCACTGGTTAGTTTTAGTACTTTTTATTTACTGTTACTTTTGTCAGTTTTCATTGAGCATTGTGGGTTTTTCAGTCATTAACAGAGATGTACCAACAAATTTGTCGGCCTGTTTACATTTCACCAATTGTTGAGAACTGCACACCTCTTAACTGAATGATCATGTTTGTGTTTTGTGTCCAAAAGTACCTGATAAAGAAAAACAGAGACACGGGGGACAAACAGATCCATGCTACCTAAACAAAATTTTTTCAATAAGGTAAAAACTTTTCCAGCTGCACACCTAGCTGTCCTTTATCTCCAGTCCATGCGATTAAGCACTAGTGTAAAGAAAATATAAAGAAACTTTGAATTTGAATGGCAGCTTCAAACATAAAGCTGTCAGCTGATAAGTTATAACCCGAACCCTCAACTCTCTATGGGTGATTAGTGTTTGATGGGGATGCCATTACTGCTTTATGGTGGGCTCTCATTGCATCTTCTGAGTCATAAACTATGAGCAAATATTTTTCATTTTTATGAAAGTTTATTTTTGTTCCTTCAAATCACACTAATGTCCTTAAGGAGTTTAGATTCACCATAACAATATGAGTTAATGTAATTATCATTATGCTTCCTGTGTACCATGAAGTTTCCCTGGGAAGCTCTGCTGTGAATCACAAAGCATTTCTCTTACTCGCTTTTAAACAATAAGATTATAATGTTGTACACAAAAGTGGAAGAAATGTGTGATAAATGGCACGCTGCATGTTCCCCAAACAAAGTTTTCCTTCCTGGCTGCTGCAGCGTTGGTCTAATGGGTCAATGGTGCTGCCTCTAAGCACAGATTGTTTACACAGGCAGCAGGGCTTTAATGCTCTCAATAATCAGTCCTTATGTCCATTCTGTGCCTTCACTGACCTTACAATATTGGAGTAAATGTGGAGAGTGCAGAGAAAAGCAGGTTTCAGACTGCTCTTCGTCTTGATTTTATACATATGTTGATGTTGCTTAATGGATAAAACCTGTAAATCTCAGAGACAGCAAGCTGTAATTGCCTAGATGTATTCATGTGGCCTCCTTATTTGTTCAGTTTTTAGTGGCATCTACAATTGTGTGACTCCAATTTTAAGTGTGTTGTTTGTGTCTAAGTCTGGTTTTGAAGTGATCACTGAAGCAAATGTGATACATTTAAGCTAACATTAGTTTTTCGGTGCTACGATATTTACTGTATTTTCTTTGGTTCCAAGCTGGTGACTGGATGGGATCGTCCTTAAAGCAAATATGCATTTGTGATTGCAGCTGGATGTTGGACACTACTGTTTTTCCAAGACGTTGGCCTTTAATTTGAAGAGGCATGGAGGTTGAGGCTCAATATTACCATCACATTTCCTCATCTGCCTTCTTCAGTGCATCATGTCAGAAACCTGAATCTACATCTGTGTGAACAGGTTGGACGCTTCAAGCACAACAACTGGAACTGAATTCTGTGGTCCAGTTTGGGTATCTGTACAAACAAATGTTGGGAGTTATAAATGTTGATCCAGAAAACCGCAGACCCACTAGATGGTGAGACAGCCACAACCTTCTTGGCAGACCCGGCCTGCTTTCACATGGGAAGCTGGCCGCTACAGTTTGGTTGTGTCTCACACAGAAGACAGGAAGAGACAAATAAGAACAGAAGCTCAGTACATACCAGACTGACCGTGTACTTGTTTGGATTACCCTCTGGACAAGTGGTCAGATGGCCTTGGGTCATGGACCACAGCTGGTGATATAAATATAAATAAGAAAAGAAAAAGATTGCAACTAAGCTTATGTGAGTCTTTCTGCAGGTGATTTTTTTTTAATTAGTTCTGCAGACATTTGAGTTCAGTCTGCATGTGTATTTGTGAAATGCTCCTGAGTGATTTTGTTGGCAAGGGCTTGAGCAGGAATACATTTATCCCCCACTTCATCAAAAACTGTGGGCTCTTTCCACATAAAAAGAAAAAAAGACTAAATTTAACATATTCTTGATTTATGAACTGTTTAACTTTATGATAGTCATCTTCTTTTATGTTAAACTGCATTAGTTTGTGCTTTCCTTCATGGTTTGGGCAGATACAGATTCTAATTAATTTTCAACATCAGTCATAATATGCTCTTGTTCGGTTTCATGTCCTGAACAGATGCTTAACAAGCGTAAGAATTTCCGTACTTTAGGGCCGGATGCTATTTCAGGATCGTTTGCTCCTGGGGGAACCAAAACTCACGTCCCCTGAGGTTTTATTTTTTCACCAGCAATCACATAAATTTTAAAATGTACGATAAATAACTAGTAAAATGCATTCATTTGCCAGAAGAACACCACAATAATCCATTCCAAATCCATGAAATATGGCAACTATGATTGTAAAATGCATTTTAAAACTTGCTGAGCGATAAGAGCCTCTTCTGAGGGATCAAGGCCAAAGATTTCAATGATTACAATCAAACAGGCAGGCATTTATCAAACTTCACAGAGACACGCTGTGGAGGAAAACATTGTAAACAACATGGTGCAGCACAGCAGATGCAATTGGTCTGCTAATTTCAGTTGCTGCAAGCTGCTGGGGGCTGGGCATAATTACAACTCCCTCAAAACAACTTACAACTACCACCACTGTTTTTGGCTTGGAAAGAGAAAAGTGAAAGAGCATGTGTGTGCAAAGGTATAATCTATATAGTTATGGGAATATAGATTATACCTGTAAACAATGCTGTCTGTCCCTATAAAACTTGGTCATAAAAAATTAGGACACTCCATAAAATGTCCATGGAGACTAACTCCATCGCTTTCTCTCTTTAACATCCCACTCTTCCTTTACATCCCACTGCTTCTTTTTAATGTGTTGCCCCACAGGGAGTAGTTTTAGTCCCCCTTCTTTCCTCTCCATGTCTGCCACTCCATGGCTCTAATTTCAAGAAACGTGGAGTTTCTTTCCATAATTATTCAGACAATATTAATCTCAGTAAAGTTGCTATTTAAATGCATTATAGCCTTTGATTATTTTAAACCTATTAAACTGTAAGAAGCAGAAAAACAAAAGGTGTTCGGTCTTGGTGGTACGTCTGAGACCTCCACCAGGTTTTTGTTTCACGTTTGAGCCATTGTCACTGATCTGAGTATTAAAATGGATAAAGATCTTAAACTTTAAAGCCAGATTAGAGCTGATGTTAAATCCTGCTTTTATGATTTGAGACAGCTTTCTGAACCAAGATGGGTCATTGTAGCACACTTTATTTTGGGATTAGCTATTCATCCATGAAGTGTCTACAGGTAGTGCAAATTGCTTTTTTTAACTGGCAAAATAAATCTGGGAACATTGCCACCATTTTAATTTTAGTCCTCTTTATAGCAGGATCTTTTTTTCAGGTTCCTTTGTTTGGTCTTCCCTGGATCATCGACATGGCGCTGCATCCAGTTCTGCTGCAGCACCAGGTCCTTTACAGATAATGTCACATTTTCTTCCATCACCCTCTGATAAAGAGCAAAATTCATTGTGGATCCTATGATGGTGAGATGGTCATGCTGTGCTGCCTTCCTTTATGTCCTACTGAGCATAACAAATCCACCTCTAAGTTCAGCAGATAGCATGAGGTTCATCTCCTGGAAGGCTGAGTTTGGTTCACACCAAACACATCCTCCTTTTGTTTTCCAAGTAAATCATTTGATTCTGTCTAAAGAAAATCCTGGTCTTTGTGTTCTCTTTGGCAAACTTTAGCCTGCAGGGTTTTTTTAATGGCAAGTGTTTCTTCTTTGCCCAACTGCAACTGAAGTTAAACATGTGGGTCTTTTTCTTACTCTCGAGGCATGCACTTTTATACAAACAGCAACAAAAAACCTGCTGCCGGTCCCGCGATGACACTTTTGAGTTTTAAAGACTCGTTTGAGCGTCTTGCAGACTGCTTGGACACCTGCGCATGTTGGCTGTTGTTTCCAAACCAAACTATCTGAAATCTAAACAAGGCAAACCTTCTTCAGAATCTTATTTTTAATGCTTCGTGCCATTTTTATTGCATCACTTGAATTTTTCAGTGGAGCTGATGATTTACAGCGTATCCACATTTTTTTTTAAAAAAGAGAAAAATAAATTGTTGGACATCTACAACAAATGCTTTTGATTTTAAGTGTGAAGGAGGTTGACAAATTTCCTCATATTATTCTTCCTCTCAAAAGCGCAACATGATATATATTTTTCTCCGCTTTAGAGGGAAAATTTTCTCTATAAATGGAAATATCCAAGAGTGAATTGTTCTTTTGGATCACAGTCAGGAGCCTCAGAGCTAGTGGCTCTTATTCTTCGGTGCAACATTCGTGTAATTCCAGAGCTAAGTTGCTGTTAGTGGGTTCTTCTCTTTCACTGACTGCTTAGATAAAGGAAAGAACAGGTGACACCAATTAAATGTAATGTAACTGTCAGACCACTGACAGTCTGACAGTATAAGACCCCTGAAAGTGAAGCACTTATTTACATTTCTGCTATGACTTGTCAAAGTTTGTTTCATTCCTAATTCTCTCTTTTGGGCCATGAACCATTTTTAGAACGCGGGTAAAAGAGGCTGTGGACTAAAACAGCCACATTTGTTGGGCTGTAATTCAGAGTGGCAGATTTTAGACACAGACATTAAAAATAAAGGGCATAGCAGATTGCAAAAAAGCCCTAAAACAGAGGGGAGATAAAAAATGAAATAGGTGTACGGGGCAAGACAAGGATTAGAGTAGAAATAGCAACAACATGCTACAAAGATACAAAAAACAAATCTTTCATTAAAATGCTGATAGAAACCTGAATTTATAATTCATTTTCTGTATGTCAAGCCAAGAATAATTACTTTTTTGTTTAAATCTAACCAAAACTGTGATCTGAATGCCAGAGAACTGGGTTTAAACTTGACTGGTGTACAGATCAGGAGTCTTGCTGTGTTTTCTTTTTTTTTTTTTTTTTGTTTATTTTAGACCTAAGAAATTGTTAGTTTTAATTTGGCTGGTTTTGGGAATTTGCTTTTCCTAATATACATTTATTTTTGTGTCAATAATTCCTATATTTATAGCAAATCTGTATCTTTTTTATCTTTTCCCTTTTGGTGTAATTAATGAAAGCAAATATGTACAGGAGAACAGAAACCAAGAGTAAGATAAATATAGAAAATCCAGGTGAATAAGTCTATTGTTTATAAGTCCAATTAAGTGTCGGGATAGGATTTGTTGTGTTAGTTTTCCCAAAGCTGAGCCTGACTGCAATTTATACAACAAAGATCAAATTGGGATGCATGTAATTAAATCTGAATGTTTCTAAACAACTGGATGGGTCCGATTATATATTTGTGGATCAAATTAGATATGTTTGTCTTGGAGATGATATTATTATTATTATTATTATTATTATTATTATTATTATTATTATTATTATTATTATTATTATTATTATTACTATTATATAATTGCACACCTGTGCCCTTACATTTATATACGCATTCGAATTATTCATTTCTCAAAACCTTGGTTGGTTCATTATGCCAACTTTAGTGTTCCTTGAAATTAGATGCGACTCATTCACCATCATGCAGAGCACTGATCCGTTACTTGAACAGTAATTGAACGCAACCTTTTGACTCCAATTAGCAAATAAAGCTTTGAAAGCACAAATGCAAAAATAGAGAGCAGGCAAATATTTTACAGAAGAATAAAGTGAGTGAAAACAATGTGGAAGTGTCTGAGAGGTTATATATTTCTTTAGATATATATCAAGCAAATTGCATTTGCATCGTTCCATACAATCCTGGGTTTATATTTTCATTTCCTTTTGCGTTGTGTTTTGGTTATTTTCTTTTTTATTTATTTTGCCATTTTCAGTTCACTTAAATGTTCATTGTTGTTAAAAATATGGTCAAATATTAGTTCAGTTCTTTGTGTTAATTTTCTTTTTCTTGTGTTCTGTTCTGCGTGAATATTGATTTATATTCCTTGATATGTGTTGGCTTTTACCTTTTAGTTTAAGTTCCTTTTGTGTCCTAGTTCACCTCCAGTTGTGTTTTTTAGTCTCCGTCCCTGGGTGTCTTTGCAGCAGAAATAGCCTAAAGGAATTAATATGTTTTCACTCATTTTAATATGACAGTTTTCAAAGGGCGCATAACTTTTGAAAACATTCATCTCTGATGATCACTAACTTAACACAACTTCAGGCATTTCTTCAAAAAAAAAGTAAAACCATATTCAGCAATGAAAAATTATGTTTACATGTTAATTCATCAGCAGAATGGAGCAATTTGGGGAACCAACTCAGGCAGCAAATTGATCGGTTTATTTTAGTCTTAGGATAGAAATTGAGGAAATAATTGTCCAGCAGCTGGCTTGACTGAAGCTGTTAATTACCACCTGTAGCCGTCGGTATTTGTTTGCCGATAGGTACTGCATGTACGTTCTGTGGTCCAATTCAACATCTTTCCTTGACGCCTCCTCACTCATTCTGCACGCTCATGCAGTGGATGCACTCAAACTTAAATAAATAAAACATACATACACAAGCCTATGTCATTATGTGTGTTTAGTGTCTGTCCCAACATAACTGCAACCATGTGTTTGCAACACGGAAAATCTGCTCTTTGTTGTAAACAGTTATACACAGCTATTGGCTCACGAAAATCCAGCATGATTACACTGACGTTCACAAACACTCTTCATTCAGTCTGAGTGTGAAAGTCTTCACAAAAAAGATGTTCAAAAATATCAGAGTGTGAATGAGAAATGTGGTCATAAGTCTCTATTTGTATACCTCCAAAAGTGGCTCTAAAAAGCATCAAGTCAGAGGGGTTACACACAAACGCATGTCGCATCTTTCAGATCTTTTTTTTTTTCTTTTTTGTTACAAGATACAGAAAATTATTCACCATTTTACTTCCACTCCACAACAATGAACTACTTTGTGTTGGTCCATTTCCCAAACTTCCTATACAACTTTGAGGTTGTCATTTGACAAGGTGTGCAACGTCAAGGGGTGTAAATACTTTTTCAGGGTCAGTTGGTTGTTCACAGTGGTCAGTCAATAGCATTGTGGTCTTTAGATTTGCATTACAAAATCTCTTTATGCTTAACATTTCTGACGAGATAGCAAAAAACCATAACTCCAACAGGTTATGCTGTTTGTGTTGTCAGAAGAACATTTTGTAATTTGTAAAAAAAAAGAATGTCCAGAAGTAGAGTGGTCATAAGTTTCTATTTGTATTTTAGAGTTCGAAAACTGAGAAGATTTTGATAAAGTTCACGAACTCCATTTTATCGCCAGGCACTTCACAAAAATCACTAATTTCAGTTCAGTCATACATTCCAACTGATCTTACTTATCAACAAGTACATATGTTTTCTACATCAAGTTCAGTTCGTTATTCAGATTAGTTTTATAATTTTTTCTAAGCTAACTTTAGGAAAAAGGTTAAGTCATTGACTTGCTGCATTCAACCCTCCTGGACGAGCACAGAGCAACAGTGGACAATCGCTTGCGTTGTGTTATTAATTTACATCTGTCCTCATACTGAGCATGCATGTCGCAACCGTGGAGAGGAAAATGTCCTCTTTAACAGGAAAGCCTGGCAGACATCTGCTGCAATCGGCTGAGGGTTTGAGGAGACGAAGCAAATACACAGAAAAGAAACAGAAACTGATGAACCAGTGCTGTAAAGAAAAGTAAAAAGTTAATAGCAGGAGGGAAAAAATGTTTAGTTGTTGGAAGCAGGTCTCAGCTGATGCCTTTTTTCTGGAAGGTATCGCAGTCAAACAGAACGCCAGACCAGGTGTAGCTTCTGTGGAGCAAAAAAGAAAAAAACCCAGTAAACAAAGTTGACAGTTAAAATAACAGAAACAATGCAAGTTGGAGAGTAGTAGAACCAGAAAGTAGCAGAGTGAGGAAGTGGGTCAATTTGTCCCCCTGCAGCATAAATTTATAGCAGCATATCAATAGATACAGTTCAGGATAACCTAACCCTTAGCGTGAGGCTAGTACCAGAAACAGCGCTGTAAGTGATGAATGATAGTAAACAAAAGTGGTTTTGATATCATTGTTTGATTACCAGTGAGGTAGAGCACCTGAAAGTAGTTTTCCCTCAAACTTGGATGCTTCTCTGCACATCTCATTTGGAATTTAGCAAACAGCTATCCGAAGAGCTATCCATCTTCCTCTCTGTGTCTAAACGTCTCCAGGCCAATTTTTCAATCATTAGCAGAAAGTCCTTGCTTCTCCTCGCTTCCTAACGATCTCACAGTGTAGAACAATTCTCAGGATGAAAATATCTCCCTCCTCGCAGAACTTTGGCCATGGTCAGCGTCAAGAGAGCTATCTGTTAGGCCTTATTTTGGGACTTATTTACAAACTTCCATGTGAAGTTTATTTAGACTCATGTACTTTTTTCCCCTTTTGGCAAGTCCTGCTGGAAGACTCAGATGATCACAATGCCTCAAACAAACTTTTGTGGTGCTTAGGTTTATGTGAAGCGTTCACATGTTCCTGCACATATTATGTAAACAAACCAAAACAAAGCGATTGATATTTTCCAGTGTGTTAGAGGGGTTTTGTGATGCTTTTTGGTTGTAAATTCATGTTAACCTTTTCCACACTAAGCTTTCAAGATGGACGTCATTCTTAGGTTTTGAAAAGAGCTTTGGATTTATGACTGCAAAAACATGTAATCCTATTAATATACCTTCTAAATTATAAAACTGTCCAGCAATAAAAGCATTTCTCTTCTGAGACTTCATGGGATGAGACCTTTATGCAGGCACAAAGGGAGCATCAGAACAGCCTCTTCAGATTTATTTCTGGCCAAAAAAAAAGAAAAAAGAAAAAAGAAAAGAAAATCTCAAGAAGGCCAACTACTGATCAGCCTCTTACACATCCCTGTTATTGTTTTTGAATTTTTCAGAAACAATCACTCTAAAGCAGGCTAAGACTGAAAGTGTGCAAAAACTAAAGTAAAATATTGTGGTAAAGCATTTCAAACCGTCAAACTTTTGATCAATCATAGACTTCAGGGTAGTATTTGGGATTTTTTGTGATTAAACAATACAACATGGCAGATATTTTTGCAATATTTTTAAAGTGGAAAAAAAAGGGTATTACTGTGTGCATTTGTATTCAAGGCCCTAAGCAACAGTTGCACAAATCGTGCTTGACGGTAAAACCTCCACTGGAGTTTTTTTTTTCTATTATCACCCTGTGCTAAAGTCTCCACATTAACATTAACTCTGACCAATTTCTCCACCTCTCTAAAGAATAGTATGACCACAGCATGATGCTGCAACTACCATGTTTCACTGTGGGGATTATGTTTGCAGTTTGATAAGCAACGTTTGTTTGCCGCCATATTTAAACTTTCGCCGGCAAAACAAACATCTTCCACACGTTTGCCGAGTCAAACTGCAAATAGAAGGTATCACATTTGGCTTTTTTGGCTTTTTGCCGTTTTTCTGTGTAAAGATTCTTCCACTTGAGATTTCAATCTCAGGATCTCTATTTAGATCTATGGAATAAAATTGCAATGAAATAAACCGGAGTTTGTGGTTGCAACATGTCATCACGTGAAAGAGTTGAAGAGGTAAAAGCATTTGCAAAACAGTTTGAAAAAGTATCAAGATTATATATGCACCACGTTGTTATGAAATTACTTAGCCCATGTAAAGCATTAGATATTTTAAGAGCAGCTTGAAAATTTACACAAATCATACCCAGAAAAAATAACTCAGGAAAAATTAGTCTTTCCTTTATAAAACAAAAAAGAATCCCACAATTGGTTGATATAAACAGATGGCTGATGTAATGTACCACTGGCAGCAAACATGACTAAAATGGCCAATAACGTGAACATGACTTTTTCTGTTTCGGTTGAAGACACATAGAAAAAATGGGACATATCAAAAATAAAAACAATTCTTTTTCCACTAACTTATTTAGTTCTTTCATTTTTCTCAAGTTTTTTGTCTCATGCCACAACTTATTTCCCTGACCTTCAATCAAAAGTTGTTTAGCGATTATGTTCATTAGTTTTTCATGCTGTTAACAAATTAAACCACATGTTGTACATTTTCATAGAAAAAAGTTTTATACAGTTTTTATCTTTGGCCAGGCAGCAGAAAATGGAACAAGTACTGAAGGTCTACTAATGGCAGACATGACAATGTTGATCAACTGGTGTATGCACTTCAGATTAAATGACTGTAACGTGATAAAAGTTGACTCAGATCTAGCCGACGCTGTAGAGCTCCGAGATGTCAGTTCATGTTTTTTGAAGTTGTGATGGAAAATTGTACAAAGGTAATGACCTTTGATTCAAGCACATACCATGCAAACCACAGCTGTGCTAGTCCTGGGTATATTTAAGTCTCGCGAACCCAGCAGGGGATCACATTTTTATGAAAGAACATGAGTTTTCTACACTGACAGCTTGTGTTTCTTTAGTGGAGGGCTGCTGCGGCTACATGGAGTCAAAGGCTGAGGTCAGGTCATCAACGATGTCCTGCTGATTTCAAAGTACCATTTTAGTTTCACATGCTGAGTCTCGCAAAACAAATGTAAAGACAATTTTTCTTCCCATACAGAAATTCACTGTCCACACTCTTTATCTTGATTTTCGTTTTTACATTTCAGAGGGTCTTCTTTTAGATTTTAATTATGATTTTTATCATGGTGTGCTTATCATTTAGACAGATTGGGGATTATTTCAGTTTTAGCAGATCTAAGTACATTTTGATGAGATCAGAAAAGTGTATGATTAGCACAGTGCAGTTTGACTTGAAGGAAAACATGTTTATCTTTTGCAAAGGAAATCGATTTTATCAGACAACTATTGGGTAATTTCTTATCTGTTTTAACCTTTTTGCCTCGAGCAAAAGAACTACTTTTCGCATTTATTTGATCAAGTGGATTTTATACCAATCCCCAGGCAAAGGGATGTATTTAGAGCAACTTTAATGAGATCTTCTGAGAAAATGGGATCATTCTGCTCATTGACTAGCCATCAAACGGTACATAAACTCAATAGCCTCTTGTCTAGAAATTAGTGGATACTCTATGTGTCTGGGATAGTTTGGTCACAAAAATCAAGCTGCGTCTTAGCTTTGCAAAAGAAACAAAATGCAACAGGCTACAGAATGATGAGTGATGATGGCTGAATATGTCATCGTTACACTTGTCATTGGGTGGCAAGGTGGACCCTTTATTCTCAAAGCTGATGTGTTAGGAGCTGGAAAAATGGGAAACTATGATAATTTATCAAGGATCAAGCTATATATAGACTTCTAAATTGCAGCCTTTTTAGGTTATTTCTGCTTTGCCTTGGGCTTAAAAAAATTCAAGGAAGAAAACAAGGATGAAATAGTGGTGAAGAGGCAACAGGTTCATAAAAGCACACTTTACATAGGGAGCAAAGGCTGGCCTTTGTGTTGTAATCCACATAAGGCATGTCTGAACTGGACAAAAAGAAATGGAAGAAAATGGTACCAGGAAGCATAATATAGGAAAGCTATGAGTCCTGCCATCTATTTTGATATTACTTGACAAGTAGCTTTGTCAAACTTTATGCCTGCTCTGCCTTGAATGCATCCTCCCACTCACCTTATTCTGCTAATTACCATCACTTGTACCTCCCTCTCTTTATTTTCGCTGTTCTTCTCAAAGTCTTGTCAGATTGTCTGTTACCTTCCTGTCACAGTGTTCCAGCTGCATTTTCTGAGACATTGGAGATTCACCATTTTTACACTGGTCCTAGTCTGTCTGTATTTTCTCAGTGGAAATGTCTGCCTAAATTTGCAGGTTTCTTCTAAATTGATTTCCCATCTAAGTTCAGTAAACTTTTTAAACCTTTCTGCTATGCAAATTCTTGGAAATTTACTGAAACATTACAAACTAAGAATTTATTTCAGACTATGTTCAATCTTTCCCTGAAAGATGTTTAAACATTTAGTTCAGTCTTTTTTTTCCCCTGAAAGACTAAACATACAGATCAATCTCTGTCATGCTGAAATAGTTGTGATATGTTTGACCATGATAATGCACCCTGCCATGAACTGAGCTGTTTTTGAAGAATCCTTTGAGGAGAACAACATCAAGGTCTTTCTTTGGCCTTTAAATTTCCCAGATCTCAAGCTAATCAAACATCTGTTGGATAAGGATCTGCTGCCAATTTTGGTGCCAGATATCACAGCACAACTTCAGGAGTCTGATGCTAGTGAAGCCCAGGCCTCAATGGCTCTTTATTGTGTTGCCACTAAGAGAAAAACCAGTACGACATTAGAAGGTCAAAAATTGTTTGCTTCATCAGTGTGTCGATACGTTGACAGCACACTAAAACCTGCAACAGAATAACATAGGAAAAGGAGGATGTGACATCATATCTATACTTTATCCCTGGAGATGTAGTGCCTGGAAACAGCAATCTCCAACTACAGGAGCCAGTAAGAGTCAAATTGATGTGAAGCATGGAAAACTGGACTGCACCAAGTAAGAACAAATGGTCGCAGTAACATGTCACTGCACCAAAAGCCAGATCCGGTTAGGGATCATAATAGCCCAGATGATGAGGCACATGGCTCAATTTGTGAATATAAGTTGAGACTTTATTGTAACACCAGAGGAGGAAGCACCAATCTACAAGGATCGGGATCAACTTTATATGGGTCCAATAGTGAGTCAATTCTGGCTTCAATATGAATAGCATTGCCTGTTGCAGTCCCACCTCAGGTGTAAGACATTTCTCACATCAGCTCTGAACAACTGTATTCCTCATGCTATTCACATTCTGACCTTAGTTTTAGGTGTTTTTGAAGATCTAGCGGCCATTTTGCAAAGAATATTATTTCTTTGGTTACATTCATTACCACAACTTGTAAAAAAGTTTGTGCAGACTTCACACCGCCATTTCTCTTGCCAAAACCAGAAGGCACAAACATGTGCCCAAAATCTCCTTTGTGTGCACACAAATGAGTTACATCATCAGGACATATAGAATGAATGCCAAAAGTACCTTGGATTCTAATAGCACAACTGTGGTTGAGGCTACAGGGAAATCAGGGCCATGTGACCACTCAGATCACCGTTTAGTTCCACTATAGTCGGAAAATTAGATCAATTCTTACTGGTTGGTTCACTTGTGTAGCTCCAGAAGCATTAACAGCAGACAATATACTTCATTCATGTTGTAATCAAAATCAGTGATACTCCATACTGCATGAATGTTGACGAAAAGTCAACAAACACCACATGACAAAAATTATCAAAAGGTATGTGCTCAAATGTTTGTTTGTAGTTTAAGCATTTAAACAACAGGAATAGGAGACATGGGTAGTTGTTAGATGTCTAATGTGATTTTGGTGAATATGTAGTATATAATCTTATTAAATTTCACGGAAAAAGGTTTCAATCTGCAGGGTAGTTGCTCCTAAACCCTGTTTCACATCTGGTATCATGTTCAGCCTTCTTCGCCTATTTAGACTTCACCAATGTTGTTTCTAATTTGTGCATAAGAGTTACTCAACAGAGGAAAAAAATGTGCACAAAGTTTTTTGAACAAAGAGATTTTAAAGACCTCTACTTTTACTTCACCTCTTGGCCCTTGGCAGGTTCCATTCGCTTGTAGAGCAACATTTTTTGTGACATTTCTTCCAATATTTTATGTCATTATGGTTAAAATATTTGCTGCAAACACCACTCCCTGCCTACAGCAGGAACCCAAGGCTTTTTAAATTTCCATAAAGCGTATCAAGCTACAATTTCAGTGAGTTTAAGCTTTCTCCTGTCGGTATAAACTGATGTCTTCTTGGAAAGTCTCAAAGAGAAAAACACTGAGTTCTTTAAAAGCGGTGCTCCAATGCAACATATACTCCCAGGACAGATCATCACTCTTACTCATGTTTATGCTGTTGATTTTCCAGCCAGAGATTTTACTCCACAAGATCTCACCAATGGATTTAGGTAAAGATCTGGCCAGACACTAGTTTCAAACCATCTACTTTGGAAGCAAAAAATGGTCTTCATTTCAAGCTCTACTTTTATTAGCAGCTGCAAGGAGCAGAAAATATACAAAACATACAAATAGAAAGTAAATTTGTAATTAAGAATTACTAAATAAATTACAAATAACGTCAATTGCCAAAGGTTCACTGTCATCCCTTAAAATTGAACTGCTTAGAAAATAATGAGACTTGTGAGTTTTCTTTTTCTTTTTCTCAATGAAACCTACATAAGCTTTGGCCAAATACCAGAGAGATTAGTAGTTTTAGAAAAGTTGGCTGTACATCTAATATATTTCAATCAGTAAATAATTTTTCTAAAACTGAAAGACTACTGATAAGCAAGAAAAATGAAAAGTCAAAACATTGAAATCGGTGAATGAAAGCATGACTTGTTATCCTCAATCATCTGTCAGGTTCCATTTGTTTGTAAGCATCAATTAGCTTAGTCTGTGGAGAGTTTTCTAATAAGTAAAAAATCTGACAGCATTTGCATATTATATTGCTTAATGGTACCTGAACTCTGAACTTCTTGG
This sequence comes from Poeciliopsis retropinna, assembly GCA_010277075.1. Taxonomy (NCBI): domain Eukaryota; kingdom Metazoa; phylum Chordata; class Actinopteri; order Cyprinodontiformes; family Poeciliidae; genus Poeciliopsis; species Poeciliopsis retropinna. The sequence goes on along the minus strand of VMRM01000015.1, from coordinate 11,709,245 downwards.
TTTTACATCTGAAACTGTAAATCTGGTTCACAGTACTAGAGGTGACTGAATGTGGCGGTGAGTTGAGGGAAACATTTCTTTGTTTCTCAAAGCAACACGTATATTTGCACACAAAGAGGATAAAAGTCCAATTTATCTGTCTGTAATATTCCTGTGGAGATAATATTGCATGTGTTTGGTGTTTGGCAGATTTGAAGCTGTGATTGGATCAACCAGCACATTTCATGTTGAGGACAACCCCCGACTTCTCACAGCAAGACAGGCGTCTTCAGTGTTGACGAAATAAATTGGACTCAAAGTCCCAAATGACAATAGTGATATATAAAATATCAAAAGAATGCCACGCTGATTTTAGATGTTGTTTGAAGGTCACTGAATACTTTTTAACCATCTAACAAAAAGTATTTCATCCAAAGAGAACGTGACATCCAGTCCAGTGTAATTTGATTTACAGAAGTTAAAAGAAAAAGCAAAAAAACAAACAATATTCTCAGTAAATACAGTAAAAAAAAAAAAAAATTACATAACATAACATAGAGGCACATCTCAGTAAATTGGAACATGAGTTCGAATTCATTTGTCAGGTTAAAAAAGGACCTTTCAGAAATAAACTTTTAGGTTTGCATTAAAATATTTTTTCCATCACTCCCAAATTTCCATATTAAAAATGTTCTGTTTTTGTCACCCTAATACAATATTTTAATATCACGTCTTTTGTTTTTTTTAATTAATTGTAAGCAGGAAATCGTCTTAATTAAAAGAAATAAAGGCTTGACAACATCAGTCTGTGTATTCAATCTATACAGTGTGTTTAACTGAATTACTGCAGTAAATTTACTTTTTAATAATATTCAAATTTATCAACATAAACCAGTATATTTTTTTCTGAATTGAAAAGGAGCAATCATAATTTATTAGACACCAGAGAAAGATATGAACTATATATAAAAGAATGAAATGAAGAGAAAGACAAATAAATTTAGTAAAACAAAATTAATTTGCACTTAGGATGAAATCTACAATAGTGGTTAAAAACTAAATTGAAAAAAATTATAAAATTATTAAACAAAGACAACAAATAGTTTCTAATAAATGTAAATAAACAGTTTTGCTCATTAATTGTCATTTTCTAAACAATCAGACCGTTTGAAAGCTCAGATAAACCTGAGAACAGAATAAGTCTCTCACAGCAGACTTTGATTTGTTGTAACATTGACTCCAATCACATCAGCTAAAGCTTTGCGATCAAAGGAGGACGAACAAAGCAGACCTAAACACTATAATTCATCTGATCTGTTCTTATTCTCATGTCAATACTAGTTTGTCAGCTGACTTTGTTCCACAAACCTCTTCTGACAGACATCTGTTCTACACTCACAGGCAATCTTTCAGTGACAGCCTGAATACTCTTTAAACTCAACTTATCTCAAAGTGGTAATCATTCTTAAGACATAGTGCGACACGCAGACACACATTCACTTTTAAAACAGAGAGATTTTTCAGAAAAGACATTTGGCTTTGCACTCAGGTGGAACAGGAGGCATTACGGTAAATGGCAGGTATTTGGCAGCAGTGCTGATGTGCAGCTCAGTGCAATGCAATTGTTTTAATCATGATGAACATTATCCAGTCGGTAAACATCTATGTAGTAAAGGTGATATGGCACGGTCCTTTACTGGAAACTGGGTATAGAGAAATAGAACTGCCTGTTCATAAAACAGCCTTAAGCCCAGCAATCACTTGAGCCCACTACATGTAATCCACCCAAGTAAGAAAGCATGCACAATTCAGTTTCACAAATTTCCACTATGGTTGACTGCAGAGGATCAAAGAGCTCATCATCCTTATGAGCTGCAGGAGAAACTTTTGAAGACATAACAAGTCTCACTGTTGCTCATAAAACCTCAGAGGCAATCATCTAATAGTGGGGGGGCTCAGCTCACTGCCAAAGTGTCCCCTCAGCAGCGCTCTGTGTGTGCAGCCTGGGCTCCTGCCAAACCATATCCAGCATCATCAGTCAAGAATCCCCTCTGATGAACGTACCTTCTGCAGCAGCAGCAGCACCGTGCATTAGTCTTCAGCACGCTCCCCTCTGCCCTCATCCTGTTTTATGTCTTTGTCAAACAATGTGCACTCACATCCAGATTTTGCAACTGTAAGCATTCCTGATGAAGTCCTCCAGCGGCGTTTTCAGTCAGGTCTTAATCGAAATTACATAATTGATAATTAAGGTGCTGCGAAAAAGTTTTTACCCTTTACAGATCTTTTATTTTTGTCCTTTATAAATGTTTCAGATTATCAAACACATTTAATAATCTAATTCATGTGTTTAATAATTTAATTCTGTTTTCAATTAATATTTATTTTTATTAAGGGGAAATAAGTGTAACCACAGTCCTTGTGACAATGTGGGCAGATGTGATAACAGGAGAGCAAAGAACGGTAGAACTGAATGCCTCAGAGACATTGAGCTAAAGTGAAAGATTGATGGTGTAGTAGATATACATGTAACTGTAGACTTCTTATAACACAGCTATTATCAATCTGGGTCCAAAACTGCCTAATCTATTCTGGTCGTCTTTGCAAATTCATTAAAAAGCAGAGTGAATTCAAGGCAAAGTGATTCTCAGATAGGACTGTGATTTCTGTTGATACTGTGGGCTCCAGGTCAATTCACTCCTTCGCCAACTTGTTTTTTACTTAGTTGTTGCCATTCGGTCCCAACCTATTCTGTTTTTTTAGCCAGAAGAAAAGCACTTCTCACATTCTTAACCATCATGAGTTTATTGTTATCGATTATCAAGTGCGGTGGTGAATTGTGGAGATAAACAATAATGAAATTGCCCCAAAAAGGAGTTGAAATGCATCATATTGTGAACCTGGAAGGCCTGGGATTATACTCTGGTCCTGCTGTCCTTATAACCAGACCTCAGAAAAGCAGAAGACAATGGATGAATGGATGGATCGTTGCAGAACAAATTTGTGTGATATCTGAATACATAGTTCAAATTGTGGTCCGTGTCCAATGAACTGCAGAACTTGATTTTATCCATTTGGATCCCTGTAGATGATAGACATGATCATAAAAATAATTTTTAAAAATGTCTGGACTTCATTTTGGATGTAAGTTAGTAATTGGCTTGCAGATCTTCAGTGGAGTGATGTCAGTGCACTGTCAGACAGGAAGACAAAATCCTAATTCAGAAAGATTTGAAGGATGTGAAAGCACTCCTTTCCTTGGAAACTGGACAAGGACACTATTAGGTAATAAAATGGATTGTGCTTGCGCATGAATTCTGAAATTACGCAGTTAAAGAGTCTGGGATGCAGATGTGTCGTGCATTCATAGTACGGCTTATTAAATTATTTTGCAGCTGGTCATGCATGTCTACAAAACATTTCTACTATGTCTGCAGGTATCCATTTCCAGCTGAAAGGATTTGTGGAGGTTCATTTGTAGAAGTCGAATCAGCAGTTTGATTTGTAGCGAGAGGAAGGAAATAGACATCTCTATCGTTTTTCAGCTCCCCTAAGCCTCAAGTCTCACCCTCCATTACTTATTCTGGTTATACTGGAGCTTGTCCTCCCCCTTGAACAGGTTGGTCATTTTTGTTTTTAGAAAAATACAAGAAATAAATCAGAGTTTTTGAAATGGCAGACTTATTATTTTCCCCCCTATTTTCCTTCCCTTCCTTCATATTTATGTTCAATAAAGTCCAGAGGGACAGTTTAACCCTGTTTCCCATTTGAAGAGGCAATTGATAGAGACAGATATGAGAACTTTTTGGCCAAAATATTTCACATTATCTGAAAAAGAAACATTCGGCAGCAAGCCCAGACGTCCGTTTCCAGAGAAAATGAGGAATTAGAGATCCTGCTGGTCTCCGTGTGGCTGCTGTGTTGTTATTCCTTTGAAATGTACTACAGGTGGTTTTGCCCGTCACTTCTTGGAGCTTAGGTGTGAATCTTTTGCCTTTTTGAAGATAACCAGATGGGAACTTCCTTGTTTTTCCATGGCAAGGAAATTTGGAGAAAGAGACGATTTCTGCTGACTGAAAGTATGATACACATGGAAAGCTTTATGCAGGAGATGGAAAGAACCAGCTGTTGGACTCAAATAATGATCTAACAGACTGAGGCAGCAAAACTCTCAACTTTATGCCATTTGTTGTTTTTTAATCCATCAAAGTCAATTCTTCCTTTCTCACAAGATTTAGCACTGTCCTTTGAATTAGTTGCAAACCACAGCAAATAGTTGTATTTTAGTTTTGAACCTAGTTCCCCGTCGTGATTATTCAAAGTCACCTTTCAAAAACGTCTCTTCTTGGCTGAGGAGGACACCGAAGCTCAACCTCAATCATACATCTGTTAAATATTCAGACACAACAGTAACGCTGACTGGAGGGAAAGTGCTAATGATGCACTTTGGATTTGTTTCTCTCTGCTTTTCTCATTTTCTTGCCACTCTGCTTTTTCTAAAATATGTAATTTCAAACTGATGAATGGCATCCGGTAAAGGAAGATTAATAAATGCCTCTTTCTGTTGTACTATTTCTTACAGATATTTCTGTTCAAACAGAAATACTAAGCTCAACACAAAGCAACAGGAATATAAGTTTGAGTTTCACAAGTAAAACAATCAAAATATGCAACCTAGATTTACTGCTACAATCTAGTCAACACTAAAATGATAGTATACATTAAGAACATTAATTATATTTTAATTTGAAGTCCTACAAAATCTTTGGAAGGTAAATCATTCTTGTGTCTACATAAAGCTATTCCCAAAGATATGAGAGCTACATTATAATGTTGTTTAATGTCCCATCGCTTAAAAACAAACAGCTCCACTGACACAAGAACAACCAGACAATACAACTAATTCATTTCTAAAACAATGAAATAGCTAAACTTGCACCACCTCTCAGACAAAAGAAACCGACTTCATGTGCAAAGTGTTTCCTTTGGCTTATTTAGCTAATTTAAATAAAAACAGGTGCAGTCCTCTCATGTGCATAGTGTAGTACTGCAGGATAATCTTGGTGTAAAAAGCATTGGGTAAAAACACTGAAAAGCTGGTGTCTGATGCACATTTGTTTTCTTAATGGGTATTTTTTATGAGTGTGTTTAAGGAGTTTAAACAGTTTCAAAAGTTTTGTTCTGTTAGTCAAAGCACATGAAAAGAAATATTTTGCAATGTTTTCCATGCGTTAGGACCACCTGAGTTTCAGACAAGTTTGAAAAACTCTTTATACAGACAGGCCAAACATGAATGTTAAACAAGTTTTTGGTGAACCAGGGGAGTTGATTTGTGTTTGGCTGTTAGTGGGGAGCAAAGGGAGGAGCTTGCCCAGAGCACCATTCATGCAAGAAACATCGCTGTGCGAGACAACAGTGGTAATTACCCGATCCACTGGGCAGATAACATTTTAAATCGATACGCAACGTTAAGCTCATAGGTGAAAGCTGTTCTCCCACAGTGGATTCAAAGAGGTTTATGTTGCATCACTAATATTACCTTCACAATGATTTTTTTTATTATTTTTTTTATCATATGCATTTTATTTTTTATCTTTCGTGTTTTTTCAGGCTCTTGCTGTTGTTTTTAAGTCTCTGCAGCAGTTGTTCTTCGTTAGTGTTGCTTTCAGCTGTACGCTCACCATGTTTCAATTTACCAATCACAACACCCGACTTTGGTTCGTCATCATTTCTGACTGTATATGTTGTCAGAGGTTTTCATCAGAGCTCATCTTAGTTTGTGTTGCGTTTTACTGTGCCAATTCAAGCTTTCACTAAACTTTGTTTGGTATTTACGGATTACGTTACAACACTCCTTGCCTTTGTTTTTGTTTTTTTCATGTGCCTCTTTCCAGCCTTGCCAACATTCAGGTGTTCCCCACCAACACCAAACACAACTCATCATTGCAGATGTGATTCGGACATCTTGCTGTCGCATCCATTTCTTTTAAACCAAAGCTATTAAACACATTTCTGAATTTCTCTCTGTAATGCAGCATAAAGTGGGTCCCTAAAAATTACACAACGTCATCCATATTTAGCATAGGGGTTGACTACACCACCCAACAACAGCCCACTCACCGAGTGGGTTGGTATCTATATGGATTACGTGTGGGTTTCACTTTCATTTATCTGCCAAATTCAAGGCTAAAAACATCCACAGTGAGTCTGAGAGACATGTTGCTCTATGTTACATAAGCACAAGACAAATTGTACAGGTACCGACCTCCTGAGCTGCAACATAAACTGGAGACTGTGTGTATGCGGAGGTGGGCGTGGGTGTGTGTGTGTGTGCAACTTTCTCACATGTTACGCTGCTCTGCTCCTAAATCAGTCCAGTCTGTTCGATGTGACCAAGTCAGTATTTTTTTGCTTTCTAATAAACATAATACCAAACATGTGTTTTCAGTGAGTAGAACTGATAACATCAGTCTGCGGTCATGTCCTGGGCAGAGGCAATGCCAGATTAAGAAAACCTGTAAAATCTGGATTTCTCAGTGATAAAATCCTACTGTCATTTTAGCAGAGCATTTTGAAAATCTGAGAATTACATTAAAAGTGAATTAATGTAATTTTGTCTAGTTTAAAAGTACAAAGTAAACTATATCAGGGCTCTCTGAGCCCTGACATAGTTTTCTCCCTCTTGTAGCATTTTGCTGCACCCATAACAGCAGAGGCATTCGTGTTTATTGAAAAAAGAAAATCAGTGCATTAAGACAGGTGCAATGGGCAGAAAAATGCATTTGATCCTCATCCTAAAATCTTGTCATAGTTATAGAAAAGCATAATTCCCAGTGATTTATGTATGAAGAAGTATGATCATTTCTAAGTGGATCTAAGAGATAGAGTGGACATCTGATTCCCCTCCAAGGAGTTCAAATTAGGGATAAGAGATTACATGAACTGCAGTCGGGATTCCTGAGATCAAAAAGTGCTTCTCTCATTTAGGCTGACTCTGTTAATTAGCTCTGTCAGGGTTTTAAATTAATCCTTTGCTGACCTTTAAATAACGATTAGAGTAATTGATTGGCAGAAACAGTGCAGGACTCGTACTGCAGAGTTCTGAACATGAACATCAAGAGAGTTAATCCCGTCTTCCATAAGAGTGACTGATATTCAGAAATAATCCAGTCATCATGGGAACCTTTACAGTCTTGACAGCAAGCAGCTATCTGTGTTTACCAGAACTTTGAACTTATTTAAAGTGACATCATAAAAATCTTATCTCTTCTTCTTAAAAGCAAAACTTTGTACATTTTTTTTTTGTCTTTTTCACAGCACCGACCTTGTTGAGTCTTTTAAATATTCAGAATGTTGAAGATGTCATTTAAAAGCAGTGAAGAGCCATTAATTAGTTTGGTTTTATGCAAATTCAATTTTTATCTGGTACATTATCAGTCTGCAAAGTGCAAGTTATAGAACTGTATATATTTTTTCTCCATGCAAAATGTATTTTTAACAGTTCTACACACCAAAGTGAAAAGTTATTAGCCAAAGAGACCAAACTTTGAATTAATAGATCATATTTTTTGATATCTTTAGGAAGTTCCTGCTTGTGCATGCAGCAAGGACACAAAATCACACATCCATACTCACAGCTCAAATAATCAAATACCAACTTCCAGCAATGAAACACAGATAAATGTTGAGGTCTGCTACTGATCAATGAATTCCCTGAAGTGTAATAAGTTTTATTAAATATGATTACCTCTAAAAGCATTTGTGTAATAACAAAAATATTATTTTGTTACTTTAACAAATCAAACTGTTTTTAGCAACAGTCTATTCTGTTAGGGTGAGTACACAAACTGGGTAACTAGGATAATGAATCTAACATTAACAAAAGATAAGGGACATAATAATCTAGAATCACAGAGGAAGGACTGAACTAAATAAATTAGAAACAATGTTGACCTAATCAAGAAACAGAATAATAATGAAACTAGAAGGAAATAATCGAGACACCAAAGCAACACTAAACAACCCAGAATCCTGACATCATAATCCGTCATACAACCAGCCAAACAGCTTTCTAAAGGATATAGTGAACCAAATGGACTGTGGTAAAAACTACAAAAATCAGAAAAACGTCACTGCAATTAAGAAAAGAGGAATGTTGGCAAGGACTTGTTAGTGGTGCAAAGTCATCAGTCTATATGTGCCCACTGATTAAGACAATGTCACACATAACTCAAGATGAACTGTACGCTTCTGATCAACAACAACAGGAAAACCACCCAGCTCTCAGACACAATCAAGAGGAAATCAATTTTGTTCTTTCTAATTATTTTTTAATTTGTATCTTGTATCATATTATAGAATATTGTCAGGAAGCACACTAATTACTTTCTGGGTATGTGCAAGATCCATATCAACTCTGTAGAAGAGGAAATTTGGCTAGACCAAAAATTATTAGTGGCTATTTATCCTCTTTCAAATAAATAGCCATAAGCGATTTATTAACTTATCTCAAACGATGCCGTCAGAACGTCGCGGAATAACGTCTGTGTTTATAAGAAATAAAACACAAGTTATAAGACCTAGTCTCCTCTGATATAGAGCAATGAGGACGCACTTGGTTATTATGGAGTGTGCTGTCCTTACTTTTCTGTCTATTTCTTTGCATTTTCTGCACTACACATTGGCCTTTCAATCCCCAGTGATCTGACTGCATGGTGGGTATGCTGTACCAAGATAGAAAGATTGTATCTTAGTGGAGTTTAATTAGCAGAAGAAAACTAACTTACCAAATAAAGGGTAACGCAAAGGAACAAAACAAGGAGAGAGAAGCAAATGACTGAAAAGAATACGGGGTATAAACATAGAGGACAATTTCACTTCAGTTTTACTGTCGGACCGTCTTATCATCATCACACTAAAAGTTTCCAAACCCGCTTTTACCATCCTTTTTTCTCCTTCTCTCTCTCTCTCTTACACACACACACACACATACCCATCCTCCTGGTGACCCTTCATTGCTTACACATCCCACAGCTAATCAATAGCAGAGACGCTGATCATTCCTGCTGACTAATGAGAAGTCAAACTGGAGCAAACAGCTGCGTGGGACTAGACAAGTAAGCATGCAAAAATCAATTTCACATTTTAAACCGCTCATGTTGTGTTTACTGTCAACGAAACAATCACAAATTAACACGCTGTTAGTTATAGTGCCTGCATGTCATAAGCTACCATTTGGCTTTAACTGAGAATACTGTTAAAAGTCTGTTATTGGAAAAACACTGCAGAGAATAAAATGTTTTAGTTGACAATACGTTATTTCACCCCAAATGATGCAGTCGGAGGCTACGAATTCCTTTTGCAACAATGTGAGCGGGTTGTTTATTGCACTTTCTCACTCTGGAGGACAATGCTGGGATTCATAGGGATACAACTGGGTTCAGGAAGCAGTTTCACACATGAGCTGACCACCATGAATCCAGAGCTGAACCTGAATTAGGATTTTTGAGATTTACTCTTTTTCTATTAATCAAAAGTATTGCAACTCTGCCTGAACAAAAATACTGCAACACAGAATCCTTTAAACCACTGCAGGTTTGTGCTCTAACCACAAGTTGGCATTAGAATAAGTAAAAAAAAATTAATAATTTTACACTAATAATGAGAGTGTTTATCTAAAATTCAGTACAAATAACTGAAGGAGATTTTAAAACTTTAGGGAATTGTTTCAAATACATATTTTCAGGTTAACCAGATTGACTAAGTCTTTGTTATTTTGGAACAGAAAGGTTAAAAAAACTGTTAGTCTCTAGATGAAAAAAGTTGGTAGAGAGTTATCCTAAAACGTTAGCAGCTGATTGCTTTTAATCTAACAAAATTAGAAATTAGGAAATTTAATGAAGGTGCTATGCTTCATTATTAGCATGACATCCTGTTGTACGTCACAGAGTCTTCTTATTCATTTTTCGAAACAGTTTATCCTTTTTGGAGGGTAAATAAACAAAATAGTTGAAAGCGCAGCTCTATTCCTAATAGATTATTTCAGCTTGTCTTTGTTTTTGTTTTTTTGTTTTTTTTTTTTGTTGTTGTTGTTAATTTGCTGTGTTAAAGAATGCAACAAAGGCCCTCTAAATCAAGGCAATCATTGACCATGGGGAGTTAATGCGCCTTTTGCGCAACACTTTATTTGTTCAATTAGGCAACCTCTTCTGGTGGGAAAAGGGGTGTTCCCGCACATATAACTACCAGCATAAAGGCAGCTAAGTTGTCCAGGTCTGGCTGTAACATCGCGAAGCTGTTGCAACAAATAATAATTTTGTCCTGAAAGCGCAAAAATTAGTTTGAGTCGCGACATGCAACTGAGTTGCACGGTTAAAATAATGGAGTGTCACCTCTCCTTGTGCTGTGCGTCATGCGCACTCTGTCGGCTCGCTTTGGGTATGTTTGGTCAGTTTGTGGCAGGGCTGCGTGTGGGAGAGGAGGAGATGAGGCAGGAGGTGACTGCCACAGCCCTCACTTCTCCACTGAACCCTCGTGAATGTGGAGGGACAGGGATTGCCTGCGAACAGATCGGCTGCGCAATGGACTAATGTGGACTCATGGTTCGGCACTTTTTAAAAGAACTACGCGGACGTAGGGGAGTTTGAGCACTTGCACGCAGTACAGACTCTTTAGTCATAGTGATAGAAAGCCTGCTATGGAGCACGCCGTGACTCAAAATGAGTTTGAGCACTGACGATGTAACAAACTTGTGGAAAAATGGTTCCTCCGACCTCGAGTGGAACTCTATGCAGGTCAACTCCACCAACAGCTCCAGGACGAACCACACCGGGTTCGGCGAGCTGGACCTCACCCGCGCCGCCCTGCTCGGCTTGGTGCTGGGGGCTTTCATCGTTTTTGCCATCGCGGGCAACATCCTCGTCATTCTGTCCGTGGTGTGCAACAGGCACCTGCGGACCCCCACCAACTACTTCATCCTTAACCTGGCCATGGCCGACCTGCTGCTGGGGACCACGGTGCTGCCGGTTTCTGCCACCCTGGAGATCCTGGACTATTGGGTGTTCGGCCGGATCTTCTGTGACATCTGGGCTGCGCTGGACGTGCTGTGCTGTACGGCGTCCATCATGAGCCTGTGCGTAATATCCATCGACCGCTACATCGGAGTGAGCCACCCGCTGCAGTACCCGGGTATTGTGACGGAGAGGCGGGCTCTGCTGGCCATGCTCGGGGTCTGGGTGCTCTCGGTGGTCATCTCCATCGGACCTCTGTTCGGCTGGAAGCAGCCGCCGGCGCCGGACGACACGGTGTGCCTCATCACAGAGGAGCCGTTTTACGCGCTCTTCTCCTCTCTCGGCTCCTTCTACATCCCTCTCGCCGTCATCCTGGCCATGTACTGCCGCGTTTACATCGTGGCCAAGCGGACCACGAAGAACCTGGAGGCGGGCGTGATGCGGGAGAGGATGAACACCAGCGAGCTGACCCTCAGGATCCACAAAGGCTCCCAGGTGCACGAGGACCCCGGCGCACCGGGCACCGGGAAAGGCCGTGCGCACCAGGCCAGGAGCTCCCTCACTGTCAAGCTCCTGAAATTTTCCCGGGAGAAGAAGGCAGCTAAAACTTTGGGAGTTGTGGTCGGGATGTTCGTCCTATGTTGGCTGCCTTTCTTTCTGGCCCTGCCTATAGGTAGGTTCAGCAGGTCACATCTGACAAAGCGCTCTGTTATACTCGGCTATGATGACAGGTAGTCATTTGCAAAAAATACAGCCACAATCCCGAACATCCTATAATTTAAAAACTTTACAAAAATATAAAAACAGGGACAATCTGGTGTTTCTGAAAACAGCTTTGTGCTGTGGGGCCCCCAACAAAACTCTGCACAGATCAGAGTAACAAACGTACAAATGTCCAAATTAAGCACTTGCAGGTGTATCCCAAGAAACCAGAATATCATCAAAAGTGCGTTTCAGTAACTGGATTCAAATAGTAAAACACCGAGGTTACATATACATTCATACATTACATAATTATTATAAATTCAAACCACTAGTGGAAGCTGACTGTTTACAAAAAGAGATGTCCAAATATATTATTGGAAAATTAAGTGGAAGAAAAAAGTCTTTACATGCAGGGAACTCTGCACTGAGGCAGTAATTTATGCTAAAAGAGCCCAAACAAGTATTAAAAGCACAAACTGTACTTAAACCAATATATCTGTATTAATTTTGTTAAATGCACTTCAGCAATATTCAAATTTATTACAAAGGCTTCCCCATAATTCCACTGCTTTCTGATCAGCAGGTCTGAAAAAATCTGATTTCCCCCCAACCACATTCCAAGCATCAGGACTTAGATTTCTCACTAGTTACAGTCCATAAATATGTATAAAACAGCAGCAGGTACTTACTGTACATGTATTTTTTTTTCTCAGCACCACAAAATTAAATTGGGGGTCATTTTATGCTGTGGTGCATAAATATGGATAATATTATAAAAACAACAATGACTAATCATTTTGAGCAGGAGAAACAGCCTTATTAGTGCATCTCTGGTTGTCTATAGATACATTGTGGGAGGAGTTGCAGGCATAGAGGACGGCCAATTTGTTGAGACTAAATATTTCTACAAACTGTGGGACACAATCTACAAACTCATAGACTTTATGAGATTTTACTCGTTTAATTTAGGGACTGCAATAAGTAATGAAACACTTAGGAATTTGAGGAGGAATTCCCACTGAACTTATCCAAACAATTCTTGTTATCTTTTGCTGTATTTCCTCTCGTTTAGTTAATCCGGTTGTGGTCTCCGATCTGCTCAGTTTTCGTCAATCTTGCCGAGAATCCATGATGTGACAGACACTAACGGGTCTGTTTCAGAGACAGCAAATGGAATTAAGCAATGTAAGAAAGGAAAAATGTGAGCAGGTCAGAAAAACCACCAAGTCTTTCTACATTTTTGTGAATTACACAGAAAAGGATACACTGCATATTTTCCCTATTTTTCGCATAAAGGATGTGGCATGAGTTTGTATTTATTCCCTTATAATCTAATATAGCTACACACATTCAGCAGAACTCTAACTCTTAACAAGTCACCTAATGACAAAAATACTAACCTAATTCTCTGTCTGTGTATTAAACTGCGGATAAATACAAGCAGAACATTATTTGGATAAATAGCCAAGAGGCCCATGTTAACTCTGGAGGACCTGCAGAGATTATTCATGCACTCCACACATCTGGATTTTATGGAATACTGGAAAGAGAAATGCAAGAAAGTTAAAAGAAAGCCACAAGAAGTCCCATTTCAAGCTTGCCACAACTCATGTAGGGGACACAGCAAACATGCTGAAGAAGGTTCTGTTAAACCTTTTGGCCTATGCTTGCAAATTAACTGTATGTGGAGGAAAAACGGCAATATACCTCACCTAGAACACACCACTGCCATGGTGAAATGTGGTGGTGGCAGCATTATGCTGTTGGATTCTTTTTTTATTCAGCAGGGCCAGGAAAGCCATCAGAGTTAAAGGGACAGGGATAGAGATAAATAGAGGAAAATCCAGAGACAAAACCATATGGGAGTTTATTTGGTGAGCTGAATAAAAGTGTACAGTTTTTAAATGTAAGAAAGAAATTAATAAATGCCACTGTGCAATAGGCTTAGTTTGGTTTTAAATAATTATCTAAGTGCCGAGGAAAATTGGTAATTGCAATCACAATGAATAAGTCAGATATTATCAGGAATTCATATCCAAAATATCACAGTTTCTGTCAGTTAAAGCTTTCTGACCTGCCTGGTGAGGTTGGTATTAAATGACAATACGTGAAGTATTAGCAAATTAGCTTTCATACCTAACAAAGAACTACACTTTCACAGTGGATGGCAGGTGTGGTAAGAAAATTGGCTACTGCGCTACTTAGCAACCCCTATTAGTCCCACATGTGCCTTAGTGTGCCATTAATAAAAAACTGGCAGCCAAACATAGAAAAGTAAGTCACAATAAACTAAAAACTAAAATTGTTTTTATCCTAAGGGTTCTTCTTGGAGCATCTTTGAGTCAAATTATTACTGCAGAAAATCTGACGGACAGTTTTGGGCAGCTCATCTTATTTGGAGATACGCAGACAGCAGGCCATACTCTGGATTAAAGGTATCTTCGAAGATCCAGTTTTTTACTCGGCCAGCAAGACGTCCCTGCGTGTCCACTACAATCAGCTTTTGGGAGCAAAAGCAAAAGAGAGTGGACACTAAGCTGCACGCTAAGTTTTGCAGCTCCATAAGATCATTCCTGCTGTGATTGCGCCTTCCTGGAAGTTGTCACAGAAATAGCTTAATACTGTACATTCTGGCATTTATTATTTCTATATTCCCATTTGTTCTCTGTGTGCAGTTTCGTAATTGTTCTCCATGTAGCTCAGCTGGATTCCCAACACCATGTTTCATTTTCCTTCCACTTTATAATTTGGCACTAACTTGTGTTGATCTAAAACATAAAATTCCAAAGAAACATGTAAAAATTAGTGGTTGTAATGTCACATAATGTGTTACGCGCTTGTTTCTTTTTCAAGGCACTGCATTGCTGCTTCTGTGTGTGTTTGTCTACTGTGGTCAGATGAGAGAGTGTGCATGCCTCAGGCTTTGAGCCTCATATCCTCAAAGATGCAGAGATTGTAGCTTGAAGGTATCCATGGTGAGAGGCTGCAGATTTAGGAGCCTTGAAAGTGTAGATTTCCAGGGAGAGGGGTCAGCCGGAAGGCCCCATTTATGTAACAGCATGGGACAAACTGCCAAGTCTCCCAATGCTGCGGTCTTCTCCATGTGTAGCATACTGATACACTGAGACAAAGCACTATGCCTCTTAATACACGTTTAAAGTAGACAAGTTCAAGTCTTTCCTGACAGGAAAGTCTTTACAATTCATCTTCATCTGAAGCTCTCTGCCATGGCTGAATCTTTTAAAAGGTTCATACTTTGATTACTTTTTTTTTTTTTTTTTTCCATTTTCGTCAGTGTTTTTTTCTTTGACTGTTCACCTCAGCTCTCTGGTGAGACTTTGGTCTGAATTAAAATTCTCCAAGTCCGATAGGATCACAGGCAGCACTCTTCTCCTGTTGCTCCCTGAGCGTTTGTTAGCTTCCACCCACGGTGTGGGATTTCCGTTTTCACACGTTATTAACCCAGCTTTCTTCAACTGCATGCTGTCACGGATAGGCGATGTGTGCTGACCTGGGTTCCAGCTCGTACAGTGTGTGTGTGAGGGTGGAGGGTGGTTCCCATACATGAAATGCATGGGTTGAATGTGTGTTTGTGTGCAGGTTGGTTCATGTATTTCTCTCAGGATTTCGTCTGTGAGGCTGGACATGGCTCCCTCTTGTCCATCTGTAGATTTTCAGACTGCACAGATGAAAGTAAGGCTGCGTGCTTCCAGACAGAGCTGCAGTGACCTTAGGTCTGAAAGGTCACAACCCCTGAGTGCCGCTTGACAAACTATGTGATCCCACTCCCACTTCCTCCCCTATTATTACTGATCTACCCTGTCTGGCTTGGATTTTGTAAATACCGTGGTTTATTGAACATAAATGGCAAGCAGACAACCAGGGTTGACTCATTTGTTCTGAGTTTAAAACTTTTGTGCTGCCTTTTACGCTTTCAACTTGAGTCAAATTATGTCAAGACTGTAAGAAAATAGATCAAAGTTTTTTTTTATACTGTTAGTAGTATTCCAAGCTTTCAACTACTGATCAAAAGCAGCCCCCAAAAAACTTAATCAGTCTCAGAACAAACGCGGATTTAACATTGGGTTATGTCACATTCCTGTGTCTCAGTATGCAAAAGAAAATGCTGTATATCAAAAATCTAATTATAGCCATGGAGAGGAATTATATGGGAGTAAAACTAAATTTACTTGTTTAAAACTCCAGTCACTTAACATTTTTCTTTTGCCATATAGTCCACAGGGTTATACTCCGCTGCTTGGCATGTCAGATTATCCTCAAGAGCCTTTAAACATGCTGAAACATGTTTATATGCTCCTTGATATTAGATCACCAGCATTAAGAAATTATTTAAAGACATGAAATAAAAATTGCAAATTGAATAAGAAAATTCCTCAAAATAAACTACTCGAGGAGCTGCAGAGTCGGTGGTTTAAGGTAAATGTTTTGCTCTGTAGGTCAGAAGCAGTTTTACACACAAAATGTGTTAATTAACAAGCAGTAGGAGCTTTTCCAGACCTCTGTGATCTACTTTTACATTTATGTTCTCTAAAGTATGGACAAGAAATATTTTATTTTAGATTAACCTTCTAAACTACTGAGGATGAAGCTGAAATCAAGAAAAACCCTTATTACACTTTATGTTAAAGTGTGATTGCTTTCTATTTTTATTTCTATTTAAATAGATTTTATTCATTCTTTTGGTTCAGGTAACACTATTAATAGCTTTTAAAAGAAAAGTGTTTTACATTTCTTAGCAGTAAATGTTGTGTCTACTTTGCTGCAGCTACCAATCTTCAGCATGCCCGTCCATTTCTACAAATGTTTATATTCTTTATATTTTATAGTCAAACTTTCCCACATTTTGTGTCACAGCAAAAATGCATCAAATGTAAATAATATTACATATTATTTTTATCAAATATAAATCTTAAAAGTGTTGCATATATTTGTATTCGGTTCCCCTGAGTCAGTCAT
Source organism: Poeciliopsis retropinna (assembly GCA_010277075.1). NCBI lineage: Eukaryota > Metazoa > Chordata > Actinopteri > Cyprinodontiformes > Poeciliidae > Poeciliopsis > Poeciliopsis retropinna. The sequence goes on along the minus strand of VMRM01000015.1, from coordinate 11,692,575 downwards.
TTTGAGAACCACCTCTTGTTGCAGGTATAAGCTTTCTCTATAAGTGAAAGCTTATACCAGCTTTTCACATATAGAGACAGAAGATTTTCTCCCTAAATTCGTCAATGCGAAACAGATCAAGCTGTCTGGAGAGATTCTGTGAACAATAAGTTTCAAGTATTTGGAACATTTTCCTGTTGGATTCAGGTCTGGACTTTGACTAAGTCATTCTAAGCCATTAAAAGGCTTTTTATCTAACATTTCCATTGTGTCTCTGGCTGTTTGTTTGGGGTCGTTGACCTGATGAAGCAGAAGCCAGTCTCTCTAACAGGCTTTTTTTAAAAAATGTATTTCCCTCTATTTAGTTCAGTCCATCTTCATCAGGTATTTGTTGAAGAAAATGCTTCTGACATCATGATGCTGCCACCACTTTTTTTGAGGCGTAAAGACAGATTTTATCCTCTCTTTAATAAAGGATATATTTGTGAAGTGCATGGCTTACAGTTGTCCCATCATCAGATTTGACATGTGACTCTCTGACACGGATCTCTTGGCTGATTCCCTGATTAATGCTCTCCTTTTGTGTGATCTGTCAGTTTAGATGAACTGCTGGATCTTTTTAGGTTTGTGGTGTCACAATCTCTTTCTGTTTTTTTGATACTGCATTGAACTGTGCACAGTGAGATGCTCAAAGCTTTGGATAATGTTTTATAATCTAACTCTGTTTTGAACCTCTCTCCCCTGACCTTTCCACCGGGTTCTTTGGTGTTCATGAAGCCGTTTCTTTTCTAATGTCCATCAGAGGCCTTTGTAGTTTAACTTGATTTATACACAGATGATATTACACACTGTGGACTCTAAGTTTGTGATTTCTGAAGGCAATTGATCCCAGTATTTAGAGAGAAAATTGTAAAAGGTGTCCAAATACAAAATGCATTTTGGATTTTTAAAAACTTACCAGCAACACTCATTCTCCACCTCTTGCTGGCCAAGAGATTTCATCCTCTTTCATACTTGATTTTTACTTTCCAACCAACATCTGAGCAGTTTCTCATCTTTTTTATTTTTAAAGCACAAATTCAGTCTGCCAATTTTTACCAGAGACTTCCTATTTTCCTGACTTTCCTCTATTCATTTTTTAATTTTTGGTATGAGGCCATATCACTTCTGACAGACAGCCAACAAGTGTTTCTCAGAGCAAAAAATAGTTTGTGTATCGAGCTATCAGAAGCTGAGTTAGGTGGCCTTGTAAAAAACACAGATTTCCATCTGAGCTTCCATTGTTTATTATGTCATTATTTCTAAATACAGCTCTATTCAGTTCTTGTTTAAATGAAAATCAAACCAAGATTTTCTTTTTTTAACCACAGATTAAAAAACATATTGTAGATGTATACTATTTACTTGCCTTTCTTTGTCTTAAACCCTTATTTTTGCAAAGATCAGCTCAGGACTCTGAAAAACATGCATTCATATCATCAAACTCAACATGTCTAGCTCTTTTTTTTACGCAATTTCAGCAAGGATATGAAGATGAGCATTCTTAAAGTAATAAAGAAACGCTTCACAAATTCTACAAATTTCTTAAATTGCATAAATTACTTTAATGCTTTAAATAAAAAATATTTTATATTAAAATACAAGAGTTACACAATTTAAGCAATCGGTTAGGATCAAGTGAGGATAGATGCGTGAATACTAGTACAAACATTTTAATTAATCATTAAGGTCATGATGATTGGGTCTAGTTTTCTCTCACAACTGCCTGCTTGTGCTGTGTTCATCTTCTGTACTATATCATACTTTAAAAAAAAAAAAGCATAACAGGCAACACTCCTTTAGTTTCCATGCTTTAACTTTCCAAACAGCCACCTGTCTCCCATGCAACCAAAGTCATATGTAGGAATGTCTGAGAGACTACAGAAACAGGTGAGGGAGGGGCACTAGAACTGGCAGACTAGTCAGGACAGAGGGAAAGATGACTGCAGCAATGTACATAGACAACCAGGATGAAAACTTGCTCCGGAGCATCTTGACCTCATGCATCATACAGCAGGATGAATTTCCTCCAGATGGGACCGATGGGAAGATGGATGGAGCTAAAGGACATGCTGGAAAATAACCTGGTGAAGGTGGCTGAAGCAGACTGGAAACTTCTTATCCGACATAATAAGAACCTAATACATCCAAGCAGATCTACAATGGGATGATTTCGCTGCAGTCAATCCCAGACCTAAAACCTAGGTGATGCTCTCCATCCAAACTGTCTGAGCTCCAACTATTTGTCAAAATTCCAACAAGATCTAAATAGCTTGAGGTCTTTAGATCCAGCAGTTTTAACAACTACTGGATCAGTTGAGCCGACAACAAATGCACTCTACCGTTTTCCGCTTTTGTTCGCGAAACATTTGGACAGCAGTCATGCTCTACTTTGTGTTGGTCTGTTATCTATAACAGTCAACAAAATGCATGGTAGGTTGTCAGTAGACTAAAAGTGGGAAGCATGAAAGAAAGATTTATCTCCATCGTGCATATGAACGTTTTGAGCTTTGATTTCTACAAGAACGTTTTGTTATCGTGATTGCTGAATAATCATTCAGTCCAAAGGTAACTGCTTAGAGTGATGGATGAGTGCGTTCATGTTCTCTCCTCTATATTGTAACCCACCTCCAGTGAATCAGTCCAAATGATAAGAAGAGCAAGACTCATGACATCAATGGGCTCAATAACTTTGTAAACAGAAGATTTTTGTCAAGAGATGCTTAAAACAGCTCAGCTTATAGACATGGAACAATTTACTATGACTTGGAGCTCTAAAGCTTCATGCTGTCCATTTCATCCTCATTGATACACCCTGTTAAGCTCTACCCTCACTGATTTAACAGCATTCATTAAGAGTTTAATAGATTATACTTAATTTGCAGAACAGAGGACCACCAGTGAAGACATTTGTCACATTTCAATGTTTTTTTTCCCCCTCTTTCTCATCCTCGCAGCTCAGACAAAGAGGAATGATCAGTGGGCTGCATGTGTTACATCCTAACACATATTTTCATGCAGCTCTTTAACACCCAGAACGAGCACAAATATCCTGCGAAGGTGCCGTAAACTGTGCCGTCCAAATGCGAAATGTAGCAGAAACCAGCACTCGCGTATCCTCCTTTATAAAAATGTGAAATTTATGGGGGGGGTTTCTGTGCATTTCTCATTGAGCTGATGATCAGCTGTACGCCAGGGTAACCGATGGGATTTTTTTAGAAGAGGAAAAATAATGAGAGGGCAGAATGTCAAAGTGATGTATGAAAAAAGTGGCAGAGAAGAGCAGTAGGGTCTGTGGGGCAGAAGAAAGGTGAAGGCAAGGGGTCTCTGGGTTGTCAGTGTGATTTCCTAAAAATATCCCAACACTGTAGTTTGACTGAAAGCTCTGTGTGAGGGCCGTAGTGCTTTCAATCTGAGCCACATTAATCAAGTTTATAGGCGTTATGAAACAGGATTTGTGAGTTTCGGAGGGAGAAGTTTGTGTGTGTGCATGGGTGTGTGCATGCGTGTGTGTTTTAGCATTTCTCACCTTGTAAGGCCCATTTTTCCAACAAGTACCACGTGTGAGGACCCATAGCTCCTTATGGGCCCAAAGCCAGGGGCCCAATAAGAAGAAGTTCTGTTTTTAGATTAGAGCTTAGGTTTAAGGTTAAGGTGTGAATTGAGTTTATGCTACGTTTAGGGTATCAAAATTAATGAAAATGAAAGGAAGTCATTGCAGAGCTTTTGTGAGGATAGAAAGACGTATTCTGTGTGTGTGTGTGGGGGTGTGTGTGTGTGTGGTGTGGTGGTGTGTGTGTGTGTGTGTGTGTATGTGGGGGTGCACGTGCGTGGGTGTGCTTGTGTGTGCCTCACATGGCAGAGAATAGGCATCGCTCCTTCCAATTAGTGAGAATAACAGGATGCAGAGTTTTGTTAAGATGTTCCTGTGTTTCGGAGTGAGATGTGTGTGTGCCTGTCCTCAGGAAGGAGGTGCGAGTGGTCCTCTTAACAGAAAAACCCGAGACCACCACCCACATCAAACCTCCCGCAGTTATCTGCTGTATATTTATACCATTGTCTCGCAGCTCAAGCCCATCGCATCCTCCTATACTATAGGCTCTGAACATAAACACTCCTGAAAGGACAAAAATGGAGCAAGTTCACATGGAACTTAAACAAACAAATATGTTCCCAATGTGGCTACAGGCCACTCCGCCGTTATCCTGTGTTTCCTACCCTTTATCCCCCATGCTTGTGTAACGGAGATCCATGAACGTGACGGACTTGGCCCACCTCTTTATTTTTTATAGAGGCCACGATTTTTATTAGCTCCTCCTGGGAGGAAGGTAGCATGTCCGTGTTTGTCTCTGGCCATCAGAAAGGCTTTTAAATGAAGTGAGGTATCAGAGTGCCTCGCTTTGCTTTCATCTAATGAGTCGGTTCCCTGGATTTGAGTCTAAATACGTGTGCTCCATAATGCAAGCTGTAACAGAAAAATATTTCAGTATTTGTTGCCTTAAGCAGCAGATTAACACATATTCTTATCTAGAGGCCCAGAAAACTGCAAGAAGTACATAGCATATAATCTTTTTCCGGGTCTGGAAAAGCAAAGAAAAACACATTAATACCAATTTTATGTCTGTTCTCCTGTCCATCTGTTCATCCATTGGATTTTCTTTTAGCTAAAGAAGCCTGGATATGTTCTAAAATGTTTCAATAATGTTTCCAGTAACATTTCCAGTTTTCTTTCAGTCTGATCTGTCAAAACTGATGGTCCTTATTAAGATTATGAAGTGGACACATTTTTTAAAGGGTTTTAAGTAAACTTAATGCTTTTAGGTACATTTAAGGCTTCAAACATGAACTATTACTTGAAAAATAGGGTAGGGTTTATTTTAGTCCATTTGTAGTTGTAATCGAACAGCAAATGAAGGAATTAAGAGGCTATCTCCTCTTTTGAATCAAAGCATAAGCTCTTAACGACCATTGGATTTTTGTTTTTGTTAAACTCAAGACAATCTGCATCAAAACGTGCTGTTAGTTGATGCTTTGGACGTTTTATTCTTCTGTTAAGTAAATGCATTAAAGTTGAAACATTTTATGTTAAGAAACAGGCCTTCTTTAATTATCACTTTGGGTAGAACTTTTCTTTTAAAAATTCGTTAGTCTCTCATAAGAAATGCCAGATGCCTGATGGATGTTTTACGCCGTCTGTAATAAATTGAGATCTTTACTTTGGCTTAGTGGTTCCTGTCTTGTCATGGTGTTTTCTTGAAGGTAGCAGTAAATTGCTCTTAGCAGAATGTGTGTTTGATGGCTGTCCACAGTGAACAGCATTAAATGGAGGATTTTATTGCTACACTTCTCTTAGTTGTGACTGGTCTTTTGCTCACTATTGTGGGAAAAAAAAAACCCTCAACACGACGCTATCTCCTTGTTTAAGCTGTAGAAAGAATACTGGCATGATGATGCTCAGTTACATAGCTTAGGACAAAAGTTAAGCTCATTTGAATTTCACAAAATTAAATAAATACGTTTCTCATACCGAAGTCGTACCAAAATGCAATCAAGGCCTGTTCAATAAAATACAGTTGTAGCTGCACACATTCCTTTGCTGAGTGTTACCATATCTCTACAAACCCTGATTGTTTCTGAATGTTGGTTTTTATGACCATCATGTTGTGAGTTACCATCCTGATAGTCAAACCATTTGCTTCCCTGATTGCACTTTTGGCTTGAAGGCCAGATTTAGGAAGACAAATGCAGCTGTGTTCCAGAAATCTTTCATCCCTCCCCAAAAAATCTGCACCTTCACGCAATCCTGTCTGGCAGAACAAATCCCTCTTGATCTCATTGCCTTGTTGATGCAGTGCTGGTGTTGAGTTTGTAATGCATCACAAACCGTGACAACAGATGTAAACAAGCGTCTGCCTTCTAACTAACGTCCAACAAATTTGATCAGGCACAGATATGCAGTGCACCAAACGTCTATTTTTTGTGTGTCATAGTAGAAATAGTTATGACTGCTTGGTCTGAATTGCGAGAAAATTTGTTTTGCAATTTATTTTGATTAAATTAAGAAAAGAGATTTTACAATAAATCACTCTCTTTCAATTAACTTTAAGCCAAAATGTTCTACCTCTTATTCAAACATGCGATAGAATTAAACTTAAGTAAAATAATCTTGAATAAATCTATCACAGCTTCTTTATGTTCCACAATCATGTTAAACTGAAATATTTAACATAAATTATCTGTTTTTATGTAAACAAACAAAAAACCCAATAATTTTTACCACTGTTAAAATAAGCTAAAACCTTAGTTATTATGTCCACCAACTGTTTCTTTCAAATTAGGCATGTGTGACACATTGCAACACTATCAGCTGATGTTGTCATTTTTTAACATGTCTGTATAGTTTTGATAAATAATACTGGGCCAAAATTAAACAATGTTTATTTTGGTCTTCTTGTTCTTACTGGAGGGTGAGAAGAGATTAGTGTTTGTTTGGTCATGCTACAGGTCAGAAAAGCAGTGGTGAGGTCAGATGTTGAAAGAATAATAAAATATATACAATATCTTTAAATATCAGTTATTGCAAATAGCAGCAATATTATTATTGGATATTTATATCAGCTGAAATTTTAATATCAGTGCATCCCTAATTTAAAACTAACTAAATAAATGCTGTTATTAATAAATCATTGATATTCACAGTGTGGACTGTGGAGGTGCAACTCCAAACAAAGCAGTCAAGGGGTCAAGCTCCAATTTTTTGTCAAAAATTTCCGACAGAATAGCAAGAACTTTGGACCAATAATTAAAAAGCTGAGGATAAAGCCAGATGGCATGGATCAAATAAATGTGATTTTTTTAAAATGCGGAGCTTAATTTGTCAATCACTGTTAATTTATTTATCTATTTGCTTTACTTTTTCGTTCATACTGGTGTTTAAGTTGCTAAAGTGGTCTGAAAAGTTGCTAATTATTGCGACAAAGTGCCAAGTTGGCAACAGAGCTTCTTTTGTTCTGACCATAGCCCGGCCCACCCCTCCACTCATCACCACGCTTGGCCGAGGCTCTCAGTGTCTCTTGGCTCCGTCCACTTAGTCTCTCAATACTTATCAGGGGCGCGGTTTTGCTTTCACAGGGGCATGATTTAACATCCAACTCTATTCTGGCCGGTGTCATGCCAAGGTAGTTATCCTAGTAAATAGCTTTGTTATGGCTTTTATTGTGATACATTAACTTTAGCTAAATAAAATAGAGTAAACTATTACATTTGTTTTATATTTGTGTATTTGTTTTTTTTTTAGTTTTTTAGTTTTAATTTCAGATTTTGTGACTTATTTGACAGTTGTCAGACAGGACAGCGGGTTGTGAATCAGAGGGAAGACAAGCCAATAGGCCGGGACTCGAACCTGTGACAGCCAGGTTCGAGGCCTCAGTATATGGGTCACAGGTTTTAGTCCTGCTCCACTGCAGCGCCCTCTGTGGAATATTTTAAATTTTTTATTTGTGCTTTCATAAACTGGGAATTTAAGATCCTTTGGGCTGGTAGGAGTTCCACGTTTAAGTGATAAAAAATCATTTGCTCTGTAGTCATTTCGGTCATTTGGCTCCATTGTGCACCTCATTAGAAACACTAAAGGCGAATTTGGGTTAATTTCTTGCCTAGTTGGGTAAACGAGAAGCTAAATGGTTGAAGCCAACACACCAGTCTGGAAAAATTGATCTCTGAAATCAGACATTAAATGCTCTTAAGAACCAATGAAAAAAGTTTCCTTGAACATTTGATCCTTTAGGGCTTGCGATGAAAGCACTCATCACCATCCTAATTCATCAGGATCTGCTGCCTAAACTGAGATGGATAAAGACAGGCTCTCTCTGCAGAGGCATACCCGTATCGCAGTCATCCTCGTCATTCACACAGTCATGCAGTCACATTTAAGTGGGTTTCCAGAAAGGGGGGGAGAAAAAAAATCATGTGAAAATACCAGCTGCTTAGAAAAGATGCTGGCAGATCAAGAGGCCAAGACAACTCTATCTGGTTCATAAGCCTCAGAAACACTCAAGGTAGAGATTTTATTTAGTTTATGGGATTATCATTCAGAACAAAAGTAAACATGTGTGTGCAGATCCCTCACCTTCATCGTTCAACATGTGTCAGTGAAATATAAAACATGCAGTACTAAAAGGAATCATTCAAGCCGTCTTTCTGATGTTCCTATAAAAGTCAAATCGAGGTGCCTTCACCCATCTGTCATACATTACCAGAACTAATTTCACACTTGAAATCCTGAAATTATAATGCGTCTTCAGCCTCTCCGGGAGCATGATATTAATGTAAGAACGTGGGTCGCTTTAATTTAAGAACTCTTCATATCTGCCTGCATGCGAACACATAATGTCTCTGTTTCACACTAATCCTGCTCTTGCTGTGCGTATTAATGGACTTTTTTTGATCTACTTCCTCTCATCTCCTCTGCACTTTTGTCTGTTATTCTCGTCTATTAAATCTCAACCGCATCGAGTATCATCAAGTGCAGATTGATACAAGTGCAGAAGTCATTAATTTTTAAACATTATAAGCCTGCTTCGATACGTTACGCTCAGGACTGTCTTCCTGAGCGTTACACGCAACATTAACCTGAGTTAGTTTGTGTGTGGAAGGCAGAAGTGTGTTACTGCCCTTTAAGCTTCATAACCTCTCCCTAAAACCTACCATTTCATTTAATGATTGCATCTCAAAGAAATAAAACTCTCCCACAGAATTAAAGAGGAATCCAAGATTGCATCAATCTTTACACTTTGTTAAAAATATTTTACAATGTTTTATTTAGATAAGCACATAACCCGTTTATAAAAGGTATTTCTAAACACAAGCTCTGGCTTTTGATGGTTAATGTTTTCGTAGTTTCGTAGAGTGAGTTTTGATTCACTCTGTGCAAAATGTTTTAATCAATGCTGCCACCTGCTGGATAAATATGGATCAATGCTAAACATGAAACCAAGAGTTACACTCAGTCCAGTTATGTTTTTATCCTATTTACTAAATTATGTCTTCTCATATTAACAGTTTCTGTTATTACTCAATCAAATTTATTTATTCACTCAACTTATTTTTTTTTAACAATTCTTCCTTTTCACTTTCTGATACATAAATTGCTCTGTGTCTGCGCCTATAACTTTACTAATGTCATCACAGTTTTATTACTAAGATTTTAGTAATAAAACAAATCACACAAAACTGACTACTAAAAATTGCGAAACACATTACATAGATTAGTTGTTGATATATTTTAGGTCTTAAGTTTACTTTGAGAAAAATGGTTTACAGTTGATAAAATTCAGTTTTTTAGAAAAAATAATTATACATGAAACCAACAAAAAGAATTTAATGCAGAAAAATTACCATACAGAAATGTACGGAAATCTGCTGTAGCTACAGTTTCTCCACTAATAATTGGTAAATTATTAGTGGATTAGTCCATGACTTCCTGCATCAATGCGGCACGGCATAGTGCAGATCAGCATGTGGAGCTCTATTAGTGTGTAATAAAAATCAAGGTTATTTGAAATTTTAAAATAAATGAGCCATATCCTCTACCTCATTTTGATTTGTCTGCTAAAGTGACACAAGTGCAGAGAAAACTGAGCAACCTGCTCAGCCTGTCTCAACTAAAAGAATCTAAGAGGTGACTGGTTTAGTTTAGCTGGACAAATATAAACAAAAGAAAGAGGAAATGAGACTGACTGCTGGATGCCTGGTATCATAAAATAAAGAGCAGAACAACAACATATTTCTATAATTACATTTTGTCATTTTAAATAATCTAGACTCAGGAAGTTCAGTCAAAAAGGTTTAGAATAAAAGTTCTTCCCCCATTTAAGTGTGTAATTTTTGAAACAAAAACAAAAAAATCATAAAATGAATCTCTGGACTCTTCCTTTTTAAGCATTTCATCAAAAAATGCTTGATGTTTTTGGTTTATTTCTTTTTCCAAAAGCAACAATATTCTTAGGGATTGTTTTTCAAAATAATTAATATGATCATACTGTAAAGTTTATGTTTAGTTTAACAACCTAAAGCCTTGTTGGAGTGGTTTATCTGAACTGGAGGAGTGCAGTTTGACCCGAGTCTACTGAGTTGTCAACATGAGCACAAAACCGTGTTGTATCTCTGATTTTATCACCGAGTGTCCAGAAGCATGGGACTGGCCTGACTCATTTAAGACCAATAAAAACAGAGTGTTTATGTTGAATAATCAAAACACTGAGTCATTATTTATTTTGAGGTTCTTTCTGTAGAAAAGATTGGCCTGTAGAGAATAAGATTTTCTATACAAAACAGTCTGCTGTTTTCCACTTATCCATATCCTTTTATCTGTTGTCCTCAGGGTCCTTTAATGTGCATCTGCGGCCACCTGAGACCCTCTTCAAAGTCATCTTTTGGCTGGGCTACTTCAACAGCTGTCTGAATCCCATTATCTACCCCTGTTACAGCCGCGAGTTCAAGCTGGCCTTCATCCGGATCCTGAGGTGCCACTGCCATCAGCAGAAACGTCCCGGCTGGAGAACGTACAACTACCGCTCCTCCACCTTCCGCTCCTCTGGAAACTCACGGAAGAGCTCAGCCGATCACACCTCCAACTGGCTGAACGGGAGTCAGCGCACCCTGCCGTCCTCTGCCAGCCCCAGCCCCAGCTACCTGAGCCACGGCCTCCCTCCGTGCCCAGAGGGAGAAACGTTATACATTTGGGGAGCCAACACCTCAACGCCCCCCACACCCAACCTGCTGCCCGGCAGCCCTGCAGACTGCGAGCAGGGAGGCATGAGAGGGGACGGCAGAGAGGGGAAACGGGCAGAGGGGACCGCTGGAGGGGTGTTTTCTTTCTCCTTTGGGAACATTAAAGACAAGCGAGGGCTCAACAGGGACATCATCATGCCTGATGACAAGGTGTGACTGCAGGCAGCTTCTGATTTACAGATTAGCGGAGTCCAGGCTTTGCAGGTTTCACTGTACATGGTTTGCTTCATCCGTCAGTGGCATGTCTTCAGTGATTAGTTTGAGGAGCAGATCAGCTCATTTACTCTTCATTTCCGTTTGTAATTGGTGAAAGGTTTCTCTCAGTGAGCAGTGACCACTAAGATGTTCAAATACACCTGTTTTTTCTGCCCTGTTTGGATCAAAAAGAGAACTGCATGTCGTTTTAGATGTACTTTGGAGAAACCTAAGCGAAACCATGTCAAACATTTTTAGCTTCGACTCATCGTTTTTCCTGTAAAAAAGACTGAACCTGATTTGTAAAATCAAAGCAACCTCTTGTAAAACAAAGAGCGACCAGGCATTAGACGACCTTTCTGTTGCAGTTGTCTGATATTGTGGTATTTTGTGAAAATAAAATATTGTGTAAATTTTTCTGCTGTGCGCACAATCTTCAAATATATTGTGTGTGTTTGTAGAAATGTGATGGAAAAAATAAAATATGCAATTCCAATTTGATGTGTAACAACTTATTAATTTCTCTGTTGGAGAAAATGCTATAATGTTTGCTGTAATGTGGGTGTTAAACTGAACCTCAAGGATTAGAGGGGAAACAAATTGGCTTGGACAAAATTCATAAAGCTTTGGACCTGTAATGCAAGTTTTACATTTATTATGTTTGGAGAAGTTATTTTGTAATTTAAAGACTGAAGATGATGTAGCAGACACTCTTACTTAGAAGTAACATCAATCTTCACAATTTTTGGCAGCCTGGTAAATATTTTTTAAAGTATGAGCATAAATTTATGTCATCACAAACACATTCTGAAACTAAAACTGAACATATAAACTTTGCACTTTTGTTTTAATTAGGATACGAGTCAGATGATTATTCTCTGGAAAACTCATTAAACGAATGAGGACAGATCAAACATGATAACACAGGAGGAGTTGTTTCTCCACAGTGATTCTTTGTTTCATACCAAATCCACATGTAGTGACTCTTGCTAAAAAAATAAAATAATAATAATATTTATCTGAGTTTCTCCTGAACAAAGAAGAAACTTTGTTCAGAAGAATATAAGAATATAAGAATCATTTATATTCTAAAATCTAAATTAAACTTAGAATATAAATCTGTAATCAAATACAAAAAGCTAGAAGAGGGAGAAAATACAAATTCTCCCTCTTCAACAGGAGCTGGTGGTGCAGTCCAATTATCCCCTTCATGTAATTATATGTTCTCAGCCCTGGCCACCATCTTTTGTCTGGGCAGATCCCCAGGGGTCATGGAAGGTAAGAAACCAGTAAAATACAGAAATATTAATGTTCCCAAACCAAAGCTGAGAGATGAGCTTACAAAATACCAAAAAATGAACTAAACGTGTGTTCTCACAACAGAATAAATGTATTTAACTCATTCAATAAAAGTGTGTCATTGTGTTTTCCTAATGAAAAAGCTGAAATGCTCAAATAGTAAATTAATGTGCATGAGAGTGACCTTTGGTATGACTATGGATGAGGCTAACCACACCCTTAAAATAGAGTGTGGTTCAAAGCCACCTGTCTGGTTGGTACAAACAATCTGACAAAGCCTGCCTTGGCACATGGCTCCTAACAAATGTGTCTTAACAAACAAATGTCGGTTACAAAAAGACCAAATTAACTAACTGTCTCCAGAAAAATAAATGTGTACAACATGCACACAACCAAACTATTATTTCATACCAACTATTGCCATTTTCAACTTGTCAAGGAGAAAAACAACAAGCTGGCAAACTTTATGCAGTAAGTGGTGTTGGTTTGTGGACAACAAAGACACTGTTAATATTAACATAGACTTTTATTTCATTGCTCTAATATAATCTCAATCTACCTTGAGATCTGGAGGTATTCAGAAAGACGCAGGGTCACTTGTCAACCACACATCTGATACACATGGAACTAGTGTATCACAGTGTTCTTAAAACCAAAATAAAGCCTAACTTATATAGAGGTGACCAAAGCAAAGAATCCAACACCAAACCCCACAAAGAGCGACCCAAGACCCAGTAGAGATTTAAACTGAACATTCACAAGCCTTCTCTTTTGGGTAAACAGAAAGGTCAAATGATTAGAAACCTCAAACGTTTATGCAGCACCATCTAGCAATTTCCCTAATGCATGGTAAAATAATTTCCAGAGGTTTAAGCCACAAAGTAATCTTTTAGTTTTAGTGGGAAAATTCCTGAATACTGGAAGAAATTAGCAATACCATAGTTTATTGCTACATTTTTCCTTGATCAGGTCAGGACACAGTGCCTTATACGAGTATTTACACCCCAGACACATTTTAACTCACATGCCAAATGACCATAGCAGTTCCCCTCTGCCAATTTCACAACTCCAAGCAGGCTTTAACTTGCTCCCCAGATCTCCATCATAAAATGGTTGAACAACCAGATTCTAACAGAATTGATGATGCCCCTTCACTTAACACTACAGGATACTTGCTTCTTGTGAAAATACTTAATATTTTTCATGCAACTCCCAAAACGTCACAGGAGAGGAAGAAGCAGGTTGAAAAAGGTCTGCCCCTCCTTTGTTGACTCATAAACTCTTTCCATGGCTCCTCTGTGCTCAGCAGAATGGCTTTTGCAGGGAAATAAAAGCTTGAGATTCACGAGAAGCATGAAGAGTTTTCAAAAGCAGCTGGTATAAAGATGTTTTCATTTGGATGTTGATTTGCTGAGCAATGGTGAATTCAAATGCTGAATTATTTTTCATTGGCCAATGCGTTTTTTCACCACAGGGGTGTCGAAGATAAAAGACAAAGTGGTGGCCGAGGTGGTTCAGAAAGGCAACAACTTCACCTGGACAGAAAACGTTGCCGTCAATAACTGGAGCTGGATCGTCAGTTTCACATTGGATCAGGAGTGTGAGATGGAGTCGATGAAAGGTGTCAAATTTAAGGTAAGTTACTTTCACTAGGCTGAAAAATTGGAAAGCATTGATTAATTTGACATTTTGATCTTTGTGACCTACAGGGAACTGCAACTATTAACAATGGGAAGTTGTCTCTGAAGTTTCTAGAATATTTCTTCACCGTAGAGATTGTTAATGATGGACTAAAAATGGTGAAAGGAGGCTTTGAAACTCTAAAAGTGATTTAAACCCTCATTCAGCTGAATATGAGTTATAGTTTGTCATAAAATAACCCCAGACTCTCTCTTTTTCTGTATTCCACCATGTACATGATTCAGATTTGTGTAACTCCAGGAGAAAACAGTGTTCCACCGACGCAGGTCAATAAAGTGAGATGGTTTTTTGGCTATGTAACCCTAACCCTATCCCTACACTAACCGTCACCCTAAACCTAAACAAATGGCATCAAAATGTCCAAATTTGCACAGAAACAAAGATAAAATCCTAAGTAACCTATTTAAACAGTTTATCCGCAAAAACATTGTTTTGAGGACTAGTGTTACTTTAAAAACTAGTTGGATTAAAGTGTGAGTTAGCACATTTGTATTGTAATGCTTCATTTTGATTCAAACAAAATGGATGGACAGAAGGCAAAATGACATATTCTAGTGTTCTATGAAAGTTCCAAAAATATTTTATCACTTAATTTTGTCTGGCAAACTCTGCAGAGAAGGTCCTCATTTAATCAGTTTGCTCAAAACAAGTAAGCTATCTTTCTATTAATGGTTTAATGACCTTAACATAAGTCATAACTCATTTTTTATTCGAAAAGTCAAGTCAAAGTTTTATGAATAAAGTACAATAGATGTACTTCTTCTTGGTTGCCACTGAGGGGCGCCCTTCTCCCTTCTACAAAAACGTTTCCTTGTCACATAAAAAAGAAAGTTTAAACCCTAAGCATACCCTACAAGAACAATGTTTAACGCGTTAAACACTTTTCTCATAAGGAACTGTAAATCAAAAGTAATTTGGTGGATGAAGTCACATGCACACCCTGCTTCACAGTTTCCAGCTAAAACAACCAAGCAATTGTTTCATTGCCTTGTCAGTGACACGCCAACAAAAGTTGTGAATAACTAAAGTGGGAATGATTTTTTTCCAAAGAAAGTCTAGAATGGTTTTGTTTTCAGTCACCTTGAATCAATACCAGGTTTCGCTCCATTTCTATTTTGATACGTCTCTATAAGCTGTTCAAATCTTCTGAAATTTTAATAATTTATTTTGCAAAATAGCTTAAGCTCAGTCAGGTTGTATGGAGAGCATTTGTAACTAGCATTTTTCATGCATTCACATAAATTTTCAAAAAGATTTGT
Source organism: Poeciliopsis retropinna (assembly GCA_010277075.1). Classification (NCBI taxonomy): domain Eukaryota; kingdom Metazoa; phylum Chordata; class Actinopteri; order Cyprinodontiformes; family Poeciliidae; genus Poeciliopsis; species Poeciliopsis retropinna. Next base: position 11,677,312 of record VMRM01000015.1, on the reverse strand, counting down.
TTCTGTACTTTGAAAAGACCAGTCTTACACATGACATGCATTGATTTAAGTGAAGAAGCAGTAATCTTCAAAGACCATTTAAGAAATCTAAGGTCACATGCATGCGTACATATATATATATGGCATGGACAGAAAGCTATGGCCTATGTATAGGCCATGGCTTATATATATGGGTATTGGAAAACATGCTCTAGTCAGATGGACAAAGTTGCATCTTTTTGACCTGAAATATATCAATACTTCACATCACCCTGAACAGGAGTAGTCAGTACAGTTTCAAAGTATATTCATCTAACTGAGCTGGAGGAACTCAAGAAAAATGGGCAGACATTTTTGTTGATTTGTGCAAAACTGTTCAAAAACTAAAAGACTTGAAGCTGTACTGCAACTGAAAATGGCTCTTCAAATAATTATTTTATAAACCTTTTTTAACATACAGATCCGTTTCTTTCCATGTAGACCTTATCAGTCTCACAAACATTATTTTATATGCATTTTTGTACTGCAAACAGGAAGTTACTGGAGAGTTGTTAACAATGCTGTTTCTGCTTCTGAAGTTCCTGTCAAAGATCGGGATGCAGAACTCTGAACCAACAAAGCGAATCGACAGCTAAAGATGCAATTCAGGAAAGAACATGGTTGTATTTAACACACCAGGAACAATCTGTGGGTGATTAACAGCCTTCTGTAGTACTTGACTGCTGCAGAAGGCTGTTAATTAGCTGTTCTGGAATAGAAGCACATCATAATAAAAAATGAAAAACAAGTGACTTAAAATGACTTAAAGCCTATCTGCAGCAGCGAGCCCTAAACATCCTTATCCACCACATGCTCTCCCAGACCAAACGGTAAGTGTAAACACAAACGCGCAAACAGTCGGTAATAATATTTACAGAGAAGAAAATGTACAGAAAGGAATAATAACCCACTCATCTCAATATAGTGCCTGAGTGACAGTTTTTTCACAACGCTGGTCCTCAAGTCAAATTGACCTTCATGTTTTCAGATGATTGCATTTCAGCAAAACCCTGTTTATCAGCCATCAATTGAAATCATGTGTGCCGAATTAGGGGCCGGCCTGAAACTTGCAGGGCAGTGAGGACCAATGTTGAACAACACTGGATTAAACGTTGACATTTCAATTATTTAATTCAACCACAAAACAACATTGATTCAATGACATCTTTTTAAAATCGGTTCATTGACTAGAACTGGATGATTGTTTGATGGTTTATCCACCACCAATCATCGATCTTAACCATGACTTCAACCTTTCTAATCATAATTCAATATTGACTTAAGCCAACAACGAAGTGACTGCGTGGTTGGGACGTACCACTCATGTAAATAGGGGACAGACCGCTTCACTCCTTTTTTAATGACTAATAGATGTTTTTGTGTTAACCCATTACAAACAAACAGCCAGTAATAAGTTTTACGGACTTGTAAGTCAATGCACAAAAAGGAATCACAATCCATTATCCTCATCTGTGCTTAATTAAGTGCTTAATTTAAAACATGATAAACCCCCACTCAATAATAAAATGCTGTTACCTAACGCTCAAAGTGGAGGAGATGTGGAGAACGGGTGGAACAAACGGCATACATTGATTGTACATTGATCAATCATTAGAATTCAACCACAAAACAACATTGATTCAATTACATCTCTTCAATCTTGATTACTTGGCTAGAATTGTATGATTGATTGATTGTTCATCCACCATCCATCATCTACCTCAGCAAAAAATTCAACCTTTTTGATCGGAATTCAATGTTGAACTACCATTGCTTGCTATTTAGGATCTAATAAGCAAATCTTTATCAAACAAACATACAAGAGAGACTTAAAGTGGTCTTAAAGTCTCCGTTATAGGGGTTCCTCCGATTCTTTCTAACATGCCAAATGACCATAGCAGTTCCTCTTTCACAACTCCAAGCAGGCTTTAACTTGCTCCCCAGATCTCCATCATAAAATGGTTGAACCGGATTCTAACCAAAGCAATGACGTCCCTTCACTTAACACAAGACACTTAACTCTTGCGAAAATAACTAACATTTTTCATGCAACTCCCAAAACGTCACAGGAGAGGAAGAGGCAGGCTGAAAAAGATCTGCCCCTCCTTTGTTGACTCATAAACTCTTTCCACGGCTCCTCTGTTCTCAGTCAGCAAAATGGCATTTGCAGGGAAATACCAGCTTGAGACTCAGGAGAACTATGAAGAGTTTTTGGAAGCAATTGGTATATAGATGTCTTCATTTGGACATTGATTCAGTGAGCAATGATTTATTCAAATATTGAATTATTTTTTATTGGACAATGAATTTCTCCACCACAGGGCTTCAGACGGCTAAGACAGAACACAAAGTGGTGACCGAGGTGGTTCAGGATGGTGACAACTTCACCTGGACACAAAGCATCCCTGGCTGGACCTGGACCACCAGCTTCACATTGGGTCAGGAGTGTGAGATGGAGTCAATGAAAGGTGTCAAATTTACGGTAAGTCTCTTTCACTAGACTGAAAAATTGAAAAGAATTGATTGTTTTATTTGAGACATTTTGATCTTTGTGACCGACAGGGCACTGCAGCTATTAACAATGGGAAGTTGTCTCTGAAGTTTCCAGAATATTTCTTCACCGCAGAGATTGTTAATGATAAACTAGAAATGGTAAGAGGAGACTTTGAAACTCTAAAAGTGATTTAAACTCTCAGTCTGCTGAATATGAGTTATTGCTTGTCATAAAATAACCCCAGACTCTCTTTTTTTCTGTATTCCACCATGTACACGGTTCAGACTTGTGTAACTCCAGGAGAAAACAGCGTGACTTTTAAAAGAGTGAGTGGGAGGATCTAGCTCTGCGGGACCCAACATGTCTCCTTGGGAAGACAAACGACAGACAACGGTTGCTCCGGCCTCTCAAAGCAAGAGAAAGAAAGAAAGTTACGACATCAAACCAAGCCACAAGCAGACTGTCAACGTCATTCAAATGAGTCGGTCATGAGTTTTGAGGTTTGATTTTTGCAGAACTGATGAAATTACAGAATGAATTGTGTGAATCTCTCAACTTTAACAGGACATACAATGAAGCTAAAGAAAATCCTTAACATATTAATTAACAGTTTTCCCCCAAACGAATCCTTACTTCTAACATAATTTTAATGTTTTAGCGTGATGCTAATATTTCTGTTGTACACCTATTTTACATATACATGCCTGACAAACTGCAGAGTGTTCTTCAGAGATCATCTCAATTGATCTCTTCCCATTTGTAGCAGAATGGGATCACAGCACCAATTATATATCCAATAATTGACAGTTTGACACTCAGATTTGAAATGCTATTGTGCAATGTTTTTATTAAAAAAATAAAGGCAATTAAAGAATTATCAAAGGAAAAAACTCTCATTTATTTATTCATCCAAAAGCGCCCAAGCAAATTGACTTACTCTATTTATGTTCAGCAATGGAAATAACACCTCGTGTTGTGTGCATGCTGTAAGCACTGAAAGAAAATATTGCTGCGCACTGTGGGTTCCACCTCAGACAAGACGGTGTCTGATTCGTGGCTTGAGATTTGTTTAAGTGCTACTCTTAGCATTTAAAAGAATTAAAATATTTTTCTAAAAAACTATAACTTTGAAAGAATAAAAAAAAAAAAAAAGCAACTTATAAAACAGGACTTAAAAGATGTTTTGGGAAAATTAACAAATAGAAAATGCCAGTTTAGGAAGGTAAAATTTGAAGCACAGCTGACATTGAGGGGATTTTGGTTCCATTATGTGGGAAGTAAAGAGAAAACATTCTGACTTCTTCATGGTAATGACTGGATCTTGGGGTATAAAATAATAATAATAATAATAATAATAATAATAATAATAATAATAATAATAATAATAATAATAATGGTAATAAAAAGTGTTTTCTGTTAATCTGCTGTGGGAGTAGATAAAGATCTAATGACCTTAATGTAACTCATTTTCTTTTTTAGAAAAAAGTCAATAAAGCACAATAGATGTACTTTATCATGGTTGCCACTGGGAGGCGCCCTTCTTCCTCTTACAGAAACGTTTGCTTTTCAAATAAAACAAAACCTGCGGTAGAGCAACGAACTAGATGTGAATCAGGATATAAAAACAGAGAATCCGACGCTGATTCACGCTGAACAGTGAAGCTTATATGAGGGCAGATCAGGTGAAACACATGATGAGGCGCGCATTTGCTGCTGATGAACGTCAATATAAAGCAAACTAGTAACAGGAGAGAAACTAAAGAGGACACAATAAACCAAGAAATTACTAATCAAAGGAAACTAAATGAAAATGCACGAAGAACAAAATGCAAGAATTAATTCATTAAGAAACTAAATTAATTAATTTAGAGAAATAAACTGGTATGGCAAGACCTTTAGAGCAATAATTAATGCAGGGGACAGTATGGCAAGAACAAACAGACACTATTTTTAGATAAAGGGTAAAATAATATTGTGCCATTTGTTTGTTGGGATCATATCTAATACTAAGAAGAAATATATCTTACAGACGATAGCAGTAAGAAACTTGTCATTTACTTATGTTTTTAATTAGATTTTATTTTATAGATTTATTTCTTCAATATTATTTTTCATGTCGGTGTTAATGTCATGATGCTGTTAAGTGATTCCATGACACTTTCAATTTGAATCATTAGGATTTGACCAAGAACCAACTTTGTTCTATATAATTTCCGTACAGTAAAACTATTAATCTATAAATCAATAGAAAGGTCTATTGAAAAATATCATCTATGGTTCTGTCTCATATTTTTATGGCCTTAAAAAAATCTGGAACTTTTGTTTTTCCACTGAAAGCACAGGTTTGCACAGTAAATGCCACACAAACACACACACACACATAGATATAGAGAGAGAGCAAAAGAGAGAGAGAAAAAGAAAGGAGTAGTTTTTAACCCTAAAACAATATGAGGGATAAATTTGTTTTATATTTTCAGAGTTTAATACCAAACTGCTTATGAAGAGTGAGAGACTCTCATGGAGAGCGAACATTTAATGTTCAAATGACAATAAATAACTTATGTAATAATTATTTAAGCGTGCCATTAATTTATTAAAACTCTTCACTATTCATAGATCTGTGTCTTTTGATCCGTCTTTAAACAATAAGTTTATTCATAAATTACTTTTTTAAAAACCTATAAGAAAGTTTTGTAAAATACATTTTTCTTTATCTTTGTTTTTTGGGGGGGGGTTTTATGCAGCTCATTACCAACTTCAACTGTGATCTCTACTGAAACAGAGACAATTGGCCTTCAGTGAAACCACCAGGCAGATCCACTTTTCTGTCAAAAAATCATCTAATTTCAACCATATTTATTATCTTCCCTTATGGTTCATAGTTAAGTCGCTTACTTAACTATGAACAATTTACTTAAAATTTTTTTTTTTTTTTAATTACAAATAAAAACAGAATTTTATTCCACTTTTCAATTTTCTCTAATTTGTTTAAGAGAAAAATCAACTTAAAATAACAGTAAAGCTGAACTGATCATGTGTAGTGGTTGTATAAAACAACATAGTGATCAAATTGTGTCTTAACATGCAAGACAACAGCACGGTGTGGCTTCACCCCCTAAAAACTTTCTGTCATCTGTCAGCTGTTATCCTGGATTATGTCACAGCGTCATGGCAACACAGTGCTTCCCATACATGGAGGGGAAAAAAAATCATAGCAGTCTCTCAATCCGTTGAACAATACAGAATATAAGCAAGCAATGATCTAATTTATTATATTTTTAGACCATCATAAGCCACAAATAGTGTTAAAATGTACATTTTTTGTGTAACACATGTTTTCTACACTACTAAAACAATAACTATGGTTGGGTTTAATTCTCTTTCATGCTCTGTCTTTAGTGTAAGACAGTTCAGGGCGCCCCCTTGTGGATTTAAATGACCCCTTCACTCCTTCAGAGCCTGAGATTTATTGCTGGTTTGTTTTTCAGAGAAGAAAACATTTAAAACACATTACTTTAGAGCAGGAAACTCTCATGTAACAGAAGCATGTTTTCTGATTGCTGGTTCAATACAAACACAAGTTTCCGACAGAATGGGAAAATTTATTAATTAAAGCTCCCATTCCATCAATTTTCTGCAGGTAAATCTGTAAATGTAACAATCAAAAGCCAAATAAACTCATATGGTATTTTAAAACTCAAAATGCACATTTCATCTTACGCTGACCCAGAAGAAGAGCTGTTGAATGTAATCATTTCTGACTATAAGCTCTCATTCATTTCGCAACATTTTTCTGTTGGATAATAAATTAAGGAACAAAAAATAAATAAATCTGAAAAGCTGCTTTGGTGTCAAAAGAGCCAACTCTTTTTAGTGATCCGAGGAAAAAGAGCTGGTTCTCTAAAAAGAGTTTGAAAAGACAAAGTCCTACAGTGGACAGTAAACCTTTGGCATAAATAAATTGGGGAAAATCCATAAAAAGTGAACAAAAATCTTAGCTGCAGCAAAAATGTTGACAGTGTTGTGATGTCTGCAGAAAGGGATGCAACCACTGATCCTGCAGCATAACTAAACCCGTCTATTATTCCTGATCTGAACGAAGAAAATATCTGTAATCATTTTTAGTATATAGGTGGTAAATTGAGTCATTTATACTTGGTTATAAACAAATACTTGTTATAATGAGAACCCCACTCCCACATACTCACACTGGACTGTGTGTTTTCCATGATTTAATTCTGTGTCCAGTGTCAAGATGAAGGCAGTGAGGCCAGCATTGTATCAAAGCATAATGTCTCATGTGTAACAGAGTCTCCCATCACTGAGTGGGCCAAACACTTTGCAACTCAGAAAGCGCCGACTGGACTGTGGAGGCGAGGTTCAGACCAAGCAGATCAGAGGCTAAATGATAGCTCTGTTAGACATCTGGTGAGTGGTACAGCTCATAATCTTAACATTTCACCCTTCAGTGTAAAAAGAATAGGTTCAAAAGATTTGGCTCAGATTTTTTGGGGAAAAGTACATAAATGTGATAGAAAACATGCCCCAGAAATCAGCTCAAATGTGGGTTTATTTTGTCATGGCACAATGATAAAACATTTTTATCATTCAGTGTCAAATAAACCAAGACTACAAGTCGTTATAAGAAATAAAAAAATAAATGTCTGTGGTGTCATTTCATCACTATTACAAAGAACACGTGTTGTCTGGTGAGGTGAGTGGCATCAGCACCGTTCATGGTTAGGACATGGAAAACAAAAACATTTAAAACTCAAAGCTCCAAGTATTTTGGAATACTTTTCACTTGTAGCATATAGCTGCAATATGCAACATATTCACTGTGTTCAGAGCCTAATGCCCTCTAGTGGAGATCAAGTGAAATTACACATTTAATTAGAAAAAAATAAGTTAACGTTGAACCAGTGGTTTACATGAGTCAGTGATGGCTGTGGTCAGCAAAATCCCAAAGACAACTTATTGCACCTTTTGACACCTTAACAAGAAGTTGCAAACAGAAAACTAACAAAAAAACAAACCTAATTCACACCAACAGCAGAAACAATAAAATTAAAACGTAATTCAAATATATGGAATGTATAAAATATAACAAAATCGTACATAGAGGAAGAAGAAAGAGGACAGAGTATAATTGATTTCAGACATAGACATTAGAAGTAGTTTTCAGTGAATGGAAGAAGTTCACCAGGCTGTAACAGACTGACCAGTGAGAGCTGCAGCTACTGAACGCCTCACATCGGGAGAACTGTTCGCACACGTTCAGGGACTTGATGTAATGCACAGCCAGGATGCCCAGTGTCCACAACAAACAACATTATGGTTAACGTTAAAGCCAAAACATCAAACCCTCATTTTGAACATTTTAGTAGTTTAACTTTTCAGTGCCTGCAAAGCAAGCAAACAGCAATAGTCCAAAATAAACACACATAGTGTAACTATTGTGTAAAAATCTAGGTTTGGTGCCAGCAACTGTGATGTTTACTTCTCTGCCTCGAATAGCAGATAGCATAGAAAATTAACTTTAAGAGATACTGAATTTTTTATTTTAAGTAAAATTCTACAAAGTTATCAGTAACCATTCCCTTATCTCTTGAAGAAAGAAAGCACTTTCATTTATTTTTATTTTTTGGTCTGGTCTAAAATCAAAACCCTATGTGGTGTATCTGCTTCATTGCCCCCTAAATATGTGTTGATGGAAACAAACACACGACTCACTGGTTCACTTAGCACCTGTGTGTTAATGTGCAGCCGACGAAATCAATGTCACTTCATCCTGTTTTATTCATGTTTGTGTAGATCATCCACACAACACATTACCCTGAATACGCCATCCCTGCTGTGAAATATGGCAATGGCGGGATCATGCTATGGGAATACATTTCTGAAGTTGTGATTAATCTAAATTAGGTTATTGGTTGCTGATTAATAGTTTCTGAAAGCACCAAAAACATTGAAAGTTCAACTTAAAGGAATAATTCAGGCTCTCTCAACTGAGGTTTAGTGTTTATCGGTATTAATTACTTTTCCTGTAGAAGATGATCTTATATTACAGTGAGCTTCTAAAACAAGACAGCAGTGGAAAGCCAACAGCTGCTGACCCTAGTTTTGAGTGATTTATACAAGTTAAAACACAAACAACTAGAGATATCTATGGATTGCAACAATTTACTATTAAATATTAAGCAGCAACACTATGAAAAGAGACCACTGATAAGTTTTTACAAGTCTGAAAAGGCTTGTAAAAGGCTGTCAGTGCAACAGAATGAAAAACTGAATCGTTCTGCCCTTTTGTAAATCTCGTAGTTGTTTGGATTTTATCCAGGGAGACTCAAAGTGAACTCACTGCTAATGAGACAGATTGATGCACAATGCAACTTTGCAAAGCAAAAGTAAAAATTGTTTAATATTTGCTAAAAAGCTGCCTGCTTTCCATCGCATTCCGGAGTTACTCACTTTTCTATAACCTCAGCGACATGACATCTTTCTCCTACAGGTAGGTCATTACTGATGATATTTGCACATAATTTAATTTTTCTTTGGGTTGAATTTAATTTTCAGTATATTATAGGGTTTCTGGACACTTCAAATTAGGATCCACTATCAGGATAGTGGATCCTACAGAACTTTTAAACATGAACTTTTAAACATGTGAAATACCAGCATGGTGACCTGTGGTCAACCCTTCTGATCAGCTCTGGAAAACTGGGAATGTGTTTACACTTTAACAGGAAGTGGAAGATGGAGGATTGCAGCTTTACAAATTTGGGAAGCAATTACAGATGACTGGCTGCAGATGTTCAAAAGTGAAACTAGCAACTATGAAACGAGGTCCTTTATGCAGCAAAATGCATTCAGTTAGTGAGATACACAGAGAATGATCCAGTGATAAGGGGGGCACAGATGCGACATTAGCATCCACTTTAAAGCACAAAAAGCAGAGACAGAAAAGAAGGCAGCTTCAGCCTTAAAACCTGAGCCTGAACATACGGACAAAAAGAAAACTACACTCACTACATGGTGGATTTCTAAGTTGGTATAAAAAGCTACACTACATCAAACAAAATGAGAGAATTAAAAATAAAGAACAAAAAGTTATAAATAAAAGCTATAACATGTTTCAATGGCATCATATTCAAGTAATCTTGATAAAGTCCCTGATAGTGGTTCATGTAAACATTGGAGTCATTAACACAGACAGAACCAGCAGTTTTTGAGAAGGCAGCAGCATTTCATATGTACAACACAACAAACCTGCACGTCATCTTCACCAGGCTGGTCCAGTCACATCAGTTTGTGTTTCAGAAATGAAAACGCTAGTATGAGAAAGCTTGTAGGAGAGCCACATTCACACCTGCATGGGTGAGGGCTAAACTTTGGGAGGAGGAGGGGAAAAACAGAAAACTGAATACTGCCGGCCTGTTTGAGCCAATCGACGTCACCTGCTGTGCACAAAACAATGAGTTCTTGGTCTCCTCTGAGGAATTCTCAGAGAAGCTTTTCAGCTCTTTACATCATATGCTAGCTGATTTAGGAGGTAAAAAAACAACTTGAAAGGAATTCATAACCTTTTTATGTTCTTCCAGTAAAGCAACAGGCCTCCATTTACTTCATTCTATCTTTAGTCTAACATTGGCTTACATAAATATATAATCAGCCAGATTTCCTATCAAATGTGTTACATTTTTGGGATTAGAAGTAAAAAAAAAAAAAAAAAAAAATGTTGAGCAGCAAGACGCATTTACCACAGATACGTTGTGTTCTGTGCACTTCTAAAATTGGCTCAGCTATCACACACGCAACCGAGAACAGGCACTGAATGAGGTGGGTGTTTGATCACACTGCTGCTTTCATCTCATTCACAGTGATGACAGTCTCATAATAACATACATTTATAAAGCCAGTTCAGATTATGGCAGAGAGATTTCTGCAGCGCCTCGGGGTTTAACTCGAGGCAGAGAAGCTTTCGTCACGTCAGCGTGATGACTTCCACCGGGTCTGTCTTGCCTTTGGCCCTCTGCTTACGCTTGAGCCGTCTATGCGAGAGCGGAGGGGCAGCAGGGGTGGCTAGAGGTGTTGCCGTGCCGACGGAGAGGGAGAGGAGGTCTGTGAATGGATGTTTTGGGGTGGGGAGGTGGGATGGAAGCATTGCGGTGGACTCCCTCTCCGTCTCCTGGCGTCACCTGTCGAAGCAGCCGGCTGTGAAGGTGTGATGCGCACCCAGGTAGCCCCCGCTGTAAGCCATGCTCAGACAGTGTCGTGGTTCTCCAGTGAGGGCCATCTGCACAGAGATGGGGCTCTGAAGAGGCAGTGCACGGGCTCCGGGCTGGAGACCCGAGGTCAGGCCTGGGTAGGAGGGGAACGCTCCTCCTGCAGTTATGGAGGGCGCCCCAGTTAGCAAGCCCATCCTGTGGCTCTGAAGGAAATCCTGAGACATGTTCACCACAGGGCCCAAAGCCTGAGAGTCAGCTAGTGCTTGGAGCTGGGACAGAGAGGGGGAATGCTGAGAGAGGTGGGTGAAGCTGTCGGGCTGGAAAAGCAACTGTGGTGTGGAGGAGGTGGAGGAGGTGGTTGAAGAGGAGGAGGAGGACGGTCTCTGGATGGCAGATACCGGTGAGAGATGAGAAGTCTGCGGCTGTGACTGCAGAGAGGAAGGCCGGTGGGGAGGGGTGGATTTGGTTTTATTGGCCTCCTTCACATCGTTGTCATGAGCCCTGTCATTAGCACAACAAACAGAAGAATACGTTTCTGCTTAGAGAGTCTGTCAAGGCTTAAATGCAAGGAAATTCATAAAAGTCTGTTTAAATTAACCTATCAAAAGCACATTAACAATTATTCATATTCCTTAAACCATTTTTTATTTTTTTTTACATTTTATAGAGCAACACAAAGTGGTGCATGGTAGTGAATTGGATGCAAAATGATATGCAGGATATACACTTTCCCCCCTCCCAAATAAAAATCTGAAAACTAGAAAGATACAAGAAATGTTACATATCCAGTAGCCCATAAAACATCCGACACAAAAACCCACACATATGCATCCATTCGATGTTTGAATAATTTATGCTAAGTAGCCTATAAGTAATTAATTATAATATAAGAATAAAGCATTTTAATGTATTTAAATGGTCCAGTCAAGGTCTGGATCTAAGCTCCATTGTGTTCTGATGCTGTTCAAAAACATTCTCCATCCAATCTGACTGAGCTTGGGCTATTTTACAAAGAGAAACAGACAGAAATTTTCATCTCCTTCAAATTTCAGTGACAAAATGTCACAAAGTTCAAAGGGTAGGAGCATTTCTGCAGAGCACTGTATTTACACAAATCTATTCAACTTGCTGAGAAGTAGTTGTGCAACTTATTTTATCAAACTTAAAAACAAATCTGACACCAACATGTCCAGTGCTGCAAATGGACATGTTCTCCTGGCTACATAAAGACAAACTTAAATCAACACCTATGACAAAAGAAAAAAACTCTCTCAACATGTTGAGAGAGTTTGAGCAGACTTTCTGTAACCCCTACCTTGTATTTGATTTTATTTTACTGATGTGTGTGTTTGTGTGTCTCTTACAGCAGCATTAGCTCAATGCACGGGGTGAGGTGATCCCAGGAGTACCCTGTTAGCAGATGGAGAGAAGTTGTCCAGCTCGGGGAAATCTGAAGGCAAACGCGAGACGCTGCAACGCAGGCAGCAGCGACCTGAGAGGGTCGAAAATTCAGGAAGGCGTGATCTACAAAAAAGAACAAAAAACTCATCAAACTTTTAAATCAAGTTTCAAGAATAAGAAATGTCACTCTAAGAGATTTAACCCCTTCTCCTCTTGAACTCACCCTGCAGTGAAACCTCCAGGAAGTAGTGAGTGTATTTGTCCATAAAAGCTTTAGTCTTGGACATGGAGGACAGCGGCCAGCCGTTGTAGAAGTCGCCCTCCTGCACCGCAGCATGGAGGTAGTAGTCGATAAAGTGGGCAGGCGTGGGCATGCACAGGTTCCAGCCGAAGGTCTCCAGCAGCAGCAGCTCCATTTTGATCAGATCTCTCTTGTTAAGAACGAGGTTTAGACTGCACATAAACCCCAGAGAGTTCAGCTGCTCCAGCTTAGGGACCCGGTCCTCCTTCTCTTCAAATTTACCTGGAAAAAGAAGAACAAAAAAACTGTTTTGTCTTTGACCTTTAGCTTTCTGAGAATCAGCAGCTACGTCTAGTCTGGGTATAAACAGCAGTACGACTCCATCCAAAAGCTTGGACAAAATAGTTGGTAAAAATAATCATGGAAAACCTCAGCCTTTAGGTAAAAATATTAATGACAAAGAATTTGTTTCTATCCAGTGAGAAGATCTAACATTTTATGCAGATCCTCACAGTCATAAGAGCAATGTCACTTTAGTGGGCCCCCTCCCAATTTGAAGACATACTCTTTTCCATAGCAACAGCCCCGAGGCCTCAGGGGTCCATGTGACCAATGAAGAGGGTTGTTCCTGCCTTTAATCCAAGGCTCTAAGAGGCCTCCACTCCAAAAATTAGGAATGAGGGCGAGGAGGGTATCAGGTTACTGTGATACAGCTCAGTATTCAAACCACACACAGCTTCCAGTCAAGACTTTACACAAAACTGAGTAGATCCTCAAAAATCTAAGTAAAACTTTCTCTCAAATGAACATGGAAAATGTAAAGATTTTCTCATTTTTATTAAAAATGTGATGAAGACACAAAAACACTTTTATAAACACATTACGACAATAACTACTCCAGAGAGTTTCTTATAAAGAGATTCACAATATCTGACAAACACTGTAAACGTTCTGCTTGCTGCTGATTACTATAACACAGTCAAATGCTTAGAGGTGTAAAGATTTGCAAAAGCCAATTACCATTCTTAAGAGTACACAGAAATGGCCAAACTATACCCTCACTACTTCTACCGACATAAATAAACACACTTATGTGGAAACAAGCTGCTCAAGCGCCACTCCACGGATGCATTGAGAGGCAGTAGGTTTTATATACGCCTGCAAGGATTAAAAAGTTACGTTTCATGCTGGGAGCAACAAAACCGTCTGTGGAGTTAATCTACAGATCTAAAACCATGGCAACCAAACTCTGAAAATAGGGGTGTTTACAGACATTACTGAGCCACAGTTGTCTGACATGCTGTAGACCTCAATGATCCCTTTATCCCTATGTCTAGAGGAGCATCTTCCTACACAGTGTAAGTTTTCTCACCAAAGTTGCGACCTATCATTCAACAGGGCAGGAGGGAGGACGCCCAACATGCAGGGAGGTGGGAGTAATGTGTAATTAGCAGAGAGGCAGTAATGGCGTTTCTCCAGCAGAACAGGAAGCACCAGAAACAGAGCTGTTTACAGCCACCAGGACTGGTTTCATGTCTCAGTGCACACTTGCCACATTCTCTCACCCTCAAATCCTTCAAATCAGGGCTTCGTCTGCCGCTGGACGGCCATGTCCACAAAAACCAGCCGTAAAAAGCCGTCAGCGCCTCCATCTATCAAGCCTCTTTGAAGTCGAGGGGCATAACACAACCAGTCTCCTTCATTGTGCTCCACAGTTATGACTGGTTTATAGAACAATATGCAATTTAAATTCAATGATTAATTTGATATATTGCACGTCTGAAATTTGAACCAGAGACGCTCCTGCTGTGAGGATCCAGTGTGAATCACTACACCATCCTAACATCTTAAAATTCTTATTTTTGTAATTTTTATTTGAAAATATTTAACAGTTGATACTTTTTTAAAAACTATCAGCATTAGGGGTGCACAGATTATACTTTTCTGGCCAGTCACCAATTATGACCTGCTGATTCTGTTTTTGGCTGATGCCAATTTGTTTTTACCTGAAATGTTGCTAAATAAGAAAGTCGCGAGTTGGTATCAGTGGGGAGATTATTTTGTTTGCGAACATGCAGACATGACCTGGTGGGTCAAGCCTCTCTAACAGAGCAATAGAGGACTGTGGCTGACTTTTAGATCTTTGCTGAGGCAGATAGGATCAGTGAATAATATCAGCTTCACATTTAAGTATCAGCTGACCACTGATTTCGCAAAATTAAGGAAATCGTCTGGTTAACCTTAATTTGATACGGAGTCAAATTAAGCTTAACCATCAGAGAGAAATGTACTTCTAAATAAACATATATGCCAAATACAGAACAAACATTGTTTTTAGTGAACAGTAAACAGTACCAGTATTATGCTATTTAACAATATATCAAACATGACTTTGAGATGTGCGTTTTATTTTATTTCCATCACCAGAGCCCCCATTAGTTCTCTGTTGTCAGTCTCAATCCTGGAAGAGACGGTGCATTCTTCTCTTGAGTTCAACTCACCTGGTATGCAGGCAGCAAACTGATCCTATCTCATTCCAGCAAGCAGGAAAAGACAGGCGATCAGCAAAAAACCAAGTCCTTTTCATCTCTAGAAACTACTTTGCCATAAGCAGCATCCACAAGTAATCTATCACTTCTCACATCACCTACAGGTGATGGGGACGGTGAGTCAACAGACAGAGCTCAGAGGCTAAGGGTTAGGAAAAGGTGAGTCCGGGATGCAGAGGCTTGTCCCAGGAGGGCTGCTTGGGAGAAAGGTCAAGGTGGAAATCAGCTGAAACTGATAAGTTTAATGGGAAACCTGAGAGATGCATTCTCAGACAGGCTAGACTTTATACAGCCAAATGATCCCAAAATAGCTAGCCAACAGGCTATCTTTAATATTAAGATAGCCTGTTTGACTCTGCTCAACAGACCAGAAGATTACAACAACAAAAAAAAATAAAAATCACACCTTCATATACTTTCACATAGCAAACCAAAGCAACAGGAAAAAAGATTGCTCAGCTGCAGCAGCTCCTTGTTTGGGGCGGCATCACCAACAGAAAGCAGACATTTGAGGTAGGGGCATGAAGAAGAAGACTACAACCACTCTGTTCAGTCAGCTTGTTTACAACAAAAACAAATAGAGCAACAGCAGACTAAAGCTGACCAGAGGTTTCTGTCTTTACTTTCATCATCTAATCTACTTGCTTTTTCCACAAGCTGCTGCCTGGTATAAGCGAGGCTAGCCAACTTGTTATCCTGTGCATGTGATATTTGCAGCTGGTTTACTTCCTCTCTTTGGTTTGCTGGTTAGTCCGTTTGCATTCCAACAGTTTGTGAATTGCAGTAGGGTTGATTTGCAAGCAAGCTCTGACCAAACAAAGCCGTCTATCCAAGGAAGCAAACTCTGGTCCGTTTAAAGGAAACCAAACAGCTCCTGATTGAAAGTGTCTGGGCTTAAAAAAGACAAATACAAACATCAGCCTTTTTGAGGATAAAAGCATCAGTAAATGTTGTATTTGAACTAGCATCTATAAAAGAAGACAGCTGGAGAAATCTCAATTTGCTTTCACATTTTTCACAGATTAAAAACTAATGGGCAACACTTTAGACTCAGCATCAATGTTAATTTACCCCCAAAATAAACACATGTCTAGAAATGTCCCAAAACTAAAAAACAAGTAGAACAAGATGTAGAAATTTGTTGTTTTATATTTTCTCGTTACTGCAGAAGAAGGGAAAGATAAATATCTCTGACATACTAAAATATCCAACAAATTGTTTCTTTAGATTTTCTTCAATTTACCAGGCTTGGATCACTTCTTCTTCTTAACCATTTTCATTGGTTGCTTTATCTTTCACTGTGAGCCTGTCACAGCTCCGTCACATAATCTCCTTGTTGCCACCCCTGGTCCTGGGGGCTCTGACAATGTAGACCCAAGCTGACCTCTGACCGAAAAAGCTGAATGCTTGGTTGACTATAGAGAATTGCGGAAACCTCTGTTCTATGCATATGTGTGTCACAGTGCTGGGTGGGATTCAATGAGCCGGGAACGCCCTGAATCTAACTTGGCAGCGGCATTTACTATTCTACTTTATAAATCAGGATTGCAAGACAGATCTTAGGGTGTTTTCACCCCAGATAAACCAGTAAACTCGGTTCGATTTGGGACTAAACTTCTAACATTTGTTAAATCTTTTAGTTGGTGAGGTTTGCTTTCACACTGCAGTGTGTGAAACTATCCAAACCCTTTGAAAACCCAGCATAGTACCCCATTACCTGAACCAAGAAATGACGAATCCTTCTTCACAAAATATAAACAAAAATTTAGTTGTTCTATAGTCTAGTAGTGGCAGAATTTCTCTGTTGTCTTTGGCAAAAGACTGTGAACCATTTGCCCTGCTGCTATTAGACACGTTTGTTTTTGTTGTATTTACCCAGAGTGCAGTGCGCTACAGACCGCTTCCCACTTTCAGTCTCCAGTCTTCAGTCTTCAGAATTCACATGTGAATTCGAACTCTAGTGTGGTTTGAATTCACATGTGAATGCCTAGCAGACTGGACCAAGACGTAGATTTGTAGGCGGACCAGAGTTTGCATCAGAGTTCAATTGCGCATTCACACCTTCCCAAACGAACCGAACTTTCTAGGCAAACAAACTAAACAGGACTAGTGTGAATGTACTCTAAATCAAGAGATTACATGTCATAGTATTTATCTTCTAATCAGTCTGCGTTTTTTTTTAATGCAAGAGCCCTGCGTGTCAACAGCTTAGCTTTGAGAACTGATCTCTCTGTTATTCTACATTTCAGGGCGCTCTGTTGCGTGGTTCAGTTCCAACATGTTCCACCTCCTCTCCCACCCGTTCTGCCTCCATATACCCTGCTTAACATCAGCAGCTATCCTACCTTTGAAGTGCCGCTCCATTCACCTCCCACACCCCCGGGGGTGTGGGGTTACTTTTACAGGGCACCCTGTCCCAGGACTGACTCTCAATGCCGAACCCTGACAAGGTGAGAGGAGCGAGGAGGAAGCGGAGCCAGGAGCAGAAAGGTAAAACGACACCGCTTTTAAATAGCCATTTGGCTCTTTGTGTTGGGGAAACTCAAATATTTTCTATAGGTTTATCATGTAGTCGTCATGACGACCCACATCCTCTTATAGTTGCTTGGCTCATAGTGAACCCTGCTCCATGCACATATACAGAACAGCCTCCACGCCTCAGAGTGTGCTCCCCTTCCCCCCTCTATGGGAAGGCTCTGGCGGGCTGGCCAGCCAGCTCGCATTGACTGGCTTTTGTTTGAGGCCTTACTCTGAGAGCATATGGCAGGTGCCCCTCAGCACACAGCCCGTCCCCACCCCCGGGCTCCGAGGCCCGTGCTTGTGCTCACTGTGGCCAACATGAGTGAGCCTCATGAGCTCAGTCATTTCAACAGGATGTTCTTTATTGTTCTTGTTGTTTTTACCCCCTGGCCCCCGAAACAAGTGACTTAATCGGATTTATTCAATAAAACGCATTAAAAATACAATAAATCCAGACAAGATTATTTATCTGGCATAAACAGAAAATGAAATGTAAGCTCAAAACAGAAAACACAACATTCTTGTTCTGGCTGACAAACACACATTAATGATGTCATCTATGTGAAACAAACAGCTGCAGTATGCAAAGCTCTTAGTCTGTGGACTCAAATCTGCCAGAAAGACTGATGTGATCCCTGCAGGACTTCACGGAATGTAGCACAAAGGAAACTTTGTGGTTCTGGAATGACAGGATCAACCCAGGACTGCGGTTTCGCTGATTAATTGGGCTCTCAAAGCTAAGCGGAATCTCTAAATAAGTGGCTGACAGTCAATAACACTCAGTCCTAAAAGGGTTTTTAAAAATGGACCATAATCTACCTCCTGCAAAAGGAAGAGAAGCTCATCTTGGGGCAAACACACACACCCGCACACACGCCTACACACACACGCGCACACATAAGGGCCTACAAAAAAAACACACATACAATAGAGTAACAGGATTAGGCAGTGACTGCTGAGAGGCACAAAAGAGGTATAGATTAATTAACCAAGTGCGGAAGGCAGGAAAGTTAAAAGAAAGACAATTGTGCATGCAAAGGAAAGCAGTGAGACCCTGGCAGGTTGTTCAATAACTAGGTCAGATTCCAAAGCACCTCAAGACAGATAAAAACCTAAGTCAACTGTGAATCAAACAGCCTTTCAAGCCAAAATCAATCATGACTGAGACTCCCCCGAGTGCTGGTGGAGTACAGGAGAACAGAGAGCCACGGCAAATTAAAGCTATGATCAGAAGACTCAATACGAAATCAGGTTAATCTATTAGAGATTCATAAAACAAAACTCCACTCAGGTCTGGATGTCACTTCCCTTACTTGACTAAGTGAACAAACTCCAAAATCTATTATTAGCCTCTCACGTGATTGTTTTTAAATAAAAAAAAACTCACAAGTCTCACATCTCACCACAGAGACTTGAGCCTGATTGAAGATGGTCTGTTTCAAATCCACTCACACACACTCTCATAGACACACACATATATACACACGCGCACCAAGCCCTCCCAAGTGAACGAGCTCTTTTCCAGACTCCCATTCTGACAGCATCATTAGTCTAATTATCCATGATGCCAAGGGCTGCATTAATGCATGAAAAGCTCACAGTCTGCTAATCACCAGACAGACATTGAGACAGTAATAACCACCAAGCAACCTGCACGATGCAGCAGTGGAGGAAGAATGATTAACACACCTGCTTCAGCACAAAACAAAAAAGAAACACCAAAATTTCACAGCAGAAAAGGCAAACTGGCAACCACTTGTGTTTAGAAATAATTTTAGTTTGAAGAGATTTGGCCAGAAAAACAATTGTAAAAAAAAAAAAATCTAGCTTGGTGAAAACTGAAAGCTACAAGTTTGATCTCTTAAATGAAGGATTTTTAAATTTTATATTGCATTTTGAGACAAAACTTTCATTTAAAAGCGTTTTATTTTTTCATCCTTTCAGTAAATGGGTGATTCCTTTTCTATAAGCTGCCACCAGGGGGACATTAACACATAACAGGATAATAAAGGTGTTACAGCAACACCTTTATATTCTCTGTTTTGACTAGTACAATTAAATACATTGTGGAACATATTGGATTAGGAAATAATGGAGATCCCTTAATGAATGTTGGAGTTGACTAACTGTGAGAATTAAACTAAAACAAAAAAAAGCTAAAGTACTATCTGTAATTATATCTGTTTTAATAGTGAAACCCTGTTTTGATGCAGAGCTGTGTAATAGACTCATCTGGCCCACATAGTAAATGAGGTCACCTGTTTTCTACACAAATACACAACAGACTAATTGTTTACAAGCAAAACCAATACAAGTTAAACATTCCCTGTATTTGCTATTAGATATACATTAATATTAGCAGATCATCACAAAAGCGGTGTTAACAGAAGACAGTAAGTGCTTAATTTAAGGGTTGAGAAGATTTGCAAGAGTCACAAATTTAGTGCAGAAATTAAAAAAAGAAATCAGTTTGAACGTTGCCTGTATGCCACGTTGTTTTTAAAACAGCGAAAGTTACTTTGAAGAAACCAAAATCTATTCTAAGCTATCTAATAATTAGTGTTAATTATGTATAGATGGACAAGTGATGCTTAATTTAGTAATCAAGAATTTGTTTTGTTTCAAAGAATTCAAATGCAACTTGCTTCCAAACTTTTGGCCTGTAGTGTAAATAACAGAAAAATGTTACAGTCCCATCTAAATACAATAAATCAATTAATGACATAATAACCTAACTTTAATATTAAATTATAATCTTGGTCTATGTGTAGATACTTGTGTCTCATAGAATGGAGTACATACTGCATGTAAATATTCAATGATGAGAGATAACTCAAACTTTCAGCAAAACAAAAACTATATTCATCTGAAACAATGCTACTTTAAGAACAGTAACAAATCATAAATGGTCACAAAAACTTATCGCAGGTTAAGCTCTAGAACCACCCTGGAAACAACTACCAATCCAAAAGCACATTTAGATTTAAAAGTTGTCACGCAAACTTCAATCAAAATGGATACTCTTCTCTTTAACTCACACTTCAGACTACAAAGTGAAGCTGGGGTGAAAGAATACAATCTCTAGGGGGTTGCTTAAATTAACCATCTTTCAGGAAGTGCTTTATCTTGTGCCATGCTGCAGAGACCACAGAAGCTTTAGGGCAAAGAGATCTACCTGAAGCTGTGGTTTGTTTAAAGAAAACATCCTTTTCAAGATCATTTTACCTATTCAAAAGCCACTGACAACAAACAAGATTATTTCGGAAAGAAAAGAAAAATGCAAAACAAAATAAACCAAACATTTTTTTTAAACTTAAAAGATTAATTCTCCTTTCTGAACTTACTAGCTAGCAGCAGACAAGAGAGGGCGATTATGTAGAGCTGTTTCACAGCGACATCGTAGTGGTCCATGAACAAGTCGAGCAGGTAGACGGCCAGGTGCCGTGCCGTAGGACATAGCTGGTACCGATTGCTCAGGATGGCCAACAAGTCTGCAAAGTAGCGTCGCATGCCGATCTGTGGAGAGTGGGCCCGGTAGACGGGCAGCTTCAGCTCCTGGAGAGGAAAAAGAAAGATGAGCAGAGCTGAAAACGACAGGGGGTGATAGGAGCAGGGTGGGCAGGAAGCAGCGTTGGAGAAATGTGGGGGATGAGGATAGTATGCATGATAATAGTGATCCTTCACATCTCCAGTTTATGGGGTTTAACTGCTCACAAGTGACCTGAAAAGATTCATATATAGAGAGAGTTTCCACTTGAGAGCAAATTCTTCAGCATGAGTCAGCCTTAGCTCAGTTTTACTGAATTCACCGTTGTTGCAGAAAACTGAAGCTAATTTGAATCATTGCAGGGGGCTATGAACAATGAGCCGAAGGTTTATAAGTGTGCAGTTCATAGCGGGGAGGGTCTTCCTCCAGCAGGGTTCAGCAGCAGATAGGATTAGGTTTCACCCCTAACACATCTCCTATTCATGTTCAATTAGCTGCATCTGTTTCAAAGTGGAAAGAAGACACTCTGGAGCATTAGCACAGAATCGGCTGAGTACATTGGCCCTGAGATGCAAACCACTTCAACATTAACATAGCACAATTACAAATTACAAAAACACAACAACATTAACAAAGCACAATTATAAATTGAAAAACACAACAATATTAACAAAACAGAAAGGGTATTTCCCAGTTGGAGACCTGAGAGATCGTTGATTGGACGACAGTGCTTTTGAACCGGAAATTATCGCTTGAGCAGGTCGGCCCGTTGTCATGATATGTGATATGATATGTTATTGAAAGTGGCCTATCTGCCAGCAAGCTAAGACAAATAAGTGGACCGAACTTTGTAAAGTGCCATTCTGCAAACTATTTTAAGTTAATGACTGTCACTGACGCAATCTCTCACACGCTAGTATATATAGGAATGAAAGAAAAAAAAAAACTAAAGACAAACTCAGGACAACGTTTTGAACTTTTTGATGTGATTGTTTAATTGTTTTGGGGTACAATAATTACATTTGATACAGCTGATTTTGATAAAGCGTTTCTATTGATGAACACACACATACACCTTTACAGTGGTGTATTCATGAACGCATTAACACAATTCCATAATTCAATGGGCATTTGCTATTTCAAGATACGAATAAAGAAACATAACTTCATTTAAAATTTTAGGCATTTTATTGTAAAACAAACTTTGATAACAGTTGTCAAACTTTAGTTACATATTTTTACTTTAAGAAATATTTATTACCATGTAATATGCCAACTGTGCTATAGACAGCAGTGTGAACAAAATCTGACTAAATAATTTTAATTTCTTTACATAAACTGTCATAATACCCTAATACTTTAAATTGAGATATTTCACTTCAAATACACAAAAAGTGAAAGAAAAAAAGTGTACAGTACATTACAAATTTATTTATATTATAGTGGCAACACAGAGACAGGCAGGGGTTCAGTCTGCTGGTCAAGCTGGGAGCAGTTCGGTGACTGGGCCATCTGGTTAGCCACAGGTTAAAGTGCATGATAAAAATTATCGAGCAGTGTAATAGAAAATACATCCCTGATTCATTCACATTCAGGAAAAAAAACAAACATGTCTTCACCATAAAGGTGCATTGACTTAGCATCTAAACACAGACATTGTGGAGATGAGGTGCGAAATAGAAGTCTAAAGAAAAACAGCTCCAGCTCTGATCTCTATGGACCCGACCTGACGACACGCTGCTCTCTGGATTAATGTACTTTCAGTCCACTTCAAGTTCGCTGTTATAACAAATTATTTTAATCTACATAAATTATAAGAAACATCTTACAGACAACTGATGTAATTTAAAGTAACCATGTTTGACTACAGACAAACAGCAACTTGTCTTGCGAGCTTTTAGGTAGCCACGGCAACAATAAACAAATGGCAAAAGCGTCCGTGACATGTTTCTCATCGCCTCTCCATCTTTAGAAAAACTACACAATGTTGTAGTGCTTTGTTAATGTTGTGTTTTTGAATCTGTAATTGTGCTCCTTTAAAGTTGTTGTGTTTTTAAATTTGTTGAAGTGGTTCACACCTCATGGCCACCGTAGCCGAGGTTATCTTTCTGAATCAGCTTCAAATAAACTAGAACAACAAAAAAAAAAAGGCTCTGGTTTTTGCTTCAGAAGTCAAAAACATTTAGAACAGCATGTACTCATTTAAACAGCAGCAATTTTCTGGTTTTAAACCAAAAATAGTGAAATATTTCTAAAAGTGTTGCGCACTCTGGAAGTAGAAGCCAGCACAAGATATAATGGGTTGGATTAGAAAATGCCAACAGGTAGATTAGAGTCTTCACAGTCTGTAAAAAGCACCAAAGCTAAAAGTGAAAGACAAAAATATTCCTTTCATCGCTACTGAGTTGCAAATTCTCAGCAAGTCGGTGATGTAAAATATTCAAAATCTGTCTGTAGATTATCAGGAATGACTAATCTTAATGATTCATCAAAAATCCAGACAGTTTTTTTTCCCCTTCACCAGCAATTTGCATATAAATGTTTTTATTATTAAATACGTCAAAACTAAAAAGACAAGATTTTGCTGTACAAATGCATCAACCTTTTGTTCAATTTTAAAACGGTAATTATCAGACCTCAAGCAAAATCAACATGGACCAGCCTGGTCGGTTCATCTGTATCTAGGTCATTGAAGGCAGAGGCCTGTAAAATACGGGGCCAGTAGATTCTAAAAGGTTGCTTGTCTTCCTATAATTACTCCAATGAATGCTGCGGGTAGGAAATACAAAAGCTCAGGAAACAGCTGGTAGATTTTTCTATATAGAAAAGATCTTCTTGTTGGAGCCGATCCAAGTTTTCGGATAAACTCTCAGGAAAACATGTTTACAGTCAATAGAATTTGCTGCGAGGGCAAAACTGCCAACACGGTCAGAGTTACACAAACTGTCAAGTACTTATTTTGAGCACAACTAAAAAAAAAGCCTGTGATGCTCAGATTGACACTTCAATGGAATCCAAAAATAAACAGTGCTCCCCTCACTCCCCACATCAATGTATAGCAGCAGCACCGCCCCCAGAGCCTCAAACTCCCATATCAACCGATCCTCCCAAAATTCTCCTCCCCTCCCACTGCCTCTGGTCCATCTGTCTGTCTAGGGGTGCAAGGGCAGCAGGAGGAAGGGAGGGAGGGGGGCAGAGGGGGATGGAGTGGTTGAAGGGAGGAGGCTGCTGCAGTCTGGAGGGCTGGGGAGGTGGTGGTGGGGTCTGCATGGAGCAGAGAAGTGCCTTTGTGGGGGGAATCGCACCGTAATTAAGAATTCCACAGCTGCCTGCTGATTTGCATGTCTGATAATTTGCCACATGCTACACAGCTCTGCTATCTCCCACATCAGGGCATTATCACTGCAGCAAACGTCGTTAAGGCTGGATGAGACAGTGGGGGTGCAGGCGCTGTGCAGGAGATCTGAGCGCCATATGAAGCTCTGATAATGATTCCACCATTCTCTCCCACTACACTTTGGATATTTTCTGAAAGGAAAACATCCAAAGTGCAAGGTGTTTTTTTTTAAAGCCTTAACATTTATTAGGGTTAAAAATACAATTAATTCTAAAAAAAATTAATAAATAAAAGTCAAAAGAAATCCTTTAACAAAACTGATATGTGGAAATGTTTAAAATGAATAACATTAACATTTTCTATTGACTGTAGCTTGAGTATTGTTTCAGTAATAAGTAAACTTGTTTTGCAGTAAATTCTGTAAAATCTTAAGACATTTTACACACGCTATTTTTGATTGAAAATTCTTCAATGTCATCCTATTTGTGCTTTGTCACTGCCTAAGAACGTCCAACAGGTTATGAATGCTACTTTATCAGATTTTTCTCATGTGGTGGAGCAGCAAAACATGTCGACTCAGTTGCCACAACTAAAAGAGATCACCGGATAAACCTTTCAGAAAATATTCCAACTTCTTCAGTGCTTCAGGGCATGATACACTGCAAAATCAAAAGGTATTTGTACCTCGGGAAATTCCCTGTAGGGAGAATCCTCACTGCTGAGTAAAACACATGCAGATTTACAAGCAGCAAGGCACCAAACTGCTCTGTAATGAAGTGATCACAAGTTATGCGTCATGTTTTGCGTAATTTTCAGTTTACAACAAAAGTATAGTACGACAAGGTACACCATAACGTACTGAGACGATTGATTAAAATGCAATCGGAAATGTTGACATCAGGCAACCAAAACCAAGCTTAAGGCTGACAGTAATGCTCTCTCTTTATAGCAAATGGGAAAAAAATGTGGGTGTTCAGCCTGTTTCCACATCAGAGTAGATTCTCATACAGGGTTTTTCTGAGTCAGATAATGTCCAGCTTGAGAAAGGTGAATCAAACATTACCTAAAAGTGACTCAAAAACATCTGGTTAGAAATCCAAAGATTTCTAACCAGATTTCTAAGTAGCAAATCCGCAGAGTTCACTCGACTCATGAATACAGTTAAAGGCAGATGAAGACACCTGATCCCATTGTATCTTCACCACCACAGGGGGTCCCGAGCTGAAAAATACCAGTCAAGTCACGAAGGTCTCAATTAAAGTGACACACGCAAGGAGAGGCATGATCATGCCTTCAGGATAATTAACACATCCTTAATTAGTGAACCTTAATTTGTGAATGCAGTTAAATATAATTCAAGATTAAAAAGGCAACAGAGCTATAAATAGTTTTTATACTCTGTGTATGCTTTGAAGAATATCAACAACTTCTTCAGTCCTTATGAGACTCTCTGATAAAACATGTAATATTTCATTTTAAAAAGCTGCTAATATGCCAAGCAACAGCAACAATTATTTTTCAGAAAGTTTAGAGTTGCCCAAGCAGCAGCACCAAACTAAACGCTTCACCAACATCAGGCGTGTTGCTCACAGTTTTTGTTCTAATTGCTTGGTGATTACACTAATGACTGCACCATTCCCTCAAAAACACCTTCTTATTTGTCATTCTTAGTAACATTTCAAGAATTGCTGATGGTAATTTAAATATACTTATAATATCTCATTATTTATTTTGGGGGGGATTTCAGTTAGCAACATAGCAAGGACTTCTGCTCTGACAAACAGAAGGTTATATTACTTCATTTATTCTAATACTAGAAATCACTTATCAAAGAGACTTATCTTTGTTGCAGATCACCACATTTTAAAATATTTGCCTGAGAACTTTTCAACAACATTCTATAAAAACAAGGCTGTCCACACATACAACAAGAAAAACTTTCTTACTTCAAGCTAAAAGGGACTAATTATAGATATGTCACTATCAATGAGTCTGCTGCTGACATTTTTGTTCTGGTTGCTGGATTTGGGAGTTTGCTACTGGCTGCACCGTCCCATTAAATACTACTCATTCACAATTGTAGATTTTGGTTCGAAAATTCCTTTTTTTGATAACGCACATAACCAGAATTCAGTTTCTTATTGATTTGTTCAGTTCCTTCCCTTTATTACAGGATATGGCTAATCTGAATGATCTAGAAATAAATATTTTCAGCTACTTTATACCAAAAATCAACAGGCCAGTGTCCACGTCAAATGAGAAGGATTGCAAGTGAGTTTTTGACCCTTTTTCCAAACACACATTAAAAAATGTCAAGATATTCATTTTCAAAATATTTACAGAGCTTTTAGCTTTATTGCAAAATTTAACTACAAGGTCTTTCAATCCACAATGTTCTCCACTACTGTTTTTAATGTTAAAAATATCTTCCAGCCAATTAATCAAATATTCTCTGAATGTTTCATGGCAATACCTTAAATATTGTAAAGGTTAAGCTAATTTCTTGATAAATAGTTCATTCTAATCACACTTTTCACAAATTTTAATTTGAATTGAGAGACTTAAATTACAACAGAATTTTAGATGATAAAATGCTTCACCTTCTTAAATTTTAACCTACAGACATGTTTTTAAATCATTTTGAAATCTCGTTGCATGCGCTTCCCGATAAACCTTTTTAGAAAATTTGGCCAACAAATTGATTTTAGAGGCTAACTCACCTTAATGCGTAAGGACTGATGGATGTCTGAAGCTAGCTGTCCTTTCCACCATTGCAGCTCCCTCTCCATCCTTCCCATTCAGAGGAGGCGTCCACAATCAAGTTTTACCTGCTGAGACGGGTGTTTCCCAAACGGGACACAGTTAAGACACCTCAAAGAGCACAGAAATGAGATTATGGCTTCAACATTTACAGCTTTAATAGAGCTTTTCAGGAATTATACTTGACAGAAGGACAAGTTGAAGTTCCTTTGTAAATGTTTTAACTACAGGACAATTAATGGTTAATTTACCCAGACTTGTGATTATATATGTTAATTGTATGTGTTTGGAGAAAATACCTCAGCTTGGACAAGGTTGTAGCTAATTAAACAGCAGTAATCCGTTTGCTAACACAGGCCATCTTCTCCGCTCGGAAATTTAAAAGGCTAATTTAAATGCCCGCTCGGCCACGCTGCAGGTCACATTTTTCAAAAAAAAAAAAAAAATCTTTCGGATATCTGTCTTTCGGCAAGTTCTTGTACAAGTCAGAAAATAAGTAATAAATTCAACACATTAGTTACTAAAACATCCCCACGACGGGGGACTAAGATGCCCACTGAGCTCTGATATTCTCGTTTGAAACAAAAACAGAACACTAAAAACTGACGCTTCATCTCAAACCAACGTCGCTTTTCCTACAAAACAGTAAGATAGCTAACTTTTCATAGCAGTGATTATTACATATGCCACTCACCGCTCCGATGGGAATGCCCCCCAGACCCTCTTTGTCTCAGTCCGACATCCTGAATGAGAGAACTCCTCCGCGGCTCAACTTTTCAACAGACCTCTCTCTGTCGCCGAAAACAAAAACTTCAAATCCGCAGGAGAGCTCATCAAACAGCCGCCATCGACAAAAATCCCACCCAAAGGCCCTTCGGTTTCACCACTTTCCCCCCAACAGTCCACACTTTTTTCTAGCCACAACCAGCTCTGCCGTTTTCTCTCCGGTGCCTCGGCTCTAACAAAGTAGCCTCTTCGGCTGCGCCAGCTGCTGCTGCTGGGCTCGTGCGCCGCACGCTTGGTCCCTCCTACACGTAAGCACGGGAGTTGTAGTTGTTACCAGGTCACTATAAAAACTACAACTAGCAAAATGTGCTACAATCCAATGAAAACGGCAGCTACTTGTATACAAATATAAATGTGTGACGATTTCAGTGAAATTCTAACAAGTATCCAAAAACACAAAATTATCCGCAATTTTGCAAATATGTAAACATGTTAAATACAAAATGAAATCTCAAAATAATCAATTTAGTTTAAATTAATGGTAAGATTAAATCGTAGATTATTTAATAATCTCATGCTCACTGCACTACAAGAAAGAGGTTCTAAAGTGCACCAGCTCAATAAATAAATAGCAAATAAATAAAAATATTAATATGTAATGACTCCTTAAAATAAATAAATAAATAATAAACAAATATACAATGTGTAAGTATTATATTAAATTAATAATTAAATGACTAGATCTATAAATTATAGAAAATTGTAATCCCTTCTTATATATTTATTTTATGTTTTTGATCTACAGATCCCACAAAAATGATAATTAAATAATTGCATATTTTTCAATACATACTAAAAGTGTGTCAGTGAACACTTAATTAATTATTTATTTCAGAAAGTATTAAGTCATAAACTTACTATACTACATAAGACTTTATCATAAATATTTAGGATTTTATTCATAAACTGAACTTCAGCTTCCTTATATTTTGAGCGTTGATCATTTTTAATATTTTTATTGAAATAAAAATATTTACACTAGCCATCAAGAATGCACAGTTCTGCAAAAATGAAAAATGACTCATGACAGAAGCTTCTTCCAAAAGAGCAAAACAAAAGTGATCAATCTGCCCTGACACCGCTGGTAAATATTTAAAGCAAGTTGGACTCATTACTACTGCAGTCACAAAACCTTTTTAGTTCGAGTCCTTTTCCTTGTTTATTTTCTTTACTTTTGCGCCCCCTTGTGTCAAGACGTTTTCAACAAGTCCAGAATGCATTGTTCGGATTTGACCTGTAATAAATCAGGTAAAGAACACATTCAGGATTATAATGTCAACTGTCATCCTCACTATTTGCCTTTTTATCTGCCTCATTGAGAAACTCCTGATCAGCGTAAATGAGAAACCCAGTGAAGGTGCTGTCTGTCCAGAAGGGGTCAAAAAAGAGTCCATTCTGCTCTGAGTAGAAGATCTGCAGCCACACTTGATCGGACTGCTTCAGGTGGAGAACAGTAGAGCCAGATGCCACATCATGGTTCCCCGTGTTGGCATCAAAGGTCTTGATCTTGTACTGACCATTATGCACCAGTCCTATAGCCAAGTGCTTATTGGCCAGTGTTATGTCATAGGTGAAATAATAGACTCCAGGGATCTGACAGACAAACTTCCCGCTGCTGGCATTGTAGTGATTCCCTTCATTAAGCAAGATCCGGCTGAAATTGATCGGCATTCGTTCTTTTGGATAACTCTTTGTCATGGCCACAGAAAAGGCAGATCTAGCCGCAGTGCCACAGTTACAACCACCAGGAGGTCCTTGCTGGCCCTTGTCACCCAGTTCCCCTTTCTTCCCTTGTTTTCCGGCCACACCTGGTGATCCACGCAGCCCCTTTGGTCCCCGAGGTCCTGCTTTACCAATAACACCTTCACGGCCTTTCACCCCGGGCTTCCCAGGGTTCCCAGGTCTACCTGGATCACCTGACGACAGACACAAAAAAACATTGTGACATAAATCAACATCCACTAGGACTAGAAAGGATACAAAGGGACATATTTATGCAAAAGGCCATCTGAGTTTTGTTTCTAATCTGATAGGATTTCCAAAACCCTTAAAGTTTGAGTTTCCCCCTTTCAATTCTCAACTAACATTTATTCTTAATTGCAGAATTGTATAGAAATGCTCCAATATCCTATGATCTTTTCACACTGTCACAGTACAACCACACACTTCAAACACTTCAACATGATTTATTGGGATTTTAAGAGATACACCATCACTAATTAATACCTACTGTAGAAGAGGAAGAAAAACAACACATGGACATTTTTCTATTTGTATTCAGCGCCAGCATCAAACCTTTGAGGAGACCCTTGAGGAGTCTATGTCAGACAGACTATGTCTATGTCAGGTTTGCACATTTGGAAGCTGATATTTTGCCCACTTTTCCTCACCTTTGCCCAAACTCGGTTTGGACTGAGACATTCATGAACATGTTGTAATTTTAACCCTACTACTGGAGTAACAACATATTTTGGGTTGTTGTTATCTTTCTGAAAATGGTTTGTAGATCATGACCTTAAATCATAAGTGTCCAGCTTCAGTCCTCAAGACCTAGTGTCCTGCCACTGCCAATATTAGATAAGTTTCTACTCTAATACAGCTGATTCAATTGGTCCAACTAACTCCTCGGCATGTTAAAGTTTGGAAGCTTGCTAAGAAACCATCATTTGATTCAGATGCATTGAACCTAGAAAGGAACTAAGAAATGGAGCATATTAGTCCTTTAGGTTTGAATTTGAACACCTCTGCCCTAAATAAACATTGAAACTGGCTCTGGAATAGATAAGCAATATGACATTAAACTTCTGAAATTACTGTGACCCAGACTCTGTTGAAAATGTGTTTTCTTTGCCTAAAAACCAGACAAGCTTGCTGATGACCACAAAAAATGTAGTTGAAGTGAGACTCGCTAAGAGATATTAAACCAATGTTTGTTAGGGTGCAGTAAATATCAAACCTCTGAGACTTGCTGAATCAAGATTTAGTAAGCCTCACTGAGTTATTCTTATATTTTTGAGTTGATTAACTGTAAAAGATTAGCACAGTTATACAAAAAGTACCCCTGTTTCCTTTTTCTCCCTTTTCTCCATCTTTTCCATCTGGACCATCCAACCCTGGCGAACCCATAGGGCCAATGGACCCTGGGGATCCAGGAGCGCCCGGGAATCCTGGGGGTCCTGCTGGGCCAGGCAGACTGCAAACCAGCTGAGAGGAATGGATGGGGAAATTACGACCTCTCTTTGATGAGGAATTCGTTGACTGAGAGACGACGGCTGAGAGCAAACAGATGATCACACACATCTGGAGCATAATGGGCACTGCAGAGGCACAAGATGAGAGACAGGAACCAATAAAGCCATTAAATTTGATTTGGGTTTTGAGGGCGAGGAAAAAACATGGAAAAAACAAGACGTTCCTGGAGAGGAAAGTAATAACAGAACCTATGCATGCACACCTATTCAAAACAATAAAGCATTTACTTAAAAGGTGTGGTTGCTTTTAAGGTTTTACTCAGTCCTTTTGTGGAAACTGTGAGTCTAGCATTTAAAGGCTAAGTAGAAGTCAGCTTTTGTTTCCAACTTGTTTAACAAATGGAGCATGTAACAAGTTCTACAAAGACAAAGAAGCAACTTACCGCTTGATAAATCATGCCCTCGGGTCATTATTCAGCTCTGCCTCTCCTTTTAAGGTTCAGGAGCGATCCTTCATGAATGTTCAGTGAACTAGAGATCTAATATTCTTCAAGAGAAGCTCTGCAGAGCAGCTCGACCCAGAGAACCAGAGTCCAAAACATCCACCCTGTTTATGCAACAGCTGGGCCCAGAAAATACTTCTGGCATGATGTCATTCAATTCAAGACAGTTCACAAGGATTAGACAGCAACAACAATGACAACTCTGGCTCACCAACTCTCACTATGAGAAAATTATCTATGCAATGGTAATTGAACAAGATGGTCCTCAGAACAGGGGCTTATTTTAAGAAAGACCAAGAAATAAACACAACTTTTATGAGTTTGGGAAAGGAAGAGTCTGGAGTTCTGCAGGGCTGTGAGCTCTATAATTTAATAATATGACATTTACTTTTAGATGTTTTCCATTGAGATTTGTCTTGAAGACAGTGGTCCTTCATCGTTGTGATTCTAAAATGGTTCAACCTCCACTGATGATAAAGTTTAATTGCAAAAGTAAAAATTGTTTGCTTAATAAACACACAAAACAGTTTAACTAAAACTAATGTCACATGGAAATTATATGCAGTTGCCATTTTCAATAACATCTACAGCCTCAAAATTATTCAGCCATCATAAAAACAAACATTTGCAAATCAGGTGTGGTTGCAGGCAGTGGTAATCCAATCAACCAATGGCTTTAACAGATAAAACCAAACAAGCTAAAGATGCATGCTGCTTGATTCCTGAAGTTTCCAGAAACCCTCAGTTGACTGGAAAAGACCTTCAGTTTGTACATCAAGGTATGTACTAAATGCTGAAGAGTTGTATGCTTGAACTCAAAGACGTACGTCACTACTCAACCAAAAGTCCAGGAGCCATTAGGCCCTTTATGCTTAAAACAGTATAAATAACACAAAGAGGTTTTCGGATTCTAACACATTCAAAACCGGAATGTGTCAGACTTTTAAATAAGCAGCATGTCTGCAGAAAGAAGAATGAAGAATACACTGAAAATAACACCTGGTGTTTGTGATGACAAAGTGTGTTGTTTGTAGTTGGAAAGATGAATTCATGGAAATCATGGGAAAAACGGGAACACAATCTGTAAGGAAATCAACCTGACATCACCGAATCTAGGGTCTATCTGAAAGTCTACCAAGAATTGGTTTTAAACACATACTGGAATATAATAAAGGGAAAATCAGTTGATTGATGAACTTTATTGAAGAGATAAATTAAAGGAATTCTGCCAGGCAGTGTCAGAATATCATGTGCTACATATCATGTCATTATAAATCCAAAGAGTTGTGAGATAATTAGTAAAGACTCATGTCGGATTATTTTGACTAATTGTGAAAAGCTATTTGTTTATTGCAAATAGCTGAAATTGAATATTTTAGCAAATCCCATTTACAGTGGGAGCTGAATAATTTTAGAAAATTATTCAACTCTGTAGTTTTTTTCTTTTTGTTTAACTTTCAGAAGCAAATGATATACTGTTTTTATTCCTGTGTTTTATAGATTGGGTTATAATAAAAATGTTCTGATGTTAAGCTTCTAAAGATCCTAAAGATATTCAACAAATGAACAAAACCAGGAGGGTTTACTGTGAAATTTGAAGTACACCTTCTCCTAGGGTGACTTCATTAATCAGGATTACCTTGAACTAATCTGTATAACATAAAGTCAAATCCTGCCAACAGAATTTTTTTTTGGTAAAACTGGATTATGAAACAGGACAATAATCCCATCTACATCAGTGATCTCCTCCACCCATCACCATTTTCTGTTAATGACCAATTTATTGGATTCAGGTGCATCCAAGCAGGGAAACATCTGACAGCAGTACAGATGGGCTGGAACCGTTCACACCTGCTTTAGAGCCTGCTGAACCATGGAGTGCACTTTATTTTTATTTGGGCTTAATTTTAGTTTAATAAAGACAACGTGGAAGCTGTTAAACATTTTCAAACATTTGGAGTTGGATTTTGATTATTTCAGAAGATTCAAAAGACAATATTTTATTACATCTTGAACTGTTAAATGTTGGTTATTTTACTTTAACTTACAAAATTGTTGTAACAAAACCACGTAAGAGATGATCTGACATTTCGGTACACATGCGATGCATTGATATTCTTGTACTGTGGATGTTGTGATGCTCCTCTAGATAACTTAGACAAACTGCTTTTTCTAAAACCATAAAAATGAAAACACTTCAATCCACATAATCCAGTTTGTTTAATTTCTTTTTATAATCAAATACTTGACCTTTAGATTATTTCTTTAGAAGTTGAACATAAGCAGAATGCAATGTTTCCAGACAACACAGACTCAGAAAAAACAACAACACTCTTTTACAGTGAAAAGCAGAGATTACTGTTATGAAAGAATTTAGCCAATTTGTTGTAAAGTCCAGAAGAGTGAATCAATTGGGAAGTGAGAGGGAAAAAAAAACATGAGGGCTTGAAAACAAATATCAACCATCGGGCAAAAAATAAAATTTATGTTTGTAAGAAAAGCATAGGGGTAAAAGCTGTCAAATACTGTACAGGGCTTCTTAAGCATTTAGGATTCAACTGTGCTGAAGTCCTTGCAGAACAGTTGGAATAATCATCAGGGATTAGGATAAGGTCACTGTCCAAGGAAGGAAGCCATGGGGTCATCTGGCCGGCTGCGTTTCATACGGAACGCCTCCATCTCCTCCTCAGTCGGAGCCTTTACTTCCTGTAGGCTGTAGTAGGGCCTCTTCCTCTCATCTATCTGCATCAACGCGTCAATGTGCTTCACTCGCTTGTCCTCTGCTTCCAGTGCCTGGGGGACATTTGAGGAGCAGAGCTTAGTCACAGATAAAAAGGCCAAACCACAAACACCAAAAACCTTTCACCAACAACATTTACCTTCTTCAGCTTCTCCTTCTTCTTTTCTTCATCCTCTGAGTCACTGCTGTCTGAGCTGTGCTTCTTGTTCTTTTTATTCTTCTTTTTCTTCTTCTTCTCCTTCAACTTCTCTTGATGAATCTGGCAATAAATAAATAAGTTTGGCGTTGGAAGGAAAAGTTCGGCACAACACAGAATGATCTACCCAAGGTCAGATAAGTGACTATATCTATGTCATCACCAATGCTAAATCTTAAATCTGTTTAGGCCCTTACTTCCAGTAAAGACTTTGGCTCTTCTTCTCCTAGGGGCTCCTGCAGTCCATCTTCAAATGGAACGCAGTCAGTAGTACCTTGCTGTTTAAAAACAGAAAAAAAAAACATTGTATAAGACTTATCAGTGTCTGGCTTTACACACAATATATATTTACACAAAAGACAAGTACATGTATTGGTGAATTACTGAAATGAAACAAGTTTTTTGCACCATTAGTTACCGTTTGAATTCCTGCATGTCCCGTGCAGTAACTCTGTTTGACCAGTGAGTGGCAACACTTGTATCCCCAGCAGCCATCCTTCCAGTAGGAGCCCCATATACACTATACAAAAAATAATGCAAACAAATGTTGAAAAACAATGTAATAAAAACAACAAAAAGCAGCACAGCTTTGACAGCAGTCATTTCTCCATTGTCCTCACGGTGTGGTTATTGATGAGGACGTCCTCCTCGTATTTGGAGCGGGCGATGGCCTTCTCTTGTCCCTTCAGCACAGCACCGTGGCGAGAGTACTCCACGTAGTCCTCAGTCTGCGCCAAGAGCAGCTCCCGCGGCGGTGCGTCCAAGTGCTCCTGACCTCCATACTGATGAAACAATGAAACTAAATTTTAATTTTAGTTTATACATTTTAAAATAACTCCATGAAGAAATTGAATACAATTTCATGGGTTTTTTTATTTGTATTTTATTTGCTTTGAAAATCTGTTGCAATAGTGGTGTTTTGTAGTGAGCAGCTTTGCAAGAAGAACAGAAGATATGCACTAGATCGGACGGCGAGGACTGTAGCCTCATTCATATATGGTGTGCCTGCTAAACCACACAGGCCTTTAAAGTGAACTTCAGCTGCTGTTCCATTTGTAAATAAAAACTGAAATTTAAAAACATTCTGATAACTAAGCGTACCTTCTCCAGGATGCCCTCTCTCTGTTTCTCTTTAAAGTCCTCCTTTTTGACCTTGAAGGAGCGATGGAGCAGCTCGAGCTTGGTGGGGTCAGCCTGAAGATGGACCTCGGAGCCTCTCTCGTACGCCTCCCAAGCAAACACTGTCACAACAGAGCAGCAACCCTTACAGGAATCAGAAACCATGAAGCATGTTTCCTCAAAGTGACTGGAAACTCTCCAGCTGTGAATCATAAGCAGCCTTCATCTGAAGCCGGCCTCGTAAATTGAGGAATAGTTTGGTCATCACGAGATGTGAAAGATGTACTAAATGTGAGCTGGATCTCTTCTTTATAAGTTATTAACTTAACTTCTTCACTGAATTCCCACTGAGGTGATTAGTAATATTTAAAGTACCAGGCGCCGTTTTACAGCCATCTAGTTTAAAAGGGGCTCAGAGTGAAAACCTACGCTGTGTTTGAGCCATGGAAATTGTGTCTCCAGAGTAGCGAGCAAAGTTGTCTCCAGCATAGCCCACCCTGTAGGATAGAGCAGTTTGAAATTATTTTAGCGTAACCTTGTGAAAGGTATTCAGAAAATAGAAACTAACACTTACTCATCAGGATTCATGCCAGTGTTGGAGTACGGATTCTCTCTCATAGCTCGAGTCTTCGGATCATAATATGCTGAATTTGGATCCAGATTTCTCAAGTACTGTGAGACAGAAAAGCAAAGTTCAGCTGATCAAAATTCTGAGTTTGTCACAGACCTGAACCTGTAACTTTATTAACCCATTTCTTCAACAGTGGGCATTAGAAGCAAGCAGATGTCTCATCTCAAGTCTTCATCTCATCAGTAAATTGGATGTCACTATTAGTTCGTCTTGCTCTTACTTTAGCCGTGTCCTCTCGGATGCGCAGGTTCCTCACTGTGATGCGTCTCTTCGAGTCAAAGTTCTGACCCGGCATGTCGATGTCGTCTGCGTATTTGTCCTCATCCTCGTCTTCGCTGTCATATTCCCGCTCCTATGCAGGGAACATGATACCCATTTGAAAAGCCTCATTATTAACAAAAAAAAGAAGAAAAAGAAAAAAAATTGTCTGTGAACTGACAGATCACTTACGGTTTGGTCTAATTTTCCAGAAGCCAACTCATCCTGAAGCTTATGAGCTTTCAATGTCCGCTTTGCCTAACAAAACAAACAAAAAAAAACAA
This sequence comes from Poeciliopsis retropinna, assembly GCA_010277075.1. Lineage (NCBI taxonomy): Eukaryota > Metazoa > Chordata > Actinopteri > Cyprinodontiformes > Poeciliidae > Poeciliopsis > Poeciliopsis retropinna. The sequence continues at coordinate 11,640,569 of VMRM01000015.1, read as the reverse complement.
AACAATTGTGAATACCACAGAGGGAGGAAACACTAATTTTCTGTTGGATAAAACAACTTATGATGTGACAAATAAAATCAAACAAATCTAGCATAAACTAGATATGAAAGATGTGGTCCAATCTGACCACATCTGTCAGATTTTACAGAATCTGGTGCCTTTTTGATGTTGAAGGAAACAAAGTTTACCACAACAGACATGTGAAAGAAGGACCTCTGGTCAAACGGGACCAAAATTAAACATTTCAGTCTACATATAAATTATCTCTGCTGTGAAACAAGATTGTAACAAAAAAAAAAAAAAAACATGAATCACATTGATAATTATTAGTAAGGTGTATGAAGGTATATACTGCCTTAAAGACAATCTTTAAAAGGCAAACAAAGAATTTCCTTTCTCTCAAAAGCAAAAGTAAGCTCACATAAAAAAAAAAAAAAAAAAAAAAAAAACTTCTTTTACTCATGCACTTCTTACCAAATCTACTTTAGCATACTCCTCCACAATGCGCTGATGCTCCTCTGGGTCATACCCATTCCAGCGATCCCGCTTTCCGTCGTAGTCCATGTCGAGCTGGACCTGAGAGTGTTCATCTGGAGCTATTTCAGTTCCCGTGAACTTGGCTCCAACCTTTCTGGGCCGCTGAGGAAACACAAATGAAATTTAGACCTTGGTTTAAAAAAAGAGGGGGACATTTTTTTATTTTATTTTAAGGAGAAACAATCCAAAAGAAGATCTGATTTTTTTTTTTTTTTTTTACCTCCATACAGTCTTTCTTCTTGTGTGTCATAGCCCCACAGTTTTCACAAGCGCCTTTGCGGTATTTAGTGGTAATAATATTCTGTGTGAAGTCAAAAGATGTAAAAATACATTAAATCTAACTTGTTTAGATTTGCTCAAATTGGATTAACAAGAGCACCTGATTTATGCTCACCTCCTGCACTCCTCTTTTATACCACTCTCCTATGGCTGAGAACTGCTTCTGCTTTTCATCCTGTGGTCGCTGATGCTTTAGTGTGGGTCTCTTGGACGGGTCGATGTACCATGGCACTGATGAAATGTACTGAGGGATGTGAGGGTTTATGTCCCTTGTGGAGAGAAAAAGTACCCACAGTTAATAACAGAGTTCATCCAAAGCATCTTTAAAAACAACTGAGGTCCCTTTGCTAATTATTACTAAGGTAGTAAGGTAATTATTACTGTCTTTCCAACAGAAGGCAGAAGATCTAAATAAGTCAGAAAGCATAAAAAACAACAACAAAAGAGGAATCAGAGCCAAAAACCAAACTTCTTTTGCAAATTAAAACTGATTTATTTTCAAAGCCTGTTAAGAGTCAATGAGAGAGTTAATGTTGTGGATATTTGGTCAGTGGGACTTGCAAACGTGAGGTGCCGAATGCTCTACTTCCTATGAAAGTAGGGCAGAGGAGCAATAAAGTAGATAGATTAGGAAAACCTGAGACCACAATACAATACATTGATCTAGATTTTATCCACTATGAAGAAGGTTTATGGTGCCCTGGAAGGTTAGAAGTAAGGTTTTGAAGCAGATTTGATATGTAACAGGAAGCCACAAAAGTTCTTGAAGAACAAGAGTAAAATTTGTCAGCAGTGGTGCCGTTGGTGCTGATATGGTAGGGATATTAGAAATCCATATGAGATAAAGGAGCAATGTCTGAAAGATGGGAAGGAACTATTTATATGAATGAAAGTAAACACACCAAGTGACATCGTTTGTGTGAGCTGTATAAGATAGAAGCTTTTAATTGGGGGGGGGGGTAGATGATTTATCGATATGAGAAAGCTCAGTACTTTGAAGCAAACATATGTATCATTGAGTAAAACCTCAGTTTTATCACTGTTAATTCTAGGAGGAATAACAGGTCCAGAATCAGTAGCTGTAAGGAAATCAGTTTAAAGTTTAACTTGCTATCAAAGGGTTGGAAAGGAGACTGAAATACTTAGTAATAATTGTTAAACAAGGGACTAGTTCTAACCCATTTGTCCTGCCTTCTCAATTTGGTCCTTTAAAATCACTCAAATCCCTTAAACGTGCTCATTTCCCAGCTTTTAACACTTGAGTTTACTTGCTACTTAACAAATAGTTCCTTCCCATCTTTCAGTAACAACTGCCATAATAAAGAAACAATCATTGTTAATCACATCACCCATTAGTGGTCATTAGGCTTTGTATCATCAGAGTACATCCAAGTGTACTTACTTTCCCTCTTCGTCCACCTCAGCTGGAGCATTTCCCAGCTTCCTTTGCTCCTCCAACTCCTTCTTCTTCCTCCAGTCCTCTCTGGTCATCTTCTTGGGCTCATCCAGACCCACGATCCCCTCCGAACTGGCACTGGTTTGCTCGGTCATGATTGGATCTCTTCCTACACACCAAACAGACAAATTAGTCCTCCCGGATGTGTCCCGTTTTATCCACAGGTCCTGTTGGAGCAGACTATTAATTTCACTTGTTTAAAGTGGAGCAGCTAAAAGCAGAGCATGTAGCTCGAGGACATGCTTACGACTTAATGTGAGATAAATATTCTCTGGAAGTCTTATGATGAGATGAAGTGGTTACTTACCTTGGTCAGAATAAAAATATTGTAACAGGTGATGTTTATCTCGTATTTCACGTCTTTTTAAAGCTTGTTGCTAATGTTTTGGTCAAAACGCCATCGCCATGTTGTTCTTTTCTTCGTGTGGCAATAATTGGCTCATTATCGCCACCATCTGGTGTGGACTCGCTACTTCAGAAACTTGCTTTCAGAAAATGGAAAACATGCTTGTTGAAAACTGTTTATTCTGAATCTGATGAGTAATTGTTGCTCCGATATTAACTGATGTGACTGAGGAGAGTTTCGGAAACATATGACAGGATGCTAATTAAAAGCATCATCTCTTTTTTTTTCTTGGGTTATTTTTTGCATATTTTCTATACCGTTTGTCCTTTGTTAATGTTTCCTTCAAGTTATCGAATAACCTTTTGTAATAAGATAACATTTCTGGTTCATATTTCCAGTTTAATTTGGATGAATATAAGGCCCATTCAGATCAAACAGCATGACTTCCCTTATAAAAAAGGTAATATTTTAAGTTTTAAGCACTGATGCCTCTGCAGTCTCTTGCTGTATTGAATACATAGCACTAAAACACTAGAGACATCTGTTGATTCAAAACACTTTTTATTCTTAACTCTCTGCTTTGATTGACTTTTTTGTTGCCCGTTTTAGATTATTCTCCAGCTGAAAAATAAAACTAAAACCTATTCAACAACTTGCTAGAAAATCTAAATAAATATTAAAATAGGTGTAATTACACTCTATATTTTTCCACCCCCTAATCTTTTATTTTATATTCCTACTTATGAATTTTATTAAAAGGAACACAAATTGGTAAATGTGATTTTTTTTAAATATAATTTTTCTGTAAACACTGTTCACTGAATCTAACAATAAAATTAGAAAAGTCAGTAGAAGTATAATCAATAAAGTTTATTTGCATAGCACATTTCAGCAACAAGGCAGTTCAAAGTGTTTTACATGATAAAAACACAAAAATACAAAGTCATAGAACACAGTCAACAATTGAAGCATTACATTTTGTCAAGTGTCATTGTTACACACAAACATGTTGATTGTTTCATTTATAATGTTTCAAAAGCAACTTTAAACAGGTGGGGTTTGAGTCTAGATTTAAAGGAACTTAGTGTTTCGACTGTTTTACAGGTTTGTTCCAGGTTTCTGGTGCATAAAAGCTTCTCCATGTTTGTAGTAAGAGATCCACCCTCTCTTACTTATAAACAAGCTATTTCATTACCAGTCATTTTGGTTTAAACCTTTAACGGTTAAGGACTCGTCGTGTGCTAACAGTGCATTTTTACATGCTCACTAGAAGGTTCAAGAGGAGCCATCTGGTGCTGACTGGCTGTAGTTTGACACTTCGATGAGATTGTGGTCTGGATCTCTGAAGTAAAGGGAGGTGATGGGTCCCACAGCTCCACTCCTCTGCACTGGCCCCTCTTCAATTTCAACACCACAAACCTGCCAAAGACAGAAAATGGCACTGAGCATTGACACCTGATTTATTCTTCTTATCAGTAGTAAAAGCTAATATTAAAAGCTATCTGTGTGTTGAGAGTACCTTCAGATGAGCAGCTACTGCAGTCAGAGAGGTTTTGGTGATGAGACACAGGTCTGCAGAGCCTGAAGTTGGATGTTTAGCTTTTGGTTCAAACTCTTTGCCCAACTGGTGAAGGTTAAACTTTTGTTTCCCAAAACCCAGAGCTTTACGGTTCCCCTGGAAAAATTTAAATAGGAGATACAGAAAAACACAACTTAGGAGAGAAAGGCCATGTCAGCTGATCCAGAATCAAAGACTTCAATATAGTGGCTTTGTTTTTAAATAAAAAAAAAACTTCTCAACTATTTATCCTGCAGTGAACATTTTTGTTTCAAAGACAATGGCATGTACTTGAGGTATAGTTCTTTTGGATAAGTATAGTACAAGTACAGTCTAAATTTTCTGCAATGTTTATTTGTTTAATTTTTACATATTCCAAATATATTAATATGTCAGAGCCTCTCATACAAGGCTGTCACTTTCCTAACTTTTCAGATATTTTTATTAATAAAATCAAAGTTTGTGGTTGTGGAAAAAAGACCGAAAGCTTCAAGAGGCATGGATAGTTTTGCAAGAATTGTTATTTTTGATAGTTATGTAATGTTTTAATGAATTAGCGCATACCTTAAAAGTTACAACCTCCATTCCAAGAACTGATGTATAAAAGTCGATTGTATCCGGCACACTTTTCACCGTCAACACCAAGTGATCTAGATGGCTCACTTCAACAGGACAGGTTGCCTTGAATCTGACACCCAGGTGAGTTTGAAGGGCGTTGACCTACAAGGGCAGAGAGAACTGATTTTTCGGGAATTATGCAGCAGCACATGCTGATGGGTTGGACCTTGAATGTCAAACAAAAGGCCTTACAGCTTACATTTGACTCAACAGCACCACCCAGTGGTGACTCTTTGCTACACACATTTGACTTCAAATGATAAACCATCTTGGTGAACTTGAGCAGCGATTTGCGTCTATTCCTACTCCAAGATTATTAACAGCTGCATGTACTTGAACTGTCCTTTGTTAGTATATAGGACAGCTTATAGAAGTCCTTTATTACTGTCATGAGTACATTCTTCGAGGAAAGGACCGCTTTACCCGGAAGTAAGCACACTGATCAAACGCTTGTTCCACTTTACAGCAAAGCTGGGTCTGAGCAACAGCGAATGCTACAAAGCAGCCTTACCTTAAAACACGTCCTCTGGAAATGCAGTAAGCGGTTACTAGCTGCCTGGAATGCCATCCTTACTGGCGGGTTCACAGGTCCGACTGGTGTGCCGAGAAACGTTTCACTTGACGACCGAAACACTTCCTTGTCCAACAGTCATGTGGACCAATCCCACTGAATTGGCTACACCAGACCGCTTCACAGAAACAATGAAGCGTTCTGTAAAATGTGTAACCATTTAACTAGTCCACATTGTTATTAGTAATACATCTCACTTCAAAAACAGAATCGATTTCGGTGTTCAATATTCATCTGAATGCTTTACAACACGATTAAACCTTAAACTTCTCAGGATGTATAAGACCTACAAAATCATGAAAGACTGCTGACTTGTCCAGAAAATGTCACTGACACCGTCCCACCAGGAAGATAAGGAACAATAAGGTGATTGGAAGCTAATTAACAGAGTGCTGTATCCATGTGTATTGACGGAAAGTTTAGTGAAAAAAAAATGGTTGGGAAATAAAGGTATAATGAAAATCCAAGACAACTGTTCTATTTTCTAGTTAGATCAGCTCTTCTTCAAAAAGTCAGTCACTGTTAAAATTTTGGTTTTGACTGGAAGTCATATTAAGCCTTTGAACAACCAAGTCAGTCTGGATCTTAATTCAAGATGTGGAGCTCAAAACCAGAACTGGATAATCAAAATACCAGTGGAATTAGCTGGTCAGTAAAAACAAAGCTTGACTACTGTACGGACAATAAACATGTTCCGTTTATTTATCAGAAACACATTTTGTTTGAATCAAGATTTTAAGTCTAAATCTGCTAACGGGGAAAAAGGTGGGGCAAACAATAGGCAAGTAAAATCTCAGTTTATTATACACTAAACAGGTTCATTACAACACTGTTAGTACGTTTTTTATATTTTAATTTTGTATTTGGTTCCTAAAACCAAAAAAAAAGAGTTTCAGTGGTTTGACACATAAACCAGACTAAGTGTTAAACCACAGAGTGATCTGGTCTAGATCCCAAAGAGAAATGCAATTTTAAAAAGTGAGTAAAATCAGCACTTTTCCTTTGTAAATCTAGAAGGTTTCTCAAAAAAAATCTATTTGAGGTGTGGCAAGTCAAAGATTAAGGATTTAAATTAATTGTAAATCACTGTAGTGTTCATTTTATTGCTTAGAAATTTAGATTGTTTATATAAAAGAATAAGAAGTGCAAACAAATTTTCATACTTACCCATGCCTGAAAGATGCTAAAAAAAAAACCGCAATATGTTATCGAGAAGTAAGAACTCTGTCAGGTAAATTAAATGTACTTTAACTTGGGTGAGAAATCTAAATTGTAATGGGCTTAAAAAGTGTAACAGAAAAGATGTTTTATAAAAACACAGCGGCATCCCTTTGGCATATTACTGGTACATCTTTTGCACCAAAGAAAACATCTTAAAGATAAAATGGAAACATTGCAGCAATGTCTTACTAAAGCATTACAAATGAATGACTTAAGCACATACATGCATCATAAAAAAACGTCACCACAAGCAGAGCACAGAACTCATACCTCTGATGTATTGTTTTATAGCATATCAACTCGTTTAATTCAGCGGTTAGTTTCATCAAAACACCCAGTTAACATCCTGCACTGGGTAGGTCACAGAACAAGGCCAAACCGAAGCTCGGCCCCTTTAAAGGAAACACACAGTTCTTTTTTTTTTTTTTTTTTTTTTTTTTACACGTTAATGCTATTCAACATCTTGCATTCAAATATTTGTGTCCCGCGGAGGGGAGGTAATAATCGTGGCTAAGACATCAAACAGTGAAACAAGAAACAGGATGGCAATAAGTGATGCCCTTCAGCTCCTTTACTGGTCAATGTTCCTGTTTATTAATTATTAAAACCTACATAGCTTCTAAATAAAATCAACTTCAACACATACTGTAAAAGGGTTATAAGTCTTCATTTAGGATTTAAACAGTTTTTAACAATAGTACACATTTAAATCATGGTTTGTTTTACTATACTTGTACATTTTGCAAATATTGCACACCACTTGGGAAGATTTGCTCAGTAAGCAGTTGGGTAACTTCTTGATTTTCTATTGAAATTTGAATTTTCTGTCAACGTTTGAAAGTCTAAGGCATTGTTTAATAAATATTGAGCAACTTGTACAATGTGATGGACCTACCCTTTCGAGACAAACTCTGGCTTGAGAGAAGGTTAAAATCATTTCTGTTTAAAGCCAGTTTCTGATTATATGACTAACCCAGTACGAGAGAAATATGATGAGCTCGTTATCAGACCGTAGCTGCTGGTGAGAGAAGGGGAATGAATCATTGTACATGAGAAATGAATAGTGGAAAAAGTACAACTTTAAACTTCAATTGTAAGCCTATTATGAAATAAGAACTCACCTACAAAATTAAATTTCCTGATCATAATGACATTTCCTGATCATTTTGCCCATTTGCATCCAGAAGTTTCAACAGCCTTGTTGACATTTCTTTTTTAAAAATTCTCTCCCCAACTTCAAATTAAAAGTAATTTTTCATAATCTACTTCCTCTGTTGGAAGGAAATATAGTTTTATGACTCCAAAAATGATACATACCAGCAGGTTGTTGCTTAAGACCTGCAACAACCTGCAGCTCTTAAGCAATAACCTGCTTATGACCTGCAGGTTGTTGCAGGTCTTTAAAACCTGCAACTCTTGATCCGAGTTGCTTTACTCTGATCAAGTAAAGCAACTTGATCACATTTGCTTTACTCTGATCAAATTTCATAATTCATCATATTTCATGAGATTTAACTGGCTAAAACTGGGCTGATAACCTATAACATTGTAAACTGGGTATAATAAAGTTTTCATAAAATATGGAAAAATATGAAATTTCCATAATTTGCATAATTTATTTGATCTAACAAAAAATGATATGCAATGCTAAGGACAAGTGTGGGAATGAATTGTTTACAGGTATGAAATGTAAATGGTAAAGGACAAAATGGCAACATGTAGGCAGAAAATGTGGGCACAAACTGTCAAAAGGGGCAAAATTTACCTGAAGCGAATGCAGGCAGATCCCCATTTCTGATATTTCTTCTGTTTAAAAAAAAAAACACTGCAGGATGCCAAATGTTTTCCTTTATGCCAGAGCAACATTTGTTTTTTAATTTTTGTTTAAACAACCTAGCAGAGTATTGGCAAATGGAACTCCAGAGAAGGGTCTTGATTTGGTCATGTGAACAAAAAGGAGCACAGGTTACACCATTACCTGCAGACCAACTCATGTGAACATTTGTCTGCTATGCAAGCTCATTCTCTCCCCATCTTGAAATTGCTTTAAGTGTAACCGAAATGACTCAGATCCTCTAATTTACAGTCCTAAACCATTTCACTGATACAAAGAGTCAAAATTATTTTTTACAAGCCTATTTACAGCTAATACTTTTAAACTGCTGCAACTAAGAATTGTGCTTGAGGTGCTAATTAAGGTTCATACCAAAAGAAGATATCTGAAGTGTTTAAACTACCTGCAGGTGTGCAGCAGCATTTATAATCAAAGGGTTTAATATAAGATTATAGGTCTGCTTGTGTACATAACTTGGTGCATCACTGCATGGACACAACAGGTTGATCAACAGCATGCACTGCTTTTGCTCAGCTCTGGACAACAATAGCAAATGTCAACTTAAGAGTCTGAATGCATGTCAAGAGACTGAGCACCTCAAATGAAACCTGTAACATAATAATCAAACTCACAAATTATGAGAAAAAAATAATTTTCAATAGTGGAGACATTTCTTCAAAGCATCTTACATGACTTGGATGTGTAATTAGTTTGAAATATTGAAAAGGTTGGAGTCTGTTAAGAGTTAGATCACGCTCTCTCGGTTGGCTGAAACCAGGACAGCCCTGCGACAGATGGGGCAGGTGGAGTTCTCAGAGAGCCAGCGGTCTATGCAGTGCACGTGGTACTCATGAGAGCACGGAAGCTTGCGCAACTTGTTCCCCTCAGCGTACTCCGTTATACAGACGCTGCAGGTTTTCAAGGCGTCGCTCTCACCAAAGTTGCGCATGGAAAGGTTATCAATCTGTTCTTTGGTCAGCCCCTGAGGCTGGTCATCGTCGTCGTCATTCAGGAGGAAGAAGTGAGCAAGTCGCAGGAAGGGCAGCGAGCTGGGTTCCTCTAGGCTGATGGGGGGTCTAGGTCGAGCCCTTCCACCAGAAGCCTGTGGGCCAGTAGTAAGACCCTCATCCACATCTGTCTCAACTGTCCTCTCTCTGGCTCCAGCAGCAGCAGCAACTGATGGTTGCTCATCAGCAGCAGATGCATCAGCATTGCTAGCATCTGGATTGGTGAGGGATTCCGTGTCTGCGGGCGTCCCGGTACCTCGGTTTGAATCTGAAGAATCTGAGTCGGAGTCCATGAGGTAGCCTAGCTCGCCGAAGCCCGTCATAATCTGCCTTATCATAGATTGGAGAGCCATCGACGTCGCTTCTCCTAACCCTGCGTCGGAGATCCTGCGAATGGGGATTCGAATGGTGCTGACGTAGGTCCTCACTCCAGCACGCTCGGAGCGCGAGAAGGTCCTGCGAAAACCCCCTCGCTCACTCTCATAGAGAAAAGTGTTGTTGGAGTTCTGCGAGCGTGACCGGGTACGGCTGGCAATGCTGTCTCTCTGCCGATATTCACCTGGACGCACACGACGCACCTGAAGATCGAGCATTATAGTCGGGGGACGGCGCTCTGCCGAGCCTCCTTCATTCCCGTTGGGTTCTCCTTCCTGAGGTCTGACATTCTGGGCCTCTGGGACTGATTCTGCTTCGACACTGGGTGCATGAACATTGTCGTCTGCTGGGCTTTGCCTGGAGAGAATATGTTGTCGAGTCCGAGAACTGCCCTCCACTTGAGGCACTGGAGGTGTGTCAGTGGAAGAACTGGGGCTCTGAGAGCCATAGGTGTGTCGCGGACTGGATAGACCATCTAGCTGATCCAAACGGAGAGGTGAGCGGCTTCTGGCTAAGCGTGCTCTGGTCCTGCGTGGTTCTGGGCTACGGCTGCGGGGTCTCCTTTGTCCCCTTCGTGGAGAAGAACAAGGTGGGGGTTGCTCTGGTGAAGCTTCTGCTACAACTGGAGCTGGAGGTGGAGCTGGGGGTGGACTGGGAGGTTCCTCGACAGCTTCTTGTGAGGCAACCTCTTCTTCAGGTGTTTCTTCAGGTTCTGGCTCAACAATGACAGCTAACTCTTCAACAACTGGTTCTTCCACAACCTCTGTTTCCATAGGAACCTGTGGTTCAGGATCTGCAACCTCTTCTTCCTCTTGGCCTGCTGGGGGCTGCTCTGAAGGCCCCTGTTCTCCCTCAGCAGCAGCCTGTTGTTCGGCCAGGTTTCGGTTCACACTGATCTCCAAGCTAAAGCGAAAGTCACCACTGTTTGGATTGGTCTGGCTCACAGCTCGCCACGACTGGTTTCCGCGGTGTCCAGTTCTAGTTGTGTTGCCAGTTCGTCTCACTGTGTTGAGCCAGTCTAGCAAGCTATCCCCACCTTGGGAATCCTCAGAGCTCTCTGGAGTTTCTATTTGGGAACAAAAGCCAAAGGCAAATTACATCTAAATTCAGTTGCAAATTATGCACTCGAAATCTGAAAGATCCTGTAAACATACCAACGGGATCCTCGGTATTTTCTGTGCTTGGGTTGTTATTCTGCGGCTGCTCTGGACCATCTTTGATTTGTTGAAGTCTACTGAACAGCTCATCCTCAGTTACCTCCCCTGGAAAAGATATCAGCAAATATTTTATTAAGTACTACTTTGAAGGTATTATCTTCAAAGTAGATACTTTCTCTTCTCTAGCAAACAGCTGGGGAAAAAAAACTAAGTTTTATTTAAAAAAACAAAACGTGGAATTGCAACAAAGATTAAGACTGAGATACGCTAAAATACAGCTACACAGAGAAAATATTCTTAGTATGTCAAAGCATAAACAATCTAAAAACCTGTTACTTCGAACTCAAGTTGAATGCAATTTGGTCGGACGCAGCAACAGGATAATACTACAAAACCTCCAGACTTACCAGGTATGCCACTGTCCATTTAATTCCCCCTCCTTGATCCTCCACTAAAGGACGCTGCAAACTTATATTTCCCCACCCACTGTCCAGGGACAGAAATGGACTGCACATCCTCGACTGTCCACAGGCGGTTGCATTTTGAGCAAACACAAGTATAGTGAAAAAAGCATAAACTAGCCAAAGTTGGAAAAAATTTAATACATGGTATAAAAAACAGGTTGACAAACTATACTAAAAAGAAAATGATATCAATGTGATACTACATTGACCACTATTTGTCCTTTAGAATGTCTCAATAATAATGCTTTGGTTTTGTAAACTGTCTTCATGATATTTAGAATTTGGTGATGCTCGAGTTCCAGATACCAAAGTTTGTGTAAAGGTGTTGATGTGACAACAATCCACGAGAACACAGTTGGTTCAAACTGTACGCCAGCTTTTTACAATATGTATTACAGTTAAGTAAAAAAAAGAAAAGAAAAAAAAGACTCAATATAAGTATATACTTAAACCAGACTAGCAGTTTGCAGGCAGTTAATAATCCTACTATTTGCTGCAATTCTAAATAAATGCTGATTTATGTTAATATCATTGCAAAAGATCCTTATGTCTAAATTGTCAACATGGATAGATATCTCTTCTAAATACTTCCATATCTACATAGAAAATTAGAGACAGACACATGACACCAAAAGGAATCCCACAAGTGTTTCTAATTTCAAACTTTTACAGAATTTTCTTTTCTTTTTTAGCTGTCTTTATAACATTCTGGATTTTTGAATGCAGATTGTCATTTGACCATATTTATGTCCACAAATCATAACTGAGCACAATGTTGAAGTTGGATTCTTATTCGGCAGTGCAGTAAAAGTCTGTTTCATCATTTTTTGGCTTCTGGGTCAGATTATTTCAGCTCCATTTCAAAAATGGAGCTGTCTTCTTAAGACTTCTCAAACCTGCACTGGATTTTCTTGCAGTGAGTGTAGTACAGTTTGAGTTCTGTGGTCTTCATTTTAAAGTTTTGTAAAAATCGCAAAGATTAGAGTATCGCTGTAAAAATACCAGTTTAGATGGTTTGATAACCACAAGTTTAACGTTTTGACCTAAGCTAATTCAGAGGGAAAAACATAATCCTTGACAAAACAGCCTTTTTTGAATCAGTTGTTTGTGGTTTCAGCTTTCTCTTTTTAAGTGTATCCGGTTTCAGCTTTCTCTTTTTAAGTGTATCCGGCCGAAATTCTTTTTACCATCCTTCTGCAGAAGAAAATAATTCTAATTTATATTTCATCACCTGGATTGCCCAAGAGGTTGTTGTCTCTCATAAGACGATAGTCCTCATCACTGAGATTGTTGACAAATTGATAAAAGGCCTCTTCCCGGTCTAGACGATCCAACTGCCTTCGGCGCTGCGACTCTGGCTGGTCACCGCCACCTTGCTCTACGCTGTCAGACCCTTCCATTGACTCTGAAGGGTAGAAAAATGAATGGGATACTCTGCAACTTTGAGCAAGATCCAGTAACTGCAAGAAACAAGAACATTACATTCTTAGAAATTTGAGGTAATTAATGTCAGTGAGTATGAAGCAGTCATTTGTATTTCATTCAAAGAATTGACTGTCTTGTCTCCTCAAAAAAAGTTATTTTATGATAAAGTCTTTAGGTAACTGCTAGCAAAGTAAACAAACTGAGAATTCAATTTGCAATCTCAATTACTTACCTTTATTGATAAAATAGCCTGGACACCATGTCCAACAGTTGGTATAACAAAACTCTATGATAAAGATGACCAGATTAAAAAAGAAAAAAAGATTTGTTAATGTTTCTAAATAGCTGCAATGAATGCCAAAATTAAGTCTCAAATCTGCTGAGACTTAAAGTAATTTTTATTCAACCACAAAGTTTGTTTCTTGTTAGTAACTTCACAGGCATCTCCCAAAAGTTAAGGCAATGCATGAGAAGGGTTGAACAAAAACAAAACAAAAAAACATGTTTTGTTTAGGCTTGAATAAAACCTGCATGTTGGAAATGATTTACATACAATTGAATCTTTTACAAAAATATTTTAATTACCATTATTTATTAACAGAATTGCAACCAAACCCTCTTTAATAATTGCTGACGAGCTTTTGGTGTGTCTAAAGTGGCATGTTCGATGATTCATCATTTAATGATTCATCACATAACGAGCTTCAGGTGTTCAAGGTTGGAACATCTCCTTGCCACAAGCCTAATCTTTAGCTCCCTCCACAGATTATTTGGAATAAAACTATTATTTTATTCCAAATATTAGTTGGAATAAATATGAACGAATATTTATTCCAACTATTAATTTAGGAAAGGAAGCTACCTTTCCTAAATTATACCTGCTCAATATTTTTTAACAATGTCTTGAGTTTTTTGTTTTAAAAATTTGGTCTATGTTAAATTACGAAAATATACAACTGAAATCTTATTTAATATAACAATGATGAAAGCAGGTATGATTTTTCACTGTCCTGAAAATCTTACAATATTGTTTTGCTAATATTTGAAAAGTCTTTTGATACTTTTTGAAAAATGTTTTTGACATAAATGGCTTCTGGAGATGTTACCAAAGTAAAACAGACCTACACGAAAACGCCTTATTTTATACATTCAATCTCACAAGAGAACGGACAAAGCTCTGCAAAACTCAAATTGTGAAATTACAAAATATATCTTCTGAATACGTAGTTATAACTTGCGTTAGCATAGTTCACAAAGCATACTGTCAAGCCACCCTAACAACACACCAGTCATAAGGCTAAGAAGCCTCTTGGTTTTTCATCGCAAACAATGTACTCTTTAATCTAGAAATCACGGCAACTTAAATCTACTTAGTGGTTACAAATACATTAAATCATCTTTAGACTATGCATCTTTAAGTCAAAGTCGACATCCAGTATGTTGGTCAAAGTCGAGATAAAAACAAAATGGCATCTTATGACTTGCGTTTCCTAGCTACCGATTAGCTTTGTGTAAGATAGCTAATGCAGTACTTTCGTAACGAAATGCAGAGACGATGGTTTTTAAAGTTGCCCAAATAATCAAATATTCAAAGTCTGAACCAGATACTACTAGTAATATCGGTTTAGGATGTGGTAATAAAACGATCAAAGGACCCGGTTATATAGCCTTTAAGCTAGTTAGCGCTCGGGGTAGCCGAGTGGCTAACTACAGACGCTACAAACGGCATAGTTAACGGTAGTTAACTTTTCCATTTTGGCAACTTATTTATTAATAGTTATATCATAGAAGACGGAAGAATATTTACATGTATAATTTCTATTTCCTTTCGCTGGAGACTCCTTATGTTGTCATTAAAAATATATGAAGCCCGCTGTAGCATCAACACGAGCTAACTTAGCAAACGACGTCAACCAGTGACGTTCATACATCAAGCAAACAAGCTAAATAAATTGCTAAGTAAGAAAGAACCAAGTTAACCAGGCGGAAGGCGTTGCTTTAGTAACAAATTAATGTCACTCTACCTTGTTAGTTATGTTGTGGTCAATATAGATGGACGAGAAGATTCCTACTTAAAGAATATATTGAGAAAAAAAGACTGCTTTAGTAGAGTACGAGCTCAGGATTCCATTTTCTTTCTTGTAGGAAGGCTATAATGATTTTCCGGAAATAGATTTAAAGGAAGTTTTTCCCGGAGTACGGCCTGAAGGCAAACAGTGCAGGAGTAAATTGTTCGCGAAAGATCACACATTTGCCGTTATAACCAAGAGCATAGGTGTCTTGTGTTATTTATATTACATATATAGTCAGTTAAACCTCTTTATACTGCTTTTGTTAATGGCAATATTTCGACAAACGCTACCTGTCAGATTAAAATAGGGGTAAATTTTTCCCAAGCCCCATAGGTTAGAAAGAGTGAAAACATGTTTATTTAGAACATGGGTGCTGCTCTAGAAGCTGTAATGTCACGGTGTGGTAAGAGTGGAGGACAACGCGAGATTGACAGAACATACAAAAACTAATAAAGGTTTCACATACCTCGGTCAAAATCTTACGGAACCCTCCAGGGGACATGGGGATTTTTTTTTCTTTTGCGTCCCCTCGCAATAATCTACTGATCAGTTATGCGGCATAATTAAATACTGTAAGCCCTTCTTACGGTAGCCGCCGTACTTTCTGCCATAATACAAGGTTATGTGAGGTTTTTCCATGTATGTTTACATCTCCTTGTGAAATATCTGACATATTATATCTTTCTTTAGTATAGAAAGGCACCACAAACCTATGATATCAACAGAAACTTTCCGTAAGTAGGAAAAAATAAAAATACATCCAAACTATTTGGATTAGTTCTGAGTTATTATCGCGGGTAATAAGTCATCTGACATTTTTGATTGTGTCTCTTGTGTTCGTAGTTTGAATGGTTTAAAGGGCTGATTGTGGCGTCCCATCTTAGCCTTAACATTCAAAAATGCAGTAAATAAATCGATTTTCAATCAGTGTTTTGCACAAATCTTAGGTTTGTGCAAGGGCGGAGCGTCAGGGGGTCTTCAGGGATCCAAGCCTTTAACACGTCTGATGAGAGCTGGAGAAAGCCGGCCTGTTCTTGAGTATGTTGTATGTAGGATTATATGCCATATAATAACGCAAAAGAAAAAAAAAATCCCCATGTCTCCCGGAGGACTCCATAAAACCTGGCTTTTGTTACGTACAAATGAAAAACTAAAAAAAAGAAATTACCTCCTACCATGTAACCTATGCATATATGCGACTGGCGAGCAAAACAAACTTGTAAGATAAAAAAAAATGTAATAATAATAATAAAACCACAAAGTTTTGAGCTTTGCCGGCTCGTTAGAGAAAGGGATGAAAAACGTTAGACCGGAAGAAGTAGCCTTGTGCCGTTTGTTAAGGTATGCTAACGTGTCTAACGGTTTTCTACTGTCCTAAAGAAGAAGGTAAATGTATCTAGAACTTTATTTTTATTACAAAGTGACCTGTTCGTGTGTTTCTGAGAAGTATAGGATTACATTACCCCCAATAGGAAATTATATTGGGTGTGATGTTTGCAAATTTTCGTGAAAAACTGTGGAACTTGTTCAGGCTTCGTGAAGAATTGTGGGGCTTGTTCTATCTTAACATATTGTGAGTTTCAATATTCAGATTGAGTTGAATTGGTCAACTCAATTTTGAGTTGTAAGCAGAGTTTATTGAGTATTTTAAGATGTTGTATAACACTGAGTTGATCATACTGTAAGAAGTCTGTGGGATTTTATTTATTTTCCTTTTTTATAGAAGCGTGCCTGCTTCAGTTGTTCATACTCGTTTTAAACTTGTAGTACAGTATTTTAAACATAACTTTGCTTAAAAAGAGCAATTTATGTGATTTTCCTGTCCAAGTAGCTGTCACTGTAAGATTTTTGTTTAACAAAAATTTACCATTCTGTAAAACTCCAAATTCATTTAACACTACTCTCCCTTTATTGGAGTATTCGAGAAATAAAACCCCATTTATAACTTTGTGTCTGGTTCCCTCATTCTACCAGGCTACATTTTATTTTTGCCAAACCTACCTTTTGTATTTGTGGCCCGGACGTTTGAGCTTGGTGTCAGTCTTCCAGAACCAAATTTTATTTGATTTTAGCCTGGCATGGACATTTTCTTTGGAATGAACAGATTCAGTTTTCAACTCATTTTTAATCTAGACCTGTGGAGAATACAGAAGGTTGTGTCTTCTAATGTGCAGATTTCACATAACCAGAAATCTGCACATTTGTCTATTAGTGGCCTCCCTGATCAGTTTCAGTCTGATCTATTGATAACTGTCTTTTTTTATACCTTGATATTATTGCAGTGACATTTTTTGTCAACAATAAAATCTGTTGAATCTTTTGTGACTCTTTTGAGAGATTTTAGCTAAAGGTGCTAATAAGGAAATAGAAAAATCATTAAACGAACATAATCTCATTTAAATTTTATCATGTACACATTGACTAATGTTAGATTTGTCATTAGACCACATGTTAAATTGGAAGTAAAATTATGTGTAACATTTATCTAAGAGTGTGCACTCTCATGCAAAGAGATTACTGCAACTTCTTTTGCCTTTTAAATAACAGATTTCCTTTTTCTCAGTTGAATAATACAAATGATATCTCATATTAAATGTACAATTTTATATTGCTTTGCTAAGGGGGCCAGTATCATTATTAAATTTTTTAAATAATGAAAAAATTAACCAGTTGCATGGAAACCAGTGCAACTTAACAGTGCCAAGTAGATTTTTGAAGCACAAAGGTCGTGCTTTACATGTTTTTTTGTCTTTTATTTACTATGGTGTACAGCATTCTTTGGTACTCCATCCTTTCTTCAGGCAGAGGGTCATCCAGAATGCTTTGTTGATGCTGTTCTAATTGGATCCTCTAATAATGTTGGAGTTCCACAGCCAAACCAAAACCCAGAACAAAAGATTCTGGGTTTTATTAGGTAGCCTGCTTTGCAGGAGCTTCAAACTTTATGATGAATAAAAGAAATACCTATCCTTTATTAGGGCTTTTACAGGAGTTTCAGCCAGTTGAGGGAGCACAGGCCGTATGGGCACCACTCTTTGGAGATTTTTGGAACAGAGTGCCAGACCAAGAACTTGTTCTAGGAATTGCATATTCCTCCTAGCCGGTGAAGGACTCGGGGTTCCCCTCCAGGATGAGTCGCTGAGTGCCTTCGAAGATAGCCTCCCATGACTCCCTTCTGTACCTGCTCCATTCAGAAAAAGAGAAACTTTACCAGTTTTAGCGTTATCAGCATCCTTTTAAGGGTCTTAAACACACTCAAAAGACACTCGTTAGACAGTAACCCTCTTAGTTTGATTACACAAGAACTACATGTATTTCCTATTATCACATTTTCCCTACAAAATACACTGCATGGGCTACTACATAGTTTTGCATGTTATGAATGACATCCCATTCTTCATTTATAATAATTTAAGAGTGTGTTCATGGGAATGTTTGACCATCCTCACAGATGCTCATTTGTGAGGTCAGGCACTGATGTTGGACAAGAAGACCCAATGTCCCAGTCTCTACTTTAATTATTCCCAAATGTGTTCTATCAATTTGACATCATGACTCTGTACAGGTTAGTCACAATTTTCCACATCAAACTCACTCATTCATGTATTTTTGAACCTTGTTTTGTGCACAGGTGAGGTCGTTTTGGAATTGTTTGCCCCAAAATGTATTTGTGTGATGAAGTGTTAAGAGTTCCTTTGACTAAAAACTAAGGTGCAGAGTCCAGCACATAAAATGCAGTCCCACATCGTAATCCCCACTGCATCAATCTTTATTCTTTCCCCAGTGAAGAGATCTAGTCCCATTTTCCTGATGTATGCAAAACCTAGTCATTACCAGTCGTATCAACTTTGTCATAACAGCACTAACAGTTCATTATGAAATATTTAGCGGTAAGGAAATGTCATGACTGGATATATTGCACATGAGAATTACAGTATCTTATTCATGGAATGCCTTAGAGCAACCCATTCTTTCACAAGTGTTTGCAGTCTACATGAGCCTAAGTGCTGTGCTGCTCTTTATCTATCTGTCTGTCTGTCTATCTATCATAATTGCATATGGAATCATTCCCATGGCATATCTTGAAACTGTCACAAAAGGAATGACTTCAACAGGCAGAAGAAAAACATATTTATGGGCTGAAGAGGTTTGTTAGTGGAGCTATGCTGACAGTACTGTCAATCAGAAAATCCAAGTTGATTGTCTTTCCCAGTGCAGTACTTTCCAAACTTACTTTTGTTTTCAGTTGTAATTCACTTCGTTTGTTAGTTACTTCTTGGTTAGTTTTTATTTTATATAATTTAACATGCCTTGTAATGTCTAAACAATGTTTATGTATTTCTTTATAATAGTTTTAGTCAGGATTACTCTAAGAGCACTTCATGAACAAGTTGTGAACTGCTCTGTGGTTTTCCCAGAGATGGTTAAAACATGTATTTTATTTATCAAAGATGTCTGAGTAGGACAGAAAATAAACCCTGGGAAATTGTAATGGCTACATCTGTTATATCTTAAAAGATGAAAAAACTGGGAAAAGGATCTTGTTCACCTTTCAAGTGGATATATTATGGGAAATCAACTCCTTAGAGGTTTATTTATTTATTTTTCTCTCTTTGTTCCCTATTATAACAAATATGCAGACATTTGTGATAAAATGGCATAAAAAAACTATCTCAATGGTTTAACAGTATTCACTATGTGAAAGTTGTTTTTGCAGAAGTCCATAGAAAGCTCGGTATGGGAGACAGAAGGAGTTAACTTTATTTGAAGCAGATTCACACTTGTCATTGATTGCATTCTCTGTTACAGGCTAAAAGCTGGATAAAACTGCCTGAATCCCATTTAAAGATGGGTTGTTATTACATTGAAATACACTTATAAATACAATGCAAAAACAATAAAGCTAATTTTATCTGATCTATACTTGCTTACAATCCACTTAAGATTGCAGTTATCCCCGTTCTCTGAGAAACTGTTTCCACCAGACTTCCTTCCACTCAACTTTCCATATAAATGCTTGGATGCAGTAATTGATGAACATTCAGCTAGTTTTCCAGTGGCCTTCTGTTCCTTGCCTTCATTGTCTTCTGGTTATCTGTCTTCAACATTATTTTCTATAGGCCACAATATAAAATGTCTGTATTGAAAATATTTTTTCAATTTATTTGATGTGTTATACTTTTGTGAAAAACAGTATTTTTGATTTTCATTATTTCCAAGTTGAAGAAACACTTCAAATGAATCACTCTGTATTTCATTATTTACCGTAAATTGAATCAGTGAAATAAATGAGCTTGTCAATAACATTTTAGTGTTAATGACAATGTAGGATATTGACATCTTGTATTAGTTTAGTCTCAGGCAAATGTAAATAAGAGTATCTTTTAGGATTACACTGGCATCTCAATCAACTGAACACATCAGATTTGTGGGTAAAGGTTTGTAATCATAAGATAATTCCTTTGAACTAAATCTCTTGTGCAAGACCAGCATTTTCAAAATTTTGTTGTTTTTGGCTTCTTGATTTCACCTCATTCCTTCCAATACACAGAATTAAACATGCTAATTATTTGAAACTGGCACACTGATGTCCTCTAAGTAGTAGTAATAATTATAATAATAAAAAACAAAACAAGGGACAAACAGTCATCTTAGTGACAGCACTGCCTATTTCTGTCCAAGCAGTGTAAGCACGCACTGACAAAACAAGCAGGATCTCATTTAATAACTACAGGTGCACCTGATGTATTGCATTAGACATTCCATCTTACAATTTGCTCGCCCCCTTATCTGCTATGGGTGAGTAAAGAACAAAAACAATACTAATACCGGCTGACAATTTTGGAGGCATATATCACAGGATCTGTTTATGGTGCAAGGTTGTATCTCAGGCTCCAATTAAGCATGCCAAAATGAGTTGCAGCACGGACTACAGCGGCCCCGGCTCAAAGTTATGGATGAGCAGTCACTCCAGTAATGCCTGACCCGGAGTGCTAATTAGATGTGACATAAAATAGTGGGAGCGAACGAAAGACTTGTAAAGAAATTAAAATGGCTTTTGTCTGAGAATCCGCCAGTACAACAAACATGGAGAGACTAATTGGAGATACAAAGGTAGACAGGCTTTGCACATACACACTTGATGGCACAAATAAACACTCAGCAGAGGAGATTACATTTACCATTCCACTATCATTGTTTTAGTAGCAGAAAACATGCAGGAATAAATGCATATCAAAACTACAACTTAGTGATGGTTTTTGATATGGTCAAATAGGTGCCATCGGGAAGGAGAAGGGAGGACACAAGAATCAGATTTTAAAAAATGTATAACATATATAATATAAATAAATATAGGACATCAGTTGTGTCCTGAACAGATATTCTGTTGTTTTATGTAAGTCTTGTCAATGAGTTGGAGCCCACTGTTTAATGCTAGGTTATTTGCTTTGTGCAGAATGACACTGCATTTTACTCATGCCCCAGAATCGAAGATGACTTCCTGCATTTTGATTACATGGGATCTTACCGGCAGAAGGAAATGGTTTATTTCTTTCATTTTTAGTCTATATATCTAGTTATAATTTTTTTAAATATCACAGTCTACTTCTTTTTCAGAAATCTTTTGATACTTATCAAACATTAAGTATTTGCCTCAATTGTAAAACCATAAGATGTAGTCAAAGTGTGGGCAGGAATAAACACAATCCAACTCTCTTCAGAAAGCAGCATTCAAAATCTTATTTTAATTTGTATATTTACTCCATAAACATTATTACAAAACTCAGCAAGTTACCAATATTACATTATCACCATACAGGCTTGATCACAAATATTTAAAACCTTTGCAACAGTTACAACAAAACAAAAAAACAAAAATAATACTCAAATAATTTACATGAAAATCTATAAAACAGCAAATTGTTCACAAATTATATTTTTTTTCCCCAAGTTTTCATGTTTTTTTTCTTTGCTTATTTGTGTTTTGCACAGTAACACAACACTCTCACAACAAGATCATGGTCTTATTACAAAACTCCCAACAAAATGTAGATATTTCTAGTTTTTCTGTTGATACTTTCATATTTTGGTTTTCAAAACCAGAAACGTGTTGCTGTATATCCTTTCCACTGCCCACAGAGGCGCATAAAAGGTTACTCACACACACAAATACTTCACAGCACTTTCTAAGAAAAATATACACTTACAAAATATGTTACAAATTGGCACACAAAAAATATACAAGATTTTGTAGTGTCAAGAGTTCATTAAGATTCCTTCTGGTAACAACTCTAGACAGTATATATAAAGCTCGGTAATCTTTTAATGAAAAGAGCAAAAGTAATTCCAATCAGTGTCAAAGAATCATGAAGTGAATACATCAAACATAACATAACATTGTAATATACATTCATAAACAGGGTTAGGTACCTAATCTGTTTTGCATTTCTTTTTTTTCTTTTTTTGATAACTCTGGGAAAAAAAGTCAAACCCAAACATTAAAGAAATTAATTTTCTGCTTTCTTAGCACCATTAACATGAGGCAGCTCAACAGTGGCACATTTTAGAAATAATAATAAAGAAAAGAAGTAATTTTTTCAAAATAAAAATTTAGATGAACTCAGAGAAATACATTCAATTTGACAATAGGCAGAAATGAGAGAAGGCAGACTAAATGGGCCTTTGACCCATGTGGAGCTTCCCATCAGCAGCTTGTCTTGGTCCTAACCCTGATACACTATAGAAAATAAACAAAGGATCATGACGGAGAAAAAGAGACACAAAAAGATTGATTATGATCCTTGCCATATGCAAACAATCAATTTCTATAACCTGTGTCAGAATTGCCATATTCAATGTGACAAAGCCTGTTTTTAAATCAGTCAATCAGTTTGCCCGTACATTTCCATACAGTCTCATGTAATTACTTCTGTGTTCAAAATAATATTGTTCAAAACAGAAAACGAATAGGCTTCAGTAGATCTGTGTAAAAGATAGTCTACTACAGTTTGATTGGCTCTGAACTCATCCTGAAGCTGATTTATTGAATAAAATCCAAAGATTTTATTACTTATTAGATATGATTGTTAGGTCTATTTTAAGGTTGATTTCTCTACTTTTTTGGTGCTCCGAGGTAGTGAATGAGCCCAAAGTAGATGACAGCAATGAGGTGTGCGTACACAGCAGAAATTATGACTTAAGTATGTACTGAACACAGAGATGCGTTACGGAGGGCAGCATTCCTCTTCTGCATCTGTGCGTGATGTTTAGGCAGAATGTGTGCAAAACCAGAACTTCATCTAAATAGAATGCAGCTTTCTTTACGGACTTTTATTTTTTCTGCACATTTAGGTCAAAATGTCTGCTGTGAAATAAGTTAATTAAATAATTTCTTGCCATTGATGGTCATGCATTACTGGTTAGTAAAGTAGGCATGGGCCGGTTGCTGATTTGGTATGATATAGTAAGGTATTTAAATGTTGCAATATTAGAAACTGCTGAAACATTTTCTGTCAAACTAATACTACAATGAAAAGTCTTATTAATGAGGTGATACAGAAAGTGCCAGAGAAACAGGAGTATTATTCAAATGTAGTAATACAGAGCTGCTGCGCATTGGCGTTAGCTAGCTGAAAGGCTACAACACCTTTTCTCAGCTTACAAGAAAGACAGATTTGGCAGTTTAGTAAATAGGCTTGTGCAAAACACAGTGTGAAACTAAAAGAGTGCCACCTGTCACTGTTATGAACTGAATAATTCATTATTTTTTAAAGTGAGGGTCTGCAAAGTTATTATCAGTAATAGTGCCCTTACTAGTGTTAGATAGTGTTTGTATCAGAGTTAGAAACAAAACGTGAAGAAATTCTCAGACCAGATGTCGGATAAGAGCTACTCAGGGCGGACCCTGACCATGTCATTAGCAATTTCAAACAACTCAATCTGAAAATGTTTGAAATTTGTGGGACACGATGGCATGTGAGGCAACAATACAACCAAGTTATTTCTTGGAGTCTGCTAGGTATGTCTGATCTTCTGATATCACAGCAGTATTTTCTAAACACCTGGAAAAGCACAATATGATATCATCTACGTCCCTGTTGACAAAACTAGAAGTTTAGTCCACTCTCTGTGGAGCATAGTTGCAGCTGATGAAGGCTAATCGACAAAATAATCAGACTAAACAATTGTTATTTTTGAAAAGAAATTGTTCAAGTGGGAAACAGAGACAAACTTAACATGTAATACTTAATATTATAACATTAATTCTAATGTTATAACTAACTTTAATTCTAAAGTCCACTAAAACTGGGAGTTCCTCCTACAGCTGTTAGCCCTTCATCACTCTGTAGATTTCTTCAATTTGTTACAAACTCTTTGTGATGTGGCATTTTTCTGTTATAGATAATTATTGCTAATAACAACTTCACAGAATTATAAGCTTATAAAAATGTCTTATACATTTAAGGTGACCCTGCTTAAAAACTTGATTTGGCAAGCTCAAAACAGCCTCTCTGTTGCTAGCGACATGAGTGGACAGTCTGTTTATTTTACCAACTATTATCAGCTTGTTATAATTGTGTTACTCTATAAAGAGTAAAACTACAAAAGAGTTTCATATTGTTCGACTACAAATACTTTTGTTGGGTATTTATATTTCCTCTGAGTATCAAAACCAAAATTAAAATAACTTTTTATATTATATTACATTACTGAAATTTAGCAGCAATGATGACTGTTTTTTTTTTGTTTTAAATAAATGAAATTAAATTATGTTATACGTTTTCTTTTTAAGTTTTTGTGTAAACCCCGTGATACAATATAACTGTTGTATTTTTAAATAGGATTATCATTCTCTGAGAATCTCATACCGGCCCATGTCTACTGGTCACAATATGTTTTTTCATGGACTGCAGTTACAGGTAAGCTTTTTAAAAAACAAAACATGTCATTGTAAACAAAGAAAGAAGTCAAAGTTTTGACAAGATAAAATAAACCAGATGGTATGCAACACCAGAAGTGCAACTTATAAAGTAAGGCAATGTTAAGAAATAAACTGTATGGGAGTGTTAAGAAAAGTTTCTGTTTAAATTACCTTCCCAAGCAAGAAAGAAATAAAAGTTTCTATGAGGAGTGAATGCAAAGACATGCTTTCCTTCATTTACAAGACTACTGATACCATTTGTACTGAAAACTGCTTTCACATTCACAATAAACCAAACTGTAAAAATGTCCATTCACGGCTGATGCATGCATCAGAATCTCTACGAATGATAGTCTGACTTGAATTTCCAGTACAAACAGCTACTCAGCAAGGCGCAACCCCAAATGACAAGTCATTTACCTGCTTACCCTCAAACATTTTTACTACATGCTTCTTGGTCCAGAGAGAGGTCATTTGACTGGGTGAACCTCTCTTTTCACCCAGTCCTTTCTCTACTGCAGCCTTCAGAGTGGATCTCCCCTTTGCCTCTCTTTTGTTGCTTCTCCATGCCAGGCGATGTTGAGGTAAATTGAATTTGGCAAACAAAGTTGGGGGGGAAACGAGGAGAATTCAGAGTCTTTCTGATTTGGTTTCGTGAGTGGCGGTGTACCACTGCCAGCTGTTGGTGCCTTTCATCAGAGAAGAGAGAAAAAGTCTCAAATAAAGATTTCCTGTAGTTGCAAGTCTCTGTAAGGAGTCTCCAACCTAAGCAGCCAATATTCCAATGGATAGAAAAGAGGAACAGCCAATATTCACACATATATAAGAGGTCATTTACACAGCATTGTTACTTTTGGCACATCGATTTTAAGATTATAATCATCTTTTTTTGCAAATATTGCATGTTCCTGTACAACAACATTGACAAAAATACTCTGAGGGTGGAGCTTTAATGAATTTGCAAGGCGTAGAAATGTAAATTTAGATAACCAGTTCTTCTCAACTCCAGAAGTAAACGAAACACTCAATAACAGGAAATGGGGAATCATTCCAACTTTGAGGAGAGAAAGAAAAAAAAGACGTCTGATATGTCATCAATACAAAATGGTCCCATCTTTGTGTTCAAGATGTCTCGCTCTTAAATAGGGCTCATAAACAGTAGGTTCCCCTCTTGAAATGAGCCAGGCAGTGTATGAAGGACAGCAACAACAGGACATCCATATTCTGCATACAAAAACAGATGAGGAGGGGGGTGGGGTGCGTAGATGTCACTCAATGCATTTGTGTATATAGCTACATCTTTAGGGGAAAAGCAAAATAAATCTATAATTCAAGGGAGATAGTTCTGCTTAGAAAATACAAAAACGAAGTTCCTCAAAAAGGCGACAGAACTGTTTTCAAGGCTTATTTTCTTTTTTTCAGACAAAAGTAAAACAAAAACAACTATAAGAAGAACAAACAAAGCAAGAAACAACAAAAGCAAGAAAAAAATGCAGCCATGGTCGTTTCAAATCTCAATCAAGCTTGACACAATCATTCAATAGGTAGTTTGCAAAGTACAAGAAGTTTTTTCATGCAGATAATCATTTCCTCTTCAGGGGTGTTAAAAGGAAGTGGGAGTAGTCAGGGCAAACGAAGTACTCATGCAGCTCTGGCATAGCATCAGTGTAGGTATGTTTGGGAGGGAGGGTTGGGCAGGTAGTGGGGGGAGGAGTGAGAAGGAGGGAAACAACAGCAGCTGATAACAAAATATTACCTCAGTTTTTCAAAAGAAGTCATCAGTGCTATGTCCTTATTTGGGTCTCTCTCAGCTCGCTTTCCTTTCAGTGTCTCAATTCGAGGGAACTTTGCACTGGTCTTGTGGCGGTAGAGCTTTTTGTGTGCTGGTCCAGGGTTAATAAAGCTGGGTTTGTCAAACATGTTGCAGCCCAGCGCGAGCTGAGGGAACAGAGGGTGGGCTGGGTTGAATTTGGCCTGGTTCTTTCCTCCCTTTCCACCCGCCTTCCTACCTCTGCCGGCCCCTGTTAGTACGGCTCCTTTCTTTTTCAGGTCAGCCTCTGTTCCTGCCAAAATTTTGAGAGTCTTTAGGTTGAGGCTGTTGGCCTCAGAGGGCATGCAGGCCTCAGACATGGGATTCCACAAAGGCTCGATGGAAGCCATCATGAACCGTTGGACTTCGGCCATGCCAGAAACAATGTTGGACAGAATATTAGAGGGTTCCTCAAATTCTCTCTGGTCATCCCCTAGGCTATTACTCTCTGACCAGCCAGTGCCAGGCCAGTCCCCAGTGCTGTTACTGTCGCTTAGGCCTGTGCCACCTGCCTGATTCTTTGCTGCCTTGCCCTCTAACATAGCCTTTATCTTTTTGGTCGACCGAGAATTCTGTTTGGGAGTCTTGACCTTTTCGGACTTCGGAGCTCTAGGAGCCCGGCTTTTCTTTGGGCTTTGCCCTGTGGCTGTCTGCTTGCAGCTGCCTTTCCTCTTGGACTTTATGCTTTTTGCAGCTGTCTGTTCCTCAAACTCTCCCAGCTCCTTTTTATCCAAGCTTCCAACATCCTGACTGTTGAAGTTGTGCAGGGGAAACTGGCCATCCTCCACTGTGTATGCATTTGTTGTGTGCTCCTGTTGCTGTATAGGTTCACAGTTCCACTTCACCTCCCTATTGCAGTCTATAGTCATATCGGTAACATCCTGGTACTCTCCAACATTCCCTGTCATTTTCATTTCACGCCCCACCACCTGGGGGGACAGGTTGGGGGTCTCAGGAGGAGAAAGCTCTGACAGTGATGAGTGTCTGAACTTGTCAGGAGTGAAGTTGGAGATATCCAGCAGGTCTGAGGACTCCCTGAGCGGGGTAAGGGCATCCACACTTTGCTGAATCACCACTTTAGGGCTGCAATGAGCTAAGAAGCTGTCTCGGCCCTCTTCCTCACCCTCTCGTTCACAAGACTTGAGGCTGAGAGAGCTGTAATTGCTGGAGGAGGCTGACAGGGAGCCCACTGAGTCATAGCTGATGAGCCTACCATTGTCTGTGCACAGGGACCCTCTTTGGTATTGCACCTGGCCCTCCACGCAGGCAGACTGACATGCTTGCAGATTTGCCCCAGGCTGAAGCCCCGCCTCAGTCAGGTAGCTCTTCTCATAAAGCAGCCTGTCAGCCTCGGGGCTCAGCTGGCTGTAGTCAGACACTCGCAAGCTGTCATTCAGGGGCACAGCAGCAGCTGGGAAGTTGTTGGGTAAGATCGGAGTCTCGGGGGTCTCAGGCCCAAAGCTCTGGCTGTGATTTGTACAGAGCTGTGGGTGCCACATCTGGGGAAAGCTGGGGCAGTTCTGAGGAGACTGCTGGAGCTCTGACTCAGAGGGGGGCGAGAGCACACAGCTCTGGGCAAGCTGCAGAGAGGAAAACTGCTTCTCCTCCAGGGACAGCCCCAGAGGATACTGCTGCCTGGAGGTCTGCTGGGGGAAATAAGAGATAGCTGCTCCACCAGAAGAATCTGTAGCATCTAACAGGGTCTGCAGGTAGCCCCCAGGGATGACAGGGACACTTGTCTCCACCTCTTCTGAGGAAGGTGCTTTGTCGGGAGAGCAGGTGGAGGAGACAAAGGGAAATTTCTCATCGGATGCATGAGCATTGGTGGCATTGTCAGAGAAATGGGGTTTGATTGTAGTTGAACTAACGGCTGCCTGTTCTAACCCAGCAGCAGGCTCCTCAATCTGTGCAGCACTGACACAGGCATCCGTTTCATTTGTCACACTCCTCCCCTCCTCTCCCTCTGCCTTTTTCATTTTCGTGCTCCTTAGCCTGGCTTCACTTTTGAATTTCCTTATCCTGACTTTTCCTCCCAGTCTCCTCGCTTCCCTTTCCTCTCTCTCCTGAGAGCGGCTCTTGGTTGTGATTGTGTGCGTTATGGAGCTTGAGTCTAATGTGACAGGGAGGCCTGTGGCTGTTATTATTTCTCCTGCCGTGGGGGTGGGGTCCTCTTTAGTGACACCTGCATGGCTCTGATCAGAGAGAGAGGAACCCTGTGTTGTTGCTGATTGCTCCACAGTTTGAATTCTGTGAACCTTAAGCCTGTTGGCAATCTTGTATTTCCTTTTGGGGTGACTGGAACTGAAAGGCCGATGGTGGCGTCCGTTTAGATGAAAACCACGTTGCTGTTTATCTCTGGCAGCCAGCTTAAGCTGTTCCTGTCTCTGTCTTTGCTTCTCCTGCCAGAAATCTTTGAGAGGAGCCAGTATTTCATATTTGCTTACTGTGTCGGCATTTAGACTTACTGTTCCATCGACAGGGTCCAGCTTGCCCAGTTTCACTGACATGAGTCTCTCTCCTTTGAACCTGTTGATGATGATGTACTTGATGACCACAGGCGGCTCTTTCCGACAGGATTTTCGTCGTTTCTTAGGGCACCAATCCACGTCCTCTTCTTCTTTCTGACCTGTGGGACCTTTCTCCTTTTTCTCTGCGTTCTTTTCACTCTCAAGCGAGTCAACGTCATACAAGTAATCTTCACTGTATCGCACCTTTCTTTTGGAGCGCAGGCCGTAGTTGAGAGGGTTTGATGGACTGAGAAATCTCTTTGAGTGACCCTTTTTAAACTTGCCCTCCTGCAGGGTGTCTGAGGAGGAGCCAGTACAGGAGCTGTCATCGCTGAACTCTCCGGACTCCTCTGTGGAATTGAAGTCTATTAGGTAGCTCACTTTGGAGGCGGACATGGGGGAGCCTTGAGAGCCATCGAGTGGGCTCCGACCACTACTGTCCCCACCTCTCCCTTCCTGTGCCGCCTCCAGTATGAGCTCATCAGTTTTGGACTGGATCTCCTCAGTGCTCCTCTTCAATATTGGCGCTCCTTCCTCTTTCTTGGCACAGTTGGCCAGCACACTGGGGAAGAAGTTGAACTGAGTCTCCTCCTGGAGCACATTTGTTTTTTCCCTCATGTTGTCCTGGAAAGACTCATAGCGAATCTTAAGTGAGCAGACGTCACTGCTTAGTGTTGAATCGTCGTCTTCATCGTCAAATAAATTGTCGACATCTTCCTCAGAGAACAGGTTGACAGACAGTTCGTTCTTGGAGCAAAGATCTAGCAGTTCCATCTTGCTCTCGCTGATGAAGGACTCAAAGTAGCCCCAGTCCTGACCAGCATTAGCCAGAAGAACTTCTTCTCCACTAACTTTATCTAGTAGCAGGCCCTCATACAAGTTCTTAGCTGTAGTATCATCTTCAGTATCATCGCAGTCCACAGTAGATTTATTTTCCTCCGCTCTCTTGACTTCACTCGGGGCTTTGGGAAGAGGAAAGTTTAGTAGCTGGTCAGAGAGGAGCTGTTCCCCAAAGTGACTTGCTGGCTCTCCTGCGTGGCTCAAACACTGAATGCTGATGTTGTTAATGTCAGAGAAGTCTTCTCGGCTCACATCCCCTATCCGTACGCTGAGCCCTGGATCCACATCAGGGTTGGTGTTGAGGTTTGTTGGGGGGTTCTGGATGGAACTGCGATCTGTAGCGTCACGGGTTTCAATTAGGCAGCCAAGACAGGTTCGGGCAGGCTGGAGAAGACACTCCTCTGTCAGTGCAGACACAGTGCTGGGCTCCATCATTGTATTAGGCAGTGGGAGGGTGATGGTCAGTGGAGAGGATGTTTTCTGTGGTTCTCCCGTTAGGGCCCAGGAGCCTGCAGTTGGGAGCCTGCATGTGGGAGCACGTTGAAGGTGAGGGCCTATAGTCTGAGCATCACTGGACGAAGGGCAATGTGCCACTGCTTGAGTCAGAGAGAGGTCACCACCCAGGGCCAGAGGGAGAGGTGGTGATGCAGGAGCGGTCCTCTGGTGGGTTGAGAAGACCTGCTGTGGTGTCTCTGCAGCAGGAGGAGGTGAAGAGGCAGGAGGGAGCGCAGCATCGACGAGTCTGCACAGACTCAATTCACCACTCTGCTCACATACCCCTGTAGGGAGAAAGTAAAAAAGGATATCAGCGCCTTGAACTGTTATTTGAACAGCGTCTTTGTGTGGTAGTCAAATTCTTCTCAAAAATTCTTCTTCAAATGTAATTAGTGTCAATTAACCCCCTGGAGCTCTAAATGTCAGTTTTTGATGCCCTTCTTAAACATTGCTAATTAACTTTTTGCACCACATTCAATAAGGGGTATTAACAATGTCAAGTTAGACATCTTTGCATGTTGATGTAAAAAATGGAAAAAAAATAGGCAAGATATGAAAAAGAGTTACCTGTTACAGGAAACATTAACAACAATGCAAAACTGAAACTGGCAAAGAAAAGCAAGTGGTTTAAGTAGAAGTGCAATAATAAATGAAGCACCAACATATGATAAGAGACAGTATAATTTATCTCTACAAGATTTAAACAGGATGTTTTCATTTGCAGTAATCATCAATTGTTTGGACTTAGCAAAAATTTTCTTATAGAACTGAATCACAGAAAGAGGTGCGTCACTGTGACTTTCTATCATTATGATAAACTGATGAAACTGTACAGAAGACTGAAGTCACACTTTGTTTCTAGCAGTGTAACTCTGGAATATTAAAAGTTATTAAATTGACATTTTCTTGAGAAGTGTTGTTCAGCTGAAGTCTGCATGACTTTGTCTGGTGAAATAAGAAAGAAAGCCACTCAGCAAAATTTTGAGTACTTGATGGTAAAACTAATAAACTGTGGCAGACAAGACATGCAGTGTCAAACTCAAAATTTTCACATGAATAAATAAATGTAAAAAATTAGAAAAAGATAACCTTAGTAAATGAAAAAAATAAATAAATCAAGTCCACCAGTTACTACACCAGTTCAAAACTTTGATTATTGGTTCTTTTGAGGTCTGCAGTGTTTTGTATGTTGTTCTGTGTTTTTTATTGACCTCCTGGATGAAACATTAAAGCACTTACATTAATTTTGTAAAGACAGCTAGTTCAGGGAAGGAGCTCCATAGCTCAGTGCTTTCTCTTTTACAGGCTAATGTTATTTATTATTGGCCCTTAAATTTCTTTAAATAAGGATATGATTTCTTGCGTTTTAAGATCTCTCTGCTTAATGCTGACATAGTTTTTTAGATGATTTCTACAATTCTGAAGGTAATCAGACCTGTGTGTGTGTTTGTGTCATTTAAAATTGTAACTAAATTTGAAAAAAAAAAAATTGTATATCTTTGTATGTATGCAATTCTTTATATGAGGACATGTACTTTGCCACATAACCTGAAGTAGCTGTTCTTTGTATATCTATCATTACAATTGTTTAATGACCTGATGCATTTAACTGTGACTAAAAAGAAAAACAAAAAAAACCTGTCAGGGGGGCAAATATTTTTTCGTACCACTGTATGCATCTTGTAAATACTAATGATAAAAAAAAAAGATTTGACTTATAATGCTGCAGAATATCTGCACAGCATCCAGTCTTGTATTGATCTGAACTGAATTGAATGAAAGTGTTGTTCCAAGTTGAAAAGAGTGTACTGGAAATAAATAAAAACGCTCCATCTTATTTTATTTATTTTCTTCTGCTAGTGGTGGAAATTTAAATTTTGTGTTTTATTCTGTACATCTTTGTTAACATTATTATGTGGTAATCAATTGGACAATAAAAAGTCAAAGTTTATTGTATAAAAAATTATTAACTAAAATAATTGCTTTTGATTTTTGGAGGAAAATTGGCATTTTTGATTAGTTGTTTAATTAAATGATAGTCAATGAATTAGCTGGAAGGTTTTTATGTAAGTAACTATAATTTAAGTTATAGTTACAGAGCAGTACTGCAGTATGAGCAGTGCTGCTCTGGGGGCCTTGTCAGTTATTTTGGTTAAGTAAAATGGATTTTATATTTCAAAAATATTGTCAGCTTAATGTTTTGTTGCGCTTATTACTTTTTATTTCACATTCAAGGTATCAGTCATTTTGCCAATTAAATTTGTGTCATGAAACAGACACATTTAAACTCTGTCAATTAAAGCTGCAGTCAGTTCTTTCTACCTGTCAATACTTTAATTATTTATTTAAATATCAATTTATTGTATGTTTATTTGGGAAGACACTGAACTGAATATTGACCTATAAACTATCAATGCATAGCAGTAGAAATCCACACGATGAACTAATACTGTGCCATAGTTCAAGTTTTAATGCGTAGCAACAGAAAATGAGTGGTAGTTTTTAAAAAACGACCAAATATCAACAGCACCACCCCATGTTGTCTTTTTACCAACAGGCAAAAACTGAATACACTGGAACCAAATTTATTCAAGTTCAGTTCAACAACAAATTATGCAGTTTCATGTCACTACATTCACTACATATAAGTATCCAGCTCCAATTCAGGCACAAAGTCAACTTAGCTTTTTTGCAGCAGTGTAGTGAATAAAAAAAAAGCGCACAGGTTGGCAGCTAAAAATAACACAAATACAAGTTAGAACTACATCTTAAAAAACTGGTTTTAGGAATTTGCAACATGCATTTCATGACAAAAGCAAATCATTTTGAGACGTCCATCGGCATGTAACAATCAAAACTCGGAGAAGCAGCCTTGCAGCAGAAGGCAGATAGCTTTGTTTGCTCTGCATAATTAGATGACAGCAGCGGAGGCAGGTATGTACACATGGGACACGACAGGCCCATATGTTGGAGACTGTATAACCAATATCTTCTCCACCTGCCTCCCTCACTGCCATCCCAAGCTGCTGTCTCGCACATATTCTTTAAAACAGTGCCAGGAAGAAATTCCGAAATTGAAAAACACAGCACAGCAATTAATGTGCTCACAGAGGTTAACTAGCAACAACCCCCATTTTAGAATTGGATGCGCCTAATCACTATTGAGGTAGTGATAAATGCTCGAGGCAAAGGCTGCTTGGTGAACAGCATTCAGCACTGCTGTATTGGTGATGAGTAAATCTTTGAATATGGATAGGATTTGAGAGTGATTTAATGAGGTAATGAAATTTCAGAGAGCTGGTCTCTGCGGGTCTGCGGCCTGCAGACACACTGGTGCAACATGAAACTCCTGCTATGAGCTTATGACTGCTCTACTGTCATCTTTAATGAAGGAAAACCTCCAGAGGAATATGCATCATCTCTTTTCATCACAGAGTAAGAAAACTGTTACAGCAGCAGCTTCTCAGAGGTGGCAGAAGCATCACAGCGAGGCGTTTGTCATCAGCTCCTTTCAATCTGTGAGCCAGAATGACCTCAGAGCAAAATGCCTGGGACTGACACATGTTCTCTTTGGAGAGTCAGGAGAGGCATCATTTCCTACATTTAATACTAGAGCAGCACATAAAACACGACTGTGTTGTTTTCTAACCCAAATGCTGGATTAATGCTGTTGGGACGGAGGTTGGGTAGTTTTTCATCTAACACTATGGCTACCATTTTGACATATAATGTGACTTGTAATGCTCTACTTCCATGGGACAAAGGAAGAGATGAAATGGTAAAATGATGCCCATAATGATGATGTCAGTAGGTTGTGATCACTTTAGCTCAGAATACTAAAGACAGACAGCAGGTACAGCTATCAACCAGCTGGTGCTACATGTATTCAACATTCATACTTTGACCCAATAATTGGTAAAGTCAAGACAGACCAAGAACCTTCATATCAGCCCGTTTTATATGTCTTCTCTCTTTTTTTTTTAAAATCCTTTTATTGTCTTATATTTCAAAAGAGACACACAGACAAGCAACTCACAAATGCACAAAACACCAAACAAAACCAAAAGAAAACACACAAAGAACTTATACGTTCAAGGTGACAAACATAAGTTGATTGCAGTTAGAGTACTTTAAGTTTGCATGTCTTCTCTTTTTTGCTTTAGTTAAATGTTTCAATCATCAAATAAGTTTTATATCAGGGCAGCATAGCACAAATAAAAAAAATACAAATTGAAGTGATAAAATTACTTATTCTACTAAGAGAAAAAGCTATCCAAACCCATCTGCCCCTTTAACGTAGAAGCTGGTTGGTGGCATCAACAGACATCAGGTGTTTGTGGTAACACCGTGGACGTCCTTTTCTTCACTGACATTTTTGCAGTACGTGGTTTTCAACATGCTTAAGATCACGTCACATGATTTAAATTAGATTTTAGTCTGGGCTTTGACTAGGCCCTTCAAACACTTGCCATTTGCTTTTGTTTTTCAACCTGCTCGTGTGCTATGTATTATTGCCTGTAACCAGTTCCAGTTTGGTATGTGTTAATAACTTTGTTTTTCATCATTTTTTGAATATCTCCAGATCAGGACAAGATGTGCTGCTTTTTGAGCTCTTGTAACCTACTTCATGTTATCAAATTTTTAAAAGTGATTTCTTCTTTTCTTAACATTTAAGGTTAGAGGATTTTAAACAGTGCAGACAATCAGCCTCCGCAGCACAGCATGAGACTACTTAATGTTATCCGGTAAACACTTTGTATTTTGTGTAGCAGTAATTTAGTAGCTACAGAATTAAAGAAAATGCTAGAAAATATTCTCCCCCGCAAATTACATAGGAAGAATTTTTACAAAAACAGTAACAAAGTTTATTAACAATATTTTCAATTAGTCACAAAAATAGAGGAAATTACATTAAAATAATAAAAGGAAAGAGATTATTAGCCTCCTTCATCACCTTGTGTGCACAAAACCTAAGCTGTCATCTAATGTTGCAAAAGATTGTTGAAAATTGCTTGGAAACATTAAACTCATATTGAGAAATGTGTTTCCTCTGGGCTTGTAATGGATTAACAATGTACCCCATCCAATGTGTGTGTGCATGCATAGATTCATGCAAGAGTGCACATGTGTGCGTGTGTGTGTGTGTGTGTTGGAGTGGGAGAGTGATAGAGTGTGAGTATTGGCTTGGGGGTATAGTGTTATCGAGAGGCCATCTGTCTCCAGCTGGACCATTAGCTCTTCAGCTGTTCAGAATGTGCCACAGATCAGTCAGTCAGACAGGTACACAAACATACACATATATTCACACACAGACGGTCGTTCAGTGATGATTGTGGCTTAAAATTCAAGTTTGACATTAGCGGTCAAAAGGGGATCAGCAGCTTTGTATTTGCTGATACGATACAGCATAATGTTACCACTAAATCTGAGCTGGCAAATGCACACTAGATAAGCATCCAAAATGTTCAACACTGCCAGGACTCAATATCCAGCTAGCAGGGTGAACAACGCATACACTGACAATAAAACATGCTTTAACAGACTCTGAGATCATCCTGACACAGTTGCAGTTTTGTAATGGTTTTATCAGGAGGGAAGCTCCTTGAATAGAAAGCGACGCTGGATTTGACACAGTTCATGCAATCTGGCAAAGACATACACCACTGAGCATATGGAAGGACCCTGACTGCTGGCAGGTGGTGGTGATCTTCTGATCCCTATTGCTGCCAAGCCCAGGCATGCTAGACAGTTTGACTGCGGCCAAACTCGGGCGAGACCAGACCAGACCAGTTAGCATACCCTCAGCTCCTAGGATCACATCTATCTCACTCTGCATATAACACTCGGGTCTTCTCCCACCTGAGGTAAAGCCCGAGCTGCCCTGTGCCAGCCAGCTCTATGGACAAACAAGGCCATGCTGTGGGACACGGTGATGGACACAAGAGAAGGGACTAAGGGACTGGTTGGCAACTCCTGCTTCATCTATTACTGTGGTAGAAGCCACACATTTACAGACATTTCCATGGTTGTTTTCCTCTTTTATATTTCATTCGTTTATTATTATTTTAGAGCATACATTAAACATTATGAAAGTATAAAACATAAACAGGATCAGCATTCCTGTGACTAATTTGAACTGTGAATGACTAATTTTAAAACATACTTTCCAAGAACAAATAGATCCTTTTTGCCACATCCTCGTCAACTAGAAGGAACTGGCATGTGGGAACGATGGCAAAGCTTCTAGAAATCTTTTGAAACAATTAAAGGATGGATTTTCTTTACCTTGTTACTGGAAATATGTTGAATGAGATCATTGCTACATTGTTGTGACAGAAAAAGCAGATGAAGTGAACACTTTGTCATCAGAGATCACATGTGCAAGAAACCTGGGACCTTTTGAAACTAAATCCCTTTCACCTACCCCAGGGTTATGAAGTAATTACAGTCTTAAAACTAAGGAAAGGGACAAACCCAAAAAGCAGCAAGTCAGTAGCCAGGTCACTGAAATGACCACAAATGTTGGTGAGCATAAAGTTTATCTTTTACAATGGTTATTAGTATTTAGGTGTCCTCTGTCAATACAAAGCATCTACTGATGTCCACAGATCAGAGTAAATTAAAAACCAGTCCCATTAAATAATCATTCTGCATATTGAGCCAAAAATAATTGCATAGCTTCAGGTGAAAATGTTTTACTATCTAATTCTGGACAAAATGGATAAGAGATCATTTAACTGTGGCTGTGTTTTTATATCATTACTTTAACTTCCCTTCCATCTACTTGGAAGTGACTTTGTAGGGTCAAAGGATGAAAAAAAGTACATCCTTTGAGATTTGTGACAAGAGTTATTGTCAGACTCCACACAGAGCACTTTTAAATCTCTGGGTTGGGTGCTGGTGTTTTAGGTTTAATGGAAACAAGATTTGTTTGATTTGACTTAATCACCAGATGGACTCAAATTTGAGATGGAGACTGAGAGGACATTATGCCTAAGTTCAGCATGTCAAACAGAAACAAAATCAAAATTAAGAAACTTTCATCTGTTTTTTACATTTACATTTCTCCTTTTGGATTATGGAGATAAATATATTGGATGAAATGCAAAAGTAAAAAAAAAAAAAATAATAATGAAAACTATGTCTTTTAATTAAGTCTTTTCGCAAAAGCCAGTTAAACAAAATTACATGTTTAAATGTTGGAAGGTGAGTTAAATCTAACATTTAAGTAATAACTGGAAAACATTTTTTCCATTACTGCCATTCTATGCGTATCAATAATTTCACTGTTTTCTGATCTCTTATCTGTTTCCTATCTCCGTCTCCTTATCACTCGCATACAGAAGCTTTATAATCACAAAATGCACAGTGAGTTGCTCTCCAACTCTGCAGCGTAAGAGAGGGGGGCTCAATTATGCAGCTTGGTTGGTCAGCTATGAAAAACCTTTTTTTTTTTTTTTTTTTGCTATGTTTCCACTACATATGACATTTTGTGAATGGTGGTGTAGAGAATGAGCCCAGATAGTACAGAATGTCCATAATAAGTGGTGAGTAACTGCAGCATGATTCATAGCTGTCCTTTTCCAAAGAGGTAGCCTATTCCTGCTCAGTGAACCTGATTTCAACCTTTTCTCTCCTCCTTTGTTGGGCTCATACTACAAATTTTTCTCCCTCTTTCTTCACTGCTTCTCTCTTTCTCTGGGTGCTTCTCAAGGTGCAGGCGAGTAGCTCAGGATCATTTGTAGGACTTTACCCACTGAGCCTGACCAGAGGTGAAACACTAAGATAAATCTCATTTAAGAACTAGAGGTGCTTGGCTGTTTAAGCAGGAAAAAGGTACCGTTTCTAAAATACACAGGAAACAACAATCAACCGGGACAGACTGCTGTAAACTAAAAGTTGCAGGTTTTGATGAAGAACTGCTTGACTCTTTTTGAGAGGCTAGGTTTGGGAGAGTAGAGCATTGAGAGGCGTATTAAAAAATACAAAACATACTTTAACATTTGGGGAGTCCACCAGTCTTACATGCTGTGCTGATAAGAAGTTTAGAAAATTATGTTAATAAAGTTTGTTGGAGCATAAGAATATTTATTTCCCCACTATTGTTTTCATTCTGTTTTTTTTACCATAAAAATGCAGTGAAAGTCCGGTGCCTTTAAATACAATAAAATAAATCTGAATACACAGAGTATATTCTTCATTGTACGGAGAAATATTTTCTATTAGTGAATGCACAGTTATTCTCTGGCAAGCCTCTAATCCTGCAAAAGATCTCCAAAGTGTGTCCCTTATGGAAGAGAAAAATGCAGACATCTGTGACCAAGTTACTCTGGATGGAGAGGCAGAACTAATTTTTTTCAAGCTGTATGTACATATTCAACTTGTCTGACTCTTCTCTGCGTGTACCACAAACACAGTTATTACTTCAAAGTATTTAAACTGCAAATAAATGACCCTCTCTGTCGTTATCTCCTCCATCATAGACGAGGTGAATAAACACTGTTGGACAGATTCCATTATACAGTTTCTGCTTGTTTTGTTTATTTTTTATTACATAGATTACAAACACTGAAGAAAAACAATCCAATATAGCATTTTTACATAAGGGGCATTCATCTCTGTATGGACAAAGTTCTTGCTGCCTTTAAGTTTTAAATTCAATAAGCAAGTTCCCAAAGCATCTACCTGTTGGTTCTTTCTGAAAGTTTAATAGGATCAATTGTCAGAAATTAATGCTGATAATTAATATTTATACTGCAAGGTGCTGTGAAAAAATATTTGTTCACTTGCAGATTTTATTATATTATTAAATTCATTTTTAATCTGATTAATATAACTTGTGTAAAGACGTAATGCAATTTTCAAATAACTTCCTTATATTAAGGGGGGAAGCTATGCACACCAACCTGACTATATCATGACTGACCTTTTTTTTTAAATCATTAATTAATTGTAATCTATCACAATCAACCACAAAGTCTAATTACTGCTTTGATTCTGCAGAATCAAAAAATCACTTAAATACAACCTGCCTGACAAAATGAAGTAGGCTAAAACATCTTAAAAAGCAACACATAATCTATTTAAACAAATAAAAAATTGCATGATACAGCCTGAAAAGGTTTATGTTGTTTGCCATAATCAATAAATATAAAGGAGCAGTGAACCTTCCCAGGACTTCATTGCAACGTCTTTATTAAAACTGCTGCACTGTTTCTAACCCTGGAAAACTTGTTGTAATTATGAGGCTTTTGCTCAAAACCTGAAGGAGAATATTTAGCCATCAGTCTGAGCTTAAACTCAGGTATACTTGGGTTATGAAGCAGGACAATTATCTATCTAGTTCAAGACTAACTCTGAATGGCTAAAAAAAAAAAAAAAAAAAAAAAGCAAAATCAAGGGTATTAAGTAGCCTATTCAAAGTTTAGACATAGATGTAATTGATATCTTATCTTGTTTTATAACCTTAAAAAGACCATGCTAAAATTCTCCAAAAACAATTTTACAAATAATTGGTTAAAGCTTCTCTGCACTGATGTAAGTGATTTCTTGCCAAACTCTTGATGGCAGATGTCGTCACTACGGGTGACACAACCAGTTACTATATTTTCTCATGGTTGGTTTGGAAAGCTTTTCAATTAAATCCTAATTTCAAACCAGCTTTTTGCATTTAATTAGGTCCTCTTTGTAGTAAAAATTTGTTGGATTACCTGGAACATATATGATCTTGGATATAAAAACAGAGCACCCTTAAGAACAGATTAAAAAGAATCTAATATTTAGTTTTTTTGGTTGTTTGTTTTTACCAGAAACCACTACTGTGAAATCATTAAACATAATGAGAATTACAGGATAAAAAAATGTCTTAACCTAAGAGGATGTTATAAAATAATTAACAAGATAACCTATATAATTTAGATGTTCCATATTTTTTCCATGGCAACAAAATTAACCACTTATTTGTGCTTAAGTTGTCATCCCTTCTTTCACATTTGCACCATTTTATAAAAAATATGTGGATATGATATTTTTGAGTTGAAGGCACATGAGGAGAGAGGATTAACAATAGCTTAAAAATCCTCATTTAATGTTTCTTCTCCTCTTCTTTGAAAAAAGCAGGTGTTGCACCGTCCCCATTTCTTGTCAAAGAGCTTAAAACTGAGGGTAAGAAAAACTAATTTAAGAAAAAGCTACTTCTTGGGCATGGAAAGACTAATTGCCCCTTTAAAGCTTTCATTAATTTAAGCTCACTTATTCTTGGGAAAAGGAAAATTTCCCATTTTAAGATCAACAACTGAAACAAAGGAAACAAATAAGACATTACTGGATTGGTTGTAGTTGCCTTAAAGGAAGATAGCATTGGGTTCAAATCCACTTTCACCAAAAAAACATATTCCCAAAAAAAGCATGTGAGGCGTGTACTGTTAGAAAAATGAATGCATCATTCACTTTTCACATTTTGGAAAATTACCACCACAAACCTCAAAATATGTTGTTGAGATTATAACAATAAGTGTTGAAAAAGTGATGGGAAAATGATTGTCAGTTTTCCCAAGTCTTTCACAGCTTCTAACAAGTTACCTACCAACATTGTTCTATCTTTAACTTTATCCTTTTACTATTTGATTTTTCTATGGGATTTAAAGTATTCCTGACCTCAGTTTTTAATACAATCAAACCTAATCATCTTCCCAGTTGTTCCCATAAACAACAGAAACCATTCTTATTGGTGAAGATAGTGTGTTTATGGCGCTGTGGAGGGTGCTGCTCACGTCGTTCTCCACGTAAACTATAAAGTAACATTTTGGTCTCATCAAGCCAGATCACTTTCTTTTATGTAGCAAACTGCAAATGGAACTTCTTATAGCTTTTTTGCCACAAATGTTTTTTTTTGTTTGTTTTTAATTCCCTCTTATGTAAAGACTTGTGAAATAGATGAATAATCATTCTCCTGTGAACAGATTCTTCCACCTGAACTGTGGATATCTGCAGATCCTGCCGAGTTCCCTTGGGGTTTCTGGCTACTTCTCTAACAATACTCTCCTGGCCCGGCCTGTCAGTTTGGCTGGACAGCCACGTCTTTCTTGCAAGGCTTGCAGTCTTAAACTCTTTCCATTTTCAGATGATGGATGAACAGTGCTCTGTGAGATATCTAAAGCATGGGCCAATTTATAAACTAACTTTGCTTTCTCCCTGACCTGTCTGGTGTGTTTCTTGGTCCTTGTGATGCCGTTTGTCCGCTGATGTTCTCATGTCTGAAACCTTCACATAACAGCTGCATTTATTAAATCACACATGGACACATGGCTACAGTAGGTATTGGTTTGTACTTCATGGGGTAAAAACTGGATCCTACACTTTTCAGATTTTTTTGGAAAGTTTTTTCAGATTGAAAATTGAAAAAAAAAAAAAAAACATATTTAATTCCACTTAAAAAAAATATTCACCGTCACATAAATTTATATTTTACATTGAGTAAAACATTAAACTTTAGACAGAGATGCCGGTACCTGTATTTTCCACAATATTTCCATTTTCCGGTTCTGAAGTCTTCACAATCAATGTGAGACTGTTGTCTGCTAGCACATCCATCAATACGGCTCAACGCTGCTCCACCTACACAGCATTCTGACGGTCCCACCTGTTGGAAAAAACACAAAGACAGCAAGAAACATGGGTATGATGAGTATTTTTGGCAGAAAAACTCACATGTGACTAATGCAGAAGTGCAGATTTCAACATGCAGGGTGACCGTAAACACAGACAAACACAGATCTCTTGGAAGTGGAAAAAAAAAAATTCCCAGACCGAGTCGTCAAAAAGACCCCTGAGACACAAAGCAGTCACTCATTTCTTCTGTGTATGACAGGATCAAAGATTAATTCAAACTTTTTCAACCTACAAAGTACACAAAGAGTCACTGCTGGGATCGCTATGGCAACTGTAAGCCATACTATCCTATTTTAGGCTTCATTTAACATTTATAGCTGAGTTGTTAACCTATGTGAGTCTCACATAGGCATCTCTGAGCATATTTGTTTATTATAATTAGCTGACTGCCTCCCTGAGCAGCAAGGGAACGAGTCGGCACATGGAAAGATTAAAGCAATGTGGCTGAGGAGATGATGGTACACTCTGAACAGTGGCAATACTTTTTATTTGTAGCAGTTCCTGATAGTGAAAGAGTAGGTGGGAGGTATTGTGTGCAGGTACAGCACATGTGTGTTGGGTGTGCATGCAGGATATAGTTGGCGTGACACAAAAAGAAGAAAAAAAAAAAAAAAATCAGTGAAGAAGCTTAAATTTGTGAATGTGGAAGAAAAAGTAGCAGATACACACTCTGAGCCAGCAAATGATGAACATTTGATGTTGTGGTTTCTTCCCCTTTTTGTACTGTTTCCTTTTTTTTCCCTTTCCTTGCCATCCCTTTCTGGAGGAGCGGTGCTGCCGGATGACAAATGAGCAGAGGGAGGGGATCTAATAACATGATCTCCTTGTGGTGTGAAAGGGGTGGCTGGGAGATTAAGACAGACGGTACACAATAAGACAAAGGTAGTGCGCAGCTGACTACAACCAAGTGCCACCTCTTTCATCCTCTTTCCTCTAAATGTCATTAGGTGTTTACTGACCTGAGTGGGAGAGCTACCTGAAGGGAAGCCCTACTGCAGCCTGCAGCTGCAAACACACCAGCTCAGGGGGGTAATTACCTTATGAGGCGTTACATCTACTTTTGTAGCAGGTAGAGAATTCTAAAGCTGGGACACTTTAAAATAAACTGCAGTAAGGAGAGCCGAACAGTTAAAGCACTTTCATTGTCTTAAGTCAT
This sequence comes from Poeciliopsis retropinna, assembly GCA_010277075.1. Classification (NCBI taxonomy): domain Eukaryota; kingdom Metazoa; phylum Chordata; class Actinopteri; order Cyprinodontiformes; family Poeciliidae; genus Poeciliopsis; species Poeciliopsis retropinna. Next base: position 11,597,249 of record VMRM01000015.1, on the reverse strand, counting down.
TATATTTGTATATTTTCCTCCTAGTATTTATCTGATGACCATCATGTTTTTTCACATTTATGAAGGCACCCATGCTAAATTTGATGACATTCTCCTCTTTTTCCTTTGCGCGTGCTTTCGAATTTGAACATGTGTATAAATGCTAAACTTTTTTTTTTAAAACTGATCCCAAATGAAACCCACAAGTAATCAGTTGAGTTTATGAAGAGGAAATAATTCAATACATCATTACAGGCATATTAAGGCATAAGTTTCAGCATAAATTTCCTATCAACATAAGTTGATGTATAATGTAATTATAGTCCAAAACCGTGTAGATCCAGCCAGTACTTGGTCTTCTCTTCAAAGAGACACATTACTGCACCTCCAGCCTGAGATTAAGCGCTCAGCTACAGAGCTACAAAATGGTTTTGAGGTCAAGTTGTATTAATCATTGAAGTATTTAACTTCTACCTCTGGCGATAAACACATCTCCTTCAAAATGACATGAACTGGAACTGGCTGGCTGAGATGAGCTGAGTTTGGCCTTATCGGTCTGATCAAAATAAAAAATGAAGCAAGCATGGCAGCAGTTTGCAAAAAAAAAAAAAAAAAAAAAAAAAAAAAGGCTGGATCCAGTAAGAAGTGTGACACAGCTCGCAGCTGGGACGCTGTTCAAGCCACAGAGGTGCTGTTAGGAGTTCAGCGCTGAGAGCTGCTCAAAGGTCTGTATGTTTGACTGCATGTGTGTGAGATAAAGCCCCATGGCTGAGGATCCACAGTGTCAACATCCCCCGGCACAAGCCTGCATACAATCACAAGGAGGGAGGTAGAGGGAAAAATCAAAGCTGGGCATTTACCAGCACTCCCAACACCCCTCTTGCCAGCCAGCTTCAGCTCCACTGCCTCAAATGTTTATTTTCCACATTATTCATGATTTTTCTTCCCCCCTGCAGGCTCTCGCCTTTCTCCCTCCCTCCTTTAACATATCCAGCACTCTGTCAAGACCTGACGAGAGGCTATTTCAATAATGAAGATGGACTAACTGCAATAGAGAGTGCACATAAATTGGAGCTACAGCCAACAAGCATGTCCAATTTGCCAAGCGGTTAAGCCTGATGTCTGGCCACAGCTTTGGAGAGCGCCGTGGCCGCCATCAACAGGTTTGCGCCGACCTGATTCATCCATCCACATCATTAATACTTCACAGAGGGCACTAGCATTTAACTCTGCTGCAGGAAACTGCTCTTTAAACATCGCACATTAGGCCACGTAATCACCGGAGCACTCATTTCTGAAGCGTTCAGCAGGTGCAGGGAAAATTGCTGGTACTTCTGACCCCTCCATTGTTCTTCACTCGTGGGCCCGGGGGTCCTTTTGCATCGGGAGGAACAGAAATAGAGACAAAGAGCAGAGAGTGGGTGCAAGCCAAACACAATGATTAGAATTTGATTTATCCTTTTAAACCCTCCTCCACAGATCATGTGTTAATGTGCAAGCTGGATAACAAGATAAGAACGTGTTTACCCGCTCTATATAGAACTTATCAGCGCCACAATCTAATTCCTGCAAGCCTCTTCCCAGTCCCACAATTTGCTGCACTTCTCCTCCTTACGATTGAATTTCTCCTGAATGAGGCCACGTCGACAGGGATAGTCAGAGTTGGGTTGTGTATTGCTGTCCAAAAAAAAAAAAACAAGGAATGTCTCACAGCAGTGGTACATACAGGTACAAAGGGCCCATTGTGTCAAAACAGGGGGAGAGTCAGGGGCCAAGGAACAGGTGACCGAGAGAGGAGCTCTGAAAGAGGGCACAGCGCCACGGGGAACGCTGATCCAAACAGACAGCACTGAAATGGCGACTCCTCTTTTCAGCACAGGTGTATAGTTTCAGAGCAGGTTCACTGCCGAGGAACCCATTTCACATGCAAGACAGCAATGATCCAGAGCTGAATATAAGAGATTAGGCTGCAGAAAAGCCCCAATGCAATGCCAGCATACAATTTAGACACAGAACACACACGCCTTGCATTTACAGTTTCAATCTGGAAGTAAATCTGGAATGATCACATTATAAAATTGACTTTTTGTTAAAGTTTTGCTCGCTTTAGGCATTAACTGAAGATATAACCACTGAGCCAGAAAAACAGAACGTCTTCCATGTTCTTCGTCTCACGGAGGCTCTGCCTGGGTTACTTGGCTGAACACGGACAAACAGTTACTTCATGTTGCTCATTTCTGCTGATCATGGACTGAATCTAACAGGAGCAGAAGGAATTTTGAATCCAGTCGGTGAACATTTGTGCAGTCTGTTTGAACTGCAAAACAGGAATTTATATGTTTCCAGACGGAAGTTTGAGCTGGACGAAAATAAGATGACTGACTTGCAAAGTTAAAGTCTGGGAATGGGACCCTTTAAAAAAGTAAAAAAAAAAGAGAAAAAAAAAAAAAGCACTTTTTTTTTTTTTTTTTTTTACAAATGATGATTTCATTTGTTAAGGGGAAAAAAGGCTACCAAAGCCAGCCTGTTTCTGTGTGAAAAAACATCAAGAAAGATAAGGCATGGGCTAAGCAACACCTTCTGAATCAGTTTTAAGTTTGGACTTTGATTAGGCCACTCGAAACCATTCATTTTGCGTCAATGAGCTATCAAGAAGAACACCTTCTGGTCTGCTTTCAGCACCTTATCCTGCTTTATCATCCAGTGCAAACTGATGGTCAGACATTGCAATCAATGATCGCAAGATATCTGGAGCAGAAAAGCATCTGCAGATCATCACTGTACCACCAACATGTTTATCTCTCACTGTCATGTTCTTTTTTTAGAAAATGAGACAAGTCTTTGTGGTTAGCAGTGGTTTTTACCTTGGAACTCTGCCATAGGCGTCATTTATGCCCAGTCTCTGTCTTACTGTTTAGAAACACTGACCTTACGTAAAGAAATTGATCACCAGTCAAGTCAGCCAAGTCCTGAGCAGATGTGAGCTTTCATAAATACAGCCAGCATCACCTGCCTCAGGTGGAGCTCGGTCAAAAAACACATATATTGGAAACACAGAGATAAACTAACAATTCTGTGATTTAGGAGGTTCTCAAGGTTTCCCATGAAGGTGCATCAATAAATATAGCAGGTTCTAATGGACGCATTTAAAAGTTGAAAGTGATTATACAGTGGGGCAAAAAAGTATTTAGTCAGCCACCAATTGTGCAAGTTCTCCCACTTAAAAAGATGAGAGATGCCTGTAATTGTCATCATAGATATACCTCAACTATGAGAGACAAAAGGAGAAAAAAAAAATCAGAAAATCATATTGTCTGATTTTTAAAGAATATATTTGCAAAATATGGTGGGAAATAAGTATTTGGTCAATAACAAAAGTTCATCTCAATACTTTGTTATATGCCCTTTGTTGGCAAAGACAGAGATCAAACGTTTCCTGTAAGTCTTCACAAGATTTTCACACACTGTTGCTGGTATTTTGGCCCATTCCTCCATGCAGATCTCCTCTAGAGCAGTGATGTTCTGGGGCTGTCGCTGGGCAACACGGACTTTTAACTCCCTTCAAAGATTTTCTATGGGGTTGAGATCTGGAGACTGGCTAGGCCACTCCAGGACCTTGAAATGCTTCTTACGAAGCCACTCCTTTGTTACTAGGGTGGTGTGTTTGGGATCATTGTCATACTGAAAGACCCAGCCACGTTTCATCTTCAATGCCCTTGCTGATGGAAGGAGGTTTTCACTCAAAATGTGAAAACCATTAATTCTTTCCTTTACACGGATCAGTCGTCCTGGTCCCTTAGCAGAAAAACAGCCCCAAAGCATGATGTTTCCACCCCCATGCTTCACAGTAGGTATGGTGTTCTTTGGATGCAACTCAGTATTCTTTCTCCTCCAAACATGACGAGTAGAGTTTTTACCAAAAGGTTCTATTTTGGTTTCATCTGACCATATGATATTCTCCCAGTCATCTTCTGGTGCTCTCTAGCAAACTTGAGACCGGCCTTGACATGTACTGGCTTAACAGGGGGACACGTCTGGCACTGCAGGATTTGAGTCCCTGGCGGCGTAGTGTGTTACTGATGGTAGCCTTTGTTACTTTGGTCCCAGCTCTCTGCAGGTCATTCACTAGGTTCTGGGATTTTTCCTCACCGTTCTTGTGATCATTTTGACCCCACGGGGTGAGACCTTGCGTGGAGCCCCAGATCGAGGGAAATTATCAGTGGTCTTGTATGTGTTCCATTTTCTAATAATTGATCCCACAGTTGATTTCTTCACACCAAGCTGTTTACCTATTGCAGATTCAGTCTTCCCAGCCTGGTGCAGGTCTATAATTTTGTTCGGGTGTCCTTTGACAGCTCTCTAGTTTTGGCCATGGTGGAGTTTAGAGTGTAACTGTTTGAGGTTGTGGACAGGTGTCTTTTATACTGATAACGAGTTCAAACAGGTGCCATTAATACAGGTAACGAGTGGACGACAGAGGAGCCTCTTACAGAAGAAGTTACAGGTCTGTGAGAGCCAGAAATCTTGCTTGTTTGTAGCTGACCAAATACTTATTTTCCATCATATTTTGCAAATAAATACTTTAAAAATCAGACAATGTGATTTTCTGAATTTATTTTCTCCTTTTGTCTCTCATAGTTGAGGTATATCTATGATGACAATTACAGGCCAATTACAGGCCAATTGCACAATTGGTGGCTGACTAAATACTTTTTTGCCTCACTGTAAATTCATTAAAATAACATTTGCATTATTCTTTCTGAGCTCTTGTTTTGCTGGTTGTTAATTATCCATTAAATAAGATTTCTTTCTTCTCTTTGTGTTACGATGGTGTACTTTTAACAGCACCTAGTCATTTTCTATGCAATGTATTCTCTAAAGTGGAGGAAAGAAAACATTAATTTTATTACTACTAGCATTTGTTCTCTTTGCTGCTGTATAACAAGCTACAGATCTGTGTGCCTTACAAAATGCAGCGCTGAGTACAAATTATGTTTTATGAATTTGATGGAACAAGATCAACATTAATATTCAGCTTCCCTTTGTTCAGCTTTTCTGTCAAGCTGCTCCTGGGGGAAACATCTGGCTGTTTATGTGCTAAATGATCTTCTGTGAATATGTCATGTCTGTCTTCATCAAGCTGAAGGGTGAGGAGTTACTCTCTACTGCTCCTCCAAGGCGTTTCATTCTGAGTTGATGTAAAAGTATAAAAAAAAAGATATATGCAATAAAGTATAACTAAACAGCCAATAAGAAATAACTAAAACAGCGACAGCTTGTGCTTCTGCTGCCTCCTAATAGAAAGCTCAAACTTACTAACCCACAAAGATTGCATGTCAGGTAAATTTTCGGTGCAGCAGCTGATGACAAAACTCATAGATATGTCTCTGAGACATGAGAGGAAAAAAGAATCTCTCTTATCTATACATCTTAATTCATTGGTGTCTCCTACACGGGCTCTTGCTCCTGTGCACTGTCTCTGCCAGCAGCTCGGAGGCTCTATTTGATCCGGCTTCCTCACCTCCGATCCCTCACGCAGCCACAGCGATGGAACAGATACGGCATCCGCTTGAGATAATCATCGTCAATCACAGCCTGCTGAAGAGCCAGGGAGGCATCCGATGAGTAAAGATTGACTTGGAATCGGGATTAGGACGTTTACTGGCGCCGCAGAATCTGCAGAAACAGATCTGGACAATTGTAGCAACTGCAACCTCGCAGATGACAGCCTGCCGGAGGAAAGAAAGAGCAGGACTCCCAATGGAAGTCATGACTTTTTCTCAGAAGACCATTATTACTTTAAGCTTAATTAAATTATGAAAATCAGGCTAACACTTTGATAAATCACTGACTGCAATGATTGTGGATGTCTTTCTGTACAACAGAAAAAAAAAATTAGGACATAAAAAAATTAAAAACTCCTAATCTATGCCATTTAATTTTTTTTTTTTTTTTTTTTGTTGTTGTTGGTTTTGAAGTAGGAAAATAAAGGTTTAATATTGCTTTTGTGGGAACAAATCTTTGAATGGTTTATATAAATGTGTATCTGCATCAGTTGTCTGAAGCTGGCAAACAGAATTTATTCCAGTTTTTAATATTTTGTGAGGAACACAAATGGCCCCCCCACCATGCTTTGGACACCCTTGATTATGAGAAGTAGTTTCTGACAAGAAACCCACATAAATAATAGACTCTTTTCAGTTTTCTTTTGGTTTTTGGTCTTTTAATCTTTAGCAGCGTATTATTTAGCTCCTGTATACAACTCAAATACAACATCCTCCACATTTAATTGCAATGCAGTTAAAGATTGACTTCAAAACACATTAATATTTTATTGCAGTAGCATAATCCCACAGTAAAATATTAGGAAAAATGCATCCTTTAATTTAGTAGGACTGATTTAGTGTGAAAACAGAAAAGCACAAATTAAACATTTCAGGAAGCTCACTGTTAGAAAACTGGAACAAATCGATCAGTACGAGATCGTAATGCTGCAAAAAAGAAAAATCCATCTTGGGTTATCAATAAGTGTGATAATAAAAAAGCCTAAATATATCTAAAATTTGACTTTGATAAGTGGGGATTATTTACCACTCAGCTGTATCAAACAAAGATAAATTGCAGTTTCAAAAGTTGACTGAAAGACTTTCTATTACTTCTCACTGTAGACATTGAGCTGCTAACTAGCCTAGGACCCTTTCTGTTATATTTTTAATCTCCTAATGTGTTAACAGCAGTGGGTGTAAGGTATGAACCGCAGGCAGCTCAGTTTAGCACCTGTATCATCTTACTGTGGAGCCATGCTGCTTTACTGCATGCAGAATGTAGTTTGGCAGGGATTTTCTGACATATGCCAGACATTTGTTGCCCGAAAACAAAACAAGGCACAATAAATAAATAAAATATGATTTGCATTCATAGTGCATTTAAAGATGTGCCAGGTACACATGTCGTATGCACTCATGCAACCCTCAAACCACCACAAATGCTGGCTTATAATCTGTATTTTGGCGACAAGCCAGATTGTTTCTTTCCTCTTTGGTTGAGGGGAGTCAAGTCCAAATCAATTTAAAATTGTCATTCTTCATACCGCTGCACAGTATTGATGGATCGTCAGAGCATCTTGAACACAGAATTTAGAGCAGGTTATTCTTGCTTCTTGTTTTACATGTTTTTATTTATCGTACACTTCTCACAGAAAATGATTTCCAGATGTGTCCCTGCAGGGATTTCCAGTCTATGTTTGGGTCTTTATTCCAGCCTTTCTGCCTAAAGGCTAGAGCACTTCTTGTAGGTATTTGCCTTTCAGCACTGTTGCAGGATAAAAGTGATTTTTTTTTTCTCAGATATTTGTTTTTATTTTGTCTTGATTAATGTAATTTGCTGACACAGTCTCAGTTCTTAACTACTACCCAATGATTCAGCCTATCTAGGGTGCTCTATAAAAATTACAGTCAGTAATCTAATTGTCCAACAGTAACAGCAACCTATGTAACAAAGCCAAAATATACAGCACATTACCTAAGAAGCACAGACATTAATACTATTTGGTGTGGAATTTAATTACTGAGAGGAGAAAATCTGAAAGTTAGCTGTTTCCAACAGTAAGAACAGTAAGAGCAAGCTCAAAAGAAAACTATTTTTTACTTCTATTTTCATTCGGGTTGCAAAAATGTGAGAGAGTCGCCTGCCATGGGCCATGCTGGGTGTGGAAATGTCTTTAAAGTGACTAAAAGTAAGCCTATTTTCAAAGCAGCAATATGGTTGATTGTTTTCGTTGTGTTTTAAACAAAAGCAATTAAATTTGGGGTTTTCAGTTCCAAATCTCTTATCTTTTTAATTGTATCCCTGTTCCAGCACACCTGAATCAAAGAATTTACTTATTAGCACACCTCTGTAGAAATTGTTGATGAACAGAAAAGGCAATTTAACCATTTGATTTAAATTATAAATTAACCTAGAAGTCGCAGGACAGACAGTGGTCCAAAATTAGATCATGGAATCTGTTTAGTTTTTAGATTTTTGTGTTAATTCTATGAAGATTTTGTGCTAAACAGTATGATATAATGAGAACTACATACGAGCCCATTCTTGTCTTTGGACAGAAAAACTGAGTACAAACAAGAAATTTGAATCACATGTGATACAAAAAAAAAAAAAAAAAAAAAAACTTGGTAATTTCAATCAGCCTGATTTTATGTTAAAATATATTTCATATGCATAAACCTTCTGTTTTATTAACATTTTCTGTCTTGACTTTTAAATAAAAAAGGTTAACTGGGACAGAACGACAAATACCACATGATGTCTGTGTTTAAAAATTGTTCTCCTTTTGCAGTTTATCTTTACCATAGTCTGAGCTCTTCAATGTGGGAGAAAAGGACAGCAAGAGATAAGGAAAGGAGAAAAATAAGCAAAGAGAAGGTCAAGAGTGAGCAGATAGACAGACTATTACAATACATCCCCACTTTCCTCCAGAGACAGCTGCTGTAAGTGTGTACAATGCTGCTCTGTCCATACATGCACATATGATGGGGGAAACAAGTCTGCAGCTTAAAACAGAGCAGAACAGAAAAAAGGGGGGTATGACAGTGAATGGCAGTGAGAAGAATGGCAATAAGGCAGGCGGTAGGCGAGGTGTTAAAAGTTGATTAGGTTGTTAAAGGTCACATAGTCAGGCCTCATCAGCTGTCCCAATGGAGCGCAAGAAGCGGCTCAGGGCCTCAGCTCAGGCGCTAATGAGACAGAAGCAATGGCATCCTCGCACACATATGGATATATCCTGCGTCCATATAAAGCCATCTCTTTATGGCACACGAGAACGCACACTAGCACACACGGTTAATGTGATGACATTAACAAAAAGCAGCTCGGCTCGCCCAAGGTTGTTATAACGAGCTCGGCATGCAGTACAAAGGAGGTTGAAACAAGTGCGGCAGACAGTACAGAGGGAGCTGCGTGGGGCCCTGCACTGTGGAATTATTTGATCACAGATATCGCAAATGGACTCTGAATCTGAACATGCTTCCAGCACACCCAAAACTTTCACGTTGCACATGAATTTGCTCATTTGAGCGGATCGTGTTCGGTCCGCCCACTGCTCCTGAAGGGTCAGTCTTTTGAAACGAGTGTTTAATGAGCCTGTGCATGCACACACGTGCACGTGGTTGTGCACGCTCGCGCCGGATCCGCGCTGCTCCCACTCGATACAGTTAAAAAAAAGCCGATGTATGACTAACTGCTGATAAATACAAAAGTTGCATCCACCCCCCCAGATACGCAGAGTCAAAAAGCAGCAGCAATGGCCCTTTGAACTCCTGACTGAGGCACACAAAGGCGTGCACTTGCATGCATGCATGCTTCAAATAATCTTTACTGCTACCGCAAAAAAGGTCAGCCATCAGAGAGGCAATTATCATATTTCCAACAGGTGCATTTATTAGAGCTACGCTTCATTTTCTGGGCTGAATCTAAATCAGGCTGGGAGGACTGGGGGCCATTATACCACAGTGATCGGTGCTAATACGCTGACATAATGTCCTGCAGGTTTACACGCCTGCAAAGGCACTCAGTCAATGCCTGATTCTGCCTCAACAATTCCTGTCAAACACTTTATGGGTTGTAGTGATCAATATTTTTTATTACTGCCACTTTGTTCTACCTCAATCACATAAAAGCTCCTGAATAATGGACATTTGCGCAGTTTTCAAGGCTCGAACAGTTTCTTCTATTCCCAACAGACGGAATGAGTGTGTTTCTTATTATAAATAAACAGGTAAAAAGCTTTGATTTCAGGTATTTTAGTTTTTTTTTTTTTTACTGAGATAGAGGTGTGCTTGTGTTGAGTCTAGTGTGTGTGTGTGCGTGTGGACGTGTTCATGTAAGAACCAAGTGTCCTTCGTAATGAGAAGCCCTTTAAGGTGAAGCTGGATCAGAAGGAAAGGGCATCAGAAGAAGTGATGATGGTCGCTATGGTGCTGAGCTCAATGAGAGGAAATCACAGCAGAGAGACTTGACAAAAAAAACAAAAAAAACAGCACATGTAGCAACACTGAAGTATACTGTAACCATTTTAATTTAGCCTCTGCAAGAACAGGCATGCCTACAGCACAGATGGGGGAAAAAAATAGCAAAATCACACTCAATATCAGTGTTGGCTACAACTGCAGTCAATACAGTCGAGCACCTATGGGATGCATGTTCCATTAGGTCTGTGGGTCAATGTGTTTTCCAGCAGATAGAACTGGGTTATTTTCCCTGGTGTTTGTACCAATCCGTATTCCCAACCCCCAGCTTGATTGGCTGCACGGCCCGGCTCCATTGATGTGTATTAGTGTTCACCCCGGAGTCCTATCAGTCAGAAGAGGGAACGCATTCAACCTGTGACCCCTGCCCTCTGACTCAGGATGAGCCTCAGTCAATAAGGTGCAAGTTTCCCAAGTATTTGCTTTAATATTTATTCACCTGAGTGAAATTTATGATCACTGACGCATACTTTGAGTGGGCCATGATGCAGTGAGGTTAACTACAGGCCACATAGCTGAGACACAGATGGATGCCATCAAATCTCTTCACATACAATGGCTGAGCTCTTATTGGGCAATTAACTTAAACCTGTTGGTTTAACTTTACCAACAGGTTAAGTTAAAGTTAATCACGGTCACAACAAAGCATTACAATTCATGCCTAAAATTTGAATTGCTTTTTTGCCAATGCACATAGAGATAAACAGAAAAAGTTTAACTTTTTCTGAAATCAGTTCAGATAATTATGCTTCATTATTACATAAAATATAAATTTATGAAACTGCTAAGAAACATGCCTTTTGTGTATGTAACATGTATGTAACATGGAGCTATTAATTGAGAAAGAAGAGGATTGACCCAGAGCCTGGACTGAATTGTGTGAGTTAATACACCCAACAACAAAACATTTGAGTTATCCACTCGTAACTTCAGCATCCTTGAACTTCAAAAAGAAAACCACTGTGAGGAAAATAAAAATGAAAAGGATTTGTGAAACTGGTTAGCCAAAGGTCAATGACCTTATTTAGCAGCTCTGTAGCAAATACTTTAGACATTATAGTTGGAAAAAAAAGGAATAGGGAACAGAGAAAACTGAATGTATTGAAAAATATGACAAGCAAACAGAACATAAAGATATCTACGCTGCACCAGGAGACACTAAATTCAACTTTTCTGCACTCTAGAACGATCTTATCAAGGGAAGTAAAGCATTGGCAAAAAACGACAAAGACTTGGAAAATGACTTAAATACTTAAAATGTATTTAAAGGGTGAAAAAAAACCTGATTTTGCATGACCCCTTTAAACAATGCGACAACTCTGCTTAAAATGCAACCAGACCCTCCTGACAACAACACTCTTCAGTGTGGAACTTGTTGTTGAGTGTAGAAATTTCAGTGATAGTTGTGAGGTTCAGAATTACAGAGGTGTTTAATCTTAAAGACATGCAAGAAGCTACTTAAAAAGAAGCAGAATTTTCTATGACATGATGAAATACATTCATGCTGCAGGAAGCAGAGTTTAGCAGATGGCAGAAAGGCTTGATGGAGTGCAGTAAAGTTGCTCTGTTTTGTCATTTCAAACATCCAGCCTCTGTCTGAACAACATCATAACATCATAAAGGAAAATGCAAAAATCCTAATGACTTTTAGAAGACAAGCAGCCAATGTAAGGAGATAAATGAGAAATGTAGCATGCAGTTTGAGAACCGGATTCTCCTTCAGGAAGCAGCTTCACCTAAGACCAGATTTCCCCCGATTGTTAAAAATACAAAATGTAGGGTCTTCTATATGGATTCAATATGAAACATACGTGTCAATCATGGGACGATGTTTTAATAGACAGTTTGCAATCTCACTCAGACTAGTGTTTACGTATAAGGCTAGTGGTGCTAACGATGCTAATCAGCACTAGACACTAGACAAATACATTACTTACAATTAAAATATCTCACAATTTGTTAGAGGAAAGAACATTTGCGAAAGAATGAGCTTGTGCAATTTTGCCAACTTGTGTCAAGAATGACTAAGTTTTACTTTCACTGCGTTCTTACCCAATTGATTACCAATGCTATGATGTTTGATAAAGTGCTACATTTATAAATGTTCATTTTATAAACTAACTTGTCATTAAATAGTAACCAGTGACTGTTTTAGCTCTACTCAACCAGCTTCTGAAATGAAACAAGGAAAAAAACAAAATTGCTACATCTCAGCAGGATTGTATTATTCTACTGCAAAGCATGCGCCAATCCAAAGATCTCCAGGTTTTGCAGCTTGTCTTTAAAAAGTTCTTCACAATCTACTATGTTTGTATCTTTGTACTCTTCACCCTATTCAAACTCAAAAACTCAATCAGATTTTTTTTTCTAATAGTGAATGCAAAAAACTAAGTATCACTGAGTTTAGTTGGCATCAACATGCTATTATTGTGGCTCATTAAGACTGTAAGAAAGTGAGGTTTTCAGTGGATAACAGGAAGGCTAAGCTGAGTAGTAAAGTTGTTCTTTTTTTATTTTAAACATGCTGCATTTAGAAATGCTGATGAACCTCAGAATATTGCAAAGGTAATTCAGGAGTCAACATTCAAAATAGAGATTGCTGCTTTGGTAATGCTAACCACAATTATACTAATATAAGATGCGACATACAGTTTAAAATGTCAGCTCTGTAATACTTCTGTTACTGTTTTAAAATATTCGTGAAACCCAGTTTTACAGATACTACTCTCTCACACACATTGTAACATTTCCACTTTTTCTAATAATTTCCTAATTATTTGCTTATCAAATAATTGATAAGCAAAAAACAAAAAAACAACATTTATTTAAATTCACTTCTCTCATATTAACTTCTGAAAATAATGGTTGTTGGCTAAAAGCGATATTCATAGATTAGCTTTACAAAGATCGGGGGTTGTTCACACAATTCGGATTGCTGCATCTCACAGTTTGGCTTATTAAGAGCTCTGTTTTTAATGTGGGGCGATTTCCTCCCTATTTGATGTTTCCCTCCACATCCAGAAGCAGGATCTTTTGTCAGCATGTGCATCTAATCAACCTGAGCTGACAAACAGAATGTGAGAACATGCGTAAAACACAATAGCAAGTAATTAATGAAATGACCCCTGAATGCTGCACCTACAGCAACCCCCCTTCTCATCACAGCCGCACACACGCACACACACCCCCACACACACACACCCACACACCCCCACACACACACGAACACGCACACACATATGAGAACAGAATAGCTGTCTGGAACCTGCCAATTATTCTGTACTTTACTGGACCCTCGCTGCATCGGAGGTGTGATTGGAATAACAACCACCCCACAGAACCACGCAATTCTCCTCTCCCTGTAGGGCACCAAAGGACTAGCAGGGGGAAAAAAAAGGGAGGAGAGATGGTAGCCATGATGAGGATGTGGCAGAGGGAGAGGAGAGTGGTAGAAGTCAAAGACGGGGGGCTCCCTGGCAACATGCAGCGGCAGCGTGAGAGCCGTCTTGAGTGACACTCACTCTCATATCCCCCCCTCTGGGGAAATAACCCCCTTAATCCAGCATGCTCTTTCAGACAGACAAGATCCCCCTTCTTCTCTCAGCACGGATATGAAACGCTCCCCCCTTGCGATTCAAATATCAGGGATGAGGGCTGGGAAAGGAATACACAACACCGTGACGTGGCGCGTCTAGAGAAAGACATCAATGTTCCTATCTCCTCCTCTTGAATGGCTGAGTCGCTGCCGTGGAAGAAGGGACAAAGCCATTGGTTAGAACAGGAGGAAGTGGCCTGCCATTGGGTCGCATCCAGGGAGGTGGCCATTAGTAGAAGGAGGTGCAATTTTCTGCTTTTTATGGGGGAAAAAAAACATTTTTAGACTGAAACGTGCATTTGTGTTTTTTTTTTTTTAATCTGCAGCATGGCCAGAAGCAAGCAAGTCCTTTTCCTCTGCTTTATCCTTCCAGCTGCTTTTAACGCCTCGCACCCCTTGGTAATATCCTTCCTAATAAGCATGCACAATGTGACAAACATTCGGAGACAGAGTTAATTAATGGCACACAGCACTGGATGGACCAGCGAATCAATAAAGTCAAGGCGGGCAAAGTCGCAGCAGGCCGAACGGCAGGACCCGCCAACCACGTAGCCTTTTCAGTGCAAACCGAGGGAGGTCTTTTTTTCTCCGTACTGGTAAATCACTCCACAGCCAGGCTGCTTGGTACACAGAGAGAACCACGGAGCTGGGCCGACACAGTGTGATATTATATTAGCATTACAAAGGCTTTCCCACCATCTGTGACATGATGTGGATAAGAAAAAAAGCCTCACTTTTTCACAAAGACCAAATGCTGATGTTTTCCATAGGTTCTGTAAGGATGGCTGATGGGAATACATTCATTACAGCTTCTCTGACAAGTACGATTCACCTCCACTGCAGTACAAATAGCGCTCCACACAATCAAAGCCCGGGAATCACTGTAAGCCATTAAAACAGCAGCTGGGGTCTAACAAATGACCTGTGGACACTACCACACCACTCTTGCTGTTTTACATCTAATTCAAAAAGCGGGTTAGGTTTCTGATCTTCGAGAAACCCTTATAGTGGCACGTTCTGCTTTCTGAGCGCAGATAGACGTCTGTGCTTCACGCTGGAGCCTATTGGAATGAACAGACTTGGCTCATCCACACAGCTCTCCCTGCTTTCCACTGTAGCCTGTTGTCACTAGCCCCTGGTCGGACGCCAGTCGCCTACTTGGCAGGGAGAGGTGCTGTACAAAGCAACTGGCAGGTCTGGTAAATAATGCTGATGGAGTGCGATAGAGAAAGAGGCATCTCCTTTATTCCACACAGCTACTCTATCTCTTTCCACGCTCAAAGAGGGAGGACATTTTCTTTTTTTTTTCTGTTTTACAATCCATTCAACTGGAGAGGGATAGGAGGAGAAGAAAAAAAAAGACGACCTACCTAGCTCCTCTTTGTGTTATCTTTCATTATGGCTGCCAGCTTGAGAAATCCAAGAGCTGTCAGCCAACAGTTTACCAGAATGCTGCAGAGGAGGATGACCTGCCAACATCTGGGATTTACAGTCACAACTTCATGCATGTGATTGCACAGAAGAAGGAGGGACAAGTGGACAATAGCAATGTGGCATTGAGGAGAAACACTCACCAGGCATTCACACAAAGCCCTCTACATAGGCAGGAGGAGCAGGGAGATGGTAGGAGACACGATTATCACACGCCGTATGACTGATTTCATGTTTTAAGCTTCAGCTGCTTGTTGCTCACTGATGCTCTCTCAATTAGACGAGCATGAATGCAAAAGCAACTTGAAGGAAAATCGACATATTAAAGCTGCACATCTGGAGGAAGACTCAACTTGCACCAGGAGTGTCCTGAATAACATCACTGTTCACTTCACATCCTTCCACAGGCATCAACAGGAGAACCTTCCTCACAATATATCACCCGTGCACCAGGGGGAAAACAATCCAGCCAAATTTCCACAAAACAATCTACTTTAAAACAAGAAATTTCAACATTTAGAAAATGTTCCCAGCAGATGTCCGAACATGTAAGTAATATACCAACATGTCTATTTCTTATGTAGTTTTACAGAGAACAAGCTTACAAAAAGTACCCTGAGCATGGTGGGGGAAGCTTCATGCTGTGGGGATGCTTTTCATCAGAGGTCAGGGAGGTTGGTAAGAGCAGATGGACACTGTCAAGAGTTAGTCACATGTTCTTGATCTCAAGAGATCAAAAGCATTTATTGAAACTTTGAGTTTCAATAAATTTAGTCTGGACTTACATAAAACATATATATATATATATATATATATATATATATATATATATATATATATATATATATATATATATAATTTAATTACACTCAGTTCTTGTGCTTTCGTTTGGCTTTATGTCTGGTAAAGCATCTACATCCTACGAAAGATGTAGGATGCAGACTACATCCTAGTCAAGGCATTATTTACCTACGCTTGGTAAATAATGTCTAATAAAATGATGGAGATGTGAAGATACCAGCAGGTAAAACCACCATCGTTTCCTTGTGTTACCACAAAGATGTAAAAGACAAACATATAACATGATTTTGCAGCTTTTATTTAACAAAAAAAATTGTTTCAACCATACTAGAAGATACCCAACAGTATATATAAATAAATATAACGATTATTTTATTCAATAGGAAAAAATTGAGTCTAACTCAACCGGGTCCAACGTAAAAAAAAAAAAAAGATTTTAATAAAATTATGAATTACTGTGATTATCTATATGGTTTTTTTTTTTCTTGCCACAGCCATACATTGTTCCTGGGAAACCTGTAGAACCAATACATCTGGAGAATAGAGTCAGTCTGGCAGTATGAGATAGGCCACAGCATCTCAAAAAGCAAAACATCGTGGCCTGACCTAAAGAAATTCAAGAACAGATGAGAAACAAAATCACTGACAACTATCAGTCAGGAATGGCTTACAAAACTATTTCTAAGGTTTTGGTACTTCGGTGAACCACACTGAGAGCCATTATCCAAAAATGGAGAAATAAGAACAGTGAACCATCACAGGAGTGACTTACCAAAACTTACTCCAAAAGCAGATTGTGACTCATCCAGAGGATCAAAAAAAGAACCAAGAACAGCATTCACAGCACCAGCATGGGCCTCGGCTGCCTCAGCTAAAGACAGTGTTTATTTTTCAGCAATAAGAAACTGGGCTGCAACGGCATCCAGGGCAGAGATCACAGGGGAAAATCACTGCTGACATAAAAGCATGCAAATCTTTCAGAAAAAACATCTGGATGATGCTTAGGACAGCAATTCAGGGGGAAAAAATGACAGTCAAACATGTTGGTTGTGGTTTTTCTGGAGTCTAGTCTGGAGCTGCTTTAGGAACTCTGTGACTTGCAATAACTGATGAAACCATAAATTGTGCGCTCCAGCAGAAAATCCTGGAGGAGAATGTCTGGTCATCAGTTCATTCCCTCAAGCTGCAGCAGGACACGGATCAGAAGTGCATCAGCAATCCAAAATTCCTCCAGAGTAACATAAAATAAAAACACAAAATCTTTTAATCAAAGACCCAGTTCAGTTTGGGTTGCCTTTTAAAATTAAATGAGATTAGAATATGTAAACTCCTATTTGTACTTGCTCAGGTTTTGTTTAATATTAAAATTTGGTGAAACTCAAAACTTTAAAAATGAGAAAATTAAGAAAACAAATACTTTTCCACTGTTTGATAACCGATCCATTATCAGCACTTTACAGTGTCATAAGGAACAATTTCCTAATATTATATACTCAGCCAGAAACTTGACAGGACAATTGTCTTGAATATATTAGGCTTCAATTAGTCTTTGTTGAGAAGAACATGATATAACCATGTTTAAGTCTGTATTAAACACTCAGACCTTACAGACCGCAAAAAGAGTTTGTTGATAATTTTGCCAGAAATTGAACAACACTAATTAGTAGTTTGAACGATTTGAGAAAATGTGAAATAAAGGCACATTCTCTTTGCAAGTTGCACAGTCATTTTGTCTAATGCTTTCCTCATTATCTAGCTGAAGAAACGCCTGCAGGCGCATACGCACATCAACACTTCCTAGTGGAAAAAGAAAACAACTTCCATAGACGACAGCTCCTGCTCCTATAGGCGAACAAATTCTCCTTGAATGAACACGTTGCACATGAAGACACCTGTCAACTGATGTGGACGTTAGCAGTGAGTATTAAAAGAACATACGTGACTGGGTAACAGCACAAAGCGCCACTCTCTGCAGGAGTGTGAAGGGTCAATGAGGTTTCCAGTGCGGTGTAATATTCCTGTCACCGAGCCTCATTCTGAAAACACCTGTAGATGCATCCGCCCCTCCCCTCCCCTTTGCTAAGTGTAATTCACATTAGCATATGGCCAAGAATATCCAGTCAGGTAGACAGCTTAGTGAGAGCGAATGTAGCAGGGTGAGCTCTCTTGTCAAAACCAATATCCAGCTCTTGAAGACCAGACCGGGGAGAGGCAGCCAAAATCATCTGCATAAAGGAGAGGCCCTAAAAAAAAAAAAAAAAAAAATCACCTCTCATAAAATACGACAGGGGAGCCGGCTCACACTGGTTAAAGCATGATGAAAGGAATGGAATCCAGCACAGCTCCCTGTCTGTGGATAATCAAACAACCCTGGCGCTAAAAGCATGGCATTCAGATTCAATTGTGAAAGGCACTGCCGTCTGAAGAAAGAAAGAGAGGGAAAAATGCATTCCTGTTGTTTTGAACCCAGTGGGGGCTTAAAAGATGTGTTTTGTAATGCCTCCCATTAGAAATATACACACAAACCTTGAAGCTGGAAGCAGAGTTTACAGTAACACATGCAACAGTGATTGCAGCAAATGGCAACTGATTGGAAATGTATTGAAAGCAATAAGGATTTATTGAAGTGCGGGGCAGCAGCAGGATCTTATGAAATCCTCAAGCCGGAGCATGACAGCCACATATTATCCTTAAGGGAACAGCGGTACATATCAACCAGGAGATGATGACAATACATCACTTGGACTGTCAATGCACAATATCATCTTGGAGCCGCAAGCAGATCAGCCTGTCAGGGACAAGATAAAAGCTGGGAGAAGTAAAAAATAAAGAATGAAATGCACTTTAAAACCATATTTCTATTTATTTAACATAAAACCATCAATTCACATGAAAGAACCTCTCGCTGACACAGCAGGCGCTCCGAGACGCGGCGGCAGTCGGGAGAACGTACAAATGAACGCTCCTTTACGGCATGTATGGAGCGGCGCTGCGAGAGCTGGGAACGGGGCGGGTGTGGCAAACGTCACGGCGTCGCAGAGGCAAAGGCTGATGAAAGCCGGAGTCGGCTTGAAAGCGCCGACACATGACACAGCTCATAACTGCTCTCCGTCCAGGACAGGATCGCATTCATGTAGCCCTCTGCTTCATGTATATTTAAACACTCACAGATCCAGTTCAGTTTCAGCTGAAGAGAGGTTTTACCTTCTCCAACCCTCGTGCAGGCAAATATCCATGAAAAAATCGTAAACTGACCCCTGAAATGGGAAAGATTCCCTTTACGCATTTTCTTTTAATGATTCAAATAAGCAGAGAAAGTGAGCAGGCTGTAATGTTCCTGACACATTAAGGCAGCATGATCTCACACATGGTTTGTCTTCAAGGCCCTTCGTGTGTTTGTGTATGGGAGCCAACGTGAGAAAGCGTGTGGGTGTGTTTGCCTGACTATATCTTTATGTAAAAAAAAAAAAAAAAAAAAGGAAAAAAAAGGAGGAGGGGAGCAAGTGACGCGATCAAGAGAGTATGATGAGAGAGAAAGGCTGAGATGGATGTATATAAAAAAGAAACATAGTAGAAGATGGCAGCAGTGGGGGCCTTTGTGAGCCCAGGGGGTAGGTAAGATTACAGATGTATACACAATGTTGTGGCGCACAGGCCAACGGCTGAATAACAGAGGGTTGCTGCTTCTGCAGAGCTGCCCGCTGCAGCTCACTCTGTGCCTCGCTCTGCTCAATGCCCAGGGCAGCCATTCAGAGACGCGCCCCATGCAGACTCTTATATCCCAAACAACAGAGTTCGCCTAACAGAGAGGCACTGTTGTTGATGAAGCCCTTAGAAAAACAGCCAGAGAAGAGGACCTCCAGAGGCTACACTTTTTTTTTTAATCATTGGGACATTACTCGTGTTTACTCCCAGACAACCCCTTTAAGAGCAATTCCACCTTTTCCCTTGATGTTTATATTCATATTTATGTTTTTTATAAACATCATGCTTATTTCTATTACTCAACACCCATACAACAAGCTGATGCTCTCATTTTAAAGCCTAAGACTTTGATAACGATGTGCTTGTGGTCAAAATCAGACGCTGATCAGTGACCGTCCAGTTAGAAAGCAAACAATCTGATTTTTTTTCCAAGAAAGCTCAAAGTTAAAAGAAGAAAAGAAGACACAAGAAGAAAAAAGAAAACCGTATCAGGCTGTAATGTTTTGCTTTTTGAGTTTTCTTTAGCCCACTTCAAGTAGTCAGGTTTGATTTGAGTACTTCTTGCAGTAATAAGGATGGATGTGGTGAAACTGAGCCAAACAATGTGGTTAGTTCATGATTTATCAAGAGATGCAATATTGGTTTGAAGCATTTTTGAAAACTACATTTTATATTTACTCTGGTTTCATTGTGAGGTATCATAATTCCTTTAATGATCTGAAATATCTGTAGACTAAAACAAAAAACTAGAGACATTTAAGGGGAGTCAAAAGTGCATTTTTACAACCTGATATTTTAGGAATAATAGCAAAATAAGAAAAACTTTATTGCTTTTCTTATGGAGATTAAAACTAGAGGAAAATATTTGCTTTCTGAGTAGAAAATTCTGACATAAAATGACGAGTTAAAGACGTCTCCTCGTGAAAGGTTGATGCTCTGAGCCAGAAAACAAAACTCTGATGTAATCAATTAGTTTAACTTAAAGTAATCACGAAGTCATCAAACAGAGGAGGGCAGGTTTTACCAATCAAGGCAATCAACTGAAGGACGGAGCAGGAAAAACCTGAGAAAAAGTTCTACATATAGAGGAAAATCAACAACAAGACAAGAAAGAGCAAAAGAAGAGGAAAGGGAAGAAAGAAAGGTTTAAAATTAGATCAGCTTATCTTTGCCCTGATCTAAATGTTTGCCGTTTTCCAAATTAAGCAATTTTCCCACTTGGAGCTACTTGTTTTACTGTTGAGTAAAAGTGATCTTTTAACCTTTTCTCTGTAAAATAACAAATAATTGCTTCAGTGTGGAGACTGTAGCTGTAAATTTTAATCGCAGTACTTCTGAGCTTTACAGCATGTCAGTGCAATTAAAGATGAAGCCCAGGAAACACAGATTCTTGTCCAGGCTTTCTGTGTGGAGGAAGGGAAAAAAAAAATCCATCCAACACGAAATGTGATATAAAGAAAAGCCTAATTGCAGCTAGCCTAAAAGCAACAGCTGAATATAGCCGTCGCATCTGGAATGACAGCATTGCAAATCAATGTAGAAAACGACAACTGCTTATGATGAAGTATAAAGTAACACATAAAGTTGCTTCCCCCGCTGGCGTAACATTTCTGCCTGCTCTTTCATCTGAACACAAGCGGCAAAACGCTTGAGAAGGTGTTTGGTGCAATTCATTTGAATTTTTAGGCATGCTAATCTCTTCTGGGGAATCACTCATCAGGTTTATGCTAGGAAAAAATGTCAAATTTTAATTAGCTGATGGCAGGCTGAGGCACAGTCTGCGGCGATCAGGTGGCATCGGGAGTAAAAAACCAAAAACAAATCTGTCCACTTTTCTGAAGACCTGGTTGAAGAACTTACGCAACACGTTTGGCAAATAACAAGCAGTTTTGGAGGTATCTCAAGAAGCGACACCTTTTCATTAAAAGACATGATGTGAGCCTGTCTTAGATGAAAGGGTTACTGTTCTTGGAGTTTATCTGATGAGTTTTGAATAAATCATTTCACAATTTATGCCAGTTGATACAATAATGTGTGTCTTTTCACATATCTGGTTGTGGACATGGATAGGTCTCAGGTATAAATAAATTACAGCTGTGAAAGAGTAAAAATATTGGGTCTATGAGATATGAGAAATGTACTTCTATTTAAGTTCACAAAATGGATTCGCGACCCATATTGACCTCACTTCCTGTCCCTTATCATGAATATTAAACACTGTCCTAATAATAATATCACACTTAGCGTTTCCCACGCCACTTCTGAGGCTTTGTGAACCCTAACCATAATCACTTTAATACCACATTCAAACGTTAGCAGAAAATCAGTTCATTCTAAAATCTGACCAAAAGACTTTCTATCAATAAAGAAAGATGATTATTTCTCTATTAAACAAATCTTCCACATGTCAAACTTATTTGGTACGTTTTCCATTTTGCCCTCGCTATTCCAATTAAATTTCTCACAGCCGCGTCCAAGTATCAACCTGTGCAACTCGAGCGGCACACGTGCAGTAAATGAAGAGCGGCGGTGAGTTTTAAAGAGGTCAAACGCAGGTGGGTCCTGTGTTCACTGTCTTGTGTAACACACCCTGGTCTGTGTGTGAAAACTGAGGAGCGACCGGCACAAATTCCCTTCCCTCCCTGTTAACTCGTTTGAAGTCGCAGCTTTCACCAGCAGCTTGCTTCTTAAACCTTAAGGCCAAAGCTGCTGCTGCCACATTGAATTTAAGCTTTTATTTGGAGTCGGCAACTGAAAAGGCTTCTTGTCTATTTATTTATTTTTTTCTTTTTCAGAACAAGGTGATAAATAGAAAATTAAGCTACAAAATATACATACAGTCACAAGCAGTGCTTGCCAAAGTAATACCAGTTTAAGAAGAGAAATAACTTATCGGTGACAAATTAATTATTTATTAGTTGGTTGGATTGAAATGATTACCGGTTTTGTTGAATATTATGAGATAATTTATATCCATCTATTGTTTTCTGCATGTTCTGGCACAGTTGAAATGTAAATCATGGGCTTCCCTTTATGGCTGTGCCGTCTGCACCCCCCTCTCCTCTCAACACAGACAAAATAGACCAGACAGCCAAGGCAAAAAAAAAACAAAAAAAACAACAACAAAACACCAACATCTTTCCAAAAAGTAAATAAATAACTTGAAGTTTAGCGAAAGGTTCAGGGTCACCAAATTACAAGAAACAAGAGAAACATTTTCTGTCCGATTTGTCCGCACCCGGTTGATTGTAGGCACAAGGACACAAAAAACCCCCTCAGAAACACAGACAGGAGGCTAGCTAGCCGCAGCTAGTCACGTCTGCTAACTCTAACATTTAAAGAAACCAGAAGAAGCGAGAGTTGCAGGTGCTTTTTGCTCTGTGTCAGCAATCAAATATTCCTTTAGGGAAAAAAAATGAAACAAATTTCGCTCATTGTTGGTAAAGCAATGAAAACGGTGCAGCAGGGAGAGGAGAGGAGTTTGAGGAATTCAATTTGGAAAATATATTTTTTAGCGCTTGTGACTGTTAATAATGGAAAGTCAAATAAAACAAAAACATTTTTCTGTGAGGTGGCATATTTGTTTGGCCAAATCTGATATAAAATAAAATAAAAAAAAAACACAAAATATGGAACATTGTCTGTGATTTTGTTATCGAGGTATTTAAAAAAATATATTGCAATATATTTTGGCTATATTTTCTGGTCCTCTCCTCCAGCAGCCTCCAGCCACCTAATAACAAATGCAACCCATGTTCATTTTTATTGTCAAGATAGCCGTCTTCAGGATTCATAACTTCTTGCAAATGTCACAGTAAAGTCTTAAGAAAAACATAACACTCTGAGAATTACAAAATATGTTTTGGAGCTGATTTAAACAGCTTACAAGCTTACAAGTGTCAATATGCTCAACTAGCCTACATGAAATTAGAAGCTGAAGATGAAATAATATTTAGTGTTAATACTGCACACAACTCATGTTCAGTGCATTCCCACAATCCTCAACCAATCCAACCAATTGGTTGGATTCCTGCTGCTGATATACAGATTTTACGTATGTTTTTTTTCTTTTTTTGTAGACATAGGCTATGCTCAGTTCTGTTTAAAGAATTGTCTTTGTAAAATGTATTAATTTATGACAAATGTAGTGAACATGCGATCCAGAATATTGGATCGCATGTTATTGTTTGGCTGCAATGCTTACAGTTCCCAGAGGAAGATAAAAAATTGTATTGACAGTTTATTATCAAATACTTACTTGGAAAACTGTTGATGCAGTGTTTTAGCCCGAACAGCTGCTTCTGTGGCCCTTTGGGAAAAATAATTGGTGACCTCAGGCTTACAGTATCTTCTCCCTCATAAAAACAGCACAAGGTGCTTTTCGCCTCCAGGTTGCAGACCGTAATCTGTCTGTGACATCATTTAACAAAAGGACGTTTTTAAATGTGTCGCTTTTGCTCGTCTCCATTTCTAGAAATAATACAAGTAAGAATCAAATACAGTTTAATAAACATTCAGCAGGATTTCTAAATCTTTACAGCATTAAAAATGTATACTTTGCTCATAGTTGTGTTGGGCTTCTTTCATCGTATTTTGATTGAGTTAGTCCAACAGAATTTGATGCCAACCGAAAATGAAATTATTTTAAAACTATTTGTAAGTGTGTAATTTACACAGAGACACATTGAGCTCAAAACAAAACCTTGTGCAGGGTTAATATAATTATTGCAAGACAAATGTATACTGCTCAAAAAAATAAAGGGAACACTCAAATAACACATCCTAGATGGACAGTTTGATTTCACAGAAGTTTGATTTACTTGGAGTTATATTGTGTTGTTTAAGTGTTCCCTTTATTTTTTTGAGCAGTGTATATTATTTTCTAGATTTTACAATTTGTTTAGACTTTTCTAGCAGTTTGGATAAATCTCTAGACATCTGAGCACAAAAAATGTGTGTGGTTGAATTATACCACCTGCATGTTTTACAAATAATGGAAGGAATGTGTTTTACAACTTTTTTAGAATTTGGGCAAATACGGTCTATATTGCATGATTATTAATACTTAAACTTATAGAACCTGGACTGGAGTATTCTACATTAAATACCATTTTACTTACTATTAAATTTTATTATAAAATAGGGGAAAAAACGCCTTATTGACATTTAAACCAGATCCAAATTTTTTAATATGTGTATTTAAGGGCATCAAAGAAAAATCTATAAACATCATATTTTTATTTTTCAGAAATTCTCAAGTCAAGTGATGAAAGATGCCATTATCAGTGTTTTAAGTGGGCCGTTACACACGGGTACGCGGTAAATTGTATCTCTCAGTGTACTGAGAGATACTGTACACTGGGACTTTTTCCCAGTGTACAGTGCGCACCAGGACTCTCAGACTGCGCTACTTCCCCATCAATGAGCGTTGCAGCTCTGCATCAACCAGGCGGCAGACCACTGGTAATTTGATGCTCTTGAGCTACAAGTCCTTGAGACTGCAAAGCCTGCTTGCCATCTTTAATCTTTAGCTTCACCTGGTCAAGTCAGAGCTCTGACTCCAAAGAAAGCATGAGAGATGCTTTCAATCAGAAGTAAGATGTCAGGGAAATTAAAAGTTAAACCTACCTCTCCTGGTGGTATGAATAATTTTGGTCTTCGTGGAAAATTTCTAACAGCAACTAATCAATTTAGTCATTAAACAGTGATGTTTAATGAGTTAAACATCACTGCAGACTTATCTGCACATATCTGCCAGTCTTAAATGTGCTATAAAATTGCTTTAATCTACGTCTCCATTTAATCTCTGTTTCAATTTCTAACAAACACACACTCCACCTTGCTTTAGAGGTAAAATGTCAAATCTATCTGGTTGGAAATGTGAGAAAACCATTTGTATCTCGGCATAACTCTTGGTCCAAATCAAGGATAATGCTCAGTTATGACACTAAGACCTTGCATCAGGTTCCACTCAGCACCTCTCCAACCTTGTTAGAGTCTGTTTTTTTTCTTTACAATTACAGCCTAGCATTGAGCTTTTGTCCTGCTCCATGCCATGGTGGCCTTGCTGCCTCCACCCAGCATCTCCTGCTTGAATGACAGCCGATAAAAGCCCTGGGCTTTTGCTGCCGTCACCGCCTCTCTGTAATTCCACTGCAGGGAAGTGTGCTTTTAGCTATCAAGCCCACTGTCACAAAAGCACTAAAGACACAGGCACAAACCCTCGCCAAATTGCCCTTAAGCTCCACAGATAGTTCATGTGACGTTTTATTGACAGAGACAATTGTCACCATTCCACCTGTGTGTTATTTACTGTATTCAATCTGTTGCCCCCTGCAACCTCTAACCTAAAGCTGGGAGCTGTGTCATCCAGTCAGATTAATTAGCTTTAAGACTTCAAAAACAAAACAATAAATAAATAAACAAAAAGAAATAAAAAATCAAAGGAATGCTGACAGCATACCCGTTTCAAGGCAATAATGCACCAAGGCAAAACAAATCCATTTCAAACGTCCCGAAAACCTCGAGTAAAAATAATAAAGAAGCCTCCTTATTAATGCTTGCAAAAGCATGTGTGCATACATGAGTGTGTGTGTGTGTGTGTGTGTGTGTGTGTGTGTGCCAAAGCAAGAGGGAGAGACCTTGAGTGCAATGGGAGGAGTAGATGCTGCAGCATTCAGGGAGGGAAAGCAAAGCTAACTGTGAGTCAGACTCTTTCTGTCGCTCCTCTTCGGCCCTCACCTCCCTCCTTCCACTCCTGCTCTCCCCTTCTCCCTCTCTCAGCACTTAAGCAGCTGCCTCCACTTATGCAGGGCACATTTCAGATGACTGGAGGGAGGGAGGCAGGGAAAAAAATGGGAGGAAGGGTACGACGGGGAGGTGGCAGAAGGGGTACCGGCGGGGGGAGGGAAACAAAAGGTTGCATGATGATTGCACAACGACTCAAAAGCTGCTGAAGGGGGACATTCCAGCTGAGGTGAGGATGCTCCTCTCCTCCTCCTGAGCTAAAGAGCCACACCGCTATACATCAAAGAGGAGAAGGTTAACCGCTAGACGGGCTAACCTCTGTAATAGAATTGTTTTTCAATGACCATCAAACAGTGTTTACTACCTATGGGCTTGTGATTAATGGTCGTATACGTGCGGGCCACCACCTATAACACGTCTGCTCTTTATGGGCTCAGAGATGATCACAGGAATGTAATGACGGTTCACATGAAAGATTTGTTTCCTTAACGTGTTTTCGTATAAAAATGGCTTCATTTCCTGCCCTCTCCCATGAAATATCATAGTCAAAGATCAAACAATGCAGTCTGCTACTGCAGAGCTTAATGGATGACAAAGAGAAACCCGTATGGCTTGAACAACATGAGCAAAACTAACATGTAGTTTGTCCCCCCCGCTTTGCATTATTATGAGAAAATGCTCTAAATTAATTTGATTTCTCTGAGAATATATCATTTAAATAGCTGCCAACATGTTTGGATCAGATTGTGCTTCGAGACAATCGAACATTGAAGAAAACATTTTTCTTCGTGTGACATAAGAAGGCCAAGAATTATATTTTTCTGTGAATGCCATTGGCTTTTCAAAGCCTTGTACTGCAGTGAGGAGGCAGCAGAATAAATGAACCAAAAAATAGCACACAATCAACATTATTAAAATTTCAACCATTAGTCTTTTTAAAGATATTAATCTGTGCTTTTTATGCTTCACCGATGATCTGAGAACAGAGAAAGGGAGAAGGAAAATACAATGACTTATCGGTTTGCTGACATACATCATCCATCACATTCATACTTGTTAGACAAAGTATTTCTTTCTTAATTATAAAATGTAACGGTGTCCTTCCTGTATCTTGAAGTGATTATTAGTCTGAAATTTTCGATGAATAAATTAGACCTTACTCTTCCTAAAGTCACTACTGTTTCTGACTGAAGCCACAGTTGCACTAAAAACAAAACACTTCATGTGGGTTAGACTCATTTTGCTAACAATCTGGCGCAGAATTTTTCTCCATTCATCAGAGTATGTTGCTGTGAAGCTTCAGTCAGCTGTGCAGAATGACGTGTTGCGTCACATCTCACTTACTATGTGGAAAAACTAAACAAATTAACTAACTATAAGACTTGGCTGTAAATTTAGTATTACAGTTTGTATCCACGTCTTGCTGTTTCCTCATTTCCTGCTTGTGCCACTAAATAAAACATTTGATACACTTGTACTTACATCTAGCAAATCTGCTTATTTTCCTTTCTACTTAAATATTTTTCAAGAACTGTGGGGATATCCAGCTTAAATGTCACAAAAAATAAAATATGCGTTATATATTTTTTGAAAACCTTGTTAAAAAAACCCCAAAAACTTCCACGCTAGCTAAATAACTAGCAAACATTAACTTCTCAGGCTTCCAACAATGATTTTAAAAAGGCTGAACAGAAAAGACGCAATCTGCACAAACATAATATTTACTTTCAAACGATGGATATATTGGAATTTATTTTATTTTGCCAATGCATTTTTTTTGGTTTAAAACATGTGTTGTACTTCTATAAAAGTGTCTGATTCTATAGTGCCTCTCTCCTCTATTTAACATTAGACTTCAGTCTTGATCAGAACAATATCTATAGCTCACATATGATAAAATCACTGCCAATGCATTCACCTGTGTTATTTTTTACCTACTTTAGTGCATCTGTGTGTCAAAATTAAAATACTTAAACATAAATAGAATCCCCATAGCCATGACTGTAATCATTATAGATAATATACAACGTTACATCAGTGGTGGTTGTTGCTTTTCTTTTGAAATAAAAATGATTGAATTTGCATCTTTTTTATACTTTGTTGTATAGTTTTGCTGTGACACCGTTACACCTCATCATATTATCATAATCTCATGTTTGCTTGATTATATCCAATGTACAGCCAATACACCACGTTTACTGTTAGGTTGTGAAAACTCTGCGAGTCTAACTGTTCCTTTGTTGCATTTAATCAAACTCTTGCTGCCTGAAC
Source organism: Poeciliopsis retropinna (assembly GCA_010277075.1). NCBI lineage: Eukaryota > Metazoa > Chordata > Actinopteri > Cyprinodontiformes > Poeciliidae > Poeciliopsis > Poeciliopsis retropinna. Next base: position 11,568,695 of record VMRM01000015.1, on the reverse strand, counting down.
CTGAGATAACAAGAGTGCAGTTGAAGCATCACAGTCTCAGTGTGCGACGGGTTAGTCATTGCATTGGCTGCTAATTTTATTTATGATGGGACTTCTGCCATATAAACAGCCACATGCAGACTTGCGGAGGTAAAAATCTTCATTTGATTACTTTAAACTTTCCTGCATGAGCTTCTCCACTTGGAGTTGAATTAGAGAGCGTTCATCTTCATCATGTTAAAAGTTGTGAGGAGGTTGGAGCCAATCCCAGATTTCACACGGCAAAATGCGGGGTTGCTCCCTGGACAGACTGCCAGTTCAGCGCGGGGCCAACACAAGAGACAAACAACGATTCACACTCACACCTCGGTCAATTTGGAAAGCCCAATTAACCTAATATACATGCTTTTTGGCTGTGGGAGGAAGCAGGAGGCCCACGCATGCCTTAAGCAGAAAACAAAATCCACAGAGGAAGCCAAGATTCTTGCTGTGAGTCAACAGTGGTAACCATCACAACACCATGCTGCCCAAGTCAGGGAACAATCATGGTCAAAGCAGGGAGGACACTGTCAGTAGAGGCATATGCTATTTCAGGACACTTACTGAAACTTTCTTACTCTGACTCTGTTTTCATTGTGTTTCAGAAAATCTGATTGTCAGATCTCTTTGACGAAATGCCAAATCACCGAAGGCTGTTTGATAAGACTGCAGCACGTAGAGAGAGAGTCATATGTGACAGAAAGAAACAGAAATAAAAATGAGCAGAGAGACACTGCAAAACATCCAACAATTACAAAAAAACGATAGTTTTTTTTAAGGGTGTATTAATTTGCCCTCCATCCACGAAAATACAGCCGAATTAAAAAAGAAAAATTACAACAGCCAGAAAAAACCCTCTTCTTCATCATCATCACCTCAAATCTCAAGTTTAAATGGAGATTTATCTGATGTTCACACTTTGATATCACTACCAAAGTGTGACACCGAAGTAAGACCAAATCTGCATCAACAGCACCAGGACTGAACCACAACCAGAAGGGAGATTTACAATGAACCAACTAACCTTAACAACGGTGAGTAAAAGTCACGTATACCGTCATGTCTGTTTGTGATTATTTTGGTGATTATAGTTTAAGGCTAGTAAAAACACATTTAGAAAAAGATAGGCAAGCAGCAGGTATAACTGCAGTCTTGAGAGGATTGTGAAACAATTTACGTTCAAGAATTTGAAGGATAAAAGGTGTGAACAGCAGCCTGGTCAGAGCAGCACAGACACATCCAGAACATGGACTTCATTCCCTGTGTCTCTCTTCTGCTAAAGAGAAAAAGGACTTGAGTCTTGATTCGTGGTTAAAAGTTGGGTTTTATTTACTTTATTTTATTTTCCAGCAGATGTTTAACACCTGCCCACACCACTAACAATGATCAGTAGCAGTAATTCATTCAGAGAGCCCTGACCTAGCATTGAGCACATACTCTGTAAGAGGTGGATATACCTTTTCACTCAAAAACATTTAGTAGATGACACTAACATTTTCTTAGAAACTAAAATTTCCACTTTTTAAATTGAATTACTTTCAAGGGTATTTGAATTTGCTGATGTCCACCTGCATTGTAAGCTTAAAGTTATGTGCCAATTCTTCAAAATGTGTTCCTCCCATTTACAATAAAGCTATAAAGTGACCTCAGCGCAAACGCAGGAAGTGAAAGTTTGCCCTGAAGCTTGAAAATGTTTTCATTGTGCAGACGGTGGAAAATTAAAGATGACTAACACTGACTCTAAAAGCCACCAGCGATGAGGTCATCCCCCATCTACCGCTGTGTTGACAGCATAGGAGGCTTCAGCGCTGAGGCTGGACCACACAACAACTGCTGTCTCTTCATCTCTCTCTAGTCTGAAGTGAGCTGCACAAAGTGTCTCTGCTTGTGTCGTCTCAGGAACTGCAAGTTGTGCCTTACAGAATGTATCTGTCCTAAAACTAAACCAAAGACAGGAGGTTGCATTCAAATGATTATCACTGGTGAAATAAAGCTACTTTCAAACATATTTACAATGTAAATTTATGCTATGCCTTTGGAATTACAATGCATTTATTGCACCTCTGGAGTAAAATGAGAGCATAAACCTCATGTCATATATTGTTCTTATCTAGATTTGCTGGGATTTTGGGATGAATTCACAAAGATTTAGAAGCTGCTAAATGTGCAAAATCCTTGGTTTGTTCTTCCTTCTAATTCTGACACAAAATTAATCATCTTCCCAGAAAAACTCTACCAAGAAAATGCATTTAAGGTAATGCTAATTCATATTTATGTATATTTGTGTAAAATCTGCAAATGACTTTGGATTCTTAAAATCAAGAGCCCATGCGGGTTGCAAAGAAAAGAAATATCCTCTGCTCAAAGCTGCTGATAATTATGATATATGAAATAAAACAAAGAAGTAGCATGATGTGGTGCTAGCGTTACCAAAACAACATCTAAATGAGTCCGGGATGTGAGGAATTGTAAAACGTCTTTTTTCACACACCTTCAAACACCCCAATAACACATACCTGAATTGTTTTTCTGAAAATTTGCACTTAAATGTCAACAATTAGCATCCTTTGATTCCACCCCTTTGACACCTTATGGATAAGCGTTGCTGCTTTTCTGACTTTGGAAGATAAAAAGCTCCTCTCAGATCACAGGAGCTCCGCTTACCTGCACTTCATCAGATACCAGAAGAGATTAGCGCTGAAGCATTCAGCATGCTGCAAGCCCAGATGGTTAAAAAAAAGCAACCCATTGCAGCTAAAAGAAATCAGGCCTAAAAGAAGACCACTATCACTAAAATCTTCAGGATGCAAAAGCAATTTCTTTTTCAAGAAAAGGTTCAGTATTTCAAGACAGTGTGACAGTTGAGTTTTAAGTTGAGCTTAAGGATCTCAAACCAATAGAAAACGAAACTAAAACTGTTTTTCTACGTTTGAGTAGTTCAGACTGCTCTTTATCTCAGTAAACCTGGTGAAAGTTGACCTTATCCCTCTGTTTGCTAGAGGATTCAACAGAAAGAAAGTAGGGAAAATACAGTACACTCATTCCACAATGTATTTAAAAGAATAACATTTATGCAGCACTTCAGATTAAACACACAGAGACAAAATCGGCTTGATCTCATCACTACTCGAACACCCCAGTATATTTTCCAGCAGCAAATTGCTCCTGCAGTTGTTGCTCCTCTACAAATAGGAACAATCTTGTATATTTTTAACCTTGAGTCCTTAATCAGTGTGTTTCAGCAACCAATGCAGCTTCTGCTAATTGCAGTAGAAAGAGGAGAGGAATATTCTTTAATGTTCCCCAGTGAGAAAATTCAAACATATGAGCTCTTAAATTTTTGCTATCAGCTGAGAAGTCCAGAAGGTAAAATGTGGCACAAAGTCATGTTGCATTTTTGGATACCAGGTATGGCATTCAGCTCTGTACTCTGTGTCCATAAAAGGTTGTCATGGAAACCTGATGCATGAGGTATTGTACGTGACAGACGCGAAAAGTAGATCCAAACTTACATGTTTTTATTATTTAAAGATCCACAATCAAGCAAAAACTCCGCAGAGAATAAAACTACAGTGCCAGGTGTGCGCAACACTTGATGCCAGAGGAAATGTGCAATACGTTGGCTCATCACCAGACAACAGGAGTTATTGATTGACAGCACACAGGAAAACGGAGTCAGGTAGGAACGAACCACTTCCACTCTCAGCAGCCTTTTGAAGCCGCCTGTCAGTGAGACAGAAACTTTTAAACTAACGCAGCAGGAAGTTTAAGCAGCAGGAAGTGGTTGAAAATTCAACATCTGATTAAAATGCTCAGATCATATTCTATAAAATATTTCTTCCCGCAGACACTTGAGCTTAATGGTGAGCATGAAACTCTGAAGCAGCACAAGAAGTTAGGAAAGACCTGAGAAATATAACCATGATGTAAGCATAAACAAAAAATAATCTTTTTTATTCCTACTGGAATACAATGTTTTAGAGAATTTATAGTTAAAAAAAGTTTTGCTTTAAAATCAGGATTGTCTTCCTATTCAATGTACAACTATAGTCACCAAAACTGATTCAAAATCTCACCACTTTACTTTTACATAAAAGTTACAATATTTTTCATCAATTTAGGTATTTATCTTTTTTTTTGATACACAGACTTAAGCAAAAATATCAAGTAACACTTACTAAATGTGGTTGATTAATTACAGCTATCCACTCCAGTCAGCAGCTTCATAAACAAAACAGCGCCTTTGATTTTCAAGTCACATTTTTGGCACACGCTTTTTCACACCTATAAATACTACCTAACGGACAAATATACAATATTTCTCATGCCCATATTTTAACCAGTTGACCGGCAGTGTGCGTGGATATGAAAATTGGGGACAGAGCATTTCAGCCTCTTCTGGGAGGAGTATATCATCACAACCTCATCATACACATACATTTATAAACAAAATTATTTCAATTAAATGCAACAAAACGGAAAAGAAATATGGGCCATGAATATTTTATGTATATTATCTCCATAACAAAATTGCAAATAATTGTACGTCTTTGTTTAAATTCTCAAGATTTAACATTATTGTTTATTTTTAACTTCACCGTTGAAATTTATTTTAAAATGTCTTCTTAGCGGTTTTTTAATTTTTTTTTTTTTTGCAAGGCATGAACCAGTGCTCCAAAGTATATGAGAAAAAAGGAACATTTTAGATTTTCTACAAAGAGCAAAAACAGAAGATATTTCAACTAAAACTATAGCTGCACAATATATGAAATACAAAATCATAAGCATCACCAGTCAGAGAAATATGACCGTACTTGAACCCAATATTTGGAAGGATGTTATGTTTCAAGTGCATCCATGTTCTGCGTGCCAGCTGGATGGACTCTACCTACCACTGATGCAAAAGCTCACAGAGGGTGCTGAGGGCATCATGAGGATGATTATAAAAGAGGATAAATCGGTGAATGCGAGTTCTTTTATTATTTTTATTCACTTCCTTTATTTTACAAGCTTTGTCACATGATCTCTCTTTTGCAAGGAAGCCGATGTCAAGGCAGCAATGACATAGTTCAAAGATTATAAAAACACCTGTCCATTCATTGTCTGTAGTTCCAAGGGCATTGGGGAGGAGAGAGGTCTGGCACCTGGAGAGAAAGAACCCGGTTAGGACTTGAACCCAGAACCTTCTTGCTGAAAGGATACGGTGCTATAAACTGCACCAATGTGCAGCATCAAAAACAGAGACAAACTTCCATTAACAAACGCCATGCAGTATGTCTACACCTATGTCACAGTCACTTCTCTTACTGAAATGGTTCAACCCTATGAGAGATAACTGCAGATGCTGACCTTTATATAGTTCTCGGGATTTAATATTACATTTTTATATTTGTTTGGAAATCCAGAAAAAAACATGCTCAAGTTTTCATGTGAGGTAAAGAAAAGTTTTAATTTTAAAATGTCCTCTTCTTAATGAGAACTGGAGTTATATTTGAAAGTGTGAAATCGATCATTTCCAGGAGTCAAACAGTGTGTCCTAGAAAGGTATGAGTAATTTAGATTTTCTATTGAAGGCCAAAACAAACAACAACAAAAAAAAATTACTTAAGCCGAGTCTCGACCTGCAACATTTATAGAGTCGCAATCGTTACTTTGATGTCAGTCTGAAATATCATCATTGCAGGACTGCCGGGATGCAATAGGATGTTATATTTAAAACGAAATGCATTTATTTATGCTCTGCTTGCCAACAGTCTATTCAGTCAGCTGGATAGAGTTTGATTGCCCTCGATTTCTACGCCAGATATCAGTGCACCATATGGGCAGTTGCCCAGGGCAGCATAAAATAAAAAGGAGTGGGAGGACACAAAAGCGCCATATCAAAAATGTACATGTTTATTTGCCAGCTGTGCCTTGAAGAAGTTTTAAATAACATTTTTGTATGTGCAGTCAAAGGGTATTTGGTTTCCCAGTTCTGGTGTCAGACGTTGCCCAAGTGGGGTGAGGCTCAAGTTTTTATGGACCTTTGGCTGAGCTCAACTGGGAAGTCTGGAGAAATTCCATCTTCACAAACTGGGACCTTTTTTGTGGATGACTGGATGAAAATAAAAGTGAGTCTGTGTGTCTGGGATCCGGGGGAGGGGCTGCAAAGAAGGAGCTCGTTCATTCATACAGCTTCTTGCTGATAACAGAAAGCTTTTCTTATTTTTCTCGAGTTTTCTTTTTGAAAATCTTTTACACCTGATTGCTTTTTAAGTGAAGTTATAGAGGTTTTATTTTTATTTTTTTATTGTCAAATGTTCTCTTCTCGTTAACTTACCGAAGTTATTTCTGTAAATGTTGGATGGATTAATTCCAAGAAAGGAGCTGCATGCAGAGTTTGCAGAACTGGTGATGTATGACTAATGTAGACTTTCTGTAATATACGTACATGTATATTCAGACCACTCGAAATTCAGTATCGCAGCAGTTTGCTTCCCGACTTCTCATTTCGAACTCCGCAAATGTCCTGCTAATTTGTCCGCAGTCTATGAATCCATGAGAAAGACTGATAGCAAATGAATAAAAGAACATGAAAGTGTCTTATTCACTTAAAGGAAAAACCCAGACACCGTCGTCTGAGGGCATTTTATACAATTTGTGTAATTTTATTAGTATAACCTTATCATCCTTTAGATTATAATCACACGTCTTAGAAGAGGATACAGTTAATGCTTCAGATGTGTCACTGATGTTGTTTTTCTCTCTTCGGCGTTTTATCAGTGTTTTGTCTTCCAAAATGAAGCTGTAAAATGAAGACAGTTTTCATCCACATCACAAAATCCATTCCATTACTCTCACAGCAAAGATTTCCCTTTGTTCTTGGAGGCACAAATTATTTCCCGTAGCTTCAGAAGGCGACTCCTTTACTTGGCTTCAAAACCAAAGGACAGGGGCAGGCGGGGTGGGAGGAGGAGGATGGCAGAGGACAGAAGGAGAAGAAAGGAGATACAGAGAAAGAAAAGGAGAGTGAGGGAATGGGGAAAGGCAGGGCAAAAGGGAGGGGAGGAGAAAACAACGAGACGAGGCAGGAAAATCCAGAGAATGGTGTTAGCCAGAGAAAGAATGTGTGCAAAATGTGTTTGAGGGGAATAATGAGGAAGGCACGGGACAGAACAACAATGCCACTCTGCCCTTAAGTCCATCAGCAAATCTCGATTTTCACCCCCCATCTCTGCCTGCTAATACGCCGCCTTTTTTTGATATTTGTTTTTCCTTTTAAAGTCACCGACGTTATTAGTTTTTGAAACCCAGCTTACAGGCTTATTGATAGGCTGCACAGAGCATAAACTAAATGATCTCAGACTCTCTGATGGGAAGGAACACTAATTCTTATGTATTGCTGCCGAAACTGCAGCATGTCTGCAAAACAAACCGCGGCAGGAGGGAGTTTCTGTGTTTTCCTGCATTGAAGCGCTCCATGCTGCAGTTTTCTTTTGGCCACTGTGTGCTCAGTAGCCTTGCTCAATAATAAATGAAAACCCCGAGCTTTCTTATGAAACACTTAATCAGGCAGTGTGGAATCAGTGGAAACAGCAAAAGGAGCACACTGTCACGGCTCCACTGTGTGTCTCTCTGCGTTTTAGTGGGGTGTCGGAGGGAGGGGGGGTTCGACTGTCTCTGATGTGCCACAGCTGAAATTGGCAGGCTATCAGTCGCAACCCTGTAACACAATGTACAGCATTTCTAAACAGTATAAGGAGATATGACAGCCAAGAAGGCAGAGAGACAGATTGAGGGAGGGAGGCAGAGGGAGAAGAGATGGAGATAGGGTGCAAAACAGAGAGTGACAATGAGGGAAAGGCCATTTTTAGAAACTGGATGTGTAAGTCTAAACGCTTTCTTCACAACTGGGTCAGAACAGCACTTAATTCTCAACTCAGGGAGTAAGCATTTGTCATTTGACACCCACAGATTTAACTCTTGGTGAAGCAGGTTACAGTCAAATCCCATTTTCTAGTATTTCCCTGCCCCAGCCGTACTACTCTGCCTCACCTTTTGGCAATTAAACTGAAATCAGGGGAATTGGTGTTTTATATTCACCTGCACAAAATAGGACATCACATTAAATGAGCCCTTAATAGAATCCATATTGATGAAACAATATGCTGGGATGAGAAGCTATGAGTGAACTTGTAGAGTAGCATCAGGAGAAAAAGTTAGGACACTCCATTTTATACTTAGATCTTTACTAAAACAATAGTTTTCATATTTATTTTGAAAAAGATATCATACAGTGTGTATTTTTTCATAAAATGTACCTGAACTAAAGCTGTCCAACTTATAAAATGCTCAAATCTCATATCTACTTTAGTTTTAATTACATTAAGAAGATTGTATGTTAAATCTTCCTATGAACTATGTGATTTAAAACACACAAAAAAATCTAAATAACGGTACATCAGCTGCTGCAGAAGGAAAATACTGAAATCTGAAATCAGATATTTGTATTAAAATACATCAAACAATGAGCAGAAAACACTTTAAATCACCAGTCGTTGCAGCGGGTGCAGACTAATGCGTTGTTAATACGAAACATCCCAATCAGGTAATATGAAGTTCAATTCAAAAAGGCCTGAAGTACCAGAACAAAGCCAACATCATGTGTAAGCATTTACCTAGAGGAGAACACCACATTACATGCATAATGCATTGTTTTTTAATAGCGACAAGCTTAAAACACTAGATTACGCCAGCATTAGCATGCTGACAATAAAAAACTGCAGCACACGTCAGAAAAGTTGCTAGAGGGAACTAAGTTGATCTTTAAGCAAATCATGCAGAACATTTCCACCTCCAAATTAGTCACTAAAACTGCTAGTGTTGTTATGTAAACGTAACCAACTTAACCAATTTTTTTTGCGCTTTTTATAAACTGATGAGATAACCCTAAGGTCAAACTATGGTATTCAGTAGAGCTGCACAATATCATCGCAATATTAGAAGTGCAAAATAAGTCAGCTGAATGCAACAAGTCATTTAGAGCATTTATATTTCATGTCGTATGCTTTCATGCTCAACATGGAAATAATATACTTTATACTTTTCCCTACATTTGGAGGGAATTTTTCTGCCTTTGATCCCCAGATGTAGATTCTGCCTTACTAAAATTGTTGTGAAAAGTTGTGATTGATTATAAAAAAGGAGAAATGTAGGTGAAACTTGACCTGATTGCAAGTGATTTCATAATAATTATCTCAGGATAATGAAGCTTTGGGCTCAGAATCTTACTGTTAAAAACCAAGCTTAGAAGGATTTACCAGTGAGACTTCTGAATTTAATACCTGATTAATTGTTCCTATTTGTTCAGTTTAACTTAGATTAAAAAAAAATAAAATAAAAATCTCCTCCTTTTTCTTAAAACCAACAGAATCCCAAACAGTTTTACTGCTAACTTAGCTTGTAGCAATGGTTTCTGTGCCTCCTTGTTGCTAGCGGATACAATTTTATTAAAACCTTTTTTGTCCAGAATTATAAACATGATTTATTTTTATATCATAAGATATGTTCACAATCAATAAATTAGATTAGCAGGTGCAGGAGAATTGGGTTTAGTCTCTCTGAAATGCCCTGAGAAATGAATATGGAAAGACCAAATGATAAAATCTGTAGGTGTTAAATGGTAGATGCCAAACTTCTGTTTTCTTTCAGGTCTCACCTGTAGAGTCCAGTAGTAGTCAATTCATATTTTTACAATTGCTTTTTAAGGATTATAATGAGGGTTGTACAATCCCAAATTGATTTTCACCACAATATCATTATAAACAATATCACTGCTGTAAAGTACTGTAATGGATGTCAGCTAATTATATTGGCACTATTCATTCAGACTCTCAGTGCAAGTAGTACATTAGATGATGCTTGTTGCTTAATGCAGCTGAAAATGCTTTAACTTGTATGTCTGCAATGAACCGACAGCTAAAAGCCACGAACATAGTTTAGCCAAATGTGTTTTCATTGCAGGCTCACCGTCACATTTCCAGACATCACTGCGTATCAGACTTTTTCCTAACATCATGCATTCCTACGTATAAAGCATAAATGTCATTTGAATGAACTTCTATCATAATTAAATAATTAATTATCAAAGTTATTGATGGTGAAATAATGCAGTTTCTTCAATACAGGTAATAGTTTTCAATCTAACATAAAATTTAAAAAATGACATGATCCCTACTTATTCATCAAAACATTTGATCTTAAACGTAATCAGACTCTTTTTGAACTTAAAACAAAGTGAACGAATAACACATCTGTTGTTGCATTTAAATACCAATCAAGGGAAAATTGACCCAGTTTCATATTTGGCTGATTAATGGTCACATCTCTCTTCTTTACTTAAAATTAGGAAGCTGTTGTTTTCAGTTCGGATGAAAAACAGGGCAGACGAAAAACTTTTGTTGACCAGTCAGATCTGGTTCAGTGAAAACTGACCAATTTCAATGCTTCAGGAATGTACAAAGACATAAAATACTAACCTGATTTCAGAAATGAAACCATCGATAAATGTGAAGCTAATTCATAAAGACTGAAATACGCTCACGTTAATCTGTAAGCATCTTGTGTTGGAAAGATGTGAAATAAGGGCTAAAATTGTAAATATTAAAACAGGAGTCCAACACCTGTGGTGTCGCCTCAGGTGTTGGGCTACAATCCTGGGTCCAAATTGAGGCAAAAAGTTGGCAAAATGTCGGGGAAAAGGAAGCTGGCCCTGTAGACAATTGATAGCTAAGGCCGCCCAGTTGGTAATCAGCTCTATTGATTTGAGCCTGTGTGGGTCTGTAAGAGGCTGGGAGCCAGTGGCTGTGTGCATATGCACGGGGGTATTACCAGCATTTATTCTCTTTGCCTGTGGGACAATGCCGTCTCTGAGTGAGGTGATTAAAAGGCCCGAGCTATTGAGCTCCTCCAATCAATGCCCTCCTGTGCTACTGGACAGAGCAGGAGGCCACTTCCTCGACAACACACACTCACACGCTAACATGGTTTCACCTCCTTCATTTAACATCCCCCTTCCCCCAAAACCTAACCCACCTTCATTAAGTGTGGGGACAAAGGAGGCCAAATCCACCTCGCCTGGCTGTTTGGCTTCCTTGACCACAATGCACTGCACAGAGACTTGCCATTTGCATCGTGCACGCTGGCCAATTAAACAAATCAAATACTGGAGAGAAGAAGGGGGTTCAGGGAGAAAAGTAGGAGCTTTCCATTTAAATGGATAAGGTTAATGAGTTATTTGTATGGTTGACGTATTCCGATGGTTTAAAAGGTTAGGCGCATCTATACAGCTGCCCTTTGCAGTGATCTCCACTGATTCACGCTCCCTCAAGCAGCGGTAATGAGAGGTCACCGTCCACCAAGTGGGCCGCAGGACCATGCAGCCGTGAGCTGACCACCACACATCCACCAACATATTACTCTTTCCTCCAAAATAAACAGGCCTTCCAGAGAAGAGCAGGTCATCACAGCCCTTGCTCTATACCTACCTCTCTGGCTCTCCTTCAATATCCTGACAAGTGGTTTGCTTTCATCATGCCGTGACCAGGGAAGAGCCCTCTTGTTTCCCCCAGAAAATCCACTTTCATATTTTCAACAAGGTCAGAGTCATTTTTGTCTCCTAAAGGAGAACCTCCCATTTTCTTTAGATTTCATCTCATTGAATTGGCCTGATTCTCTTTATCCACCTTATTATTGACACTGTTGCTATATGATTGACTGTCTGTGCAATTTCGGTAAAGAGGTTTGTTTTGGTAGCTAACTATATGTAGTGAGTGGTATTTTTGAAGTGAGAGGTTTAGTTAACTCCATTTCCTGGTTTTGATCCTGTTCAAGTCTCTGCAAAGCTCCAGTATTTGTCGCGTTCCTCACACTAATAATCAGACAAAATGTAACTTTGCAAGATGGGAGTTCAACAAGCACCCAAAGTGAAACAGGAGTAACCCTGTGCTTTATAGTTCAGTTTCCATCAAACCTAATTATCAAGAAGCCCAAAACAACCTATACTCCTGGTGAATTCAGATTTAAAATAATCTGTCCATTTTTCCAACATTAACATTGTTTTGGAGAGCCTCAGATGAATACTGGAGTCTCATCAAGAATATGTTGGAAGCGCAAAAGATTAGGGTTTACAAAATCAAAAGTCTGAAAGTTCGTTGCTAAAAATTAGATTGATATCACTAATTACAGATCCAAGTCACAGTGTTAGGTTAAGGAAACAACAAATAATGCAGTTATGTCCTTTAATGATAAATAACTAGGCTACACCTCTGTGGTATTTGACATTGAACATAGTAAACATGAAGAAGTCTCAAACTTAACCATTCCTTAGGTCCATGTATTTCCAAGTACATGGAGTTCATTCTCTTGTTGATCAGTTCTTGTTCTTACATTCCTGACAGCATTTTCAGCTAAAGAGAAACTGGGACTTAAAAATACTCAAATGCAGAATAAACAAATTTTAAATCTGACATATTTTCATGTTATCCTTTTTGAAGCAAAGGAGAGGAGAACTGGGGAGAGACGGTTTCCTTCAAGATTCAAACTTAGACATAACTTGAAGTCTTCTCACTGCTTTTAAACTGTGAAACTGGTTTATAAATAATCAGAGGACGTTTCTAAACTTCACAGATATTTAACATTTGAAGTCTGGGACACAAGTCCCACAAGTATGTGTGAGCATCAACCATACCTACTGCAGCTCTTCACTTCTTAATGAAATATTACAAGGACTAAAGGATTTACCCCCTCTGTCACTGTAAATGACTGTAAATACTATTAATGATATTAATACTGGTTAAGGCTAATTTCTATTAATTAAAATAGAGACTGTTTAGCACAAATCTCTAACTAAAACTTAAAAGACTAAGTGGTATAAGTGAACACCCTGTTTTTTCTGGTGGGAAAACAAAGGGTAAAAATCTGGTTCCTGAAATGTTCCTGCTGTAAAAATGCACCTTTGGTGTAATAAATATGGTTCCCTGTAAAGTCTTCAGACTGATTTTGATAGGTTATGATACTGACTCATTTATGACTACGAATATAATCTACTATGACACAGTGACGCAATTTTTTTTTTCCAGTATGTTTCACAAAACTCTCAGCTGATCCCCGTTTGCAAACGACCAATTTTACATAATGGCTCAGTCAGCAAACAATACTCAAATTTCCATGGTGACCAACCTCTAAGACCACAAGGACCTGGCAAGAATCCTGGGAAAAAGCCTGTGCCTAATTTGCACCTATTGATTTTGTAATTATTTAATAGGCAGGGACGTCCAAACAGGGCGTATCCGAGAGAAGCAGGCAAAGCAGGCAGCCTGGGGTGTGTTGCTGTCAGGTGCCAGTGTGAGCGGACAGAGTCGGTGGGCTCTCCTTAAGAAACAGTATTGGACAAACACAAACAAACACGGCAGCGGCCACTGTGACTCAGTGCTCTAATGAACCAGCGTATTGACTTGCTGGCTTTCTCTTTCTCTCTGCCTCCATGTCTTTCTCTCATTCACTCAAACACACACGCATACATACACTGCCTCTCTCTCACTGTCTCTCTCTGTCTGCTATGTTTGTATGGATCCCAGCTGCCACTTGGAATACCAATTACTGTAGGACCAGCAGAGGGGTGAGGAGAATGAGAGGAGGAGAGGGAAGAGGGAGAGAACGGGGAAGGGAACGAGGGATGTTGGAAGCAGACTGGGGAGCAAAAAGAAAGGAGGGAGAGGCGTGAAGCCAAGCAGGTGATCCTGGATGTTTGTTCTTACTTTAGTTATAAAAAAAATAGAGCTAAAGGTGATGATGGAGCCAATTTGTTCACCTCAACCTGGATGTGTATCTGACGACGTTAGACTTCAATCTGAAGAAGCTCAGGGCAAAGTTTTATCCTCCATCCCACTGTGCTCAAGCAAAACACTAAGTGTGTATTTCATGTCCTCTTAAGAAAATCTACAAATAAAAAAAATAAAACAGAGGAAATATACGCATCGTCTTTGCTTGTTTATTTCTCAGAAACACTTTTCATAATCTAGGACAACTCCATTAGCCTGAGATTCTATTTCTCCAAACAAGAGAAAACATGACTTTTAAATTATTGCTTGACATTTTTAAGGGTTATTCACATGTAATTCAGGCTTTTTATGTCGCCTTTTTCAACGGTAAACTGATAAGCTTACATATCAGAACAGTTAGCGGTAAAATGTTGCTTTAGCTGAGCTCACAAAACCTCACAATCTCTCAGCTATAATATAACAGCTTTGATTTCCCAACTTTTTTCACAAAAATCACAAATTTCCATGTTTTTTATTGGGATTTTATGACGTAGACAGGCACAAAGCAGTGCATGAGGGTAAACTGGATGCAAAAAAACACTTTTTTTTTTATTTTTTACATATATTAATGTGAAAGCACAACCTGAGTCAATAGTTTGTATTGACAATGTATTGCCATTACAGCTTCAAGCATTTTGAGGCAAATTGAAATTGTGGTAAAATAGCTCAAGCTTCATCAGAATGGACAGAGACTGACATACAAGTCTCACCACAAACTCTCAATTGGATTTAGATCTGAACTTTGACTAGCCCATGCTAAGGCACATATGCTATGGTCATTACCACTCCATAGCAGCTGGATAGCTGTATTATAAGCGTTTTCAATCTTGTATTTAGCTCCAGTCATCTTCCAGGAAGTCCCAAATGAAGGAAATCAATGTTGTTTTAGGTTAATTTGGAGTTAATTTTCTGTTACAAATAGCAATGTGTCTGATAAAAAGTTTCATTTTAGTGTAATCGGAGCAGAGCATCTTTGTCCAGCTGTAAAACTGCTGTTTGTAACAAGACAAAAATGAAGTTTTGGTTTTTCAAAGACATTTTTCATCTTGTTGACTTTGTTTTTCTTGTTCATAAATAATCTATAGCTCTTTGACTCCTAAGGTTTTTGCAGAACTAGCACCGTATACGTTCAATGCATGTCACAGAATTTTATCATCTCGATAACAAAGTATCATTCGAGGCTCAAGAAATGGGAGTGATGCTGCAGCACCTTGCAAGGAGCCAAAAAGTGCCTGCTTGTGAGACACCTAAATCCCAGATGCTGTGACGATCTCACAGCTGACACACAACGGCAAATCAAAGGAGACCTTTTTCATGGTCTGCCAGAAATAGCTGCAGCCCATGCGCAGGGAAGGGAACAGGGTGTTTTGCTGTCTAAAGTCACATCTTCTCGGTGTATTTTGGGGAAGAATCTGGGCACAGCGTCTCCCGGAGTCAAGATATTTGTTTTTGATAAAGGCATCTCTACAACGGTGGGGATCTTTCGGGTCCAGTGACACCCCTTCGCTGCCTCTCCCTTACACCCCCCCCTCCTCTTTCTTCTCTACTCAAAGTGCCGCAACAATTCTCATGACAACCATAATGAGCACACTCACATTCTGCACGATACCACTAATTTGAGAAATTTCCAGCACAAAGACATAATTAGACAAACTAATTAGACGAAGACTTCGCTGCACAGAGATCCTCCACAGTTCAACTCATCCGCCTACCTGCCGACGACTAAAATAGGAAGCAGCCGTCAAGCCCGTCCGTGCTTATTCCCCTCAGTTAGCGCCCTGAGATGTTTGTGAGATGGCGCGCGAGGGAGAATAACATGATCCCCTTCCAGGGGCGGCGGCCACTTCTCGAAGCCTTCGTCATGGACTAACAGGTAAACCGGGAGCAGACCGTCCTCTTATTTGTATCAGAGGCTGCACAGGCCGGGGCTGGCACCTGTGTAAGACATGTTAATAAATCAGAGCGAGGCACTCGAAGAACACTTAAAAACACATCGAGCTCTGGATAAGGTGTTCATTGTAAGCCATAGGTGAAGTGCTCAGGTTTTCTAATGAAGAATATGACAAGAGCGCTTAGAGAGTTGGAGTGGCGAGGGAGGCAGAGAGGTAATTGATTTTAAAAGTGAAGGGAAAACCCACATGTCTCAGGAGGGAGCAGAAAACTGTCTCGACGGATACAGAAGCCCCAGCTGCCTGGAAGATTAATGGAATTAATTCTTAGTCTCACTTAAATACATTTTATAATGGGAGGCCTAAATTAACATTTCGTAAAGCCCCCAGAGATGAAGTCAAAGTGTAAATTATTACAATTTTGTGTGTGTTTTTTTTTTTTTTTTTAGCTTCTTTTGCTTCCCTCTGAACAATGAAGCCTTTTGTCCTCTCAACATGTGTTCCTTGTGGGCACTGTGTTATCCAAATAACCGCGTTTGCTCGTTAGCATTTTGTACAGTGCATATTGAAAACCACATAAAGAATTTTTATTATAATATAAACCCGGATTGACTCGCTCCCGTACAGAAAAACAAACTTCTGAGCCCACGTAAGTAGCTCAGGGGGCGAAAATGTGTACGTAGACTACACACTGGGGTTTGTGAATGCTTGGCATGCTGTCACTGCATTCATTGTGGAGCCTCAGTAGTTGTGGGGAGATTTGTAAGAGCACAACAAAGACGTAGGGACTGTTACTGCTAATTTTCCGTCAGGTCACTAGGCCCACGAAGAAGGGAGCAAAAGATTAACATTCAGAACCGAGAGGTTCTTCTTCTCCTCCTGAAAACCGAGCTCGCGTTTGCATGTACGCACACAAACGCGTCCTACAAAAGAGACACAGATTCCCCACTCTCTCCAGAGGCCTCATCACTTGAGCCAAAACACTGCAGCGGCATACATCTTTGATAGCAGTTTTTAAACCTATTAGATCCTCCTATGGCTGCCTCTACCCTTACAAAGAGTTTGTCTCAACGGAATCGCCAGCATAAATAAACCATCAGCAAATCCAAAATAGTGCACACAAAAGACAGAAATGCGCATTGTGCTCATGCACCAGCATCTTTGCTCGCACACCTCTGAGACAGATATCAAAGGACTGTAAGTTCTACATAACACCATTTGAATACAAAAGGAAAATACCTGTTGTTGTGAGGCTCCCAAAGTATTTAGCCCAGTAGACGGAAACAGAGCAGTGGCAGAAGCAACAAAAAGAGGGAAAAAACGCTCACACCGGAGAAGATGATTACAGAAACTATTCTTTATAAAAAGAGTCCTCGTTAAGCAAATTCAGTTTTTTTTTAATGTATGCTAGAATAAGGGAATGTACTTATCCTTGTCCTTTAAAAATACGACTTGTGAAATACAATCTTTTTTCTAAATACAGAAACATAAACAAATTGCTTTCAGGTAAATATGAATTTTCTATAACAAGGAACATTAGAAAGATGTAAATTTTACCATTACAATATGGTTCTTTTAAGCCCCAACATGTCTTTAAAAAATAAAATAAAAAATGATGCTTCAGCATCTACACATTTATTCTATACTAACGTACTTTCTTTGATCTGCCAGCAGGGGGCGATAATTTGAACACAGAGTCGAAATTTAACAGAAGAAGACACTAAGAATGACGAAAGTAAAGGTGGGTTTAAAATAAAATTCTACCAAATCAAATGTAGCTTGTCTTTTGATTTTTACTCATCTCCTCACAGTCATGTTGTTCAGGAAATAGTCATGAAAAAGTGAGAGATGTTAAATTAGCCATAAAACTTACTTTATCTTGTTTCCATCACAGAAACTCAAGAGTGCAAAATTACTCAATAAAATTAATTCCAATAATCTTCTAATATACAATCCAAAAGTGTGGATCACAAACAGCGTTATAAAACATTTCCCTTTTGTAAAGTGTTTCCAAAAGCTACATTAAAAACTTGATTTTACACGTGCAGTACGTGCAAATTAAATATGTAACAATCAAACTTGCTGTTAAACATGACTGACAGGTAAAATATTTTAAAAAATACAGGTGTCTTCTTCTTCTATTTTTGTATCAATAAAACACTTTTGGTACAGCTTTGGATTCAATCATTTCCATAGTTTGTCAGTGATTTATGAGAGATAGTAACAATGCCTTTCTAAACAGGTTTATTTTCAGCTGGGAGAGACTCCCAGAGTTTCTTTCAGATGCAGCATCTTGGCATCACAGGACTGCATGAATGTCACCGTATTTCAGCTCACTGTTAAAAACACAGAGTGCTCCAAAACAAGATTATGTTTCAGCTGTATGAATGTAAGATCAATTAAGATTAAAAAAAAAAAGTCACATTCTTTGATGCATAAATGTAAATATTTCGCAATGTTTTCTTTTTTTATTAAAGAGACTGCAACACATCATCTTTCATATGCTTAAGAAAAAACAAAACAGGCAAAACCTCAGAGAAAAAAAACGGAAATCAGCATTGATGGGAAAAAGCCTGACTGATGCACCTCCAGTGTAAGCAGAGCAGAACATTTTCGTTTTGTAAAGTACCCTTGTTCGTGTGGACAGGGCCACAATTCTCAGCTAATAGACTGTACATTTTCTTTTCTCCTGCCTGTTTTAAGTGAACTGCAGCTCTGTAATTGTGTGAGCCGCTGCAGTCAGTCAAAGACTAACGGTGTTGAATGAGCGAGACAGACTGCTCTCAGTAAGTATCAGCCAGTCCTGACACAGAGAGGGAGCAGCTACAGAGATGTATTTAATGTGGGTTAGTGGGAGATCTGCTTTCACTGGGGCTACCTTTTCTGAGCTTTAAATATATGTTTCCTGTATTCTTAAACCATATTAAAACTATTTATTTGAAGACAGTAAACAAAAATCAATTTATCTATCCATGATATATATATTGGCTATCAATGGCTGAGAGCAGGGCTGCACCCTGGACAGGACACCAGCCCATCACAGAATAAAACAAATATTAAAAACTGTTCATGAAGCAGGTGCCAAAATAATTTATGGCTGTGATAATTTGCCACAAAAAAATATAAGTAGGGTTAGCCGTGGCAGCGTCTAAGCAACTTTACTATTTTCTCTGCACTCAAAACTGATTACTGTTATTCTGAAAACCCATTTTCTTAACTGGGACATAACTCTTGTCACATAGGTTGGTTAGTTTGAACCAAATGTTGGTCAAAAACATGTTAAAAAGTCTGTTTCGTAAAAAAAACAAGCCTCATCATTCTGGTAGCCATTTTGATTAACACAATGACACAATCAGAGCTCATTCAGAGCTTCCACAGGCTGATTTAAGAAATGATAACATGGTGAAACTCTGCTGTATAGTAACATCAGTGGGTTATGGTAATGACTCTAGTTCAGACTAAAGAACATGTTTGTTCATTTTTATAAAACATTAGTCTTTGTGCCAATTACGTAGCAATCTAAGGAGTTACATACACAACTCAAAACACTGTAAAGTGAATACAGACAGGAAATTTTATACAGTCTTATAAATGAAAATTGAACATTTTAAGATAAAATGCGAAATCTTCAATAAGCTTTTTATTTTACCCCTATCACGTTTTATTCCTTTGGTAGTTTCATAACTATTAGATGAAAAATGGACCGTCAGTTGCGTGGTAGTTTGTGTTGACCACAACCATATTTCTAAGGAAAGTACTTCATGGACAAAAAAGTAATTTAGTAGCATATTATTATATATATATATATATATATAGCATATAATATTACAACTAAATAATACACAATTTAATTAAATTACACATCAATTTTGATCATTTATATTCCACATTCAAGAAAATACTTGTCTAAATTTCTCTTACCTAAAATCAACTGATATGTTGATTTTAGTTACGAAATCAGCATATCAGATTTCAGATTTGCATATAGAGTTAAATTAGTTTGCTTGAAGATACAAAGTGGAAGGAGTGAAAGAGGAATGCCGTCGTACAAAATGGGGAAGGAATTACCAAAGGGAGGATTTGACTAGGTTCCATTTGATAAAGGGGTAAACTAAAAATAAAAGCCCTTTTATTAAAACTGTGGCTGAAAATCTGATTGCTTTCTTGAGAGTGAAATGGTAGAGCTCTTACAAATTGGTCTCCCAGCAGTTTCACAGTGGAGCAGTTGTTAACACTTCTGCATCACTGAAAGATTTTCTTTTTCTACCCACAGTGTGGTAGTCTTGATGACACATTAGTCACTTTAATCTGTTTTTTTTTTTTTTTTTGGTTAGATCCTCACCTGCTATGCTGGGTCAAACCCATAGCACAACCCGAGTTGGACCGACCCATTTGACCCAGTATCGGCTACACAGCTTTAGTCAAGAAGAGTAAGAAGTTGTGATGAATAGTTCTTAAAAAAAAAAAAATAGAAATTCATTTTTATTTTGCTGCTCAGTGTAACTGCATTAATACCCAGAATGAGGTCACACACTCGTCAACGCAGATACATATATATATAAAAGAAATTAAATTTATTGATTGAACTTCATTTTGCTCAATAAACACAAACATAAAAATCCAATAGACAAATTACTTTTATGATCTGATTTGATGAGACGCAATATTGGGGATTTAAGCAGTGTAAGCTGTAACATAGGACAGGGCATCACAACGTATTTGGGTTTTCGCCATGATAAGCTAAATGCTGATGAGGAAAAGTGAATCTAACAGCAGTCAGCCTCGATAATACCAAAACTCTCAAAGTGATACAGAACAACAACAGCGTTTTGCAGCATTTCAACAAGTTTTCTGCCAGTTTCAGGCTGTTAGATCAATCATTTATATTTAATTAATCGATTACTGAAAAACTTGCATGGCTTAATTACTGACCTGTATAACCCAACTTGAACACCTTCAAAGAAACTATAAAACAAGCTTCAATGTTTGCTCTTCCATGATAAAATTGTTAGTATTGAAGCACACTAAATACCAAGAACCCTTTGGTTTAAATTCCTTTTCCTTAGAAAAGCTTAAATAAACCTGTTAAGAATATAATTATTTCAATAATTCACAGTGACGTCGGAATGCCAGGCAACAAATTTCTTCCATAAGGATGTTTGCTACTCTAAATCATGGGCTTTTCATGGCAGAATTACAAAGAAAATAAAAGTCACAAGTACTTTTCTCAAAAAACAAAACAGAAAAAAAAGGTAAAATTAATGAATTACCAAAGCTAAAATGTGGCCAAATAAAATGTCTTACATTTTATTTAAAATGTCTTACATTTTATTTGGCCAAAGATTAAAAGGTATTTAATCTTTGCGAGATCCACATACACATTCTCAAAATTTGCAGCCTTAATACCTATCATAGTTTTATTTGGTTTAACTTATAAATCCATATCAATAAATTTATCAGCAAATATGAATTGTAAATTGAATTATTCAAATTTCAAAGTTTTAATGAAAGCCACCTTTAAAGTATTTCACAATTTTCCATCAAATTCAGATTACATTCATTTATCTGTAACATTGTAAAATGTTTTATTAAAGCTTCATACAATTCAGAAACCAATTAATTTCTGTTTTCAGGAAATTCCCAGACAAATTTCTTCATTTGAGTTCAGCTTAGAATTAAGAGCAAAGTTTCTTGTTTGATGTTTGTCCCAAATTAATTTAATATCATAATATTAATAATAATTAATAATAGTATTTTATCACTTCTATTCACATATTTGAGCCTTACTGCAAATAAAGCATAATTTAGTAAAAGTATTAATGTAATATTCATGACCTGATGTTATTTTTTTTTGTGTCTATATTATGGGACTTATCTGTTTTTACTGTGCAGAGTTAATATATGCTATTTTTTGCATCAGCATTTTTTTTTGGTTATGTAACTTGTTGATTGCTTTCTTCTTCTTGTATGGAATGTAATTATTAATAGCTAAGGCCACACCAGATCATTTTGGGTTGTTGCAATATGTGATGCTGGTTCTCCCAGGACACAAACTTTCATGTCGCTTGCAAAAATGAAATATGTTTTTTTATTAATGTTTCTAGTTTAGTTGTAATATGTGATGCCGGTTCTCCCAGGACACAAACTCTCATGTCGTTTGTAAAATGAAATATGTTTTATTTTTCTCGTCTGAACATATTAAGTGTGGTTTTTGGTCAACAGAGTGAGAAAAATCAGACCCGGTGATTTCACACAGCGCAGCACATGTGCAGGAAAGCACATTAAAAGAATATGTTTGATAAGTAGAACGATTTAGATTCTAACGGTTGGATAAATGTCACAATTTCACATTATTTAAACAAAAACGTGAAACAAAGCTTTCTGTTATCCAACTGTCGTCATTTAAAACAACTTGTAAACCAATGCAACTAAAATTCTCTTGAGAGCAACCATTTTTATTATAGAACGTTATGTCTTCTCATTTGTAATTAAACTTTTTCCCCTCAAACTTATAGCAAAACATCAAGGCCAGTTAAAGGTAAACAATGGGGGCTGATTACCTTTGATTGGCTCTGATCATCTACGGATAAGTGTTTAAACTAAAATTGAGTCTTGTGGAAATTTAACAAAACAGATATACCCAAAGATTAATGTTGAAATCAAGTACTGCCTGTAACAATTCCTTGCTCTACTAAGAAAGTTAGAAATGTATGCAGAGGTAACACAGCCATCTGTCCCAGATAATGTGTCCGATGGCCAGAACATTGGAGCAAATTTGAGATGTGAAGATGTCATACACAGACATTACAATGTGATGAGAATAGTTTTAATCAGAGACAGATATGTACAAAACATAAATCGCAACATGCACCAAAAAAATGATGAAGATTTAACTCACCTTGTTTATTTGTAGTAATATTATGTTCTTAAGGAAATTTATTGGTGTTAGCGTGTGGTTTAAATATTGTCAACAAATGTGCAGTTTTATGTTCACTATTTTCAGGCAATGTTTTAAATATTTCTGGATTTTTTTTTCATTCACTTTTTTAAATATTTGTATTTCTCATCACTGCCAAGATATATTACTGTACTACTTGTTATTAACTTAATGGCGAGTAAGAGCACGAACTAACAAATACATAATTCTGCTTGCTATTGGGTTACAGAAAGTTGATTTTGTTGCATAAAAGTTTTCATTGCTCCATTACTTATTTGCTGGTGAGTGAGTAGGTAAGTGAACACAAATTATTATAATTTGCCTACATGTGGAGGAAAGGAGATTTTATTAATTTGCTAAAACTTTGCATCGTTAGATATTTTCTTCAGCTAAATCTGCTTTTTTTTTTTTTTCCATTTTAGCTTATTGTAGTATCTCAAATAAAATCACAACATATAAATAAATAAAACTAAAATCAAACTGCATTGTGGTAGTGTAACAAGTGTTTGTACATAAAACACTTATACATTGTTACTGTGCAAGTTCTTGTTTAAAATAATTTATGCTCTTGCCAATTCTTGTTTGTGACGCAGATCTAATAAAACCATTATATATTACAATAGCTACTTTTTAAAGATCTTATATTAGTAACTAGACTGTGTAAATTTTAGGTTCCCTTCAATTTAGTGCTGGTGCAGATTACCGGGAAAATATAGGCATAGTATGAGAAGTTACTCTGGAGCTCTGAAACAAGGTCAAAGGTTGTTGAAACAGTATTGCTTTAAATTAGAGTCCCCTTGACAGACAAATTGTATTTGTTTCAGCCAGCTTACCAGCAGTGTGCAGATTAGCCTTCAACATACAGCTTTTAAAAATTCTACTCGCATGCACTAATGTCTCAAAGGACATGAGACCAATATAAAACCTCAATAAATGCCTAATGTAGAAGCATCGCTTGCAGCATGTTTTTGTCAAAATTAATTGGGCTCTGTAGAGTTTGCAACAAAGGATCCAATATTTTAAAAAAAAATTAATTTAAGACGCAGCTCTTAATTTAGCGTAAATGTTTTTTTATTTGTTACTTTTATAATGTTCGCCTCTAAAACAAAAGCTACAGGTTATCTCTCAGTTTAACAAGTAAACGATAAACTGACCTCAACCTTTTTTTGGCACGAAGCAACCAAACAGCACATTTTCCCTCTAATTAAAGACCACTAGCTAAAATTTGCTAAAATAAAACACTAATAACAGTGATTGAAATTAAGTTAAGATCTAAAGCGGTAAAGGTCCGAAGACCCCCAATTAAAAAAAAGGGGGGAGACGCCTGTCATGTTTCATCTACTGTCTTTTTTTTCCCCTTTTTCCTTTTTTCCCATATTATTTCTTTACATGTCATCTCCTATTTTAGAGATGACATACACGTCATAACTTCTACAACAAAAAGAAAGACTGGAATTATTCAGAAAGATCAGAAACCCAGCTCAAAAAAATGTACACAGCATTACTCAGAATGTGGAGGGCTTTGTGCGACTAAATGATAAATTAGCTCTTTTATCAGCAGCGGCTACCCAGAGGTGCGCATTTGACTCATTGTATCGGGCATTTTACCGGCTCAGCTCTGATATATGCAGGCTGTACTCTGACAGTGTTGTTGAATGATGACTGGAGGAAATGGGTTAGAAGAGCGGAGAAAGAGAAAGAGAGAGAGAGTGTGTTGAAATATGTCTATTTGCGCATGACAAGAGGCTCTGCACGTCACTGAACGCTGCTGTCAGGGCTTGAGCCTGGAATAAATGTCACTTCTAGATCCTGGCCCCGTCCACGCACTTTTTGGCTCTTTATGCTACAATTAGCTACTTGTTTATGACAGCTATGACTGGGTCAGTGTCATAATGTAAAATATGCGGAGTGTGTTGTCAGACGTAATGCCCGAGTAAAACCAACAGCTTGCATAAAATTCCCAGTGAGGCGTGCCGGAGCCGAGGCTGACACACACCGGGAAGCCGACGACCAGACACACAGCTGTACGTTGTGGAAGTCAAGCAGCCACAGTACACACTTCATACACTCTCCTGTGATGCATCTGAAATGAGAAGTCCTAATTATTATTTCCATTGTGCCCCACTCCTGTGACAAGGACCGCTAGCTGTGAATGATTATAATTATTACTCGTAGTGGAATAGCAGTCATGCTGTTGTATCATCAGCAGAATCATCCAGCATATCGGGGTCAGATCCGACTTGAGATTCATGTATGCAATCCAGTTCACGTTCTCTGTTCTGCAATATTTAAAAACGTTTGACTCCTTCTCAGATGTGTTGTATGTGCAAGTTTTGCTCTTGCCTCTGGCATGCTGTGGTAAATGAAACTGAAGCATGACAGGAACAATACTGCATCTGCTCAACACGCTCACAGAGCCTGGACCCTGTGCACACAGTACACACAAGCCACAGAGTTCACTGTGTTTTATTGTGATTATAGCCGATAGACACAGTTGTGAATATCTAATAATGGACAAAAATATACCTGCTGTTCAAGATATTTTACAAATAAAAATCTGAAAAGCTGCATTTCTATTTAGACACCTTAATGACTCAAAATAAAATCCAGTGCACCCAATTGAATTTAATGTCTCCAAGAGAGGTATGTACATGGCTGTTTGAAAGGCATCTAGCTCGGCATTAATCAGACATGCAGCTCAGGCTCCCACAGTAGCTGCAAAGATCCACAGCTCAGGAAAAAAGTTGTGGCTGAAAAAGAAAAAGCATTTAAAACGCTACTTGGTGGCAAGCTAACATACATTCCCTTGAACGCACTATCCTCATGGTAAAATGGTGGCAGCAACATGCTGTGGGAAAGTTTTTCTTCAATAAGGAAAGAAAACCAAACCCACAAGAGGCTTTAAAATTCTTGACACTGGGTGGTGGTTCACCTTACCTCAGGACGACTGTAAACAAAGTTGTAGCTGCAGTAGAAGTGTTCAAATCAGAGCATTATTCATATATTAGAATGGCCTAGTTAAAGATAAGATTGAAACCTGATGTTTCAACCACATCTCATTGAGCTTGAGTTATCTTGTAAACAATGATAAGCAAAGATTTCATTCTCAAAATGTGCAAAGATGGCACAGATATCTGAGTAGACCCCCTGCTACATTTGCAACAAAATGTGGTTTCACTAATAATTTAGCCAAAGGTGTTTACTAAAATCGTGAAAGAAAATGTTTTGATATTAATTTCTAATAA
Organism: Poeciliopsis retropinna; assembly: GCA_010277075.1. NCBI lineage: Eukaryota > Metazoa > Chordata > Actinopteri > Cyprinodontiformes > Poeciliidae > Poeciliopsis > Poeciliopsis retropinna. The sequence continues at coordinate 11,542,747 of VMRM01000015.1, read as the reverse complement.
AACAACGCATCATTTTCTTCCCTCTTCAGAATTTATATTTTTTATCCATCACATAAAATCCCATTCAAATTGAGTAAAATGTCAAGGTTGACGAATATTTTAGAAAGGATCACTACCACATTCTGCGATCTTTATCGATCAAAACCCTCTGTCAACTCATCAGCACTGTTTAAAAATAAGCAGAACCACAACAACAGATCTTAGCCTGCCGCCAACAAAGAGATAGATTTTACAAACACAACTAACAAAACTATAGCCTGTCTGTTATTTGTACATAAATTCCCTGCATTGTTTGGAGCAGAAAACAAGCCTGTCTCGAATAGCTGGTAATTATGTACAACATGAATAAAGTCAGGGTTTTTTTCTGAGGCACTGGTGGCTTGTTAAGTGGTAAAAAGACAAAACAGCATTTAGAAAATGAAAGGTGCAGGGAAACATCCAGGGCGCACTGAGCTTCTCTCTCTATTAGATGCAACTCTGTCTGTTTATTTCTTCCAGCTGGAAGGACGCGCCAGCAGCAACTACAGTGTGTCTCTTTGCACTCTGTCCACCCATCCCTTCCTCTGATCTTCCCACTGCCCTGTGTCTCCTCCCCGTCCTCTGTTTTGCTCCCTCTTCACCTTCATTTCAGCTCACCCCCGACTTTCCGACCTCAAAATCAAAAACAAGCCAGCTTATTTCCCAGCGTTTACATCCGCGTCCGGCGAAAGATGACTACGAAGTAACATGTTCGAATTAAACGTGGGGCATTGTGGACAAGGGGAATCTATTAGTGCTATTATATAATGAAAACCCAAGCTGTTATTGCCACTATGTGTGCCATTAAAGAGGGAACAATGCATATGAACGCACTGTGTGAAACCAATTAAAATACAGCCCTGTCATATAGCTTCCTCGCTTTCTGAGTCATGCTGCGACTATGCCGCTCTCGCACCGTTCGCCTCAGAGCATATGCGGCCATCGCATTAGGTCTGTACCTCTTTGGGCTCTTCCGCCTTTCCCAGCCTACATGTTTCAGTAATCCCGTATTTAAAGGAGGGCCCGAGAGAGGGCGAGCAGGAGTGGGGAAATCTCGCATCGTCTATCCATCTGCAACATAAGGGGCCTAATGTGGAACCAGGAAATGAGCTATGAATGTTGAGGCTGCCTGCTCATGCTCCCAGCGGCCACCAGCCTGCATATTGAGATGGAGTGGACACTGCGGAAAGTGGTTAAAAAGACCCCACTTTAATTGGACTTTTATTTGTTAATGGCTGTGATCCTGATGCATTGCTTTAATTATCCCAGCAGAACTAATTTATGAACACAGAGCAGGAACGAGGCTGGACTTTGGGTTGAAATAGCACCCAAATCCTCTCCGTCTCTTTTCGGAGAACCTCCGATCCTCAAAGCGCTTTTGCCTCTGCCTTCCACGGGAATCTCTCTGATTAGACTTGTGAGGCGTGTTACGACGGAAACCCTCTCATCTAGCTGCTAGGATAAATAAAACAGCTAAAAAAAAGAAAGGAAGTCACCTCTTTATTTTCATAGGAGGTAGATCCTAATGCGAGTATGTCCATGTTTGCTTTGGCATCAGAGATGATGGATGATGGATTCAAATCCAATTACAGAAATGAAAAAAAACCTTCTGAACTGCTCTGTCTGTCCCAATCAATCAGTACAACTATTATTGAACTGATTTCCTACATCACTCTTAAGGATTTCCTCTCCACACCGACATATATTTACTAAAAAGGGGGTATTTTTTAAAAATAGATTAACATAGTTTGCCTTTCAGCTACAGATGCATTATTCAGCCTTTCTCCAACCATTGGACGCTTTTGTTTACATCACCTCCATGCTCCTCGAACCGCTGCACAGTTTGTCATATTAAAACCACAGAGAGCTAAAGAAAATTGAGGTTGATTGTAATCTATGCTGCCATCACAGTATTCAATAATGTTGCAATGTCATAATTGTATTTATTAATACTGGGATTAAATTACGCACAGATTTACTAATCAGATTCTCCTAAAGGGAGTCGGTTGCTCTATGCTTTATTTTGCGGTATTAAAGTAAATGGGGGTGAATATACGTATATGCACGCCACACATTTTCAGCTTTGTATTTGTAAAAACAATTTTTAGAAATGCAATCCTTTGTCTTCCATAATTACACACGACTTTGGGTTGGTCTATCGCATAAAATCCAATGAAATCCATAGATGTTTGCGGGTGCACTGAAATAAAATGCAATAAAGTTCAACGGGTATGAATGTTGATGGTAGGTGCTGTATGTGCAAGCGTCTTCCTGGAACCCTTCCCCAGCTGAGCAGACAGCAGAGAGCTCAGCAGCAGCTCTGTCCCTCAGGACATGCAGCTCCCTCCTCCCTGTCACGAAAAGCAATCAGAACCCAGCCTTCTCCCCTGGACTTACCTCTGCCTTTAATTACAGAACTCAGCAGCAGCACAGAGAAAAGGCTGCAGCTAGCATCTCGCAGCCTAAACAAGAGGCCAGCATCCACACAGCAGTCTTCTGCATGCAGCATAAACTGACACAAACTGTGCGGCGATACGATTCAGCCGGTCCTGATGGGCCCAGCATGCCTCTGCCGAGGCTGGGACGGAGTTAAGGTGCTTGAAGTGATATAGCGAGCAGAGCAAAGTGTGGCAGACCAGTCATAAAGCGCAGCAGGGCTCCACGCGGCTGAGGGAAGCCCTTTCTGTATGCTTAATGAGATGTTGTCACCTGGTAAAAAGTCTGAACCTGGAGCTTCCATATGATACTGCAGGGGATCTTTTCCCACAGAGGGAAGTGGAAATACAGTGAGTAAAATATTAATCAAAAGCAAGATCCTGCCTTATGAATATTAAGCTCGCTTGTGAGTGAAAGCACGGCTGATGAGGATCAGCTCAGAATGATTGAAGCTCTCTTCGAGATCAGAGATGTGCTGTTAGCGGTAGCGACAGAGCACACATGGGTAGGGGGGGGAGATAAGGGTCTGTGTACACAGGCTGCTGGTTTTTATTGCTGCAACACAACAACTCCAACAGCATTTTAAGCACATTCCCTACACCAAAAAAAAAAAAAAAGAAAAAAAGTCTATAGTTGCTGTCCTTGCTTCAGGGGAACAAAGCCAGGATGGCTTAATGTGTCATTGGGCTTAATTTCTCACCCAATAGCGCAAAACAGAAAATAGTACTTTAGTGAAAGGAATAAGGTTTGAAGAGTAAACAACTGTCTTCTTAGGTATCTCAGAGGTACATAACGTACTGAAATGCATATGTTTCAATGCAGATCATCGTTTCTAAATCCATGATCTCCAAACAAAGCTGGAGCAAGGAGGAGCTCTTCCCTCCACTCATCACACCGCCTCAGGCACTGTGGTCCACTGTGCCATCACACATGATAACAACACCACACATGAACGTGTCAACTCAATTTGTCCCCCTTATAGGCTTTCTTTGACTCAATCAATGCATGGCCTTCCGTCTGGTTTCCACTGCTGTCTTCACATTAGGGAAGGAAAGGGCAGTGGCATTATCCCCTCCTGAACCCCCTGCAGTTTAAAATTATTATGTAGAGATGCACTGGAATTGGACAATTTTCAGCTTGATCTGCCCTGACCGGTGACTGGCAGGTCAGGAGCTCAAATATCTGATCTCATTTCAGCCAGCGAATGCACCATAAGCCCTGCTGGGCTGCTCTGATAACAACACAGTTCGGATGGTTTTATTGAGTGAGGAAGACTCAAAGTTTGGCATTTCCAGCATTGGTGAGGTGTTTGAAAGGAAATCAGAGGAAAGACAGACATGTAACAAGTTATTTAAAATGCATTGTCTCAGACATGTAAAGACATGTATGTGGTTCATGGCTTTCAGCAAAGAACAGGAAGGATGACCCGAGTACCTAACGTACCTTTTGACTTTTCAACAACTGACAGCCATGACAAGCTGGACTGAGAGTTAAAGCCAGGATCTACATTTTCTGGGGAATACATATATAGATTATAATTTTATTAACACTTGTATAATACAAACTCTCCTAGCTGTGCTAACTGCTAATAGAAGATGCTAAAGACTGGTCAAAATAAAGCCTTCAAATCATTACATGTACACAGTCTTAAAATACTGCCCACTCATATCAAAAAGAGAAAAAAATAATTATGCAATTCTTAAATCGCTGTGTTATATATTGTGTTACAGTTTTTGAAGCGAAACCAGAATCCACTCAAATTGTTATCATCACAAAGTTCTCAAAGACCAAAAATGTTATATTGACTCAAAATTCTAATGAAAGCAGCTCTCATTATAAAAAGTCAACATTTTACTTGCAGTCGATCAGACTGTTTGGCTAAAGCTGAACGCTAATGGCTAATTGGAAAGCAATCAACACCCAGCCAACTTCTACCGTCCAAAAGCATGCCAAAAATATCTCAAAAACCTCATTGCAGTTCATGAAGAAAAAACTATTTATGTACCACTGAACTGTCAGCACCTTTGGAATATGCAATTTTTTAAATAATTATTTTTGCAAAGAAAGCTCTTACTAATTTAAAATAAAAATTAAGGCATGAAAACATGCACCAAAAAGATACATGTACATCTTTATAGTTAGAGTAACAGTGTTATAAAAGTAAAGCATTTTGGAAAATAAATATGTAGCATTTTTTGACAAAATTCTAGAAATTTTTACATTGCATTGTTTTTTTTGTTTTTTTATTTGACTCTGACAAAAACCCTTTAATCTTTGTTCTGATATGTGTTTCACACAGGAAGATTATTGGTGGTGCACTTCCTCCAATCTCAAAATCCTGTCATCAGTTCCTTTGTAAGCTATTAATAATATCCAATACAGATTTGCTGCAGAAACTAAATTGTTTTAAGGTGATAGAGGTCTTATTCTCACCAGCCACTACCCTCAAGGACAAATTAATCTGGATATATTCTGACTAAAAGGTGCCTTGAGCATCATCTACTCTACTGCAGATACAGTTTTTAATGGCTTGTTACCTTTCAACAAAAGCTTACCAAAAAAAATCCTGAACTATCCCATGTCATCATAGTGGAACAAAAATTCCGATTTCAAATATGTATTTGCCGAATAAAAATCACCCAGACATTTATTTATTTCTGTACTTGCGAGATGTGATGCAACTAAAATCGTCTTTAGTGCAAAGTTACACCTCCACAGAGCCATGCAGACAGGCTGTTACTGAGGTCTGCGGCTCATTATTTTTTAGAATGCTGCTGGCTGTGTGCCTGACTGGGACTTCCAGTAAACATCTGTCATGAAGCCTCCTTAAAGGGGAGCAGAGACACACTAAGCTACTGATCCAGTGACCCCACAGTGCAGGCATTCACACATACCCTGCTGCACCTGTGTGCGGTCTGCCATGCTTACATTAAGGCCAGCACTCCTATTTTATTTTATTTTCAAAGCCATACACCGTTTATTAATTGATCAGTTGGAGAAGCCTGTCTGCAAGATGTGTTATCCGATTAAGTCCCAGTACCCCGTTTATGAATCATTTATTAGTGTGGAATCTGGAATTATCTATTCCGTATTCACACTGGGGCAGCGATGCTCGGGATGCATAACGCTGATTCAAAATGACGTCCACAGGCCACTGTTTGTCTCCAAAACATGCACACGGAGCATCATACCTGCCTCACGTTTAAGCAGCCACACGTGGCATCCGCATTTGTGCTGGATCTCCGAAACCACCGAGAAATAGGTGGGGGCTTGAGCTTTGGGTGAGCGGGGGTATTTTTCGCAGGGAATGGGTAATCGATGGAGCAGAGACGCGATGAATGTAGGCTCACGGCAGCTGTCCCAAAGAGGTAGGGCTGCTACTCTACACCCCGTGCATGGCGTTCTCTCCCTTTACAGCAGCAAATGTGCCTCCATCATAGCAAAAAAAAAACTCGGGGATATAAAAATCGGTTTTGCGTGAACCGAGTTTTGTCATGTGCATACCTAATAGGGCTCCCTGTTCAGCCACACACTGCATGTTGAATAGCAGCATAGAAAAAACCCCGTTTGCGTGCTTACCTCCGGAGTGGCTGTGCGTTTTTTCCCTCCCCGTTTCCGCGGTTTTTTTCCTCCCCTTGTCGCAATGGGATCCTTCTCGGGCTCTCTGGACAGTATCAGAAGATGCGTCTTTCCCCGAAACGCAAACACTTCCCCTGCATATCCCACCCTCCACCACCTCCAGCAGCAGCAGCAGCAGCAGCAGCAGCCCGGGCCTCCAGTAATAGCAGGTGGACGCGCCTCAGTGATGGAGACAGTGCGGCTCTCCTCTCCGCCGCCGCTCCATTATGCTCGGCCGCTGAAGGATTCGTATTCCAGGAAACGCGCTACAGAGCCGCCAGCATGTCCCGACGTCGCCTCTTTTCTCGGGACAAGCAAAGCGGCCGTTCGGCTCTGAAACTCCTGCTCCGCGGCGCCCCCTCCTCCCCTCGCGTCTGCTCTTCTTTTCACTGAAAGCTCGCCGTTGCCATTGTCACGCCGTGTTTTCCTTCCTTTTTCATTTTTTTTCCCAGCTTTTTCTTTTTTATGTTTTTTTTTTCTTTTGCAGCTGGACCTCTCCCCCTCCTTTGCGACGCGCAGTCTCGTAGGCGCGCACTGTGCTGACTCCCCCCCCACCAGGCCCCCCTTCCTCCTGTGATTCTTCTTTTGCCCGACCTATGAGCGCGCGCAGCCAGCCGACGCAGGGCCACGCACCGCTTTGACGGCCGCGCTGAACAAATCAGGTAGCCCACTCCAAACAGGACTGTATCATAACAGGGCAACTGCAATGACATGAATAATGAATAGGCTACCCGTGTTTGCCAGTGCTGGGTGATGGGGCCGCTCACTTACAATGCGAACCGAATTGGACACAGTACGGGAGCATGTCGACGATTTAGGGAATAATCGAAAAGTTGGTTTATTTCGGTAGTTTTATTCAAAAGGTGAACGTCATTTATTACACGCAGGATGACATTTTACTCCTTTTTAATTCTGGTTGTCTTAACTGGAAAATGGAATAAAAGCCCAGAATTTAGGCCCAATAAAAATAATTAAAAAAAAGGTTTTTGACATATCAATGTTGTGGTATGGCCTCAACAATTATGAGAAAGCCTGCTGGCTTGACATTTGTCCAACAGATAGTCGTAAATCTCAAAAGGTCATTGTTAAAGGAGCTGGCTGCGCAGCATCAATCCACATTTATGGAAGATTGAGTGGAAGGAAAACGTGTGGTAGAAAAAGGTGCACGTGCCACAGGCATAACCGGAGTCTTCAGAGAAGAGCTGCTCTGAGACACAAAGCTAATCTGCTGCTTATGACCTGCAGGCCAACGAGACTCTGACATATTCTTCGTAGGTTGTCACCTAAAACGTATCTATTGGAATTTGTTTACAACTAAAAAAATAAGAGAAAATTATAATTTGTTGCTGTGAACAGCTGCAATTCAATGTCAAAAATTTACTCGTGTTTACTCAATTTAACTGCAAGCTATTTAATGAATCAAATGAAAGTTGGCAACAACTTCAATCACTCAGACATAAACCCAAACAACTGAAAAAACAACTGGTCTCTAATTTAGTTACAGGTTTTTTTTTGTTTTTTTTCCCCAAGTTTTACATCATATTACGTCCAGAATGCTGCTGCTGGCATTCTTACTAAAACTAAAGTCCTTACACTAACTCCCTGTAGCTCAGAGATTTTAAAATGCTGCTTTTATTCAGCTTCTATGCACCTCAAATCTGGAACAAACATCCAGAAAACGGCAAAGCAGCTGAAACACTGAGCTCCTTTAAAACAAGGCTAAAAACCCAATTGTTGAGAGTTGCCTTTGATTAATAACAAATGAAACATTGACCAACATATTGATGTGTATTGATTATTTTGATGATGGCGCACATCAAAATGTAATGTTTGTAACTGGTTTTCTCAACTTCTGACTGTATGTTGGGTTTTTTTTATGACTGTGTTTTTGTGACGTAAAGCACTTTGAACTGCCTTGTGTCTGAAATGTGCAATACAGATAAGCTTTATTGATTGATTGATACGTTATTTTCTCATCAAAAACATATATGGACTGTTGATTTGACTCTCTTATTTGAGAAGAGAGTTACTTTTCACTAAGTGTGAAAAGTAAAAGAAGAATACCAACCATATAAAAATAAAATGAGACATGGCAACCACACTATATTTACTTTATATATCTTTAAAGCTTTTTGGACAGCTATAAAGTGAGCAGGTCCAGCGATCCACTGAGGTAAACTGAAACAAAGCCAGACTTTCTGGTAGTTTATGAATAATTGTCAACGTTCTGCAGGCTAATTTTGTAGCTTGCATCATCATATGATGCTGGGTCAACTTGGCACTCTGTCTCCATTCATTAACAATATCAAGCTGCATAATGATGCTTTATTATAAAAGAGCCGTTAAAGAATCGATGCAGAATGGAAACTATTTCCTGTGATCTCACTGTATGATTGAGATGTAATGGCTTCCAATGAAACCAAGACAAAATAAGTCATTTTGCTGCAGCTCTGTCACACAATAGATGGCATGTGCAATATTTGACTTTAATATCAAACTAGATACAAACATATTCTTAGCCATGTATTTACCTGCCATGTCTATCTATAACTCCCTGTATTATCTACAAACACAATTAAGTTGCTCACTGGAAGAAGAAAATTTATTATACAAGTCTTTTACACTTTCTTTGTTGGGTACAGGACATATGCTAATGATTTCCATAGAGACACCATGGAAACTGAGATCAAATCCATATTTCTTAAATTACCACTTCAGTTTCTGTCATCAATACAGATGTTTCAGGAGAAAATCAAATTAGATTGAAGCTTTTTTACTTAATGTAATGATGGAGCAGGTAGTTCCTTTAATTCGGTCATAAATTTGATAGAATCTCCAAATATACATTTTATCTCTACAAATGAGTAAAGATGTGTAAAAAGTAAAAGCTCTAATTACACATCAGAAGGATTTTGAAACTTAAAATCTCTTTAAATGGTTGATGTCATTTTCAAACTTTTTTTTTTATTTTTATTTTTTTATCTTTACATCAATCTTTAATTCTGCAGCTCACTTAAAATGCTAAAAATCTGAAGTGATTTATGGATACAAGTCCCTTTTTTTACTTATGTGCAAATTAATTGTAACAATGTATTAATTTAAAAGAAAAGCCCATTTAAAACCTTAAATTCAACAGTGGAAAAAAATGGCAGATTAACTGTGACTTTGTTGTTTATTTTTTATTGGTTGTTGTATTTTATTTGTATGGTAGTTTTAGTTTTTATTTTTCTTTCATTGTTTTAGTAATATCGTTGAGCGTTACTAACTTAGTGAGTTTACTGATTTAAGTACTTTTAAGAGGACGGTTGAATTATCTTTGTTAAACTTAGATATTGAGAGAAGTCTTCAGTTTTTCTTCTGCATATGTGGAAAGCTGTGCTGTGTGAGAACGTTTTCTCCTATTGTATTTATAAAACCTAAACCTTAGCATTCAGCTGTTCATAAGCAATAACTGAATCTGATGACGATTTGGTTCATGTTTCCTGATAATCAGGTCATTTTGATCTAATTTACTAATCAAGTTATTAATTGCCTTTGCTGAATTGTTTACTTTTGCACATTAGAAAAATAGATTAAAGGCAAATAAATGAATGCTTTTCAGAAAAACAATTGTCCTTCTCTCTTTAATCCAAAATGTCTCCCATTAACCCTTAAGGTTCAATACATGAAACTAGGCTTGACAAGACTGGTTTTTTATTATTATTATTCTTAATGTAAAGTACAGTTTGTAGTTTAGCTATAAAGAAATCTAAAATTAATTGATACAATAACAATGTTTGATAGGAAAACCATAAAATGGAGATGGGGCTTCATTTGCAAAGCACAGCTGTGTGAACCAGCTGGAAACTCTTCAGGTTTAAACTCCTTCTCTCTCGCATGGAGATATTTAACTACACTGTCCATGTATCTTACTGCTCAAATATCTCAATCTTTTTATTTTATTCCTGTTTTGGTGCTGAGCCACCGAGTGAAGTTTGTTGCCATAAATAAAAAGTTAGTTTTCAACTAAATTCATGTACTAGCGATGTATTTTTGGGGATTTAGAAGCAACATTAAAAAAAAAAAAAAAAGAAAAACCTTCAAACCGTCTCACTTTGTTTCTTGTTTTTAAAGAAAATAAAGCCAGACAACATTGGTATTTTAACAACCTCATCATACATAATTTAGTAAAAGGTTTTTTTTTTTTTAATTTTCTCTCAATCAGATCTGGAGAAGCAGTACATTCTTAGTCTTAGTGCATCCAAAGAAAGTAACTCCAACACCCGCCGCTGTAACACGGTGAGAGCAGAATGTTAAATGCTGAAATTTCAGCCTTTGACGCTCACCAGGTCTGACAGGTGGTGTGAAATCTCCAATAAGATTATGACACTTTTAACCTGCACGAATCCATCCTTTTATTAACAGCTCTCTGCCTGAGCAAAGAAGCCTAAAAGGGGCCATTTGGTCAAATTTGCCAGCAGTGAATGGAATAGTCTGAGCTTATTTCTAATAGTCCACCTGAAGCCTACATGTTCCCAGAGTGGCTGAGTCTGGAGTCCCATGAATCATAATGATTCATGAGAATCGACTGAAAAGTCTTAAAGGAATTGAATGACTGGGCATAACAAAAGGGAGCACATGTTGCCTTACTGATTCACTCCGAAAATTTATTTTGATTCAAGTCTTTTAAAAACAAGACATATGCAAATATTCTCAGATTACTGTGGCATTTAGCAAACAGAAATAATTTCAAATGATATAAAGTAATAGAAGTTTGATCTGATTTAACTTCAGACGGCGAGAGAAAAATGGTTTGTGAATATTCAGGAATAATTGAAACTGTTGCTCTGCTCTAGCATAGAGGGGTAAAAAATAACCTTATTTGAATGATTCCTCATCATAAATAAAGATAAGAGATGAAGTTACCAGAGATAAACATGCCAAAAGCTGCTGCAATGCCAGTCAAGATTGATTAAATAAACTCAATGAAGGTTGATTGATTATTGAAAATGTCTCATTTTCAGCCAGCAGTTTTTGTTTTGTGTAAACGAAAATGTATCCCACAAGAATAAACTCTCCTTTTACAGAAGCAAAATTTCTTGAATCTAAATCTGTCAGGGATGTGAATACGCTTTTAATGTTGCACAGTTATTTACATGTTTATAGACAGTCTGTCAAAGTAAGGGTCCAAAACCTAAGGACGCTGTGTAAAAGAAAGGTGGTGGTAGCATCATGCTGGGGTTTGTTTCTGTGCCAGCAGTTCTGGTTCATATTACCAAGTTGATCAAATGAAGACGGAGCTAACTCTCCAAAAAAAAACACATCAAAACTGTTTTTTAGAGAGGATAAAACATTTCTCATCTTAAAAAACCTCAAGCTATGATTAAAAGTCAGATTGGACCCCAGAAAACCCTTCAAAAAACTTGAGTTGTTCGTCATGTTGCATTCATCATTATTCCACCTAACTGAAATGCTCATAAAACAAGGAATGCTATTATGAGACTCAAGCACATGAAGAGTTCATGTTTTCTATCGCTGGAGTCTGGTGGTGAATGTCTCACCTCATGAGGTTTCTGCTTGTTATTAAACTCATAGAACAAGCAGGAGGAGTTTTCTCTCAGCCACAGCATAGATAATCGAACAAACTGCACACAATGAATCACTCTGCAAACTTATTTCTGAATGGCTGCAGTCTTATTGAGTGGTAATGCATGCATGCGCTCAGGGACATATTCAAAAAAAAAAAAAAGAAAAAAAAACCCAGTTTGTCGCTGCATCAATAAATAAGAGGCAGAACTCTGCCACGCTCAAGAAACCTTATGCTAAAACAACCCATCAATTGTCTACGAGGATGAGGACTGAATTTGAAGTTTTACAATTTCACCTCCTGTATGAGGATGTGAAAATTGTTCCAGAAATGTTATATGCCAAATCTTTCAGACTATCTTTCAGTTTGCCATCCACGCCAGTTTTAATATTCAGCATCTGCAATTGTACAAAACTTCATTATTCCACATAATCCGAGTTACATGAGAAGACCCTGTTGATGTCAAACTACATAGTAGATATTGGTGAAAGATGCTGCCATCCAGGATACTTTAAGTGTGAAGACTCTTGTGAGCACTACATTTTTTTCCTCTTACCGTTTCCACTAATTTTGTGTTTCCTGTTTTATTATTACCACAGTGGATTCTTGTGTTTGGGGCACAATTTAAACATTTTGTTTTTTGGGGTTTTTTTTGCCTGGTCCTTGTACCATTTTTCTCAAGCTGTCCTGGAGAAATGCCTCAATAGCTCATATCAAAAAGCACCACTGCACTCAATCATGTGGTGTAGACGCTGCTCATACAGAGTCAGGATCAGCTGAAGAATTCCTCCTGTTAAAAGAGAGTTGTTTCTTTCTGTCACCGTGTTCTTTTCAGGACAAGGTGATGACTGGCATTCTTTCACAAAATTAAGATATGATCCGCTGAATATGTCTGCATCGATAGGATTCAATCCTGCATCTCATAATATGGTTCAGTCTAACTGGAAGGAGTTGCACTTATATAAATTAATTTGATTCTATTTATTTTCATATAAATTTGATTGTTTTTCTGGTACAGATTACATTTTTTTCCTGAATTAGAGATCAACTTTCTGACCAGTAAAGATCATTTATTTATAAAAAACATTTAACAAATATATTAACATGTATATATATATTGTCCTTGTGAAGAAAGTGATGATGATCTCATCTGAGCACAGACCCCAGAGATGCTTCAGATACGGTGAATATTGAAACAACTCCTGGAGGAATCTCTGACAGCAGCTGCAGACTTTTTCACAGACATGATTTTCTCTGATTTACACCCAGGAGAATCACATTAGAAATTTTCCACAAATCCAGCCTCTAATTCAATGACAATCAGCTAAGGGAGCTCCTTGAGTCAGATTCTGACAGACTCATTTTCTGCTGAATCACATCTTCCATCACATTATCTGCAGACATAGGGGCTGTTTAACTATGTAAATAAAACTAGTTTGTTTAGATTTTCATTAAACATCGTCCAGCTCAAAGGTGATGGGATTGTTCCTGACAAACATGTTGTCAGCAATAAGCACCAAAAATAAGTAAAAATGTCTTTTAGTTAAAGAGCTAAATTGGATTTTCATATTGATTTAACCAGACCCAGTTTCTCTGTCATCCTGAAGGAGACAATAAACCAGACAGACACAAACCACTGAAGATTTTACAGAACATGCAGAAAAAGCGGCAACATGGAGCCCACAGACCACCAGCAGCAGTCAAAGTTTTGGCTGAGGTCACGACGGCAAAGTGACTGAGACAGACACAGTGGGGGTTCGAACCCCCCAGTAACCTGCGGGTTACCGGACGAATCCCTGATACCTGAATTATGCTGCTGTCCCAAATCAGGACAAATCAAGTTGTCATTCACCAAACCTGCTCATTCATGCCATTTTGAAGCATCAATTTATCCAAAATATCTTTGCATGCTGAGCCATTGCAGATCCACACACTACTGTATGATGATCACTGTGGTAAAGCTTACACTTGCAAATGTAGTCGAGTGACTTCCAAGCACCTTCGTTCAATGATTTGGAGGCATTAGTGAAAAAATGTGGCCGAGTTCATCACTGGAAAAAAAAAAAACCCAACAACAACAAAACTGCTGCCATTATTGCTAAATTTGTGTAAGCATCTGACCTGAACTCTAAACTTAATTTAATTGCTCTAGAAAAATAAATAAATAAAAAAAACACACACACACATTCTGCTTGTGAGGATAAAACAAATTCAAGAAATCTGCAGCGAGTTTGCAGTTTGCCAACGCTTGACCCGGATCATGGAGACTCTGCTCGGGGGTTGCATCATCTGCAGCAGCAAAGTGAGTGCAGAGATGTTAATACCAGCCTCTCTCTGTTTATTGACTTTTAACAAAGGGGGAGGACCGGCTGTGTCCGTGTGCGAGTGCACGCCTGTGTGAATATTCATTCTGGATTTGACCAGGAGCGCCGATATAGTACACAGGGATTACGCACATAAATTTACACTCCCACACAAAACGGTGGAAATAACTACATCTTCTCCGGGGCTGCGATGCATATTTATCGAGGCGGAGACGCCCTTGGCCACATGCTCGCTGGATGGTGGTGGGATGGGGGAGCGAGCCGACTGTCTGGTGCAGAGGGATCGCCCCGAATCTCCACCTGCCCTCCCTCTGCTATGGCAATGAGGAAAAACACGAGGACTTCAGCAACAGGCTGAGGAGGGGCCAGCTGGGATTTGTCGTGTGTGGCTGAATCCTTCTCTCATCACCTGTGCACTCTTAACAGGCGTCTTGGGAGCGGGGATGCAGCTCTTTGGGCATGTTTGGAGGATCTACATATTAAAACCAGTTCTGAGTCACCAGGCTGGATATGATGATGCAGACAAGCAGAAAAAGAGAGAGATAGAGAGTAGGTGCAACAAGCTGATATTACCCCATCAGCGAATCTGAAGCTTTTCTTTGAAACTTTCTCCTTCAGCAGAAGGTCGCAGTGCTCGCTGCAGTCCATATTAAGGACACTATTAAAGGCCTTTGTCTGTCTGTCTGTCTGTCTGTCTGTCTGTCTGTCTTGGCGCTTGTCGACTGCTGAATGGTAAACAGCAGAATGGCTTCCTCATTACCTCCTGGAAACATGCAGATACAAACACATTTTGTGACTCAGTTTTTTTGTTGTTTTTTTTTACAACATAAATGGCGAGAAAGCAGACGCCCTCCCTGTGCGGGTCCACCTCAGATTGCTTAGTAACTTCAGTGCTTGCGTGCTTTGTCCTTGACACACAGAAAGAGAAAAAAACACAACATGGAAAATAAATAAATTAATAAATAAATAAAGCGCCCTGAGTAATAATATCTGAGGCTCTTTCACACAACCATGGCTCATCACAGTGAGCCGTGTTCTCCCAATAATTAGTGGATAACCTGTTAGGGGCAGCAGCCGAGCGTTGCTGGGAGTCACTAATGAATAGTCTCATAATCGCTTCCTAGGTTGGATTAGAAGGACGCCATTAACATCAACTCATCTGCCTGGACATCTGTCGCCTGAAAGGAGGCTCATCCAGCCGTAATCATTCAGTTCGTTTCTTTCTTTTTTTAATTTTTTTTTATCAAAGTCTACTTTCATCCATAATGCGCGACTTTCTCAGGAGGTGGCGGAGGCTGCGCAATGCGGCGCAGCGGGCCTCGGCCCGTCGCGTTGGGTGGATGTTTTTTTTTTTTTGTTATTTTGTCGGCTTCAATTATAATCTCTGGTCCCGGGGGAGAGGCCACGGAGTCGCGGGGGGCCCCTGGAGGAACGACTGATGTCCGTCAGAAAACAAACGCGACCAGAAGCGCGTGAGCGTCACTTGATCATTTCGGCTTCCGTGACAGATCTTTGTCCACGGATCCTCAGTAGGAGAAAGATCAATGGGATGTTAGAAACAACTTTCATTGATGACACAGATTCATTTTCTACTTCCTTTGATTAGTCCTCAAAAGATGTCATTTTTCACGCGACGCCATTTCGGCGGGGTTTTGTGGAAATAAAGCGGTACTTGTCGAGCCTAGTGGGCCATTCCCATTAAGAGTGCAGAGTGTTTGCCACCATGCATATTTAGCTGCTTGCTTCGCATTTCATTAGTTCCTTCTTTAAAAATTTTTTTTTTTAAAAATGGCTGAACAGTCAGATCGGATTGAAACATCCACTTTCGAGTCTGGACTTTGACTAGGTCACTCTAAATCCATCATGATTTGATGGAAACCATTTTATTGCAGCTCTGTCTGTGTCGTCCTGTCCTCTGTCTTACCTTAACTTTGATCAGATTTTCTGTCTCTGCTGAAGTGAAGCATCCTCACAGCAGGAGGCTCCCTGTCCAGCTTGTCACGTGTTTGGCAGAATGTCTTGGTAGATTTGCAGATATTAGCCTTATTCTCTCATTTTCAGATATGTTGAACTATCAGTGCTTCACATATAGGAATTGCACAAGTTATCATATTAAACAGCAATGTTAAAAAAAAACTGAATTAAAAAGTAAACCTTTAACAGCAAAAATAAACTCCAATCAACAATTACTAGTTAGAGATTTATGCATTTTTATTCTTTTTTTTTTTTTTTTTTTTTTTTTAGAACTTTTTATAATTCAATAAATCATGTTTTAATGTTTAATGTTGCTTTACACAATCCGCCAGTCAGGGACAGCAGAAGCTTCGACCCGACTGATTCTGGCATGTTGTTGAAGGACGCGCTGAAGTCCTCATTTTAATTCATCTGGATTGTTCTTTTTAAATAAATAAAGGATTTTGACATGAGGACTGCACTCTTTCTTTTTCTGCTCCTCCTTCATCCAACATGTTGGTATTTTGGTGCAGCTGGTGGACTTTGAAGATGGCTTCCTGAGAATGAAAAATACCTGTCCTCAGGCTAAATCTGAAATTTTAATGTCCGCATCATCAAGCTGGGATGTTTTAGGCTATGCAATTGATATGATGTAGTTTCTGATCATAATTTCATCATAGCCTCATAAACTTACTTCTTTTGGATGTGTTGTGTTTTTATAAATCCTATTTGAAGTATGGAAAAGTTCTCCTGCTGTTATTAATTTCCTGTCCTCTTCATTGCAATTATAGTTTTTTTTTCAAGCCCTGGCAGTTTTCATGGCAACTTTAATATAGCTAATCAGTGAAAGTAAATTTCTCTGTCATACATTACATTTGATTTAAATTAAATATGTTCTCTGGGGTGCATACATCCATATTGGCTATAATGAATCAATCCCAGTGTTTGCAGAAAGTTGAAAGCAGCCAGCAGCCACTGAGAGGTGTTTTTCTTTCTTTTCCTTTTTTTAGCATTATTTATGTAATAGTACTGAACACAACAAAATTAGAAATAGCCCAGGCCTGGAGGGAAACAATATCACATTAAGAGATAATTAGGAGAGCAGACTTGGAGCCATGCTTGGCTGTAGTGGTTCTCAGGACAGTTGACTACAAAGAGAAAAATGAATTCATCTTTAATGTAATGGGCAAATTCTGCTTTGCTATTGGATATGTTTTTGGTTCTCATTAATTAGGATTAATGCAAAAAGAAAAAAAAAAAAGGAAGTTGTGTGCGTTTGTGTACTTCAGATCTTCAAACTAATTGTAATAGCCGCAGCAATGCCAGAAAACTGCATCATCGCAAGAGGCTGAAACATCCCCAAAATAACACGTCATAAAATACTTAAAGTTCTCAGGTGATTCAGGTGATAATAGATCCACCTTTTGTGGATCTATTATCCACAAATGGTGGATAATAGATCCCTGACCAGGGGACGGTCAAGAAAAAATACCTACTGACCAAAAACAAAATGAAGACTTGTCCAAAGATTTCCAAAAACTGTTTTCAATAATCTGGAAATAATATCCAGATTATTTCTTAAATTTAAAACTTAAGGCATAAGCCTGGAATTATTTAAGAATTTTAATGCGATATTGTGACTTCTAAGGACCCTGCAGCAACATTTAAACATGTTAACCTCTAAAATATTATTAATGCATTACAAGCTGCATTAATAGCTGTAAAACTGCTATTAATGCAGATTTACATTAATAAAACTAATGTAAAACTGCTTTAAATCACATTAATGTAACATACAAGCTTTGAAAGTCTTAGTCAAAAAAATAAAAAACATACAGTTATGTTTTGAAGAAATATTAATAATTGTACCCAGGGAAAAAAGTCCATGGGTCGTTTCCTGCGTGTCTTCTTCCTGACCGGCTGCTAATAAATGAAGGCCAGTAACTGTAAAACTAAAACTATCGCAATATTGCAAAAATAATGTCATAGTTACCGTTTTTAAACTTTATTTAATGTGCTTTTGCTCCCTTTCCACATCCACCTTTGCAAAGGACAAAAGACATAAATGAATCAGGCTTGTATCTTAAAATTTACTTTGTAAATGTTCGTTGTTATTTGCTTCCCTTGATTTTACACAAACTAAAGGAAAAAAAAAAAGAAAAACATCAAGTGATTTTTATAAAGAAGCATCTTTTCTATTTATCTTTGCTTTGATTAAAGAGAAAAGTCATTTTTATCAAAAAAAAAGCCCAAAATTTATTACACTTTCTGCAAGTAACGCACATCAACATGGTGCAGATTTCTTTAGAAAAGTATTTGACAGTGTATTATTGTACAACACATCTGAATATTCTTCATTTAGATACAAAAACAGACATATCTGAAGGAAATTGTGCATACTGCAACCAAAACATTCACCGGAAAGATGAGGACATAATACACACAATACCTTGAAGAGGAAGACTCCATATTTGGTCACACAATCTAAAAGCCGTCTTTGACTTTTAAAACCTCTTCAATACCCAATACCCTCACCATGAAAGAAATGGTGAGAAACATTTAGAGCTCTCCCCTCTTATTATAGGTGTAAGATTTATTAATGAAGAAAATCTGAAAAGAGTCATCTCTTTATAAGCAGATTTTTAATATTCTGAATAGAGACTGCAAATAAAGTTATATGCTTTAAGCATTATTGGTGAATATAAGAGGAGCCTCTATGTAATAAGTCTCCTCTATGTAATAGTGTTCAATCTGTCTCATAGTTCAGGATTGTAACTGCAGCATGAACTGGGATGTGGACACACTTTGAATAAAAAAATGAAAATGCAAACTCTAGGGTCAGTTCCTTTTTATGAATAATTTAGAAAACTAAATCCATACAAATTCTCTCAACGTCAAGGCATATGCAAGCGATTTCATGTTTCCAGTGCAAATTAAAGATGTCACTAAACCAGATGTCCAAAATGAGGAGAAGGAGACGGCCATGTTGGAGAACAGATGTCTCCAACACACGTACTTGATACACGGAGTCTCTTACGCTTTGCTTCAGCTCAGAAAACTGGCATGAAAGCTTGAAATCTGGCCACAAGCCAGAGCTAAACACACTTGCTCCCTGTTGTGCTCCACCTCCATTTTGGCGTGCGGCGGCCTTTAGTTGAAAAAGGAGAAGAGATGGAGAAGCGGCCCATCTCCAGCTTGAGGATTCCAGCGCAGGCCGTCTGTGAGGATAGAGGGAACATGGCGGTGGAGGCTTCTCTCAGCAGGAGCAGTTCCCGCAGCCCTTCACGCTGTTCAGAATCTCCTCCTGCAGCTTCTTTCTCTCCTCCTCCTTCTGGGACAGCCGCTCGGCCGGCGGCTCGACTGAGTTCTTGCCGGCTCCGCTGTTCAGGATTTTGCTGTTCTGAGCGTTCCACAGTTCTGCGTATAAGCTGCCTGGGGTGGCGAGGAGGGTGTGGTGGCTGCCTTGCTCTGCCACCTTGCCCTGGAAACACAAGAGAGGAGCGAACGCTCAGATAAAATAAAGGGGCCATGAGCACAGAGACACAGTCGGCGTCGCATCGTGACCGCGCTGCGAAGAGTCCGCGACGCCTCCCCAACAACTGTTGCGTTCTCGCAAAAAAACACAAACTCGTGGAAGAAAATGACAAACGCTTCCCCTCCCACGCAGCCACACACAAACGAGGGCATCCCCTTCCCCCACCTCGGCTGAGCGTGCAGAGGTGTTGGCAGTGTCTTTAGCACACCCAGGACGAGCATGTGACTGTACCCTGCTCGTTATTTTAATGAGCACCCCAGGCAGTCCTCTGCTGGTGACACTAGCAAACACTGTGGCGACATCACACGCAGACGTGCCTCCTCGTCACAACCCTCTGATCCCCGCCATCTGACTCCGGGAACACGGAACGAGACAAGCAGTTCAAAGAAGTCTCCTCTCATTTTATCCTCCCGCTCAAGCACTGGTGGAAAATGTCAGCTCACCTGCATCGCTTCTAATATTAACTCTTGCTTTCTAGATAATAACCGACTTCACTCCTGGTCTCTTTTGTGTTTTACAGCCGTGCACGGCGGCGCTTATTTCCGCTTGCCTGGATGCAGAAAAAGAGATTCACTTCTGCCACAGTTTAGAACAATCGCGGTTGTCAGAGAAGCCATCTGAGGAGCCATGTATAGCCCTGAACAAGGCCTCATCAGTGTCTGGGAAGATGGCCCATACATTATTAGACACGGAGACAAACAACACGAGCCATCTGACCAAAACAGCCAGTCGAGTCAGACTGCTTTAATGAGCCCTTATGGAGAAAATAATACATTCTCTTCTGCAGACAGTCGTCCTGTTGTTGTTGAAGTTAATGAGAAAAGTTAAACGAAGCAGGTTTTTATCACGTACAATGAGGAAAAGGTAACGGTGGAAAATAAATGAGTGCCAAAACCGGCGCGGCGGGCTATACGCTCATTGCTGGCAGATACGGAGCGCTGAAGGTTATGCAGAGTGCAGGTCATCGTCCTTCTCTTCAATGCAAACGTAACTAATTGGACTGGCAATTAACACTGAGGATGTTTGGGCTCAGAAAGTCAGCCACGATATGATTTGCTTTCCCATCACACCTATGTTCTGAATGAAAATGTTAATGAGTGAAGGTATGCAGCCACGCTAAAGACGCACAGGCGAGCTCTCACCTGATTGAGGACCAGAATCTCATCTGCATCTACGATCGTGGACAGCCGGTGGGCGATGAACAGCGACGTCCGGTCCTTTACTATCTCCTTCGTTGAACTCAGGATGTTCTGGAAGCACAAAGAAAATTATCGAAACCTGCAGGAATTTATGTTCTAGCAGCTTTGTGTGATAAATCAACATAATATGGAGTACATAATTGTGATGTGGAGGGAAAAGGATCCACTATTTACAAATTGTACCCAAAGAAAAATGCTATGTTTTAATTTTCAGCTTCTTAAAGCATTTATCATTTCCCTCCACACCAAACAAATGGAATGTTTTTAAAAGAATGTCATTTTCTTTCCACTTCTCAACCATACACTCTTTGGGTTGGTCTGTCCGATAAAATCCCATCAAAACACATTGAAGATTTCTGTTTTAATGTGAGAAAATGTGAAAAAGTTCAAAGGAAGTGAATACGTCTGCAGGGCTCTGTTTAACATCCTAAGCCTTACAATAGCATCCCCTAATCCAAAGGAAAACAGTTTGCAATAACTGTGGTGTGAAAAAGAGCATGAATGACAGAATATATATGAAACATATTCCCACACCTTGATTCGACAGAGACACTCAAAGTCAATACAATGTTGCTCAGCAACATCCACCTTCATTTGCTTTTCTTTCCACTGTGTGTATATGGTAATCTAAAAACATCTTTGTTATGAGAGGCAACAGTAAAAAAAAAAAAAAAAAAAACACTCAATTAACAGCCACGTTTGCTGCCCAACTCGTTTTTTTTTTTTCCTGCGCAAGTTCAGAAAGATCGTGCTGAACTTTCTCATTAGTTGTAACATTTACAAAGACTGTGTGGTTTAAGCTGAGCTGGAGATTAAGTGGGAGAAACAGAGGCAGGTGGCGGGGAGAGGAGTGCATTGGGGTGCTGCGTGTGTGTGGGAGGGTGTGGGGTGTGTGTCACAGCAGGTATGTGACGCAGGAGGGAGCTGAATTATTGTGTACCTACAGCAGGTGACTGAGTGGGTGTTTGTTCTGCTAAATGTGTATGCAGACAGTGCAAACTGCTATTATGAACGCATGCCGGTGTCTGTCTCGGCGGCAGGACCGACCTCTTCTGTGATGGAGTCCAGGGACGAAGTCGCTTCGTCGTACAGGAGGATGGGCGGGTTCTTGAGGATGGTGCGGGCGATGGCGACGCGTTGCTTCTCCCCGCCTGAAACAGACAAAGAGACGTTATTAATAAGAGGTGAAAAGAGCTGTAGTGTTTGACATACGCAAAGAGACGGGCAACAAGTTGCCGTTTGACTCGTCTCTTCATTATTGCCACAAACTGAGGGGCCATTGCTCACACAATGGCAATGCTGCAGGCTTTGAGTCTGGAAAAAAACAGACTTTCATTTAATTGTGAGGAAAAAAGTCAGCAGGTCTCAAAGATTTCTCCCACTGTGTCTGACTCGGCCTTTATTACATGCGAGCGGCGTGTGGCCTCTTGAAAGAAAGCGGCTTTCAGCGAGTGTAAACATGGCTGGCGGTGGAGAGCGGCGAGCACCACGACGCACGCTGGCCCCTTCCTGATCCACACCCCTCCTCTCATTGCTCGCTGGCAGCTGTCACATACAGCAGCAGTGAGATTAATGAGAACTTAGTCATCTCTTTATTTTGTCCGATCTTTCACTCACTCCACATGCTGCTGGTAATTGCGCGTCAAAGACAGAAATGGTTCACAGTCTAGTTTACGTGGGTTAAATGAGTGACGCTAAGAACCCGATTGCACAAAGTCTCGTGTGGATCGAATTAGGACAAGTTACAGGCAGCCTGCACTTAAACACACTTATGGTCTTAAAATGAAGAAATGAATGACAACGCAGTGATGGTGGAAGTGATTAAAGCAAAACTTTAATCTAGTTTGTAGCCGTTCTTCTACACAGACAAAAGTTATTTTGACAACTTAGCCGTTTGTGTATCCAAGGGGAAACATTTCTAAGCAAATGCTTCAAAAAGGACATTGCTGCCATTTCAAAAAATTTCATCAGAAAATACAAATTATTTTTAGAAGCAGGATGTTTTTTTTTTTTTTTTTTAATCACTTAAACTCAAGACAAGCAGGTGTAGCTCACTAAAAATGTTCCAAGTTCTGGTGCCACTTATCAGTGACTCATGCCAACAAAATTAACACTACTCATTGAAAAAAACAAAACAAAACTAAATGTTCGCTGAAAAGTTATTTAATTAAATCCAAATGTCTTGCGTATGCCTGCGAAACTTTTCTAATTGGCTTCGACAAGAATTTGCTTGATGTATTGATCCCCGCCCACTTTCGAGGCGGCCCTCTGCTCAATGCAAACACCACCAGATCCGGAAAACAACAGGGCCAGGCCCTGCAGGGCAAAAAGGCCTTAATACTGCAACATAAAAATCATGCAACCCACCCACAAAAATGAAGCTTTTCAGCCAGGCGCACCCCCTCTATGTCAATGGAAAGAAAAGAAAACAATATCTGCTGGGAAGCATGGAGGAGGCTCTGTGTTATTAAGAAGCACCTTTGCTGTGTCTGACAAGAGGATCGCTCTGTATTTATAAGATTCTATTTATCTATTTGAATTCAAGTCCATTTAACTTTTAATTGAATTATTCTGGTTATAAAAACAGTGAGGTGATTTATGTACTCAAACACTTTAACAGCCTTTCTTTGTTCAGAACTGCAGATCAAGGTCTGACAAAATTGCAATTTTGGAAAGCAGTTGGCTCTAAGAATTAATTTTTTATGCTTATAGCTACACACAGTCATGAGAGGAACGCTGCAAAACTCTTTCTAATATCCACATCCTCATGACAAATATACAAAGAGAGCCAATTTATGTTAGTTTGTCATTTGCTCAGTGGAAAAACAGAAGACATCTGTGAACATGCATGAAGGTGTGAACCTTGGCTTTTAGAGATGGAGGAACGGCTCGAGAGTGTCAGCTTATTGTCTTCCTGGATGACCTTGTTTCCCTGGAGATTCAGCCCACAGACAGATGTCCTAACATTGTTCGTCACTATTTGTGATATAATGAGTAGCTGGTTTGTTTTAATTTTAGCAGGAGGGAAGGTCCTTGGGGAGCACAGCATGGCAGGTTCATGGAATGAGCAGATTTGGGTAATTTCAAGTTTAATTAACAATGGTCATGTATTTATATGAGAACAGCTTGCAGAATTGCGTCACAGCGTTGCATATTAATTTGTCAATCCAGCAAATCTGGAATTCTGCCAACAAAGTATTTTTCACTCTTTTGCAATGATGTTCAAAGTAAAAAAAAATTTAATGTCTGCAAATACAGCTGAAGGTTCCTAAGTTTCTAAAGCAGGAGAACTAAATTTTCTGCAAGGTTTGTTCACAAAACATTAACTATCTCTACTGAAATCTGTTATGAGCGAAATTATCAACAAGTCATATCAAAACAGAGCTAACATGTTAATATTAGCATAGCAAACATAGAAATGCAAGCAGGAGGAGGACATGAGGCCAGGTTAAAAAAAAAAAAAACTAAACAAACTAAAAGCTTTGCCATATTTTGGTGATACTTCAGCAGTCTTGTGGACTGTTTGGCTTGGATTGCCAAAGCTTTATGCACCCAAAAGTATAACAAAAAAATATATACAGAAAATACAGAGGAACTGAAATGTCAGGGGGGTTCATTAGGAACACACAAGGAGCCTGAGCTACAATACTACATATATTTTGTAACTCTTCTTTAAAGAATAAATAAGTAATTAAAATGTTTCAAATCAGAAAAACAAATATCTTCAATTTTTAAGAAAACATAAAAAAAGCTCAATGTTTGTGATGTCTGATGTCTGATATTTATACCAGATATCAGCTATCTGATACCTCATTATTGTAAATCTCATCAAACATACTGGGTTTTGTTTCCAAGCCTTTCTGAGCTTTATCAATAGGACATAAGCTATTAGTAGCTAATTAACAGGATGACAGCTGAGCTTTTAAATTCTTTAGTTAAGAATGCAATCAGGGGAGCGAGACAAAACACACAGTTCTGGTTCGTATCCAGGAGACCACATACAATGAGTAGACATAAATGTGCAGCAGACCTGACAGCTTGAGGCCCCGCTCTCCAACCTGGGTGTCATAGCCATGGGGCATCCTGAGGATAGCATCATGGAGGCCTGCTAAACGTGCCACTTGATACACCTCCTCCGCTGTGGCGTTTATGTTGCCGTACTGCAGGTTGTAGAAGATGGTGTTGTGGAACAGAACGGCATCCTGATGATAATAAAGTCAGGGAACAAAATGAGGCTTCTGAGGATATTTTCATGGCAGCAGTGAGAGAAACAGAGGACGGCAGATACAAACAACAGGATTGGGGGACAGAGGAAGAGGAGCAGAGCAAATGACAAAAATATGTTCACGCACCATCTGTTCAGCTCATCCTCAGCGCTCGCAAAGCAAAAATGATCATTGCTAACAATTACTCTAACATTACTTGATGCTAATCATCGTTGTGTATAATTCCCCAAAGTTGTTTTTATATTACATCGACCATTTATAGACAATGATATTAACAGGGATCCTATAGATTTCCCATTGAAAATGTTAGATGGTTCAAAACCTTCTGTATGAAATATATTGCATCTCATTTTCATTTAAAGATAATTAACAAGTTTGGTTCTATCAACTGCATTTGGTAAAGGACTAGAGGGTAACTTAAAGAAATAATGTAAGAAGCACTATAATTTGGAAATTTTGATTTTATCTTTTAAGCAACAATAAAAAAAATTCTAATCCATTTTCTTTTATCCATACTTATAATGCAAATTATAAAAGCTAATTTCATTCTTTTCCAAACATTGTAGGAATAAACTATAAATCAATGTCATTTAGAATGAACTCTGGAGGCATGTAATTTGGTAGGACAGTGATGCTATAAACACATTGTTTTGGTGCTTTATTGTGTTTGTGTTTGTCAGACCTGAGGTACGACTCCCAAAGCCTTCCTCAAGCTGTCCAAGGCTGACTTCTCGGATATTCTGCCCCGCGATGTAGATGTTACCCTGGTGGGGCTCATAGAAACGGAACAGCAGCCGCACAATGGTGCTCTTCCTGCAGACAGACGAGAAAAATCTATGTTATTGCCTCGTCTGTAAAAACCAGACAGCCACACCCCTTAAGGGTTAATTGACTATGCTTTCAGTCTTTGGAGGAGTGGCGACACTAGAGATGCACCAATCAACCAACCTGAGGTAATCAGCAGGTTAAATACATGATTTTCTTCTTAATATTCAAACAATGTCCCAAAACTTTGTTCTTTAAACACAACAATCAAAGTACAAACTTTAGCGCAACATTTTTTTTAAAAAATGATTCAAATCAGGTAAATCAGGGGACATACAGCAGCAAATACAGAGTATTTGAGCAACTAGAGATCCAAAAACAACACAGAGGTCAACCTTGCATGTTGTAAAAATCTCCATGATTATGGGAATAATATTCTAGACATGCAGTAAAAGAAAGAACTATGAATTCTACTTTATAGCAAAATATCTTGTAACATTTTCTGCATTTTGGTTGTAGAGTAGGACAATGAACTAAAGTGCACCTCCAAATGGCTAAGAAATTAAGCATTTTAACATTTTTGACGGTGTATTTTTTTCTTAACATTTTTTTCTGAGATATCTGACAGTTGTCCAAAAAACATGAAAGCAGTTACTTCTTGATTTAACAAGGGGAGTAATTGTAATTTAATATCGAACAAGGTGGTTTTGGACGCCCAGTTTCCATTAATAAATGAAATCATCAATGGAAAACTGCATTTTGTATTTACTCAGGTTGTCTCTCTCAAACTAATTATGATATCTAAAACATTTAACAATGTTTAGATATTTTTTAAATATCTAAACATTTTTGCAGTAGTAAAATTAAATATAATTATGCAAATACTTAAACTACGGCTTCAATAAACGGACCTGCAACCCATTGATCTCTTTCACATCTTATAGTCCTTAGAAAAACAAAGTTAAAATAGGTTGGTGGGTCAACTTCAATCAGAACCAGAAACTGGTATCACACAGGATGTGGCTGTTTAGTGCATCTCGACATGACAACGCTAAAGGTTTCAGTCTATTTACTTTTCAAGCCAGAACCTACCCTGACCCGCTGCCACCAACTATAGCCACCTTCTTCCCAGCAGGCACCTCAAACGACACCCCGTTTAAAACCTTCTGACCCTCGAGGTATTCAAAATAGACGTCCTCGAAGCGGATTGTGGCGTCCTGTGGTGTGACGATTAACGGTGAGGCGAGATCCTTCTCCTACAGCAAACCAGCCGAGGGTTGGCAGACAAAAGAAGAATGGGAGAAGGAGAGAAGCATGAGTCAAGGCCTGGAGTGATGCAACAGCTTCTTCTAAAGAGGCAGAATGCAGAGACATTCATCGCATTTGTAAGCTGTTATTATAAAAAGCCCTCTGAATCTTCACTCTGCCCTTCATTTTGAATGCTCAAGGATCAATAATAAACTTTAGCTTCATACTGAGCTCAGAGATGTGGCCAAGGTCAGCAATGAATAAAACTTGGTCCTTTGCCTGAGAGTGAAAGCATTTTCTGCAAAACCTACAAGAAACATTATCACCCACAATCTGCCTCTCTCAATTCATGTAAATAACCCAGAGAGCTTGAGAACGCACATTATTCCACACTCGCCAGCATGGAAAAAAGCCACAATTATTATTATTCTGTTGTCTTTTTTTTGGATTGTGTGTTGCAGTTTCAAGTGAGGGGGGTAGTTT
The DNA here is from genome assembly GCA_010277075.1 of Poeciliopsis retropinna. Taxonomy (NCBI): domain Eukaryota; kingdom Metazoa; phylum Chordata; class Actinopteri; order Cyprinodontiformes; family Poeciliidae; genus Poeciliopsis; species Poeciliopsis retropinna. The sequence goes on along the minus strand of VMRM01000015.1, from coordinate 11,515,376 downwards.
TAAATAATTTTACATCTGCATAATGGGACAATGTGTTCCACATTTAAAAAAAAAAGCATTCATACGAAAATGGCCTGCGGGGCAGCACCATTCCACAAGGAACCACAATGGAGAGGAATATTACTGATGAGTGGAAAAATAACTGGACAGATTCATGTCTAGCACTGTAATTACAGGCTGGAGATGGGAATGGCCTTCTTATTGTCGGGCGGCAGACACACATTGCACTTAAGTGCACTTTTATGACGCAGGATGGGCTGTCATGTGTTTAAAAAAAAAGGAGAAATGCAGCAACATTTCCAACACAATAAAACTGTTAGCTGGAGAGAGAAAAATACAATGCTATACATTTACACTTTTTGGCACCTGTGATAAGGATGTAGAGAAATGTTGAAATGAATTCAATTTTTATTGCAATAAACCTACATTAAATGAACAAAATTAAAAACTTTAATTTGAGTGCAATTATCCAACACATGCTGAGTGGGGTTGGTTTTATTCTCAATATCTGGTGGAGCAATACTGCTAACAAAAAAAAAAAAAAAAACTAAGTCTTTTCTCCCATGTAGTTTCACAAGGTTGAAGCACACAGAGAGGGTGATCTTTGACTTATTTCTTTTTGCACAAAATCCTTGGATCATCCAGAGTCCAGGAAGATGGTCTATTTGTTTCTGTGGGATTATTGCTGTGTTTATTTCTTAAAATGTTTGGAATTATTCTCCTAAATGAGGAACTATGCAAGACTTAGAAAAATGATTCCAATCCTTTTAAGTATTTCCAGGAGTTCATGACATCATGCACTCCCACAAGGTACTACTGACCTCCAGAACAGAAACAAGCATCACCATAATTAGAAGTGTATATGGGAAGTTTTTTCCTCATATGATTTATTTTGTTTGCTCCCTTATCAGTGACTATAGCTGACCAAAATATAAGCCTTTCTGCTCATCTATAAAAGAGAGGTCAAAACGATAAGCTTATAATTGTTTAATTTATTAAAACTACAACTTTAACAAGCACCAGATGGTGGTTGGATTTAGAAACAATTATTAATCAATAGGTCCAGCCTCAGACCAGCAACACATTGTTAATTTGATTCTGTTATCAAGAAGGAACACTGGACAGATCTCATTGTTTCACCTCTAGCTCTGAAAAGTAGGAGAGTGATAATGATGAGCCTGAAAAACTCCAAATGAAAAATGAGTGAGTGCCAAACAAAGGCAAAAACAAAACCTAAAAAAAGATGCCACCTACTTTTTTGCTGCAGATGAGGGATATTTCACGCTCCCAGTCTTACAAGAAACGCACACTTAAACTTTCAAATAAAAAAAAAACTAAATACAAAACTTGAACAAGTTCAGAGCTCTGTAATTTCTATATCTAAGACAGACTAATATTCTTAAGATAAATTATATGCTAAGGAAAAAATAAATCAGTTAATGGTATTAAGTATTTTGCAAGCACATAGTACCATTTTATGGCAAAATCAAGTAACTATGTTACTTTCAGCTATTGTAATTGTGCCTTAAATATGAAACAAGACATATAAAAAATAATTTGATTTGTAATTTGATCATTTGAAATAGGGCTGCTATTTCTTTAAGCTCCTACTCTTCAGCACGTTATCACAACAAGGCTCCTCATTTTGGTGTTAACCATTCTTAGGAGCATTGGACTGCGAAGTAGTTTGTACACTGATCTCAGCAGATGCACAGTTCCACCACATGATTGCCAATTGCTGCTGCCACTAGTGTGAAGGAGCTGAGTGGGGAAGGCTAGGGGTCAGGTATGGGGAGCCTTTATGCTCCCTGAAAAGGCTGCCACAGAAGATCCTTGATAATCTCTAACATGCATGAAAGAGTCAAGGCAACACTTGAGGTATGTTTTGGATATCATATTACATAAATCTAAAAAAACCTAAATTTTACATAATATCCCAGCTTGCAACACTATTTTCAACAAATAGTTCAGTTTAATAAAGATTGAGTCACATTTCTGGTAAACTCTTTTCCACCAGTGCAGCCAGTAATGTCAGGCACTACAGGTGGTAAAGATGAAGCAGCCTTTGAGTCGCACCAAGCACGTAATTAGCATGTTTGACTACAACTCATCATTTTTTTAATATACTCATCTTGTGGCTAGATAATCTAAGTCAATCTATTAGGAAAACTCTTTCAGTCCAGGATAAAATCGTACGTACTGCTCTCTGTGTTACTGTGGTAAAGAAAAATAGGGTCTTGCAAAGAGGCTTTTGTATTTTTCTTTGCTTTTAAATTTCAGTCCAACCTCTAAGCTCGCTTGCTGCTGTGCACAAATTAATCTTTTCTGTTCTCCTTTATTAGAGGATACAAATATATGAACACAAAAATCTCTGTTTTAGAGGCACAAAGTTTGTGTCAGGCTGACACGTTACCTTGATCTTTGTGTCAACGCTGAGCAGGGTGAACAGAGTGTTCATATCGATGAGCGCCTGCCTGGTCTCTCTGTACACTGTACCCAGGAAGTTGAGGGGAAGAGAGAGCTGGAAGAGCAGGCCGTTCACCATCACCAGGTCTCCTACGGTCATGGTACCTACACGATGGGAACACAGCAGCTCACAGTCTTCAGTGCTTTGTAAGACTATTCATACTCCTTCAGCTTTCTGTCATTTTATGACTACGAACTGTAATGTATTTTATTGAAATTTTATGTGATATACTAACTCAAGGCTGTGTATACTTGTGATGTAAAAACAAAAGCATTTACTTGTAATCAACCCACTTTAGTCTGAAAGCCTTAAAGAAAGTGAAGTGTAACCAATCGGCTTTAGAAATCACCAGTTTAGTAAATATACGCCACTGTGTCTAGTTTAATCACAGTATAAATCCAGCTGTTCTCTGAATTTGCTAGAGAACATTAGTGAACAAACAGCGTCTTAAGAAGAACAAAGCAGACAAAATCAGGGATACAATTAAACAGAAGTTTGTGGTAGAAACAAGGTAAAATGTGAGAAAATGATAGATTTGCATTACTTTTGAATAGCCCTATCATTGCATGCATCTTTCAAAGCAAGACAAAAACAAATAAAAATTGTCATCACTTTCTCTTTCAAGTTGTAGTGAAAGCCGACTGAGCAGCTCCTCATCCTGTGATTTCATTTTCTGCATCAAGGCTATTTTATTTCCTATTCATGCCACTTTTTCATGCATGCTGTGCTTTGTTCTCATTTAGTGTCTATAATGGAGTTCATTGTTGGTTTTATTTGACAGTTTCATTTGTCTGATTTTGTTTTAAGTTTTCTCTTCAAGCATTTATATTGAAAGATTTTTATTTTAATGAAACTCTGCGGCAAACAGAGTTCAAATTTAGTTCAGATTCTTTTTCTGCTTTTCTATTTACAATTCCGATAAATTCAAGGATGGCCTTAAATTAAAATAGTTCAGCATTAATGTCCAAATTAAACTCATATATTCACATAATCATCATGAGCTTTTAAATTACTCACCTGCTGAAATGCCTTTGCTTGCCAACAACATGATTGCAGTGAGGCCAACGCTGAAGATTGCACTCTGGCCAAAGTTGAGCATGGCGAGCGTCGACGTGGTTTTTAAAGAGGATGACTCATAAATCTTCAGGAATTCATCATACCTTTCCGCTTCATACTTCTCGTTATTAAAGTACTGCAGGGGAGACGACAAACATGAGGAGTGAGGAGAGATGGGAGCAGAGGCCAGGGAGACGAACAAATTCGTAAAAGGAACGAAGGGAAGTGCGAGTTTACAGGAAAAAGAGGGAGAGACACAAATATGGTTGAGGTGAAAGGTTAAGGAAGCATGGAGAGCAGTGTCAGGCAGACACACACTTTAGCTGTAGTCTGCCTCAAGGCTGCATTTGTTCTCAGTGACCACTCTGAGCGGAGACCGTGTCTCAGTTGGGCTCTAAAGCACTTTTTCATGTCTGTGTCTTCATCTGCTCCCAACAGATTTTAAAGGACATGAAGGCGATGGAACAGAATCCAAAGCCTGCTTTGCTGAACTGGCAGCAGATCTGAAACTGTGACAGAGCAGAACGACTGCGGCACAAAACAACAGTTACACATATTAGACAGTGAAGCCTAATCATCACTTCTGAACAAGAATTACAGCTGAGTGTTCATCGCTGGAACATTTTTTCTGTGTATTTTCATGTGTAGCAGTGTCCACAGATGCCTACATTAACAACAGAGCGCATAAAGCCGTCATAAGTGTTACCCTACGTAATTATGATTAATATCATTAAGAGAGAATGGCTCGTGCATCAGCCACAAACACACTTTTACATTTCACTCACAAAATAAATAAATAAACAGTCCACAACTCTGCTGCCAATTACTAAATATTGTTGCAGAACTGCTGTTTGTTTAGTTTGCTCCATTGTTTTCCAGCTCCGGTTAAGTGGGCGATTTGCTCCTCTAGCTAACGGCAGTGAAGCTGCACAGCTACAGAGTTCCAGCAGATTTGCATATAAGAAAATGCAGTGAAATCAGAGAGGGAAATCAGAAAGTAGCACATGGAAGACAGGCGCTGTGTTCAGGTTCTCGTACAGCCCTTTGTGGAAGTGGAATGAATTTCTGAGTGGGTGGAGATCTAATTACATATGCACACTCACAGCTCAGAGTGATGCTAAATCTGGCCGCATTGACACAGATGACACAAAATAACACAGAACAAGATGTTAAGGAAAACAGGACAAAATTACACAGCAAGGAAAATAACACTAACAAAATATATTTGGAATGGCCACCGCAGTGTTCAAAACTGTCTAGTAAAACACTGTGTGCTGCTTTGAATTTCATTGGAAAAATAAGAGGAACATTTGAACTCAGATATTTAAACCTGAGTTCACTGAATATTATTAGCTTAGTAATCAGTATTTATTTCATTCTGTACATCCTCTAGATAAGCTTTCTTGAAAGCTCTTCAATCTAGCGAGGAACTGAGAAATCAATTGGTGATCTGGCCAATTGATCAATTGGTGTTAGATCCAATTTTATGGGAAAGAAGAACCTTAACTCTTATTTCTGAGGGAAGAAGAGTTAAGGTTAGCCAATTCCAACTGTCAGTGAGAAATAAGTTGCTGTTTAAAAAGGAGATTAGTTTTTAACCAGGCTGTGAGGAGGTGAGAGAAAGCAAGACTTCAGATTCTTTTGAGTTTATACATCTATAATGGATTTAAGTGTCAGCTCAATAAATCAATTTAGGCGTTTTTAGGTTTTGATCACTATTAGTTAATAGCAGCTGTACAATAAAAAGTGCAGCTGGGAATTGGACCTCGGACAGCTGGATTAAGGACTACAACTTCATATTGCGTCTGCTCTAGCTCTGAGTCACCAAGCTGCCCATCTTGCTTTTGTTTAAAAATAAGACTAAAACAGTTTTACAGCATCTGTTTTCTGATACAGCTGCATCACATTATGTCTGTCCCTGATTTATGACCTCTCAGGGTGGGAACAAAATATTTTCTTACACTGAAGTTCTAAAAGAGAAATTAGAGTTGGATAATATCAGTAGTGACAGATCGAAGCCTTACAAAAACCACACTGGACATGGTCCACAAAGCAAGTCCAACTATAAGAAACTATTTTTAGACAAGACCATTAAAAACTAACGCTGATGCAGAAGGAAGATAACTATCTGACACAGACAATAAGAGCAAAAGCTGTAAAGCAGCGTTAACACATCACCAGTCAGCTGAGCACCATGCTGACTTTTCTGGATAAAAACAGCCTGAAATAGCAGATGCCTGTGCCAGTAACCTACAACATTTTTGTGTCACTGACTAGACCAGGGGAAAACATTTCATAGAGTCCAGAAAAGCTCTCTAGATTTGTTGTGGCTGGATTGTCAAGAGCTAAAACACAGATCTTTTTAAGCTGGAATTAGAAGGAACTTTAAGAGAAGAACAAAATAAAAAGTTACAGTTGAGTCAAATCAGATTAAACTTGAAGTTAATTTAACAAATTATTTGATTGATCATCAACATTTAAAAAAAGAAGAAGAGCAAACAGTTAGATGTAGGTGTGGTAGCTTACCTTCACAGTCTCGTAGTTAAGCAGCGAGTCAATTGCTGCGTTTCCTGCTTCGTTGTCTGCTTTGTTCATCTCAATGCGGAAGCGAGTCCTATGTGTCGAGACACATGCATGGTGACCTGAGAGCTTTCATTAGTACGCTTCAGCCAGTGGGTGACTTTTTATTTTTTTACTGGTAGCACATGGAGCCACTGAGGTATTTACAGAGCTTGTCAGGGAATAACAATCCTGACCTACAGACAGACAGAAAAGTCACAGAAATCCTCCTACCTCCACTGAGTAACAAGAATTGTGAAAATAGTATATGCTGACAAGGTGCCCAAGGCCACTGCTGCAAACTGTCCGCCACACTTGTAATACTGTGGAAGAGAAGAGCAAGACAGGCCATCTTTATGTGCAGTAATTCAACATTTTTGGAATAAAATCCTCAAAAACCACACCATGCTCAGTGACCCAATGCTGGTATCACTCAAGGTTTTAAGAGGGTCCTGAAAACTACAGGAAGTAATCGCATTAATACTTACAATTTGGGCTCTACTAAAATTACAAATAGTCTGGTAGTTTTCCTTCAGCAACAGGATGAAATCATAGAACAGTTTATTTTGGCCTGAACGGGGTTGGGAAGCTGCTCCGAACTTTGGGATTCATTAGTGACACTAATGGACCGCATTTCCAACAAAAGTTCAAATTCCATTTACAATGTAAATGAGACATCTCCGAAAATAATTTGCAGACAATCAGCTGCGAAGATTGTCAAGGTGATGCGAGGCCCTGAGCAACGAAAAGCTGAACGGCACAGAGAGCAAGATGGAACAAACCTCCCGATGCCATGACACCCAGAAATATCCAAAATAACGGACCTGATATTCTCTGGGTATCTATTCGGGGGATTTTTATTATTTTCATGGAAGTTGAAACAACTAAACCGGAATTTATTTAGCATAATCTAGCTTTGTGAGTCATGGTTTAAAATGATTTTTTAAATGTAAAACATACATTTTTATACAAAGAAGTGGAAATTAAGTTAAAAAACAAACAAACAAACAAAAAAAACAGTTTAGTCATCAAGACCTTCAGGCATTTAAATTCAGACAAACCTTATAAAGAAATACAAAATTCACTTTTCAAATGATCATTTTAGCTATTATGTGCAAAAAGCTTTAAGTCTGCTGAACCCTATGCAAGAAATGAATATCGTCTGTTGACCAATTATAGTTAAACCTGAAGAATTAATATAAATAAGAAAAATGCTTGTATAAACCTTACTTACGTAAAGTAGGCTACAGACTCCAAAAAAATAATAATTCAACATATTATGCTATGATTTACAAATAAATCAACATGAATTAGTCTAAAAATGCTTCTAAAGCCTATTTCCAATGAACCTCAGGAAACATTCTGTGGCTCTGTTTCAGCCAGCTGATCGGCGGTGAGCAGTAATATTTGGTTTACTAAATCCTCTTCGTCCATACAGCTAGAGATAACTTTGGTCATCCCGTCTCTGACAATGGTAAATATTTTTTGTTTTTAAAACAGTAACGTTTTTTATAAACATATAATGAAGTGATCAGAAAACACATTTTTGAGTCTAATCACTCATTATGCTTACAAAAACAAAAATTCTGTTATATGCACATGAAAAGAAAAATATCTTAAGCAAAGGTAAACTTTGTAGACATTGTGTCAAATCCCAACACTCACCAAAATACCACTGACGAGGGCCATCTCAAAGACTGTGGGTCCTAGGTTGAAGACGAGAGCGCTGAGGACGAAGGAGATACCCCTCGTGCCGCGGTCGATTGCCTTTGACAGCGCCCCCGTCTGGCGGCTGAGGTGGAACCCCAGGTCCAGGTTGTGCAGGTGCAGAAAGACGTTCTTAGCGATGCGTCGGATGGAGCTTTGGGCCACTTTGCCAAACACCATGTTCCTCAGCTCGTTAAAGAAGGCTGCACAAGCCCGAGAGACACCATCTGGAGAAGCAGAGGAGATGGGGAGTTTTAAGACACCTGCTGTGAAAAGCAGGAATACATAAACAGTAGTGAAATTGTGTGTGACCGTGATCTAAAGCACACATAATGGTTCTGAAATAAGACAAAAATGTGATTTTAAACATTAACACCCTGAAATAAATTACTGTATTCGGAAGCAGATGAGATTTTCAGGCCTTTTGACTGCAGAAAGGCAGAGGAAGTATGAGGTGGAGGGACCTATCTTTCAAATCATCTCTGGCCTGTAAACACTGCAGTGCTCCAGCAACAGCCTCCCACCAGTAATTACATACTATGATGCTCTGTAAAGCCTCAATACACAACAGACTGGAGACAGGGAGGGTATCTGAGCGTGCTCAGAAATGTTGTGTGTGCGGGTCATATGTGTAATCAGACTACAAGAGGGAGGCGGACTTAAAGAGAATGTCATGGAAAGATTTCAATTATCCAGATTAATTTCAACACTTTCTCTAAAGAATGAGAGTGGATGCAAGGGAGGCAGCCTTCTTTACACTGTTTTAATTAATGCCTAATTTTATACTGAACATAATTAATCTAAACTAGCTCGGTTAAATAAAATTAACAACTTAAAAACTAAGGTAATTATTTGATCTTACAAAATGCATATAACTGTGCTACAATGACTGTCTCAAATTGATAAGAGTTTGTGTTGAGATGATACATGCTGCCTCTAAGCTGTGCGAACACATGAGCAGTTTGTTGAGACCAAGTCAGGGTGATAATCTCTCTGTCTGTTGGTCTTCACGGGGCTGTAATGTGGCGTTAAATAGGAATGCTCATCTAATGAACAATGTGTCCACATCTGACAAGGTAGGACGAGCACTGTGCAACCTTGACAGCAAAATTACACCAGTCACTGCAGGCTTCAAATCCAGAGCCCAGAGTGTCCAAAAGAAGGAACAAAAACAATGGTTTCTCTTATTTAGATGGTTATCCACATTCCTCTTAAATGGGCAACACAGCATCATATAAAGTTTTCATAACTTTCGCATTTCTGTCAAACCGCAAAGAATTTTGTTGAGCTTCTAAGGGACAGACTAAAAACAAAAAGCACTTGTTTTTTCAATAAATCTTAAGAGTGGTCTTTGTATATATTTATTCTAATATCCTTAAATAAAATAAAGTGCAATAAATAGTTTTTCAAATTTACATAACTACTACATCAGGTAAACCTGTGATACTGCAAACCTACCAAGGCATGATAGAGAGCATTAATCAGACAAGCAGCCAAGAGGAATGTGATAACTCTGGAGGAGCTGCAGAGATCCTGTCTACTCAAAGGACAAATATTAACCCAGAGATCCTCCAATATGTGTGTTAATTGAAAAATAGCAAAAACAAAGTTATTGTTGAAATAATGCCATGAGTAGTGTTAGCATCAAGCGAGAGCTGCACATTATATCAAATCGCCATTGCAATATTAATGTGTGCAAGATCACAAAGGACTGTTCAGATTTAATGTTTGGTCAAATAGATCATTTTAAGTGCCGTGCATTAAGACTCAGTTCACCATTAATACATTTGCCATCTGGACAGTCTAACCACTCTTGATGTTCAAACACGATCTATACTTTAAATGGCACAAAGGTCAGACTAAATGATGTGTACATTAAATCCATGCTTTATACACACTTCTCAGATATCAGTTCTGCATATAATTTATCTTCCACCCCAAAATAATGTGCTGTAATGTAAAATGCCGATAAAATACATTTTTAGTTATAAGTACAGTACAAAGGTTGTGGATATTTTTGCAAGGTACTTTAAGTGTACTAATCAAAAGAAAAGACTGCTTATGGTACATTGGTATAAAAATAATCAAAGTTGAGCGCAATGATACTGTTTGTTGGGGTCATATTTTCTTGCTTAGAAAACTTGTAACATCTGAAACTAAAAAATATCAAAAACATAAGAAATGTATTAACCTCTCCTCTTATAAGAGCATTATCTTCGATTTACATCTAAAAGCCCTTTAAGCCCATAATATGGATGAGGGAGTTATAAATAGACACAAAGTCAAATGCAGAAAATAGCTAATAACGTTAACATGCAGAAGAGGTCGCGTAGGAGCATTCATATGAATGCGGTTGGAAAGGTCAGCATGTACACGACAGAGTCCTGCAGTCTCCTCGGATGAGCACAACACCTGGCAGCGTAATACGAGTCTTGGACTTACAGCCAATCAGCATGGCCGTTGCCATGGTAGCCACAGTGCTTGGCGCGTCATTCAGGTTCAGCATGTGTCCCGACATCTGGTTAAGCTCGTCCACCGCATACTTAAACATGAAGGGCACGATCACGTTGGTCAACTGGGAGGGAAGAGAAAGAGGAGGTGAGAAGGGAAAAAAAAGAAAAATGTTCAACATGCATTTCTTAGAGAGACAACTTACTACCACCCGGCATCATAAGACCAATCAACTTTGATTGTTCTGTAATGCAGCTGGGGTTGGAGTGAACTTAAATCTAAGTCTGCATAATTGCATGGTACTGGGATTAACTGGATTCAGTAAAATTATTGAGTTGAACCCAATATGGACCCAAACAATTTCGTAAGAATTGTATCTCTTGTCTTGAAACGTGCTTTGGGATAATATCTGCTATAATTTGATTAATTGAAAAATTAAGCTAAAAGTCAATCAATTTTGTCACACAAACACTTCCCAGAGAAGTCTGTACATCAAAATGCCATTGAGCTGCGCTATGTTGCCAAAAATACTCACTCACACACAAATAAACGTGACAACCACTTATTAGGATGTCGTTCCAACCTTTCTAGAGATAACAGCTCTACTATGAAGGCTTTCCACAATGTGGAGTGTATTTATGGGGATTTTTGACAGTTGTTCTGGAGGTGCATTTGTGAGGTCAGACAGTGATGTTGGACAAGGACCACTGGCTGGTTTCTGTCCTGATTCATCCCAAGGGTGTTCTATCAGGTTCCAGTCATGAACCTGTAGGTCAATAAAGTTGTTCATCTACGTTTTTATGTGCTTTGTGCACTGGTGTAGAGTCATGTTAGCACAGGAATCCCTAAACTGTTCTTGCAAAATTTCCAAAATGTTTTGGTACACTGAAGAATGTTGCGTTTCTTTCATCAACTCTTTAAAGACATCCCCACAACTTTGTTCCAAGTCAATTTCAATAATCATGAATACTTGCACCACCCCTGTGTTTGGTAAATTATTCTGAGGATTTCTTGAAGCCAAAAAAGAAAAAAAGCAGGGATTATATTTTTTTATTTCAGCAATCCAATGAATAGCTCTTCAGTCATGCTTTCAGGGTCATGCAGACCTCAACAGAACCCCCAACTGAGGCAACAGCTATTAAAAAGTTTTGCTGTCTTCTTTTAGCTCTGTGCTGCTTTCTGGAAATTAATTTACTCTCACTTGTAGTTGCAAGCCAGATGTCTAGAGGAGCCAAGAACCATTAAATATAGTAATACGGAAATAAACAGTTGAAATAAGTTAGTTTATGTTTGATAGAGCCATGTAATAGATTTAACTTTTGCAATAAATTACTGAAATAAAATTCCTTTTCAGTCATATTCAGAATTTCTTAAATGCACTGTAAACTATATTTAGAGGCAGGAAACTGGGTTGGTGAGTGAATGAAATTCCTAATTGAAAAATGTGTTTTAAAAACATGTTTAAAGCCAAAACTACAAAATCTTTTGAGCGATGATGTCCTATATGATCCTATACCGACTTAACAACATACTGTTTCTCTATGCCTCCTCACATCCCAGAAGCTTGAGTTTACAAAGAAAAACTAACACCGACAATGTAAGTGCATTTTGGGGGTATGTCCAAGTGCTCACAACTCTATGTTATGTTGCTGTGTATACATGCTCTATTTTTCTTTTTGACTGGCTGTAGTAGTGCTGGAGAGGAGCTGCTGCCTCCTGCTAATGGAATTGAAATGGTTATTAGGGCTAATTAAAAGCACAGGGACAGCTGTGTGAGTCAGTCGGGGCGGTACGCTGCACATTAGGACACACAACGAACACCGCATCACACAGCGTAGTATTTTTATTTTGAACTTTCAAACCCTGAACACAGGAGGAGGGTTTTATGCTCCTTTTTACTGTCAAGCTCTTCATTAAATAATCTTCAGAAATTGTGCAAATCAATGAAAAACCAGAAAAGTAAACCTATTTATCCTGCCAAAAGCCATATCCCCATGGCTCCTGCTTCATACACTTGGGTATTACACTCAGACAATAGAAGTCCTCTTAATCCCCAAAGGAAAAAACAATATCTGCCACTTTGCTACCAAGACAACAGAACATGACACAAAAATAGCCTGAGCCTATTATCACAGAGCCAAAACATGTCCTCAATTCGGCCACTAATACATGATAACGTTGGATGCGCTCTTTTAATCCATTAACGACAACCACTGGAGATTAAATTGACACTGTGTCAATCTCTACCTGGCGATATGTTATCCCGTAATAGAGATTTTGTGTCAAGTAGCAGAAAAAGGCTCCGGGCGATGGAGAATTAGCTTTACCTTACGCTATGAAACACAGACGGGCACAGAGACAAAGAGGGCTTCATTCGAGGCCAACTTGTGTGTAACCATTCATTTGAAATGAAAATGTCACTGATAATGTGGCTCGCAGAGGTGAGATGCACTGTAACCACGTAATTATTCAGTTGATTTAAAAATCGCATCCACACAGCTGGTGGTTTCGGTTCAAACAGACAAATTGGTAAAATGGAGGTTAACTCCAACCACGCAGGAAAATAGAAGGAGTCGATTGGATTGTATGCACTCGCTCCACACTCTTTTAGTACACACCAGAGGGAGCCGTGCTGGGCGGCAGCAGGACACACTTATTTAGGAGCTTTGAATTTGTGATTATTTTCCAGGGTGTGAATTAGAGACTATCAACAAAGGAAGAGAAAACACATCACACACTGATTGATGCATGCAATTAATTATTTGAAAGACTGCTTTAAATGCACGCTGCTTTTAGTTTTATATGGCGTCTTCTCCAAGTGCAATCACTTAACGCAAGTGCTCATGATGTTTCAGCAAAAGGTGCAGGGAGAGGATTTGATTAAACGGGAATATTTAAAACTTAACCAGCGCTTCAAGTGATCTGTTTTGCAACAACTTGTAAGTATATTCCTAAATATCATCAGCCTTTTCACATTCTTAAATTTAACTTGTTTACACATTCTTACAGATTTTTTATAAAAATTTGATAACATTCTGGACATATGAATAAAAATATGAACCTCTAACAATTAGAGTAATCAAATCTCATCATTTGTAGGTAGCATTAATTATGAAACAACAATGCCCTGAGAAGGTCTTCAGATTTTTGATTACAAAAACGAAAACAAAACATTTTTTAAAATAATTTAAGCAGAAGCACGGGTCCTGAACAACCCGATTTAAAGTTTTCTACAGTCGAAAGCACTAGTTAACTATTTAACTAGTGTTATCATAAGTGTCCATTTTTGATTGTTTTAAATGGATCTGCAGTCAGTCTGTAAGGTAACAACACTGATGTGAAGGTATTCAAAGTAGGTTGTGACCAGAAAAAAGAGAAAGCATGTAATTCAGCTATTATTCAACAAAAATCCAATGCAATTAGTTTGTATTAGATTGGGATCCAAGATATTATAGCCGTTCCAAAAGATGACAGACATATTTCTATAGTCTGTATGTTTTATTTTTTCCACAATTATTCAGACCTGGAACATGCTAAAATTAACACACACACTTTTCCAGATTTTAACTGTATTCAGAATTCTGTAATGTCTACTTTCAGTGCATGCATAAGAAAAATACCTCTGATTTAACCACAGCGCATCACAAATAGATTTTCATACAAATTTATATTTGTTATGATCCTCAAATTTATGTCATGTGCTTAAAAAAACCTGATGATGAGAAGTTTTGATGTTAGAGTTGAGCTGCCGTCTGCAGCAGAACTTACGCTTCACGTTGCATCGCTTCCCTGCGCCTTCACCTCGCTGCTCCACCAGACTAGCGGCAGCAGTAATTTGCAAACACCTGTTGGAGTTGCGAGTCTGCAGAGCGAATCATATGAACTACTTCTCAGTTGCATACAGTGGTAAATGGCATAATGGAGCAGCACTGTTGTGATGATGTGCTGAAGACAGAATGTTGGAAAGAAACAGGGCTTCTTAAAGAGACAGGATCAAATATCAAGGGATCAAATTGGAAAGTCAAATTTCATTTAAGTAATTTTTTATATAAACAGAATTTTTATAACAACTGAAGGAAACATTTCTTTAAATTGTGCTATAAAATGGCAGTATGGGAGTAGAAAATTCCTCTCCCTTCCTTTAAGAATATTGTGAAATGCACAAATGCTAGATATGTAGTATATTCACCACTTTATTATTCTTGATTTGTCTTTCATTTAAATAAATACTGTTATTTCCATGGACTTTGCTGTGTTATGCTTGGTGGAAATCAACACCTTATCACAGCATGACAGCCTCAAATTACCATGCTTTTTATTGTAAGTCTGTTTTTTTCCAGCAACAAAGAGAAACAAAAGCAATGTCCTTCTGACAAATAACAAAAAATTGTTTGTCTGAAATGGTACAGCAGCACTTTAACACCAATCTTGCTGTATTCCTTTTTAAGCTTTTGGTTAGTAACAGCTTTAAATTCTGAATCTAAAAGGGGTTTCTGATCTTTGATATTCAAACTGGCATTTTGTGCAGCACTGCAATGTGATAGCTATTGCTCAGTGTATTAAATTGTTTGCACTTTAAAGTGATTCAACAGATTTCTCACTGTATGCTCCAGAGAAAGGATGTCTTGGATTTCACAATCCTCCTTGAATGATTTGTTGATGCTGGTGGGATTTTTGTTCCTTAGTCATCTATGTTTATTATATCCATACTTAATGAACAGAATTAGAGTAAATCTAAATGTTACCATTCCTAATTGAGAAAATTTGTCCTGATTTCTCCTTTTTTAAACAGAAATAACTCGCATCCTGTAACACACAAAAAGACCCACGTCACGTCTGATCACTTCCAGCAGTGCCCACACTGAAAATAAGGTTTTTGGAGAGACTAAGATTGAAACGTGGCTGACAGTTTGTCACCACTGGTGTTCAGGCACATACTGTTCTATGTGGATTAGTCACTGCTGTTTGGTGTCCTTGGATGATGTGCTGCATGCTTTACGGCAGAGTAATTACAATATTTTTTAAAAACATGCCTCAAATAAAGTTTACCCACTCAATCACAAGTCTGTGCTGCTATATTTATCTTTAGATTGTTTTTTAGATTATTGCAATTATTCAGACCTTTTGCTTCTTGATGTGTTTGGGATTTCTGTAATTGTACAATCAGAGCTGCACAATTTCTTAAATTATAAATATGATCACAATATCAATATATGCAATGCTGCAATTGCTGCATATGATTTTTTTCACCCCAGTGCTGCATTTGTGGGCAGGACTTTCACTGCCCACACTGGATGTTTTAGATGCTAAAGCTCTCAGAAAAAGGTGGGGATATGATGTTAACAATAGAAAGAAAAGAGTCAGGAAAAATTGTGATTAATCATAATCTATATAATTATCACAATATTCAATACGCATAGCATATCGAGGCTATTAGTCTGAGACTTTATAACACTACAAGTCAAAATATTTTTAAAATAAATTATTGTTTTTCAGGAGAAAGCATTGATGGACCCAGGCCAAGGGCAGTAGGTGCCAAGATGACAAGAGGGAACTACATGGAACGGTCTTTTTAGAATGAAAAGAGCCCTTAGAAAGGCTTAATGAATTTCTACCATATTGTGTTCTACGCAGCAGCTGATCTCTTGTAGTTTGTGTTTCATTATTACTCATTTATGGAATCAGCATTTAATGACATAATAAACTCAAAGTGCTCTAGCAGTTTGCTTCTGACCATGTGCCTGTAAAAACAATTTTCCCTCTATTCAACAAGAAAACCTCTCCTTTATTGCCATCACTCCTGCAAGAGTCCACTGGCTGATTTTGAAAGACTTTGAAAGACTCAATGCAGTCAAGTCATTTTTAGCTCAACATTTTTTTTTTACTTTTGTTTGTTAAACAATTATTCCCATTTTCATCCAGGAATTGCCAACAGAAAACAGTGCGGTTGTTGCTGTTTCTAAAGAATACTCTACACAGAAAGCAGATGAAGTGACGTGCGCCAGGAGTTTCTGCAAATTTCAGTAAGTTGAATGTAGGACTTTTATAACTTACTTTAGAAAAAACATGACTTAAACACAACCCAATAAATTACTTAACAAAAACAACTTAAATAAAATCCAAGTTTTATCTTTTGCAATGCCTGTTTTCAAGCCAAATCTCCTTGTAGCTGCAGTATGTAACTTTTATTAAAAATTTGAATGAGTATAACATATTTTATCGGGTGGATAGACTTTCATTGTCCTTAAAGTCTTCATGTTATGTATATTTTCAGTAACAGAGGTGCCACATGCTCACAAAGAGTGATTTTAATTAAGGAAAAGAAAGCAATGAGAAAGGAAAATATTAATATAACATTTATTAATATAAATATAATCATTTGAATATTTAGCATTAGTTTTGCAATAACACATTTTCCTGATGTTTACCTCTGATCAAAGTAATGAAAACTCTGAGGGACTTGATGCTGGTTGACAATATCTATCAGAGTAACACATACATTTCATAAAATCCGTTCTCGCTAGGTTATGGAGATTTACTTTTAAATAATTGGTTGCAAAAGCAAGTACCAAACTTCCCAAAGATGAATTAAAATGAACAGATATGGCAGTATGAAAAGTAGCCTGTCAAGTGGCTCCAATTTACACCTAAAATAGCTAAGCATAAAACAGTTAAAAGGGGTCCATTACCCACCAAGTAAGGAAGAGCAAATAGAGCTAATGTCACCAAATTATCACCAAATTTACTAGCATAAACTTTTCATAAACTTACTTTAGCTCCAGCTAGAAGGCCAAGCGAAATGGCAACACGCGCCCGCAGGTCTGGTCGGTCCTTTGGCCACACATAGGCCACCATTGCAGACAGAATCTTGGTCGAATTCACTTCTTTCAGCTGCAGCGAATCAACAACATAAACAAAATTTTAGATAATTTTCAGCCCGTCTTTTAAAATCAGGAAACATGAATAAAATCCTGTTTAGGATAATTTCAACTTTCTAATCTGCGTTCTGTCTGAAAATAATGGCGAGTAATGCTCATCCCGCATTCAGTGTGCAGCAACCTTAAGACCACACTGTGGCAGACACATGGAACATCAAATGTCAGCAGAGTCCCCTGAGAGATCTGACAACAGCAATGAGAGAGTTTCCAGGTGGACTTGGGCATCCAGTCTGACACTACAACTCCCAGGAGACACCTGGGCTGTCATCCCAGCTGAGGTAGAGAATCTGCTGGTGCCAGCGCGGCTGTTTACCCGCACTTCCACACACATCTGCCGTGGGGACTCTCAGCAGGCTACAGAATATGCGGTAATTCCTCTAATCCACTCAATATGGTGGCAACATGTTCCAGCCCTGCTGTGTGGCAGCTCCTTGGAGCAAATTACAGAGAAAGTGTATCCATCACCTGCCTTTAATCAAACACAATCAGGCAAGGTGTTACACTGCAAAGGCAGCACAACTGATTTATATGCAACTTAAAAGAGCCTTAATGTATCACAGTATGTAAAAATCTATACTGCAACAATAACTGACCAGATTAATTGACAGTGACCTGATATACACAGATTTGAACAATGGCACTGTATTTAGATGCAGGTTTACTTGATCACATTTGCTAGTATTGATCATCTATAAGTTGAAGCGATGTAAAGTTAAATTAACTCCGACAATGTCAAATCAATACCCTGAATACCCACTGACACGGGCACTTATTTTAGATTAATTTCTCATTTACAACTTCCAATTATTGTTTATTTAATTGCTATGAATAAACAGAGCAGTGTGAAACTTTTCGTCGCTGAATGGACCAAGGTATAACACTCACCACATTTTTTGGGTCCGCACTCAAACCTCCTCCTGCGTGTCCATGCCAACATGTCCGCTTGTCCATCCCCTGCAAATGCTTTAGAAACACGAATAGAATCACTTTGTAATTTCAGGTTTGACTTTGTAAAACACACTTATTTTCAGCAGTTTGGAAAATACTACTTACTTTTAGCCCCTCTAAAATCCGACGGCTGCTCTCCAATCTGTTTGTGCTCCATGTCGCTGTTCCTAAGTGTGGAATGGAGCTCAGCTGAAACACAAAAGAGATGCCGTATGTGACTGTTGTCGTATTTTTGTTTACAGAGTCGTTTTTATAATTTAAGCATCAGGAAAATTTGCTCCCTTATAGATTTCATTCTTTAAATTTCCAGCCTGAATTAAAATTCAGGTTGTAAAAGACAAGACAGGCGGTGCAAAAGTCTCTTAAATACTTCATGACAATTATTATTTGTTCAAAGAGAGACAGGTTAGTTTGAATTGCTTTTCACAAATTAAATAATCTGAAATGTTTTGTATTTATCCAGGTTATCTTTGTCTGATATTAAAATACTATCGCACTCTGAAACAATTAAGTGTAACAAAAGAATTCTGCAAGAAGACAAAAACCACACAAAAGATTGTAACGTCTAACAAAACAAAAAAGGGATTTTTAAGAAGAGGCAAAACAGAACTGAACACATTCTGAATAGTTATAGTCATATTGTTTATTTTGTCAAAGAGTTAGTGTTTAACCAGAGATAGAGTTAAAGTCAGACTTCCTTCAGAAATCTTCTAAAAGTGTTTTAAACACTGGCTATGTTTCCATCATCATGGAAACCTCTGTTTTAATCCTTCAAACAATGGGTTCAATAGAAGACTCAAACATGTCAAGGCATGCTCCCAAGACATTTCAGAACTTATGAGTAAATTTTGTTTTAAGAACACTTGCAGTTGATGTAGGATGAGAGCTACAAACAAGCCTACAGAAGCTGAGCTGACTGTTAACACAAGATATCTTGTGGGTGGATTAAGAAAAGCATATTGATCTTAAAGTATACCTAACCCATAGTGACCCGTTCATATTGTTGTGCATATTTCCATGGTTGAATATCTATATATACTCACACAAGACTGTTGAAAAAGTGAGTGAGCAAATATTGAATCCTTTTTTTTTCTTATTAAACTATTTTACCTTTAATAATAAAATATGAAATGATTTATTGCAACTAAGTTTAAGTTAGGATGCTTCTTTTCTCATGAAGTGGTGATTTTACTTTAATATCTGACCACTCTAACTAAAAAGTTAGGACAACACTGGAATGAATTAGAAAGTACATGCAGACCAATACAAAAATCATATTGTGATCATCTAGAGTATAAATATCTTGGCTTCAAGGTATTAAAAATGTTGCATTATTATTTTGTAGCAGTTGGAATAATTATGGATTTGCATTTTAAAAATACAGGAGCTAAGTCATGTTTCACATTATAAATACCTTGGTTTCAAGGTATTTATAATGTGAAACATGACTTAGTTTCACATTGTAGCCAAGGTATTTTTAAGGCAAAATATGACTTATCTGCTGTATTTTTAAAATGCAAATCCACAATTATTCCAACCGCTACAAAACAATAATGCAACATTTTTAATTTATAGCATAGTCTATAAATGCTTTGGGTGTATTTTCATACATATATCTAAGCAAAAACACAGTTGTGTTCTGAATAGATTCAAGTCGTTTTCAACAATATCAGGAATAATATGCATCCCCCCATTCTGGTTAGGTAGCTACTCTGGGGTTATTTCTGGTACTTATTTATTTGAGATCTTTGATTTTTATTTTACTTAGTTATATTTATGTTTTACTAGCTCAATATTTATGCATGTCTTAGCCAGACTTTCAGTATTAGAAAGTCTGGCTAAGACAATAATATTGGTAAATATTGCACTGATATTAATTTCTATAAAAGTCTAATTTGCTCTTATGTTTCCATCTCATGTGTGCTTCCATCCCTCTATGACATTTAGTACTATGGACAATGTCATTTTTGTCCAGTGTGAGCATCTGTTGCTGTGAGAAAGGCTTGTCACTGAAACGTGCTACACAAATACACTTGACTAAATATTACATCAGCCCATACTATTTGAAATATATTAGACAACAATTATTGCATTTAAAGACTGATTTGCAAGATAAATTAGTTACAAAATTCAATCCAACTATGCCTCACCTTTTAGCAAGTTTTTTTAACTTGTTTTTACCATTTTTATTTACTTTTGTGGTGTGGTTTCATCATATTTCTGTTTTTTATTTCACAGATGTTATGGCAACAAGAACCTTTCCTTAGGTGCTAGATCCATCTACAACTCTGTGTGTACCTCAGAGGTTTCTGTGAGTGGACGTGTTTTTATGGATGCAGGCAATCGGATAGCAAAGAGGGCTTATTGACTTTTAATCCTTTATTTTCCAGTTTCTCCTTACATGTTTCCATTGACATACAATAAATAAACTCTGATTTCGGTTGTTGTCTTTACCAGTGAGCAAATGCAGAAGTACTTTCTGAATTTAAAAAAAAATCTGAATAAACCGATAGCAGAGTTTTGTTGATCATTGCCAAATAATCCATAAATTTGTTGACATAAAAAGACAGTTGTATCAGCCACAACACGAGTGAACCCGGGTGGGACTGAGGGTCTTATCAAACCTGTCAGATGGAGCTGGAGATACGTGACTGGGGTTATCTTAAGGCTGCACGGTTAACTCACACACAGCTGATTCAAAACGCTAATAACCTGACGCATGGCTGGTTGCTTACACCATTATTCCCACATTTAAGACGCAAATTGTCAGGTAATAACTCAAAAGAAAGGTTAAAATTAACTTAAGGTAGCAGTTAGCTACCTCAAACTTCAACAACAAGCTATCAAAACAGTAACTTTTGAATGTCAGCAAGTATTTCAGCAGAGAACTAACAAACAACAACCAAACACTGCAGCCGAATTATTTTATCTCACACTAAAAGTTAGTTATGGGAACTTTTATATGTGCCCTTGCGTAAAGAGTGTGTCCTCTCCGACCAGACGTCCCGTTTTACTCACCACATATGTGTTCTGTCGTCTATAATTCCTCCCTTCTTCAGCGCCGCTTTTATTCCAAACGTGATATGAGCTGGTCTGGCGAATAAGAAAGGCCAATTTTCTTTTTTGGACGTGAAAGCCGCATTTTAGCGGTGCCAACATCGGCGCCATGTTTCACGGCGGAGGAAGACTATTAGTCAACACGCCGGTCATGCGTCACATCCGGCTTACGTTGACATCGGAGCGTAACTGTTAGTAGCAGTTAGAGGCAACTGGGGCTTTTTCATTCTGTTTTTGTCGAGTAGAAGAGATTGAGCAGACTTCGACAAAACGCGACAAAGTAGTTAAACCTATTTGAATGCGAGCCTCGCAGTACCTGGCCGACTGGTTGCCGTGTTAGTCGCTTAAGTTTGAATTGAAGAAGCACGTTTTCCCCCCTGTTACCGCGTTCGCGTGGCGCTCTCATTAAGACACGCTAGCTGGCTTTAGCATTGAAACGTTTTGACCTCGCTGTTAGGATGCCATGCCACAATCAGCAGCTGAACAGTGTCAACAGTGGCCAGGAGCACCCGATGAAGCAGGTTCGGTTTGCGAACAGCAGCAGCAGTGTGCCTGCGGTGCTGACCAGCTCGGAACCGACCGATGTCCCCACGTATCACGCTGACCACGCATCAGTCAGCCAGGACAGCCTGGGTCCTCAGCTGAAGCTGCTCCCTCTGAACGACCAGATCCGAGAGTTACAGACAATAATTAGAGACAAGTGAGTCCCCGCTCTTATGTCTGCGACTCGGCACCTTATCCGGTTTGGTAATATGGCCTCTGCAGAGGAAAGTTGATGCCCAAAATAAATGGACTGTTGATAATAGTATGAGTATCAACATGTTTAAAGTGCAATTGTTTTTGATAAATCATTTCGATGCTTTCCCCCAAATTTTATGTGGCATCCTGAGACATGGTCTCAGGTGTATTATCAAAAAAAAAAAAAAAAAAAAATCATATTTACAGTAGTTTAATTCAATTTCAGTACCCAACATCTTCACTTGGAAATATTTTGTTTCTCTGCAAAGGTTATGCAGATCTTGGATTGTTGGTGTGTAAGATTTACACGTGACCCTTTCACATCCAAAGCAGGATGCCTTTACTTTAGATATGGTGTTGCTTTCCTTTTGCTGGAATTGGTGCCAAAACTCTTGCTGGATCTTTTGTTGTTTATCTTGAAAAAAAATACTTTTGTCTTTCAGACATATGGAGAATACAGTAAAATGTTGGTAAATGATGTATTCATACCTCTGGCAGAATGACATAATCTATTCTGCTTCAATACTCAAATTGAAGCAAAAATATAGACGCAACACCAGCAAATTGTAGAGTTGATGTTAGAAGCAATCAAAAGTTTTTTTTGTGTGTGTATTGTACATCTTTGCATTTTAAATTGCTCTAACCTCTGCTGAAAAATTGTCAACCTCACTTTGTCCAAGCTGAAATAAAGCACTAAAGTGTAAAAGCGGAGGCTGATCTAATCAAGTGCCTATTTATACTTTCAGAACGACCAGCAGAGGAGATTTTGTTTTCTGTGCGGACCGACTGGTGAGATCATATACTGTACAGCAACACTGTAAAGCCATTTGTTTTCAGCTTTCTAAAATAGTTTCTGTTTTCCCCCAACAACAGATCAGACTAGTGGTTGAAGAAGGCTTGAACCAGCTTCCCTTCTCAGAGTGCACCGTCACCACTCCCACAGGTCAGATGGTGTCGGTTTAACACTCCAGATTTGAAAACAAGAGCCAAAACACTTCTGCTCTGC
Organism: Poeciliopsis retropinna; assembly: GCA_010277075.1. NCBI lineage: Eukaryota > Metazoa > Chordata > Actinopteri > Cyprinodontiformes > Poeciliidae > Poeciliopsis > Poeciliopsis retropinna. The sequence continues at coordinate 11,492,449 of VMRM01000015.1, read as the reverse complement.
TCCATTTTTATTTTTTGCAGCGCCAGTCAGTACAGCTCCGTTTTATGTCCGTGTTTCACTTTTCGCCCCTTAGGGTACAAGTATGAGGGAGTCAAGTTTGAAAGGGGCAATTGTGGAGTCAGCATCATGAGGAGTGGTAAGTGAGGCCCAGTGCATTATTTTAAGGCTTTTAAATGTGAGGACACTTTAGCCTGTGAATCTCTACTTTTATATTTCGCACGAGCGGAACTTGATGACAAGAGTTTTGTCATCAATACCAATGACAAAACTCTTGGTATTGATGATTTTTAGACAAACTGATGGGAGAGAGAGGATGCAATTGACAAAAGGCAAATATGTCAGCACACCACATAGTCAGCCCTGCCCATAAAAGATATCAGTAAGACAAAGTGCTGCTCATCCTCATGAGCTTAAGATGTCTGCTTGGTTGGCCGTTTTTCATCACTCTATGATGATAAGTTACAATAAGACTGATCGATTCAAGGTTACTTGGAACGATTTTATATTTAGTCGTTTTTTGCCAAGCATGAGCTTTAAGCACATTTCAGCTTTGCCTTAATGTCGAGGATGAGAACATTGTTGCCCAATCGGCTGTACATGTCATCAGTGTGTGATGCAAGACTAAGCACAAAGTTGTGTTGAGCTCACCCATGTCAACACATCTTTAATTGTACATTGCAGTCCAAGAAACACATGCTGTGTTTTGTTTGCAGGCAGTAGAAGTTTTTATGTTTTGAGTGGTAGTTCTGCAGGCTTGCAACAGCTCTTTTTCTTGACATTGAAATGAATGGTATCAGTCGAGTCACACCAGAAGATTTTCAGAGTTGTTTCTTTTATAGTTAGCAAGCAGCTCATAAACTTAAGGGATGAGACGATGTTTTCTACACTCCTGACACAGAATTGATTGCAATTTGCATTTATAGGTACTGTTTATCAGTCTGCCACAAAAATGTGTATAAAAGGAAATTCCTAAAGAGCTGTAAGCTGATATACGGAGGGAATCAACGAAAAGATCTCTCTCTCGTCTTTTACATTGAATTTATTCAAGCATGTGACTTTCAGATACTGCAGGTCTTAATCTAGATTCCTCAGTCCTCAGGCTTCTTCTTTTGCTCCTCACCTTCGTCCTACCTTTAAGCACAGCGCGGCACAATGTGCTGTCACTGTCAACACAAGATATGACAGAGTGAAAAAGCAAACAATATGTACAAGGAAAAACTGTGGAGGACCTGGTGAACCGTTGAAAAAGATCAATTTAAAAGGTTAGACTAAAGCCTGTTTCTTTTTTAAAGCAAGTAATGAAGGACCTTGGACAAAGTTTTTATTTCATACATTATACCTGTAAATGTGTGCAGTTAAATCTACAGCGATAGACTGACTGTAAATTGATATCGTACTGTTTTATTGTCAGAGCATACCTGAAATTTGTCTTGCATAACAGCAGTTTTGTTTTACAAATATACATAGAGACACATGAACAGATAGAATCCACATGTAAGCCTGTCGCAACAACCAATTAATCAATCGCATAATTCATTAAAATAAACTGTTTTCATTCTGTTCTTTTATGTAATGTTTTAGTATTCATTTCTGCAACAATTAGAAACTTTGAGATTTCCCCCAGATTTAGATAATTATGGGAAAAGACAACTGAGCACGGAAACGTGTATTTCCAAACTCTATTCTCTGTCCTGATGTCAGAATATCCCATCCATGAACTGATTTGTTTGTTCATCCATCCATTTGGTCGTATTTCAGCCATCCATCCCAAATTGATTGTGTAGAAATTTCAGTTTGGAGTTCTGTGATGACAAAGCGTGTGGGAACCCTGTCAACAGAACTATGTTTGGTTTCCACAGGTGAAGCCATGGAGCAGGGCCTCCGGGACTGCTGCCGCTCAATCCGGATCGGAAAGATCCTCATCCAGAGCGACGAGGAGACCCAGAAAGCGAAGGTCTACTACGCAAAGTTTCCCCCAGATGTGTACAGAAGAAAAGTGCTGCTCATGTACCCCATCCTCAGTGAGTTGCTGCAGGCTTAGCCCAGCTCCGGTTAACCACGTCCAGTCGTACAGAAATGTCAAAGCGCGTCTAATTTTATGCAAAAAAAAGAAATTTCTGTATTTATTCATTGTAAGTAGTCTCCCTTGAGTTGACCTTCACTGCTACCACCAACTCTGCACTGCCACATCATACAGAACCATTCACACTGCTCTGATAATTATAGCTCTCATGGGGGAAATTACACACTGCCTGAGAGTTAGCCACCAGGCTGCAGAATAACATAATGAGGACCAATGAAAATGGGATCCTAATAGTCCTGGTTTCCCAATGTCACAACAAGCATATTTCTGTTGTTACTTAAAAATGTAATAGTGGCAAAGCTTGGTTTAAAGATAGATTTTTTTTTTGTATCATAACAATGGATAAAGTTTAACTAACACATACAAGAATGCAATTTTTTCCCTCAGATGAAGTGCCCAGTGTAACCAGGCAGGTGAAAGAGCACGTCTCACCTCTTATCTGCTGCTTCTGTAGGTACAGGGAACACGGTGATCGAGGCCGTCAGGGTGCTGATAGAACACGGAGTCCAACCCAAGCACATTATTCTCCTCAGCCTCTTCTCCACACCTCATGGTAAACCAGCACACAGCTCACAACCCCTCTTTTCTTTTTGGTTCTGCTTTCTCATATTTTATATGCATGTGCAGGATTGTTCACTGGTGCTTTGATGGCTTTTGACAATATAAGTTTGGAGGTTCTTAATTTCTGTAGTTTCTATAGCTACCATCCAGGTTATGGTGACATTTAATGTGGATGTTAAAAAAGGATTTCAAGGTAATTCAACTTTGACTGTTCCTCCTGTCAGGTTAAAACTTAAACTTGGACATAAGACATATTTAAAGCTGAAGGGCACGATGCTATAAATGCACTCTGGGATACTTTTTTTTTTTTAAAGAATTGCTCTTAGCACAGTTAGGAAGTGTGAGTTTGAAGATGAGACAATGAGAGGAAAAGAACAGAGAACTGACACGTAGCCGATCCAACCTGCTGGGAACTAAACCAAGAGCCACATTCCTCACTTTTTCACTTGATCTGAAATTTGTTTTTGTAAACTTTGACTTGCTGTGACTGATTTTAGATCATGTTAATTATAGGTTAGAAAATTAAAATACAAGACTATTCAAAATCTTATTAGTTGCCATGATCTGTTATCAGACAGAAGCAATGCAATGTAATTATTTCAATAAGATGAATGGTAAATTGAGTAAATTAATGTGCCGTTTTTCCAATCTTACAAACTAACAATTCGAATAGCTCGCCACTCAAGACAGTAGCAGGAATTGAACACACAACTTCCATATTGCATGACTGCTACTCTCCACTGAACCATAATTTGCTGCAGCAATACTCAGTTTTAGCATCTTATTAGCAATCAGCATCAACAAAAATCAGCAACCTTCACATTTATTTCCTAGAGCAGTTCTCTACACGTTTTGATGTTTCTGCTCCGGAACATGCCATCACATTGGAGCCAGTTTATCACCCATTTATTCAAATATAGAATTTTCTTTTTATTGTAGTAAAATTCTTACATAAACCACTTCTCTCAAGTTGCAGTTTAAGAAGAAAAGTTGTTTACGAGTTTCTGAAATTTAAGAGCTTTGAGATTAATTTTCTGTTGCATTTTGTGCTTTTAATAATCCATGTTTCTATAATCCATGACACGTTCATTTACGTGTCACTGCATTAGGACGTTGCGTTGCCCATTTTCAAATATAATCCATGTTTCATTTAGGAGCCAAGTCCATCATCCAGGAGTTTCCAGACATCACCATCCTGACCACAGAGGTTCACCCAGTGGCGCCAACACATTTTGGACAGAGATACTTTGGCACTGACTAAAACAGGACAAAATGCTTTAGGTATATTTTCTGCAGGCTTTGTCTCTGTATCTCATGGTGTCCTTGTGTTATGCAGTACTATTTACTCAAGTTGTTGAACTGACACCTAATGATTGACCGCTTTACTTGTATTTATTGCTTCTTTTTTTTTTTTTTTGCTTTCTATGCTCTGACTATAGAAAGAAAATCACAAAGATTAAAACATGGATCATTTTATTTTGAGTTGTATGAACAGATGAATCAATAAAGAATTTATATTTGTTTACAGACAGAATACATGAAAGTGGATTGAGGTGGAGGTTTTTTTTGTACATTGGTAATGGTTTAAAAAAAAAGTAGAAGCACCATTCACCATATTTGAAACAGTTAAGAGAAAGGAATCATGTTTAAATTCATCGCTTAGCTGCAAATAATCTCATGGATTTTATACATCATGGTTTAAGAAAAGCACACCACTTTAAAGTTTGTCACAAAAGGACCAAAATATACAAACACTGCCTGCAGCAGGTATAAATCAGCGAACCAACATATAGGAAAAAAGGAATGTAACAATAAATAGACAAGACTGTATGATACACTTAACATCAACTTCATCAATATTTCATTATGCTTTATACACACTTTGAACATGGTTAAAAAAATCTAAATAAGTATTTGTCACTGGAGCAGCATCGGATATGGGTTTAAACAGCTGGGAAGCATTTTAAAGTGTCCAGAGGGAACAGCATCAAAGCTTATTAAAGGCCAAACTCATTTTTAGGCTTATAAGTAAGTAAGTACAGAAATTAAGAGTTATACACAGCAATGTGTTTCTAAATTATTAAAATTTTACAAAAATTAAAACAGTGCAGAACATCACCATCCTCCATCAGTAAGTTGATGAGAACAGATTTAATAAATATGTACAATAACAAATGAGGATAACTGGTATGATGGAGGATAAACATAATAGTAATGTCCAAAGGGCGCACTCCAGAGTTTAGCAAACAGCATCCAAGTCATGATATTCAAGATATTCAGAATATTACTTCCTTCAAAAAGAAGAAACAATATGTTCGGCCTGCAATGAAGCTGTGCTTGCTTATAGTTTTTCTGTGATATGAACAATCAGATAACATTGTTGACTTCACTGCTTGAAAAACCATGTTTTTTTTGTTTTTTTCAAAAACTCCACAGTTTGCCAGAAAAGGATGATGCAATAATACATTCTCAGGAGAAATTTCTCCAAAGCACACAGGAATAAGGCGCAGGTCAAGTCAGATCTTCTAATATGCTTGTAACCTTTTGTTAGAGTAAAATTTAAACCTATGTTACACTGGGGGAAACGTCAAACTGATTGGCCAGCTGAGTCACTACGTTAGACCTCTGCAAGCCTCAGTGGATTTTAATACCTCCCCTCCTGCTGAGAAGGATTGTTAAGGTGCAACACTGGAAACGCAGCCCCGCTGTGAAACAGGTATGTAAAATAGCACTGTACCACACAGCAACACCAACAAACCAATAAATAACATATACTTTTTACTGAGGTAATAGGTTTTCTTCCTAAATAAACCATTATTTGTACTGCAACTTGTCGTCCATCTATGTTATCTTTCCTCATCATGTAAAACTCAATTGAAAGTTGGCAAAAAAAAAGAAAAAAACATCAGAATGCAGACCGTCTCCCACTCACCATCTCCAGCATTTCCCCAACTTCCACATTATTTGGAATGCAAACACATCATAAAGTGTTTGATAAAAGTCAGAATTATCTGTGCATGTGCAGGTTAGTCGTCCATCTCGATAGTGACGGAGGGGTCTGCACCCTCAACTGGAACAAGAGAAAACTCATCTTAGTGGGCAAATCAGGAACTTTTTCCAAAGGTTTTGTTCTGATGGATTTCATAAGGGGGGATTGTTGCATTGTATCACCACTAGGTGGTAGCAGAATATTCAAACAGCTGTGCATGTGACTGACGCGCCCAGATTTTCATGATTCATATCTACAGTATATAGTTATGATAAATAAGAAAACAGCAAAAACTAAGGGAACTAATCACTTTGGTTTTTCCACTGGTATATTATTGAAAACTATTATTTCTTAACAAGGGATCCCTGCCGCCATAGAATAAATGTTCCTAATTTTTCAGTGAGATTTTGCTACAGCAAAAAAAATAAATAAATAAATTTAAAAAATCAGTTTAAGACTTTACATTGTTCTCCCTGGAGTAAAGTTTAGAGAGCTGCACAGTGTACTGTATCAATATCCAGCTCCTAAGGCTAATCAGCAGAGCTACTGAAAATGATTGTGTAGAGGGGAAAAAAAACTTAAAGAAAAAGATTCTGGAGCATATCTGAGTAATAAACAGAAAGCAGAACTTACCCAAACTTCCTTCTGAACCATCATCTGACTCATCCCACATGTCCTCGTTAGCTAACAAGGGGTTATGGGATTCAGAGCTCTGACTCCTTAAAGGGAAGTAGTGACCATTCCCTTCGCTGCCATTACAACATATGAAAAAGGAAATTATTCAGTGTATTTTTTTTTTCGTCTTGTTTTATTGACATACAAAACTACTTCCCTATTTTTCTTAATAATGATTTTTGACATCTCAGTGATCAGAAATTTACGTTCTCCTTCTGTAATTACCTTGTGAAAACGGGGATGAACCACAGTTTGCGGTCTTCTCCAAACACTTGCAGCAGATTTTTGTGCAGGCCAAGACTGAACCCGTTTCTGTCAGGTCCACTGACAAATACTGGAGCTGAGAAGGCCTCTACAAAAAGGGAAAAGGAACTGTAAATTAGAATACATTTTCATGCCACAATTTTCCCGATTTCCTTGGATTGAAAAATACACATACATCACATAAATGGTTGGATGTTCCCTTAAAAAAAGCATGTCACCTCTCACCTAAAGTGGATCTGTTCTTGGCCACTAACCAACAGTGGTAACTGAAGAGAAACATGAGACTGACAAAGAACATGAGTGCAACAAACATGAGGAAGAGGATATGGAACTTGGCAGGTCCATTTGGTAGGTCCCCCTAAGGACAGAAAGAAACAGGAGACATTAGTTAATGGGAAAACCAGTGGCAAAAAGGGCACCTAACCTAAAACAAACTTTACAGTAAGATTACACTGCAAAATATATATATATTTTTTTAATTGAACAACAATGGCACTCACCACCCAGAATTTGAGAAAATACTGTAGGACTGTTGCTGTGATGAATACACAGTACAGCATAGAGTAGGCAAGGAAAAGTAGGAAAAATTTGTAGTTGGAAAAACCGACACAGTTGTTAACCCTGGGAGAAAAATAAGATTTGGTTATCAGGGAACAGAAAGAAAATCCATGCAATCAATCTACAAAGCAAGTTCCAACTTACCAGGGACAGTGATGGTCCATCTTTAAGACACAACTAAAAAATAAAAATATACTTTTTATGCATCACTTCCAACAGTGATTGATCTTAAAACAGTAGATTAAAGGCAAATGTTCTTGAATTATCAAGCCAAAATGAAGTTTCAAGCATAAATGTTCTTCATGATCATTTTTTCATCCAAGTCTCATCATATTAAATATAAAAAAATATTAACTGTCTGAATACTAACGTGTTTTGTTTTGTTTTTTACAAGTATTTCTGGCATCCACAGTGTTTGGCAAAATTGTCCACTTTCATGTCCTGTCACATTACAGCCACAAACTTCAAGTTGCCACACAGTTGCAGAGCTTTTGGGGTGTGTGTCTCAGATGATGTGATGGGAAGAATCTGTAAACATCAATTTCCAAGTCCTGTCACAAATTCTCAGTTTGATCTGGGTCTCGACTTTGACTGGGCCATTCCAACACACAAATATCCATTGCAGTTCTAACCACATGTTTAGAGTCATTCTTGTGTTGGAAGGTGAATCTCCTCACAAACCTCACAGAACACTTCCTTCCAGTTTACATCTACTACTGTATTGACCCAGGCCACAAAATCTCAATGAAATAAGTTAAAGTTTGTGGTTGTAGTGTGACACAACGGGGAAAAAGTTCAAGAGGTGGGAACGCTGTCCGTCTTCTGCCAAAGCAATGCACTGATTGATCATCACGATTCTGTTTCAAATGAACAGAGCAGCATTCTCCTAATTATCACAACACCTAATATATCTCATTGCCTGTGGGTAATCTCTCTAGATTAAGGTATTGGGGAGGAAAGAGAAGCTTACGTTTCACAAACGGAGCAGTGGTGACAGCGGTCAGGCTTCAGTACCTGGCAGCGGTCACAGAACCTGATAGCTGGAGACAAGAAGATGGACGAGTTGAATGGGCGACATCTGAGCTGAGCATCCCCCCCTTCACACACTTCCTGCAGCCTAGATTGTACCCGTAATCAGCACTAATGAAAGAGATGCATCTGCTGATTGCTGCTCGAGAGAGAGCCTTCAGCTGATAGTCCTAACCTACTTGTTTTCAATCAAACACAGATAAAGTGAGGCAGCTCACCTCCAGATTGGGTTCGGGTGAAAATGGGTAGTTTCTTTGCGATCTCAACGAGGATTTGCTTCTGAGCGTCTGGTCTCTCTTCCATCTCGTATCGCTGCTTGTCCGAGTACGACAGCTGGAACTGGAGCATGGCATAAAGGCAAATTAATCATACTTCTCAAATTTATCATATTTGTCTGAGAACAAAGATCCTCAGACGCATACAGAGGAACCACTCCTCATCCAGAATCTCATTTAGATGCATTCCTTTGAAAACCAACAAAAGTTAATCTAGCGACAATCTAGTGCGAGGTCTACCTTTTTGCATGGTGTGGCAGGAGGGGTGAATATGGACTTCCAGTACGTCCAGGAGAACATCCCAAAGCAGACATGAAATACCAGCAGATAGACCACTGTACATGGAAAAACACACAGAAATCAACAAACCTGAAAATCTAAAATATCAAGAGTTCAAACTTAAAGACAGAGCGCTCACCTTTCTCCAGTGTGTTACTGATTGTAACTGTTAAAACAAGAGAATTGAAGACATTTAGTAATTCTCCGAAAGTGCAACCAATTGTTCAGAAGATGCATATTATCTGAAAGCTAACACAACTAGCCAGGGAGTCGTTAGCTAAGAGAGACGATAACAGCAGTTTCTGCGTGAAAACTAGTTATCGCTAACCTATCAGAGGAGGCATTACACAAACTAAATCGACTGACAGCAAACATTAAAAGCCACTTCCGCGTTGCCCCATCTACCAGTAGCCTTATTGTTTCAGTGCTCAGCGGTGATCTGCGCTGTTTGTGGAGGAAAAGAGGTCAGAAAGCAGACAAGCAGCCCGTCACACTTACAAAGACACAGCTCAAACACGTAAGCGTAATAAGACCAGAGCACCACGGCGGTGATAATGAGGACGGGGATCCAGGAGAAAACCCTCTGACAGCATCTCAAGCCCCTGGAGAGAGCCATTTCCACCTGAGCTCCGCTCCTGCTCTGAGCTCCGCTAGCCTCCCTGGCGCTTTATCCATCGGCGTCATCTGCGAGCGATTCACTGGCCTGAACTCACCAGCGCTGAGCGCCACAGGAGGAAAAACTTATTTTATCGATTAGCACGATAATGTATTTAGAGCATAATTTATAGTATATGAAAAGTTAAAAACTCGGTTACTTTTAGAATTAGAAAAGTAAGTAAGATTAAAAACAAACAACAAAAACTCCATTGCTTAAATGTTACCATGTCCACGCATTGTATTGTTTATGAACTGAACTCTTTTTGCATGAATTACTCCATCGACCTGGTCTGACCTGGAGGCGATCAGACCTTCTCCGTGCACCTCAGGTGACGGTGAAGTTGTGCCGGAAATCTTTGGCTCTCCGCAGCATGAGCAGGTTCCAGATCCTGCAGCTGGATTTGTCGTTTTGTATATTAAAGAAATAATAATAATAATAATAATAATAATAATAATAATAATAATAATAATAATAATAATAATAATAATAATAAATAATTAAATAAATAAATAAATAAATAAATATCAAAAATAAAAATCAGAATCTGGTGTGATTTGCAGGACCGTCCAGAAGGTGGCACTGTGAGACCTTTTGAAAACGACCAAACTCCGAGCATCTTTCAGCACATTTCTTTCTGCGGCCCTTTAAATCTGCAGGCTGCGCGTACGGCACATCTTCCTTCGCAAGTTTAAGTATCAGCATCAAAGGCGACTGAAGCTGAGTAATAGTGCTTGTGAGGATCAAAGTATCCAGTTATAGATTTGTTTGAACATAGATTAGTGGGGGGAGTTGAGATTGTGGTAAACAAAAAGGAAGTACTGCAGAAGATAATAAAATATACATATATGATTGTCTCACCATATATGGTTATGAGTGTGGATTTGTCATCTTTCATGGTCCCCCAGCCTCCTCAGATAAATGTCTAACGCTATAGATTTATGGGCCTGTCGTCATCCTCTGACGTAACCCTTCAACCCCGTGCGTAAAAAAACCTTTAATTGTCTCTCTGTTACCGATTGCACTGAAACCTTTCATCGCGTCATGGACCTCCGTGTTACTGAACATCCGAGAGCCTCTTTGTTCGCCTTTTTCACTCCCACCTGCCCTCCCCATCTTCACATAACGCGGACTGCCCTCTCTGGAGCGCCCCCTGGGAGCCGGGTGTGTGGAGGCGAGCTGCGCCTCTTTCTCTCTCCTCCCTCACGCATGTGCTCCGCTCTCAGCTTCCAGGCCCCGGTCCATCTTCTCCCACTTCTTCAGCACATTGTGTTTCACTGGCTCCCTCCATCCTGTTCCTGTTGCGCCGCAGCCGCCGCCTCCTCCCCCCACCCCCCGCTCTTCAGGCATCAGTGTCGGCGGCGAGGCGATGACAGCTCCTCTCTCGTTCAACCGCTCACTGGAGGCAGGGAGCGGCAATCCATCCGTCAGCACGGCAGCAAACCCCCTCCGCTCCAAAGTCGTTGTGACGAGCAAAATAGTAACGGCCTTTTTAATCAAAACATTTACCCGTGTGTGTGTGTGTGTGTGCGCGCGCGTGTGTGCGCAGAAGTAAAACACAAACAGCCCGGCACCAGCAGGTTGAGGCAGACTCCTCGGGCTCAGGAGGTGTGCGCGAAGGGAGCGGATCGCGCTGGAAGAGCATTCCTTGCCGCCTTGGTGGCAGTCAACACAAACAGGCAGCCGGAGCTGGAGAGGAGCCCGTTTGGGGGGAGAAGTCGAGCGTGGCGGCTGGAGGGTGCGAGAGGATCAGGGTGTAACAAAGAGCCGCTACGCAGGATGGGATGGAAAGAGGCGCACGATGGCTGGTGTGGTCCAGTGTTTTATTGCTTCTTGTTAAACCTTCAAGATGAAGTGGCACTTCGAGCGTGCGTTTCATTTGACAACCCCCCGCACACACACACACACACACACACACACACCCCTCTCTCCCCGGGGACCCTCGCATCAGGCAGCTGTGCCGTGCAGGCACGAGTGATGCCGGGCAAGATGAAATGATTCATTTGGGAGCTTGTGTTTCCGTGTGTATTGTCAGGGAAGGAAGATCAGCAGTGGAATTGTTTGTCTTGCCTGCCTCGGTGAGTCCATGCAGTAAGTTTGATAGGATTTCCATTTCATTCCCTGCATGCTTGTGCGTCTGGACTGGGAATTCAGCCTGCGTGCATCCGTTTGAAGTTAATCTAGAGCACATATTGGAAAGTCTGTACTCATCGTGGCATATTGTCATTGGCAGGGCCGGCCCAAGAAAAAAAAAAAAAAAAAAAAAAAAAACAGGACTTGATAAGGGGCCCCACTAATAGGTCTTTTAATGCTCAATCATTAAATCTTTGACGTTATCAAGCAAACGTTAAGACGAGCTGAGCAAATGCAAAGAAGTGATTTTGAATGATGGGTTTGTTTATTAAGAGGAAAATAATTATTGTTGAAACAGGCTTGGAGGCTAAATTAAGTCAAGTTTATTTTTTATAGCACATTTCAACAACAAGGCCATTCAAAGCGCTCTATATGATAAAAACATAGGTCCAAAATTATAACTTCACTTTTTTGTTTAAGAAACAGAAGAGACAATTATTTTAAATTTGCAGTTGCTTCTTTTTTTTGTTTGTTTGTTTTAAATGCCTTTGTGGCTGCTTTATAATGACACTTGAAATGTTTAAAGAGCCCCACACCTCTACTGAATGTCAGGTTTTGTGAAGTAAAAAAATCTGAGACGACTACATATTATTTCTGAATCTTTCGCCACCTTTTTTGACCCGTAGTCGATATAATGCAACGACAAAAAAACAACCAGACATCTGATGTGCACTGCTGTTTTTGCACCAAACATGCCATTCAGAAATACAACCAAAAGGTTGAGCCTTGATTTCATCAATCCATAGTGCTTTTGACAACATGCATTTGGGAGAATTTTAATCTGGTTTTGCTCAAATCAAGTTGAGTAACAAGTTGAGCATGGCTTCTGTCTTTCGCCACTGTGCTGCTGCCAACATTTATAAGGACTATAAGAAATTGTTGTCACTTGCATCACACAGCCTTTGTGTCAAACTTTGTAGAGCTACTTAACTGGATTAAATTAGAGGCATGAATGTTGAACGGCAGCACTAGACAATTGGACTCATTTTTAGGGCTAATTGTGAACACAGCTACATCCTCAGCAGAAAGTTTGCACGCTTTTCTTAGACTCGAAACTAGAACCTCCATCAATGAACATCAAGCAGAAGTCCTTAGAATAAAACAAATAAGTCAAAATTGGTTAAAATCAGAAACAGCAGCTCAGACCGCAACGTAAACAACAAATTGGGGGTGCCGATTTGAGCACATGGCCATTAAACTCTTGCAAATTTCTCAAGTTTTAAGATCGAGTAAATGCAACTTTTAAATAAAAAAGAAAAGAGTTGCTTTTAAATAGCCACAGAAAAATATAAAGTTTTGACTATTTTGCTGTGTGAGAAGAGAGGGAGTCCTGGAGGCGACCTGTTGACTTACATGTTTTGTTTTCCTATGTGCCTCAGGTTTAGATCAAAGAGCTGCTGTTTTTAGTAGCGCACATTCAGACGAAAATGTGTGTGTGCAAAAATCAGACATAAGCAACAAGGTGTAATTAGAAAAGCAGACCGGTACGAGAAAACACAGCTATGAATTCACAGATTACAGTCTCCCACTTCATTTGCAATTAACCTGAACACAGCACAGAGAAAGATTACTTCAGCTCTAAATTTACCTTAATAACACCAGTGCATTTCAGGGGGGGGGGGGGGGGGCGGGAATGGCTTGTTTTGCCGCCTTATGCATGTATGGATATGTCAGGGAGAATAATATGCACCGCTTCTGGATTTTACGTCACACAGCCACATGTTCCGACTCCTGACAGCGGCTGCGGAGCCTCAGGGGTCTGATGGACACGGTGGGCTCGGGGCGTCTGGAAAACCGCGGAGCTGCTGTGACATCAGCAAACGGCTCTCGGCGGAGCGGGGAGAAGCCCGTTAACAGGGTTAATTTCTGCAGAGTCTCTGCTCATATTCACACTCAGCAGCAGAACAAACAATGACAGGGCAGAGAGGAATTGCAGACACCTCACCCAGCATGTGTGAAAATAAATCTGCTCAAGGGTGGAGACGTGTTTGTGTCTTCGACAATCATGGAAACTTCAATGGCCACGCCACATAGGAGGACTATATGCGTTTTAATAAAGGAATTTCATTACACTGCAGGCACGTCAGGCACTCGTGGGCAGTTTCTGTGTTCCTGAAACCCTCTGTGGAGCTCTTTTAATGGCTTTGATGGAGACGGCATTTGAAGTGAAAATTCATTTCACCGCTATCGTTTGTCCTCCCTGTGCTTGTCATCAGATAGCTGAGCTATACTTTGCCTCATGATATAACAACACAACGTATTTAGCCACCTGATAATATTCAGAGGAGAACTTTGAAGGAGAGGCGTAGGCACTTTGCTGCATTCAAGGACCTTCTTGAAAGCCGGAAAACTGCCGGTGCCTGTCTAAACTCAACTACCTCATCGGGGCTGGAAACAACTTATGGAAAAAGTGGATTAGCGATAACCCTTTTCTCCACAAACACAAGGAGAACAAAAGGCGGCCCACTTATTCAGGCCTACTTTCATCACCTTCAGACGGCTTTCCATGAGTACAATTCACGGGAGCAATATATGCTATTTGACTGAGTAAATAGGAAGTGGTTGTTAAGTGGCACCAGTGAGATACAAACAGAGCAGCACTGAACACATATGGCAGCTGGAAAATCTATCATCCCTTAGGTTTAGATACTGTTTGCTTTGGTATTGTACATCTGCCTGGAGTCACCGTCAAGGACACAGAGTGTCTCTTTGGCAGAGGATTCTTTCCATTGAACATAGAGGTAATAAACAGCCTTGTTTATCCAAAAAAGTCGTAGCTTTTTCTAGAATTTGTCTATGAGATTCGTTTTCCATTCAGACTTTTTTCCTGCTCACACTAGGAGCCTATCCCAGCTGCACACAGGAGAGAGGTAAGGTACAGTCTGAAACACATCGGCTGTCAGACCCGGGCCAACACAGAGACACGAAAGCAGTCATGCACACGCTTCCTCCTTCGGTCAATTAAAGATCACCAATCATGCATGTTTTTGGACTGTGAGAGGTAGCTAGAGAACCTGAAAAAAAAAACAAAAAAACATGCAGGCACAAGTTGAACATCCAAATAACACACATTGTAGTCATAACTCAGAGAAATCTTCCATTCATGTTAACGTAACCCCAGAACTAGCACATCAAAGAGTTGAGGCGAGTTATTTTAGCACAAAATGAGTGACTACTTTCTGTTTAATACCAGCAACATCATCTTTATATGCACGTTTAGGCATATTGCTAACCTTCCTAAAAATTTTTCCATGCTCAGAAAAGAGACAGAACCTTTCACCCAGATACTGCTGAGGAAAATTGATTACTGAGTGATCTAGCAGTGAACAAACGGAGGTAAAAGTAGGTTCTGCCGATCCCGTGATGATCGGCATGATGATGTACTGAATGGACAGTACATCAAGTTCACCTGAGACCAAATCAGCCTTATTGCACCGCCAGTATCTGTCACTCATTCCAGTGAATAAACACTGGTCTGCCCCACATATATCAGTCAGCTGTTTTAAGGACTAATGATACTGAAGTATTGGAATATGCAAATTAACATATGCCGACAATAAATATAATATTCACAAATCTTGAATGTTTTCATCTCTAGTCACATTTCAACTACAAAGTTCAATGTATTTCACTGAGGTGTGATGTCACACAAAGTGGACCACAAATAATAACCTGAAATGTTTGACGCGCGTTTGAATTCAGTTAAGTTAAGTTAATCAAACAGATGATGAACAGCAGGAACCAATTACAGGGGAAAGATAACACAAATAATCAAATACACAAACTAAAAAACCCAAGAGAACTCAGAACCATAACAGGTTTTTGTTGCATCCGTTTTCTCATGTGCACCAACCAGGTTACTCTTTCATTTCTTCTTGACACTAATTAAAAGGCCTGATTTGAAACTCCCATTGACTAATAGTGTTCCTGCCTTTAAATTTTCCCACCTAAACTCTTTGTTCAATAATTTCCTCCAAAAGTCTTCCTATGAGCATGGAAGAGCTTGATTTGTAATGTGAATAAATCACACACAAGCGCTGCAATTCTGCCTTGCTGGTAATGAGTTAAACTGGATCTTATTTAGGAAAATCAGAGTGAAGGGGACTGAATGCATAACACATTGTTCAGATTGTCCTTTGTTAAAAAAGAAAAGGAAGATATATAATTTTCCCTCCGCAATGCACTTCTTTATACTGGTATATCACATAAAACCCTAATAAGACTGCAATAAAAGTTTGTAAAAAAGTTCAAAAGATATGAAAAATTAGCAAGGCACTCCAAAACAGTAAGTAATGAAAAGGTCAGATAAAGAAAAATCAAATCAAACATAATCACCTCCAACTGTTTAGTCAACATCACATGCATGTTGCAGACCTCACAGCTCTCCAAAGTTGTTCATGCTTTTGCATGAAGACAAGAAAGTTAACTCAGTCAGCAGCTGAATTGTTCCAGATGTACATGACTCCATTATAGCTTGGTCATGCAACAAGCCGAGCTCCGCCAGACCAGTAATGTACCATGAAGAAGTCCAAGTGACAACAGCTCATCTGTCTTTCACTGCAGCAGTGAACAGATATTCATGAGTAGTTTTTTTTTTAGCCGCATACAAATGAATGCTTTCCCAGATTGCATGCTCATAAAAATCACAATCAGTGCTTAGAGTGAAAGGATGATATTTAAATTAGTAATTTCAGATTTTCGATTGATTTGAATTTTTTTTCCCTTCCTCAATATAGACGACTGGTTGGAAAGTTTCCCTGCACGGAAAGTGTCTGGAGTTATTGTTGTACATGAGTTTTCAGAGCAGGTACTTGAGGGAATCGGTTTCTGTTCTGCAGCTTAACAGAGCAAGAGAAAAAGAGTGAAGAAAAGGACAAAGATGAATGTGGGAGGAAGGGGGGGAAAAATGATGGAGGAGTAATGAGGGAGAGGTGTAGACAGGAGGGTAAACACAGCACAGGTAAAGAAGATTAAGATGCAAGAATGTATGGCTGCCGCCAAAGAAATACCCAGATAGAAATTGAAAGCATATGGGGTTTGAAAGGCATTTATTGATGTGCCGTTGCAGTCAGAGCTCCCGGCACAGAGAGAGAAGGCAGCCAAAGGTGGCACAGTTACTGAGCTGGAAATGATATTAAGTAATCCCAAACTTTGCATTTAAAGTCTTGTGATGTGGGCACTGCTGTACTTCCTGCCCCAGGTTACCAAAACAAACTGGGTGACCGTGTTTTGCTGTGTTTGGCGAAGAATGCAACAGATGCAGTCTGGAGCCGCAGGGGGGGCTGGCTGGAGAATATGTTGTTGACCTCGTGTGCACCCCTGAGAAACCTGGACCGGTTTGCTGCATCTGATACATGCCTTTGAAGTGCAGAACGACAGACAGACAGGAAAGCGTATACCCAAGACGGCGCTTATGCCAGCAGGAACACTTCATTAGCTGACGTTGCTTGCAAAAATAGAACTGATTCATTATCCATGTGTCGTACAGGTCAATACTCATTCCAAAGAAATTTAATGTCATGTCAAACTCCTCATGTTGGAGGACTTGGGCTGCATAACCAGTGGTGAGGACAGAGACTTGACAGAGCTGTGACAAAGTCTTTCTCTGCCAGATTCTGCAGTTTTTTTCCTCTGCCCCCTTTCTTAAATATTTCAGAGTTTTACAAAAGCTTTAACATCAGACAAAGGCAATCTGGGTAATACAAGAAGCAGCTTTAAAATCCTGGTTTCATATGTTAATAAGTGCTACCCAAATCAACCTCTCGCCATGTCAAAGAGATTTGTGATAATTGTTGATGAGTCTTTTCTAGTGACATGAAAGATGTTTGGCAGACCCTTCTTTGCAGAATCATTTCAATTATGCCATATTAAAGGGGAACACCATCTGAGACATGACATTAGCCACTCCAAAATGTTGATTTTGTGTATTTTTAACCGTTCAGAAGAGGAATTACTGGTGTGCTTTAGACCATTGTTCTTCTGCATAGCATAAGTGTACTTAATGTTGAAGGCCGGACAAAATTTACCTTCAGACAACAGAATTTATACTTTCATCAATTATGGCAAGACATCGAACTGTCGGTAGGATGTTCCATTTCTGAACATGCCATGCTAAGTATTGGCTGCTGAATTTGTGGCCACAAAAATGTTTTATTTAGTAAACACGAAGGAAAAAGTGTTCTTTGGTTTGTAAGGGTTGCTTACTATTGCAATAAACAGTCTAAAACTGGGGCAGATGAAAAGTGATGAACATATTTATCAGACATGACAAGACTTGGAATTTCCACGAAATATGCTTCAATTCTAAGAGTAAAGCTCCATAAGACACATGCTTTCGCATAAGCCTAAAAGTGTGACAGCAGTTTTTGTTCAATAGTTTTTGTGCTGTAATAAAGCAGAGAGATGCAGACTTTACATGTTCTCTTGCTCCAATCATGTGTTTTATCCCGTTGCCCTGATACCGATTTGGAGCTGAAAGTAGAAATGTGCTTTGACTATTTATGGTTGCTTGCACTGTGATTGACAGCTGACCTTTTCCTGGTGAATGTATGTCTTACTTCAGGTCAACAGCACCTTTTATCAGTACATGATGGAAAGTTTGCTTCACTGAGGATCTTTCCACTGATGCATTTTAATTGGCCCCATCTTTCCACTGGCAGAGCCATGCAAAAGCCTGGCAGCTGACTTTGTTTCCCTTGCAGTGGTAGAGTCCCTCTATAGGCAGTCAGGAGCCACCAGCCAGACAGACCAGCAGCTGTCTGGAGAGATATTCTCATGTGTTGAAACCTATCTCAGTCGGGGTACTATTGGATCTCAGCAATGACAGCGAATCCTCGTTCCGTTTATGATGTCTGATGTTCCCATTCCCAGCAGAGAAGCTCGTTCCTACTGACTACAGACTGTACCCACCGTAACCTGAACACCAGCTATGGCATGCTATTCCAAACACCATTATAAATTTGACAACATAAGTAATTACTGTCAAAAGAGTGCAAACATAAATTCCTCTTAATGTGTGTATGATTCATTGATGGGAAACAGCAACTGAACGGGCAGAAACATGTTTCTTTTGGATGGTCTTGTAGGTTCAATATTATGAGCAAATGTTGTACATCTGGCTTGGATTGACTTCAGACCATGAACAATGCCACTGCTGCTGTTATGATTTAGTTCATGTTCGGTCAAATTTTGTGCTATATTTGGCAACTGATGCATACGAAATATAAGTAGTTGTGTAAAAATAAATCGGCAATAGTTTTTGTTGATTTTTTTTGCTTCCTCACGGCCACAGATATGAACTGTATACGTGACGGTGTTTCTATCTCCATGACAATAAATTCAAGTCGCCCACATGCCATCAGGTGGCTGATAATGAATTTTTATCGTGGTGATGATGTCACTGTCTCCATACAAAACAGAGCTGCAGCATTAAAGAGAGCGTGGAAGAGACTTCTCATTCGCAAAAGAGCTCTGTGTTGAGTTAGGGGATTAGAGGACGAATTAAAGTGCCGATGTCACCTCCAAACAGTTCCCCCATCTTTTAAAGTCACATAAAAACTTAAATCTATGCACACAGGCAGCAACGAGAACTTTGTTACATTGAATTTTCCATTTGGGTCCAAAAGCCAAGAAAAATATGGCAGAGCCAGCAGTACTACATCAAAGTCAGGAAATTTCAAAAAGGAAGAGAGGGAAAATGAAAGCAGCTACAAGAGAGGAGGGCACTGTTCATGCTGGTACTGTGAAATTCACTCTTCCAGACTTCTGGGAAGTGAACTGGGATGTTCTCTAAATGTACCAGAGTTGCTCCAGTAATGCACCACATCACAACAACACTTCTCTCCACAATCTCTTAGAATATAGCCCAACAAAGTTCCACCTGCAGTCATTCTGGGATTTTCTGCTTAAGGGATTGACATTGACAGAATCCATGAATTGGGCATGACAGGTGTAATGACACATCCAGGTCACACGCTGAGACAGCAGATATATTGTCTGTTAATGTACTCATTAACAGACAATATATATTGTCAGACAATATATATTTTGTAAGGGTTATACAAATCAGAAAACCAGTAATTAATTTAAGCTTTGAACAATACTTCGGATTTCCTGCATGTGTAACTTTAAGACCGCCTTCAAGCCAAAAACAAAACAAACAAAAAAAAAAATTTAATTCAAGTTTCTTATAGAGGTGTATTTTCATAAAAGTGTATAAATATTCAGTTCATGCTTCAATAGGCAAAGCGCTTTTGGATTTTGAGCTAGTGGGCGACTGTGGCTCTATGGCAGAGTAGTCGTCTTGCAATCGGAAGGTTGTAGGTTTGATTCCAGCTTCCTCCTGCCATATGTCAATGTACCTCTGGGCAAGGCACTTAACCCCAAATTGCCTACCGGTCTGCATATCGGTGTATAAATGTGACTCTAGTGTAAAGTGCTTTGAGTGGTCAAAATGACTGGAAAAATGCTATATAAGTTCAGTCCTTTTAGCAAGGAACAAATACAGTCCAAATGACCAAAAAACAAACAGTAAAACTGATGGGAAGCTGTGCAGCAGATGCTAATTTTAGCTTTTTTTAGCCATATGCACAATTCACACAGTGTTTACAAACTAGTTATATGTTTCTCTTCCTCTGTCGAAGTTACTTTTTTTCTGCCAGATACCCAATCACTGCCAAACAGACAAATTAAAAATGAAATTAGCGTTTAATCAGGAACGGCTGACTTGGACAAAAAAAAAAAAAAAATCACGTTGTTTCAGTATTGTGAGATCTTGTGTCAAGAAATCTTCTCCCAGCGCGAAAGCCTTCTGAACTTGAGTAACCTCAAGATCCACCAAACACCTCAAGACTTCAATCTATCAATCAAGTTTGTTTGTGTCGCTCATTTCAGCAACAAGGCAGTTCAAAGTGCTTTACATCATAAAAACACAAAAATACAAAGTCATGGAACACATTGTCAACTACAATTCATATTATGTGACTCAGAAGAGCAGTAGATTGGCAAAACAAGTTAAACTTCAAGGAAAAATAATTCAGAAGAGCAACCAGAAGACCACCCATGCTGAAGGGAAAACAGAGATGATTCAAGAAGGCCAAATGTAGTCATGTGCTTGTTCATGCTTTGATGAGATTTTTCTGCCAGTGCTGGATGTTAGAAGGACCCAAACATGAGCTTAGCAACAGGAGACAGGTTAAAGCTTTATCAACAAAGGAAAGCTAAAGGCCTTGCTCAAATTAGTGAATCCACAAACATATATCCAAAAACAAACAGTGTTAAGTGATGACACACAACGACGGCAGAGAACAGCTGCCACACACAATGATCTGACAATAAGCAAAGAAAGTACGGCGACTAAGTAAGCTCTAGAAGGAAATGACTACTGGGTGTAACTGTGGCAGTCACAAGTTGAGGCCTTACCAAAAACAGGACGTAAAGGTGATAAATCAGGACAGGAGCACAACTAAACCCCAGATCAACGCAACGGCATCAGCTACAGAAACTGTGAACAAAAAAACAAAAAAAAAAGCTAAGAAGGTGCAAACCATCTGCACAGCCTGGAAGCAAGTCACTGAGGACCTTTGCTCAAATATTCTAGTTTGAGCTCCCAGATTCAGATTTTAATAATACTGACGAATCACATTTTTCTTCATAATGCTGGTCATGCTGCAGTGAACCCCAAACCACAAGTAGAGTTCTTTGTATTTCATGAATTTTAAATCTTCCTAACATTAAAATGTGTCTCTGATTCAAAAAGGCTGTCAATTATCCATGTCAATAGAGTTCTTCCCAATAGAAATAGACAGTTCAAATAATCGTAGTGAGTGACTCTTTAGTTTGATGATTAGACATATTAATGTCAGTGTTGGTTGACAAAGACGTGAAGGAAACTGACTGATTTTGTGATTTTAATATTCAATAACAACCACAGAATGAAATAAAACACTATGAGAACTGGCAGAAGGAAACATCTGCTGCAGATAGGGAGAGGTTTTTGAGCAAGAATGTATCAGTACAGCTGTCAGAACAAAAACATCTTTCATGTAAGTGGACTAAGGACATCTAGCTCACAATCCTGTCTTACATAGCGTGAAAAAGACACATTAGGATTTTTTTCCCCCATCACAAACACAGCAACTTTTTAAATTTCTTTCTCAGAAGATCAAACTCTCCAGAAAATTTTCTGTAAATCATGCCTAATGAACATTAACAGCTCTGTTTTTAAGTCACTGGAGATCTCTTTCGTTCGTGCCATGATGCACTTTAACAAATATGTGTTGAGCAGATTAGGGTTTGATAGATCCCTGTTCTTTAAATAAAAGTTGTTGTTCACTTGCAGCAACTAATTCATGTACCGCTGATCAAAAACACCTGACTTGGTTTTACCTCCACAAAACAACAAATTTTAGAGTATTGCACACCTCCGTGTTATTTCACATATAAACATAAAATGCACATAAGAGTAATATATATATTTTTTGCTTATTTCTTTTATTTTAAAACTCACGGAATATTTTCAGAAATAAAAAACATGTAAAAATCTAATAACTTGCAATTTAGGGTTTTGTTGATCAGCCTTGTGAAAATATTCATATCCATTCAACTTCTTACAATGTTGTCACATTACAGATGCAAACTATAATGAATTCTTATTTGGCTTGTATGTGGGGGAAAACACACAAAGATGTGCACAATGGTAAAGCAGGAGGAACATGGTTTAAGGTGTAATATATTCTTGCAAATACAAAATCTCAAAACATGTGGTGTGCGTTTGTTTCAGCCCCTTTGACAGTGATGCCCTGAAGCAAAGTCAAATGCCTTTGGAAAACAGATCTAATTGGTAATAGAGTCCAGCTGTGTGTGAATTAGTCTCAGTGTAAATCCTGCTGTTCTGTAAAGGCCTCAGATGTTTGAGAACGGTAGTGAACAAACAGCATCATGAAACCAAAGGAATACAAAAGACAGCTAAACAAGAAAATTATTGAGAAGTTTAAAGTGGTGTTAGGCTAATGTGTTACAGGCTTTAAAGATGTCACAAAGAACTGTTCAATTTATTATCTAGAGACAGAAAGAGCATGACACAAGTCTGTCCACCTAAACTGACATGCAGGGCAGGAAAGGCATTAATCAACAGCCCATGGTAACTCTGGAGGAGCTGCAGAAATCCAGAGATGAGCTGGGAAATCTACCAGTCCTAGACTCCACAAACCTGGATTTCATGATTAGTGCAGGCTGCACTAATTATGATTTCAATTATAAATACATATTTAAAAACCACATATTCACATCCCACTTATGGTACTACTTTCCATCGGTCTATCACATAAAATCTGAATAAAATACTTTAAGGTTTGTGACTTTAATGTGTCAAACTGTGAAATCCGTTACGGGTTATTAACACCCTTTCAAAGCACCGTGCTTCGTCAACATGACTGATAAAATACTGAGACTGTTTGCCAATATCTTCATGCTGTTAAGTCTAAACATGTCAGTTTGGTTTTTAGTTCCCCCCAGAAGCTGACAAAAACAGTAAACGCATGTTTTCATTGTCTTGTACAAGTTGTTGTTGTTGTTGTGACTAAACGTGATAAATTATTTTGTCCTCACAGACGCTCTACGTAAGAGTCAGGAAGAGAGACACGCAACACCCACAGCTGTCAGGACAGCCTTGCTCAGAGGGTGAATGTTTTCAGTCTGATAGACTCGTATAATAACGCTTCAAAGCCAAATTTGCTTTGTCTGCGTAAAAACTGGAGACAACACACACACACAACTCTGTACACATGTCCACACCGTACTTTTAATGTGCGTTGCCACTTCCACTGCATCCTCCACAGATAGCGATGAAGCTGCTGGTGTCTTGTATCGAGTTGAACTCGGATGCCTGGCCACGCAGAGGACAGCCGGGGTCACGGCACCGGTCAGACAATCCCCATGCCTGACGTCTGCATTCTGCTCCTGATAGAAAACAGACATCATTAATAGCAGATTCCTGTCTGTGATTGATGATATTGATTCAATTTTCCCGAGGCTGTGTTTTCTCCTTTTCTCCTTCTGAAATATTTCAGCAGCATTGCCATGGACAATTAGCCTGATTGCTCTGCTCTGGCATCAAAGCCGGCTGGAAGAATATAACTGATGGGTGTTTAACATCCAAAGAGCCTGGAAAGCAAGTGCAGAGTCCCTTATCTGATGTTTTCTCACATAATCAAAGAAGCCTCAGTGAAAATGTCAGCTATTCCAGCTATGTCCTTATGTTAAACATGCATGAACCATGACACAGACTGTGCTTGTCATTAAATGGCCACCAGAGTCCTCTATGACAGGAGTCACCTTTTATTATGCAAATTCAAATGAGTTCGAGTTGAATATTATCGATCAAGAGATGAAAGGCGAAAGCAGACATCTTTTTTTTTTTTCCAGAGATGAATCAACCACAAGGAAATGTCATTTATGTGGGGATTTCCAACTGCAGCGACCAAAGGACAAAAGGAAACAATCAGATGTGAACCAGGAAGAGAATTGACCAATGAACCATAAACACCTACAGTTTCTACATTGTGCTGAGCCACTGGACCGTCCACAGCTAAAGGCCCCTGATACATGTTAGCCAGGGTCAAAAAGCAACCAGGAAACAAATGTCATAAAGAAATCTTTGTACAATGATAATCTTAATGCAAATGTGGTTCTGATTCTGAACATGTTTACTTGATGCCCTTGGGAAAAAAAAAACCTTGAGTTAGGCAGTTGCATAAATTTTTACGTTTTTCAAATTGTCATAATTTTACAACACCACACCAAGACGTAGTAATTTAGGATTTTATATGATCAACGGGGGGTTTACTACTCCACTTCTTAAGGGCCGGTGTCCTACAGCATTTAGATGCGTTGCTGGTCCAACACACCTGAATCAAATGATTGACTCACCTCCTCAGTACAATCAAGTTTTCCAGAGTCCTGCTAATGACTTTATAATTTGAGTCAGGTGTGTTGAAGCAAAGACGCGTTTAAAAGTGTGCTTCGTAAGATGTTTTAAAGCTAATAAAATTGTTTTGTAACATAATTGGATTTTAAACTGCTCCACTATTTTAACCGAGTGTTCCTTGTTCTTCATGCTGCTTGTTCACTAATGTTCTGTAACAAAGCTCTGAGGCCTTCACAGAACTGCTGGATTTATAACTCTTGAAATACTAGAAAATGCCCACCTTAATGTAATCATCCATAAAAAGACCAGCTTACATGCTCAATAAATTTATATCAAGGTGAAATCTAATAACATTATCGAAAATCACAGGGTTCTTTACTGCAATAAACTTCCAGGGAGTGAACACACATTACTCTGCAGGAATTTCCATTGCATTGTTTTGTTACGTCTGCGTATATGTCAGCAGAGGCTAATTACTGCCGACTACTGAGCTGACATGTCTTCTTTTGTAAAAACAACAACAAACTCCACATTTGGACTTCAAGTAAGGACACTGCAACTTGCATTATTGTCACGAGAATTTTTTCAAATGATTTGTTTTGGTGTTTTTTGCAAAATGTTTGGTGGAATTAGGGCAATGTAGAAAAAAAAAAAAAAAAAAAAAGATAGGCATGATTAAAAAGTAAAATAATAGTTATACCTTCTGGTTGCTTTTACTTTTTGTCTTACTTGAAAATATTCATGTTGGTTGGTTGCGTACTTACAGTGATGTTACGTGATGTGCCGAGGCTTTGAGGCGTGTGTCGAGTAATGGAGGGGGCGTTTCCGTAAAGCGCGTATCGAGGCTTGCTTCATTTAGGGGAGGAGCCGAAAACGATGACGTCCGAAGCCTCGCTGCCGGGCTGTACCACGTGACTGCTTCGGGAAGTGGCTCAGATTTTGATGAGGGATTTGACAGCTTTATAAACCCCACAGGCTCCATTCAAAATGTGGGTTGTTGTTGGCGAGTTGCGGTCAGTTGAGAGAGTGGATAGAGTTTTGATAGTTTGGATAGCAGAGTTTAGTTTATTTGGTGTTAGTTTGGTTTGGTGTTAGTTTAGTTTGGTTTATTTGTTAGTTTGGTGTTTGGAGAGTTTAGGAGAGAGATAGATAGATAGATAAGAGATTTAGGAGCGTGAGGACAAACTTGCACTTATTTATTTATGCACCCCGGCATCATCTGTGCCATGTGAGCTTTTCAAAGGCTGGAGAAGTAGTGTCAAAAAAGAGAAATTGTTTGAAATCAAAAACTGTGGAGAAATTGTTGTTTCTTAAAAATGCATGAAATCATCCAAGTTACACAAGCATTAGCCTATTCACTACCCCCTCCCTAGTTCCACAAGCACTTTCACTGTCCTCTGCCTGATTAAGCACATGCCATTTTTCTAGAGTCACAGAAAAACATTTATTACACAACATGCCATATCACATGACACTACTATTTTGGGAAAAATTACACACAGAGAATACATTCAAACAATATTTTATTATACACATATGTGTATACATAATTTATGTAGACAAATGATTTCGTCCTTACACCTTTTGTGAAGTCATTCCCAAGAGCCACAATAGACAAAAATTCAATGCATCACACGTGTTAAGATACAGCTGGCTGTGATTATACACCTGGCCAGTAGGTGGTTTCGTGTGCACATGAAGCTTCAAGAAATGAACCCTTTCTCGAACCAGTTGGTTCAAGTGGTTCAATGCCTCATGAGGCTTCATCTCACCATCACTACATACTTACTTCTATAAAAAAGAAATTTTATATATTTTTTTACACATTTGTTGAAACTGTCTCCACATCATGACAGTATAATATGCAAAAGATAGTCTGAAAAATTTTTTGCTCCTCTCCCTCTGCCCAGTTCTTCCAGTGCTAACAACCAATCAGAGGCAGGAGGGGGGTCTTAGTGCTGTCAATCATTCTCCCTCCTCACTGCAGCTTTAACACATATAAATATTAATGTCACACTGCTTTGAAAATGCACAATATACGTTTGCATTGAAAAAGTGATGCGAATTCAAATATAAATTTATGGTTATTTCTGTGTAACTTGAAAACATGTTTTAACTGGACTGGAATTCATGGCCAAAAACTTTACCAGTCATGTTGCGTTTTATGACTTCAACATTTACAGACTGGTTTTACATGTTTTCATTATATACTGCAGAGCAAATCCAATATTTCCAAAGTGCCAAATAATTTGATTAGCCAAATGCATGGAGTTTATATAAAACCTGATCTTTACTATGCTGAACCTTTTATTCTTGGTTTCCATGATATTATTGACTTGCCAGTTATCAGATTATTGGCCTAATCCTGACGGATCCATTCTTGCTTCATAAGAGCATGGAGTTGACCAAGTTTATTTGCCTCCTCCAACAAACTTGGGAATTTACAACAGATTCTTAATCTTGAGAGTTTTTAATCCAAAATTACAAATTATCAGAAAACCTTTCAATTAAATAGCAAAGAATAGAAATAACTCTTAACTCCAATAGAGTATGACATAACAAGCACCATTTTTTTTACTATGTTTTATGCAACATAATAATTTTCCATGCAAATAATCATTGATTTTGATGTAAGTAACCATTCATTTCCATTAGTTTCTTCCTCCAGGCTGTCTTTCGGATAAACACAATTAACTCCTTACAGTCAGAGTGTAACAAAATAAGCATGTTTGCACTACCACAACCTTTCTATTTTCTAAAAAATTGGTTATACATACACATGCATGTATGTACTATTACTTTTATATTTTATTTCCACTATAGTTTACATATATATATGTACTTAATGTCCACTGTGAGCACTTGAAACCAAAGTCAAATCCCTTGTTTGTACACACAAACTTGTCAATAAAGCTGATTGTGGTTATTGAACAGATATGTCTTACCTCCAAATAAATGGCATTTATACACAGGAAAATCCAGCCATGTGTTGTTTCCTTTTATTGGAAATGACTTCATAGAAACTTTCATCACAGGTTTGACCTCTGTAATGTGCTGTCGATTAAAAAAAAATTACCTCACAACACAATGTGCAGCTTGCAGCTCAAGAGAACATACGGATATGGATGGCAAGAGAAGAGTTGATGTTCATGGAGCTTATTGTGTTCAGATTCCTAACATAAGTTATGGTGTCTTCTCTGTCATCTTGGTTATGAAAGTGGGATGATCCAGCCCAACTGGCAACATACAGACCTTCGCTGATGCTGAAACATGTTTCCCAGAGTAATGTATCTAAATGAGGATCAGGTTGCAGGAGAGAAGCAGAGACATGGTTCTCTCTTAAGCCAAATGATGCATTGTCATGTTGCAGTGGCCTTACCTAAACACAAAGAATCAATGTTTCTGAGAGCTGCACATTTGTTGCACAAAGCTTTATCGATTTGGTTATGACACTCTGATTCACTCTATCTCCAAAGGGTGCCCCACCCTAACTCGATCCAGATGAGCTCCATCATGTCATAGTTGGAGGGGAACCAATCTTACATGACAGAAATGGGTGGGTATTTCTATACTTCTGATAAAAATGACTAGAGTAGGAAAGAACATTTCTTAGGGGACCGTCTATTAAAGAACAGACATGAGGCCTTTTCCACAGCTGTTTTGCACATTGGCCTGAGCTAAACAGCTCGACTGGTAATGGAGTGATAGGCTGTGTGAAGGCTTGCTCCACTGAGGGCCATTTTATGGTTTTCAGGGTGTTTAAGGAGTATGCTAGCAGGACCGCACACAATCTGAGTGTTCTCTGTTTGTTTCTCACGGAAATACAGCTGGATATCCAATTTATTCATATTTCACGTCAATTCAAATCAAATAAACAAGGCAAGAAACAGAAGATAATTTCAATCCTTCAGTGGCTGTGATTGAAAGCTGGACACGTGTCACCACTGTTTGTGACTGCAAAGACCAAAAGAAAACCTTGTGAATACAGAAGCAGCTGACAGCCAGGCCACAGCTGGGAACAACGTGATCCCAAGAAAAAAAGGAAAAAAAAAAACCTCCAGAAAATGCAACCAGCAAGTTCCAGAAAGTGTACTCATGAATTATAATTTTACATTTATTCATCTGAATGGCACATTTTTTTTGCCTTTTTTTTATGCTTCCCTTGAAAGGTATACCGAGAAAAGAAGAGTGAACTCCTGAAAATAAAACATGGGAAAGTAGATGGACTGAAAAGTCCCCTATGATCTAGTTGGCTTTTGTTTTCCATGGTACATAAGTTATTGCATCAAAATGTATTTATCACAGAATCAATTGATTTAGTTTTACACATTAAATCTTGAATTCATTATTGTTTACAACTCCGCACTGCTTCACATATATCAAAAATACCTGAACCTCATTCTTTGTGGAGTACAATTTGTGGAATATACTGCCATCTAGGGATTCAAGCTGCAAACTGCAACCAAAGGTATAACTTAAGTCTAAATCCCAAAAGCATTTTTTCCCCTTGGTCTATTGCAGCCACAGGACAGCACATCACACTGGACAACGGATAAATAAAGCCTATGGCAAATTTTTTTTAAAAACTTACGCAACAGGTCAAGTATAACCACAACAACCACATATTATTTACTCTTTAACACTGGTCACCTAGAGAGCCAGCTACTGTTACTGTCATGAGTGTTCAGGGATCAGGGACACACTTTACTTTTCCATTACTGTTCTGGTTCCAGTTTAACCAGTCCACACAGCAGCAGTGAGGACTGTGCAGCCACAGGCCTAAAACATCTCAGACTTCCTCTGTCCACAAATTCCCTAAATTTAACAGTCTGGCACATAAAAGAGACGTATTCCACAACTGTGCACTTCAACGTTCATTTCAGTTTTCACACACACTGATTGCCTCACCCCTACTTTAAAGTCAAGAGCAATACTAAAACAGGCTGTAAAATTAAATTTTCACTGAAATGTTTAACACAGCTTGAGATATCTGCTGTGCACCAACAGACTTTACATATCCCCGTTTCATTGTGAAGCCTTGTTTCAATGCTGGCTACAGCAAACACTTTGCATTTACACTCTGCTGCCTTTTATGTTAGGAGTTTCGCATACTAAGGATCAGCCGTATCGCACATGATTAGGAGAAAATGGCCAACACCACCATGGGGTCAAAGGCCTCAGCCTTCCCCGTGCGTAGAGTCTGCTCAGACCCTTTCGAGCAAATGTTTTCAAACTTAGAATCACACATCTCATTCCTCTTCCTGTGAATATGATAGAAAAAAAATGTTTAGACCAACAAAATAAAAATTGAATCAAAAAAAAAAAAATGTAATTTTGAAGCATGTCTTTCTTTTATCAAAGGAAATAAGTGCAAAGCGCTTTCTTATATTTTCAATTCACAATGATTTAGTTAGCGTCTTGATAAAAAGTCTGACAAGTTGTTGAGTAGGTCAAGATAAAGAAAAATCATTTAAAAATCTGTTTTTTTGAATTTTCAACAAAAAAAAAACAACAACTGTTATATATTATGTTAGAGTAATAGTGCATTGCTTGCAACAACTTGTCAGACTTTTTTGTACAGCTTCAAATCATTCGTCTCAGCTTTGACAGAATTCCCACATCTGACTTCCAAATCAAATCAGAATAACACTGAATGGAAATCTGTGTCACTGATTAGGTGCTTTCTTTCGATCAAACCCTTTCTTTCGATATTGGTATGTCTTGGTTTAAATTGTGCTTTAAAATTGTTGTTTACCATCTAAGTGCAAACAGTCAAAAAGATGTGTTGTTCAAGCACAACAATCGTCATAAAAGTCTCAAAAGAGAAGTGCAGTGGAGAAAATTTCAAGAATACTAGTGACTACCCTGCTATTTTCTAAGCTTTCTAATACACTATTGAAACCAGACACTCATACACTCAATAAAAAATATGCCCAATTGTTTTTTTTCCTTTACTGCTTGACAATAAATTGAGATAAACCTTTTCTGGTTTAGGTCAGGTGGGAACAACAAAAAAAAGAAAAACATGCCATCAAACAGTCAAAAGAGCTTTTATAGAGCTCAAAGACCTTAAGATTTCAAAAATGAAGTTAAAGTATAAATGTACCACTGCTAGTTAATTGATTAGCACAATTCTTTAGTTCAGTTTCACCAGCCATGCCATGCTCAGGTCTAATTACTGCTGCATGCTTAAAATCCAAAAATTACCTCAAATAACCTGTTTGACAACAATAAGTGGGCTAAAAGAGCTCAAAAATAACACAAAATGTCTCAAACTGAAAAAGATCAAGAGCAGATGAGAATCAAAGTGATGGACATCCATCAGTCTGGGAAGGATTGCAATAATGGTTTGAAAGCTTTGGGAGTGTAGGAAACTGCAGTGAGATTATCCACTAATGGAGGAAACATGGAACAGTGGTGAGACTTCCCAGGAGTGGCTGGCCTACCAACAAATATCAAGAGCAGACTGATTACATATCCAGGAGGTCACAAGAGAACCCAGGAAAAGCATCTAATGCACTGCAGACCTCACTTGCCTCAGTTATGGTCAGAGTTCATGATTCAACAGTTAGAAAGAAACAGGGCAAAAATGGCCTCCGTGCAGGAAATCCAAGACAAAACTACTGCTGAGCAAAAAGAGCAGATATGGCTGTCTCAGTTTTGGCAAAAATAGAAGAAGAAAAAAACCCTTGATGATCCTGATATTCTAAGGGCTGAGATAAAGGTTTAACTTTAATAAAGCTGTTCCATTACATCTTATGTTAAATGGACACCTACATTTCATAGAAAAAAACATAATCAAAATTCGGACTTCAAATCAACTGTGACCCTAATAAATGAATTATAAATGAATTTAATCCAGTGACGTTTGCAAAATATTTAAATTTGTTTCAGTGAGAGTAAAAAAAACACAGTTTGGGTGAAAACTAATAAAAGATCACACTGGGATTTTAGAGAACAACCTTGAGGCATCTGCATGGACCTTCTTTTTGGACTGTAGATATACCTAATGCCAACCTACTGCTGGACTTAAAAAATAACTTAAGTCTAGCAGTAGATGATGTTGTTAAAATGTTAAAAGATCTGCAATGTGATTGCAGATCACATTGCTGCAAAAGTACAATAACATTTAAATGTTTTAAATAGTTTTTGGTTTTGATCAAACAGCACATTTGCTGAAACCCAAAAGGGAAGCAAACATCTGAGGTTGCCTTGCATTTCTATTTATTTTCAGATGGATGATTGATGCAAGTACAGCTGCTTATTTTAACTGTATAGCTCCTGTGGGGACACTTAAAGTCAATTAATTTACTGAGCTATAAACACCTTCACACATGTTTCCGGAAAGTGCTACTACATTCATTCATTTAGCACTAAAGTGCCTAAAACAAGCCTCAGTAATCAGCAAGGTCTCTTTTATATAAAAGTCCTGTAAGAGACAGTTTTCAACTGTGGTTAAGGTCCAAGGATTCACTCTGAAGACTCCAAGACTCGATTACTTCACACCTTGTAGTGCTTTGAAACATGCTTGTGTTGGTTTTACAGGTTTTGGCTACTGCTCTATGTCCACGCTGACCAGTAAAAAATCTCAGAGTGCACAGTGGAAAGTCAAGGTAGTTGGCCCATGTGTGCAATCAGACAAAGACAGTCAGGATGGGCGAGATACAGGGCCTCACAGTGCACACAATAATGTCACAGAGTGGAACAATGAATCCATGGAAAAGACACATAATCTTCATTACAAAAGGTTTGGCATCCGTCTTTATGACACATGTGACTGGCGAGCAATTATGTATTCTCTAATCCCGTCCAGCAGCCAGCCTTCTAGAGGCTTAACGTTTGCAGAGTCCACCCGAAAACAAGGACATATCAGGTTCAACGCTCCTGCTTCCACTTTCACATTTGCTGTTCTCATTATGTTGCTCGATAATTTTGCAAATGTGTGAACCAGTAAAGTCTGTATGCACTTAAGATTGTAGCTGATAAGTACTGTACATCTTGTACAGTAGCTTTTATTATTGGTATTTTCATGTTCGTTTTCATTGTTCTGGTGATTATTGGACACAGCTGGCACATCCAGTGCCTTGTTAAGTAATTCATTTTGTCACATTACATCACTTTCAAAAGACCAGCACAAATTGTCTTTGGGGTGCAAATAGTACAAAAGAGGTAATAAGGGGGAATTGTATATATATTCCACCCTCTTTTCCTTGTTACTTCTAAATAAAACCCAATGTAACCAACTGCTTCAAGTCAAGCAAAGTCAAACTGTGCTTAATATAATGACAATATAAATCAAGCTGTTCTACTAAGACCTGGGAGTTTTATTTGCAAAGATTAGTGAACACACAGTTTCTCCAGATAAAGTTGTTTGGTGTTTTAAAGCAACTATTGGCTTTAAAACAATATCCCGGGCTTTAAAAATCTCATAGAGCTTTATTCAATCCATCACCTGAAAGTGGCATGAGTAAGGCACAATTACAAACCTAGGAAAGGTTAGCAACATGGGTGGACTTAATTGTTTGGCTCAGTTTTTTCTATAATTGACAGACAACAGCAGCAACAGTATTGCTGCAAACAAAGTCCCTATCCAGCCACCTTTGCTCCATTATACTATCAATTATGAATAAAACACAGAGACGCTTGAAATTCTCCTCATTAGGAAGACGCTGAGAACATTTTTATATGGCTTCAGACTTATAGGGGCTGACTAATTCTGCATTTGACTTCAAACCAAGCAAGACAGCAATAGAAACACATCATGTACTAAAAGTAAAGATCACAGCATGATGGCTCCCAAACCAGACATCCTCCTCTTCACATGAAAGCCTTAAGGTCCTGTCTTTGAGCACCACAGAGTTGGAAATAAGGAGGAAAGCCCAACACTCCTGCAAAAGTTTCACAAAATACCACAAGGTTCACAATGAATGAAACCACTCATTAGCAATATGTGTGTAATGATCCACAGCTCTACAGCCAGGGCGGTTGCCTCGTTGCTCCTCCTAAATCCAAGGTATTTCAATTATTTGGAGTCTTTTTTCCAACACTCTAGAACAAACTTCCCTAGGAAGGCTGTTCTTTTCTTAAAAATTGGGATCACCAGTCAATACCTCTATTCAGTGGTTGAAAAACTGAACAGATGTATCAACCATCTCAGGCTGGGATAGTGCCCATTCCTTTCAGAGTTTTTGAACCGTTTGTTCAACAGATCCTTGAGGCCTACCACATTTTACTACAAAAAGCTTCTCCAGGCTCCTCGGATGACAGATTATTTTTGCATCTTCAACCACAGAGGCAACACTCTAGCTATTCTTATAGATATAACCAAGGCTTGATGCAATCATTCATCTGCCTCACATAATGGCAAATGAGCTTCAACACACAGCTCCTGTGATCAGTGTCTGCAATGGAGGCCTTGCGCGTGGCCCATTACGATTACATGTTCCTAATGTCTTGCATAGTAAGATAAAAATTCTGAAGTTGTAAATTGAAGGTCTTTGGAAGGGGATCCCCTGCCACACGTTTAGGCTCATTTGGGTACATCAGATCTATCCCCATTCCCGTCACTGCCATCCACCATCTAGTAGCCTCACTAACCAACTTTTAGGTGGTGAACAGTTGACAGCTCGAATAAATACCTTGAAATACCAACAAAATAGACTAACGTTTGTTATCGTAATGTGACAAAATGAGAAAAGAACTGTAGGGTTTGAACACTTTTTGCAAGTGAATTAGGTGCAGTAGAGTTGTAGGTGATGTGGTTCACTCGTTGACCCTGCATAGGGCTCCTCCAAAAGCTTGTCAGGGTTGGCGACTCTTTTTCTGGGACCACTGGCTCTGTTATCCAAATTGCAGTCAAGCTTTAAAAATAAAGAGCCCCTGAGACTCATTCGCCTGAGCAGGCGAACCCTGCACCGACAATGCGTCACACTGTCCACACCGACACTTTCATGGCTGATTCTTTCTTCTCTTTGTTCATTTTTCTTTTACATATTCACATAAATGTTGACCTTAGGAATATTTTCACAATAATTTCCTTCTTCACTCCGTTTTCTTCAGTGTTCCCCCCATTGAATTTTGCCCCCCGCCTCCACGTCTGTTGTGTTGTTTTTGTGTTTTTCCTTTTTGATTGCTATGGTGACAGTGCACTTCCCAGGAATAAAGGAGGCTGGGGGATTAGGAGGCGTGAAGGCGGATGGATGGCTTTCTCATAAATAGGTAGGAAACTCCAGGACTTGGGTGGATGGGATCAGCAGATGTGCGACATGAGCTCCGGCTCTAATTGGTGAATTTTTCGATCAGTTTGAGTTTCCAGGAGAACATTTGTATGGGAAAAAGGCAGACACCTTTATATTATCTCATAGAAACAGAGGGGCTGCTCTGTATAAAGCGCAAAGGCGAAAAACCCATCACGTCCCTCCTACATGTAATGACATCATCACATGGCGATTGCAGGCTTCATCGCAGAAAGCCTCTACGCTTGACATGACCCCATTTGGTGCAGCTCCAAATGGCATGGGAACTACGCGAGCAGTAAAAAAGCCTCAAGTCACAACACATCAAAAATTTCTAGCAGAACAGGGGGCCGAGCAGAAACAAGCCCAGCGTGTTTACAGTCTGATGTAGCTTGTTTGGAACATGAGCGTTGGCTGTACATGGGTTCACAGCCATGTTTCGCTGTCATTCTACCACAGCGTAATGAGGGAGTTGAATTTCGACAAGTGTTTATGTCGAAGGAAATGCCATTCTGTGCAGTGCAGCACTCCTGGCCTTTGGAGAGTGAGAAATTAGTTCCTGGCTGTGTGTCTGTGTGAGTCTGGGTGTGTGAGTGTTTCTCTGGGAGCTTAAAACATCCAGTGGCTGCAGTGCTCCATATTTGCCCGACCGCTGTAACCACAGGCAAACCACAGCTAGGCCTCCAAAGCAAATTAAAATGGTCTGAAGTGGAGTTTGCCTTATTTATTTATTTATCCCACATCCGCACAGTAAATGTAGCCACAGAAAACTGCCAGCAGGTGTTGAGTTGGTTCCTTTTTCTCCTTAAATGTGAGAAACGTACAATTGGTGGACCCTCGGAGATCTGGCAGGACAAACAAATGCACAGAAACAGAGCAAGTCAGACGTTTACATAGAGTCATTTTGGGCCACTCATGATTCATTTGAAGAGTTCTAGATTTGAATGCACAAGTTAGAATTGATTGTCAAACCAGAATAAACTGAGTCAATACAAAAGAATGCTTTCCAAGTGATGGTTTTATTTTTTGAACAAAAATGTTATCCAAGCCAACCAAGCACTATGTATAAAAGTAAAAGCACCACTTACAAAATCAACAAATATTTTTGATAGCTGAGTTCAGTGACTGTAGCTGCACCCCAGGCTTAAATACAGCCTACCATATGAAACTAGCGAATAATTTAAATGGGACCCATCTGATAACATAAAGTAGGCTAAAATATCTCCAGTAGCAACACATCATGCCTAAAGAAAATCAAGAATAAATGAGAAATAAACATCTTTCAGTTCAGAAAGAGTTAAGAGACATTTCTTAGTCTACTGGATTCCACTAAACCACATAGAGTCATTATCTACAAATGGAGAATCATAGAACAGAGGTGAACCTTCCAACAAGGTTCAATACAAAAAGCACATAAAGATCAGATAGAACGTTCAAACAGGAGGTCACTAATGAGATCAGAACACCAGGACCTCTGCAGGCATAAAGGCCAGTGTTCACGACTGAGCAGTAAGAAAGAGATTGGACGAGCACTATTGATCAATAAGAAGACAAAGACCTGTCTCAAAAAACTCTTAATATGATGTGGACATTATTCTGGAAGGAGTGTTTATGTAACACATGAGTGTAGAATGTTCTGAGACTTCTTTGCTGCTACTGAACCTGGACAAGTTGATGAAACCTCAGGATGTTAGCAAAAGAAGAATGTCTGGCCCTCATGAGCTGGTCAAATAAAGCTCATGTGCAATGGGTTGATCAAGCTTTACAATGATCTGAATCACACCAGAAATGTCAAATGGTTAAATCACACTTTTTGTTGCCACGAGTAACCTTCTGGCATACTTTTAAGCTGCATTTATTCAAATCTTACAGAGGCATGTAAACATATTTGAGCCTATCTGAATGATTTTGACACTGCATGAATTGGAGAAAATATTGTTCACAAAAACAAAAAGGGTTACAGTAATAAATGCAGTGATAATAAAGGACAAAATGTAGAAGAGGCAACGATACGGGCTCTGAGTCCAGGAGTTGACAGTGAAGAGGAAGAGGTACACAAGCTCCCAGACATCAGACGGGCTACAGGAAAGGCTTGGTCCCAGCTCACTCTCTGCATACCGAACATATTGTAGTGACGCAGACTCCACTGACCACATGACCCTGCATCGTCAGGCCCTGTAAACACCTGCGCATGAGTGGATTATGCAGACGGGGATCGCCTCCCTTGTAAAAACATCCTGTACGTCCAGCTGAACATACACACAGCACCCCAGCAGCTCTCAGTAAAACACACTTCTTCAGGTCTCACATACAACCCCTTTTTCACACCCCAGCTTCCTCCAAAAGGAGAACCGCAAAGCTCGCTGTTCCCAGGCTGCACTCGTAGCGCGCTCCACAGGTGTTTAGGCACTCAGAGCAGAAACTGATGCAGACGTGAGGCAACTTGCCATCACCTTGGTAACATGTTTATTTATTTGCTGTTTTAGCCTTTGCCCTGACAAATTGCCTCTCGCCGGAGATCAACCCATAAGTCCATGTACAATACCAACACCCAGTGGATGACAAGGCTTCACCTGAAGCA
Source organism: Poeciliopsis retropinna (assembly GCA_010277075.1). Lineage (NCBI taxonomy): Eukaryota > Metazoa > Chordata > Actinopteri > Cyprinodontiformes > Poeciliidae > Poeciliopsis > Poeciliopsis retropinna. Next base: position 11,455,207 of record VMRM01000015.1, on the reverse strand, counting down.
ATACCTGATGTCATCCACCTGGACTTTTTCTGTAGCTTGTGTTGTGGAGCCAAAGCTCAGTATGCACACACACTTCTTATCCGATTGGATAAGAAGTGTGTGTGCATAGTTTTCAAGTCTTGCTACATATTCTCTTGACCTAGACTTTGACTTGACCATTCCAGCACATTAGTGTGCTGTATTATAATTCTTTTTTGTTATATCTCTAGAGATATGCTTAATGTTGCTAGTCTGCAGAAAACTGAACTGCCATTCAGTTCTAGTGCTTTGCAGCCTCTGACAGATTTTCTTGCAGAATTGCACGTTAATTATCGCCATCCATCCTGCTGAAGACAAGCATCCCGGCAGCATGATGCTGTCACCAACTTGTTTCACAGTGAGCCTAAAGTGTTGAGAGTTATGTGAGAAGAAGTGATTGCATGCAGGTGGATTCCAGAAGTTTAGGCAACTTCCAGAACCACTGGATTTTATTCAGCAGTATCAGAGTAAAGAGGATGGAATAAGGTAGATTTTCTTAGATTTTCTTTCGAGTTCACATTATGCATCACTCTATGTTGGTCTGTCACATAAAAACCCAGTAGAACCTGACGCATCACAGTGGCAGATTGGAGGTTCATCAAAAAGCATTTGATTAAACTGCTGATAGATTTATGCTAAATGAGAACACCATGGGAGTCTATTTCTAAAACTCAAAACTTATGAACTATCCCTAGAGGAGGAGTTGGAAAATTAAACAAAAAAAAAGAATGTTTTAATCAACTGAATTCTGAAAAGTGTGGCACACATTTGTATTTACATTTTAACAATAGCATTTAATAAATTAGCAATCTTAATAGGGTGAGTTGAGTTTTTATTTATGTAAACATGCCCCCCACAGTCAATACTTGTTAGAACCAGCTCCAATTATAGCTAATAGCAGTTAGCTCTAATTGCTAAGCGCTATTAGCAATTACAGATAATAGTAACTGCTAATAGCTGTTAAAACCTAAAACTGCAGGTGTTTTGGAGTTTATGTCCATCAGCTTTGAACATCAAGAGACTATGCTTCTTTCAAATTCTGACCAAAAATGTTTGATCTCAGTCATATTGCATGACTGAGATCAAAACAAGACATTCCCAGTCTTGTTTTGGCTTTGAGTTAAGCTCTAATATGTTTTGCTCTCAAACACTTTCTTGTGGGTCTGCTTGTACATTTGGGAGAATCTGACATATCTATATTTTTTAAAGCCCTTTTCCTTAAACTTCCCAGTTATGCTCAACTTTACGTTTGTCTATTATAATGAGTCCCAGTACATCACATTGACTTATATGGTAATAATGTAAGAAATTAGAGAAAAAAAAAGAAAGAAAGTTTAGCATATTTTTGCAATGCAGTTTATACATTCAAGTCTAGACAGATAGCATTACTGAGCTCATACACATGCAAAAAAGAAATAAAAAAATCTAATGTGTTTATAATCTGTCATTGTAAACTAATCTTTGCATCCAAACTTTGAACTGCTGAACATTTATAAACAAAACACCCTTGTAAAGCAGATGGAACAGTTTATATTCCTTCCTAATTATCAAAGCAGGCTCCAGACTGCAGTGTCTGGGAACAAGACTGTGACTTATTTCAAAGTAGTGCATGCACACCGTCTTGTATCAAATGACCTGCTGATCTTCTTGGGTAAACAAAGAAATTTTCCTTTTTCTTTACTTAAGAAAAAACAAACATGGGCATTCTTTCCAATCAAGCCTAGTGTATGTGCAGACACATATTTGTTTTCCTTTTCCTCGCCGTCCCAATCAGTTTCTGGTGAAATTACAGCATTATTCCATGGATACTGCCAAGCACGAGCAGGTGTTACAGGCTCTCCAGCTGACCACCAGACAGAGGCGGCTGGGGTGCAGCTGACTGTTTGAGCTGATGTGAAGCGATGGGGCCTCTGAAGCTGCCGAAGGGTAGTGGGGGTCGGTCTACATGCATCGCCTTTGAATAGTTTCTTAATCATGTTAATTCAAGACAATAGTTAATGGTAGCTATCATCCTTGCTTTGTGTCATATTTATCTCTATAATAGATTTGAATCATACCAAAAGTCAATACCGTTTATTTTGTGTACTTTCCTCTTATTTTTCGCTTTGGCTCATCCTCAGCCTGAGCCATGAGAAGATGTATTTTGATTTGACATCCCTTTGCAGCAGGTATTTTCATTCCATAAATCCAATGAAAGACGTGTTCACAGGCAAACAAAATGTCATCGGCCTGACTCCGACCCACTACCAGGACTTCAATGGAAAACAGAAACCAGCGGGAAGCTTGCTCACATCTGTTTCTTGTGATGGCGATGGACAAAAGTGATAAAATCACTCGGCATGGTGAGGTGGAGAAGGGAAAAAAAGAGGGAGGGAAAGAATCAAGCGTCAATGTGGTTCCAATAAGAGGGCTATAGATAAACCTTCATCCATCCGAGTCTTGGCCTTGGAGAACAAAATGTTAAATTCACACCACAAGTGGAGTCTTCTCTGATGAAAACAGATACCTCCATCAGACCTGGACACCATCATTTGCTGGCTGATTTTAGCCAGAATCCAGCCATGTTGTCAACAAGTAGAGTAAACACTGAAGAGGGCGCACGCTAAGACCCCGACCCGTACTCCCCGAATAACTGAATGACTGCTGGACAGGGAACAGGGACAGGACCACATCTGTTTGTTTCATGACTGGACTGCTGACCCACGTTGAGGCCAGGCTCCTTCTCCACCATCCTCATACTTCTTCTACACCTGTCCCTATTCCCTGTCCGGCAGTCGCTCCATTCAGAAATATTCACAAAAACACAGCATCCCCATCCAACAGGTTGTATTTGACTTTTAATTGGGCCACAACGTTGAATAGAGCTGCCGCCAAATTGATAACATTCCAATCACTGCACAGAGACAGCATAGCTTAAGACTGTTTATGACCTCAGGATCTAAACAAATTCTTGTCAGCCACAATATTTTACTGAATGGACTCAAAGTGACCAACATCTTCAGAACTGTTCTTAAATGGTCCCAGTCATATCTGACAGACAGTGAATTCATTGTAAGCAATGGGAGCTCTCCAGCTAAACATTTAAAAGGTACATGTGGAGTTCCACAAGGCTCAGTCTTTGCTCTTACACTTTTTAACTTAACATTCTGCTGCTTGGAAAAAACGCCAGGAGACACGGCATTGATTTTCAAAGATATGATCTCTGATGTATTTTCTGGTGACCCATGACCAATTGATGCCATTTTTAAATATGTTTTAGACATTATGCTGGAAGAAGTGGCTGGGGAGAGGGAAGTATGGGCCTCCCTTCTTAAGCTGCTACCCCCGCGACCCGACCCCGGATAAGCGGAAGAAAATGGATGGATGGATGGATGGATGGATGGATGGATGGATGGATGGATGGATGGATGGATGGATGGATGGATGGATGGATGGATGGATGGATGGATGGATGGATGGATGGACGGACATTATGTTACGAATGTCAAGACAAAATATGCATTTTAATAACTGATATAAACTCAAGACAAAGAAAGTTCAGATTATATTAAAGCTTTCAGCATTATATTTTACTCTAGGTTATGTTTTGTCGCATTTAAAAGCATTTTATCACCTGAAAAACATTACTAACGGTTGTTTGTCGCTTTTGGTCTAGCAAAGGCTGTAGTACTTTCATTTATAACTAAAAGAAATACTTTAATGCTCTTTACTAAAAACAAAAGCAACCTCTTAGTTTGATCAATTACTAGAAAATGTCAGCTGTACAAATGCTGTTGAAAGCTGTCAGCAAATCTGCACACATTAAAGTTTGTCTCAAACTTTCAATTAATTTTAGTCACTGATCATCTTAGTCTCAAAAATTGATCAGATCTGCTTGCCTTGCATCATATCAATCACCCAGATTCTTCAAAATATACTGTGTTAAGACCAAATGTTAATAAAACCCCAGACTAAATCTCACATTTCCAATCAGTCAGATTTTGCATGAATAGGCAATTTATTTCTCATGTAATTTTATCTTAGGATAAGACCAAATGTTTTTGTACTTAAGTTACTTTGGTTTCATAACTACTGAAAACGAATTAGTCCTATTTTGTTTATTTATTGTTATTAATAAAGTTTTACACTTGTAGCAACTTATTCCTTTTCCTGTTTCCTCACTATCAATAATTAAATTGCAAATTCATGTACATTTTAGTTGTTTAACATGAAAACAAGGTAAACGTAAAAGTAAAAATGAAGACCGAATTGAAAATTGAGAAAGAAGGCAGCTCTTTATATTCCAATGAAGAAGACATGTGAGTGAAGCCCAAGGAGCCAGGTGCATCCGCACAAACATCAGCGTCTGAGAGCAGCAAGAGAAGAGACAGACACAAGACAGACTTTGTAAGAACAATGATAAAGCCACATGTCTTAGAGTAGCTCCACATGCCAGGGCCAGAATGTAAAGCTTCAACAGTGCAGTGATCTCTGGACAAAACCTAAACAAGCCTGTGATTTTTTAACATCGCCACTTTCCATTTTCTCTGGAAAATGGCTCGCGTCTGGAGCTCTGGAATGTGTTTACGGACAGCTGTCCGCCTGTCAAAACTATCACCAGATATATGAACTTCTGTTGCAGCTCACTTCAAAGGTCATGCTCATTTCTTCCGAAGAAGCTGCCCCCGTGTGTTCTGCCTCCATCATCCTGATAATAAAACTGACAGAAGGAAATTAACTTATTACTACAAGGGGAAACTGACAAATCCGTTGCCACAGATCCTTTTTTCAGCCAAACCCACTGAAAGTAAGATTCAACAACACCTTACTGTCGTCAGTGTCAATGTGCTAAAGACGGTTATTGACCCTGCTCTTCAGCTCCTGATAAAAGTATTCACATTTTTTAAAACTTTTTCACATTTTGTTACTTTCTAAGCTATGATTTCAACATTTTTATTGAGCATTTCATGTGACTGGTCCTGTGAGGGACTGGTGACCTGATACCCTTCACTGAAATGAGGCCATCCACATACTGGAAATCTTACTGAGAAAAACATGTTCTCCTCATTCTGTAATATTCTATATTTGGAAGAAATTGTAATTAAGTCCATCGGTGAACCTATTCCTTGACCTCTTATTTCACAACCATGTGAGGCATCTTTTCTGCTTGACATAATTTTGCCAGCCATGTCTGACCTGACGCTGCCCTGGGTGGGGAACCACATTGCCCATATCAATACACCCCTGACTAATACTGTCACAGATCTGGAAACAGCAGGGTGATCAGTTTAGCTTGCTTAACCTGAGTCCTAAGTCAACAGATTGAATATGTAGCAACATGGTCTATTTCCTATGTAATTAAGTGAAGAAGAAAATAGTTCAAAACCTGTCCCTGGAGAGTGGCTGCTAAATGAAGCTGAAACATGACAAAAAGCCAAGAACTTGAAAAGCGTTAAAAACTTTGATTGCACTGTACCTGTGCACCTGGATTTATTTGGGAGGCTTTTCATCTTAATATATCGTAACGAGAAAGTGGAATGATCCAAAACCGGTCCTTTAACATAACAACCGTTTTAGAGCTCCACTTCTCTCTGATCCACAAAGGTCTATTTCTGTCCATCTCATTAACTACAAAGCTGCCTTCAAGTCATCTATTAAATGCAGCTGTTGCCTTTACAAGAGTTTAGAGACCATGATAATTAATAACTTAATTTGTGCCTCACACGCAATACCTGATACAGGCAAGGTTAGATTCAAAATACACCTAATGCCATGATTAATTTCTCAAATTCTCATCTGTGCTGTTTCTATTTTGATCCACAAAGGTCAGCCAACTCTGATCATAGCTCAAGCTGCCTTGGTCCGTTCAGTGTTGTTTTATCGCTAAGTCTTTAGAGGCATCAACCACTTCAATAACATCATGTACATTTTAGGAGGGATCATATTAGAAATCAGAATACAAAGTTGAGATATAATAAACCGCCAGATTTAGGGGGGGAATCTGATTTCTGTTAGCTGATATGACCAACAGGTCAAAGACTTAGATGTGTGTGTGGGGGGGGGGAAACATCTGATTAGAAAGTCTGGTAAAATGCTTTCCTTTTTTTAGTCTTAGAATGCAAAATAAAGCACACAGTATATCAATATGAGATTTCCAAGTAGGCAGCCTCATTTAAAACAGACCATTTTATTGTACAAAATGCTTGTCTTCAATCATTCTAATGTTAATTGGCAAAATCAATAAAATATACTACAGCTGTTGTCCCATTTCCCTGCTCAATTTCACATAGCTGAGCTAGTGACAATAATTTGGCTAAATATTACAATAATATATGATGTGCATCTTGATGTGTTTTTATTACTTTTGAACATAACAAAACTGGTCTAACCTAAGAAATGAGGGCTACTGAAGGAAGAGAGCATATGTGGTCTGACTGGAAGAAGAATAGTTTTCAGTTCAGAGGTTGTAGGTTCAATTCCAGCTTACTGACATCATATCAAGGTGCACTTGGACCAGTTTCCGATCTGCCTGTTGGTGTATGAGTGAATGCATTAGTCAGTGGTACTGGGTGAATGTGGCTCTAGTGTAAAACACTTTGAGTGGTTAGTATTGCTAAAAAAAGCACAATTCAAATTCAGTCCATTTACCATGTACTGTGATCACATTTAGTCAAACCAGTCATAAGACTTAGAATATCTTTCTAATAATAACTAAATTATTGAGCACACATATCAATACTGGTCATAATGCCTTTTCAGCGTTTCAGACAAAAATTGGTCTCTATCTTTTCCCAATGAAGACCAACATTCTGCTTCAGAGTAATTTAAGTTTCTGTCAAACAGGTTTTGAGCAGGCTGCAATAGTTCCCAAGTGAGAAGCACTGGTTGAAGCATCTTGTCTATAAAGCTGATTGTCATCAGCGTAGTGGTGGAGCTTGTCACTTCACTCTTTCCTCAGTTGAGGAATTTCCAGTTTTGGTCTCTATATCCCAAGACTGAAGGATGAACCTCAGATGGCTGCGTTGAAGAATAATGACCTCCAGATAGGTTGTGGCCAGTCTACCCTACACCACACATCCCCTGAGAAGTTTTATTTAATAAACAGGTATCCCCCTTACAGATTTTATTTGGCTTTGCTGTTTTGTCATACTTAAACCTTTCTGATCGTGTAACTTTATTTTTATTAGCCAGAGATAAGGTGAACTATTTTCTGCCAAAGCTGTACAAACAGAAAATAATGTGAACAGAACCCATCTAACAACATGAAGTAGACCAAAGCTACTTCAACATTAGCATTGGGCCTTGATGTGAAAAACTCAAGTACAGATGAGAAAAAGGTATTGATAACATGAAGCAGAAGAGAACCTACCAAAGATTGCATCAGCTAAATTAAATTGAGAGGCTGAGTCCTGCTCCTCTCCAATTGAGAAGATTGGGATAAATTTCTACCACAGTGACGTATAATGCTCATTGCTGGTAGTCACAAATATTTGGTGGGAGTTGTTGCAGCTCAGGGTGAAAAAGAAACCGTCAGAGATAGGAAAGAGTTACTTTTTCACATAAGGTTAGGTTGATTTGAATAGCTTTTTTTATTCAAAACTTATTTTTTATTTAATATGTTAAAAATCATATCTTCAAAACTGCATCTGTTGGACTTTTTTGGTTTATATGCTAATCCAAGATAACATGACAGTCATGGGCGATGTATTTTACAGATATATTTCAGTTTTGGGCGCTCTCCGGTGCTCGATACATTTCATACTTAATTACCTCTGTTAAAATGTTTACACTTTCTCATTTAAATCTGTGTAATTTCCTGTTTAACTGGATTAGATGTGAAAAGCAAAGATGTTGGTCAAATTGAAACGGAAAATCAGAATAAACCAGAGTCTTTGTTCCATCGCTGCGCTTGATAACTCCTTTTTATCTCTGCCCACATTTTTCCCCACTTCTAATCCCCTGCACATCCACTCAAACAAGGAAATGAAAACTTCTATTTGATTCCATAAATCCGTTTGGCACATAAACAAAGCCTCCTCTCAGTGTGCGATCCCAAGGAGAGGCAGTACCTCATCAAATTACCGCCGCTATTCATATCTGCCACCGCTCTAATGGAAGGACTTAGGTAAAAAAGCAATCCCATCTTTCCTCAACAGTCTTCAGCCTTTCTTAATTGTTCTCTGTTTGATGAGTGGATTAAATAGCCTCAAACATTTATCTCACAATGTGAGCAAGATTTAGCTCTCCTAGTGTAAACTAACATGGCACAAATGGCAAAATTATCTAAACAACTTAATGCTCCACCTTTGTGTCTTTGTCTTCATTTCTGTGTTACTACCCACATATCATTGGAGTTATTGTATGAGACGTGTTTGCATCAGCAGTCACAGAGGGAAAAACATGATGTCATCGCAGGGTTCAGCTGTGGATCACAACCTGATAATCTTACTACACTTTGACAAACTCATAGTTTTTATATAATTAAGGTGGTTTAACGCAAACGTTTAATGAACAAGAATTCAGTTTGCAGTGGAGAAAGATATGTCTCCCTACCAAGTCCGTCTAAACTGACGAGTCGGATAAGGAGCTCTGGAGGAGCTGCAGAGATCTGGAGCTCAGCTGGGAGAATCTGTTAGCAGGAAAAGTATCAAACATAAGGATTAGTATAGAGGAGTGACAAAAAAGAAAGTCATTTTTAATATAACTGCAGTTACACTGTATACTATATATAAACACAATTGGAGAAAACAAACAAAATAAAGTCACATCCCCTTGATGAAACATGGTGGTGGCAGCATCATGTTATGTTGCCTTTTTTCAGCAGGGACAGAAAAGCTGATTAGGCTTAATATGAATATGGATGACACTAAATACAGGGCAGTTCAGGAAGAAAACCTTTAATAGGCTGAGAAGGGTTGGAGAGGAGATTCAGCTTTCAGACGCTTAATAGACCGAACGGCAATAGAATATGTCAGATGCTCATTCATGTTTTTTAATGGCTTAGTTAAGGGCCGAATCTAAATCAAATCAAACGTCTTAAGGATTGTCCTGGCTAGATACATCTCCTAATGAGAATGTCCTGCAGACATTAAAAAATGATGTTCACAAATACTTCTCATTCAACCCGACAGTTTAGCTATTTTGCAAAGAAAAATGGGAAAACCTTCTGTCTCTAGATGTGCGAAGTTGGCAACATACAGAACAATACTTGGTTTCACAAGTATTGATTTAGGGTTATAAGGAGAAATAAAGCACTTTTTAGTTTTATGAAGGGGACAAAATCTTAAAATATCAATGGGTGTAAATACTTTTACAAGACACTGAAATCACTCAACATTTTTCATAAAAATCACAATTTCTCTGGACAAACAAATAACATAAATCATAGTTGATGATATCTCCCTGAGCCAAATAAAACCAGTTTGGCAGCTTGAAGTAGGTTAAAAGACCTCAAATAATAAGAGGATTGCAGAACCATTTATAAAACAGTTGATTTTCTGTTTCTACCAACACTTGTTAATCTGAATGATAATGTTCAGTACAAATAAATAATAAATATATTTGTGTCACATCAACAAAATCTCCAGTATTTCAGATCACAAGGCCTTATAGACTGATCCAACCATCTTAAAGAGGTTTTAACGAAGTGTTTAAACATATTTAGACTTATTTCATGTACAATTTTTCATACTGAGCACAAAATGGCATTTGTATTTGTTTGGCTACAAACACCTAGATTGATTAAGCCTTTGTGTGGGAGCCGAACAACAGGTGTCTTTGTGCATACAAGGCTGCAGCGGGCAGAAAGCGGCCGGCGCTTTGGGTTTCATTCTTTGAAAGTGATACGGGTGAGCCGCTTTTCTCAGGCCTGGGCCCAGATCTGCTGTTGACGGACAGACCACCCAACTCTCAGTTCTTTTAGGCACAGAGTGGGGCCGCTCGCAGCAAAGGTCTCCCTGTCGTTGTCCTTTGGGAGGGAAATGGATGTCGGGGTCTCCCTTCAAAATCAAAATACCCCGGCCTCGCACAAATGGATAACACTGAAATACATTCAGAGCTTTGCAAGCCTCCAACATTTGTCTCCCAGAACCTGACAGCAGCACCAACAGGGTAAAAGTTAATCCCTGCTCTTTGTTGCAGTACAGAGAAGTATCTTGTAGGGAAAATAGGACAGTGCGATTGAGTCACCTCCCCAAAGATAAACGACATTTTTATGGTGATGGGTCCCCCTTCGCCTCCACACCAAAGTCCAGGGTGTCTCTGTTTCATTTTATTGTGGGAAATTTTATAGCAGGTTTCTGCCCCTAACTCTGATCACAATAAAAAATCCCCCTGGAGCGTAGCTGTGCCAGAGAAGAGGATGCCAGAGACTTTGTACATAGGTGGAGGACCAGCGCTTAGACTCAACAGACAGCAAGTTTTCGCCAAGAGTGGACTCTGTTCGAGACTAAAGATCGCACCCACCCTCTCCCTAACTAGAAAGATCTACATGTGACCATTTAGAGGGAGAACCAAGCCAGCAAACATAATCTATCTGTATTTGCCCATTTACTTCTTTTTATTGCTTCTTTTGATCACATCTGAATGTTTCAGATCAAATGTTCTAATATTAGACAAACAAGCTGATTTTAAAATGATGATTTCATTTATTAAAGTGGAGAAGTTATATAAACCAACATGCCCTCATGTGAAAAACTTATTGCATCACTTGGTAAATCATGAATACACTTTATTTTATTTATTTATTTATTTTTATTATTTAACTCTAAAAAAACAACAACATTGAAATAAAAATAAATCAATTTACAAGAGTGTCCCCGTCAAGATGACAGCAGCTCAAAGCAGAACTGTGGTGAAAATTTTACATTAATAACTATCAAAGGCCACCAACTATAAGCAAAACTAAAATAACTCCAATGACATGCAAAACTAAATTAAACTTTGTTTAACATGTAACCAGTTATTAGGTTAAATTAGAAACAGTTCCACAATTTGCCATCTTGGTTTGGATAGTTTATTTTCCCTTAATGAATTGAATAAAAATTTGAAAACTGTTGTAGTATGCTTGTTTCATATTTTAAAAAAAATGTTCTCATGATCTACAGTGTGACAAAGCGAAAACAGAAGAAACTTGTTATGGACCAAATACTTTTTCATAGCACTGTATTGGTATTTGATGTATGGGTTGGATATGTCGATTTTTTCTAGAAGCCAAGAGCTGCTTGAACGGGTCAAATCGAGCGGCTCCACCTCTTGTCTTGGCACATTAAGCTTTCTGTCTTCTTCCAGGAAACTCCACCATCTATCTGTATCAGAGATCTTTTTCTTTCTTTTCAGATGACATTTTGATAAATCCACAGTCACACCAGCACCCAGTTAGCACAATGATACAAGTGAAGTTTGTCTGGTAGAAAATGGGGGTGGAGGGTAAACCCTGTAAGTCCAAATCCTAAACACATGTTCCCCCTCGATGCATGAGATATGAGATACTGATAATTACTTTCATGGCTGTTCTGAGGTGAGCTCTTATAAAACAACCCCCCCCTGGGTTGAACCCGAGCCTCGTTTGTCTCTGATTGAACAGTTCAGCCAAGAAACAGCACGACTTGACCTCCACAAATTAAAATCTACCTTTGCAAAGGAGGAGAAAATGACAGTTAACCTCTGTTTTAATGAAGTTTATGTCAACCTAAGCATTTAATCCACGTGCTTATGAAAGCCCTAGATGTTGTCTTTGAATCGGGGTAATCCGGCTTCCTCCCACTGATGTAAATCTATAAATCCATTGCCACGTACAGCATAACAGCGCATTAAACAAGAGGGCTAAGAAGAAATCAAGGCTGTGATTAATTTTTCCTCCAAACATTTTTGTCAAAAATGCTTACTTCATACTATATTTTATTCATTACTCAAACACATCTGGCCAACAGGTGCTGCGTCTGTTAAACATTGAGTGATTTCGTTCCAGCAAGGAGGACCAAATGGAGAGCAGTGGAGGATAAGGCACTCTATCTTCTATCTGTGATGACATCGAGGCTCGCAGGGCTGCGTCGCCGTTGCTTGGTTTCTATAGACACAGATCCAGCGCGTTGCTGTCAGTGCCCTTCCAACGCACTGATTACCCCATTTTCAAGGGCCTAATCTCTGTAAACAATCTCTGTTTTCATTATCTTCTAAACTGATTACCCAGATGAATGTAACTTTCCAGCACTGGGGCTCAGACAGAAAAAAAAAAAAAAAAAAAGGCCCCCCGACATATTGATGCCAGCTGTAGCTGTGCGACCTTACAGGAGGAATGAAGCTGATAGAGGAAAGTGTACTGGGGAGGAACATGTGCGACTAAGACATGCTTGAAAAGTATGACAGAAACTGGATCAGAAAAGATGTCATGTGGGGAAACCTTTCAACCCGCTTGTGGTTTTGCACATTTTGCAGCTGCAGATTTAACTCATTTTATTACGTCATCCTCACAGTGGCTTGCAAAACTATTCATACCCCTTACAATTTGTACAACAAGAAAAACTGAAAGTCCTTTTTTGGAGTGTGGGGTAGGGGTTGTTATGACTGACAAGGTAGGGCATAATTGTGAAGTGAAAGAAAATGATTCATAGTATTCTGTATTTTCTTTTTTACAAATAAAAAACTGTAAAATGTTGCATGCATTTGCATGAATCTCTGTTTTACCCTGATATCCCTAAATAAAATTGAGTATGTCCAATTGCCTTCCCCAGATTAGTAAATACGGTAATTTAACCTTAGTATAAATATAAATCCAACTGTTTGGTGAAGGCCTGAGAGGGCTTTTAGAGAACAAACGGCATCATGATGACCAAAGGACACCGCAAACAGGTCTGGGAGAATGCTATGTAGAAGTTTAAAAGCAGGGCTAGGGTAAAAAATAATTTATCAAGCTTTGACTTGCGCAATCTTCAATCCATCATCTGAAAATAGAAAGAGCATGGCATGACTGCAAACCATGTCCGTGCCATTCCTATGACAAACTGGACCAGGAGCGCATTAATGAGAGGCCCACAGTAGCTGTGGACGAGCTGCAGAGGTTGGGAGAATCTATCAAAACATTCTTGTGCAACAATGTCTTGCACAAGAATGGAAAGCAAGAAGAAAGTCACAGTTGGAAGAAGTCCTGTTTGGAGGTTAGCTCAAGCCATCTATGGGACCCAAAAGCATGTCTGTTCAGATGAGACCAAAACTGAACCTTTTGACCTTAATGTAAATTCAAGCAGGAGGATTTAATCTGCTAGCTCGTCAAGTCTCCTAAGATGGAAAACATTTGATCAGTTTTAATAATAAAAGGAACTTTTCTGCATTGATTGAACAGATCACATTAAACTGTACACGTTTGTGTGACTGAACTGAATTCACTTTCATTTTCATAAAATTGAATTGAAAACCGATGCCAGCTGTAAAATTGGAGGAAATCGAATAATGCGCATGCCCCTAAAAACACCATCCGCTGTGAAATATTCTGCTTGGCAGCATCATGCTATCTGGATGTTATTCCCTGCTTATTGTTGGTTTAATCACTCACCATCCTGAAAACATAAATTGAAGTTTGTAGTTGTAACATGACAAAAGATAAAAAAGTCCAGGAGGTGTTAATACTTTTGCAAGGCCCTGTAAACCCTAGACATGCACACAATAAAATTTATTGATTTATGTCTTATCTCCCTCCCTCCGCTTTCTCTATCTGAGTCATTCGTGCCATTTGAAATTAAACGTTCCTTTCCACCCGCTCTCCTCTCCCTTCCTCCCTTGTTTTTGGCCAAAGTTAGGGAACGTTTGCCAGCACAAGTCTCCATCTGTTAACAAACGTTTCCAATATGTCAAGAAGGACATTTTGGCCCTCGGATTCCTCCATCAGGATGTGATGAACGCCGTGCACCTGTCTCTGCCTCCAGCCTCGGACTGGCAGCGAAGGCAGAAACTGTCTCAACCCAACAACTATTTGCCCCGACAACATCAAAGTCGAAGATGCTAAATTGGCTTGGAGGAGAACTATGAGTTTCTCCTGCTTTGTTTCCACTTTAACCCAAAAAATGCAAATCCTCAACTATGAATCCACTCACTTAGGCTTCCTTCTGTACTTTTATTTACGAATTGGTTTAAGCCACTGAAAGTTTCTGAACTGCCTAATGTCAAGGGATTTCATTTGTCTAGGTGCAGGCCTATACAAACCTACACTATTAATCTTTTCAGACAATAAATTATCTCCGTGAACATATTAAATGAGTGTCCACTTAAGTCAACAACCAACCTGGGAAAAGCACGGAGGAAAAACACCAAGAAAAAAAAAAAAAACATGTCAGAAGCTGTGGCGGCCTTGATTACAGAGACGGAGAAAAGAAGTCGACCAATCACGCCAGGAGAGTCAGAGCTCGACCTGGCTCTGCTTTTACATCGTGACTCTGAGGAATGTGGGGTGGGAAGAAAAATGACAACCTGCGTCACCCCGTTTTGAACTCCCCATTTTAATTAACTAATGTATCTCCATTTGTCATGGCGTGACATCGCATGATTCTGAGGCAATCTGAGATGTTGGCTGAAGCTCTATGAGGGGAAAACACATCAGCACCCTCTACTGACGAGCCGGCCAGCTTCAGGGCCCCAGTGGACTTTGATTTCATTTCCTTTCATTTGCATGAAGGTTGCTTGTCTAATTATCTTCTTATGATGATGCAGCCACTGGGCCGCGTCTTAATAAGGAACAGATCCATAGCAGAGTGAGAAGACTGTGTTCTTCTGGATCGTAAAACTCAATATGGCTGTTTTTCCAGGGCTTATAAAACTTTCATAAATCAGTTAATAAATAGCATCTATGCCTAGTATTTTTACCGTTTTCTGCCCGCATAACTCTGTTGTTCAATATGTGCTGGAGAACATATGAGACGAGGTCATAAATTGTTTACTGTGACTTTGTAGAAGCAGCTCTTTATTTTATTTGACGCTTGGAGGTTATCCTACAAATTAAGCTTTTAAAGTTCTCTCCACAATCTGACAACGCTTCTGTCAACAGATTATCTCCTGGCACAGATCACAGGAAGCTTGATAAATCACAGACAAATGAGGCCGAGTGTCAGCGTGCTGGAGCTGTGCTCTGGTTCACAGAGAATGGCATGGTGACCGCTATTTAAGGCAGGTAAAATGTTGCATTTTCCCCCATTTTAGCTCAGAAACTTCAGTGTATTTTCTTGGGGAGTTTATTTGAAGGACTAACACAAAAGCAGCACATTTTTTGTACAGTTCCAGGAAAAGTCAGAAGTCTCATGGTATCTCAGGATGAGCTGCAGAGATCCACGGCTCAGGTGGGTGAATCTGTAGACAGAACAACCTTAGTTGTTCACTCTACACATATGGCCATTATGGGAGAGAGAGAAGAAGAAAGAGGTTGATGAAAGTTCAATGCTAGGACCTGGTAAACATGAGGAAGAAGAAAACACTGTTTCTGAGATTTGGGGCAATTAGGGAAGAATCTGAGAATTGCAATCAATTTGACAAGTTAGTAAATAATTGAGTTTGCTTTTTCTAAATTCTTGTACATTCATTTTTCTAGAAGACAGAAAAATCCATCCATCGAGGGCTGGCATCTATCTCCAGTGATCATTGGGCGACAGGAGGCGTTCACCTTGGACAGGCCGCTGGTCCATCACAGGTCAACAGAGGATAATAAACACCAAAGTACACACACTCACACAATCTGATGGCAATGAGGAGTAACTATTAAACCTAACAGTCATAGCTGGAGTATAGGAGGAACAAGGAGTACCCAGGGAGAACCCATGCATGCACAGGAAGAACATGCAAATGCCAGGAACGCAGAACCTTCTTGCTGCAAGGCAATAGTGCTGCATAAGTAGCTAGTGAAGTATTTAAATGCCATTAGTCAGTCTTTACTGCTGAGAACCTTTACCTCTGCTGTAAACCCCTTAATACCCCTGTTAGTAAGCAAGCAAATATAAACCCTCATTCCTGGAATCGGTCTAATTATAAATCCCTCTCTCCCACATCTGCTTGAACTACATCTGACAATAAATCAAATTAGCGAGGCTAAAATATTTCAGATATATTTGTCTCTTCTGCAGAAAGAAACCAGCTAAATATAAAAAGTGTGGGGTAAAAGTTTGCGTCAGCCCTGAGATATTCTCAGATACGGGAAGCCTGGCCTTTTTCTTCTGTGAGTAACCGAACCTGCACCAGTATGTCACTGTCTCGCCGGCTAAACAAATTACTGCCTTTGATTGATCAAAGTTTATATAAGAGCAGGTATTTGATTTCAAAAGGCGAGGTTTGGGGCAGGGGCAGGGGGTAGGGGGGTTAAAGGCACAGGCAGAGCGAGCAAAGAAGGGTGAAGGGAAGAGTAAAAAGGCTGAGCAGCTGGATTGCCATGTAAATAGCTGTGCAGATAGGTAGAGTTGGGCTCCATGCCAAAGCCTCTACAAAGGGCTCCTAACATCTGTTTGAGGGTAGATTCCTGCTCTGTGTTGTAGTAAGAAAAATAGTCTTGCACTGTGGGCCTGTTCCCTCATCAGACGGGATCATGATCACGCATATACACTGTGAAACTTCAGACTGCAGCCCTGCAGAGCTGAGAAAGTTGAGCCGTCGTTGCACCAGTGGGTAGACAGACAGGTGGAACGTCACTCCGACCGCTCATCTGTGACCTCTCGCTCAAAAATCACGAACCGGTGAGAGTCATACGCCAGGATCACACCCTGTACGGCCTTACAGATGTGCATTCGCCACTCGAAATGTGGCTTCCATAAAAGGAAAAGCGTCGTAAAAAAAAAAAAAAAGAAAAGAAACACCGGAGGGGGAAGTTCAAGCTAAAAAATATGACTTGTAGTGCTTCAGTTCAAGTCAGCTGTCTGATGAGAAGACCAAAACCGCAAGTTTGGAGTATGGATAATTAGCTGCTAAACCAAAATCTTCGAGACAGAGTTCAAATGTTCCTGCTACGATTTTCCCTTTGAGTTAAAAAAAGAGAGCATCTCTGTTGGTGTCATGACAAGGAGTCCCCCCCCACCCCCCATTCCAAGGACATATGCAAGCAATTTGTACAACAAATGTTGGTTTTAGGCGCTGTTCTTTGCATACAAGTGGCTTCGCTAAACCTGGAGGGCTCCATTTGTTGGTGCTTGAAAGCAAAGCAAACAAATTAATTAACACTATCTTTACATGGGCTGGCCAAGTAAAGCAAGCGCTGAAATGTAACACCATTACCTAAATTCGCATGCATCTGTCTGTGTCTCCCCTCTCCCAGCCCCCGCCCCAACGCACACGGCGCCCTTGAACAAGGCCGGAGGACCACCTGCGTGAAAGTAGAGACCCTCTCTGTTATGTCTCTGCTTGGGAATGAAATAACACGGAATCCAGCTCTGCAAATAACTCACAGTGAAGATCATTTTCCACATGCTGCTTGACAAAAGGTAAAATAAGAACAGATGATATCCTCCCTTTCCCACTGGTCTGCAGCTAACTGTCTTAATGTAAAGTGGTACAGCTCTGCTGGCCGGCGGACACGGAGGGAGGGGGCGGAGGGGCTCTGACCCCTTTAGTAGTCTTGTTAACCTGGTGGTAGCCGCTAACACTGAGTCAGCTCTTTTTTTTCTCTTCTTAAGGCTGAGGTTAAGAGGGGTTCGAGGACCTGATCCCAGATCTGATGATTAGAAGAGACGAATTAGGAAAAGCGGGGGTTTGTCTTCTAAACTGGGCATACATTAAAGATTAATGGCAAACACTGACTCTTCTGTTGCTATTATGGCAGATGTTGGAATCTGGAAATTTTTCACCTTTTGGAGCAAATGAGAAGGAAAATTGAGCGCCTAAACCGTAAAGACTTTTGTAAACTCCAACAGCTGCAGTCATTCTGGATGTTTTATTCTGTATCTTGGCATGAAAAGTCGAACTTTAACCTCTCAATGTACCCCTCATAGTTACCTCATGTCATGCATTTTGATAAAGTTTAAGAGAGCATTTACTACACTTGAACTTTTTCACATTTTGTCAAGTTACAACAAACTTCATTTCATTTAACTGGGATTTTATGAAACGGATCAACACAAGGTAGTGAATGTGTCATCAAGAAATTGAGAGAAAATGATAAAAGATTTCTACACGTATTCCAAAAAAATATCTGAACGTTGTCTGCATTTGTACTCAGCCCCATTTACACCAAGAGTTGACACACTTTCACTGACTGTCCTCATAAATCACTGGGAAAGGAGCACTGTGTTTAATTCAGACTCAGTATAAACAAATGTCCTATGAAAACTATTTTAGGGAATACTAGCAAATAAGAAAATAGAATTAAAAATTTAATATTTATGGGGAAAAAAGTAAAAGAAATGAAAAAAGGCTGTACCACCATGGGCACACATTTCAATTGTAAAACATGATAGTGGAAGAATCATAATAAATGACCTGTACTTGTATAGCACTTTTATAGTCTACTCAAAAGTGCTGAAAAAGAGCAGGGGTTTGTTTACAGGTACAAATATTACCCTATATGTTGTGGGAATAGTTTTTTATTGCAGAAGGAAAAGGACACACGGTTTTTAAAATCTATTAGAGGTAAAAGTTTGAAAAAGAGGCATGGATTTTTATTGAACATCTGTAAATAAATACTTTTGTTCATCCACCTTTAATTGCAAATTCATCCACAAGTCTTTCCGGGTATGTCTCTTCCTGTTGTGTCCATCTGGAGACTGCTTTCTTTTTTATATTTTCGTGATCACTCTTGATCAAAACATTTATGAGATTAGTTGGAAAGTGAACATATTTCACATGCTGCCACATACTTTTAGTTTGGATTTGCACTTTGACTGTTTAACTGATGAATATGCTTTTTGAACAAAAACTTTTCCACTGTAGTTCTGGCTGCACGTTTAGCGTAGTTGTCCTGTTGGGAAGTGAACCTTCATCCAGTTTAAAGTATTTTGTTTCCAAATCCACTCTGACCAGCTTCCTCGTCTCTGCTGAAGAAAAGCCTCTCCGCAGCATCATGCTGCCAACGTCATGTTTCAAATGAAGGTGTGGTTTAAATTGACATGCAAAGTTAGTTAAATAAATTGTAGGTCAGAAAGTTAAATTTTGACTATATCTGACAAGAGCACCTTGTTTCATGTTTGATGCATCTCGTTAGTGACGAACTGAAAAACCGAAGATCTTGTGGTTTTGTCTCTATTCAGCCCAGAGAGTAAATTAAACACAGGCGGACTCACTTACTCATTATGTGGCTTCTAAAGGAAGCATAAAGGGGTTAAATATAAATGCAAACAGACATTTTTCCAATTTTTGTTCTTAAAATATTGGAGTGCTTGAATCCTTTTTCTTACCCTTCACACTTCTAGACACTGAGTTGGAACATCCTAATAAATTACACCAAAGTTTGCCAAAAGAAATACCATAAATGAGGAAGGGGTGTGCTAACTTTTAAAGGCACTGCCACAACTGCTTAGGTTTTGTTCCATACCTGCTGAGAGGTTTCTTTACTTCAGTAACCAACTCCAACACCAAGGCTTCATAATTGAGTCAACTGAATCCTGGCTCGGTTTCTCCAGGCAGACCTTGGCTCCCCTCTCTGCGGAGGACACATGTGAAGTTTGTCTAATCCAAACAAACAGGTGAGGCTCCTATTAGTCCCCAGTTCCCAATGCAAGTGTAACTTCATTTTCAGTGTGAACTCACTCTCAGTGACTCATGAGAGCAACTTCAAAGCCGCGGCCATGCGCTTGAGGTTATTCTCTTCTTCTCTGTATCCTCTGCAGGTTCTCAGCATATGGGAACATTTTAACTCTTGGTTGCTTTTTTTTTAATTTGCAGTTATATATCTGCCATGTCATCTATTAAATATGACTGACCAGTAACAGATGTAGTTGTAATAGCCACAATGATAAAGAAATTAAAATTCAACATGCCACTGTGAGGTGGGTTTTAAGTTTTGCATGAACTTGATGGACAGTGAGCAAAAGTCAGAAGGAAGACGGGTTTCCTTCCCCCCATTTTTGCTTCACTTTGCTCTTTCTTTGCCCCTCTCATCTGCTTTCTCTAATCCTCCCAACCTACAGCTGAGACGAATCCTCCTTTCATCCTCCTCAGCAGCGAGGGCCCTGGTGTCTTTTCGCACAAAGCCTGACCATCGGTGACTCCTCGTCAACCCCTTGCCCAATTCATCAAGCGTGAGGCCCACGGGGCATCCATCACCCCCACCACCTTTCATATACTGCACCAGCTGAAAGCCACCGTCACTCCTCTGACTTCAATGCAGCCGTGACACACCCCTAAGATTTATAGTGGCATAATTAGTAGCAGTGAAAAAAGGCCTGCGTGCTTTGGAGGGTCCATCACCGTGTATTCCACTCTGAGCCACTAACATCTGCTTGAGAACAGACTGCAGCACCTCCACAAAAGTTGATAAATTAGCCCTAAACAAGAAGTCAGGAAATTCATCTAAATCCTGACGGTGACATCATAACAATCACACACACACTTAAAACTCGCTATTTGTCAGCCTTCTCAGGCAGCGAGGCTTCGTCATAAATCCACGTTTCTCTGCAGGGAAGCTGCAGCAGCCCGCGATGAGCAGCCCCGAGGTGAGAACTCCCCCTCAGGACGGGGGTTTCAGAAAGCAGCTCGAAGGAGGTCTGAAATAACACGCTAATAGTTAAATGGTGCTGTTGATGTAATCACGCCCTCCTCCCATCAGGACCCGCTGTCACTGATATCCAAGGAGCGGCGAACTAATTAAAACACTCCTGGAGTTTGTTTTCGTTTGGATCATCACACAGAAATAAAGGCCTCGACAAAACAGCTGTGTTTTTTCTTCTTTTTTTTTTTTTTTGAAACTTCACAAACACAAGTTGGAACTTGTTGTCCCATTGTGCACAGAAGAAGTGCAAAAATCCCCAATCAGTCATAAATTATGATTATTATATTAGTCCTGTTATGGGTTGCTTGGTGCTCTCTTTCATGTGCATGATGGCACAGATCAAACATTCTTGTCCAGCAACACTAACTCTGATTTTCTAAAACAAAATAAAAACTTATGTTCTCAATTTTCATGTGTTTGACCCTTTTTCAAAGCTCGTTTCAAATCTGTGCTCTAAATTTCATCTTAAAAGCATTCAAGAACATTTTGCCATGTTACAAACACACATTTGAATGTATTTCATGAGCCAGCTTTACTCCAATATCCCAAATAAGTGCAATAAAAATTAAATAAGAGTCCACCTGTTTATAGTTTAATCTCAGGATGATTACAGCTATTTTGTTAAAGCATTGGAGTTTTGAGCATTAGTGAGCAATGGCATCATGGAGCCTAAAAAAAAAACAAAAACAAAAAAAACAAAAGACACAGCAGACAGGTTAGGGAGGAAGAAATCTAAGAGAAGACATGTTAGTAGTTTGTCACAAACCAAGCAAACATGAGGATCAATAAGACCAAAGCTGAACTTTCTGGCAGAAAACTGACACTGCATCTCACTCTGACAACACAATGTTCACTATGAAACATGGTGGTGGCAGCATTAGGCTGTGGATATGCTTTTTTTTTTTTTTTTGAAAATGTGATGAGAGTTAAAGATAGGCAGAGGTCAGTCTATGCCAATCATAGAAAAACATCTAAAAACCATTTTTTAAATTTGAAAATTAATTAGAGAAATCTCTGTACAGTCAGACTAAATTTTGCACATCTGGATTTTCCTCCCCTCCACCCACCTCCTCGCAGAAGACAGTGTGTTTAAACTGCTGGCTTGCAGGAGCTTACTGCAAACTGCGTGCAGAGAGGGTAAGAAAGCACCTGCTTCCAGCGAAGAGGTGGGGAAAAATGCTCCCGTGAAAAGCTCCAACTTGCAATGCTTGGTCCCTCAAACGTGTGTGCAGGAGGTTGGATTACTGTGAGCGTGTGCACAGGTTACTTTGATAATCCTTTCATGTAAATGTTTCTTTTGCGGTTTTCCTTCGCCCCCCCATTAAGCCAGGATTCTGACCCAAAAGCCGACATAAAGAAGGCTTGGCTTCAGTGGTTGAAGGGGCTGAAGGGGTTAGCGGTTAAATAGACGCAGTCAGTTGATATGTGTGCGTTTTCATCATGATAGTTTCCACTTCTGCATCTGCGCCGCAGTTTAATGGACCGCCGCGTGTTGCCAGGTTTTTCTGCCACTGGATGGGCGCTGCGGTTTTAACAGACAGCGGAAAGCCGCAGAGAGGGAAGAGGATACATTCTGGAGACATTTCTGCACATGGATTGAAGTGATCGGATCATTAAAAAAAAGAAAAAGAACTTTCTATAAAAAGAGCGTTTAACTAACTTGTGTCATGAGTTCCAAAAAGTTGGTCTAAAAGTGAAAGATTAAGTAAAGCAAACTGATGCGCGTAAGAAGGGATGCCAGCCAGGCGTGGCTTGAATCTGAGTGTCCAATGTGAGAATGCGTGGGGAGTATGTATATATTAGAGTCTTTCCATTTGATAAACACAGATATCAAACTCATGATTAAAGCAAAGGACTATCAATAAACTGAGAGGATTTCCTTGACTTTGGAGGAGCACGGCGCGCCGGGGACGCTCTTCTTTTTCCTGCGTGCATGGACCGGACTTGTGTGTAAACTTTTCTCCCTCCGCAAGTCGCTGCACATACATACATCTCAAATGCCTTCGCTTAATGTGACAGCTGTGCAAACGATGGCAGAGGTCGGGAGTTTTCTGGGGACGCTCGACTTGGATTTACAGAGCTTCCCTGCGCTGGCGAGCGCGCCCTTATCGGAGTCTCCGGCGGGGCTGAGCGAGCGGCTGGGGCAGATCGAAGGCAGGCTGCAGCAGGGGTCGCCCACAGACTTCGGCCACCTTAAGGGGATCCTGAGGCGGCGTCAGCTCTACTGCAGGACTGGCTTTCAGCTGGAGATATTCCCCAACGGCACCGTGCATGGGACACGGCAGGACCACAGCAGATTTGGTGAGTTTCTCTGGCATTTGTAGAAATTTCATTTCATTTCATTTATTGTTTTAAGTGTCCCCCGCGCCCCCGTTTGGAAGCTCGTTTCTGTTTTGGCGTGCTTATGTTTTTATTTATCCGTTTATTGATTTCCTTAACTTTAGGCACTTTTACTATTGTGTTTTTACACATTTGAATGTGGTTCGAAACGTCTCTGAGTTCAAGTAGATCCGGATTTATTAGTTTCATCTTGTAAAACAATCCCATGTTCTGGATGTTAGTTTCTTTTTCACCGGCGGCGCATCCTTCCTCGGTGAACTCGCTCGTGCTCAACAGCCGCGCGGTTTTTCTGGAAACCTCTGCGCTCGCGGGCACCCGGGAGCAGGTGTCCCCTCGACGCTTTAAATAAAGTGTGCGCGTGCGCGACTCCTCCGTGACAACCAGCCTCAACGCGTGCGCGTGCCAGTCCCCCCCTCTGATAAGCCCGTTCCCTTAATAGGCAGACTATCTATCTCCCATGTTTTGAGCCTCAGCTGTTGTTTTCTCGCGGGGCCAGAGCCCGGGTGTCACCTGTGAAATAAAGTCTGTCTCGGGTGCTGGGGGGTCACAGGGCAGAGACGCGCACATGTCCAGGCGCCGCATGTGTCACAGGTGCGGGCCGGGCGGCTCGCTCGCTGCGGGACGGAATAACTCCGAATTAAAGCGTGACCACCGCGGAATCCAAGCTACGGTTTAATGTTCACGCTTGAGCCAAAAAATAAGTCGGTGTTTTACAGGGGATGGGTGGTCCGCGTGTTTGTCTCTGTCTGGCTTCACTTAAAGTTAAAGAGAGAGAGAAAAAAGAAAGGAAGAAAGAAGGGAGGAAAGAATGAAAGAAAATGCAAGGTCGTCCTCGCTGCGCCAAGCGAGAGGAGACTTTGATTAGAGGATATGAAACACACTCTCTTAAAAAAAAAATTAGAGGGATGATCTCTGTCATCTGATGAGGTCGGGGAGATGGAGGCCAGGTGGCTGCTTGAGCTGGCCTCTGCCAGTCACAGCAGCCAGCTGGATCCTCTCTGAGAAACCTCTGCATCACAACACCCAGTGGCTTTTAATTTTACCACTTGTCTCCCTGCCTTTGAAGTTGCCTTCACTGTAACCATCGACCAGCTTCATTAAAGTGTCTTCCCAGGCTGTGCCAGAAGTCCCTGGGGAACAGCGGACTTTACAGAAAACCTCACGTCATTATGACAGACTAGAAAGAAGTTGGTTAGTCATCACAGTTAAGGGAAATGTGCTGCAATCAATGAAAAACAAGTTACATATTTATGGTATTACTAGTTTAAACATGACAGTCTTACTTATTCACCAGTGTTTTTCCAGCTTATTTTCTCAATCATGACTTTTAAACCCAGTGATTATCACAACATAAGCTGTTCTGCTTCTGATGAATCTGAATTTTGAAAATAGTTTCTCATTTCCTCTGAACATTATAATTATAACAGTTCACACTGATGTCAAGAACTGTTATTGGAGGTCGACATTTAGTCAGTGACACAACTAACAATTTGAACATCTGTTTTATTGAGGTAGATTTTTATCAGTATTTGTGAGTGGGAAGTTTAACTTTTGAAGACACCTAACAAATTCAAGTCAGTATTTAAAGTGTATGTCTCAAACAAAGTTAGTTAAATTTGTTCACATTTGAACATTGTCTGATAAATTTGTTAGTTTCTAAATATTTAGTTCTAGATACATTTATGTTTTACAAATGGGCAATATTTGTCAAGTTATGCTTCACTACTTAAATTAATGCAGACAATAGAACAAATGATTAATGAATGGTAGCTCCATACTAAGAAGGTTCAGAATCTCTTCCTTGATTTTCAAAGAGGCCGTTTGGTTTGCCTTCGAAGTTTACAGAAAACAAAAAATAAGAACTGATTTGGTATTAAAGCATGTAACAATAACTGTTCTTTGGCACAGTCTGCCTTTAGTTTGAAAAGCCAACTTGGTAAGTTTGACTTTATCATTAACACTGACACTAAACCAGTCTAAACACAATGCCACTGAAATAGTAATCATGCTTTTTAAATGTACTTCAAAGCACTGCATTTAAGCACATCCTCTGACAATGACAGCCAAGATGTGCCGTTCATTATCAATACATCTGGCTCAGAGTTAAGAGGTCAACTAGCAAGTTTTTTGTTCCTTAGCACCAGCTGCCTGAAGTTTTGACTTTAGCATTAATGCTGTCACTAAACCACCGAAAGCCGAATATCTTAAATTCTTTCAACACAGAAGCTCAACCAGAACTGTAACTGTAGTTCATAACTTTTACTGAGTTGATGTTGATATTCTGTATTAACTCACACTACCATTAGTGTGACTGAACCAATAAGTGCAGTTAAATTCTACTAAAATTGTTGCAATAGGATTAGCTTCCAAATATATAGCTAACTTTGTAACAGTTTAGCCATTTTCAACCAAGCTAATGTCCCCAGTTAAACTTAAATAACCAGTGTTATAGTGTACCAGACAGAAACAACTTGTAGTAATGGGAGGAGTTTCCTAAAATTATTACATTGGTTCTGTGGGCTTCTGTTGACATCTCAGTGTGTATTTTTGACCTCAGGTATCCTGGAATTCATCAGCCTGGCAGTAGGGCTGGTCAGCATCAGAGGGGTGGATGCTGGACTCTACCTGGGCATGAATGAGAAAGGAGAGCTCTATGGATCGGTGAGTTTCTACTGATAAAAATGGAATCTCACTCTATATCAGTGGTCCCCAAAGTGTGGGGCACGTCCCCTAGGAGGGGCGCAGTGCCATTGCAAGGGGTGGGGGTGGGGGTCAGGAAGCAGTATAGATGAATAATAATAAAAACACAAACAGTTACACAAAAGTGTTTCACTGTAAAGATGGTTTGTAGTGTGTTTTGTTGCAATCTGAAGTACGAAATAAACTTCAGTGGAGTTTGAAAACAAAATATGTTTATAGGTTTATGTCTGGTTGAACAATGTGTGCCCAGTTGCTTTTTTTTTTTTTCCTTTTTGGGGGGGATTTTATTGTAATGCATAGGGGGGCCTAGAAAATCTTTGGAAACCACTGCTCTATATGAACCAAAACCTCCAGCTGGATTGCTGAAAATTTTTCTACGACATAATTTTATACTGTTCCATACAAATTTCCACTTATTAGTACTTGTAAAGTAGTTTTAAGGCACAAATATTATGTTTTAAATTATGTAAACTGGATGGATGATAGAATGAGAGATAGAAAAAAGCCTGAAAATTGTTTGCATTTGCTATTTTGTTTTTTCATTCTTATCTAAGATACTTTCAAGGCTGTCTAGGATCTGTGTGGTGTTAAACACACCATGTTCTTTTCATGCTTTGAAAATGTCCTTTTCTACATTTCTTGGGTCTGGTTTTCTAAACAGCATCATAGCTTATTTGTATCTTAATCAAAGCTCTCATGTGGCTAATGGTAAAACCACAATGAGACAAAACAAGCTTGTGTACCTTCCTCTTCATGCTTGTTTTTTGTCTGCAAGGGTTCAAGGAGGATACAGACTCTGCGTCTTCCTACTGTTTTTAAATATTCCACAAAGAGGAGAGAGAAGGGTCTAGAATCACTTTGGATGTAAATGTGGCTTCCTCCTCTGATCAGTGTACATCCTCAGTTCTCACACATACCTCAAGACAGGGAGATAGGGAAGGGAAGAGATAAAAGTAGTGGAAGGGGAAGTATGCTAGGGCAATCCTGTATCAGGTGTCCCGGGGCATTACCTGGGGGCCTCTCGTGGGCCGGCCCCAGCTCTCATAGTTTTTGAAAAGAGGCTACCTTTAAGTAGGCCATTATGCTGGAAGTGCAGATATTGTTACTGCACGTTATCGGAGTCTGGCATCCTGGGGGGTTGGCCCTGAGAGGAGGGTGTGGGTGGAGGTCAGAGGTGGTGGTTTGGAGGGGAAATTGCACACCTGACTGAGTCACCTGACTGACAGAAAGGGGAGATGTCGACATGTCTGTCTGGATGTGAGAGTCCAGGAGGAGCGGAGGGGAAGCTGAACAGGTAGAGGGGTGCTTCCGTCCCACAAGCAGCAGACCTTGACGAGCTTTTGATCCGATGAGGTGTGTGTGCATGAGGATGTGTGTCAGCATGGAGCTGGCCCAGTCATGTGCCCTTTAGGCTGTGTTTACAGACAACAGCCTTCCTGCACAGAGCAGCCAAGCACAGCCTGAAAGCCAATCATCGAGATTGCTTCACCAGTTTTGTAGAAGTGAAGAGTCGTAAAAACAGCACATGCAAGGCTGATGGGAAAGAGAGGGCCGCAAAGACAGGCAGCTCTGATGTCTGTCATGTTCCTCATGCTTTAAATTCAGCCTGCTCCCTCTCACCTGCTGAACCTGCAGCCATTGCTGTCAGTGAACACTAAAGCTTTTAGTGTGTTGGTATGCTGACTGTTCTTGTTGCATCACAGGGAGGGAAATGATTCTCCATCCACAGCAAGAGGTCAGCAGGTCTGAGGAGTGAGAGTGGAGCGTAAAGTGAAAAGCTGCATGTAATGATTTCCCCTCTTTTTTCATAATAAGCTCCAGCCCAAATGAGCTTGTGCTGCTTTGTTTTAGCTTTTCACTGAGTTCATGTCAGGAGTGGAAACTGACATGAAATCTTCTCATCTTAGTTTATTACTACAAACTTCACTGCATGTTAATGATTTAGAAGAAAAACTCTACATGGATTTTGACTATTTTTATGAACAAAAATCTGTAAATGCAGCACATTCTTTTTTTTCTCCAATAGCCTTTAACAAGATCGACTGCAAAAGACTAACAATTTAATACTCGGTATGAAACTATATGGTCTGTGAAGGCCTCAGAAAAACAGGGAACAAACAGCATCATGAAGACCAAGGAGCACAGCAGAAATGTTCAAGGCAAGATTAAGTTATAAATCAATATTCTGAAGTTTGACTATTTCACAGAACCCTGCTGTTCAATTGTCTGTAAATCTGAAGGTAATGGTACAACTTCAGTCTTACCAAGATGTGGCCATACAAAGGAAAGGAATAATTAGAAAATGGATAAGTGGCCCATGGTAACTTGAAAAGTGACCTAAGTTGAAGTGTTTGTAAACAGACAACCTTTTATAAAAGAAAGGCATAATAAGTTGGTTTGGCAGTTATCTACAACCATAAGTAAGGCTAAGGTTGAAGATTTTGGTGGAATTCATTGTGTGACTTAAAACCACATGTTAGTTTTTAGTGCCATTGGGAACACCACCCCTTGGGTAATAGTTGGTGTTGGAAGCATCATGCTGTGGGCAAGCTTTTCTTCAGCTAAGACAGAGTTGATGTATAAATGAATGCAGTTAAATACACTGACATTTGGGGTAAAAATCTTTTACAGGTTGCAAAATACTTGAGACCAAGGCAAAGGTTTACCATCTAGCAGAACAATGTCTAAACATTTAGTAAGGGCTAATATTAAATGCTTTAAATCAGGAGACTTCAAATCCAGAACTCTGCGACTTTTAACCCCTGGTCCAACTCACCTGAAGCAAATGACTGAATTACCTCCTCAGTCTTTATTTAAGCTCTCCATATCGTGCTAAAATCCTTCTAATAACTTGATTATTTGACTCAGGTGTGATGTTGCAGGACATTGGCTCTCGAGATCTGGATTGAAGACCCTGGTTTTATACCAAAGCATATTTATGTGTTAGAATGGCCCAATTAAAGTAAAGGAAATGCACAACTTTTTTCTCAGTTATGCTCGGTGGAGCATAACTGAGAAAAATGTGTGATGCTCTGACACATAAAATCCCAATGAAATACATCAAACCTAGTGACTGCAAGGTAAAGAAGTGAAAAGTGTGAATTTCTGTCTGTCCTCTTGGGCTAACATCTTGTTTCCTGTTCTGCAGAGTAAGCTTACAGCAGAGTGCGTGTTCAGGGAGCATTTTGAGGAGAACTGGTACAACACCTACGCTTCGACACTGTACAAGCACACGGACACGGGACGCTTCTACTACGTGGCATTAAACAAGGACGGATCGCCCAGGGAGGGTGGCAGGACTAAGAAACACCAGAAACTCACCCACTTCTTGCCACGATCAGTGTAGTTGGGGAAGATGCCTCAGGCGTACAGAGATCTGCTCCAGGACAGGTGACCAGCGCTCACACTGGGAGAACTGGTTACATCTGGAGCCCCAGAGATAAACAAAGTCGAAGAGGCGGAAGACTAGAGAGTGGGGGTGTTGTGGATATTCTGGATCTTGTGGAGAACTGTTTACCCCTGAGCTCTCACGGAGGTCACATGTGACCAGGACATAAACATTCAGCTCGATCCTGGATGTCTTTCGTCTGCCTTGGTTTTGGACTTCAGCGAAGAGGAGACCACTTCCTCTGTGGAGGACTGAGCAGCTGGGGGTGGATCAGGAAAACCAAACCAAGATGCCAGGGTTTTGTTTTGTTTTTCTCTCGCATAGACACTTGAGTGACATGCAACAGCACACGGAGTGAGAGCTTCTTGTGTGTTAAAGCAAAAAAACAAATTAAATCTCCTGGCTATAAAAGCTCCAGGAAGTTCCCTTTTTAGGAGTGCTGCAGACATTTCTGATATGACATGCAAAAAGGGTTTGGCTTGCTAAGTTTGGTATAATCAGGTACTTCACAATCTGTACGCAGATTAAAAACTACCACAAGGCAAACGTCTCACATGGAAAAAGAGGGCAACATCTTTGCAATGACTGTAGGACTGATGAAGCACTTACCTAAACATCCAAAGTCCCAGCTGTGGGTCTGGTTTGAACCTAAACATCACATTCATCACATTTAAATGAAAGCGTAAATTCAGTAGGCTCGGGACGTAAGCACTTCACCGACTGCGGTTTAAAGGAATAACAGATACGTTTGGTTAAAGAGTGGCGACTTGTAATATTCAGAGTGCGGCGAACATTATTAAAGAAAAAAACAAAAACATGCAAGCGTCTTGAGGTGTACATATGGGTGTTCCTATTTATGAGATGTACAATATATTTATTTTCTACATATAAAGTATAAATGTAAATCTATATATTTATTTATTGCAAAGAGTTTATTTTGTAATGAACGTGAAGATATTTGGACTGCAGATTCTACTGAAATGAGGCAAAAATAAAAAATAAAAGAGTGAAGAACTGCAACAGACATGACAATAAAATTGTCCTGCTATCGAGAACTTACTGTGAGAGACCATTTTTGCTTGGATTAAAGTGTGATGTACTAATTAAAACCAGATATATTATGTATGAAGAAGTGTTTTTCATTGTATTTTCAAACAGTGCTAATTACCTTAGGGTTTTCATCCATTATGCTTTTTTTTTTAGTCGGTTTTTCTATTTTTGGTCACTTTTTCCAACATAAATACAAAAATTGAATTTAAAATCACACCAAATGCTTCTAATTTGCTCAGGTTTTAAATATGTAAGTGGAAAACCACAGACTACAATTCTGTGATTTCTTTAACATTTAAATGTTTTAGACCATGAAACAAATTGTGATAGCCAAAAAGAATGAGTAAATCTGAAAAGCTGTTCTCAAATCATTTCATTTTTCACTGACCCTCTAAGATCTGTAAAGTCAAGAAATCACTTAAAAAGAACCCAACAAAATTAGTAAGGTTTAATAATATCAAAAACAAACACGTCATCCTACTGGCCTATAGAAATTAAAAATCCATCAGCCTGGAAAGCCATTTCCAAAGCCTCAATAAAGCCACAGTGAGACCCATTCTGCACAAATGGAGAAAACATGGGACAGCAGTGAACCTTCTTAGGTGCGGCCAGCATATCAAAATTCACATTTCAACAAGAAAAAAAAAAGAGTGGGCTAAAATGGCCTCCATGGGAAAGTTCCTAGGTAAAAAATACTGCTGACTGCAAAGAACACAAAGGTCCATCCAACATTTGGTAAAAAGCATATTGATGGTCTCTAAGAATTGAGGAAATGAGAAGACAAAATATGATCTGACTGGATGTTACAAGTCTCTTTACATATAGACATCATAAAGACTCAAGCTGGTGGTGATAGTGAGATGGTCTGCTTTGCTACTTCAAGATCTGGATGATGTGCAGTCATTAACAGAACCATGAATTATGCTTTCCAACATAAACCAATGCAGGAGAATGTCTGGCCACCTTAATACCTTAAAGCAGGGGTGGGCAACTCCACACATCGAGGGCTGGTCTCCTGCAACTTTTAGATGGATCTCTACTTCAACACACCTGAGTCAAATAATGAGGTCATTAGCAGGACTCTGGAGAACTTGACTGCACTTAGGAGATGATTCAGCTATTGGAGTCAAGTGCGTTGGACCAGGGAGACATCTAAGAGTTGCAGAACACCGGCCCTCAAAGACCAGGATTCCCCACCCCTGCCTTAAAGTCAGGCACACTGGTTATGCTGCAGGACAATGATCCAAAGTAAATCTGTTGCACAAAATGAAAGAAAATGTAAGTTTTGGAAAGGCTTAGTCCAAGTCTAGACTTAAAACCAATTAATATGTTGCAGAATGAGCTGAAGAGACCATTCATGGTGGGAAAACCTGCAATGTGGCTGAATTGTTTGAATTGATACAGTTTGTCTAAAGAGTGGGCCTTTACATCACTCCACTGAGACAAAAATGTATTACCAATAATCACAAATAATCAATAGCAGTGGTTGCACTATCAGCTTAAGTTGTCCCTGATAGTTCAACTTAAGCTTAGAGGGAAATTACTTTGTCACTTATGGCTTAGGGAAAAATTTTCACTTTAATAAATAAAATCATATTTTGAAAACTGCATTTTGCATTTACTTTAAATATTTTTGTTTTACACAGCAAAAAGGTCAAAAGGGAAGAAATACCAAAACATTTGTAAAGGGGCAAATATATTTTCAGAGCCCTATTTGTAAGCCCTTCTCCCTCATTTTCATCTCTCTGTGTAACATCTGTCATTGACCATCTACAGGTCAAATGTATGGTTTCCAAGATGGCTAAGCCTCTTAAATTCAAGATTTGATTTCATACACAAAGAACGCTGACATTAGGATAATTATGTCCAAAGTAGAGGTAAAAAAACTCAGACAACCAGTTTTGTAGCACCAACTCTTTCAATGACCATGTGATCGTCTTTTTCACTCTTATCTGGAGCTTAAAAATGCTGAAATGAAATGTTGCACATTTCCAAGCCTTTCAAAACTGCAAATGAACCCTGGGAAAACTGTTATCTGGTGCTATGAACAACATCTGGTTGTGGTGTTCATGTTTAAAAATATCAAACTAAGTGTATTTAAAAGCCAAAACACATGCATTAGTTTTCCAGGGGCGAAAACCACTACAAAGCTAGTTCACCCTCATAAACCCCTTAAAAAGTCAGATTCGTATTGTGAAGCGATACACACAGGCTCCTTCTGTCTCCACAGGCTTTGGCCCAGATACATCCACCATACAAAATCAGATTCCTTTTGCAACTGGATCCCAGCTTCTAATTGGCTTTACACATCAGGGTGGATTAGGCGAAGTGATTGGCTGTTCACTGCAGGGGCCTCTGCTGCAGATTTTCTTTTTTTATTCTGAATGGACAGAAGCAGCTGCCCGCCGCGCCGACAGCCAGCGGGGATGTGCCACAGACCTGAGCTGGTGGTGGTGATCTGGGGCTTGCGATAGGATGGGATCAACATTTCAACATCTGCAATAGTTGTAATGTTTCTCTTTACTGGCAGATATGAGTACACTGTGAGAGCAAGCTCTCCCAGGGGGGGGAGGGAATGGAAAAGTCAAAGACATGCAGGGGGAAAACCCTGGCAGAGTCAGAAATGAAAACAATACCGGGCGAGGGGAAAAATAGATGAAAGATGGACAGGAGGAGAGAGTGGGACAGAAAGGTTTGAGTATGAAATGTAAAATAAGTGGACAATGTGTCAAGATGTAGGGTGTGTCAAATAAAACAGGCTTACATGCTGCAGTATTTCAAAATACACGTCTCATCAATTTCCGTCTCAAACCTTGTTAAATCTCCTTAAAACTCTTTGCTCTAATTGGTAGAGCAAGAGAAACAGCTGGTGATTCGATCTCTAAGGCAGGGCCAGTCCAAGGCATAAGCAAACTAAACAGTTACCCATAATGTGTCTGTCAGGTGTTTCTCAATCCTGGCTTCCCTATCATACAGGCTTTAGATCCATCTCTGTTCCAGCACACCTGATTCCACTGACTGCTTGACCTCTTTTGTATGCTGTCTAGTGTTGCTGAAGCAGGGTAATCACTCTTATTTATTTCAGGTGTGCGGCAACAAGGAGACAACTTGTTGCCGCACACCTTGTTGCTAATTTTTAAATTATTTATGTAACTAATTCACTTTCATGTTATGCTTGATGTACTTTTCCAAAAATGTTTTGTGAAGAATTTTGTGATATTATCTAAAAGGTGCTATACAAATACTACTTACTTACCAAAATATGCAGGAAGGGGGATCCTGAGATCCAGGGATGATCAACATAATTGTGCGCCAAATAGTGCATAATATAGGTTATATCGTCCAACTTTGTGTCAGAGGGAATTCACACCAACCTTATTTAATCTGCTTTAATCAAACTCACTTGTTTGCTTATGAAGATTGGGGAGGTGGTGAACGTGCAATAGAACGCAGAAGATAACCAAAACCATATGAACGCCAAGCAGACTAGACACCGCAGAAAGTGGGCATTCTCGATAAAAAACCAGAACAAACACGCTAATGGGAGAAACAGCACGTGGACAATAAAGAAATATTACAACCGCAAAATCCACTCCATGTCGTTCCCTTCGATTGTTCTTGGTGCAGTGCCCCCGCAGGCGGGATACAGAACAAGCCTTTCAAAGGCTTTGGATCGTTTGACAGTGCAGTGTGAAGTCAAACTGCACCAGCTGAAAATTTTAAAAATGTCGCAATTTTGGTCCCCAATTAAACAGAGTCTACCAGATAATAGGTGTAAAAACACCCCGATTCATTTCAGTATGACTGCAGCTGTTCTGTGACGTCCTCAGAGAATATCAGTGAACAAACAACATCATGAAGACCAAGGGAAACAGACAACAGGTCAGGGAGAAAGTTGTGGAAGAGCTTAAAGCAGAGTTAGGTTATAAAACAATATTCCAAGGACATCTGACAGAGCACTTTTCAAGCTATCATCCTACAAAGTATTGCATAATTATAAACCTACCATGATTAGACACTCTATCTCGACCAGGGGTTTCCAACCCCAGTCCTCAAGGATTACTATACCAACTCTTTGACATGCCAGCGGTTGGCAAAACAACTAGGTGACTATTACTGCCACCAACTGGAATCGCTCACGTGACAAAAACTATGTCCTGTTATAGAACTTACACGGTTTCAAAAAACAAAATATAGCCTGAATCAAATGGCTGAATTCACTCACCAGTAGTCATTCAGTTCTGCAGATGTCTGGTCAGCAGTGGAGAAAGTACTCAATGTACTTAAGTAAAAGTACAAATAAACAGACAAAAATGTACTCTAGTAAAAGGGAACGTACCACATTAACATTTGTACATAAGTAAAAGTAAGAAAGTACTGGCTTTTAAAAATACTTAAGTATTAAAAGTAAAAATACTTGCTGAATGTAATACCTAATTGCTAATACAATACCATTAAGTGTACCTACTGTATTTATTTTCAGTACATCAGCAATGCATTTAATGAACAATGCCACAGATAAAGCATGTTTTTATTGTATTTACTCTCTGTGACACAATTTAAATTTAGATTTACATGCAACCAAGGACGTAGTCAAGACCACCCAACCCAGTGTTTCTCAATTCCGGTCCTCACGCCCCCTTGCCCTACATATTTTAGGTGTTTCCCTTTTGCCACATACCTGGATTGAATATGTGGGTGATTAACAGGCTTCTGTAACACTTGATGGTCATGCAATCATTTGAATCAGCTGTTCTGGAAAAGAGGTACATCTATTCCCATAAAACACAAATATTAAATACTTAGAGCTGAAATAAGTTTAACCAATATCATCAATTCAAACTTTTCTTCATTCCACTTTGCTTTCATCTCTGTACTACAAACCGCGGTGGTCTCATGCTATCCCTAAAAAGATAACGCCCTGGGCATTTGCCCCTATTGCCCATGTCAGAAACTACAACTATCTGCACCATTACAGAGCGCATTGAAGACAATGCCCTAATGGTAAACAGTGTTTCAACTATGAACACTCTCCAAGGCACAACAAGCAAGAAGTAACCAAGCCGAAGGAGAGCATTATGATTCTTCTCACCCTCTCCTGCTGTAACATCTGCCACCATGAGAGGTGATAAAAACAATCAAAGAGCAATGAGCATTGATAAATCAAATAAATCTATCTATATATTAAATAAATAAAATAACTACTGGAATATAAGAGGCATTCAGAAGAATCGGATGTTGAGGAATATATATTGCAGACTTTTAGTCACAGCGTTGTCCCATATCGTCAACACCTCTGCACAGCAATTCAACACAATGAAGAGTGACAACTTTTTTCATGCAACATAAGCGTCTCTGTACAGCTAGCTTTGCTAACATCATGTTCACAGAGCTTCCCTTTTTTTAAAGCGTCTTTTCCAAGTGGCGATAAAAGTTAGACGTAGTCCCCACCGTCTGTGAAAGCGAAGCGCAGCTGAATTTACATGTCGCCATATTTGATGATTTATGTAGCTGACGGTTAGACAGACATCTTCTCCCGCTCAAAGAACGGAAATTGATGAGACGTGTATTTTGAAATACTGCAGCATGTAAGCCTGTTTTATTTGACACACCCTACATCTTGACACATTGTCCACTTATTTTACATTTCATACTCAAAACTACTGCGCATGTCTTGGAGCTCCGTGTGAGAGTGAAAGGCGATGGGTAACAGACGCGCGCAATTAATAAGTCACGTTATTGCTTGGGTTTTACAGCCGACCGTTAAGTCCCTGAACGTCACATTTTAACGGAAAACAAAAGCGCATTGCGACTTGGACGTAACGAGTAACGCGACGTTTTTGTAGAAATGTAGTGAAGTAGAAAGTACAGATACTCACTGGGACATGTAGTGGAGTTAAAGTCGAAAGTATCCAAGATAAAAATCCACATAAAGTACAGATACATGAAAATTGTACTCAAGTACAGCAACGAAGTACTTCGTTACTTCCCACCACTGGGCCTGGTAATTAGTCTTTCATTTGATTCAGGTGTTGGAGGACAGAAGGTCTTCAGAGCTGGAGAACCGAGGCCAGAACAGGCCGGGCTAGGAAAACAATCAGAAGGAGCTAAAGAGATCCATAGGGGGAAAAAAACTGTTAGTGGCTTCAGAAGGTGAGATTAAGGTGCATTTAAAGAACAGGAAAAGAGGTAGCCACTTGGGTTTTATTATTTTCGTGCTCTTTAAAGCTTAAAGTCACAAGAGGATGCCAGGAACGGCTTCCGAGCCAGCAGCATGGTAAAACGGTACTGGTTACTTATTTTTATGTTTTTGGCACGGTACATCACCTTCAAACTCACCAATACATTTGTCAAATATGGAATGAATAATACCGCACTAAATTTCAATTCCTTAAAGCAACCTTTGTGAATTTTCCATATCTTTGTTCTGTGCATAAAACTAAATCTTAGTGCTGTTTGAAATATAAACCAGACCCAGTTTCAGAATCACATTTGGGTCCAGACCAAAACTCCAAACTAAGGTCTAAATGACAAAAAGCAAAAAAAAAAAAAAAAAAATTGCCATCTTTACTGATTTAACAAATGTTTCTGGTTAAATGTAGCATTTCAAAGACCAAAGATGTAAATTTAAGTTGTTAATTGGTTAAGTGTATTATTTTTAAAATCTTTTAGATAACAGAAAAAGTAATCTAGATTTTTTTTTCTTTGCCACATTCCATACTGATCCAGACTTTAATGAAAGCAAATAGACATTTCAAGATTGGAAATGATCCCTTAAAGTTCCTTATTGATTTTTCCCATTTGAAATAAATGATTAAATGTAAGAGCAGAAATGACCAAGGAGTAATTCAAACTACAACTCCAACATTCCTCCAAGGGAACAGCAGACAAGCTGTCTATAAGCAGGACTCCCACACTCACTGTTCATTGTTTTGGTCACTTTATTAAATGTTATATTAAATACTTATGAAGATTATAGCAGTTCGTTAATGGCAAAACACATCGGTGTATCTGCTAACGCAAGAACATTCTTCGATAATGGGCGAAGTAACTTATTCTACATTTAGAAAACACAGCTTGTGCAAACATAGAAGTCAACTCTTGGTGAGAACAGTCCACCTTCCTTTTACTAAATGGCGACACCGGTTTAAGCTCTTAGAAGAAAGAATGTGCCAAAGTAGAATACAAGTCGTCCGGGGACCCTGCCTGGTGAAATTTCAGCGTCCAGGAGAGCATTACTCACAAAGCACCGGACGAAATCAGCCGCGTATAATAAGAATTCCAGTCGTTCGCTCCTCCTGTCCAGTCCATTCTGAAAGGGATATTTCGAAATGTCAAAGACAGATTCGGAGCAAAGTTTGGGCCCTGTGACACCCAGCTGAAGAGGCCCGAGCTTTGCAAGGCCCTGCACATCAACCCAATTGGGGGAAAATCAACACGAGTGAAACAAATGAACAAAAAAAAAAAAAAAAAAAAGTAAATGAATGAGCAGAAACACGCAGTGCTACGCTAGGAAACACGTAACAATAAGAAGGATGTTACAAAAAGATCGGAGCCAGCAGGCAGTTCTGGACGACACAAGCATTCCATTAACATTTTCAGCGACAACTAATGTAAACACTTAAAAGCAGAATAGAAAATATTCACAACAAATCTCAAGTTTTTACAGAGATTCTTTTTTTGTTTCTTTTTTTAGGAAATTATATAAGGCCATTTTTTCCCCCCTCTTTTTATTGATGTTTTTAGCTTGTTCTACCTCCTGAAATAAGCAGGACTTTGCAGCACCAACAGCTGTTCTAGTTTGTTAGATATTTGATGAGGAATCACTAATAATCAGAGCTTATCTTGTCCTGTAATTCTGTAACCAATGGTTGTGGTCCCACTCGGATGTTGGTAGGCATTTAAAACCGTATAAAAAACTGAGTTTAAATAACAAGGAAACCCTTTTTGAAGGGGAAAACAATACAATGCTAAAAAGCATTGGGGGTAAAACAGGTTTGTTTTGTTAACTACATGAAAAGTGATTCTACAGATCTTGAATAACATAAAGGTGGTATATACATTTTTTTTCCTGTCAACCTTCTGAACAAACCTTTAACACAGTCATGTATACATTATATTTACTGTCTCTCAGTGAATCACAGCACAACACTATTCAATCAGAGGCCCCAGCAGACAGCAGTCTCTGCTTGGTTACATTTGAGCTCTGAGTGGTCTCACAGCGAGTTTGTCACAGACAGCAGGGGGGGCTGCTGGGAACCAGATTGTCCATTAGTGGGATGAAAAAGGGCCCGAGCTGACCCTACATGCCCTGTGAGGGGCCCGGGTTCTTGCCGCCGCCTTGATTGCCGCCCATGCCGTGGAGGCGCTGGTAAAGCCCGAGCAGATTCATTTGGCTCATCCCACCTGCCATCATGCCGTTCTGCAGGGCCAGCTGGTTCAGGTAGGTGGCCTGGTTGGCCATGGCCAGCTGCTGCTCTTGCACCTTCCTGTTGGTGATGAGCTTCTGAACATACACCATCAGCTGGGGAGACACAGACAGTGACGTCGGTGTTTACAACAAAAAATATATGAAGATGATCGTAAGTCAGACACACAGACATGAAATGTATATAGATGGTAAAAGTATCACAT
Source organism: Poeciliopsis retropinna (assembly GCA_010277075.1). NCBI lineage: Eukaryota > Metazoa > Chordata > Actinopteri > Cyprinodontiformes > Poeciliidae > Poeciliopsis > Poeciliopsis retropinna. The sequence goes on along the minus strand of VMRM01000015.1, from coordinate 11,416,433 downwards.
TTTGTTTCGTGGGTTTTTGTGAGACACACCGACAAAGTAGTGCATGATTGTAAAGTAGAAATAAAATACATTATATCAATATTTTAGCCTATTTTAAATATACATATAGATAGTCACCGCCATGAATAAATATTTTGCTGTCATTGCATCTTCCAAGTCTTTTGAAGTAAGCCTCTCTGCTTTACACAGCTAGAGAGGGAGCGTCCAGGCTGTTTGTTTAGGGTTGTTATAATCCAGAACAAGGTGATCCATGGACAAGGAGAATTCAGTTTCTACACACCACAAACCTGGAAAACACTTCCAGAAAACTGCAAAGATGCTGAAACACCGAGTTCCTATTTGTATAGAGCCAAATTACGTCAGTGTGCTAATATGTTCAATTTAATTTTAAATACAAATTAATTGCAGAGAAATTTATCATAATTTAACAGTTTAATAGGTTATAGTTTTAGCTATACATTCTGCCAACCAACATTTGTGATCTTGATGTGGCCTGAAATGAAAGTTTGACACACTAGATTTAAGGGAATCTGAGTGAAGGATGCAAAATACAACAGCAAAACATTTGTTGTATTATTATTCCAAGGTAAAATGGATTCAGATCAATCTACAAATGCAAAAATGCAAAGGTACGAGATTCAAAACTACAATACAGTATTTTCTCAGCCGTTCTCTCACCGTTTGCTGCCTGTTGAGGACCTCTCTGTAAATGCCTTCCCTGCGCTTGAGCTCCATCTCCACAGTGGCTTGGTGCCTCAGTGAGAGCGCCTGGACCTGGCTCTCTGTGAGCGTTGGGTTGTCCTTCCACTGCAGGGAGAAGGTTTGTTAAAGATTAGGAGCCATGATCCGCACTGATTTAAAGCCCGGCTTGGGCAGCTTTTAAAACTCACTATTCTGGCAATGATGTCTTCCATCGACTCCCGAGCTAAGGCTTTCAAAGCGTTTGTTGCTTCAATGACTTTCTGCCGTCCCTGGTTTATGAGGTCCTGGATGAAACGTAGAAGAGAAATGAAACATTCAATTAGAAACAGGTGAGATTTTCACCGCAGCAAAGAGTGGACGTCTCGGGGGTGAAGACAATCATGGAGTCCATGGATTTTTAAAAAAATACAATAAATAAAAATAGTACAAAGACTCCACGCAGTGACAAACCAACAGTAAATGTCTCCGATGGAGATCTGTATTTTTATTGTTCTCAACACTTCCAGCTATTCCAAATAAAAAGAGCTCCTATAAACATGAAAATTGGTTGAAGTTTGAAGTATTTTTGACTCGCATTAATCACCAAGCTGCCTCTTGCAGTGTGCATCTCTCCTCCCTCGGTGACTGTGTATTAATAGCCGCCCCAGACATTACGAACTGGTCAGCCGCTGCTAGACTGGTGTCACAATTAGGAGTGAGAGGGGGTGGCGGAGGGGAAGGATGAGGAATGTGGGGCGCCGTGCTGTGGGGGAGGCATATGGGGCTCATTACTTACCTCCAGCTGCTGGTTGGACATGGTGGCCAAAGCTGCCATATTGAAGGAGAAGTAGTTCGACGTGCCCATGTCTGGCTGAGCGTAGTTTGAAGCGTAGTTGGTCCTCATTGACAGGCCCTGAGAAAAACAAGGTGGAGAAACAGGCGGGGGAGGGGGGCGGGGAGGTAGACATCAATTAAGACTGAGCTTTAGAAGCACCAAGAGAACAACTGTTTATTGAGCTCTGGTTGACGAGAGACTAGGTTTCTCACAAAATATTAAAAATCTGATCAGATTTGAGACGCCTGATCAGGGCTTTCTGGTTCATGGCGTCCGTTTTAACCCTTAGCTCACCACTAATAAGGCTTTGTATTAGCACTGATGATGAGATCAATACCTGAGTCTAGGCTAAAACTCCCCTCCTGATACTCGTTTTAGATCTGTGGCTTTTTTTTTTTATATCTGCACCTGTGTGATGCCATTTCCAACTTCACAGTAAAGTTACAAGGAGTTTCAGAATGGCTTTGATTTGTTTTGTTGACAGATTACATTGTGGGAGATCTAAATATTAATCTAAATGTGTTGAGAACTATGAATGTGGTTTCATCTGCCAATTCAAACCCTTCACCTGCATTCAGGCTTGAATACAGGTAAAGAGGCTGTAAAAGGTATTTAATAACCGTTTTGTTATACATTTGAATTTCCTTCAGTGTAATTTAGCTGTTAACTTTATGGGCCACTTCCGAGCTAACAAGCAGTCATTTTAAACATCGTTTTCTTTTTACTATCTACAATAAAAACCTGGACATGTTTAGAAGACAATGGAAATAGTGAGTTATTTTAGGGAAAATGTTACTTTTCTGTTGCGCAGTCTATAGATGGCATGACTGCTTTGTAATCATAGGGTCAAGTGTGAGGGATTTAGAAATGGGGTTTGGCCCACAGCTGGACAAAAGTTGGGATAAAAAAAAATTAGCACTGGTCTCCAAATGTCACCAGTAGAACCAAAACAAACATCAACAGATTTGTTGCTTGATTGAATAAGTGGCCATTAATCTTCCAACAAAGACATAGCACTTTCATGGCCAATTTTTGTGTGCACATATATTAAAATTAAAGATTTTCCCCCAACAATTCAAGTGTTTTCCACCCTTCAAAATCACTTTCACAGTGAAAGAGACCGTATAGGCTGCTGCAGCCTCTGGTCTCCATGTCATGTGACCTCTTCTGCCTGTGCTTAGACAGCCCTGTGCTTATACAGGCAGAAGAGGACGCTAATGCCAAGAGAAAACATTAAGGTTTGTTTACATACAATTCACTAAAACTAGAGAAATATGTTATCAATAAGTCATATCAAAACAGAGCAATAAAATCAGCAGGTTTACTTTAGAAGTTCAGAAAACTGCTTTGTATAAAAAGAAGTCAGCACGGCTTTGCTGAAGACTGAAGCTGTATCTGTCCAGATACGTCTCAAAAAAAGCTATTTACAACAACCAATAAAAGCAGTGGGATAAAAATCACTACTTCAACCATGTAATTCTGATTAGATGCGGAGTGCTATTTATTTTATTGCTAGCAGAACAGAAAGAAAAAAATATGTCATTAAGATAACCTGAATGACTAGGATACAGAATCTCAGATGAAATTCAAAGGACACGGCTCTGCTCCTTGCCTTAAACTAAATATAACATAAAAGATCCGAGTTCATGTTTTTCCTCACATCTTTCTAAACTTTTCTAAAATCCATCTGGAGACAAAAAAATGTTACAGCATAAAATTCTGAACATTCATTCGGTGAGAGCAACAAGTTTCCCAGTATCAAGCAGCTCCTGCTGTATTAAATGTGTATGTGTGTGTGTGTGAGTGTGTAATGACCTGAAGTAAACAGTCTTGTCTCAGTAAAGGCCAGCAGAATGCCGATGTTTGTATGTAATTGAGTCTCAGCTGCAGATGGTTTCTCCATGCCCTGTAATCTGGCCATCCGGTATGTAGAAGGATGCGTGCGTGCGTGTGTGTGTGTGTGTGTGTGTGACGGGGGGAGGAGGTGGGATAACGGAGTCTTTGGACCTGGTCAGAGACAGGTGTGCAAATCTAAACACTATAAACCCTCCAAACAACCACAATACACACTCTTCACTTTTAACACGCAGTCATTCTGGAGGTTCAGGATGGAGATCACTTCAATGAAGTGAAAGAAATTATCTAGACTTAATTTTCAAATTGGGCTCAGATTATTTTAAAAACATTTTTGGTGTGTGCGTTAGAGGAACAAAGAACAGATAGCTTCAATTTTATTTTAAGAGCTAGATCACATTCTTGCCCCCCCACCCCTTCTGTTCGCATTGTAAATCCGATCTTATACATGTGGCTTTTTCTTGCCAGCACCAGTCGAAAGTTACACTGAGAAGACATTATAACAGAGGATGGGTTTCTTTACAGTTTTTGCTCTTGTAAATTCAAAACCAAAAACTGAATGAACCTCTGATGAACAGCCTGCAGTAGATGAGCAAACACTTTTCAGGGCTTCTACACTTCCTACTTCAAAATGTCACTCTTCTAGTCACACATTTCTACGTTTTCACTAAGTTTTTACAACATTCTACAAATGTAATAAGAAAAATATTTACCTAGCAGGGCTTTATTAGCTATATGTTTCACAGGTCATAAAAACAACATGATGCTTAATTTAGCTTTTGATTCAGCAAAGTGGTAAAGGGCTGTTCCATGGTTTCTTTTTTTTTTTTAAGCATCTGGACCAACTCAGATCAGCTACGTTTTAATATTTATAGAACCACAACTTGGCAAACCTGGACTGAATTACCCTACACTAAAAGCAGATTCATTAAGCACAAGTTGGGAGCAGAGATGGCTTTATTCCAGGATCTCTTCAAGAAACTACTCAATAATTTAAATAAATATTACAAGTTAATCTTCTTTCACCCAATGCCTTTATCCCTGTGCTAAGCTTCAACACCATCCTACAGTGTTGCAGCGAAATAGCCAAATAAGACTCCCGTTTTCAAATCAGCCCTCGTTAAATAAATTCTTTCCTATGACAGAGGAACTACTTGCAGATAGCTGTACAATTTGATTTTAGCTGCCTAAACATACAATAAGCAGGTTTCCACAGCATAAATGTAGTTGGTTTTTGCAGGAACCAATATAAGGATCTGTACTGTGAGAGAGATGGTAGAGGTGTGAACAATCATGATTTGACCCCAGAATCCATGTTCTTCCAGCAGATGGGAACTCTCCAGTTTACTGGCAAACACAAAAGCTCTGAGGGAAAAGCTGCTTTTGCACATGCAGGACAGGAGAGAGAGAGAGAACAGAGTGTTGGAAAAATAATCATTAGGGTGAATTAGAATCTAGGATTACGAGGAGAGGGAAGATTTGCCCTTGTACAACATTAGCCCCTTTCTGCACTTCTCCAAATAAACCCCCGCTAATTGCCCCACAGGAAAGGAGTAGAGAACAATGGAGACAGAGAGCGAGGAGTTTCTAACCTTCCGTGAACCGACATCCTCATTTTGACAAGCTTTGACACTGCTTAGCCAACTTTAGAGATTTAAAAAGCCGAACCCAAACCAGTAGCAGCAGTTCCTGTCGTCTGCTTGATCTAGGTGATGATGGATCTAGCAATCCAACATTCGCAAACAAAAACAGGTTCTCCATGGCTCCACTTCACGCTTTGACGTCAGGGTTTTCAACAACAGAGGGGATGATGACTGTGGCTTTAAAATTACACATTTGTTTGCAGAATTCTGTCCTTTCTGGGCAACTTATCAAGTAAAAAATAAAAATCTACACTGAGTTTTGGAGCATGGAAAGAAATACTGTATATTATTTCTCCACACCAGGAAAACACTAAACAAATTTAATTCTCGACCATGCTATGTGTGAGCTGATGTTTCTCACCTTCTTCTCTGCTTCGTACTCGGCCCAGGCCGCCTTGCGGTCCTCCTCGCTGAGGGCCTCCTCCTCCTTGTGGTCCAGCAGGGAGTCATGTTCGTGGTAACACACGAGCTGGTCCTTGTTGTTCTGCAGCATCTCAGCGAGGATAGGATCCTAGAGAGGACACAGAAGCAGAATCAGACGTCGGCGTGTCCAGTGTCAGATAATCCAAATGAGTTCATTATAAAGCAAAACAATCTGTTCGGTCAATTCCAGACACAAATTGAATTGTAGTTTTCTGGTTTCCATGCCTGCATTGTTATTGAAAACAACAGCAGAGTGAAATTAAGACAACATGGTTTAAATTACGCTCTCTGCTGCATTCCCTTCGCTCAAGTTAGCTTTGCTTTAATCTGAAACTCCGTCAATGTCAGGTTGGCTCATTTACCAGAGCATTCAAACAGGGCTTCAGAGCTCGTTCACCACCCTTCCTTAAATAAAATGCGTGTGAACTTAGTTTAAAAAACAAAAGCCATGAATGCTATTGGCATTAGGTAAAACTGAAACATCAAGCCATGAAATTAAGCAGTGATTGCAAACCTGTGGTGAATAAATTTAAAATAAACACCAGACCAGACAGAGTGAAACCGGACCCTACGAAGCATGGAGGGAGACGAGGGAGCTGAGCGATCGGCAGGACGACTTCAGAGCCATCTTTTGGGACTCTGAGCTGAGCTTCTCACCCACACGCGCTGCAGCGACTTGTGGACTTGGATCTTGAACCCACTGGTGCTTCTCAGCCACGTGTGTTTATGTTTCCTGGCCATCGCTCTCAATCAGGACAAAACCGGGCCACCCTTAAACAACCAAACATTTGGAAGCGGCATGCAGCGAGCGGCTCCACTGCAGCTTTACCCTCTAATTAGGACATAAAAGCACAGAGGGGTTTGATGGCCCGAATTAGGATAAAAGGCCAGGCTTGTTTTCTCAAAGAAAGGGGAAGAAAAGGTCAAATAAAATGCAGCCAGTGCCACCAGCAGTGGGAGTGATGGAACACTGAACAGGTAGTGGTGCCCCATTTTACCCCCTGAGAATAAGGCCAACACACTAAATAATTATGAAAATACTCACACCCTATGAACTATAGTGTATTTTATCACTTTGCAACCAGCTTCAATTGATTTTAGTGCGAGTCTAGATGATTAAACCACAGGTGTTCAACCTGCGGCTCCGTAACCACAAATTGGTTCTTTGGAGATTCTACAACAGCTCTTAGTAACTTTGGCTAAAAATGACAAAGAACCAACTAATGTCTTTAAATCCAGATGTAACAGTAAGCTATAATTCTACTTAATTTTTGCAAAGAATGACAACAAAAGTACCAATAATATGTTTTTTGATCAGTTTTTTTCTTGTCAGATTAGGAGCTACAGGCTTTCCATCCTACATAAAAAAGATCCATCCTTTTCTTGCAAAATTACAGTTTTCATCTTTAATTTAAATCCTAAAAAATACACATAAAATTGTGGTTCTTTAAAAATGACACCACATTTCCTAGAGTGACTAAGCATCTAAAAATCATAAGCTGTCATGTGACTGTAGTGGCTCTAAACTAGTTATATTTAACTGGCCTGAAAGCAAAAATGGCTTTTTAGGTTGTAAAAGTTTGCAGACCAAACAAGTCTGTGTCTAACAATGGAGTGAAAAAAAAACCCAAACATACATGTTTTTAAGAAGAAAAGAAAAAAAGAAAAACTGGAAAGTGTGGCAATACTTCATAGAACCATGTACGACTGCGACTCCAGCTGCTAGTCTTTTGGGACTCCAACTCTGCAAATCTAGAGACTGCACATTTTGCCCATTCTTTGAAAAAATAACTAAAACGCAAACTCAGTCAAATTGGATGGAAAACATCCAAACATCAATTTACAAGTTCCACCACAGATTTGGGTCTGCTTTGGTCTCATCTGACCAGACCATTTGTTTCCACATGCATGCATGTCCATCCCCATCAAGGCTTGTAGCAAACCCCAGATAGAACATATTCTGGCTTTCTTCAACAATGGCCTTCATCAGATTGATGTACAGAACTATTGGGTGATCTCTGCAGGTCAACCAAAGTTGACCACTTTAATTAATGACCTGTCAAGTTCAGGTGGCTGTTATTACTTTCTAGGTTTGCAGTTTAGGCCATACTCTTAACTTTCAGATTATGCCTGAACATTTCTCTGAGATGTGCAAAACTTGGGATGTCTTATAACCTAACCTTGCTTTGCTTTAAACCTCCCCACATATTTTACCCCGGCCCGTCTGCTTTGCTCCTCAGGATGCCGCTTGTTCACTAATCTTTCTGAACAAACCTACCTTTACAGCACAACTGCATGTTTCCATAGGTAGTAACATTACACACATTTCCATTAATAAATATACAATGTCTGAAGGGAATATTTGTTGCAGTAGATTTAGTTTAGGAGTATGAAGATGAATGAGATGAAAACATAAACCTGGTATTTGGTGTCCAGATTTCTTTAAGTGCAGCACTTTGACCAAGGGGACATTGAAAGCTACACCGAAACCAGACAGGAAACGCAACCACTTTTTAATCGCTAAAACAAAAAGAACGTTTTCCTCCAAAGTCATGAAAGAGAAGAGTTTCTGACTGTTAATGGGTCAGTGGAGCTGCAGGTCAAATGACAGTACAGACACTCCTGCTGGTAAACAGTGCATTCTGGGATAGTCAAGTAATGGCTCTGGGGTGGTCCGGTCCATCTTCTCTCCTGGAGCGCTCCGTGTGTGTGTCCTGAGGCAGAACTAATGATGTAGGTAACCTGACCTGTACCATTGTCATCTTCATGGACATGCAAAGGGAAGCCTATCAATTTGCTGAGTGGGGGGAGAAGGGGGCACAGACAGTGGGTGGGCAGATGCACAGAGAGGAGGCGCTAAGACCTCACACTCAAGTCAACTTTCACCTGCTTTTACATGACGTCGCCACATTTGGCATCAGAAAATACCCTGGTTCATATAAAGTGATGCAGCCCATGGATTCAGTTTATTTATTTAGTACGTTCTGTCAAATTTATACCAATTTTAGAGCTTAAAGCAATAAACAAACCAGGTTGTTAGGCAGCAGACCATGCAGCTTCACTTGTTTGAGCTAATTTTTGTCCGTATGACTTGTTAAACGCTAGAGGAGTTATTTTGCTGCTGGAAACTCCCCACACTCCCCAAAAACAGAAATTTTGAACATGAAAATGATCTCCCAATAGAAGGCATTTCTCTCGGGGGAATCCTGTGAGCCAACCCAAACCAAAAAAAAAACAAAACAAAAAAAAACATAAAAAAAAAAAAACTGTTGATCTAAACACAACAGCTCTCGCATAAAGACAAAAACTTGCAAATAAACATAAGTGGGCCTCATGTAGACTTTACAGCTTGGCACAGGCATCTGACGAGTACGTTAACAGAACGTACGTCCCTCTTTACTGGAAAATGCATGATACAGATATAAAAAAAAACAAAACTGGCATTTTTTTCCCCTCCATTATTAAGCATTTTGTCTAAAACATGTTGACCCCATTAAGACAAAATAACCATTTAATGTGTAACAAATGAAGAAATCAGGCGCTTTGCGATTTATACCTCCCATTACAACAACAATAAAGTTCAGCTTAAAATGGAAAAATTTTACAGAGGAGCTTTTAAATGAACAATCCATTTCAGTAATGGCAGGGCAGTAATGGAGGCAAACTTGATGTAAAACTAACCGTGGATAGCAAAGACTTCAGCCATTTCCTTTGAGTTGCTTTGAAGTTTGTATTCAAACAGGCTGTCTGCACTTTTTTATTTCTTAAACATTTTTCATTCTTGACTAAAGTCACTCTTGAAAGTGGCTTTAGTCTATGATAAGTTTAACAACAATTGTCTTTAGACCATAATAAATGTCTTTAAATTTGTTTCATATATCAAGGGATGAAGATTAGACAGGTTTAATGAAAATGTCCGTCATCTGTAGCGACCAGTCAAACGCCATTCAACAGCAGCAAACCAGTAATACGTGCACTCTCTATATGGCTGCTGCTAACAGTTTCTCAGTGAAAATCCTCTGATGCTTTAGGTCTGTTTGTAGCTTCAGGACAACCCTCAACTCAAAGCCACAATGTTTTCACACCCTCCAGGCCCACGGTACAAGTCCACCGGTTTATCCACCTGTCAGTCAGTTAACAAAGACACAAAATCATGCATTTCACAATCTCCTAAAAACGACACACACATACCACTTTTTCATGAAAACAAGCCTCAGCTAGCAGCATTATGGGGGTCTACTTCTCTAAAAGCTCATCACAACAGACAGCCAGATGAAGTAACTGGTAGGTCAGGAGGGATTCAGGAAGGATTTAACAAGGCTGGGTGGTAATTTTTTTTTTTACAAAAACATGTTTTGTTTTTTTTTTAGACACCACTAGAGGTCAACTAAATGTTATTGTCTGATAATTGGTGTTTATAACTTAATGCAAAGTTGTTAAATACAGAAAAGGTTCATAAGCATACTTCCGGTGTTTTTCTTGCTTGTGGAAAAAAAAAAGGATAAAGACAAAGGTGGACATGAACATTCATTTAGCACAAATCAATTTTAATGTACACAAATTAAAGACACACAGAGAAAGGAGCTCATGTTTAGTTTCGTGCACTGATTACCAGACAAATCAATCGTGGTTAAAAGTGAGCCAAATGTAAGAAAATGTGATCTTTTGCTCTTCTGGAACTACCCCATCTTTGTTTTAAAATACTACAGCTCAATATAACTTTCCCTTTGCTCCTCAGACAAATAAATGACCATTTGCAGCAAGAAGGCTAGATAGTATTTCAAATGATGTCCTCAACGTTGTTGTTCCCATTTACATCAGGTTTCATCTGGGTTCACTAAAGACCAGAGTTACAATTTGCACATGAAGTGCTAAAGGAAATCTATAAAAATCTTATTATGGGTAATACAGAGGGATTTTGCTGTGTTTTATATGAAAAGTGCACAACCTGTACAATCAGAAAAGATTGCGCAAATGCAAAAAAAATAAGCCAATGTTCTCTGAGAAAACCATGAGGAAGCACTGCAGGTTTGATTTAAGCCCAAACTCAGAACAAGAACCAGCATCAAATCTGTGGAGCCACACCAGTGTCTCCACAGATTTCCCAAGAGACCAGAAAGCTGAAAATGAGCCAACACCTCCTCTTGGTTTTTCTCACCCACAACAGCTCTGGTTTTGGCTCTCGCCATCATTAGTTCTTTCTTTCCACCGACAACCCGGCAAGATCAGGCATGTCTTTTCAGAGGTGACAAAATGCAGTTAAGAAGAAACAATGGTCGAATAGATCTAAAAAATTTCTAACACTGTCATCATAAAAATAAAAACTCCCATGAACCACTGATCAGTTGTATGTAACGAGATTTTTCTAACCAATGATGGCTTCCTACATATAATGAGCCAAGCACGGCATGGTTTATTGCTCCAGTCTGCACCGCTGCTCGACTTCAACTTGCCCACAGCATTTAAGTGTTCCTGTCGCAGCCTAATGACCACTGCAGCCATTACCTGCTGAGAGCAGGACATGGGCATGCTCCGAGCCTCCTGACGGCATGCGACACAGCAACATCTGCAGAGGCTGGGCGATCTAGATTAAAATTCTCAGAAGGGCGCCTCCTGCACCTTCTCACTGTGCATGTGGCGGCACGTCAGATGGGAAAAGACAAGTACGGTGAACACGAAGAGGTGGAATATAATCTCAGCGAGGGTGGGCAGGGATTGTCAAACTCATGTCTGGGCTACAAGTACCTTCTTTGTCATTAAGGGGAAGTGCGTTTGCTTCCTTTGTCTCCAATTAGATTTTTTGGAGGAGCACACAGACATGTTTAAGAGGGGGTTTAAAATAATGACCCTTCATCATGCAGGGAAGGCCAGAGGCAGATAGTGTTCAAAGTGAGTGTTGTAAAGTGCAAAGTCATAACAACAGATGCTCTTGAAGATGGCGGGGAAACGATGCCGAGGGGTACTGGCAAAGAAAGAGGCAACATGAGTAAAAAGGAGGTGGCGTGGAGAAGTGGGATAACAGGTGCTAAAACAACCACAACAGAAAACGAACAGCGACAGAGAGAAAATATTAGCCTTTAGTGAGGTTTTCTGCTCGATTCAAGATGGAATAAAACCAAACATCAGGCAAAAATAAATAAGTAAATTGGTTGTGAGATGTCAGTGTGGTGGGAATTGTTAATGAAATCTGTATTTTCTGTGAAAAGGGCAAAACTGTTGTGGTTCAAACCGTTTCTCCTTCTGAACTTTGTTGGCTCAAAGTGAAGAAGAGTGTCTGACTCATCTTCACATTATCCCAAATAGCAAATTCCTTCCATTGTGCTGTAGTCCTGCTGCCACACTACAGTTACCCCACTGGCAACAACAGGTCAGTCTGTTAATAGACTCACTAGCCTGTGTCTTCAATATAACTGCACATAAAGATCAACTGGCTCATTAAGGACTACAGGCTTCCAGCATGCAGCAGTTTAATGAACTCTTATCAGAAACTGTGTGCACACATCTGCATCCCATAATTATAGACATCATGTTTAAATGCAGTCAAATTGGTGACATTTTTATGAATTACATTACATTTCAACCTTTGTATCCAGGATCTTGCTGTTTCAGTAGCGATGGCCGATAGTCCAGAGAGTGAAGACTTGCCTGTAAATCAAGAGCTTCACTTTTTGACTAAACTCATTCTTTACCATAACGGTAAACCAACCCCACTACTGCAGATGAAGCCACAATCCGACTCTGCCTTTTATGTAACATTTGCCTTTTTTTTTTTGTAAAAAGCATTTAAGTATGTTCTACAGGATTTGCTTGTCCTGTTTAAACAGTTCATGTTAACTTGAATAACCAATATGAAAATCTTCTTTTGCACTTTGACAGCTCATCAGTACATGAGTTTATTTGAATAAAAGAGTGCCATTTCAAGAAGTTACTTGAAATGAATGAAAAATGAATTATATTAAAATAATTCAGAAGGTATAAAATTTTTCAGAAGGTTATCTGCAGAAATATATATATATATATTATATTTTTTTTTTTTTTTTTTTTTTGTAAAGCCATGTTATGTCAAAAACAAAAAAAAATGTTTTACAACATCAACTTTTTGAAAAGCAATTTTATGCCCCAACAATCACATGAAAACACTGGAACATCCTGGAGAGACAACAATGTACTCCTGCTTCTCTTCTTGAAGAAAAGGCTGACTCTCTGTAGAAAGTAATTTACCTTTTTCATCAGCAAGTTTAATGAACAACAAAGAGGCAAATATTTCAGGAAATTTCACAAATTGGTTCCTCTGAACTCCATGTTTCACTCACTGTTGAAAACTGAATTGAACAGTTCAGGAAACCGTCACGAATAAATGTATAACTGAGAAGCAACGTGTAAACTGTTATGAGTGTGTTGACACTGTGATGGAGAAGCTTTCATGTGGAACCTTAAAACAACTTTTAGTCCAAATATGAAACTGGCCTATTTAAAGGAATGAAATAAATGAACCTGCAACAACTATGACAGGTTCAAATATGGTCATCTGGACTGTTCTGAAGACAGTAGAAAACAGGTTGGGTTACTCAGCAGATCTAGTAAAAGCCCACAGCAAAAATCTTTTGATCATCTAAATGGAAAACAAATTTCCTGTAAAGACTGACTGTTTTACAATCCATTTAAAACGCCAGCAAGCTGGATATAGTGTTTCTTTTATCCATTCTGTTTACAGACTTCAGAGGTAAAACCACTTCAAAAACAGACCTGAATAAACCAGACTGCGAAAGGTAATGGGTGGAAGTAGATGGAACGCACTCAAGGATCAGCGGAAGGTAAAGACCTCAAGGAATGAATAAAAAGATTTAAAAAATAGAGAGAGAGGACTGCAAGTTTATAGCAGGGAAGCAGCCGTGTTGCAATGAGACGACTATTTAGTAAATAACAGTAAACACACAGATCTATGCAGCTGTGCTGGCCTGGATGACCCATGTTAGATTTGTGTGTTCCTATTAAACCGCAGGAGACCTAAGTAGTGACACAGCACCTGCGCTACAATGAGAGGAGGCGAGTGCAGGGGTGTGAAAGGAAACAAAAAAAGCAGCAGAAATCTCCAGATACAAGCTGGCAGAGTTTAAGTAATAGTTTAGTTTATAACTTAAATGCTCAACTTCAAAGAGAAACCATGCCATTAGCTGCGGGTCTGAAAAAACTTCCGTCTCATGGTTAAAAAAATAAAATTAAAAAAAAAAAACTAATTTTATTCTTGAACGAGCTGGAAAGAAATCATCAAGTTTGACCTTATAAAAGCTGATCTGATTAAAAATTAGATGTTTTCCTCAGACGCGAAGTGTAAAGTTAACGCATTTGCCAACCTTTGGAAGCATCGGAGTTGCTCTCTTGCTCTTCTTCTCTGAAGGATCATCCAGCATGTCAGGTTCAAAGGTGTAGAGCTCAGCCAGCTCGTTCATCGTGAAGTGTCTCTCGATCTGCTGCTGATCCACAACTCGGTACGACAGAGACTGCTTGGTCACTTGCCGCTCATAAATCTTCTCCTCCATTGTGCCCTGAAAGAGGGGAATAAAAGTAGGGAGAACAAATATATCAGATAATGTTGGTGACAGTTGTGAAAATATCTATTTTGGCAAAACTGATGGAAAATGTACTGGCAACTTGAAAGAGTGTTGGAAACAGGGGTGTGAATTTATCCTAATGTTTGTCATTTATCTTGATTGCGGACTTATATATACTGTGACACACAGTCAGTCATACATCTAGCTAATAAAAAGCCAATAAATAATTCTTATTGTCACTTTTAATGACATCACAACAATAATGCCTGATATTGTGATAAAAACAAAGTCCATATCACACACCTAGTCGGAACAGTCAGAAAAAAAGCTCACCTGCGCAAGGAACCTGTAGACGTAGACAGGTTTGACCTGGCCAAAGCGATACACCCTGAAGATACTCTGGATGTCGTACGAGGGATTCCAGGAGGCGTCAAAAATTATGACCCTGTTGGCGGCCACCAGGTTGATGCCAAGAGAACCGGCTCGGGTGGATATAAGAAACAAACGCCCCCTGAGTGAGATAGAGGCAGAGAGAATATTACAGTAACATGATATTTTGTGTTTTAGTGCTTATTAAAGATCAACAAAGCACCGCACCTTGTGTTACTGGTGTCATTAAAGTCCTCGGCCCACTTCTTCCTGGTGGGGGCGTTGGTGGAGCCGTCGAGGCGGTAATAGTCGATGTTCCTGAACCATTTTCCTTCACCTTAACAACCAAACATATTATTAGAAATTAAGCTTTTCTTTTGCAAGCATGCACAATTTAAAACTGACATCAACTTTGGCTTTTCCTTGTCCAAATAAATAAAAATCTCATGGATTATAAGAGTGGAGAGAGATGGCTACGTCGGTTAAATGCAATGTTTTGTCTTGAAGATGGCCTACTCCGCCCACCAGCCTTAATAACCAACGTTTCGGCATGTTTTCAATTACGGCACTCTGATCTTTTCATTACAAAATTACAAACCCTTGAGCAAACATTTTTTCGCGGAATAAAAAAAAAAAAAGCCGAGCTCTAATCATTTTCAAAATGAAAGCAAAAACAGCTGCTGAAGTTTAATTAGAAACATGACCTTAAAACAACAGCAGCAACGTGCATGTGTGTATCAGAGTGGGTTTAAGGGCAACAGGCAAACCACAACCAGCAAAATACATGCTGGAGAGCTTCAGCATCCTCTGACGGTTGCTTTATTTTTCTAAGTCTAATGCACTATTTTAAACCAAAGTCAGTAGCAGTTTACCATCAGAAATATTATGTAATTTCAGCAACTTTTAAATAGAACAGATAGCCACAGACAAACATATGGTCAGTTATTAAAACTCAACAGAAATACGAGTGAATGGTAACCTTTGTATGGAGAAAGTTTTTCATCCTCCTCTGTTCTGCAGGAAAGTTCAAGAAAATCTTCTATCAGGTCCAGAGAGATGAGCGACTGACTGAACACCAATCTGTCGACAAAAGCGGCCTCAATGTTAATTTAAAACATCCACAAACACCGGTATTCAATAAAGCCATGCTTTTTATGTTCCACATAGCATAAACATTCTTACACTTTATCTTCCACTTCCTCAGCCATACGCAGGATCTCAAAGAGCAGCATCATCTTTCCTGAGTGCTCCAGGATTTCAGAGTCGGCCTCTGTCACAAACTCCTTGTACCAGTCGGCAGAGCACGGACTCCCTGGGGTAGAGTTGGCTGCCCGGGCTGCTTGGGGTAGAAACACAGATTAAGGCTCGGTTACATATCTATAAATAAGTCTTAAAAGAATTCGGACATCAAGTACTTCTTACTGAAGTTTATGTCTTTTCTAGAGGTGCAAGACATTCCCTGCAGATAAAATAATCCTGTATTCAACAACTGACAGCAGAACTATCTGACGAGGAAGAGCTTTCCTAAAAAAAAACAACTCCGACTTTTATTTGTGAAATATTTTCTGTCTTTTTTGAAGTGTGAGCGTAACATTTTGCAGCAATTAATTCCTCAATTCAACCAAGCATTTGCTTGGAAACGAAATGTTTGCTTCCTTTTTGGTGAGTGCCACCTGCGCCGCACGTGGAAAGTGTTATAAATGGGAATGTGGATGACTGGCCAAAACGACAAAAACCAGGTGTAGCTTAAGTATTTTAGATGGTAAACAAGACATTATCAAAAGCAGTCCAGAATCCTTCAAACAAAAACATAAAAAACACTCGGTGAATTAGCTCTTTTAGTTTAGTGCCGAATCACAAACTGCAAATCAGACATTAACATCTGCGTTATTAGACAGCTGCAGCGTACAAGAGTTTTTTCTTTATGAAGCTCTCGTCTCATCTGTCCAAGGACTCAGCTCAGGAGCACAAATGATTTAAAAAAAAAAAAAAAAAGATGGTGGACATCTTTGATATTAGTTTCAGACAAGGCCATGCTCTTTGCACCTCAATAATAGCATTATTTCATTATACTCTCGGTCTAATCTCACAGCAAGGATGAAAAAAAAAAAAAACTTACGTTCTTCAACAGGCTCGGGTTGGCTTCGACCTTCTCCGTTCCTGCCACGGGAGCTGCTGTTCCACTCCTTGATGACCTCCACCTCGTCACTGTCCGAGTCGTCAGAGCCCTTCTTCCTCCCTTTTCCCTGCTTCTTTTTCCTGTTGGAAATGAAGCATAGTGGAAGACACAAATGTCAGGTTGAGTTACTGATCCAAGACATGAGAAAGTGAAGAAAGATGAGGTCCAAACGGTTTACAATCAAGAGAAAAAAAAGTAGACCTTTTCTTTTTCTGTGATTCTAAAAGCACTCAAATCTAAATCAAGTGCTTGAAAAGACACAATGTGTTTCTCTATGTGAAACTTTAACAGAAAAAAAAATTCCTTTGTAGAAAACTCACCAACTCTTCTTGAGTCAAATGTGAGCTAACCTGTCAGATCGTTTGGGCAGCATAAAAATGATCCTAAACAGAAGCAAATCTAGAACAGAATTCTTTTTTTTGAAAAAAAAAAAAAAAAGAATAAAATCAAGTCTAGATATCAACCTGACTGAAATTTTATTCTGGGACCTGAAAAGTGCTGTGCAGAAATAAAACACAGAGGGACTGACAAAGTCATACAGAAAACACCTGGCCTACAGCCATGATGGGGGGGAAAAAAGTGAATCCAACTTTACTTTTTTGCCTTCTCATCCTCTGAGGTCAGACTCATGGAGGATTCCTCAGTTTCTGAAGCGATGAATTCATCCATACTGTCTTCATCGAAGTAACCCTGCACCAAAACAAGACTTGTGTCAAACTTTTATATGTTCTGGTGTAAAAGAATACATGGGCAATTTGATCTGTCAGTAAAACATTTTCAACAGCTTCCCCACTGTCCATGTGTGATTTGTACCCAGTTTTTAATATAAAATTGAATGCTTTTCTTTCCCAGCCATACCCTGTTTTCTTTACTGATGTAGTCCAGCTGAAGGCACCAGGGATGGGTCCAGATCCTGCTGAGCATCTGGAAATCCTGGAAGAGTTTGGTTCCCGCTCGGCCGCGGCCCCCTTCCAGAGCATTCCCCACACCTGCACGCAAGGGGGGAAAGAAAAAAAAAAAAAAAAGCAAAAGCAGCAAGATGAATGTGTGTTCACCTCACATGCAGCATGATCTCAATCTGTTCACAAGCAAACAAACCAAAATGATTATTTCATTTCCAGTCTAAAACTTTAAACTCTAATTTCTTGTTCTGATTTTTCCCATTTCTTCTACGTCACAAGATGGCCTGCAGTGCCCCCAGGAAGTGAAAGGTTACCATTTACAGCTGAAATTGGCCTGAAGACCCCACTGTGAAGGGTCCACAGCCACAACATCAGCACTGTGGACATCTCAGCCTAACGAGCCAGGGCACATACCACCAATCCCCCCCGCATACCAAGCTCTCCTGTTCTTTGTTTTTGGTTTTGGTGTAAAACCTCTGGCCCCTACTTCAGCTAGATTTCTCTCCTTTTTATGCTTCCACATCTCACCCCTTCCTCTGTTCCCCCTCTCTCTCCCAGAGCTCTTCATTAGGGAGAAACGTGGGAAAGTGGGCTTAAAACCTGCCTGCGGCACAGTGCCAGCTGCCACTTCAACTCTAATACATATATACACACACATACACGTCCTGGGCCACAATCTGACAGGGAAGTCCACTAAACTACTTAACGCCTGACAAAAGAGAGAGAGTCCAGAAGAGCTTTGTATTCGTCTGAAATCCCCCTCTGTGGAACTGACATCAGGTAAAGAGAACTTTTATTGGAAACATGACGCCCTGCAGGATCCTGCTGCAAAAGATTAAAAAGATTCCCAAACATTCTCACCTGTGAAGTGCTCCAGGTAATGTCTGTAGAGTTTGCACTGGAGCGGGGTCATTCTGATCGACAGCACATACTCGTATTTGGGAGGCAGGAACTTGGTGAGCGCTGAGTAATCTTTTCTCTGAGCGGGAGAAGGAACAAAATGTTATTCTAAGAGGTGAAAAAGAGAAAGGTCGAGCAGAGGCCGAGTCTGTTGGTTGAGAGCTTCTTACCTGAACGCAGCCGGCCAGCATCTCATAGAGGATGTGCGCCCTCTTCTTCATAATCCGGACGTCATGCAGCGTTGAGTCGGCACACTGGCCATTCTGAATGGGGTTAATGAAGCGGTTTCTGAACTCCTTGACCGACCCGAGCAAGTTTTCCTTGATAAAGTTCACCATGCAGTGGTCTGAAGAGGACACATTACATCTTAAATAAATTAAAATGCATTCGTATTGAGCTAGCATGAGGAGATAGTGCTGAAGAAATTTATAGAAACATCCGGTGCATCCGGTGCAGTTTGAGCCGAGACCTGCTGCAACAGATTTTAACTTTTAACCCTCATGCAAAATGCTTTTAAATCTCAATTTTGGTTTCAAAGAAACAAAAATGTCTCACATTCAATGAGGTTGTTTTGCAGAGGTGTGCCAGTCAGGACAATCCTCCTCCTCGTCCTGATCGAGTTCATTGCTTTCGAGACGGCAGAAGCCTCGTTCTTCAAAACATGGCCTTCATCGCAAATCACCAAGTCTGGACCTAAAGTTAGGACAATTACACATTATCAGCTTCACACATGTTTAAAGAGACCTCGTTTTAATCTACAGTAAAACAGAAAAATCTCAAATCCTGAATGCTGACCCAGAACAAACTTATTTATAAGCCACGAAACAAACTATGGCATTGGGCACAAAATCACTGTAAAATATGGAATCGTGCAGAATTAAGAAATTTGTTAGAAACAGTCTTCTATACTTCACAAAAAAAATTAGGGGTCATATCAAAACAGAGGAAGCAAATCAATGTTAGCCACAATTGCAGATGATTTAGTAGATAAATATGTTCATTTTAATTATCTCAAGAGTGTTTTTTTTTATTTATACTCATAAGTAAAAGGAAAAATACTAACAAGTTTATTTTACAAAAACATTCAATTATTCTCAGTAAATGTCTAAAAATGCATACATTAACAAAATTCTGATTTTTCTTTTCTCCTAAAACAATGTGTTAAGTACATTCTAAAAAAGTAACATTACAGTATCTTGTTGCACATTAAGTTCAGCTTCTTTTGCATAAATAAATTAGTTTACTTAGCCATGAAAAGTAATTAAGTTAAACCAAATTTAGGTAAAGATTCCTTTAAAAATTTCAAGTGCTTTACTGTCAAAAATTAGAACAGATTATGGTCCAGAATATGGTCCATCAATTCTGATGGCACTTTTCATGTCATTTTAAATCAAAGGAATTTGCTTTGACCTTAATGTTAAATCCAATCTGGACTTTAGAGAACCTCAGATTTAGATTACCTCACACCTCACCACCAACCTTCCAGCCATATAAAAGCCACAAGAGATTTTTTTTTTTTTTATTGTTTACACAAATTGTACCTGGATCCACAAGCGTTTTCTGAAATGTCTCTTTTAGCTTCTTGCTCTTGATGTTTCGTCCCTGCGTCAGATTTCTGTACATCTCATAACCTATGATCATAACGCCACCCGACTCCTGCCACTGCTGGAGAGCATAGGCTCGCTCTTGAGGCCTCTTAACTGTGGCTAGCTCCGTTACCTGTGAGGGAGAAATACATAAATCATCAACTATAGACATGTTTTTTGCCAGGCTAACAACAGGGGCAAAAAATAAAAAGGAGCATTTTTTTACCTCGAGGCTCTCCTCATCCTTCAGTCCCACCTGCCATTTCTCAAACTCATTGAGCCAGTTAAGAACAGTGTTGAGGGGACAAACCACTAGAGCTGTGCTAAAGTCGAGTTTTTCACAAAGCAGCAGGGTGTGGAGGAACGTCACCACCTACAGGCCAAGACAGGAACAGTTAAAAATGCCCACATCACACAGATTTGGACATAAAAAAAGCACCTATCAGAGGTATTTGCAATATGCAGAAATGTTGTAAAAAAATGCAACTCTGGGTATTACTTGGAGAAGTTTCTGAATCCAGTGAGACA
Organism: Poeciliopsis retropinna; assembly: GCA_010277075.1. Lineage (NCBI taxonomy): Eukaryota > Metazoa > Chordata > Actinopteri > Cyprinodontiformes > Poeciliidae > Poeciliopsis > Poeciliopsis retropinna. The sequence goes on along the minus strand of VMRM01000015.1, from coordinate 11,395,981 downwards.
TTAACAACCAAGTCTCAGGCAATCTCATGCAATGAAGATCACATTTAATGTTGGAGGAACAAATTAAGACAAATGTAATTTTCTTTATGTAAACAAACATCTTAAAGATACAAATTTGAATGTCCTGTAAATGTAGCTTTTAACATCAGTGCAGCTTTGGTAAAATGTAAAAGACAAATGAATCCATTTCTTACTTGTAGAGTTTTTCCTAGACCCATGCAATGAGCCAGAATGCAGCCAGAGCCTGCAGACTTCTGAATCTTTTTCACAGACTCGCAGCAGCAGTCCCACATAAACTGAACACCTAAAACCAAGCACAAAGCACTGAGTGGGAATCGTTTCAGACTGACCTGATTTTCTATCCCAACGGCATTCACTCACCATCCACCTGATGAGGCTTGAGCTTTGTGACGAGGCTCTTGTGCACCTGAACCAGTGGCTCCTTGGTCTCTTCATCTTCATCCAGGACCAGCTTGGTGGTGATGGGGCAGGCCACCTGGGAGGCTTCTTCAACTACAACCACCTGTAGGCGTATTACAGGAAGAGAAAAATCAAATAATTAGAAAACAGGTTTTCTAAGCCATTTTAAAAGGCTAATTAAACCATTCTGAGAAATTGACGGGACATGACTGGGTTTTTTCCAAGACACGTTCTGTGATATTATCACTAATGGCTCCCCTACATGCAGAAGAAAAAAAACTACAGGACTCAATCAGCTGGTCAGGTAGATCGATAAAACTTGGAACATTAGCTTAGCTTGAGTGTCGAGCTAAAACTGATGACAATTAGCCAACAGCAATAAATATAACTTCCTCTTGTGAAAGTTAGAATGGTGCTTTTAAAACATTTTTCTGTTAAAGGTAAAGTGCAGAGGTCAGTAGTTCATGGATGACAACATTAACCATGTTCCAAGTTTGAAAAAACGGCAAAGTTCATGTACCAGTTGTTGTACCCAAAGATTGAGTTAATTGCTATTAATAGAAGTAGTCTATAGCGTCCACCCTACTGAATTTTACCCAGAGAGACAGTCTCACAAACATGTTTTTCATATTGGATTTTTCTGGTCATATTGGTGAGAAACCACCGTATTCGCCTCCCGTGGATGTTCTTTTAAATTGTTCCTTGAAGCATGTTGTGCAAATTTATGAAAATGATTAAAAGAAAAAAAGATGAACAACATGAAAAAATCTAATTCTTACTCCGGTAGCCTTTCAAAGCTGTCTTGACAGTACAGTCGTACTTTCTGGAGTTGCATTTAGTGAGGTTTTACTTGTAAATTTTGAGCCACTCAGCTCCCCCACTGCTGCCACCTTGTGGTAGCAGTATTGCATTATATTTACAACAAACTTTTTCCAATAATTGATGCCCACAAGAAACAGATTGTTGGAAAGTTTGAGCTTTCCTCATTAAGATTACAGCACAAATTTTATTCTGTGAAACATTTATTTTGTAAAATTCCTAATAAATCAAAGTTTCAGTTCTTTGTTTTCCCATTTCCCACTGGGCCCAGTTTAAAAACCTTGATCTAAAACAGGGGTGCCCAAAGTGGGTCCTCGAGGGCGGGCATCCTGCACGTTTTAGTTGTCTCCCTGGTGGTACCAACAACCTTTTCACCATGTCAGTGTTCTTCTTAGGTTTTCTAACCATTATTTGAGTCATTATTTGATCCAGGTGCGTTAAACCAGGGAGAGAACTAAAACATGCAGGATGCCGGCCTTCCAGGACCGACTCTGGGAACCCCTGATCTAAAAGGACCAAGAGGCCGAAAAACAGCATTTCTTTTTAATTTTTGCATGAGCATGAAATTACACACAAACATAAGAAAAATTCAACATAAAAATGTAAAAAGCCATTTTTTTTACTTTTTAATATGAAATATTTTCCATATTAATTTCTATGTTTCGCCCAGAGTTTTGAGTTTAGTTATAATTTTCAAAAACAATACACCTTATACTACCATTGCAGGTTTAAGTGGGTTTTTGACCATGTTATCTTGCTATAGTAAATGTCACAGCACACACCTTATGTGTAAGGTTTGTTTTTCCCAAAACAGCAGGAATGTCCATGCTTACCTCTCTGAGTTTCTCCCTGAGTGCCTCCCTCTCAGCGATACGTTTCCTTCTCTCCTCTTCCTCCTTCAGAGCGTCTCTCGTCTCTGTCCTCAAGTTGTCGTCCTTGAGGATTTTGCGGATCTTTTTCCGGCCTTTGCGCCCCTCTCCATCTTGATCCTCACCATCTTCCTCTCCGCTCTGTGAAAAAAGACATTAAGTTCAGCTCTTTGATCTTTAGCCCTCTGGTGCAAAGAGCTGGTCCTTATTACCAGTGAGGGAGCAAACCCCAAGATCCATTTGTAGGTCCAATAACTCTCAAAACACACTGCAGGGTAAGTTTAAATAACGTTTAGAAGCTCTGCATGACTTGACTAGTAAACTTTAGTTGAGGTTAACTCCACCACAAAGTTACCCTTCCAGAAATAGGAAATTTTATGAGGCTGCATCTAAAATACCTTCTCATTATTGCTGGAGGAGTCGTCTTGAACTTTGATTCTACGTCGCTTCTTTTTCTGCTGCTTGTAGCTCCTCTGATTCTCATCTTCTTTCTTCTTTGCCGACCTACAGAAATAAAAACAGAAAGCATGTTTTTTTTCTTCTTCTTTTATGTCCACCAAAAGAAAACGGGTCTAATCAACAGAAAGTAAATGATTGCTTGGACAACATCCCGCGCTCTCACCTGGTCTTTCGACGCTTGCTGTCCACCTCTGAGTCACTGACCTCCTCACTCATCCCCGACGCAGAACCAGACGCTGATTTCTTAAAGTCTGAGTCTTCAGAGTCGTCACTGCCGACTGATTTATAACAAGGCAATAAAGTCACTTACTGGTTTCTCAGTTGGGGAGTCCTGTTAATAAAAGCCAGAATCTACCTTTACGTGAAGACTTTTTCTTGCTGCCCTTGCTCTTCTTCTCCTTGCTCGAGTCTCCAGATTCACCCTCGCTCAAGGAGAGCTTATGACGGAGCAATTTGTGCCGACTGCTGCGCTTCTTCACATCAACGTCAGACTCAGAGTCTTCTGTAAATTCATCCTCTTTCAGGACAGAAACAAAGATTATTAAAGGATAGGAGGCAAGTGGTCTTCTTGAATATTTCTGTTTGTATTCTACCTTGCTCCTCTTCGTCGTCCTCTTTTTCTTTTTTAGCTTTCTTGGAGGATTTCTTTTTTGTGTCTTCTTCTTCGTTGTCAGAGGAGCTTTCTGCTCCTGAAGAGTAACTGGACTTTATTTGTGCAAGAAGCATTTTCTTTGCAATCCTTTGGGAAAAAGGGAAAAGGAGAAACAAAAGCCCCATTAAGATGCCATTCATTTTAACAATCAAAAACAAGCAAACATACTTAATCGGTTGGTTTAAAGTAAGTTAGAACAACTAAACTTTTAATGAGCAAACATTTCCCTAAATGAAGAAATTACTTGTACACAAATTAGTCTGAGCACCTAGGTGTCATTCCACTTAGTTATAAAAAAAAAATAATAATAAAATCCTTTACTTACTGAAATATTAAGATTACAAAATTCTGCAGCAGAGAAACTGTTTGGTTCCCACCAGTTAAAGCTGCCTAACTGAAGGAGTCCAGGGAAATAAAACAACTTTATTCTTCAGCATGAGTGTCTAAGGTTAAATAAAGCAATAAGCCATCTGAAGCAGGAGTACCCAACTAATAGGTTTAACATTTCTACTTAACCTGTAGCCTCAATTAGAACCAGCACTACCTTGCTGTTTTCATTCCTCTGATTTTGTCACAGTACATCTAGAAACTTCAAAACATTGCATTTGTTTTTTATACAACACACCAACACAAACTGGTGCATAATTATGAAATGGGAAGAAAAATGATAAATGACTTTCAACACAGGTAGCAACATCTACATGGTTTGAACATTTAGGGTATCCTAAGTGTGTAGAAAAAGACATACCCCATTACTTTGATACCCATAAATAAAACCCACTGCGACTAATTCCTTCCCAACTTATGTAATTACTAAATGGAGGTCACCTGTGTGTAATTATTACATATATTCTTGCTGCATTTCCCCAGTACCTGTTTTCAGGGTCGTCATCATCGTCTTCAAAAACTTGAGAATCACCTTTAGTGTCTACCTCGTCTCCTAGCAACGAAACAAAAAACAGTAATATTTCCCAATGAAGCTAACAACATTTTTTTATGAAGTTCTATAAAAGTAAAATGTACTTCAGATCACTGTTAGTGAAATTTTGTAATTACATGAAATTGTGTGGGGAAAAACTAAAATCATGGCATCTCTGTAAAAAATGAACAGTTTTAGTGCAAACCGGAGAACCTCAATGAGACTGGAAGAAACTGTGGAAACTGAAAGCAGTGATAAGGAAAGGCTTTGTCTTTGCACAAAAGGATGTAAACATTTCTACACTGAAAAACTTTACCTGAGGACTGATTGAAGACTCCACTGCCTCCAAGTACATTATCTTCCACAATGGGCTTGATCTTTTGCTGGTCACTATCCTCTCCGGAGTCACCTCCAGCCTCTTCCTCTTCCTCAGATGAAGACTGTAGCTTGGAGGCAGCTTTTGGGCTCTTCCCCTTCCGCTTCTTTTCATAAGATCGCTTCTGCTTCTTATCAGACAAGTCTTTTTCGTTGCCCTTGGAGTTCTCCTGTTTCTTGACGCGGCTAGACCTCCTTCTAGCTGTGACTGCTTTGCTCTTACTCTCCACATCTGAGTCAGAGTCCGAGTTGTCCGAGCCGGCTTGTTTTTTCTTCTTCTTGGATGTATTCCTGTTTTTACTTTCTCCATCTGAATCAGAGTCCGAGTTGTCCGAACTGGCTTGCTTCTTCTTCTTGGACGTCTTCTTGTTTTTACTCTCTCCATCTGAATCAGAGTCCGAGTTGTCCGAACTGGTTTGCTTCTTCTTCCTGGACGTCTTCTTATTTTTACTGTCTCCATCTGAATCAGAGTCTGAATTGTCCGAACCGGCTTGCTTCTTCTTCTTAGACGTCGTCTTGTCTTTTCTCTCTGCATCTGAACCTGAGCTCTCGGACTTCCGTTTGCGTTTGGTTTGCTTCTCGGTGTCAAAGGTCACTGATTTGAAGAGACGCTTTTTAGCCATTGTGCTTTCCTGTTCCTCGTCTGTGCTGCTGTTGCCTGTTGCAGCTTTCTCCAGTAGAACAGGAGGAACTTCGTCTGAGTCAGAGTCTTCTGATGTTTTCTCTGAACTTTTGGTCTCTTTTTTAATGTTACTGGATTTCTTTGATGGCTTGGCCTTACGGTCTCCTTCAGATTCTGACTCAGAGGAGTCCTTCTTGCCTTTATTTTCTCCTTGCTTCCTTAAAGGAGTGGTCTTCACCCTACTGGAGCGTCGGGTTGGTGGTGGACTGTCTGCTTCTTCTGCTCGACCAGAATCGGAGTCCTTATCTTTTTCCTTACTCTTGCTCGGCTGTTCTGCATCCTTTTCTTTGTCCTTTGACCTAGAACTGCTGCTCTTGATAACTGGTACAGGAGTCAGTTTGACTATTAGGTTCTTAACTCTGGGTTGGGGGCATTGGGTTTCTGGAGGATGTTCATTTGACTTTGTATCATCTTCTTTCACTGAACTAGTATCGGTCTGTGAGAGCATGGAGGAATCAGCGAGGCTCTCCACCATCTGGAAAAGCTCCTCAGGGACTGAAGGAGGAACAGACATAATGTCATGATCTAGAGATGTTTCAGCAGTAGACACTGGCTCACTGTCAAAGACCTCGCTTTTAATTATCTTTTTGGGGACGCTTGTTTCTGTTTGCTGGTCTTCCATTTCAGCCTTATTGGACACTTCTGGCTTCATGTCCTGCTGGTTATCCAACTTTTTCACCCCTTCGTCCATCGATTCTGCTTCATCAACTGGATCTGTTTCAATAGATGGCTTTTTGAGCGACTCTTTTGTTGAAACCTCTATTTCATTAGGCAGCTCTTCAACCGTCTCCCCCGTTTCCGTTTTACAAACTAAATCTGCTATACTATCCTGGTCCTTTGACACCTTTCTGGTTTTGCCAGATTTAAAAACTAAATCATTCTCATCAGGCGGCTGCTTAGTCTCTTCCTTCATTTCTTCTGTGTCACAAATTGGCTTGACTTCATTATACTGCTCACCAGGAAGTGAACCTACAGAACAATCCATCTCGTTGTTTTCTGCAGGTTCCACCACACTGCCAGTCTTTCTCGCATGTTGCCCTTCAGTACCATTCTGCAGTTCCATGTTTCTGAACTCGGGCTTCAAAGCTTCCTCTAAGGCATTGTGGGCTTTCTTCAGATCTGAGAGCACAGCCTTGAAGGCTTTCAAATGTCGATACCTGATGGTGGTGTCTGCCTGGTCGTCGGTCGCCTGCTGGATGAACTGAATAAAAGTGTTATTTAACCCGGTTGTAGTTTCAACAAGCTTCTTTGTCTTTTTGATTAGATCTTTAGGTATCTGCAGATTTTTATAGGAGAAAGTCATGGTCCCCAAGCCTTCACTGTGTTCTTTTCCATTTGCAATTGCTTTCTGTTCCTTGGAGGATTTCTTCTTCTCTTTCTTGCCTTCACGCTCCTCAGCTTTATCAGTTTTTCGTTGTTTAATTTCCACTTCCTCTTTCCTCTGCATGATGCTGTGGCAGTTGGAGACCAGATCCTTAAGGGGCTCGGACCGGCACACGTAGCAGTGCCACTTGGAGTCCTCATCTGTGATGCTGGACAGTTCCTTCCTGCCCAGGTTGCGCAGTATGCACTTTTTGCAGAAAGCGTTGTTGCAGTAGTCACAGCAGATTAGCTTTCCACCCTCAGCACACCATCTGAGGACAAAGTTTGAACAATATTTCAAGGTAAATAGCGAATACTTTTCTATATGTTGCTTTTAAGACTCTTTTGAAAAATCTGAATACACTAAACCTGACATCAATCGCATGACCATCAATACAGGGAAGAGCATCGATCATGACTTCAACCTCCCATTTCAGAAATTAATATTTCTAAAACTTCCCAATATTGTGCAAAAGTTCTTATACCTCTTAAACTTGGTGACATTTCCTTGCCTTGTTGCTAAAACTTTAATGCATTTTATTGGGTTATGAGACAAGCCAACACAAGCAGTGTATAATAGTAAAGTTGATGAAAAGTTTATTTTTTTTAGAAGGAACAATCTGAAAGACTTGGCACACGTTTGTATTCAGTCTACTTTACTCTGATACTCCCTAAAATAAAATCTAAAACTCATCCAATTAATTCACCTCTGAGCAATTTAGCACCCCAACATTCAAATTTTAAACTTTAATGAAGATAAATATTCGGTGGCAATTTCAATACTATTTTTAAGGCATGGGGTTCTTTCTAATGAAAAGAAAAATATTTTTAACATACAGAATAGAAATAGTTTGACCGTCTTCATTTGAGCATTTGTAGGAGGCAAGTACACAACTTAAAATTTGATGTTAATATTTATATACCTTTGTACCGTTAAAATAATTGTGCAATAATATTTCTGTTATTACGCATTTCAGTGCACATCAATGACTTGACTATAAATAACACTCACCTACTCTCCTTTCTTTCCCATTTGATCTAGGTTTGATTTGGAAGAAGCCAGACTCAAAACATTTTTTACACTCAGACAAGGATTTGGCTCATGCAAATATGTTCAACAGCAGTTTTGTTCAATGTTTTTGTTTCTGGTCGTCTTGAATTACATTAGATTGCTACAGTTGTTATATTATTAGCCATGAATTAGCCAAGGCTTGTGTACTGGTTATTTATTCACTATCCAGTAGCTGATGGAGCTCTCAGAAGATGCTAATTTTTCTGCATTAATTTTCACACTACCTTATACTATCCAGGAGGCTTACTACTACTACACTGCTGCAGATGCATATCTTTTCTCAAACAGTGTGTCGTTTCCAGTGCTACCAACACTAGCTGGTTAGTATATCTATAGCATCTATATATAGCACGATATAGATGCTATCTATATCGTGTGTCTCGCAGGCAAAACAGTTTTGCTAATAAGCTGCAGAAATATGAAGACAAAAGAACAACTGACAGGTCAGGGAGAAAGTGGTGGAAAAGTTTAAAGCGGTATTGGGAAAAACACAAAGCTTTTGTATTATTTTACTTCCACTTCACAAGTAGGCACTGCTTTATGTTGGTCTATCAAATTAAACTCCTAATTAAATACACTGAAATTTGTGGTTGAAATTAAAAGGTCAAGGGGTGTAAAAACTTTCACAAGGCATTGTAATGCATCTGTTTAATTCTGTGTAAGAGGAATTTTAGAACGTATATTTAATTGTTTGCACGACCTGAAAAAAAGTATTTACTTTGCCTCTTGCAGCTGTAGTTAGATTTATATTCAGGTTATTGTATTTTTACTCTGCTGGAATGTAGGGAGAGTTTAGAGATAAGGAGAAAGCTCTCATCTATTTCCAAGGTTGTCTAATAGTTACACTGCTGCTGATCTGAGCCAGAAATGTTGGTTATCAAAATCCTTTTAAGAAGCCTCAAGTATTAGAAAGTAGTTACTGCCAAGTTAGAACAGAATGCACTTAAACACAGAGCGGATCACATAATTCTTGCCATTCTCATTCTTGCATTCACCGATCTCTGCTTGGTAACCAAGTCTGACAGTTAAGTAGATGAAAGTCCTTTTTATTTATTTTTTTTTTTCCGTTAACATTGTGATATATTTTTTACTTCAGCATGTCACAGAACACTGTTCTTTCGCTTGTCTCCACCTGCATTGCTCATCCATCCCATCAGAATCCCGGCCGATGTCATCGCTTGTGTAGTACTTGAAACATGACTACAGAAATAGAAATGAATATGATCAGCAATGGGTAAGCAGTACAAATATTTAAGAAGGTCATTGAGATAAAGTTAAATTTTAATACCTTGCAAATGAGTACTTTGAGCATAGGATGCTCGTACACAGAGTTACGCTGAAACTGGTTTACTTGTTTTCCGCAGGCTGTGCAGTTAACCTTCTTCTCCAGGGTATCATCTGTGACCAACAAATCAAATGGTTACTTATTTTTCTAATTTCAATGTATCAGATTTATGCTCAAACATCTGAATAAAAACAGAAGGTCACCTGTTTTTTTCTGTTTGAAATCCACTCTGAGCTTCATGGCACCTTTGCTTTCATTCACACTTGGTTTCATCACTAAAGTGCCTGAGAAAATGAAACGGCAGAAACGTCAAAGATCCCACTTCATTCCAGCTGCAGCAGAACCTACAATGAGTCTAACTCACACTGCACAACTCTTACCTTTAGATCCGCTGCCTGTGTTACTGTCAGAACTGGCACCTTCGTTTTCGCTGCTAGTCGAGGCATCAGAGTCTTTCTGTTCTGTGTGCTTTCTTACATTGGTGGGCTTCCTAAATTGTGTGTAGACATGCATCTTTAGTACTTTAAGCAGTATCTGCACCATCAAAATACAACAGCAAAATAAAAGCCATATTCATAAATTAAAATAGTTTCTAACCTCCTGCTTCGAGAAGAAGATGGTTTCATGCTTTCTGATGAGCTCCCAGGCTGCACATAAACCAGGATTCATTTTAGGTTTATAAACAATGAAAAATATGTTTACAAGTGTTCAAACTTACAAATGGCACACTCACCTCCTCTCCTTTCTCTCCCATTTGATCTAGGTTTGATTCGGAAGAAGCCAGACTCATTTTACCTGGAGAGACAGACATGTTTTTTCTGTGTGTGTGCAGTGATAATGCGCAACGCAGTCAATTCACCAAAAACAATGTAGCTATTTTATATTCTTCATCAGATGCAACAAATCTAAACTTTACAGCACACTCTTCCCTTTAATGACAAAATGAAAGAAAACTAGCTAAAAGTTGGACCACTTCAGAATTGGTAGGTCAGGCTTTTAAGAAAACTGAAATCAGTATCGATTAGGAATGGCCTGATCAGTTAATCCCTTGTTTGTTTTACACTTTCCCCAGCCTGGTAAAAAATAAATAAATAAAAAATGCCCCCTTGAGCAACGCTTTGATTTGGGAGATGAGAATTGAGCAGAATTGCGAAAGAAGGCAAAGGCAAGGCTACACTTTCCCCAAATGTAGCAAAGAAATATCCATTTCAAACATGAAATCAGCAGCAAGCAAAGATACTTGCTTTATGTGACCAATTAAAGTTATTTAGAAACAAACTAAACAAATTAAAAATGACAATAAACTCGAAGTTACAGGGACCGCTTACGTGTCAGTTCTTATAAAAACTGCCTATAAAAACTAAAAATCAAAGCCCTTCGTTCCCAGTTTGACTATAATCAAAAAGATTTTACATTCTATATATAGGTCAAGTTTCTATCCAGTGTCTTACAGTAGAAACTACTTGAGACAGAGGCACATCGCATTTTGTTTACCATCAACCTACTTTGCATGGCATTAGATGAGAGCAACTATCGCTCAGTTTGTAGATCAAAAATTTAATTGTTACGATTAAAATTTAAGTTCAGGCCTGGTGCTCTGTTCTTCCGTCGTTTGCAGCTTATTTATTTCCAACTAAAACATCTCCCAGTTTTGACAGCTCAGAAACTCATGACCGTCGTGACGTCGAGACAATTTGTGCGTTTAGCACTTGGTTAAGACTGAACACAGAATTTCCTTGGCTCATTTGAGAGTGGCCCTGTTGCATTGGTGGTTCTGCATGCAAGGTCCTCTGCATGGGCATGCATCCAGGCCTTCGTCTCCTTTATGTGGACATAACATCTTACGAACCCGCGCCCTGCAGCCTGGAACTACCGTGTAGCATCCACACTTAATAGCTGTGCTGCATTAAGCTACCGACATTGCAACACAAATCCAGACATTTCATTAATAATTCACGTTAAGACGTTTTTTTGCTGTATTAAGCTACATTTCGGGTGTATGCATGCAAGCCTTCGAGCCTCCATGTCTGCGGACTTCAATGTTGCCGGCTGCGCAGCTAACGGTTAGCACACAGTTAGCCTAGCGTGCTAACTAGCATCAAGACTGCCATGGCCCGGCTTGCTGCTAACGAAGCCAACACACTAATCAATGCAAAGATGGCTCGTCTAAAACAAAACAGTATAAACAACCTCTATACCTGCTTCCAGCAGTCGTCATTTCCTGACGTACGGCAGCGAGGTATCGTTTTACTTCAGCAAACCCCGCTAAATCCAATGAACTAAATTTCGATGGTGTGGAAGCTAAAATTTAGGGCTAAAAGCCGAAATAACTCCGTTGAGAAGAAACAAAGCAAGGGACCATCTTGCCGGATGACTGTGGACGCAGTAAAATGGCGCATCCAGTCTCAACCGCGCGAGTGTTTCTATTGGCTGGCAGCGTCTGGGGCTCCGAGGATGTGATTGGCTGAGCCCAAAGGAAGCAAGAGCTCCCACTGCAAGTAGAGCAAAGATGATAGTGTTGTTTGGATAAGGAAAGTCCATTTATCACACAATAAACTGACTATAGAGTAGTGAATCAAGCCAGGTTTCGCAGTCGTCCTCTTCTCAGTCATTCATCCTAAACAACGGCATTCTTTCATGGACATATCATGCCCAGTCTTTGTCTATTTTTCTATATTGTTTTTAGACTTGCACCCAGTGATCTGAGATCCTCAAAGTGCTGGAAGTCCCATTCATTCTAAGAAACCCATTGCTAAACACAACACAAGCTAAACTATCATTAGCAAATCATGTATTTTTATCTTGCTGATGGAGAACTGAAAAATGACTCACTTTTCCTGTAGGTCATGTTTTACGCATATACCAGCCACATTCATTAAGTCATTTTTCAATGTATTTCTGAAGCAGGAACTCACAGATATGCTGAAAATGAGATGGTTTTTTTTTAACCTTCACATTTTAAGCTCATTCACAAAGGTATAGGTCAAAACTGTTTTGCATTTTAACCTGCTTCATCTGAAGAAAAATAACCCAAAATCAATCTGTCCCCACCTATGAATATGGTCTTTTTGGTGATGTTCAGTGTTGTTTCTATATGCCAAACTTAAAGTTTGGAGATGGTGCCCGGAAGTTGAGTTTGTTTCCCTCTAAATATAAAACATTCCTCATGCATGCGCACAAGCTTTTGATCCTTTCTGCTAAATTTTGGCAAACTTTATGAAACGGGTTACTGCAGCTATTTTATTTTTAACATTTGTTCTTTAAACATGTTTTTTTTATTAGCTTGAACAGGAAAAATATCAAATTAAAGGTGGAAAAAGTTTTGAAATATATTAATCGTGGTCTCATTTTTTATGGTATGTCATCAGAGGTATGTCCACTCATTTTAGCATCACTGGGATGTTCCCATTTTATTTTGTTACTCAGGGTTTTAGGTCACCCTGAGTGAGAGATAGACCACTGATAAAGCTTGTAAACCGTAGGAACAGTTTGGAAACTAAAATGCAAGAAAGAAAAACTTTTATGTGCACTGGGGTTGGGGTCAGCATATCAAGAGCCACAGCGTACAGACGATCCGACAAAAAGGCTGAAAATGTCACATTCCTTGCGTCAAGCTACTCCTAAAACAGAGACAATGCTAGCAGTGTTTTACCTGGGTTGCTGTCCAAAACAAGAGAGGGAAAATGATGGCATTCATCCAAGGAAGAAGGACTTTGAGGTATCTGAAATTCTGAGGACAACTCTTCTGGATATCCACAACTTTCATTTTCATGAAGGAAAATTTCAGTTATGGAAATGTTCAACAAAAAGTTGAACCAAAAATTAGGCTACCTCCAAGTTAATTCATGACTTAAAAAGGGAAGGAAGTGAACACCTGTTAAGGCCCCTGGCCTCCATAGGATGTGCAGTCTCTTTGTTTTTGCAGATTCAGGCGTGGTAGCACACTCTGCACAATGGCTGCTGGAGACTGAAGAGAAGCAACCCCATTGGACCAGCTGAAGATCGCCAACTCAATCAGACAATGATGAGGCCCACCTGCACCCTATAAAATGCTCATGAAATCAGCTTTAGGAAGAGGCTTTATGCAACTGACTGCCACTTTGTTTTTGAAGACTGTTTAGGACAGCTTTTGAGTATTTTTGTTCTGCTGACCCACTTTGCTCTGTTTAGCAGATTGACTATGAAACGGACCGACTCTATTTCAACCCAGAAGCTTGTGTTTGGAAAGTTTGGTGCTGCTTTAGTGTTTTCATTTGTGTTGTTTTCAGTTTTAGACTGATTTGTTTGGTTACTTAATTGCTGAAGCTACACTTGACCACTCCCTTATTTAGTTTTGCCAGTCCTGTTTTTGAGTACTAATTGGGTTAAAGTGTATTTTGAAAAAATTCTTTGTTTCATTTAAAATTCCACCTTTTATTTTTCTCTGTAAACATTTTTACGTTGCCAACCCCTGAAGTCCTAAACCTGGGGTCGTAACGACATCTTTTCTCCCTTAATAAATTATTCTATTTACTCAGATTATACTGGTCTGGAATTAAAAATTGCTTGATCAGAAACTTTTATGTTTGAAAAAAAAAGTAAATGTACTGTATTTCACAGCCTCCAGTCACTAAATGTTTAGAGGGCTTTTTCGTCCTGTCCTGTGTCATAGTTTTAAATAAACTGTAGTAGGTCTTGATTAATTTAACATTCGCCTCCAGGTGGAGCTCAAACTGTTGTCACTTGGTGCTGCAAAAGTGCACGCATGCTTATCAGAAGTGGTGGAGTGTGGTAAGGTGGATGTTAGATTTTGCAAAGATAACAGTTTTGATAGTTTCAGGTCGTAGTCTCAAGTCAGACCGATTGGCCCCTTTGCTTTCGATGTCGATCGGTTCAGGCTGACTTCTATTTCCAGCTTAACAAAAAAGCGATGAAGTGTTGCAACTTCAGCTGGGTAATAATCATATTAGTAGAATACTTGCAAGTATTAGTCTCTATGTTCTCTTTCATTGTTGACTATTTTTCATCTACTAATATTTTGTAAATAAACTTTATTTATTTAATAATAAAGTTATTGCTTTATTACAGCATAAAGTAATAACTTTTCTGCAATTTAACAAGAGGCAATTCCCCAGGTTCAGAAGTATGCATAGTGACACTAAGAGGAATTTTTTTTCTGTCACATTTTCCCTTTACTAATGTGTGGGTTCAAGTTAAAAGATCGCCTCTAATTATTTTCCATGTGCCTACACACCAGTCATTTTGTCATGTCACACAGGAAAAGAATAACTTACTTTAGTAATAAACTAATATCTCATCTCTCCAACAATATCTCCAACAATAAAGTTGCTCTTAGAGTAATTGTTACATGATTAGTTTGTTTCATGGTGCGTGTTCTTGCTTTAGTAGGTCAGTGTTAAAAGCTTCAAGAGGAAATTCATTTAATTTCTCGTACTAGCAGTGAGTTGTAAGTCATTTTGCACATCTAAATTAAGGTGGCTAATCATTCCTGAACAGCAGATATTGGAGGCGTCAATTTCTTGGTAAATATAAAAGTCTATAGTGGAAAATAAGTAAGCCAGATAAGACTTCATCATCATCCTGTCCCAATTTGGTGTTTCCCTTTCTGACGTTATCGACCACAGTGACGTGACACCGATATAAGTAGCAGTCTTGAGAGTATGCAGGAGAATCGAGTTCTTCTGCTGAACCTGACAGAACTGACTCAATAGCTTCTTCAGAGACAGACATGAACACCTCTGCGTTTCAGTGCTCCGTATTTATTAGTGTGATGGTCGTGATGGTCTATTCAGCATCAGTGCACAACTGTCCATCACATAAAAAAGAGGAGTGTGTCATTCGGCTGCACCACATTCACAATATAACTGAACATCTGTTAAAACTGGTAAGAATACTACAAATCACTTACTAAGAGTTTTTTTTCCAGGTCTGACTGACAATAAGCAATCATGTTTTTATTTTAGGACCTACGTGGATGGGTGCCAAAGATTTATAAAGAGAAATGTACGGTATGTGGAAAATGTTATTTTTTTTAGATGGGTGTATTTGTGTCACAGTGATCTTTGACATCTTTAAACATTTACATATTTAGTCATGATGCAACATATAGATTAACGGTAAAACGAAAAAAAAAGGGTTAATTCCCTATAAATGTAAGATTTTACAATTCTCAATTTAACAAGTAACATGGGAATCTTTTGTTTCTTTATCAGAGTTTAGTACCTTATTTTTACATTTACCAAAAAATTCTACTCCTTTTCTGTTGATCTGATGTAAAGACCATGAATGATTCTCTAAGTCTGAACTCTGTTGACAACTTTTAACTCTGATTCCTATATTTTATAGGGCGAGTTCTTCTGTTTGGCGGAAAAGGCTCTTGATTACATTACTGTTTTCAAGAACCATACTGAGGCAATGAATGTCTCTCAGCAGGACAAGTTTGAAGACCTACGGAGGGCCCTGCATAAATACAACAACATGGTACAGAATAATTTACATGCAATCTAAACAAATTAGACTTCAAAGTGTATTTAATATATCTGGTGAAAGAAATATTAAGAGCCTTTTCCTGAAATAATGTGCACATTAATTCTGGTTTGAGATAAATTGAATGTGTGTGTTTATTTTTTTGGAGCTAAATTTGTCAAATTGACTTTGTTTCAGACAAACGAGACCCACTGCAAGGTGGTTACCAGGAGTAAATATCAACTACATGAATTTCTTATGAATGTGAGCAGGTGCACCGAGGGTCTCCTACATCTTCCCAAGTCTATCAGATGAAGGCACCCAATGAAGTATTATGCACCTTGTCTAAGTTATTTATAATAATGTAATATTTATTTTTTTAATATTTATTTTGTGTTTCTATTGTAGATGAAATGCCTTTAAAAAAATAAATTGAAATGTGACAATAAAGGTGTTACGGAAGCTTTTTTTTAAAAAATCTTTAGCTCAACCCAGAGTAGGATCTTTAAATTAACAGGCATGATTTCATAGAGAAAGCTGAATGCACAACTTTGCTTTGTGACAGCACTACACAACGACAACCTGAGATCAGACATGAATAATTTATTAAATAAAATCCAGATGTTTGTTGGTGTAAACGTTTGACATACACTTTAGCAACACAAAAAGCTAGCTTACATCCACTAAAGACCAAAACATTAAAAAAAAGTCATACAAGTGCCTTATGCACATACATACATTACATACATTTATGGTGCATCACAACAAGTTGAAAATAAAGTTGACTGAAATGGAGGAAATGGTACAGACGTAAGAGCTAAACGGCATGCATGCCCTTAATGCTTCTGACCTCTAAAAGAAAACAGATTAGAAAGTTTTATGCGCTTCAGTTGAATTTAAAGCGTTTTCTTGCTTCTGCAATAGAATAATTTGGCTAATTAGAATCCGATCAGAATGTATTCAATTTTTCATTGAACATAAATATGTTAATTTATGAGAAGCAAAACAGTCAAAGTTTAATTTCTGAGATAAATATGTTAACAGGACACTTGTAAAGGTGTTGCTGTGTGTAGGCCAGCGTAATTTCATTTTAAACAATCTCACTGAAGTGCCTTGCAAAAGTCTTAACTCCTCTTGTACCAGTTCTCATTTTGTCCCGATACAACAAAAACATTCAATTATTTATAGACAATCCAAAAGTGCTGAATATTAAAAATGGAAAGGAAATGATGCAGTTTCTAAAAAGTGTGGTGTGCATTTGCCCATTTTATGGGCAAATTTATTTTACTGGGTGTGGGTGTGGTGTGGTGTGCACCACACTGGGTGGTGTGCATTTGCCCATAAAATGGGCAAATGCACACCACATTTTTGGGCCAAATGCACGCCAAAATGGGCCAAATTTCAGCCCATTTTATTCTGATATCCCTCGATAAAATGTAACATAACTTCAGAAGTCACCACGGTATAAGACAAAGCCCATCTATATGTGACTTAATCTCAGTATAAAGAAATCTCAGCTGCTTTCTGAAGGAAGAATGTTACTTCAGTCTCCTGTAGCTCTGCAGGAGCTGCAAAGCTCCACAGCTCAGTTGGAAGACCCCATTGTCAGAGCAACTACTATTTGCACACTTCACAGATCTGGTCTTTGAATGCCACTGCTGAAATAAGCCCTGCTGCAGTTTGTCGCAAACCAATTAGAGGGTCCAGCTAACAAAAAGAAACGGAGAGAGCTATACGGCCTCCCTGGAAATGTCTAATTTATGTGAAAAACTAATACTGCACATCATCTTAAACAAACCATTCATAATGTTGCACAAGGTGAGTGGTGTCTCTCCATACAAAGTCGGTTGAGACATAACCCTGAAAGCTCGGAATACAAATGCACACCACACTTTCAAGTTTCTCTTTGTGAGGAATCTTAAAAGCAATGCATCGTTTCCATTACACTTTCCGGTTATGTACTTGTCTCTGTTGATGCATCGCATAAAATCCAAACAACATACATTGAAGTTTGTGGTTCCAATGTGGCAAAATGTGAAAAAGTAGAAGAGGCCTGAATAGTTGCAAGGCACCGCTTCAAGCAGATTGTCTTTCGTTGTGTCCTATTTTCAAGTGGTTGTTCTCCTAATAAAGGTGCCGCTTGATCACATTTAAAACCTTACCATCTTATACAGTGTGGAATCAAAATCTATTACTGTTCGACCATAAGCAGGACTAAATACTTCTTTTACGTTACATCAAAGCTGAAGTCAAGGTAAAGCTGTAGTGAAATGTTGACCTCCACATCATCACTGCAGAAGGGAATCGATTACTGTGTCGGATTTTGCGGATCTTTTCCTGTGGAGAGATGAGTGCATGATTATTGTTATCAAACATCCTTGGGTAGCTTTAAGTTTCCTGATTTCTGAGAACAGCACCGTACTACCGTATCAGCAATTTCGATTAGGCTTTTGCGTAATTTTAACAAACACACACAAAAAATGTAATGATGTATAGGCCTCCGAAACAGTTGCACAAAAAATTCTTATGCAGCTTCGTTCAATAGCAAAGAAAGAAAAAGTTGAAATTTACATCAGAAAAATGCAAGTAAAAACGATAGGTGAGGCATCATCAACAACAATAATAATATTTAGCAGCATTTTGTTTGAAATAGATCATAAAAATCCAAAACTCAAAAAGCAGTAAAATGGTGAAAAAACAAAACAAAAAAAAAAACACAGGAAGAGTTACAACAAAGTTTAAAATGAGGCGGGTGAAATTCTGGTAACACCACTGAGGACTGATGCAACATATGCATGTTATTATCTATTATCAGATATGATGGATTGCATCACTTTCGAGAAACAACCAGTAAATCAGTTGGACAGTTAATCACTTCATCAAGCAAGCAAGTAGACATATAAAGATTACCTCTAACAAAAGTTTCACCTCTGCAATTAATTTTACAATTACACTATCACTACATAGTTTTTATTATGCAGACATGGGAGAATTTTTTGAACATTTTTTTTTTTTATGAGCGCGGTTGGGTTTATAAAGGCTTGGGATTAAACTGGTTTAGTCTCAGCAGGAGTTGAATGGATTCAACTGTTTAAGATGAAACTGTTGAACTGTTGAAACTTTCTTGAAACTGTTCAAGAAAGAATTAGAATAGAGAAGATGCTCAAGTGCAAAAAAAGTGAAGCAGAAACTGCAATCATGTCAGGAAATGCCTTTCTGACTTGATAAGAAAAAGCAGGAAAAAAGGCTTCATATTCTAAGTCAGTGTTAAAAAGAAGGTTGATTCTTGTGGAGACAAAAGTTTTGAACATACACGCTGGATTACCCTTTCATAATACCCTTTAATATCCTAAAGAATAAAAATGTATTTTAAAACAACGAGCCTAGAGAAGGCATGAAACATAAGGTCTGCTTCGAAGCAAATTTACCTTCGGCCGGTCTTCGGTCTGCCACTTTTACTGCCTTTAGAGGCTTTGGGCCTCTCTAGTTTCATCAGTGATTGCCGCATGCTCTCCTCTGTATATGCTAGATACACATGGGACAGATCCACCTCAAATGGCTAAAAGTGGTGAAGACAAACATGAAAAGGGTCAATATTGCACCTCAATGACAACTAAACATCCAGATGATTAGTCATTGGTGACAAACTTCTGGAACTCACATCTTTTTCTTTTTTGTCTGGAACTGGGGTTTGTTTTCTCATATTATTGCCAGTGTAAGCCACACATTTCTGAAAAAATTAATTACAAACAAAGGTTAAATCAAGATTTTAATCCAACTGGCACAACTGTGCAATCTCAACTCACCAGCTGCCATTCTCCAATATCTTCATTCCAGTGGACATAATTTTCTATCATCGCCTACAAAAGAAGAGAATATTTTTAGGACGTGGAAACTAGGTCAGATTTTCACTCAAACTAAAATACCAGTCTGCCTCGCATAGTGTAGTAAACAATACATCATTTTAATTTCAGATTTTCTTTTTTCTTTTTTACATTTTCTTGAATTAACAAACTTCAAGGTTGCTCTAGTTCAAGCCCAGTGTGCATGAGAATTGTCCTTTCGCTGCAGGCTGCAGTGTATTCATGTGTGTGTGCCGGCGTACATCAGTCAGGCTCGACTTAAGTCAGGGGCTGGTATTAACACATCCCTCTCTAATGGAATTTAAAGGTGCAAAACATGCTAATATAGAAACTGTTAAAACTATAACTTAAGTTTTTAAATAACATTTGTAAATATCCTTTCTTTTTGTCTGGCTCAGGGTGAGATTATATAAATTTCACTTTAAATGGCAGATTATGGATTACATATTAATTTGTGGTATGCAAACATTTTTAAGTTGAAGAACAGGAATATGTAACATTTTTGCAGTATGTATAAAATAATAACCTTAAAGAAAAAAAAAACAACATAGACCTGATACTCCTGGGGAATAAAGTTATCTATGATGAGCATCTGGAGCCTCAGTTCTCGACTCAGCTGGCGGATGTTTTCCAGGAGGCCCTCAATCTCTCTGTTGTGCTCTTGTTGCAGATCTGCCATCTGATTAATACATCAGAAAAAAAAAATATTACTGTGAGAAAAAGTTTCATTGTCACTGACAGTAAAATGAACTCATCTGTGGATAGACATTGTGAAATGAATTCATGTATTTTCTATTATTTATGGTTATACACAAGTGAAGTTTTTGAAAGAAACACTAATTTCTATCAATTTCAAGATGGCATATTTTAAATAATAAGGGTCACAATAAATAGAAGTAATTAATAACTAACCAAATATATTTCTTGAATTAACTTTAAGATCTCATAAAATATTGACACATCAATTCACAATGATGTGCTTCAAAGTAGAAGAGCTGATAGTGAATAATGAATGAATAATAAGACAAAAAGAACAGCAAACAAGGCAGCAACTTATTAATGCGGTATCTAAGTTTCATGGGTTTCTATCTTGGTTAAAATTCCCTCTTAATGAGTCTATACCAGCTCAGATAAACTAAGTTGCAAAGTGATCAAATCAGAGGTCACTTTCAAGTCACTTAAAAGATGTTTATGCACAACGAATTTGACATTATTGTAATCCCAAGTGGAAAAAAAAAATACTAAAAAAACGATCTACTGTAAATTAACTAAGGATAGGAGCTAAAGTCTAACATTACATTAATTGAAATTATTCCAATGCAGACAATTCAATTCACTCCCAGATCATTTTTATTTATTGGACTTACTTCTGATTTGGCAGCCATTAGCATGGTCCACACTTTCTTCAGCTTTTTGGTCTTTCCTTGAGCTTCCTCCTGCAGACTTGTGTACTTCTCTTCTATATCTAAACGTTCTTGCTGTTTATGGAGGGAGAAAGGTCATTTGTTATACAGAAACATATAGCACAATATAGTATACATTGTAACATACAATGACGGTATGAAAAGTATTCAGACCCCTTTAAATTTTTCACTCTTCGGCCATTTGATAAAATCAAAAAAGTTCATATTATTTCTCATTAATGTACACTCAGCATCCCATCTTGACAAGATAAAAATGTGAATATAGAAATTTTTGCAAATTTATTAAAAAAGTAAAACTGAAATAGCACATGGTCATAAGTATTGAGGCCCTTTTCTCAGTATTGAGTGGAATCACCCTTTTGAGCGAGTATAGCCATAAATCTGCTTGGGAATGATGCAACACGTTTCTCAAACCTGGATTTGGTGATCCTCTGCCATTCTTCCTTGCAGATCCTCGAAATTCAATCTCCGTCTCGTCAACCCAGAGAATCTTACTTCTAATAGTCTGGGAGACTTTCATGTGTTTTTTTGCCAAACTATGCAGGCTTTCTTACGTCTTACACTGAGGAGAGGCTTCCATTGAGCCACTCTGCCATAAAGCCCTGACCGGTGGAGAGCGGCAGTGATATTTGACTTTGTGGACCTTTGTACTGCATCTCTGGAGCTCATTCACAGTGATCTTTGGATTCTTCTCTTCCTCTCTCACCACAATTGCTCAGGTTAGCTGGACGGCAAAGTCTAGGAAGAATTCTGGTCGTCCCATACTTCTTGCATTTAAGGTTGTAGAAATTCTCTTGCAACCTTGGCCTGATCTGTGCCTTGCCACATTTCTGGCTCTGAGCTCCTTGGCCAGTTCCTTCATTCTCATGATTCTCATTTGTGCTGACATACACTATGAGGTCTTATATAGACAGATGTGTGCCTTTCCTACTCAAGTCCAATCTGTACCCACAGTACATATAGTTTAGTTTAAGAAGATTGCTTTACAAAGAAAAAGAAAGCTAAATTCTGCATCAGTGTGAGCTGATGGGATAATACCAACACAGAATGCAAGTACAATAAGGATGTGAGAATCTGAGTCTGAGAGGTAACCTTATTTATAACCACAATGATTCAGCTTTTCAGTTTGCTGTAAGCATTGTGGTCTCATATCCTGTACAGCTTGCACTTGGTGACCGACAGCAGATTTTAGGTAAAAGCTGCAAGAATTTTGTTTGGCTACTTGTTGCCCATAACATACAAAATCAGATTGTTCTTATCGCTCCATCAAGCCAGAAGCTGCATACCACCTTTTACTGCCATAGTTTTAGTTTACATGTTTTATTTTGTATTATTTATATTTTTTGTTGTTACGACTCTTATTTTGGAAGGTTAAAGTAGGAAGTGGAATCCAGCATGTTGCTCGGCAACCAGAGATGCTTGTGATATGAAAGCATGCTTTGGCAAGTAACTGTAGAAAGATGACTTAAGTTTAAGAATTTATTTAATGACCTCATTTCTACCTCAAAAGGAAGTAGGTATGTTTATATGTTTTATGTCATTTTTTATGTCGATATTGTATTCTTGACACCATCTCATTGAAGTTTACGTTGTATTTTAGTTCGACGGCAGTATTGGTGTCAGGGAAACTGTGAAGGTGTAACAAGAACAACTTTAAAGAGTTTCATTAAAGCTGACTTCACAACAGCAGTGCAACAAACTCTTAATTGCCATTAAGAAGAAGAGGTGGAAGTAATACCACCAATTATTCATAAATGCCATAATTGTATCAGATAGAGAAGAACTGAGTCATAATGCAAGTCATCTGTCAACCAAAGTGGTTCGGTACCAGTGAGCTGGTTTGCAGCAGATCATACCTCTTTCTCTTCCAGCTCCTTGCGTAGCTGTTCTGCTCGTTTGCGACGCTCCTCAAGCTCATTGTTCGATTCCTCCAGGAGCCTCTCCTGCTCCTCAGCCTTAGCGAGAAGATCCACTCCACCTACAATCACCTTCTTCTCTAAAGCTGACAATTTCTCTAGAAGGAGGTGATGCTCCTGTCTAAAATATATTAAAAATGGTTCACTCGAGATGTCCACATTTGACCTCAATAACCATGTATGATTTTTAAGTTTTATGACTCACTGGGCTTTAAGAAGATCCTTCTCTCTTTTCTCCAGCTCTGCTCTTGCCTTGTTCCTCTCCTCCTCCTCCATGTCCAGCTTGGCCTCCAGAGCCTTTCTTTCTTCCTCAATCTTTGCCTGCATCTCCACCATCTTGTCTGGAGAAACCTTCTTTCTTCCTAAAATGAGAACAGAGGATATGATCAAAGTTTCTCAGATACTTCTTAGAAAGTATTAGTGGTAATTCATAGTTTACACAGTTCCAGATAATTTCACCACTGTCAAGGAATGATGGTGGTGTAATGGATGCTAAAGGATGGATTTGTTGTTCTTTTAAGGGAATGATAATGCACAATGATAAATTCTTAATATGTATCTAACAAAACCTAGACAGTGTCTTAAAACTGTTGCACATTATGTCATTTTACAACCACAAACTTCCATGTATACTGTCATTGGGATTTTGTGTAATAAAATGAAGGGCAGACTTGTGAAGTAGAAGGAAAATCATGCTTGATTTTCAAAATATTTTACAAAGGAATAAATCTGAGGCGTGCATTTTGTTGTTCACGTTTCATTACAGTTACAACTAAAAGTCTTTTGCATGTATAACTGAATGTACACGATGGGTGTATATCCATTCTATTGTTCCAATATTCAGACACTCTGACCTTTAGCATCTGCACAACAAAAAGACATACATTAATTGTGGGAATCAAGGAAAGTGAAAGTGTACACACTAGGTCCAAGAATATTATTGGGAGGCAGAATTTGAATGCATCGCACTTAAAATATAACCTCCTGCTAAATATTGCATCCATGCAGTCCTGCACAACTGCAACATTGCTCACTCTAATACTCTAATGACAATTATGAATCAACATATTGTGTCGCTCTAAACAATTCCTTCAACCTCAGAATGATGCACTACCGCATAAAATCTCAATAAACTACATCAAAGTTTAAGTTAACAATATGTAATGTCTTTTTTCCCCAAATAACTGTATTAAATGACAGATTCAACACCGTGATTGTCATAAAGATGAAAATGAAAGCCGTTCTTGAAAGCCAGACAGAAAAATGTTACCAGTAATCGTCTCTTATTCAGTAATTCCATCAGAGTGAGCTACAGTATTAGCTGAATCTCCTTAAATTGTAATGCAATTGTTTGCTACATGACGCAGAACCATCTGGGGTTTATTTTTTAACACCAACCTCTTTGGCCTTGAATAAAGAGGTACAAAGCGAGTCAAACAGGCATCATTTGCAACAGGAGGACAGAGAGAGAGAGAAAAAAACAATGCATTACAAAGTGATTTGTGTATGGGGGAGGGGCACCAAATAAGAGGTCAAACAGCGGAACAAATACTGACGAAAACTGTCAAGAGAGATGAATTTATCTATACATAACGAAACAAGACGTGGGCAAACTGCATCTTTGAGGTTAGGGGCAAACATTTCACATAAGAAAGCAAGTTAGAGATGAGAGCCGACAATCTGGTTAGACAATGCTCATGCTGAAGCTCTTCATGATGTCAAGGGAGTAACCAGTTAGGTAAAATGTGAAACAAAGTTTTGGGCGATGCATTCACAGAAGTATTCATTCTTAGAAAGATTTACAGCTACTGAGCAGAGAAGTCGTGCAGAAATCTGCAAAGTGGGTCACACCAGGAACCTGGGAGACACTTTTAATATCCGTGTAATAAAAATGAAAGAAAGGTGAGGAGCTGTGCTGTGATAATACAGGAGTGATAAGGACAGGAGGAAAAGACAAAGCCCTTTTTACACATGTTCGTAACTCTGGAAATGATTTTGAAAATGTTCTCTGATAGACTGCCTACAAAGGTCAGAAATTATTTTTATGTTCAATACTCAAAGATATGTCTTAGCTGCCCAACTCTTTAATACGAGTTTTATAAACTCCAGCATTTTTAGTAGCAGCAGAAATGGTCTAGTATTTATCTGCATTAGTACCAGGCCTAAGGCTGCCAATAATCATTAGTTTAGATTATTCTAGGATTAATAAATCCTAAATAATTTCCACAAAAATTAATTTAATGAACTTTTTAAATCATTAAATTAGACTTTCACATGTACTGCAGTCATCATAAAAAGTCCTTTAAGGATGGAAACCGATGTATGAAGTGTCAATCCCTTACTTTTTATTATTTAAGAAATAAAGTACTTGTTCAGATGCTTTATTTGATATTGTGAATATTCAGGATACTAAACACAATAAGGTTCAACTGAAACTTACAACTGACCTCTATTAATGAACTCTGTGTAATATTTATTAATTTATGTGATCTCATCTTCTTAGTCTAGGTAAATAAATGTGATGAAAACAAGATGTTTTACCACTGATTTGGCTCCAGACCATCTGTACATAATCACACTTATCAACATATCTGACATCATAGATTGCACTAAAAAGATGAAGAAAATCCTGTTGAGCTTATTTGTCTTTACTGTTGGCACATCAGTGCCCTCTGCGTGTCATCTCTGCAGCCGCTACTACTGTGCAGCTTGGGTTAAAATTGTATGCAGGAAACCCCAAAGTGTGTCCGAGCCGCCCATTCCTGTTGCCCATAATGTGTGGACACAGAACTACTAAGCCAACAAAGCTACGCTTTGCAAATGGCCCAAATAACCAGACAGCTGCAGTAATTAGCAAACATAAAATATAATCAGCTCATTTGTGTGGAAACTCTGTGGATTAAAAGAAACAAAAGTCAATTAAAACACAATTGTATTGAAAATATTTTATAGAAATCTCTTGGAAACATTAAAACCTGACAATCTGACGACAGTCTGATAACTAAACATTAATGTTTTTTCATTAATTTTTTTAGTATTTTGTTGAAGAACGGTATACTGACAAATTTATTTGAGTTTGTATTTGATATAATATCCTACATTTCAACACTTACTTTATTGAAATATATTATTGAAGAGCAGCTGCTGCATTGTTTTTTCTAACCTCAAAAAACAATTATTTAATTGTGACAGTATTTGTTAAGCCTTATGATTATTACTTCCATAAGTAAGGAATACATGGAACAATGCAGAACAAGAACGCTGCTGTCCTGCTTTTTTAAAAGCTCTCTGTGCAGGACTGGATTTTATTCTGTATATTTGACCACTCTTTCAATAAAATAGTTATAATCAATCAAAATAAATTATTTTTAGGTCAGATTCAAATTTTCTGTCTGCATCAGAACCTAATCACATCGATTTGGTTGAAGTATCCTTAGAAAATACCCAGTGACTAAATATGACTAAGATCAACCTTCTGTCACACAATTTAAAATGTCTTTGAAGAAAACTCTGTGACACTCCAACATTATGTACCATTGCTCACAGTTTTATATATTATCTCACATCTATGGCAAAAGAAAAAATACTGTCTCTGACTCAGCTTGTAGACTTGACATCAAGGCAACAGGAAATCCCCTAAGGAAAACCACCTACCTATTCATCACCCAAACCATTTTAGCTATTAACAGAGTATTACTAAAAATCTTACAGAAAGATCTTGAACCACATGCATTAATAATGTAGACGTATAGGTCACGTATATGACAACTTTGACCGGATTTAAGGGATTGTTGTCTGCAGACTTAAGGGATTGAAGATACTAAACTTCCCCAAAAGATCTTTATGCAGCTGCCATGCTACAAAACCCAGCTTTCTACAAATTTTTGCTCCAAGTCTCTTCTACTTGAGAACACAACCATATAAGTCAAGAAAAATCAAGAAAAAGAAATAAAACATTCAAATGAATGTATATTCACAGCAGCAAACATATCACATTGGATTTAATATATTAAAAGCTTAAATTTTCTGTGCTCATGTGTGAAAAGGGCTATAATTTGTGGGCAGGCTGGTTGGTGAGCAGAGGGCTACTCCAACTCACTACTATTCCGCAGGTCGGCGTCAGTGGGCGGTGGCACTGAGGAAGTGTCGGTAAATTCTGAACTATTACTTCTGCTGATATCAGAACTGTCTGAAAAAGAAGCAGAAGAAGTCCCAAAGCCCAAAGACAGAAACAAGAAAGAAAGATAAACCATAAACAGTTGTAGGAAAATGTGATTATAAGTTTAAGAACAAAAAATAAGGCAAAAATAATTTGCAAGTGAAAAAGCTGGAGGGTCAGACATGCAAACTGCTAACTCAGCAATTAGATCAGCTCAGAGAAACAACTTAAGACTTAAATCACAAAAAAATCTAAAAAAAAAAAAAAAAAAACTAACTAACTGGAATTCTATTGTGACGACAAAATAATTCTTGTTCATTTTTCACACCACTGTCAGTAGGCACACATGTTGAGCATATCAGGGGAACTCCTAAATGAGCAAACTACAAGGCTAATTGCAGCTTTCGTCATTCTATGTATCAAACTTCAAAACAACTTCGACTTGATTCATATCTTAGGAACTGAATACTTGCTTAGCATTAAAACACTGTCGATGGACCAAACAAGTTATATGCAAATCATGTTGATGGTTATCTACTCGGGTGCTAAAACCGCACACTAAACTGCAAAAAAAGATTTTGTTTTACTTGCACAAAAATATAGGTGGTCTAACGTCTTCCACAATCTGTGCTCATTAATGATCAACTCTTACCCCTCCTCCTCCGTCGGCCTTCTCCTGCATCATCGTCCCCTTCATCCATCTCCTCTGATCCGCTGCCATCTGAGCCAGAAATCTCTTCACCTAGTGTTACACAAACAACAACATTTTAGTCTCTGAAGAAAACACGCATGCCATATGTTCTATTTTTTTTATTATTTAGCTCCTTACCCTCTTCCAGTTTCTTTTTGAGCTCCTCGATCTCTTTCTGAAACTGCCGTAGAAGGGCGTCCTTGGGATCTTCGTTGATTCTGGCTTTGTTTTTGATGTTTTTAGCCCTGTTAGCATAGCGCAAGGTACTGATGGTCTCGTCATAGTTGTAGTCTGCAGGACCTATATTTGCACACTGGTAGGGAAAGGTATGTTGTGTAAAATTTTAAGGCAGACACAGGTATAATGACTTTTCTCAGACAACTAATGAAACAATACATATAAAATTAGAATATCACATCAGACCAATAAAAAAATGCAATACAGAAATGTGCCATTAATATCTGTAAAAGAACAACTTGTCTAAAGTTTGTTTTTTTGTTTCAAGTAGTACTTTTAAATCTGACACAAAAGCTTTATCAGAATACTGTAACACAGCCTCATAATTAATCTATCTGACATATGACATTTAAAAAAAGGCTCCTAATATTGTGTTCAAATTGAAGCTGTACCATCATGGTCTTGGAGTTTCCTCCCAGTGAATCCTGAAGCAAACGGGTCAGTTTGGAGTTTCTGTAGGGGACGTGAGTGCTCTTGCCGTCCACCAGGGCGGAGATAACGTTACCCAGGGTGGATAGGGACAGATTAATCTTCGTTGCTTCCTTCAAACGCTGACCTGTGGCTCCAGTTTTGCCCTGTCTTTCTGAACCCTGTGTTTATTGAGAATAAGTGGTAGCTGGTGAAGCTTATGCAGAACATGTGCAGTGAGGCTTATTTAGAAGTATTCGTTCAAGTTTAAAAAGCTCTTATTATTCATACTTACTGCCAGATCTACGAGATGAAGCTTTCCCATGCGCACATGCTGGTTACCATCCACACCCTTCTCACTGCACTCGATGGTGATGGTGAAGATGGCATGAGACCGGGAGCTGTGTTCATTCATGTTTGTAGCACCGACGGATCCTGCACCAAAAAAAAAAAAAAAAGATCAATTTAAATTTGACATTTAAAATTTAAAGTACTGCTCCTCCAATATCTAAATATCTGTAAGATGACATCAACAAAGTTATGTGTGCGAAACAGGATTTTTTTGTTGCAGCGTGAAAAAATTACAAGGAATTTAACAAATAGAAGCCTGTGTCTGCAGTGCATTTCACATAATGCCGCCTTAGCATTTTTCACTACAAGCAACAGACTTTAATTTTGATGACAGTCAGAAGAATAAACACACAATCCCTCTTGCACCATGACTGCTGAGTGCAAGAAGAGAAAATCAAGGAGGCTTTTTTCAGTGAAAGGTTTAAAAAAACATGATGTGCCGGAGCATAGCATGAAATTCTGAACCTCATCCTCGTTTAGTATGGGTCACTAAACAAGCTATTAAACTATTACTAATACTAATTAAGAATGTTGATGGCTTCACAGTTAGTGAATTGCTTTTAGTCTGTAATAATGTTTTGTATACATTGAACAAATTTAAATAAAATTAAAATAATAGTGATAATCTTGATGGATTTGCACAATAATCATTGTATTGGCCAGAAGAATGCCAAAATATTTCAGTCAAAAAAGTCAAGCCATTAATAAGTAAGTGAAACAGGCAAACAAATCTAAAAACCAAATACACACTGCTAAAAGTCAACAGACTTAGCAGCTGCAGGGAGAGTTAGGCTGAAAACAATATATATATGTTTTTTTGTCCACATTCGACATATCATTGGTCGAATTCTGGAGCTAACATAAGAGGGTGACAGTTTGGATATTATGGTTAAAACGTGAATACTGCTGGGTGCTCCAGCACATTAACCACACCTTGAAACTGGTCTTGGCATGGATAAAGCTGGCTAAGTTTACATTTTTGGAATAGCCATACTGGAACCAGGCTTTAACTGTATAGAAAATGAAAGAACTGGGTCAGTTTCAGCAAGCAAACCAATTTAATGGAACTTTATGCATTTTATCAGAATAAATTGTCCAATATTTAGCCAGATATAATAATTGAGACTTTATGCAGTGGCATTTTCCCACCCGAGAAAATTTTTTCAAATAATCCATTCAAAACCCAAATGTATTATGACATCTATGCCCAGTCTGGGTGCATATGAACCTCAGACCACAGCAGAATTTCTCATAGAAACAGAGCTGATAGTCAAGTTATATGTGTTTTGGTTTTGATCAGTTACTGTCAAGATTTCTTATCAATTCAGTGGTTGTGCTTACGGTTTTTGTGACCGAGTGTCATAATCCTGTCCATATCGTCAGCATTATTTACAACATAACCAGAGAGATCTTTGATGTACACGCCAACATCAGGTCTTTCTTTGACCTACAAAAAAAAAAAAAAAAAAAGAAAGAAAGATCTTTATCATTGAAAGCTGCAACAGTTGCAAATCCAAATTTAGAAGTTAGCAAAGACGACTGTGCCTTTTAAGACAAGTCATTGCGCAAAACCTTTATAAACAGTCACTAAGTTTATATATCCTGTTACCTCCAGCCTTTGTAACTGGTCCTTGCCCAGCAAATCCCGCACTTCCTCGTTATAAATCTCCAGGTATGAAACACGAACTAAAAACCTGTCAAAGACAAACATAGAAATAAATTACATTTTAAAAAGGATGATGCTTGAATATACACATTTGAAACCTTTTAATATAAAAAATGCTTTCACTTTGCTCCCACAATCTCGATGAGGGAAAAAGAAGCTAGCCCATCACAAGAATATATAAAGAAAGTCCATCACCCAATTAACTTTTATGAGGACAAGTCATTGTATACTTCTTTAGTAGGATTTAATAAGTATGTGGGAAAAATCTTTACTTCTCCTAAGCTCATCAAGACAATGACACGTTTAACTGTAAGTAGGATAAATTATAGTTTATCCTACTATAATTTATCATACTTATAGGATAAATTATATATATTATGTTTTGCTTTATGTTGCAAAACATAAAGCTTTGCAACAGGAAAGCTTTATGTTTATGCTTTGCTTATACAACATGACTGTTCAAAACAAAACTGTATCACATACTTTACAACTTTAAGTGCAGTTACGAGAAATAGATTCAATTCCACGGTATTGGTTAGTAAAACTTGCCAGCCACTTAGTTGTGTCATATTTCTAAAATGACTGTCAAAGCTGTTAATCTACCAATGAAAAACTCTGTCTTTATCAGCTGCAATCTAAAGAGGGTAGACCACAATAAGCATATGAAATGTTCACCTATGTCAAAAAAAAAAAATCCTAGCTCAGTTCAATCATGTAGTTTGTGTGAACCAGTGTTCACAAGAAAAGGCACCAATGCCTATCCTAGTTTCTGCAAGCAACATTTCCTGTTTCCTGTTCATGTTTATATTGCGCTCTAAGGTTTGTTTCCCAAGAGTATCTGGCAGAAGCATTAATATGCTTTGAACATCTTTACTTTAGCATATTGTTAAGTAAAATTTCACTGTATTTTGCAGAGATTTTATGTGATAGACTATCATAAAACAGTGTATAAAAAAGTGGAAATAAAGTGAAAATACAGCAGCATCAATAAGTTGCTGCACTACTTATTAGTAGTACAGCAATCCTAGCTCAGTTATTTTTTTATTAATTAATTAATTTATTTTTACAAACAAATAGAAGAATGTATTGTATATTTTGTAGACTGCAGCCATCACTCTCAGAGTGACTATTTACATCATTGGTAAATAGCCAATGAGGTAGGTAGTTTCTCAATTTATATTCTGTGGGACAACAAAAACTGAAGTTAACAGATGCTCTCTGGCCAATGTGACTGAGCCTGAGCTAATTTGGAATGAAGAAAGTGCAATAAAGTTGGTCTCTTCATGTGAAAACCTCTCACTACTAACACTTTTTTGAAGGTCATCCGTCCATTTTCTACACCTGCTTACTATTGCAGGGGTTCTGCCCAGCAGTCACTGGGCAGAAGGTGTGGCACAACCTTGAAAATCCATGCTTTGTTTTCAAAATTATGATAATTATGCAGAACTTTATCACATAAAATATGACCATGTTTTTGATTGTAATGGCATAGAATGTGTCAAGGGATATAATAAAATGTTGTCTGCAGTCTAATTTCGTACCTTGTGTCGCCCTCTGCCTTGGCAATGTGTCCAAAAATATGAGCAAAAGAATTTGGAATAATCCCTCGAAGTTCTGGTACCGCCCTCACTCCCTCCATGGTGAAAGTTTTTCCTGTGCCAGTTTGCCCATATGCAAAAATTGTGCCTGGATTGGGGAATCAAATATAATTCCATCATTCCTAATAATATGGATTGTAAAAATTGAAAATGACAAAGTATCAAACAGAAGTTACTTTAGAAGAACTGTTATGTGCTTGTTATAAGCATCACTACAGTAATCCCTGCAGCAATTGAAAGTGAACTACTTCAATGCTTTAACAGTGCTTATTAAACAAATCGTTTGATAAAGACAACAACTGTACCGTTATATCCCTCTAAAACGGAGTCGACGATTGGGCGGGCCGTGAGGTTGTAGACGTCTAGCTGCTTGCTGTCAGGCCCAAACACAGTGTCAAAGGTGAATGTCTTAGGAGGCTCATGGGGGATCTCCAGTTTGTTCACCGTTATGGTGCCACGGATTTCGTCCACATTGACGGCCTGCTTGTGGGCCATCATCTTCTCCTTCTGGTTGAGGGGACGACATCTTACCACAACTTTGACATTATCACTGACTTCCTGTTTCTCAGCCTTACTGCTCTGAAATAGATAAAAATGAGAAACACATAGACTTATGGGCATAGCTGACAAATAGCATGGGACACATATATGCATACACAGGAACATTTTGGCATCGATAATGAAGATATGTAGAAAAAGTATTGTGAAAAACCAGTGGGTTTTTGTTTGTTTGTTTGGTTTTTGTTTTTTTGCATGTTTGCCACACTTAAATGCTTCAGAACATCAAACTAATTAAACTATTAGTCAATTCTCTCTCATGGACAAACAAAAGGGAACAGTGGTTGATTTTCAGATCCTGGATACAAAACATAAAGCTAAATTAAAGCAATATAACAATATCAGTCCCTTTTCTTAAATCCAACAGAAAACCCAGTGGTTTAGCTAAGTGAAAGAGAGTCAAGAGAAGAGCTAATGCCAGGGGTCTCCATCATTGGTCTTAGTTGCTTTCCTGCAACTTTCAGATTGCTCTGCTACCAAATACATGAATCAAATGGAAAGGATAAACCTCAGCAAATTCTGCAGAGGCCTGGCAATTAATCACTCATTTGATTCACGTGTGCTGGAACAGACTCCAAGGACAAATGGTGAATAATCCCTTTCTCTGTATGCTCCAGTCCTGTGAAGTGCTGCTCCATTGGCAAATGATTGTTGCATTGACAGTAACTGTGTACTGATTTCGTAACAGCAATTCTTAGCATGTGAATTCAGTCCGCAAATAAGTTGTATATTTAAATTAAATGCTGGATTACTAACATTTTCACTGCGAGATTATTCTGCTAAAATGGAAGATTTTGCAGCTTTTTACGCGTTTTTAATCAGGGTTGCAATTATATTGTGAGACGGAATTTGCCGTCTCATAAACACCCCATAACAGGACACGCAATCTAAAGCAGTCACAATAAATTCATAAATCAATCAGAGCTGAGAGGTTTTAATTAACCCTCTAAGGGTCAAAATGTTACAAGATGTTGCTAGGTAACGACGTTAAGGTCTTTGCTTTGACCGCAGCTGGTCTGCTAATAATAACCGCAATGTGTGAACATTCACACATTTTTACACGGAAGAAGCGAACGTAAGGTAAAAGCTATTATGATAAAATAAAACCCAACAGTGCATAAAACATTAAAAAAAGATACGGACAGTAGTCAGAGGCCTTTAACACATCTCTGTATCCCGAAACAGCTACGATATAACTGACATGCTAATGCTAAGCGGGGTTAGCATCACATCACAGAAAGGGAGGAACCCTGCTTACGAACAAAACAAAACAAAACAAAAAAAAAAACATACAAAAAGGCGTGGCGACTTACCGGCATAGTGAGGAAGTGGAATGTGCTATATATGGAGGCTTCTAGAGACTTGGAGTGCTCTGTTCATCTGATTTTGGGTTACTGCTCGCTGAATTTGTGCACCAGCGATGTTGTCATTCTCATCAGCAGCTCATGGCCGTTGGCTAGTCAGCTCCAGTCTGAGTCAGTGTGCGCATGCGTGTCCACTGGTTTCGACTGGACAGTTTTCATACAGTAATAGTAATGTCTATTAGCACCATTTTTGCAGAAGTTAATTTGGTAACTCTACAATTTATAAAACCATAGAACTGTTATTTTAATAACATAAACGAGGAGTCTGAGCTATTAGTCAGCAAGATATCTGACTAATAGATATTTACATTTTTTGTGCATTGTAGGAGTCAATGTAAAAAAATAAAAAATATTGGCTCATTACACTGTATCCAGTACCTTCCATTGCCTATATGTAAAATGCTATAAAATAATTTCTCATTATCTAGCTAAGACTAGACTCTTTTTCTACTTGGACTTGAAACCCAATGCATACAAAAAATAAATCCTTTTTGTTTAATACTTCATAAAAACCCTACCTTTAATATGAATATTAATAGATACTATTGATAAATCCATGCTAAGAACAAACAAAATAACTAGAGACACAATTATTAGTGCTGCTGCTGTACTCTGTTTAGAGAATCCATCTTTGTTCTGACTAATGGAGCTGTAGTTAGTCTTCTCCACAGTTGCCGTACATGGACTGTGGGGATTTGGCTTCTTGTTTGTTGCTGAGCTTTAACTTCAAACATTGCAATTTTATGGTACTTAAAATAATAACTTCTGCCTTTCCTGAATTAAGCAGTGGGAAATTTCGAACCACTTTGTCATGGTCACTATGGATGCACTGTTTAAGAATCTATGGTAGACTGATGTCATGTGCTTACAGTAATAAAAAGTGTCATCAGCATATATGTCATTAGATATAATAGTACTTTAAAGTTTTCTCAGATTTATAATCACAAAATGACAAATTAGTCCTTTCCTACCAGCTTAGAGCGGAACTTGTTGAGCACGGTCCAACATCTATGTATCATTCACTATATTATGATTAATTGATTAGGATGTTTTTGATGCATCAATGTCTGTGCTGTGGTTGAAATCCTGTCTGAACAGCAAGGGACTGTCTTTTCTTTCTGAAAAAGGAGTAAACATATTCACTTTCAAATTAGATTTGCAAAAAAAAAAAAGCTAGGTTAGATTACAGAGGCATCTGATTTCTTTAAAATATATTTATTATCTTTGAAATCTGTAATATTTCAGAGGTAAAAAAAAAAGAAAAAAGAAAAAAAGAACTTGTGGGCACCATGTCTAGACAACAGGTTGCAGTTGTTAAGTCATGATTAGTTTCTGTGAAACAGAGATGAGATGCATAGTTCAATGGTTCGAAATTAATCTACGTCAACAAATTATTATCGAGGCCACAAAGGTCTTATTCTTAGAATTTTGTCTATGAAATAATCGGCAGGATTTGTTGGTGAAGAGTCCAGGCAACAGCCTGCCAGAAACAATCAATCAGGGTTGGAGATTGTTACAGCTTTTGTGAATAATGTTACCCTTTGTAAATCTTGTATGTAGGTATGATAACTCACTTTAAAAATGTCCTAAAGGTCCTGGTTTAGGAATTTAGTTTTCTTGACCAGCATTTGGTTCTACTACACTTTGTTTTTTGTTCTGACTCACAGCAATCCCTGCAATGTAACATTTTCCTTTCGCTTTGGTCTTAATTGAGGCAAATTCAGTCATAGCATTCCAGTGGTAATACTGGAATGAAAACTATTTAGAGGGTCATTAAAATGCCCTGAAGAAAGGTTGGGTTACAGAAGAAAGAAGCCACATTTTTACAGGTTCTGGAACTATACTTTATTAACACAAAAGTAGTACATATAATTTACCTAATCTCTCTAAATATGTACAAATATAATATGTTTTCTTGGTGGGTTTTGACAAAGGCACTCACCATTGTGTAACAGATGAAGCAAGGAACCTGAAGTGGGTTTTTAGTGCAAAACTTGAATAATATCACGTGTTACAAACATGCGCACACATTATAGGAGGCAAAATACATCTCTGAAGACTTTACCCACGCTCTCACATCCATTCAGGTCCAAAGTAAAAACCTGTTATTTGATTGTCATGTAGCAGGATTCATTTTTGGACATAAACACTTGTTTTGTTCAGTTGATCTATTAAGTTATTTGGCAGTTTAAACAGATCAGAGAGAAATTAGGGGTGCGACAATTTAACGGCCAGCCGATTTATCTGGGCTGATTTCCCTATTTTTTTGAGATTGGTGATTGGCTAATACTTACATGTGAAACACATCGTATCTCCCTATCTTATCTACGTCA
This sequence comes from Poeciliopsis retropinna, assembly GCA_010277075.1. Lineage (NCBI taxonomy): Eukaryota > Metazoa > Chordata > Actinopteri > Cyprinodontiformes > Poeciliidae > Poeciliopsis > Poeciliopsis retropinna. The sequence goes on along the minus strand of VMRM01000015.1, from coordinate 11,360,034 downwards.
GCAAATATTTAAAAATCAGCCACTGTTCTCTTCTGCTCTGCTGTCAGAGAGGTTTGACGGAGAAACTGGCCCACCAGGTCATGTCTGCACATTTGCAGTTAACAATAGTCACCCCACTGTTGCCAGCTCAAATATAGCATGACCTTCATGCTATATTTAGCAACATATCAGACAAAAGAAATTGGTATCGGCCAAAATTGGACTTTTTAAAGATCATAATCGGCAAGAAAACTGAAATTGGTGCATCCCTAAAAGAAGTATCCATTAATTTAGCAGTAATACACAGTCAGCTGAGCCTCTCAAGGGCTTGGAGAATAGTGTTGTGGAAAATGCCTGTTTGTCCGCTGCTCTCCTGCGTAAGGAGGACCCTTCCGTCAGGCCGAGGTCTGTGGACGAGGACCACCTCTCCTTGCAGCAGACTGAGCTCTGAGTCTGTCTGGGCTAAATGTGTTGAGGTCACTCTGTGCCTGGAAAACAAAACATTTCAAACAAAATAGATGAGTAATTGCTCAGGTCTGCCTCTACTTGGGTGATTGAGGACTCCAAAATGAAGTTTACCTGACGGGGCTGAACTGAGCCGACAAGGCTGACAGTGACGGCTGTGAGTGGAATGGTTTCTGCGGGTTAGAATTTGGATCAGAAATGACCGGTTCAAAGCTCTTCCTAAGAACGGGACCTTTCCCATCTTTCAGAAGGATCCCCGGTCCGTCTCTCCCCATGGTGAGAGAAGGGGCCCACACTTCTAAAGGCAGGGGCCCAGGACGGCAATTTGGGTGAACCTGAGACCCAGATGACCAAGAGGAGGTCCGATGTCTTGGAGGAGGAGACTCTTCATCCGTCAGGAATCGAACTGATTTTGGAGGCTTCGGAAATGCAAAGAAACATTTAACCTTCCCAAAAGCCTGAGAACTTGAAAACCTAAGAAAACATGATTCAGACATTACCTTGTCTATGCTGTTTTTCTGTGTGTCCGGTCTAACTAAAATCGACTGAGGTGCATTTGCAGCAGGCTGCCTGTGATGCTGAAATACTGATTCGTGTGAGGCACCACAGTCCCTGTCCTTCATGACCGCACCAGCAGAGAGCGCTGCTGGCTCAGTCATCCAGCCATAAGGTTTGGAGTTGGAGAATGGGAAGCTGCTGTTTCTCTTTCTCTGCAGAGCAGGTGAGTAGCCCGACGCCTGAACTTGTGCGAAAGGTTGCGAGTTGGACGGGATGTTATAGGAAGACACATGGGATGAACGGTTTGAGGCTGAAATAAAATATAAAGAGTTATTTTTTGTTTTACAACTGCTTGATCAAGATAAAGCAGCCCAATATTAGAAAACGTATTTCTCACTGACCTCTGGGGTTGAAAACACGTCTCACAGTGTCCCAACCTTGAGATGTCCCATAAAAGGATGGCTTAGCAGCTCCACTGGAGGACGTGGCGTGCTGCGCTCCATTTGGCACAGTTGACACCTGTCCTGTTGAGAATTTCGTTCCATCACCGCCCACCTTGTCGAGAGCAAGAACCACAGGATTTTTTGCAGCGGCGGGTTTCTTCCCAGATACTGTGTTGTAATGCGAGGATGCGTTAGCTGCTTTTGTCTCCAAAAGTCTGGCTGAGGTTCTGTAACAAAAACATGTGTAATTTTAAAAAGAGTACTTTACTTTACAGGAGTATTCTCACATTTTTTCCACACTTTAACCACAAACACAACTGTGTCTTATTGTGATTTTAACATGATGTGGTGGACCAGCACAAAGTAGTGCATAAAAACATGCAGTATTATTCAATTATGTAATTAATAAATTAATTAATTAAAAAAAAAGAAAAATGTGCATTTTATCCAGCTGTATTGCTCTGAAATTCCCTAACAAAATAATAAAATACATGTATGAAACAGTTATCAAAATCACAATTTAACATTAGGATATATCCATCTTTTCTATAAGATTTTTTGGAGAGCATTAATGCACCAACAACATTATGAATCCCAAAGAAAACACCTAAACTAACATGGCCACAAAGGAAAGCATTCATCAGAGAAACAACAGAGAGGCCCTGCAGACATCTACAGCTCAAGGCAAGTCAAGCAGATGTATTTAAATAAATTCATACGCAATATAATCAAAAATGCTTAACAGGACGTCAAAGGAAAGACAAAAAGAAAATAAACATCTTTTCAAGAATTTTCTTAAAAGAAAAGAATAAAATGTCATGCACTTAAAACCGTGAATGTTGCGGATAAGACAGATAAATAAAGCTGACACTAGTGACTAAAACAGACTTGACACTAAGGCAACAGTTCAGCTTCCAGCAGGGAACAATGGCCTTAAATAAATTGCTACAATAGAATGGTTTCGATCAAATCAATCATATTCATGTTTTGAAACGGCCCAGTCAAAGTCCAGAACTAATTCCAACCAATTTGCCACAGTAAGAGTTGAAATGTGATATTCACAGAGCCTCTGCATCCAATTTGACCAAGCTGTGACACACCCTGATGGGTATGTAGCAGTAATCACAGTGGAAGGTTGACTCATGAGAGCAAATTAGCAAACAACTTATTTAGAAAATATTTTGAAAACCATTAATTATTTTTCTCTCATGTCACAACTTGGCATTACTTTGTTAGTTCTACGTATAAATTCAAAAGTGGTGTTTGGTTCTAATAAGCTGTGTCTCAAGTCCTTCTGTAATAGATTAGAGAGAGATCTTTAAATTGTTTCTCTTATTCATTTATTTGGGCATTGACTTCCATTGAGTTTGACCACATTTCTGAAATATATACATGACTGAAAGCCTCTTAGCACGTGTATAGATGCAGCCTCTCACCTGAGCACAGGGGTGATGTAGTTGCTAGGAAGAATGCCCACTTTCCCCGTTCGGAGCGACAGCCCACGCAGCCAGCCATCTTTGAACTTCCCGTACACGCCCACCATCTCTCCTTTCCTCAGCTCCAGTTCCTCTGGTCGTCGAGGTTTGTAGGAGTACAGGACAGCACACCTGGAAGGGCACACCCAGGGTTTGCTTAAGTTGTTACCACATGTTCACGGACCATAAAATTTCACTCAAGCTTTTCTTATTGTACCCTTAATACTTTTATTCTTGCACACATGATTGTACATTATGATCTTAATAATGTAATGTCTTAAGGATGACTCACACGCTGATCGAGAGCTGCTGCGTGGAGGAGTTTCTGCCGTCTGCAGAGGAGGAGGCCATTTGGGGGTTCATCAGAGCCATGGAGATTGTGGACGGGGTCTCGCTGGTCATTTTCTTCTCACTCTGAAAGGCAATCCGATTTGAAATTATAATAAGAAACTGAAAGCATGATGCACAGTGCATTATGAAAGTGCACATGTATAAGAGATGAGGGCACAGCTGCATTTTTGGGAATGTAATGTCTTTTTTTTTAACAACATGAGTCAACAAGAGACCTGATGGTGGGTACGAATGGTGTCATTAAACCTCATCCTACATGCACCATGACCTATACTGGGTGTAGCTGAATGGTAATTCATGTACCAGCAGAGAAAAGATCAAAGTGGGAGATTTCTGTGCAAAAACCTATTACTACAGCTGATATTCCTTTGATCTGTCTGACGTAGACAGATGATGTCTCATTGTGTCTCTCAGGGTATTTTAACAAATTCAGTACAGCTCTTATGATTTGGAAGTTAAGATTGAGAAGTTGGGAAAGTTCATTTTACCCAGTAAGTCTTATGATTTTACTTAAGATGCACACAACTTAATCTGAATTTTGACTCAAGACAAACTTGTGCTCCTCATGGTACATATTTCTCTGGGAAGCCGATGATTTTATCTGAAAGGAAGTTCAAAAACTGACAAAAATGACTTTTGTGCTTCACTGTTTTAAAGTAGGGGAGTTTAAGTTAAGTATTTCAAAATCGAGGTCTTAAATGGTAGTATAAAAATAAACATTTATTCTAGATCAAAAGGGAAAATTATTCAAATTTACCCTATGTTTCCAAATTACACAGTAGATTCTGAACTTTCATGACTCACCAAACAGAAATAACTGCAAAATGGAAAAGCAGCATGCAAAGTACACCGCGAGTGCTTCAATAGGATTTAGGAAGGAAAGTAGTCGCCACATATTGCTACTTAAATCCATCAACCTGGGATGGGCTTTAACATAAAAATCACCCAAAGCCAGAAGGGGGTCATGCTTAAAAAGATGCCCAAAATCTGACTCTGTAAGCCTTAGTTAGCAAGTTTATTGTTACAGTTCTTGACTGTAAAATTAAAGAGAGACAAAAGCAGTCTAGTTTGACTGAAGAGCTGGTAGCATGGTGGTGGAGAGATGAAGCTTTGGGTTTGTTTTGTAGCCACAGAATCTGGGCATCTTGCAGTGACTGAATCAACCATGAAATTCCTCTGCAGACCAGCCTGTCTGCCGGGTTCAGCCGGAGCAAAACTGGAAGACGAAGAAAGAAAATCACAGATCTAAAGTCTATCTGATGATTTTCATCAGCAGAGAGATCCTTTCTCTTTCCCATATTGCTTGAAACCTGTGGCCTGCTTAATAATGTGGAACATCCTTCTTAAGTAGATTTCCTTTAATTGAGCTCATCAGACAACCCGGCACTCTGAAATTAATTATAGTGATTCAAAGATCCCTGACACCCAATACAATCTATAAATTTAATAGCACAACAAAAAATGTTATCTTTATGATACTTAAATCCAATTTGTATAATAATTTGGAACACGGTGTATGACTTTAAACAAGAAATGAGATTGCGAGACTTCTCATAAAGTCTAACAATTACAATAAAAAGCATAATTTTTCTGCTATCCTAATGAGGTTTTGTTCCTCATCTCTCCTCATAATCTTTTACAGCTGCACAAGCCTGTGATCAGACATTTTGAAAGCAACAGCACATAACTTTTAAGTGGACAAATATAAACTGTGTCGCAAACAGCTAGCATCATAATCGCTCTGCTCCTTTACTTTCTCATCTGACTGCGTAGCGTTTACAATTTGATGATTTACTCTTTGAAGTGCTAAAAACCTTTTACTTTCAAATTGCTGATGCAATTATGATGCACATGCATAAAACTATGTCAAATGCACCATGAAATATAAATGAACGAAAGCTTGCTTAGAATAGTTATTCTATGAACATAGTTTCTCTGTGTGAGGCTGAGAAGCTGGGAAACTTTTTCCAGGCCAGATGTCAGCCAGCTGTGAGTCAGCCATGACACTCTTGGTGAATGACAGGGAGTGACACGGAGGCGAGTCAGCCAACTGTCAAAGATCCAGTTCAGAGCTTAATCCCTCTTGTTAGAAGACTGATGATGGTCTTAACGAGGCTTTGACTAGACGTGTTTCTGCTTTTCCTTCCGCCACTGTCTCCTGCTCACATTATTTTAATACAGTCACTATAAAGTGGGCGGAGAAACTTTTGTGCTGCCCTTTATCTTTTGTCATAACAGATTTTTGGTGCTATTTATAGCTTACCCCCACTCATCTTCTACTTAAAGCATTACTGCCGGCCTGTGGGTATTTTGTTTCCTAAATGCAGCTTGCACCAGGCTCTCAATTCACATTAAAACTTAAAGGCACAAAGTCCAAAATTATTAAGCTGTAGCACAAGCTTCCAGGACTGGACACTTAAATAATTAAAATAATTAAATTAATAATAATGAGAAATGGCTGAGCTGTGAGAGAAAATGAAGATACGTAATTTTCTACGTCATCCATCATTTAGAAGAAAATGTTATATTTCTTCTTTCACACCTGTTACTCCATACACACAATTATACCCAAAACAATCAGAACATTATCGGAGAACCTCATAAGGGTGAGTTCACATATCCATTCTAAGGCAGCAGATTCATTTCATTTACACAGTTTCTGTCATAAGGTGCGGTGAAGGTGGTGAGGCAAAATGCAGCGGACCCAGGTTGAAATGATGTAAATGATGGTTTTAATGATGAATAGCACACAAAATACTTCCAAACGTCCAGGCAGCACAGCTAGAGCAGAAAGCTCAGGCTCAAAAACTGGTAGCAACTAGTGAGCCTCTAGAACAACACACAGATTACTGCCTTCACGGAGGAAAGGACGTGACTAGACGAAGGCCCGACCAGACCAAGGCACATAGGTGGGTTTAAATACACAGGGAGACAATCAGGAGAAACAAAGGACAGCTGGGGACAATCAAGGGGTAGGTGAGACGCAACAGAACACAGAAACCTAAATAAACACACAAAGAACCCAAAGCACTATAGTTTCTTACAATTATGCAAAACTCCTGTGCAAAAACTCTTCTGCAACATTATGCAACAACTTAATCTGAGGTGATAAAAAATACTTTTATCACCTCTTGAATTGTTTAAATTCCTTCCAAATTGTTCAGTTTTTTTCTCTCTGTGCTTAAAGACTTACGCAAACATGAGGCGCTTTGAGAGTGTGAGGATATCAATATTCATCCTGTTCACACTGAAACTTTGGATAGAGTCACCATCGGCATAAATGTTTTACTGAATTGGGTTTTTAAGTGAATCATGCAAAATTATACATACATGTTCAGACACATTTAATATGTGGTTAAATAAACGTTAAGAACTTGTTCAGCAACCACCAGCTTACTATAGTGACAACTTTTGGTTCTATTCTTAACTTGGTTGGTTTAATTGGTTTAAAATTACTTGTGGAATGAAGCAGAACATGTTTATCAAAGGTTTAATTAAATCAATGTCATCAAAATATTATTAACTTGACCAACCCCCAAAAAATTGATCTGACCCAGCCTTTGTAAATAAACAAAAAAAAAATATCAGCCCAGATCCACCAATTTTTAACATTGATATCGTAATTCTTTATTACATGACATATAACAAGCGTTAATCAATTTATCCTTTGGAGCATCTATTTAGTTTAAGGTGGAACTCAGATTAAGCTGAAAGGGTGTTATGGTAAGGACACCGCTGTTACTTGGTGGGGTTAAGGTTATCCTTCAGGATGTTTATTTCTGTAACTCATGTCACTATCTTCTCTAAAACTGCTTCAAATCGTACTGTGTTCCACTTTGGCAGAGCAAAATTAAAGGTGTTTTGAATTTGCTGAACCCTGGGCTCCTCACGGCTGAAATAGTAAATCTTTGTGAGGGTGCGTCACCAGGATAGACTCGTAATAAGGGTTTGTTCAAGACGTTCTGAAAGTACTTAAGCTGAACAGAGCGGCCTTTTGTCTTTGGCTCATCCTAACAAACGGCCATAAAAACACATGCTGTTCTAATAAGAGAATAATGCTCTACCAGTAATTTGTTTAAAGTATTTTATTGTCAGAACTTTAATTTCTAATTGCCTCCAAGTTTACTGCCAGCTTGAAAGTAGAAATGTATTTAATATTTTATCAAGGGATAAATGATGGGACACATTTTCCTAAATGTGTCCCATCATAAATGTAGCACGATATTTTGAAACCAACAACAAAGCCATCAAAACTAGAGGCCTTAAAGGTGAAATAATCACTGCATGGCTGATCCCTATTGCTTCCATCTTGCATTTTATTTTCTGTTAATTTGTTGCAGAGTTTGTACAAACGTATTGTTAACTTGTGTGGTAGTTTAAAACCGATTGCTCTTGAAAATGAGACCATATGTCTCGATGAGACGAGAGAGAAATAAAAGGCCAAAAAAAAAAAAAGCCTAAAAACTGTTAATCCAAAAACAGGAACCAGACTGCACACTTATAAACTGACTGCAGCAAGCATTTTAAAAGAGATGTAGAAAAGAATACAACACGGACCAAGTTGTCATAAGATCCGCTTTTACAGAAACATAAATTAATTGTGAATGTTCAGCAATTATTAAGGACAAAACCAACTGTTCCCAAAATCTAGGTTAACTATTTCATCCCAATTTTTATTTGAAACCCCTTAAAACAAACTATCTCTTATCCACATATCTAAACCACGCAATAAAGGTTTGACTTATCGTCTAAAAGACACTATCTCCATAGTGAAGCATGGTGGCAGTAGCATCATGCTGTGGGGATGCCTTTTTCCAGCAGGAACAGGGCCTGTTTACCCTCAAGACTAGCTGTCACAACACAGTAACATTGTGTATGAATAAGCTTCCCATAATAACTAACTATAGCTCATCTGCTGATTAGCTAAAGGTGAGTACTTCAAATGGGTATAATGTGCATCTATAATAAAGTCACAGGAAGTTGTAAGACCAATCCCAAAATAGACACACCCTGCTTCAGACTAAGTAAAACTGGATTAGTGTAATCCAGTTTTGTTTTGAATGGAGACAGTCACAGACAGTCATTTCAATAAAGAGAAAAAAAATTCATCATATGATTCAGACTATAACCGCTGTCACTTGGTGCAGAGGATGTGATGAAACTGCAAAAAAATGTTGATGTCATCCCTGACATCAAATGTTGTCAGGGATGACTGAAACCTCTCTATGGTTTGCATGTGATGTTCATGAGAGAGCAGGAGTCCTGCTTTTTAGTGCTAATAAGTGGTTTGTGAGGTGTGATGCAGATACTTTCATTGAATATCTGAGTGATAATACTCTGAGTCATTTACATTAATGTGGAGGGACTCTGTGCAGAATTGTTTTAATTCAGCCACCATGTGCATGCTCAGTCTGTTACAGGTCATGACAAAACATTTCCATTGGATGTAAGTCATTCACTTGCTGTCTTGCTCGTGTGCTTTGGATCAGAAGCAAGTGGCTGAATGATCTCCATCACAATTCCCTGCTAAAAAGCAAAATATGTGGCCTCATCAACTACAGCAAATCAAATAGGTCTTAAAGTAACCAAGCAATCTCATCCCATAACACACTGACAGAGTGTGATGTTTTTTGAAATGTCAGAATATCTAAATGTTATCTGAACACAAGAACCAGTATTTGTGAAAACACGTCTGACAATAATGAAGTATTTTGAGAAAAATACTCATAAAAAAACGTAAACTCGTTTGACATGTTGACTAAGCTGGTGTACAAAACAGTCACATATGCGATGAAAAAAACTGTCTGTGTGACAAATGTTGCATGTGTTAGACAACTCGGTGACCAAAGTCTGCCTCTGTCTTGTAAGTCCAACCATATATTTTTAGTGACAGATGAGCGCTAGACCATTTGGGATTTAAGCCTGTTTCCATGGTATTGCTTTCATCAACATGTCTCTGTATTTGTATCAGCTGAGCAACTTCACGGCACGGCACATTGCGCCGCATCCAAGGATTGTGACGATGAAGTGGGAGCAAAGCTCTATTTGCTTAACTGAACCAGCAATTACTGATCTGCACATACTGAAATATAAATGAACATATTTCAGAGCTCCATGCAGCAGAAGGTTCATAATAAGGCAAACAATACCCATATAGGACTACATTTTTAACTTTCCAAACTTACATTTGGAGAGTCATTTTGATTTGTGTGAGTTTTTGATAATGTAGGGATCTACATGTTCATTACCATACATATTTAGGACTGTCCCCAGACCTAGTGCAAACTTGCATACACCCACTATTAAATAGATAGAAATCGAGTACATTGTCATGCATGTTTCAGGAATGTCCTGCCTGACACACTTCCATATATGCCATTTTAGCAGCGGTAGATCAAAAGTTTTTGCAAACACTGATAAAAACTGGAACCGCATGTCTCATCAGAAAATAAAAGTCCCTTCTTCAGATAATTTTGTTGTAAGAAATTTAAATTCCCCTGTTATAAATACATATGACATTGAAAACCAAAAGTCCCGTTGAGAAAAAAAAAAATCTAATTTGAAAAGGAATTTCATGCCAGGTGAATAAGTTCATCCGATATGAATTAAAATAGTTTGTGCTAAATCTAAGGCGTGATTCTGCTGTAAAACGGGAAGCCTGGTCTTATATTGATTTTGTTTTGCCTTTTCTATCTCTTTCGTAACCATGCCGATATTCACAATGATGAACATCATTTGCCTGACAGTGGGAGGGATGTTGCCGCTCTCTCAGAAAGCAGAACCTGAGGTAAGAGGAGCCTGTGAGCTTTACGGAGAAACGCCCACCCCAGCTGGGCTCGGTCGCCCGGGCGGACCCGGCCTCGGCTTCAGGGTCCCGGCCCGAACCGAGAGGCCAATGCCTGTCGGCCATTATGGCCGACAGGCATTGTGACAGGCAAGGTGTTACCTGCTTCGTGAAGAGGAAGGAGGATGGTGTGGTCTGTTATGTAACCAACTTCACAAGTGACTCATCATCATCATCCTCATCATCAGTAGCAGGCATCATGAGCAAAATAAGCAGACACACTGAGGGACACTCTAAGCCTCCCACTTTCCACATCATTCTCTCATTTGTCCACCTCCTTCCTTCTCTCTCTTGTGGATTGCCTTTTTGTGGGTTGCTTCTCTTCTCAGCATAAAAACATTTTTCTTTACAAGTATTTCCTCTCACATTTTTTCCCCTCTTCCTGCCTAACCTATCCCATTTCCCCTATTTCTTATCGCTCTTCTCAGGTGTCCTCCACTTCCTTCCCCTTCTGGTTTCTTCAGCACAAATGAGATTTTTTTCCCTACTTTTTTTATGCGCTGACACATGTAATTGCAGGTTAGAGCTCTGAAATCTGAGGTAACTCAAGGGAAACCATTATGTGAGGGGGCGGACCAGCAGATTTTATTATCAAGGTTTATCAGGTTTCAGTGCGACCGCCGCCGCAGTCAGTGTAAACGCCTCGACTATCTACTAACTGGACATTCTGCTGTATTATTCCTTAAGATTGTCAAAACTCATATGCAGCCTTTCATTTGAAATGCTATTATTTATTTGAAATTTTGCAAACAAATAAAACTTAAACGGTAACTGTAACTTGGTGGCAGTTCAATAAATCAAAGTCTATCTATGGAAATGCAGAAGAAAGAGAAATAAAGCGGTAGCAGGAATCAGATTATTTTGGGGGCTTGGTTTGACAGCAACACTGTTTGGTGTGGAAGTTGTTATTTAAAGAACAAGACTCAGGATGTCCCTTCAAGCCACTACTGACATAGAATGGGACATGTCAGCAAATAGCAGAAAACTAAAAACTAAAAATCTTTTTTTATTCTCTTGAAAAATTTGGTCATGAAGCAGGGTGGATTAGAAAAATATGGAAATCTCATAATTAAAGAAGGAGCCTGCTGGCAACTCCACTAATCATGGTAAACATCTATATAAAGATGCTAAAGAGTCTAAATATGAACACTGTTATGAAGTCAAGTTTTTATCGAAACCCTGTTTATGTGTAAATCTGTGTGACACTGACTGTTACATAGGGGGTGATGTTGCTTCTGCTGCTACTCTGAATAATTAATGATTGATCATGACAGAAAGCCTGGTTGAAGTCGACAATGAAAATAATTTTTTTAACATGAACAATTAACATTCAATTAGAGTTTTTGGTCTTCTGAAATATTAAGTTGGAAAATGTTAAATTGATTTTAAAATTTACGTCAGAGGAAAAAAAAACCATTACATTTCATTTAAGATCAAGATCATCTGATTAAAACGAAACAAAGCAACCCAAGATAATCACACTATCACCACCATGTCTGAGATGTCAAAATGAGGTTATATCGATAAAATGTTAGCTTGGTTTTACTGCACAACAGAAGATGCTGTTATGGGATGAATAACTTCTAAAATAACCCACTTTTTCCTATGCACACTGTGATTTTTAACTCATGAACTTTGACCTTTTCTGAGCCAAGAGACGCCTGCAGTATTTATTGTCTTGTTTATTTTGTGACTTCCTGGTTGAGTCACTAATGTAGTATTTGAATATTTTTGGTAGGTCACAAACTTTAGCAGGTCAACAAGGTTAAGGATTATAAATGACTTCAAAAACCTTCTCAAATTAAGTCAGCTTTTTGTTTCTAATCTGGTCATAATCAGTTGCTTTTTGACAACTTTTAGTCAACTTCATGTTGTCAGACACATTCTGTCAAATTTCACTCAGTTATTCAAAGAAACGAAGTTTTCATATTAAAATGAAATGAGAAGCGTAACTGACTGTGGGAGGTTTGGAATGTTTTTTTTCTTTTATACAATGTTGGAAACAAAATTAAGGAAAATATATAGTCCCATAGCATTGTACATTCTGAAATATGCAAAAATAATTGTGTGAGCTTTAATATTTTCTGCAAATAACAAGCTGTAACTGTTTTTAGTTAGTATGTGTTTGTATAGGTACCTCGGTCAGATATCTTTGAATCCATTACTGTATTTACAAAAACTCTGAACTTTTAGAGATGCTCTCTAACTGTGGTTAGTTTAAAGCTACTGTTTTATTTTATTAGAAAACATTTGAATATGAAGACAGTCACATTTTCAGTTGATTCAGAAATTATTTCAAAAGTATTTAAAGTTCTTTGTAAGAAATTGGTCAGAGCGTCATAAAATTGTTGACCAGAATTCAAACAAACCTGATCTCTGATCACTCAATCTCTAATCTTTCTGTCGTATGATGCAGTTCCATATTTAACAAAAGACAGGTATTTTAAAAACATTTTTTCTTATGTATCAAATTTCTCAATTTGTGCAAGACTCTGCTTGAGTTGAAGGAAGAAAAAAGGACACGCGCTTACATATTCCCTGTTTGGCTGGAATTCAGCCTGGACTCTCCCCCCAGAATCAGATGATTAAAGACCTTTTCAAAGTTACAACCCATTCTCATCTTTCTTATCTTGCTCTTTTCCACATCTGTGTTCTCTTAAGAACCTCTTAATCAAACGCTGGCCAATGCACAGGCAAACACCCCTTTCTTATCCGCTCCTTGAGCTCAGTGTTATTATTCCCCTCCCTGCATTCCTGAGGTCAACTTGATCTTTCTTGTGACTCAAGCAAAACATCTCTATTATCTATTATTGAAAATCAGCCGCACGCTTTTTGCCAACCACATGTTTTCTGTTCGGACAAATCCCTGACAAGAAAACAAAGTCAAATATGACTTAGCCCAACAGTGGTGCGAGTACAACAGAAAGAAAAGGTGAAGAGCTTGCAGAGTTCGACTCACCTGTAACAGGTGTCTGTGGGAGTCAGAGCGCTGGCTGTTTCGCCGAGAGTTCACTCTGCGAGGGTAGGACTGGCTTCGCGCTGCGGACGGCACCGAGAAGTGCTGCGTCTGACCCTGAGGGATGAAGCTGATGTTGGTGGGCGGCTGGAAGGAGCTGGCTGTGGGCTGCTTCCGAAAAGCATTGATGACGGGCGTCTTGGTTTGGACCTGAGGGACTCTGTAATGGGCAGAGCGGCTGGATGCGTCAGCGGCCTTGTCTTTGCCCCCGCTGCCGGACTGATGGTGAGGTTCTGCTGAGTCACTCCCACTCCGGCCCTTTCCTTTAAGCAGCTTGCCTGCTGCAGAGTTCGGCTGGAATAGTCAGAGAAGCGTAACTAAAAATCAAGATGAATTCATGCAACATCCTCTCCTACACGCTGCTAGTGCCTGACAACCTTCTGCTCCCGCTGATTGGCGAAGTGGCTGTTTAAACACACCTACTTATCAAAAACTCGGTTCTCCCTTACAACTTGTTGGGCAGGCTGGCAGGCAGACAGGGTAAGTACGAGCCAATCAGTCAAGAAGGGCTGAGCGATGCTGAGAAAGGAGCAGACAGACAGACAGGCATAGCAGAGTTGATGCTGCTCTCTCGGCACTGTGATGTGCTGTTATGTCACCCAGGCAGAGAAAGCATTACCGTGTGTTCACGCCTGGCTGCACGGTGAGAGGAGAGACAGGCTTGGAGAGGAGAAAAGTACAAGCTGAGGCTAAGATGGATGAAAAAGGAGGAGGCGAGGACTTGGGAACAAAAGCAGGTGCATGAGGAGATGTCTTAGTGACAAGAGGAGACTTTTGGAGCAAATCTAACCAGGAGCAGTGAACACACTGTGGGAGAAAATGCAATTTTATCCAGCATGGATGAAGTTAATTCCTTAAGGCAGAAAGCACAGAGGAAAACAAATGACAGTCAGCAAGCTAAGCCCAGCAAACCTGAGTAAAGCACACAGTCGCACACTAATGAGCAGCTGCACACACAACACAGCTTCACAGACGAGCCCTCTGCCTCAGCGCTTTGCAGCATAACAGTGACCTTTACTGATGAATCAACTATTGAACTGAAAAACAAGGCAGGATCCAGCCACTGAGCTGTATCCAGTCACATCTGGGACATGTTTTCTCCACCGTCGAGAGCCGAGCATCTTAAAACAGAACGAGTTGAAAAGTAGAGCGAGGAAAAAAGAAGAAGAAAAGAAGCTCACCTCTACAAACTGTCTGGGACAAATCCCAACTTTCTCCCCCAGCTTTGCCTCGATCCAGTGCTCGTCCACTCGCCTGATGGCGGTCAGGATGTCCCCCTGCAAATATCGGAAGTAAGTGAGAGACACAGAGAGAGCAGCAGGAAAACATCAGGTGGTTGACAACAAGACGGAGCTCATCCCAGAGACTGAGCACTCTGCCCAGAAACTCTCAGAGTCCTGTGTTTCTGCTGCCGTATGTGACATCAGCTCGCTTTGTGTCAGGCCTGGTGCTTTCTGTGGCCAACCTCTTAAAAAAAAAAAGGGAAAAGACATTTGACCACCTCCATTAAAGAGAAAAGCCAGCTCAAGTGTGCTTTAATGGAGAGCGCACAAGAAACCGAGGCCCTTATATAACAGCCTCAGAGATGCCTCAGGGTAAGTAACTATCAGTGCAGCCGAGGTCGGTGCCCTCAGCTCCATAAGTCTCAGTTTTCCCTATGTGAAAAACAGGCGAGCGAACAAAACGCAGTGACCATTACATAATGACACCACCGTGAACTTACTGTGTAGTACATTCATGATTGCACGTTGTTAGAGAGACTAATATGCTGAGGTCGAGAGTCAGCTATTTTCAAAACTGCTGACTCTTTATATGTTTTCTAGGAAATCGTCATTATTACTGACCTTGAGTAAAAAATGAAAGCGGCGTAAATGAATTAGCTGCTGATCTGGAGAGGACAATTTTCAGCCTGATCGGCGCTGGCAGCTGACCGCCCGGTTAGAAGCTCAAAGACCCGATCTGTATTAGAGCAGTGGGTACTCCACATCTGGCTGTTTTTAGAATAAGCAACGTGTTAAATTAAAGCCAAATGAGAAGAAATTATTTAAAAAGTCTTTTCTAGGTCACATAGTTCATTCAACAACTCCCAGCAGACAACAGAAAGGCTGACTGAGTTTCATCTGTTTTACTGTTGGATTTGGAAAATGCTGGTAACCTTTTAGTTAAACTCAGTAAACACAGACTGTTGTCATGGTGATGCTGTAATGCTTCTCAGTGCTCTTCTTAGATTTTTTTACAGTACAGTTTGATAAAAAAAAAAAAAATTAAAAAAAAAAGATCTATATTACAATATCATGAGATTTACAAAAAAATGTAAAACAAGACATGACTACTTTCATTCATCATTGAAATAACTTTCCCTACTGTTGCTGATGACTGTGACGGTAACATATCATGTGCATTATGTAAACTGTCATTTTGAATTGGATGAAGGGATTTATGCAACAATATAGATATAACACTCACTAAATGTATTTAATGTAGCTTTTAAATGTTGTTTGCAGTTCAAGAAGATGTCAGATAGATAGGCTATCTGTCTTAATTTGTTTTTCTAGTAGGTTTTTCTAGGGTTAGGTTTAAGTTCTTTCTTGACGGTCGTTCAATTGCAATTTGCAGCAAGAGGTGGGGGAGGGGCTACAATGTAGTAGTCTATGGTCCAACCAGCCAGAGGAAACACCAGCGTTTTCTTTGGCAAAAGGTCTTTAACCCTGGTAAATCTTAGCCACTTTGAAACTCTGCTTTTTAAAAACTTGGAATACCTGAAAACAGGTAACCACCCAATGCAGCAAACTGACAAAACTTTAATTTATCTGGTATCATCATGGACATTTGAGGTGGATAGTTTCCCAAGAATTAGAGTTGTTTTAAAAATATTGCTAAAAGAAACGTGACTAAGACGCATACCGTTACAAATGATAAATAAATAGAGAGTGTTTCAGGTCAGAGCTTCACAACCGACATGTAGAACCATAATTGTAAACTGAATTATTTTATGCTAGTAAAATATTTGGCCTGTGGGATGAACTTTCACTGGCTTAACATGTATTTTTCTTCTCTCTTCTTTTTTTCTAATTGTGAAGATCTACTTAAAAGGCTCAAAAACAAAAGCCAATTCATAATAATAATAAAGAAATGGCACCAAATGTAGACAACATCTACCAAAAAAACAAGAAAAATCAACTTCTAATAAGCTTCCTTCATAGCTCATGGCCTATTTTCATTCATCATTAGGAAAAGGATTTATTCAAGTTTCAACTCAATTAAACTTGTCTCAACATTGAGCAGCTGTGATTCACTTTAAGCATCAACCTTTCAGTCCAAGCTCATTAAAAAAAGACGCTTTAATATGCGATGAAGATTAATTCAAGGTCTGAACAAAGCACAAAAACTCTAAGGAAGGTGAAAACCTCCATTTTACCACAAGGGGATTTAAAAGGTTCAGCAGGTTTTAAAGGGATCCTACCAGACCTGCTAAACAGGTCTGCAGAACAAAAATACAGGACTAATGGAAAAAACTGATATATTCCTGCGATGAATAGGAGTGTTTGAACATAAAGGCTACAAAATATCTTACTTGACTCTGAAAGCAAGGGCGTCAAAAGAAAAAAAAAAGCTTAATGGTAAAAACAAGGGAATGGAAAAAAGACAAACTCTTAAAATTGTCCAAAGGTTTTTTTTTGGTTTTTTTAGTGAAAACTAAGTTAGCCTACCGTCATCTTACATGACCATTGAATCTCAGAGAGCGGACGTTAAGATTTTCCTAAACGTGAACTGAAAATAAACTCCTCAAAAACTGTAAAAAGACGAATATAAAAGACTTTAAAAATCTTTAAACTCTACTATTTGTGCAGTCTTTTACATTTGTGAGTAAGTATATATTTCCCCTATCTGGTGATGCTGCACATTAGATGACAAAAGTGTTTTGAATGCTGGAGGCAGGCTGGTCGAATGAGGCCACTAAAAACAGGAAAACTCCACTCGACGCACACTGACAACCGAAGGCGATGAACATGCGCTTTCCCTGCTGTGTCCGTGTTGTGTTGAGTGGCAGACCTTGAGGAAGCTGAGATAATATTTGCTGTCTTCCACATCCATCTCTTCTGGGTTGAAGTCACAGAGCGCCCTGCAGAGAGGCTGTGGCTGGGCCTGCTGCAGGGGCTGCAGCTGAGGCGTCTGGCCGCCCGCCTGCAGCGCGCCGAGAGACGCTCTGCTGTTGTCGCTGCTGTTTTCATAGCACCGCTTGTCCTCTGCTTTGTGGCTGGGAGGGACACTGCTAGCAGGTGTGAAGACCAGCTCCCCTGACATGTCAGCCCGATGGTTGTTTGCTGACGATCTGAAGGCCGCCTGAGCAGCAGGAGAGAGTCGGACATCAGCGGATTCCTGTGACGACATTGCTTTTAAAGATCATGCACACTAAATTTGTCTGTAAGAAAAGTGTGAAGCCACAAAATAAACCACAAAATAAATGAGCTATGTTTTGATGACTCTGTTATGATCAAAGATTGCTGAATTGCGTTTCCCTTATGCAATTCAGCAATCTTAAAAGTTCATAGAATTTTTAAAATTCTATGAATCTGTAATTCATTTATTAAAATGCTTATTTAAAATTAAATGACAAAATAACCCTGCGTTTTACCAAATATATTATAAGATATGCAGAGCTTTAATAAAGTACACAGCTGTCTTAGAGAAACAGGTCAGGAAAAAATTAATTAACAAAAAATAGTGAGGGAGAGTTATGCTAGCTTGACTATGACAACCTGAACATGTAGATGTTGTATATGTATATGTATATACATACATATAAAGCTATATAATTTTATTTTAAAAAATATGTTTGTGTTGTGACAATATAATAAGAGTCCAAAAATCTGTGGAAAAAAAAGAATTGAGTTTCTCTGCCTTCTCTCTATGTACCTGCTGTCATCTGCACAAAGAACAACCAATCAGAGCCTGAAGGAAGGTCTTAGTGCTGTCAATCATCCCTATGTTCAGACTCTCCCCCTTTCTAGCTGGTTCACCACAAAGGAGTCTGTCATAACTGACAGATGATAACAAATAAGCAGTTTTCCTGAAACAGTGAGTTGTTTCTCCGCCATTAGCACACTGAGCAGCACGCACCTGAGGATGATTGACAGTGTTAAGACCTTTTTGATTAGGAGCAGTGCATTTACTAAGATGGATAAAGTAGCACTGGAAGGACATGGAGGAGCTCAACCTTTTCACAGATTATCTGTCTCATATTATGCTGTCACAACAGCAAGACTTTTAACAGATATGTAAAAAGCATATTTTTGTAAAAGTTACATACTGCATTTTAAGGACAAATATCCAGCTAGTTTAGAAATCAACTGGCTTTTGAAATGCACTACAAACCAGCTGTTTATGTTATGTTAATGTCAAGATAATGAAGATTAGTGTGTATGATTATTACTCAACCCCTTTTAGCCCAAGGCTGCTATAAAAAAAATAAGTCACCTACTTAGTGAATAGTTTACCAGAGTTCAATTAGTCTTTAAGTATAAGTCCAGTGAAGGTCCCAGAGTGTTACATAAACAAACGTTCTCACAATGTGTTCTGTCCAATGTGTTTGAGCTTGAGATAGTTTCTAATATCTGCAGCTCTGATAAATGTTCAAATGCTCGCTTCTCTTTTATACTTTTTATAAACAAAAAACTTCAAATCACCAGTTATAAAATCTCAATAAACACAAAAGAAGTCTCTTGCTTTCACAAAGCGAAAAGTGAAAAAAGCTTAGTATGTATGAATACTTTTGCACTGCACTGTAGTACTTATTTTATCCCAGAATGATAAGATTGAAATGAAACAACTTCATGTAAAATGATACCTTCATGTCTAAACTGTAAAATGACCCCAGATTCAATAACCTGAACTGAGCAGTGCCTTTTGAACTCTGCTTGAACTCACAATGAAGTAAACCCTCGACTCCTAGGCAAATCAAAAGGGAGAAAGTAAGACTTTTTTTTTCTCCTTTATGACAATACTTTTTCACAATATGGTGAATTTCAAGCAAAAATGCACCTCAATTTCCAATCTGCTTAGTATGTTCACAGAATGCCAGGTATAAATAATGTGGAAATTTGAAACAAGTTTCAAATACACTAATGATTCTAAAATGTTTAACAATTTATTCTTTTTTAAAAGCATTAAAACAATCAGAAAGTGTCGAATGTCAGAAAGTGCTCCGGCAGGAGTGAAATTTGATATTTCATGGTTGAATCACAGTTTATCTGACCCAGTGTCCCTGTATCAATGCATTCCTTTTAGAGTTTTTCAATAACTTATGAGCACTTTGAGCCTGTGCAGTGCACTGGCTTTCTCAGTGGAGACTTGTGTTTGAGAACAGGACACAGGGGACATGCAGGGGTTTGTGTTCGGCTCTTTGTCGTGAGGGAAGTGAACCCTCAGCTCTGAGTTTACATGCACCTGACGAACAGTAGCAGCATCCACACTCAGATCTGAGCGGACCGCCTTGCTCCAGGCCAAACGGAGCAGGGAATGCCATTTTAATGAGTCAAATTATGCTCTAGTTTGACTATTACAGAATTAATTCAACCGTTTCAGGCTGTAATGTGCATAAAAGATCAAACACATCATAAAAATACCATCCCTGGAACCTTGTCACTGGGCAAGTAGCAACAACCGCCAGGGGATTTTTTTTTTTTTTTTGGCTGTGTGCACTGACACAGCCTAACCTTCACAATGCATCACTGTGCTGCGGGAAATATTACCAATTAAACTGCAGCACCACATTATCACAAAAAATGTGACAGGTTTGTCCCATGCGATCAGCCCAAACTCAACCCTTATGCCTTTATTAAATGTCTTTTTACTGAAACTATCGAGAGCTCCGCAGCCAAATGTGGATCTTTTGTGCCAAAGTAATTAGTTGGTCCTAATATCTTTGGAAGAAAAAATAAATTAAAACTAAGTGATATTTTTAAGAGTAAAGGTAATAAAATATGTGACTTTAACGGCTTTTTTAAAAGCTGTTAAACTAAAAACAAAAGATGTTAAAGTCACATATTTAACGCAATATTAAGTACATGATTTGTTTCTCAGTTTTTCAAAAAACAAAAAAGGAAATTTCCATTGACAAATGTATGTTTTGCTCTGTGTTCTTAAAATAAGGGTTACATTTTGGTTTTACAATAAAAAACGACTTATTTTACATTGTTTTATCTAGAAGGAGCAATAGCACAAAGTTGTTGAGCCATGTTTTGCTTTCTTAATGTATATGTCCATATTTCGGTTAGTTTTACCATTTATCAAAGACATTTAATAAATAAATCTTACTTTAAAAGTCTAATTTCTGTTTCAATACTGTTTTAGATTTGTCAGTATATTTACAAAGCTTTGTAGTTACTAAGGTGATTGTTGTAAATAAAATGTTTGAGAACCTTTGCACTGGAGGGATCATTCCAGATATGATTTTGAAGATGATGAACGAAGGTAATGCATTTTTTACTCACAGTAGAAAACAGCCACAACAGGCAAAGCCACTAATGTGTCTATGCTACCACCAAGCCACACCTAAAGTTTGCACAATGTTGTTCAAGTTTCTGCAGTTGTGAACAACATTATAATCCACATACTTTCTGTAACACCTCATCTTTTAATGATATAATTGTTAAAAGTAAAATAAAATAAAATAAAATAAAACCCCCCGAAAGAAACGTAGAGCATATTGACTGGGGTCATGCACTGACCTCACCGTATCCTTGCCTCTCTCTGCGTTGGCTCTCCTGCTGCTGATCCTCCAAGCTGCCCTTATCTACTGGCAATGCATACCGGACCCTGTTTGGACTTTTCCCGGCTCCCGAGAGCCCCTGAAGCCCCTCCAGGAGCCGGACCAGCAGCAGGTTTTCTGGAAGCTCCTCCACTGTCCTGACAGGGACAGGAGCTCGGCATTCCGGGCAGAACAGCTGGGACTGGGCCACCCCATGCCTCTGCAGACAAGACAGGCAGAAGGTGTGCTGGCAGGGCAGCACCTTGGCAGAAGCATCCAGCTGCTCAAAACACAAGGGGCATTCCAGGAGGGATATCAGAGCCAGGTCCTCTGGTTCAGATGAGAACAGGGATCCAGGTCCATTTGAGACACTGTAATCCACCATGCTGCAGAGACAGAAGTGACAGGAGACACAACAAGCTACTTAAAATATTTCAATTACATAACATGAAGTTTTGAAGTTTAAATATATCGCATGGTTAAGTGTAACAAGGCGGATTCACTGCATAAGGAGTTTACATCGCGTCAACACTGCGTGTACACAGGTGTCCTATCGCCTCACCTGGCTGCACAGGTGAGACAACAACAGGAAATATACGAAAATATCCGCACTGCTCCAAACCAAAATGAAACAAGGCAGCCTTTAACTCTTACTTACACGCTCATCTACGGCCTGTCACGGTGATTTCCCCCCCCACACTGAACTCCGCTTTTAAAAAAGACGTAAGTTTTTCGCGTCGGCCGCCATGTGTGAACCCGGAGGAGGAGGAGAAGGAGGAGGCGGCGGAGCGGCTCTCTGCCCCCGGGAAGGGAAGGAGGAGCACAAACACCGACAGCTCACCTCCTGTCGACGGTTTGGTGATACGTGTCAACGCGGAACCCACCTGTGGAGCTTCTGCCCGAAACGAACCGGCGGAAAAGAGAAATGTCTCCCCAGGCAGGCTCACTCTTCAGGGACTGTGTCGGATTTCAGTCATGACGAGCTCGGTTAACCCTTGCACTGTAAAGAGGAATTTTACAGGGTTTTAAATATTTAAATATTATAAATCATACATTTAAACGGTCTGAACTCGAACCACGAAAACTGAATGAAAGCTCTTGAGTATAAGTTTGATTTCTCAAGCATGAACTCAAAGGTTTTGAACCAGCTTATAGAGGAAGGTTCCCTTAAATTTAATTGAGGAACCTTCTGGAGGTGATGTGATCATTTTTGCTGGCCCATACTTTTTTACTTTTGTTTTTTTGTTGTTGTTTTTTTTTTTTAAATAAACTACTCTACTCAGCTACTCTATGCACCCCCGGTTTATTATGCTGACTGATGTGAGCTTCACCCACATGTTATGCTAAGGTTATATTGGCTGTTTGAACAAAGCCTACCTGGTTGTACTTTTATTTTCTATCTGCTGAGTCTGCAGTGACATTTGAAGGGCAAGGTCTTGGACAACATACAGTATATTGTCCCTGGAAGAGCAGCTAAGACCAAAAACATTATGATGAACTGTAAGTGCTTAAGATTGGAAAGCGTCCTTACCATCACCCTAATCTTTGGTTCCTTCCACAAATTCCCAATCAGATTGATGTCAAAATGTTACTGTTTCTATTCAAAGTAAACATGTTGGTAAAATTAAAACAACCTTAATCTGGGCATCAGGTGTACAAATTACATAGAGCATAACTAGTTTTCTCTGTTCAAAAGAGAACAGAGAAAGCTGTTCTCTTTTGAACAGTTTTGAACAGTTGGCTGCTTTTTTACCAATTAATTTGAACAGCTTTATACTTCAGCTTTAAGCAAAATAACATTCCTTGCAAAATGTTATTTTTATTTTAACTCATCTTTACAAATTAGTTGTAATTTATACCACTACTACAAATAATAACAGTAATAATTATTATTACAATGTAATGATGTTATAATAAATCAGACACTCAGTACTAGATTAGCTTTCATATAAAATACTTTTTCCTCTTACTTGATCTTTTTTTTTTTTTTTTGATGACTGCTCATGTGCAACACCTGGACACATACTGGCAAAACAAAGGTCAGATAATTAATTGATAAAATGTACTTTTATAATTGTTATTGATTGTTTTTGTGTGGTTTGGACTTTGAGTTTATGTATCCATACAGTTTCACAGTTACAGTGACTAATGCGCACAATAAGTCAGTCCTCGGATTCGACATGCAAACCTTCTCCCTGGCAACAGAAGCTAAAGTGATGTTCACTGGCAACCTCTACTTCAAGTTCAGCTTAGTAGCAAGTTTGACTTAAACATCAATGTTGTTGCTACGGCAGCTGAAGCATCAAATGCCACTGAAATAGTAACAAAATGTTCAAATCAAATCAATCAAGGTGGCATGGGAACTATTTTCCTAAGAACCACTGTTTCTTAGCAAAGGATCGTAGCTGTCAGGAAGTTTTGAGTTCAAAATTTTAGGAATCGAGGAGGGCAAAGCTTTTAATGCATGCTTTTTCTGTCTTCTTGCATGGATTTTGTTGTTGCAGCGTAATCTCAGTAAGTTGTGAGTGTTGCTGTTTTATTATTTGATGTATAAATGAAGCATTCCTGTCTAGACTGAGCAGACCATCTTGATGGAGCAGCAGAGAGGAGGATCCCTGCCCTCCTCAGGGGAGGCTAACTACCAGGTTGGAAGCAGCGGGAAGCCAGCATCCACAGGAGAGCTGGATGCTCTGAAAGAGTCAGAAGGGAGAGGCAAGCGAAAGCAGAGCATGTAGCAACAGCAGCAGAAGAAATGCAGCAGTAGTTTATTTATTTCATTGACTTTTTAGTTCTTAAATTTACACAGTACCTGCTGATTACAATCTAAAAACCATTAAAATGTGTAAAATGCATGCAATTGCACTGGTTTTGCTAGTTAAATCCCCACAGTTTGTTTTGTGAGTGCAGCAGCTCCTTGATTGTGACATGACGACGATAAGAAAACCTTCACTGTTCAGTGACCCTGACAGCACAAGACAAATATTTTCATTATCCTGGAGGAATTTTTCAGTTGTAACGTATGTAACTAAATGATAGCAATTCACATAAATAAAAGAGACATTCAGATTTTTACTTCAAAAATAAAAGATGTTGCTTAGAGTAGTTTGATAGTTGTTTTACTCAAATGATCATTAAAGCCATCTTTACATCATAACAGACTTTTAAAAAATAAAAGAGATAAAAGTTACCCAATGACAGCACTGACATGTGACACAATGGCGCCCTCTGCTGGGGAATTCACCGACCTACGGCTTTCCAAACGAATCTCAACTGGAGAGTCAGAAATCAAAGCTGACCTCTTCCAGCACCTCTTCATCCTCTAACACGGTATTTAAGTTTTAGTTTCACTTGAAGGCAGTTCACAAAGACAGAGGGACGTCCACCGGTTGAAGTCCTTCGTTTGAATTCAGCTGTTTTTATTGTTTCCTTTTGGATTCCCAGTTGCACACTTCAAACCTCAAAATGGCAGCCTTGAGTCCCAGGGTTAAATAATTTATCCGTGCCGGCCACGCACCGTAGGTTCAGAACATCGGCTTGAATTTTTCAAGCAAACATGAATCTTTCATGTTTTCCTTCACGTCAGCAGAACTGGGGGGATTCTAAAAATGTACATATGGCTTTTACATCAAGTCTGAGAGCAACAGAGATGACTTATTCAAATGTTCACATCATCTCTGGAACAGGACACTCCTCCTCCTCCGTGCAGGCCTCCCTCAGCGACTGCCGATTTAAGCTTTTAAAATATTTTTCCACACTGAAACTCGGTGTAATGCCTTCCTGTGCAGCGAATTGATTCTCTGATTTCCTTTCAGCGATAAAGAGGGGGCAGAAAATGGTCTTTCAGAGGAAGTGTGTGCATAAGTGCTTATCAGCTCCTCACAGTCCGACGGTGAGGCTGGCCTCCGCAGGGAAAGCCCCGTGTGCTGTGGGGTGAAGAAACAGGTCTGATGGCTCTGATATGACGCCTACATGATGCAGAGGGAAGGCTGTCCCCTGGTGTACATCTAAGCAGGTTGCACAATTTCAGAATATTATGACTTGCCACAAGTTTTTTTCTCTCTTTTTTTTTTGCATATTGAAGAAAGCCTCCTTCTCCTGCTTTCATGTTTTATTTAAAGTGCTGTCTTACTCAGAGAGAGATGCCAAGTCACCGCCTTTCCCTCTTTTTCGTCAGGCAAGGAGACTCTTTCTACCCCCTCACTCTGCTGCTATATTTGATCATTAGGTGTTTTTTTTTTTTTAAATGTTTCAGTGTGCATGAGGAATGGCACCTCCCGAAAGTTTTACCATTTTGATGATGCAAGAACTCAAACTTTACTCTGCAATGTGAAAGGAAAAGAACAAACGATGTTCAAGGTTTTCTTTTCAAATATGAAATCTGAAAAGTGTGGCTTGGACTTGTATTTACTGCCGCCTGAGTCAATAATTCATAGAACCTGCTTTGTTTGGACTTCAGTTGTTTGTGCGTATGCCTCGACACGGTTTGCACAGCTTGAGACTGATGTTTTTGCACAAAGTAACTCAAGCTCAATCCAACTGGACGGAGAATGTCTGTGAACATCAATTTTCAGTGGATAAAAATCAGGAAAGCTCTGAAGGCTGTTAGAGTTTGAACTGACTTATTGATATGTTGCCTAAAGCTCATTTATCTTTTAAGTTCTTATCACTAGAATTAAATGATTTGCTTTGGGTTGTTTATCTTTGTAAGTTCGGTGTATTGCAAATGTTTGTTACCATAAAATATTTTTAAATTTAGAAAAGTTTGATTAGTGGTGAATTTTTTCTTTGATTCATGCAGTTGTTCCTGGGCTACCTTTGTCTTGGGTGAGATGTGCTGAACTGTGGAAGAAGTCAAAAATAGTGCTAACAACTTGTCTTTTTGTAATGTAATAATTGATTGCTTAATGTAAAATAATCAACCTGATGGTGTCTGCTTAATTGTAAAACATATAAACTGATTTAAATGTGATGTGATAATGATCTCTAAAATAGTTCTAAACTATGCTACATCATTGGATGGCTCCCAAGTACTGACACCACAGCTGCTGTTAAAACAGCAAAAAGTCTAATCTATTCCAATTTGTTATTTGATCCCAGCCCAGTGGTACAGTTGGATCTCCGTCAACAACTCAGATCTCAAGATCCAATATGGCTGCTGATACCTGCAGCACTGCATGTGGACTGTTGCATGTAAAATTCAGCAGTAAATATTGTGCTAGTATCAGTATTGAACCAAAGAAAGCAAGGCTGTTCCAAGCCTTTAAAATTGCGATGCTTTTGATGGGTCAGATAGATACAAGAAATTGTAACAGCAGCTGCTGGGGGCACCCAATTAAATTTTTTGTCAAGGGGCCCAAGACTCCTGGCGGCTCCCGTGTCCCGGGTGATGTTCAACATTAGTTTTTGATCTCACATAGTGTTTTGCATTTTGCCGAGAGAGTTCAGTTTTAATCTCCTCGGACTGAAACGGCTTTCCTTTCAGGACATGGCTTGTCCCAAACTGTGTCCTTAAACTTCTTGCTTCATTTTTCCCTCCACCTCACAATTTAGCACTACTTCATGTTGGTCTATCACACAAAATCCTTCTAAAATACCTTGAAGTTTGTGGTTGCAACATGGAAAAAAAGAGAAGAACTTCAAGGGATATGAACGCGGCAGCGCAATTTGGACCCATAATCCTTGCGCTGCAATGCCCTGATGAGGATTAGTCACAATCAACTAACGTGACGACGAGTCACATTAGGTGTGTCAGAGAAACCTAATTAACTTCTCTCTTTCAGGAGGAACTAATCCTCCACCTAAAGGTAAGAGGGTCATATGGCTGCTGCGGTTCCCAGGTGACTCATTTGCATTGTTTCTCTGCAAAAAAAAAAACACGCAGCTTAAATAGTTTTATTTATTTATTTTTGTTCAGAGCGAATGTCTGAGGGAAGGAGTCAGTTTGTGTTCGCAGGAGGATTGCAGTATTCCAGTCAAACCGGCTCAACTGGAGCCTCTGCAGTTTTTTTTTTTTTTTTTTTTTTTTTTGGCCTAACACTGTTTATACCTCACCTTGTTTCCAGGTAAATTTTTCCACTCTTGCTGCATGAGAAAGTCCAGCTGACAACAGAGTGGAAGGATAATGGCCCTCAGTGTGTTGTCACTGTGGGTCCACTGACTCAGTCATGACTGCCTGTGAGTTTGAGAATGTCATTTCAGACTAAAATATACACAGAGCAGCAGGCAGTCTTCCATCAGATGTCTTGCCCCCCCCTTTTTTAAGCTTCCATTTAAAGCAGCTTGACCATTTTTTTTCTCGCCCACTGTTTGTTCTCCCTGGCTCCTCTGCCTGCACATTGAATCCTGTAAATATTTTAGAGTCGATAAATAAATGAAACAACCTCTTTTCTTACTCCAAGGCAACACACTGAGATGCTCCCCTACCTACGTCTGCAGCAGCTTATTATCGCAGCTCAGGGACATTTTCATTTATTTTTCAAAACGGCATCAAATGCATCCTCTCTGCTGCCAGAAATAGAAATAGATTTTTGTTTTTTTTAAACTGTGCTGGAAAACCTCCTTTTGGAAGTCTTTTTTTTAGATCTACCAAAGCATTTGATGTATTAAATATTTTCTGATTTTAAAAAAACCTGAGCATTTTTGTTGTTGTTGTTGTTAAAAACAGCAGACATGCTTGTCAAGACTTTCAAGAGAAAACTAGTGACATCTGAGCTCTCCAAGTCATTAATGACCTACTTTGACTGCTCTGTCATCTCCCTCTGTACATTAAATGTACCATAGCTGCAACAATCTGACTTATCAGGCTGCAGGCATTGTGCATCAGCAGCGCGGGGGTCATGTGACCTGTGTTTTTGTTCATGTGCAAAAAGAACCCGCCCCGTCTGAATGTATAACTGGAGCAGGCCGAGGCGAGGAAGGCGGCTGGGCTTTGAGCTGAACTCACCTGTGCCGGAGTAAACTTTAACTCTCCCTCCTCCCTGGATGTTTGTTTGCAGTGACAGCGTGCTGAAGACTTTTTTTTTTTTTTTTTTAGCTTGCAAGTGCTCCAGCAGCTGTTTGAGCCTGAGATGTGCATGAGGGAAACCAAAAATAGGAAGCACACACCTCAGAGCCAGCTGTCGTTCACTGCCTGCGGGACTGCCTTTTGCACCCCTCCTCCCACCGCTTCCCGCTCTCCTCCGTCTTACCCGCCCCTGCTCTGGTACTTTTCTTAATCCCAGAATCCAACCTGGTGCTGGGATGAACTGCGCTTTCCCTCGCAGTGGTTCATTATGCAAAGTCATAAAAAACTAAAGGATGAAATCTTTCTCTCATGAGTTCCAGATGCAAGTTTCTTAGTAGGCACACAGCAGATTTCTGTCCATTCTATATGAAGAGGACGAGTGGGTGGAAATTAAAATTACTTGGAATAATCCATCCATCCCAGACATCAGCAGCCACTTGGGTCAGCTCCTCCAGGTGAACCCCAAGGTGTTTCCAGCCTTATGGCCGTAAAGGCGGCTGGGCATATTGGTGTCCCAAAAGTCAGATTAAGCAAACCTCATGATTCCTTGCCACCTGACACAGATGTTCCCCCCCAGGTTGTAGGCTCATATGCTGGGGGGCTTCCAAACACCTGAACCTGGCGAGCATCAGGAGCCGAGACTGGATCCCACAGGCACCAGAGCTTTAAAATGCTACACATTTTAAAGATAAAAATTCTGTACTTTCCCAGAGTCAGCTTTATAGATATGTTTTTCCATCTTTATTTTGTAATATTTCAGACATTTGGGTACAAAAGTTTAAATCAGGGGTGTCAAACTCCAGTCCTCAAGGGCCGGTATCCTGCAGTTTTTAGATGTGGTACAAAACACTGGAATGAAATGGCTTAATTACTTCCTCCTTGTGTAGTTAAGATCTCCAGAGCCTTGTTAATGACCTGATTATTCTATTCAGGTGTGATGCAGCAGAGGCACATCTAAAAGTTGCAGGACACCGGCCCTCCAGGACTGGAGTTTGACGCCTGTGGTCTAAATACTCTAGTCTCTTTTTCTTTGGAAACATCATAATGCTAGAATTGGTATTGGAGATCCATTCCACTGTTTCTGTGACATTTGGGCCAACTGTTCTGATTCAACATCTTTATCTATTTGACTTCTCAAATATTCAACAGAGAATCTTTGACCAAATACAGAAACTTTAAGGCAAAGTTTGTGATCTTTGGTACATTCGTTCTGATGGTAGAAATTAATAAATATAATTGTTTTATTGCTGCATTTAGTCCTTCCTTAAGTTTGTTAACTACTGCTAGTTATACTTGAATTTAAAGATGTCCAGACAAAACAGGACGACCGATTTTTATTCGGTCAATAAGAAACCAGCAGTTATTTAGAAATTGAAAGATAAAATGTGTTCAACTACAAAGCAGTAGTAGAAGTAATCTATTTAATAAGCCTCTTTAGACTTCTGATCTTTATAAAGTGAGAGATAAAAAACATTTTCCATACTTAATTCTTGTTTTTTTGTACTCATCTAAAACTGACCTTTCTGCACACTTTGCAATCAAAGTGTGCATGAATTCAGAAAAATAACATCCACTACTCTGTTCATGTTGCTGCATTAATATCTAAAACCGTGTTGCAGTTTTACAACACCTGGAATTTAAAACATTTCTCCTGTAGAGGAAAGAATTAATCCAAATAAGCAGCAGAAAAATCTGGCGGCACGCATCACCTGAGCTTCAATCCATAGCAGGATATCAGAGTGTTGGTGTGACATGCAGCCAAGGATGGGGGAGCGTAATGATGATTTGCTGTGGAGCTGGCTTTATGAAACCTAATTATAAAAGAGAAAAAAAACTGAAACAGGAAGAGCGATTGGAAGCAAAAGTTTAAAAATGTGCTTCACAACAACTCGTTTCTGTATTTTGTGAGAAAATTTAAATTCTGTCTTCAAACGAAGGCAGTGTGTAAATGACTAAAAACAAGGAAATCAATGAATAAACAGTCAATGAGAGATTGAAGAAAAAACGAAAAACAGAAGTGTTTTTGTGTCAGAACTCCTTTATTTCGATGGCTCCTGGCTGTGTAGCTGTAGCTCATTCTGAAGCCCATAATGCCGGAAACATCTTCTCAGTTTTAAAACTGATTTGCATAAAGCTTTTCCCTTCAGCTCCTGAGCCCATCAACTCCATTTCAAAACAAGACAAGAGCACCTGAGACGAGGATGGAGGCAGTATCGTAAGTAGCTGTTTGGTGTTATTTTGATGTTTTTATCTTTCATCGCACCTTTTAAGATGCTTTTAAGATTCAAAATGTGCATCAGTTCATAACCTGCTGCAGCTTGTAAAAAAAGCAGAAAGTGGAGAGGAGTGAGCTGAAGGCTTTTCTAGCCTCCCCTGGGTTCTGCTAGAATATTGTGGTTCTGAAAGTATCAAATCTTTCACTCAAGTAACCCTTAAACTTTACAGAAACGCGTCCAATATTATGATCCATTTGCGGATCATCTTAAGATTTATTTATCTCTCGGTTTGTACATTAATCTGCAGTATTATTGACGTTAAGCTGAGCATTGAGCATGAGGTGAGGGAAAGCAGACTACTGGGTGCACTAGTATAAAATGCAGGTGTAATTTGTGATAATGCTGTCTCTGCTCTGATGTTTTCTGCAGTATATTGATGCTGACGTATAGTAATGTTTACTGAAAACTGCACTCCCAAGCTGTTTTTACATCTTCAGCCTGAACAAATGGCCTCGGGGTAAGACAAGGTAGAGAAGACGGAAAGCACCCAGAGGAGGACAAACATGCTGAGGGTTTTTGTTGAAACAAAAGTGAAAGAAAAATGATTGAAGGTGAGTGACTAGTTACTAGACCCAAATAATTAATACACCCAAGGAAGCAGATTTAGGTTTTTAAGCAATGCTTTCATTTTCGTCTATGGATGTTTTTCCTGACTGGAATTAATATTAATATCTGGAGCTCAGATGTGAATCTCATAGAGAATTTCTGGAAAAAAGTTAAAGATTTGGGCAAATGCATGGAGATCTTCTCTAACCTCAAAGTCTTGGAGCACATCTCCACAAATAGGTTGTCAAAATACCAGTGCAACATGCAAAAAGCTTATCAAGCAATTAGAAGCAAGATTTGATTAACCACAATGACAAGGCAACTAAGAAAAATAACTGGAAAAGACTGTCCGAATACAGAGTAGACTCTGGCGGAGTATTAGATCCGTCAGAATCCCTGATCACAGGGCTGGTGGATTTGTAAGATCAAACAGAGTCTCAAAAAAAAAAAAAGTAAAGCATTGATCTTTGTTTGTGATCCTTGAAGACCGAACAAACACAAATGTTCCCCCTTCCCAAAGTAAACGCCGTTACATGGTTATAATGGCTCGCCATCTGTGTGCAGATGATGAAAGTCATTCACATCTGAGGTTTTCACTCATCTCATCTGCAACAAACTCCCCCAATCACACCCTTTGATGTGCTTTAGTCTGTGTCTAATTCCCATTCAGCAAGCAGATACACATGACACACAGTTTGCTTGGTATCAGTTTCAGA
Source organism: Poeciliopsis retropinna (assembly GCA_010277075.1). NCBI lineage: Eukaryota > Metazoa > Chordata > Actinopteri > Cyprinodontiformes > Poeciliidae > Poeciliopsis > Poeciliopsis retropinna. Next base: position 11,328,672 of record VMRM01000015.1, on the reverse strand, counting down.
GAAAGACTCAGAATAGATTATACAAACTTCCTTCTCTTCCTTTGGCTCATCGTTATTCATGCTCATTCTCTGCAAACATCCATACAGCGTTAAAACTTGTTTCATCCAGCAGGGAACAAATCGGCTGCGCATTCGAGGTAATATGACAGCCCAAGCCATCAGACAGGTGAGTTTATGGCAACACACAAAAATGGAGAATCAAGTGGGAAACATGAGCACATTGTCTGACAAACACTTGCCAATACTTTTATCAATGCTGACCTGTTACTTCAGTCATAAAAAGTGTGTCAGCGGTGATTACCGTGACACCGAATCACATCTAGAGGCCAGATCACGACTCCTGTTAAACCATGGATATAATTTGTATGGCGCACAAAACTGAGAAATGTCACCAGTGCCCCTGAGGGGTTTAAGCATTCGCTCAAGGCTCCGTCTCACAAACACACACGGCACACACACACACGCACACACACGCACACACACACACACACGGCACACACTGATACACTAGCTGAATGTTGTTATGTCACATTGATTTCTTCTCATAGTCGGCGTGTTTTTCGCCATGTTTCGGCAACAGCGCTGAACAGTCTAGCACAATACTGAATCAGGATTTTCTAAACTCAGCATGTGGGTTTTTTTTTTTTTCAAGAAATACACTGGAATACATTAAAATTTGTTGCTGTATTGGGAAAATATTTTAAACAATAAGAGGGGTTTGATTAAGACTGCAATGCAGTGTAGAGCAACTCTACAATAGGTTTGCAGAAGGGACAAAAAAAAGATTGTTGCATTTATTTTTACATTTGGAAATACCAAGGACCTCTTACAGAGATGGATAAAAATCACACACAATAAAAAAAAAACCCTGCACTTTTAATTTCTCCATAGGATAAGTCAACATGGCAGAGAAGCTATTTAAAACTCCCACTAGTCTTTGCATTAAAAGTCGCAAGATGACTTATAGTGTTTCACATTTTCCCTTCAGGAAGCCTTGACAGCTAATCATTGTGGTGATTTCCTCAAATATGTCTGGTAAAGCTTAGGATGCTGCACTGGTGATCATTAGCACCAGTGTTCGTCATGTAAAAGTGTTGCTACTCTTTATACAGTATGAGTCAACTACTGAGAAGAAACTAGGTATCATATAGTGTGGTTGTTTATTGTTTTTAGAAGTGATGATGAGATTACAATAAGCCCCAGTGCCCCAAGACTTTATCCCAACTCATAAATGTGTGTAATTAAAGCCTAAAAATGCAGTGATTTAAAATTTGCAGTATTTCTCTTGCAGAAAACTTTATTATGCATGTTTCTACACTGCATCCTTGTTTCTATTTCCTGGAGTTGCTCCGCCTCATCTCATCCTGTGGTCTCCTTTATCTAAAGTTAATCACAGAGTCGACCTTTCCTAACATCCAAACTGTGGATTCATCTCCCAAACATACACACTCTCACAGCAGATCAATTCGCCTTCACCCTGCCCTTAATGCATCTATCTTGTTTCTATTTTCACCTTCATTTTGCTGTCTGAAACCGGACCTCCTGTGGCCTAATAAATGACCGGCCAGATGTTGACTCTTCAGCTGGTAAAAAAATGAAAGCAAAGAAAGCCAGAGCCGTTGAACCGATTCAATCGGCATTATTTCTAAGGCTAATCTGTGGTTCTGCCGTGTAAGAGCTTGCAGGTTAAAACCAGAAGACAGCTTCCCCTGATTATGGACTTTGATAGCCTGCCGCCTGGGTCTCTTTATGGGGCTTAATAATTAACTGCGTCTTTATTTAAACGCCAGTCATTTTTTGGAGTAGTCGCACGGCTCCCATTTAAAACGCATCATCAAAAATCAAACCCAATTACTCTCTCTCTCTTAGATACTTTTCTGTTTGTTGCCATGGCAGTCACCCCACAGTAGCATTTCCAAAGAGTGGTGAAGGATTACAGACTGGAGTCAGACATCTGTGTCAAATCCTTCTCCAGCTCATTTCGGCTGGTTGTCATGTACTTGGATGACAGACGACAGCCCGACACGTTGCAGAGGAGATCAGAGCTCTGCAACTCCATGATGAGCTTCAGACTGATGCTTATACCCTACTTTCTCCTCCCGCCTCACGCAGTCTCCCTGCGTCCTGTGCAATGAGGTAATATGGCCTTTGAGGTAAATACCATTTGTTTTGTGGCTTTTCTATGATGGCTGAATAATGGCCTGGAGTTGGTGGCTAAATGAGAGTCTGAGGCCAGGATGGGAGTAATCTCGCCTTTGTTTCTGAGCCCTGACACAGGGCAATAGAGATTAATGAGAGCGCAAGGGTCTTAACACTTTCAAGGGGAGAAACATCTGCTCAGCTTTGTGGTGTTTACACTCTTGCTTGCAGCAGGCGGCCATTTTATGGCCGAGGGGCGAATATATACCAACAGAACAAATGAATGAGTTGGTAAGAAAGAACAAAGCGTGTCACTATTATGCATAAATTCAAGCTTACCTTCAAGTTCTCTACCAATTGAAATATTTAAAATATTGAAATTATTTTTTTCTGCTTGCTACTAATTTATGAGGTCTGGGGATATGATGTATTTGGTCTACGAACAGTGGAGGTGTTTCATAAATGGCTTTCATGAGTAAAAGCCTCCTTCTGCTGTTCCACAACCACTGAAATGGCAGAAAAACATTGAAATTCTTTTAGCGGAGATAACATCAAGTCCAAGTTGACACAAAACACTGAAAGATAATATTTTTACACTCAGTATCAAACAAGGGACATCAACTCTCCAATGACAGAGAGTTGATGTCCGATGAGTTGTTTGGACAAGCAAAAAAGCAATAAAAGATTTGTAAAGGCTACAGATCATTTGTAACTTTTTGTATCTGAAGCCTGTGCCCCTTTTTTAAAGCCACCCTGGGTGCTCACCCACAAGGTCCACTTAAAACCCCTACCCCCACTCTCTGTGAGATTCTAATTGAATGGTTAAGTTATTACAACTTGAAGCCACATGCAAAAACTATACCAAGCTCAGGAAATATACCTGTTTTATTACTCACACTATTTTAACTCTTGAAAGATAAAATAATGGATGTACACGTACATTAGTTCTTTATCTCCTTTAACATTAAAATACTTTGAGGATGTGAAACCAAGTTCCAATTGTTTTGTCCGCACAAACTTGGTCACTATATCATGTCTGTTAAGAAAAGTACTCTTGTGCTGTCAGACATAAATGTTAAAGTTTGAAACAATCGGACAAGCAGATGGCTCTTCTTCTTATACGGTGCAACTGAGGAGGAGAGGTTTGTGTTTCAAATCTAAGGCTTCAAATGAGGAAATATGTTGAAACACTGTCTGCGAAACCTTCCTGTTCCAGGAGGCGATGGAGGTCCAATGGGAGGTGTGTGCACCCACAGAGTCTGAGGCTGACAGGTGGTGCTGAAGGGCTCAGAGTTGGGAGTCTGGGGAACATTGGTAGGTGGACAGGCAGGTGTCAGGGTGATCAGGACAGCTGTTATCAGAAGGAATGACCCGAGGAGCAATGAGGAGATTCAAGGAGGGAGTCCTGAGAAGGTTTGTCCAAAACTCACAAGGTCCAAGGAAGCAGAGCACTGGAACCTGAGAACTGAACACGAACCTGGGAACTGGTTCAGGTAGAAATTCAAGACAGCAAAGGTAAGTGTCTGAGGATGGTTAAGATCCAGAAGAAGGAAATACACATGATTACCTCACATTGGAGCAAAACAATAAGGCAGGTGGATTGGAAAGTCTGCTCCTCCTTATGCTCCTTTTGATTAGTCCTACAGCTGTGAAGACACACTTGCCAGTAATGCCCAGAAATGAGAGGAGAGACCGACACACACCAACGTGCGCACAGTTCTTTGGAAAATAAATCTGAAATTGCTAAAGCCACAAATGAATGAACTCAGTTGAACCATTGCAGAGTATGCAGATGCCCTCATAACTGTCATCAGGGTCCACCACTTCAAGATTTGACGATAAATAATGTTTCTTAGCTCTGTCAGCTCTTCAGATTCTTATTTATGGTTCAAATCTTGCATTGCTACTGGGCCATAAGTGCTGGTAATGAGCCAGCTGCAAGCCTCTCTTCAGGTCCCTGGTGAACATTTCACTGAAGTCTCTGTGACACACCAGCATTGATGAAGATCTGCTTAACTGAACTCAAATTGAAAATCAACAGCAAAATAAGTTATTCTAGTTTCAGCTGCCTTAAATATACTCAAATACCATGAATCTATTTGTGTATCTGTGTGCTGTTTAGCATTACCATACAGAGTCAGTGACTGCCAGCAAAAGTATCTCAAGAACTTCGGACTTAGAGTTTCTTGAGGGTAATGTTGCTTCCTAAATAAGATCCTTGTCTAAAAGGTTGTGCTCTGAAGCAGGTGCAGATGACAAATACTTATGATAGATATTTATGCATTTTGTGCCTGGTGAACCACTTCTCTATTTACACTGTGGTTTGAATAATAATCCTGTGGATCCCAGTGAGGATGGATGATCCAAATTGTGGTATATATTTATTTCAAAGAAATCATGACGTCATGCACTTTGAAAAGATGTCCAAGGTCTTTAAAGGAGAAACATCCCCACTGCATCACAGATCCTTCATCACTCACAACCAGTGGGCTTGAAGTGCTTCAATATATATCCAATCTTTGGTTCGCTTCAGACGGTTTTTGTTGACAAAAGCTCAGTGTTATTCTCATTTCAACAAAACATAGGATTCCACTTAAAGTCTCAGCAGACTGGATATGTTTGTGATGGTGGGACAAACTGCTATGGAAACTTGTTTTCTAAGAGAGAGCTGTGTCGATTTTGTGCAACCTCCCCACGACATAAATATGACTCCCACACCCACGGAGGAATATGTGAATCACATGGCAAGATAAGCCGGCTATTTTACTCCAAACTTTTAAAAAGAAGAAAAGAAAAAACACTCACATATCAATTGCGCATAATATTTCTATTTTTTTTTTATTTCCGTGCTGGGTGTAATCTTGGTGAAAATATTTATTGCACTGTTCATAATCGTAGAGCAACTGATGCATATGCAGCATGCCCACCATCTGCGGCCAGTTTAATCCACAGAGGGATTAAACTGGCACGCTTCTGGTAATGTGAGTGGTTTCTAGCATGCATAATACTCTCAAATTGGTAAAACCAGTGTGTAATATCACACATCCTCACCTGCCCCCCGCTGAACCTCAAAATGAGATCTTAATCATAGTAGAATAAACTAAAAGACAGTTTTTTAATAAGTGGAGCACAAAAAAATAAAGGCCTGATAACACAGCTGCAATCTATTCTTTAAACACGACACATTTCCACTTTAAATAAACTGGATTGCCTTCAAAGAATTCACAGGATTCGAACGAATTTCAAGAAAGTCACCATGGATGTATGTTAACAAGCCATAACTTTAATATTAAAAGGAGAAATTGCTAAAAGGTGTCACGTTTACTGGTGGATGCGGTGGACCCAAACGCACAAAGGACCAGGGAAGAAACGTGGCAGAGACTAGATTGTAACAAAACACAGGAATGTACAGATGCAGCATAATGAAAACAGAAGAACCCGGTCATGGCTCCTCCAGCAGCTCCACCGGGCCCAGGTAGGGCAGCAGGGGAAACCATTCCCACTGCAGTAATTTGCAGTCTGCTGCCACGCTTAATCGTCTCCATGGTGAACAGACTTGAGTCACGGTGTCCTTGTACACTCTCACTACTTGTTTATGTTGCTGTTGTTGTCAGTGGTGAGAGTGATGCTTCTGTCGTGTATTGTTATGGACCCAAACACAGAGAAACCATCAGAGGAGGCAGTTTCTACCGTCGGTCCATCAAGGATATGCTGAAGAGACTTGATCATAAATAGCTTCTTTATGGTAACTGTAAAACTGACTTTACATGTGCAGGGAGAGCTTGGTAATGAATACAGAGAATGATTTCCCCCCTAAGCTCTCCTTAAAAGGCATGAGAGAAATTAGCCGCCATCAGGGTCTTTATCTTGATTATACAGTGAAGCATTGGAGAAAGAAGGAAAAGTGCTCTACAGCTGTTTGAGGGTGTTTTTTTAAAGCAATGACACCTCAGGCTACAATTGGGGCGTGCAAAGATAATTGGGCAGCACTGGGAAAATGTTGGTAAGAATTAAGACACTGTTCCCCTGCTGATTATTTAATAAAGCAACACAGTAGCTGAGAATAGCAGATTTCCACTGAAATTGATGCTAAATTGGCACCTCTTGCTTCCTGAAATCAGATGAGACCTATCAAGGAACTGTATAAATACTCTTCTCTATTATTTAATGATTCCTAGCAGATTGGCTATATGTTGTTGTCTCGTTTCCCATAATGTCGTTGCTGTTTACCTGTCCCGCTGCGTTCATTGTCTGATATCACTCCTCCTCAGACAATCACTGTTTATTTTCCAGATTTATGATGCAGTGTCCTCCAGTATTTCATCACCTGAGCTATACTCTGCACTCCTCTTTTGATTTATATTACCCCAAGGCACCCCAGTGCACACCACACTGCTTCAGTGTAGCTGAGCAGTAGCCCTTGGAGGTGATTTATGAGCAATGGCATTTCCGGTCAGAACATCTTAATTGAGACTGGATATTGTTCAGTGCAGTCCTTGAGAAAGGGATAAGGTAATGAGGGGGAAAGTGACAAGAAGGAAGACAATTTGGCCCGCTTGCATCTCCCAAGAGGACACATTTTATTTTACAAGAAAAAGAACTCCACGTACATTTTTGCCAAAATGTACGTAGAGCTTCAGCTGCAAACTGGCTTCTCTTCATTATTTTGTGCAGCTCATAATCCACTGGTGGGTTGTTTGCCAAGAGGGAGCTCAGGTAAGCCTGAGTAAGCAGCACTTCGATTGCTCTTGCTCTGCCCTCCAAGAGCCTCTGCCTACTCTGGCTCGGTAAAAGCTCTGCAGCTGGATCTGAAAGGTTCGCTGACTGCACGCTACAAAGTATGAATGAGGTATCTAAGCTGTATTGAACGGCGCTGGCAACACAAACAAGCAGCTGAGACGCTGACAGTAGCTGTCTAAAGGGCTTAATGATGGCGTGTACGTCGTCGGCCTCGGTGCTGGCGCCAGAGCAAAGAGCCGAGGGAGAAAATACAACTGGTGCCGTAGAACTGCCTAAGTAGACTCACAATGGACTCGTTGCCTGCTGCAGTCAGCATTATTGACTGACATCTGTCATTGCAGAGAGTATGAGAAATTGATGTGTGCATGGGAACAGTGCAGTGTAAAGGCCCGTGGAAACATCAGGCTCTTATTCAGTCTTGCACAAATGTTTTGCTACCTTTTGCTTAAGGCCAAAAATCCTAATGCAGTTTCTGGGGATTTGTCTTGACGGTCAAAACCCAAAAAGGCTGTAAAGTAGTTAAAGTTATAGTACATGGCACTTTGTATTGAGTCCTCTTTAATGCTTGGGAGATTATTTTATTATTTAACTACATACAGGCTGGCAGATATTTTCATGAGGTTATTACCTGACCGTCTGATTTTCTTGAACTCCTTTTTATTCTTATTTTCCATTTTGGTAAGAATGGAAATTTACCAGAGAAACAAGAAGCATTGAATTACAAATTACAAGTTTTTACTTTATATCTTAACGGATGCTCAATCATTCAAATTTAAGTGTAAAATTTTACTACGACAACACAGAAAAATATTAATTTTGTAGCTCTTCATCTGTCTTTCAGAGCGGGGCAAAAACAGAACAAAACAAAGAATTAAAAAGACAAAAAAAATTGACTGAATAAAACCACTCGTATAAAAGTGAGATAATACATATTGAAAAACCAAACAGAATTTAAATCCACTTTTTATTGAATTCTATGAAATCTTGAACTATCCTTTATAAACAACTTTAAGTATTGCTTGGAGGTTTGTTTTACTTGCAGATCATAACAGACACCGGTAGGTCATAAAGCAGAGAGACTACTGTGGGATCTGTTTTTTTATGTTTTTTTCTGAGTTTCACCTCCAGAGTTTTACAGGGGTTATAAAGCTGACTTTCACCCTCGTTTTGCCACTTCTGCGCTTCGTTGCATTTAAAATATGCTCCCCTGGTGGTTTCCCGCACTTGACGTGGCAGAATAAGGCCAGATTGAGACCCTAAAAGTGCTCCTAAGTCTCCTATTTTTGTCACAGTAGGCTCTGCAGGAATGTGTAGCGGGAATGTGGGTTTAACTTAGCCGCAGCAGAACATCGAAAAACTGGAGATGTAGCTGTTTTAGTTGGTATCAAATGTTAACTGACAGAACATCAATTGGCAAACATAGCCCAAGAGGGGTGACAATATAGAGTAAATGGTGTATTTCTGTTTTGCAGTCAGCTCAATGAGCTGCTGAATATGTAGGGAGAACAACAGCATTTGATCGTTGATCCTTTTTTCAGACAACGTTGTGGCACAATCGGGGGAATTCCTTTTTTCTTTCTCCCTCTTGCCCCCTGTGGAGAAATATCTGAATCACAAACATGCAAACGGAAGACTTTAAACATTCGAGGTGTCTTTAAATATTTTTCACTCTCTTCCTGCGAGCTTCTGAATCTTTCTGTGAGATGCCATTCATCTAAAATTAGAAGAGCGAGCAGAGAGATGTGTTGGCTCCGGGTATTTTTGTACACATGCAACAAGACCTGTCCCAGGAAACACTTCAGAAGAACAAGTTAAATTACATAATTTGAATCCTTTATAGTACACGTCAGTGCTGTCAGAAACCATCGCCTGCCCACCGATGTGCGGAGTTCAGCTGTGTGAAAAAAACTAGGACATTCACACATTGATCTCAGATTTCAGTTTTCATTCGCCTCAGCAAGAATGTGATCTAATTCTTCCCAAGCAACAGAAATAAACTTTATTTTAGTCATTAGGTGAAATATGTAACACTGATTTTTTTTTTCTTGTATGTACACTTCTCACCCCTCAGTCTAACACCTTCAGTCACTCTGCAGTCCCTGACATCGATCAAAGTTTCACTTTCAACTCTAAGATGTTGGAGGGATTTCAGCTCACCTCGCAGCATATGAACCAGATTATGATTAGGACTTTAAACTTCTTTATTTTTAACACAGCGTCCGAGATTTTCCTCAGAGTCTCACATGGCAGACTTTGTGGCTGGCTCCACAATGGAGAGCTGGATGGCTTCTGCTGCAGCAAAAACATGCCCAACCATGACACATCCACCTCCGTGCTTCATAGTTGGTATGAGTTTTATTTAATCAAATTCTCTATGTAGCACCCCACACTTTGGGACCCATTGACTTACAGTGTTTCTTTCAAAATACTTATAGTCTGCTCTGAAGGTTAACTTGCTTGGATGGACAAGCCTGGGCATGCTGGCAATTACTTTGACTTTCCTCCACTTTTATACTGTTTTCCATGCAGTGAAATAGCTGGTTTTAAATCCTCACAGATACAGAAATGCTTAAATCTTCTTTCTGAAGAACCCAGACAGCTCATCAACACTCAGCAAATTACAGCAAACCAGGATGATTTTCTGATAAAATGCGGCCAACGTGATGCAGCTTCGTTTTAAGACGGATGCCCAAGTGTGATAACCACGCTTCTTTGACAGAGATGTTTGAAATAGAACGTTTTTATTGTTGAGTTATACAATATGAATTTCTCAGTATCGTTAAAACTGATTTTAGATATTGTTCTGCTTTGACATGTTAACCTCCAGTCTGGGGTGTCCTAATTTTTTTCACAACATTCTTTCAGGCTGAAGAAATGGCAGCCCCTCTTTGTCTCAGATAGAGGAGAAAAAAGAATAATAAAGGATAATTTCTGCTAAGCCTTCTTTAATGCAGAGCTTAATCTCCTAATAATCCTATTTGTTTGGGTTTACACCATACTTCTATAATATCAGGTCTGAATGACAATCCTGTTTTAATAGCCTAATATCAAATAAACAGGAATACTTTCACTTCGGTTTCATTTAGAGGGTTGTCAGAGCAGTGTCACTGTCCAGACAGCTGCTGTGTGTTGCTCGGCCTCCAGTCGGAGAGCTGAGGCCGATGAGCAGTGACGGTGAAGCTTTTCCATGGCAGACTTTCCATTGCTTTGCATCCTCAAGGAGGATGTCGGTAATCGACTGCCTATAAAGACTGCAGCGCCCGTGCCAGGATCTGAGGAAATTGATCTGAAAGGAAGGCAGAGTGCCCAAATGGATAAGCAAGTTCAGGTGGTTCTGTGCTACGGGTCAGCAAGGTCATGTGAGTCATGCCGCACAATGCCCTGCTGCTCTGAGATGCTGTTAAAATTTGATATGTTAATCTAAATGAATTGATTTTCAGCACTGGCTGTAGCATTGGATGTCAGAGGATACACATCCAGGTGCAGAGAGACTCTGAATTTGTTCCTGGACTGAGAGAAAAAGGACAAGAGCTGCTTTTCAGAAACGACGCAGTAATTTAAGATTCTGCTCAAATATCGAGCCTTGTTTTACTGTTTCACTTTACTGCTGCTTCAATGGAGCCTGCTCATCACAATACTAACGGGATCTGTTAAATTGTAAAAAAAAAAATAGTGACATTAATTACAGAAATAAGTTATGACCTGCATTTGTATGTTTTTTAATGCATACAAAAAACTTCTCAACTCACCTTTTTGACACTCCAAGCCTCTGGAGGCAGTCTTTCATTAAACCCAATCTGTGTTAAAACACACTGGCTCTCCAAAGCGTACTGGCCTTTTAAATAGCAGAATCCTGTGATGTGAAACCACAAACTGTTTTAAGACTTTTTCTGCACTTGATGCGAATAATATTCTGTCAAATTCAGCAGGAAAATGGAAAAAATAAAGACGCTTCAACAATGGACAATGGTAACTTTGTTGCAGAACATTTTGATTAATTTTTCAGGAGGAGTCAGTCGGTGTCTTACATCCTTCCTCGTCAATATATGGAAGCTATCACTTGCCAAAGTTCTGCATCTCTATCTGTGAGGACATCTCTTGTCCGCTGCCCTCTTTGGGCGACTTTATCAATTTCTGTCAAATTTAGTGCAGCTGTTTTCTCATGAAGCCAATTTGTTGCATGCTTGGACTCACTGTGTTGCAAAAGATTAAATAAAACATTTCACTTGATCTTTATCTTTCCTTCTAACCCATGAAGTTTTAAAGATCTTCAGTTTTGATTTTTGCTGTTGTTAAATGTACCTTTTGGTCTCATTGGACCAAAACACTTTCTTCCACAAGGTTTTCAGAAATCTTAGCCAGACCAAAATCCAAGAGGATTTCCAAAAACCTGAAAAATCACATTGTTTATTTTCAAGTTGGAAAACTAATGAAAGAGGACTAAAAGCTTTAATTTTTGCTTCTTTGTATAAGTTTTGTTGTTCTTGTCTTGTTATCCTGCCCATAGTAGTTAGTCTGGTCAACTACAACTTCAAACAGATTTTATTTTATTTTATTTTATTTTATTTACAGTAGGAAACCAGAAGCCTTTCCCTCAGGCATAGGCTGATTCGGTTTGCAGGTATGCCTCATAACAACAGAAATGCTGAATGTGCGCTGCGTTTTCTCTTAAAACCAGATTATTGTTTCCTGCATTCAGAACAAAATCCACAAGACCTGACACAGCTTCTTTACCCTTGGATCTTGTGCTGGAGGACACTTGAGCCCCCACGGGAGAAGCAGGTCTTCATCTATCATCTCAGGAGCTGTTTTTGGGGTTGCAGTGATGCAGCGCCCAATCGGAGCTTCTCACAGATGCAATGTGGGAACACTGCAGAAATCTGTTGGCTAAAAATAGTGCTCTCTGTGCGCAATGGTTTTTCTTCCTCTTTCCTTGAGGTCCTCTTGAGAGGATGAAGTGCATATTTAAAATGTCAACAAGAGCGGATCTGTTTCGCCACTTAAATGAAGTGAAGGGCTTGCTGGCGACTGGGCAGGAAGCCTGGATTAATGTTCAGACAAATTTCTTGCTTGCAGAAAACACTATTGAATCAAAATTTATTTTTTTTACAATGTGTGCTTTCATATTTTCATTACCACACACTTAAGAATTAAGCACTTGCACTAAGCAGGCATTAAGAAATTTATGTGTGAGCAGGAAAATATAAAGTATTTTGGTGAAAACTAAACCGCTGCGTGGGCGAAATAAACCAGAGTATGTGACAGCGACACCAAAAAAGACGACAATTTCATCCATGACACACAAAAATAAAAAATAGTACGGCAACCAACGGATTATCCTGCATCATCAAGTTCAGTCGCAGGCAGAAATTTCCCAGCTGGCAGGTCCCTCCATGCGTGCTGTCAAAATGCTCCTGCAGAGGCACAAAGAAATAAAAGAGACGGAGTTCTGGAAACAGAGCAATACTAAGAAAACTTCACGTGCAGAAAAAGAAAGGCCGAAATGTCCAGCAGTGCCATTAGCCGGAGCAGAGATCTGAAAGGATGCAGCAGGTGCTCCGGGCTGACGAGCACAAAAATTACAATATTTGAATCTGATAGAAGGCAATCCACGGCGGAGAGGCTGAAGGAGCTGTGAAAAAAAAAAAAAGACGGGAATGGAGGTGGCAGTTTCACACAGACATGTTTCTTGTTTCCAACAAACAGAGCAGGGCGTCGGGTTTTCAGATCTCAGAGGCACAAGCTGATACTTGTCTATCAAGCTGCAAATGATTGGTCATCATTCTGAAGGGGGAAAAAAAAAACAAAATGTAAATGTGCATGAGGGAAAGCAATTTTCTGACACGCAGAACAAAGAGAAGTACATCTTGAGATGATGGAGTCAGTCTGACATTAAACACAGACACACAAGGAATTTAGATTCATCCACATTTGTTTCATTTTTGTTTTTTCATCATTTTACTTTTCACGTCCAGCACTTGTTATTTCACATTTGCTGTCATATCTAAGCAAATAAATCTCTTCTGCAGAAATACAATCACTTTAAATGATGTGAAAAAAGTATCTTCTCTTTACAGATTTATTCTAATTTAACTTTTTGACACACTTAAATCCTTCAGATGTTCAAGCAAATACCAACTCCTCCCTCACTTCTCTCCTCAAACCACTCAAATTGAACCTTTCCAGTAACACAAAGATTTTAATGGCTTCTTTTGAATGCTCCTTTTGCATTTACTTGGATTATCTTGTTCTTTTAGTTATGATTGTAGACATGTGCGCTAGAAGTGTGACAGATAAATACCAAAAACGGGAGAAAAAAATATTCTGTAAAGGAACATGTACTTTTCAAAGCATTGATTTTTTTTTTTTTTTTTTAGTTTTTCTCATTTCTTAACCTCTCCTATTTTATTCTTTTGAGACATGCACAGCATCTTACAACAGTACCCTTTTGCGTTTGAGCGTTTCCAGATTTTATGATGTCACAATCACAAAATACAATATATTTTACTGGGAATTTATGTGAAACCAACACAAAGCAAATGCAAAGTGAAAAAAAGCGATGGATCATTTTTGAAATTTGAATCCCCCTTCGAATTTACTCTCATTCCATCATTCATTACTTAATTTGCATATTATTATGTGCGACCTGAACCATTTATTTTGGTTCAAATCACATTTGAGTTCTTCTGAAATGTGAGAGATTATAGATGATGATCGAATCAAAATAACTCCGAGAAAAGTCAGATGATGACAAAATTATTTATATATCTGGCAAATTTGGTTGAACAATCATTTCATTCAGTCAACATATTTATCTAAACTGGAAGCAATTAATTCATTTTCTTGACAGGACCAGAAAGAGTTCTGACTTTAATCTAGTAGAAAATCTGTAGAGCAAGCTAAATATTAGACTTGGAGATAATCACCAAACAATAAATCCTCAGAACATCAGTGGAAACATTCAAAAAGCCAGACAGCAGTTATAAGAAGGGCTTGGGAATGTGCAAAAATAAATTTTTGCATCTGTTGTTGAGAAGGTTGCAAATCCTTCTACCGTGCCCCATCAGAAACAAACTCCTTGGTTAATTGAAAATAAATTTAGATCTGAATCTTTCAGGGGTGTAAATAATTGTGGGAATAAACAAGGCATGAAATTACATAGTTAGCATCAATTGAATGGTTTTGGGGCAAAACAAAAATGAAGGGATCATAAACCATCCTGCAACTTACAAGACTCTCTTAGTGGTAGAAGCAGCTGCTTTTCTGATTTCCAGTAGCCAATAGCTGTGCTGTAGATCCAACTGTAGGTTGTTTTTAAACAGAAAACACATCAAAATAACTTTTGATGCCACACGTGGTGCATAAGTTATTAAAACCTGTAGTTATACCTCAAGTTTCTACACTGGAGCAAAGCTTAATGAACCACTTTTACAAAGACCAAGAAGGTTCACATTTTTACATGGAATTCTAACCCATTTATTTCGTCTTTTAGCACATTTACAGTCAGCGAACCCACCAATCCCATTGCCATTTGCTCTACCTACACAAAATCTTCTCACCAAGACAACAGCAGACAAAACGTAATACAAACAGATCAAGGCAGTGCTTCCCTCAGTACATTAGTCTCACCCACCAACACTCTTTTCACCCATCAGACAAAAACAGTGAATTGAGATTTTGTTTGATATTGCATAATTATGCTAAGGGTGAGATGACATGCAGTCCTGTTGCCGAAGCATACTTAACATGTTTGTGTGTGTGTGAGAGAGAGAGAGAGAGAGAGCTCAGTGAAGTATAGTGATAATGTGTTGCTAGCTCACAGCACCATCTGGGTACATCCGCTTTAAAAAGCAGCCATTGTGGGCGACTGCACATGCAGAATGTGGTAGGTTGGTGAACTGAAACGATGTTTCCCCTGAGGTCACTTGTTGTCAGTGATGCTATGACCTGGAGTATACCTTTCTTTCCCGTCTCAACGCGGAGAGAGCAGGACGTTTCGCATAAGTCTCAGTCTGATTTACACGTGTGCATATCATTCACAACACTGTGCAAAGGTTACAGATAAATAACTCACACTGCTTTGTATTTTTGTGTGCTTTGCAATCCATCCTGGCAGGACAGTCGTATTCTCTGGTACAATATGTGCCTTAGAGTGTGCAGTGTATCGATAATGCATTGTAATACTCTTTACTGGCGGTGATATGACTCTATAGCACCATCTTGCTGTCTTTATTTCCCCCCGTCTCGCTCATTTTTAGAGTCTGTACTTTCTCAAGAGCTCGGATTGCCACATGTACTTCCTCTCCGGGAAGTGATCGGGAATCCTAATGCGCCGGAAGTCCTGAATGCATTTCTGCAGCTCCTGCTCCGGAGTCATCTTCTCTTTGTGCGCTTTCCTCTTGGCGGCGTCTCGCTCCCGCACGCCGAAGGTCCTCACGCGCAGCATGTCCGTCTTGCGGCGCATCTCGGCCTGCTGCTGCAGCATGAGGGCTGGGCCTTTGGGCACAGGTCGGTCCAGGGTCTGGATTTTGGACTGGCGGCTCACGGGCGCGTGGATCACGGTTCCCTGGGGGGTGCTGGCCTCCGACTGGGTCTCAGAGCAGGACGTGGAGAGGTCGTTGAAAGAGGTCCCACTCTCACCCTCGCGCTCACTTTTGTGGCTCTTGCAGCAGCAGTCACAGTGAGAGGACGACCACCGCGAAGGCCCACCTAGGACAAAGCAAAACATTTGTTCATTTAATTGCTGGCGAATGCATATATTTAAAGCCATTTCACATTTTGAATTTCCAATGCATTTTATTGTTATTTCAGGTGATAAACCAACACAAAGTAAGGCAGTAAAAAAGACTGGACAGAGTAATCAACTGAAAATCTATCAAGATATAGTCATCTACCAAAACCTGGAGGAGCTACAAAGAGCCACAGCTCAGGTGAAAGAATCTGCAAGGAGAGCCACTGACTCCACAAATCTGCCTGCTATGAATATGTGACAAGACAAAAAAGCATGAAAGATCCTGTTTGCAATCAGCTTCATGGCAGGAAGTCAGCTGTCAGCTATTTGATTCAGGTGTGTTGGAGAAACGATGCATCGACATGTTGAAGGACATCTCAAGGACTTGATGTTGGCATCCCTGATTTAGACCAAGGCCTATTTGGTATAAATAAATGTTTTGCAGACTCTACGCGCTGCTGCTAGTCTTGGCCGGGATTCTGTTGCGAAAGAGATTTTTAATCTCAGTGCGATTTTTCTAGAGATGTAAAGGTTAATAATAAATAATGAGTTTGTCCCGAGGTTCAGGCCTTGATCCAACTGGGAATCCCTTTGACTGCAACAAAAATCTGACATAAAGGTCAACACATCCTTCAAGACTTGCAGTTGTAATTGCAGCAAATAAATGCTTCACAGACTCCTTTTGTGTTGATTCCCTAGAATACAAATGCAGAGCAAACTTCTCCAATTTTGAAATTAATCAGCATTTTCTTTCCACTTCACAGTTATGCACTTTGCTTGTTGGTCTATGACACTGAATGGCAATACTGTTAATTTAAAGTCGAGGTTTCAATGTGCAAAAATAAAATGCCAAAGGCTTCACCTGATATTTGTGGAACAATGTTAGATGATTGTTGGTGCAGACATTTAAGGGGTTCAGCAGTTTGAACATCTGATTTCTCGTATGATATTCGGTGATTAATCTCCCCCACACCCCTGAAAAAAGCTAGTGAGCTGTGCATATTTCTCCCTGTGATAAGATCCAGAGCTCAAACAGCTCAGCACGGCTCGCTGAAAGACCTTCCCCATTTCCCACGGCAAACCTCGTCTCAGACCCAGCGCAATCTGCTCTGCCGTCACAGTTT
This sequence comes from Poeciliopsis retropinna, assembly GCA_010277075.1. NCBI lineage: Eukaryota > Metazoa > Chordata > Actinopteri > Cyprinodontiformes > Poeciliidae > Poeciliopsis > Poeciliopsis retropinna. Next base: position 11,311,938 of record VMRM01000015.1, on the reverse strand, counting down.
CTAATTAGACCTGTAGCCTCACCGCCAAGACACAGGCATGTTAGCTTAGTCACATGAGCCAAAAATAATGTGCTTTCTACCTTTAGGGAGGCGCCAAGGTAAAAAAAAAAAAAAAAATTCAAAAATATGCTAGAGAGAAAGCGAATGCATTCAGCGGCTGACCCTGAGGGTCTCCTGGTCTCTTTGAATTTGGATAAATCGGTACAAGCAGAAGATTCCAGTTGCATATTTTTCTCTCTTTTCTTGTACCTTCCTTTCGTCTCATCTCTCTTCCTCCTACACAGCTAATTGCGGGGCAGAAATACTGTACAGTACAGTGCTGCCTGCTGGCTTGAGAAGCGCTAGAGTAAAGTCACTGGCACTGTCTTTCTTTTTCCCAAAATAGCCAAGATCGCGCAGATCTGCTTGCAGTCAGAGATGTGCTGTGGAAGTAGTAGATCTGTTAACTGTACGTAAACAGAAAACACAAACTCTGAAGACCTCTTAATAGCTGTTTTTTCCCCTAATGGGATGATTCAAACTCGATATCTCAGGGGTGGAGCAATGATACGTCCATTGCCTCCCTCCAGCACATGCACCAATTTAAAACAGGCAGAGTTCAAGGGGGATTTTAACCTCTCTGCGCAGACTATAATAATGACCTTATCTCTGCTGCGATGATTGCATTGAGCTGATATAGTCGGAGAGTCGCTAACAGCTTTTTAATGGCTAATCCATGAGTAAAGAGGCCAATCAGCGCACCAATTTCCCCCCGCAGAAAATGAATCTGGCTGAATCCGGCAGCAGACGAGCAGCACAAATGGGAAATGGATGCAGGCGCTTCAGTAAAGGGGGATCAGGAGGAGGCGGAGGCAGAGCATTGTTTCTAAATGGATGGATGCTGTAGTCCAGAGGGGCAGCCCGATTAGGAAACGAGCCAACACCCAATAATAGCAACTGAAAAAATTTCCAGGCCATGCAAGAGAATGAGTAATTAGCAAGGCAGTGAGAGAAAAGTACCTGGAGGTCTTATTTTAGTGATGGAAAATCGCATATTAAAACACAAAGTTTTGTGTTATGTAATTTCAGCTGATGAAAAAATAAAAAGAGTCCCAAGAGCAATCACTTTGGCTGTAATCTCAGATATTAATGAGATTTTTACGGCTGTTAGGGGCTGTTTTCTGCAAGTCATCGTTAGGAAAAACCAAATGAAGCAATTTTTATAAGATCTGACATCTGATAGCAGCTGCCAAATTCCTTGAATATTAAAACAAGTTATTTCAAAGCAAGAAATGAGAAGAGCTGCTAGGTAGAGAGCAAACTACAGTTCAGACGCCACGTCCTGTATTTCTAAGGAAGACCAAGTGATTGCGACTTAAAACATTTAAATAAAGCTTTTATTCCTGGTCCAGATGGCACCATGAAGAACTAAAAGAGCTTCAAATCAGAACATCAGCAGAACCAAAATAATGAAAGCAGCAAATACGGATATGATACCAATACATCCCGTTTTGCTTTTGAAAAGCGTGTCAACAAAAATCTGATGCAATTATTTCCAGGGAAGGGTTAAATAAAACAATTAAATATTTATTTCTGTCAGAATTAACAGTCATAGTGAAACCCTTGAAATAATAAAGAAAGTCAGTAGATCAGTGACATTTTGAAGCTTATTCTACCTCTATTTCGCTTCAGAATTGCAATAATTCTCTGTAGCATAGATGTAACAAAGTATTAATATTCTTCAGCTGCACATCCATGATGTTGATCCCCTCCTTACACCACATCCCAAAGGTGCTCTATTGGATTAAGATCTGGTGACTGGAAGCCGCCAAGGTGAAGTCACTGTCATGTTCAAGAAACCAAAGTGAGATCACTCTGGATTAGTGATGTGTTGTGTTGTCTTGTTAGTAGGGTTTGATAGGCACACTGTGATTAGCAATAAACAATATAAGCAATTATATAATAACGTGTTGCTTAATTTGCACAAATAGGCCCAAAGAGTGCAAAGAATAAATTCCCAACATCAAACCACCATTGTGATCCTGAACCACTGATACACAACAAATTGGATTCATGCTTTCCTGTTGTTTGCACCAAATTCTGACCCAACGACCTGAAGGTTGTGGCTCAAATTGAGAAGAGGCAACCACTATCCAATTTATTATTGTTCAATACTGGTGAACCTGTGCGAATTTTAGCCTCGGTTTCCCATTCAGAGCTGAAAGAAATTGCCCACAGAGTGGTTTCCACTACTGTAGTTTATATACTTCAAAGTTCACAATGTTGTGCATTTACAGATAATATGTTGTGGATATACTGCTACTGTTTTTCATTTTGGAAGCAGTTTTCCCCGTTGAGTCATTGTATCCCCAAGTTCAGCTGCTCTGCGGATATTTTCTGTTTTTATGCACCATCCTCTTTAATTAAGAGAAATATTTATACCTGAGGGCTGCACAGTGGTGCAGTTGGTAGCACTGTTGCCTTGCAGCAAAAAGGTCCTAGGTTTGATTGCATCCTGGGGTCTTTCTGCATGTTCTCCCTGCTCATGCATGGGTTCTCTCCAGGGACTCCGGCTTCCTCCCATTAACTGGTAGGTTAATTGGTCTCTCTAAATTCTCCCTGGGTGTGAATGTGTGTGTGCATGGTTGTTTGTCCTGTCTGTCTCTGTGTGCGGCCTGTCCAAGGTATATACCCCGCCTCTCGCCCAGAACGTTAACTGGAGATAGGCACCAGGATGGATTTAGCTTCTCTGCTTGTCTACTACCAATATATAAATATATGGATTTGTCATTATTTATTGTTGGTCTTTGGTTTGAGGACAAAAAGGCAACTGTATGAAATGGAAGGTTACAAATGAGCTGCAAATCAGAACTAAAAATGTTGTTAGAGTTTAGTGTGATAATGCAAGGAGTGTCCTTTTCACATAATAACATAAGCAAGTCATTTTACAACTCATTTTGTAAAAAATAGGGAATAATATCAGGCCTATAACACTTCCTTGGGGAACACTTTTAGATATTGCAAGGCAGTGTTCTCCTTCTTAAGATAACACATCAGACAATTTCTAAATCAGTTCAAAACCAGTTTTCTGAGTGGAAAAAAAATATTGTCAGTGGTTCACATTTCTAATTTACAGAATCGAAAGCTTTAGCCAAAGAATGCTGCACAGTGCTGTTTATTTTTTTAATGACTTCATGATAACATTTGTGGCCACCATTGCTGATGTAAATCTAAAACCCAAGCAAGAAGAAGAATATAGGAAGGTTTATAATATCCAACTTGAATAAATAAATCCCAAAACATGCAGAATTTGAATCTGTGGCTGAATAACATATGAATAGTTGCATTCTTCTCTTTAAAAAAGTGGGTGTGTTCACTTTACTATCTTTTCAGGGAAGCTATTGATTGAAATGTGTTTTTCTCAGCTCCGTGCAGCCTGCCTGAGAGATCTGATTTCCTCCACATTAACAGACCGAGGCTGGTTCTGAAGCCCGACTGAGGCTGTGTGTCTGAACTCCTTATAAATAACACAGATGGAGTTGAGCTCAGCACAGAGCATGTCTCACGGGGTATCCCCCAAAACTCCCCCCCACCCGCTCCACCCAACAATGACAGCGGCGATGTTTGTCCTCATCATGCCCGAGAGAGATCAGTTTTGTAGAGATGTGAGTGCTTGTAGATTTTAGAGGCTCTAATTGGCAGAAAAGTAGGACATGATGTGGACTGAAGGCAGAGTTCTCTGACAAATTCAGATGTAAAATGTCACTGAGTTTATTTCCCAGCGTCCATTTTTCTGTATAACTTGAGCTTCTTATTTTGATAATCTTAGAGGGACTTTTAACACTTGAAGCTGAAACCAGATATTTACATACATAAGCTGTACAAAACATAATCTATTAATTCTCACTGTCTGGCATTAAATCAGTATACAGTATACTAGTATTCTTAACAGGTAGTTAAGAATACTAACAATTTGTCTCTAGAATTACTAGAGATAATATTTGAGAATACATTTATTGTTCTTTCCAAATTGAGAAGTTGACATTAAAAGACGAGACGACGATGCAAAAGCTTTGTACGGTTTTGATTAAGAACATTCGAGATAATTGGAGGCACACCTGCGGATACATTTCAAGACGACACCTCCAGCAAACCGCTTTCTTATCTTACACTGAAAATTTTAAAGAAATCAGTCGAGGCATCAAGAAGGGATTTGTGAGTCTGTAAAAGTATCTGGACACAATTTCAATCTGATGATGGAAATTCATAATTTTCTGCATGTTCCAAAGATAAACCCTCCAAAGATAAACAAAAACAGAGAACCTTGAGAAGATGTTGTTTGAAACTGGTACATGAGCGTCATTATTACTGGTTAAATGAGTCCTGTGTCCTCATGGACTGAATGACACTCAGTCACGAAGAGGCCATTACTCCAATATCAACATAAAAAGTGAAGTTTACAAAAACTCGCTTTTTGTGGAGGCATGCACTGTGGTGTGACAAAACTAAAATTGTAAATAATAAGAACAGCAAAGATATGTAATGTATTATTCTTTTGGGTTTTTTTTTTTTTTTTTTTGCTGCAGCAGTGTTTGTACACAGAATAGACAAAGAAAGAACATTATGCAGATGTACTGAAGCAGTTCCTCGAGGCACCAGCCAGAAAACTGAAACTTAGATGATGACCCAAAGCGTACTGTCAGATGAGTTAAAAAGTTATTGTTTTGGTTTGGCCATCACTTGTTCTCGGTCTAATAGAAATGTGGATGGCAGCACTGCGAAACACTAAGAAACATGACCTAAAAAGCGTCAGGAGGAATGGGCTGAAGTTTCAGTAGACGATTGTTCTGGAAGAATTATCAAAGTTTAAAGGCAATGTTACAAAATACCAAGAAAATGTATGTACATTTCACAGGAAGTTTAAATATATTCATATTCTGACATTTATTAAATATGTTTGATAAACCGAATTGCCCTAAAACATTAAACACGTAGTCTGACTTGTTGTCTGACAGGGAGAAAGAAGAGTTATGCTTATTTTAGAAAGTGAATGTGATTATCTAATTTCAGCTGCAAGGTTTTATTTTGTTGTAGACTCAAGTGACCCAAAGCTGCCTCCTTCCTAAATATGATTTCAGATTAAGTTCATTCTCATGAACTGTTCATGAGAATAAGTTTTAAACTGAAAAAAGGAGCATTTTATATCTATGCTGTCTGAGTGTAACAAAAAACAAAAGAACATCTAAGCGACACGTCTTTTCATTACTGTCTGTTTGCCTGTAACTCAGCCTAATCCATTGAGACTGAGCAGTATGAATTATCTTGAAGTGCTTCAGGTGCTGCCTGGCCCAGGTGCAATATCATTTTCTGGCCAAGACTTTGTGAAATAAACAAAACACAGGGAAAGCTCCTGACCTTGTTTGGAGGGGGGAAGGAAAGGGGGAAATAATCTACATGTGCAATACATCAAGGCTAAATGCAAGTTGATTGAAAATACATGCAGCCCGTCAGCGAGTACATTCTGATGCTGCTGACCAAATATTCCTTAATCTTCTGCCGCCTCGAGGGAAGAATAGCTTACATGCTTGTTAACTCACAAATGAGGCCAGTGTGCCCTTGCAGCACAAAAAGGGCTTGTCTTGCAAACGCAGCGACTGTCCCTACAGCGGGAGGGAAATCCATTTTACAGAGACTCGGTTCATCACCCGATGTCCAGCCTGACTGATGACTACAGCTGTTTTCTTGCCATGCAAAATAATGTGTTTTTGAATTTGCCAATAATGATTACTTCCATGAAGAGCTTCAATGTGAAGGAGCTGGGGGAAAATTAAGTAAAGTGCTGTGGTGCCCCCGTGAAAATCACACGATCTAACTCAAGGTTACCAGTCTTGTACGCTCCAGGGTACGTCTTGCATTGGATGTTACCCGTGAGGAGAGCGACAGCGCCACCGGCTGAGTATTAATGATACGCGAACGTTGTCGAGAGGGTGCCGATCTGATGAGTGTCACCCTGACCGAGAGACGAACAAGCAACGCAGGCAGATTGAAGCGTCTGTATCGGCCTCGCTCTCTCTCTCCTGACCCTGAGCCACACCTCTCCTCTGTACAAGGCCTGATTAAGATGGAAAGAAAGGTGTTCTTATCATCCTCTGAATTATGCCTCAAGAGGATCGACTGGGAGAAGGAGTAATCATTCTCCTTAGAGCTGTCTTTAAAGGAAAACTTCTATACAACATTACCCCACAATAGTATTTACCTCAGGAAGCACAAAACTTTGGGGAATAGACAAACACAAAGTAGGGATGTACAACAAATCAATAATATCATGCAATAGACAGATAAATAGATAATACGTCTGAAAGAATATTCAATAATTTCACTGAACTCAGATCAGGCATTCTGGTTGATGTAGCGAGAGGAAATGCTTTAGCTGGCAAAAAAGGTGGGTGGTGTCACCGAACTCGGTCACCTAGCAACGTCTTGTTGAGCAATTTTCATAGCAGTAATTTAAGGTTTTGCCACCATTAATAAAACGTTCATTTGTGTGACTTCAGTTACTTTTGTTAGAGCACATTAGAGAACAAATGGCATCATGAAGACCAGGAATCACAGTTCAAAGATCAGAGATACCGCTGTGAAGAAATTTAAATGTTCAGTCTGTTATGTGAAATGGGTAAGAGCACGGCTCAAATGCAAAACTACCAAGTTATGCCCACCCACCTACGCTGACAGACATGTTGTAGAACTAAATCTAGTTGAGAATTTGTGGCAAGACGTGTTCTCCGTACATTCTGGAGACATTTTAATAAGAATAATAACAATGCACTTTGTTTAAAAAGAGGATGCTGGTTAGCAGAATCAACAAAAAAAAAAAACAATGTAACAATTTCAGATATTAAAATCTGGTAGAGGTCATTCCTTCTGCTTGCTATTGAGGAGAATCAGTAAAATAATTATCTAGGTTGTCACTTGGAGACAACTCAGTCATTCAGAGGGAGCTCTAAACAAAGAGCGAGGTGGTTTGGATTTATGACAAGACATATTCTCCATATTCTGTCTGAGCTGGAGCTATTTTACAGAAAAACTACTGCAGGTACCGATTTCAATTTATTGACCTGCTGGGGGCAGGTCAATAAAGACTTTCCACTGTAATAGATTTATTCATTTCAGCTTATGGCTGTAATGTGACAAAACAAGACAAATATCTGGGTATATGAATACTTTTGTAAAGCACCTTATAGATGTTCTGTTAATTACCCATTTAATGAGGTCCCCCATCTTCCAAAAAAGTCCCGCTGTCTTCAGAAAACACTCAGCGTGTCAGAAGATTCTCATCCAAGCAGCCATCAAGTGTATCTGGAGTAATTATTATGGTATTGTGTGTCAGATCCAGAAAGAATACCTACCTCTGATTGCTTCAGGGTACAAAAATAGCAGAAGAAGGGACAATAATACTAAGTGGGAGGCATGCTGTAGATTTTAATTGGTGAAAGGTTGAAATTAAGTGAGAGTTTAACCTCTTATTCCCTTTCATATTTGAAATGTTGCTTTTTAAAAGTCTTACATTGTTGATCTGTCAAAACTGCACTTTTAATTAAGAATCAACAGTCTTGCGGGATGCAGAGGAGACAAGAGGCAATTAAAAATAGCGTAAAAGGAGAGCTTTTTTTAAGGTGGGGGAATATTTAATCTTTAGTTTCTGTAATTTTACTTATGAATTAATCATTAAGTATTTCAGGGGTAAAAAAACAGTTGATTACATTTCAATTAATGTGCTAATTGTTTAGGGTTATGCAAATGTGAATATGCAACAGTAAAACCATGTGTGTATTTTATTGGATAACTTCAAGAACTAGATTATTTTTAAATCGGTTTCTTTCTAATAAATTGATTTCTTTCCAGAGTTGGGCCAGATTGCCTGCTTTGGATCGATGAGGTGCAAAGACGTCGACACACATTTCTCCTCCTACTGCCAACCATTTCTCTGCAAAGGTGCTATTACGGACATAAATGAGTTATTCACAGGAACATCATTCGTCTCTTGTAGGTATTGCCAATCTGCACTCCAACCAGGCTCTGTGAGAGCTCAGCAATGGGCCAATCTCTTCCTCTTTTGGACCCAAGCAGTAGATTACTCTGCCTGTCCCTCCCTGTTGTCTTGTTATCACTGTTCAGAAGCAATTATGGCCACACATCACCGGATTGTGGACCAAACTGAAGGCTCTGGATTTATTTTAACAAGCACATCCAGGAACCATTCTCTATCCAACAGTGCATTTCTCCCACTCTGACTGCGACTGACTCTGTCAGAGTCCAAGACGATTTTGCCTCTGGAGTCACAGGTTTTCAGGGTCTAACAATGATTTCTGTCGCTTTGACAAGGAGTCTGTAAGTTCAGACGAGGTTATGGAGTTATTTCATGCAAGATGACAGCTAGTTGTAAACCAATGAACCAAATTAAAGTTCTCCTTTCATACGAGACGGTTTTCAGTTTCAAATCATTGAGAAGAAATAGGTTCAACCCTCTGTTGTGTCTCAGTGAGTGCAGGAGAAGGGGAGGGAAACCTTGGAGCTGAATATTGCCTTCATGTTGCATCTTTCCTCAGAGATAGCTATCAACCACAACTAAATATCAGCTGGAGTCTTTAATGCGTTAATAATAACAATAAATATGGATGTTTTAAATCTAAAAACATGTAAAGCATTGTTTTGGAATACTTTTTTTTTTTTTTTTGTAAGTACTACAAATATTCATTCCTGACTGTTTCAGCAAAATGCAGATGATTAAGCCACATTAATGACAAGGTCTCAACAAGAATTTAGTTTAATCTCAGTTTGGATTTTCTTTGGACAGTTAATGTTGTGTTAACATGCTCTGTGCTGGGCTGCAGAGCCTGGCCTGGAGAGTTTGAATGTCCCTCCTTTGCATGTGTGGATTGTCTTAGGTACCCTAGCTTCATGTCACAGTCCAAACACATGACTTTTACTTTACTGTAAATCACCATGAGAAATGAGTGTGAGCTTGGATGGTTGTTTTTCCTGTGTGCCTCTGTGTTGCCCTGGCGACCTGTTCAAGGTATACCCTGCCTCTTCCCCATTGACAGCAGGAAATAGATAATGGTCCCTCATGGAAATGTATGGGCCAGCAGATATGGAAGAATTGATGTTTTTTGAGCAGATCCTTATTTCAATCTTCTCTGGAGAATGAGCCTGAATATGGCGTTATTCAAATTGCAAGAGGCCTTAGTGCACTATCTGGATTTTTTGTTTGTTTTGCTGCCATTATGAAATGTGCTCTTCAGTCTGTTCAATGCTTTCTTTCATGCAACACAAACAGCTCAAGTCAATCATGAGCTGTTTCACTTCCATAAAGCATGTTTTTTGGTTACTATGACGATGTACCATCTACCGGCTATATTTGGTATTGATTTATCAGGAAAATGTAAAACACAAGCTGTTACCCTTATGAACTGCTCACTGTGCAGATATATGTTTTACTTCTGCTTGTAGTAATTAAATATAACATGGGCAAATACACAATTATGGCACCGAATGTATAATTTATCTAACTGGAAAAAAGAAACTACTTTTTGGTAAAGTATGCTGAATAGATTATAGAAAATCACTATAAACTTTTGCTTGTCGAAAAGGTTATAAAGATCCAGCTGTTGGGTACAGGTTGAAGCATGGCCAGTTTCATATGAACCACAGACAGCTTTGAACCAACCAACAAGTAGAAAAAACAAAATGACCTTTTTATGTTTACTTAGTCTCCGGTGCTGTTTTATTTTCTGGAGAGTGCTAAGAGCTCAGTTACCAGGCCTTTATTCTCTCTTCATTCACTCATCATCTCGCCTCTGTCCCTCGCTTCTCTTCTGCTCTATCAGTGAACGTGTTCCCTTGCTTCTTTTGTCCCATGCTACGTCTGTCTTGTGCTATCAAGCCTCACACATCTGGAACATACAAGGTTTTACACAGACAGCGTTGATTCCACTTACATAGTTTTATATTTTAATTACTGGTGTTGCTTTAAAGTGTCTTCATTTTGACTGCACTGTATTAAATTGTATTAAATCCACAATGCCTCGACACCACTGAAAATGAGAGTTCTCTCTATTTGGGCTCTGAGTAATAAATAATAAATGACTAAGAGAAAAACACAAATAGACATCTTTGTGTTTGTGCATCTCTGGCTCCAGTCGAGTTGTTTTTCTTCTTCTTTGGTTCTGAATCTGCCTTTAGTATCCATTGGACAGCCCCGCCTCGGTGCAACTGGTCCACAACAAATCTCCAATCTGGACAACATATTTTCTAATCATGATAGGCTGAGCTTCCGTAATACCATAATTATATACTCTACTATTTTCTAAGTCGTCTATTCAGTTCATTCTAATTTGGACTGAGTACTTGCTTAAATTATTATAATTTATCTTGCCCATCAGTTGAAAAGGCTCCTAAATTACGATGCTCCTATGACCCCTTGATGAGAGTCCATTTTGTTCCAATTCTCCCTTTTTTTTTCTTTTTGTCTGAAACAAAAGAATACTTTCAACATGGTTTGAGAAATGAACCAAAACCTTGACAGTGAAGACCTGAATGCCTGAATAAAGAACACACCAGGAAGAAAAGAACATTTACAGTACAGCTCTATGCAAAATGTCCACGGTAACGTGGAGAATCTGTGGAGCTGTGGTAAACCTCTGATGCATTTATCAAGAAGAGCAACATGAATGATGCAAAGGTACCGGCAGACTGGAAGAAAACTCTCTCACTTTAGCTCATTTTAGAGCATCATTTATCATCCATATGAGTTGGTGTTTGGATGTTTGCATAGATAAGGGGATTAAGCAAAAAGCAGGTCAATGTTCTGCCAAAAGAAAACAACAAAACAATGATAAGGCTTGTGATATGGTTCATCCCCCTCCTCGTAATAGTTCTGTTTGTCTGCTTACATTGTTTCAGCAGGACTACCTGCTCTAGGCCTTCTAGTGTCCCACATTCACCATGAGGTTACAGTATTAGTTCTGATGGTGGATTCAGGCCACGGTGATGCTATGAAGCAAGGTCCTCTCACGCCTGTCTGCTTTTGATGTGTCTATCCGTCATGCTGACAAGGTCTCCGTTTTTGTGAATGTGCACGTTTCCTCCAACTGTAACCCTCTTCTAATGAAAAACAATTCTCTCCTCTCCTGAGTCCGTATCATCACCTAAAATATTCTCCTGCCACCGCTTCCTCACACTCGACGAACTTTCCTGTCTCATCCTTACTTTCATCTATTTTTGTTCCCTCTCCCTCTTGCTTCTTTCTGCCTCAGTTCCCTCTCCACGTGGCCAAGTCTCATGCAACTTTTACTCCCTCATCCAGCCATCCACTTCCTCTACAGCCTTTTCCCTTCTTCTCCTCGCTTCCTCACAACTTCTTTGGCTCTCGTCTCCTCTTCGTCCCGCTTTGCTTGTCGTGCTGGACTTTGGCGCCCTCTCATCCTCCCCCTGACTTCATCCCAGGGCGATGTTTGTTAACAGAGAAAGAGGAGAACACCTATTCTCTGTGCTCTGCTTGAGAATAATGAATGACTCAGGAAATCCCATACAGAGTGGGTTATTTCAGAAAGTCAAAGCAAAGCACTTCGTGAAAAAAACTGCACAGTGAGAAGGACAGTCCTACCCTCCGAATGTAGCCTCTGCAAATTGTTCATATCAAAAATTTTGCATTTTGTCACAAGTTTAAATGTTTTTAATAGGATTTTATGACAGACGAACACTGTAATGCATAAAGAAGTCCACACAAGTAGAAGGTCTACTCAATATCAAGTCTTCTTCATCCTCTTATAGGTTCTCTTCCAAGAGTGCCTCGCATTTAGCTCTATCCATCCTCCCATAATCAATCTTCTGAAGAGAAACAACCCCACAGCATAATACTGCCACCACGTTTCACCATAAGGATAGTGTTTTCAGTGAGATGTGCGGTGTGCGGTGTACAGCTTTTTGTTTGGACTGGATTCTCTAGGAAATATGTATAGCTTGACTTTCACTGCCTTTAATCCACATACTTAATGTATAATTTTAATGGCCACAATTAGGGGCAAGACCATTGTGATTAAGGAAGAAGAAAAGTGTCAGAATAAAATGAGTTAATCGTAATTTCAATATTCAATAATGGTCTCACAAATACATGTTTGTTTGTTTTGATGTCTGCAGCATAAAATCCCAGAACAGCACATAAATATTTCGGTGCCGATGTGACAAAATGTGAGTGTACACTTTTTCAAGGCTTTTTCTAAAGGGAGCCATTCAGAACAATTCAGAATGATGAACAAATTGCTTTTTAATTGCCCATATGTCTCTCTTCTCTTCAAAGGAACGAGCCAGATTTGCCGCTAATTAAGATATTAGCTGATCCACAGTCTTTGTTTCCAAGTAAAACTGACTCAAAACCATGCATGTTATATCTCTTTCTCCTCTTTTTTGCTGCCCAGTGGCACTGTATTATTCATAACCCAGAGGCTGTCAGGACCCGAGCAGTAAGCTGTATTTACGCATGACACATGTGTACTTGAAGTGTAGTGGCATTGTGACTCAACGTCCTTGGGGGACGTGAACAAGTCTGCCTTTAATCTCGGACTCTGGACAGAAGTTTGCAGAAAGCCGCTGAAAGGGATTTAAACATTTACAGGGACTGGTTTTAGGAAGGAGGAGTTTGCCTTTTTTCTTCTTCTTTTTCCACCACATTTTGTATGGCTGATTTTTCAATTTATTGCGAATTGACTCAAAGGTTGTCATCAACCTGTCAATTATGTCAATAAAATTTTTACACATTGATTTTGTTTGCTAAACATAGGACAGGAAACAGGATTAATAGAAATAGTGTAACATATTTCTATTATCTTACTTTTTCTAGGCTTACAAAATTAGGTCAAAAATTGTGAAAAAATATTTAATTTTAAAATTATGGACACTAAATTTTGTGTGAGTTAAAAGTATGTTCCAACATATATATTGTAAGTACTTTAAATTATGAAACTACAGACTACTAGAATATATATATATTTTTAAATCCCTGATTTTTTTTATTTTTATCATCAGTGCAAAATTTCCACCTTAATTAAATTACAGAAATTCTGCTATAGCTTAACTTTTAATGTGCCTCCGCAAGACCTCAGGCACTTCTCTGAAAATTAGAATATCATCCAAAAGTTCATTTATTTCAGTAATACTAAAAGCAAAATTCCTATACATTATTGCACTCAGAGCAATATATCACACATATTTCAATTTGATTTCACATAAATGGCTGAGGGGTAACAGAAATCCATATTTCAGTTCTTTAGAAAAATAGAATATTAATAGAAAGGGATTTTTAAAACAAAAATGATATGTTGCAGCCTATGCAATCTTCAATAAGACTGCTGACTTGACAGTTGTGCAGCAGACACCCTCCACAAGAAGGACAAACCACAAAAAGTAATTGCAAAAGGAGCTGGTTGCTCAAAAAGTGTTGTATCCAAGGGTTCTAGTGAAACGCTTAGTGGAAGGAAAACGTGGTGGAAAAGAAAATGGACAAGCAAAACCCGCAGAAGAAGAGTGGACCAATATAGATTCAAAAGTCTGGGTTGATTGACAATTTGTAAAATGCAGTTGTATTCAGAGCTTCAAGATCCACCTGAAATTAGCTTGAGGTGAACTGAAACAATTTGATTCCTTTCATTAATTCACTCCTGAATCAGAGACATTGCCAAAAGCTTCTTAACTGGGATAAAGATTTCAGTTCACTTATGAAACAGACTCCTTGTCTTGAACCAGAACAAAAAGGTCCAAAAACCAGGTTCCTTGAGGAGCCATTTTAGCTACCTGTGCTGGTCCACTCACTTCTTTTTTTTCACAAATCTAAAGTGAACGCAGTTATCTATCAGGAAATTATAAACCAGGAAACAGTACTTCAAGCAATGTGGTGAGACATTTTGATGAAAAATGAAATCAGCATCTCCACAAAGCCAGTCAGAAGAGGGAAGCATGCTCTAAATTTTTCTGGTCAACGGCTGCGCTGACTAATGCTCAACAGAGTATCTTTTGGAGTATTGCCAAGAAGAAGATGAGACACTAGAAACAATGCAAAGCAGATGAAGGCCCCTCCTTAACACCCCAGCAGAACCACAGGCTGATCACCTTCTTGCAAAAGTATCTACTCATTGCACGAGTACATACTTGTCAGGGGTCTTATGTAATATAACATTTTCAAGTGAAACTGAATTTATCAGCTAAATAGGAATAAATAAGTGCTTCACACACATTATGTGATGTTAATAATATGTGAGTTTCATTTCTTATTGGAAATAAATGCCCTGCGATAAACTGAGTGTGCCCCGCCTCTCGCTGCTGGAGTTAGGCACCGGCTCCCTGCAGCCTTGCAAGGAGGCATGGACAGTGGTTGGATGGATGGACTGAAATAAATTCACCTTTTTGACAGGATTCTAATTAATTATAATTCACTTGCATAGCCCCATCTGGCCACCTTTTACAGAACCTTCTGGTCACCTCACATCACTTAAACAGAGTGGAGAATCAGATATTCACTCACGGTAAAAGATGTACTGTGTATAGTTGGACCAGACCCTGTCGTCTGCGTAATGACCCGTGGAGGACGCGGTCAGTGAGGTGTTGCAGGCCACAATGTGAAAGCCAGTCTCTGACAGCATATCAAAAGCCCTCTCCAGGTGCTTGAACTTGAGGTAAAACCTGCAGGTGTATCGGTCCGGGGGTCTGTCCAGATCCCTGTTCTCACTCAGGGCGTCTCCAAACACCTCCTTGGCCAGTCCAATCCGGCTGCTGATGAAGATCCTGGGTAACTTTTTGGCCTTCGGGTCAGTGTGGTACTCTCTGCCCCTGAAGGCGACAGTAATGTAACCATACCTCCTGTCCAGGGAGTAAGACGGGTACAGCCTGTGATCGCTGCTCTGAGACTCCTCATCCCAGTCACTGTCATCCTGGAACAGCTTAGGCTCCTCGCCTGATAGAAGTTTGGTCAGTTCTGGCAGCTGGAAGTACTCGGCCTCTCTTTTCAGCCTCCCCCTCTCTGGAAAGTGGTCAGGGAGGACAACCTGCTTGTCTCTGAGGTAATCCAACACATATCGGAACAAAAATCCATCTCTGTCAATGAAATACCGCCCTCTAAAATCCCGTGACAAGTCATTTGAAGACCCCTTCTTGTTCGAAAACAGCTTCCCAAGTAAGGAATTCGGGAAGCTCGTCAGGGTGGCGTGACGGGTATAATAAACCTGCCCACCCACGTTCAGCTCAACCACGTCCGACGGAGGGTTTTGCACCGAGCCCTGGTCTTTGGCGGGCTGCGTTTTGCAGTTTTCGCTCAGTGCCATTTCGCTTGCACGAAACGTCCCAGAAGTTCAGGGTGTGGGGCGCAGCTGCATGGAGCCGAGGCGCTCAAACCCAAAGCGGAGTCCCGATCCCAGACACAGTCCTGGCATCCAGCGCTTCTTTTTTTTTTTTTTTTTTATGACAGAACAATGCCAAATGTAGGTCTACGGCGCATCCTTCAAGTGCGTGCGTAAAAAGTCAGGCATCGATTATCATAACCGGCATCATGTTACAGGCGGCCACTGCGATTTGGTCGTGGAAGTGACTTCAAATGAATAAAAGCGAACTTTCAACAGAGAAAAAATTAAATTTAAAAAAGTTTCGGTAAACCCGGATCTTAGTTCAGCCTTCTTAAATGCAGGATGGAAAGGAAGAGAAATTGTGAGAGCATCCCATCGCTCTCCTCCTAACTGCTGGGATGCTGAAACGCGTTCACTGGGAGGAGGAGGAGGATGAGGAGAATGAGGAGGAGGCAGGAAGCGGGACTCCTTTGCGCACCAGTCTCTCCAAACTGCTGAGTGCGGAAGCAGCCGAACCGGCTTAAGATTTAAGATAATGTTGTTCCAAGCTGTGACATGGAGGAGGGGAAACAAATCCACCAATGAAGCACAGTCTTACATCATCTTAAAGGAAAATGTCACTTGCAGTCCGTCAACACGAAACGGGCTGATGGATGGGGGGGGGGGGGTGCATTTCTGTGCCGTTCTACTGTGGCCACGGGCGGCGCGGTGCGCAGCTGGCGATGAGGATTCAGGCTTGTAATAACGCGGCTCCAACATCCCAGCGGCGCGGATTTTAATCCGAGCGTTTGGTTCTTCACGGCGCATTCATATTTAACACCTTGAGCTGATGCGCTTATCCAGAGAGAGGTTAGGTGTCACCGTCTGTGACTCCAAAACTCATCCGCTGTGACAAGTGCAAGCTGCAGATCCACAGGACAGTTTTACCCTCTTCTACGAGCAATGCAGCAGTTATAAATAGGCTCAAACGAAAAATAAATCTGACAGGTGCACTCTTGTGATGGAACCTTTGACCATAGGTGTCTCTGAAAACTGACCCCGTCATTATGGATTTGATTTACAAAAAGTTGATACAGATTGGGAACGTCTCCGCTTCATGATGCTCCTCTGATAACTGCAAAGACAAATATATATATATATCTATATATCTATATATATATATAGATATATATATATCTATATATCTATCTATATATATATCTATATATATATAGAATATATAGATATATATATACTGTAGATATATATATGTAAATCGATACACTCGTTTCACGTTTTGTCACATTATAGCCAAAAACTTCAACGTATTTGGGAGGGGGTTGCATAAAGTGAAAGCAAAATTATACAGGTCAACACATTGTCCAACCTGAGCTGTGGATATCTGCAGCTCCTCCAGAGGCACATTTGGCCTCTTTCCGCCAATCTTTCCATTTTTTGATTAGGATCAGAGCGGTGTTCTGTGAGATGTTCAAATCTTTTGGTATTTTTAAAAGTCTAACCTTGTTTTAAACTTCTCTGACCTAAATGTTTTGTTCTTTGGTCTTCATGGATTTATGATGAGGGCAACTTCTCCACACTGAGTTTTATTTAATAGCACCATTGTAAAGGGGCTCATAATATAGGTATACCAGGATTTTCATATTTTTGTTTTATTTTGTTTGGAAAATCATGTATTTTTCCTTTCTTCTCCAAAGTATGCAGTGTTTTGATTTGGTTTATTTATTGGTTCTAATAAAGTAAATCCTTATAAAATAACACTGAAGTTTGTTGACAAAAATTCAAAGGGATAGTAAAACTTTGCAAGGCACTGTGTGAGTCCCATTCTTTCACCCATGCTGCGTAACTTTACAGGCAAAACCTCCTTATTAAGCCTCATTATTGAAATACTTTGCTCTAGAACCCAGTAAAGCAGGCAGAGGTGTGGGACTGATTGCACAGCCACTGTTAAATGAATATGTCACAGAGTCGGCAGTGCAAATCTGAAGCCAAGTGCCTCTGGGTGCAAAATCCACTTCGGATAAAGTGAAACGCTGCATAGCTGAAGTAAAAGATTGACAATCATTTGCATACATTTTTAAGTGGGTCACAAATGTGTGCAGGCACAAAATGAACACATTTAGGAGCGCGACTCAGTTTTCATGATCACCTGAATGCCGGGGACTTCTTTTTTGTTCATTCTTTTTTTTTTCTTTGTTTTGTTTTCTGAATTTTTCTAAACCACCAGGGGAAAAAAAATCTCTCAATGCTTCAACGAATTCAACAAATTGTGTGTTTGAAGTTATAATAAAATCATATTGTTGCTGTGCTAAGAGAAGGCATCAATGGTGGGAGAGCCCCCTTGACTCATGGTTTGAGAGGAGGCAGCGGTCACGCTTTACCCTGTTAATTCACTGTATATTGTGCTGGAGAGGGGTTGCTAAGCAGCCGCAGGGGACTGAGTGGGATTTAAACAGTAGGGATTTAGAGCTACAGCAAGCTCTCTGATCTCTTTTCTCCAGTGATGTGATGTTTTGCTTCTTACATTGTCTCTCTGGTACAATAATGTTTTGACTATTTAGTGATTGTAATGTTACAGCAGACGTGATATGAAGTGTACCTCCACTACATCTGCGGCTTGTTTAAAATGCAGGACAGCTGTGACAGACGAGGATTTCATGTCCTAGATTTGGCTTCTAAATGATTCTCCTCCCAGATGTCCTATAAATCCTGTGACTTACTTATCTCACTCATCCTCCTATTAGAAACATCATCCTGCCGTCGCTTATTTGGTTGGTTTCTGTGTTGGTTTCTGCATTTTGGAGGGAGTTGAATTTCATGCATGAATAATGTAAGACAATATGGCTCCCAACTGAGCGTGAAGTAAGAAATCTGTATTTGCTGGAACATTAAAATGGCAGCTTTGGGCTTGCAAGCCCTTTCATTAAGTTGTCAATGCTGCAGCTTTGAAGAAACATTTAAAATCTTGTCCTTTTGCATGTTTGCAATGTGCAAAATCTGCATCCTTTCTGATCAACGTCAGTACTCTAAGCTGTACTCCATTGAGAAATATATTGTCTGATGAGGGAATGTCTGCTCTACCTCCAAAGCTCTCTGCAGAGTTATTTTTCATATTCACACACAGCATCTCTTGTCCTATTTTCTCCTCTCCCACTCACTTTTTATTCCACTCATATTTTCACACAAAAGAGACTAAGGTGCGAACTGGCATGTTTAGAGAAACACAGTGAATCTTGCTGTTTTCAGACAGACTTTAGTTTCTGATGGAAGATAAAGTTTAAACTGACTGAAAGGGGCATCTAATTACATTTTCTGCTAAATTATGCATTATGTAATGCTATGTTAGTCATAAATTTACTTATTATTGTGCTTTGAATTTTATGTGTTGCTTGGTGCCCCTAGAGGGCAGTGTGGTCAGACGACTCAATCTTTGAAGAATATTGAAGTACAAGGAAACTCATACTTAAAAGAAAAATATTTAATTTGAACAGATTTTCAGCTTGTCTTAAATCAACTTTAACATGCACGGGGTATTTAAGATAAATTTTGTGACTTGCAGAAGTATTGACTTTGCACATTTTACATTACAATTACAAAGTTGTATTTTGTTTTGATTTAGTTTACTTTACAGTTACCAAAATAATTGTGAACAATTGCAAAGCAGAGGAGAAATTATGATTGGCATTCAAATAAAAATCTTAAAGGTTGGTGTGCATTTATATTTAGCCTCCTTACTCTGATGCCCCCAAAAATAGATCTCGTCCAACCGATTGCATTTACAGGACAAGTCAGTCTGCTTGCTGACTTGAATATAGCTGTTTTTGAGAAGGCCTCAGAGGTTTAGAGGACATTAGTGAACAAAAATATTCATGAAGACAAGGGAACACATTGGGCAGGACTGACATAAAGTCTTGGAGAAGCTTAAAACAGGTTTTGGTTTACAAAATCATATCACATTGTTTTGCTATTTTTTATTGAACTCTGTTTAAAACCATACAGTCATGTTTGCTGTTCCGAGCCATGCAGGGCCACAGTAATCAAGTATTTCCAATCAAAATGTTAGACTTATATAATAGAAGACTTACACTGTTCATCACCTCCAACAACCATACAAGCACATGACCCCCATGGTGAAACATGGTGGTGACAGCATCATGCTGTTGATCTGTTTTTCTTCAGCACAGCACAGGGGTTCCAGAGTGAATGGAAAGATGGGTCTAAAAACAGATAAATCCTTGTAGCAAACATGATAGAGGGCCAAAAAAGCTAAGACTGAGAGAGGACATTCACCTTTCAGGCAGACTTGCACTAGTTCAGACGAAGACATAATCATGTGTGGAAAGGCCCAGTCAAAGCCTTGGCCTAATTCCAACTGGCAATCTTCTTCACAAAGAAGACCAGAGACACAAGCCAACAAACTTGCAGATGTAATTCCAGTATTGAAGGTTGACAATTATGCTCTACTTTGTGTAGTTATATATGTGTACTACAATCCTAATAAATTATGTTTAAATTTGTAATTTTAACATAATCAACTGTGCAAAAAGGTTTTGAGGTATGGATGCATTTATGAGCTCTTCATTGGGTGTCAGTCTTTGGGTATTGCCAAATAACAAAAAGCTAGTTTTGTGTTTTGAGTTCTAATTTTTACTGTTGTTATCTGCTTGTGGAGTGCTACTTGGAAATATGCTATATTAATCGGTTCGTTTTGGCGTTATTGTTCTGTTTCTGTCCATTATCGCTGTGTTTGGTGCTTTTTGCTTGGATTATTATCTCTAATTTCCACTTTCAGCTCTGACTGAATAGATCTTTCTCGCGCAATTCCAGTCCCCGACCAGCAGGTGGCGGAGCTGCTCCCCGAAAGCTGGTCAGCGCTCGAGCTGCCTTGCCTTGATCTCCATTTTGGATGTTTTTCCTGGAGGTTAGCACCTACTTTCTCAGCGGCTAGCAGCGCAGCTCAGGCAGTGTGACATTTTTGCATGACTACTCACTGCAAAATCGGACCCGGGAAACTGAAAAGCAGACAGAACACACCCAGAATCACGAGTCCTGCTGCTTGGTGTAGTCATGTAGCGACGATACGACGAGTGGGGAGTAACAGAATCAGTGAGCGTGTTGTGAACTGCCACTTTCAACCAAAACAATGTTGACTGATGACCTGTGGACTCTTATTAGCAGCCTGTCATATCAAGGGTAAATATGATAGTTTTTATTACGTTTATTGCATACGGTTAAATACACTTAACATACCTCAGTAATAGCTAGACATGCACTTACAATGCCTGTGGTAGCCTTTAGCCCCTCGAAATGTAGCCACTTTAACTCTTAGCCACTCTGCAGCCTAGCATGCTAGCAGCTCACTAATTGCTAACAGTAACTCATCTCGGATTTCGGTGACATTTAATGGTCTTTGCGTTAAATTGTTGGCTGAATCCTTATTTTTTAGGTTTGTTATGATTAGTGTGTAATGCATGGAGATGGGCGCCCGGACGTTTGCAATTATTTTGCAAACTAACGTCAAATAGCCTAAGCAAACTGTCAAACGCCATGGGAGGGGGGGTGTCTCCGCTGTTCACCCAGCCATTCAGTCATGTTGTTGTAAGGATCGCTGAATATGCATAGCGGGATGAGGGTCCAAAAGGATCCAGAGGCCCCGGGCCTTGCTCCAGTGTCTGGTGTGGTTAACAGCTCCTGCTGGAAAGTTGTTTGGATGAAATACATTTACGAACGGATGGGATCTGGCGCAGAGCTGATGTTTTACATAGATTACATTTTGTAGTTGGAAAAAAAGGTTTTATAGCTGCAAATAAATGAAAACGGAGAAATGTGAAAGTATGAAAGGTAAAAACACGGATAAGAAACATCACTGCAGGGTAATGCACATTGTTTACTACGAGGCTCCTGCACAGCCAGGAAATGCAAATTAACCAACGAGCTGCTAATTCAGTATATCCGCAAAACTGTAGTCGACCAAACACACGTAATGAAGCAGATGATGGTTAACCATTAGGTCTCTGGCCTATAACATAATTAACAATGGTTTATGTTCCTGAATATGGCTCTATAAAGTGTCTAGGCAAAGCTGAAAAGCCAAGGGCAAAATAACACAAACAGCTCATACCTCACTGAATGCGCTATTTTTAGTCTCTTTTTGACTCTTTTAACAAATATTTTAAACATTATTTTAAAAAATGCTGTAATAAAGCAGTAATAGAGTGGAATTGACCTATTTCCTCATTATTGGTTTTGATTAGTCATCATCAAGTCAATTACTGACCCTATTGCTTTTTTTTCTACTGATTGATGATTGATTTATTTAACACACATGGTCCACAAAGACATAATAATAAATATGGTACACATAAAAAAATAATTGAATGAATCAAAATTAAGAACTCCCATATTTTTTTGTTTATCAATACATCAACCACATAATTTTCCTTCCAGTTTATGAAATATCCTAATCATCTCAAGATGACCCAGAATGGGGGGTCCTGACTTCTGCCACAGATAAAATATACAAGATCTGATATGCATTGCTCAAAGGTTACGCCCACAGAGTAGTTGACAAGAACCCTGCAAACTGCTTAAGTCGCTTGAAAACACAGCGGAGGCAGTTTTTGGGAGACCTTGCTCTGCAGCCTTTCCACAGATGTTTTTGTTAGGCTTAAGCTGCTGATTTTTTTTTTTACCCCCCAAAAAACCATGGAAATATTGGGAAATCTGATAACTAGAGAGATTTTAATGTTTATAGTCCTCCTCCTATCTGGTAGGTAAAAACATCATTGTTTTGTGGCATCCTGTCAGGGATGCTGAAATTTTAAACGAAAATGTTTATTGTAATCCATTTAGTTGTAGCAATGAAAAATAATTCATGGGTTATTATTATTGCAGTCATATTAATGCTACCAAAACCATTTAGTTTCATGTGACTTTGTAAAAAAGAGAGTTAAACCTGAACGTAAAATAAACACCCATCCCATCAAAATATATTTTTAGGTAACCATTCTTATTATGCAGAATATCACCTGTTTTTTTTCTATTTTTATTTTTATATAGCAGCAACAGTATTAACAAACCAATATAGCTGTTCAGTCAGTCAGGCTATCTGCTCGGGTGCCCAGCCTGCAGGCAGCTGCTTATGGGACATGCCAATTTTAGTTTGGCGTCACCTTAATGCGAACTGTAGGAATGCTTTTTAATACAAGCTGACCAACAATTGGCAGCAACATGTGAGGGAGGGGAAAGCCGTATTGCTTCATGTTCTGAATAGCCGGTGAATGAATATAGTTTCTCTGGCATCTCTGTAAAAAACCCCCAGTATATCTTGATGCCTGTGACCAAAAGCAACTTAAAAAATATCATATTTTAAAGATAGATGAAAGGAATTATATAGCTTTGTAAAAAATGCTGACCTATGTAAAATCTGTGCCCTTGTAGGCCGCATAGTGGATTGTATAATACAGTTTGAATTATGTCCAAACCTTCAGCAAACAACATAATCTGTCTGTAGGAACTTGTTTGTTTATTCTTGGCATGTCTACACATGTTCTTGTTACCCTTAAATTATCTGACAGGCCATACTTTT
The DNA here is from genome assembly GCA_010277075.1 of Poeciliopsis retropinna. Classification (NCBI taxonomy): domain Eukaryota; kingdom Metazoa; phylum Chordata; class Actinopteri; order Cyprinodontiformes; family Poeciliidae; genus Poeciliopsis; species Poeciliopsis retropinna. Next base: position 11,288,985 of record VMRM01000015.1, on the reverse strand, counting down.
GAGTCCAACACTGCATCTAAGCCTTCTGACTTTGCCTTTGATTTTTTTCCCCTCAGATAGCAAACAGAAGAAGCTTACAGACTCAGAAAACTTGATTTCTGAGCAGATTTTGATGTTTGTAACTTGCCTTTGTTTTGTAGAATCTCTGTGAGATTAATGTTATTATATCTAGAGTTAATCATTTGTACATTTTCCTGCTATCTGGATAGTTAAATTCTCAAATTACTGTAAAGTGGGATTCTAACAATGTCTTTTCTTTCCCAAATTAAAAGATGGATCAAGGTGGAGTGAAGAAGATAGCGTACAGAAGAAATTACCATCTAAGCAAACTGGTCTACATTGAAAGCCCTGAGGAGGGAGGTCTTCTAAAGGTGGCTCCTCACAGTGCCATGTCCATCACCTCTCCTCCTTCTGTTGTTCTTCCATCCAGCCCATTAATGCAGCTTGGCCGTTGGTCACCTGGAAAGGTGACCAACGGCCTCAGCAACAGCCCACTTCCACAGGAGCTTGCCTCAGCCCCTGCCACGACCGGGTCCTCGGCTGACAGTTCAGAAACCAGGGGCGTGACCAAAGATCAGAGGCCTGAAGAGCTACAGTTGTTCCAGACGCAGACTTTAAACACTTTTGGGCATCAGGTCCTGCCCCAGTTGGATGCCAGCATGGCAGACATTACCCAGTCCTCCATGGACTCTCTCATCGGGGGGTCGGATCCCAACCTATTTGCTGTGAAAACTGAGGATTTCTCCATGGATAAAGGCGAGCAGGACCCCAACGATCTGGACCATGCCTTTGACCACATTGGCAAAGAAGTGGACATGAACCAGAAACTGTTCAACGAAACCAGTCTGGATCTCCTTCAAGAGTTTGACCTCACCGCATCCCCCTCCGATTTTTACGTAGGGGATGATGACGCCTTTTTGTCCACGCTGGCAGACAATTCGTTGCTCGCAGACGGGGAAATGAGAGGGACAACTGAGAGGGACGTGAAACCCTCCGTGGCCGAGAGCGTCGGCACCACCAGAGTCTGCGACAGCAGCAAGGCATCGAGCCCACTTGAATCCAAGTCCAAGTCTCCTTCTGTGACCCCTACAACCACTTTTCCCGCCGTGGTGAAGAAAGAAAAAGATACCGGCTTCATTCAGCTCTGCACACCAGGCGTTATTAAGAAGGAGAAGACGTCTTCGGGGTATTGTCAAATGAGCGGCTCAAGCCCCATCTCTATCTGTGGGGTGAGCACTTCAGGGGGCCAGAGCTTCCACTTTGGAATCAGCGCCAGAAACAATGACGCTCTGCAGGAGAAGGACCAGAAACCAGTCTCTGGCTTGTTCCTCCCAGTAACGACCATCAGCGGAGCCTGGAACCGGAACCAGGGCGACAACTCAGTGATCCGCAGGGCCAGTGAGGTTTTCTCAAGCTCTCCCTCCTTTTCCTCCAGCTTTTCCAGGTAAACAAATGTTTGATTTAATCCTCCATAGCCTTTAGAAGATAAAATAGTGATGATGTTAGTGTTTAACAGCAAGTCATTGCAGTCATTTTAGTCACTTTAGATGATAGTGACTAAAACGAGGCCCAGCTGTGTCAAAGCATAGGTCAGTATGAGAATGTCGTTGTATATTTACATTGAGTAAAGAGTTTATGGAAACTCTTAAAACATCTTTCCATACATGGTCTTAAATTGCCTTCACAGCCTTACATTTGTAAAATGATTCATTCATTGTTTCTTCTGTTGACTTTTCTGTTTTTAATTAGTTTTTGAAGGACAAATTTTGTTCTTTATGCTTTAGCTCTGACTAAAGCATATGGATTGACAATAAATGTATTATATTTAGCCTCTTTTTGTGCAAATTTCTGAAAGAAAAATAGCCTAAAAGTGGCTTCATGTGCTTTGTTTAAGTAATTGAAATTTGTCTTAGCTCCTGCTCCTTTGTCATTAAAATGTGCATATAAGGAGAGTTTGGCCTTAATCCAGGGATTTCATATGTTATGAGGCTTGCTGTATTTTAAGGAGTTGAATTGATGTAACTCATAGATGTGAAACGACTGGAGTCATGCCAGAGGTGAAAAACACAAACATAAGAGGACAAAGTGCTGCTAAAATAAGGCAACATGATCTTTAGACATTGATAGTGACACAAAGGCTTTAGCAAAAATATATATAAAAAAATAACTTGTAAAAATTAGGCTTAGGTTTTAAGTGTCTATTAAGGAACATATTTGAAATGTGTTGATTGGTCCAGTTTTAGTTTGTCAGGCTGTTGTTGATAGTATATTGAGCCCTAATGGAAACAATGTAACTTTTCTGTTGCAAACATGGAAAAAGTCTAGCAGCTTGCTTTCAGCCAACTGACTGGCAGTGCGCAGTAGTATCTTGGGTGGAGAGGTAGCTCTGCGTCTCTCAATGCTTACAGCCAGAGAAATCTCTGGTCTCTCTGGAACTTTCTCAGCACAAACAGTGGGAGTGGGACGATGGAAAATTTCAACTTGAGATTTTAAAACCGGTTAGTGGTTATCAGCCCCTTCCTGAACTGGACAGTTGAGCTTATGTTGGGGTTGGTACCACTAAATATTTAAGTGGAAGTGAAATAACTTGATAAATTGTTAATAAAGCTGCAAAAAGGTGGTTTAAGGAACATTCATCTGTCAAGTCAAACTTTATCCACAGTAGCCCTCATCTGCGGAGTTGTACTGACTTCTTTTACTCTGTTTTCTAAACCCGCCACTACTTTTGATAAGAGAAGATTCTTGCAGTATTTTAATAATCTTTTTGTCCTGACATGCATGATACCGGCTTTTAAAGGTTGCTTTTTCATTCCACTAATTTTTATAGAAAGACGGATGACACCTGGAAAGATTCATTGCATGCTTCTAGACGGGTGTTGTCATGCTTTGTAACCGTTGGCTGCTGATTGTTTGTTTGCTTGGCTTACATAACCTCTGTGCAATGAAATGGTTTATGTGTCATAATTGCTTGTTGCTGTTGTAGTGTTTGTGCTGCTTCAAAATGAAAAACGGAGGCAAGAAAAGAAAAATGTTTCTTCCCGTTATAAGAAGCTCTTACAAAAATAGAAGTGTATAAAACAAATGTTAATTGTGATGGTAGTGATGCTATTTATAGTTCAGACCAGACAGAGCTGAATAACCAGAGTCACAATGTGATTATCAAATGCATGTTATTTGTTTGTCCATTTTATCTTACGTTCTTTTTGTATCATTTAAAAAAAAAAAAGAAAATCTTTACTATTCTTAAGTTAGAGAAACGCACAAGAATTAAAATGTGCTTGTGCTATAATATATGTGTACAAAGGAAAATAATATAATATAAATCATATTCTGTTAGTGAATGGCTTAATTTCCAGTCAAATATCACTTAAAAACATATGTTTGTTTTATCATGTTAACATGTTTGGAATAAATTTGGTGTGGTAAACTGAAGAGGAAATAGAGCCCTTATCCCATTCAGCTAATGCACCTTGCCGAGGCACCACCATGCTGCAGCAACAACAATTTTCAGTGCTGACAGTGTTACTGAGGGAAATTTAAGTAGCCTGTCACAAATGCTAAGGCTACCTAGCATGGCTAACCGATGACAGCGGATAAGATGTTTTCCTGGAACGGTAAGTTATTTCTCCGCCATTAGCACTTTGAGTAGCAATACACAAAGTTGATAAGAGTGTTTAAAACTTCCTCCTGGCTCTGATTGGTTGTTTTTGAGCGGGAGCGGTGCATTTTTGCAGACGGCAATATTAGATCGGGGGGAAGATGGAGGAGCTGTCACATACTATACTGTCAACATAGTGACCGTTTTAACAAATCTAAAAAAAAACAAAAAAACATATTTTTGTAAAAGTTACATAACTTTAAGGAAAGTTAGTATATTTAACTAGCCAGATATAGAATGCGAATGTATTATCCTTCCAAATATTTCATCCAAGCAATCTTTTGCAGTAATATTATTGCGCACACTGACATTGCGCAATGTCAGTGTGGGCAACTTTAACTCACTATAACGTTAAAAAAAAAAAATTCTTTTACGAAACCTGGAGATAGTTGACATGCCTCTAAATTCTGGGAATCCCTACTAGAAATTGTTTATTTTGTAACATTTGTTGAATGTAATGTAAAAGCGTGCTGTATTTATTTTGAAAGTCTGCAAATATTTGGTTGGGTTTTGGAGTTTCAGCTTGATGCCAGATAAAGCCGTCGTCACAGAGAAAAGAACCTGCATAGATAAGGTAGTGAACCGAGCGAATTTGCTTGGTGAGAGGTTCCTTACAAGCAATTAGGGGAAAGACGAGCTTTTTTAAAGGGGGAGTTCTACTTTGATCTGAGCGACTTTGTTAACTTTTGCAGGAGCCTAAAGGGTCGTCTGCTTGTTTATGGAGTGTCCCTGTTCCACTATGCAGTCATCTGTTGTCAGTAATTTATTATTAGTTGCAAGCTAAAAGAAATCTCTTTTTTTTCTTTGTTTTTCCTGAGTTTTTCTACATCCATGTGACATCACAAAAGCATGTGCAATGGCCACACTTGGTTTAACAAGTGGAATGAACAAATTATGACCTTCAAAGGTCACTCATGCATGTCCTATAAGATTAAAATTCTTTGAATGTATTGAAGGATGAAAGTGCCTTGTTGTTTCTGTACTTGTTTCAGAAGCGTTGCATTAACATTTCTGATGCAGTTTCTTCATATAGTCAGTATTTACAACTGCCCCTCACCCCCAACAATGCATCTTCCATAGCTTTATTACTTTGTTGGCCTTTAAAGTGTTAGGAAGGAGGCATCATGTGGAAACGACCAGTTCTCGTGTTTGTGTCGCTCTCCCATTCACGCCTGTCTGGTTTAGTATCTGACAGGGAGAGATCAACTTAGCGTTTGCACGCCAAAGGGCCTCCTGTTAACATTGTGGTTTGTTTTGCTTATTCTCGGTTCCACCTTCACTACTCACTGACATCTGTATGGTTGCAAGATGACCAGGAACAGATGGGTAGAGACATAATATACGCCTTCTCTTCTCCTAACATGCAGCTCAGATCGCCCTGTCTTTGTGTTCTGAGTCGGTGTGTTTGTGTTTAAGCTTAGGCTTACGCCTGTGTGTGGTGTGAGGCTGAATTATCAGTGGGCATGTGGCTGTTTGCCCTGTCAAACATATCAGGGTGTAAGTTCAGCATTTATGTGTGTGGAATGAGGGGAAGTTTGTTTTTATTGGGACGTTTTTCTTCATCCCCTGGCTTGAAGGCTGGAATGGTTTGAGGGTTGTCAGGGGGTTTCTATCAGGTTTTCCTCTTCAGTTTTACAAGCAGTTCTGCTCCTTCTTCCCACTAAATATGTCCTTGCCTGGTACTGAATAACCGACCTGCCGTAACCTCAGACTCTGACATGGTTTCTCTGTGAAGGAGTGACTCAAAGTTACCCAAGTAAATAATTATTTCTCTCATAGTTATTTTTTGGGCAGTTTTAGCAGTATGACTTCCAAAGCTCTTATTTACATATAATAAAGAATAATTTGCTCTGGGAAATGTCAGCTTTGTTACTATTCTGGTGGAATACACACTCTGATCACGGGCTAACTGGTTTGACTATATGAGGTGACCTGATTGAATCTGAGTTGTTGTGAAAAGAAATACTTGCAATGAATTGTGAAAACACGCCGAAACCGAATTCCTCCGGAAGATCCCGGCTCTTTATTAGGCCTGTGTTTGCTAACCGTTGTTTGTGAGGAAGGCATTTCCTCCCCAGGCCCTGCAGACCTGTTTTGAATATTTATTAAAGAGACAAAGCACCCCAGGCTATTTGGTCTGTAAATTCATGCTTGATCACTACCATGAATCTTCAGGAAGTCTTGGAGGCTTTTTTTTTTTTTTTTATTAATTAAGTGTTTTATATTGGTGAGCTCTTATAAAGCTGGTTTCCTGCGTATGCAGACAAAAGCAGCATGGTGTTGCCTCAGCATCCTGTTGCAGCAGCATGCAAAGTTTTACACAAACTTTACACGCCTCTGCTAAAATGCCAGCTTTTTGAGCCTCAAAAAAATTAAGTCCATAAAGAATTAGTTACAAACATTTACAACTGAATGTGGGTGTTACAAGGTTTATGGAGAATCCAAATAAACTCGCTGTACAAAGCTATGGCATGCACATCATCAATAATTGGAGAAAATTTGAGACATTAACTCGACAGGGAGGGCTGATCACAATACACACTATCACAATGCAAAAATGCTAATTGTCTTGATAGGACAAAATCTATTGTAATCTCTGCTTTTGTTTTCTTCAAAAACAAAAACTTCTACACTGGCAAGAGTTCTCCCAGAGCCTTTTGGGGAAACTGGGTTATGGTTAGAACCAGACTCCGAAACTAGACGTTTTGTCTCGGTGGGTAGAATAATTTGCAGGTCGAAATACCTGTAGCTTTCCATGCCAAACGTTCATACGTCTGCAAGTAACCCGAGGATAAAGAGGGATTTTGGCTTACAGAATCACTGGGAATGCAAATATGAAATCATCTCAACAACAGATTGACTTAAGAAGAAAACTAAGGTTTTGCAATGGCTTAGCTGAATCCAGAGGTAAACCTCACACAAAATCTGAGGAGTCACCTGATAAAAGCTGTGGGTAGAAATGTCTTCATTTGATAGATTTGGAGAATGTTGCAGTGGGGAAATGTCACCCACTCAGGCTGTGGGACACAGACAAACCCCTATCAAATGAAGCTGAAAATTAATCATAATGTGCTTCTACAATGTATCAAAGGGTGTCACCAAAATTTTATTTTTACATTAGACAACCACTGTATGTTTTTCACGTGCATACTTGTGGCCGTCCTTATTCCAGAGTTTTCAGTTCATCTTGTATTTCCAGCATCAGTTCAGTTTTAGGGCTAATACCTCTAAATATTTAAGAGGAGCTGAAACAATGTGATAAATTGTTAATGAAGTGGAGAACAGCTGGTTAAAACTTAACAAAGAACAACCTCATCTGTTAGGATGTGATCTCCAGATAGGGGGTTTAGGAGTAGCTAAATGGCGTAGTTTTAGCCTCGCTGCTCGAGGTTTCATTGAATTTCATAAAGCAGTAGCTGAATCTCGTGTTGTATTTGTTCATCTGTTTTTATTGGTGTAATTAGGACCTCTATATTACTGCTACATGAATAGACAGCCTGTATAGTGCTGTCAGTGCAACTATACAGGTTGCACTGACAGCATTCAGTCAGTGCAACCTGTATTCAGTGCAATTCACAAGAGTTTTCATTTCACAATGCTTGTTGCCTCAGGTTTTTTACACAAGAGCAAGTAACTGAAGCACATCCCCTGAACCAACCTGAACCAACCTGAACCAACCTGAGGCTTGTCTGCTATCGTCTAAGTTATATTATGCATTTTACAAGCCTACAGCAGTCTTTAAAAGGTAAACAACGCCAACTGCATTTACTTGATAATACAAGACCCCATCTTGAATTAGTCTGGAGGACATTTTCTGTTTAAGCAAACTGTTGCCTTAAAAGTATTGATTTAACTTTTTGTACTAATGAAACTAACAAACACATCTACAAATTTTGTCTATTATTTATACAAAATTAAATAATGGTTGCTTTTTCAAAGGGCTATAAGTACTTTAGCTGAGTGTATAAACCACCAAAACACACACGCGTGTCTAGAGCTAGCGTGAAAAATGTCTTGCGGGCTTTGCCAAAGACAAAAGAGAATTCTTATAGCTAAAATCCATTTTTTATATTTTGTGAAGAAGGAAGTTGGCTCTGTGTCTTTTTTCTGAGTTTTTTGAGTCATTTTCTTTAATGGTTCTTGGTGAAACGCCACCATAGACGAGATCAGGAACAGGTTTTTAAAAGGGTTTGGTTCATTTGACTCAATAGTGTGAAATCAAACCACACCAGCTGAAAATGTAACAAATGTTGGAATTTTGGTTCCAAATTGAACCAAGCCTACCATTATATCCGCTGTGAAAACAGCCCAAGTTAGTACCTAAGTCAGTCTCTGTTTTTTTAGCTAACTGCAGGTGTTAAACTGGAGGACAAAGAGACTTGGACTGCATTTAATCATCTGTAATTCAAAATTGGAAATATTTGTTCTCAACATTATCCCATGTGTTTTCTGGTCCAGTTCCTCAGCATTCAAAAACTCAAATGTTTTTAATGCTACAGAGAATAATGTTGTCCAAAAGCTTCTTTAAAGCATTTAAAAAGATCAACATTTCAAGTGAGTTTAGTGATTGTATCAAACAGGGTCATGACTTTGACTTATACCCATTGATCTATAAACTGTAAATGTATCCTCAGCATTTTCATAATGTCCTTCTGTAGCAGGGTCATGGATTGAGTTGATCTTTTTATTAATTACATGGAATAACACTGTCTCTCTCCTGTATTGATGGGATGACTGACGAAAATGAAAAATTTAATAGGTGCACATAAATTCAGCTTTAAATAATATTATCACCTGTTATTTATTTGCAATTTAGCTTCTGCTTCTATACATAATATTTTTTATTATGTATTTATTGGAAACAATATCGTTTTACCCCTCTGCAACTGCACTTTGTTTGATCACATTACTGATCAGGTATATCTAACAGGGCCTTCTATGAATTCAAATAACAAAACTGCTGACAGAAAACAGCAGATGGTTAAGAAGTGACTGAAAGGCAGCAATGCAGAAGCAGAGAGTCGCAGTAAGTGAGATCCTGCTGCCGTCTGGAATTAGGCTGCCCGACGAGGTGCCTGGACAAGTCGGAGATCTCACTGTGGTGGGAGAACTCCAGGGTATTTCTCACACGGGAATATCGAGTATGCTCTGAAAAACTGACTGACTCACAGAATCTTTATCTGTTTAATAAAGATTCAAAGAGGGGAAAGAAAAAAGCAGAATAAAGTGGATTACACCCCAACCAAGCGCTGAAATATTGCGCTTTGTGTCAACTTCTGTTATTGACTTTCTTTAATCAATAAACCCCGGCATGAACACGAAGAAGTTGCATAAGTTTTTAAAACAAGCAAACAAAAAAAGAATCTGAAAAACTGTTTTTGTTGCTGTAATTTCTATGTGGGTATGCTTGTTGGCCCGGCGGCTGTTTTTCACAGCTGTAGTGTTTCCAGGACTTTGCGGTAACTTGAACATACATGCTTCATAATGGCTAACCGAGCCGAATGCTGTAGTAGAGCTGGTAATTATCTGGTAATTATTTTTGTCTTCGAATGAAAGGTAGCGTTGGTGAAAAATCTGTGAATGAAGCAGTTCAGGTGATTTAAGCAGCACTCTGATGCGATCCAGTTTGATTGAGCTGCTTCTGGTCTGAAGGAGTTTTATAAATAGCTGTATGTTTTCATATAAAGCCCACATCGTGCGTGAGAGTGTTGGTAGTTCTCAACTTTCGCTATCTGCTGATTGCTTGTTCAGAGGAGCAAATGTTTCCGCGCCACACCCCTTGTCTCCTCTCTGTCTGTCTCTCCTCTCCCTCTCCTGTTGGCTGTTTTGCTGCTGCTGTAGTACGCTCAGAACTGGTTCAGGTTCACTCAGCTGGTTTGATTTTTCCACACTCCCAGAGCTTCCCCTGAACCACATCAATACCACCCTTTGAACGGCTCTTCTAGTAAATATTTGAATGCTTCATAAATTACTGTCTACAAAACGCTGCTATCTGAAATAGTCACTACGTGTTTTTTGAACAGTGTCGTCGAATATTTCAGGCCTCCTTAAAAAGGATTTGTGCATGCTTTCTTGCACTGAACACTTTCTTGTTGCTAAAACTCCATTTCACTTGCAGTGTTGCAACATTAAACCTCACATAAATGAATAAAGGTATGAGCTAATAGTTGCTCCCTGCTGCTGATTCAACGTTCAAGTCCTGTTGAATCAACAAACAGAACATACATGCTTCATAATGAATGCTTAAATGTTCTTCATGCATTTTAACCAGTTAAGTCGGACTCCATTAGACCCCCCTCCGGACCTCTGACATAAGCCAACTCTTGTTAGTGAAAATTGAAAACACTGGAGCTCTGTGATGGCCTCTCTGTGTCTGTCCATCTTCACTCCCTGCAACCAAGGTCAGAGAGCTTGTCTGTCAGCAGAAACTCTGAGCTGCTGTAAATCACCGTCATGCTTCAGCCTGCGTGTTTGCGTGTGTGAGATGCTCGCTTGTTGGCTTTGTGCGTTTATGTGTAGGTGTGCACGTGTGGGCGTGTCATTAGAGCCGCTGATGGCAGGAGCGTCCGCGCGTCTGCACGAAGCTCTCGCTCTTCTGACCTACTTTTCTTCCCGCCTTCCCACATCTGGCGCCGAGTGAATGCACCCGATCAAATGCCAGCCATTCCAGCTGCTTTCACACTGGTGCAGCATTCTCCTGCAGCCACTGCTTTCATTTTTCTGTTTACTTCTTGTTTTGGTTTAGCATAAGCAGGACTCTGGAAATTTGCTGTGCTGAGGTTTGGAAGAGGCAGCAAACTGTCTGTTGGTTTTGCCTCTCTTCCTTGTTTTTTTTTTCCCCTTTCATTGTTGAGTCAGCAGAGTGAAACTTGGGAAAGAGGGGAGCTAAGGACAATAAGTTTCCACCCAGCAGACAGCCTTCAATTCATTTTACAGACCAGGAAGCAGGTTCCCATCTACGCTGTTACTAACGGCTCCCTTTAGGAAAACTAATATGGAAACTCGGATCCTTTGGGGTTGTTTTTCTTTTGCTTCATCATGTTCAGTTTCCTCCTGTGGTTTTGAAGCCAAAGCTGCTACAGCAGAAAAAAAAAAAAAAAATAGGTAATCGAAACAGGCTTGTAAATATAGCCGGGCTGCTGAGGATAGAACAGAATTTTTTAATTTAAGGTGATTATTTATCACATAGATATTTGTGAATAACAGTTCAATAGTATCTGGCCCTTTTTATGTCACTTTAAAAGCAAAAACACTTAAAATATTGTAACATTTCACTCATTTCTTCTTCTTTTATAGCATGGCTTTAAGTTGTTTTGTCATTTTTATTAGAACTGAAATGATTAATTTTGATGAATTGATTTGGCATCTAATTTAGTTTTAATTTCTCATAAAAAGGAAATTTGCAGAAAGAACATACTTGCGCTAAAACGGTACTAATGTGTATATATTTTGCATTAAGATTAAAGAAAACTTTTGTCTGTAAATATTTTCTATTGTTATTTTTTAGCTGCCGATGTGTCAGTCGCTACAAATGTTCAAGCAAACACTGAAGGAATGCTGTTATTGCATTTTGGACAATGAAATGCTTGGATTAATTTATTTGCTTATTTGCATATTTTAATGTATTTCTTGTGTAAAAACAGACTTAAATGGTTCAATGAAAAATGAGCAGAACATGCCAATAGTAAATGAGTTATTAGTTTCTTTGATATATAGACTAAATATAGAATAAACACCTGCAAAGTTAGTTATTTAATTGTTTTCACAGCAGGTTTAATCATTTCCAGTCAGTGTATCACCTTCGTGTGCCGAGAAAACAGAGAAATGACATAACTTCATTCAGCCTCACCCAGCTCTCTTCAAACAAATAAATGCTGACAAATATGACTTGCATGCAGCCTTGCTCTCACACAATAGAGTTGAGGATTATATTAATAGTGACCTATGCATAACGACTGCATGAAGTCTCTAAACACAATGGCTCTTTGTAGAGTCAGAGTGTCGCATGCTTCCCTTCTAATGACCCTGTGTCGTTAACTGACGCAGCGACCATAAAACATTTGACATCTTAAGAGCCTCACAAAGGTGAACGCTATTTACGTTTGCCAGGTGGCACATCGAGGTCCTTGCATGCAAAGCATGCGCCGTCGCATTTCTTTTAGCGTTTGTAAGCGCCCGTTGCAGATGTTTCTGGAGTGGAACACAGTCAGACTGTCTCCTCTCGCCCTCCCGGCAGCTGTGTTGTTATTCTGCGTGTAAGAATGATTCAGAGCGTGCAGACCAGTTCCTGCCTTACTATTTTGGTTGGTCTGACCTCGGGAAAGAAGAGCTTCCTTAAGCTCGTCCCCTGCCTTCCTCCGTTTGCTCAAAGAGGTTTGAGGGAGAGATGTTTGGGTCGCCTTTGCATAAAAAGCCATTGTACTTAAAACATGCACGGTTGAAAGCATGAGCATTGGAAAAGCATACATTAGAGTGAGGTAATCATATTCAGTAGATTATTATGTGGTATAGATCAAAATAAAGTTTTGTATGATTGTGACACAGAGGGAAGGATTGTTCATGGTTTTCTAAATAATTTACTAATAAAAATTCAAAATGTGTGGCATTTATTTCTGTGCAGGCTTATATTTGAGATTGAGACATTTTGCTAAAAAGAACTGGCAAATATTTTCTCCCAAGATGGGAAAACGTGTATATCATACCCCAAATCACTGAGGTCAAGTTTATTTGGATAGCAGCAGATCAGAGTGCATTTTTAAAGGAATAAATATTATATTTTGCCAGATACTATAATGAAAAATCATCCAGTAAATGCACCTGGAGTATTCTGAACAAGGTTCCCCTTATTACTAACCAAAGGCAGCTCCAAACAAGTGGGATTTTAAATTTAATTAAAAATAATTCAGTTTTTCAGCATCTTTGCAAAATTTTGCTGATGTAGCAAAAGGTGGTTCGACAGATTACCTCAGAGCGGAGGGAGGTAAATGCACTCCACACTTTTTAGATTTAGATTTCTTAGAAAATATGAAAAATATGAATCCTTTTTTTTTTTTTTTTTAAACCAGTTTACCACTACTTTATTTTACTATTCTGAAAAAATTCAAACACATGTCCAAGTTTGTGGTTGCAAAAATCTTGAGACGGCTCCAGGACTGAATGAGTGAAGGAAACAAATGTGTTTTGTCTTTACTGGTGACCCTTGGGGCTATAAGGTGATCATGAACTGGTAAACGGGGCACTGGGACACTGGGATTATTGTAGGCGAACCTTTCCCCCACATATACCTGTGATTGATCTCCCTGCTGTAAACCGCAGCAGTCACATTTCTAGTCTTGACAAAATCGACGCCCATCTCGGAGTGGCTGTACTCTTCTGGCCGATAGTAAACTCTCAGGGAATGCGAGAGCTTCCTGTTGACAGCGAGCATTAACTCATACAGACGGTTTCTGAAAGAGGAAATTTGGTCTCACCACAGAAGCTCTGCAGCTTCAAGCGGTTTGTCTCCGACGGTCCACAACAGATTTGTAGTTCTGTGTCTGATGGTATAGTTGGACGTAAGCTGCTTAATTTGAGGTTTGCTCGCGCGCTGGACGGCGGTGACTTCATTTAGTGCGCTCTTGTTGTTGTTGTTGTTGTTGTTGTTGTTGTTGTTGTTGTTGGGAGCGTATTGTGAGTGAGGTAATAGGATCTGAAAGCCCTGCAGCAAAGCCGACACCACCTCCCTGATTGAGAGGACAAACTGGTTCCCCCTTTATTTCTTCCACCGTCATTATCTTCACCACCTCTGTGAAGTGGATCACTGGCCAGAGCAGCTAAAAGCTAAATGCTAAATGCAGCTAAATGCATTATGCTTGCAGGTTCTCTCTTTGATTGTAAATAATTAATTAATTCAGTTCCATGCAAAGTAGATTATAGCTCATTTATTTGCGTGGCTGACCCCTCCACCCCTCCTGACATCATGGTTTTTCTCCCACTGACCACTTTGTTCAGGCTGACCCAACAGAGGTGGGTTTGTGCCAGCCTGTGCTCACAGCTTGTCATCTATGACTCCCCCTGCACACAGATGTTGATTTGTCTCTGATAGCTGCCCTCACTGCCGGCCCAGACGACGCACCAGCTTGCCGCTCCTAATCTTTCTCTGTGCTCGCATATCAGCAAATTTCGACGAGCAGCAAGTCCAGAGTGAAAGTGGATTGAGAACTAACTTCTCTGACAAGAGAAACAAAAGAGGCTTACGATTAATTCTCCAGCCTCCGCTCAGCTGTAACCTTTTGAATTACAACCCACCAAAGGAGCCGGGCTTCCCTAAATTCTTGGAGCTGCAAAGCTTTTCAGTACCTCTCTTTGTTTTGATACGCTGGATGTGTATTTGAGTTCAGTTATTAGCTGCTTCTGTTGTTTGTGTTAGTTTCAGTCATGCATGGAGAAACCACAGGGCAACATTTTAGGCTGTAAATGTTTTAATACATTTAAATTCTGTTTTATATCTTTGCAACTCATCCAACACAGCTGATTTTATTCCACCTAAAGAGTGTCTGGTGATATGACTCATGCAACATTTCAAATATTCAATTGCAGAATATATTTTATAAATATGAACAAATTTTAATTAAAAAGGAAAACAAATCAAGATGTTTGCGAGGTTGTGCTTAAAAATGTACCGAATAATTAAAAACAAGATTTCAAATATGTTTAATCTTTAATTTCAGCAACAGCTGGAACCTCTTGAATCTGATGGAATAACTAAACATTAGGGTGATGGCAAGGAGACTTTCTAGCCTCAAAACCTTGGAGCTCAAAGATAAAGTGAACGGTGAAGACATGCAAAGAGTTATAATGCTAGTAAAGGTTTTTGGAGTTATTGAAAAGAGCATGAATAATTTTCAACATGTCAATTGACTGTTTCTTCTCTTTTGAACTTACAAAAATGTGTGTTATTAAGCCGCGCTCTCCTTTTGGTGTTCAAGACTGAGGCCAGAACTTTGTCTGAGCAGATAACTGCACACCAGAAGCTGCAGCAGCCAAGACAGTCTTCCTTTATGGCTGTCCTCTCATTGTAAACATCACGGTAAAGGCTGGCAACCTGCTTTGTTTGGAAAAACTGTACTCTTTGTGTCACAAACACGTATAGAAAAATGTTCATTTTAAGTTTTAAAGCGGTGAAGTAACTTAAATAATACAATATTTTCCCAGTTGCCTTTTTGCAAATGTTTGATAAAAGATCATTTTAAATAAAGCTACAATAAATAAAAGAAAAGATAATTGAATAAAAGTGAATTTTATATAACAGTGTATGGAAGGAGTGAGTTGTGAATAATGTCCTGAAATCTATTAAAAAGATTTGTCTGAAGAGAGGAGGAAATGAGAGAATTTGAGCGCAGAAGCTGGACTCATTTCAGTGATGACTAGAAAAAATATAAACTTTTATATATCAAACTGGGAAAAAAGACACATTTACTCACAAAACAAAATGTTTAAAAGCAACTTTTGCAGCTGCACCATTAAAATTTAGATTATTCATCCAATTTATTACAGGGTGCTCCTGGTTTCATTCAATTTTAAGTGTTCATAACACAGTCAGATATTGTTTGGTGACCTGAGTAAACAATGTTTTGCACATGTATTATGGACTGACCGCTGTGTGTTGTCAGTGAAGCTCTGAAAGCTTTTTATTCTTCCTGTCTTGGTGTTTCCCTGCTTCATACCTTCTTTTTGTATTACAAAGTGAATAAAACGTCCCCGATTCAAACCCTGCAGACGTTTGTTGGTGTGTTGAGCTTCGACTTAGAGACATTTATCATTTAAACCCATTCACTGAGGTAGCATGCACACCCACCCAGACATGCACAGTATTGTATGTCAGAGACTCCATATCCTTTCTGTGTGGTTGTTTTTGCTGTGGCCACTGGGCTTGAAAGGGGTGTTGACATTTGGCGCATGGTTGCTGCAAAGCCTGACATCTCCTAGTGGTGGTATGGAAGAATGCATCCCCGGCCAGTGTGGACTGGAGCTGGAAATGCTTGTGGTTCAATCAAAGGAAGGCGGGATGGTTTATAGAAACCGCTGGATTTAAATGGTACCACAAATCTTAATATATTACAGTTATATAAACAAAAAAGTATCCTGGGACTTTGTCTCTGCAAGTAAAAGTTTGTCTTTTTTATTGAAGCGTTTAGAGCTGTAAGTGGCGCCTAAACAAAACAAAGTTTCCTTTTGAGATCTTCACAGACTAAATCTCTTCATCTTTGTTTTCCTTCTCATGTTTCAGTTCCATCTCCAGACAGGAAGGGGGCACTCCAACATCCACCACCCAGGGAAAGAGCGGGACTCATAAAATCTGTCTGGTGTGCTCTGATGAGGCCTCAGGGTGCCATTATGGAGTCCTCACATGTGGCAGCTGCAAGGTCTTCTTCAAGAGAGCAGTGGAAGGTACAACGACATCACTGATGATTATTAGCATTTGTGATTGCTGTACATGTTGACTGAAACATGTTGCCGTTGAGATACAAATATATTTAACAGGTTGATCTTTTTTTGTGTGCCTCAGGCCAGCATAATTACCTGTGTGCTGGGAGGAACGACTGCATCATTGACAAAATCAGGCGAAAGAACTGCCCGGCCTGCCGCTTCCGCAAATGCCTGATGGCAGGCATGAACCTGGAAGGTACAACCAAACAAACAGCCTCCGAAGCAGATTGTATGTTCTTTTTCATAGTGCATAACCTAACGTCTTCCTGCATCTTTCTCTCCGTTTTCTGTCCGAAAGCTCGCAAAACAAAGAAGTTAAATCGCTTAAAGGGCAACCAGAACAGCAACCCGCCAGAGATGATGCCTTCGCCGCCGGTCGAGGCTCACTCACTGGTGCCCAAGTGCATGCCTCAGCTCATCCCCACCATGCTGTCCCTGCTGAAGGCCATAGAGCCGGACACCATCTTCGCCGGCTACGACGGCGCGCTCCCCGACACGTCCACGCGCCTCATGACCACGCTGAACAGGCTGGGTGGGCGACAGGTCATCTCTGCCGTGAAGTGGGCCAAAGCTCTGCCAGGTTAGCGATGGGTGTAGCTGCTCAGGATAAAAACGGTTGTCTGCTGCGGTTTGACTGAAATAGCACTCACACGCATCAAATTCGTTGCTAGAACTTTAACACAGAGGCTGAACCCGGGTTAATGGTGCGTATTTGTTTTCGTCTCGCCAGGTTTCAGGAACCTGCACCTGGATGATCAGATGACCCTGCTGCAGTGCTCCTGGCTCTTCTTAATGTCTTTCAGCCTGGGATGGAGGTCTTACCAGCAGTGCGATGGCAACGTGCTCTGCTTTGCACCAGACCTCGTCATCAATGAGTAAGCACTGCATACTTATTTGACATTTTAAATGCTAATAATGAGAGCCAGAGGGAGGTGAGTGTATGCCCCACAGGATGCCTTTTTTTTTCCTTCCATAAACGATCTAATCAATCACTTTGGTCTGTTATAACTGTCCAGAGTTGAGTTGTCAGGATGTTTGTAGCAACAAGTTGAGGACTTTGGTTTATTCTCTTGAGATTCAGGAATCTCTGAAAAGTTTTTTTTTTTTTAATCCTTCCTGAGTCCAACAGTGACTTGTTAACATAACATTTCACTGACATAGAATCAGTAGTAAGTCTCCTCACAGATAACCTAACCTGGAAATGTTAAAAATTCACTTAATTTATGATGGAAAGAGTATGATGGTGTTGTTAAAACTTAGCTAAATTTCCTCTGGAAAATGTTTTAAATCTGAGTGTAGGGATCCTCAGAGAGCCACCACATGGTTCTGTGTGTGGTTGGCTCTAGTTCAGACCGTCATGTAAAGTTGATCCAATTAATTTGTGGTTTCCAGTTTGTGCAGGATGATGTTGCTCCAGTAACAAACACTGATTACGTCCAGGTGTAAAGCCGTTTCAAATACTAGAAACGCATCTGGATACGAAGTTAGTTCTGACTTGCTCTGTTAAGCTAGTTTATTGTGACATAGATGAGCCAGAGTCTCAGTATTAGATTCATTTTTGTTGAGGCAGAAATACATCTAACAGTAGCAGGAATCTGGCCTGTAGACACTGTGCACTTCTCTTTTTTGTTACAGATGTTTGACTTTCAACATGTTGCCTCCTGTTTTGCTCCACCACACCAGATTTAAAGCATGTGCAAGGGCAGTGCTCGGTTATATAACATAAGTGAAGCATCGATTCAGTTTTTTCCCTTTTTTTTTATGATTGAGTAATTCAAGGAATCAAATAAATGTAGCTTTTTAGTGTGATTCTTCCAACATTTTGGCATTATGTTTTTTGTTTTTGTTTTGGTCCATGCAGCTTTCAGCTGTCTCTCCATGTTGAAACACTCAGAAAGCACTTAGTTGTGCTCAAAGGCTGCATTAAGTTCATCCATCCATCCATCCATTATCTTTCACCCTTGTCCCTAATGGGGTCGGGTGTTGCTGGTGCCGATCTCCAGCTGCGTTCCGGGCGAGAGGCGGGGTTCACCCTGGACAGGTCGCCAGTCTGTCGCAGGGCAACACAGAAACAAACAGGACAAACAACCACGCACACACACACTCACACCTAGGGAGAATTTGGAAAGACCAATTAACCTGACAGTTAATTGGCTGCATTAAGTATCATCTTTTATTTTTACAATACACGAAAGTTGCAGCGCTTATTATTAATGTCTGATTTTGTTATTTTCTGGCTATTTCCAAAGCAGGCAGGTGATCATTACATAGTCACGCAGATTCAGGTCCAATGGGGCCATCAAGCCCCTGAATGAAGTTTTGTGTTTTTACCCGTTTGCGTTTGAACTCACCAGGGAGCGGATGAAGCTGCCCTACATGGCCGAGCAGTTTGAGCAGATGCTGAAGATTTCCAGCGAGTTCGTCCGGCTGCAGGTGTCCCCCGAGGAGTACCTGTGCATGAAGGTCCTGCTGCTGCTCAGCACAGGTCAGACTTTCGCTGATAATAAATGCAAACAATAATGCAAAGTACATTTAGCATTTATACCCTTTATAATACTTTGGAATCTCATGAGCACAAATTTCAGCATGTTTTATTTTTCGTTATGAAACAAGCACGTGATGTAAAATTGTGATGAAAAAAATTGCTTTTGAATTTGTTTTTTTTATTATTTTTATTCTACATAAATTACAGCAATACATTCCTTCAGTTTTCTGACTAGAAAACGTTTCATCCTTCTTTTTAACTAGTCTTGTCTAGTAAAACTGGAGCTACACCAAAAGTGGTTTGATTTGCATATTTTCCTGCGTCTGGTGTTTACCTTGAGTGTCTCCTCTCCCGCAGTGCCCAAGGACGGCCTGAAGAGCCAGGTGGTGTTCGACGAGATCCGCATGTCGTACATCAAAGAGCTGGGAAAAGCCATAGTGAAGCGCGAGGAGAACTCCAGCCAGAACTGGCAGCGTTTCTACCAGCTCACCAAGTTGTTGGACTCCATGCACGAGGTACGGCATGCAACACACACACGCACACACGCAGAATATTTGGATTCACATCAGCTGTAGAGAAAACCAGCAAGTGGTCATTAGCTCCTTGTTTGATGACAGAGATTTTATCCCAGAGTCAGCCATTTTTAATTATTATTGAACAGGCTTTGTACAAGGACGGAAAATCTTTCTAAAATAATTTTTAGTAAATAATTTCTGGATTTAGGAAGAAATTACTGGTTTCACTGGCAGATTATTTCACTCATATCGTGACATGAAATAATCTTCCACTGGAAGTAATACTTTTTACATCAATATGAGGGAATATTGACTTTAAACAATCTCCTTTATGTTTTAGACTTCATTCCAAAATAGGATTAAGAGGCAAACTTAAAGAAGGAATGACTGAACAGATGAAGGTTTTCCCAGTACAACCATTAATATCATATTATCTCTTTTTTTAATGCTACAACAACCAATTTTAATGTTGTTTTTTTTTTTAATTTAAATTATCTATTTTTATTTTTAGGAATTAACAATCGACTTATGTTTGCAAATTGAGGCACTTGATTTTATTTGGGGATATCAGAGTAAAAGGCGCAGTGCACAATTAAAAAAAAAAAAATCATTTTATTTGTAAGATACAATATTGGAAACCACGTATATTTTCTTTCTCACGACGATAATGCACTACTTTGTGTTGGTCGGTTCCATAAAATCCAAGAAAATACATTAAAGTTTGCAATGTTAGCGTGACAAAACTTTGACAAACAGCTGAACACATGTGCAAACCCCTTCTGTGTGTGTCCAGCGTGACCCGCACTGGCTGACGGCCTTTTGTGGTGTGTCCACAGATGGGCAGCGGACTGCTCAGCTTCTGCTTCTACACCTTCGTGAACAAATTCCTGAGCGTGGAGTTCCCAGAGATGCTGGCCGAGATCATCAGCAATCAGCTACCAAAATTCAAGGCTGGAAGCGTCAAACCTCTCCTCTTCCACCAGAAGTGACTGTTTCCCGTAGCAGCAACAATGCCTTAAACTCCCACCACGTCACCTCACCAGCCCGACAATACCTCCCCACCCTTTCGCCTCCTCGGGAAAGAGCAACAACGAAAGGACTTTACACCAGTAGGGAGCGGTGTTTTTCTCGCAGCAAGTGTGCAACTCCGTGCAGCAGGCTGATGGGTCTGGTGGGGTGGGGGGGGCGGGGAGAAGCAATGTTTGTAGGAACCAGACCGTGAGCACAAGACGTTTCGCTGTGTTGCGTAGTCTAAGATGTAGTGTCTAAAAACGAATAGGAAATGTTTGTAAAGCTAGTGGCAAAGAGAAATAGGCTAACATTCATGTTGTCTCAGGTGTCTTACCTTGAAATTCAGAGCGATATCTGAAATAGATATAACAAAATATCTATGTAAAGGTTCTGATAGTATTTTCTACATTTTCAAAGTAACAGTTTATACACTTTTCCAGGTCATCGTTGCCCAACGAGGCAACAAATCGGAACAACACGCTCTTATTACGTAGGCTTTTTATGTTCCACTTTTAGTTTTTATAGGAGGTTGTAACAAGATGTTTTTCAGTCGCACAGATACAACAACAAAAAAAACAACAACAACAACAACAACAGTTTTCTAGTGATTTTCAAAAGCATATTTTATTTGCTTTGATTAACATATAAAGTTGCGTGGGCCGGTATCTAATGGAGTCCTCCCACAAGCAGACCTCTTCCAGGTTTACATGTCAACTACAAAAGGGAAAAAGATGTGCCTTTTTTGCTTCGAATATCATCTAAGCCATTTTTTTCCTGCTACACGTGAACCTCTCATCATCTACCTTCATTATAAGTTGATTGTACTTTTTTATATTACACACAGTTGCAGCTTTTCTCTTTTCTTGTGGCTGTTTATCTTTACAAATGGCAGCTCGCTCCATCCTCTGTGTAGAAGTGTTGTTCTTGCTAAGAAATGATAGTTAGCCTGCTTCCCTTCCCCGCGGCTCGACGCGCACGTCGGCGCGACGCGAGTACATAGCGCTCTGCGAAAGGCTTTAAAAGACTGTGAAGATAGACTTGGTTGTTGTATATCGGTCTTTTGAGGAAGACTTAAAGATGGAAAGTGTGGACTTTTTATCTTGCCCCACTAGTCTAATCTTAGAAAACATCTGATGGATATGTGCATTTCTCAATCACAAGTGAAAGGGCATGTATTGTTGTGCTTGCAAGTTTGTCGTTTTTTGATATTCGAAAGTACTAATATCTGTAGATTTATTACTGCTAAAAGTAATTAGAAAATAACCGTCCTGCACCCTTTCTCGTTTTTTTTTTTTTTTTTATTATTATTTTATTTTTAACAATCGTTTTGGTATAAATAGTTGTAATTCCTCTGAAGACTCTTCCACTGCAGTACAAACTTTGCTCTTTGTAAGAATTGGCTATGGGTACCTTTTATTCTTGAAACTGCATATGTTTTGTTTTCTTTAAGGAATTGTTAAATTTTTTAGGAAAAAAGTTTTTTTGCAAAGATACAGGTTGGTACGTGTATCTTTGTCTCTGCTATAAGCCCAAATTAAGAACATGAAAAAGTTAATCATGTTTGAAAGAAAGAGAGCTCTTATCTCTCGTATCGTCCATCTCTTTACTTAGAAGAGAGGTCAGGTCTCCTCCAGCTGATCATCCTTCTGTCTGGCACAATAGCAAGAAAGAGAGCTGCTTCATTGTAAATAAAAAACACATTAATATTCAGAGATAGATATAATCTATCTCGGTGTTTCTCAAAACTTAAGTTGTCTTTATGCCTGATTTGATATAGTTTTATAAATAAATTGTATTTTTGTTGTCAAGAAAATTCTAAATGAAGTATTGCACTTATAACAAATTATGAATTTGAATATGATGCACATGTAATGACAATTTGGAATCGAAGTAATTAATAAACCTTCCCAGTCACAGGCGTGTAGATTGTTGTACTGCTAATTATTGCTTTGAAATGATAAAATAGGGTTCTGTGCAATCCATTCTGGTGTTTTATCAGAATATAAAATACTGTCAAATCTCAAAAACTCTGAGCAGCGTGTAACGCAAAGGGCTTCCAGCACCATGCTGCTTTTGTGTCAAATATACATCCAGAATCCCGCATTACTGTAGAGACATGATATGTATTAATCTCAGGTCTTAACAAGAACACCAAATATGACAGTTTTCCCCAGAAATCAATATAATCCTTTTCAACAGAATAAGTAATGGCTTAATAAATAAATAGCACTTTTGTTCAGGCGTTGGTTGATAACGTAAACCTCCCACAGATGCTGATAGCTGATAAGCAGCCCCCTGTGCTCCCTCTGCGGCCCAACTTGACCTAAAGTTTGTGTGTATGTACGCCGCACCCTTTGCATGTGCTCTGATTGTCTGCTACGTAGACGTGCCCCCCGCCCCGCCCACTCCCCCGCTGCGTTTTTTATAGCACTTTGCATCAGTTACCACATCGCAGTGAAAAAGTTCTGGCTGCAGGAGGCAGGCAGAACTGATTCTTTTTATTCTCTGGGAACTGTTTTTGGTTTTTGTTTGCTTTTTTTTTTTTTTTTTTTTTTTCCCAGTGCCAAACTCCTGTTTTTGTCTATTTTCAGGGATGCTAAAAGTTGGTCAGTATTTGTATTTTTTATTTTTTTTTTTAATTCTCAGACAAATCCAAGCATTAAGGCGTAAACGCTTATCTGATGAAAGGAGTAAGAAGTCCAGAGCAGCCTGACCTTCAGTCCCATGCAGTAAAGGGGGAGTGTGTTGGTGTTTCTCAGTGCTGTGTTGCAACATTTTTTTCTGATCTGCGCAGCTTCTCGTCTGTTTGTCTCCTAACTCCCAACCTGTCTTTTACTTCGAGATTTTACAATGAATGTGATATTTAGAGAGTTATTAATAAATTAGATATGAACTGTTATTTGTAGATATGTCGTGAGCTGCCAGAAAGAAGCAAAATATGTCAAGTGAACAACTGCAAAGTGCTCACTTTTATATATATATATAGATATATATAAACATAAAACATGGCAAAGCGAACTGTTTTTAAATGTTTATCCCAAATACATAAAAAGTACCTATATATGTTTTACTCTGCTCCAGAGCTCAGGTTTCAAAAACAGATGATCTGATTCACACTTACGTTGATGTGCACCTTCTGCTCTGACGTGAAGAACCAAAAGCGTCCGACACCTTCACACATGCGTGGCTACTTCTGTGTTTGTTTGTTTTTTTTGACGTTTCGTTATTGTCAAAAGTCAGTTGACAGATGTGCAAAGTTGTAAGGAATCTGCCGCCGCCGCTCAAATACAGTCTATAGACTCTAATAAACGTTCTGTTTTCCTCTGAGGTTTAACCAGAATAGATGAAAACCATCCTTGCTACCTACCTGTTTGAGGGTTACTTTCACATTCAGTGTATCCAAATCTCTGCTGCTGCTCTTCATCTTTACAAGTATATATATATATACATATATATATATAAAGAGAGAAAGAAAAAGATAGATATATGTATATACATATAAATATATATGTAAGAAATCGCACACTTGCCTCATCTTGCCCAAAAATGTATCCTGTTTACATTTTTGCGCACAACTGAATATGCAATAGAAAAGACAGATAATCTATCAACTTCACCTCGTTTTTTGTTTTCCTCCTTTTTTAACACAGTATAAGCTACTTTCATACAGGGGATCTCACTTCTAACTTTTGTCTCTGCAGGCCAGATTTTCTTATATTCAGAAAATTGTAATCACTCACACAAACGACCTATTTAATGTTTGAGTACAAGGTGACCAAAAGCGACACATAATGTCAGCGTAAACTCCAGAGCTCCGAGATGACACATGTACAGCTCTCTTCAGCGGGTCCCGCAAACCCATATTTCTTTTTTTTATTTTTGTCTTTTTTTTTTTTTTTTAAACAAGTCTTTGGTCAAATTGTGTGATACTGTGAATAGGATAGGACTTGGGCTTTTTCATACACAAACTGTTTGTGAAAGTAATCAACCAGCTTGAATCTAAGAAATTGCACTACCCAAATATTGTTTGAAAGTCTATTTTGTATAAAACATATGCAGACAGAAACTATGAGACTAACAAAGGGCGGATCACGTTTCACTGGTGTATGTTTTCTCAGAAAAAAAGAGCTTTTGTTTGTTTGTTTGTTTGTTTTGCCTAAAAACAAGTTTAATATGTACATATAATCCATTGTAAAGAACATGTGGTGTATTTGTCTTCAGATGGTTTTTCAGTACCTACCCCTCTGTATTATTTCTCCTCTGTAGCGTGACTCTTGTTGATCTTTCTCCTCCATCGATTAAAGGTCAAACCGTACTTGTTTGTGTGGTACTTCTCCAATAAAAGCGTCTGAATGCTGACATTAGCCCCATTCTGAACATTGCACATGGTAAGCTCGTTGTAAGCCTCCTCTTCCTCCCCCTTTTTTTTTTTGGTAACAGCACTTCTTCAACCAATAAATTTTTTTTTTCTCCATCTGACACATGGTTTATTGATTGTTGAGATGCCCTGAAACTGAACCTGAGCGCTTTTGAAGATGCGAAGCAGAGACACCGTAAAGGAGCTCACACCTGATGAGGGAGCCGGTGAGAATCACATCTTTTTTTAAAAACGTTTTAAACACAAACTAGCAATTAATCAGTGGAACAGTCAGCATAATGTTTTGTCAAACGTCTTTGTAAAGACAGTGTCCTTCAGGTGAGAAAAGCAGCACAGTTTTGTCATGTAAACCACAGAATTAAATGCACTTCTTTAGTTTTCAGACCGAAATTAAGCGGTGGACTATTCGCGAAGTGGAAGGAAAACAATTCACGAATTTCCAACAATTTTACAAACAAAAATTTGAAAAGTTTGGCATTCCTTTGTTCATCAATCCAATTTTGAATAAAAATAAAAAACGGCAGATATATATCTCCGACTGATCCCATTTTACGTAATTTAATCTCTCAAATTGTAGGTGTTCTAGGAAGGCCTGAGACCACGCACCACATCCCTCGTGCAAAGTGGTGGCGGCATCATGCTCTGGGAAGGTCACGGTTCTGTGGTTTAAAGTCCTTTGAAAAGAAGGTTGCTTCAGCGGTGGGAACATACGACTGATGGACTTGTTTTTTGTCATCAGTTTTATTTGAGTGGCACACTCAGCAAATAAACATGATTGTGAAAATAGAGAATAAACATTACACTGCAGTGGCAAAATAAAGAGAAGTAATGGAAAAAAAAAAAGCTAATGCCCTTTGAAACTCATTGATTCTAATGAAAACATCTGCTGCAGGTATATTTTACATCCAGCCTAACTAGAACAATAAGCTTCACTTTATGTCTCCTGCTGCAGAACGTTATATCGAAATAAAGCTGGAGCATTAAAATGCAACATGTTTGTACAGGTGTCACAGTTCTGAACCATTTCAGGGAGTTTTAATCCCAGTTGATTCATGACGGGAGGTGCAGGTTGAGGCAGGAATCGGGAGCGCGCCTCGCTCGTTCTCGACGACACAGACAGTGCAGTGGACCACCGCAGGAACACAGACCATCCCCTCCCTCCTCCCTCCCCCTACCTGTGAACCACCTGCTGAGCCCTGCTGCTCCCCCCATCCTCAGGAGGATGATGGCGGACGAAAACGCGTTCGCGGCTTTTGACGGCGGCCCCGCGCTGCGCGACTACCGGCGGCCGACGCGGCTGTACTGCATGAACGGCGGATACCACCTCCAAATCCTGGCCGACGGGACGGTGCGGGGCGAGCGGGACGAGCGGGACGATCACAGTGAGTGAGGCTGCCGCAGAAACACTGCGCATTTTCCATGCAGGTCAGGCCCGCAGCGTGATGCCTTCACTTCCCTCTGGTGCGCAGCAAACTGCAGCGAGCCCCACAAACCGGGGACGTATTTGGTGATTCAAATAGTAAGTCATCAAAAGATGATTTTTATATATATAATTTTTTTTTTTTATTACATCATCAGACAAACTAAAATATGTTATGTAAAAAAATAAATGTTGGTATTTTAAAGACCAAAAATGAAAGTAATTTATATAATTGTAAAAAAAAAAAAAAAATAAATAAATAAATGAAAATTACAAATCAAATTCTTTCAGTATAAAACTTTAACAGAAGCTGCAGGTGTGTGTCCCTGTCTGGTGGTTAAAACGAAGCTTCATTCAGTGGGACGAGTATCCAGATATTTTACTCAAGTAATAAAAGTACTCAAAAAGTAAAAGTACAGCTTGGTGAAAATACTCCTAAACGTCTTCTTTTCCCCATGTTGCTTTTACATGACTCATGTAAAAGTCATGTTGCTTTTACATGACTCATGTAAAAGCAACAGAGTAAATGTAAGAAGTTACCATCTTACTCCACTTTTGTAGCTTTCTGTTCGTTTTTATGCGAAGAGACACTGGAAAAACATTCATGCGTTGATGAAAAACACTTAGAAAATACTCAGTGACGACCTATTTGAAGCTACAAAAGAAAAGGAATATCTTTAAAATGTGCCACAAGGTTCTCAAGGCCTTTGGAAGAGGAACAGACCCGCAGCATCACATAACCTCCACCATGCTTAACAGAGGACATGAGTCACTGTGTCATCCATTGTTTCACAACAGACCCATGTTGAGCGTTTCTCTGTGTTTAGGAAGCTCCACAAGTTTGTTGTTGATGGCTGAACATAAAAGAGTTTTTTTTTGTTTATAACCAGTTGTCGTGTAGCTACTATAGTTTCTAAAGGTTGTTATGGAAACTTTGTGATACCATTGTGCAACTTTGTGCTGCTGATCTGACAGATTTTTTAACCGTCTTGCTCACTGCGCCCAGAGGTGAGATAAATATGGGACCTCACCAAAGAAAATGGTTAAAAGAAATGTTTCACATTGCTGTTATGCTCAATAAATTATAGCTTTCTCATTGATCACATGCTCTGATTAACAGAAAAATAAAACTAAAATGAAGGATAGCCTCACATTTATCTTTAAAGGGGTTCTTTGGCTACCAGTAATTGTGCTGAGGGAGATCCACCAAATAAATGCACTCAAATTACAGCTACTGCAAAGAGACATTTGACAGTATAATGTTTCTCACATCTTGAGGAGGAGACCTGATCTGGCTCTTTACCGTAGTTGCTTTATTTGAAGTTCACAAGTGAAACAGTGACAAAAAGAAATGTTTCAAATGGCAGAAGGGATGCTGTGTAATATGAGGTGCAGTGCCTGGCAACAGAGCTCTTAAACTTTTTCACATTTTGTTACATTTCAACCACAGATGTTACTGGATTTTTGTATGTTTTACTTTATGGAGTAGACTGGCAGAAAGTACTTCATTGTGGAGAACTGGAAGGAAAGTGGTGTGTGGTTTTGACAAAAACACGTCCAAAAATTTATTCGAGAAGACCAGAAATGGTAAATTACACCGTGTTCCAAATTATTATGCAATTTGGATTTAAGTGTCATAAAGATAAAATTTTATGTTGTGCTATTAAGATTTATAGATGGTATTGTGTGTCAGGGCTCTTTGAATCACTATAATTAATTTCAGAGAGCTGGTTGATGAGTTTGTCTGGTGAGCTCAATTAAAGGAAATCTACTTAAGAAGGATGTTCCACATTATTAAGCAGGCCACAGGTTTCAAGCAATATGGAAAAGAGAAAGGATCTCTGCAGACGAAAATCATCAGATAGTTTAGTGCCGTATGATAAGATATGAAAACATTAGATATTTAACAAAAACTGAAGCGTTATTGTACTGTGAAGAGATTTGTGGCTGATTCAGAACAAAGATGGTTTGTACAGATAAAGGCATAATGAGGAAGATTTCTGCTAGACAAATTCATCGGATTAAGAGAGCAGCTGTTAAAATGCCCTTGCAAAGCAAAAAACAGTTATTTGAAGCTGCTGGTGCCTCTGGAACCTCAAGGTGGAGGATCCTCCAGAGGCTTGCGGTACATTAACCTACTATTCGGCCCCTAACCAGAGCTCACTAGCAGAAACAGTCGCAGTGGACGCAGCTGTACATGAAGATTCATTTTCAAACAGACTTGTTCACTGATGACTGCTGTGCAACCCTGGATGGTCCAGATGGACGCAGTAGTGGATTGGTGGTGGATGGCCACCACGTCCCAACACAGCTGTGACGTCAGCACAGCCGTTATGTGACAGCAATAGTTATGTGACATCATCACATGTGACCATTTAATGCTGTACATTCAAAGAATGACCGTTTGCAGTTCTTTATATTCCAGAAAATGCTTAGAAAATCCGCTGTGCATAATTTGGAACAGTGCATTTTGAACTTATTTTTGAAAAAATACTGTTCTCATGGGGATCTTTGTTCAGTAAAATGTGATTTATACTATAATAGTTCATGACTTGAAAATAATACTGACCATCATTTGCATTGACCATTTAAGAAAACCTGAGAAAATATCACTTGCATAATAATTTGGAACACAATGTAATACCAAAAAGTATTGGTATTTTTAATTCCAAAAATACCAGACTGACATAATTAATGCTTTAATTATGTTAGTCTGGTATTTTTGGAATTATTAATGCTTTAATTATGCTTTAATTATGTCAGTCTGACATAATTAAAGCATTTTTGGTATTACATCGTGTTCCAAATTATTATGCAAGTGATATTTCTGAGTATGTGGGAGTTTTTTTTTTATTTTCTAGATTAAATTTTTCAACATGGCGTATTGTGCGCAAGGCTTTGAGGAAGAACTCTTGTTAATTTGTTTTGGATTTCTGGAGGCAGTAACGCAACGTGGAGAAAGTGAAGCGCTCGCTGTGAATTGCTCCCAGCTGCGCCGAAGATGTTTGCACAGATCAGATCTGCAGGAAATGTTTCCCTGTTGTCAAACCAACACAACAAACAGGAGTCAAAACGTGTTTCCTTTCCTCTCAGAGTATGTCGACTGTTTTTTTTTTCTCATCAAAAGCACATTTAGACGAGCTGAAAATGAAAACACTCTCCTAAGTGTTTACGTAAATACGATTAACTTATCATATCCGTTTTCTGAAGCTCTACGGTGTGGGTCAAAGGTTAAGTTTGTCAGATAAATTATTTATTCGGCTATATTCAGCTTTCTGAATGGAACCAGCTGCAGTAGAGGGTTTGTATCTAGTTTGATTTCTCATCTTTCTTCCTGCCAGCTGTGCTGAAGCTCATAGCCGTGGGAAGAGGCGTCGTCGTCATCCAGGGAACGGCGGCAGAGCGATGTCTGGCCATGAGCGCTGAAGGAAGTCTGTACGGCTCAGTCAGTATCCACAGCTACTTTTAACGTTCTATTCAGCTTCACGCATCGTTCCTTGAACCCTTTGTCTCCGTCAGTCCACAGTAACCGATGAGTGCTACTTCCTGGAGAACCTGGAGGAGAACTACTACAACACGTACAAGTCTCAGAAATACCGGGAAAGCAGCTGGTACGTCGGCCTGAAGAAGAACGGCAGAACCAAACTCGGCCCAAGAACCCACATCGGACAGAAGGCCATCTTCTTCATCCCCAGGCAGCTGGAGGATTCCTGGGATTAGTGAGCCACTCTCGTGGCGGGATGTGAGGAATGTCGAGCTCTGATGCATGAGTAGTTTACCTCTAGAGTTTTATCTTCCGCGTAAATGAAGCTGCATCCTTCCTATCAACTAACACGTCTGAGCAACTTTTACTTTGTAGCTATTTAACTCAGCTAATCGAAACACAATCCTGATTTTACCACAATTTGAATATCAGATAAGACCAATTATGAGTGGATTTTAAGAAGTATTTTATTTTGTCTGAGAATAGAAGAGGAAGCATACTAGTCTAACCTGCTCAGAGGGAAGACTGCTGACTTGGCAATTATCCAGCAGAAAGTCTTAGACTCCCTCCACACATAAACTACGAAACACTATTTGAAATTAAGCCGGCTGTTCATTTTGGAGGAGTGGAAGAAAAATGTGTGGGAGAAGAAAAAAAATCAGGAATAACCAAAGCCATCAGAAGGGCTAGCCACTTCCTTTAAAGAGTGTAGAGATACAGAAGATGTGAGTCAGCGCCTCAAGAGCCATCAGAACCAAGACATGAACGACAACCATGTCGGTCCTTAGCACCACAACACATTAAAGATCTGCTGTAGTTGCATCAACCTTCCAGTCCACTCAGGCCTTCTGGTTCTGGGTCCCCAGAAAACATGCATCTCTAAAGGTGGAGCTTCTATGCACCAGAAATCTAGAACACACTTCCTGAAAATTGTAAAACAGCCGAGTTCCTTTCAATCTAGACTAGAAACCGACCTGTTCAGAGTTGCTTTTGCACCATAGTAAGTGAAACACTAACCAACATTTGACAAGACTTGAAAAAATTTACTGTTTCAAATGTTGATTTTTGTGTTTTTATAATGTAAAACACTTTGAACTGCCTTATTGCTGAAATGTGCTGTAGAAATAAAATTTGATTAATTCTGTTAAGCAACTTCTGAAGCAGAAAATGCTCTTCTGTGATATTTTGATTTACAATACATGCAAGCTGATACAGAAACTAATACTTGAATTTTATCCATGTGCAATAAATTTATGAAACATATAAATGTCCCCTGTTGTATTTCATGAAATGAATCACCTGGTTCTATTCTGGTTCTGAAAGATGTGCCTGTATGTGGAAAGGAACAACCAAAGAAACTTTATCACTAACCAGGTTCCAAGCACTCTGCTGACTTTCTCTTAACTTCCCCTGTGAATTTATAAGTAAGAACCAGAACGCTGACATTTACAGGTATATAAATCTATTCTTGTAAATTCAAAATGTTTTAGGTTCGGTGATTTAGTGACATTTAAGTTTCTGCTGATAAAAAACTCCAGAGCTTCATGTCTTTCTTGACTTGAAGCTTTATACTTTGAGAAAAGTTGTATTAATGGGTGGGTGAAAATTAGAAAAATAAAAACAGAAGACCCAGAAGACCCATTGAAAGTGACATTTATTTAACACTACATGATTTCTGTACAGTTACATAACAACATAACCCCAAAGTTTAGCTCTACGTCACATAGAAACAAGCATAACTGGTGTGTAATCAAAGCCACGGCAGAAGTATGAAGTTAATGATTCAAACTGTTCAGTGTGGACTGGGAATAACATCATCTGGGTTTTACCGCTAACACTTCTAGAAGTGCAGCTGAAAAGCAATGTTCTTGCTTTAATTGATACCAACTTCTAACGCTGTGCAAAGAAAGGTAAGAGGGAAAAAAAAACACATCTGTCAATTAAATCTTAAGGCAAAAAACCCACCTGGAGGAGGAATTTCAGCTATTTTTGTGCTCATTATTGTGATGCAGCTGTTCAAACTGGATCATTAACAGCTGAAATCCAGACAGCTTTTTTTTTTCTTTCTTTAAATCTCTGAGCTTTTCCTCCAGCAGAGATTCTCCCTGACTCACAGTGGAGTCATTGGCAGGTCAGACTGCAGCATTTAAATGAGACCTTCTCAGACAAACACCAAAATACAGCAGCACCACTGCAGCAGCTCAGAGATTCAAATGCTTGTCTGGGTGAAATGAAAACAAGAGGCTGGATTTCTTTCAAGAGCATCTCAGTGAGTTGAATTCTTCTTCCAGGTTTGGATTGTTTCACCTGATTTAACCCGCAGTAATTATTAAAAGAAACCTCTGACAAGCAGAGGTCGATCTGGTATGTTTGGAGGCTCTCTCCAAACATACAAGCAGGCTCTCTTGTTTGTCTCTCACGAAAACGTCTGGAAATGTGCAGACCACGCTGCCCCCTAGTGGTTGAAGAAGGAACAGCACAGCTTAAAGCCAATAGCTGATTGAAATACAAAGGTCTAATTGGATATTAGATCGATGAAGCGAATGTTACAGAGTGTGCTGCATGCTGTGGTCAATCTACAGTGTTGCGCGAATTAGAAAACCTGTTGGCCAAGATGAGCCCGGCTCTAATTAATAACCTGGCGGCAGATGCATGCTCTTATGCTACCATCAAATCAGATAAGGCAATACTCTTACATTACAACAGATGTAAATAGCACTTAACATTAGCCACTACCGAATAGCTAAAGGGACTATTACTGCTTACCATGTTCCATTAATGAAATGTCTAAACAAAAGAAAAACACATGTTTTATATATTTCCTGAATATGTTACCATCTTGAGGTTGTCTTCGTCTAGAACTCGTCTGGCTGATTTCCGGTGAAGTCTCTTCATGCGACTCTCGAACATCGTTTCGCTTCATCTGCTCGATGTGAAGAGAGAAGGCCGGACAAAGATCAAAGATCTGTTTCTGCAACAGATATTGAGTTACAGATGTGGCCGCATTTAGTTTGGCTAAGATATTTATTGGCTACTCTGGTGAATCTGTAGGAAAAAAACTTTTTCCTACACTATTAAAAAAAAGAAGAAGAATCTTGTCACAATAAAGGAATTTCACACTGAAACATCCAACCTTTCATTTGACTCTGGAAAATGAAGCGGAGGGAAAACAAATGTGTAATAAATTCTGAGATGCATTTTGGGGGAGTTTTCTAACTCTACTGGTACTTTATCTAGAACTGTTTGGTTTAATCTGTAGACATCTTCCCACACCAAAACGTGAAGACTAAAAATGTTTTTTAAATAGTTTTTTTCTTTAGGAGAATTCACACAGAAAAAGATAAAGTCAACCTCAGTCCAACAACATAAATACTGGAGAAAACTATGGACGATCTAGAGCTAATCCATAGACCTGGAAGAGTATAAGAGTGTTAAAACTATGAGCAGAGGGACTGATAACAATTATGGCACCAATGATTTTATAGAGAAGAAAATAACAGAAACTTTCAGTGTTTAAAATGATGTTCCTGCCATGAAAAAGTATTTACTCTCAGGTTTTTTAACACATTTACCAGGTGTGCCCATATTCTAGCAACCACAGTAAACGATCATCTCAGCTAGGCTAAATGCACTCACCTCTAATAGATGAAAAGCACTCTTGTTCTGGGCAGGTTGGCGTAAGCGGGATCGACCAGCTTGCGCACTCTGGAGTAGTTAACGAAGCCTCTGATGAACAGCAGGAAACCTGAAATCCACAAATGATGACATAACAGACAATCTCAGAAATATAATCATAAAAGAAACAAATAAGGTTTGTTTTAACTAGAATAAAACAACTTTTATGAATACAAAATCCCTCTCACTCACCCAGAGCCAGAAACACCCACCACAACCAGTACTGTCCGTCAAAGTATCCGGGGAAATAAGTGGAAAACTAGGAGCAGAAAGATGTGGTGTAAGGAACTGCACACATGACGCGCCCTAAACCGTAAGACTCCTTCCAGCTGAGCGTAGAGACGGAAACGCGCTCTCACCCTGACGATGAGAACCCATTTGATGAGGGACAGGCCGAAGCCGGAAATGGCTCCGTATCGACCCGCCGCTGATGTGGTCAAACAGAACGACAGAAAGAAGCCGATCCAGTTGAAGAGGAATGCCACTGGGGACAGAAAAATGTTCCAGATGTATACAGTGCTGTGAAAACTTCTTTGCTCTCTTGCAGATTTTTCCTCATCAAACCAATTTTAACACATAACATAAATAAATACAACACGTTGACTTCAAAGAAAGATTTCATTCATTAAGTAGAAGCAGCCAGCCACCCAAAAAACTGTAAAAATCAGATTCAGAAACATCACAAAGCTCAAAGCACAAAGATTCAAACTGTTCTGCTCCAGATCTCTGATCATCAGACCTCCCGGTCCATTTCTGTCAGAAACGCCCCATATGTCTGCCATCAGAACCGACCTGCTCTAGATGTACAATGCCTCCTCTCTCTACACTGGTTTGCCAGCGAACACTTAAAAAGTCTTACTGAAGAAAGTGAGCATGAAGATGCCGTCGTTTCCTATCCGCAGCTGGTCGGCATCTTCGAAGTCATCTCTGGCCACGAAGTCATCTTCCTGCAACGACAGCAGGACATGCGTTCCAATGACTCCTGCTTACTTCTGCTGCCTCCTAACATGGCAGAAAGAAGGGGGGACGTACCGAGACCCTTCCAGTGACCAGGGGGACGGCGGCCTCGGCTTTGCTTCGCTCGGCCTCGTCGTAGGAGGGCAAAGTGGTGGCAACGTTGTACGACGGAGGGTTGGGAAATCTCCCTCCTTCTTCCTTGTATTCAAAGAACGCTGCGAATGAAACGAGTGAAGAGGGTTTTTGATCAGCCTGATGCTTACAGGAGGAGGAGAAAAAATATTGAATTTGCTATGTAAATTTTTTTTGCTTTCTGCAATTTCTGCCGGCTATGATGGATTTTTACACAAACATAAATAAAAAAACTTTAAAGGGAAAAAAAAAAAGGGTTAGGTGGGTAAAATTTATTTCCCCTTTGGTCACCATTACTATGTTAATATTTTAATCTCTTTGTTGGAGCAGGAACAGTTCCTGTAAGAAGAAAATTATTTTTGAGGGCTGGATCAGTTCACATGGATACGGCAACGATAAGATATATTAAATTAAATTAATATTGTGTTTTATTAGTCTCATTAAATATTAATCAGTTTCATCTTTGGGGAAAAATAATCCATCAGCTGAAATAATTCCTTACTAATCAGGGATATAATTATCATTTTTTAATCAATCAAATAATTAAAATAAATAATTGAGGGACTCGACAACCTGTTTGTTAATTCTGGTAGAATTTGTTTCTTTGTCCTGGTTCAAAGAAACAAATAATAAGCATAATAATACACACAATTCTTAGAGAAATGTCACTGACTAAATAAACATTTAAAATATGGCTTAAGCTGCCTCTGCTGCCTCAGGAATGAAGTTCTCATTGCATATTTTAGAGGTATGACTAGCTTTACTTTTTTTTTTTTCTTTTTGCCCAGCACTTAATTTTGATCAAAGAGAAAAGTGCGGGAAAATAAAAGGGGAGTAACCATTGGGGGTGGCAGCTTCTCGCACAGATCCGGCCTGATACTCTTGCTAGATATCTTATTTTAAGTACTTCAGATGGTTTATAGAATTTGTGTTTATAGAAGCACAAATTAGAAATGACTAATCCTTCAATGTTAAACTGCTATATGTACGGTCAAAGGCTGGTGAGAAAAGATGTACATTTTTAATAATAAGTACCAGGCAAATAAATCTTGAATCTCTTGCAGACCATAAGCATGAGGGGAACTTTGAGGCGTAAATGTAGGCATATCAGGGCTCACATCCTGAAGGCTTAGGAAGATCATATCTTGGATAGGAAGTTAATTTGACAAGATTTAAGGTCACGGTGGAGATATTTTCAAACTAGCGGTTAAATGTGTGTGAAAGTTCAGACGTGAGGTGCCATGCACTACATACACTAACAGTCTTTATGGCAATTTTAAATGACTTAAATCTAAATCCGCTTTTGGGGACAAACGAAAGCCAAGAACTACTGATTACCCCACTGTGGTTAAGGACCGGCTGCTGACACGGGCAGAAATCCTCTCTCACTTCTCTCTAAAAGCGAAAGCAGCAGCTGAGAATTCCAAACCCTGACGCGGGTGGAATGAGTTTCAGCAGGAAGAACGGCATTAGCGGCGGACATGTCCATTAATGCTCACGCTCTCCCCATAAAAGCCAAGACTTTTATCTGGGTCGTCTGGCTCTCATCCAGGAGTGCTCCTTTCAAACACTGACAACACCAGTTCAGATCAATGAACTCATCCAGGAAGAGCTCCAGGCTGCGTCCACTTACGCAACACACTGGTTGACCTATAACCTCTAAAGATGCAAGATTAGAAACATGACACTGGCTCCACTCAGCCAACCCATCCTTAGATAATACATAATCTAGGGCCAAGAAGAACGTTCATAGTTATTTTCCATTCATATGCATTTTAATACTCGGATCTTAGTAGTAGTATTTACTAACTTTGTGGAATACATTTTATTTAAATTGCTGGTCACAGAACGGCTTCAGTAAAATACTCTTGACTACCAGATGTAGTTGGGTTTTATGCCCTTTGCGAGAATAATTGCTCTTAGAAAAAGATTCATTTTAAAGATTAGTGCTGTTTGCTTTCAAAGACACTTTCACTTTCAATGGCGAGTTGTCATACAGTGGCATCAATAGGACTGAGTCAATAAAAAAGGGTGTTGCCTGACAGGTGGAGGTGAAGCAGAGACTTTCTTAACCTGCATTAGCTGCAGCGATGCTGCTGTAGGGAGGTGGTGCATCCTGTCCAGAGCTCTCCTGGGAGGGCTGGACGGGCTCCTCCTCATTTACCAGCTGTTGAAATAAAAGCACACAACAATATAGGTTTTGATGCTATGATGCGGAATGAAAAACAACTACATAGAAACTCTGAAAGAATACATCTTCACTATTGCTGTCTGTAATGTGACATTTAATGTAAATAGGATTATTTATCTTACTGAACATTGTCGCTATCCAGAGGAGATATGTTCACTTTAAGCAGCAAAGGACAAATGCTTATTTATTAGTCAGGATCACTTTCTGGTTTCTTCATCTTGAGAAAAATTGCGAAACAAAAAGCAATTTAAACTTGAAACACTTTCTCTTAATAGGATACCGTTACCAAAAAACAAATGAACACTTGTAACTATATTTATTTAAAATACCAATTAGTGTGCAGCTATATGGACTGAAAAATTGATAGCAATATTGTGTGGTGTTTACTGTAATTGTTAAAACTGCATTAGAAAGAATTTTCAGCAACGGGCTGGTTGTGAATGCAAAGTGCAGGGACTGAACAAACAGACAAAAAAAATATTAAATAAATAAAAAAATTACCTCAACACTGCTGTTAAGGTGTTTGCAGATATCATCAAGTAGAGTTTGATGTCGTAATTCAGCCGATTAATGCATGACTCATGTTTTTTTTTCTCTCTCTCAATGTTTACCCAAGGAGAGAAGTCTATTCTATCATAACTATTTACTTAAGCACATACTACATAACATTAGTTCGGTGCTATTGAATGACATACGTTATCAATGAGGATCCTAAAGTAAACGTATTAATATTAATTTATAGAATTGTGAGGGCTCTGTCAGATAAAACTACTGGGTTTGTTATTGTTTACATTCTTATATTTTGCATAATATACAAGTGCTCTCTCCTGGCCTGAAGGCATAGCTCGCTTGTGCTTCAGGCCGGCCTATTTTTAAAGGAAACACGTAGTACGCAACTCCACATGATGTAATGTATTCTTGGCATTAGTTTTTTTAAAAACAAGATTCGCATTGACATAGATCTAAAATGGTTAACTCCTTATAGACTTATAACCTCTACATTTTAGTGATAACTTTTATATTCTGATGAGCTTAATTGTCGCATGTCTATACCGCTGTTATGAGGTTTTCCTGAAGTTAACGTTACAATCAGGTCTGCACTAGTTTTCAGGCCAGCTAACGTTCAAACCGATTAGCTTCAAACAAACACGCTACTTTTATTTGGCCGTAGCAGTCATATTACGGCCATATTACCCAGTCAGAAACGAGTCTGTCTGGGTGTAGTTTTGTTTAAGACGCATATAACTTATTTTTCGTCACATGGGGCCTCCGCCCGTAAACGCTCGGTCGCTTGAGCTCCTTGTTTCGCTTACTGACAGCTAGCTGTTAGCAGCGTTTCAGCGAGCCAACAACCTGTTACCTACCTCCTGATATCTGACGTTGCTGTTCGGTTCTGCCATCG
Source organism: Poeciliopsis retropinna (assembly GCA_010277075.1). NCBI lineage: Eukaryota > Metazoa > Chordata > Actinopteri > Cyprinodontiformes > Poeciliidae > Poeciliopsis > Poeciliopsis retropinna. The sequence continues at coordinate 11,251,209 of VMRM01000015.1, read as the reverse complement.
TGGAAGAGGGGCTAAATGTTTTTAACGTCCCCCTCCGGTTTCAGAGTGTGAAAAAATGACCTTGAATGAAACGAATCTTGCCGACAAAGAAGCAGAAATGTGATATTTCCTTCTACTAGTCGGCCATCTCCTTTCCTTCTTCCTCTGAGCCGAAATCGGTTTTGAAGCTGGGTTCAAGGGCCGTCGGTAACTGTAAGTTCTCCATATGTCCCTAAAATACGATTCTTAACAATTCTTATAGAATAAAGCTAAATAGTATTGAAGAGATACACAAAACGTACGATATAATGTCATTGTGAATAAAAACCCAATTCAACAGCAAACTTGCATGTTGAGCAAATTTAGCAAATGCCACACAAATATGGACGAGGAGGACAGAAAGGCATCATTTAGTCATGTGATCTAAGTGGAGCTGGGAAAAACCAACCAAGCCACACAAGTCATATAAATCACGCATTTTATTACAAAGAACAAAAATGACACGAGGCTGACAATCATTTAAAACCTGACAGTCTGCACTGCGCCATTAAAAATAGAAGCCTGGATGTTTACCATCATCTCTAGCTGGAGTTAAAAGTGATTGGAATGATTGGAGTGTATGTTTGTGATATTTTGTCCCATATAAGAGGCATCTTCACTTCTTCTGTTGGGATGGAAGTGCTTCCACTAGCCTGTTGTGCACATGCATCATCCCTGAAAAAACAAGCAAAATTCAGCAGATTTTGTGATAAAATCTTTGAAAACATTTAGTAACATTACAACTAAAATCTGTTAAATTATTTCCTGGAATTTTACGTTATAGACCAACAACACAAAGCATCTGGATATCTAAAGTTCATCCAGTGAGTCTCATTTTTTTCAATGCAACCAATTTCATGATTTGTGCTAATCTAAATACAAACTGTTTAAGCATGACAAGTGAAATATGCAACGTGGTTTTGGCTACCTTTGAAGTACTTGACAGTCTTAACCCGCAGCTCCAAGGTGGCGTCTTCGTCACATACGAAAACAGTCTGCGGATGCTGCTGGAAGGCCGACACTGTCCACATGTGATTGACGCCTTCTTCTATTGCTTTGTACAAAGCAAAGGCTTTGTGTGCTCCAGTGATAAGGATCATGACCTGACCAGAAAGAAAATGTGATGCAGAAGCTACAGAATTCAGTCACTGATCATCAGGAAGACCCCAAACAGCATGACGGATATATGTGTTGCTGAAATTAGCTCTTAACCTCTTTTGCATCCATGACAGTGCCCACTCCCACCGTCAGGGCCATGGTGGGAACTTTAGAGAGATCTCCATCAAAGAAGCGAGCGTTAGCCATGATTGTGTCCTTTGCTAGCGTCTTCACTCGGGTCCTGGAAACCAAACTTGACCCAGGCTCATTAAAGGCAATGTGGCCATCAGGTCCAATCCCTGCAACAAAATGGCAGGATTTATCTTAGTTTCATCTTTCTTCAACTGTAACACCATTAAACAAGGGATTAAAGTGTTTTACGATCAAGGCTGACCTCCAACAAACAACTCGATCCCTCCAGCCTCTTTTATCTTTTCCTCAAAGGAGTCGCACTCTGCTTGAAGGTCAGCTGCATTTCCATCAAGAATGTGGGCGTTTTCTGCTCTTATGTCGATGTGCTTGAAGAAGTTGTTCCACATGAAGGAGTGATAGCTCTCAGGGTGATTTCTGGGAAGATCTGCAACATGGGTTCGTGCAAATGCCCTCAACAAAATCACACGAAGGAGTCCTGGAAGCTGAGGTAAACGGAGATCAGCACTTACCAACATATTCGTCCATGTTGAAGGTTTTCACAAACTCGAAGGAGATTTCTCCATTTTTGTAGTATTCAATCAGCTTCTTGTAACATCCTAAAGGAGTGCTTCCTGAGGAGAGGAAAGGAGAGAATTTATCAAATTGATCATGGAAAATAAAAAAAGGAAGTCCATAACTGGCCCTCTCATGGCCCATACAAAACAGATGCTTTAATTTTTATTTTCTTTTAATTATTGCTTTAATTAAAAGCAACAATTTAATTCTACATATTTTCAGTGCTGCTGAATTATCTTTGTTTCAACCTATGCTACTGAAACCATCATATAAGTGGGTGTTAACTGGATATTTTATCCAATGGAAAATACAAATTGCGGCGGATTTCTTTTCTTCTTTTTTTGCCATCTTCGCATTTTGATATAGGCCAACTAAATCCCTTCATCTGACTCTGAGTCAGCGGATGTGTGGTGCTTAAAACAAAAAAGGGCAACCACAGCATCTGGCTGATTCAGTGCTTCATATCGGGATTTTAATAAGGAAAAAACAAATGACCAGAACATGGACGCTTTCCGTTTCCGCTTACCTGTGGGGAGTCCTAATGTGAAGAACTTGTCGGGTCCAGGCTGGAAGTGCACAATCTTGTTTCTGATGTACTTTGCAGCCCACTCGCTTGCCTGGTCGTAGTCATTTAGGATGATCAGCTTCATCGTTCCTGCAGGAGAAAACAACGACAATGTCGCCAGTAAGACGAAAACAGCTCTGCAAACACTCCTAAATCTTTAGACTTTAGACTCATCAGGATATCCTCATTCAGCAGCACTGTTTCATTTATTACTGTGTGTCTCTTTAAGATAGTGGGGACGGGGGGAAGTATCGCGACGACCTTATCGCATTCCTTTACGCAAATCTATGTTAACTTCCAGACATACATTAGTTATTAGAGATAAAATAGTCCACATTACCAGTGTCTTCAGCTGTCAGTCGGAACAACAGCAGAGTCACATGACCTCCTCGGCGCTGCCTCCTCCAAAACCAACAATCTCTTAAAGCTGAAGCGTCGTGATTTGAAAAAGTGTCACTTTTTTGGCACTTTTGTTGCAAAGTTGTCACACTCCAAAAGTTCCGGGATTTAATGAGGTAGCTTTGCATCGCAGACTTTCTTCTTTTTAAAAGAAGGTCAACCTCAGTCAGATTGGATGAAGAGCATCTATGAAAATCAGTTTTCAAGTCTGTGCTTTGATCCAAATCCTTCCATTTTATCTCTGCATGGATGATTGTGATCATTGTCCTACTGGAGAGTGAAGATCTGTCACAGGGTCAGATCCTTTAGAGCCTCCTAACAGGTTTTCTCCTTTTTTTTTTTTTTTTTTTCCACTGCATGATTCTCCCACCACTGTGCTTCACTGTGGCAAGGATTATTCAATGGTGATGTTTCTTTAATCTGATTTTATTTTATAGTGTTATATTAATTATTTTCATTTTGTCCTTTCAAATAAAAAAAAAATACACATAAAATTTTGGTCTGTCTGATTATGTAATGTTTAAATATTAAATGATTATATCAAAAACTTTCCTTTTGAGTAATTTCTTGGATGACTAGTTTTTGCATTTGAGTGGAACTATGATAAATACAAATGTTTGGGTGCAAAGACTATTTGCAGTATATCTATCAGTTCACATTCATATTCTTTAGTCTTTAGTTTGGTCTTAATGTTTATTCGAGTGGATCTGATGTTCATCATACATTGTCAGACTAAAGATGCCACTGACAATCTGTTCTGATCAGAAACAATAATTATCTTGGCATCAACCAAAATCAGAAAATTTTTCCATCTTAAGCACAACAGGGCTACTGTTGGGAGAGATTTTCAACCACTTTATTAAAACCAGGTTGTGACACAGACCAGAACAGTTACAGAGCACACAACAGAAATAAATACCATCATGTGTACAGCGCTCATTGTCAAACAGAGTAATTGCAGCTGGCTTTTGATTTAGGTCATTCAGAAGAAGAGAGGGCATGCTATGTCAGATAGATGTGCCACCATGAGCTGGGCTCGGTGTGCTCACCGCCCTGCCTGCTTTTTCACTGTCCAAGTGCAGTTCCTGAAACACGTCACCAGCTCTGATAAACACCGCCAGGCCGCATCTCAGTCTGACTCAACCGGCCCCTGTTCAGCGTAGCTTCAGGAGGCGTTTGGGTTGTTCTAGTCGAGGTCCATGTCGGGCTTGGTCTCTGTAGGTTCTGAGGTTGGGTTGCCTGTGTTCTCAGCTGCTCCCTTGTCTGTAGTTTCCTCTTGGGCCTTCTCCTGGCCGTCGACTGGACCGTTCTGCTCTGCAGGTGTTTCCTCCTTGGGAACCTCCACCTTTGGTTTGGGCTTCGTCACAACCGGGTTACAAGCAGAGAACAGCTCCTATAAACCAAGAGAAGGGTGTTAGAGAGAGGATGGATTCTCACATGAATATAATAAAGGGCACAACAAAGACTCACCCTTGTTTTTGCTTTAATGTCTTTCACTTTAACAATGGGATCTACAGCTAGGCTCTGCTTGCTTTGCTGGTTCATGGTGCTGTTCATCCAGATCATTGCATCATTGTTCAGTTTGTCCACTTTGGTGACGTCTGCCTCATCTAAATGGTCGTACTGCTCATCCTGTAAGCACAAAACAAGAATGAAGTTACTCACTGGTGTGTAATCAGTCTCCAAATAATTAGAGCCGTCACTATTCATTGTAATCATTCATACTTGCTGTAAACATCTGCATATTTAAATGCCACATTCATAAAATGTATCTTTTTCTAAAAGTAAAGCTGGTTTTCCTACAGATTTTATTGTAGCTGCTCTCATTGTGTGGCCTTATGTGAGAAACAGTTTCCAATCAGACATGTCAGACAAACGTGCAATTTGTAAAGTTTTGTGTACTACAGCAACAAGAGCGGGACATAATAAGCAGAAAAGACGACATCCAGGAGCTACTGATGAGGTGACAGAACAAACAAAACCAGCAAAAGATTTTTTAAGCTCCTAACTGCTCAGAATGAAGTTAAACAAATGGTCGACAGCTGCGTTTTCCACTGAATAAAGCTGTTCAGGTTAAAAGGCAAATCAGAAAGCCTCAATAAGAGTAAGATAAAATTAAACGAAACAGACTGCAGTTTCTTAAAGAAACTGAATATTTTACAAACTGAAAGTGCAATAAGGACCTAACACTTAAAGTAAAATAAAAACTCAATAAAAAACAAAAATGCATGTCAAACTCAATTACAAGCTTTGCTAAGGAAATATGTTTTGAGTTTTTCTTTCTCAGGTGCCTCTAAAAATTAAAAGTTGAGAATTAATAGTTTTTTGTTTTGTCTCTTTCTGGTATTACCTTCATTTTGAAGGCCTCCACAAATTTCATGTACATCTGAATTTGTTTCCCCAACTCATCAAAAGCTTTGGGTCTCTCTTCAGCCTCCATAAAGCGGTCCATGATGGGCTGCCCAAGTGTCTGCAGAAAACAAATCAGTTTAAAACAACAAATATATTTCAACAAGACCATCGATGTGAACGGACGCTAAACTAATCGTAGTTACCTTCAGCTCAGCGAGCTTGTCAATGTAAACTTGTTTGGGTTGGTCCTCTCCGTCTTCATAAAGCCAGTTTTCAGTGTCCTCCAGCTTTAATGACAAAGCGTCTCGGTCCTAAACAAATAAAAATATAATTACTAAGAGTCTTTGCAGGACAATAAGTCACTTCCTGAAACAAATTGTGCTCTGCTGTGGAAAAAAGTGGAGGTGATTTACTCACAGACTCGCTGACAAACTTCTCCAGCATGCCGTGCAGCTTGTCCCTCATGTCGTACACGTACTCCTCCACGTTATTCTTCGCATCGTTCCTCTCCTTCTCCAATTTATCTTGCATGATCATCTTTCCCTGCCAAGACAGAACCACCCGATTTAAAAGCTGAACATGGCTGCGCTCTCCCGTCTAGCAGCTGAAGATGTAGTTACCTCGTTCTCCACAAACAGGTTGAGCATGTCGTTTGCTAGCTGCCACTGTGGACTGTTCTCAATGGGAAGCTCCAGCACTTTTGTTTTGACTTTGGCCTTTTTGGCTTGTGGTGGCTGGTCTGACTTTTTCTCACCTTTGTTCTCTTCTGTGCTTGTCTAAAAAATAAAGAGAAAGAAGAAGATAGATTTAAAACATCACATATTCCAGAAGATTTTTACAGGCTAATTAGGTGTTTATAAAAATTTATATAGAAAAACTAGAAATATGATGAGATAAAATGATAGATCTTTAAATATGAGGCTCTTATGCACCATTTCATCTTCTAAAATACAAAGTGGTGGATGCAAAAGTCGCCAATACAGATTTTAATAAATCTGTATTGCATAGAAAAGAGCATCTTACCTCCATTTCTTCACTTTCATTTGGCGTCTTGTCATCTGTTTGTTTCTGAGCATCGCCCTGGGCCGACTGTGTATCCTGATCAGTCTGCATCTTGGTCTGAAGACACAAACATGCAACATTACATCTCAAAAGAAGGCAGCACAGCAAAGATGAAATGAGTCAAAGTTTTCATATTAAGCTTAATGTTGGGCCCTTCGTTCAGTCAGTCCTTGTTAATTCAGGGCACCAAAAAGCCACTCAAACCACTTTTTAAAAACACATTTTTAATTTGTCCTCTCTTTTGTAGACCTGCTGCTCAGTCTGAGAGTCAGATGTGTAAAATATGGCTAAATGTTTCAAATTCTCACATGAATATTACATTCTGAAGCTCAAAAAATATGGTTCTTTTAAGGATTTTGCAAGCTCAATGTTGATTGTAATGCTTAAGGTTTCAAATGACAAACTGTTTAATTTTATGATGCTCAAATGTTTATAGTTAGGCTCAAAATTATTTGTACCGCTGGCAGATTTAGGCTTGATTAATCAATTAAACTTACTATTAGAATTTATTCTTCTCACTGAAAAGGATATAGTCATTGATCAAAATATGATTCAATGATAACAAAAAGAGAAACTTTTTTGTTCTAATTCAGTTCATATTGTAAGAGTCTATGGAAAAAAAATCAAGCGTCCTTTCTTCAGTCATTCTAGTTGACCTGTGGTCATGGGACGTTGGTATTCACCCACACTTTTTATACAATCGAGCAGACCACCGGGCCACATCTCTCCCGTTTAAGAGTACATACCTACTGGGGTCTTCATTACCTCCATGGATTGCCTGTTTTGTTAAATTAAACAGACACAGAACAAGCACCACACTTTTTTTGCACATGGCTTCTTTTGTGAACAACAAGGCTGCAGTTTCCATCTAAGAGTTTTAGCCATCTGACAATCTTTGATGTTATTCAGTGAAGAATCATAAAAATGTACACAATTCCTTGCCGTGTCTGATAAACATTCCTCAAAGTATTCACGTTAGCTACAAAGACAGGATAGTGGAAACAGACTTGAAGTCTATTATCAAAATTGGTTTTGTTGTGTTTTATGTATTTCTGCATTAAAAAAAGCAACGCTTCTTCCAGAGGTCTGTCGAAATAGTTCGACCCAGACCCGAAGGAGAGGAAGATTCCACCCGCCGGAAACAATGGCGCAATTTTTGTCACACGACTACATCAAGAGTAAATTTTGACACTTTAGCTGAAGTAAAGGAGAGCCTTAAGACACAAAAGCCTGCTCAAGAATACAACTTTTGGGCCTCTGTTTTGTAGTCAGACAATTTAGTGCTTTTGCCACAATGATGTAGCCTTTATCTAGAATAAGACAAAGAAGGCATTAAGCCCCTAGAAAGTCATCCATTACTACCTTGACTGCTGTTATAACTAATAAAGGTTTTTCCATTGAATACAGACAAGAATGTGAATTATTTTGGATACTTAGTGTGACAAGAGTGACTTTAAGATCTAAAGAAAATTTCAACTACTTCTGAGCAATACTAGTTCTTTAATTGCGGTACCTCTCCATCTTTGTCGGACGCCTGCTCAGTTTCCATGGGCTCCTCTGTCTCATCAGACTTCTGCACTTCAACCAGGGAGGCACTGGAGACGCTGAAGATGCCGTGGATATTCACCCGGACCTTGACCTTCACCTTTGAGCTCTCACCTGATGCCTGTGGGACAACCTTCTGGATCACAAACTGGCCTGGAAGAGAAAATTTACAAAAAAAAAAAAAAGGTTTTTACGCTTGTTTAAAAAAAAAAAACCCAAAGAAACAATACGAGTAAAAAATAGGAAATATAATGTTCCTACAATTTTTAATGTTTTCATGAAAAATATAACAACAACAATCACGTTTTAAATATGGAATTTTCAGAAATCCCAGACTGAAAAAAACAGAAGAATTGATTCAATGAGTGGAAAAAAATGACACAAAGAAGAACTTGTACAAGGAAATAAGGAATGATCAAAGAAAACTTTTAGACAATGTAATAGGGAGTTTGGAAAAATTTTCAGTCTAGGGCTGAAACGATTCCTCAAGTGATTCGAGTACCTTGATTTTTATAATTCCTCGAGGAAAATTTATCTGCCTCGAAGCTTCATTAAATTTTATTTTATTATGTAGCGCATCGTGTTTCAGCCGGGTTATTACATGCGCTGTGCCGCGCTCTCACGAAAGTGTTAGCAGCATACTGTCCAGTTTCCAAGTTCGGCCTGGGAGGATTTTATTGACTGATGATAATGTCAGGGTCTTTGTCGTTTTTCGGGGGACCAATAAGAATCCTTAAGATGACTGGCGCGATGCCTGGAGTACGATAGCGTTTTCTCCTCCCACAGCTGCTGCCTGCTGGCAGTTCAGAGCAAACAGCCGGGAAGAGCACTGCAGGTGTATTTATACAGGTTAGCGGATAGACTGAACACTCCAGGGAGCTGTGCATTAGATGATTAACGTAAGTGTTGCTTTACGGACAAACTGGAAAATTTATTTTAATATCATCCTGGCCTCAACAAATGGATGGCGGAACGTAGCTGGTAGATGTTTCTGTGTGTGATGAACAAAGGTGTCAAATCCTGTCGCCAACATGAACACAAAAGCTATGAATGTCTGGGCAAGGTGAGAGGTCATCTATTAAATTGACTGAAGATAAATACATAAACCAAAAGCTGGAGTATAGACATTTTTTCTAAGCGTATTTGTGAGCCTGCCTCTTTATTATTGAATTGAACATAATTTCAGATTTTTGTATAACTTTTCTTCAGTTTGACTTGGAAAATGAGCTATTATTGTTACAAGTTAATTTTCTAAACTACAGAAAAGTTATTGTTAGGGAAGCTCAACTGTGAAAAATCGGACTGATGTTGATATGCAATAGTAATACTGCTGTTACGTTAGATTTACCAATGTTTTACTTTATATTTTTTTTATCCGATTACTCGATTAATCGTAAGAATAATGGATAAGATTACTCGATTACTAAAATATTCGTTTTCAACAGCCCTATTTCAGTCTACATGACAGAATGTAGGACTTGGTTTCAGAGTCTTTCAAACGTCTGGGTTTCTCACCAATGGTAGGATCAGGATATGGCAGCTCATTAGGGCTGCTGTAATAGGCCTCCAAGGAGAAAGGCTCCTTCCGGTAGAAGGTGAGTACTTTGGAGAACGGTGCTGCATGGTTCTTAGGAAACACCTCGCAATCACTGAAATAACAAATTAATACTACTTTAAACAGAAAACTCAAGCAGAAGAAATCAACTTAGGATGATACGAGTCGATTTTATCTCACCTTAGACCTTCCTCCGCAGCCGAATGCCACTTCAGAGAGACTGGATAAGGGACGGCATCTGTGATGGAAAATTCCCTGACTTTGAAGGCAGGAGACAGTATTGCACACTGTGGGGAATAAAGGAGTCCACATTAGTTTCTCTGGTGATACATTTCACTCAGATAGAAACAGGTTGAGACCAGCTGTGAATGCTGGACGCAATGTACCTGCAGGGCGCACCCTCTGGCCACTGCTTCATCAGCATTCAGGGTGGTGCTCAACTCTTTCCCGAAGAATTTGCTGATCCTCTCTTTGACGGCTGGAATTCTGGACGCTCCACCAACTATCTCTACTGCATAAATGTCTTCCTTTTTCAGCTCTTATCAAACAAAAGGAAACAGTTTCAAACTCACTGTCCTGAAGCCAGTCAGGCAGATCAGCGAGGGAGTTAAAGTCAGGGAAAATTTACTCACTGGCTTGTTCCAACAGGCTATACAGAGGAGGTTCAACTCGGGCCAAAATATCAACACACATCTCTTCAAACTGACCCCTTAGGCAAGAAAACGGGAACATTACGTAAGTGGTGAAGACACGAACAATGAGCACAAGCAGGAAGAAGCGTCTTTTGTTGGTATACCTGTTCATGTGTCCTGATACGTCGATGTCGTTCATGAAGCATTCAATGTTCAAGGGCAGGTCAGAGGAGTTGGCGCTCATCAGTTTCTTCAGCTTCTCACACTCCTGGTAGAGCCGGACCAGAGCCCTGGGCTTGGACTTCACATCCAGTTTGTACTTCTTCCCAAATTCTTCGCAGAAATGCTTCACCAAGACTTCATCGAAGTCTTTTCCTCCCAGCAGCTGATCGCAGGCCGTGGCGAGGACCTGAGAGGCGGTGAGATGTTTGTGAGAATAAATTCAGCATGTAGTGAAGAATCGATCAGAATTTCACAGGCTTGGTTTTTGTAAAGGGTCAATATAAATAGTAATGTAAGATGATATCAAAACAGCATTGAAATTAGTTCTCTCTCGTCTTCCAGTGTTTAGAGGTTATTAATTATTCATAATAGGAGGAAATGCAACATCTCACTCTGTATGAGAGCGAGCTGTTGCTGTAAAACAGGTTTTTATTAGTATATTTAAAAAAAGACATTTATTACAGAGTTGGCATTAAAATATAACATTAGGAGTCATTTTGCAGAGCATTAGATTTGCACCAGTCTTTGTAAAATTGATGTGTGTTATTGATGTGCATTATGGATCCAGCAGGGTCAATAATATAAAAGGTTTGGAAGGTCAAACAATAAATAGAGCAACTCTACTGTTCTCCATTGTGCTGAAAGTCTTTATCTCACTCTCTCACTGCCTGACCAGTTGATATGTCTCAACAATACAGGTTCTTTTTAAAGAGCTGCGCATCTTGGTACAACTTTATATTAAATACCTCACAGGTACTAAAAGCGTATCTGTGATACTTTGTTATTCAGCATCAGGTTTCAAACTTCGTTATTCAGCATCAGGTTCCAAACTAAAGAATGGCATCCTCGGTGTGACCTGGGAGTGTGTGGTACATTCACTGACCAGTAAAAGAAAAGATTTCTTTAAGCAGCCAATCTTGCAGTTAAGAGTGACGGCTGATCTGATTATGGTCAACTAATTTACACTGCATGTCTAAAAGAAGTCACAGTGGCCGTTTTGTAGAATTCTTACCTTGAGCTTGCCCTTATTAAAAGCACACACTGATGTCTGATATCCAGAGTGGCCCAGGTCCACGAACACAACATTCCTGGCTTTCTCCTCGGGAGCAGGGAGATCCTGTTTATAAATCCCATACGCCAATGCAACTGTAGGAATAAAAAAATGGTAGGTGAATTACAGAGAATAAAAGCTGAAATTATAATAGTGGATCAACTCTACTAATACAGGAGAAAACTATCTGAGCTAAAGTCTTATTACAAACCTGCAGTGGTTTCATTCATAAGCCTCAGGCAGTTTAGTCCAGCAATCTGAGCTGCATCTATCACCGATCTCCTCTCAGCATCAGTGTAGTAGCAGGGAACCTAAACACAACAGAAGAGCATTTAAAGTTGCATAATGCTGGTAAGTTAACCAAATCTCACATTTGCATTATTATTATTATTTTTTTTACTAAAAACAACCTACAGATTGGCTTGCATCAACCAGTCAAGTGTGAATCACTTTAATTCAACATCTAAGAAACATCTGATTATAATTACACTTAATTTCTTCCATGCAAAGCTGCCTTTAGTTTTGTTGCGTTTGTTTGAGGTAATTTTGGAGGAACAGGTTGCTCTAAAATCATATTTCCTTCATCACAGATCAGCTCCAAGAACTTTATTGTTGCTCTCTTTATAAGTCTTTTTTTTAAATAAGTTTTATTGTTGGGATTAATTTAAAATATGAAGTTATTTTCATGACAAAAATAGTAATGCTTGATTCATTGAAGATTATAATAGAGATACTTTATATCCTTTTGCGATTAATGAAGTATTTCAATTTACTAATTCATTCATTCATACTACTTAGAAATCATAAGCACTTTTACTGTTGACATAACTAACCTAAAACTTCTCAGGAGAGCTTACCACTAAGACCCAAACAAAACACAGGACATCAGACCAGAGTGTGGTAAAAGTGAAAACTACAGGCAAGTCAAATCAAGTGGAAGAGCTGAAGTGGAGTAATGGGTGTGTCAGTGGAAACTTACAGAGACAACGCAGTCTGCCACGGGCTTCTTCAGGGCACCCTCAGCCGTCTCCTTCAGCTTGGTCAGCAGCATGGCAGTGACCTGCTCAATGCTGAAAACCTTCTCCTCCTCCATGTACATCACCTGTGGTAACAGAAGCACAACCGCATGATATTTCTTTATGCAACTCTGATTAAAGTAAAGAGTGAATGATTCCAGCTGAAGATGTGCCATGAAAGAAAACTTCAATTAAAACAGTAGTCAATTTGTCCAAATGCATTCTTTGCTTTTTGGTTTTTACAGCAATAATGTCTGTATAATGCACCACTGTGAGCTGAGTAAAGGTGAACCTGTTATGGCACTAATGTGTCACAACTCCACACAGTACAGGTGCCATAAACAATTTCCATGTCTACAAGCTGCTGAAATCATCTCTTATCATGTGAGGCAATATTGCAATATTTACTGTCTACAATATCCTCATCAAAAAGGAATGCTTACATGCAATCTCTGGGGATACTATATTTTAACCGTCAAGCTTCAAACGACGCTTAATGTCCACACATGATGTATATTTTTAGTGGTGAGAGTGAAAAAGTGGTCAGGACAGGGTTTAATGACAAAGAAAGAAATGAGTCAACAAACTGTGGGTTGTTCAGTTTTCAGCATCAGTATCCTATTTTCCTGATATCATGCAGCCCAACAGAACCCAAATGAATCACTTGTATAAACACATTGGTCAGAAAAAAAAATCACATTTTCATCACTTTCCTCTGTAATGCTGTGACCTGTTCTGCATGTGACAATGATCTCCTGTATTCTGTGAAAATCTTAAAAAAGAGAAGTCTTTTCTTGCAGAGAAAACATCTAGGCTGAGGTTTTCCCAAAATTTTGTGGAAGAATGTGTTAACAGTCTAATGAAAACAAACTTGGACTTTTTGTCATAATTGTGCTGATTTTGGCACAAAAATCACATCACTAAAAAAATTATTCATATTTATATAATAACTGACCTGAAGGAAAACACTTGTGAAGTGGCATAGTCAGTGTTTAGAACGTCTACAACGTCGCAGGAAGAGGACAGAAAAGCTTTTAAATGATTTACTTCGGTTTCATTTTTGACAAACAGGAGTATAAATACTTTCTCTTGCCACTGCAGCTGAGGCTCAATAAATTGTCATCTGCTCACAATTATTCACTTCATGAAAGTTAACTAGATTTGGAAATGACCAGAAAGTCTCTCAATCATTCAGTGAAATATTTGTCCCTCTATTCAAGATTTACTACTTTGAAGACAAAATGTGCCGATACTGCAGAAAACTCAAGACTGCAAAGTGGAATTGATAAAGAAATATAAATAAAAGTAGATGTGACTGCCTCTTGGTTTTCTCTTACCTTGATGCCTGTTGTTCCTGACGGCATTTGTGCAATGTCATAGACCAAGCTATTTTTGAGGGACTGCACAAACGGGTCTGAAAAGGCTCTGCCGTGAAACCTCTTGAATCCTTGGACTGTATTCTTGCAGTTTGTGACAACCTATCATACAGAAACAGTAGCCCGCCGTTAGCCCTCAGAAAATACAGAGCTAGGACATTTTTAGCTTTACTGTTATTCTTTGTCTGTGCTGGATAGCATATCTACTGTACCCATGCCAGTATCGTCCTCAGTCCCCTATAGAAAACTCTTTTTGTCACTTGAACAATCATGGGCCGACTGGCTCCAGAGTTTAGTAAAACATACCTGACTTTTTGCAGCTGCACCAATAGATCGATTCCGGGGTCCAAATGAAACACATGCTCTACAACGGAAAAAGAAGACATTTAACTTCCCCTAAAAACTTTTATTTTTATGTTAAAAATACTAGGCATGGGCTGGTTCTTTACAAAATCTTGAAAGTTGTGTTGGGTAAATTTGCTAAAAAAAATTCTATGATGCCAATCCTATGATGTGAAATCCTGGTAAAGAGATAGAAGAGAGAACCAGAGCACCCCGAGTTATTTTTCTGGACGTACTGAGTAAAGAGTAACGCAGTACTGCCCCCCACTAACTTGTTGGTTTACAAATTCAGCAATTTGTAAATTATTCTTGTGATAAACATTGGCTCAAAGAGTAGAAAATAAAGAACAGGGGAAACAGTTTGTGTGCGTCAAATACTTGAAAACAACTACCTTACTTGACATATATTTATTATGTATTTTTGCTCAACTCTTTGAACCAGAATAAAATAGCTGGTAAAAAAAAAACAGCTGGTAAAAAAAACCCCAAAATGATATATATATATATATATATATATATATATATCACCAGCAGTAGCAGGACTTTAAAACCATTGTTCAATTAACTGTGTCCAATTCGAAGAAAGAATCAAATGGACTTGCAAGGCCATTCAATTCAGATCTTGATGACCCCAAAGTGTTTTTCCTCATTAAAATTATCATTTTTCTTCAAATTTTACAACTTTCTTCTGGTAATATTATCTTTAATCTACTACTATGACCATATTCTTATTGTCACTTTGTTCTCATAATATAATGGCTATATTCTTGTAAATAAAAGAAACATTCATTACATAAATTTTCTTAGTCTGATCCTAACCAATTATACTACAACGGAACAGAAAAATAATTGCTGAAACAATTCAGACTGTAGCAAAACCCAAAGAAAACAATTACCACTAAAGAAGGCAAGACAATTTGGGCCAAACACCCAGGCTTCAAGATGACTATAAATCTTTATTGCCTAGTGTGTGTCGTATCTTGTAATTGTGCAGTAATTTTTTTTAAACGAGTCATGTTTTAATTATATTAAGTCAAATCCTACAAAAAAAAAAAAAAAAAAAAGTTCACTCGTAATTTTGCCTGTGCAAACTGGACAGGTCTGAATAAAAAGCACATCGGACTGATAGCGGGTTTTGACAGAGGGATGCAAACGGCCTCCTCTCATCATGTGCTTTATGCCTGCATCACCTGATTGGGCCTGTCAATTACATGCCAATTTTTTTTATCAAGAACATACGCATTACCTTAACAGTCATAGATAATATTTTAATAAACGTACAAAAAAGACCATTTCTTCGTAGGCCAATACATTCGAATTAGCTAGCGTTAGCTTTAGCACTCACATGCCTCAACATTTCCTGTTGTGAAATCTGTTAGCATGCTAACTAGCCATGTAGCAACATCAGCTTCATACATTGTTATGAACTTAAAAAAAATATCCAATTCATTTATGTTTAGCACTTATACACGTTTAAGCAGCATGATTAAAACCCAGAAATAAATTTGCAAGTACTTGTACTTACGGTGTACAGCGGTCGCTGTATTCATTAGCGACAGTTTCAATCCCTCCGGCTCTGGCTACTGCTACATAGCAGTTCATAAACCCGACGTCAAAACCCACAACGGACATATTTTCGTTAACTAGCTAAACCAGTTCAGAGTGATAAGGAGGAATTACAAATATAACCGAGTGCTAATAGTAAAAGTAGCCGCTCTGGTGGGTTTCAGTCAACAGATGTATATCCACCCTTGCTCTTGTTCCATGAAACTAAGCAGCAGCAGCATGCGGTGCGCCCGGCGGATCTGCGCGAGAGCGTTCAGGAATTTTCTGACAGTTCGTCGACCAATGACGTTTCACTGCAGAGTTTCACTCGAGTCCGCCAGGGTGCGCCACCTACAGGTCAGAAATATTACTACTATTTGGGAGGCAAGTGATTTATTTTGAAGTAATCCAAAAAGTGTATCTTCTGCAACTTAAGGTAAGTTATTATACTGTATTCATAGTTTGTGCTTACTGTGTTTTTTTTTAATAACTTGCAACATTTACTTTTTATTCAAATGAACTTGATATTTTATTTGATTGGTGTCAGTTTGCGGCTTTTTGCCTTTTTAAGCAACATGTATCTTTAATAAAGTATTAAAATTGTCTGCCTTTTTATTAAGTTTTATGTGAATTTCCTGCTGATTTTCTACATTTAAGGCATCATGGTCTGAATGTTTGCAATTTATTTAAAACATCCATCAATCAATACAGTTACCAAATGTGTTTCTAAAGATAAATATAATACACATTTCAAAATTTTTTGTTTTATTAAATTTAAGTGTTGTTTTTATTGTACAATAGTTTAAAAAATCTAGTTCTTCTGAGTTGTCTTGTTTTTGTATGAATGAAGGTCATAACATGTGGTACTATGTTCATAAGGAATCTTGTCTCTAAAGATAAGAAAGAGAAAACAAAAACTCAAGAGTAGAAATCAGATGTTATACACACCATTAGACCTGAAAGTCCTTCAAGAATCAACTCTGAAAGTGGTTCTAGATATTTCAAAAATGTAACCTATGCCTTTTGCCTGCTCAAACCTAATCAGATACTTTTCAAATAATTATAGATTAATTTCTAATAAGTTTAGTTTTGTGTTACAACACAAAAACCTAACTAATTTTGAAACAGTGAAGGAACTATTTAAACAAACAGAACTTATTTCACACAAACATTTTCAATTTTTATTGGTTACAGAGTTAAAGTTAACAGAGCAGCTTTTCAGAAGATGGAAAACGTTCATTCGTCATTGGCGTAGTCAACAGGATTCTTTCTCTTGCTTTCCTGATGGACACTGTTGCCCCAGCTGTAGGTCAGATACATGAGGACCATGGCTGCAAAATAAAGCAAAAATTAGCAAAGGTTAAGCCCATTTGCTGAATTTTGCAGAAGCCAGTTAATTTCTACTAAAACAGCAAAGCACACCTGAGCAGACTTTACTAAATATACACAAGACATGTTTTGTCACAGAATAGCAATGACCATTGACCTGTAAAATTAAAGTCAACATTGAATCAAGAACATGTTAAATGTATTTCTTCCTTCAAATTAAGGTATATTGTTTTAGATTGACTTTTCTGTAAATTACAGAATGTAATTTACAATTTTAAAATGTATATTCCATCAGTCTTAGATTGACTATCCAGTGTAAAAAAATTCTTTCTTAAAAATCCACACACATTTACATTCTCTCTGGCAAAACTATTCACACCATCTCTTGTGGAAAATCAAAACGCATACAAATTGGAAAAAATTGTTACTATATTGAGTGACATTGGTATTACTAAGATGCATCTGTGAATACAAGTGATCAATATAAGAAAAAAAAAAAAAAAAGTAAAATATCAACAAGGCATATTCAACACACACCGTTCACCTACAGTCAGTGGCCAAAAGTAAAACAAAATATACCATAATCATGTGAACTCACGGGGGGCAACTTTAAAGAAAGACGCTGTGAATCTTCTCCACACATTGGGAATACCCTTTGAGAAGTAGTTGGCAAAAGCCCTCTGCTCAAAAGGCGACAGGCTGTATGTGATCACATGCTTGACCCTAGCTAAATCTCCAAAGTGGTGGCCCATGTTCACCAGAGAGCTGATCTGAAAACACAGATAAATGACGTTAAGGAACACACAACCATTGTGTGCCCAGAATCTAAATAGTTGAATCAAGTTTTAGGAAAAATACTTCACTGAAAAGAATTCAATTTTTATGCATAATTGTAGTTAAGCAAAGCAAACCATTATTAAAATCATGGCTCCAAAATTTCTTGGTGGAGAATTAGTATATAATCATCTTGTATTTTTTTTCTGGTTTCAAAAAAAAAAAAAAACTGTTTTAATGACAGTCTTTCAATAAAACAGTCTTTTAATGAAAGACTGTTCTCATTAAATTTCAACAACACAGGAAACTAAAGAAAAACAAAGACTTTATGATTTCATTACATATCACACATCAAATCCTCACTTAGGGACTGGCTACTTGGCCATCAGTGACGTTAACAGGTTGTGCTTTTCTGATTTAAAACACAAACACACACAAAACCCTGTCAGTCGGTTCCAAAACACTTCATTATAAGCTTTACAGATGGCCGACCATTACCTAATTCAGTGTCAGTGGTAATGTGGCAAACTATTTAAAGCTATTTTATTTTTTAAACGTGAGAAATAACGCTTTAATAGGTAAATATTCTTGAACATATATCCTTAAACACTTATTTAAAAAGTATCATTCGAATATCAAGAAGCTACTGCGGCCAGGTTGTGTTAGCAACAACAATTAGCACTAACTGCTAATGTGTAGACATCTTTATAATATTTGAAATCTTCAAGCGGAAATAGCTGCCAGATCATATGAGAGTAAATTGGCTTAGTCAAACGAAAGCGCTCATATTTAAAACCTAACAGGGAAATAACAGTAAAGAAAAAAAGCGAATTTAAAACGTTGACATTGAGACGCACCGTTCGGCCTCTTCACAGACGGGATAGCTAAGAACTTTCCGGGTCAGCGTCTTCTTCTTTTGCAGCTTTAAAACACTGAGGGCATTGGCGCCACCAAGCGGACTGGAGACTCCATAGGCAAGAGTTTCCTTCACTTCAATGGCTCAAATTGAGTTATTGGAGTCTTAATAAAAATATAACCGTGGAGAAAAGAAAATATATTTTCTTATGATGGTTTTCAATGTATTTTTAAGTAAACAGACATGGATTTCAGTCATGAATGTTACCATATTCTACAGTTCATTCAGAAATGTTAAAACATTTTTAAAACATTTCATAACATTTTAAAAAAATCCTTACCTTTTAGTTGCAATACAAACATATGTACAAATATAAGTACATTTGCAAAAGAAAAAAATGTAGATGAAAGCTAAATACGTTACATTTTCAGAAAGTGAAACAATGAAAATTTCAATTTCCTGTAATTTTGATGATTTGGACTCTTGTCACGCACTTGATTTGGACACACTTTGGAATAATTACTGCATTAGTGCAACATGGCATGGTGGAAATTGGACTGTGGCTCTGCTGAGGTGCAATATAAGCCAAGATTGCTTTTTTTAGTGGCCATCAGGTCATCTGCATTACTGACTCTGGTGTCTCATCTTCCTTTTGTACTCTGTATGTTCTCTATAGGATGCAGTTCAGGCCAGATTGCAGACCAATCAAGTACAGCAACACCACAGTCATTGAATCATTTTTCGATATTGGAGGTGACTTCAAGACTTGGAGCCAAATAATTAATCATTTCACAATTAAATTATTTTAGATGGATACTTGTGAATCCTACCAATATGGACAGGCCCATGGTTCTCACTCAATACAAGGCAGATGGCTCACATACCTCTTGAACCCTTCAAATGTCTTTGAATCCTTACCGGGATGAGATGGTGGCCGTTGTTGGGACGATGAATGTCAAGAGTTTAAGAGTAGCAGTATATAAAAGGCAAAACTGACAAAAAATTTAAAACTATTAGGCACCCACGAGGATGCTTAACCAAGTAGAGAGATGCAATTTAATAGACATGCATTCTATAAACTAGCATTTAAAGGCTTTCGAAAGGCTTGAAAATCTAGGATTGGCACCCAGAGGAATAAGTGATGGCATCACAAATAGGAAAATAGATTATCAGAGCATCAGCCAGACAGAAACAGTGAGTAAAGATCATAAAAAACATAAAACTGTACAAATGAATTTGACAGTTTCATGGGGGATGTAACCTAGATACCTAGCTTATGGATCTACAAACTTTTACAATCCAAAGAGTCCTTTTTGCACTCATCCCAGCTAAATAAAACTTTAGGGCCACAGGTATTACATTAACATTTAGAAAAATAAACATTTATGGAAAGTGTCAAAAAGCAAGATAGCTTGTTCTTCATAATTTTTAGTCCAAAGAGCTACTTGCAGAACCCCTAGGCTTGGTGGTAGGAGCACAATGTCCAGCATTGGGAGCAGACAGATCTACATTTACATAAAACCCAGATAACATGTCTAATATGTTTCCATAAGAAATTCCATGCATCCTTTCATCATCATTCGCCAGACTATATGCATACATTTTCTAGTTCTCTGGATGCAGATATCAGCAAGAATCAAGCAGATTTAAAAACATTTGATTAATGGACTCATGCAGAGAGGTCTATGCATATTTTTTTATTTTCCACTTTTCAGAGTATATCAACTCATTTCACTCCTTTTGGATATCCAGAAACCGAGCATAGACAATCAATTCATCCAGATTGCATAAATAGACATGATATATTAGTCACATTTAACCAGTATAAATACGAGCAGTCAGTTCACACAGGCACTTTTTGACAATAAATATACACTGAAACCCTGACAACTTTCACTCTGCAAATCATGAAGACAGTGACTTGTAGTAATCACAGGAATAAAAGTATATGTAAAAAGGTTCGATCGGAGTTAGTGGGGGTGTGATTTTTTTTTTTTTCAGAAGAGGACTACTTAAAAGAAAATCACTGCATTAAATTAAATAAAGACAGACAACTCACACAAAATTAGCAAAAGAAAAAATAAAAAAAAAATACTTTCTTTGCAAGTGATCAACTCAACTATATTAACCGTATGTTGAACAGGATGCATTTGCACCACGTTTTAACAAAAGGAAAACAAAACACCACAGTCCCCTTTCAGATGATAAAATACTTTTACTTTAACACCCCTGCTCCTGAACTTTTTTTTTTTTAATGTTACAATTTTTTTTTACGGCTTTTTGAATTCATTTAGTTTCGATCTACAGTGGTCAGTTGCAGATAAATGGAGATGGTCCAGAAGAACTGACATTGGAGCAGTCACGATGGTTCAGCGACACGTACACCTGGTAGCAACCATGTCCTTAAACTCCTTGTAGGCGTAGGAGCCGTCTTCTTCAAAGATCATGACGCTGAGGGGGCTGTAGTGGGAGGGAACGCACGATGGTCTGGGAACAGAGGAGTCCAGCTTCTCGTAGATGATGTTTTGCACCATGGTGTGGACAGGGGAACCGTAGATGAAGCCCATGGTCCTTGGGCAGATGCCTCTGCAGTACCTGGGGTTGTACTTTGGTGGGAAAACAATCCAGTGATCCAGTTTGAGCTGACTGAATCGCACCCTGAAGTCATACAAGGCACAATCTGTGGTTGGGAATTCAGAGCTGGATTTAAGCTCAGGCAGCTGCATCTCTAAGCTTTTATCTCCATGCTTGCTCTTTGGAGACGCCCTCCTCCACCTCTTCTTTTGTCCACGCCTTTGTGCAGATTTGAAAACTTGCTTCTGAAACAAGTCTAACGCAGTGGGTGACCTTACATCTGCACTGGAACTCACCAGAGACCTCTGGTGGGCGACTTTGCTTGTGTCATTGAGATACAGAAGCAGAGAAGGAGACCTCAGGGTGAATCCAAAAGGCGATCTGAAACCATTGTTCCCAGCTCTTTGGTCCTCGGGACAGGAAATGTTAACAAGAAGGTCTACGCTCCTCTTTTGCACAGGTTGAAGAAACAAGGTAACATCCACTTCCACCCAGTTCCTGCGCCGCCTCTTGTGCGTGCCGTCTGTGAGGTTCAGGGTATGAGAGATCCCAGCACACAACTGGCACTGGTTGGACTGCTCATGCTCCTTTATGCTCAGGTAACACACAGAGCCGACAGCTGCTGGGTTGTTAAGGTTGAAACTGTACAGCAGGGATGACTTCAGGAGCTGCTCTTTACTTCTTACTTGATCAAGGCTGTAGGACAAATCCTGTGTAAAACTTTCTGAAAGAGAAGACAAGATCCAGGTACTGCACAAGTGTAGATTCACCAATTTGTTTACGCAGTGCCTTGAGAAAGTATCCTTTACATTACAGCCAGAAACTATGACTTATTTGATCAAAATAGTAGTGTATCTGAAAGCACTACATCTGTTTTTGCTATTTTGACCATTTCTCATTTTCTGCAAACTAATACTAAATTTGTTTGGAATTTCAGAGACATGTTGCCAGCGATTCATAGAATAATAAAACAATGTTCATTTTACTCAAACATTTACCTATAAAAGTAAAATCAGATCATTTTCTTAATTTTTCCAAAGCTGTACATTTCAAAGTGGAATTGGTATTTGCATGGAGCCCCTGCAACGATAAGTCTAAAAACAGCCTTTTGGAACCAGTATCTGACATTTTAGAGGCTTTCCCAGTTCAAGAAACTTGAATAAGTCATTACCAGGCATCAGCAGATATTGACATGGTTCCTCCAGATTGTTTATCTGTTCATTTCATACTTTTTAGGCTTAATTTTTCATAGTTTCAGTCACTCACATACAATTTTTGGGAGGGAAGGAAGGAAAGACAAGAAATGAACATGAAGGACCAAACAATGAAGGGCATGAAGGAAGAAGAAAGGAAGGACAATGAAAGAAATCAGTAAGAACACAAGGAGGGAAAGAAGGACAAGAGAAAACAGAAAGTATGAGACAAAATATGAAAGTGAGCAAGAACAAAGAAATGGAGGGAGGTGAAAAACTTTATATGCTATACTTTAGCATTACTACTATATTTTATAACAGTACCAGAGTATTAATTATAAAAATATTAGAGAACCCCTGATCTATAGCAAAAGATCAGGGGTTCTCAAACATTTCAGACCATTTTTCTTTAAGCAATTATCCTAATGAATTTTCACTTTTATATCTTCAGGCCCAAACCAAAACTGTAAAAATCTTATGCCCTAAAACTGAAACCTAGAACCATCACATCGCTGCTCACCTTCACTGCTTTGTGCAGGACATTCATCTTGGGGCTTGATCAGCCTGACGGTGTTGTAAACGTCATCTCCGTCGAAGCGCCTCTGCATCCTGGCCGACTTCTTGTAAACTTCCGTCAGATACTTCACGTATCTGTGCTCGGGTTTCATCTTTTTCCTCACGTCCGAGCTCCACCTGCTCCCCCCGTGCTCCGACAGGGCTTTGAGCAGCGGGGAGAGGATGCTGCTGTACGGGTAGGTCAGGGCGCTCAGGTTGCGCAGCGCATCTGAGGGGCTCACCAGCGGGGGGCCGCGGGACACCAGGGTCAGGAGCAACAGGGCACGGAAACAACCAACAGCCGCTGACATCAGCTTTGGTTTTCCCATCATAGACGAGAAAACGCGGTCAGGCGAAGGCAAGAGAGGCTCCCTGCGGGGAGAGAGCTCGAGGAAAGCTGTGCACGTGTCGCCCGCAGATCAGCGCGCTCAGGTGTTTCCAATCATCACCTGCGTCAATCAGAAGCTTTTCCTTTTTCTAGAAGAAGAAGCGAGCCCGCGGGATTTCAAATGTGCATGTGCAGACAAATTAATGATAACTTAAATAAGTGGGCATAAAAAGACAACAGTTGATTTGACGTATTTTATTTCCTAATACTGTTCGATGAATATAGTACTGTTTTGTCATGCTGCTCTTTCTCTTGAATATTAAACTCCTCCTTCCACCGCGTCATGTTAATCTGTTTATTCTAACTTGAATTATTATTACAGAGAAATTTTTTCTGTCGCACTAGAAAAAGGGGAATAATGGGCATTATTTCCAGCAAAGCCAGATATTCCTTTCCAGCAATACTGAAACATATTTCCAGTAAAGTTTTACGTCCACTTTAATGAACCGATGAATAATCGCAATTACATCAAATAAATACGTCACCGTTTTTGTTGTTTTTATTTTAACCTGGCCAGTGGGGCTGAATTCTTTCTGTGGTGCAGTTACACAAGCTTCCCAGCAGGTGGCAGTGCATTGAGCGTGACATCAAAGTTAATTGAAGTGCCTTTTCATACGGTTTGGATTTTACATTTTATTTTGAAGGGGGAAAATAATGAATGAATAGAATCAGCTTTTAGATTAGTTTCCATATTCTCCTGTAATCAGAAGGGCTTCAGCAGAGTTTCAGCATTTTTATCTGTAAAATAAGTTTAGAGCCATAATCACAAATATACACTATTTTAACGTATCACATTAAACCCAAACAGAAAGTTTATCACTGGAATAAAATATGGAAAAGTTTAAAGGGTATGATTACCTTTTCTGATTTGTTGTAGTTCCCTTTTGCAGCAGGGAATGCAAGTCAAAATTGAACAAGTTTTTTCACAAATACATTAAATATAAATAAATAATTTAAGAACATTATAATTAGCTAAACTTTGGTTGCCTAAAACGTGCAATCTGTTGCTGAGACCGAAGGTTGTGCCACTGTCCTCCATCATATCGTCAGTCAAGATAAACTGTGATTTATTTGCTGTTGTCTCTGAACTGAGCGGCTCTCCTGATAGAGACTTTGCGGTCAGCTATTCTGTTTATTCAGCTGGAGCTTTTCTCCTGATGGAACTAAGCATTCCTTATGTCTGGAAATATGAAGAATCTGCAGTTGTGTTGTCTCCACTGATTAGCATTACACCAGATAAGAACATATTTGGTTCGTCATCAAGGCTGCGACATATTCAGAAACACTATAATTTTAAAGTTTGACCTTAGTCACAGAATCTTGAAACACATTTGTAAATAGTGCATCTCAGAAAAGGTACTTCTAAACGTAGTCTTTTTTGTGTGTGTCAGTTAGTTTTATCTTTTAGTTTTTGTTAAATAATTGGCCAGTCGGCTTTGCACAGGTTTTTATTATCTAATCCCTCATAGTTACAATCTGCAGTGAGTATATGTTTTACAAATATGTCAAAGTGCATTGAGTTTTGTCTTGCTTTAGAGCTTTGATCTATGACTGAATGATCGTCTTTTCTAATCATTAAAACTTTTGACAATGTCAAAGAAAACTTTGTTTAAACTAATCACTCAGTTCAGTATAATATGATGAACAATTTATATAAGTGCAAACATCTTTTGTCCATGCAGAAAAGGCTTTGTTTCTTACTAACTACAAAGAGGACATTGTTCTGCTTCTGTTTTGATTGTGACGACATCATCCATGTCTCTTTTCATGTCTTCAGAGACTCATTTTCTGGGTCAGCAAAAGAGAAAAATGTTACTTTTTCAGTGCACAAAACACATGCCCTCACAAACAAGAAGCAGAAAATTCCTCCTGTAGTGGATGTTTGGTTTGAGAATAAAGAAAGGCTCTGTCATTAGAAAAGGACGAATTGTATTTATTCAAATAAACTGTAAAAATCTAATAATGTTTAGACAAATTTAGACAAATTTTTAACTTGGAAAAAAAATGAAGAAGCACTTTTTAAGTGTATCACACTAAACTAAAAAAAAAAAATCAACAACTGTTACAAAATACATACACAATGTGTCTATACAAATTTTTAGTTTAAGAAATAGATGAGAATTTCTATTTCACAATTAAAATTGGTTAGTCTGTGGTTTAGACTATTATCTATATTATTATAGAATTTAAAGCTACTAGCCAGACATTTCTGTACAATCAACCCTTATTATTTTAGATATTGTTTGCCACGATACATCAGTCAGTTTCTATTAGTTTTGCTATTTTAAGTAAATTGTTATTTAACACTGACAATTCTATGCTCCCAAAAGCAAGCTTGATCACACATACCTCTGGTGACATCACACAAGGCATCAGCTCAGGAATTAAAGGCTTAGGTAAAATCTCTCCATAACATCACATAGTCTGGTCGCTGCTTTGCATTGGAATAGTTTTTAAGTCCAAGTGATCATTTCTGCATAAAAGCTGAATTACCATCAACTTGAGCCAGTTATTTATATAGAGCTCAGCCCTGTTACCTCCTCCTGGCCTACAACTGCAGTGCGACCCATTACTGCGTTACTAAAGTCAACGCGCCAGGGAAGAAGTTAGAAAAATATTATCTCTCCTGTGTGAGAAAGAGAAGCTGCTCAAGCATGTGAGGTTGAACCCCTCGCCATCTCAGATGCTTCAGAACATAAAACAGAAAATAATCAGCAGGTTTTTCATCCAGTGTGCTTTCTAAAAATATCGTAATTTGGAAGTCCATGTTTCATTGGCCTGCTGTGCTTTTATGGTCAGTGTTCATTAGTCAATAAATACAACAACAAAAAAACAATGCTATAAAATCAAGAGTCATACCTACAGGTATTTTACACACTAGGTCAAAAAAACGTAATGTAATTTGTTGAAAATTAGTCATTAATACTAATAAACCAAAATTATACACTATGCATAAATAGTATGCTTATTAAACCAGTGATACACTGTACAAAGCTGTACAAAACAGTACACAATTGTACTGTTTTGCAGGCATAAACATGAACACTAGCTGTATCAAGGTACACAAAGGTTTGAAATCCACCAAAATTTTCCCATCGTGCCTCTAAAAGTGTTTAAAGTCCTTTAAATGATATACCAGACATATATCTGGAGTAAACACAGTTTTGCAGTATAAGTCAAAGAATAATCCAACCCTTCGCCCCTGCACTTTTTCACCAAAATGGAAGCTGCGTGTGCCATGTCTGTCCAGCTCACTGAAGACCAGCTACAGAAGTAGACAGCCAGACAAATTAGGTTGCATCAATCTATCTAGGACATAAGAATAAATAACTTAACTTGAAAGAATGTCGACTTCAAAACAACAACTAAATGAAGAAGGAGAATATTTGACATCCTTGCTGAAATCTAAATCAAAATAACAATGATGATTCTGGTACAGGTACATTTATAATGTAGCATATTGATTAGAACATTTATAATCCATAGATTAGTTTTCCATCAGCAGAATGAATTGTAAAATCGAATCGTGTTTTTGTTTTGCTTGCTGTCCATATCTTAATAGTTGTGACATCCCTAGATTCACTTGTGGCACCTCTTACCACTCATGAGCAAACCTACAAGTCTTATGTTTCTTTCCTAAGTGAGGGTGGAACAGTTTGCTGATAGTGTTGAAGCCTCTTGTGTGCTCCTTGTATTCCTCGCCCTCCATCTTCTCTTCACTCTGCCGCTGTCCTCCCAGCAGGGCCCTGACCTCAGCCGATGCACCTTTCCCCAGGTAGTGAAGCGCCTTCTTGCCGTCATTGTCTCTTTCGTTCACACTGGCTCCATAGCGCTGCACGAGAGCAACCACGACCTCAGAGTGACCATGCATGGCTGCAATGTGCAAAGGCGTGTACCCTCCGTGTGCTTTGCTGTTAACATTCACACAGGTGCCTCTTTTGCTGGAAACATCAATGAGTTTGTGTATGATGTTGCAGCTGCCGTCCTTGGCAGCCCAGTGCAAGGCTGTGAAACCTGACATGAAATCCTTCTTCTGTGCCAAGCGTGTGTCCTGCAGCAGCAAAGCATATATTTGTCCCCACAACCCAGCAGCACACTTAACAAGCCACTCATGGGCTATTGGCTCCAAAGGCACGGACTCATCATCAGCCTGTCTGAGGGTCTTGTTTTGGGGCCTCATCAGGGGAGAACCTGGGGCCTGCTTGGCTTCTGTCTGCTTGGATTTCCAACACTGAGGCTCTTTTATCAACTCCCTCTGATGAGATGAGGTGTTAGAAGTTAGAGCTGGGAGTGATGGAACTCTGATGATTGCTCTGCCACGCTGCTGATGCACCTGGGAGCGTAATCCGTCTGCGGAGTCTCTCTCTGGGGACCTGACCGCTATGACAGCGAACACAGCCCCAGACTTACTCGCTCCGCACGGCTGATCTCCGGAGATACTCAGGACTTTAACGGTGGCCGAATCCGGCGTGGATGCGGCAGGCCCGCTTTCCCGCAAACTCTCCGCGCAGCTTTTGTCATCGCCGCGGTAATTGCTCCCACTGGACGAGCGCCGCGCGTCACTGCTCGCGATTTGACCGAGCCAGCTCGGATCCATCTCCTCTTTCACAAAGTCCTGGTACCTCTTCCTCGCCACCACGAACTTCACCTCGTCGATCTGTCTGACCACAGCGACGCTGTTCACCAGTTTCTTGAACAGCTCCCTGTTGTGCTGCTTTTCCGCGGGATCGCCGCCGTTGATGAGGCTCCTGAAATGGTTCACCAGCTCGGAGTTTTTCACTTTGCCTCCGCGCTCCAGCAGGAAACACAGCACGGCTTCCTGGGTCAGAGCCATGGCTCTGCTTTTCCTACGTCAAAAAACAAAACAAAAAACACAACAAGAACTGCTACAGGTGAGAGATGAGGAGGATAACCGCGCTGCGTGTCCCGCTCCGTCCTCTCTGTTGTCCTCCACCACAACCTGCTGCTTCCGGCGCCTCGCCAAATCAGTCCAGCCCGTTTAATATGCAGACACTCCCCGTCCACAGGCTGTCCGAGGCTCCTGCAGGGGATCAACTTTACTATTAAAGAAAAGAAAACTACCCTGGAGTTTAAACTGTCTACTAGAGTAATAGTACGTTTTCTCTAATTATTTATTTACATTATTTTGTTGATTTTGTGTATAGCCTGTTTGTGTTTTAAAATGCACGAGTAACATTTCCCCCCCCCCCCTTTCTTTTGGAGTCGTATTTTGCGTTACACAATCTAACCATGCGAACATGACTTTGAATAGATCCCGTCATAGTTTGAATAAACCAGCGATAAAATAGTGTAACACTCTTTTGCATCCAATTTGACTTTTGATAAAACGAACTGATAGTAAAAGTCTAGATTAAAACCACGATGTCTCAGTGTTCGAAAGGGAACTAATATCCGTATTTTAACAACATTGTTATTAGTATTGACCTACTGAGTTAAGATGGGAAAAAAAAACAATAAACAAAAACAGGGGCTATTTACTGATTTTGTTATATACCAAACCTAAAATATTGCAGAGCAAACAATTCAACACATTAACAAACTAACAAACTTATGGTAGTTGCAAAAGAGGAAAATAATAAATATACAGCAAAAAATAATTATGAAAAATAAAAAATTAATTTAAACTGAAATGAAAATTAAAAAAAAAACAGAGTGATTCGTCAAACTTTGTTTCAGGTCATTGCTGATTCACAATTAAAATACGGTCTGAATGCATTTGAAATAAAGAAACTGTTCAAACTTAATGGACCCCTATGAGGACAGGATGCTAAAACATCAAGATGTGTTTTATTTTTAAGTTTATTTTAGTGCCCTCCTTAGAGAAGCCCCCCACGCAATCACGTTGTTTCGTGGGGATAAATTAGTCTTAGACAAGTGAATAATAGATCATTCATTTATTTGTGTTGATGTTCGTTTTTGTCCTTTCTGTCCCATCATCTTTCTTAAAGAACAGCTTCACAAACCTCCTGAAATCCTCTCTGCCTTTGGTTTTGGTGTTGTGCCCCCATCTGGTCACCCTTTCAAAACGCGCAGCGCCCCCCCCCCCCCCCCAAGAAAAACAACAACGCAATAATTTTAGAAACACCCCAAAATAAAACAAAGACCCAATTCTATCACAAAGGATTAAACACATCTAAGTGTTGCACATGGTGTGAGGAGGACTCAGTGTGCTGTAATGCCAGCCTCCTGCACAGAGGGCGTGTTGCCTTGAATCAGCCGCGCTGTGAGGGGAGCAGGTCTGGATGAAGGCTGATTATTATTCCTGGACTCAGACACTTGTGATGATGGCGGCCGATGAGGTAAGATGCTTTTTTCCCCCCTCTCTCTCTCTGTAAGTGCGATGTCTGCAGTGACTGCTGATTAGAAATACAAAAAGGCGACGCAGTGACGGAATGCTGCTGGCTGCATGATGCTGAGAAAGCTCGGTGGTTAATGAATCAGGATGAAGACGTCATTATACGGCTGGACATGCTTCTTTTTTGGAGCAGTCTCTCGAGTCGTGCAAGGGGGGGAGGGAAGCTTACCTAAGCACCAAAATGTGCTGCTTGCATTAAAGCAGCTCCCAGGATGAGCATCTAATACTTCTGACAGGTGCTGAATGACCAGGGCAGAGGGTTAGTTTGAATGAAACAGGACATTGGGCTGTAAGAGGCTGAGTTAAGAGGATAAAGAGAAGCATAAGCCTCTTTGTGTAGTGATGTTAACTACCTCATTAGGACTTATGGCGTTGCTTTGCAAAAAAAACAATTCTACCAGCCAACTTTGAGCACATGTATGCAATGTTTGGGAATATAATATGCATATTGTTATCATAACTTAATGTAATTCTGATTTCTTTTCTGTCAAAAACAAAAGTTGCGTTGTGAATGTTGCCAGTAGTTTTGTTTTAATGTCATTTTGGGGTTGTGGGTGCCAGGATGGCCATCAGCTCGGATGTCCTCTGTGGAATAACCCTCCAGATAAAGAGCTCTTTGTCTCTCTATGAGAGAGGGAGGCTGAAACGGAAGGCTGCTGTGTTTAACACGTATTGCTCCTCATGTTGAGCCTTTTTGCAAGATGCCAAGACCCCCCCAGTGCTGAAGGACAAACCTTCAACACAAACACAACGGATATCAAGGTTTTAAAAGTAGGGATTTCTAAAGTATTTCTTCACATTGTTTTACAGTTTAAAGTCCTTTTACACAGATACCAGGATAAGTGC
The DNA here is from genome assembly GCA_010277075.1 of Poeciliopsis retropinna. NCBI lineage: Eukaryota > Metazoa > Chordata > Actinopteri > Cyprinodontiformes > Poeciliidae > Poeciliopsis > Poeciliopsis retropinna. Next base: position 11,220,832 of record VMRM01000015.1, on the reverse strand, counting down.
TTGACTGTTTCTGACTGTTGGGTAACACAGTGCACCTCCCCACCCCCACTTGTTGCTGGTCATCTGGCTGAAAGATAGTCACTCCATTCCCCGCTTACTAACAGAAAATTCTACTTAAAGGGTTTTGGAAATAGTTGCAATCACACAACAAACCCAGAACTCGGAGTAGTTCTTGGTCTGGAGAAGCCTTGGTATTCATCACAATAAGCTGGAGAGGATGGCTTTTGTGGATGTCTGTCTAGGTTTTCAGTTGGAAAACGTAGACCTCTGTTACCCCCAAAACTTGATCTCTGTTAAGTGTAAGACAGTGGCCTGATTAATGAAAAATAACCATTTATTAAATGTAAAGTAGATTTTCATTCTTGATTCCTATTATCAGACTAGAAATATAATCAGATACTAAGCTAGAAATTACTCTCCTTCTTGTTTTGAGCTGACAACTTTAATTTGACAGATGCAATTGTGTTGGTCCATTCAGTGGGTCTAGCTTTTAAAATTTGAAAGCTGCGTTCGGGGAGGAGATTTGGCACAAACAATACTATACTGACTTATTTTGTTTCTCTGCATATGGTTACTAAGAATGAAGAAATGCGAAGCCTGGAGCTCAGTGGCCAAGTGGGGTTCAACAGCCTTCCTCATCAAGTGGTCAGGAAGTTGGTTTCTCAGGGATTTTGCTTCAACATCCTCTGTGTAGGTACGTCTCAACACAGCATGGAATCATTACTTAAGACATCGATTATTTGAATGAAGTTTTCATAGTTTGCTTTTTGTGTCTAAGGTGAAACAGGAATAGGCAAATCAACCCTGATCAACACGCTTTTCAACACAACATTTGAGAACGAGGAAGCTGATCATTATGAGCAACAAGTGAAGCTGCGTTCGCAGACGTACGAGCTGCAGGAGCACACTGTCAAACTGAAGCTGACTATTGTGCATACTGTAGGCTTTGGAGACCAGATCAACAAGGATGAAAGGTAAAGAACAGCAGTGCATGCTGTGGCTTTTTTTTTCTTTTCAAAATTGGCTGTTTAGATGATAAAACAGCAAACTAAACAAACAAAGCACCTGACTTTGCACCATATTTGAAGCTTTTTCTTATCCAGATTTATTTTGTTGACATGCACAATAACACAATAGATAAAATATTTGAAGGTCTTGACTTTGGTAGAAGAAGAATAACCCTCTGCCCCCCCCCCCCCAAACCCCCCCCCCCCCCACCACATCAGCAATGACTCAGTAAAAAGATTGTTTTCCTTCAACATGCATCACAGAGGACCTCACATGGCTTGGAACATTATTGCTCTGATTACAGAAACACAATAGCAACTGTTTTGTCTTTAAATCACAAAAATACTTACAAGACTTAACAAAGTAGATGCTTATTTTATTTTACATGTGCCTTGTTGAAAGTATTATCAACATTATAAACCACTACTAGCTCCCTTTTTTTTTTTTTTTTTTGCTTCTTTGTCACACCGGCACATTCTTCTTATGGCCCTTGAACTAAAGAGTCCCACAACTACATGTTATCACTTTTTGCAGAAAAAGAAATAAGGACTTACTCGGTTTTCTCAAGTTCTTGAAAACCCATCCTTGGAGATTTAAAAACAATTTCAGCCCAAATGCTGTCACTCTAAGAAACCTTTAAATGTACATCGTATCCTGTTTAAATTACTGACTACCACATATTTATATGTTTTCCTACAAATATTTAAGTTTATTTAAAAGGTTTTTCTGATGTCTTTTGACCCCATATGTCATGTTTTCAATGCTTCTCAGACAGCATAGTAGTATATTGAATGACAAGAGTAAAATAGTTGGATAATGTTGAAGTTCTGTGAAAGAAATTACTAGAAATGCCTCATGGTGAGATCAGTGTCTGCCTCTAATCCCTCCCCTTCATGCTGGCCAGCAGATCTTTAGATTAAGGAGATTGTGTTGGCATGTAAGCTGGGGAGAAAATATGGCACATATTCAGTCCCTGTCTGACAGATCAGACAGCAGGAAGTAGAAAAGTCTGACATTTTTGGCAGACAACAGAGTTTTGACCGTGGAAACTAATATAGCAATAAGAAAGCATAAGAAATCTGCTGAAAACTTACAAAATATCTGAGTTGATGTTTTTATATCTGGTTTCGCAGCTGCAGACCCATTCTTGACTACATCGAAGCCCAGTTTGAGAAATATCTGGAAGAGGAGCTAAAAATAAGACGTTCCCTCTCCAACTACGATGACACCAGAATCCACATCTGCCTGTATTTCATCGCTCCCACCGGGCACACCCTTAAATCTCTCGATCTGGTTATGATGAAGAAGCTGGACAGCAAGGTGAGACGATAAAAGCCCATTTCAGAATGTTTCCTCGGCTCCTTTTTGAGGCTCATCTTGTGGTCTCTCTGATCAGGTCAACATCATTCCCATTATTGCAAAGGCAGACATCATGTCAAAGACTGATCTGGGAAACTTAAAGAAGAAGATCATGAATGAGCTGCAGAGCTACGGCGTGCAGATATATCAGTTTCCGAACGAGGATGAGGAAGTTGGAGAGATAAACTCTTCCTTAAATGTGAGTCTTAGAAGTTTAAACAAATACATGTGACTTGTTTAATTTTAGGGAAATATTTGCACAATGAACAATATTTTCCACTTTTCAGTCTTATTTTGGATATTTAGTAAAATGAGTGAACACATTTTTACTAAGAACTGATTGCACAGTGGCTTTAGTTAACCTAATAAATCTATTATTTTTGGATGCTGAAAAAAAGGATGATCCCTAAGACTTGTCCTGATTTTTGTGCTGTTTAGAGCCTTGTTAAACATTGGATATGATTTAGCTAAAATATGTTGCCTCTATCTTATGGTCCATAAACTAAAGTGTCTGTCTTCCATATATGCTTCAATTCTGATGACATCATTTTTAAGCTTTTAGCAGGCACAAATGAGACTATATAACTAAATGCACAAGTATCATGATGCTGCATTTTTACTAACATCACAAACATAAAAAAAAAAACAATTCAAAAGACAAGCTTACTCAGCAGTACAAAGGTTTTGTTGCCTTGCAACATATTGAAGTTTAACTAAAAAGTAACAACGTAACTGTGGAAACAAAAAAAATTCATGCTTTAAAGCCTGTCGCCACTGCAAGAGCTACACAAGTTCAGCTTTTTTATCTTTTCTTTAATTCAGTATACTCTGAATGTCTCATTTTGCTACAAATATTCTCTGAATTTAGATTTTAAATATTTGTTGCTCATTTTTATATTTTTGTGGTTCACTCCAGAGCAAATGTTTATGACCACCAACAGCAGCGTTACAATTTTGAGGAGCCCATCAAACAGACTATTCCATGTTTTCCTAACACTGCCCTCATGTGGCGCCAACAGTTAATGACGTTCCTTTTTACAATGCATTATTTGCCTTAAGAACATCTCTACTATTTATCTGGTCTGTAGCATAAATTCAGGGATTTTCTTTTTAATGTACAGCTTAGTCAATAGTAGCGTACGAGTGGAACTGTGTTAACACTTAGCCAACTACATTAGACTGTTTGTACCCAGTGTATTTTTAGCATCACACCGACTCTACTGTGATAAATATTTACAGATTTTAAAGTCTCCTCTTTCTCTCTCTGTGTTACAGGCTCGCCTTCCCTTTGCTGTCGTTGGAAGCACAGAGGATGTTAAAATAGGGAACAGAATGGTGAAAGCAAGGTCGTACCCCTGGGGAGCTGTGCAGGGTGATTCTGCCGTTATTATACAACAAAATCTTGTCACAATCTGTGTACCAGATAGAGGAATGTTTGCGGTTTTTAAAAATTGAGCAGCTAGCACGGTTCTTTCTTGTTTGTTCAGTGGAAAACGAAGAGCACTGTGACTTTGTTCATCTGAGAGAGATGCTCCTGCGCGTTAACATGGATGATCTCCGGGAGCAAACACACTCTCGTCACTACGAACTCTATCGGCGCTGCAAGCTACAAGAGATGGGCTTCAAGGACACTGACCCTGACAGCCAGTCGTTCAGGTGAAATGAGGGAACTTCAGAGCATTTTACTGAGGGGAATGTGTTAGGAAACAGCATCTGATTTATTCCACGTCATGGGAATCCATCTGTATGCTGCATAATCTACTGAGCGCATCCCACTGATTTATCACTATTTATCACTGTTAATGTTAATGCCATGTTAGGCGTACATGTTTTAAAGTCCATCATTTAGATTTGTTGCCATGTTTGACAAAAAAGCGTTGTGCCTCCACATCTTTGTTTTCATTCATAACTCGACGTCAGCCTGCATTGGTTGAACCCTCAGTAGATTCATTAAGGGGTTCTGTGAAAAAGTATTTGCCCTTCTTCAGATTTCTTTTGTTTTTGCTTTTTATTTGTTATATTCAAATATTTAGATCATCAAAGAAAATTTCAATTTCAGACAAAGATAAGGCTTTAGTAAAAGGCTGTGCCAACCAACATAGCAATTTGTGATAAAACAATTGCTTCCTTTTGTCACTCGTCGGTCAGGCACTTGACTGAGAAAATTGAGGCTCTTGTTGGACTCTTGAAGTAATTTTGGTGGGCAGGCCATTCCTGTTTCTTGTTTTCTCAATATTGGGAGATAATTCTTCTCACTGTTGGTCATTGGAGTCATAAAGTCATAAAATGACTTTGTAATCTTTTGATGAATGTCAATAAATACTCTTCAGTTTCTTTAGATTAGGTCATTGTTTTTAATACTTTAGCTTCCAAAAGCAGCAGTACATAAAATCACTGCTTCATGTACTGCTCTATGAAGCAGCAGCATTTTGTTTTTACTCAGGTATTTGTGTGCTACTAAGATTAATTTGATCATCTGAAAATTGCCAGGGTGGGCATAAAAACAACAGAGCCAGAAGAAATAATTTTTTTCATTACTGTAAATGATTTTTTTCATTACAATGAGCTAACAAGGCTGAGTATGAAATCAGAAACTGCTGCTACAGCTGCCTCACAACGTCACATCTTGTTCATAGACTGTTTGTGTTCTCCAGCCTGCAGGAGATGTATGAGGCCAAAAGAAGGGAGTTCCTCAAAGAGCTGCAGCACAGAGAGGAATCAATGAGACAGATGTTTGTTAACAAAGTGAAGGAAACGGAAGCTGAGCTGAAAGAAAAAGAAAAAGAGGTTAGGAACGAACATGTCACAAATAAATGAAGGAGCTGGGTGTGTCTCACACTGAGCTTTCTGTTTTTCTGTTCTCCAGCTTCACGAGAGATTCGAAGTGCTGAAGCGCAGACATCAGGAAGAAAAGAGGAATCTGGAGGAGAAGAGGCGAGAACTGGAAGAAGAGATGAATGCCTTCAACAGGAGGAAGGTAGCAGCTGAAACGCTGATGGGACAAGCGCTGCAGGGAAGTTCACAACAGCCACTCAAGAAGGAAAAGGACAAAAAGAAGTGAGTCTGTTTTTATTTAGTACAAATTACAATTGGAATATCTGTTAAAAGCCCTGATTCATTACTCATCTTTATGATTTGCTTCCAATGAATCTGATACTTTGTGTCATCTTTAAAGATGACATTTTGCCTTAGTTCAGTTCTAGTTACAATAGAAAATAAAAAAATTTGCACAGCGCTGTATGGTATGACTTTTAGCATGCCACTTGATGCCGTCATACTGTGACATTAACATAATTCCTTAAGCTGTTTGCTGAATTTCGCATAATTATTTTCGCAAGGCATACATACATTGCATACTGGCTAGGCTCTGATCTAATTGGATGAGGGGGGAAATAAAGCTACCATGCTATCTTCCTGGAGGCCATTTTGACTCATAAAGTGATCCAGGGACATATTTAGACTGACACGGCATGCAGACACTGTAGGAAGGGTCACAGCTTGCATGACACAGCCTGATGCTTCTGTCTCCGCAGGCCAACCTGCCAGACTGTCTCTCAGGCAAGGGCACTTGTGTTTACATTTGACTTGTCTCAGCAGTGCTCATGCCATGTGCAGCACAGATGATACCCAGACATCCTACATGGAGCTGGCATCATTTTTTCAGGTGAAAACATTACATGCCAGGGTGAATTATTAATGCACAAACCGCAGATACTAGAGACTGGAATGAGCCAAACAACAACAACAACAAAAAATCTGTCAGAAAGGTTTGTAAACAGAAGCAGTGGACGGAAAATGAAAGGAAAACAAAATGTCCAAGATTCAGATTTTTCAAAAGCCAGTTTAATAAGTCAATGTTTTTTATGAAAATTATTCATTATCTTCTTGAAATTAATACATTTATGTTTTCTAAGACGACTGTGCCTTATTGCTCAATGACGGTGTTATAACTATAAGCTTTTTCAAGATGAACTTCAACAGCAAACTCTTAACCTGAATAAAACACACAGAGAAAATCCAGAATACTTTTGTTTGATGTTACATGTCTGCAATGACAGTTGAGATATTTTAAAGCTTTTCCCACATTTCTAGCTGAAATATGAATGATTATGGAAAACATTGTATATGGTAAGTATATTAATAATTCAGCAGCAAATCTGGAAACATTTAAGCCTAAACATTGCTGCTCTTCAGTTTGATTAATGCTGTTATAGATTTTCATGTTTAATTAATGCTAAACTTAATATTTTTCTTTTGGGATTTTTTTCCTCTTTGTTCTTTTTTCCTTTTAGTTGACATAAAGGTGAGAACATCCAAGCAAAATTCAGCTACCATGAGTGTAGGGAAAACAGACTTTTTTCTATCAATAAATAATAATAATAATAATAAATAATAATAATAATAATAATAATAATAATAACATAAAATGTGTGCTAGAAGCTGTAATAGTCTTGTTTATCAAAATGTTGCTCAGTGTAACTGACTGGTTCCTAATGTTAACTCTAATACAACATGTATGGATGATTTTTATAACATATAACATATTTTTTTATGATCTTTCTATGACTGTGTGCTTACCTCCAGCTCTGTTATTAATCTCTTGTTCTCAGCGAGAAACCTGCAGAACTTTGAAAGATGCCTTAATTCCTGCTTCTGTCACTTTTCTAAAAACATTTAGATTTATTTTCTTAATTTATTTAAATTGTGTGGATTATTATAAAGAGCAGAATGCCATGTTTTAGAAACCAAGGCTCACAATCAAAGTGAAAGAGAAACAGAGGATTACAGCTTGTCTTGAACATCTATCTCATCATCATCTCATTGTCTTTCTAATGATTAAAACATTTCAAATCATTCATTGTCTTCACTCATTTTGCTCATGTAAAAAACAGCAACTTCATGCTCCCTCTCTGACTCTTGTTTACACTGAATATAATAACAAAGAACTTTTTTTATCTGTTGCTAAAAACTCAGAAAGAATGTTGTTTTCTAGTGTAAAATAAATAATGCTGTTTTTGTCTTTCCATTTCTAGCTTCTTCAGTCTCCCTTCTGCGTGCTCCTTAAGCTCAGGAAGGAACCTGAATTAGAAGACTTTTTATCGCATGAGAACATCAGACTAACAATCAATTGTTTTTATTTTTACAATGTTTAATAAAGATTTTATAGAACTAAAACAAGCTTCAAGGTGAGTCAACCTGATGTCTTCAACGTCATCTACAACTTAATGTGCACACCTTTAACCAACGTGCTGTGGCATTGTCTCTGCATGGCTCCTGAACTTGATTCCTGCAAGTACTAAGACGTCTGCTTCGCCAAAATGTGTTTTGTACTACAGTGCCTTGCAAAAGTGTTCATACTTCTTGAAGTTTTCCAAAAATTGATTATGTTGCAGCCACTAACTTCTGTATCTTTTCCATACTATTATATTATATAAAGGAGCAATGCAAAGTAGTACATGTTGTGCAGTGGAACGGAATTTAGACATGGTTTTCAAATTTTATTTCTTTTGCAAATACATATCTGTGGTGTGCATCTGTATTTAGCCCTTTTAAGGTCGACACGTTCTAAAGTAGCTTTGTGCTAACATGGCCATGAGTCTTATGTGATATGGCTTCTTCGCAGATCTCAAAATTAACATTTTTAACCTGTTCAAACTCAATCAGATTGGTTAAAGAACATCCTGACTGCTGTGTTCCTTTGTCTGCAAAAGGATCTTTGTTATTATCTAATGTTCTCTAAAAAAATCTCAGTGCCACATACAGTGAGATGGTGTTAGCCATGGGTCAGACTCTTTAGATAATTGTGACTTCTGAAGGAACTGGTTGCAGTGAATTTTACAAAAAAATTCTAGAGTAAAGAAACACATGCAACACTTTATTTTTTATAAAACGCTGAAACCATGTATCACTTTTGTTAAACTTTAGAATCATGTGCTATTTTGTGTTGATCTATCACATAAAATCTCATTTAAGTTTGTGGTTGTAACATAACATATTGAAAACTGAATATTTTTGCAAGACTTATTTAATGTGTAATCATCCTATTCTTGCCTTGTATTGCTTGTAAATGGAATGTCAAAAAATTCACTGTGAAATATATAATACCCTCGTGCTAATGCTGTCAAAGGACTTCTTGTTTGTAGACATGTTATGATTTAGAAGCACTTTAAATGAACTGTAGTTCAGAAACTATATTGATATATATTTAAAACAATGAATGGTGTCTTGCTATTCAAACATTTATATTCTTATATAGTTTCTTAAAGATGTATGTGTGACATGTAACACTTTAAACTACAAAAGTTCAGTATGCTGTTGTAACATAAAAAGACTGGATTTGAATAAAAGCAGAATTAAAATCTCCTAATGTCAATAAATCCCGATGCCAGATTTGTGTTGGCTTGATCACTTCCAGATTAGAAGTGTGATATAATAAAGTTTTTTCTTTTGAAATGCATTCGCTTCTTCAAATAGTTGTGATTTCTGATTAAAAAGAGCAGTGGAAAGAACAAAAATCTGGTTTCTCCTGGTTCCTTTCAGATTGTTTTGGAAACCACAGTAGCCTATATTTTCGGGTAAATGGGGGTTGGGGGGTGGTTCCTTTAAGGTTGGGCCAATATAAATGTTTTATACAATATATTTTCAGGCACTTCCAGAAATAAATTCTCCTTTTGAATACTTTTTAATCTTTTATAAAATGTTGTTTACAGATGTGAAGGAACTTCAGAAACTTTGATAGTCTTCATACAAAAAAGACCAGTTCATACTATAAATGCTTTTGTCGCTTCTTCATTGATAAAGTTCACAGTCATCTTGTAAATATTAGTCCTTATCGCCTAATAAGATAGTACGGAGCCCCCTAGGGGACATGGGAATTTTTTTTTTCTTTTGCGTTCCCTCGCAATACTTTTGCGTTCCCTCGCAATACTTTTGCGTCCCCTCGCAATACTTTTGCGTTCCCCCGCAATACTTTTGCGTTACCTCGCAAAACCTTTTGCGTCCCCTCGCAATACTGTACTGATCAGTTATGCGGCATAATTGAATACTGTAAGCCTTTCTTACGGTGGCCGCCATACTTTCTGCTTAACAGAAGGTTATATGAGGTTTTTCCATGAATGTTAATACCTCTTTGTGAAATATCTATCCCGGGGTAATCAGTCAGCTGTCAGTTTTGATTGTGTCTCTGCTGTGTTCGTAATCTGAATGGTTTAAAGGGCTGCTTTAATGTGAAGCTCCGTCTCAACATTAACAGACATAAACATACAGTAAATAAATCAATTTTCAATCAGTTTTTTGCACCAAAGACTTAATAATAATGAACACATTTTATTATTATAAAACACAGCAAACTAACGGTGGTAGAGGGCCACACTGATAACTCGGGGAATCTCATCTGTCCGTGTATCAATCAACTCCAAACCATTTCTTTGTTCTGTCACAATTATCAATTTATTGCATTTTGATTATCAGGCTCCAAACTTTGCAAGGACTGACCGCTGCGCTCACCGCTTCCCCACACACACCAAGCCAGCAGGATAGTGATCTTCCCATTCAGACAGTAAAAGTTACGCCCACATCGACACACCCACCACCCTGTCAAAGCCGTGTGCTGCTGTCATATCAATAATTACTTATTTCATTCGTACGGAGCCACAGTGAAAACGTGTTTATTAACTGTTTGGTGCAAAACAGTGATTGAAAATCGATGTATTTATGTGTTTTATTTATTTATTTTATTTATTCCATGTTTAAGATGGAACGGCACTGAAAGCAGCCCTTTAAACTTTTTAGAATACGAACACAACAGAGACACAATCAAAACTGACAGATGATTAATTATCCCACAATTAGCAGAAATAATCCAAATTAGGATGTATTTTTATTTATTTCCTATTTACGGAACGTTTCTGTTTATATCATAGGTTTTTAGTGCCTTTTTATCGTAAAGAAAAAGATGTAAAACTTCAGATATTTCACAAAGAAGTATTAACATTCATGGGAAAAACCTCATATAACCTTCTGTTAAGCAAAAAGTATGATGGCTACGGAGCCCCAGCTCGGTTCTTTCTGTCGAGCTTCATTCACCTTTCATTGATAATGAAGTCAATAAGGGGCGGAGCTTAGTTTAGAGTGACTGGTAACCTGTCCAATCAAAACACATAACGTTAGTAACCAGCCAATGAAAACTCAGAATGTCAGGGCATGGTGTGGATTTATTCCTCCTTATTTACCTAAACTGTCCTTTTCCCCGTCGCCTTACGCCAAGGGTAGGGGCTGTGCATAGGCAGAAATTTACCTATGCTTAAAACTTTCTTTCTTGAAAGTTCATACCGACACCTTTTTGCGTTTTGTAACTTTTTAGACTCGCTTTCTAAGAGCGTGTGAAGATTTTTTTTTCCCTTTTAGTTCAAAATATTACAAACAACTACTCAAGGTAAGTAAACTAACATTTTCTTATTTATGTGTATTATTGAAATTAAACTTGCTAAGTTTTAGCCACGAACCGTTCCAACTTTTTTCTTGTTGTAGAACTCCGAATAATTAACAACGCCACCAAACATGATTGGTAGCTAGCTTAGCTTAGCTGTGGTAGCCAACAGTCGGTTCCGTATGATTTCTAGTTTACCATTTTCCGTGCTTTAAAGTTTGTCATAGCCATCTCAGTAATGTTGTTTGTGCTTTATGTCTAAGTTTGGACGTGTATGTTGTGTTTTGTGTTTGTGTGTTGCCTTGAACTGGACCTGTATTGAATCTCCGTTAGTGTGTGCGGCAGGGACATGTTCTGACATGACGCAGAAGCTGCCCCAACAAGGCCCGATCCCCGTCCAAATAACCAAAATGTGCAAAACTAATGAGGCTAATGCAGATTTAGATACTTAAAAGGACGTGGGTTCAACTGAAAGCTTTATTGGATGTTTTCACGTATCATAGACATTTATCCGTGTAATATTAGCTATTTTCTAGTCCTGTCAAGTCTAGTTGAGGGGGAGACTTGCAACTGGATGACTTACAAATATGGAAGCAGTCCTCCTTTAGGTCCCCTGTGTCAGATCAAATATCTAATTTGGTTAATTTGTATTTATTAACGTTATTTGGTAGTTTGTTTTTTTTAATGGTAATTGTTGTAATTACTGCTATTTTTAATCAATTCTCTTGAAAAAGTTAAATCTGTCTGAATTGTTTATATATTTTAATCTCTGAGCCTAAGTTCCTAAACTAAAAACTTTGGAGAAGCCCTGGGCTTCATGACCTGCCTGCTGGGGTGGTTAGCATCAGGATTCAGAGTTAATTTTTGTCCTCTTCATTCAGTTTTGTTTTACTTTTTTTTTTTTTTCACCTGTCTAGATGATTGACACAGCAACTAGAGCACAGGCCTTTGCAGTAAAAGTAAAGGGCCTGATGGATCTGGAGGGCCGATGCCAACCCAAGCTGACTGGCTTGAGGCTCATAGAGACTGCCCAGGACAACGGCCTCAGGATGACCACCAGGCTGAGAGAGCTGGAGGTGAAGGACCTGCTGTATCTCTGCAGGTTCTTTGGCTTCAGCTCAGAGACGTTCTCGTTGGCAGTCAGCTTGCTCGATCGATTCCTCTCCGTAATGAAGGTTTGTGAATACATCAACACTGTCGTGTTACTTGTAGAGATTCACCTATTGGAATTTTGTAGTAAGTATTGTTAAAAAAATAAATGAGAACTAATCAAGGTAAAAATGGTCTGATTCTGCTCTCAAAACAATTTCTTGAGGCATCTCTAATTATTAGTCCCATTAAATCCACTAAGTAGTTTTGCATTAAAGAGGTCTCTGCTTGTTACCTACAGATTCAACCAAAGCACCTGTCATGTGTTGGCCTGTGCTGCTTCTACATGGCTGTGAAGTCCTCAGAAGATGAGAAGAATGTGCCCCTGGCCAGCGATCTAATCCGCATTAGTCAGAATCGCTTTACGGTGTCTGACATGATGAGGATGGAGAAGATCATCATGGAAAAGCTCTACTGGAAAGTGAAGGCCCCCACGCGCTGCACTTCCTCCGTCTGTTTCACAGCCACATGCAGGAGCAGCTCGACCCCGAGAGGTTAGAACAAATAGTCTCGTTATCCTTAATAGCTTGTTGTGTAATGAAAGAGCTTTAAGTTTGACAGTGATTGATTTTTTTTTTTTTTTTCAAATACTTGAAAGTCAGTTTCTTTTAATTTCATTAAATGCATAAAACCTGTTAGTGGCTATTCATTTCTGTTTTGAAAGTATAAATGGCATCAAAGCAATTTGTATGAGCTTATGAAGACTTTGAAAATATGCTTTGCATAAATTTGGGTAAAAATCTTGCAATGCTTTAAATTTCTGTTGGACTCAAAACTACTTTTATGGTGACTGTTTGTAACATATAGATCTAAATTTAAAACAGTTTTTACCATAAGTTTGCATGTGTTATCGCACTAACAAAGGGAGCCAGAAAGAGGCTTTTAAAACATTTTATTCATGTAAATTTGTTTTGGTAAAGCCTTGTCACTGGTAATTATGCAGTTGAATCATAATATTCACATTTGGCAGCTTACATAATTTAGGTATGTTTTATTGCCATATTTACATTTAGTCTCCCCATTCAATTGACAAAGTTTATTCTTGCATGTGGATTTTTAATGTTTAATGCTAATTTATTTTCTCAGCAGGGAGATACTCAGCATTGAGACACTGGAGGCGCAGCTCAAAGCCTGTCACTGCTCCTTTATCTTCTCCAAAATCAAGGTAGGCTCAAAATGGATGTCCACATTTCCTGGTCTCAATTATTTACAGGATTATAAAGGAAGTTCTATTGTTAGCAAGTAGCTTCCTGTAATATATTTATGTGGCTTGTTTGTAGTTAAAAAAATCTACAATTGCTGCCGTTGACACATTAAACATGTTTCACTCTTCTGCTTTAAGGTTTCAGAATCTGGAATTTGATTTCTGTGTTTTTCACATCTGTTTAAGTATGAATGTAAATAAGAGTAGGGAAAATATTTGTATTTCCAGACTTTGTTGCGTGATCCATTGTCTAAACAATGTATCCATCATTCCATCTCTTCACTGTGTCCATTCTTATTTTCTTTCATTTATTTTTGTCCATCTATTCTCCAGTTTTTCTCTGGTACCAAATGCAAACCCTGCCCTGTCAAGACATCTCTAATAAATGCACAAAAAGGTTTATATTTTAAAACAGATGTAAAGGACTAAGAAGTTTTTATTCTTGGAATTAGAACTGGGGGGAGGTGTGTAGCAACCTAATGAAAACATCTCCATTTATCTTTTTTTTTTTTTTTTTTTCCTCCACAGCCATCTCTTCTTGCTCTGGCTCTGCTGTGCTTTGAGGCCCAGGAAGAACACGACCCTGAACACGCGAACCAAATATCTGAGGCCCTGAAAAATCTGCAGCACCTGCTGAATGTGAGTTCTACTGGAAAGGCTAAATCTAGTGTTGCTCAGTAATACAGTATGCCCTCATGTGTACTGATTTCTGGTGTGTGTAGGTGAGAGACGGAGACCTGGTGTGTGTTAGAGAGCTGGTCGGGAAATGCCTGGCTGAATACGCCAACACCAAATGCTCCAGACCGAACAGCCAGAGACTCCGCTGGACCATCTCAGGAAGAACCGCGCGCCAGCTGAAGCACAGCTACTACAAGATCACTCATCTTCCCACCATACCTGAGTCAGCCTGTTGAAAAGCAGGTGCATGGATGGCCTTACATGCAGGGAGAAATTCCTGCTGTGTGCTCGTCCACTTAATTTTCCTTGCAGATCTTCATTATTAATAATGAATTTCTTTAAGGAAAATATGAAACCTTTAGAAAACTTTTTTTTTTTTTTCCCTTTCCCAATAACAAGGAATACTACTTTGTCAGAACAGCCAATCCACCCCCATCCTGTTAAGTTATACTTTCCTGGTTGAGTTGCCCGCACAGGTGTACAGTATGTTCTTGTTTTAATCCATACCCCAATGATTTTGGTATGGGTTGCTGGTTTTAAGCTAAAAGTATTGAACCACCTAGGTCCTCAGTCCACCATGTGGAAGAGGAGGGAGAAGGATTTTGTGATCAGCAAAAATGGAACCAAGAAATCGGGCCCAAAATCCTTAACTCTCACCCTAGGTTGCTAAGCTGTCCTGAATGCACACTCCTACCCAAGGTGATGACTTTTTTTTGTTTTTTTGGCACGGGAAGTCTGGTGTTTATCCAGCAAAGTGAAACTGATCGTGATCCTGTCAGTTCTGTGGACGCACAAACGCTCCACAGTATCATTCGATTGGTTTTAGTTGAAAAGAAGTGAGCACTGCAGTGGAAATGTAAGTCGGAACTCGTTTTGCATTTTCTTTACTAATTTCCCAGTGTAGTACATTTTATTAGTGAGAAATAAAATGTGTTCTGGAGTTCAAAACGGTCAGAGATACACAATCTGATCTTATGTTTGTGCACCTTTCAATAAAAATTTATTGAAAAGCTACACTTGAGTGCATTCTCATTTTTAAAAGGCAACAACACAGTTTTTACAAGTAATCTTGATTCTTCACCTTGTATAATGAGCAACACAACTTGTCAAACAAGGTCTACAAAAAGTTCCCTGTGACTGAGGAAATCCAGGAGACACTGTTGTGAAGAGACTCTTAACTTTTCCACATTATGATCAATCTGTCTGGCTGGAACCAATTTCCTGTTCTCAAAGGGAGGGAAAAATAAAAAAAAGTACATCCATTGATGGAAGTCAGGAGAGAGGAGACTGTCACTGTTGTAAGCTGGAAAAATCTGGACCTCCACCAGCAAAGTTTCCAGAAATCTCTGCTCCGCTGAAGTCAAATCCAGGATTCTAGACAAATTAAAAACAGCAAATCACATACAGTTGATTTAAGGGAATACATTTTAAACCATTAACAATTTATATAGTGTGTATATATAGAGTTATAATGTTGAAGTAGGACTTAAAGTGCCTTTTCTCTTTCCTAAAAATATCTCACGAATCATATGATTGGCAACAACTTAGCTTTTTCAATAAGGAAAATTAAATACATTTTTGTAAATTAAAATTTACAATGGGTTACAATATAAGATGCTGCAACCCATTGAACCTGTGAAAATCTTCATCCATCTAGCCGTTTCTTGATTAAAGCATTGTGGTTAACAAGCATGTATATACAGCATGGTTATTTTTGGCTACTTTTTTTTTGTTGTTTTTGCTTGAATTTAAACAAGGAATGTCTGATCCTGATTCTTCACTTTAAGGTGATTTCTAACAACAATTTTTCCAGTTATATGGTTTTCTTAAAATACAATCTTAAAAAAACTTTGTGCGTAATCTGTAACTATAACTCTAAAAGCTGCTTCACTACATTTATTCCACATATTGTCACTTTATAACCACAAAAAAATCCAATATTTCTATTGGATGTCTTGTGACAGACCAGATTAAAGTTAGAATCTATGAATCGGAAAGAAACTTTTACAGGATTCTTAACTTTTTTTAAGGATGCACTGATAAGATCTCAGTGAGACTTGAGGACTGAGTAGGGTAAAAAAACAAGTACAAATACCTTTGCAAGGCACTATAATTTATTGCAATAATCTTATATAATAACTGTATAGTTAATCTTTAGTATTATGTTATGATTCAAGTGTTTTCTTTCATTCATTAAAGAAAAAGCTTTACTTAAAGGTGTGTCTCCCCTTTACACTGTCCTGGCAGCACCCTGTGTGTGTCTCAGAGGTTTTGGGTCTAACTGACCTCTCTCTGGAACCGCTCTAACGTGAGCTTCCTCTGCATTTGGTCCTGGACCCAGGCATTCGCACAGTAATCGCCCTCCAGCAGCGAGGTCCAGCAGTTCCCTGCGTCTCTGTTCGTCTTCATCAGCACAATCCGAATTAGACATTTGTCCTCTGAAAAGAAAAGAAGTCAGGATGGACAGATGTTTCTAAACATTAACTTCAGGTGGAGTTGGTGAACGTTTTAAGGCGTTTGCAGCTCACCCAGCGTCCATGTGGCCTCGTCAGACACGGTCATGCCAAACAACCTTCCCTGGTAGTAGGTAGAAAAACACATATATTAGGTTTTCATGCAGCAATCACAACTAATATGACATTATTAGTTGTCATATTAGCCTCTATTAAGCCTTATTTAAATTTCTTGCAGTTGCTGACAATTTTTAGTAGACACTTTTTAGCCCTTTCTATGTATTACAACAAGAATACATAGAAAAGTGTAAACTGTTTAAATAATTCATGTGAAATAGATAAAGATAAAGGGCTAACAAAAAATAGAAAAATATTTGTTTATCTTTACTTATTTCTGAAAGTCAAACTCATGTTGATACAATGTACATAAGATGATTTTATTTTAATTTGCTGTAATTTTGACAATTATGACTTCGATATAAATTTAAAGTCTGTATTACAGAAAATTAGAAATTACAAAAAGTTCAATAAAATGTGTTTTAAATGTCAGGCATCTTAAAAGTAATTCCACTTCTGGTGAAACTCCCAGAAATCCTTGAATGGATGTTTTTACTTGAAAAGCTTTCCAAGATTACGGCCATTTCTGTTGCTGGTCCACCTTTCACTACCACACTTTTTCCTTCCACTCAACCTTCTATTAGCGCGTTATAATCTTTTCACGATATTTTAATTTTCTGAAAGGGTATAATGGATTTTCATCATCTGTAGGCAAAATTAAAAGCAACAAAGACTTGAAATAATTCACTCCATGCGAAATGAGTATGAGTTTCAGTTTCTGAAATGAGTGACAAAAAATATTGAACTTTTTCAACAACGTTCAGATGTTTTTATTTTTTTGCTGTTCTTTACTGGCATGTGTCTAATGATTTAAATTTGCTTGAACTTAAACAAGAAATGCATGGCCCTAAAAGTTTTATTCATTTTAAGGTTATTTTTTTAGTTACATTGTTTTCTTTTTGTATTATTGCCATTTTTTATTTATGGACTCTATCTTCAGTCCCAAATCTGTATTGTGGTGGTTCTAAACTTATCTGTATAATACAATTGAATAAGATAATTACTCTCTGAGATTAAAAACCTCACTTCTTACCTTGAATATTTCATTCCCTCTGACCTGCAGCTCGATGTCTCTGCTTCCTAAGCGGCACTTCACCTCTTTAGCAGAAGTCCCTGCAGGCACATGGACTTCGATGAAGACCTCCTCCATGGTCTGGTACCAGGACCCCCACGGCGTCTTACACGGGACCACCCCGCTCCTCTCCTCGAAGTGGACTGACATACCGCTGCTTCACAGCGCCTGACAACGCTTACTGGTTATACTGGTCACCAGTGCGGGGTGGCTTTTTTTTTTTTTTTTTCCGGAATCACAACAAACTTCAACTTCTTCCTCTCCATCTGTTTCCGGTTGAGTGTGTTTACGTCACCTGCAGTACCACATGCTGGCCGACTGCACGAACTACAAGTCTGTTTATGTTTCCCGATGCATCATTAACGCAACACTCTCAATAACCTTTGACCTCTGTTAGTTAGACTTGAATTGAGGTGCTTGTTTCTTATTTAAATGATGCTGTAATTTACTCTCAGCAGTTATAAAGAGAATCCACAGTTTGTCTAAAAATGGAGTGGATTCACTAATCTGTTAATTAGATTACTGTTCTGGTCTCACTGCCTACTATTCTTAAGCAGACGCTGTGGCATCTCTTACACATATTTTATTGTTGGTTAGAAAATTACAGAAACCCCCCCCTAATAACTGTTTCTGAAGATGGCTGCTGCTCCTTTATTTGTGGCTGCTCTAATCTGCTTGATTAGGTGAGTCTTGAATTTAAAATTGTTACAAGGGAATTTAAGTCTTAAGGTGTAACGACCTCTATGTCTATGCAGTGTGAGTAATGCACAAGGAGGTGAAAAAGTATACTCAGACAACATCACTCGCATTTTGGATAGACTTTTGGATGGTTATGACAACAGACTGCGACCTGGTTCAGGAGGTAATTACAAAACTTGTTTTTGTAATCTGAAAAATATAACATATACCTCAGTTACTGTGGTATGCCTGTTATGCATATAATACATTGGTGGTTTGTCTGTCATTGTTGAAGGTGGTATTACAGAGGTGAAAACAGACATCTTTGTTACCAGTTTTGGGCCTGTTTCAGATGTTGAGATGGTAAGATATGCCTTGCAAAAGTATTCTTTTTGAATACTACATGTGATATTTTTCTTGTACAACTTACAATACAAAGCCCATCCCCCAAAGATGTTTCGTGATGGATGTGGTTAGAGTATGTTTCCCAAAAATAAATAACTATGTGTAATTAAAACTCTACAGTGAATATATGAGTTAGACTCTGTATATAGTATTTTTAAAGCTGTAAAGGTAGGAAGGTCCAGTTGATTCTGACTTGTGTGGAATTTGAAACCACACCATGAGTTTCACAGATAAAAACACTCCTGTAAAAATGTTCAGGTTGAAATAAAATGGTCAAAGTCCCAAGCAAAACTTATAAAGACCTTTAGAACGTCTGGATAGATATTCATCCACACAACTTTATTAGATCACAAGAAGTGTTGTTTTCTCTGAAGCAAAATCTAAATAAATGAATGATGACTCAAGACAGTACTGAATATGTGCAGACTGTTGGGGGGGTTTAGTGGCTATCTGCCATGTGACCATCTAATAAGCTTTAATTTGTCTGACTAGCCCCATAACTCTATTATTGATGGCCTTGAAATCAATATGACAACATGTCAGACAGCGAGAATGGCCAAATGGATTGATTCATGATTATGTGGGATGAGTGGCATCCATCATCGCTCATTATCTCCCCTCACCTTTCACTGCATATTGAAAGCTCTCTCTGGTGTTAAAGATGCACATTATAGAATAAAGCCATGATTTAGGGGTCATTAAAAAAATCTGTTTTTTGTCCACTCGTGTTTTCGTTCAGGAATACACCATGGACATGTTCTTCCGTCAGATGTGGGTCGATGAGCGGCTGAAGTTTGAGGGCCCCATTGAAATCTTACGTCTTAACAACCGCATGGTGGACAAGATTTGGACACCAGACACCTTTTTCAGAAATTCAAAGAAGTCCATTTCCCATAATATGACCACACCCAACAAGCTCTTCCGTATAATGCAGAATGGGACTGTCCTCTACACCATGAGGTGTTATTTTGTTTTCAAGACACCTGTATTTGAGGTTGAATTAAATATATTGCAACAAAGTAGCAGCATATTTCAGTAGAAAACAATAGGAATTGAATCTGTGTTTGTATTCTGGTTGTAGACTAACAATCAGTGCAGAGTGTCCAATGAACCTCATGGATTTCCCCATGGATGGCCACGCCTGTCCTCTCAGGTTTGGGAGCTGTGAGTACAGCAGATGTTCTCAACAGAGCAAACATCATTTAGTTGCCACAGTTTTAGACATTACACTTGATTGAATGAACATGTTTTTCTTTTAGATGCGTACACCAACAATGAAATTATTTTCACCTGGAGGAAAGGATTAGCAGGGTCTGTCGATTGTCCCAAAGAGTCAATAAGTCTTCTGCAGTACGATCTGGTTGGACAGATCTTGTCCAGTGAGATAACGAGGTCAAACACAGGTAACACGTCCTATCAGTGAGGAGAATACTCTTCTTCTTTCACACTTCATACAAGATGCAAGACCTTTGAACAAGAGACCAAATGAGTCTCCAAGTTTTGTTAAATACAACAAAGATTTAAGGGTCAGAAGATACATTTTTACAAGAGAGCAGAGCTGAGTGCTTTCAGTCTGCATCCATTCTGTGTGAATAAACGTTTAACATGTACTACTCTGTTCTTTATTGAGCACTTCTAACTTCACATATCCTGTTGTTTTCCAGGTCACTATTCTGTGCAGGTGGTCCATTTCCTTCTCCAGAGAAAGCTCGGCTACTACCTCATACAGACCTATATCCCCCTCATCATGGTAGTCGTGCTGTCGCAGGTTTCCTTTTGGATCAACAAAGAGTCTGTTCCAGCACGTACAGTCGCTGGTATGCACCCTTCCTGTCAGCGTCATTATGCAATTAATGTCTGCTAATCACTGTGGCCAATAAAGTTTCATGCATGCTTGATTAACAAATATCTGCCTCTCCTTTAGGCGTCACCACGGTGCTGACCATGACCACCTTGAGCATCAGCGCGCGGCAGTCTTTGCCCAAAGTGGCTTATGCTACAGCCATGGACTGGTTCATTGCTGTGTGTTTCGCCTTCGTGGCCTCCGCCCTCGTTGAGTTTGCAGCAGTGAACTACTTTGCCACCTTGCAGGCAAACCGCCTGAAGAAGCAGAGAGCCAGACAAGACAGGCTGGAGGTTTTGGCCACTGGCAGTGACGATGACGACACAATATCTGTTAGTAGTTGAATTTCATGACATTAAAATATGGATGACTTTGTGTAGTTTTCAGTGAGGCTTAAAAGCGACAGATATCTTACAGCTGAATCCAAAAACACCAAAGATAATAACAGCAGGAACCAGTGGCTCCTCCTGTCACTAATTGAAGCATTCATTCTTCAGAAGTACACAATTTACTTACATACAGTGTAGTAAAAGAGAGAAAACTGTTTTTCTTACTGTCTGATACTGAATACAATCTTTTCCTATTTTAAGTAATTTAGGATGGCCAACATTATTTATGTTTACTAATAACTGCTGGATTTGGGACTACTAATAATTATATTCAGATTTAAATTAATTAATTTCTTTAAATTCAGAAGTTAGCATACACCAACATTTTGTTGTTGGGAAAGCCAATGTGATGTCAAGGATTAAAGTTGCTTATTTAAGTTAACTGGAGGTCCAAACACTGGCTGAATATATTTTTTTGTTCTATGATTTGGATTGGATAGCCGTACGTTGTTCCTTAATAAATAGTTTTAAAGTTGCTTTTTACATTTCCTCAAGTTGTATTTAATAGTCAAGAATCCTTAAGTCAAGATAGAAAAATAATATAAATTTGTAAGATTACAGACTGAACTTTCTGTAAATTCATTTAAAATATTTGTGTGTTAAACTTATTCTTGGCATAGATCTGCAGAAGGTGGAAAGTATGCAGAGTTTTTTTTTCTTTTTTACTCCACAAGAGGTTTAAAACAAGGCGTAGAATACAAATCAGAACACAGATAAGTATTTCTATGCATTTCCAAATCACGCTGATTCCATTATTGATCCCATTAAGGACCCCTCACAACATAAATTTGCTGTTTTGTGCTTTCATGTGGAGCTATACGTTTTGTGCTAATACAGTAAGCTACCACAGCGTCCTCCTAGGATTTGTCTCACATGTAAAGCTCCTGGTTGAATGTTTTAAAAATAGCTTCAGTGTGAGAACAGAGTACAAATCCAAATAGTCCCTGTATCGTTTTGAAACCAGCCAATGAATTTCTAGAAAAGTGCCTGCTGCGCTCTATAGAGATGCATGAATATTATTAACATACATGAATTTAACTAGCAGAATTCAACTCATGTTGAGTGCATTTTTTTCTGACTTCTTTTCTCTTATTGATGTCCAAAAATGTAACTTTTACCCAATTTAATCTTCCTGCCTCCTTCCTCTCAGACCGACAGCAGCCACCGAGAAGGCCTGAAGAGGAGAAACCACTCAGTGAGCTGCAGCGAGGCTGGAGATATCCCCCCAGTGCCCATTTTCCTCCAGCAGGGCTCAGCTTTTCCTCAAATCCCTCAGCTTGCCGGAACAAGCCCGATTGACCTCTACGCTCGCATCCTCTTTCCCCTGACCTTTGCCCTTTTCAACTTGGGGTATTGGTACATATATCTGACCAAAGAAACCATGGAGTCGGCAACGTGAGTCATTCTCTTTTTTTATGATACAAAAAGAGTTGAATTGTATGTTTCTTTGATCAAACTAGTTATGATCCAGAAGATGATTTACAAGAGGCAAGGCGGATAATGGAAATTAGTTTTAATATTTTAAATAAGAAGACATTCTCAATTCTTTCTTTCACATTTTATAACATTGTAGTGTGTTGTTACCCCTTACATTTTGTAACATTACATTCCTAAGTTTCAGTGGGGTTTTGTTTTTTTTAAATGTATTTTGCATTAAAGACCATCAAAAAATTACTTTACTGGGAAGTGAAAAGGAATGGATATGTCAATTTAAACTTTTTACAAATAAAAATTTAAAAAGTGTGGAATGCGGATACACTGAGCCTCTCCGAGTCAGATTTATTTTATACGATTCACTTCACTTATAAACTTTGACTTCACTTGACTCACATCAGTCGTTCACACAGAGACAAAGACTTTTTGCACATTGCCCGGTCAAATTGATGGATAACGTCTGTGATTAGCCATTTTCAAGTTTGGAATCAGATTTTAAATTAGAGTCAGGTCTAGACTTGGGCTGGCTCGTTCTAACTTGTATATATTGTTTTCTCTAGTTTATCTTATCCTCACAGTTCTAAGTTAAATCAGGTCAAACTTCTCTGTTGGGATGACCAAAATTATTTCTATTTGCTAATTGCCACAATAATGAGAGATTAATTAATCAATGTCTACAAAATCAAACATTTATATGTTCCAATTGATTAACTGGCACATTTGGAGGCACACCTGTGGATGTAGTTTAAGGTCACACCTCGAATACTCCTGTCTTGTTTGACACAACGCGAAAACAAAATAAATCAGCCGAGATATCAGGAAGACAATTACAGAGCTGCAAAAGTCTTATTAATAACAATGTTTGTGGATGTAATCAGACTTAATGTGGTAAAGTTAAAGCTACAAAAATGCTTTTCCAAGAACCTGCACTGAGAAATGTCCCAATTGAAAACTATTTGCCCTTCTTCTGGCTGCTTTTCACTCATTTTAGCTGAACCTTAATTCAGCAAGTTCATTTTCTTTGCTGTATTTTGTTGTTGTTATTGTTAACTATAAAGCTTAGGTTTAGCGGTGTAAAAGTCTTCTTGGGAGTTTTAGTCAAAGACTTAAATTAATCACTCAATTTGACCCTATTCCTAACGCTGAAACACCAACAACAGTTGCAGCTACATAGAGGAGAATGATGTTAGGTTGCACCGACACTACAAATGCGTTTTTTTTTTTTTTTTTCTTATCATCTAAGGGGGATGGAGCTTGCAGCTAATTTAAGAAGGAAGCAATGCATCATATTTGCAGATGGGCAAACCCTATTTTTAATAACGCTGTTTCTCTGTGGGGAATAAGACCAACCAGAGCTCACTTTGTAGTTTATTACACAGTGAACCAACTTTTAGTGCTCATAAGTGAGCCACTTCTGAAGCATAAAGCTCCATAACCAAGAAATAAAATGGGAGCTAGAGTGTAAAAAGGACCGCAAGAGAAAGAGAGAGAGCGAGAGAAAAAAGAGACAGGGTGGCGGTGGGGAGATCTGTTATGTAAGGCAGAGGAGTGCAGATCTGCTCATCATGCTTCTCATGTTGCTGTCAGAGAATATTTATGGCTGTTTTGTTTGTTTAATGTGAGAGAGAGACAACATGGAAAGCCTGGCAGCAGCTGTGGCACGTCCATTCCCTGGTACGCTCTGTTTCTACGCTGCTACTTTTGAAGGGTGTGAGGATGAAGAGTGCAGAAGCAGAGCTGGCTGTGCAGCACACTGCAGAGAGAGCTTCTCTGAATGTGGAATAACGGGAGCTCACGTTTCTGATGTGCCTTGTTCTGGTGTTGCAGGGACATTGATCTGAAAAACTGAGAAGACTTTAAGAGAGGGGCAGCTTGAGAGACCTTCAGGATCCATCCATCCATCCATCCGTCCGTCCGTCCGTCCGTCCGTCCGTCCATCCTTCCATCCATCCATCCATCCTGTATCACCTCATCCTCCCATCACTTGTGCTCTCATCTGACAGAGGAAATGAATCAGAAACTCATTTATCCTTCTGCTGCACATCTCTTCACTACCACTTTGCGAGTCTGATCTGCACCTGATGAGATGCCCTTTAACAAAGGCTCCCAGTCACTTTCAACCCCATCATGCACGGCAACCCCTCAATCCAAGACCGATGCTCCTCACGCAAGCAGGACGCACGATGCACACAGACCGAGGAACGCATCAAAAAGTCTGGCATGATATAATCTGCGGTGGCTGTAACTGGTGGTGATGCAACAGTGAACCAATGCCTTCAGAGGCCTGCCCTTACAGAAGCACAGCTCCGTCTCTGCAAGAAGATCAAAGCCAGTTTAGAAGAGGCTCACATCCCCCTCCCTCACTGCTTCAAAAAAAAAAAAAAGAACTAAAATCTTGGAAAATAAATTGTGGGACCATGTTTTCCACCTCACCTTTCCTCCCTGGAGCTTCGCCGCTCCCCTCACTCTTTGTGATGTGCTGCAGTTTCTCACTAAATATTGCAGAAAAGAGTTGGAAACATTGGTGGATTTTGGTATGGAGGGCATGGCACACCGCCCAGGGTGGCATTACATGGAGTGTAAAGGATGTAATAAGATTTTTCTATATATCATACCACTGTAGTTGGTCCATACTGATGCTGATCCAACCAGAACTGGATGTTCGACAGTGAACACAATCTTTTATGTCCCAGACTGCACAGACCTTCATATTTTTTCAAAACCCTTTTCTGTTTGTTTCTAATATTCAGGTGCAAAAATTTGTTGGCTGTAAAAGTAGAAATATTTTTAAAAGAACATCCAAAAGTGGAAATTTTCTAAAACCCTTTTTGCGTTGTATATGTTTGATGTGGATTTCCAGGGATTGCTAAAATCAGTGGCCTGATTTTAAAATACCAAATTTGTTGTACTTTTTCATTAAATTTCAAATGCACACTGAAAAAGTTGAAGGTTGAGATCAGAGTGTGTACAAGAAAACACGAACTGCAACTCTTTTGGGTGTTGCAGCTCCCATAAGGAGCCCAGTGCTGCTTTAGCCATGCAAATGATTTTCTATTGATTTTTTAAATGCTTAATTTATCTCAAAACTCAGAACTTAGAGGTGGGAATGATGTCTGACCCATTTGGGAACAATTTACTATAAGGTCATGAAGCAGTCAGATTTGCTAATTATTATGGTTACTTGGTGGTACAAACTGATAATAGTGTATTTGTCCTAATTTTTGTTGTTGTTGTTGTTACAAAAAGAAGAGGAATATGTTCAAAAACTATCCGAACTCCTTATAATGACTTATAAACATTTTATACCTGCCATCTGCATTACATTTTATACGCAAACAGTCATATTAGATACCAGGCTGCTTCACAAACTCCCACTTTCCCAGTTGGAATGCTGACTTCCTGTTGTTTTTCTGACTGGGAATTCTGAAAACCCAGCTTTCAAAGACAAACAGATCACATCATGTCGTTATCACTACAAGCTGCCAGAACAAATGCACTCCAGTGTTTTTGGTTGGAATCCAGCAGACATAAAAATGGAGGACAGAATGTCATTTCAGCAGGAAACTAAAATACTGCCACTTATGAAAGTGACATTCTGAACATTTTAATTATTCCTTTATTTGGCATTTGTACCATCTCAGGTGTCTGGTGTGAAAAGTTGGAATATATAGACTGGTACAGACAGGACCAGCCACTGATTCTAAGGGGTTTCCCAGTGGCACTATAAGAACATCGACTGAATGGATAAGATATCCATGAGTCTTAGTTGGATTCATTCTGTTTTTGTTGTTACATGAACAAATTGTTGAAACTGGTGACTGTAAATATCCTCTTTAACAGATTTAGTTAAAAACAAACTTCTTCTAGTTGATCCCTGAAATGCTTTCACCTTGTCAGTGGACAAAACCATCTCCTTTGTAATAAACAAGCAGAGTGCAGCACAGACAAACGTGCCTCCTTGTTCTTTCTAAACATTAATGCCCGCGTCTTCATTACGCACATCCAGTAGTCCCTTTAATATTTTCCTCTGCAATGGAAACGGCCTCATCCACCATCATCTCTCTCCACTCTTTGATCTTGGACTCGCTGCACGCATGCGCCCCTCATTGGCTCCTCTGCACCGTCTGGAGTAAGTTGGATGTGCGCTCTCCTCACTCGCATCCAGAAGCCATCGGGGAAAAAACTGTTGCGATGGGGAGGATCAGGGAAAACCACTTTGGGATTTTGACTTTTTCCCTATTGTTGACCTTCATCTGGGCTCAAAGGTAAATCCCGATTAAAGCGTCGGGTTTTTTTTACGTTCGATTTTGCATGTGTCGTTTTGCACGGCCCGTTTGATATTTATCAGCTCTTTTTTTCTTCTTCTTCTTCTTCACCTTTTTCGTTTCTCCTCCTCAGCGTCAAGGATCTCAAGGATCCGAGCAATATGCCTCTGGTGAAGGAAACAGTGGACAGGCTGATGAAAGGATACGACATTCGGTTGAGGCCAGATTTTGGAGGTAACATTTTTTTTTCTCCTTCTTCTTCTTTTCTCGCCCCTCCCGACGTGCGGTACATGCTTAATGAATCGCAAAATCCGCTTTAATCATCCCTTCACAGTCAAATGGGCCTCGCCAATTAGGCTGAGAGAAATGATGAGCGTATTCCGCTTTGACGAGAGGCTTTTTAACGTGATCGATCCCGCTCATCAATGTTTGATTACCCCGCTAAATAAATGAAATTAACAGCATTTCAATTAAAGCGGGTGTCAAGACGTGACGGCCGCTGCCCCGGCCCGATGATGCACAGCGGCTCTCCTGCAGCGTCACGGAGCTGCTCGATTTACATGATGGCAGAATTATTCATATCTCGTCCTGCATTAACGCCTTTCCCTCCTCCGCAGGTGCTCCTGTGGCGGTGGGGATGAACATTGACATTGCGAGCATAGATATGGTCTCTGAAGTAAATATGGTAGGTGGATTTTTTTTCTGCAATCATGCCGCTGTTTTGTTTTTCTTCTTCTTCTCCTTTTTTAAAAAAAAAATCTGGCACGGATCGCCTTTTATCACCTTTTTGAAGTGGGCTACTTATTACGGCTCAGTTGGAGCCAGAGTGAAGACATTTTTTTCTCCCCATTTTCCTCAAACACATCACCTCCTTCCCTCTTCCCAGACTCCGCATTTGCTGCTCTTGGTGTGCTGCTGCTGCTGCTGCTGCATTTGAATTCAAAACACACACTCACTGGCGCACTCGGACGCACAGCGCACGAAGAGCAGCCGTGTGTGTTTGGTGTGTATTTGATGTGTGTGTGGGTGTGTGCGTGCGTGTGTGTGTGTGTGTGTGTGTGTGTGTGTATAACAGAGTCCCAGCTTTGGACAGACCTTGGTTGGTTGTGTCACTTTCCACTCTTGCATGAACTGTTCATTATTGAAACGTCATGTATTAGCTTTTCCCTCATTAAAACAAAAGATATCATTATTTGCAATGAAAATAATTTGCCAACACTCAAACTCTGACACTTTGTTCCGGTTGACGCTCAGGGTGGCATACAGTTGGGGGGGCGACAAAAATAATATATGGCTGTGTTTCATATTTAGCTAAAGACGCTGTAACTGATATCAGATGTGAAGCTTCTTATCTGATATTAAAGTAAACAGCAATTTCAAAGTGTCTTCTTTGGATAATCTGTACTTTGTTTGATCACATGTCTAAAATATTTAGTCAAAATTACATTATTCTACATGTCTTTAAAACACTGTTTGAGATTTTTTAAACTGTTATAGAGATCATCGCCCCCCCCCAAAATGAAAAATGCTATTATTACTATTATTTTTATTTTAACTGAGTAAATTCAGGCAACAACAGATCAAAATATGTTTTAGAAGACTTTGTGTTTGCATATATTACTAAACAAGATTTCTCACTGGAACACATCTACAGTATTAATCAATCACATGCATGTTGCATTGCTGATTACAGGTGCATAAGCCCCCTCTACATGCATGGTGCATTCCTCCATCTGAAGATGATTCCTAGAATGCTTTCTGGGAGATGATCTTGATGATGTCCAGGATGTTGACATTACCTAAATGAGTTTGGCAGAAAAGGGTTCAAAGCTGTAGGCTTCATAAATTTGAGAAAATATAGTTTTTTGGTCTACATGCTGAGTGGCTCTGTTTCAGATTGAAAAGAGGCTCTGTTCGTTTTAAAATGTGAAGCTGCTTTTTTTTTTAAGTTATGGAGTTGGGACAGCAGTTTACCATTTTTTTTAAGTGGTTGGGTCAGAAATTAGTAATGTTTTAGTCAACACTCAGGTTTTGTTATTTGATGAAAGAGTTGGTTGATAGATTTGTTGAAGTGTAATATTAATTGTTTTATTTTGCGTGGATGCCTGTCTGTGACAAAACAAAATGTTTATGCTGTATACATTTTGTCCCAATTTTAGGTTAATTTGAATAAACACCAATAGTTCCCAGATAAATTTCCCTTTCATCATTTTCCTTAGAACATTTTCTTTGCATCACTAGTGTGGAAAACCATTAAAAGGACAAAATTCAGAGTTTAAGTCCGAGTTGAATTATTCTGCAAAATCAATTCTCCTAATTGGAAATCATGACCAGAGGTTGTGATAACATCCATTTTCTATTTATTTATTTTTAAATGGTGTAAACTATAGGGTAAAAATGTTTTTGTGAATATAATTTAGTTCACCTCACATATTTTTTTAAATAAACCAGAAGGAACAAATCTAATCTAGTTCAAACCTGAAGTGTTGTCACAATTGTCCATATATTAAACACGTAGCCTTGCAGTGTTTATGCTAAAGTGAAGCTAGCTACCATCTATTGGATTTGCATTTTAAAAATAATTTTAATTTGAGATACATTTGATCAGTTAATGTGAAATGTATGATTAAATCAGGGGAATATTTATAATTCACAAGACTTCAATAATGGATTTAAAAAAAAAAAAGAAAGCCACTTAAACCACAGTGAACAGATTCCTAATTTGACGATATTAAGCTAATTTTCTTGTGGCCACTGTGAAATACAGACTCTTAGGTGTTATGTGTAATGTCAAGAAAAGTCCACAGCTCAGCATCGAGCAATGTGACAACCATTCCCAGTCCAGCCTGAGTAAAAACAAAATATACTGATAAAACAAGCTGCTCGAAATGAACCTGCAAAATTGTTCTTAATCAGTTAATTCAGTCCAATTTTAACGAAACATCAATGTGATTTTCCTTGAGTGGCTTTATCTTACATGCTAAAAGTAATAAAGAATTATAAACTGATTTTTTAGTGATGTATAAAATGAGAACCACAACTAATGTGTGCTGCTCAATGACAATGACTGCCTGGTGTCTTTTTCTTTCAGACCAGAAGGAAAAATTCTGCATCCTATGAATGCAAAAGCAACATCTATTGATCGGTGTCATAGTCAGCCCAGTCCACTACTGCCTGCATTACGTTTAACAGCTTCAACCTGGGCCAGAATACACTTAATCCACCCTGCTGCAGGTGTAACAGTTAGACTTTTGAAATGACTAAAAACACTTAAAAACGTGTTTTTTTTTTTTTTTTAAGAATTAAGAGAAAACATCAAGTAACATAATTGAAATGTAAGATAAATGCCTTCAACATTGTTTATTTGGAATTTTTACTTACTTTTTTCTTATAAATGTTTTGTTTTGCATTGTCTCCTTATCAATTTGTATTGTAGCATTCAGCCATATGGGTTTGATGAGATGATAGACATCAAAACCAAAGGGAACAGAGATTAGTGTAGTCTGCAATTTCTCCACTTGATGACAAATTTTTTTTTATGGTCCTCATATCATCTCAGCCTAAAGTAAGTAGTATAGCACTTATCATTAAATATTTGTTAATGATTCAGCTTATTTCATATTTGAAAAATATTTATATGTAGTTCATGTGAAAATTCTCAGTATTCTTAACATAGACCTAAAATAATAGAAATGTAATATCTGACTTTTATCTCCTCTTATCGACATGTGTCAAACTCAAGGCTCTGGGGCCAAATCTGGCCCATCATGTCTTTTTCTGCGGCCTTTTAGACACATGAACAGAACATTGAAGATAACAGTTTTATTCCTGACTAATACTTTATCAATAAGTTAAAGGTAGTTTTCATTTGTATGCTGCCAAATTACATCAATGTGAAAAGATGTTCAATATTATATACCATTAAAAAGTACTTATCAAGTGCAGAGAAAGATATTTATTCATATTTTAATGGTTTTTCAATGGGTTTTATCAATGCATTCTACCACAATCAGCCATTTTAAGACATTGATCGTCTTGACATGAGCCAAAATGAAAATTAGTTTTACACCACTATTTTGACACATAGAATCATGTTTTACATCATCCTTTGCTGTCATGTTGCTGACAGAATTATGCTAAATTAGTCCTAACTTCACAAATTTATTTTATATAAATTGCCTCTTGGGGTCAAAGAATAACCCATTAATGTTTTTGTTTTATTTGGATTTTGCATCATGTCAACTCTGGTCATTTTTTAATTCCTACTTTTAATTATTAAATCTAATATCACCTCCAGCTAAATGGACTGTGCTACTTTTCATGTAGAGGCCCAGAACTTGCAAAGGTACTCTTGGTCAATTAGCATTTTAAAAGCCTGCAATGTACTTCCTGTTGGTTAGATGACAGGAATCAAAGGGAAATGTCCATGTTTTTATTTAATTGTAGTCTGTGATTTGCCAATAGATGGTACTATGTCAGCTGATGCTTCAAACTTTGATAAAAATTTATTGCAAAATTGTCCCAAGATTATAATAAAACAATAATCTTGTTTTATTAGTGACAAGATTCAATATGTTTCACATCTTTTAAAAAAACCATGGCGATGTCATTATTTTTTGAATAATCCAGAGGCAACAGTCACAGCCTGAACACATAGAAAAGCGCAAAAAAGAAGTTATTTAATTTCCCAAGCTTTCAAAATGGAGTGCCTGTCAGCCATTTATTTCTTTTAGCAGGAAAACATGGCGGTTTATTTAGGTGAGTACGGAATAATCAGAGCGTCCCCTTCGTTGGAAAGGATTTATTATTAGTGGAGGACGCTGCCAGGACGGAAGTGACTTGGTGGGACAAGAAGGGGCGTCCATGGAGAGTTGAAATCTTCTTCTCCCGTCTCCAACCGTCTCTCCCGCTCTTTTGACTGGATCCCTGGCTGTAACGCTGAGCTCAACAGCCATGTAATCCACCTCTGCTTTGCTCCAAAGAGTTATCTCACTCAAGAACTAGGCATCTAGGCGGGCATTCATCTGGAAACCCCCCCCCCCAAAAAAACACTGCTTCATACATCCGCCTGTGTCTGCAGCAAAACACAAAACTGTGTACACAGAGTGAAAGGCGACTGACGTCACAGCTCCCAGTGGCTATGCAAGAACCTCCATCCCTCTCATTTCTCAGAAAAGCTCTTCCTGCCAGAACCACTTCGACAGATTTAGACAGAAAGTGAAAGATAAAACACTGTAACAACAAATCTCTAGCTCCTTGTGGACTCCTGCTCCACATGTCGTTACCTTGTGAAGAATCCCTGCAAATTGCATAACAGGTTGGAATCTCCTCCCCCTCTCCTTCTGCTCTTCATGTCTAGCTCCTTTCAGCTGGAATAAAGGGTAAGCAGTTGACGAGATTGATCCCGGAGAAATCAATGATATCACCGTGATCACGAGGACGCAGCCGGTGACCTGTGCTCGGTGCGGCGCTGCTTTGATCCTCCTCATCACGGCCAGCTGCTTTTAAGATTAAAGTGCTGATGGGAAAACAAGCAGGAGAGGAGAGACTGAAACAGGCAAAGACAGAGAAGAGGAAGGTTTTAATAGAGATGAAGGTGGCTGTGATCATATTGCACCTTGTTATCGGCACAACAGTGGGAAATGTTGCTGTTGTTTTGGTCTTACCATGCAACATCTGGAGAAGCCATGCGTTGTACTGAGATGAGAGAAAAGCATAGAAGCATTTTTATTTAGCGAGCTAACTAGCAGTGCACCAACAAGTGGGGGAGGGGCAGAACTGTACTACTATTCTCCATACAGGCAGATAAAAACTCAGAATCTTTCTCTCTTGCATTCTAGTGGTAGGATTTTAGGTTCAGGTGTAATCTGGAGTTTGGACTTCCCACTGTCAGGGTTGGGGTGCTTGTTTATAGAAAATAAAGGTTTTACTCAAATTGGTAAATAAATACAGATAGACACCTAATGTCTTATGAAATAAGAAGGGTTTTGGTGAAATGACTTGGAAGCTAGAGAGAAAAAAAATGTTATGAACATGGGATACATCACGGGGTGGCAGCATCATTTTCAGTGGGTGTTTTGCAGTGGAAAGGACTGGTGCACGTCACAAAAAAGAAGCATAGTGACTAAATACTAAATTAACAATCCAAGACATCAACAATAAGTCTGATGTGTGCAGCTTCAACACAAACCTTTCAAAAGAATGAAGCCAAATTAGTCACAATGTGGCAAAAGGACAACAAAGTCAAATGTCTGGAGTGATCATCAAAAAGGCTCTGACCAGAAAATGTGTACGAATTGTCAAGTCCAGTTTATTTGTAAAGTGCATTTTAGCGACAACAGTTTAAAGCGCTTCAAATGATAAAAACATAACACGATAACCAAAAAATATTACACTGCAGAGGCAAAATACAGAGAAATGATGAAAAGTGGCAACTCAGACTAGAATTAATCTATGTTCCACTTATTATTAATCAAAGGCAACTCTAACAGATGGAGTTGTAAGAGGATGTGAGCAATGTTGCCTACAAAGCTGACTCAGTTCTGCTAGTTTTGTCAGGAGGAACAGGCCAAAGTTTCTGCAACTTTTCTGAGAAGCTTGTAGAGAAATCCCCAAAATGTTTTTACTCCAGTTCTGCAGCTTAAAGAAAATGGGACCAAATTTGTTGGATATCTGTAGACTGCAGAGTTTCTAAGCATTAACCTGGCAATTTGCAAACATGCATTATTTTGGTGACTTTCTCAAAAACAAAGACTTACAGTTTTTATGCAGTTTATTTAAAAACATCCAAATTCAAATGGATCTGGTTGGGACCATGTAAACAACAGACAATGCAAATGTAATGTAGATGATGGTTATTAAGTCTCTTTGTCATTTCATGCTGTTGCAGATTTGATCGTTTTGGAGGCTTATCCAATATGACATTTAATTCTTATTCATGCCTCCGAGGGCTCTATGTTCAACCCAGGAAATGCAGCTAAATGGCTCCAGTAAATGATATTTATAAGCAAGGAGTAAAATGATTATCAGCATAAGTTATGAAAATATTGAACTGTAATAAAAAATAAAGTGAGATATGACAGGCAAAATAAAACCAGACGATGACAAAATGCTACCAATTAGGGGTACAATCTAAGCTAGAGCTCTATTCTGCAGACAAAAAAAAAAAAAAAGCTGATCACCAGTCAGATATGAGCAGTAACATAGGTGAAAACCAACGTTTTTTCTACTTCTAATCCTACAAAGACCTGCTTATGAGTCATGCAGATTTGAACCAAATGTTGTTTACTGATGATCACTTGAAGGCTGCTAAATGTGCAAACATAAGATGATAGTGAGAGTCACACGCTTTTGCTGTGATAAAACTCTAAATGTTTGTTTTTGTCGCCATAACTGATGAGTTACTCGCCATTTTATGAAAATAATATGTCTGCTTTGTACGAAAGAATCACTAAAGAAATTATTACTGATGTAAATAGGAACAGTAGAAAAGAGAAAAATATCCTCTAGGAACATAATTCATTAGACTAAGTAAGTTGAAAAGCACATTGGTTTTGATCTTGTCAGGTTGAAACATGCAAATCTATCCATGTGAATAAGAAGGAAGATGGAGGACTGAATAAATAATAGTGGATCTGAAATCTGTGCATGTTGGTCTGCCACGGTGAAGTTTGCAGGACTTTGTTGTCGACAGCTGCTCGCTGCTCTAATTAAAGACAAAACAGCCTTTGGTGAGGAATGAACTCTCCGTTTTGGTTGAAGCTTGACATCTGTATTTTCTGATAACATGAAGGGCGCCACCGTCGCTGCAGCTGAGGATTTTTGTTGCCTCTCCTTTTGCCATGCTCATGTAACAAGCCTTTTTTTTTTTTTTTTTTTGGGTGCTTTATTGTGTGACCCAGCACGCTGGCCTGCTGAGGCTGAAAGGTCAGCCATGTTGTCGGGCAATAAAAGCATGCAGCCCAGTCAACACCGTGGTCGCAGCTTCGCCTGCGTGACATTACAAATGTGCTATTCTGAGAGGGAAGTGTCCTCCGAGTCCGAGGTGTGACCACACATTCTGGGTGAACGGGCTCTGCTGACTCACCGGGGTTAGTGGAAAACATGAAACAGATAACATCGCGGCCGAGACCCTCACTCCACTGCTGATCCCTGTCTTTCTGATCAGTGCTGGCATCTCGCTCCATCGCTCATCTCCGCTCAGCTGAGGTTTCATTTGCATAATGCTGTTTGTTTTTGCCCAAATCACGCACCCAGGAAGCAGACCCCGGTTACGGTGCATTAAAAAGTGTTTCTGCACACAGCCGGTGTAGCTGATTAAATACAAGTCGAGTCTGTTTTCTCAGCAATGCATCAGTGCTGCATAATAATGCCTCCTGCATGCAATCCGTACGGGGAGTGTGGCTGCAGTGTGCACTGCGAGGCAGGAATAAGTGGGAAGCTAAATGAGTGTTTTCAGTCCTCGCCTCTACTTCCTCCCGCTCGTTAATTACATGTAAAATACCTGAGGTTGGTGGTTGTTAAGAGGAGCTGTCTGTTCCATAATACCGTTCTCTGAATGTTAATTAGCTGCTAGTGAATTATAAGATTTAAACAAACCAGCTGTGGTGGCTTCTGGGACAGAGGAATTAGTGGGGCGTTGTTGTATTAAGATCATTATCCTGACAAGTGCTGGTTTCTCTCCATGAGTAAGAGGATCCGGCCGCAGGATAACAGCCGCCGATGACCAGAGGGAGCAGCAACAGGGGCCTCCACGCGACGGTGCAACCGTGTGAGAGATGCGGCATCTCTGAATTAGCAACCATTTTTATCTCGTTTGTCCAAACGGATCCTGTTCCATTTTATTTTCAGCTTGTGGAAAATAAGCTTGTGTTATTTTTACTTGGCGTTGCCATGACAGCACTGCCTTTTTTTTTTCCCTTTCTCTCCTTTTCATCCAGGAAAGTCAAGGAAAAGCAAACACAGCCTTGTTTTTCAGATTTTAAACGATGCTAATCCAGGTTAAGGATGCTTTGTTTTTTTTGGGTTTTTTTGTTACAGCACTTACATTTTTATTAGCATTTTGTTTTGCTGCTTTTTATGCAGAATTGTTTGTGGTAAGAATTTTTTTCTAATATAAAACTGCAAGATTTTGTCTTGATTATGATGACATATGCAGTGACTAGCAAAAGTATTCATGCCTTTCTTTACTTTTTCACCTTTTGACACATAAGAACCAATGACTTCTATGTGTGTTATTTTAAATTAATCTAATGCACCAACATGAAACATCTAGAAACATTATTTTTTTCTGAAAATGCTCACGTTTGGTCAGATATGATAGAGAGCATCTGTGAATATCAATTTCAAGTCTTGCTGAAGGCTCTCATCAGCCTATTTAGGCCATTTAAAGTCATAAATTTGATCTAATAAGTTCCATTGTTGCTCTACTTTTCTGGGTAGGGTTGTTGTTCTGGTAGAAGGTGAATCTCCACTTCAGTTTTAAGTCTTTTGTAGCTTCTTAAGGGAGTCCTTCCATTATTTCTCTGTTGTTAGCTCCATCCTCCATCTTCTGCCACCATCATGTTTCACAGTGGAATTGATGTTTTCAGGGTGTCAGTGTGTTTTGGCACATGTGTATTACTTTTACACATTTGCTATGTCTGGATTGAATGGTGTCCTTTAAAATGTTTAAAGCATGTCTATATTGTGTTAATAACCTACTGTAAACTTCTCCACAACGTTCTCTCTGACTTGTCTGCTGAGTTCCTCGGTCTTTATGATGCTGTTTGCTCATCTCTAATGTTCTTTAATAGACCCCCAAGATTTCTGCTTTTTTGTCTAAAACGGAATTGCATACAGCTATGATCTACTTACTATTTAGACAACGTTTGAAGGCAGCTGGTTGCCTTTTATGTAGGGGTATCACAGCAAATAATCACCTAATACATTTCCTAATACATCCTGTGAAACTCTTGCATGTAGTAGCATTCTGCAGTTCTAAATAATGCATTGCAGTCTTACCTGGATGTCCTGTTACTTCCCCTGCAGTCTTCCAGCTGATAAAAATGCTGCAGCATGAGTTCTTACTGGGACTGGGAAAGGGGATCACATTTATTGGTTAATGCATTCAATAATTCAGTGCAAAATTCCTCTCATCACTTGCACACCTCAACTTCCATAATGCTGTCCACCTCACAAGAACAGGCTGCTTTCAAGATGCAGTTTAAAAAAAAAAAAAAAAGAAGAAAAATGATGCA
Source organism: Poeciliopsis retropinna (assembly GCA_010277075.1). Taxonomy (NCBI): domain Eukaryota; kingdom Metazoa; phylum Chordata; class Actinopteri; order Cyprinodontiformes; family Poeciliidae; genus Poeciliopsis; species Poeciliopsis retropinna. The sequence goes on along the minus strand of VMRM01000015.1, from coordinate 11,184,112 downwards.
GGTTGACTTGTCGTTCCAGAAATTTCCATAGTAAGAGCTGGAAGCAGAGATTTTATTTTCCTAGCCTGCTTTTTTTTTATGGCCTTTTTAACCTTCTCTCTAATTTTTACTTCAGCTTTATTTATTTAACATGATCTTTTAATCTATTTCTTTCCCTTAAATGTAAACTTGCTTCATTACAATGTCACTTTGCTTTCATACCTTTGGTCAACTGTTTATGTGCAACTTATGTGTGAAAAGTGCTACGCAAACAGATAAGAACTGAAATCATTTCCTGCTAACTTTACAGTGCATACACGATTCTTTTTAATAATTTAAAGACATAAGGAAGATTAGTGTCCTGTTCCTCTGTTGCAGCTCTGACTCTGTTCTCCTCTGTTTGCTCTGTGGAGTTTTCCAAAAAGCTTAAAACAAGAACACAGGCTGTCTGGAACAGCATTATTAGTTATGCTGAGTGAACCTGCACAGTAGAAGATTTATATGGTTTGTAATATAACAAGAACATAAGAACAGCTGTTAATCCTTCAGCTTTTTTATGCATCCCTGGTCCTTCACTCAATATTTGTTAAATAAACACAGTGGAGTACTGACGTTAAGACTTAGAAAATACTTATTTACACTACAGTTGTGAGAGAAATATTGGTTAAAAATGTCCAGTGTCAATAGCGTATGGTGCCTTGGCCTCCCCACCTTATGTCACCCCTGAGTTACGGTATAATGTCATATCAAAGTATTTTAGAAAATGAGGGAAGTAGTTCTTAAGTTATAGATTTATTTTCGGTTAAAACAGCAACAATTATTGGCTTGTGTTAAAAAGATTACAAGTCAAACTATGACTAACAATGGAGAAGATTGGAGGATAAGATTGGCTTCACATGTAAATATCGGCCGATCACCGATCTCCCAAAATTGAGGAAATCAGTGCTGATAAATCAACTGGCCGATAAATCGGTGCACCCTAGAATTCACCGCTCCCCCAAAAGAGACTGCTGCTCGATTTTGTGTTAATAGTAAAAATATTGTAAAGATAGGTAATAAAAGGTAGTAAATTCAAGTCTAGGATTCCTGTACAAACCCTGAATCCTGCTCTGAATCTTGAGGATTTAAGATTTTAACCAAGTTCTTCTGTTTACATTGATGTTAGCAACCTACTCATTAACGTTCCAGGTTAACATATTTTATGTTCGTTTAAATATATCTTCCAGCAGAGAAAATTTCCATACCTGAATATATTGTTTGCCTAAAGTTTCCTCTCTTAATTCGGAGAACTCCAGGTAGCAGATCCAGCCTTCTTAAAATTAGTTTGGCTGCAGTAACAGGAGCTGCTGATGCAGCATAAGCTGCTGACTCCTGCAGTTTGTAGTGGGAATACGCAAAATGAATGAAAAAACAAAAAACAAAACAGGTTCTAACTAGGATAGTTGAAATGCATGTAAACACAGTCATTAATCATGATCAGCAAATTTCTTTTTGGTGCTCCTGGAGAGCTCAACATGAATGTGATGGATGTTTGAGAAGCTGCAGAGTTGAAGTGAAAGCACCCATGACTCATTTTTTTTTTTTATTCCACTTTCAGTTTTTTCTCTGCTTTATTAAAATTATTTCTGGGGCAGCATTTCTCATTTAATGACCAAACATCAATGTGTAAAAAAAATAAAAATAAAATAAAAAAATGGAGACATCTGCACAAATTTAATGGGCTCTCCCTTTGCTTGTTCAGTAACTTTCCACCAAGTTTCACAAAAGTCAGCAGAAGAAATGTTGCACTCTTTGCTTACCTTTCTTTGCAAACACTATATTCAGTAATGAGGTGATAAAAGTTCAAAATGTGAACATTTTATGTCTGTAGAATAGACATAAAATGTTAAATTGTTAGAATTATTACAAATGTAAAACTGACCTAACACAAGATCCTAAAGGACGTCTGGGGTTTTTGCCATCGCTTGTACCACCATTTATACCCAATCTGTTCACTCAAGTTAGAAAACAATGCCACACCACTGCTTATGGATGGTTTCAAGGGTTTTCTATTACAGATTCACATGCAACATTGATGCATAGAGTCAAAATTTCCAGATGTGTTTTTACAAACCCTATTTTGTCCATCCCATCCCGTCGTGACAGCCGATGTAGCTGTAACGGAGGATTTTCGCCAACCCTGTTCTGACAGATCTCACTGGGAAACATAAATGCACTCCTTGTCACTCTGTCAGGCTCTTAATGGGGGATTTTTAAGCCCAGAAACATTTGAGCAATGACTCACTGTCACTGAGCACCCGACCCTGATGTTTTTTACATTAGCTTGACCTTGTATGAAGTTTACTTCCAGCCTCAGCTCAGTCATGAGTTTCTTTTTTTTAAATGTTGAGGTTCTCCATAAGATGTCTTTCTCACTGAAGCTCAAAAACCACATCGGTGTGACCTTAATGGAAGTTTCCTCTCCTCCCAAAACCATGTGACAAACCAGTTTGGCACTTTTTGGACTTTTTTTTGCAGTCTAGTAATATCCTCATGACTTGATACTTTATTCTGTTTAAATTGGTCACGTAATTAAGAGAAGATACAGACTTTTTAGTTCTATGATTTTTTTCCTTTCAGTTCCAAGATGTTTGATCTGCTGACTTTACCGCTGTATTCATGGTTCAACGGCTGCTGAAAAGACAAGTGTTTTGTTGTTAACATGCCGTCCAGAAACCACTTGCTGCATTCTTGTTGGTTGTGCAGGAGGCTCTATTTCTGCTTTTTGAAGATGTATGGTTGTGAAATTGCTTATCTGTTTGCAGCCATTTTCACATGCGAGTGTAAACGTTGAGTTTGAGGGTCGTGGCTGGCAGCTCTAAAACAAATCCTCCTGAAAGGAGTTCAAAATATGCAGACCTCATTTTTAGCAAACTAAAATGGGATTTTCTAAGAATGATGTTGTGCAAATAAAATAAATAAAAATAAATAAATAAAGGACATGTTTTCTATAGTCCATAGACCTAACCTAACCTGTTCAATAAAATATGCAACTTGCTTCGAGTGGATGTGACTGGAATCCTTTAGTAATAATTTGTTTATGTCTATATTATATTTTATATTATTATACTTTCCAGCTTAAGCCCAAGCCTTATTTTTCCTACATTTGTGTGATAATTCCTCCTGAATCCATGTCAGTTTTAAAGGTGGCCCCTTTAAAACTTGAAATTTTGCAACCCTAATTTTATGTTTGTAAAGCTGCTTCCACACTGGTGCAAAACTGCAAGATAACAAAAACAACAAAACCCCCCCCCTTCAGCCTGAATATGTCTCACTCTAGTAGGTTCACCCCATCAAAAATGCCTTCCACTATGCATTATATATAATGGAGGGAGCCTGACTATTTTAAGACTCCACTAAATCAACATGATCAAAACCAACAGATTTTGAATTTTGTGTGAATGATGTCGTCTGATTTGTTGAGTTGTGCACAGAATGCCGCACTGAGCCAAAAAATGTGCACAGATGGCACAGTTGAAAGTGCACAAAGTAAAGAAAGTACTGAGGGTGTTTTCTTATCTTCAGTGGCACACAAATGGATAGTAGATGTGCAGGAACCTCTCAGGGAAATTCTCCATTCTCTTTTAGACGTGATACCTATAGTAGTAGTGATATAATGGGCAGGAAATGAACAGGGGAAAACCCATTACTAGTAAGAGTGCGATGCCATCATCACTGCCTTTGCAAAGAAACTACGGTAGGAGTCTTGAGGGTACAAGAGACTGCAAGTTTTTTTTTTTTTCACAGCACCAGCTGTGAAATGGATAAACATGTTGCCAGTTTATCCTACAGACAGAGGGCAGTGTTTACTCTAGGTTCTCTGTACAAATTTGTACAGCGTTAAATCCTTAAAGAGATTTAGCACAGAAATAAAAAGCTGATATCTCTCTGACTCCATGTGCTGTAGTCACTGCACAGTTGATCAAAGCTCACTAAAAGTATTAATAGCACCTGGGCTACTGAGCCTACTGTGAATTAGACTAAAGCAAAAGTCAACCAATTAGCTAACCAATTGTAATTTTTCATACGTTTAATAATTAGAACAAATAATTACCAAACTCTGAGGTAATTAGTCAAACTTACAAGCACAATATGAAGATAAAAAAAATGACAATTTGCTTCTGAGATCTGAAAATTAATTATTTTCTGCTGTGAAAACCTGGATCCCACAGGAGCTGTTTTCCAATGACTTTGTGATTTTTATTTATTTTTTGTTATATTTTCTTTGACATCTTAAATGAGTATTTGTGTGTGAGAAGCATACGTATATCCATGACTACTCACAGTAGCTCACTGTCAGGATCCCTCAGTTAAAGCAGGTAAGAGAATGAGCGCTGAGGCTAATCGGTCTCCTGCTACAGACAGAATTGGATTTTTGTGAACTGAAACTGCTCCCTTCAAAGCCTCAGGCCTTCTCTGACAAAGCAGAAATTTTAGCCCAAGGTCAGCAGGAATATACTGGCCTGCTGCTAGTCGGTTTGCAAACTAGTCCTGTCAAGTTTAATGTATTAACCTGTTACTGCTGACATTGTCTTAGTTCATCCACCCAGTAAGATTACTAGCATCTATACTGGGAAGTTTCTCTCATATTTTGGGCAAATTAAAACAGGGAATATTTGATAGATAAACCTTTACACTCGAAGCACTGGTGCACCTAATACTTTCATTAGGTTCAGCTAATACTGTTGCACATTCTTGTCATTTCCCATCCAAACTGAAAGTAAAATAAAGAATCTTATTATACTTTTGAAAAATGTATTGGAAATATTCTATCATAAAAACGCTAAAGTGAAATTAATGTGCTAAGATTGCTTTTATTGTTGCTTTTATTAGTGGTAGTGGTTATTGTTTTCCCCCATTTTTTCCTCATTTCAGGTCACTCACTGTCGTAAGTTAAAACACCAACAAACAGAATGTCTTCTGATTTATAGTTTATTTGTTTTGTGGTAAAAGAGAGAATAAGGTCGAAAGTAGAAGTTAAAAAGTTTATTAACTTTTAAATTTGCAAATCTTTGAAGAGAGGCATTACTTTCACTCTGATACGCCACCAGAAGAAAAATCTGTGCAGAGTCTGATGTGTTTACGACATTTTCCACCCTCTATGCTACTCTATTAAACCTCACAAGGTTTAAATGGGGAGCCGGTGCCTATCTCAAGCAGTCAATGGGGGAGTGGCAGCGTACATCCTGGATGACTTTCCAGTCAATTACAGGGAAACACTGAGACAAAAAAAAACTCCCACGTAAACACACCTTAATAGGAATTCAGACATAGAAGCAATTTTTATTGTTGGTAAAGCAACCTATAACTGCTTCATTTAAAGAACTAAATATAATATCCTGCTCTCTGTCTGCTGTGCATCCTTAGTTATGCATCCAACATGTTGTTTTTAGCTTATTTGACAAGCAGCACAAACTCACAACCACCCAGCATCAAGACTGCTGTGTTTAACAAGCAGAAAAAATGCTGAGGGCTATTCTAATTAGATGAATCTGATCATTAAGAACTTTTATTTTGAAGGCTTGAAGGAAGTTGTGTCTCAGTTCTTACGCTTTATTCAAACGTATGAAAAATGACAAATTCTTGCAAATTCTTGGGTCTGTTTGGCCAAAAGCCCTCATTATGAACATTTTAATATCTATGTGCATACACATGTTAGGAGTATCAGTGGTCCCTTGTTTACAGACAAGCTAGTTCTTTCTGAATACCAAATACATCTGGCTCAATGGTACCTTGCATAGCTTTAGCTGCCGACAGAGAAAGAGAAGACATCTGTCTTTCTGCATGCTGTAAAGATAATAATTTGTTCACAAACATTGAAGATAAATTAGCTTTCTAATTGCATGTGTGACCCAAATACATGTGGAGCTATTTAATATGTGTGATTAAGTAGATAAAAAAGAAACCTTTTTAGAGAGCTAAAATGTTGCTACTAAAGGTTTCTTTAATGTTTATCAATAAAACCAATTGTACATATTTTCTCTGCTAAAATTACAACCTGCAGTTTTATGACAATGAGTTGTTTTTATGATTGCACTGAAGACCTTTTAGTTCCCTATAAATGTTTTAATTATTTCAATATATGCCAAATTGGCTGGTAAACAGACATCTGTCCTCAATGATCTGCTGGTTGAAATGAGCCTTGGAGAGATCCTCACTGTATAGCTTAAATGGGTGTGTGATGTAAAATCAACTTTTTTTGAGCTGTATCATTTTTTAATGTTATTCCCTGATCAAAAAACATACCTGGAGTGTAGCTTTGTTTCTTCCATGCTTGTTTGAGGAAATCCCATGGCAACCATTCAGTCATATCTTAACACTTGTTTCCACAAAAGCCCAGCATCCCAAATCAGTTTGGGATTCTGCAAACGTAGATCTGCACATGCATACATAAAATATTCTTTATATACATTACTTACCAATATGTAGTGCCATAGATTCATGTTCAAACCTCTTGAATGTACCATGAATTAAAGTCTTTGGTCCCTTTAATTTTTATATTTATGTGATGTACCAGTTTGTATATTCCAAAACTTCTAATCCCTAATAAATAGTAAATAAAGTTAAGCTGTGTTTAATTTAATCTCAGTCTGAATCCAGGTGTTCAGTGAAGGCATCATAGGTCTGTTGAAGAACATTAGTGAACAAACAGCATCACGAAGACCAAAGAACACATCAAACAGGTCAGAGTGTGGAAGATCTGGAGAGGTTAAAACCAGGGTAAAGTTATAAAACTAAATCTCATAGAGCACTGTTTAATCCACCGTCTGAACATGGAAAATGTATTGTGAAGCTGAAAAGAGATGAAGACATAGCCGCAGAGAACATAAACCAGAGAAACATTTTACAGGCTCTCGATAACTCTGGAGGAACTGCAGAAAGTCACATGCGCTAGTCATGGACTCTATGAATCTGGACTTTATGAAAACGGGGCAAGAAGAAAACTTCTGATGAAAGAAAGCCAGAATAAGTTCTATTTGTCATATGCCATGAAGGGTTATAGAAAAATGGTACTTGCTGTTACCCTGTCTGTGTCAATGTTATGTTGTAGTCATGCTTTTCTACAAATGGGATGGGGAAACTAGTCAGAGTTGGCGCTAAATACAGGGCAGTCCACGAAGAAAACCTGTTAGAGGTCAAGGTTACTTGAGATAAGGGTAAAGGTACAACTTCCATCGGGACCATGACTCCAAACACACAACCTTGAGCTACAATTGTACAAAGAAAATTTCAAATCAAAGCTTAATCATGAGTAAATGTGGCCCAGTCTAAGTTCTGTAGATCTAGTGAAAGATGGTATGACTCAGGACTGCTGAAAACATGCATCCTTCACTTTCTTCTTACTTTGAGTTGCTCTCTCACAACATCCCCATAAAATACACTGGGGTTTCTGGTTGTAATGTGACAAGCTTTGGAAAAGTTCAGGAGTTATGAATACTTTTGCAAAGCTAAATCTGAGGAACGACTAAAACAGCCACCGCTGAGCAATGCGCAACAATCTACTGTACAGTCCAAACCATAACATAGCCTACTTTGTGGCAATTATGTCAGTGAGTTTTACTGTATTTCATCAAAATGGAACAGATGACACTAAAGGCGAGTTTGTACTGCAGGAGAAGCTGTCTCAGTGGATGATACATCAAGAGTGTGGCCAACAGCTAATGATCCCAAAGGTGATAGAGATATCCAATCGAAGGGACCAATAATGAGACAGAGGGGGAGCCACTGTGAGAGGATGGCTCAGTGGTAACTCTCCAAAAAAAACAAAACAAAAAAAATAAGGATGCATCCATCCTTACTTGACTTTTCATCCCTGTACAAAAAAATCGACATGGCAGCAACTCGTGTATTTTTAGATGGCCTTTTTACGCAATGTTTCGGCTGTGCGTGCTGCATGCAATCAAAGATGAGAGTTTAAGAGTGAAAGTGGCAATTGCCTTGCAGAGTCACGCTAGTGCGTTTTGGACAGACATAAAATCCCTGGAAACATAGAAACATAGTGATAAGTAATGATGGAGTTAAAGCTCAAGGGCCTTGTTTCACGGACTGTATTTTTTTATGTGTTTTCCCACTCAGTGATTGCACCGCAACACAGCGTAACCAAACAGATCCGACTGCAGTGCTTTGTTTTACTGTGACTGTGTGGGTGTGAGTCTGTTTTAAAGACTGAGGAGAGGAGAGCAGGAGGTATAGTTTAACAACACACCTCAGAGCACGTGTGAAAACAAGCTGCACAATATGAAAGCTGCTTGTCCATCACTAAGGGTGAATCTGGGAAACTCTCCCTGGATCTCAGCAGATCTCAGCCTGGTAAAAAAAACACTGCTTCGTGCAGAAGGTCTGGAGCTCAGCTATTGAGAAATGATTGCTAGCTGGAGGCGAGAACTCTGTGGAAACATTAAGCGATTGAATCTGATTTTACGCAGCTGCAAATGTTCGGCCAATGCCTCTGCAAAACAGTTCAATGAAGCTTCCCAGAAATTAGGTGAGCCGTAAACAACCAGGTGAGGAGTGAGACCGCAACATTTTTGCCAGTTGTGAAATGTCATACCTCTCACTCTGAGTTTAATTGCTGGAAAGTTGGAAGGGTGGCCAACATGGAGCTTCCTTCATTTCCTTTGTTGCAATTGCTAAAGCTACAGGCAGACTAAAGCAGCACAGAAAACTTTTCCTTCAGTTCGGCCTGGTTGAAACGCAACTAGAGAAATTGAGCTCAATGGGGGAAATCTCAGACAGAAGGGAGATGTGAATTGAGTGGAATTACATAGGAAGACAATGGCTGGCCTCTGGTTTGGTGTCTGCTGTCTGGTTTTACATAACCCATGTAAAACACATAACCAGCTGTATGGTTATGTGTTTAGCAGTAGCATTGTCTTTGTGGACAACAGAAATTGGGTTAATTCATTTAAGCCAAAACTAATATGCTGAGCCTTTGAGAGCGGTCAACCTGTTCATTAAGTTGAAAATCAAGAGCCTTTTAATGGCTGATTTCCAGGCACAAACCCGACTTTCCAACATAGTCCACACATAACTTTTAACCAAATATAAGAAACTTTAAACTGCTGTTTTGAGTTAGAGTAGAAAACATTTTGGTAGTTCTTTGGGCTTCAAAATCTCTTCCCCTGCTTGTGATGCACCATTAGCACTGACAGTGTGATAGACCCTTAGCATTATGCTACCATTATTGTGGTACGTGGTAGTGGTAGCATATGACAAGAAATTATTTAATAAAGCATGTATAATCACCAGTAAATATTATGTGTGGATTTATAGACTTTCTCTGATTTCTCTAACTCTTGCCTTCCCTCTTGTGTTCATCAGGACTACACTTTGACCATGTACTTCCAACAAGCGTGGCGGGACAAGCGCCTCTCATACTCAGAGATCGCCTACAACCTGACGCTGGACAACCGGGTGGCTGACCAGCTCTGGGTCCCTGACACCTACTTCCTCAACGACAAGAAGTCCTTTGTTCACGGCGTCACAGTCAAGAACAGGATGATTCGTCTCCACCCTGATGGGACGGTGCTTTACGGGCTCCGGTGAGTCAGCTGCACTTGTTTTATTTGAACTTTTTAGATGAAATCTCTCCTAATTTATTTCAGAAGGCTCGGTGTGCGGCATCCTCACTTCTGTCAGACTGCCCCATGGCTACAGTGTAGCTTACCACCATCAGTGTACGAATGTGTGCCTGAATGACTGAATGTAGTGTAAAACACTTTGGAGTCCTCTGACTTGAAAAGGTAGTTTACACAGTAATTGCAGGACATTTAACCTAATTTACTTTGCTAATTGTTTTTTTTTCTATATTAATAACTAAACAAACTGAAACTAATAAATTATGTATATCACAGAGCAAATAATTTTGCTTAAGTATCTGTTTATGGAGTTGTGGACGGTGTGTATGAGAGAAGAGGTCAAGGGAAGAGTTTTGCTGTATTCTCTTTGTATTTAGAAATCAGTCAAAAATAAGACAATTTTCTTTCGATAGCCTTCTAACCAGGAAAGTCAGAGGTCTTGTTATCCAACAAGGTTGTTATTTTAAAAAAGGCTGTTTTTTTAAATACAGTAAGCTATCTATGGGATGCCATGTTCTTTAATTCATTTTTCCAAGTGAGCTCTCTCAGCCTGCCTCCCCTGCTGCCTGCTCTCCTTGATAACTTTTTATTTCTTTTCAATGACAATATTTAAAGGTGTAGGGAATTTGAAAATGTGCACACAATTTTAAACACTGCTGTAATATATGATTATTTAATCCTGTTTTTGGTAAAAAAAATAGTAGTATGATTTATTTAGTGTTTAATTTTTTTCTAGCATCTTTCCAGTGATTATAATGTAATTATCTTTCCTGTCGCAGTGGCGACTCTGTTATAACTTATTTATATTCGTCAAGTAAACCAAGGGTCAAGCTGCAAGTTGCTTCTTTACTTTGCAGTGTTTCACATGTAACTTGGTGTACATGTCATGTACATTTGTAAATCCTCACTAGTTGAATTTTTTCTTGTCTCATATTTGTAAAATTGCTGTTTGAAACTTTGGCAACACTTTATTTGACGGGGTGTGCATAAGACTGACATGACACTGTCATAAACATGCATTATTTTGTAAATAATGACACTGTAATGCAAAGTTGGCACTTTTAATCAACTTTCAATGCAACTTGCAGAGCAACTTTGCATTAAAAGTGTCATTATTTACCGACTGACACGTCATGACAACAGACATTCATGCAGACTCCTTCATGTTCACGACAGATGTTATGTCATGTTTATGACAGTGTCATGTCAGGCTTATGCACACTCCGTCAAATAAAGTTTTTCCAACACTTTTACAGTCGCCTTAACTACATTAACATGATTGTACAAGTTCTCAAATCAGTCTCAAATTAAAACCTGGTTCATAAGTAACAACTTGAAGCAATGACTTGAAAATGAATCAAAAGGTATTGCTTCTCCTCAGTATTGCTTCAATTTATGCTGCATCTCGTTGGTGGCCTATTTGTTTAAATCAGATGTGTGGAAACAGGGAATGACGTAAACGATGCAGGACAGATGGTCCTGGAGTCACAGCTGAGGACCGGTGAGACCTGCATCTGTGCCTGAGGAATCCAGCTGCAGTGGCGACTCTGTTATAACTTATCTATATTCGTCAAGTAAAGCAAGGGTCAAGCTGCAAGTTGCTTCTTTACTTTGCATACTTTCATATCTCTGATGCTCATCAATTTCAATAATTGATAACTTGTGATCAATAATAAATACGGCCAGTGCAAACAGCAGCACTGAGCGTGATCATGAACAGTGGTTCTGCCCATCTACACAATATCTCTTTATTGGTCCTGGACTCTGATGCATTGAATTGTGAGGAGGCTGTAATTCATAATTGATCACTTATAATCAATAATGTAGCATTTCAATACAAACACACAGTGTTTATATGTAGCAAATGCCTGCACAGCCAAACACATCAGTGTGCTGCTGTCTTCTCTGATCTGTCACTAGCTTCATTCGCGTATGTGTCTTAGAAGTTATTGTTGTTAATTCAAAATAGCACTCTTCACTCATTCTCTTTTAGACTCCGATGCTCTTCTTGTGCAGAAGACTGCTTTAAAAATTCAAGCATCTGCACTGCAGCAGATCTTTCATTGCTAGATTTGTTTTAGCAATCGAAACATGCAATTTATAACCGTTTCTTGTAGTTATGTAACCCCAGCACATAGTTCTGCATGTCTGTCAAAATGGCAGTCTACCTGAATCGCAAATGCTTTGTGAAACAGGAGGGCATCTGCGCAGCAGGGAGATATAGTCGCTGCATTTGATTTGCAACCCTTGTCAGTGCCATCCTTCATTATTTGGTTTGTGGTTTTGGTCCAGGTTTTATTTGATGACTGCAAGTCCAGACAGCGAGTCAGCCTGAACGCTCTGAACTCGACAACACAAACCCGGGCAGACCGGCCACTCGACAGTAACAGCATCTCCATTTGCTGCCACCAAACCCTACTAGTCTGTAAAAGCATACTTTCTTAAAATTTTCAGGTTGTGCATAGCTAAACATAATTCTTGTAACTTGCACCTCTCTCAACTTGAGTTTAGTGCAATAGACAAAAAAAAAAAAAAAAGAGAGAGAGACTGATCTATCTGTTTTAAGCAGTGATTGGGGATGGCTGCTCAAGCATAAAAGGCTATATAAAACTTACCTAGCTTGCAAATAATGAATACAATGCTTTTAATATATATTGTTTATACGCCCCCTACTCCAGTGATGCCCTGAGCAACTGCCCATGAAGTCGTGAAGAAAAAACATGCAGTTTTTAAATTATTTTACACATCAGAGTCTGTGATCTGCCCTCTTAATCTAGCCTCAGTTTGTCAAACAGATTTCAAAGAAAGCTTGATTGTGAAGCTAAATTTAGCTTCAGTACATTTCCGTACTGTTGTGCGGAAATGTTGTGCATTTCCGTACAACAGTTGTACAAAGAAAAAATTTTAAAATGTAGTTAGGTATTAGAGTTTAAAATTCCCTTTTCTCAAAGCTGCATAGCTTTTAAAAATGGGTGGATTTCATGTGATTAAATACCAACACAACTCTAACATGTTTTATCTGTGATGAAAATGTCATTTTAGTTTGTTTTACAGCAAAGACTTGATTTTACACTTAAAGAGAGTGACCTGTGATAGAAACCTCCATAATGTCATTGTGATCTCATTCTGGTTACTCCAGGTTCAGCTTGGCAACTGTGCAACGTTATCAAGGGAAATCATCCAGGGTAAAATGATGACTATGTTGGAGCCCCTGCATAGGTTCATATGTACTTTTGTTGCAGTTATGAGAATTATTTATTATGGGAATTATATTTCCTTTACTGAGTTCATAAACCTTATGGAAATGCAACATTGTATTCTAGTAAAACACTTACACTGAAGCAGGTGTTCTTTGCAGAACATTTAGCTGTTAGATGGCCTTTATTAGACCTTTAATAAATCAGGTAATGAGTGAACACAGCAAAGGTTCCTCATCTTCCCTCCCTGCAGTGTTATACAAGCACTTTGTGCATAACTAATTAAACCCCAATAAAAACCCTTATAGAGATGTAATGTTATTCAAAGGTATACATTACAGCTGGTGTAAAATCCATTCTCCCTAATTTGTAAATCTCTGGTAAAGATGTCATGCTGAGAATGCTCGCTAAGCCCCTGCATAATAAGAGTCAAAAGTATTGTTATTGCCCTCAAAGGTGAGTGTGGATTTGTGCTGAACCAACTGAACTAATTGTTACACTCCACCTGGGGAGCACAAGTAGATTAGTCGGTTGTTAGTAAACTGGAGGCATTGGATATTGGATGTGTGCATGTGTGTGTGTGTGTGTGTGCAGGATCTACGCATGTCTGCGGGTGGGTGTTTGTGAGTGGGCGAGTGTTATTTTTGGGGATCTTGCGGAGGAGGGAGGGCGAAGGTGTTGTTTACTTCATATTCTCTGGAAATATAGTGCACCCCAATCCTGCCAAATCCCAGTCTTCAATTACCGGGAGAAGCAGAAAATTACAACTGCGCTCCCAACTGTCACTTCAGAGCTTGGTTCGAGTCTCAGGGAGAGGCAGTCTGATCTAATTACCCAGACCCTGAAAAGGCTAAGCCAATAACACAGATACCGCCCAGGCTGCGAGAAGAAACATCCACATGCATGCATAACAACGAAAAACACAAACTCCTCTTAGCATTTTTATTTAATGCCTGCAGGGAGAGGAAAGAAATTCACATGAACAAATCTTCAGATTTACACAGACAAGAGGGATGAGTGGAGAGAGAGAGAGAGGAGGGCTGAAGAGAAAGACAGAGACATGAAGGTCAGACTACATTCAAGATGGAGAAATTTATTAGGATTCTCCTTCTTCCCTGCCCTCTCCTCTTATGAATAATATTGCTCTTTTTGTGAGAGGACGTGTTCTTGCAGGTTTGCAGCTGATAGATCCCATTCAATGGGAACAAAGCTGACTTCTTTCTCATTCTGTGTTATTAGGTTCACCTGTAAAATGATCTCTCTGTCTTTCTATTTTAATTTACCTACTAGAATGTCCCAGAGCAAAAAAAAACATTTTATTTACCCATTTACTTCCAAATCTTGCAAAAAAAAAAAAAAAAAAAAAAAAAAAAAGAACCCAGAAAGGAAACATTAGACAGCATGCATTTCTTCAGCTTCAACATGAGCTCCTGACCCAAAATGGAGGAAGCATCTTTGTCCCAATTCAACCTCTCTACACATACAATTTTATTCCACTTCCCTGGTTGCAAAAGGTCAGTTAAGTTAAGACTGCACAGGTTTGCACCCTGTAAATTTTCCTCCCTCGAAATGAGATTCTGTCTGGGAATTTGTGTTGGTTGTGTTGTGTCCGTAAACAAGGTCATTTGGAATATAGGTGCACAGGCTGCCTTAGGCGGGGTCCACACATACACACGCGTGCACACCAGCGCACACGCACGCATGCACACTGAGAAAGGGAGCTTGGACTGAACCGTTGGAGGACATGCACAAAGAAAAAAACAAAACAGCCATTTTTAGAACTTTGTGTCCTATGAGCTCCGACGCAGAGCAAATGTAGCGTGTTTGAACTGCGTGATCCACGAGAACACGGCCTCTCCTCTCCGCCGGCAGGTCGGGATGAGAGGGAGAGGCACCAGCCCTGATGTTGACGAAGAGCAAATGAACCTGTGCTTCATGATCATCGTAGACTTTTTTTTTTTTTTTTGCTGCAGTGGAGATGACAAACAGGAGGAGGAGGAGGAGAGGCGAAGACAGGAAGGGAATCCTGCAGAGAAACCCTCTCCTGCTTCTCCTCCTTGCTCATTATCAGTCTTTCATTACTGGTTAGCATGTGTTTGGACATGCTGGTGCAGCCATTAGAGGCAGAAGTAACCTCAGACGGAAAGACTTTGAGACCAGCGCTGATGATGTTGGTGGGCTATAAATAGGACGTTATTTTTACCCCTGCCACTTTGGCCTCATTTCTGTTTCTCCCCGGTGTTTTCACTGTGAAGATTGTAGTAGTGGCGGTGATGGTGAGTGATCAATACCTACCTGGGTTGCACCATGGTAGGTTTGAGCCCATAAAAATGGGTAAACTAGGACAGAAAAGAGAGTCCTGTGTTAATCCCCCAGTGCACCACATAGCCCTGCTAACTGGCTCTTATGTAAGAGCGCAGAGAGAAGGAAAAAAGGAGGAATGACAGAGAGCCTAAGAATATGAGAGAAAGACTGGGAGTCTCGACTTCTCAGAGAATAAAGCCAGACTCACAAGACTGGCCCCTTTGCAGCTTTACAATTTACATATTAAGATAGCCGTAATAACTTGATTGTATAAGTGTACACACTGCTACACTAAAACTTTGTTTTTCGATTGACTGCATCCAATTGGGTACACACCTAACACCAGGAACAATGAATCTGATTAACCTAAAATAAAGTCAATCTGACCTACTAAAGTCTCTGCTCATTTGCATCCAGTTTGCAGAGAGGTTGCAATGCATTAGAATTATTTATACATAAATAAATGAACACCCAGTTCTTATCACTTTGGTCCCATATTTTCTCTACTACAACACAAGAAAAAAAGTGTTCAGGGAGGCTTCACTGTGAAAAGAATCCCCTGTATTCTTCATAAGGTTTAGGATAGAAGTGTTTTCCTTCCATGGACGGCATTCGTGCGAGGCTACAATTTACCAAAATCCTATGGGAAAAACTACAACATTCTGAAGGAACCAAACTATAAATTTTGACCACAGCTCCAAACCACAAGGGTGGCTTTTATTTACAGTGAAATTAAGTCCAGCCATACTGTACATCCAAATCACCAAAGGAAAGACCTCAAGGTCTTAGTAAGGCTGGAAGGTTTTAGTACGCTTTGTTCCAAAGTCTAGAACTAAATCTGATAGGAAATCTGTTTGTCCACCTGAAGAAGAATGTTCACCTAATCTGAATGGGGGAAGCTGAATAGGAACAAAAAGGTCCTTTAAAAAATTATCAGTTTAACATTGGCTATACTTGGGCAACCAGATCATTGAAGTTTTAACAATAATATTCCATTATATGTTAATTTATTACTTGAATTTGAACGGACATAAGTGTAAAGCTATTTACTATAGATTTATGTTTTTACTCCAAGACAATTTAGGATTTAAACCAGGTTGTGTGTAATTATTGGAGCCACTGCAAGTGAAAGAAGCTTTAGGTTACTAGACCGATGTTGTTGTTTTTGTTCTTTTAGGACAACCTTCTTATGGCACCCTAGTTACAGTAACTGTTTATGGACAAAACATAACCAATGCTTTATCACAAAGGCAGACTGGAAGCTGCATCAGCCACTACAGTCTTTTACTGTGATTGTCATGGTGCAAAAGACTTAATGTGGCTTTCAAATTTCACAGTGTCAAGACTTTGAGTTCTCAAAATAACAAGATGAGAATTTGTGTCTACAATATGCGACGCTGCAGCGCTATTGTCGGTAACGATGCTAACTCCGTAAGTCTATTACTGAGACAGAAACAATAATAGCGCAGTCGGACTTAGTGGGGAAAAACGTGTAGCGAGATGCTTTAATAATTACTTTGGGTCTATTGGCTGCAGGAAAATGCATCACAACACTAAGTGGTCAAACTTCAACTTTGACCAGAGCACACTGTAGGCTTGTTTACTGCATGCATCTCCACACAAAGCCTTAGGACTGAACTCCTCTTGGGCTTTGCTCAGTGCAGCTTAAAACAATCAGCATGACACATGCAATACTGGCAATACCGTTAGTGATTTTTTTAGTCTGAAAGATAAGCTTGTCAGTGAAAATAAGATGTTATAGATCAATAAAATTGTGTTTTTAAAAACAATAGACATCTTACTGAGTTCACAGCTCACAAAGTCAGATAGTAAACCAGCTGCAGGTAATCGGGAGTCATTTAAAAATGCTGTAATGGCAGTAATTACAAATATTTGACAAGAATTTTTGTTTTCTAATCAATAATGTGTGTACTTTGCTATTTTAATTAAATATATCTTTTTAATCATGGAAAGCACCTGATAAGTTCTTCAGCAAGTCTTTTCTTCTCCTCTTCTACATTCGCAACCCTTTATTCAGCAATGCAGGCAATACAGGTTTTATTCAAACACTCTTACTTACATCCTCCCTAAGGGAGAAACTTTTAGATTCAACTTAAACTTTCTGCAATCTGAAAGCTTCTGGATTTGTTATATAAAAAACAAAACAAAAAAATATCCCCCCCACAAAGCATAGTTGATGCTGAAAAATGTATTTTATTTTTATTCTTAATTCATGCTTTATTGCGCAGACAGAGCTGCGCAATAAAGCGCATGAAACATGGGGTCGTATCATAGTCCTTCAACCATCTTTTTAAAGAGCGGCACAAATGTGATCCTACAAAGTCAGTTTTAAACTGCCTTAAAAGTCAACACAGTCTTCCTTAATGGAAACTTTTTTTAATAACAGACTTTTTATGAAATGAAAATGAACCATTGAAGAATTTCTTACGTTTAACCTTAACAAATCTTAAAAGGTTTTCCAATCAGTTTGTCTGGGAATGGACAAGGCAACATCATGACATCATAGTTCAAATGAAGAAAAATAACTGTTAACATCACAGAATATTTTATCTATGTCTTTCCTATATTAAATAGGTTTTAATATAGGTCCCCTTTTCTTATCTTTTGTAATTTGCATAAATTATATTCAAATGCATGAATGATTCTTTTCTGGACTGTTTTGTGTCTCCATTAAAAAGGGATATATGTCAAAATCAAGCCACATTTATTACATTACTTTATAAAATATATTTTAGTTCTGACAATAGTTTTACGTTTTATAAAGCATGAATTCTCTGCTGGGCGTCAGTGGGACAGCAGGTTCACTGTATAAAAAACTGTAGACCTCAACTCAGTTGTTAGACATTCGATTCTCGACCCTAAAAATCAAAATCTTAAAAAAGCACAGTGTGTAAAGAAATTTGAAATTGTGCAAATTTTTTTTATTATTTTTTTAAATATTCACTTGCCTGATCCATTTTCCCAGTCCGCCATTTTGGCTGCCGTACATGACGCAATGACCCAGTGGAGTAGAGATAGCAAACCTGTTTTTTCAGGATGCTCAGTTCAATTCATCAGCACGGAGTGAAAACCGCTCCTCCAGGCTGGAAGTATTACTGCTGGTTGAGCGATGCTATCATGTTTTATATCCATCTGTTTGAGGGTGACGTTGTGTGTTCAAGTGTGTTGGTTTGACTTGCGAGTCTTGGTGGGCTGTGCTATATTTAGTTCCTGTAGTTAAACTGTGTGTCCGGTCTCTCAGACATCCTCCGGGGCTTGGCACAGCCAGATGCCAGCCCATCTCGGCTCTGGCCATCTTGTCATGTGTTACAGGAAGTCCGTCGCTCCGAGCAAATCTGTCGGATGTGGCGGCTATTAAGTTTGGAGCTGCATGACCACAGGGTGAACCTCGCTTTGTTTTTATTTTTTATGAGGTGTAGTAAAGCCCATATGGTTGCCTCTTTTAGAACTATATGCATATTTTATGGAGTACTTACTTAAACAAGAGCAGCCCTAAGATAATAGAGCAAAAGGAGATTCTTACCTTTTAGTAAATTGTGGAAGATAAACTCTGCTGATGGACTACACAAGAAATTTGCAGTCAGCCTTTCGTGAGATAATGCTTGAGCACACTGGGTTTTTTTTCCCCCAGAGTTGACAAAATACATAGAGTCTCTAAAACAAGATTATTATCATGTGCAATCTGTGACTGATCCTCTGGAAATAACTTCAATAGTGAGGACTGAATTATTGTGGCTATGGATTTTGAAAAACCAAATATCTATGACATTCAGTTTCTCAAAAAATCTTCAGTTCTAGGAAAACAGTGTTTCCTGTTGGGGGAAAAAACACTTTCCAAGCCAGACTGTATATTATTTAAAAGTAAAAATAAGGAAGTTTGATTTATGAAAGAAAAGAGAATTAGTCACAAAGGAGAAAAGAATTTTACATGGAGATAAAGGGCATAAAGTTTGTCAAAGGTCTGCATAATAAGACTTCTAATTTTATTTTAAACTAAAATTCATTCAATAGTTAAAGATGGTTTTTAGATACATTTTTTAATCCCTCAGCTAAGAGACAAGCTAACAATTAAAAACATCTGCTAACACATTCCTCCTGCCTTACATCTTCACATATTACTATTATCCTGGCTAATGAAAAAGCCTCTGTTAGATTTCTTTCTTCTGTGATTCAGGTGAGAACAAACCACCAAAACAAAGGCCCTTACCGTGACGTTTAAATGTGGCAGTGCAGATGCAACTTAGGGAAGATAATTCCTGATGTGAGTTATCCAGTCAGGAACAGTTGACTCTGCCTTTCACTCCACTGAATAATAAATGTTCAGTACAAAAGTTTTTTTTGTTTTGTTTTTTATTATCACAAAAGGCTAAGCACCTGTGCTATAACAGCCTGTATTGTCTCATGCTCTGGTAAGCTTGTTCACACTGCTGTTTCTACACTCCATGCACAAACAGCACTACAGCAACTGTTTTCTGCAGAAACAGGCACAGTTAGCAGGACAAGTAAAAATGTACAGAAATTTGCACAGCTGATATAAACACAAGGGATTTTGTAATGTTTGTTATGTACCGCCAACCCTTTAATAAATCATTTAATAAATCTTTACCTGAAACAAAAAGGAGACTGAATGTCAACAACAGCAAGTTCAAGGTTTTTTTTACTACAGTATTTAACTTTTAACTTATATGTAAAGGAGATTAAAAAAAAAATTAAAAGTATTCAGTCTACTCACTTTTGAGAACATGATGCTATACATTTGCCAGTCACACAAGTGGATGAACCTCTTCAACTGTTTAACACAATCAGTAAACCAGTCAGTTGTATGGCAGAAACTCAGAGCATTTTGGTATGTAGATTTAGTGCAGAGAGCTTACTGAAGTTCAACCCGAGCATCAGAATTGAGAAGAACTGAGATCTCAGTGACTTTGAAGAGTGCATGGTTGTTGCTGCTGGACAGGTTGGTCTGTATGTTAAGGAATCTGCTGATCTACTGGGACTTTCACGCTCCACCATCCCTCAAGTTTTCAGAGAACGGTTTGAAAAAGAAAAAGTATCCAGTGAGTGGCAGTTCTGGACAAAAATACATTGGTGGTGTCTAAGGTTAGAGAAGAATGTGCAGGTTGAGCATTGTTTAAATGCCACAGCCAACCTGCATGTTGATGCTGACTAGGTCCATTTGTTTATGACCACAGAGTAAATATCTCCATAATGGACAAATAATAATAACAATCTCAAATTGGTTTCTTAAAAATGACAACAAATTCGCTGTATTTCAATATCCTTTGCATGGTTGAATTAGAGACATTTATCATGATGTGAGCCGACAGACATCATATGTAAACCAAGATCTAATTTAAAGTGGCTTCTGCATATGAGGGTATAGTTGTCCAAACAAAAAAGCAAGAGTATTAAGTGACTAAGAATCCTTAATAAAGGAGGGTACTGTTAATTTGCACCAATTAGAAACAGAGCCGTGGCACTTTGAAGCAGTTGTGTGTATGCTTTTAGAAAGAATAGACTTTATTATTGAGAAAACACTGGAGAAAGCAGGAATAGACCAGAGTTCATTTGACCATCAAGTTTAAACAGGGAGCCACTTTCACTCTCAATTTCAGGTTGTTGTTTTTCTTTTTAAAAAGTAAAAGAAGATCAATGCATGCAGTTCTTGCAAATGCAAATGCCAGAATTGTGGTGCCATCCAGCTTCTGATCACTTGTCATCATTCATGGATAAACCTGGCAGTTCTCTGCATTAAGGTTGATATGTTCAACTATAACACAGAATCAATAGGAAGAGATTGGACACCACAATTATTAGTAAATTTGAGGAAATTTACTAATTGTGTAATTTATACTGTGGATATATGCTTACATGTGATTGCGTGATCCTCAGTAAAATTCATTAGTCCAATAAATAAAATAAAAATAAACAAATGCATTCAATACTATGAAAGAAATCTTTAAACAAACAGCTCTCTCAGATCTGTAGTTTTTGTTTTAATTAGAAATATTTTGCGTATAAAAGAATTATCCATGTCGCGCAATTAATGACATTTCCCTCTGAATCCTGAGAACCGTCTCCTACGTTGCACAGCCTCGTGTGGGGATGCAGATGTCTTCGCTTTGTGGCGGTGAAAGCAAAATCTGGATCAAATCTTTGATGAATCTCATATTTTTGTCTTCCCTCATTGTCCATAGCATCACCACGACTGCTGCCTGCATGATGGACCTGCGCCGCTACCCTCTGGATGAGCAAAACTGCACTCTGGAGATAGAAAGCTGTAAGTACTGCTCTCCCTGACAACCAGCTCTCACACCCACATGCAGATGGAGAATTAAACAGATCCCCCCCCCACACACACGTATAGACACCAGCAGCCTCCCCGCAGCACCAAGGTAGAAAGGCATGTTGATAAAACGCTACATTAAATGCTGAGGAAGGCTGATGAGATAGCCAGAGATATGCATCAAGAAGAAGAACATCACTAATGGCTCAGTGACTGATAACATCCAGCCTAATTAATTCATCTTCAGCTGCAGTGGCTTCCCAAGGCGCAGAGGAGCCTGATTAGGTCCAGTGTTTCAGGGATGTGCTGATAGTCGATGTTATGTGCAGCTTTCTCCCCAAACCGCCTCTCCATGTTTGTACAGTACAAAGAGCTCATTTCACATGGAGTTTGTAATTGTATGTGATCCAGCGCTCTCGAGTGGAGGGAGTGTGGGGAAGAGCATGAGAGAGAAAGACGAGGTCCTCTGCGTGTTTTATCTGGGTCCCCGGAGAGAAGGATTATGGTGCTGGGATGTGGTCTATGGGGCTCAGTCTTTCCGGGTTTGATCACACTGTTGCCAACAGCGCCAGGCGGCACAAAAACGGCACGGGTCAGAACCGCCCCTCTCCTCTCCTCTCCCGTTATGTTCGCCATCGCTCTCATCGTTCCCTCTTTTCCGTTTCTCATCTCTTTTCTTTGCAAAGACTCATTCCGTTCTCTCTCTTTTTTTCTCCTCGCAGCCTTTTTATCTCTCTCCTCATCACTCATATGCTGTTTTTTTCCCCCCCCTCTCCCCGGCAGCCCTACAAAACACACACACTCGTATGCGTGCACACGAACACTCGCAGCTCTAGTTTTGATCACCAGGCAGGATCTGCTCTCATATGGATTAACTGGCAACGGTTTTAATGCTGGAATCTCTTCATGCCAGAGCATGCTATTTTATTCAGACTAATGAGCCCAGAGAACTCTAACTTCCCTTGATAAACTTGATGCATTTTTAACAGACATTCCTAAAGAAAAGCTGCCGATCCTTCAATTCACCAGCAGCTCACTGCTGCAGCTCAGGCCACTTGGTCTAACATGATGAGCTCAAGCTGCAATTCATCTCCTTCACTTTATTAGTTAATCTGGAGAAACTCTGACTTCTGCATTCACCTCTTTGCTCACACCAGACTCTGTCCTTGTGTTGTGGAGTTATAAATGCCTTTCAAAAGTTTTCACGCCCCTAAAATCTTTTCAGATTTTCAAAACGTACATTTAATTACAAATTTTTTATATCTGCAATTAAAAATTTTAAAACCTCAAAGCAGATGAGGTTCAGTAGTAAAACTCTTTTTTTGTTTCAACTGTTCAGTAATAAACTATTTAAATGAGAACAGCTTAATTAGATAAAGAACAGTAACATTACAATCATTTTATTTAAAAAAAATTATTGAATAATTAATTACTATCGTCTCACAATTTTTTAAGAGCTGGGTCTATTATGACAACCCAGTTCTGTTGCAAGCAATCAGTGGTTTCAATGGTGGCATCACCATTTTATCTCAGGTTTGCTTGAGATAAAAACAGCCCAGATAGCGACGGTTCATGGACGTGTTGTATTGCATTTTAGATGTCGTCTAGTGAATTGTCCAGAGAGTTCAGAGAAGATAGAATACCTTACACTAAAAAAGAAAAGGACACAAAATTATAGCGAAATGCATGAATGAACTTGAGCCTGCAGTTGAAAGCATAGTTAGCAAAATTTAAGGTAGGGGATTTGTTGCTAAACCACCTGGACATTTTAGCAAGAAGACGTTATCAGTGGTTGAATTTGTGAAGAGGCAGGTGGCCAAACACCCTCCTCAGACTGGAAAAGTCCTGCAGGCAGCATGGTGGTGGGTCAGAAATGCTCTGACACCAGAAACCCTGCAACATGTGGAGGGCAAGTTAAATTCAATCAGTTATCAGAAACTATTAGGACAAAGTTTCATGCTGTGTGTGAGGTACCTGAAGGTTGGTCGATTTTGGACCTTTAACAGGATAACAACCGTAATATGTCAAAGTCCCACAACTGCAGGGATCCCTGCTCAGTTTATCCCGATGAGGACGTCTCCTTTTCAGATCACTCAGGTCTTCTTGGCTCATGTCTACTCTGCATACCCAGGATCACAACCAAACATGGTGAAACATAACATTTTTATGCTCCACTAATGTGGAACAAACTTCTAGAATGCTGCTGAAAACCGCAAAAATGCTGAAACCCCGAGTTCCTTTAAAATCAAGACTAAAACCCCATTTTCGTTGAGTTCCCTTTGATTGATAAAAAGTGTAGCAGATTTATTTTTTTGCTTGCATGACAACATTTTATTACTTCTCTATTTTTGCCACTGTAATGTGCGTTATTTGTTCAATGTGTTGTTTTTACCATGCAAAGCCCTTCGAACTGCCTCAATGCTAAAATCTGACTCATGATTCTTTTTTTTCATTCTTCTGAGACGAAAGTTGGTTTCAAAAACTGATGTTGTCATCCCGGTCTGACTGGACAAAACAGGCTTTAGATTTGTAAAACTGGTGGGGACACAAGCAAAATGGTAGAGACGTGGACACCACATTTATGCTTTTATTTGTGAAAATTCTGAAGACCATGTCTAATCTTTTGCTCATAAAATTCCAATACAATACAATGAAAGTTCCAGTAAAAACGTTCAAAGGATACTTTCGAAAGTCACTTAAACTAAGCAAAAATGTCCCATTAAGACAAACTGGTCCTGCTGACACAGAACCAGCTGAGTGGGAGTCATACAGACTTGCAAGAGAAACGATTAGCACCTTGTTTGTGTAGTTAATGTCCTCGCCTCTGTGAGATAATGCAATAACGTTGATATATTTAAACAAATGAAAATATCCAAAGCCAACAAATTTGCCAAGAAAAGCTCCTCTGACATCTGAAAGCAACACGCATCAGTTAGCCACACCGTTGCACTGGTTAATGCATGCCTGTATTACTCTGAACACATTCACACACACGCACACACACCGGGGTTTATTTTGATTGGATCCCACATATGCTGCCCGGCTGCTGTGAAATACTCACCAGAGCGCCAAATGCGTTCTGCAGCTGTAAACCTCAGCAGCTGCATAATTTACTCCTGTTTGAGTAATACTGGCCACGAGCTACAGGACCCAGCTGTTTGGAAGAATAATTTAGCTCCCTTTGAATAACAGAAACTGTATATTTGTGCTTCATTGCGTTGACAGGCAATGTGACGGAAAATCAGACTATCATGAGGGACAGACACCCTTTTTATTTCCCCGCACTTCGACACATTCTTGCTGGTAAAGGACAGGTATAGATAATAAAACGAACGGCCGATGTTGTGTGCGTGCAGGTTTCTGCAGATGAAGGCCATTGCTGATATCATTAGCAACACCTGAGCTTGTCCTGCTATGACAAATCAAAATGTCTGCTGTAATAAAAAGCCCTGTGGCTGAAGCAGGCCGCCTGCCTAAACAACAACAACCCAACATGACTAACTTCACCTTGAATGTCAGCGCCTTCGCGACAAAGCAATTTGTGTTAATTTAAAAAAAATCAGAGACTCAGAGTTTAATTGTTCATTACATGTGAATAGGTCACCGTCTGTGTTTTAAGCACGTGGAAGACAAAAGTGGAACTTGGAGCGTGGAGATTTCTGTGACACTGACAACCTGCGATGCAGCAATCCCCTTGATTTTTTCCTAATTTCTTGAAATTCAGAAGTTTGTTTACACTTTAAATTACTGTACATGCCTTTACTAAATATATACTGTATATAATTATATATATATATATATATCTATATATATATCTATATATATATCTATATATATATATATATCTATATATATAGATATAGATATAGATATATCTATATATTTATGTATATAGATATAGATATATCTATATATTTATATATATAGATATAGATATATCTATATATTTATATATAGGATTTTTGAAAATTGTTGACGATGGCTCAACAGAAACAAAACCACAGCCGTAACATCTACTGTTCCTGACTCATTACATTTTGAGCTCGAGCTCCTTAACTGAAGGTGATAATGCTTCTGCCTCTCTCGTCTACAGACGGATACACCACAGATGACATCGAGTTTTACTGGCGAGGTGGGGACGGTGCCGTGTCTGGGGTCGACAGGATAGAGCTGCCACAGTTCTCCATTGTTGACTACAAGCTCATCTCCAAGAACGTTGTCTTCTCGACAGGCGAGTCACTGAGAACAGATGCTTATTTTCATGCTTTTAGATTTGAGCCGATTTTGATCGGAAAGACTCAGTGCTACCCACAATATTTGGCACTCCTGATAAAGATGTATTAAAAAGCCTTGACAAAAATCAATTTATTATAAATGTGTATTTTCTGCGTAATTTGACGCCGATATTTTTATGCAACAAATTTATTCATTAGGGGAAGAAATTGGGAATTAGTTTTTATTAATGAAATCAACCAGGTTAATTGTTTGTTCTGCTGTTGTTAGTACTTTATACAATCCTCTTTAACAACATTACATCACTAAAGGAGCACAGAAAGTGAGATCTTTGACCTTTCCTCTTTGCAGTGGCCAAAGTCTTTAGGTCTATTTTATGCTCTCTTCAGCTCACCAACACATTTTCTGAGGGGTTTAAGTTTGGGAACTCATATGCCAATGGAATCTGGCCAGACTTTATCGATTACCATCCAACTCAAAGACCCAATGATGACCCATTTTTATTTTCCTGGCAGAGGCCACCAGAAATTTATTAAAAATCTCACAGTATTTTCCAAAGTTCAGGGAACAGGCTGTTAGCATCACAGACCGTCCACCATACGACATGGGGTGCTTTTCCACACACTGATTGTTTTACATCACACCTACCTGGAGCATTTGCTGCTCCAGTCGGAGCAACAATCTCTTGTATGCCTACTAAAAATTGACCTCTGAATTACGGTGTAATTATACCACTGGGAAAAAAGAAGTGATGGGACATTTAAAGTGTCTGTTTTTGACATGGGCCTGTCCCCAACATGGCATTAGAAAGAGGGAGCAAGGAGTTGATTTAAAATAATAAAATAATATTTCAAAAATAGAATAAGAAAACTATTTTGAGTGCTTTGTTTGGGATTACAATGCATTTATACTGCTTCAGATATGAAAAATGTTTTGCATTTTGAATGATTTGGGGTTGACAGTACTTGCCCAGAGCACCATTCGATCCCAGACCCTTAAAAAAATAAAAGTACCACTAGACAGATCCTTTAATTGGATTAATTTTTTATGAGTTGTTATGAGGATACCAATGATTGTAATCTAATAAGGCTGTAATCATATGTGACTGCAAACAAATCCAAATTATTTTTCAGTGCTGTTTTTGTTGTTGTTGTTTTGGGGTTTTTTCTTTACATATTTTCCCCAGGGTTACCGTGTGAGAATAAAAACATAATTTTACATGGAGATATTTGCGTAAGGCGCCACAGTATTGGAAGGTCACAGTTGGCACCATGAAGGAAATTCTGTTTTTCTCCCTGTGCCTCTTTCAGGTTCTTACCCCCGCCTGTCTCTCAGCTTCAAACTGAAGAGGAACATCGGTTACTTCATCCTGCAGACATACATGCCTTCCATCCTGATTACCATCCTCTCCTGGGTCTCCTTCTGGATCAACTATGATGCATCTGCTGCCAGAGTGGCCCTGGGTAGGACTGTCTTGCCTCTGCACAGCAGTGACCCAAAGCCAAATGATAACTGTGCATGAAAGGATCCATTTATCCTATTATGTTTCAACATGTTGAATTTAGACATTATTGTGTCCTTAATAAGGGAAATCCTTTATTTTCTGCACATTCGCTTTCTTTTTTTTGTTGTTGTTGTTGTTTTATTTGCAAATTGTCTCAAAGTATGTGAATGATAGCAGTGTGTAATAGGCTGTCTGGCTAAATGTCTGTTGTTCAGAGATGACTATATACATGACTCATGCAGCACGAGAAGCTCTGCAGCCTGACCTTGAAGCTTGCTGTCTTTCTCTCTGCTCGTCTGTCTGTCGAAGCCCCTCAGCGCCCAAAAATACCTGCTCATCCTCCAGATTACATTCAAAAAGACCCGAACGAAGGATGCAAGCGAAAGCAGTCACCCCAAAAAATGCACCTGGATGTTTTCACACCAAAGTTAAACCGACACAAGCAGGCTACCGCAGCACTGCTGGGAAGGCGATTTAAAGATGTGCCCACATGCTCTCAGCACCCTGAGATTGTGCAGAGACTGAGCTCAGCCAATGAAAGCCCGGGCTCCGTGCTACAGCGCCGCTGCAGGCTGCTGGGTTATTTATAATGCGTGTGAATCTGACCAAATGCAAATTGTGCAGGCAGATGACTAATGTATCAAACACAAAGTGTGTGTGGGTGCGCGCGCGCGTATGTGTGTGTCATAAAAGCAGGTGTATTGTGCTGTGACTAAACACAGATGTTTGCAGCAGCAGTGGGATGCTTTTGATGTGGTATGCTCAGAGCACGTATGAACGCATGGATATCACCTGTTTGACCTGAAATTATCTGATGAAGCGCACGTGCTTCTCAGTCTCAGGAGAGTCAGATGGAGGCTGTAAACCTTATGGGGTCTAAGTTAGCAAGTCTTGTCTCTTTGCAGTTAAATACTTTACAATGTACAAGGCAGTGAATGCTCAAATGTTCCTGTCCGTTCCAGACTGGCACCTGATCTTACTGATTGCAGGGAAGCAAAGCAGCAATTTAATTCTGCCACCACCATGTTTTTCTGTAGATATCGTTTTTTTGGTTTGTTTGTGATTTTTGTGCTATTTTCCTCCTCCATCTTTCCAGCTCTATGTAAGATGAAACCAATTTTTGAACTCCTCTTCTTGAGGCTGAAGATGTGAAGCTATCATAGAAACATTCCAAATGTGCTCTTTAGCACCACAGAATATGAATATTTAATCCACATTTGTCCACTTAGCTTTGGATTATCACTTTCATGTTGTGCCCAGTTGCCCAAATATGGTCATCTGAGGCTGCAAGCAAGATGATTATATCTGAATATTATCAGATATTATGTGTGTTAATGGAGCATTTATAGCAGTATATGGCCGAGACTATCAAAAACTTAATAATAAATTCACCAACTCATCCTGTGGACATTTCTATACCCCTTTTTCAGTTTTTTTTTTTTCTAAAACCCAATGCAATGTGTTGTTGTGAGGATGAGGCAGAAAAAGACTTGTCTAAAGACTTTCTTTAAGTGTGACTCCACTGACCTGCAGGAATCACCACGGTGCTGACCATGACAACCATCAACACTCACCTGCGAGAGACGCTCCCCAAGATCCCCTACGTGAAGGCCATCGACATGTACCTGATGGGCTGCTTTGTGTTCGTCTTCCTGGCTCTACTGGAGTACGCGTTCGTCAACTACATCTTCTTCGGCCAGGGTCCCCAGAGACAGAAGAAGGCGGCCGAGAAAGCGGCCACGGCCAACAACGAGAAGCTGAGACCCGACCCCAATAAGGTTTGTGCGAAGGGAGTCGTTTTGAAAATGTTTCTGTTTTTGTGCTGTCTTTTGATATGTATGTTTGTTTCTGTGTGAGCAAAGGACTTCTTCTTCTTCTTCTTGTTCTTCTCTTAAGGCCAATGTGATGCTGTAATCAATGTTTCATGTCCTTTACCAGCACTATTATACTCCAGCCCTCTGTTGCTTGCTGCTTTAACGTTCTTACACAGACTTGGATCTGAAAGAGCGAATGCAGGAGCAATGACTGCTTTTTAAATACTTTATCTCCACGTTTTTGTGTTTCCCAAAGGACGAGGCGCCTGAAAAGTCCCTGGCTTCAGTGCCAGAGCTTTCTCTTTAAATATTGCTCAGCACCATTAAGAACAACAGCATTTTAAATTTTAAATTTGAAAAAAAAAAAAAGAAAAAAAAGAGAGGAACATCCTTTCCTTCTGAGT
Organism: Poeciliopsis retropinna; assembly: GCA_010277075.1. NCBI lineage: Eukaryota > Metazoa > Chordata > Actinopteri > Cyprinodontiformes > Poeciliidae > Poeciliopsis > Poeciliopsis retropinna. The sequence goes on along the minus strand of VMRM01000015.1, from coordinate 11,154,753 downwards.
GTGGCAAGCTCCGATTTCCCTCAAGTAACAGTGCTGATTTTGTATGCTTGCAGTGGCTGGTGGGAAATGTAGTTCAAAGAGATGATGCTCTGTATGCCAGAATGAAACAGAGGGAAATTGACGCATATGACTCGATGTGGGATCCCATCTTTGTGGACGATGCCGCTTTAGGACTAGGCGATCAAAGAAATAAGGTACTGGAGGTTTTGAAAGTCAAAACTTAACAATGTCATCAATCTGAATCAGTTCAGATCAGAGGAAAATACTGTAGTCTTTTGTTTATTTCTTTGATTTTGTTTTTGTAGAGTTTTAAGGCAACCTTGACCATCACTCCCACCATTGTGTTTTTTTCCCTCTTTCGGTTTGCTCTTCATGCATTTTCCTGACAAACATTGGCTCAGCAGCTTCATTTCTGCAGGAACTGATTTAATCTGAACTCTAGCTGATGGAAAATGACAAAGACAATTCCATTAAACCCCCTCACCCCCCCAAAAAAACAAAAAAAAACAAAATCTGTGAAGAAAAATGACACATTCATTACTTGGACCCAAGTGAAGAAATTGTGAAGAAGACTGGGCAGATACTAGAAACACATTTGCAGTTTGATGAGTAGCACCGCTTCAAAGTGAGTTACCCTAAAACAGCAAAACACATCAAGGACAGGATTGGATTGTAGGGATGATGCTTTTCCTCAGAAGTCAGGCTATGGATGAAGAAATGTTGATCCGATTTCACCTCCCACAACGCCTCTCCCGACCTGCCCTGAACCTGTAGCCTCCTCCATCCTTGCAAAGTCCTTGCTATTTCTCTCAACCTTCTCCTGTCACTTTTCTTTTGTATATCTTTGCTTTTCTCTTCTTTTTTTTCTTTTTTTTTTTTTTTGGAACTTTTTGTTTAGTTTGTCTTGTGAATCGGCAGAATTTTAACCATTTTCTGGTTGAAATTCTGAGATGACAACGAAGGGTTCTCCATGAGAATCAATTTGCAAACTGCTTCTTTGAGAATGTTATTACTTTTGTAGCCTTCTGCTTGTATTATCATTTATGGTTTGACAAATGATAAGAGAATTTTACTTTTTTTTTTTCTTGGCTGTAAGTAGCAGTTTTCGACTCATTTGCATCACCCATTTTTAGCACCTCATCAGTATTTTGACACGCTAAATTGCTTGAAGTTCACGGCAGCATTTCTTAACTTTGGTTTAAAACGGTTAGTGCCTTGAAAAGTATTCATTTCCCTTGAACTTTGCCACATACGTTGTAACAACTGCAAACATCAATGCATTTCTGGGGGAACGTGGTTCAGTGTGTGATAGACCAACACAAGGCAGAAAATAACTGTAATGCTGAAGTAAAATGGTTCATTGTTTTCAGTATGTTTGCAGAGAGAATAAAATGATGAGCAAAATCTTTCCCAGTTTTTTACAAAGTAACTCAAAGCCCGATTTCAAGTTTCAAGACTAGACATGCATCTAAACTGGACCTACATTTTGAGTTTTGCTAGAACTTTCTTGTAAATGAATAACCTTTGTACCGCGAGCTGTATGGTTAAAGGGAACCTATTATGCAAATTTTGCTTTTTGCACATTTTTGTACTTCCTTGTGGGTCTCTACCACTTCTAAAACAAGCCCAACGGCAAAAAGCTGTTTTTCGGTAATAAGTAAATTTTTTTAGGCCTCCCATTGTAGTGCCCTGTTTGCGCTACACAGTTGCTTCTGGAAAAGACGCGTCTTTTATTGTTGACTTACCATCTAGAAACAACTTGCTGCATTCTTCACGATCGTGCAGGAGGTTCTACTTCTTCTGTTTCTGGGTTGGACTCAGACTCAAAGATGTATAGAGGGTAAATGTTCAGCTGGGTGGTGTGGCCAGCAGCGGTTTACTTGGATTTAAAGTGACAGAGCCCTAAAGCACCTCATACTGAAATGAGCTAACCATAGGTAGAACTGAGACAGAAATTAGTTTTGATTTTGTGCAAAAAATGCAAACATGTTTTGTATGGCAAATTAGACCTATTATATAACTTGTTTAAAAGGGAGCATAATACTTCCCCTTTAAGACCAGTTTTTATGTCAGGAAGTAAAGTCTTTAGCAGCGTTTTACAGATTTTTTCCCCCAGGTTTTCTCAGTATTTAGATTCATCAGTCTAGCACGTCTAGGTTTCCTGTTTGCTGAAGAAAAGTTTCAGCATGATTCTGGTGCTACCACGATTCACCTGGGGGATTTTGTATTTAGGATAATTTTGAGTGTTTTGCTCCTCAGTTTCAGACTGAACTATAACTAAAAAAAGATCAAAAGAAATAATTTTGGTGTCAAATAACAGGAGCAGCTTCTTCCACATTTTTGCTGTGTTTCTTATGGCTCGGACTAAACTGCAGTCAGAACTTTGAGGTTTCCTTTTTACAAACCCTGTGTTCTTGTTAGTCTTTCGGAAAGACCGGGTTTCTGAAATATCCCTCTAATTGACACTTGAAATACAGTACAAACATAAAATACAATGTTTTATGTTTGCATGACATAAACACATAAGACTAAGAAATGTCAAAATTACACATTTAACCAAAAAAAGAAGCTAAGAAGATAAAATGTTAAAGCAGTCTTTGGCTTTTATGGGTAAGCTGCAGCAAGCACTCTTGTTTCAGTCCTGATTTAAAACTGAAATCAGTTTTTGTGTATCAGGTTTTCAGGCAGACTCCCCTTGTTCAGTTCTGGTTCCAGGAACACAAACTGAATAGGTTTCTGATGACGTGAGAGGCCTACACTTTAGGACTAAGACTCTTTAGTGCTTTATAGACCAATAAGTTTTTAAAGTCTATATTTTTGCAAACAGCCATCGTGAGGATTTGAAGACAGGTGTAATGTGATCCATTTTATCATGTTGGTCAGGACTGTGGCAGCAGCATTTTGGACCTGATTGATGTTTTCCGAACACCTCTGCAGACAGTGTCCTAATAACTTATGCCACAGTTTTCCATGTCCTGTTTTAACATAAAATCTTTTGTCCCAGCCGTGTATAACGTGATAGAAATAAAATTTATTGACAGACCTTATCTGAATGCACTTTTTAAAAAATATATTTATTTGTATGTAATATTCAAATTCATCCTTTCTGTTCCTTCCACTCTCCAGTTATGCTCTAGTTTGTGTTGGTCTGTCACCTAAAATCCCCAAAAATGCTTTCTCATTTGTCACAAAATGTGGAAAAGTTCAAGGGGTGTAAATACCTTTGCAAGGCTCCATAGTTTAATAACACATTCTCGCACTTTCAGTAACTTCTCATGCCTTCATCTGTTATTTGTGCACCTTCACACAGATGACCCCCGATGACAACATCCTGTTCAGCACCATGGAGATGAAGAACGAGATGGGCGGTCCCGGGGATCTGTCCCGGGGTCTGGGAGCTCCCACGGATCCCCGCAACACCATGCTGGCCTACGACAGCTCCACGCTGCAGTACCGCAGGGCGGCCATGGCCCGGCAAAACTATGGCCACAGTGCCTTGGAGCGCCACGCCCAGAAGAAGTCCCGCCTACGGAGACGGGCCTCGCAGCTCAAGGTGAACATCCCAGACTTGTCCGACGTGAACTCTATCGATAAGTGGTCCAGGATGATCTTCCCCACCGTCTTCTCCTTCTTCAACGTAGTCTACTGGCTCTACTACGTCCATTAAACCCCAGAGAGCCAGGAGGCCGGCTTCCCGCCAGACGACGGACGAAGACGAATTAGCGTGAAAAAAAAATCAAGGAAGATAAATAATTTGCGTGAGAGAGAGAATGCGAGTTAAAAACCGTGTGCTGACTTTTTTAGAGTTGGTTTGTTTCAGACGACGTGAGGAGAACACAGAGACTTTTTTGCTGCAGCACCCACTTCAGTCAGCAGTGACTCTTTTAGGATTTGGGAAACACCTTCAAGTGACTGACGAGCACTCGAATAAAAGAAGAGTGAATAAAAAAAAAAAGAGAGACAGAAAAGGTGCCTGTTCCAGAATTTCAATATATCACTAATATTTGTCATTCGTAGCTTACTATCTCTCTGTGGATCAAAATATTTATGCTTGTGTTTGCATATATTTTAAGGATTTCTTTTGTTTAGTATCTATTTACTTCGTAGCCGAGCTGTCTGCATCCAGGAAAAGCTTTATAAATGATTTAAAAGGAGGTCATCCTTGATAGTCTATTTTCCTATATTTACTGTATATCAGAAACATCCTTTTAAAAAAACAAAACAAAGCATGCTTATTTTTGGTTTTGTTTTCATCTCAACTATGATGAGGAATGACAGTATTTTAGTTGTACTAGCTGAAGGTTTCTTGCAGTTAACTTAGCACAGGCCACCTGAATTGCAACAGGTGAACAGCAGGGGGCAGTCTTATCTCTGGAGCTTTAATGATCAAAGAAAGCGCAGATCTAGGGAAGTTGATGCTTTTGCTAAGTTTTATTTTACTTTTTCTGTGCTGACAGATTCCTTTCCATTTATCGGTGAGGTTTAATTTTCCTTTCCAAAAACGTTTAACTGGGTGATTTTTTCCCCCCTCCATCGTGCAGAGAATGGCTTTAATTTAACGCGAGCTGGCGTAAAGGACTTTCCCGATGGAGCGAGCTTCATCGCTGCATAAATATGGCAATCCACAACCATCGTTACGAGTAGGAACTGAATGATAGGAATAAGATGCATTTCATTGTGATTAGGTTTCTGTTTCCAGAAAAAGAAAATAATTATTAAAAAATACTGTAGATAACATATTTAATGAAAAACATGATTCATTTTTATAAATCAATACTCACTTTATTGTGTAAATATTATGAATTTATTCTATTTAAATGGGTCTTTGTTGTTGTTTTCTGCAGTTGAATTACAGCTCAAATGTTCCATTTAGTCAAAAAGAACAAGAAAGGAAAAAAAAAAAAATCTCAGCTTAAGAAGAAATAAAACACAATTCACAACTTTGCTGACTATACTTTTGGGACTTTTCTCTCTTTCTCTCTCTCTCTCTCTCTGTCTCTTGTTTTTTTGTTTCGTTTTGTTTTTTCCTTTTCTTTTTAATGGACTCTGAAAGCATCTACTTGCTGAAACTAAAGCACTTCCAGACACCACTGACTTTTGGGTCAATGTCTCACGCTCCTGAAACAACATAACCAGGATCCCTCCCCTTACTATCAAGGCATTGAAGTCAGGCATATTTTGTACAAAGTTTCTGTAAATTCTAATTGTAATATTTCATAATGACTGTACATATCTTGTGTAATAACTGTCAGCAATTATGAAGATGTATCTAAATTGAATTAAAACTCAGTTAAGTCTATCACTTCAACAGAGGAGCGCCACTGGTGGTGGTTTTATGTCCCTCCTGTGTGAATGTGAGGCTGATCGCTGGCGGGCTTGGGGCCGATTGAGCGTCTGAATGAGCGAGCAAACAACTGAACCCGACATGGGGATGGCGCGGGCGAGCGGTGGAGGCAAGGGTAGGGATGGGCTGAAGAGTAAAGCTCTGCAGCTGGGTGCTACTGGCTGGATAATGGATGGAGAGGCGGAGGAGCTGGAGCGAGAGGCTGCAGCGGTGGTCCGGTGCAGGCTGGGGGTCTGAGCAGGCCCGAGCTCAACACCTGGCCTCGGGGGACATCAACGCAGAGAGCCATGGCTGTGGAGGCACACTTTGGACTCAATTGAGGCCTTTGGCTGCGAGGGACCACAGTGCCTGCGACAGAAAAAAAAAAGAGAGAGAGAGAAGGGAAAATAAAGCACGAGAAAGAAAGAAAATGCATCCATCCGAGGAGTGTGCTCTCTGTGCCAAAGTCTGAACCCATAAATGGAGGCTGGTGAATATTTGATGGTGCAAAACACAGAATATTTAATATTTAAAAAGAGATTTTGTCCTAGCAGGAAATAATGTGCAGCTGCTGTTTGATTACCAAAAGAAAAGAACACAATGAGATTCAAAAGAAGAGCCTTTACAAAAACAAACAAACAAAAAAAAACAGACTACACAGAAGTAACAGCTGAAGATTTAGAGTCATGATAGTTTCGAGAAGAGTCAGATGCAAGAAAATGAAGCTAAATATGCAGAAGATTGTGATAGAGAGTTGCTCATGTTGGCTGTGTGTGTGCAAGACGCCTCTGGGAATAAGTAGACTAAGTGCAACGGACCTTTGGAAGCAAACTGATGTATCAAGATGTGTAACCTTGTTCCTTCATGCACCGGTAAAACATTTTCCAAAAACGCTCTGCACAGCCACATAACAGATGTATGACCTCAGCAGACAGATGGTTTGCACTAAATTGGCCTTTTCTTTCCTTTTTCCTCTTTTCAAAAGGGGCTTTAGTGTTGACATGTGAGAATAGGAGGGGAGGCAGATGCTTCCTGCTTTGTAGTCTTTCCATGTCACTGGCGTAATTAGCCATGCACAGACCTCTGCTCTGTGGAGCCACGTGTGTGAGTGCGTGTGTATGCCTGTGTGTGGAGTCGCAGCTGAGCTCTGTGAAGTTGGCTAGCCGACCAAGCCAAAGCCAGCCAGCGCTGACTGGGATGGGTGAGAGGGTGAGTCTGACACAGTCGCGTCACGCCACTCCCCGGCCACGCACATATGTGATGGAAAAACACGTTAGGCTGGCTGAGAGGGAGGGAGCCGATTGTGTCATGTGCTCACAGACAGGAAAATATGATGTCTTTTACGATAAATACGAGATCATATTCTGGTTTGTGCTTTGGATTTCTACATTTTGGGACCGTATAAGTCCGTCTGTGTCTGCTTGCTTCAAACTACGTCTGGATTTGACTTCTTCACTGTGGATTTATTGAGATTTTAGCAATAAACGAGTGGTCTGGAATAAATCAGGCGTTTATCAGAGACTTGGCAGGCAGGTTTGGAAAAGACAACTTGCGTCAACATGAGGAAATGGAAAGCTTCCTACATGCATACCATCTGCGCAAGAAGCAGCCTTGTCAGTGCCCTTCAGACAAACTACAATAAATGTTGTAGTTAGTCCAGTTTTTCATTCAGTAAAACAATGTGCTCACGTTCCTCTCTGTTCAAAAGACTTTAAGGCTCTCTAAGAACAAATTAGACCGGTTAACATTCACACTGAAATGTAGGAGTTTCAAAGAATTCACTGTGATTTTATGAGATAAACCAACACAAAGTTGTGAAGCTTAATTAATGTCTTTCAAGATTTTCCTTACACACCAAACATCTGAAAAGTGTGCTGTGTTTTTCTGTCAACTACACCTGAAAGGTGATACTTTCTAGATTCACCTTTTGCTGAAATGACAGCTGCAGCAGGGTAGGGTAACTCTTTAACTATAACTAGTTATAGCTAGGGTTAGTTATAGTCGTGCCTCTGCGTACCCGCTTCAACGCGCGCTGCTGCGTGCTCGGTTCAACGCGTCAACAGGTTTCAGGCTCTGAGTTGAAATTGATAAAGTGTTAAAATGATCCGATCGCTATCCGCGGTTCTGAACTACTTTGTGTTGTTTCATCATTAGTGACCAGCGGCCTGATGTTTCTGTTGTTCTCTTGGTTGTTACTTCATGTCAGATGGATTTCAGAATTAAATAGTCGCTCTCTGTGGTGGTGAAACTTGTAAGTTCCACTGTTGCGGGCATGCCTATGTTGTAAAGTTAAATTATCATGAGCTTTATTATTTGGGTATAAAGGGCCCGGTCATTAGCCCCGCCCCCCCAAACCTGACGCTGACTTGACGCCTGACGCTGCGGGTCTTTTGGGGTTTGTCTCAACCAGCTAGAAACTACACTTTTTCCTCACTTTTCTTGGCAAGATAGTTTAAACTCAGTGAGATTTAAGGTTAAAGAGGATTTTACAGCAAATTCTCAATTGAATTCTGTTAGAAATATTTAGTATACATTATCTCATGTTTGTTGTGTTGGTTGTGTGAAGTTGTTTTGTTGTGCAACTCTGTGAGTTCATCAGTTCCTGCTTTGTAGCAACAGGAGGAAACAAACAGGAACTGAACTCTGCACGACGTCAGCCAAAATCAAATTCGGCAGGTCAGGCTTTTTACAGATCGGTAACCAGGAATCGGCCAGAAAACTGTAATTGGTGCAGCCCAACTTAATATGGAATACATACACACATAGTCATGACATTCTTTGATTAAATACATTTCTCTTAAGCATAATTCCAATAGCTAAAAATTAAATTTATACCAGATGAGTCTTACCTGAGAATGTGGACCAGTACCAGTACTGGACTGATTCAGAGCCTTCAAATGATTTTAACAGAAGTTTCACATAACTTCACATTATTTTTACATCAAAAGTTGATGTAAAATTTTTACTATTTTATGTTGATGTAAAAATAATGTTTGATTTAGCCACAAAACGATTAAGCTCAGCAGCAAACAACAAATCCCCAACTGATGTAGCAGCCATGTAGCCTGACGTAAAAACATTTTGCTAGACAATGTCAAATATTGATTAGTTTTAATTATTTTATTTATTGTTATCAAACGTTATCAAACACTTGAAGCCAAAAATACCTCAGAAATATTCAGAGCCAACCATAAGAATCAACTCATTTAAAGTCTGAACTCAGTTTCACACAAATACAAATGGTGTAGCATAAATGTTTGGCTGTTGAACTGGACCGTTCCAGGTCGCTATCAAGCTAATGTTCTATTAGCAGCTTTACAAATCTTTTTCGTGACATTACATGACCAACGCACAGTAAAACAAACCTTTATCTTGGCTTTTTTCTATTCCCCGTCTTTCTTTTCTCCCTCCCTAAAGGATAAGTCATTTTGAGACATTGTTTTGCTAACTTAACCTCTGACCTGAGCTTTGGACGTTTGGTTGCACGGCAACTCGTTACCGGCGAAGTGTGCAGTACCACACCGCGGCCACCAGGGGCCCCCGAGAGCAATTTATTTTCCCTTTTTATCAATAAATGATTTATCCATTAATGATTTCTACATACATTATCAAATATATATTATTGTAAGAACAAATCACTTCATAGTGAAATTGTGTGTTTGTGACATTATAACAACTTCTCTTGGGTCCCTAAGTAAAAAAAAAAAAAAAATTGGGTCCCTAAGTGGCTGCTTAGTTTGCTTATGCCTTGGACTGACCCTGTCTGTAACTGATGTATAGAGATCTTTATGCAAACCTTAAGCTCTTTGCTTACTCTTAAACTTGTCAATTCAAATCTCCTGATGTCCAGCAGTTAAGTTTCCTGATCTGACCTGATCTAGCGGATCATTTTGGGGAAATTCTCCCTGACCAGAGCATACACCATTATTAAAGCACATTAATGATTTAATGTGTCATGGGTTAATTTTTTTTCTTCTCATTTTTAATAGTCACTATTATGCTGAAGTACTGACTCAATTTTCTACAATGTAAAGAATTTTGGTGAAAATCAGCTGAGTCTCTTCAGCACACTTTTTTTTTTTTTTTCTCAGTTCAATTTCCCTGCCTCTCTCCTTTAATAGCTCCAGAGTAAGGAATGCAAACACACCTGTCACTGCAAAGGGGCGGTACTAGGAAAGGTATGTTGTCACTTGTTTCAACTCAGGCCTCACTCTCTGACAGAGAACCACAGAGAGAGATGATGGCTCTGAAGTGAAGCCCTTCAACTTCTGTGGAAATGGAACTTTGGTGAGGAAAAGAAACAAAAGCAACATCCGATCATGACTTGGAGGAGCCCTCTGGCCCTGGTGAGGGATGCTCTGCAAGGTCAGAGGGCGCGGGAGAGGGAACTCCGCAGCTTGGTGTCCAATCTACCGTATGAGGGACTGGAGAAGGCGAAGCAACCCAATCGCTTCTTCCTTTCTAACGCCATCAAAACCACAAAGTACACGCTGCTGCTATTCCTTCCCATGAACCTTTATGAGCAGTTTCACCGTTTGGCGAACCTCTACTTTGTGGGCCTAGCCATCTTGAACTTCATCCCTGTGGTGAACGCGTTCCAGCCTGAGGTGGCCCTGATCCCCATCTGTGTCATCATGTTGCTGACGGCCCTGAAGGATGGCTGGGAAGACTTTAGGAGGTACCAGTCGGACAGGAAGGTCAACAACACTCCATGTTTTATCTATAGCAGGTACGTTCAGGGGGTTCTTGTGTTCTGAATGCTCATGCATGATGTGGCAGGTGTAAACCACATCAGCACATCTGCCTCTGATTCTCTACATGTCTACAGCTGTGTATTTCATCGCCTCTGTGTCTCAGCACACCTTTGGGAATTTTCAACTTAAAAATAGAGAATGCGTGGGAGATTATACAACGTTTCGCACCATCACAGTGAGCATGTTTGATGAAATCCTCATCTGAGTGTTACGTAAGCAGAGACAGTAAGGTTAGCTGTTTTCTATTTTTGAATGACTGGTGAAAAGGAAAAATTCACAAAGGATGATAGAAATTCTCACACCCTTTTTTATGCTGTGAACTGGAGAGCACAAGAAGAGAAGGGTTGATCGACCGAATGGTTACAAACTAAGCCTGGAAATGTGGTTCGGTTGATATTTTTTTCTTGCAACATTGCTTCCTGGCAATAAATCTTTTACTGTGCCTGGTCACACAATGTTGTTGACATCTCACTGTTGTATTAGCATTTGTTTCAAGTCAGTATGATTGTGTTGGTCATGATTTCAGTGGGGAAATCCACGACAAAATTCTGGAGATAGTCTCCAATAAACACTCACATCATGGAAGATAAAGTATGACCCTAAAAAGTGTGGCAACTGGATTCTCTAAAATCTAATCTCAACATGGAAATTCCCACACTTACTTTTTCCTTACAAATGTGTCACCATCTGGGGTGAAATAAAAAGTCTTTTTTACATTAAAAAAGTTTTACTATCAAGAAAAATTGATACAACAAAGAACAAAATGAACCAAAACTACATTTTCTTACTTTTTATGCTGGGGGCAGAAAACTAACAAATAGCTTTAAAAGCTTTAGACAAGAGAAAACACTGCAGACTTTATCCAGTTCATGCAGAAAATACTGCAGATTTCATGCAGAGTTGACTCAACTCTATTGACACTGAGTTTCTGACTCTTGTACAATCAAATAATTAGCTTGATCAGGATCACTGGGTTCCTTTGAATTTATTGGATCTCCTAAGCTTTCATTGTTGGATTGTAAAGAGCTTTATATATAAATGTTTCCTGAAGCAACTCAGGACTTTCACATCTTTTCATGTATAACAAATAGAAACTAGATCAGAAGTCATTCGTTTTGCATAGTCATCTTTGACTGTGGATCCCCATGTGGAATGCAGTCAGATGATAGAAACTTGGCCCTACTTTCCATCTGTTTCCCATCAAGTCTTTTTTTCCCCTCATTGTTGTTTGAATAATTTTAGGTGAAGCATGAAATGTCTTATTCTATGGGCCATCAAATACTATTTTTTTCCCATCTGAAACACTTGTCAGTCAAGTGGTGCTTAGACACGGCAGCTCTTAAAAGTGCTGCTAAATGCTATATCATAAAAACAGTATATTGTTTTTGTGCTAGTGCTTAACTGCCTGCATACAGAGGACATTTATACCACCATCTAACAAGCATTTTGCTGGATTCAATGTTGTTTGAAAGAGTACATTTGCACATAGACTGAAAGTAGCACCCAGTTTCCATTATACAAGATATCACTTGACTTTCTTTGTTAACCCCCCCCACACACACACACACACAAAACAGATACATAAGTTCCTTTAGTTTTAAGATAATTTCTCAAGTTAAAGTTCATTCTGAAATTTTCACTATTTTTATATATTAACTCACTTTGCAGAGAGACATTTTTTCAAATATTTTTTTTTCCTTGTCCAATGGGACAAAATCATCCCACTGTCATCTGCTGACTCACCCAGATGTTGTCTTGTCTGCAGCCTGTGCGGAGTTAAGCTAATTTAACCTCAGGCAAAGGCTTCAGACTTTGTGTTCAGATCATAAAGCAGCCTTGATGTTTTTGCTTCTTAAGTAAGCAGACAAGCAAAATGTCCCAAAATGCTGAGTTATTCATATGATACATGATTCATTATTCTCTAACTCTTGGGACTTGGATTACCTTTAGTGCTCCTTAAAAGAAATCACGGTTTAAATTATTCACGAGGTAAACAGAATAACTGATTAACTGTGATGAGCAAGCCACAGTTGAAAAGATAAATTGTTCAAGCAAAAATAATTTTGCTTCAAACATAACATACTTCTAGTGGTAATTTATTTACTATGAAGTTAAACCCTGGATCTGGAAATAACATCAAACCTACTTAACCATGTTCCAGTTGGAAAACCAGTGGGATCTGCTATGTGCTGTGTGCGCTGATGTGCTAATTATGTTAGCTCTACAAGCTAACTGCAAGTTATCTTTTGTATCTAATTTAAACCAGCACAATATCATATCGTTTCTGAATATCAAAATGTGATAAAACATCAATTACCTCATTTTTTATTTATTTTCCTTCATTACAATGTCCTAATAGCTGTTTGTAAGTTTCAGAAACAGCGGCATGAAATATAACAAAAGTCTACCCAACAGATCTGTGTATTAGATTGTGAAAAGATTCCATGTGATACAAATCATTTATCACCACAACTAACACTCTGTGTGGAAGACATGGCAGGCATGTTGGATTTTTATGGTTGGAGTAAGTGAAAACATCTACTTTCCCTGTTGGCAACCTTCATCCAAAATATAGTGACAGTGGATTTTGTGTGTGCTGAGATAATGAGAAAAAGTTAAAGAAATAATTGTGTTGGCTTCTGTTGATGTCCTCTTGCTATCAGATCCCATTTAACATTTGTTCTTTGCTCAGTTTCCTGAACTTTTGAGTTTAGTAGCTTTTTGGCCTTCCTGCATGATAGGGTGGAGTTAAGAGTGTTGAAAAAAAAAAGTTCTCTAAAGAAAACCCATAAAAAACACATTAGAAAGAACTTCAGACATTTGCAAAGCACTAAAAACAAAGTGGGAGCACATGTAGTTCATATCTAAACTCTGACTGTCTGACGCACAAAAGACATTTTTGAAAGTACAGTAACGTATGCAAGGTGATGAATGCAACATCCTAAAAATACAGCTGGCTCCCCTCCTGGCTTTGTTGGGAGTGAGGTGTGGTGTTGAGTAGTAACCAACCCATCAGGTTCTACATGCAGGGCAGCATACTTCCAACGTCCTGTTACCAGTGCTCAGTCAGCTTGATATGCTGGTTTTTAACCATAATGCAAAACACTCCTTGAAATCTTGAAACTGTTCACAAAGTTCAGAACAGTTCATTCATGAAACATCTTTTCTTTCTGTTCTTCTCTCCTTCAACAACACAGCAGATTTATTGGATGATCCAAAATGATAATTTCCTCTTTACATAGAGGTTAATGTTGCTTCTTTCTATATATATATATATATATATATATATATATATATAATATATATTTTTTTTTTTTTTTTAAAGCAAACCAGGAACCAGGTTAGGAAATAATTTGAGCAACTATACTAAACTATACAGTCCCTCATGTTTCTGACTATACAAGTAGTACCATTGAACTTTCCTACAATTATTTAATATCCACATAATTTTGCTAAATTATCTTATAAGAAGTAGTCTGATATGATTCGTCACCATCACTGTGCAGGTAATAACAATGTCACCAGGTGAGTATTACATTAGTCCAATACGAAAACAATTTTTAGAAACCAGAATGTGGGCTTCATGCTCAAATTTCAAAGGTTTATTTTGCTTGAAGATTATTTCTTTTCAAGAGGCACTTTTAATTTGACAAACGAGAGTCATCAGGACGTATATTCTAATTTATTAAACACGACTTTGACTTCTCTGACTACAGGAGGGAGAAGCAATATGTGGAGAGACGCTGGAAGGATGTGCGAGTGGGAGATTTTGTGCAGGTAGTTTCCAACGAGATCGTCCCAGCAGACCTGCTCCTCCTCCATTCATCTGACCCTAACGGCGTTTGCCACATAGAGACGGCCAACCTGGATGGGGAAACCAACCTGAAGCAGAGGACAGCTGTTTCTGGACTTTGGGCAGCGGTGAGAAATATTGCTGACTGGTTTTGACATTACTTACAGTTCCTGCTTCTCTAGCTAAATGTCAAAGAGGAAAATAAAAGTCAAAAAACATACCTGTCAGTCCACATACATTAGAGCTTAGATTTGGATTGCAGACAGAAGGATTCAGTTAGAATTGTGTTGTTCAAGTTTAGGTGAAGCTGAAAGTAAAAGGTATATATTCATATAGAAATGGGATTGCATTGTGTTTTATTCTCCAGAATCTTGGATTTGAGCCTGAGAGCTTCAATTCGGCTGTGGTGTGCGAAAGGCCCAACAACAATCTGAATCATTTCAAGTGTTTTGTGTGAGTATAAAAATGCACATTTGGCGTAGATTTTAAAAAGAAGCTATTCTTCAGAACCCTACCAAGAAGCCTGAAAACTAATTCCGACCCACTTGCTGGACTTCTCAATAATAGCCGACACATCATTGGGGCTGTAATAGACCATAATCGATTTTCCTGGGCACCACAGCTCCTACAGGCGGTCAGCTCTGGCTGTTCATTTACAGCCATAAAGAAGGAGAGCTCTAATGGGGAATATGTCAGCAATAATGAATATCTAACAAGGTCTGACAGTAAAAACGATTGTCACTTTCCCTCGCTGCAGAGAGAAACCTGATAAAGACAAGGTGGGCGCCAACATTGAGAGTTTGCTGCTGCGAGGCTGCACAGTGAGAAACACAAATCATGCTGTTGGCTTTGTGGTGTATGCAGGTAATTTCACAACTTGCTGATTGCCTTAGCCTTCAATTTTTCGACAGGACAAATGATGCGTGTTTGGTTTATACCTTGACTTCACTGAGATTCAGTTTATTTAACCAGTGTGTTAAGCTTTGCTAAATGTGCTGATATAAGTTTTATGTTTGTTGCTAATACAAGGACAAAGCCTAAATTGCCAAAACAAATATAAAATTATGTAAATATTTTGATTAAAATTCTAAACAGGAAGGCAAAATTATCAGGATAATATATTTCATGAAAGCTGTTAATGCAATGTTTCTTTTTAGATAAATTAATTCCTTTTTTTTTTTTAAATATAAAAAGCTTGCTTATTTTTACAAATATCAGTCAGAAGATATGATGAGGATTTTCATCAGTGTTTGAATAATTGCCTTCTTCTGAAATTTTCAAGGCCATGAAACCAAGTCCATGCTCAACAGCAATGGGTCGAGATACAAGCGAAGCAAACTGGAGCGGAAGCTAAACGTAGACGTCTTCTTCTGCCTCATTCTCCTCCTCACCATGTGCCTCATCGGAGCCCTTGGTAATAAACCACATCACTTACACGCAAAGTCGCTGTGTAACATTAGATTCTTGATTTATGCTCAATTTGATCACATGCCGAAACTCATTCTTCACAAAGAGAGAGAAAGCAGGAGGGATGTGATGAGAAATCCAGGTTTCCTGTCTGTTTGATGATCAGAGCAAGTAATTTGAGCTGTCTTTATCCATACAGGTCACTACCTGTGGTTGGAGTCACTGCCAGGTGTGCCCTCTTTCTTGGTTCCTGACAGCAACGGTCACCTGGATGTTCCCAGTCTTGAGAGTTTCTACATGTTCTTCACGATGATCATCCTTCTTCAGGTGTCAGACAGACATCACTCAAACACGTTGCTCCAACTCAGTTTAAACTCATTAAGCTAATGCTTTAGCTCTTGTCCACTTTGTTTCCCCTTTGTCCTCTCTGCATCATTTTCCACCTCCTCCGCTGGACTCATCATTCCTCCCAGATCCTGATTCCCATTTCTCTCTATGTGTCTGTTGAATTGGTAAAAGTGGGTCAGATCTTCTTCATTACTAATGACATCGATCTGTACGATGAGGAGACGGACAGTCGGGTTCAGTGTAGGGCTCTGAACATCACGGAGGACCTCGGACAGATTGAATACATCTTCTCAGACAAGACGGGCACCCTCACTGAGAACAAGATGGTGTTCCGACGGTGCTCCGTCATGGGAACTGAGTATCCACACAAAGAAAACGGTAAGGAGATATTTAAGAAACCAAGATGATGCTCCTTGCTCAGCTTTTCATAGACAATTCTTCTGGAAGATAATTTTAAAGTTTATGGGAGTTCAGTAAAGAATTTCGCAAAGCACGTCAAAATGTTATTTTCCAGGTAGATATTACCATTTTATGGCATAATTCAGTAACTTTGTTACCTTCAGTTGTTATAAAATGTTGTTTACATCAAACATAACTTAACCCCTTAACTGTTATGCTCAAAATGCTTACATGTTATCCAATGGGTTATAAAAATAAACTTTGTAATTTCACCTTGAATTTGGCCTCTGTCTCTTTAAGATGCTCCTGCTGTTTCTGAAACTCTGCCTTTCCCACATCACCACAAGAATACTCTTCCGTTATCCCATTTACAATCATTCTTAAGAGTGTTAGAGTGAGAAGTAGCTCGTGTAATAAGTTCGGCAGATGTGCAGTTGTATCAGGTGTTAGCTCATTGCTGCTGCCACTAGTCTGAAGGAGCTGAGTTAGAAAAGCCCAGAGGGGAAGGCACAGAACTATATATATGTTTATAGGTTTTATGTCTCTACTATGACTAAATGCAGTTCAAGGCTAATTTGACAAAATCTCTGATGCC
Organism: Poeciliopsis retropinna; assembly: GCA_010277075.1. Lineage (NCBI taxonomy): Eukaryota > Metazoa > Chordata > Actinopteri > Cyprinodontiformes > Poeciliidae > Poeciliopsis > Poeciliopsis retropinna. The sequence goes on along the minus strand of VMRM01000015.1, from coordinate 11,138,134 downwards.
TCCCAGCCATCCGCCTTGATGTCATTGATGAGCCTGAGTCTGAGGAGGAGGTTATCTTCAACCAGCATCAACAACTCCCACGAACCAGGTGGTCCTTGGAAGCCGAGGGAATCAGCCCGGCAGACACACAATGGCATGACAGAAGGCGCAAAAGCAAGGTGGCAGCGACTGCACACAGTGATGCGGCATTCAGCAGTCCACTGGTATGAAGACCACATGCTCATTCTGAAATGATAGGACGTGTGATCACAGACATGACATTACAACAAACGTCACATTGGAATATGACATCCCATCAACTTTTCAACCTCGTTTGCGCATTTTTAGAATTTAAAATTCACAAATTTCTAATCAACAAGAATATACTGTCTATCAAACTTTTACAGCATATAAATCTGCCCAGAGAAAACCTCATAGTGTCAATCTGTTTACCCAAATCTGACTCATCCCTGAGTCAAAGGCCTTTGTGGTCCCTGTCCCTGGCGCAGATGGTCAAGCTTCTCGGAGTCAGCGATTGCTCAGCTTTGCCCCTGTGTCTGTGACAGGACATATGGTCACACTGAGTGCCATTTGGCACAGACTACCAATGTTACATCAACTGTAAACGTGCACTATAGATTAATCATTGCTGTTTAGACATACAGTATAGTTTCTCTGTATCTATTTTTATCTACAGAGCAAAGGGGAGGAGATTCAGAGACAGAAAATCGCAGCATGGATCCCATTTTTACTCCTCCTCATGCTGCGTCTCCAGCAGAGTAAAATGCCTCTATGAATAAAAATATAATAATGCTGCTTTCCTCTTCTCAGCCTTCTCAGCCTTTTAAGCCTGCCTTATCCTTGGTCAAATACAACCAAGTGGAAAGTTTCAATGAGAAAAGCTTTCTCTGAGTCTATTACGTCAGCTTTGGGAGTACTTAATGTAACTGAGACATGGTTTATCAACACCCAGGCACTATTTAATTAACAAACTGATTAACTTTTGCTCCTCCAGGAAACTGAGGTGATTCCAGACCAGAAGCTGCTTCAGCAGATTAGCAGAGCAGAGAGCAACGGTGGCCGCAGAGACGGCAACAGAAATTTTGATCCTCACCTGGACTTCTTCCTGGCTCTTGCCATTTGCAACACCGTTGTTTCAATGGAAAATGCTCACAGACAGAGGGTGAGTTTACTGCAACTAACCCGAAAAACCATGAGTTTATCTCTGTTTTAAAAAATCAGTATCCTGCAATTTCAAGAAAAAAGCTGAAAACTGGCAATTCTACTTGTGTCATGCAAAAGCATTACAGTTTTCTCAGTCACTTTGGTTCTACTGAACTACTTATTCAGGTCATTCTGTCACTTCTGCACATCAAAAAAATAATTAGTGAACAAACAGTATCTTGGAGCTCAAGTAACACAGCAGACAGTTCGAGAATAATGCTGTAGAGATTTTCAAGGCAGAGCTAGTTAGAAAATTATATCTGAACATTTGAATATATCTCTGACCACTGCTTAATCCATTGCAGCTGTGGAGAAAATTCCTTACTCAGGTCAAATAATCTTCTAACATGACAAGCACTAGAGACGCACTCCACAAATATGCCTCTTATGGAAGAAAAAGCCACTCTAGGAGAAAAGCCACATTAGACCTATTTCCACTTTACCACAAGCCATAGGGGAGAGACCAAAGATGAAGAGGGAGTTGCTCTGGTCGGATGAGAACAAAACTCAGGTTTCTGGCAAACCCTGAAATGTTCACAGACATTCTTCATCCATTGTGAGTGAGCGTGAGTGAGCTATTTCCAAGATAAGATTGGGTAAAAACTAAATGTGAATTCTGGTAGAGGGAAGGCCAAATGATTTACAGGTGTGACTGTTATGAAAGGTGGTTCGACTGTGTCTTGACTGTCAGAGATTGGATGCAAATGCATACCATGCTTTTCATTTTTTTAAAATTTGGAAACAGTTTTGAAAATCATATTTGAAAATCATATTTGCTACTTTGTGTCAGCAATAAAATACAAACGCCAAAGTACATTAGAAAGGCAATGAGTTTTTCATCCCCTAAATTGGAAATATATATATATATATATATATATATATATATATATATATATATATATTATATATTTTTTTTTTATAAATGTGCTTCATTTGTTTGGCTCATAATAAAACATTGTCTTTTACTTGTTGCTCTTCTGTTACATTGATTCAGGAGTGCACGTCTCCACACTCCAGCCAGACAAACAACCCTTTGGAAGCCTTTTCAAATTTGGTGAAAAAAGCCGGGGCTTTCTTCCAGCGCAACAAAAGGAACCGTACTCACTCAGAAGATCCAGTCATAGACTCTGCAACAACGGAGAACGAAGCAGACACAAACGGACTCCGGACTTGTTCTCTCCATCCTCCGTCTCAAAATGGCAGCACTATAGTAGAGGCAGAGGAGCTGTGCTATGAGGCGGAGAGCCCCGATGAGGCCGCCTTGGTGTACGCAGCCAGAGCATATGGCTTCATCCTGCTGGCACGGACCCCTGACAGTGTGACTGTGAGGCTCCCATCTGGGGAGGACCTGGTGTTTGAGGTGCTGGACACCTTGACCTTTGACTCCAACAGAAAGAGGATGTCTGTTTTGGTGAGACACCCAGTCACCAAAGACTATGTGCTGTACACTAAAGGTGCTGACTACTCCATTATGGAGCTACTTGGAACGCCTTATGCAGGTACATGCTGGCCAAAAACATACATTTCCAGATTGATTTTGTTCACGCTTAATAAATCGAGCTTGTTGTGAGTAAACATTCTGATTCTGCTTCTAGAAAACTTCAGTGGTATTGAGAAAAATATAGCAGCTGACACTCAATACCACCTTGACTGCTATGCAAAGGAGGGCCTCCGCACACTCTGCATTACAAAGAAAGTATGAAATCCTTAGCAATTCACACCAGCGTCATTTATCACACAGTACAGGAACTTGTTTTTATAGTTTCTCTTAATCTGTGACAGGTTGTGAGTGAGAGCACGTATCAAAGCTGGTTAGGTGAGAGAAAAAGGGCGCAGGCTGCTATAGAGTGCAGAGAGGAGCTCATCATGAGAACCGCTGTGCAGCTGGAGACAAACCTCACCTTGCTAGGTAACACCCATCAACCCCACCATTCCCAGCACCAGAGAGGCACATCCTCATGATGGGATCATTGTGTGAATGATGCCTGTCTTGGGATATTTGTCCTCCTACAGGGGCGACTGGCATTGAGGACCGTCTGCAGGAGAACGTCCCAGACAGCATTGTGGCTCTGCGGGAGGCAGGGATCCATGTGTGGGTGCTGACAGGTGACAAGCCAGAGACGGCTGTCAACATCGGCTATGCCTGCAGGCTACTGGAGGAGGAAGACCTGGTGATTAACATGAGCTGCAAAAACAAGGTGAGGAGGCAGCAGGCTGCTTCACTGAATGTTGCTTGCTTCAGCGTGGCACCGTTATTTATATAAAAAAAAAAATCATAACTTTATAGTAAGGGTATAAAAATACTTAACACAGCCTTTTGATGACAGTTGAATCATAGATAGATAGATAGATAGATAGATAGATAGATAGATAGATAGATAGATAGATAGATAGATAGATAGATAGATAGATAGATAGATAGATAGATAGATAGATAGATAGATAGATAGATAGATAGATAGATAGATAGATAGATAGATAGATAGATAGATAGATAGATAGATAGATAGATAGATAGATAGATAGATAGATCTGAGCAAGTGAAAGTCTAGCTCTCTGTCAAAAAAGTCGGAATAAACAGTTAATATTTTCCTCGTAAAAAACTTCTTAGTCTCGTGCACAGATGCTGAAAACTGCTGTCTTTGCATCTTTCCTCAAGACCAGTTTCCACAGTGAAAAGTGTTGTTTTACTCATTGTTTATTCCCTGAAAGAGTTTTCTGCTGGTCGATCAAACAGAAACTCTTATAATTTGGTTACAAGGTGATTTCTTGGTCCATCCCTGTTAATTAATAAACAAAAGTTTTATGTTGTGATTTTGTTTTGTTTTGGCCCAAATCTGCATTCGCTGTAGAACAGTAGGAATGTTTATCGGTTTGTGTATTTTAGGTTGTGAATAAAAGGTCAAACATGTAAATCAGTAAATCAGAAATTTGGTGATATTTTATAATATTTCTCACACTGTTTGTAACACAGAGGGTAAATTCCCCCTACTCCCTGGATATACATGTAAGTGATGAAATAGTCATATTGTTTGACAGAGGAGCTCCCTGAGTGCAGAGTCACAATTCCTCATATATATATAAAAAAAAAACAGACTTTTTTACCAGAACAATAAGTCTGGTATTTTTCTGGTATTAGGATTGTATTCCTAATACAATCATGTTTTTCATTTAAAGTGTTTGTCGCATACTGACAAAAGGGAGCTCTGTTCATATTTTTTATTTTAAGTCAAAAATCACTTAATTAACATAGAATAATAAATAAACACAAAACAGAACAGGTTTTTGAGTTTGCATTTCAGGTTTAACATTTATGCTAAAGAAAACCTCCACGATGTCATTTCCTGCTGTTTGTATTACGTTACTGTTGAGTGCAGTTGCCGTGTTCAGCTACTGTGAGAGTGGGACTCCAGCCTCGGCTGCCTCTCGCCTCCCACATTAATGCATAGAAAATTGACTTTAGGACCTTAATTAGGTGTGGACTTTTCCCAATTATGCCCAACAAATTCAATCATGCTCAGACGAAACCTCTCAACAAGCATTTCTCATGCCAGGTAGAATTAGATCCCATTTTGTATCAAGAAGCTTTCCAGATTTGTGACAAGAATATTTCAATACTAATTTCCACAAGGCTAACTCTGTGTTAGTGTATACATGGTCAAAAAGTAAAACAAAATGTGGAACTTGCTGATTTTCTTTTATCACATTTAATGGTGACTGTCAAAAAGGTGAGTCATGCTTATGTTTTACATTATATCTTATGCTCACATATTGTCATAATGAATGAAGCCATTCATGTAAAGATGAATTCAAGCAGTACAATAAAATATTCGACCAACACAATAATTTTTTAAATAGTTTCAGTTATCCAAAGCTAAATAGATTTAAAAACTCATAACACTTTTGTATGAATCCACATTCACACATATCTTGTTTGTAATAATGTTTTAGATGTTTCTTATAAGGCTTTTCCGAGGTGGTACTTCAAGAAGCTTCCTGCCTCCAATTTAAACGTCTCTATTCATTTGACCCCTTCTGCATTTAAACTAAAATATAAACCCTGACTTTCCACTTGAGTGTGATAAGGTGTGGGGGCCTACCTCACTCAGGTCATTAAAATGTGGTTGCACAGGAACAAGCCTTTCCTAATGACTTGACCATGTCTTCTCCTTCTGGCCCTGGATGGATAAAAAATTACTTGGCAGCTCTAAGGGATACACGTGGATCTGTCTGAAATAAGTGGGGCTGCGGTGTGTCCCTCGGAGGCACCAGTGACTGATGACGAATGGAGTGAGATACCCCCAACACCATAACTAATGCTTTCATATCTAATTACCAGTCTAATATTCAACCCTCTCAGGAAATACACTTTAATGAACATTTTTTTTCTTACAACCGCAACTCAGTGACCACTGGAGAGACGACCTCCCACATCCACCTTCCCACCAACACTAATGAACTTCACTGAGAACTATAATCTGTTTTTAAAAAAAAACTAAAAAGTGGAGTAGTCATCACGACAACCTTCTTTTGGCTACGTCTGGAGCTATTCAGACACAATAATGATGAATCTAATGGGACCAGCACCTGACTCAGCATGTACAGTAATCTGTGTCCTGTTAAAGAGCAGATTTCTACTGTGTCATCTCTATTTATTTTCTGAGCATTTTTGAAAAACATCACTTGATTCATTAGCCAAACATATTCTTGTTTTATTGAAAAAAAAAAAAAAAAAAAAGCATCTAATCTTTAGCTAAATTTCAAGTCATTAGCAGCTTCTGTTTTTTCCAGGTTACGTGCACGTCCATCCTGGACTGCACTCTGGAGGAAGTGAGGAGGTACGGAGACGACCCTCGCAACGCTGGCACCACCCAGAACATTTCTCTGGTGATTGATGGAAACACTCTAGATATGGCTATGAAGCCTGACCTGCGGGAGCGGTTCGTAGAACTGACGAAACACTGCCGCTCGGTTCTCTGCTGCAGAGTAACGCCCCTGCAAAAGAGCGCAGTGGTGAAACTGGTCAGGGACAAGCTCAAAGTCATGACACTAGCTGTTGGTAAGTTAAAGTAGAATTTAAATTGTGTTTGTTTTCATTCATCTAGTTTCAGAATTATACTGAATCATTTAGTGGTTGGTCTTCAAGTGGTCCGATGTCAAATCTAGGAAAACCACTTCTATTTTCAAAACTGGTTGATAAATATATTTAAGAAAAAACCTGATTTACAAATGTGCCACTGATAAAATTTTCTCATTACTAAGAGAACAGGAAATAATCTACTATGGCATCTACCTCTACCTTTTATACGCTTCTTAATCATGTTGAATGTTAAGGTTTGTTTGGTTAAGAAGCTACACATCAATTTTACTTAATTTCTTACAATAATGTTGCTTGCAAAATGAACCAATTATATTTGATATTTCTCTCTGGATTTACAAAAGTGTGTGTAAATCTACCAGACACAACTGGAAGGCCCGCAGAGTTGACCTGATACACTAATTTATTAACTGTTCTCATAAAACACCTAATCTTGAGTGATCTGTGTTTATTGACCCATACGGTCAATAAAAAAAAAAAAGAAAATTGACAAAACATTTAAAAAGTGACCACATGGGTAATAACGCTTCAAACTTTTTCCACAGGTGACGGTGCAAATGATGTCAACATGATCCAAGCAGCTGACATTGGCATTGGGATATCCGGTCAGGAGGGCATGCAGGTGGGAATTGACTTCACGATCAGTAAAGAACCATCCTACGCTCAGACTGAATCACAGTGTGATGTGTGTTGGTCTTTTCAGGCGGTCATGGCGAGCGACTTTGCCATATCACGCTTCAAGCATCTGAAAAAGCTTATCCTCGTCCATGGACACTGGTGCTACACTCGACTGGCCAACATGATTATTTATTTCTTCTATAAGAATGTGGTGAGTGTTGTATCTGAATCAGAGTGCTCTGTGGATGAATAATCTGTGTATTCTGTTATAAAAGAAAATAATGGTGCCTTTTAACACGCTCCTCAGGCCTATGTGAACTTGCTGTTCTGGTATCAGTTCTTCTGTGGATTCACTGCCACAACAATGATCGACTACTGGCTGATGATCTTCTTCAACCTGTTCTTCACCTCTACTCCACCCATCATGTTTGGCATCTTTGACAAAGATGTTTCAGTGGAGGTGCTGCAAGGGGTTCCTGAACTATACCGGACCGGTCAGGGAAAAGGGGTTAGTGAAGGAAATAAATTCAAAGTAAAAATTGTAGTTATTGATTTTACTACTGGATGTAAGTATGTGTTGTTTTTTGATTTAGGAATACAATTTTCTAACTTTCTGGATTTCCATATTGGATGCCTTCTATCAAAGTCTGGTCTGCTTCTTCATTCCATATTTGGTAGGAAACACATCTATAAGTCTGTCATTATAAGTTACAGCAATTCCTCTATTAGTCATTCTGCCAAACATTTGACAACATGTTTTATTCTCTCTTTAGGCGTACCAGGATTCAGATGTTGATCTTTTCACCTTTGGAATGCCACTCAACACAGCTGCTTTATTTACTATCCTGCTGCATCTCGCCATCGAAATCAAATCATGGGTGAGTGCTGAAATGATATTTATATGTCGCTCCATTCGACCAATGTTTTAACTAAAAGTGATCAAAGTGAATATTCTCCTAAACTTCAATAAAAACCTGCTACCAAATGTTTGATGTAACTGACATCAAACCAATACTGTTATATATGGAATAGATTTAGGTTTGGTCAGATTGTTTGTCTGTGTAATTAGAGTGTGTTTTTGTTGTTGTTGTTGTTTTTTTTTTTTTTAGATCGAAGTTAAATTTGCCCATTATAAAATAACAATTATTTTATTCAAACAGCAGTAAAGAATACTGGTTTTTAGCTGATTGGCAATGATGCTTTCCTGGTTATTTACCAGCTAGAATTGGTACTGCAGCACAACTGGCTTCTTTAGGAAGTTAGAAAAGCAGCTCTTTAAACCTCGATAAGTGTTTGCTTCAAAAAATTGGAACATTTTAAATTTTTTTCAAAACTTGAAATTACTAGTTATTTCCAACTACAGTGTCTATTTCAGGACATAAATATTTTTAACTCTATTTTCTTAATGTTGCTCATTGTGATGTGTTCTGTCAGAATTACCGAGTCTTCAATCAGAAAACCAGTAGGAATGTCAATGTAAGTCAGTATTTAGACTGCGATTGTTGAATGGCTGTCACATTTAAAACACAGTGAACGTTGAAGGTATTAACCGCTTACTACCACCGTTGACAGTTGTTTCTCATCAAACCAGAGAAAAATTTTGTAAAACCTCTGCCAAACAGCTTATTCTATCTTATTGCGATGCTTATTTTCACCTTAACACACAGCTCTGTAAAAATGTCAGAAAATCTTTCTGTGGTTGTGTGTAACTGAGTTTTATGTACTGAGTTTTTATGTATGTGTATTCATTTTGCTTTTGATTGTGTGGTAGACGTTGGTCCATTGGGTTATCATGGTGGGCAGTGTGGCGCTGTACTTCATTGTGACGCTGGCCTACACCGCCACCTGTGTTACCTGTAATCCTCCATCCAGTCCTTACTGGATCCTTCAGAGCCAGATGGCCGACCCCATGTTCTACCTTATCGTCACCCTCTGCACCGTGGTGGCTCTGCTGCCCAGGTACAGTCCTCCTCTCTGCATCTGCCACTCTGGGATTTATTGCACTAATTTATTTTTACAACACTTTCTGTTGAAAAGAATACACTTATTCGTATACTGACAATCTGTCTTTCATCCTTAAACAAAATGACAATAGAAACTGTCTGATAATGTCTAAATATTTGGGGGAAAAAAGGAATTAAAAATTTATATAAACATTGTATTTTTTTTCTAGTTTTCTATTTTTGCTTCCAAATGTAATAAAAAAAATTCTTACGGAATAAAAAAAATGAACAATCCTCAAAGAACATTAACAATGACACAGGAAAAATGTCACAATTTGTCATCTTAGATTTAGAATCAGTTGCAAAATACCTGGTGGTCGATAAATTGTAGTGAATGCTATGAAGGCGTTGTCCTTCTTTTTTATAAAAGGGGCACATATTTTTATGAGTTTGAACAAGAAAAATTATTTTTGTGAGCTGAATGTCAAAAATTCACCCCTACCTGTGTTTTAACTTCATATAATCATTCATATATTTAAGTGTATCAGTCATTCTGCAAAGAACAAATGGGAAGCAAAGAAATAGAAAGGATAATAGCTTGATATATATTTTTTCCAAGTTTCCCTTCTCTCTGCCTTACAGATATAAAACTTGGAGCATTTGCACAGCTGCAACCTGTATATTAGTATGTTTTCAACATGTAAATCAGATCATACCTATTTTATTATTCTGCATTCCTTTTCGACTTATTCAGCTCAATAACCGTGATGAAGATCTTTTTCCTTTTACTGCAACTACATTTGCAGATTCCTAAGCGCATCATGTTAATATTGACGGTGAGGATCAGCTGCTGCTTCCTCTGAAAGTGCTGATTTTTTTTAATTTTTTTTAGAGAGAGAGAGAGAGAGCTCTGATTTGCATCAAAAGCCTATATGTTTTTTTTCACTGGCCTACTTTCTCATCGCCGCGCTCTTTCCCTCAGGTACACGTTTCATGTGCTGAAGAACTCTGTCGCCCCCTCGCCGCTCCTGCAAGGCAGGCAGCTGGACCGGATGGACCCTCCGACGAGGGACCAGTGGATCAGGGAGTGGAGGGGCTTCAGGGGCGGAGCGCCGGCCAAATGCTACGAGCTGCCTGACCCGCCCTCTCCTACCCTGGAGACCCCCGTGGACTTCTTGCCCGAGTTTCTCTCTGACTCTGACTTCACGGGGGACGATCTGAACCTGAACGTCATCACGGAGAACCGTCAGAAGGCCGTGCACACGTGAGGAACGTCGGCAACCGGGCGGCGAGGCGACGATCATTTATTCGGGAAACTGTATAACTGGCACACGTGCGCCTCTCGAAATGTGGTTAATTTTGCAATAAACTGCTTAATTAAAGCACGCACGGACCTGCCTTCCTCTTCTCCTCATAACAAAGCGATGCATAAAGCCCGTTACAATCCCGGTGGGATTTCAGGAGGCGGTGCTAACCCAGTTAGTGGCCACCCACCCTTAAACAGACGCGCCTTTCTCTAATGTCTGCGCTATTACCTTCTCACCTGTTTCAGGCCAAACAAACAAAGCGATTGTGAACATGTGTGCGCCATGCTGATGGCGCGTCTTCATTAAAACAAGCAAAATCCAAATGAAAACGAATCAGGCGGAAAATTGGTTTCTGTGCTGCAAATCCTGGAGCTTTTTATGGAAATGGAGTGTGCACAGGCACATCCACTTGCAAAAAGGGCTGAGTTCATGGGCATACTTCATTATACAGCAGCGGCTCGGCTTATATAACGCGCTGCCGCCCGCAGTTAGATCCCTGCTGTCCTCTAGCGGTGAAAACGAGGAGCTGTGAGAAGGTCACACGGGACACAGGAAAGCAGGGATTCACACCGCTCAGATTTGGATTCACCACAGGAGAGCTGTGAAACTGTGTTTCTAAGAACAATAATAAGAAATACAATTACCAGTTTCATAGAAGACTTGAGGTACCTGATTATTGACACAATAAAGGGCATGATGATGTCATATCCGAATACAGTGAGTCTGCTCTGCTTGTTTTTCTGGAAAATCCTGCATCCCGGTACTCACTTTGATACTCGGATATGTTTACACTCAATAAATTGCAACAGCATTGTTACCTCAGCAATATGGTTGCACTGAAATATAAATGTGTATAATCAAACTGAATGAGGTCTGCTCACGTTTTAGACCACCATGAGGCCCCTGCTGCCCTATAATTGATGTAAATTGAGGGTGTGTGACATGGTAAAAAAATTATTTTAAAGGTTTTTAGTGTAAAAGATCAATCATTTCATCAAATCTTTTGCTATGAGATCACATACCTCCAAAATAAAAACATATATCATCAAAAAGGCAAAGAACATTTCTAAACATATATAAATCTGTTTCCTAATTTAGCCAACTTGTATCAAAAATAACTAAGATGTGATGCATGCATAGACAAATTTAAGACTGGAAGCACAAATCCATTTTGCTCTACAACAAAAACATGCTTTATTTCAAAAGAAAACACCACCTGAAATTCACTCTTGCTGAATAAAAGCTGGTTTATGAAGCTAAGGAAAAGGAGGTAAAAGGAACCGACTAAGTTTAACAGGACAAAACAGAACAAAGATTATTGTTTCTTAAAGCAAATTTCTCTATTATGGCATAACCCCACTTTGTTCTAACCCGAAGTTTTCTCTAATCTAACCCCACCACCCATTTGCTGATTACTGATATTTGATATCGCATTCCCCAGTCTTTCTTCTTCATGTAAAAACTCGAGCAGCATGAGATTTGATTCAGAATAAGTCAAGAAATAAAAGCCAGTCACCAAACACATTTAACATGTTGTGAGTACATTCAGTCCTTCTCGATAAGGAGGCAAACAACAGAAATAAAATGTAACATGTAAAACCATTGAATTAAACTTTAAATGCGCAGAAGAAGCAAAAACAAATTGCCACAAATACACCCATTGTGTTATTATGTTAAGGTGTGACACAATAAACTGGAAACACTTGTTCTTTCTTGATCACAAGAGTTTCCACTCTTGGCTTCAGTCCAACTAAGACAGGAGCTGATAATTACAATAAAAACACTCCAAGTCAAACAATTAAAAAACCTTAAAACATTTATATCTTATGTGGAAAAAAATGGCTCAAACAGTGACATACATATAAATTAACCTTTGGGTCGATGGCTCATAGAACCAGAGCTTTTGTAACATTGTTTTTTTTTGTTTTTTTTTATGCTGCATTCTTCTGTTTAGGTCTCCGCTAATGACAATATTTCTAGAAATGATTAGGTGGTGTTTTAAAGGAACTTTTCAAAAAGTAAAGTAAAATAGCAACATAGCTTTGGAAAAACAATTTTTGTCCAAATGAGGCCTAAAAGGTTCCCTATTTGATGTCCAGATAGGTTATGCTGTCACTGGCTGTTGTCCATTTACTATCACTTTACCAGGTAGGCATCATATCAGGGAACCACAGGCGGCCCAGGTGCTTTGACACCTCACTGTGGATCTGCTCCATGTTGTAGCTGTTATCTGGAATCAACACCTCCTCCATGATCGACAGCTGCGTCAGTCTGCCCCCGCACATCTTCACAAACTCCACAAAGCCGCTGCAGGTCACCTCGCACTCACCCAGCCCGATGGCCGTCAGGCTTTTACAGCGCTTTGCGATGCGGATCAGCTCCTCGTCCAGTGGATTGAGGCCGTTGGCGCACACCACCAGCTCCACCAGCCGGGGGCAGTTCAGCCCGATGCGGCCCATCATCTCTTTACTCACCGCCCGGCCAAAGTACAGGTGGGTGACCGGGGTCTCCTCGCAGAAGAAGGGCCCGAACTCCTCTTCGTAGAGGAAAAAGTACATGACGATGTTGACCTTGGGGGAGTGACGGACCAGAGCCTCCCAGCTGCTTCTCTTGATGGTGTGAAAGTGAGTCTGGCCAGGGTTTTCACTTACCACGTCGATGCGGAGATGCTCCAAGTGGACGTGCTTTTCAGAGGACAAAGCGAGCAGGAGCTCATCACTGAGGAGATGGTAGTTTAGCGCCAGTTCCCGGAGGCCATGGCACTGATCTGCCACACACAAAATACCTGAAGAGAGAAAAGAGATGACATCTCAATGTCAATAACTTTTGGATGGAGTGCCCACCCTTTACCTTTGGCTGTTCACACAAAAACTGATATTTATAGACCTTCCCTGTTCAATTTAGTTCAAGCTAGTGTTCTCTAGACAGGAAAAGCAAAATGTTCTTTATAAACTATTGACTCCCAATGGTTTAATACAAATCCATCCCCAATTTCTTAGATTTTTATTTGTAAAAACTTTGGAAATATTTACTACATTCCTTCAAGTTCACAATTATGCTTCACCTTACGTGGGTCTATCACATTAAATCTCAATAAAACAAATGAATATTTGTGTTTTCAAGGTGACAAAATGGGGAAAAGGGCACTGTAGACTACATGATTACTTCAGTCATATAATCGTATAACAACCTGCTGGGGAGACATGAGGACAGCTGCTCATCTTCAGAAGCTTCAGGGTGTCGCTGTTGTTGGCCACCAGCACCTTCAGAGATGGATCATCCACCGGGGTGTCGTCGATCTTGATGGATGACAGGGACTTGGAGTTCACGAACACGACTGTCAGAGCAGAGACGAAGTGGGCCTGCGGAGGACAAGCAAGTAGTTAGAACAGAACCTTTTCCTCGCAGGAACCCTTTTACCAAGATTGTTGCATAAAAAGAGCAAGATGTGCAGAGGACTTGCCTGAGACACATCCATGAAGCTGGGCCGCGCTGTGGAAATCAACCCTAAGGTTTTGATGGTACAGTTCACCAGCTGAGAGAGAATGTCGCAGGCTGCCTCTGCAGACTCTGTGCTACTGTCAACCTGATTCAAACAGAAACAGGAATTCATAACTTATTAAAAACAATAAAAGTATAAAAAAATATATCTTTGAAGCAAAAAAAAAAAAAAAAGCCAAATCAATGTGACAGCGCATTTGGTTTTGATTAGAAAAGGCACAAAATGTTTTTAAAGCGGCTGATCTGGGATCATTGTGGACAGAAAGGACGTGGAGGGCTCTTACTTTGAAGCTAACATACTGCAGGTGTTGGGCGTGCTTCTTGATGATCTGCTGAATGAGGTCGGGGTGAGTGGAGCGCAAGTAAGACGTGGCTGGCTGATTGAGCTCAAACTCGAACCGTCGCCACAGGTCGGGCATGTGAAACACGTCGTTCCAGCACCGGCACACGGATGAGGCTCGAGCCCGGTCCACTAAGGACAAGTGCTGGAAGATCTGCAGAACGATGTGGTAGGGCAGGTTACCCCAGTCTGTTGGTGGAGACAGTGCAAGGCTGGGCTTGTGTCTTTTTCCTGGTTTCTCATGGTAGGGGAGGATAGGGCATTTGGAGTTGAGAGCAGACCTTCCACGTTTCATTTTGACACTACTGACGTTTCTGTGAGATAGAAGGATTGGAACAGGTTAAAAAGACATTACAGCAACACAAAGTAGTAAATGTTCAGACGATGGTGAGACATGTTCCAAATCCCAGTTATGGTTTTTCATGGCTTCTCATCCCAGCCTCTCTGTCTATTTTTAATTTCTAATATATATAAATACAGAGGCAGAAAAAAACAAAAAATTATCTTTCTATAGCTATTTTGTAATATCACAAATTAAAATTTCAATCAATTCTGTGGAACATGTCACCAAAACAGTCTGAGGCATAATTTGGAAATTAAAATTAATAATAAATAACTTTAAACATGCAAACATGGTTCTGCAAATTATTAATTCAATGAAATGCATTCAAATTAACCATCATTTTCCTTTTTTTTTTTTTAAATAAAAGTTTTAAGTTTATTTTTCTTCCTTTCCACTTTACAATTGTTTTCTTCTTTATGATCTTTCACAGAAAATCTTGATAAAATACATTGAAGTTTGTGGTTGTTACAAAATGTTATTTCTGTTTACCACTGAATAGTGATCTTGTACAAACATTATGAAAGAGATCATTTCTCTGGGGGGGTTACGATCAAAACAACTAAAGAAAAGTTGAATAATTGAAGAAAAAACACAATTCTTGCGTGTTTATAAGTGTATCTGTGTTCCTACATTTCCTTCAAACCTCTCCCCAAAACACTTAAACCTGATGTCAAATATTAAAAACCTGTAAACATAATCTCATTCTCTACATGCTACACTATCCATGAACTGCAAGCTTATTCTCTGTATCCACCAAACAGGTTTATTACTTACTGAAACCGTATATAAAATAATCATTTATTCATTGTTTTTCTTCTTCATCACTTTACAAACTCCATTTGCAGGCTCTTTTAACCAAACATACACATTTTAACAGAGCAGAAACAATGAAACTTTTTTTTTTTCTTCAATTATAACTAACAAAAAAAATAGCACTAAAATGCGCCATTACTTACACTGAGTCATTAAAAGCATGGCTTCCGTCTGAGTTTGGTGCGCTGGAGGTTGAGAAGGCGCCGTTCACCTGGAGCCCTGGCCGACAGTGACTGGGGGATGATGATGATGATGATGACGATGATATAGGACAGCAGGAACTGCTCCTTTAATGAGCTCTCCTCTCCTGAGCTACAGCTTGACGCGGAGCGGCGGGTACACGTGAGTGAGGGAAAACATGGACCCGCATCCTCTGCACTGCTGTGTGCACAGGAGCCGAGAATATTAAATCTGCATCTGTGGGAAATGAGCAAGTTTGGGTTTGTTATCTCAGAAAACAGTCGGCCCAGTCCCTTGTTTGGTTGATTAGTTCGTATCAGTCGGCTCTATTTGAATGAGTAGATCCCTAAACTGCAGGATGAGAAAGTAGGTCAGTGTGTCAGAGTGTGGACACTTAGGTGTATGTGTGTGTGTGGGGGTGTGTGTGTGTGTGTGTGTGTGATCTTGTAAACAAGTATCAGACCGTGTGCAAGAAGGACATATGTGGCTATTCTGACACCTTCAGGATTTCCCAAGGGGTTGAATCTTGGCTAACCTTTGCTCACAGAGCACCAAAGTTTCCCAGAAGGACATGAGGGGGGAAGCAAAAATCTGGTCTATACAATGACTTATTTTTGTTTTTATTTGTCATTATTTCGGGAAATCATTTTTCACTTTAACATTAAAGAGTTTCTTGTAATTATTTTAGTCTTAAAATCAAATATTGTTGACCATGATTGATTTGTCAAAGCAATAAAAAGGATAAAACATCCAAAGGTCGATTATATTTTTAGGCACTGTATAGTATGTGGGGGAAAAAAACCCTCAAACATCTCACAGCTGAAATCTGTTAAGCCAGCTTTCCCTAGGTCGATGTCAGAGATTGGTAGATAACTACAAGAAGCATCTTACTAAAGTTAGAAGAATGGTATCGGAGGATGTTCTATTTTTTCTGAGCTTTTCTTTTATTATTATTATGTTCAATAAACAAACCAATTTTAGTTTTGACTGACTGGTCAGTATGTAATTTATTTTCCAGGGGTATATAAAAACAACAAATGAAGATTAAAAACTTGAGTATAATACTTTTTCTCACAAATGTACTTCAGTTGTGACATTTGGTGAAATTACTTGATCCAAAAGCACACGGGATACTTGGAAGGTCATGGTGATTGAAAAGTTCAATCATAAAGGTTTCAGCAGATGTATAATGTTGGAGGAGCCATGAAGTCAGTGCATTGGTGTGGCTGCCATAAAAACCTAATCTCAGCGCCATTGGTAAATTCTGGCAAGAGCCGAAAACCAGTTCTGTTGGGAAGACTGGGCCAAATTTGATGTGTTGATCTTGTGTTAGAAAACAAAAGCAACTGAACAAAGCCATTCTGTAAAAGGAAATTCCATCAAATGCCAGGGAAATGTGTGTCAACGTTTGAATTTGAAAAATCTAATAAAAAGTAGTTTTTATTTCTTATTCTGGAATTTGGCAAAGTGAGATAGAAAATGTGTCTTTTTACTATGCATATAAGTACCCTGTTTCAACTGTATATGTGCAAGCAGCTCCAGCTTTGCATTGATATTGTACAACAAAGCAAGCATGCACATTCACCAGGATGGTCATTTTCATCACAGTGTTTGCTCAGTTTTGCTGAGGTTGTTGGGATGTCGAGAGGTACAGGTTACATTTTTTACATTAATGTGTTATTATAACTGCTGTTTTATTCCATCTGCTGACATATAAGTTATAACAAAGGTATTGTTGAAACATTCATTTTACTAATATCTAGCATAGGACATATTATAATTCTTTCGATATAAAATTACGTAAAAATTGATGTAGAATATCAGATTATTCTTTGTTAAACTACTTCCGGAATAATTTGGGGGTCTAATAAGGCATCTAAACGAGTAGCAGCCTTCAGAACGAACTGAGGGCAAACTTAACCCGTAACGCCTGAACGTCTGCTTCGGAGCTCCGCCCCTTGGTGATGACGTAGCGAAGCCCAGCGATCAGTCACGTCTGTTTGAGTTGAAGGAACCAAAAACAGAAGAGTTTTTATGAAAGCAAGGAAAAGGAAACTCTCAGTTTATCGGTGTCAGTAGTTCCTCACTTCCGACAACATGTCCAGACGGGTCTACTTGGTTCACTGTCACCAAAGCTGGGAAGAGGCTGTTAGCGTTTTAGCTTAGCTTCTCAGCCTGCCAGTCAACACTGTGTAGCCTGTAGCTAACCTTTCTTTTTCTCTACTGAAGGTAAGAGTCCATCACTTTATAAAATAGCTTCTGTTAGCGGCGTATTTGTCTATACATAGATCCGGATGTCTTGCTTAAGCTCAAGTTGACTTCATATATTTTGTGTTGTGTTTCTGCTGGTGAAACGAAGTGACAAATAATCGGTTTAGTAGCTACTGCTGTAAATGCTTAACTGATGTGCTTAACTAGGCATGTTTAGTATGATTTTAAATTGAGATAAATTAGGCTCGCACGCTGGATCTAGAAAAGAGCATGTATTTATATGCATACCTGTTGATGAAAGCAGAACATCAACACAGCTCATAGTTGATTTGTTTGCGCTTGTTGTTTGAAGTGAAAATCCAAGTCTTTCCAGTTTTGTCTCTGAGATCTTAGAAGTGGTTCTATAAATTACACTTTAATTAAGACTAAAAGAACCTACTGTCCACATGATTGGCTTTAAGAAGTCTCAGTAGTTCTGCAATGTAGAACAATCAGTTCTAAAACGCATGTAAACACAATATTTTAGATAAACTCATAATAAAGGGACTGGTGCTCTGACAGCAAGCTTGGACCTTGAGAGAGAGAGAGATATTTTCATTTGCATTGAAAAGACAGGAAAAGCAAATTCATTATATGTGTTTCTTTCTGAATTTATTTTTTTCAGACAAATTAATTTACGAATTAGGTTGGGTGAGCAGCTACTAAAATGCAACACAAAAAATAAATAGAAGAAACAACAAATATCTTAAAATAATGTAAGAGATTCAAAATGTTTGTATTGAAATCTGAAATAATGGCAAGTACAAAATAATATAATGGATAAGACTGAAATGTTTGTTAAACATTACAATGTAAAATATACAACAGAAATTAAAATGAAACTATATAATTCACTAATAATGAACAATACTTAAAGTTCAGCAAACATCATCAGTATCCAGATTGGTTTATGTTTTTTATGGAGGTTTTCAGCATATACTTTTTTTTTAATATGCAGGGTGTTATTCTTATTGACGTTTTAATAGAACTCAAAGAAGACCTTCATAGTGTTGCAATGTCCTGGTTTCATCTCTCAACTTGAGAAAAACAATCTCCTCTGCTCTACTTTTGTTTGTTTTTTTGTTTTTTGTCTGGTGTATTCTTGTTTTGACATTTAAATCTTTTCTTCCATTCTGTGGTTTTAGGCAAAGCAGTCATGACACAAAAGATAAACCTGTGCTCAGTTTCCCTCAGAGTTGAGGGAATGACCTGTAGCTCTTGTGTTCAGTCCATAGAGCAGCGGATTGGGTCTCTACATGGAGTGATACATATAAAGGTAATGGCTGATTTTTTTTTTCTGTTGACCGGCATTTTATGCTCTATCTTGACTCACTGACCTTTAAATTTGATGACTTCTGCATTTATTTCCACTGCAAAAACAAGATTTCAACTATGTAACTCTTGAGCAGAGAATCCCCTTGTTAATTTAGATATACATTTAAATAGGTTTTATTATCTTTATGGTAGAACTGGATTGTTTGGTACAGTTCTGTTTCTTAGGGAGCAGCTTGTCTGATTTCCATCAGTGCAGCCATGTTAGACAGCTTAATTGAAGTATTGGTGGTCTGCTGTTTTGTTTCTTGTATGTTTACCCCTCAGGCTAAGGCTGAATGAGAAGATAATGTAATATTGTGTTCCCAATTATTCCCTGCCCTTTACAGGACTGCGACAACAGGTCGATATATATTCTGCCCGCACAGGAAATTATTGTGGGTAACAGAATTTAGTGCTGGGATCATCTGTTTACAAGTGATCTGAGCGAAGTGAATTGTTTTTCATTTTTCTCTTGAAAGAACAATGTGTATTTTTCTTTGTTCTCTAATTTTAAGAAAAAGTCACCACTAAAGCAGCTAGAAACTGCTTCCTGTTTTTAAACTTATGGTTGAATCAGGTGACGCCTTCTGAGCATCACATGTTTCCTTCTTGCTGAAGAAGGCGACCTGAGGGTCATCATGCTGACTGAACATGCCAAATGCTTACCAAAGGCCATGAACAAAGGCTGTAAAATGCCATTAAATTAGAGCTGCAGTGACTTAATATGGCCATATAACAATATTATGTAAAAGATCATTGAACTAACTTCAGTGCAAGTTGCTTTAAGAAGCGTATCCAGAGCCACTGCTCCCTGTGTCGCAATCGCACAGGTCTAGATGCTTTAATTGGTATTTTATGTAGCATGCCAACAGAAAGTGGTAACTACATAATTAAGTGGAAAGAATTATGGTTTTCATGCTGTTTTGTAAGTAGAAACCTTAAGTGTGGCAGACATCTCTATTGAGCCCTCTGTGAGTCAAATCATTGTTGAATAAGTTGCAGCTGCAGATGTTTTTTGGGAATGTTTTCCTACTGCTTTGGAAATCTTGAGACTGCAATTATTCCCTAGTAACCATTACAAAACAGTTCTGTCCAGTTTATTTAGACAGCACCATTTCACAATCAAAATGCACTTTACAAGTCAAAGTAATCCAGTTTATAAACAGAAATATATGTAACTCAACATTCATATTCATTTATTTACATGTCATATCAGAGCTAATTATAACACAGTGCAGCATATACCAATCGGTAAAATAATAAGAAAAAAAAGACATAATTGATAAATGAAGTCACTGAATGTCTGTGGCCATCAAGTTGTGTGAAATCTTAGTAAAAAGAGGGCTCTTCTGTGTAACAGTGATTGCATGACTTATGGTGTTTCTTGCTTCCAGCTTTGTAGACCTAATTCTTTCTTCATTGATAAATTGCTCCAACTCAGTCAGATTGGCTGGACAGTGTGTCTGTACAGCAATTTTCAAATCCTGCTGGAGATTCTGTATTGGATCTAGAATTAGACCTTGTTTGAGCTATTCTAGCGCATGAAATTGCTCTAAGTCACTTGTTTGCAGTTGTGGTGTGGGGTGTGGGGCTGCTGCTCTGCATGAAGAGGAACCTCCACCCTCCCCGTCTCCAGTCTTTTGAATGACTGGAGACGGAGGAAACAGGGTTTCCTCTGTTTATGAAAATAGGTGAACAAAGTCACTCAAAACCATTAAAACCCAAGAGTATTAAGGCGTTAATACTTTAAGGCCTTTCTGATAACACTTTATTTGAAGTGCTGTGTATAGCACTGTGTAAGACTGACATGACACAACACCTGTCAGGAACATGAGGGAGTTTTCATGACTGTTTACGATTGTTGCCATGAATGTCATTTGGTAAATAATGACATTTATAATGCAAAGTTAACACTTTTAATGGACTTTTAATTCAACTTTTAGTGCAACTTTGCATTAAAAGTGTCATTAGTTACCAATTGACACTTTATGACAACAGTCGTAAACATTTATGAGGACTTCTTCATGTTCATAACAAGTATTATGTCATGTTTATGACAGTGTCATGCCACTCTTATGCACACCCTTCCAAACAAAGTGTTACCCAGTATTTTTTTGTTTATTTTACAATGACTGTTATACTAATTGTACTCACTGAACAAAAACTGTGTTGTGTTGTTTTTACATGTTTGACCAAGCTTGTGAAGCTATTGTTGTATTTAAGTGTGCTGTACTGCTGTACTACTGTAGAGCTGATACCAAATCTCAAATATCAGTATTGGATCAGTGCATCCTTAATCGGAACTATAATTCTCCACAACATCATCCTTGTTTAACATATGTTGTTTTTTTGTTTTTTTTTATTTTCCAGGTGTCTTTAGAGAAGAAGAGTGCCACGGTTATTTTTGACTCCAGTCAACAGAGTCCTGAGTCCCTGTCAGAGGCTGTCGAGGACATGGGCTTCGAGTCCAAAGTACCAGAGAGCAGCACTGCCACTCCGGTGTTTACAGACACTCAGATGATCCCCATGTCAGGACTGACACCTGCAGCCCAGCAGGAGGCTTTGGAGAAGCTGTCACAAACTCAAGGGGTGCTTGATGTCCAGGAGAGCCCACCCAGCATGGGCCTGACCGTCACTTATGTTCCTTCCCTGACCTCCTTCCAGCTGCTCAGAGAGGTGGTGGAAGGTGTCTCACCTCAGGAGAAACAAACTCCTGACAGCCCAGTACAGAAAGGCCTGAGCGTGTCCGAGCTGGACACCTCGGCCAGTGAAGCTGCGGTTCTGAAGCTCAGCATTGAAGGAATGACCTGCCACTCTTGCACCACCACCATTGAAGGGAAGATTGGAAAACTGAAAGGGATTAAAAAGATCAAAGGTGAAGTTCTCGACACTCTCTGAGACCTATCACGTATGACTTCGCTAACTGAGGTGGTGTGCTGCACGTCTCACAGGGCCAGGGCGTTTTGAACCTGAGAGGTTGTTTTTATGGATTTGAGAATGACTCGTGAAATCCTCTCAGAAGCGTTGCAGGGAAGGAATTGTAAACAGATGGGATTATATTTACTGACATGTCTCTGTGTTTACAGTGAAAGTATGTTGCAGACAAATTTATGTGCTATTGTAGATGCATGAAACACAAAAATAGCGGCAGCGCAGTGGGATAGAAAAGTGGGATACAAAGTTTATGACCATGTTTATCTGTGGCAGAACGTTATGTTTTATAACAAATTGTTCAATTTAATTCTTTTAAATAAGTTTATATTTCAAAAACATGTAAATGTAAAATGAATAGTAGCTGTCTGCTAAATACATTTTCTTTTGTTTCTGTTATTTTTTACCAATGATGGAGGTATTGCACTAAAAACTTTTCTTCCACTGAATGTGAGCTTTTAGGTATTCTTACTCAGAACAATAATTAAATAACCACTGTATATTAACGATGGAAAATAGTTTATGACCCATCTCACCAATTTGCCGCCCTGGTTGTTCATTCCAGAACAGGTTAAATGCTGCCATTGTACAAGCACAATAAAATAGGTTGTAGTCCCATTTCTTGCAAAATAATTTACAAAACTAACAAAATTAAAATAAGACAATCCTTAAATGTAGATGATAAGCAAGACTAAACCAGTATAAAGCAAAATAAAAAATATATATATTGGCATAATGGTTTATATACTTTTATTGGCATAATGGTTTAGCTGTGGAATGGTCAGAAAAAGTTTAAACTGGTATTTAAAATACTTCAGAAGATTAATTACATTTAGGCATTTTGAGTCTCTTCATGTTAATATTCCTTATTAAGCTGATATGAACAAAAATATTCATTTACAGAAACACTGAAAACATGTTAGATCAGGTTGTATTGCACTGCCCCCTGGTGGACAAAATATGAAAATGTAACATCTAAAATCCTGTAGAATTATTACTTTGTCTGTTAGAGGGCAAATTTAGGCAACTATTAGGAAGAACAGTAATTCTTGATATTACTGTTATCACTGTTATCACATTACTGTTAGCTAAAAATAGCTATTCTAAAAAATGGCTATTGGTTCTTGTTGATAAAGCCAGACACTTTTTGTGTTCTACTCCCGTTTGTCTTTTTTTTCTTTTAAGGCAAAAATTAAACTCCATGAAAGACTTCAAAAATGATTTAAGCTAACCAGTTTTTAAGAAATAGCCTTTGGTAAATTAAGTCTTTAATTATTTAGATTTAAGTTTCAAAATATATTGAATTACAGTCATAATGTGTATTGCTTGAATGCATCATTTAGAAGGTTATTTTATTTGAAAATGCATTAAATTGGAAGGATGCTTACCGCCCACACCTCATATCCTTCAGATTTTAGTGACTGAAGTGTTTAAATTCATTGAAGTGTTGGGGTATGACCATGTTGGGGAAAATTTGGATAAAAATATAATTAACAACTTCATTGCAATTATCAAGAGTAATATTGCAGTCAGTTTTACTGATACTGTACAGGCCTCATGTATATATTTCCTTTATCTAAACATCTGTATCTTTGTGCATCTTGTGTTTTACTCTGCATATTAACTCACTCTTTTCCTGTCTGCAGTTGTTCTAGACTCTCAGGAAGCCACAGTTGTCTACCTGCCTTACCTCACCACTATCCAGACCATCATCGAACAGATTGGTGTGGCTGGCTTCAAAGCCTCTGTCAAATCCAAGCCCCGCCCCCTGCAGCTCTCCAACAGAGACATCGAACGTTTCATTGATTCTCAAAAAGCGACGGCTTCTTCTTCTCCGCCCGAGACGTCAGATAACTCAGAGATCTTTATAGACATGGCGTGCGCTAGGCTCAGGGTGAAAGGCATGCACTGCCGTTCTTGTGTGGTCAACATTCAGGACAACGTCTCCACGCTGCCTGGTGTTTCCTCAGTGGAGGTCTCTCTGGAGAAGGAGCAGGCCTCCATCTGCTACGATCCTCTGAAGGTCACAGTGACTCAGCTGCAGCAGGCCATCGAAAGTCTTCCTCCTGGAAACTTTAAGACTGAACCCCTGGACTTCTCCCACAGTCTCAATCCCATATCCACATCACCAGCACTCACCATCTCAGCACTACAGCCCAGACCTGCTGCTTCACAGCCGTGTTCCACCCAGCCGCTGGTGTCTGCTGTTCATATTCACATTGAAGGCATGACCTGCAGCTCCTGTGTGCAGTCTATCGAAGGAATGATCTCCCAGAGGAAGGGGGTGAGGTCGGCTCAGGTGTCTCTGACTGACCATCAGGGAGTCTTTGAGTATGATCCTCTCCTCACCACGCCAGAGGAGCTGAAGGACGCCATAGAAGACATGGGCTTTGATGCATTTTTACCTGGTAAGAGTGTGCGGCATGTATTATATCCAGGTAGCTTTTTCTTCCTTTTGACAAATTTTCTGCTGCTGCTTTTTATTCACCTTGAACATTCTGACCATTGATGTATTATCAACATTGCATTCATTCTCATAACAGTTGCTGAGTAGATATTTTCTCTTTTTCTGATCATTCTGTGTAAATCTGAGAGATCATGGTGAATGACAATTCCACTAGACCAGCTCATAAATAAATAATATCTACTTTTTTTTTTTTTACCCCTAAAGTTGAATATTTTGCTGACATTTCACTGACAGTGTTGGTCATGTACATGACTGACAACCTAACCTAACCTAACCTGGATCTAGTTGGAGTGTTTTGGGTTTTTTGTAACCAGCTACTTCAACTGAAAGATGATACATCTCTCCTTTCTTTTGTGTGTCTGAAGGTTGTCTCGTTCCTAAAAGACTTTACTTTTATGTACCGTTCATCTTTTATAGAAAAACACTAAAAGAGTTTCAAAAGGCCTAAAGAACTATTGATGAAGACGCTGTGAAAAGAAAGTCTGACTTCATTGAAGCACAGTGTATAAAAAGGAGTGGTTTTGTTGTATGGTGATTTTTGTGAAGTTTGTTATTTATTCTTGTTATTTATCTCAACAACAGAAACCAATTCTCTGCTGCCTGCATCAGATCCCATATTACCAAGGTCTCCACGTGTGCAGAAGAAGAATTTAGACAGCGAGCTGCAATACGAAACCCTGCTGGGATCCACTGGAGACATGCCCTCCAAATGCTACATCCAGATCGGAGGAATGACATGCGCGTCGTGTGTGTCAAACATTGAGCGCAACCTCAAAAACGAAGCTGGTGCGTAAAACAACAACGGGACTCGTCTGTGTGAACCTTCTGGTGATGAAGGTTCATTTCAGAGGACATTTCAAATGTCTTTTAGGGATCTACTCCGTTCTGGTGGCTCTCATGGCGAGTAAAGCAGAGGTCCGTTACAACCCTGAGGTCACAGATCCGCTGACGATAGCAGAGTGTGTGAAGGAGCTGGGCTTCACCGCCTCTGTGATGGAGAACTACGAAGGATCCAACGGAAACCTAGAGCTGGTGGTGAGTCGGTCACAAGCATCAGCTTTCTGTTCATGCAACATTTTCAGCCTGCAATGTGATGCTCTTGTGCTCATCTCTGTTTGGTTCTCCCACCGTCCACCAGGTCAGGGGGATGACATGTGCCTCTTGTGTTCATAAAATCGAATCAACCCTCGTCAGAGAAAAGGGGATTATGTATGCCTCCGTTGCCTTGGCGACCAACAAAGCACATGTGAAGTATGACGCAGAAGTGATTGGACCACGAGACATTATCAAGCTGATTGAGGTACAGATGCAGAAAATATTGCCATTGTTCTTTGATGTTCAGATTATACTAATAAAGCATAATGACTGTGAAACAATGACTCCATTTGTTTTATCTAAGTTTCACTCAACATTATCAATAGTAAACAATAGTTTCTTTGCAGAATATGGGATTTGAGGCATCTTTAGTGAAGAGGGACCGTACAGCCAGCCACCTTGACCACAGCAAAGAGATACAACAGTAAGCATCCTTTTTCTTTTCTCTGGCGGTTTCAGTTTTATAGCTACACTTTTTTCTCCCTCTCCAGTAAAATTTGTTCAGAAAGTAAAATTCTTACGACTTGAAACTTAAGATGTGTTCACTCGTTCAGGTGGAGGAAGTCCTTCCTGGTGAGCTTGGTTTTCTGCGTGCCTGTGATGGGGATGATGATCTACATGATTTATATGGACCACAAGATGAACGCTACGCACCATCACAACGCCACGATAGAGGACCGCAACCATTACCACTCCACCATGTTCTTGGAGAAGCAGCTGTTCCCCGGCCTCTCCATCATGAACCTCCTGTCCTTTATGTTCTGTGTACCTGTACAGGTGAGTAACACTGATTTTAGATTTCCAGCTGCTTAATCCGGCAGATTAAATGTAGGGCAGTGAGTATTCTCTGTTTTTGTCTTTTTGTTAACGGTCAGTTTATTGGAGGTCGTTACTTCTACATCCAAGCCTACAAAGCAGTGAAGCACAAATCTGCCAACATGGACGTGCTCATCGTTCTGGCCACCACCATCGCGTTCAGCTACTCTCTGGTCATCCTAATCGTTGCCATGGCGGAGAAAGCAAAAGTCAACCCTATCACATTCTTCGACACGCCTCCCATGCTCTTTGTCTTCATCTCGCTGGGACGCTGGCTGGAACAGATTGCGAAGGTCTAGTTCCCTTGTGATTGTTGATTGTTTGTTTGAATTTGGAGAAAAAACTTTTTAAATTCGGCAGCTTTTTTTTTGTTTGATAGGCGAGTAAACATTTTTTTTGTGCGTCCCTTCCAGAGCAAAACCTCTGAGGCTTTGTCCAAGCTGATGTCGTTACAAGCTACAGAAGCCACCGTGGTGAACCTCAGCAGTGATAACTGCATTCTCAGGTTCTCGTTGTTTTCTATTTGTTTGTAGATTATTCATAGATTACAATGATATGCAAACACTGGGACAGGAAAAATGCGGATTTTTGATCAAATGAATATACTAACTTGAATAAAAGTCAGATTATTTGATTTTTGTTTTAGTGAGGAACAAGTGGATGTTGAGCTGGTGCAGAGAGGTGACGTGGTCAAAGTCGTCCCTGGAGGGAAGTTTCCGGTTGATGGGAGGGTCATTGACGGACATTCGATGGCGGACGAGTCTCTTATCACAGGTTGGTTGCATTTGTGTCTGTTTGGGGTTAAGAAAGGGCTTCATACTTTCTGAGTACAGTTAAAAGCAATCATCAGAAGGTGATTGCTTGTTTTTTTCTTAGGAAAACAATTTTTACAATGCTTTCCCAATTCCCATTATGACATAACATTTCAGTATAACACTTCGTATGTTGAAAGAGTGGCCATAGGAAGTCCCTCTTCCAGTTTTGTCAATGTCAAATTTATTTATATATAGCACTTTAAAAACAGGTGTAAAACTGCACCAAAGTGCTGTACAAGAACAACAATAACACAAATTGATAAAAACAGAGTATCAAAACACTACTTCAAATAAAAGCCATAGAATTAAAATGAGTTTTGAGAAGCGATTTAAAATGATCCAGGCTGTGGGCAGATCTATTTTGGAAAGGTGAATTGTTCCAACAGAACTTGCAATTTGCACAAACATGTGGAAGCAGCTTTTAACACTGTGTATGGCAGGACACTTAACGCTTCACATCATCCTGAACTGTGAAAAACAGGAGATGGAGTAACAATGTTTGATTCCAGTGTTTTAAACATCTAAAACATGCAGAGTGCGCTTAAAAAAACTGAAAACAGGACCACAACCTTACACACCTTCAACAGTTTGATCGTAGAATATCTGGTCTAGTCAAAGTCTTGTTCGGAATCCAACAAAGAATCCTGATGTTGAGTGATGCTCTCTCCTTTATCTGAATGAGCTTGAGCTATTTTTCAAAGAATAAGCAAATAAAGCTGCTAAAAACATATCCCAAAGTGACTTGCAGTGAGGCAGCGGTAAGCATACAAATCCACAGCATACTTTATTCAAACTTTTATCTGCAGAAAACAGAAACATGCACATATTCTTAACTTGTGATATATTTCTGATCAGTAGTTGCAATGTGATTGCAGGTGAGGCCATGCCGGTGACAAAAAAGCCCGGGAGCTCAGTGATCGCCGGCTCCATAAACCAGAACGGCTCTCTGCTGGTCAGTGCTACTCATGTCGGGATGGACACCACCCTGTCTCAGATAGTTAAACTGGTGGAGGAGGCACAGACTTCAAAGGTGAGTCAAAATCTGTGCTAAATCTACAATATTTATGAAAAACCTCCTGTTATTCTATTAATTATCTTAATGTTGTTTTGCAGGCTCCTATTCAGCAGTATGCAGATAAGATCAGTGGCTACTTTGTTCCCTTCATTGTTGTTATATCGGTGCTCACACTGATTGCCTGGATCATCATTGGATTTTTGGACTTTTCTCTGGTGGAGAATTTCTTTCCTGTGAGTTTGTTTGTTCACCTTAGAGTGGCAGCTTCCTCGCCATGGCAGGAAATGTTTAATTTTTATTTTCATAATTAAATGTAGAGAAGAGCCTTACCACCATCTGTAATATTTTTATTTTTTACTTGTCCCTTCTTTCCACTGCAGGGTTACGATCGAAGCATTTCCAGGAAAGAGGCAGTGATTCGATTTGCCTTCCAGGCCTCCATAACGGTGCTGTGCATCGCCTGCCCCTGTTCTCTTGGCCTGGCAACCCCGACAGCTGTCATGGTGGGAACCGGGGTTGGAGCCCAAAATGGCATCCTGATAAAGGGAGGAGAGCCCCTAGAGATGGCTCATAAGGTGCTTTTGTAATTATTTTCTGACGGTAATCAGTTTACAGTGAGGAAAAGTCTCGAATTTCTTTGAAATACTTTCTATGACCGTATAAGTGCAGAAAAAGAGATAGAAAGGACAGAGAAATTGTTCAAATATTTGACTTTCCACTCATCCATTTTTTTTGTCTACAAATGTTTTAGTCTGAATAAAAAGTTATCAAAAGATTTATTATCTAAATGTCCCTGTCTTACTTTTTACCCACCTGGTTATTTCAGGTCCAGTCTGTCGTATTCGACAAGACGGGGACGATCACATACGGCGCTCCGAAGGTTGTCCAAGTCAAGATGGTTGTGGAAGGGAACAGGATGCCTCGCTCCCGCCTGCTGGCCATTGTGGGCACAGCAGAAAACAACAGCGAACACCCACTGGGAGCTGCTATTACCAAATATTGCAAGCAGGTTGGTTTTCTCTCCCAGGTATAATCCATCAGCTCACACTTCCCTTTGCTGAAATAGTTCTAAAACACCAAATGTTTGTGTTTTCCTGTTCTGTGACGCAAGGAGCTCGGTACCGAATCTCTCGGCACCTGCACCGACTTTCAGGCCGTGCCGGGCTGCGGCATCCGATGTCAGGTCAGCAACACGGAGTCTCTGCTGAAGCAGGCGGACAGCGACAGCGAGGACAATAACCAGCGCAGCAGTGTCCTCGTCCAGATCAGTGACACTCGGACGCCGGCCAGCTCCCACCCGCTCACAATGGATCCACAGCCTCTAAGTACACAGAGAAGCCAAATTGTAATGATTCATTTTTGAAGGCTGAGTTTAACAGAATTTAAATAATATTTCCTGTAGGTTTGGTTCAGACAGCCGTCTATGTTGTCCTGATCGGCAACAGGGAATGGATGAGAAGAAACTGCCTTCAGGTCGGACCAGACATCGATGATGCCATGATAGAGCATGAGCGCAGAGGACGCACCGCTGTGCTGGTCGCTGTGGACAGTGAGTGATTGTCCAGCTAAAAATACACTCTCTTTAAAAAACAAAAACAAAACAGTAACTTGTAAAAATGTATTTTTGTTTGAAGGTGAGCTGTGTGCAATGGTAGCCATAGCCGATACGGTGAAGCCTGAGGCTGAGCTGGCCGTCCACACGCTGACAAACATGGGTCTGGAGGTGGTGCTGATGACCGGAGACAACAGTAAGACAGCGCGCGCTATCGCCGCCCAGGTAAGGAAGGAAGAACAGGAAAACATTCGTATCTCTTGAACTTTTCTCCATTTTCTCACATCACCAAAAACTTTAATGTACTCGAAGCATAATTATGAAATGGAAGGAAAAGAATACAGAATGCGATTAGACTTGCAAGTCTCTGTTTCAGCTTTCCACGTCTGGATCCTGACATTTTTGTCCTTTTCTTTGGAGTCTAGCTCAAGCTGAGTCAGATAGAAAGGAGGAAAATTACCACTCTTCTTTAAAGACTGGATTTATGGAGTGCAGCTCTCATAGTTATCCTGTCAGCTGTGGATCTCTGCAGCTCCTCAGGAATTATCCTGGGCCTCTTGGCTGCTGCTCTGATTAATGCTCTTTCTGCTTAGATGGATGACTGTGTCTTAGTTGGTTTCTATTTAGTTTGTTGTTGCTGTAATATGGCAAAATTTGAAAAAGTTAAATGGGTATGAATACTTTTACGTGCCACACCTGATTGCACCTCTTTATTTTTTTTGTATTGTTTTCTTACTATTTCCCCAAAGGTGGGCATCAGGAAAGTGTTTGCAGAGGTGCTGCCCTCCCACAAGGTGGCCAAAGTGGAGCAGCTGCAGCAGGCCGGAAAGAGAGTTGCGATGGTGGGCGACGGGGTTAACGACTCGCCCGCTCTGGCAATGGCTGACGTCGGCATCGCCATAGGAACCGGGACAGATGTTGCCATTGAGGCAGCAGATGTGGTGTTGATCAGGGTAAAAATTAGAAATTGTTAAGTTATTGAATCACATAGGAATACAAACATTGTTGGTCAAATTATTAAATGTTTTTAAGTGTTCTCAAATTCAAGAACATTTTAAAATTTTGAGCAGTGATTAATAAAACCTAAACGAAGCTTTTTTTTATATTATCACAAAGGGTTTTCAACGTTTTGTAAAGAGTGAACATTTATTGTTGACATTTTCAGTTTTAAACATCAGATCTACTCTCTGCTTGCAGAATGACCTGCTGGATGTTGTGAGCAGTATCGACCTCTCCAAGAAGACGGTCAAGAGGATCAGGATCAACTTCGTCTTTGCTCTGATCTACAACCTGGTTGGCATTCCTATCGCTGCTGGTAGGCACTGTGAAAATATCCGAAAGGTTTATCTGGATTTCTGTTCGGAAAACTGTGAGATTTTCCAGTTAGACAAAGTGTAAAAAATAATGAAAAGGTGTTTGACTTTCAAGACTCATACATTACCTATTGGAACTGTCTGTTCACCCAAAAAACGGTTTAAGAACCATTTTCTTGTGAAAAAGAAATCTTTCTCAAACTTTTATTTATTTCATTTTGATCTTATTTTGACATTTAGCTTTTATTTTGACTTGACAACTGCGCAATTTTCAATCTGAAAATAAAACAGGAACCCTGGTTTGTTTATTTTTCTATCATGATGCATGTCACTTAAATAATTTCCCAGCCTATCGGTACTGAGACTCGGTCCCGTTTTTCCTCCAGGTGTGTTCCTACCCATTGGTCTGGTGCTACAGCCATGGATGGGTTCTGCTGCCATGGCGCTGTCTTCCGTGTCTGTGGTTTTGTCCTCCCTTCTGCTTAAATGGTAATGCGATATTTTTGGCTTGTGTTCTCCCGTTTGTTTTGTTGTTGCTCTTTTGTTCCTCACCGCTCTTTTTGTGTGTCGTCGCTCAGTTACACGAAGCCCAGTGCCGAGAAGCTGGAAGCCAAACTCAGCGGCGGCAGGCAGCAGGGCAGCCTGTCTGACGTCAGCGTTCACATCGGCATGGGCGAGCTGCGCCGTCCCTCCCCCAAACTCAGCCTGCTGGACCGCATCGTGAACTACAGCCGAGCCTCCATCAACTCGCTGCGCTCCGACAAGCACTCGCTCAACAGTTTGGTGCTGAGCGAGCCCGACAAACACTCGCTGCTGGTGGGGGGCCCGCTGTGCGAGGAGGAGATCTGCTGAGCGCATGCATGCATCCCAGGCGGCCCGCTTAGACAGACACTGCAGTTATTTTTAAGGCTGAACTGCGCTGAGATCAAACGTTTTTTTTGAAAACCGATCCAGTCATACTTGAAGTTAGCTCATTAGACCTTTTGTTCTTCTTAGCTCAACCAGCTGATCCCGTATTCTCTTAGAGAGACCGTCTGTGGTGGGCCAGAAAGATGATCTTCCTTTGCCTTTACAATCTTCAAGATCAACCCAAAGACATGTAAACTTTGGTGCCCCTTGTTCCTGAGTGGACACTACAAAAGGGGAAAATTTGAATTCTGTTGTATGATTATTCTTCTATTTATATTATTTATCAACTTTTTGTCATTGTATCCTCTTATGTGAAGAATGAAGTTGTTGAATCCAAATGCCAAGTTTGATTTTTAATAATCACATGTGTAATGATAACTCTAACTAAACAGCCTTGAAGCAAGCAGAAAGTTGATTGTAGTAGAGTGAGCCGTAAATGTTGCCCAAGTGCCAGCTGAAACGCTACCTTTGCAAAGTCCAACACATTCCAAAGATAGCAACCTTCACCCGTTTTCATGGACTCTAGGTCCATGATGTGTGAGCAAAGGTTACATGTTCATAGTCGGCAAGCTGAAGGATCTGGGATTTTGCACCTTTTCGTCAATGTGAAAGTGAATGTGTTTATACTCGTTTACAACTGAGCAGAAGTTGTTACACGAGTCGCGTTGTGCTTGGATTGCTTCAGTTGCCTGCTGCAGACATGCCTGGCCCCACAAAGGCCAAACACTAACTGTGTTCACGTCTGGTTACAACTCATAAAATACAGTGTTACTGTTTTCTACTGACTTATGTAATACCAATCTGCCACTTTGCTCTTCTGATGGATTCATGTTAGTGCACTTGATGAACGAATCAGCGTTCGTCCTGCAGCATCAGTGGTTTCCAATCGAGTTGACCAAACAGGCGCTGGTAAATTCACTAAGTAGCTTGTTTTACTGAACCACATTGTACAATCAAATGAGATTAGAAGGGTCTAAATTTTGCAGACCATGAAACTCATTTTTACAGTATTTTATTTGCAATTATCTGATAAAATCTGTAGAAAGTTGCTCAGCTATACTTTATTTTGTACTGCTTTCTTCCTTCTTAAGCTAAAGATCCACCAGGTTCATCCAGTAATGCCGTTTTCTTCTGCAGACCACTCTTGAATTTATTTGTGGATCCATTTATGCCAATCTGTTGTATATATGCAATCTTTTTGTGAAAATGTTCATACAGTTTGAGGTTTGTTTGCAGTCTGCCCATTATTCTCTGTGGTTCTTCCGAACATTGTGCCTTTGAATAAAACTCTTTTGTAACGCAGCCCTGTTGTGTATCTCAGTAAAATAATCATAGAAAAGTTAAGCTATGAATGTTATTCAAAATAATAGTTTAAATTTATGTTGTATAGATTCATTATACACAGCAAGAAGTTTATTTCAGTTAGTTTTGACAAAAACAAGGCAAAATCTAGTTTTTCAACATTGTAAAATATTAAGACTAATGAAAACAAGTTTGTATGAAAGAGTAAATGTACAGGACGTGTATAAACCTAGTGCTTGGTCTAGGTTTTTTTTCCATCCACTGACTTTCCCTTATTAAGCAGGAATTACCAACCAGCTTCTTTACTATCCAGGACATCAACAGTCTTCCCCTTGACAGTCCACACAATCATAATGTAATATTTCTGTAATTAAACAAACACATAAGATCTTAACTGATTTAATGAAAGATACATCTTTCAGGATACATCTTTTCAGAAATAATTGTTAAAAGAAACAGAAATAAACTGTCTCACCAAGTGTAATGTGGATTTTTTTTTTTAAAGAATTTCGGAAATAAATCAACATTTTCAGAGTACTCCTGCATTTTTCTCATGCTTCTGTGCTCCTGTGACCAAAAGGTGGAGCCATCTGCTTAAAATGAACAAACGACACAAAACAGATTAAATTACCTTTATTTCACCCAGATACTGTTAACATCACATCACCCCATGTTACTGCAGAACAATCACGGTTTTTGTCACATGAAACAGTAAATTACTTTTTACCCTCGTGTCCATTTGAATCACTTTGGTTGTGATGCTTATTTCGGCTGAAATTTAAGGGTTAAACTTCCGAAACTTAAAAAGAGTCATCTGTTGAAATGCAGCTTTAATCCATTTCAAATAAAGGAGAATTTTTTTTAATTTTTTTAAACTTTGTCATTCGCTAATCAAAGATGAACAAGTTTTAAAGATGTGCTGCATTTTGTTGCTTGTTTGTGCTTTTCTGAACCAACACATCTGGGACTACATTCAGTTACCTTGAAGACAAGAATAACCTTCACTTCAAATCAGCCAGGAACAGCTCCTAAAAACACCCACAGTCTAAAGTGAAGTTACTCACACCACAACCTACGCAAGGAGATTACAGAAAACATTAAAACACCGTGAAGAGGAAGGGCTGCACAAGGATTGAATCGATGGTCATTTAGGACTGTAAACATCTGCGGGAAATGGTGCACAATCACACTGCATGCCTGGTCCTCAGAAATGTAGTTAAAGGTTTATTTTAAAGTCCATAAGTTGGATTTATTTGAATAAATATTACATGTAAGTTTTCTGGTGTTATTTGTCTCTTATCCCTGATTTTAATAATGCTTAACAATGGATATTGTATAAGAATAGCTTGCTGATAATAGTATTTTTTGGGGAGGGAAAAAAAAAAAAGTCAAACACCCGACAGTGCCTAAACACAGCTGTCGTCTGAATACAGGAGACAAAATAAATTACAAGACCAGAGAAACACTGCTTGATCTGATTGAGGTTTGAAGTCAGATATACTATGAGCTCAAGCAACTGTAGAGTTGGTGTTTTATCTGTTAGTCTGGACAAAAGACAAAACACTGAGCATGAGACTGCTGCTGCAGCGTTTTCACATTCCTCAGACTCGGCAGGATAAAATTACGAGTTAAAATGTCCACAAAGTCTTGAAAATAAATCTCAGATTTCATTAATCCTCCTCTCGTGCATCTTTTCTCCAGTCTTATACCTGAAAGCAGTAGGTATAAACTCCCAAATGCATGTGCGAAAAGTCACACTAATTTTCAATCAGCTTTAATGTTTTTTTATTGAGATTCTGATCGAGCAGCACTGAGTAGAACATAAACATGAAGTGGAAGGAAAATGATGCATGGCCTTGAGCATTTTTAATGAGCAAAAACCCCCAAAACAGAGCCACGTGTCAGAATGGTCCATTCAAAGTCCAGACCAACTGAGAATCTATGGCAAGCCTTGAAAATTGATGCTTAGAATTGTCTTAACCTAATCTGAGTGAGCTTGAGCTTTTCAGACTTTTATTTGCAAAATAATTTTAAAAAGCATGCATCATTTCTTTTCTTCCACTTCTCAATTATGTGCTACTTAGAATGAAACACTCAAAAGTTTGTGAGAAGAAACGTTTATGTAACCATCTGCTCCTCCATGCCATTGTTTCGTATGGTTAAACGTCCCAAAAGTTCAAAAGAAATTATGCAACTCTCAATAAATGTTAGGATGTGGCTGAGTAGAACCAAAAGATCTTCAGGATTTCCACATGAGCAGCGGTTTGTTCGCGTGCGTCTGGCAAGCAGAATAAACAATATATTAAACTTTAATTATTAAGACAGCAAATAGCACCATGTTGGCCCATCATTGGCAGCAACCGTCGTTCATCACATTTCTACAGGGCAAATCCATTGAGAATCAGCTTAAGATATACGATTAGATGTCGAGAGGTTCGTTTTAACGTAACCACTTTCCTAAAGGAACTCAGCTCAAGAGGTTGCAATTGTAGATTTTTAAAAAGCATCAGTACCAATTTGGCAAACACAAAGAGAAAAACCCTGTGTGTTTTGAACCAGTTACATTGCAAGTGGATTAAAAACTGTCTGCCAACCTGACATACAGCGATTCCTGGGATCAAACGAGCAACCAAACTAAACACTGCACAGAAGAAATGTTCACTTAAGACAAGTTCACACAGGTCACAACAAACCTGCTGGGAGGAATATTAAAGGGGCAGTACTAAGTAAAGTCGGCATGTTCTAGTGTCATTCCCTTGTCAACAACATACTTGAGTGTTTCCTTGATTCTTTCATGCATGTTTGAGAAATCCTTTAATCTCACAAACAGCGGTACAAAACACTTGCTCTCACAGAGTGATGTCTTTTCCACAAAGCTTCTCCAGCTGCAGTCTGCAAACTGAGCTTCCGGATTACAGAGCACCCCTTCTCCACGACTCCCACACTCATCCCTTCAGACTAGCAGCAGCATCAATTAGAAGACACCTGGTGGAACTGTGAATCTACTAAGCTCAACTGAAGTACCCCTTCAGTGCAATTGTGGTAAGAAATGTTGTTAAAGGCTTAATGGGAAAATGTTACAATGACTTCCTGAAGGCAGAGCAAGAGCAGGAGCTTCTTAAAGAGACACATACATTAAATTGTAATGCCAAATTTCTTTTAAATCATGTTGGATTTAAAGAGCATTTCTATAACAACTTAAGGTGACAGTTGCTTTATTATTCTTTGAAATGGCATAATACTGCCCCTTTAAATCATTTCACCTGTGCAAAAACTTTTTTGCAAAAAAAAAAATAAAAAAAAAAATCACATTGATAAAAACAAATATTTGCCCCAATTTATTTATTTTTTTAACAGAGACTGACTGTGACAGGGAGACCTAAGATCTGGGTGTGAATGTTGGAAATAAGACAAGAAAACCTAACTTTGGCACACTGAATGAGAAGAGTAGTCAGAGTGGTGAGGGCCGAGTCTGCAGCTGACCTATGGCAGTGTTTGGATGTGCGCTCATAGCCCTTTGTTGAAGAAGACCCGCTCCACTCCTGGGTGGCTGGCCCAGATTTTCTCCTGCAGCTCTGGCTCCAAGCGGCTGACGGACATAGAGCTGGATCAGATGGGGAGGGAAGAGTTAACATGGCTCAGATTGAGTTTCGTCGACGGCGACTCTTATCGGAGCAGAGTTATAAACTCACTCACCTCTTCTGAGGGAACAATGCGCAGCACAAAGGAGTGGCAAACACCAGGCTGAACAAGAAACAACAAAGACAATAAATGTGGTTGTGCCATCAGAGTGAGCTGTTACACAAGTGTAGCATATAGGGCACAAAAGATTTGCACTTGAAGTCCTGATAAAAAGAAAGTACACCTTTCAGTTTAAAAGATGTACATATCAGGGCTTATAGTGATGATTTGGTCCAAAACATTCAACTGATTTTACTAAAAATGAAAACAAAAATGAAAAACATTGTGTCAAAAAGTAAGAAGGCGCTGACTGCTTCCATGGGATTTATGAGGAAACCTAGTTGCCATAATTCCACTGTGAGAAAGATTACTCTCAAGAGGGAAAACAGGTGTGAGTGTCCCCAGGAGTGGGCATCTTAGCACATTCTCCTTAGTTTCTTGTTTCATAGTCTCAACACGGCGGCACAACTTACGATTGCAAAGCTGCATCTGAATGAACTGCAGGACTCCTAGAACAATGTCCTTTGAATAGCGCTTTTTGGTGTGGTAAATATGTTTGACCTTAACAATCCCAAACAAAAGCATATTCATGCTAGCTGTCAAGCATGGCGGTGTCATGATTCGTGTTTGCTTTGTGGAGTCCAACGTGAGGTCTTCTGTCTCAAAGCTGACACTTAGATGAAAGCTCAATTATGTACTTATATATATATATATATATATATATATATATAGATACAGGTTTTCCATTTTGGTTGTGCGTTTATCATTTTTATGTCTTATACTTTAACCCTTATACTTAAAATGGAGCGTGCTTTCTTTTTCAATGGTTTGTTATACTGCAGAGAGTGCTGCCAATGACCATCATCGTACCGTCGTTTTGACTTGAACCTCGGAAGACATGTGCAGATGAATAATCTTTCAAAAGAGGAAACAAAGCATTTTATCTAAACTCCTTCTGAAGGTCTCAGTTTAGTGCTTCGTTCCTGGGATTATGGTGATCAAATGTCTCCCCTGCGAGAAATTAGGCTGATATTTGAGAGGACTCTTGTGACAGCTTATCAGGTGGGCCATCTCTGACCACTCACCAGAATCCCACCAGGCTAACTTGAATGGGTGCACTCATCCATGGAAACCTCTGAAAAGACAAGGCAGAAAAATGACCGAGGCACACAAAGGCAGCGGGGAAGTCCCATACAAGAGCGGCCTCAGCTCTTTTCATTCCTCTGTCGGGTCGAGGCTGAAAGGGGGCCAACTGCAACCGACTGTTCAGCTTCATGTCTTGAAGAGTGCAGCTCATGCTTACCTTCAGGAAAGCCTTCTTTTCCAGGTGATTCATTAAAAATGGAGGGATGGCTGGAAAGAGACCAACGAAGCATGACTTCGCAGAGCGTGCAACTCAAATTGTTCATGTAAAATCTGACCAAGCAGAGAGATTCATACCCATTCCTGGAGACGCCATGAGGATCCTGGAGACCACGACCTGAGAGATAGCCTGCTGAGCAGCTTTTGTCGACTCTCCTAACCTGTTGTCATTTTCGTCTGTTATGGGAATCCCATGTTGAAGTTCTCTGAAGACAAATCAACCAATCAAGCTTCGTTTATGCAGCACCTCTCATTCAATGTCGCGATAGAAAATGATTGTCAAGTTGATTAGAGTTTCTAGACACTTTGGTTTCATATCTGTCTGGTCAGAAATAAATCTGATCAAACATACACAGCGAGGAGGATGGCATCAGACCAATAAAAACATCTTACTTCAGAAATTAGAGCCTATGTTACACCTACTGAGAGATTGCTATTTTCAAAAGCTACTTTAAATTTTCAAAAGCCTTATCAGGACACACACTTCTTCTTTATTGAATACATCACAACCAGGTGCTTGGAAGTGATGCTGTTCTACAACAACAAGGCTAAGTCAGCATATTCCCATTCACCACCCCTCCTTACCTTTGTCTCATCAGTGGGATGTTGATGCAGTTAGCAGCCGCTACAGCAGCAAACGGAACGAACCGTCCAATCAGCGGAGACACGTGCTGCAGGACAGCAAAAAACAGAAGACGGATTCACCCGACTGCTTCGTCTCTGAGGCTGGATTTGAAGCTTTCCCCATCACACAGCAGCACGTCCATCAAAGAGTCAACACAAGAGCTGCCATTATAGTGGGATGCGTTACAGGGTTAGATGAAGAGGTACCTTTGTTAGTGCATTTAGTCCTAGAGCAGTGGCGACTGCCCCTGTGGTAGCAGAGACATAAGCTGTGCCAAGCTGACTGCAAACAGAAAAGTTGCATTAAAACCAAAGCGGTCCGCACAGGAATGGTTAAAGGGTTAATTCGTATGTGGCTGAGTCCGAGCTGCAGCTGCTGCCTCCTACCTGACTGTGATTGGAGCGTCACCGCTCCTGTTGGTGTAGTTCACTATTGCATTGAAGGACTGATTGATCCACTGCCAGAACAGCACAGCAGGAGTCGTCCTGTGAGAAGAACACAAGTCATCTGTGTTTAACTACAACATAAAATCAGCACTCAGTGATATTCTTGTTGGAAACAGGATTCAAAGTTTTATAATATGATCCATAAGGTGATTTATAGTGCCTTGCAAAGTGTTCATTTTTAATCTCTACACATTATAGTCACAAATTTCAATGTAGAGTATCAAGACTTTTTGTGATGAATCAGTAGGAAAAAAAACAGTCAAAGTTTTAGGATTTTATCAATTATAACTAGAAAACTGCAGGATCTTTTTATCTAGCCTCTCTGAACTACCCTTATTATATACACTTGCAGGTGTTTTGGGGTATGTTTCTACCAGCTTAAAAAACTTTTTTTTTTAAATTTTATTTTCAGATACTTCATTTTCAGTCAGACTGAATGGAGGGAATCTGGTCGAGTTTTGCAGCAGAATCTCAAATGGATTTTGGTCTAAACTTTGACTGGGCCATTCTTAAACAATTAATATGCTTTGATGTAAGGCATGTTATTGTATCCCTGGATGTATACTGAGGGTCGTTACCTGGTCCGAGGGTCAACCTCCACCCTGGCTAGTGGCAAACTTCAAAAGAACTATTTCTGTCCTCCTTTCAAGAACTGCTTTCTTCATGCCACTCTTCCATGAAAGCCAGATTTATAGAGTGCATAGAGGATGTTTCTCTTGATTATCCTACCTGAGTTGTGGATCAGTCGGTGGACCACTGGTCTACTGCCTAGTTTTCTAATCAGTGATCTCCTTAGGGTAGATTTTAAGTGTTGCCATAATTTTCTCATACTTAGAAAGTATTCAGAACAGTCCTTCCCTAGGTGTTTTATAACTTCTCTATTTATCTCTGATCTGTCTGCTGTATTCCTCGGTCTTTATGATGCTGCTTGTTCACCAATGTTTTGTAATGTAGCAAAATGTGGGGAAAAAAAAGATAGTGGTATGAATAGCTCTGCAAGGTACTGAATAAGCAACAGATCAGAAAACATCCAAACGTTCACCAAGTCATGAGGTGTGTGCAGGGCTTACTTATAAAACGTCATCATACACCCAGTGATCGTCATGTTCATGGGAACCTGAGCCGACATGCGGCCGATCAGAATCATCTTCTCCTCGGTGTCGGGATGAAAGGCCGAGTCGAAAACATATTTGGCCCTCCACAGTTCATCCTCTGTCAGACCCGGTGAGACGATGCCTTTTCTGCGAGATCAAGAACATGTGAGCAAACCTCTTCCCAGAGTCGCTCCTTGTTCCTGCTGAACTGCTTTACCTGTAGTCAGTGATGATTGAATGCGCATGTGAGAGTTGTTCGTTGGTCAGGAGGATGTTCCTCGGGTCTGTGACGGTGAAGAAATGTTTGGCTCGACCAATAAACGTGCTCTGGTCCCACCGGGGCTCTTTGATGTTTATGGAGGTTGATAGCTCGGCTGCCATATTTATCTACAGAGAGAAATGGGGAAAAAAGATGAAAGGTGCTGGCGTCCCTCCAGCACAAATGGAGGGACGCCAGCACAAATGACTTCTATTTGGGGGAAAGAAGTCAGAGAAGTCGTACTAGAGAGATACAATGCTCCTTTCAGTTCAGCATAATGTTGCCATGGCAATGGCCAGACTTGGCACAAGGATTGTTAGGCACCCAGCCATGAGTGCAGCAAAAGGGTAAATCTCAAACTGAAACTCAACAGCAGTTTGCAGAAAGTCTTAAAGGGATTGGAGGATTTACATCAGCAAATCAGACCCTGCTGTGTGTAGAAAGTGTGCTTTTAGTCACACTTTCTAAAAGCATTTTATAAAAGAAAGCATTCTTTCACAATGTGACATCAAATAAGACTACAAAGTCAAACAGAAAATTTATTTATCTATTTATTATAGATGTGCAAAGATGTGATTGGGCCAATCACTAGCGTGGTGATTGGGGCCAAAGTGACGAGGAAAAACTTTCAAACTCTTTCTAAGCAAAGATACCGAGTAATTCTGATGATGTTGCTGCACTGCAAACAAGCTGCAACACAGCTAGTTGCTACAGGAAGTAAGAAAAGTAGCAGTTTGAAACACCATAGAAGTTATTTGATTGAGTTTTGCTGTAGATTTGGCAACCAACTAGGCAGAAAGAAATTCAGGAAAACAAAATGCACCTTTGCTGCTTCCAAGGGACTTAACGCCAAAATAAGCAGGCAGATGTTGACCCATCTGAGTAATATGGATCTATAAAAGCAGGAGCAGCAAACACATATGTTTGCTGCTCTGAATAAATGTGTTTATACATTCAGGGGGAAATATATCAGCAATGATTTCAGGAAATTATTGCATCTCAATCAATCAGAGGAGGGTTATCAGTCTCTTTACAGGCTATTTGAAGTTTTTTATTTTACAGGAAGAAAGGTTAATTTCAAGTAGAAAACTCCAAAAGAGCTTCTGATCTTCCAGGTAGAAAACAAATTCGCCCCAAAGTGAAACCGTCTAGTCCTCCAAGAAATGTGGTTCTGATGTTAAATGTCCATTGCAGGTCAGCTAGATAAATACTGAACAAGCATATTTTGTTTCACATGGCACATGTTAAAAGGCTTAGCTTTCCAGAGTTGCTCATGAGTGAACCAGAGAACCACTGAAACTATTTTCTTAGCACAGAAGGGACTAAAGTGCAAATGACCAGCTATAATGCACAGGACCATGTTGGGTAAAAGGCAAACATCATGATTCTCAAACTATTGTTGACACTTGAATTGTCCTTACTTGTACTTGAATTAAATAAGGTTCTAATTATTTTTGAAAGGGAATGCGTGCCCAAATTAAATGTAATGTGTAGCTAAATAGCACAAACAGCAAGAGGGGGGAAAAAAAACAAAACACTAAAACAAATCCACATCAGATTGGCTGCAAAGCAACGGAACAAAGTGGTACAATGACCAAGTCAAAGCCCCGTGTTGACGGGTGGGACCTTAAGGGAGTTTTGGACATCTCATTTAATGACGATCTCATTAAATGGACATGATTTTCGTAAGCGACTTAAAAGTTCCTGCTGCTAAAGATGGTGGTACTAGTTGTGAATGACAGGGTGCATTTAGGCATTTCATCACGAGCGTTAGTGCAGTGTCAGCAGTTCTTAGTTTTATATTTGTCGTCAGGTTTCTCAGTGACACGTAGTGCCAG
This sequence comes from Poeciliopsis retropinna, assembly GCA_010277075.1. Lineage (NCBI taxonomy): Eukaryota > Metazoa > Chordata > Actinopteri > Cyprinodontiformes > Poeciliidae > Poeciliopsis > Poeciliopsis retropinna. The sequence goes on along the minus strand of VMRM01000015.1, from coordinate 11,095,704 downwards.
TGTTAAAATAGCAAGGTTCTAATGATTTGGTATATTTCCCTACCATTTCTGGGCATTAGTGTAGTTTTTTTTTTTCTTCTTCTTCTTTTTTCTTTTCTGTGCACCAGCATGAAACCCCGGTGAGGTATTACATCATTTGGACAGAAGAGGGGAGGAATCCAGCATCGTGACAATCAGCTGCAAGAATTTAAGCATTTAACTTCTTCATGAAGTTGCTTCTGTGTGCCATGCTGTGTTGTGCAGAAGAAATGCCGACTCTTTATATTGAGTTCAAGGTTTAGGACATTAAATAACTGTTCTGGACAGCGGTTGCAGGGACACTTCACTTAATGTAGTACAAAACACTGACTGATATGTTGATGGCATTAATCTGATGCTGGGGGTGACATATTAATGTGACATGAGAGCACTGAACTTTGTTCACCGTCGGTCTTTAATCTGCAGACCCTGAGCTACTTCTGCCCTCCCTCTCAGCCAATCACAGGGAACCTCCGCGGCTACACATTAACCTGAAATCCACAGCAACTCGAGTTGCATTAATCACATAATGAACACAAACAGCATCACAGGGGAGAGTATGAGAGAGACTTCCTACTGTTTATATGCTGCAGCTTTCTGTCAGTGGTCGTAGGGTGAACACATTGCCCAACGATGCTGAAGTTGGCGTCTGATTAGAAATGTCGGATTCTGCTCTTCATTAAAGGGCTATTCCGCTACATATAACCTGTCCAGACTGCATTCAACTCCTTATAGTTGGAAATATTACGTATTGGTGACTTTATTCTGTGTTTATGATATTTTTCTGATTTAAAGCACTTTGAACTGCACTGTTGCTGAAGTGTTATCTAAATAACGATTGATTGATTATAATATAAAACCTATTTTAGATTTTATGAAAACATCTTATTGTTTTTGCAAGTCTTTTTTTTTATCATCAAGAACTGTTATATAGAATGTGTTATGTGTAAAACAATTTGTGTCATTTTCTGATCTGAGGTGGAGTTCTTTTCAAACTTTGCAAAAGTGGTCTCAGGACCAAAATGTTAACTCGCAATTTTCTAGAGAGCGTTTATGCAAATGGGCATAAAGGTTTTCAAAAGCATTTAATAGAATCCAACAATATAGAACAACTCTGAACAGTTGTATTTGGCAACCTGGACTCAATATAGCACAGGTGTCAAACTCCAGTCCTCAAGGGTCACTATCCTGCAGTTTTTAGATGTGCCACAGGCACAAAACACTGGAATGAAATGGCTTAATTGCTTCCTCCTGCTGTAGACAAGATCTCCAGAGCCTTGCAAATGACCTAATTATTCTATTCAGGTGTGGCGCAGCAGAGGCACACCTAAGAGTTGCAGGACAGTGGCTCTTGAGGACTGGAGTTTGACACCCCTGCAATGTAGGATTATGTGAAACCAAAACATGTCTTAAAAAACTGAAACTACAAATGTTGCTTCATTGAATCTGTCATTAGTAAAATAACTTTGGCTTTGACCTGGTAAGATTCTGTCAAACTGGACCAATCGTGACACGCTCTTGAGATAAATAAGTCATTTTCTCAAATTGAAGAGTTTTACAAACACAAACTACATGCTACTGAATCTGCAATCACTACAAAAGTAATTCTGTCAAAGGTCTGATCTAATGTAGTACTTTTAAAATGACACGCCTCAAAATGTGATTAAGAAACAAGAAAGTAAAATAACACTTTGATTCATTACAATTTGAATAAAGGTTTCATTCTACTTTATAGAATTTGTCATTAGTGTAGAGAAGGATAATGTCCAGATGGTGGTGTACCTTTCAAGCTAGATTTTAAATAAGATAAACTTTTATTGGCACAAAAAAGCCGCAACATTTCCCTTTTGGCGTTTTCATAAATCAAATAATTTCTGAAATCAGAAACTATTTTACAAACTCTGCATAGTTTTGATGTCTGTATTTTGTAGCTTGTATGGTAGAAGATAAACTCCTTAAAATCCCATGAAGACCAAAAAAAAAAAAAAAAAGCATGAAACTGCTCCTTCTCGAGTTTTGACAAATCAAATAAATGTTTTATAGAATATTTAAAAGAGTGCAAAATAGCCAAACAACGATAATAAACCAAAATCCAAATGAATTCAGGTTAAATTTTACCACTCGGAATAATTCAGATTTAGAACTAGACCGGAGAGGTTAAATTAGCAGAATTGCCCTTTAGTCAAAGTGCAGTATCGACAGCTGCGAATCGGACGCCTACTTCAGCGTCTTAACCAACCAGACATGGACCAGTCAGATCTGGACTGCAGCTGGAGCTGAGAGAACATCTGGAAGAACAACAAGCACAAAGCCTCTTCTAATCAATCAGAGCCAGAGCTTCCTCGTTTCTAGCAAAAATAATAAGGAACCACATCTGTCAGAGGCCAGTCATTATCCAGCTGTGAGACGCTCCAGATTCAACTAGTACCAGCAGGCTTTCAGAGGAGCCACGACGTCTGATTTGAGTCCCCTCCGGTCAGAGGAAGCGGGGTTCCTCTCTGCGGACCCAAATCAGATAAATGCACAGGTTACTTACTGCACTGTGGGCTCCGGGAGTCTGTGTGTGTGAGAGAGAGGGTGACCCTAACTGGCTGCAGCCAGCTAATTTTACACGCAGCAGCGTCAGTACAGCAAACAACACGGAGCCCTACAGCCCGGAAACACTCCACGGGAAAATAAACGTCCTGCCTCCGTCCACGCTGGAACCACACTTATATATGTTTAAAAAAAAAAAAAAAAACAAGCGTTGAATCTTCCCTTCTTTTAAATGAAATGCGATATTTAGAGAAAACATTATGTGACCAAGAATGCCTCAGTTCACTTAGTTTTTGACACCAAGCTTTTTATTTTGTAGACATCGACTTCCGTTAAATCTGTAGCTTCGCCGCGAAATTTATGTTCAAGGCAATAAATCATTAATGCGTTAAAAGTTTATAAAAATCTGCACACCTGTGCGAGAAAATTGCAGCAATATGCGAACACCAATGCTGAGATGACAAATCCTAGAATAAAAGCCGTTTTAGTTCAGAACATAAATAGTAGTTGCAAAGTCAAACAAGAATTAAATATATATCAAATAATAATTCAAATATATAATGGAAACAATAAAAGTAATGACAACAAAAATATTCATGTGATTTTGTGAAAAGTACAAGAGATACACAAAATATGTTGTAAAAATCAGTTAAATCAGCTAGTTTGTCTCACTGGCCATCACCGCGATTGTGATCAGCGAAATTACAACAGGAGCTCTGTCTCCATCTAGTGGTGACTTTGAGGTGGTGACTCTAATTTCGACCGAGATTTATCTGGGCCTACGTCAAGAACAACGAGTACAAACAGCAGTTTCACTTACAAATGTAAACGTTTTCCTCATTTCACATGTGTTTGCTTGCAAATAAACAGTTGTAAAATTTGTTTTGGGATATTTTGATGTATCATCTTTGATGTAAACGTAAATTAGGATAAGAAAGTCTCAGTTGAATACATTCAATTGGACAGGAAGAGAAGGAACCCAACATCGCAATTTTTCTCTGTCTAAAAAATGCTGTTACAATAATAAGAGCTTGGATAGAGGAGGGATAGTGATGTCTGGATGTATTTATATTTATTACCCTCAAGAAAAATCTACGAACTCTACAATTCTGAAATATTTAAGTATACTTATCAGTCCACACCAAGTATACTTGTAGATCAGAGTAATTAAAATGTTTCCTTAACAAGCATAAAACATCAACATTACACAAAGTTGTACAGGTTCCAATTGCAAGTTGGAAAGCCAGTGAAATTTGCTCCAAGTTGTAGTAAGAAATCTGCTAGTTAGGAATACAAAACAATGATTAATTTATCTCCATTTCATGTGTTCAAACATCAAAAGAACATGTTCACATTGGTGTCACATGGGTGTCGTAAAGTTATATGTCTGTTTTGTCTAATGGAAAAAAAAATGTTTGAAGTGTTCATAAATAATTAAATTTGCAACTTTCGTTACCTTTTTTACTGTATGTCCAGCAGCTATACTTGATAATGAGACCTCTGTTGTTGAGTTTCCCAACTGTGAACTTGAAAAATCTGATCTTCAAATAGAAAGCGAATACACCATAACCGTTGAGGGAGAGAGGGGATGCCAAACTCTTTATTTTAAATAGCTCTGGCTGAAAAACATTAAGTTGTACTACACAAGTAAGATTGTTTGCAGCAGTAATGCAGGTTTAAATAAATACATTGTGATAACAGAAGCACAGCTACTTGAAACAGTATAAAAAGAACATTATTCCAATGCAATGCAGCAAAAAGAAAAGAAAAAAAGAAAGCAAATACAAAAGTGTAAATAGATCATACACAATTCTGGCTTTTAGCCTTATTATTCTACTTCCAGAATACACTGTTGTACTTTGGCTACAAAATAATACCCATAATGCTTTCACTGCTTTCTTGGATATGAGGTCATGCCAAATACAGGATGCAGTTTATAGACCTTATTTGGTTAAACAGTCTAACTTGTCATCAGTAATATTTTTTATTTCCAGACATACCAGCAGGTAGTGTAACAGTACAGTAAAGAGTGGCAATCATTCCAAGCACTTAATTCATGCACAGACAGGTAAAAATCAAGAAGAAGTTGTGTGTGAAAGTCAATATCATGGCACAAAGCCTGTGTACCACCACAGTCTCCTTTTCTTCAGCCTCTGTGCAGCCTCTCATCGTGTTGTTTACAGGAAGTAGTCTGGCGTGCGCCTGGTCACATGGGGCTCTCCTCTGCGAGGTGCAGGGTCAAACTGGAGGCTAAAGGATACATCAGACCTAATCATTATTTATTCATGTATTTTGCATTTACAAAACAGCAGAGTTCCACTAGAATATTTGGATTGAGAAGAGGAACTGCACTCACAAGGAGTATTTCAGGGTATCATCGAGCTCCATGATTGCTGCCTGGTTTCCACAACGATAACAGTAATTTGGTGCACTGAAAATTGTCACTACGTTGCGGTCGTGGCACCAATTAAAACCCTGGATCAAGAGATAAGCTAAGTGTTACTAATTGTTGGGGCCATAAATGGTGTTTAAGATGCAATCCTGTTTCCATGGTTGTTTAGACATGGGCATGATTATCTGTAAGAATCTGGAACATGACTAGGAGCTAAGAACTGCTCAAACATGTTTATATTTCCCAATAAACCAATTAAGCAGGCCAACTGCAAAGGCCTGCTTAACCAGTTGGAGTTGAATTTCAGATTAATGCGCGTGTTGTATGAAGAGAATCTCATAGTCTTTATGTCTAAAGAACAGCATCAGTCATTTAGGACCAGTTTCTTATTATTCAGTGAGCAGTGAAAGTCACAGTACCTCCATCACCAGCTGGTGGGCTCTTGAAACTAACGTTAAGCCGTTTGCATGGTTGAAAGTCTCAGATATATCTTGGCCAAATGTATAACCGGCACCACGAGGTGAGATTCCCCAGCCGCCACGGTCATCTGGGTCAGACCATAACAGGTCACACATAGGACCCTAAGACATGGAGCAAAGTGTCAGTGTTGGTGGAACATCCCTGACTTTAGACATACATATACGTCACTCTCTTCTCTTTAACATTAGTTTTGAACCTACAGAAACACTACTCCTCTCTACATACACCATTGGCAATGGTGTCCAATGTTGGACATCTGGGGACAGTGCCCGGTCTCTTTTTGGATGTTTCACTACTTTAATATATTTGAATCAAATTAATTGTTCTTTTATGAAACCTTTGTAGACGTTGAGGACATGCTGACAATTTAATTCATCCATTTCAATTTGCAAGACAATGACTATTAACAATTGGAAGTGGATTTTAGAGCTTAAGATGGACCAGAATGCTGGGTTCTCTGTTTTGGTTTTTCTCCTTCAACTCCTCAGGATTTCTTCGGGATTTAAGTCTGAGGACTGAAATAGCCAAGGAAGATTGATTAGGCAAACTTTTCCTCTGAGATAACTCAGAGGTAATATGTTTCCAATGCGTACTCCAAAACAAAGTCTAGGATAATTCTGGACCAGCAGAGATGGCCATATCAACACATCACCTAACCAAGTGCCAATGCCACATGCACATCTGAATTTGTTTATTTCCTGCCATTTGTCTTTACAAATATGGCTGATATAAAAATAACGTTATGCCAGCCAATGGTTTAAATTGCTACGGGGTGAGTGTACCTCATGAGGAACCTCCTGTAACCGATCCAGCGCTCTGATATGCTCCAGCGTGTCTATAGAAGGGGACAATCCTCCATGAAGGCAGAAAATCTTAAAGACAGGAATGTAAATACATGAGGACTTTATTTTTGGTTTTTACATAACTCTAAGTACTCTCCTCTACAGTACTCCATGTTCACAGCCTTACCTGGTTATCTACTAGTGCGGTGAGGGGCAGATAGTCAAAAAGGTCTGTGAAGTACTTCCAGACATTAGCGTTTCCGTACTTCCTCAGGCACTCATCATAGAAACCATACACTTGCGTGATCTGTCTACTCTCATGGTTCCCTCTGAGAATTGTGATTCTTTCAGGAAATCGTACCTATTCAAACAGAAAACAACGCACTTTCAAAGGGTTCAAAGACATTTTTTTATGACAAGATTAAGTTGCAGACTCATATTCCCAGTGTTCAGAAGCAGTTTCTCCAATAACATTAAAATATTGAACACAAAGGCTCACAATTGAAGAAAAAAAAAACATTTTAGGCTTTAAATATGCATTAATGTTATAAGTTTAACCTTTAAAGAAACCAGCAGTGTTACTGTCTCCACAGAGTAGTAGCCTCTGTCAACATAGTCTCCCATGAAGAGATAGTTGGTGTCTGGAGACTTCCCTCCAATCTTGAACAGCTCCATGAGGTCATGAAACTGCCCGTGGACATCTCCACAGACGGTCACCGGACATCTCACCTCCTGTACATTGGACTCCCTTGTAAGAATTTCTTTGGCCTGGAACAAAGAGCCGAGAGAAACTCAAGATCATACTGTTACCTCCACAGAAACCAGTGATGTACTTCACATGTGGAAAGCAGGTAGTGACAAAGAACAAAAGACGTGTAACCTTACTTGAGACATAAGATGAAAGAAAAAGAGAAAATTGGCAGTTTATAAATATTTTAATTGAGAAAGAAAAATGGACAGGAATGACATGGAAGCTAAAGGAGAGCCATCAATGACTCTAAATGTGTTTTAAGTCACAGTAAACAAGTGCAACATTCTTTAAATCAAAGACGTTTATGTGAAAACTTCAATAAACTATACTGGTAATTAATTTATATTAGTGACGTTATTATAATGGTAATTATCCAGGTGACAGGTCTCCTGTTTAGCAAGATTCTGGCATAACTTGTACCTTGGAGAAGCCCCTCCTTCTGCTGCCTTCCAGACACTTAAAATGTAGGAAATTATCTAAAAATCTGGAGCATGATGAAATGCATTACAGCCTGGCAAAAAGAATTTACCCAGCTACCCGAAACACCAAGCAGTACCATCTCCTTACTGCATGTATATAAAAGCAATAGAAAACTTGTTCAAGGTGCAATAGATTTTTTTTTATTTTTTATTACTATTTTGTGCTCATGCTTCCCCATCTAATGCTGGCCTGGACAATTGTCTATGGCCCACATAAAAAATCCACTAATGGTGGAATTGTAGGCTTTATGAACAAGATATGGAGAAACCAATAGCTGTTGTCATCTTTCAGATCGTGCAGCAGGTTATTCCCGAGTCTGCCAGAGGCGTTCTGTGAAGGAACCAGCATGCAAAACAAATTGAAGGCATTTCTCCACATTCGAGTGGCATCTCTCGAATATGGAGGCTGCAGTCAAATGGTTTCTGTTGTTGCGGAAAAATAAGTCAGACATTCAGAAGACGTGCCAGCTCGCTGTCCGCTGGCCTTTAAATCAGCCTGCAAACATTGGCACTATTTACCTTCTCACACAGGAGCTTAACCTGGTTCTCTGTTAGCTGCTTGCACTCGTTCAGCTGTTCGATCCAGCCATCCACCTCCTTGGTGAACGATTTGTCGTCCATGCTTGTCAGCCTGCGAGCCGACCAGCGTTAAGCCCGCAGGAAACCCGGTAGGTATGTTGTGACCGGCCGCTCTGCGTCTCCCAGCAGGTGGTGGAGGAGACGGAGGAGGATCGGGATGGGAGTGGTTCCCCCGTCCCTGCAGCTGCTTGATACAGATGTTATAATGTTTGCGAGCACTAATAGTGCTGTTCGTTGTTATCCGAAAAATATTTAAAAAATAACCAAGAAGCTCACCTTTGCTTACCTTGATCGGAAAGCTACACTGCAGATCGACGCGTGTTGTTTTTTTAATGATGTCACCGCGCCCAGCGTGGATCGAATCAGCGTCTTAGTTTAATAATAATAATAGAAAAAATGTTAAAGGTATGAATAGCTGTATTAAATGACCCTCTGAACTACATTCTCTGTTTGAGTTATAAAAAAATCGACACCACTTTATCATGTAAATCTCAACAGACATTACAAGCCACTCAGTACATGTGGGTCCGCACCATTTACACGCCGGGGAGGGGAAAGCGGTCAACTATTGTGACGTTAAAACATTGGACGGTATTTATATTTGTTTTTTGTGTAAATTGCTCATAAAGATTTTTCTTTCGTCACTCTACAGAGGCTTCTGTAACTTGAGGGTCATTAAGATGTTTTTTTGTTTTCTTTTTTCTTTCTTTTGGGGGTGGGCTGGTGGAAGACAGTGGGATGATTCTCTGTGTTCTTTTTATCAGCAGTGAAATTGGAGCTTTCCTAAGAATGTCTTTTTGCCCAGACTCTGTCTTATTGTTGAGGCGTGAACCTTGACCTTAACTGAGGCATGTGAGGCACAGTGCCTTTAGATCTTGTCCTAGATTTACCTGTAGCCACCTGGATGAGTCGTAGATGTGCTCTTGGAGTCAATTCGGTAGGTTAGACACTCGTGGAAAGATCCTCCACTGTTCCTTGTTTTCTCCATTAGTAAATGTTGGCTCTCAGTGTAGTACAGTAGGGTCTCAAAACCTTAGAAATTACCGTAATAGCTTATACACTGAAATATTTCAATCAATCGATTTTTAGCCAATGTCATATTGACAGACTGGTCTTACTTTTATTATTTTAGTGCCTCCTGCATTTGAGGTTTGACAGTGATGTAGAACTTTCACTGCAAATTTCCCCTTGAGGACTGAGAAATGTGATCCATCTACTTAAAACATATATCCAGCAACATATATCCTTAAAACTGAAAAACACAAGTATTATTTCCTCCTTATCGGGTCCTTGAGTATTTGGGTGGAGTTTCACTGCCCTTGATGCATGAAAAGTATGGAGAAGAAAAATGGAATATTATTCTAACCAATATCCATCAGGACCATATGCAGCAATAAATTATTTCATGGTTTTCTTATATCAGACAGCATCAAGTTTGAATATTTGCTTCAATTTTAAAACATTTTGAATATTTGTTCAAACGCTTACCTTAATTAAACCTATAATAATAAATAATAATAATAATAATAATATAATAATAATAATAATGTTTTGGGAAGTGGCATTTACAAAATTATGTTTTCTAACACTTTTGCTCAACTTTGAGCATCCCAATCTGTCAAAAACTATTTCCCATTGAAACACTGCTCCTAAATATACTTTCCCTGAAACGATTCAGTGTATATATATACATAACAGCACGTCTGTTATCAGACCGGCAGCTAAACTGGTTAAGGTAAATGAATTTGACTTGTGACGATTGATACAATTTCTGGTCTTGATATCAGTAAAGTAATAAAGAGTTAATTAGACCTTTTGTAGTTTGACGAAAGGTCTAATGAAGTTATTTAAAAAAAAAGACAAACTTAATAGAGATTTAGTTTATTAAAATGAAGTTGAATTACTAAGTTGTTTTCAGCATTAGTTTCTCCTTCTGTTTATTGCTTGTTCACATTCCAGTTCAGTTGGTGGCGGTAATGCACCATGACAGTTGGTCTGCCAGCCCCCGTAAAGCAAAACAACAAGAAGAAGAGAAGAAGACGGCTCCTTCTCAGCTACACATGCGCAGTTGCTCGTTCTACTCTGGACAGCTGTAGGAGAAAATGGCAGCACACATGCTAGGACAGCAGGTAAGACATTGACACTTTTTCCGTCATTAGCTGGATTTTATCTTAGTCCCAGGCGATATTAACCAAGCTTAACTATATGCCATGTACATTGTATGTTTTTTGGTTGTTAGAAGGGGTCGCTAAATACTCACAAAATGTTTACGAGTTAGTGCACTTGAATGACTGCTAATGTGTTAGCTTTGCAGCTAACTGTCGGTAACGTAAACGGCGTAGAAGGCTTCAAAATAAGGTTTAGCTTACTCTGTGGTCATTTCATTTTGTTAACGGCTCAGTGATTATTTTTCCCCTCCAGGCTCGCCGGTTCAGCACGTCTGTTATGAGACCAGCAGCTAAACTGGTTAAGGTAAATGAATTAGACTTACGACGATCGATCATTAACAAAATTGCCATCGTTGTTTAGCTGGCAATTCCAATGTGCAGCTGTTCGTCGATTGCTTATTGTATACTATATCGTTATTTCTAGCCTCCCATCCAAGTCTATGGAGTGGAGGGCCGTTATGCCACAGCTCTGTTCTCTGCGGCCAGTAAGCAGAAAAAACTGGACCAAGTGGAGCAGGAGCTGGGGAAAGTTTCTGTAAGTTGTGCAGTGCTCATTTCATTCTTTGCTAGAATTAGTTCTAAGCTCAGTTCAAATAGATAAATGATATTTAAATCATATTACTTGTTCACCACCTAAAATATCCTGATTTAAATTCACTGTTCCTTCTGGAACCCCTATATGTTTCATAATTTCTAGCCCATAAACAACACAAACTAGAAAGTGTGCATTTACTACAAAAATGCAAGTGTGAATGGCGTTTTTGCATTTACTGCAAAAACGCCAATGACCGTGTTGGCATTTGTTGAAAATGCCAACACGTTTGAAATCAACTGCTGAAGACTTGCAGAAATGCAAGAAATATGCAGAAGTGACTAAATGGGATTATTATAACAGAAAAACTGTCGAAGAGGAGTACAAGCTTTTGAACAATGCAAAGCAGTATTAGAAGTAATATATTCTATGCAATGTAAAAAAAAAAAAAAAAAACTCAGGTAAAACCTAAAATTGGAAAAGGACAGAAAAATTCCACTATTTCTTCTGATAAAGACTGTGGATGAATGATATCCATACCTTTTATGGTTCCTGAGATATCAACATAAGTAAAGAGAATAAAGAGAAACAGGAAAACAAGTGTGAATGCCTGCAGCATTCATAGTAATTACATCAAAGTGAGACAAGTTCTCTCCATGTTCCTTCTTTATAAGGATGTTAAGAATCCTTATAAAGTAGGATTCTTAAAATCACAGCTCTCATAAATGATGTATTTGCTGGTGAGTGGATCTTAACTTATTCATGCCCAAAATCAGAGAGTTTTGTAGTTTTTTTTGTTTTTCTTTACGTAAGCTGCACTAAGTAAAGGTAGCACTGCTTCTTAACAATTTCTTTTTAAAATCTGATCAAGTTTTTCTTTTCTTTAAATAGGACAAAAATTACAAAGCTTTTGCATAATATCAATGGTTTAGTGTAAAATTACAAAATACAGTACTGCCTGTTTATCATGAACTGTCTAATATACCGTAACTTAATTTAATTTAACATTATTCTTTTTTCTGCCTGGTTTTCTTAGGACCTGATCAAGGACCCTAAGATGTCTGGTATTGTAATGAATCCTCATGTCAAGCGCAGCATCAAGCAGAAGGCTTTCCACGATGCCCTGGCAAAGGCTAATGTTTCCCCAATCACTGTCAACCTCATCAGTGAGTGCAGAGCTCTTGTTTCAACCTCCATTTTGTCACCGTATTAGATTAAGTTTGCTCATCAGACCCCGGTGATCATTAAAACTTTTAACTGAGCCGCAAGAGAGTAAATTTGACAATTGATAAGAAAGCTATATGTGCGAGGGAAGACTTGAGGTTCAGACTAGGACTGCTACTAAACACTGTTTTGTTTTTGTTTTTTTGTATTAAAAAAAAAAACATTTGTAATTTTATATACATAAATACACACTTGTGCTCAGCAACTTGGAGAAGAATAGTTGTACCCTACCTTAAAAAGTTTAATAAATTTAAATTGAATTTGAAAAAAATATGTGCAAACAAAAAAATCTTTCAATTATAATTACCATTTATGTCATCAATGACTTTGACCAGTCTGTGCAATTTTTTATGGAACGCTTGAGTTTAGTTAGACTAAACAGTAATATGAAAAACATGTGCACCATTAGTAAATAATACACCCAAAAGTGGTCTTTAAATCCAGGCCTCGACTGCTGGGGTCTTGGTCAGGTCATTAGCAGGACTGTAGAGAACTGAGGAGATTCAGGTGTGTTGGACCAGGGATGCATCTAAAAGTTGCAGAACACTGGACATGTATTTGTGTCTACTCTGTTGGAGACCGAAAGAGAGGAAAATGTGAAGAACCTCGTCTTGAACATGCAGACTAAATAGATTTCTGCATGCTCATAAAGACTTTGTTTGCCAGTATATGCAGTGTCTAAGTTAACAGTTATATTTTTTTAATCTTTTGTCTGGAGTTCTTGACCTTACAGTTTTTACTAATTAATGAGAGAAGATGAAAACATTTAACCTCGGATGTCATAACTGATTCAATATGGGCATGAAAATTATTTAAAGATACATTTGAATCCTCCTCTGTAGTGTCACCAGTTATTTCTTTTGGTACTTTTTATTGTCTTGCCTGTATTTTTGTCTTGTATGTTGAAACATGTTAATGGAATACATTATGGATTTCTTTTGTTAGTCTCTGCATCATATTTTCCTCTGCCTTATAACTCAACCTGGTTCTTGAACTAAACTACAGAAATAGTTATAAACTACATATAATATTGTATGAATTATGTGCATTTTGTTTCTGAGTAAACTTTGATCTTGCATGTTTTGTTTATTTCTTGTAGATGTCTTGGCTGATAATGGTCGTCTCACTCTAACTGGTGACGTTATCTCTGCGTTTGGGAAAATGATGAGTGCACACCGTGGAGAGGTCATCTGCTCAGTCACCACTGCTCAGGTAGAAAATGTGTTGTTTCTCTAGAGACCTAGTGACTTTATTAATCGCTGGTACTGTTAGCGTTGTACATGTGGTATTTGATAAATGATACCGTAATTCATTTTTGTTTCAGCCTTTGGATAAATCGAGTCTTGCTGAACTGAAAGTGGCCCTCAATGGCTTTCTTCAGAAGGGGGAAACTATCAAGCTGGAAACCAAGGTAGAGTTTTTTTTAATTTTTTTATTAAACATATATTAAAGCAATTAGCCGGGGTGGAAAAACATATCGGGCTCCATCAATATTTTTGAGTTGTCTGTAATTTTTAATTCATTTTCTCTTTACAGTCAGATCCTTCGATCCTGGGAGGCATGATTGTCAGCATTGGAGACAAATATGTGGACATGTCCACTAAGACAAAGATCCAGAAACTGACCCAGCTCATCAGGGAGACTTAAGTCCTGTGGACTTAATTTTGCAAACCCAAACATAAATATTGCTATTTGTCCTAGCACTGCGGTTACTCCTTAAATCCAGTGTCTGTGCTTAAATTCTTATAGATGTTAATAAAAACTACAAAAAACTGACTTTTGTCTTTGCCTTACTTGGATGGACAGTACCTTGAGAAAGTATTCACCTCAGCTCGGACTTGAAATTTGTTAAAACCACAAACATTAATGTATTCTGATTTTATGTGACTGAAAAATACAAAACAATGCTTGATTATGAGAGTTTGCTAATGGAAATCTGAAAATCGTCTGGCATATTTAATCAATGTCTCTAGTCTAAAACAAAAATGTAATATATCAGATACATCCATGTGTAATAAAAATCTAAATGTGTATCCAACTTTTCTGTAAACAGGTCAGGGTCAAAGTGATGTTTAAATCGCAGTTGAGGAATAAAACAGTTTCTCCAAGGTTTTAATATGGCACTGTTCAACCCAAAGACGGCAGCCTATCTAAACTCATCTTATCAGAGAGGCCAACTAGGGGCTTTTGTAACTCTGGAGGAGCACTCTTTAGTAAGTGAACACAAACAACTATCAGTTGTGCATTCCACAAATCTGGCTTTTAGGGAGTAATGTCAAGGAGGGGAAGAGGTCTTGCTTGGGCAAGGGGCACGTCTCCCTGAACACATCGTCCTCATTGTAAAACGTGGTGGCAATGTCATGCTGTGGGGTTGCTGGAGCAACAACAGAAAAGCTGATCAGATTACAACGAAAGATGGATTGAGCTAAATGTAGGATAATCTCGAAATATGGTCGATTAGAGTTTTCAAAAGCCTAAATGACTCAGAAGAAGTTCATCTTCCAGCGCAAAACAAGAAACCAGAGCTATCAGAGTCGGGACCTATATAAAGTTTTTGTTCACAGATGCTTGTCATAAACTTGAACTAGTGTGAAAGAAGCATAGCCCACAGTTTCTGTCTTTACATGTTCAAATCTAGTTAACAACAGAACACCAATTTACATATATAAAGATTTCTTAATATAAACATGTTGGAAACTGTTTAAATTTGCAATAAAATACACCTAACTTTTTATTAATATGATGTAATATGAAAATGGCCATGAGGTTAATATCAGTATTTAGACAAAAGCTTCAGAGTAACAGTGATGTAGTTGCTCTGCAACAATTTGAAAGGTCTGAGTTATATTTGAGCTGAGCCTCACTACGTCACTGATCCCCCTCTACGTCTTGTAGACCCGCCTTTGCGCATGCGTGCTCGGTTAATGCTGTTTTATTAATTTTTTTTTTTCGGGTCAAAAATGGCTGCCGGTCCCATCTAACCCTCCTCAGCAAGGATTAACCAGGCCGTAAATAAACTGTAAAAAGCGGGGTTGTGTCCGGTCGGAGCTCTGGTCAGAGCACCGGGGGCGCAGGGTGCGCAACGCCCGCACAAAGATGATGCTGCTGCTTCCAGAGGGGACAAACCTTTACGAGACAGATTTAACCCGTTCCAACACAACACCCAACAATAAATGAGGTACGAGCTGACCCGTTTATGTGTTATGAGTGGCTAAGCTTTGATTGCAATGGTTATCTGATTTGCAACAAGTTACAGTTTTAGAAACTCTGGCTTTGCTTTTTGTTTTTTCATCCTTAATGTTTTGTGCTGCAACCTGACAAAAAGGGCCTGTGTGCTTCATCAAAGTAAGCTGCTTCAGCCTACTTGCCACATGTACTCCTCCTTATTTCCACTCCTCTTCACTCCGACAGACAAAATGATGCACCGATTGAGCAACAGCACCAGTGACTTCTGTATTGGTGGGCTGGCAGAGGACTGCCACCCGGCCAGCCACTTTGATTTATGCAGCACCCACTCCAACAAGTTTTATGCCTCTCCAACAAACCCTGGTTTGCAGCTGTCCCTCGCCACTCTTACCCCCTTGCCACAGGGAATACACAAAGCCATGACATGCCAGCTGCAGGAGACCCAAGGTGACTTCCAACCACAGGCGGTGAGAATCGGGGCCGGCGAGACCTTGGCGCCTGATGGCCCCAAGAAAAAGAAAGGTACTGTTAAATCAGGGCGGAGAGGGAGGCCTTCAGGAACTACAAAGTTGGCTGGGTACCGCACGAGTACCGGACGCCCACTTGGGACGACCAGAGCGGCCGGATTCAAAACCAGCCCAGGGAGACCCCTGGGGACCACCAAGGCAGCGGGATATAAAGTCAGCCCAGGCAGGCCGCCCGGCAGCATCAAGAGTCTAGCTCGTCTCAAAAAGCTGGAGTTTGGCTGTGACGCTGCAAAAACACTTGACTTGAGCAACTGCAGCATTCCCAAGAAACTGGACTTCCCTGGCAGTGATGTTCCGCCTTTTCCGTACGCCATTATGGAAAGTAGAGATCTCTGTGATGCCAGCAGCAAAGTGAATGAACCCGGCGAATAGCTCAACAGACGTCTCTGTTCTTTGGTTGCATGAGCATGCGTCAGAAAACTTTTTTTTTTTAAGTAAAGAAACTGTATCACCTTTCACTCACATCTAATAAGTGAATAAAAGTGTAATTACCGATGCATTAATTCATGCATGCATGCAAAAAAAAAAACAAAAAAAAAAACAAAAAAAAAAAACAATCATCCGAAAAAGCAAAAAAAGTCTTAAGTAGCAATTCAAACTTTATGTCGGAGTTGTTTGTTCTCTCAGTCTGGGCCAGCTCAAGGTATAAATCAAAATTGAATCTTCTTAGGAACCCAAATTAAATCTACACAATATTTAAATTTAAAAGAAAAATTAAAGTTTTTTTTTTTTTAAATGAGCACTTTGTCTGTATTACTATTTATTTAATAATGTAAAGTGACTTTTGAAAATGCATTATGTTATAGTCAAGCAAATTAATGTTTGTTCACTAGTTGACTGAAATCCAAGCTAGTTGAAGGCAGAAGGTGAAAACTGTCCAAGCAGCCAACCATGGACATTATGATGAATTAAAATGGGCCCCCAAATTAAATTCTGCTCCAGGCCTCATGAATCCTTGAGCTGGCCCTGGCTCCAGAACATTTTTTATGGCTTGTTTTTTTGTTCAAGTTTTACTTTCTGAAACAGATCACCCAACTCACTTCCTTGACAGAAAATGTTTTCTAACTCGTCTACTTGTACAGTATGTGTTTTATGTTGTTTTGCAACCCAGCACCAAAGCTAAGCAGTTAGGTTTGACCTACCAGTTTCAGTTTTGACTGATTCAGATTTTCTTGCTGAAGAAAATCAGCAAGATTAATCAGGACAAAAATGGCTCCAGGTTATTTTATAAACAGATGGTCACCTTTTATTGACTGGTGCATCTCTTCAAACAATTTGTGTTTAAATTTTTAATTAGCTTCACCTGCTATAACTTCCACTTTCTGAGCACAGTGTTTATTCTTTCTGCACTTTGTAAATATAGACGTCTTTCCTATTTGTTATTGAACTTATCATAAGCACTTCCATTTTTATGTAGTTATACTTGTCACCATTGAAAATCAGAAATATGCATTGTGGATTATATAATAAATCCTAATGTGCTGTATGTGAAACCATAATAAAAATCTTTTCAAGTCTGTGGCTCCAACTCAGTTCACCCCTTTGCCAATTTGCAGCGCCTTTTGGAACCTATTTATTAGAATTTCGACCACTGACTACCATATAGTACTGATCAGTAGTTAGCTCTGTTACCTTGCAGCTTTGCAGCATGTCCATGTGCATATATAGCCTTTCTATCAATGTACTTCAGCTTCCTTCTACAGACCAAAAACATGCAAGTTAGGTTTATTGTGCTATTGAAACAATCATACACTGTTGAGTGTTGTTGTTGTTTTTTAATCCTTAAGGGAATGAAGATTTATTATCTGACCTAAATTTAAAGCCCTTCTACAGCAATATACTTCAACACATAAAATTCTAGTATGGCTTTTATTTATTTTGGTCTGCAACTCTAAGGACATAAAAAGCCTCTTCTAACCACCCATTAAAAAATATTCAATGCTCCTATGTAGCCACTAGGGGGCTTTCGCCTTTCTGACAATAGCCATTACTTTGTAATAAATCCTCATATTTACAGTTAGTCAAGTTAAATCACGGATGTCATTATGACACTATTAGAGTGCGTTTTACAGGGATGAATAAAGGAGGAGCTGGTTCATAATAAAACTGGGTCACGTTGTCATGGAAATCGTGTTTAAATTTATAGATAACACCCCCTGTAAATCTACCGGATATTTCCAGAAACATTTCGGACCTTTAAATAGGGTAAGATATAAAAAATGCGTGGGTCAGCTGTATGAAGCAATCACGGGGTCTTTGTGTGATCCTTAAAGAGGACAAGAGTCTACTGTGCGCTCTTTTACATGTACTTGCGCTTTTGAATCCGAATAATTTCAGTCTGCGTAACTACAGGACATGCTTGTGCGATCTCGTTAAGAAATAAATCGCTATCTGAAAGCAAACAGAAAACAATAACTTTTCACAACGCAGCGGCTCTCGCCGCTTGTCTCTATCTTTTTATTTCCCTTTGCGCCTGCCTGCCGGCCTGCTTCCTCCTGCCAGTCCTCTGTGCGGGAAGACAACATGGCGCACAGAGTGAGGTCTGACCGGGGAGGCCGTGTGTGCGGCTCTGAAAGTGGCATGGAAACCGTTCAGCTCGGCCACAAAACAACGCACTCACAGGCTGCTTTCAAAAACGCCGAGGCGCCTCATTCTTTCGTGAACTCCTTAGAGTTTGTTGTTACTGCTGTTTTATAGTTTTTGTAACTTCACCTGGATGTCCTGACGCGCGCGCTTGCGCTTTCGCCCGTATTTACATGAGTGTGTGCGGCAGCGCGCGAATGTCACGGCCCTCTGCGGAGACGGGGGGTTGGGTAGCTGGGTAGCCGATTGGCTGCTGCTCACCAACACAGTCAGCCTGGGCTTGTTTTAACATAACCGAGGGCACTTCGACTAGCACGAAGATAAAACATGTAGTGAATAATCTGCCGTGGCAGAGGGAGACACTGGTTGTGGCTCTCGAGGTGTAGCAGCAGATTTAGTCCTGTTCTTCACTGTAAAGCTGACAGTTTCTAAAGAGGAGGGCCGTCGCTGCTGCCGTCGCCGCTGCTGCTGATGAGGCGATGAAGTGCCGAGAATGAGAGCTGTGGCTGGGCCTACTACTATCAGAGCTGCTGCAGCTGGGATTGTGCAGGCAAAGCCGAGGGAAGCAGTCGCTTTGTGTCACTCCAACAAAGATCCGCTGTTGGTTTGACGGTGGCCGACCTCCAAATGGTGGGTTTTTCGCCCGTTTTTCCACGTGTTGACAATGTGTGAGTTAACAGTAGCTTCCTCTGATCGGTCGTAGCTTGTTTGTGTGCGCCGCTCTTGTGTGTGTTTTTTTTTTTCCTGTGATGGCTCAGTGTCACCACCTTCACTACTGTCTCGGTGATCGCCATGACCCGCAATCAGCAGACAAAGCGGCGCTATTTTTTCTAATAACTCGCAAACAGAAACGTGTGGACGGAGCTCACCGGTGGACGTGTTTAGGGTTTTGTCTTGAGCTGGCCTTTTACAATGGAGGCCATGCTATCACGGTGTGTGTGCGCACAGCCTTCGCTTTATAAGTTTCTTTGCAGACCGGATAGGCTGTTGTTTTGCTCGGATTTATGTTTGTTGTGGTTGCATTAAACGTCCCACCTCCCGTGTCTAACAGTGTCTGTTTCTGTTTAACAGGATATAAAGATGACAACATGAATCAGTCATACAGACCGGGTCCTAGGGTCGAATCGGTGTTTGGCCCCAGCCAGCCAGATCTGAGGGCCCGAAACGGCCCTCTGAGCACTTCTTATAGGAACCAATGTGGCACTGTGACTCGTGGACCGGGCCAGCTGCCACAGCCTGCTTTCCTGGGATACAATCAGCTGGAGCGTTTCCACTGCTACAATCCAGAGAGGAGACCACAGCGCCTGAATGCTGACCCCCAGGACAGGAGCAGCTTACGCTGTGCAAGTCCAATCACCGATGATGACGATGATGAGTTTCAGCCACCAGCAGTCCAACTGCCTCCATCTCCTGGCACTGACAACATGGAGCCATTCGAGACTCTGCATGCTGGTTACAGCCCACAGAGGAGACCACAGCGCATGAACGCCTCACTCAACAGCAAAGACTTTCACCCCAGGAGCAACTTGCACTGTGCAAGTTCAATCACCGATGAAGATGAGGGGTTCAGGCCACCGCCCATCCAGCTACCTTCGTCCCCTGGCACAGACGACATGGACCCCTTTGAAAGTCTGCAGAATGGGAGCAGGAACGGCTTCTCCCCTCGTAGTCCAGACAGCTTCGAGCGCATCCCCGACGCTCCCATTGCATTTTGGGAGCATCGGGGCTTGCATTTTGGGTCCATGCTGTTTGACAGCAGTGACATCAAGGAAGAAGAGGAGGGGCACGGTGGCGTTCAGGACCTCAAGCCTTTTCAGCTCCCCTCAAACACGGCCCAGGATAGAAATGTCACTGAGAACAAAAGCACATGCAACTCAGTGGTAGATAGACGAGCATACAAGCCCACGGTCTTTAATCTGATGTCCAAAACTATTTCTGAACTTAACCCCACACTAAGCCCCAGTGCACTGCCAGAAATCACTATGAGAGATGGGTGGAATGTGGGCGAGGAGTCGGACAGCGAAATCGAACTCACCTCTCCTGTTGACCCTGGGTTTGTCTCACCAGCTGGCACCAACTCTAATGTGAGTTGGACACACGTGGGAAATTTGTTTTGCATTGTTTGTGCAACCAAATGAACATTTGTTTGTCTTGGCTATGTATTGGAGTGGAGAAATCTAATCCACGGGGGGAAGATTCTGTTAATAGTAGCACTTGAAATATATCTTATAGTGATGCACCAATCAGTCAGCCAAAGATAAGAATCTGCTCTGATTAGGTAATAAATACAAATATGAAGTATTTACCCTGTTCCTTAAATAAAGCAAGACCATTTTTAACTTAGTAAAACTCAGATAGAGTTTAGTGGCATATGCTTTAATGTAGAAATGAGAATTTGTTTTCTGTTTGAGTCAGAAGCTATCTGAGAGCCGCCACTGCATTTCTTTCTCTTTTGTAATGTCTAGAAATTTAATCTTAATTGCTCAAAATTAGAATCTAGGTATTCAAAGAAAAGCACAAGTTGTTTTTGACCAGAAAGAAACTGGATTTTTTTTTTCAATTTGGTAAAAATATATATGCTGAAACATACACTTTTAGATTAAACATATCTTGATGAAATCTAACGCTGAAAGAGTAGCTGTACGTGCTTTCCTATTGTGTTCTGTCACTGTTTTGATTTGATTTGAAATAAGATGACCTGCCATTTTAGCCTTTGTCTCACATTAAATTGTTTCCCTTGTGCTGATTTAGTCCAACAGCCCAAAGAAAAAACTTCTCCCTGTTGTGAAGTACTTAGAAGGAGACCTGGTGTGGGCAAAATTCAACAGACGACCTTGGTGGCCCTGCCAGGTCGTCTGTGACCCAAACCAAGGGGTCCACACAAAAATGAAAGGTGAGTTCTGATGAAGCTTTGGTTACTATTTGTATTTTTATGTTTTGTGGACAGATATGCCATTAAAATAAAATGTAACTACATAGTAGTAGTTAATAATCTTCAATTCTGAACATTAAATCTGAAAAGCATCACAAAGTTACCTCATTTTAAGCAAAATTGGTTACAGTTGTGTTTGTACTCCCTTTAACCACATTTATCCTTCCAGTTAACTTTCTATGAATCTGTTTGTCTACAGAAATAACCTTTTGAGGCTTACCTTTCTTGTGGAGGGAATGAGTGTATCTCTTTTGAAAAACATTCTTCCCTGTGATTGTGTTGGCCACACATTATATTTCTGCAATAAAAGTATATAATTTTTACTGGTGTAGTATTATATATATATATATATATATATATATATTTTTTTTTTTTTTTTTTGAGAAACCGAATAAGGAGTTTTCATTAGCTGCAGTTCCTTATTATAAAGATTAATGCAGACTGATTCAGTATTGGCCCGCATAGGAAGCACAGCAGATAATTATTTATTTATTTATTCTAGTTTATTTTAAACTATTGTTGGTAGTAATTGATATGAAGAAATTTTGTGATATTCAGATTTAATGATATGCAGCATTAGCTATCTCTATGAAACCTTTGATCTCACTGGCTAATTGGCACTAAATCAAATGTATTGTCTGTGTGTAACGCAACTAATAACTAACCTGCTGTTCATTTCTCTCTCTCTTTTTTTTTTACCCGTTCAGTACCAAGTAATCGTCCTTGTCGGATGTATTTCCTGGAGACGGTCGGCGAGGTCACTGAACGCACCTGGGTCCCAGGGAGTGTCATTCTACCATTTGAAGGGGGACATCAGTTCGAGGAGCTGCCTGTTCTTAGACGGAGGGGAAAGCAGAAAGAGAAGGACTACAAGTATACGGTAAATAAATACATTTACAGTCACGGTCAAAAGAAAGTACAGCATCTTTGAATCCTAGAATTTGACCTATCAGGACCTTTAAAAAAAAAAAAAGATCTTTACATCGATGTAGAAGTATTTACATTTTCAAACTGCTGTGTACACAAACCCATAACAGATTCCACAGAGTAATGATGTATTGAACAAATCTGAAGCCAACATGGAATAGCTGTGTATGAAAGGCCCACGGTGACTAAATCTGACTCTGCTACGGACCCACGTGGGGAGAAACACAGACTTTAGAGCCTGTCTGCCAGGACACAAATGGAACGTAAAATTGTAGAGCTTTTAAAAAGTGTTAATAGCTTTTTTTCACATTTGTTAGGTTACAGTCACAAATTCCAACGAATATGATTTGAATATTAAGCGAGCAGCACAGTAACTCACGGCTGTGAAGTAGAAGGAGAAGGGTCCATGGTTTCAAAAAATTCTCTACAGAGCAAAATTTAAAAAGTGTGCCATGCATTTGTGTTCAGTCCATCTTAGTCAGTACCTTCTGGAATCATATTTCACAGCAGCTACAGCTGCAAGTCTTCTGTGATCGGCCTCTACTAGCTTCGCACATCTAGAGATGTCAGAAATTTCTGACAGTTTTCTGCAAAATCGATCAATTTTAGTCCGATCAAAAAGAGAGTATTTGTGAAAGTCTTTTTTTCTTTTTCTTTCTTTTTTTTTTTTTTTTCAAATCTCACCTCACAATCTCAATTAAGCTGGACTTTGGGTCATTCTAACACCTGAATATGCTTTGATCTCATGATTGCAACATTGCTCTTGTTCAGGTTTGTTGTCCTGCTGGTAGTTGAACCCACTCTCTAGTCTTTTGCAATCTCCAATAGGTTCTTACCCAAGTTTCCCGTGTTTCTAGCTTCATCCATCTACCATCAACTCTGACCAGTTTGTTTGTACCTACTGAAAAAATACATAATTACAGTATGATCGCCATGTTTCAATTGGGGAGGGCATATTCACAGTGAAGTGCTGTGTTTCAGCCACTGTGTATTATATGACTTCCAAGAAGATAAGAAAATGACACTTTTAGACCATTGACTTAATAGTGGTGGCCCAAATTGTTGCTCTGGTTTTAGCAGCAGCGACTCCTCCCTCCTCTCACTAGTGATGTTCGATACCATAGATTTTTTTCCCGATCCAATACTTTGTAAAATACAAGCTGGCATCGGCGATACTGAACCAATACCGAACAGATACCGATACCATGTACAAAAACACCTAATCTGTCTGGTAAATCTAGAAAAAAAGAGTTTTAATTCTAATCTTTGCTTCATAAAGAACACCAGGCTAATTTATTTATTTTAAATTCCGAACTACATTGAGGTAGGAGCCGTGTTTATCATAGACAAGCTATTTTAATCATGCAACATATGTGAAAATAAATAAAGACAAGTAGAAAAGTAATAACCCTACAGAAATAAATCTTGTTTAATTAATAAGTACTATGAAATGAAAGCTGGCATCTTAATTGACATTACCACAACATGTTCATTTGAAAATCCTGGAGATGTGAATGAAACAGCAACAAAGGCATCCATCTTCGAAATTTTCCCATTCACATGTTTTTGTTTAGGAGCAGAGGCATTTTTACAGGTTTCTCTTTTAGTCTGTTTGGTTTTTGGGTCAGAATTTCTTCTGCCTTCCAAATGACTTTCTCTGCTGACTTCTTTTACGATCCGCCATTGTGTCTATGTCTGAGTGAGTGAGTGAGTGAGCGAGCGAGCAGCAGGCGCATGCTGCGTTTGAGCATTATGTCTGTACACAGCAAGTATCAAGGATTTTTCTTGGTGGTTTTTTGGTTGCTTTCTTTAATCCAACACTATATATTTTACACAAACATAGTTAACTCTGCTTTCTGATCTCAACTTGACTGGAGGAGAAAACGGACTGTAAAAGGCTCCATCAAATTTTTTTTTTCTTTAAATTATTGTAGAAATATGAAGGGCTGCTTCAACATGGTCAGAACATTTGAGATTATTGATTGATCATATAATCAGTCAGTCTTTTTCTTCACTGAAAACAGAAAAAATGTCTGTCATGCATCAGTCTCTATTTTTGGTGGACATTTTTTTTGTATTTCATTAATTGTCCTGATGCATATTATGACAGCTCTATATGCAGTGATGGCAGTTACTTTGAAAAAGTAACTTTAATCTGATTACTGACTACTCCTTGAAAAACTAACATAGTTAGATTACTGATTACTTGATTTGGAAAGTAACTAAGTTACATTAAAAGTAACTTTTTTAGTTACATTCAGCAGCTGCTAACAACAACGCTCCTCCACCTGTGAAAATTATATTGATCTTTGACAATACCTAATTACAAGTTATTTACGGTAACATCAACAATATATCTCCACTTATAAGGTTGAACTGAAGGGGAGATTGTTTAATGGTTACAACAGTACAAACAAAACTTTAGTAATTTGTGCGTTTTTGTGTGTCCCACTATTGTCTGGAAAACTATAAATGTGATTTTCCAGCAACAAAATGCGCATCTCCCTCATCCCTCCATTGTTTATGTTTCTGTCGCTTCTGATACTATCACAGAAACGGTGGTCACGACACTTGGAGGAAATAGAATTAAATTACAAAAGAAAATAGTAACACACAGTAAGGGAAAGTGATTTTGATAAGCAACTGTAGACTGACCACGTTACGAAAGAACGCGTTACTGACATCGCTGTCTATACGTTTAGCAAAGTATTAACACAACTAATGCTGATGGTGCCACCATTTTATTTTAGAGAAAAAACTTTCTCCTGGCAACCCTTTCAAACAAGCCACACTTGTTCAGTCTTTTTAGAATTTTACTTTTATTAACTTTCTCATTTATATATATATAAAGCTTGAGATACAATTTCTCTGAGTCCTCTCTGGTCTGAAATTAATGGAATATCCTCTTCTGAAAAGATTGGAAAATGTCTGAAATTTTCCACTACTTGCTTGACTTGCTCGGAATAGACATAATAACTCTCCCAGGATTGATTGGCAACAACAGTTGATTCTGTCATGTCATTGCTGAGATGTTTTTGTCTCTGCTTTGTGTAACCTTCACCTGTATGCTCCAGGCGAGCAAATTTGTAGACTTGTAACCAGAAGCAAATTTGTAGACTTGTAACCAGAAGTTAGATAAGTAAATCAAGTTCATTTAACTTTCAAAACCTGGCTGCTCTCTTCCCTCTTAAATCTGTTTTTAAGCTGGAGGGGTTGCACTTAGTTTATCAGATAGTGCTTTTCCAGTTTGTTTAATAAATACAAATGTGCAATCTATTCTATGTTTTAGTACATATACAGTAAATTTAAATAATATTAAAAGCTGTTAAACCTCCTCCCCCTAATAATAAAATCTTTCCTGACTCCCGATATGTGAAACTTTAGAATTCAAAGAACTGTGTTTCTTTTTCTACATGACTGTACCTTTTATTCTCTTATTGTGTAAACTTATCTAAGCATAAATTCTGATCTGGGCAGATTCCAAAAAGTTTGCTGACTGCGTGGAAAGTCAGTGTGGCCGAAGCTGAGTATCTGCTCCCTGGTCGACAGAAGAACAGTGAGAGTTCACTTTCACTACCTGTCAATGGAGAAGAACATCTGACCAGCCTTCCTCCATCTGAAGAGCCGCTGGAGGCCCCCTCTGTCTCCTTTGTCCCAAATCGACCCAACTCACCTGGTCCGGCGACCAACGGAAATGGTCACCATCTCTTCAAAAACGCCACAGCACACAGCAATAAGAGCAAAGCTTTGAAAAAGAAGAAGAAATGTTTGTCGGACATATTTGGTCATATTGTTAGTGGAAAGGAAACTGCCAACAAGGCTGGTCAGCTTCATGCAACAACACGTGCACTGACAGAGGAGCCGAAGGACTCGCCTTATGCCGACTTAGATTCAGTTCCGATGTTGAATCGACCTAAACGCACAGCTCTTTCTCCAATATATGACGCCGATACCACAGACAGAAAAGAGCATGCTGTAGTAAAAGTGAAAAAGACATCTAAAAAACTAAACCTTTGTTCAGATCCGTCTGATTCGTCCTGTATATTTCAAAACAAAGCGACCTCTAAAGACCCTGGGCAGAGGCCAGGCAAATTGTCCCAGGGTTCAAGTGAAAAGCACTCTGGATCTCTTTCTGCCAGCAGCCGTCTGATAACAAAGGCTCTGAAAGCAGCAGAAGAGACCAATCACAAAGATGGACCAGCCACAAGCCGAATCCCACCAGAAGCTCCTCCTGAAGGCTGCTTCGGCAAAACTCCTACTGATGCCGCCTACAAAGCTGAACTGTCTCCAAATCGGAAATACCCCAGCAAAACATGTTCCTTTGTAAACCACAGCTCTCCGAAACGTCGCGTAAGGAAGCTGAATAAGAAACCAGTTCACAACGGCTCAGTGGTGAGGTCAAAGTGCGAGGGGATAACTCGGCCTGCGCAGCAGCCGGTTAGGATCAAGGCAGAAAACAGTCCATCAGATCTATCTACCTCCTCCTCTTTGTCTCTGTCTCCAATGGACACCTTTCAAGATAGTAAAGAATTAAGGTTCAAATCACTAGCGATGGAGGACAGCAGTGACTCTGAGCTGAGTGTCTTTCGACCGGACTCCAATTACAAATTTAGTACTATTCTGATGCTATTAAAGGACATGCATGACACTCGAGAAAAAGAAGGCAAACCGCTGGTGCTACCGCCGTCGGCTACCTTAATAAAGGAGGAACCTTTGGTGATCCCCACCGCAGCAGAAGGTGGTCTGCTGAGAGGCTCCTGCGAAGGTCTACCTCTTCAGATCAAATTAGAAAACGGGCAGTCAGAGAAACCCATGCTGAGCCAAAGCACGCCGGTGAAAACCAAGCTCTGCACTAAAGCGGGCGCCTCAGCCGACACCTATCACTGTGAAGGCTTTCCTACTCACGCTGAGGTTGGGAGTTCGGAGAAGCAGCGCAGAAAACAAAGGCTTCCGTCTAAACTGAAGCTCATGACGCCTGAGCTGCGTTTGGATGTACCTGAGAGAGACTTAATCGGCGTCCAGTCTGGCTTGACGGAGCCTGTAACAGATTCATTTGGCCCTGATTACTCCGCCAGCTACCTGGAGAAGTCCTCAGAAATCGCTGTGGCTCCAAAGAAGCGCTGGCAGCTGGTTGAGGAAGCTGCTGAGACTGAGGCAGCTGGGAGCGAGAGGGCCGCTGAGACTGAGGCACCTGCCGAGACGAAGGGTTCTCCGACAACGAGAGCATCTCCAGAACTCGAGGCGCACACAGAGAATGACTCGCACTCTTCAGATGCAAGCAGCACAACCGGTAAGACTCGGGCAAAGTGCTTTATAGGTTTTTTGGTTTTTTTTACTGAGACAAAACTATTTGAAATATCAAAGTGTTTGTTTTTTGCACACAGGACAATCTGAGAACAAACGCCTCCGGAAACCAACCAAGAGGCTCTTGGAGTCCACCGAGGAGTATGAACAAATATTTTCCACAAAAAAGAGGTCAAAGAAACACGCGGCAGATTGTTCCAAAATGGTGAGGAAAGTTTTGGGGGTTGTGGTTTCCTACAGTACAGATTAAAAAAAAAGAAACAAATGTTTGGGGATTTTTCAATAAATAATTTGTTACAGCTATCAAAGAAAAGCCCAAAACCATAAGAATAATTATAAAACTGTACAAGGATTGTACAAATATGTTGACGTTTTTCCACACTTTGTCCCTTTATGACCACAAACTTAAGTGTATTTTATGAGAGACACAGGTAATTGTGACGTAGAATGAAAAGATTACATGGTTTTTAACTTTCTTTTTTTTTAACAAATGAAAACTAAAATGTGAGTAGTGTATTTTATTTTATGTAGCCACACTGGGTTTTGCACTTCATTTTATTTATGTCCGCTCAGAGTAATAAGGGGCTTAATTCAGATTTTTAAATTCAGGTTCCTTATCTGTGAGCCTTCGGCACTACTTTGTTTTGGTCTGTCACATAAAATCACAGCAAGTTTGCTGTTGTAAGGTGTCTAAATATGCCAAAGGTGTCAATACCTTTATTATCCACTTATGGATTGCGTCTTTTGTTTCTGTGCGTAGGAGTCTTCAGGGATTATGGCACTCCATGAGCTCAGTGCTATAGAAACCATAGATACCTCAACGTCATCTTTAGCGGAGCCAGGAGAGGCTCGGGTAAAGGTGGATCCGAGTCCATCTCAGGAAGAGTTTTCTCCTCCAGCACCACCTTTATCTCCTGTCACAGCACCACCCCGCTTTGACACAGACGCTTCGGAGGAAACAGATCTGTCTTTTGAGTGTGGTGAGTCTTACTCTCCATCTGCTCTCATCAGGTTTTCACCACTCATCCACATGCAACTCAAGTTTTCTTGTCTTTTTATAAAATCTGTTTGTGGCGTTCCCATTTGAACTGGATATCAGGAGATTAGTAGAATGGTGACAGAGATGATCACTGTTGCTTTTTGAGCTCAAATCCACAACAATGGGGCCATTTTTATGTTTATTTCCCACTTTTTTCAATTAACTTTCCAATTTAGAGGAAAAGGTAAACAGTTAAAAATTCAAGTGATTATTGAGATTTGATGTTATTGCCACCTACTGGATTGATTTAGGTATTGCAGTGTCTTTCAGTAAATTGACAGAATATATAGAAACAAATTTTCTAAAATGTCCAAACAACATAAAGTGGGAATAAAAGAGTCTGCAAAATTATCTTTTAAAATGCCATGGTGTTTTAATGTAAAACAAATTATCTAAAAATTATTTTACAAGTTTTTAAACCTTTAAAGTAACATAGATCCTGTATCGTCCAACTAAAAAACAACCAAAGCTGTTACATGAAAATTAAAAGCAATAAGTGTAAATCTACAACAATCTGATTGCACACCATTAAACTGAGGTATTTAATGAATCTGCATTTGATTAATTTCCAGCATTCGGTCTTTTTTAGTTTAGATCTGCAATCAGTCACAGATAGTCTGATTACCACAAGTAATGTTAATCTGTCCAACCAGGATTTGTTTTTCTTGTGCTGCTCAATCAAATACTTTAAATAAAGCCAGAGTGGTACAAATACTGACCCAGCTTTTAAAATGTACGCCATGACACAGTTAACCCAATCATCAACAATTTGAGCAAAAATATAAGCAACAATATTGACATTTCTAAATGTAGCTATTTCTCCACAATTGATGAAAAGACTGACCAAAGGCCAGTCATGGAGGCTTCCAAGGAAATGATTGGAAGAGCTGCAGGAATTTCTAGTTACGACTGGTTGTCTTCTGCGTGTTGCAGTAATCTTTTGTAATCTCCAGATATCCAGACTAAGGAGTATGACTGAAGAAAACTTCCAAATCTGGGAACACTCTGCTCAAATCTTTTAGAGAGCATGTTGTGGTTGAATGAGATGCGATTCCAAAAGTAAAGTTTGTTACTAAAATGAGACTGCGCATCACCAAAAGAACATCATACCAATAGGGAAACATGGTGGTGGCAGCATCATAATTTGGGATTACTTTTTTTTTTTTCTGATGGACCTAGACTTAACGATCATGAACTGTTATAAATGTAAGTCAGTTTTTACCCAAAACCTTCAGCTGTCCCTTTTCATCATATATGGTACTTAGAAAAAATTATATTATTTATATACTAGCCTCATGTTTTTACATCTCAAAAGCCCATTATTGCCATGTTGCCTGTATTCTGCATATAAATACTTGAGACTTACCTTAATGTTTTTTCGAATGTCAGACTCGGGAACATCTCTTCAAGAAAGAAAGAGGCCCAGAAAGCTCTCACACAAGGCGAAGGAGTGCACCATAGAAGAAGTGTCAGCAGGTTCCTCAAAGAAAAAGGTATTTTTACAAAAACTAAAACTACACTGCCTTGCAAAGGTATTCACACTCTGAACTTCTTCTCTTGTCACTTTAGCAACCATAAACCTCAATGTATTTTACTGGGTATTTGCATGTATGCTTAAAATGATTCTTATCACTGGCAGATTTAGATTTGTGAAGTGAAGAAATCTAAAGATTAGGGTGATGGCAAGGAGCCCTCAGTAGGCTTGGAGTTCACTGCAAACGACAAGAAGGGTTTGATTGCTTAATGCCAATATATTGTCCTTTGGACATTGAGAAGGTTATACATTTTGATTAGCAGTTTTTATTATGTCTCTTTTGATCCTCCTTTTAAAGTGTTTTAGTATCTTTCCAAATAGACAAAAGCTTCTCATTTGAAGAAAAATGATTTGCTAGGGGTATGAATAATTTTGGGCCTTACTGGAGCTGTAATTAGGGAAAGATGGTTCTACAAATTAGCGAATTATCGGAGCTGAATACAAATACAAACATTTGATTAAAAAAAAAACCTTTTGATACTTGTGTATACATTTTTTTCCATTTAAATTTATTTGCACAATTATATGGTAATTTTTATCATAAAATCTTAATAACTACGTTGATATTTACTGTAACTTCACCAAATTGTAATGAATACGGCTCTGTACTCCAGAACCCTGAATATTCATATTTTGTTATAGGAATCCAAGCGGCAACTCGGCACTTCGCCAGACGTAAAAGTGTTAGTCAAGAAAACACAGGTATTCATCAAGTCACCAAACATTTACTATAACATGCTGAAGTTCTGTTTAGTTATTCTAATCCTTGTTTTGCGGGATAGGCCGCATCCCTGACGAAAGAGAAATCTGCCCCCTGCACATCATCCATCCCTGCTGAAGCTGCCAAGCGTCCAGAGAGCAGGCCACCCAGCCCTCAGGGGTGTAAGACCCCAAAGCAGGAGGCTGAGACGGAGCCCTGCAGCGCTGAGGAGAAACAGGAGGAACACACTGGAACACTAACTCCTAAACCTGAGGTGCCCCTGCTGTGTTTTCTCCAAGCGAAATATAGAATAATCTTTAAGTTTCTATCTGTTCTGACGGCTTTAGTAACATTAGATGATATTCATCTCCTTTAGGTTATGCCAGTGGGTTTGAATGATAGTCTCTCGTCCCCGGGTGATGTTAAGGGAAAAATAGGAGCTGCATCTTTGAAGGAGAGCGTCTGCCAGGTGAAATGACCTACACGCTGACTGTGACGTGATTATTTTCGCTTTCTGTGTAAGTGACAGGCCAGTGTGCCTCTTGCTGTGTGTGTGTTTTTATAGGTGTGTGAGAAGACAGGAGACCTTTTGGTGTGCGACGGTCCGTGTTTTGGTGCCTTTCACCTGCAGTGCATCAGCCTGTCTGCAGCCCCTAAAGGAAAATTCCTCTGTCAGGAATGTAAAACTGGTGGGTCTCGCTTTGTGACTCAGAGGATCTAAAACCCTGCGACCGACTGTCAACGGCTTGTCCTCAATCACAACAAGTCTTCAGATTCTCATTGACTTTGTTTTGTTTCAGGTGTTCATAACTGCTTTGTGTGTAAGAAATCTGATAATGGAGTGAAGCGCTGTATCATCCCCCTTTGTGGGAAGTTTTACCACTCGGACTGCATCATGGCATATTCGCCCACCCAGCCGCATAACAAGGGCTTCCGCTGCCCTCTGCATGTCTGCCTGTCATGCCACATCACCAACCCTCTCAACGCCTGCAGCACCAAAGGTAGACCCTTTATAACAGGCGCGAAACAACATGGTTAGCATGCAGAACACTGAAGCACGTGGTTGGCTGGCTGCCTTCACTCAGATAAGACAGAAGCTCTTATTTTTGGCAGCAACATCACATTTGATAAATTGTCAGATTTTATGGTTAAAATAGTAAATTAGTTGTATTTTAGATAAGTTTCTTAACAGTAAAGAGTTGGCTCTAGACACCTGAGCTAGAATAAATCAAAGATTTAAGTTCCTGGCTTGGAAAGTGTTGAAACTGCACAACTTGTGAAGAGGCCCTTTGACTCTGCTGCCACCTTCTGGTAAACCAACCAATTGCAGGTTTTACATACTAACTAATTATAGACATCTCTAAATAAAATCATCATCCAAAAAGAAAATAAATTTTCTAACCAATTTGAGTAATAAACTGAACTTGACCAGATTGTTTCATAAATAATATCAATTAATGACTTTGGATCTTTCTGCATGACTGGACTGAATTGCAGTGTGTTGTGAATCGGCACTTTAAAAATAAGGTTGAGTAAAATTCAATAATTAACTTTGGGTAAAGG
Source organism: Poeciliopsis retropinna (assembly GCA_010277075.1). Classification (NCBI taxonomy): domain Eukaryota; kingdom Metazoa; phylum Chordata; class Actinopteri; order Cyprinodontiformes; family Poeciliidae; genus Poeciliopsis; species Poeciliopsis retropinna. Next base: position 11,063,469 of record VMRM01000015.1, on the reverse strand, counting down.
TAGAGACTGCATAATCTTTAAGGTCTTAAATGCATAGTTTTAAAATTCTGCCGATTTTTAAATAAAGTCCTAAAGTATTTGATAACTTTTCTTACTTACCAATAATCACCTTGAGGAAGTTCTAGTATTTTTTCTTTCTTCTTACAAATTTAAAACCCTTTGGGGGAAAAATAAGTGCATAAATAGAGTTCTACAGTGTTTTCAGCATTTTTAGATAATTATGGTTTGTTAAAAAAAATATTTTTTTCTGTGTCTAAACATCTATGGTTCTTTTTCCGTTACTTATTCAGTATTTGGTACTGTTATGTCTCTCAGTGTCCCGACAATTTAATGTTTCTGTGAAATAGTAAATTCACTTAAAATATTAAATCCTATACAATAACGTCAGCTGCATTAAACTTGAACTTGGGTTACGGTTACAGTTTCTGTACGTGGATGAAGCTGTTCTGTGTGTTTTGTTTCTCAGGTCGGCTGGCTCGATGCATTCGCTGTCCCGTAGCTTATCACCCCAATGACAACTGCATGGCAGCAGGCAGCCTGGTGTTGTCCAACAACAGCTTCCTGTGTCCCAACCACTTCACTCCTCGCAAAGGCTGCAAGAACCACGAACACATAAACGTTAGCTGGTGCTTTGTCTGCTCTGAAGGTCAGTCTGAGCTCGGATCTCCCTTATAGCTTTCAGTCATGGTAAACAGATACTATAAACTCAGTTGTAGGGTTTCATGTGTAAATTTAAACTAACTCTCATCTCAAGTCTGCAGAAAGCCAACAGATTTTTCACTTTCAAATACAAATGAAGTCAAATGAAAAATAAACTGTTGTTGTTTCTGTTGCGTTTAAGAGAGCAAGTAGCTGATTTAGTAGCTGTACTTTTTAGGGGATTTCATACTGATCATTCAACAAATCTTTCTGGCTAGGAAAATATTTTAGACCTACTTTGATAAGTGATGATTTAAAGTGATTTTCTGTTTTATACTTACAGTCTCCTATAAGAAAAATGCTATATGCCCAGCAGGATGTCAATTGCAGTTACTGTGGTGTGATTACATATCGTGGTCTGTTTTTCTCCGTAAGAATAAGTGTACCAGAACAGGCTTCACAACCAGGGTTAACAGATCGTCAACAAGCAGAGGTTTTAACAGTTTTCTGCTCTGGATAGTGTAACCCTATCCTATCCAGAGCAGGATAGGGTTTTGTGAGTTTGCAAAAGTTTCATCTAAATCAACTGCAGATCTTCTGTAATGATAAGATGTATATGATTGAGCGTATATACTTTAGCATTTCAGAACAAACAGCTGTTAAGTACAGGGGCAGCGGGGCGATGATTGATCCACAGGACTTGGACAACATCTTCTGTTTATAGTGAAGAACATGTATTTTCCTGACTGTACAGGGGGCAGTCTGCTCTGCTGTGAATCCTGTCCTGCTGCTTTCCATCGGGAATGTTTGAATATAGAGATGCCTCAGGGTAGCTGGTTCTGCAACGACTGCAAAGCCGGAAAGAAACCTCGCATGAAGGACATCCTCTGGGTCAAATGGGGGCGATACAGGTAACATTTCTTCACCACACAACAGCTCAATGCAACAGGAAAGGTACCCTATCTGACACCCGGCCTGGTGCTTCAGGTGGTGGCCCGCTGAAGTGTGTCTGACCAAAGACGTCCCAAACAACATCTTGAGGATGAAACATGAGGTGGGGGAGTTCCCGGTGCAATTCTTTGGCTCCAAAGATTTCGTGTGGACGTACCAAGCCAGAGTCTTCCCCTACATGGAGGGTGACACTCACAACATCGAAAAAATGGGGAAAGGTTCTGACGCAGTGTACAAGAAAGGTATGTGTTTTTGCTAGTGTTTTAATTCTGCAAATAAATGACATCAGCTGAGATTGTATTTGTGTCCTTAAAGCCTTGTCTGAGGCTGCAGAGCGTTTCAAAGAGCTACAGACCGAGAGAGAAATGAAGCAGCTTCAGGAGGACAGAAAGAATGACAAGAAACCACCTCCGTACAAGCACATCAAGGTTCGCTGAACTGACCCAGTGGGATGTAAAACCAGCTGACTGCGATAAACTGAAAACCTGGTGAATGGTACTTTGTTTCCTAGGTGAACCGACCCATTGGGAAGGTGCAGATAATCACTGCCGACCTGTCTGAAATCCCCCGCTGCAACTGCAAGGCGTACGATGAAAACCCATGCAGCATGGATTCGGAGTGCATAAATCGCATGCTGATGTATGAGTGTCACCCGCAAGTGTGTGCAGCTGGGGAGCGATGTCAGAACCAGACTTTTACAAAGCGACAGTACACCACTGTGGAGATTTTCAGGACGCTATCTTGTGGATGGGGTTTACGCGCAGTTTCTGATATCAAGAAGGTAAATTGGGAAAAATACACACTGAAAAATCTTTGAGAGGTTTTGACACATTTTACTTATTTCTCATTTTGTTCCTCGGTTTTTGCCTTTAGGGTGCTTTTGTGAGTGAATATGTTGGGGAGGTGATCGACGAGGAAGAATGTCGCGCCAGAATCAGACACGCTCAGGAGAACGACATCTGTAACTTCTACATGCTGACCCTGGACAAGGTGATTCTGGAGCAAATAGCTGTCAATGGAGCCTGGAGATGGGATAAATGATCAAACTCGCTGAAACAGATCAGAGGACTAAACTTGTTACTTTTGTTCATTTAGGATCGGGTCATTGATGCTGGACCCAAAGGGAACCAGGCACGCTTCATGAACCATAGCTGCCAACCAAACTGTGAGACTCAGAAGTGGACTGTGAACGGGGACACCAGGGTTGGGCTGTTTGCTCTGCAGGACATCCCAAAAGGTTTCACTGATTGAATGAATTTTTTTATTTTTTGCCTTCTTAAAGTTAATAGTTTTTACAACCTTTCAGTTGTGGTTTGACTTGCCACTCCAACTAATTAAATTTATTTAATGCTAAAGATTTATATGATGATTTGTTCAGTTAAGAGGAGGAAGTCATAAGAAATGTTTCCCTGAAAGTCTTTTCTCTGAAAGACCCAACAGATGGGCATCCTAGCCATGGATTTTAATAGTGCTCCATTTTGAACTCAGCCTGCCTGTAAAATGAACAATTGTGACAAAAATGTTAGTCCTGCGAACTAAAATAAAGACGATTTGATGTAATTTGTTCTCCTTCAGTGAAAGGAAGCAGCTGAAAATCTCAATGTTCTACACCTCTTTAGATAGAAGCTTTAGCTGCACTATTAAAATGGTTTGAAAACAGCATTTTCTTAAATTACATGCCCTTTTTCTCTAGAATCAGAGTTACCAAACTCCAGTCTTCCATGGCCATTGTCCTTATGTGTTCGTATCTGAATCAAATGTATAAATTAACTTGTCAGAGTGTAGTCAGGTTCTACAGAGACCTGCTACTGGCCTGGATATTTTATTTAGCTATGCTGAAGCAGAGATCTAAAAGTTGCAGGACGTTACGCAAGGTTTCATTTTTAGAAGATTTCTAAGTTTTCTGACTTTGATATGTGATTTTTGCTCTTTATGTGTAAAGAGTTTTTTTTTTTCAATTGTTTTTGACAATTAAAGCATCAGTATGATTTTCACTTTAGGGGTTGAGCTGACCTTCAACTACAACCTGGAGTGTCGTGGTAACGGGAAGACTGCTTGTAAATGTGGAGCTCCCAACTGTAGCGGTTTCCTGGGAGTTCGACCAAAGGTAAAACTGTATATTCAATCTGAGGTGCCTCTGATCACAATATTAGTCAAAAATAACTCTCGCCACTGATTAACCTTCACCTGGTTCCTGCTTTGCAAACCGCTCCATTCCCCATCTTTACTTAGAACCAGCCACCAGCTGAGAAAATGAAACTGAAGGAAGGGAAAAGGAAGGGCAGCATGAAGAAGAAGACCAAGCAACAAGTAACGAAGGAGAGGGAAGACGAATGCTTCAGCTGCGGTGACGGAGGCCAGATAGTGTCCTGTAAAAAGCCGGGATGTCCCAAAGTCTATCACGCTGACTGCCTCAACTTGGCAAAGCGACCTGCAGGTTAGTAGATCTACAAATGATTGCCATTTCAAACAAAACTTTATACTTTGGCAACAAAGACACCTGGCTTGGTATCCACTATAATAATTTTTTTTGTTTTGGAATTTAATTTGTGTTCATGTTTTATAATGTTTGGGAAGCTTGTTTGGTGGCCATCTTGACATCCTTCTAGACTAATTTGATGTGTTGTGTCTTGTAAGTCAATGCAGGCTCAACACTCAAATCAAATCACATAAAGAATTCAACATTTTTGGAATTTTATTTCCATTTCATAATTCTACGCTACGTTGTGTTTGTCCATGACATAAAATCCCAAAACAAAACACTGAAGTTTGTGTTTGTAGCATAACAAAATGTAGAAAAATTAAATATTTAAAACACTTTTTGTTTCAGTATTTTTCCACATTTCGACATGGCTGAAGTAATGAATGATCTTGTCTCCAGGGCGATGGGAATGTCCATGGCATCAGTGTGACGTTTGCGGTAAAGAGGCAGCTTCGTTCTGCGTGATGTGCCCCAACTCGTACTGTAAAGAGCACCGAGAAGGCAAGCTCTTCATCTCCAAGCTGGACGGAAAGTTGTCCTGCAGCGACCACGACCCATGTGGACCCGAGCCACTGGAACCTGGGGAGGTACGGGAATACATGCCCAACATGGCCTCCATGAGGCCCGGGAACATGGCCGTGCCCATCCCTCCCGACACGCTTCCAGCCGCCACAGGAGCAACTCCTCCTTCGTCTTCTTCTGCTGCTTCCCTCTCCTCCACTCCCTCCCAGGCTGCTTCATCCGGCCGAGAGCCTCCTCCTCGCCTCTACATCAACACAAAGACTGCTACTTCCAGCTTCGTCCCCTCCAGCACCTCCTACCTCACTGACAGAACTGAACTGGAAACCGGCGCCGGCCGCGAAGGAGAGGACGGAGAAGTGGAAGACGGTGATGTGTACGGGTTAGACACGGAGGAGGACGACGACGAGGAGGACGAAGACGACGAAGAGGACAATGAGACTGAGGAAATGGAGGTTGTGGAGGAGGACGAGGAGGAGGAAGAGGAGGAGCCGCCGTATGGCAGCGACGCACTAGAAGACGAAGAGGAGGAGGACGACGAAGAAGGAGGGGACATGTGCGGGACGTGGGGTGGCTACGTGGACGACGATGCTGATGATGAAGAGGTGGAGGAATGGGGGAGGCTGGAGGATGATGAGAAGTGACTCCCTCTGTAACGCTGAGCAGGACTGAAGGAGTCCCATGTTGTGGTACCTACTTGAACGCAGCACTGCCTTCACTGTGGTACAGCATTGCCTTCTCATCTCCAGACTGACAGCGGGGATGTGTCCTGGTGCTAAGGCTGAACTGTTGTCTCACTCAGTCTCTTTATATTCCTGTCCAGACTCTTATTTGTGTTTGGTGCTCTCTTGATTTGTTCTGTCTTTTCACACTGTTTACATAGTTCAACCTTTTTTTTTTTTTTTTCTTTTTTTTTTAATGTTTGTAATATAAGAAATGAGTGAAAAGTTTGACCAAACCGTCATCATGAGGCCGTCTTGTCTCGTCGTCCCTGTCTTAACGTCCTCTTTCTGTTTCCAGGAGTCGTTGAATCCCTGTTACAGTTAGGCAGAAACAGTACCTTCTCTGTTTGTGAGGAGTGAAAAATAAACCCACTGGAGTCATTCATTTCAGATAAACATTCTGGGTTCCTCTGTATAACAATAGTTTGAACAAAATAGGAAAATAGCTACCAGGCAGATGGAGTTACAGGAAGCTCATGGTCTAATGGCACATCAGACAGGCAGCCTTCTTATTTATTGAAGCACCTACAAGTCATAAAAAAAGGGTTTTTGATTAAAAAATAAGAAAGAATTCCATGGTGAGAAACAGTGGTGATGATTCATCATATTTTTTTATCATCTTTTTGGTCACCACTCCCTTATCCTTGCATTTTGTCTGATATTAAGTGTAGCTTTAGAAACCTCTGGAAATGTTTAATTTGACAAAAAAACATGCATTTCTGAGCACACGAGAGCTCAAGGGAGCATAATGAAAATTGATCCACAATACCAAAAGGGCATTTTGGGGCATTTTTCTGCTCCCAACTTTGTGGGAACAGTTTAGGGATGGCTCCTTCCTGTCACAATGTGAGCGTACAGCAGTGTACAAAGCAATCAATGACTATTTTAGTAACTGATTATTTTATCTGATAATCTGAAAAAATATCGGCACATCCTACAAATTCTTCATTTAACCACTCGTTTTTATATAACATTAGACATACATTAAAAGATGAATATTAACAAGCGATTCTTATTCTAAATAAGAAAGTAAAAACGTTCTTGCGTAAAATGCGATAACAGAATTTCTTTAGTAAATTTGAACCTGGTGATTCTGAAACTCACTTGGGTAGTACATATTTATAACAAAGGTCTTCTTATTTTAAGTGCAAACATTTTTTTGAGGTTGTGGTTTAATTACTGCTCTAAACATGTTTTTTCAGCAAATGGCCTTTTTTTGAATCTATACGCTCCACTTAATTAATCGATTACTAAATTAGTTGACGATTATTTCAGTAATCAGTTTGTCACGATTAATCGTGTGAGCCCCTACAAGCTTGGTGTAGAAGATCTTCAGTGGTCTAGGCTTCACTCAACCTGTGAGCCACGCTCCACACAGAGCAACATGCGGCTTTCCCCAACCCTGGCTGCTTTCGTCAACGGAGTGGCGGTGAGTATGAGGGACTGGACCAAGTTCGGTCTCTGGTACAGAAACTGCTTCAGCGCAGCTGTTTCTACAGTCTGACTCATCAAACAACACAGTTGGTTTGCAAAAGTCAAAACAGGCCACCTGGCCCTAAATATTTCCATGAGTACAGTGGCTCCCAGAGAAGCCACCTGAACATCAAGCTTGTGTCTTCGGGAATTTTCCTTTTCGTTTTAAACACACCAGGTACAGAGAAACACGCACTTTACTAAGATTGTAAAAAGGTGATCTGAGTCAACTGAGCTATAAACTGCTTTCAGATTTGCTCTGATTCATCAGCATCTAATGAATAAAGTCTTTTTGCTTTCAGTCTTACTCCTTGAACTTTGATGAACCCTGACACCCATCAGGAGCCGTTCCTCCTCCATTAGCGCTCAGTGACATGATGCTATATTCCTGAAATGCCAGTTCCTCAGAGTTGGGAGTCAAGTTACACCAAGACTAAACATCTTTAACAGAACTCTTCTTGTATGCAGCTTATTTTGGTTGTAACCTCATGAATTTATAGACTTTCTGTTCTGATGTCAGTAAAGTTTTACCATTATGCTCTTATGCTCAGAACGGAACATAGTGATGCTAATGTGAAAGACAGCATTAGCACAATAAGCCATGTGTAGCTGAATGTCTCAAGAAGGGTGTGTGTTTTGTGAACAAACTGCTTGTTTTATTTTTTAAAAAGTGAGCACTTTCAAAATCAGCTGTATATTTTGTTCTGTTTTCCTTGTTCTGTTATAACCATGAGCATAACACACCAGACATAAAAATATCAATTTAGTCACCAGGATCAACAGATATTGTCTAAAGTGTGTGTTTCTCTCTCTCTCTGTGTGTATGTGTCTGTGTAAATTTCACTTCTTGTCCACTTTTCTATAGAGGCCATATTTGCGAAGTTTGCTGCCTGTAGATGTTCTGTAAACAGATTCATCCACCTGAGCTGTGGATCCCTGCAGCTCTTCTGTACAGCAATAGTTTTAGTGTCTTGCCACACACTCTACCAGTTTCTGTAATCATTGTGGACAGATGAGGGACATTTTTAAATTAACGTGTCAGTAACATGGGCAAACAATACGTTTACCATATATCATTCTAACTTGACAAAATGCAAACTTAACACATGACCTAGAACATCAGAAGCACTTGACTGGAAAGCTTAAGTTGTATGTTCTCTGTTGTTCTACATTTCGTCAATCAAACTCACTTTAATGTGAGAAATCTGTAAGTGCCAGAAATGTCAGCTGAACCTGGAGGTTATGCCACTCAAATATTTGAGTGAAATGTGTCTTGATGTTTTCAGTCGTTTTATTTTAATCAGCTGAATAAAACTAACTTTTAAATTGTTAATATTTACTACAAAATAACTCCCCCTAGTAAATTATTCTTAAATTTTTGTTACACTTTTTTCTAAGTATGTTCGGTAGACTCGAAGCAGGGAAATCATCACTAGAGGGCAGACTTGGATTCCCATTCAACTGAGCTTCTTTACGTATCCTGAGGTGTTTTTGGCTTCTGCATGTGAGATGTAATGTGGATCAATGTTTAACACTTATTTAGCAGAGCCAAGTTTGTCTAATCTCTCTTAAGCAGGTTAGGGTGGCTGAAATTCAAGAGGAACCAGTCAGACTCCTAACTGACTTGGCATGTCATCAAGAAACGAGAAATTCCAAGATACATTTCAGAAATATTAGAAATATACATTTCATAAACGTTCTTCATAGAAGTATTGTTTACAGCAGGATCTGTAGAAGATCTGTAAAACATCCACTAGAATGCTGGTTTTAATTTCCACTGAGAAAAAAAGCACAGCTTTGAAGAAAATCTCCTCATAAAATGATTGTTTGAAATGCTGATATTTAAATGTCTACACACTGATCCATAGACTTACATTCTTCCCATGCCTTGAGTGAATTTGTTCGTTTACCAATTTATGACAATATTTCCTAACATCAGGCGTCTTGATGCATATTTTCTTAAAGGCAAATTTTTTTAAGGTGATACTCTATTTTTACAGTAATATATTCCATCAATAAAACATGATACTTCCTTGATTTGCCCCACTGTTTAACACACTCTTGTGAGTGACATAGTGTGTGTTGTTCTCAGTTTTCAGGCTTTAGACAGACAATAAAAACAAAACAATGATCTGCTGTTGTTTTGTGGAAACTCCAGTGGTGCCACAGCTATAGCTGCAGAGGGGCTAATATCTGCTTCCCTTTGACAACATGTCATTTAGTTGAGGAGGAAACTAAACCAGCCGTGTCCCTCTTGGTTATTGTTTAGCAAAATAATAGTGGCATCAGGTTTTTGCTGTCAAGTTTTTTTTTTTCTCTTCATCAGAAAACGGACTTCCTTGTTATAAAACACCAACATGTTGATCTTTATGCTGAGCTGTGGATAAAACCAATTTTCTTAGCTCTGTGTGAACTTCTTTATTTTATTGTTTTCCATCTATAGACATAATAATCTATAGACTAAGGTTGGTTTTCTCTTGAAGATCATAAAGTAAGACTAGCTACTACAATATCATTCTTCACAAAGTTAGATTGAGTCTCACATTCTCATTAAATGTTTTATTGTTAGATACAAAACCACTGGCAGTAACCCAAAAGTATTATTCAAATAAGGATAGGTTTGTTTTCCTTATTCAGGACTTTTTTTCAAGATGCTGCAAGAAAAGAAACTAATGAAACTCCCCTCATTGTTTTCTAGGAATTTTCACCCACTCAGAGCCTGTTGTCTTGTTTGTGTTTTGTTCACCTGTCAGAATCGAGTCACTGCTGATCCTGTTACTTATTCCACCCACTCAGATGCCAAAAGATAATCTTCTTGTCCAGAAATATTTAAGCTCAGGTTTCTGTCTCTCCAAAAGGGAAGCCTGTTTCCTGTGACAAGGTAAACCTGTGCAGATATGGAGTCATAAAAACTCTGTGTGTGTGTCAGAGCTTTCGCTACAAGGAGACCGGGTGATGTTATTGCGTCACTGCTTTATTGTCTTGACTGTGTTAAAGACACTTTTGTTGTATTAAATGCTTCCTGGTTTGCTGTAATGGGAAATAACACAGATCCACAGATATTGTTTTATTGTTCTGGTGAATACAATTAAGAGTTGTTACCTAAAGGACTTGCTCTGTTTTCTGAAGGAGGGATTTATTGTGGCGTTTCACTGTGCCACTATTTCCTTATCAGATATTTTCTTGAGACTAGACTCTCCTTTTTACTTGTTAATTCAAGAGATAAAAGTGTCTTTATCTCATATCCCATTTCCCCTTGTGTTATAGTTTCCTCTGTATCTCATACTCATTTAACGGTTGCCAATTGTTTGACTGTTTTTTGTTTATAATAGTATTAGTAGTTAAGATTAAATTATTATTTTTATTGTTGTTGTTTTCCCAGTTTTCTGGCTTCAGACACAAAATGAAGATAACTTGGTTTGCCATTATTTTGTGGAAACTCCATTGCTGTGGAGATAAACAGATACTCATACATGTTTCTCAGCACATTGGGGGATTAAGGAGAAAATGAGATCATTCATGTCTATGTTACTGTTTAACAAAAATAACAGTTGCTTCAGGTTCTATCATTTAAGACATGGTATTTCCTGCTACTCTGTTTTTTTTCTTTTTAGACCTTGTGATGAATCCCCTCATTAAAAGGACAATCAACTGAAATCTTGCTTAAAATGAAGCCTTTGTGTTGATCTTTATCAGTCCCATACTAATCTGTGGATAAAATGAATTTCTGCACCATTGTGTGAGCATTTTAAATAGGTTTGTTAAGTCGCAACCTTTTTGTCCAACAAAATGGCATTCAGTCTATTACACTGGTTTCTCTTTTTGAGGAATGATGCAACACTCTTCCCAGATGTTCTCCTTTACTTTGTTTCTAAATGGTAGTGCAGAGTGGCGCCTATTGCACAGGTCTTAGTGTTTAGCTGCGTTTAGCTCTAGTTAAGCTTAAGCTTAATGTTGCTTAAAATTAAGCAACACTGATTGCTTCTTCTTCAAACCTCTCTTTGATCTCATTGTGTAGTTTGGTGTCAGAACTGGTTGTGAAACGCTGTCCTCTCACTTTTAATGTAGTTTTAATGATAAATCTGTTTGATGATGTCCATGCAAGTCTTTTTAGATCTATTTTTTACCATGCTGACACACAAACATATAGACAGGTTACCAATCCAATAGTGGCTAACAAAGGCCCCAGTAATGAGCCTGCCAGTAACTTGGTCTGTATTTGTTTCATTTCTTGAGAAATATCAGGGTAATCTTGCGGGTGTGTTTTATGTTTCAGAGTTGGTATCTAAAGGTATTGTTCTGTTTTCTAAAGGATGGATTTGCTGGAGGGTTTCACTTTGTCACAAATTTCTTATTACATTTCTTTTATTAGTCACATGGGTCATTATTTTCATGACCTCATGGCCATCAATGTTTTCAGTTTTGATTTTCTAAGAAGTGACAACACAGGTTTGCCTGGAAGCTTTCAGGAAGAAAACAACCCTCTCATTGTTAGTGCCCACTGACTCTGTTGGTTTTCCACCCACACAGAAAAAAAATGTAAGGAAGAAGTTTCAAAGAAACGCACAGGGGAAGATTTCTGCCTTTAAATGACAAGGACTTTTCTTTAAGTGTTTCAACATAAAACCAATTGCACAGAGGTTTCTAGTCACTTGACAAAGCAAAACTGATCATGTATTGTTAGGTGGAAACGCCATCTGTGTCACAGCTGCAGGCATATTCTATATTTAGATCAAACTAATGTTGCACCACTGCTGGATTGTCACGTGTGAGAGAAACATTGATAAAGTAATTGTTTAGCCCTGTAAAACAATTACAATTCATTTTGTGCAATGATACAAAATAAAATAAAACACCAATAAACACATGAAACGGCCACTAGGTGGCATACTTTCATTTGAACTCTGCCGATTAGTTTTTCTCCTTGCACTTGCATGAAAGCTGCTGTGGGAAAGGTTTTTCTTCTTCTACTTCTTATTCTTTTTTTAATGTCATTAATGATTTAATTGTTTTACTTTCTGATTTTTCATTAGAAAATTGATAGATTTTGTAAACCTAAGTCGATGCAAAAAACTCAGAGAAATCATGAAGCTCCACTAGTTGCAAGGTAGATTTTTTTTTAAATTTCTTTTACCAGGCTTACACTTTACACAATACAGGTGTTTTTCTTTTCTTTTTGCTGGATGGAAATGAGGCGCAAACTAATTTGTTGGAGCACATTTGAATATCCTCGGACACAATGGCAGCCTATTGGCTATGGTTTTATTTATTCTGCTGTAATGTAAGATAATGCCCATTGACATGTAAAGGCTCATCATTCTTGGATGTGGCTATAAGAGATTAGATAAGTGATGATCCACACTGATTACACGCTGAATAACAAAACAATTTCACAAATGTTTGTAGGGGTCATAGAGGTTATCCCCTCCAGTATTTCTAACATTTTAATTTACACATTAAATGTTTTCATATTTGATATTTTTATTTTAAACCAAACTTTTGCATTCAGATTAAGTTCAAAATGGGCAAAAGATAAACAGCATTTCCCCTCCATTGGTGCATATATCTGATTCATTCATTTCATGGTTTCCCTCTGTTAGTCATTTTGACAAAGACAAATTACTTAAAGGCTTTTCCTTGTTCTCTCCTGGAAGTATTTTATGGAATACATCGTTCCACTTTTCCATTCTTTTCTTTACTTTATGTTCTTTAGCTGAAACACTCAACCTGTTTGACACGTTAATATTCAGGGTACACTATGACAAACTCCCTGTAAAATTGACAGTGAACTACTGGCAACAGGAGTGCCAGCCAGTTACTGTAATACTTTCAGTAGCCTTATTGCTGCTTCATGTTACCGGTAAAGCTCAAGTTGGTAAGGATTTACTGGTGATTATTGATATGTAAAACTGGATGTCAGTTACCTGTTTTTTGATAACTAACACACACTGTGTGACGTTAGCACATACGTAAAAGACGCATACCTTTCCTACCCTTGCATATCAATAAACAAGTCTGCCGGCATGAGAAGAAAGCTGAATTGGAGCAATATGTCTACCTTATCTCAGATTTGGGTCTGAGATCAACATTGTTTGCTTCCTTACAAGTTTAGCACACTTTTTTCTTTATTGTCACAATGACGTGCTTCAGATCAATTTTTATCGTCAGGCAAAGATTACCCACACCTTTTAAAGAAAATAATTTCTTTAAATGGTGATTGTTTTCCCTACAAAAGCTTTTGCAAGCTTTCCCTGCAAAAGCTTTGCAAAGCTTTCGTAGGATATATATCTGAGAATATTTGAAAGAAATAATGAACCCCCTTTCTAAGCAAATTATTACATGTTATCAGCCATTAATCATCAGACATTAATGCTTTGAATAGAATGGAAACATTATAGATAAAGAAAATCTAATAAAATCTAGACATTAAAGAACCAATGTTAAACAGAAAAGTAAAAGTTGTTGACATTTATCAGTCTGGAAGGGGTTGCAAAGCCGTTTCTTAGGTTTGGGACTCCAGTGGACCCCAATAAGAACCATTATCAGTAAATGTAGAAAACATGGGAGAGCAGTGAACCTTTGCAGGAGTGGCCCATATACCAAACATATTTCAAGAGTGCACCAGTGACTTCCCCATAATATCCCAAAAGAGCTCAGAACCACATCGAAAGCATTGCATTGTGCATTATTCATGAAGGATTAAAGGTCACCACCTCTTACCCAAAGAGGTAAGAGGTGACAGAAACATATTGTTTCTGTCTATTATTAGACAGAAACAATCTTCATCTAACGTGCTGAATAGATACTCAGGTGTTTGGAAATCTGATGTTGCAACGCTGCTGTATTATGTTGAGTGGGATAAACATTTGCATTAACCTACTGTATGTCACAGTGATTCTTCTGGACTGCCCCTGGGCGAGTGAAACAAAAGTTGCCTTTATGGCAAAAAAATATATTTTTAGAATGTTTAATGATGCTCAAAATGTGCATTAAAGAATCTTTAATCAGTGACACAGAAGAAACTGTTAATGATCAACTTCCTTCCAGGGCTAAAAAAGCAAACAGATCTCCACTTTCCTGTCATTTCCAAAAAGATGTCTCCAGATTCTGTTGAAGGTAAATATTAAGAAGCTTCTAACTCTAAGAAGTTACAGGGGCTTTTACTGAGTCAATAAAATACTTCCTGATGATCCAAATATCCATTGAAGTGAAGCCTTGTGCAGTCAACAGACCATTTAGTCAACACACTGATCCTTAGATCAACATCAAAAAGCAGCACATTGTGCTCTAAAGTAAAGACATTCAAAGACAAATGAGAAGCAAAGTCTGGAAAGGGTTAGAAACCTACTACAAAGATGTTGGCACTTGCAAGAATAGTGAACTTCCTTAGCAAAATTACACTAAGAGCACATGTATGACTCATCTAGTAGGTCATACATTTCTTGATGAAAACATCTTGATGTGATCAAAAACTTTGGGGAAAATATTCTGTGATCTGAGGAGAAAAAAAGTAGAACTAGTTGTAAGATGTGGGAAATGTTCCATCTGTCTTGAAACCAACAAAGCATTTCAGAAGAAAACCTGCTAATCAAACATGGTGGTGGCAGAATGATGGTCTGGGCCTGCTTTTCTGCTTCAGGACCTGCAGGACCTGCAGATTCTGGTCTCTAGCAGAAAAGCCATCAGTTTGTCAAGCATACTTAGGTTAAGCAGCAGAACATTTATCAAAAGCAGAGCAGAAACTCCACTTTTACAGGATTCTATTAAACAAAACTGAATATTTCAGTGTCCTAGTCCAAATCTGGTCTTAAATCTGACTCGGATGCTGTGACGTTATCATTTACAGGAAATCTGTAAGGGGGCTATACTTTTTCTTAGTAGTTTTTTTTATTATTATTTTTTTAAAAACCCAAAAAACAATGACCCTAATCAAGAAGGTTTTATGGTTGGGTATGACAGTGTAAATTGTGCAGATTCATTGTGTATTAAAAACGTTGGTGAAACATCAATAGACGTATTTTTAAAATGTCTTCGTATTTGTCATTTGATGTCTTAAGGAGTAGCTTAAGCTGACTGTAAGGGTGAGTTCACTTCCCTTATTCTGATTCATGACTTTTCTTGAGTGTTGCAGCACAAAACCTAAAGGAAACATCACTCTCATTATTATGAAAGAGTTTTTGCCCATGTGGAGTGGATCCTCTTTCTTCTTTGATCATTTTGTTGTTCGTATTGAGTCATGTTTCAATAATAGTCTTGACAAAGCAATCTTATCCATGCTGGTCCTTTACAGCTATTCTGTGGTAATATCATGAATGTGCCACGTATGCCAGGTGAAACCTCTTAATGATAAACCCACTCAGAAACTCTATCTCCAACAAACAAAAGCAACTTTTTCAGCCTTTGTTGAAAGCTCTGTCTACGTCTGAGATTTAGTTGCACGGACGTCCACGTTTTTTGGCATATAATTTCACTTTTTCAACTAATTTTCCGTGTTGCGTGTGGGTGAAAAAAAAAAAAAAACCCAACAAGAACCATTCACGTGTGGCTCATTACTATCGGATAACCAATATCTCTCCTCCTTTTGTCCCAACAAAAATGGCTCCAGGTTTTGTTACATTAGAACACAGCATATTTCTTGCTGGTTTCTTTTTTTCATCAAGTATAAAAACATCCTCATATGAGGATACAATATACAATATACAATATACAATATACAATATTTGAGAACATGGGCACAGCTATTGATAAGCAGCTTTGTGTTAATATCCCCCAGTCTGCAGTCTGACCTCCTGGGCCTCCTGACTAGTGTTTCCATGTTATTGTGTGTGTGCTCATTTTCCTCCATACCCTCTGCCTGTCGTCACGTGATCACCCACACCCAGCCTGATTCTGCCAGAGGTTTCTTCCTGTTAGAACAAGATAATTTCTTCTTTCAATAGGTAAAATTAATCATTGGGTCATTTTCTAATTGGTGTAATGAACTAAACTTGATCACTTTGTATAATGATGCACTTGAATAGGGCTAAACAAGGAAATCCTGGAAGAAACCCTGTTAGAGGTTAGAGATCAGACTGTGTTTCATTTTCCTCAATTAAACGATTTGGGAAAAAAAAGAAAAACTTTGTTTTATATTCTAATGAGCATTCGCTCTTAGCACATTTTGTTGAGCAGAATGGGAACACAGTGGCCGTTCTCCTTCCAGACTACGTTCCATTTGTCTTTGTCCGCCTTTATGTTATTTTACATATTTTATCGCATTTGCAGATACATGCTACTGCTACTCTGATTTCTCCCACAGTTAATTGTTATAGACCCACATTTAAATCTCCCAACACAGTCAGCTCTTCATTCACATGCATTTAGATTATTATGACGTTTCTCTTCTTTCCTGTCCGTCTGAGAGTTTTTTGCAGGGCTTTTTTTTGGTTCTGGAAACAAGTGTCTCTGATCGGTGGTCGATTCTGTCATTTTAGAAATTCTCCTCATGAAATTGTTCAGGAGTTATGGACGTGTCCCTTACGTATTTATTTGTATGGATTGTACTTTTTTTATGCCGCTATTTTGCGCTCTCTTCTCTTCCCATATAAGCTCAATGGAACAGAAATCTTTGGTTTCTGTTTTGACACAACTTTACTGTGTAAATATCTTCTACAGAAAAAATTTAACATGAAGTGAATCATAGTTTCAATTGTATAATTTTCAAAGAAATGTATGATTAGCAACACTTAAGGTTTGTCTCATTGATATAACAAATAATGACTATAAAACGAAACTAAATGTTTTGCTCACTTTAGAGTCTTTCTTTAATCAACAACACCCAAAAGTTAATAATTTTTTCCTTCTTTCTTTTCATTCACACTAATAGTTTTGTTTTTTTTCCCAGAAAACCATGGAGAGGCTTACGTATGCAAGGCTAACCTTTGCAAGGACAGTAACTGCAAAACTCATTAACTTGTGTTTATCACAGACAGGAATTGGGAAGTACCCTGGTTTCTCAGAAACACACTTTAAGCCCTTTGTGGGCATTCAAAATGTACACGTTAACAAGTCGGTCAATTCCTCAAGTAGCTTGGTGATAAAACCCCAACAAGCTTCTTTTGAAATGATTTACAATAAGTAATTAATCTGCTTGGCAGATCAAGGTGGTGTGATTACAAATGACAAAGGAAAAATCCCCGCTCTTTGACTTCAACAGGGAAGCTTTTTCTGTATTTACTCAACTTATCTAAGGCTGACCATTAAAATGTGTCTGAAACATTTATATGTGACAAAAGGGCAGTGAAGAAATAAAACTGACAGGAGGACATGCTTTCCCCACAGCACTTTACCTCATAAAGAACAGACATCACTTAAATATTTTGGGTCAAATAAATCCTTTTTTAATATTTTTTGGGAAAATATCTTTAATAATTCTGAAGGTTTTAGAGGACACACAACATCAAAGCCTATTTATTCAGTCATGGCCTTTGGACAGATGTGTATTTTAATACAAAGACTAACATAAAATCATTGAGTCATCACTTGTCATTTTTCTTTTGCAGACTAAATTTAGTAGCTGAAAGTCATAGAGGAAAATTATTTTTAGGCAATATTGCGTCTTTCAGAAAAACTACTTCCTTATCCTTAGGTGAACTAATGGAGTTAAATTAATACTTTGACAAACAGTTTAAGTTGATTACTTCCACTTTAGTCTGGTGCTGCTTACTACCTTGGAACTGGTGTGGGTTTCTGCTGTGGGTCCAGTCAGCTCTTCTTGCTAGAAGAAGCATCATTAGCCTCAGCTCAATGCTGTTTTCTCAGAAAATGAAAGGGTTGTTAGATGTTTGCATGGGCATTCTCCTCTTTGGGATTAAACTGAAAGAGGGTGACTCAAGCTGGTGCTGTTGAATTTTAAGCAAGCCGATCACAAATGTTGACTTTACTGGGCACATGTTTTGGTTCTGAATGTCGGCTGGTCTGCCAGTCATTATTTTTAATCTTTTTTCACACTCAGAAGTCTCACACAGAGGTTGAATGGCATTTTAGGAACTTATCAAACAAAGGGAAATTGTTATACCTTCAATAAAATTTTTATTTTTCTGGGTGGGGCAAAGTTTTAATGTCATATTACCTAAAAGCTATTTCAAAATTCGAGGTCACAGATGAACATCCGTTTTGGTATCTGTGTATTACAGGTGAGAATTTTGGAAACACTTTATTTGACGGGGTATGTATAAGACTGAGATAACACTGTGATAAACAGGGCCGGCCCAAGGCATAAGCAAATTAAGCAGTCGCTTAGGGCCCCAGGGCCACTAACGGGCCCCTTCAGTGTAGTTGATTTTATTTATTTTTTTCTGTCATTATAATATCAAAAACACACAATTTCACTATGATTCGTTTATATACTAATATATATTTGATAATGTATGTAGAAATTATTATTTTATGGATAAAAAGAAAATAAAATTGCTCTCGGGGGGCCCCTGGTGGCCGCGGTAGATACCGCACGCTTCGCCGGTAACATGAGTTGCCGTGCCGAGCATCCAAACGTCCAAAGCTCAGGTCAGAGGTTAAGTTAGCAAAACAATGTCTCAACAAAGGACTTATACTTCAGGGAGGGAGAAAAGTAAGAGGACGAATAGAAAAAAGCCAAGATAAAGGTTTGTTTTAATGTGCCTTGGTAATATAATGTTATGTAAAAGATTTGTAAAGCTGCAAACAGAAAATTAGCTTGAACGGTCCAGTTCAACTGCCAAACGTTTATGCTAGCTAGGGTCTTTGTATTTGTGTGAAACTGAGTTTAAACTTTAAATGAGTTGATTCTTATGGTTGGCTCTGAATATTTTTGAGGTGTTTTTGGCTTCAAATGTTTCATAACGTTTGATAACAATAAATAAAATAATTAAAACTAATCAATATTTGACATTGTCTAGCAAAATGTTTTTATGTCAGGCTACATGGCTGCTACATCGATGCTGTAGTTGGGGATTTGTTGTTTGCTGCTGAGCTTAATCATTTTGTGGCTAAATCAAACATTATTTTTACATCAACTTCTAAGTCGTGTGAAAATTACACACCCAAACAGCAATTTAGGAATTCACCATGTTTATTAGAATGAAAACACAGACAGATATGCTACATTCGCCAAGTACAATATGTGAGACATTGCCTTAAACAAGTATTTCAATAAACAACTGATTTATCCATACAACATATATAAATATTAAATAGTTGCACTATAAACACTAACTAAACACACCGTCTCCTGACCCAGTCTATTCTCTAATGATTTAATTACATTCTTTTTTCATTCACATTATAGATTTTTTTTTCTTGACGAGATGTTTTCCCTGTGTAGATTCAAGAATCTCAACCTTACACACCAGCACGCATTTTAATATTCTTCTAGTTTGGTAAAGGAAACTCTTTGTGAGGATAAAATATCTTTAATATAAATATAAAGTTCAGGATATTTTTTGTCGCATTTTCAGGTTACTTTGCACAGAATAGTCAGACTTTGTTATTTTGTAGTGTAGATTTGCAAATCTTCAATGCAGCTGTGAGAGTAAGTCTTGGCAGTTGTCAAGTCTGTCCAGCTCGTCCACCGCCTCAATCAGCCGCTCAACCTTCGCTGATGGAAGCACCACCTCTGCGTTGTTCTTGAACTTCTTCCTCAGGCTCTCGTTGGTCAGCGGGTTGCGCCAGTGGCCGTAGAAGGTATCACAGCGTCCCTTCAGAACGTCTCCTCCCACAAGCGTCACCTGGACCTCCCCGTACATCAGGTTGAAGTTTGCGGGGTTGTCGTGGGGATGCTCTAGCCGGACGCGGGTCAACAGAGCATGGAGCTCGGGGCGGCTAATGGCGCCCAGCGTGAAGGACTGGACAGTCACCTCACCATCCAGGAGAGCGCTGCAGGTGTTAAACTGGAAGGAGTGGCGAGCCTCATGCTCTGACTCAGGAAAAGGCCTGTTGATGTATTTAGAGAGGGGGACTCTGAGCAAGATGTCCTGGACTTGATCTGGAGATACCTTTCCAGGACCAAAGCCCACCAGAAGCTTATGGACAGAAGCTGCAGCATCTGCCACCCAGTGCATCCCCAGATGGGCGGGGAAGCGCTTGAAGCCCATGTCCTGCTCCTCTAACAGGAATGCATGGCCATCATGGGGTGAATCTAAAGGCTGTGGCATGTAATCTTCATAAAAAGCACTAAAGCCTGCCACTCCCGCAACAGCATCCAACACCAGAGGACTGGCCTCTAGGCCTCTGGACGCCAGAAGGGCAGCTTCAAACCCAAGGCGTGAGGCGTTGCCAATGTGGAGGGGTTTAGACTGAGTGGCAGCGTTAGCCATGGGAGCTCCAGCCAAGGAAGCAGCTATCGCCAAGGCATGACTGCACTGAGAGGAATCGAGAGACAGGAGGCAAGCACAGGCTGCTGCACTTCCCATGGGACCGACCACGGTGGGAGGATGAAACCTGACAAAGGACACACAGAGACCTTTTTGTAAATAAACATTCTTGTGACTAAATTAATATTTTTAGACTACATGTGTTAACAGCATATTAACAAAACAATAAGACCTCTAGCTAATGGGTAAGGTGTTTTGTGTATTTGACTTTTTGGTATTTTATGAAGAAAACAAGTATAGGGTGTGAAGTCATATGAGTGTGCAAATCACACAGTATTTTTCCTAGACTTGGCTTACTGTGCTAATGCTTCAGAGCCCACGTTGTTCCTGAGATTAAGATCATGACGTTCCGTTCTGAGCATAACTGCAACTGCATATAGCACCTCAGTGACCACTAGTACTCTTCTTGTACTGAGATCAGCACAAGAAGTCTATAAACTCATATGGATAAAAGTAGAATAAGCTACACATAAGGAGGTCTGTGCTGAATACGTTTTATCTTGATGTAACTTGACTGCAAGTCTGAGGAACAGACCTTTTAGGAATATTGCGGGCCTCATTGGAAAACTTCATGAGGCGGCCCTGGACCTCGATGCCCACATTAAACGCGAGTAAAAAGTCCAGACCGCTGGGTTTCTTGCCGGCTGGCATCATGTCACTGAGCGCTAACACAGCAGGAAGGACGGCCCCTGATGGGTGCGTTGCTGGATGCCAGGTGTCGTCAAAGTCCATGGAATGAGTCTGGAAGCAAAAAGACTTTATTCATTAGAAGCTGATGAATCAGAGTAAATATGAAAGCAGTTTATAGCTCAGTTGACTCAGATCACCTGTTTACAGTCTTAGTGAAGTGTGTATTTGTCTGGACTTGGTGTATTTAAAAGGTAAAATTACTTAAACTGCTTCACGAAGAAACAAGCTTGATGTTCAGTAGCAGATGTACTCATGGAAATATTTAGGGCCAGGTGGCTTGTTTTGATTTTTGTAAACCAACTGTGTTGTTTAGGAGCCAGACTGCAGAAACAGCTGAGTTGAAGCAGTTCCTGTACCAGAGACCAAACTTTGTCCAGTTTCTCTTACTCACCGCCACTCCGTTGACGAAAGCAGCCAGGGTTGGGGAAAGCCGGACGTTGCTGCGGCCGTACACAG
This sequence comes from Poeciliopsis retropinna, assembly GCA_010277075.1. Classification (NCBI taxonomy): domain Eukaryota; kingdom Metazoa; phylum Chordata; class Actinopteri; order Cyprinodontiformes; family Poeciliidae; genus Poeciliopsis; species Poeciliopsis retropinna. Next base: position 11,042,149 of record VMRM01000015.1, on the reverse strand, counting down.
AGCTGATGAAATCAGGTGCATACATGTGCTGAAATGAAAAGATTTTAGTAAATGATCTATTGATTTTAGTAGTGACCAAAACATTTTTAATAACCAGAGATCTTTTACTCCTTTGATCATTTGTCCCCACACTGAATCTCCCCTGACTCATAATTTCTACAGGGTCACTGATTTGCACATTATTAATAGACACTTTGATTTACCTGACAGTGCTGCAGGGCCAGATCAAAGACATCTGTTGTGCTTCCAATGAGGCCGACCCCAATGCTGTCCAGCACCATCCTTTTACTGCGCTGGAGGACAACTGGGGACAAATGCTGGGGCTTGATTTCACTGATGAACTGCCCAAAACTGGCTGTGACTGTGTCCTCTGGAGCTGGATGCTTCAGGACTGCAGCGAAGAGGAGGAAAAACAAATGTTGGTTTGTCATAAAAGTGGTGGAACACCAGCCGGATTACTATCATTTTATTGCAACAGAAAATTAGAAAATAAGCTGAAATTCTTACTCTTCACTGCAGATTGATGCACTCCTCTGGCAGCCTGAACTGGCCGGACGGTTTTCTGCAGGTGAAAGACAAAACATTTGCTTAGTTTCACCTCAGACACCTAAAGAACAGTCTATTTTTGTCTTTTTTTTCTTTCTAACATGTAAAGTCTTAAACAAGAAACCGAGACCACTGCTGTCTGTTTCTTAGACCCTATGTGTCTCAGAGTGGACTTCACTCAGGTTGTAACTGTAATGAACAACAATCAGGACATTTTCCTTCTCAAAGAGCTGCTCTCTCAGAGCTGTAACAGGTGTGGCTTAACAAGAACTCCTTAAAATATCTCCTTTACCATTTACTCTCACTAAAAAGACTTAAAATAATATCATAAGTAAACATGAGAAAAGTTTAATCATTTAGTAGATTCATGATCTCAACCAGAAGGTAAAAAAGTTTAATCCTTCTACTTCACAAATGTAGAAACAGCTTAATTCTTACCTGTAACACTGAGAACATGGCTTCAACTTGCTTCTGTCACAGAGATGTTCTTTCTTTTTTCTTCCAGCAGCTTTTTTCCAAAGGATGCTGATGGTTCTTTGGTGGTAGGTAAACCTGCCTTCCTTATATAGTCCAGGACACAATGACCACAAAAAAACCGGACAGGGCAGGGCAGGTGTATCTGTGACAAGCTTCTGTCGAATCAAAATGCAGCATTTCCCTGGTAGTCATTGTCCCCCATTGTCTCAGAAGGGATGATCAACTGGGAGGAGGAGGCAAGAGTCCAAGCTTTGTGCAAGGTGCAAACAGTGATGTCACCTTTCTCACCCTGAAGACTGTGTGGTTGTGTTGGGGAATTTTCATGAACTCCTCCTACAAACTGCTGAGTCTTATTTAAAACAAACTTTCACTCTGCAGCACAAATCAACTCTTTATCTGTCTGAGGCACATCACCAGGTAAGACTTCACTTACTTGTTTTGATATTAACAAGAGATAAACTTTTGTCACAGCATGTACCCTGAAGTCTAAAATTATTAATACAACTGTAAGATATGAACTTTAAATAAATTGTATTCAACCAAGAACTTTGTTTTTGTTAGGAAATGAGTTAGTCTCCTTTCAAAATATAATAAAGCAACACAAAAGAACATAATTTTAAAAAAGTGTAGATTTTTATTTAGATTATGATTAATTTTTCTTTCTTCAAGTCTTTTCAAGTTTCTCTCTAATTGAATTCAGGACTCCGGTTTGATTATTCCAAAAATGGTTATACTACTTAAAGTAAGACAAAACTTGTTGGCAGAATGAAAGGAAACTACTTTAAGCTTACTTTTGCCAGGGATGTGAATATTTTGTTTTTTCACAGCAGTTTATAACTTGCTACAAGAAGAAAAAGAAAGCAAAATATGTTTGAAAGTAATGTTTTACTTTGGAGTAAATAGTTTCTGTCATTTGTCACTCTTCAACAATGGCTGTGCCCACTCGGAACTGGGCAGGACAAGCAGGTCTCAGATGTGTGTGATCATACAGATAAGACAGGAAAGGCTCCAGGACAATAGACTCTTTTATTTAGACAGGATTCCAAGAGGACATAACAAAATGTGTAAAACTATTCTGTGCTCTAAATAGTGAAACATTTTGATTTCATTTGATGCTTTTTGTGCTCTGGAAGACGTTGATTTTATGATATTTATTGCCTGGCATGTGTTGTTTTTTTATGTTTTATTTGACTGCAGATAAAGGATAAAAAATGGCTGCATCTGATGGGTTTCCTGCCAGTTTCTATGGGGAACCAGGAGTTTTAGGCATGTTGTCAAATGGGATCAGTGCATTCCTTGTACTTCTACAGAACTTCAACACAGCTCGCAATGGCATCGCTCCAGTTGGAGTAGAGAACATTCTCGCAGGTAAAACTGGATGTAAATGATTAAAATATTTCCAGAACAAAAATGTTCTTTAAGAGAGCTTATCCCCAATTTGCAACTTTTTTTCCAGGTGTACATCTCATCCTGATTGGTGGTGTATGCCAGCTGGTGGCTGGGCTGCTCTCCTTCCGTAAATACGACCACCTGAGCGGCACCGCCTTCATTGGCTACTCTGCTCTTTGGGCTAGTTACGGTGCAACTAGAATCTACTATGGTGCCCTGCCTGAAAATCCAAATATGACATTAATAATAGATCCAATGATGAGCAATTCATCCATCAACATGATGAGCAACGTGTCTCTTAATAACACCACGCAGTGCTATTTATGTTTGTCCATGAAGGAGTCAGCAATTGCTGGTCTGGTCCCCTACATCATCCTCTCCTTTCTTCTTGCATTTTGCTCTGCCACGGTCAACTACATCATGCCTTTTGTCTTTGGAGCCATCACGGCCACCTTGATCTTTGAAGCAGTAGCGTTAGCTGCATATTCCTGGGCTCTGATTGTCTCTGGGGTTCTGGAGTTGCTCATTTTGATCTTTGCCATCTATGGTTCAGCGGCTCTTCTCATCAAAGGTCTGACTCAACGTCTAGCCCTGAAAGGTTTTGGTACTCCACTCTTTAATGTTCTCTTACTAGGGACCCCCAACTCAGGAAAAGTTCAAAGTGGAGGCCAGGAGAAGAAGAAGAACACAAAATATGCAGAGCCAATGGCTTTGGGTTTCTTCTGCGACTCCATTGCTCCATTCATCTTTGCTTTCTACAGCTTTGGGTACATGAAATCATTTGGTCTAGGTGTTGCCTGGGTATCAATCATCTCAGTTGCCCAGTTGTTCTCCAGCTACTACGCCCACCTGCGTCAAGATTGCTACCACACCACAAAGTTTGGGTTGCATGCCACATATTGGCTGATCAAAGCTTGGGAGGAGTTTGTTGTGTCTGTTTTAATAGTGGAGGACAGTAAAGTTGTCTCTGGAAGGGATGCAATGGTAGGAGACTGGTTCTTTGTGGTGGCAGCCTTGGTGCTTTGTGTAGGGAGCCTGAACATGGACGTCCTGGAATTGATCCATAACTTGTTCTTTGTCCTGGTCACAGTCTCCACAGTCCCTCAGATCCCCCTGCAGGGTTACTACATCTTCTTTGGAGTAGCTTGTTCTCTCTTCACTGCAGTCTCAATCTATGGCACCTTCACTCGTCTCATCAACACCATTGCAGAAAAGTCTCTCATACCTGTAGGACCACAACCAGTGTCTTCTGAGCAGCTGATTAGGGCTTTGAGATGTGGAAGGTCTAAACAGGGAGATCAGGATGTGCTTCCCCCAGGCGATCAGACCTCAGATGCTCTGTTCTATCTTTCAAATGGGGTTGCAGCTTTGTCAGCTCTTCATTCAAGAAGGATGAGTATGAACTCTTCTCTCCTGCACCTGACCATCCCCTGGGTCCTGATCTCTGGAGCTGTCATCCAGGCCTACGTCAGCAGGTTGCAAGTCACAGGAGGCGGCCGCTTCGGGTCGGTCATCTCCTCCATCTATGTTGTTGTCTGGGCAACGTGGACATGGTTTAGATTTGCAGGTATGTTAATGCTAATAGATGACCATAATGACAATATCTGTTGCAATTTAGATGGGAGTCTAATCTCCAGTCACTTTTATTCAGGTGACCAGCTTCAGCTCTCAACCGAGGCAAATTATGGTTTTGCTGCAGGCGCCATTGCCTTCCTTGTCATCAACGCTTTCCTTATGCTGATCGGTAAGTTTTACCTTTGTATTTTCTGTTGTCAATATTTCTGTCTGTTTGTTTTGATTGTCATGGTAATCTTCTGTTTATTGGTCCAGCTGCTTATAGAAACCTGGTTCTTCTGTTCCTGACAACACTGATGGAGGTGGTTCTTGTTTGCTTCCTTCTCTCCACCCTGAACAAGCTGCCATATGAACTTGAAAGTAAGTTATTATGAGCCACCTATGATAACAAGCATTAGTTACTTAAATCTAGATGGATCTTTTCACCTTTTCACCTCAATTTATGCACCTTTGACATTATTTTTTCCACAGTTGCCATGCTGGCATTGGTGTCTCTCATATGCATATATGGCAGTTTGGCGTCACTGATAAACTTCATGTTCTCACAAAGAGTGTTGCCAATGGGCCCTCTTCTCTTTAAGGTAATTACTCTAATGACAAATTGTTTAATCCACTAAGAATTTTCACATGAATTATTTTGAACATTTTCTGTATCATCTATGATTTTAGGAAAAAATGAAGTCAGAAATATCTGAGGAGCTTCCCTGTCCGGTGGCTCGTTCTCGCCTCACAAGCGGCCTCTTAAAAATAGCTCAGCTTCTGGAAGAGGGAGGCGTGTGCGGTATTCCCACAGACACTGTGTACGCTCTGGCAGCCTCCTGCAAGAATCCCCAGGCTATAGAGAAAATCTACAACATTAAGGTAAGACACGAATACCTTTCAAGCGCAATCTGACCTTTAATTTCCACTGTGTTTAATTTATGGAAAATCCATCAACATAATGTTAAATATGGCTCTCTTCCAGGACCGGCCAGCAGAGAAGCCTATATGCATTTGCATTTCTAGTGTAGAGCAGCTGGTGGCAGCCAAGCCTCCGTTCAGCCCTCTCCTGTGGGAGTTCATGAGGAACGTTTATCCAGGAGGCATCAGCTGCATCGTAAGCAAAGGAGACTGGCTATTCAAACTAGGTAAACATTGTGAAGTTGTTTTGTTAATGCTTGTGGACTGATATTTGGTTTTAATGACAGTTTGATCTCAGATAAATAAAATAAAATCCTAACCTCCAATGTTAACTTCTTTTCTGCAGGAGTTGGAGCAGCTTACGACCGCGTTGGCACCAGGGACAGCATCATGATCCGTGTTCCTGACCACACGGTGACGTGCCACTTGTGTGACATGACTGGTCCCCTCGCTATTACATCTGCCAATCCCAGTGGAGAACCAGACAGCACCCACCACAGTATGGTCATCAAGTAAGATACTTCAAAAAGAACTTTAATAAATGCTGGTCACACATCCTGGTACAAAAACCATTGCTTTCTAAACGTGCAATTTTTTTTTTCTACTTTTTTTTGAATCACAGTCGACTGGGACACAAGATACAAGGAGTCCTCTGTGACGGGGACTCCAATGAAGTTGTTGCTTCAACTGTGGTCAACTGTCTGAGGATTGATGAAGGTAAGTGTAAACAATTAACGTCTCTCCCACTCTCATGTTAGTTTTACCCAGCACACTCCAACGGATGTTGCTCTCACTTTTCATTTAGGCATCATCACCATTGTAAGAGAAGGCTGTGTCCCTGCGGTTAAAGTTCATCAGATCTTCGAGAGGCTTAAAAACACCATGTTGTGAGCGTCTCCTTCCAGAGGACTTCTTCGTAGCTGCATGTGTGGGTCAGCACCAGAGCAAATATTTGATACCACAGCTTTGTTTATGTAAGATATTCTGTAAGTGGTGTTGGAACTCAAGTGACTCTTGAGCCTAGAAATGTAATGTTTATTTTGACTTAAAAAACTTCCCCTGAGATATTCTAACTTATTAAAAATAATGTTTCTCTGTCACGTTATAATGAAACTTCATTTTTTATTATTGTTGTTTGCAATAATATCATAATATATTTTAAAAATATTTTGTAAATATTTATTCATGTATTTAAAATATTCCATCTGACCACATGGTGGCTTTTTTGGCTGTAAAGAACAAATGTATGTAATTGGATCCATTGTGCATTATTGCTGTACATTACTCTGTGCAAATAAAGTATTTAACTACTGCAGTAACATAGTTGTGTCATGATTGCTCTTGAATATTTGAGGATCAGAATATTTTGGACATATGTCAAAAATAAAGAAAGAAAAATGGTGGAAATGTTGTGGAACCCACATAAAATAAAATCACCAGGCCCTTTTTTTCTTCTGTCATTCCACTCTTATTATATGAGTGACAAGAGTGTTCTTGGCTTGTACATATTGCTACCTGCATTTACTCTCATTTCAGTCTCCGGTAAACATTTGCCCTGCTTACAAAGAACACCACTTTGGTTGCATGAAATTATTTCCAGTGACAAAAAAATACTGTTTTGACATATTGTAGAAGCTAAAGGAGTGATTTACTGTCACTATTATTAAGGTCAAACTATTGATAAACTACCATTTTCAAAGCGTGAGTGGGATGTCACTGCAGCATGACATTTTGGTTATCAGGGCAGATGTCATGACTACTTAATCAGGTAATATCAAGCTGTCACATTCCCAGAGTTAGTCTGTGTGAAGCACAAAAGTAAAATAGGGGAAACAATATATATAGTTATTTCCAGACCAGGAGTCTGAATGTTTGCATTTGATAAAATGTTTGCATTCTGAGAGAATCTGGTAATCTTTGGTCATGTACCAAAAACATTAACGCCAGTTTCATTGGTGACTTCGAACTGCCCCTGAATACGAGCGTGAATTTCAGCGCACAGTCACTAAATGGCAGCACATTTTTATATCTTGATTCTCTGCAGAAGCATGTCTGTTTTGCCCAGAAAAGGTGACACAGATTACATTGATTTAAGGCATGTTCCACAAATGGAAAAGTTGTCGAAAATATTTATGCAATTAAACCAAAACAACCGGGGATATATTTGGATTGGTCCTGAAATATTACGGTTATGATATACAACGTTGCATGTGCATCACTGCTGCACATGTCATCACTTGCGTGGGAAATCTTTGTAGTTCACCTGCAACACTCCCACTCACTCCTCGTGCATTTTTTTTCCCCTTCACACAACTTCCTGCTCCGTATTTGGAATATTTGTGGAGCAGGCCCTTTGTGTATTAAATTGTCACTATCCAGTGACACATATCATATGTCACTTTTCTCATTGAAATGACCCAAATTCCAGTGTGGGTGGCTCGTAAGATCCTTTTTCGTTCCTTGAATAATGTTTTCCTCATCCTAAAAATAGCAAGGTCTAAAAAAAACAAAACAAACATACATAAAAAAAGATATGTGACTCATTAACTCACATCCCAAAAGATCTCTCATACATTAAAAGGCATCATGTAGGAATGTCATACATTCCTAATGTCTCAAATTAGCTGTGAGGACTGATGAGAACGCATAATCACTGCATTGATTTTAGCTTCAGAGTCTTGAAATCATACTATTTTTGTATTTGATCAAAAACTCATTAATAGATCAAAATGTTATTTTAACATACTGTTTCTTCTAAGATCTATCTCAATGTTATTATTTGGATCACCATTGCATGTGTTTGTCAAATGCTTAAGATTTTGTAAGGATGTTTTAAAGCATTGAAATTATTCAGAAATTATTCATCAAGTATGACATAGCAAAAAATTAAAAAAACAGATATGTCTCTGTTGATTACTTGCAGAAGTATTAACTTTCTTGCATTCACAACCACAAACTTCGATCTGTATTATGCAACATACCAACAAGTAGTGTGTTTTGTGTACAAAAGCTGTTTCTTGTTATCATTTCTGGTTACCAAACAAAAAGTCTAATTTCTATCTTTTTCCTAAGGCACCTTTTAAATGTATGCTCTTGGATTATGGCAGAGAAATTTCCCCATAATGATGTAGTTGATATGAGTGTGTGTGGTGTGTGTATTACACAGTAGAATTAAGGGAAATAAGGACTTTTTTTTTTTTTTTTTTTAAATATAATCAAAACAGTCATCTATTTTAGTATAGGGGAAACAATATATATAGATGAGTAGGAGGTTGCAATGAATCAAATTAAAACAAGATGCCTAAATATACTGAAGTTGGAAATACCCCATCATTTGGATATTAAAAATCTTCATTTTGAATACTGCTTTTGGCTAAAACAGATAAGGATCGAAATAAATAAATAAATAAATAAATAAATAACATCCATAATTATGCAACAGTTTGACCTTTTCCTCATCTCATGGGCAAATGCATTCAGTGGAATTTCCTTGTTTAAAACATTCATATTTTTAATCTTTCCTTGTATTCTCTACAGATCTTTTGTCCTTGTGATGTGAAGAGCTTTCTAAACAAAGCTGGACTGGTTTAGGTAACTTGTTGATTAGAAAACGTGAACACGTTTTTCATATTAATTTATTTCATCTTTATGTTTAATCTGTTTATAATCTTTAATCTGCCGATTAATGATTAATGATTGAATGAAAACTTTTCTCAAGTGTATTTCTGACTGACTTCCTGAAAGAAATTAAAGTGAGGAGAAGAAAGAATAAAAAAATCATCTGTAAAAAGTGGAACAGGAAGAAATAAACCCATTGCTCTCAGATTCTCCAAAACTTATTTTATTGGGTGTGGATCTCGTCATCCTTCTTCTCCATATGTAATAAAGAACCATGTGGGTCAGTTTACAAAGCTCCTTTCAGTCTAACATACACATAGTTTTTTCATAGCTCTGGGCGGAAGAGGAACATTTTCTGAAAGTAAACAGCAAAGCTGACCGTAAAGGTGCCTAATTTGTCAGTCTCCTTCCTGGTAATTACTCACTTATATGTTAGGTGGGACTCAGGGAGTGTTTTTCAGATTGATATTTACATAATCATGAAACAGGTTTTTATGGCGTTGCCTGACTATTATCAAAAGGAAACATTTCAACTCAAACTGATTGGATGGTTTCAACAATGCTAAAAGAACCTGGCCAGACAAGTTATGGTCCTGTCTGGTACCATAAATTTTATGGTCTATTTCATGTCACTTATGCCAACAAGTACTCAGAGGGAAACTTTATAAATTTACGTTCGGGTGGGATTTAGTTGGTACAGACATGCTGGTAAATGATCGTGCACATTAAAAATAATGACGATGAGTAGGACAAAAATATCTGGATTTGAGTTTCGCTTGATTGTATGTTGTGCAGTAAACACCTCAGAGCCAAATGGCCCTGAACCTCTCACATGTGGGGTGTCAAGGAAGTGAGTTTAATTTTTGTGGAGCATTCTTTCATTCTTGGACGAGCTCAGAAAACATTACGCTTGTTGGGTTATCTGTCAGAAAACAATAATGTGTCAAAGTGATTGTTCTGTTACAAAGTTTTAATCAGTAGGTATTTTTGTATTTTTCCATTGAAGCCTAATCAGCTCTTGCATTCTGCTTTGCTGTGTTACCTTTCTGGTAGATGGCTTCAGTTGATATCATGCTGTCAAAAACTCAATGTTCTCTTTGTTCTGCTATTAACTTTTTAGTTTTCATTAACAAGTACTCATTATGAGGGATTACTGTAAAGTCACTGACTCAATGCAATCTGATGGGATTCCTTGGACAGAGAAAATTTGTTAAACTAATTTGAAATGTCAACTGAGCTTGATGCACTGTTTCATAACTAGAATGAATTGGAATCTATGTATGATTGGATTGAAATTAATCTCTTGCTGAGTGCCTTGAAATGACATTTGTTGTGAATTGACAATATACACTAAAAACTGAGTTGAATTGAACGTAAGACGTAAATACAGAGTTGTGAAGAACTGTTTTCCGTCTCACAGATTTTTGTTTTTGTAGCGTTCATATGTTTCAGATTATTAAACAAATTTCACGTTGGATAAAAATGACCCAAGTAAACACAAAAGTAGTTTTTAAATGAGAATTTTATTCTGTAAGTTATCCAAACTGACCTGTTCCTGAAAATAAAGTAATTCCCCTCCTTGCTAAATCATAAATTAACTGTGATTAAAATGTAGTTTTTGGAAAGTTGAGCTCAGTTTTACAAAATGTGCAGCAGTGATAAGCCTTCCAGAAGGGTCAACCAAATGTACTCCTAAAGCACAATGACAGTTCAACAAGGAAACATCCCAGAACAGAGACCTCATTTGCACAGCTTTGGTCAGAGATTAAGACTTGACAATAAGAAGCAGTGACCTGAACTCACCAATTGTGATGTTAAAGTCCCATTATCGGTTATTGGTCAAAAGGTTGAATGAGATCATCATTTGAAAACTGCTCAGACTGTCTTTATCTAATCTTTGTCTGTATATCACCGGTTTGGACTTCTAGGGAATTCCCTGATGGGTCTGTGAGTTAATGGGCTGGGACCATGGGGAGGAGATGTCGTGTTCCCGCCTTGGGCGGAACGTGACTTAGGGCCCATCTTCCAGTAAGGAACATCACCACCACTAACAGGGTTTCTATATAGATTCAGTGAAGTGTTGGAGAGGGAACCAGGTTTAACTGGCTGAGCTAAAAGGCAATGACTGATAGCTGGTTATAATTTACTGACATGTATTTAGAAAACTGAGCTCAAATGCAAATATTACTGACAGCATCAAACTGTAATTATGGTAACACAACAATCAAACTATGACGATGATTCTTTGCACCATTACATAGTAAATTTGCCAATTAAATTTTAAATATTTTCATTTAACTATGCTGAAACTATTAAATCAGATTTAATAGCATTGTCATTATCAATTAATCAATGTTAAAATTCTAAATCCATGGTGTGGATCTAGAATTTTATGGGCTAAAACTCAAACATTTATAATTCTGGGGGTCTTAAGCAGCTAATAAGTTTAGCTTTGCATTGGTCCAGCTTTGTTGTTATCTCATTCCTTCTTGGAACATTACCTGTCAATCACTGACAACATAATCAGTGCAAATGAGGTCTCTGTTTTGGGATGTTTCCTGGTTGAATTGTCATTGTGCTTTCAGAGTACATTTGGTTGACCCCTCTGGAAGGCTTATTTGCAGATAATAGCAAACAGTATTATTTGCAAAAGCAAACTACAAAACCAAAGGTTGCTGCTAAAATATTGAGAGATAAAAATGAAAACCCTCCAGAAAAATGTAGCAACAATTGTAAAAATTTCTGTTTGGTGGTCCTAGGCCTGCTCTCTCCACCAAACATGGTTGATATTGTTCATTGCAGCTTTGGCGAGGTTAACATTGTTTTATTTTTCTAACTTCAAAATGTTTTTGTTGTTATGGGTCTCGCATATTATTTACACAGCAATAATAAACTGTGAATGCTAACGTTAGAATGCTAACGGGAACCTTGCATAGAATAAAGAAGAATTATTGTTCTTCCATGTTTTAGGGTTAAAACATGGAAGAACATGTTTTAGGGTTCACGTCCCCACAGCTTATTATTGGAAGTCTTTTGAAGGACCTGTTTATGTCCTCAAGCAGCTGATAATCTGAAGGTGGGTGAAAGTTTTCTGTAATAATCTGATATATTGTGGCTCAAAGCTACAATCATGAAGGATGTGATATTTTGTCTACATTTATGCAAATGTAGACAATGTAGTTGGTATACCTAATATAGTTGGTATAGTTTAGATATACCAACTGCTCACTATTGGCTTTTAAATTTATCTTTTTATGGAAATATGGTACTAAATGAATTTTAAAAATGAGTTAACAGTAAATGATCACTCAAACATTACATGATAATTTACTGAAACATTAAATAATCACTCACTCAAACACAAAAAAATGTTATTATATGCATTTACAGTGTTACTACTGTGCTTATTGGGGTGCACCAGTGTTTTTTCTTTTTTTTTTTCTGCTTAATTTGTTTGCAGTTATTTTAGCAACTATGATACCAATCAGGCATATTCCACAGCATACAAAAATGTATGGACAATGTTTTCAACAACTGAACAAAGCACATGGTACGTATACTTTGAAGCAATAAAACCTAAATACTATATTATACTATATAATATATACATACATATATATATATATATATATATATATATATATATATATATATATATATATATATATATATATATATATAAACACTGACATTTTATCTATACATCACAACAGAGATAAAAATGTCATAAAAACTTACATTCAGTACAAAATAAATAAATTATATATGTTGCCTATTAATATTATACATCATTAGACACTATACAACATTTCTTTAGGTAATTTAGCAGCTATTTCTGTTTATCAGATTCTTGATCATTCGCCACCATTATAAGCAGCATTAAAAGGGGGTATTATGAGGCATTTCCTGACTTCTTGACTCTGTGGTTGGATAACTATGATTTTAAGTTTCCTGATCCTCTTTTTGACACTGTTGTGTCTGTTGGACTTTGATCTCTTTGCATGTCTTAAAGGGGTACATCATATTCAAATGCAGGATTGGTATGCCCTTGTCTGTGCCGATTTCGAACCTCTTCAAATATTTGGAGAACCTTAGGGTTAGAGGAAAGACATTAGCACTAGTAAACATACTAAAATAAAACAGTTTCATCTGAGGACAGGGACAGGAGCAATGGCATATTTATTACCTTGGATTTTGGGATGAGGCCCACTCTGAAGAAACCAATTTGTCCAGTTTCAATCTTGGTGCAGTCACCACAGTGGATGCAATATTCTCAGGGGAGGGTCCATCACACAACACTCCTTCAACCTTAACAAAAAGTACAATATTTATTAGATAAACACAAACAAGGCTTTCTTTTTTTTTTAACTGAAGTTCTTCTTAACACTAAATCATGGCTATTACCTTTTTCCCCAGTTTAGCATGAACTTGGTTATGGTGTGTTGTATCTGCCTCGCCTGTTGGGTTGGCAGAGGTTACTGCAATTGGGCCCACCTTTTAGAAACAGAACATGGTCAGTCGGCAATGTAAGATTATTTTTAATAAAACTTAGATGGGTTTTGATCCATAATCTTGGACTTTACCAAATTAATCAGATGTGTAGCTACTGCACAGTCTGGGCTCCTGATGGCAATGCTTTGTGGAGTCCCAATGTGTTTGGCAGCATCTCCCAAACCAAATATGTCCAACCATGGTCCTATCAAATTCAGCCAACAAAATCCATCACATATTCACATGAGCACATCATGAACTCAGTTTTCACACAGGTTTCCCTGAAAATAAGAAACCACTCACCTCTGGGGATGACCATACTGATAGAGGAAGGCCATGCAGCCTCCATGAAGTCCAGGAGCAGGGGACTCAGCAGGTGTCTAACAGGCTCCAGCTGCTTGACAGAAGAGATCCACATGGACATGGGTCGGTCCTCAGCCTGCTTCTTAACACTGAAGCCAAACAGTAGCAACGGTCAGTGACAGAAAAACAAATAAAAAAGATGCTCAGACAAAGTTTTACAACTATGAAGCCTACTTGTAAGCTTTGATAACTGCATCTGGTCTGTTGCAGGCAGCCACCAGCACATAGACAGTGTCTGTTGGCATTCCACATATGCCTCCATTTTTCATGATTTCTACATCATAGAAACACAGAGAGGAAGAAAAATATGGATATCAGGTCATACATGTAAACAGAGTACACTGAAATCTATCAACATGATCTTCTCACCTGCAATCTGCTGGACTGATGTTGCTTTGCGAGCTGGTACATGCGGACAGACCCCTTCCCCTCCTCCGACCCCACCCAGATTGACTAAAGGTCTTCCTAAGGGGATTTGCGGAGACTCGAAGGTGCTGTTGAAAATATGCGCCAAGAAACAGTAAAAACTGACAAGACCAAAGATGATTGTGACGCCAATATCATAACCATAAGGCAGTGCGCCGATTGCATCCAGCAGGAAGCTGATGAGGATCAGCTGGAAGGTGAATGCGTAGACAAACCAGGCAACATTAAGAAATATAGCTGCAATTGTTAACAGGAAGTTAAACATCATGAAACCAATAATCCCAACAGCGACATTGAAGCCTCTGGTCTCATTGTAAAGACCACCAAATCGTGTCAAGCCCCACACCGTCCACATCAAACCATAGAGAATAAAGGCGGTGCTCTCCAGTGTTTTACCCCGAGCAAACGCCACTGAACCACACAGAAGCTGCAACACTCCACCAGCCATCACTACCCAGGGCAAAACCAGCACAGTCAGAGGATTCCTGTCCCCAATAGTGGCTGTGATGGCAAAAGCTGCCAGAACATTGCAGGCGTGGCCCAACACTTCTGCATCTGCATATTTGGAGTATCCAAGGTGAGGTGTATGCCGGTCTTTATCCAGAGCCCTGAGAGTAAGACTGCGAATTCTGGTTACTAAAGCTTTGAAGTGTCCCTGCCCAGTAGGAATTTTGGTACTGGAGACCATGTTGAATGTTGTCACAAAAAGCACTCCAGCAGAAGCTACAAAGATAGCTCCTTGTACACCCTGAGTGCCACTTTGGTAGAAGCCTTGAGGTTGGGCTGCGATGGAAATGCAATAGGCCACAAAGAATAACTGGTAGAGGCCATCCAACAAGCTCTTCTGACAACTGAACAGCGCGAGGACGGAGAAAAGAACAGCAAAGACAACAGGGAAGGGAACCGGGGAGAACGGCTGAATGGAGTACAAAGATAACAGAGCGCTGTAACCCTCAGCAAATTTTAGCAAAGATGTAAAACCGTAGAAAGTCGCAGCTAATGTGTCCATTGCTCGGTAACAGAGGACACACATGCCAAGCTGGAAGACTCCAGCTGTCCAAAGCCAGGGGACATGGCCAACAGAGAGTTGGGGGACCACGCCTACCAGGGGACAGGCTAATACAGAGGCAGATAACAAGTTCATCACCAAACCTACACTAATTACATCACTGCAGCTCTGGTTCTGCTCTGGTTTCAGTTCAGATTTCTGTTTCATGATTGTTCCTGGAGGTTTCACTTTGCCCTGTGTGATGGTGTACAACAGACGCCCAAAGCCAAAATAGGCACACACAAGACAAACAAGGAGGTAGTTTGCAGCTGTGGCAGACTGACCGAAGTCTGAATCCGACAGACCAGCGATTTGATGGGCACAGGCTAAAGAAATGCTGATAGCTATGACCAGGAGAACTGCTGTCTTCACAAAGAGGGCTGTGGTGCCAATGATGAACAGGGCTAAGGTAAATGCTGCCAGGCCTGGAATCAGAGAGGATTTTAGCTCCGTGAGGGGCAACACTCTCTGTCCTATCAGGATGTGGACCAGACCTGACCCACACCACAGCGCAGAGACGGTCAGACACAGAGTGGAAAACAGTCGGGAGTGGGACAGACTGTGACGGACACCTAGAAAGATACAGGACAGGGTCAGGAGGCTGGAAAAGGCAGAAAATTCAAATTTGTGAGTTGAAAATATCCTAAAAACAAACCTGTGTAAGCTATCAGGGCAGCAATGATGAGGAGTAAAATCCCCAGTGCAGTGTGGGGGATGAAGTCTTTGTCAGGAGTGCTGGCATAGCTGTTCACCAGCAGCAAGAGAGAGCCTAAAAATGAGATCTACAGCTATTATTTGGAACTAATTTAATCAAAGCAATGCTCATAATTAAAAGAAAAAGTAAAAACTTTGTTCTTTCTTGGAATAAAGAAGACAGAGGCTTGGCCAGCATAATAGCAAAAGTACTGATGTCCACAAACCAAGCACCAATAGAACAACATTTTATCATAAAGTTGAAGTGACACATTTGTCTGTTTTGAATGTTCAGCATTCGTGGTAATAAAAATACAAAAAGCAAGAAAATATTTTGTTTTCCACATCACATTTGAACACACTTTTACAAATAAGTGAAGTAATAAAAGTCACTTTTATGATTTCATTCGTTTATTTCTGGTGGATTGACAATGCTGCGACGGACTGGGAACCTTCCCTCTCGCCCAACGACTGGATGGATTCATGAGATACGCTTTCTTGTCACATGTAATTTTAAAACAACTGCGTGGAGTTATTGAGATATTAAAAACATATTTTTAATCACAATGCAATGTCGTTTTTGCATTTCAATTATATAATTATTTGTGTAACTATTTAATAAGTAACTGAAGAATCATATCATCAAAGATAATTTGAGAAGTGAGACGTCTCATGGCAAAATAGAAAGACAGAAAGAAAGAAAGAAAGAAAGAACATCCAGTCAAAGCGTTTTCTTTTTTCCTCCTCCTGAGTCCTGAAATACTAAAAAGAAGTTCTATTGAAAACAACCACAAATACATCAAAATACTATTTTTTATATAAACAATATCATCAGTATTATAAGTTTGTACATCATGAATATAAACACCGGTTTCAGCTTTGAAACTTTCTTTTCTCGGAAAACCAATTAATATGTGTATAAAAATGGCATACATTCATTTTGATCGTCTTATTTTTATTAAAAGCTCTCGTAATCGAGTTGAAAGGGGATTTAATCTCCAAGGAAAATTAAAACAGTCGAAAAGGGAGATGCTGGAAATTCATTTTGCATGGAGAGCAAAGAGATGTCAACTTCCGGATGGAGTTTTGCTTGGCGTAAATATAAAATACCTCAAATATCAAAAAAAAAAAAAAAAAAAGACAGAGAAAAAAAAACGCTCAGTCCTAACATGGACGTGAAAGAACGTGAGATAAACTTGAAGGCTTACCTCCTAAAATACCCAGGATGCCGACGGACACATAGGCTGAGTTGAACCGAGCCATTGCAGCAGCAGTGCTGCTCTGACGATGTGAAGAGGATTTTTATACAGGTGAGTCACGTAACACCCCCGAGGACGGTAAAAAAAAAAAAGTAGAGCTGCGCTTTCCTGGGAAAAACCACAGCGGTGGGATGACAAGAGGACCAGAGGCTGTTCTGTCAGGCAGCCCGTCAGCCGACTGAAAAATGTGATACTAAACTACTAAAAAAAAAAAAAAAAAAAAAAAAAAAAAAAAAAAAAATAAATATATATATATATATATATATATATATATATATATAATGTTCTGAAATCTTTTGTTGATTTTCTGTTGAATGGCAGAACACGTGCTCCTAAAATTAGACGTTTTGTAATTTTGATTCATTTCCTCGTTACTAAACCTTTTCCATATGACCAAACCAGTGCGGTTAGATGGATGAGTTTAACGTCTTTTAATAGCATCACCACAACTGGGATTTCATCATGATTCGGCATTTTAAGGCTCAGGATTAACTATTAAACTGATTTTGGTAACTTGAAGCCAGTGACGTCAGCGTCTCGCTCAGCGTGCTGGTTGGTCGGGAAAATCCAGCGAGCAGGAGGGGATTATAAAACCCGCTCGCTCGGAGCTCAACCTTCAGATCAACACTGAGGAGCTGTGCTGTTCAACGGGAGGAATACTGCAAAAACTAAATAAGGTGAGTAATATACTCTCTTGATCCGTCTGCCTTCAATGTATGTTAAAAAAGTGAACGCAACAGATTACAGGTGTAAACCAATTAGTTTTTTTTTTTAAACAGCAAACTGAGTTAAAAATGATTAATGTCTAACTCTGTGGCTTCCTAATAGTAGCTTAAAAATATCACATAAACTGACAGAGAGTTAATATTTGTGCTAAAACTACTTATTTAGTTTAATCAGTGATCAGATAAAAAAAGAAAAAATAAAACATCAGTGTTTCTCGACATTTATCAACAAACTGATTAGAGGAATATCCAATAAGTCCCGTTTCTATTGACTGAATACTGCCTACCTGCAACATAATTCTGTCAAGGCCTCTACCGACATGTACTAGAAAGGAACAGTAGAAATATATTTCTATTTTAAATCCAACCTGCTTCACCGATGACTTGCTTGTATTTTATTGGTCGCTCTTTCATGATCTGTTGGAGTTTATGCACTTATAAGATGCACTTCACTTATAGAGAGACAGAGTTATGTGTTCCTTTGATTTGATTGGGTATTTTTCTAGGCCCCATGAGGCTGAGTGCGATGGAGTGGCCAGAAGAATTGCATAAGAGTACAGTAATTAAAAGTAACTTCCCCATTAGATGGTGAATGGGTTACAACACCTAAAAGCAGGAAGGGCATCCTGTATGGTTCTCCTTTGCATTTTGGATGAAGCAAGTCACTAAACCTGCTCATAAGATGATCTGGTTTATGTTTTTTTTTTTTTTTTTGGGGGGGGGGGGGGAATTTGTTTCTTAATTACCTGCACACTACAATGCTACAGCAAAAAAAGATGATGCATCTCACAGGCAGTTTGTAACACACATCAAATAACCTGAGTCGGCCCTTCTTGTACATAGCCTCCACCCTGGTTGACCAGTCTAGCTGATTCTTCAGTTATACTCCTAAATATTTGTACAATTGATGAACATTGGAGAGGGTGGAGAGTTGTTCCATCTGAAATCTATCACCAGGGATTCCCAGATGACCCTCCTCATACAGTCTCACAAAGTAGACTGATCAGATTCGTCCTCTCTTCCATTCGTCACATAAAATGTGACTTCTCGTCCGTGAATCTGAAGCCAGACTCCAAGCCAAGTTAAAAATGTTTGATTGTTGAAGTCCTCATCCCTGAATAAAGACAGGAAAATGTCTTCTCAAACATTAGAAAAAATATATCACATTGTTGTTCTCCTCAGAGCATCTTTGGTTTAGACTGCAACACTGAAATAAGTATTGAATTACTATAACTAAGAAATATTAATTTGGACAAAAAACACTTTTATTTCTGCCAGGTTTTGCTGCTACCTGCAAACAGCAGCTGCACTACTGAGACTTGTTTCTCTCCTGGCTCTGTAAATGTTTTATGTGGACATGCAACAGGTGCCCAGCGGCTATCACCAGTCTGACTATACTGCCAACGGGAAACAGAAATTCAAACCTCACCATGAATGATTAAGAACCAACTTGCCACCTTAAAGAGTCTTCTTTTTACTAGATGAACATGTCTTTGTGCATTTCTCAGCAATCATGGTGAAGCGTGTTGCAGTTATTCTGTCTGGCTGCGGCGTCTATGACGGCACAGAGATCCACGAGGCCTCGGCCGTCCTGGTCCATCTGAGTCGCGCTGGAGCAAAAGTAAGGACAAGAATGAACTAAAAAATATTCCTAAATTGTTAATTTTCTGAAAACAATGACTTTATTAAAAATAATAGCACTTTGGAGAGTTTAAAATGTTTAATGCTGTTTGCTCTCAGGTGCAGATGTTTGCCCCAGACGGAGATCAGATGGAAGTTGTAAATCACTGCAAGGGGGACACTACTCAGGAGAAGAGAAATATCCTGCAGGAAAGCGCTCGTATCGCTAGGGGCGACGTGACTGACCTGGCCAAGCTGGATGTCTCAGCGTTTGATGCTGCCATCATTCCAGGTGAGATGATCTTCTATAAACTCAGAGGAAGATGTGTTCAGTTCCTCTGTTTAATGTTTTAATGTAGGTTTCTGAACAAACCCCTACGTTCTCTATCAGGAGGGTTTGGTGTGGCTAAGAACCTGAGTGACTGGGCTTCAAAGAACAAGAGCTGCACCGTCCAGCCACATATGGAGAAGATCATCAAGGATTTCCACAAAGCAAGAAAGCCTCTGGGCATGTGCTGCATTTCCCCTGTCCTGGCTGCAAAGCTGCTGCCTGGCTGTGAGCTCACTGTGGGGCAGGACAAAAAGTGTGAAAAGTGTGTAAATCTCTGTTCTCATTAGGAAAATATGTTAGTTTATTGGATTTTGTGTGATCATTCACCTGGTTTTCATCTTCAGGTGGCCGTTTGCTGAGACGGCTGGAGCTCTGAAGGACATGGGCTGCAAACACGTGAACAAAGACGTGGATGAAGCTCATGTTGATGTCAAGAACAAGCTGGTCACCACCTCTGCCTTCATGTGCAACGCTCCGTTTCACAAAGTGTTTGATGGAATCGGCGTCATGGTTCAAGAAACATTGAAACTTGCCTAAGAAGATTGGTATATGTAATCAGTTCTATTTATTTTCACCAGCAAATCAGGAGAAATACTGCAATATTTAATCAGAAACTCTAAGTAAACAAATGTCAGAGTGAAATTCTAAATAAAGCGTTTTCTGAAACTTACAGCTTTGGGCATATTTTTCTTCATACATTCAATGACACAACTAATTTTGTATGAGATGCTAACCTCTCATTGCTCTATAATGTGTGAAGTGAGTGATTATTCAGATAATTTAGCTTTTTATAATCTTGTTTCTTTTTTTTTGCACATATGAAAATAGAAAAGAGCTTAGTTAGATAGCTTTGTTAATAGATGTTTGAGTGTCACTGCAAAGCTTAGTTTTTCTTAAAGTTATTGACTTGTGTGTAAAGAAGATGCAGTTAATATTAAAGTTTTTTTGTTTTTTTGTTTTTGCAAAATCAATGGTGCCAGACTTTTTGAGACCCCTTTAAATTAATAGTTGTGGAAACATTTCTTTACATTGCATCTCAGTGTCTAGGATCTTTAAATCAGTAATCCATGACTTCCTGTGCTGGTCAGGTAGATATCTTCCATCTAGACTTGCAGTCATTGGATTAGCACCAAATGAAAAGTTTAAAAAAGCTGGAAATATGACACAAGATTGGACACACTGATGTTGCTACCACATGCAACGTGAGGAAAGTAAAAAGTTGTAGAGTGCTCTTTTAGATTCATCAGGTTTCCAAACAACCATAGATGACATCTATATGTCTAGTCATGAAATAAAGGATGAATCTGGAAAACATCATGCCCAAAAAAAGCCCTTCTCAAAAAAAAAAAAAAAAAGACTTGAGACTCAACAACAACAGCTATTCAAAGCATATGGTCAAACTGTCCAAGAATTGAGTCAACTAATGCACTTTCCCAAGTTGTAGCATGCAAAATCTTTGAAAATCTGCATTTTTTGTCAACATTTCCTAATTTTACCATGGACACTTTTACAGTTTGGTAATAAAGTACACACCAAACATGCACAGTTAGCTATGCATATCTAACTGGGACATGAGGTGATTCTAGAGAAGCCTTCTCTTTTCAATCTGTGGAAAAAACGCCCTTTTTCAAAATATTCTTGCAGTGTGTCGAGTTCAGCATTTCTAAATTTTAAAGTCTATATATATATGTGCTACTAAAATATCTTTAATAAAGTACTGTTCAGTGAAAGTGGAGCATGTAAATTTAACTGTATTTCTAAGTATAGAAACTTGATACCATGATCAGATTATTTTAACATGTAAATAATATAATATATCACAATAGCATCATGCAGAAGTGTAGATGATTCTTCTTCTGTCTGGCTATATTCTGTGCTGTTGGTTTCATTTTGAAGCTACCTGGAGGTTTGTACTCAAATATGTACTTTTTCAACTGCCTTTGTCTTCAAGGCTAGAGTTCTGTAATTTTACTGATTTTTAAACCACATGCACATGTGAAGGAACAAAAATGTGGTTTAAGAAAAGAAATGAGATTTTCAACATGTTTTTTTTTTGTTCTTTTAATAATATTTAAACATGCATTAGCAGCTTGAAAGAATAAGTTAACCAGACAATGGTTTAATTTAGAGTCAGTGATGTATGATAGTGCATATACATAATTCCATAAAAACACTAAATAGACATTTGATTTATCAAACGAGATGTTAAAGCAGCTGTTGTGAAGTCTTCACTAATGCTTCATGTGCTTTTGTTGGAGAAATGGTGGAACTGGTCCACCCCACAGACCACCTTTGTTGCATGAAATTTCCTGGGACGATCAGGATCCTAAAATTAAAACAGAGGGAAAAAAGTTATTAGAAATGAAAGGTAAGTTCTCTAAAAGAACAACTGGCTAAGAAAATATGATTGTCTCTCACCTCAGTGGGGTAGGCGTAGGTGGGAACATAACGGATCACGAAGCCACAGCGCCTCCTTTGGGAAGTGTTGGCATCACTTGCATGGACAAGAAGCCCATCATGAATCTGGAAAAAAAAGATATATTTGATTGAGATAAACTTGTTTTTACAGCCTTTTATAGCTGCAAATTTTTTTATCACAAAAAGCAAATAAACCTACCGACATCTGTCCGGCTTTCAGAGGACAATGCACAGCTTCGTCCACCTGCACCAGCTCCTCTGGGATCTCCTGGTTGACTGACAGTAGGTTTCCAGGGCGAGTTGCTTGGCGATGGAGCAACATGCCAGAGCAGTGGCTTCCTATAAGGGACTGACGTCAAATACGTGGAGCATACAGCTGGCCTGGACTGCCAGTGATAACTTAAAAAATGGAAATGACTAACAAATTTAACTTACCTGGGATGACCTGAAGGACTCCGTTTTCTTTTTGTGAATCATCAAGAGCAAGCCACACAGACAGAACAGGTCCACCAGCAATACCCCAGTACCTGTGAACACCATACTCTAAATAATGCAACACAAAAACAAATCACTTTAAACACTTTATTTTCCTCTGGTAAGTTATATTCACCTCATATCCTGGTGCCAGGCCACATAAGGAAGCTCATCATCTCCCTCGGGTTTGCTTTGATCAGTTTTGCTCTCCTGGAGTTTGCTGGGTTTGACGGTCGGGTATTTACAGATAAATCGAGAGTCCAGCAGAATGACGTCAGGTCCCAGGATGGCTTGGATCACTTGCAGGATGCGGGGATGTTTGGTCAGGTTCATCACCCAGGGGTACTGAAGATGAACATTGTGGAGGCTATACTGTGTGTACTCTGTACCTGTTTGATACATGAAAATACATGGTTAGAAAAAAAAAAGAAAAAAGAAAATCGGATTCATCTGCTGAAACAAAGTATTGGATATGTCAACAGTTTTCTCAGAGAAACTAACAGAGGAGAACAGATTGTGTCTGAACTGGGTGTGTTCAGGTATTACTGCAGTTATTCAATATTTGTATATGGATAGATCAGCTGTTTATTGAAACATTTGTTCCATTTAATCTCTCGCACATCATACTTGATGAAAGCAGCACGCAGTATTTGCTGGTGTTTTTATCTTGATATTATTAAATTTTCTCACTGTGTAATTTTCCAGAAAAAAAAAAAAAGTCTTTTGTAGCACTAAGGAAACATAAACATTTTCCTATGATCAGTTTGTTACATTTTTGGTTCAACAACACAAGCATCTGAAATAACAGAATAGAAGGCTGATCCAAAATGGTTAGCCCTTTTATCCCAGACAGATAATCTGGTTCGATGGATGAATCATTCTTCAGATGAAAAGAGGAGTGATTTTCTAACAGTCAAGTAAACTTTGACCCGTCAGAGAAATAATATGAAGCTTACAGGAGAAACGGCCCCCTAAACCTCCAAGATTTAAAGAGTGGTGTGTGAAGAATGGGTAAAAGTCGCATGTTTGAAATCACCTTTGCCAGTAAAGGCTTTTCTATTAAATAATAAATAAATGATATGTTCTCTATGCTATTACAATTTTTTCCATATTTAATATATGAACTTATTATTTTGGTTTCTTTGTATGTGTGAATTACTTGACACCTGTTGCGAAAGTCATATCTGTCCATCCCATTACAAGTACATTTACTGAGAAAAGCATCGCTGTGCTTCTGTCGAAATAAACCGGTGACTAAACAAAATAGTCAAATGAAACTCAAATTTCTTTGAGCTCTTTACATCTTGCACAATCTGATTATTTTACCTCCCTTTGCATTCTGCTAACTGGATTTTTTCTCAGTTCGCTGTATTTTGCTCAATCTCTGAATTTTTCCTCTAATTCCCCCTCCCTCTGTATGTCACATACCAAATTCCTCCTCCAGCTTAGCGAAGGCCTCCCTGGCCTCCCTCAGCTCTGTCTCGTCCAGCACGGGCAGCGCTGAGAGGAAGCCCTCCTCGTTGTAGCGCTCCTGTAGTTCAGCTGGAGATGTATTCATCTTTGGGTTTCCCTGCTGATGTCTCTGGCTTTCTGCTTCCAAGGTTGGTGAGATGTAGACTGAAGGTGAGGTTTAAAAAGTTGAAAAGAGTTTAAGTTCAGTAAACGCCATTAAAGGTGTGCCTCCAACTTGACCTGGCGTTAGTTATTTGCCGGTTATAAAAAACTTACACTTCAAAATAAGCACACCGCAGCACTAGTGCTGAGTTTATAACTCATTACACGCTTGACTCAAGTTAATTGGACTCATAAATATAAGAGACTCTATTTCCGTGTGCACTAAAAACAACTCTGAGACCGCAGAGACATAAAACTCCTAAAATCTTTCCGTTGTCTAATTCCTGCAAAAAACCTGAACAAAATACTGCTGATTTACAAATAATGATGGAACATGGTCAAATGGGGCAATATTTTTCTTTTTGTTTAAGTAGAATATTATTCTACAAAGTCTAAACTATAACTACAGCAGAAAGTGTCTCTCCATACCTGCTGTCTGCTCAGTCTCCCAGTAAATCTGGATGCTGTCTGGCTCTCGTCTGTCAGTCATTATATACGCTACAGCTTTGGATACTCCCTCCATTGTGACGTCATTTTAAAATTCAAAAACTACTCAAATGCCCTGGTCATCATATTCCAGGGAAAACACACCATACATGTAAAGTACAAGACAATGACATCATTCAGGTGTGTGGTGGCTATTTAGAAACATTTCTTTTCCTTTTGTGTGATGTTATCTCGAACTGTTTATATCCTGTTAACAGAGAACACATTGTGATTCATAAAGTTTCTGTTGAAATCTAAAACAATAGATGTTAAAGCTTTTAAAGCCTGCTAGGTCCAGATTTGACTTCTTCATCTCTTCCCTCACCACACCCTCATATCACCCAACTATCATTTAGTTTCATGGTGAGTGAAAAGAACAATTAGGTACAAATGGTTATATAATATAATATATAGAACAATTAACATAAAGATGTTTCATTATGGAACTCTGAGGAAAGAACCATCACAAAATGAAAGCAGAAGTTATTAAAAGACTGTGTGGTCTGGTGACTGCTGGAAATCTGGTGACATTTCACAGTTTCAATGATAAAAAAAAAATTGATCGATTGCCTCTGTTCTATGATGACATTTACCATCCTTATATATGCAAATGTTAATATATCCATTCATTAAGTATACATCAAGTTTATGTCTTTTTTATAATTCAGTTTTAAACATTAACTAAGGGGGAATTGGATCTGACTTTCTAATAACTTCCTTACTTTTCCTACTTTAAGACTGCTGTGAAGAAATCAGTGTCTTCACGAAACCGTTGTCTGACAATATGTAAGCATTTTGGGGGTTGACAGTTCATAACACTGAAATTGTTTTGCGTTGTGAACGACCTGCAGTTTCTGACATATGATTGAATGTTTTTTCACATTTAGATGTAGTTGGTCACACATTCAGGACCACTTTCTAATTAAGGCAGGTTCTGATTATTTAGATGTGCTTAAATAGTAAAGGCTGAACATTTTCCTTTTTTTGCATATGTCAAACAAAATATCTGTAAAACAGCAAGTTCACACCAAAAACAGTTTTTTTTTCTTTTTTGGGGGGGGGGGGGACATTTACAGTTTAATGATGCTGGATCACTTCTATCAACAAATAAATGATGAACAATAAATTAATGTTTTAGTTTATTTTGCTTGTTTTATTTGTTCAAATACTAAATAAATTGTGAGTGATAAACAAAAATAAAATCACACACAGAAGCCAGAAATGTAAAAACAAAATCTGAGAAAACTGTAGACCCATCTTCATTGTGCACACTTGTTTATATATATGTATGTTTGCCCAACAAAAGTGTTTCACATGAGAAGTTGAAGGTGTGATATCCAGTTTCCAGTTTATTCCAGTGTTTGTCTCACACACAGTCAGGTACAAATAATCAACATGCAGAATTGGTTCTATGTAACATAATGTTATTGTGAAAATTAAAAAAATAAAAGCCATCAATCTCCGGATGGCAAAGAGATACTCAAAGAGATGCTGCACAGAGCATGGATCATTTTATTTCTGTGAGAAACAAACATTGTAGTTGAAACACAAGAACACAAAGTTCTTGACATAGAACAAGAAATAAAAAAATAAATAAAAGGCTTTAATATGACAACTAAATTCAAAAGGCAACCAGTGGCTACCTTTGTACTAAAAATAATTAAAGAAACAAACCAAAAACATGACTGGTATTTTCACAAGGAAATACTATTGACCACAAACGCTCGGTCAAAAAGAAAAGCTATGACATCTTTTACTGTCAGAACCAGAAACCTTGTAAATATTCAGAAGAACTAGTTTAAAGAAAAACTCCCCCTCATGTCCTATTGTTCACTTTGATTCTTTAGCTCATTGTTTTACATTTTTGTGACCTGCTACCAGGAAGTAATTGCAGAAATCTTAACAGCAGCAAAGCAATCATTAACAGCCCTTTTCAAAAAACAATTACTCATCCTTTCCTCTCTGATCTTATGACATAGTTCCAAACATATGTTACGAAAAAGCTTTCCGAGCCATGCTTGTACAAACAGTAATTCTCAACAGAATTATAATTGACTTAAATGCAACAATAGGCTAAGTTTGTCTATGAATAATTATTAATGGGTGTCAAAGGTACATAGTAACAAAGTTAGTAATTGTGATCATAATGACCAAGTCAAGGTAACGCCTAATTATCAGTAATTAATAGCCAAAAGCTCTTGAATTTAATGTTGATTTAAAAAATATATATATAGTAGATTAATTTGCTTTATTGTTACTCAAATATTTTTAAAATACCAGCCGTGAAAATAAATTTAGAGCTGGAATGATTCATAGTGTGTTAAGCCTGATTTTCCACAGTTTTCTGAGAACAAAGACGTTTGTGTTGCTCTTTCTTGTTGACTTTTCATTCTCTTGCCGCCCCCTAGAGCTGTTGCTCATTACTGCAACATAAAATATCTGTCAGCATGCTCTTCTCACTGCAGACTTCTCTCTACTGGAAAAATAACCCTCGGACTACGATAAGTTCTTGTTTTCAGAAAATAGCCTTTGTTTAAATATTCTTTTGCTTACATTACTTTTGCAATTATCAACACAATTCATAGTCCTAAACACTAAATACTAGTTTAAAAATAAAAACTTACGCAAGCTTCATTCAGTAACAAACAGCAGATATGCAAAATGTTTTCATTTTGTGATTCCATTGATCTGAGTTTGAGTTGATCCACATTGCCCTTAAGATTTGCTGCTGTGTGTATTTGTGGTTTTTGCATAATTTTACTGTCTGATTTGCAGCAGTGTAACAAATTGTAGTTATATTGAATCTCCATTTTGGGAAGCACAGATCCTCCACTGATGGTGCAGTTCTTCATCTTGTAAATATTTGTTTTTAGGTAATTAATATCAATATGCCATAAGATGAAAACTATCCATCCATCCAAGGAAAATAGCTGAGATCTAATATTTCATTTTAACAGAACAAAGTGAACCTGGTTCAAGGTGTTAGAAAAAATAATTTATAATGGCTTGTAAATAAATGCAATATTTGCCACTTTTTCAAACACTGAGAATGATTCTCTTTCAAGATGTTTTGAAGAGGGGTATTGTTTTTACTGATGATCCAGCCGTTAATTCATCCTCTTTATCCCCTGTCCTTGAAAAGTTTCAAGAGACTGCTGGCTTCATCGAGCTAAAGAGGTTTATGTGATATGATTTATATGATAATATTCAAAGAAGAGTGATGAACTAAGACAAAACGGAAGAGACAGCTCCACATACTGCAAAGAATGCAGAAGAAAATATAAATACTATAAAAAAGAATTATGACAGCAGTTGTTTGTATACGACTCTATGGTTTATTGCAAAATTTTTGTGATGCATTTATCTTTCTAATATTTGAAACCATATTATTACACAGCAGTATGATGTACACAAATAGATAAATCAGATTACAAGAACTCCAGAAAAAAAACATTTCTGTGAACGTAACTCTCAAACAGAATAATTTGAAGTATTTTGTTTGAGTAATACAGTTTAAAGAAGCACGAAGATGATAAAATGTACAAATAAGTGTTTATTAGTGACAATGGAACTCATCATATAATGATATATATTAAATATATTTGCAATATATCTTCAATGCAGCTGTGAGAGTAAGTCTTGGCAGTCGTCAAGTCTGTCCAGCTCGTCCACCGCCTCAATCAGCCGCTCAACCTTCGCTGATGGAAGCACCACCTCTGCGTTGTTCTTGAACTTCTTCCTCAGGCTCTCGTTGGTCAGCGGGTTGCGCCAGTGGCCGTAGAAGGTATCACAGCGTCCCTTCAGAACGTCTCCTCCCACAAGCGTCACCTGGACCTCCCCGTACATCAGGTTGAAGTTTGCAGGGTTGTCGTGGGGATGCTCTAGCCGGACGCGGCTCAACAGAGCGTGGAGCTCGGGGCGGCTAATGGCGCCCGGCGTGAAGGACTTCACAGTCACCTCACCATCCAGGAGAGCGCTGCAGGCGTTAAACTGGAAGGAGTGGCGAGCCTCATGCTCTGACTCAGGAAAAGGCCTGTTGATGTATTTAGAGAGGGGGACTCTGAGCAAGATGTCCTGGACTTGATCTGGAGAGACCTTTCCAGGACCAACGCCCACCAGAAGCTTATGGACAGAAGCTGCAGCATCTGCCACCCAGTGCATCCCCAAATGGGCGGGGAAGCGCTTGAAGGCCATATCCTGCTCCTCTAACAGGAATGCATGGCCATCATGGGGTGACTCTAAAGGCTGTGGCATGTAATCTTCATAAAAAGCACTAAAGCCTGCCACTCCCTCAACAACATCCAACATCAGAGGACTGGCCTTTAGGCCTCTGGACGCCAGAAGGGCAGCTTCAAACCCAAGGCGTGAGGCGTTGCCAATGTGGAGGGGTTTAGACTGAGTGGCAGCGTTAGCCATGGGAGCTCCAGCCGAGGAAGCAGCTATCGCCAAGGCATGACTGCACTGAGAGGAATCGAGAGACAGGAGGCGAGCACAGGCTGCTGCACTTCCCATGGGACCGACCACGGTGGGAGGATGAAACCTGACAAAGGACACACAGAGACCTGAATATCAACTGCATAAACATAATAAGCATTTTAAACATTAGTCGTATTTCAATATCATGTATGTCAAACATCTCTAGTTGCAGAGTTCAGAGAACCTAAAAATGTGATGATGCGAAGGAAAATTACATTTATAATCATCCCAAAAAAGCCTCCAAGCTAAATATGAAGAGTTGTTTTCTCTGCTACTTCAGTGGTTTTATGTACCCAAACTGAAAGTATTGAAAGTCTGTGCATCATCATAATTTTTGCTGATGAAAACCACATTTCTGTCCTGACTGAACCTGGGATGAGCTTTACCTGTTTCAGGAAGGAGCAGTATCAACAGAAAAAGCTCCAGTTAGCCAAAGAGAGCCAAAGGTACCACAGTTCAGAGACAAACCCAAGCACAAAAGTAAGCAAAACATCTCTTAGTTTCTGTGCTGAGGAGGGGAAAAACACTATGAAGCTATGAAAGGCCTCACACATTTGAAGTGTGTGAGGCCTATGTTGAGTTCACTTTGCACAACTATGCAGTAAAACCTTCCAAAACAATTTTTTTCAGCATATACAGTTCTAACTTTAGAAGGAAATATTATCTGCAAAGACATAAAAACTATATGATTCAAACCATTAACAAAAATACATATGTATTTCGGTTACAAATAATCTGGAAGTTCCAGTGTGAATGCAATCCCACTCTGAGGAACAGACCTTTTAGGAATATTGCGGGCCTCGTTGGAGAACCTCATCAGGCGGCCCTGGATCTCGATGCCCACGTTAAATGCGAGTAAAAAGTCCAGACCGCTGGGTTTCCTGCCGGCTGGCATCATGTCACTGAGCGCTAACACAGCAGGAAGGACGGCCCCTGATGGGTGAGTTGCTGGATGCCAGGTGTCGTCAAAGTCCATGGAGTGAGTCTGCAGTGTGATTGGGAAAAAAGAAAAAAGTTTTTTTAAATTATTTAGTAATATAAAATACTAGCAGTCTGTTTGTAATAATAGTATAACTACACTTACTGCCACACCATTGACAAAAGCTGCCAATGTTGGGGAGAGCCTTAGGCCTGTTTTTCCATAAACTGAGCAGATGTTATCATGGCCGTACATGTGCTGATGTTTAAAAGAAGACAGTTAGTTTTGGTTACAATAAAAATTAACATGACATATTAATTTACAGTTAAAACAGAAACATTTAGCTTTCAGTAAGATTGGAATTTGAATATTTGAATACATGTAAATAGCAGTTTTGAATTTGTCCAGTTTTACACGTTTGCTACAAGTTGAATAATTAAATGAGAGAGACAAATATATAATAGAAGTTAATTTGTTGAAACTAAAATTACTATTGTATGTTTTCTAGTTCCTACCTTGCAGTGTTGTAGCACCATTTCAAAAACCTCAGTTGTGCTACCAATGAGACCAACTCCAATGCTGTCCAGTACCATCCTTTTACTGCGGTGGAGAACCACCGAGGACAGGTGCTGGGGCTTGACCTGACTGATAAACTTCCCGAAACTAGCAGTGACTGTTTCCTCAGGAGTCGGGCTCCTCAACACTGTTGAAAGGAGGAAAAAAATTATTTCTCTTTTACCTGAGGATTAATGAAGATGTGATAAATATAGTTTAGAAAGTTTATCTAAAGTAAAATATGAACCTAAAATGGTGAAATGAGTTATACATTTACAATGTGCAAACATACATAAAGAATGCTAATTTTAGAATCATGAAGATTAAAAAGAAGTTAAGTATCTAAATATGTTTATGTCCAACACACTGAGCTACACTAATAATTAAAAGTATTCAAGTACCACACACTGCAAAGAATAAAAAATAAAATTATATGATTATGAGATATGCAAAAGAAACCCTTCCACAATTCAACCACAAAGAGTCTAAAAAAAAACACACTATAATGAGCCAGAAATTCTCACCTTCCACAGCAGAGTTGTGGATTCTTCTGGCAGCCCAGACTGGTCTGACGGTTTTCTACAAGGGAGTAAAATGTATAAATGATCTCATGCAATCTCTGCTGACAGCTGTGGTTTCTGTAACAGTTTTTGTCTCAGAAATGAGAAGTATCTTTTAAAGGTCATTAAAATGTTTCAAATGCAGTTATGATAGAAAACATGTTCATGGATTCTTAAATTACATGAATATTTTTTACCTGCAGCTTGAACATGATGCCTTCTGTATTTTTTCTCGTTGAAAACCTGTTTTCCCCTCAGTGCTTCTTGCGTTCTCTGTGCGGTTTGCTCAGAGTGTCTGAATGATGCTGCTCTAATATTGGGAAGGGTGTCACCTTATATAGCCCAGTTACTAAAACCTGCCTCACAGGAACAAGGAACGGGGTAGGAAATTCCAGATTCTTGTGTTATTCATTGTTAAAAAATGTTAAGACATACTATTATGTAATTAACAAAGTAATGGAAACTAGTTGAGGACGTACGCTGGAAACTCCGCCTACAATCAAAGAGTTATATACTGGATAAACCTTCATCTGTGCATCAGGAGCGCTGAGCATTTAATCTTTGAAGCATCTTGACCAGGTAATGCTTCAATTTTATTACTTATTGTTTTCAGAACAAACCTATCTATTATTGTCTAAAAACATAAAAAGAAATATTAGTCAAAGGATTCATATGTTTAAAACACTAGATTAGACATTTAGATATATCTGCCAATGTGACTAATAATTATTTTTTCTGGACAGGATATAAGTAATTTTGATTAGGAGTGGTTGACTTAAGTTTGTCTAAAACATAACACTATATGCAACAGGCAATAAAAGCGGTTGTAAACTGTTTTTTAACTGGGTAAAAATATCTTAACTATTAAGTTATTTCTCATATTAAAGGACTGAAATTACTCAAGAAAAGCTGAGTGGCATGGGTTGTGATGAATCACTGCTTTGGCTCTAAATGCATTTGCTTGTTTCAGATTATACATTACATATTAAAATGTGTGAAAATATTGAAAATATTTCCTCTTTATGCTAGGACATTTTTGTAATTCATAAAAATGATAGAATGCAGACAGATATACAACTTAAAATGTATCTAGAATATATACAATAAATGTATGTAAAACAGCTGTGGGAGCTAATTTATGTATTTTAAGAAATACATGGTAAGAACCTCAACAGAACTGTACAAACCTAAGCAACGAAACCTCATCTTAAACAGTTGGTCAGTGTGTTGATTTATAGACTTGGTGAGGTGTATTCTCTGTGATGTTCTTCATCAGAACAAGAGTCTGTCACTGAAACCATCATGGCTGCATCTGATGGGTTTCCTGCCAGTTTCTATGGGGAACCAGGAGTTTTAGGCATGTTGTCAAATGGGATCAGTGCATTCCTTGTACTTCTACAGAACTTCAACACAGCTCGCAATGGCATCGCTCCAGTTGGAGTAGAGAACATTCTCGCAGGTAAAACTGGATGTAAATGATTAAAATATTTCCAGAACAAAAATGTTCTTTAAGAGAGCTTATCCCCAATTTGCAACTTTTTTTCCAGGTGTACATCTCATCCTGATTGGTGGTGTATGCCAGCTGGTGGCTGGGCTGCTCTCCTTCCGTAAATACGACCACCTGAGCGGCACCGCCTTCATTGGCTACTCTGCTCTTTGGGCTAGTTACGGTGCAACTAGAATCTACTATGGTGCCCTGCCTGAAAATCCAAATATGACATTAATAATAGATCCAATGATGAGCAATTCATCCATCAACATGATGAGCAACGTGTCTCTTAATAACACCACGCAGTGCTATTTATGTTTGTCCATGAAGGAGTCAGCAATTGCTGGTCTGGTCCCCTACATCATCCTCTCCTTTCTTCTTGCATTTTGCTCTGCCACGGTCAACTACATCATGCCTTTTGTCTTTGGAGCCATCACGGCCACCTTGATCTTTGAAGCAGTAGCGTTAGCTGCATATTCCTGGGCTCTGATTGTCTCTGGGGTTCTGGAGTTGCTCATTTTGATCTTTGCCATCTATGGTTCAGCGGCTCTTCTCATCAAAGGTCTGACTCAACGTCTAGCCCTGAAAGGTTTTGGTACTCCACTCTTTAATGTTCTCTTACTAGGGACCCCCAACTCAGGAAAAGTTCAAAGTGGAGGCCAGGAGAAGAAGAAGAACACAAAATATGCAGAGCCAATGGCTTTGGGTTCTTCTGCGACTCCATTGCTCCATTCATCTTTGCTTTCTACAGCTTTGGGTACATGAAATCATTGGTCTAGGTGTTGCCTGGGTATCAATCATCTCAGTTGCCCAGTTGTTCTCCAGCTACTACCCCACCTGCGTCAAGATTGCTACCACACCACAAAGTTTGGGTTGCATGCCACATATTGGCTGATCAAAGCTTGGGAGGAGTTTGTTGTGTCTGTTTTAATAGTGGAGGACAGTAAAGTTGTCTCTGGAAGGGATGCAATGGTAGGAGACTGGTTCTTTGTGGTGGCAGCCTTGGTGCTTTGTGTAGGGAGCCTGAACATGGACGTCCTGGAATTGATCCATAACTTGTTCTTTGTCCTGGTCACAGTCTCCACAGTCCCTCAGATCCCCCTGCAGGGTTACTACATCTTCTTTGGAGTAGCTTGTTCTCTCTTCACTGCAGTCTCAATCTATGGCACCTTCACTCGTCTCATCAACACCATTGCAGAAAAGTCTCTCATACCTGTAGGACCACAACCAGTGTCTTCTGAGCAGCTGATTAGGGCTTTGAGATGTGGAAGGTCTAAACAGGGAGATCAGGATGTGCTTCCCCCAGGCGATCAGACCTCAGATGCTCTGTTCTATCTTTCAAATGGGGTTGCAGCTTTGTCAGCTCTTCATTCAAGAAGGATGAGTATGAACTCTTCTCTCCTGCACCTGACCATCCCCTGGGTCCTGATCTCTGGAGCTGTCATCCAGGCCTACGTCAGCAGGTTGCAAGTCACAGGAGGCGGCCGCTTCGGGTCGGTCATCTCCTCCATCTATGTTGTTGTCTGGGCAACGTGGACATGGTTTAGATTTGCAGGTATGTTAATGCTAATAGATGACCATAATGACAATATCTGTTGCAATTTAGATGGGAGTCTAATCTCCAGTCACTTTTATTCAGGTGACCAGCTTCAGCTCTCAACCGAGGCAAATTATGGTTTTGCTGCAGGCGCCATTGCCTTCCTTGTCATCAACGCTTTCCTTATGCTGATCGGTAAGTTTTATCTTTGTATTTTCTGTTGTCAATATTTCTGTCTGTTTGTTTTGATTGTCATGGTAATCTTCTGTTTATTGGTCCAGCTGCTTATAGAAACCTGGTTCTTCTGTTCCTGACAACACTGATGGAGGTGGTTCTTGTTTGCTTCCTTCTCTCCACCCTGAACAAGCTGCCATATGAACTTGAAAGTAAGTTATTATGAGCCACCTATGATAACAAGCATTAGTTACTTAAATCTAGATGGATCTTTTCACCTTTTCACCTCAATTTATGCACCTTTGACATTATTTTTCCCACAGTTGCCATGCTGGCATTGGTGTCTCTCATATGCATATATGGCAGTTTGGCGTCACTGATAAACTTCATGTTCTCACAAAGAGTGTTGCCAATGGGCCCTCTTCTCTTTAAGGTAATTACTCTAATGACAAATTGTTTAATCCACTAAGAATTTTCACATGAATTATTTTGAACATTTTCTGTATCATCTATGATTTTAGGAAAAAATGAAGTCAGAAATATCTGAGGAGCTTCCCTGTCCGGTGGCTCGTTCTCGCCTCACAAGCGGCCTCTTAAAAATAGCTCAGCTTCTGGAAGAGGGAGGCGTGTGCGGTATTCCCACAGACACTGTGTACGCTCTGGCAGCCTCCTGCAAGAATCCCCAGGCTATAGAGAAAATCTACAACATTAAGGTAAGACACGAATACCTTTCAAGCGCAATCTGACCTTTAATTTCCACTGTGTTTAATTTATGGAAAATCCATCAACATAATGTTAAATATGGCTCTCTTCCAGGACCGGCCAGAGAGAAGCCTATATGCATTTGCATTTCTAGTGTAGAGCAGCTGGTGGCAGCCAAGCCTCCGTTCAGCCCTCTCCTGTGGGAGTTCATGAGGAACGTTTATCCAGGAGGCATCAGCTGCATCGTAAGCAAAGGAGACTGGCTATTCAAACTAGGTAAACATTGTGAAGTTGTTTTGTTAATGCTTGTGGACTGATATTTGGTTTTAATGACAGTTTGATCTCAGATAAATAAAATAAAATCCTAACCTCCAATGTTAACTTCTTTTCTGCAGGAGTTGGTGCAGCTTACGACCGCGTTGGCACCAGGGACAGCATCATGATCCGTGTTCCTGACCACACGGTGACGTGCCACTTGTGTGACATGACTGGTCCCCTCGCTATTACATCTGCCAATCCCAGTGGAGAACCAGACAGCACCCACCACAGTATGGTCATCAAGTAAGATACTCTTTTTAATATAGCCAGTGTGCTTTGCATTTCTAAACAACTTGACAAGTGGGAGTTATTTAGTGATTAGATAATTCATTTCCTCTGTGAATCATATATTTGTATGCAACTGAAAGTGCCAGTCCACCAGACCTTTAATTGTGTTCAATACTTTTTGATGCACTGCAGTCGACTGGGGCACAAGATCCAGGGGGTTCTCTGTGATGGTGACTCAAATGAGGTCGTTGCTTCCACTGTGGTCAACTGTCTGAGGATTGATGAAGGTGAAACTCACAGCAGTTCCTAATTAATTTGTTTCAGATTAACTTCTGACATTTTTTTTATGACTAACTCAAACTGTTTCCACAGGAATCATCAACATTATCAGGGAGGGCTGTGTTCCTGCAGAAAAGGTTCAGCAGATCTTTGACAGAGTGAAAGGCACTATGTTGTGATTGTCAACTTCTGAAAGGTTTTACTTTACTTTGACAAGTACAGCTGCTTCATTAGTTATGTTTTTTTTTTTTAGTTTCTATGTAAACGTATGTGAGTTTAGAGCATTTTACAATGAAATAATGGACAGCTGTTCTGCACTGTTACTCCAAAAGATGTTAAGCTATGTATAAAATATATCCAAAATAAAAAAACTAAATAAAAGATGTTTGGCATTTTTCTTGTTTTTTCTGTGAATAAAACATAATACGGTTAAAATGTTTGCAAACAAGTACTTAAAAAAAACTCCAAAAACAAATATACTAGGTTTGCCACCTTTCATAAATGAAAATAAGAGACCACCAACATAGGTTCTGTGTGCCATGACCCTCATGACCCGAGTTGCCTGACTCTTGTAATGTGTTGTGCCCACAGTGGTAGTATGCTATTTTTTGTCCTGGTGATTTTTTTTGTAAAGGCATGATCAAGGAAGCAATCATTTATGCATACACATCAAAGGGTGAGAGTATCTAAAAATGTTATCCAGTAAGAGCAGCACTACTTCAACACATCTTTACTAAAGTAGAAGTGAAAAATATTAGTCCAAGAATGTACTTAAGTTAAAAAATGTGTTTCCTGTGTTTCAACAATGTGAAACACAGAAACAGCCACCTCCAGACCATAGGAGCAAAGTCCTATTGCTTGCATATGCAATAGGACATATGCAGGATACAGCCCCCCCTTCCAATTGTCCAGCCTGAAAAGTTACTCCAGGTCAGATATACTAGTCCGGTGTAGCAGTTTACACATGCTGGATAGGCGTCAGCAATCCCCAGAAACACCAGTGAGCTATTATGACCACACACCAATGAATCGGTCACTGTGTCTCTCCTCACTATCCTAAACAACATGACCCACCTTTTCTCTCAACTTGAAAAGGTCATCACACATAAACACTATGCAGAAAAAGGCCCAGCAAAGAATGGACTTCCTGCGGCTTCTGGTCAACTTCTACATTATTTGTGTGTCTTGAGTTTGTCCATCACTGTGTGTTGTGGTTTGGCTCATCAACAAAACAGAACAGGTCCAGAACAATTAGATCTGAAGAGAGGATCTTCAGGACTGACATTCCATCCATCCAGGACTGAAACAGCTTTAGGGTCAGGAAAAGGGCAACAAAAATCCCACATATCCTGGACACAGACAATTTAGACTTTCATCATCAGGTTACTGCCACACAGCACTATTTACAAAAACCTGTCACCACAAAGACAGTTTCTTTCCACAGGCTGCCTATGTGAGGAAGAACTAACACTCAGAGTTGCATATTTGCACTAACTCAACCTGCACTAACGTCCTCTTCTGTCAAAACACTGTGTGTAGACATATTAACAAAGAATATTTATTTTCTCTTTTTTACTTAATTACAGTTGCCTGGTTTGTTTGTGTTCGCAAACTTGCAGAAACTTGTTGAATAAAATTGTAACTGATTCAAATATTATTCAATGTACTTAAAGTGTTTAAATTGATGACAATTCCTGAGAGTATCGACATAAAAATAGCGGTCTTTGTGTTGAATTACAGTGCTGATATCAGCTGCTTGAGTTCACATCATGGCACACAGCCCCAAAGCGAAGCAGGATCCTCAGAGTTTGAATTAACAATGACATAAATGTGCGTCAGATCCGCAGTATTTAATCCTTCAGCGGTTGTGGCTTGATGGTTATTCAGGAGGCTCCACTTCTTCTGCTTCTGGGTCAAAGATGTGTAGTTGTACCACTGTGCATCAGTTCATTTGCTAAAACAGTGCATTCCTTAATAATCTCAAAATAGACAGAACTGATGAGGTGAAATCTCAATATCTGAGAATGATTTTGTGTATCAAATGTAGTGAACATGTTTTGTATAGCCCACAGGCCTTTTTCTG
This sequence comes from Poeciliopsis retropinna, assembly GCA_010277075.1. NCBI lineage: Eukaryota > Metazoa > Chordata > Actinopteri > Cyprinodontiformes > Poeciliidae > Poeciliopsis > Poeciliopsis retropinna. Next base: position 11,004,376 of record VMRM01000015.1, on the reverse strand, counting down.
CTTGACTCTATCCAAGCATAATAGTGGAGCTCTAAGTCCCACTATGTAGATGCCTCCTACATAGTCCTACACCTCCTTTGTAGGTGGAGGACAAATCTCAAAAATGTTCTTGTATAGATCGTGCAGAAAAACAAACAAAAAACCCCATGCTCGTCAGAACATAGAAAAAACAGAGTACCAATTTATGACAAGGAAGAAATTCCTCAAACAACTTGTCACTGTTTAGGGAGAGACAGTTCATGTGAAGACCTGCCAGATTGTGTCTTTGCAGTGACAGGATTTACAGTTAATTCATTGACGTTCAGTGAGATTAGCATGGACAACAATAATCCTATTGTTCAACTTGTTCTGCCTGATTACTAATCCTCTTAAGTTTTGGTGTCACTTTAGATGTTCAAGTGTCTTGTCAGTCATTTTTTATTTGTCATTCGTTCATAGTGTGTTGCAACATATTTTGTTTATGTCCTCATCTACTCCGTTCCACTCTGTCACATTGATTTGTATCTGGAAGACCTGTCACTCAGTAAACTTTAACTCATGAGGAAAACTCAGCACACTTTTTTGAATCCATAGTATTTCTCATAATGTTAAACCAAAAACAATTAACGAAAGAAGTTATATTTTTATCCACCATCTTCCACAAGCCTTCAAATTAAGCTCATAATTGGCATTTTTGATAAATTCCTCCAAACTCAAATCCAGTAAAATTGTATACCCAGGTCCGGGGATCAAATACATGTCCCAAAAAACTTTTTTTTTTTTTTTGTGATACAAAATATGCTTCTATGAACCTTCAAGGTAGTTTTTAAGAACTATCTTGAAAATAGTTCTTAAAATTACTATTACATATCTGTATTTTGTCATCTCTAAATCTTTTGACTTTTTTTATATAAAATCACATCAATTGAAAGAAGGAAATCTATGATGGAAAATTGGGTAACACTTTTTTTGACAGGTTGTGAATAGGACTGACATGACGGCGTCATAAACATGACATAACACCTGTCATGAACATGAGTGAGTCTTCATGAATATTTATGACTGTTGTCATAAAGTGTCATTTGGTAAATCATGACACTTTTAAAACAAAGTTGACATTATTCAAAATGTCTTTGTTATGACAACTTGACATTAACCAAGAAATCATGATCTGACATAAATTTATTATAAAAGTATTATTATTTCATGTCATGTTTATGACAGTGTATGACAGTCTTATTCACAACCCGTCAAATAAATAAACAATTACTGAAAATTGTTCTAATGTTTTTCAATGTGTTCAGTTTCATGTGTCAGTGTAAAGTAGTTCGACATGGCTCGTTGCTTTCATGTTGCTTCACCCAGACAAACCCTAAAAACAGGACACACCTTGCTGTAGTAATGCAGAAGTCTTTTGTAAAACCTTCTAAACAACTGATCAGCTAGTGGGGTGGCAAATGTTAATGCATGGCTGAGATTTTAGATTTAAGTAACACTACAGTTTCAAGAAGCACATGAATTTTCTGAAAAATCAAACAGTGTGAAATCAAATGACTGCAAGAAAACTTGAAGTCAGATTTTGTCTTTCAGTTCTCATCCTAAGTAGAATGAAGACTATCTTTCTTCTCTTTATTTTTTTTAAGTTGTTTTTTTTTGTGAGCATTTCCAACATGGCTTCAACTTTTCACTAAGTGAGTAATTGACATGCCTGACTTCAGTCGCTTATGGTTAGATTTAAATTAATTTTGAATTTGGTAATGATCAGATCATTTTCAAATCATAATTGTCAGGAAGTGTACGTTCTTGAAAGTCATTTAAAAGTAAGATAACTGCTCATACTGTAACATACTGGGCGTTTGTCATCCTGTTGAACCATCATTTCCCTTAAATGCTCTTAAATGTTTGACCTTTTCTTCCTGATCACTGGTCATGACAAAAAAACAAGTTGCCTCTTTGTTATGTTTTACCATTATTTTCCTTTGAATCACTAACCATCTGTGTTAGGGTTTTTCTTTGTTATCATTCTTACATTCAACCTTTATTATTACTTTAGATCATTAACTCAACATTATATTGTTATAGATTATTGTGATTTTTAATTAAAGTATTCTCTTCCTCTGCTAAAATGTATAAACTTACTTTGAGGCTTTTTCTTTCTGTGTTTCCATGTGAAATAGTTAACGGTGTGTTTCCCAGACCTTGACTCCAGCTGCTAGATGCTTTGTTATCAACTGGAATACTCCCTACTTTGGAGACCGTCTGTGACTGTTCTACTGTCTTCCCATACTGCCCTCCCTTATCTTTTAATAAAAGAGAAAGCTCTACAAGGGGTCTTCAGAACGCTCGGTGAACTGCTTGGAGGAGCAGTTTGCTGAATCTTCTCCTTTTGCAAAAGCTTTTATAAAATTCACTTACGTTGTCTGTTTGTTCTTTTATGCAGATTCATTAGTACCTATCATTTTGGTGCCGTGGACCCGGATCTCTATGAGCCGTCGCTGACAGGCAGAGGGGACACGCTGAAAACCGTGCACGGCTAGAGTCAATAGGACCTGGAGAGAAAGACCCGGGAAGTGAATTCTTCGCCAGGCCAGCGACCTGGGTCCGACTTTGTCTGCCGGTGGCGGGTTGACGAGATCCGACCGAACAGAACGGGCCGACAGAAAGCGTGAGTGAAACAATTGATATATTCCAGTTGATGTTTATCAGCTAAAAAGGTTGGAGTCCTTGTCAAACGGCGTTTTGACTAAAGTACCAAAGGGTTAAAGGCCCAGTTGATGTTTATCAGCTAAAAAGGTTGGAGTCCTTGTCAAACGGCGTTTTGACTAAAGTACCAAAGGGTTAAAGGCCCAGTTGATGTTTATCAGCTAAAAAGGTTGGAGTCCTTGTCAAACGGCGTTTTGACTAAAGTACCAAAGGGTTAAAGGCCCAGTTGATGTTTATCAGCTAAAAAGGTTGGAGTCCTTGTCAAACGGCGTTTTGACTAAAGTACCAAAGGGTTAAAGGCCCAGTTGATGTTTATCAGCTAAAAAGGTTGGGAGTCCTTGTCGGAACAACTTGACTAAAGTCCCAGAGGGTGTAGAATCCCTGTTGTCTCAACTAAAATCTACAAGAGAGGTGTTTTTAGAGCCCCTCTTTTAATGAGGATTTCCCTTAAGGAAGAATCCTCGCACTGATAGAAAATTGTTAGTTGCTGAAATTTTATTGCTGTGTCATTGTTTGTTGCTGCGATTTGTATTGCTGTGTCATTGCTGCTGTGTTGTGTGTGTGCATACAAGAGTGAGTGGTGCTCATCTCTCTGTGAGTAAAACTTTCTGTCCTCGGAATTAGAATCCTAAGTGAAGAACCGGACTGAGGCTAGTCTCAGTCTAGAAGCCTGTTCTTCAGGGGACACTAAGCGCTGACTTCCAGCACTTACTTGAGAGAGAGCACAAAATATCAAGTCATTTCTAAAGCTAAATTGCAGAGTACTTAAATAATGGGAAATAAAAATTCTTATAATTCCTCACTTGCTGAGGATCCCACAGGGGATGAGAAGTACATGCTGTCAAGATTTCCTGGTAGCACGGTACACATGTCAAAATGGAAGAAGAAATATAAGATAGATGGGAAATTAAAAATTGAACAATGGCAAACTTTAGTGGGAATATTAGAAAAAAGTGTAGCTGGGAAAAAAGGAAGGAAGAGAGAAAGAAAGGAGGAAGAGCTGAAATGTGCTAAACAATGGTTAGATGCAACTATAGAAAGAAGAGAACAAAATAGAAAAAACAAAGATAAAAGGAGTAAAAGTGAGGAAGCCACTACTTTGTTTGTAAAGCCAGAAGATAACGAGCCCATACTAGGTGCGGTGCAGGCCCCTCCTCTGCGCGTGCGGGCAGCGCTCCCCTCAGCTCCTCCAACTCTCACTCCTGCAAAATCCCCATCAGCTGAGCTGACCACAGATCCATTGTCAGTTCTCACTCCAAATACACTTTACCCACCTCTTCCTGTCTACTCACTGTTGATATATGAGAAGAAAGGTGCAGGTCCCAGTAATCAGGGACATTCATATAATCTAAGGCAGTACAGACAGCCAAAAGTTCTGAACAGCTTTGACGGTACAGAACAATTTCCAATGATTCAGGTCCCAAACCCAAATCCCAGAGATGGCCAGCCACCACACATTTATGTTTTTAGACCCTGGACTTTAGAAGAGGCCAGGAAGGCTGTGAAAGGAATAACACCTGTTGCAGAGGACCCCGATAAGTGGATAGAAGACATGGCTGGATTAATTCACTCATACAGACTAAATGGGGTAGAAGTAGGAGAAGCAGCCATGTCCTCATTAGGGAAAGATTGGGCAAAAGTAAGGGGAAATAATACAGGGAAAGCTACAGATGACAATAATGTTTTGGTTCCAATCCCATACCCTCAAAGTGCTAACCCCGAATTCTCTGATGCTTTTAAAGCACAGTGGGACCCATTATGTGAGAGAGTTAGAACAATTTTCCGCAAGAAAGCGAATTACAATCATCTGTCAGGAATCAAACAAAAAACTGCAGAAGAGGTAGATGATTTTCGCTTTAGATTTGAAAAAGAATTCAAAATTCATAGTGGGATCACGTCTAACGACGACCCAAACAGTGCCTATCAACAGCAGTTGAAAAATGCTTTACTGTCAAGTTTCTGGCCTGAAATTGGAAACTGGATAAAAAAACACTTGGTTGAAGTTGAAACATGCTCCTGTCTCACAATTAATCACGTGGGCACGCCATGCTGAAAATGTAGTTAAAAAGCCTAAAACAGGACCAGCTGTTTTTCATCTGGAAGATTTTGGAGAACCAGCAAGCTATGCCTTCTACCACGGCGCCCCCAGAGGCAGAGGCTGAGGCAGAGGCAGAGGAGGGCGCTATAGGCAGCGACCCCTAAGTTATAATCCACAAACCCTCAGAACCAAGATGGTTGCTGGATTTGTGGAAATCCCTCCCACTGGGCAAGGAGATGCCCATCATATAAATCAGACAATAGGAAGGGAGGTGAAGGAAGGGGACAACAAAATTCAGACTCCCCAGCATGACTAGACTCCACCATACCCCTACAAAAAACACCACCAGACCACACTGATGAACTGGTGGACATATGTGCAGCTTGGGATCTATTAAATGCATTAAAAGAAAAACCATACATCACACTGATAGTATGTGGAGAAGAAATTGAATTTTTATGTGACACCGGCGCATAGTTTTAAAAACTAAAATACAAGGTGTAAACCCCACACATGAATCCATCTGGGTGAAATCTGCCGATGGACAAACACATAGAGAAAAAATGTCAAAACCTACACCATTTGAGGATCCTGAAACAGGAATTAAAGTACCTGCTTCAGTTGTAATGTCACCTAAATGTCCAATAAACCTTTTAGGTAGAGACCTAATGACAAAACTAGGAATAGCAGTAGTCCCGGTGCAAGGTGGCATGAGAGCAGTCAGATTAAAACACTCTGATCTGTACACTGTTCAAAAAGATGACAAAATCTATTGTTCATATGGTCTAAAACCAGCTGAAAACCCACATGTCCCAGGAAAGCTCCTCAGGGAAGCTCGAGGACAGCTGACCTCACCTGAAACAGAAATAAAAAATGATGAACTACATGTAACAATGAATATCCTAAATGACCCACAGGATGATTACATGCAGAAGTTTTTAGAAACTGCTCCTGTAACACTGACTGTTACAGCCATGTACACTGACAGAAGATCTTATGCAGCTGCATCTGTGTTCCTACCCTCTTCCTCTGCTGAAATGTATAAATTGACAGCAGTACCTCATATATCATTGTTCAAACCAGAAAACATTTCGTGGGCCGATGTTGGTCTTCGAACTAAAACGGCCATTGAAGCCACTGATTACAGGGCAGAAGAGGAGAAGGGGTGGAGTTACAGCCCTAGCTGTGACCTGTGGAGACGAGTGCAGTGTGAGGTTGCAACAGGCACAGCCCAAGTACATACACTCTCCTGACAGGCAGATGTTTTGCTAACAGAAAAAGAGGAGGAAGAACTAACTGAGATACCAAAAGAATTATGGACAAAAGGTCCTTCTGATGTTGGGTTACTTAACTCAATTCCACCTGTACAAATTAAAGCAAAAACTAACTGGAGGCCGAGAGTGAAACAATACCCTTTAAAACCAGAAGCAGTTGAGGGTATTAAGCCAGTTGTGGAAGAATTATTAAAAGGAGGAATTATCAGAAAATGTTCAGACTCACCCTGTAATACTCCTATTTTTCCAGTAAAAAAAGCAAACAAAAAAGATTGGCGTATGATCCAGGACCTACGCTCAGTAAATGATGCAGTGCAAACCAGAGCACCTAATGTGCCAGACCCACACACATTGCTAAATTCACTTAGGCCAGGTAATAAATTCTTCACAGTAATTGACCTCAGTAATGCTTTTTTCTCAGTCCCCATTCACCCAGACTCACAGTTTTGGTTTGCATTCACCTACAGAGGTCAGGGATATACTTACACCAGATTACCTCAAGGATTTGCTGACAGCCCGTCCATTTTTTGCCAAGCAATTATGGCCTGATTAGCAGATTTCCAAATATCAGATAAAAGCCAACTCTTGGTATATGTTGATGACCTGTTAATAGCATCAGAGAGCGAAGAGGCATGCAGAGCAGATTCACTCGCTCTACTGCACCACCTCTGTAAAACAGGAAACAAAGTGAGCAAAGATAAATTACAGTGGGTGAGAGAAGAAGTAAACTATTTGGGACACACACTCTCAGCTGAGGGAAAGCAAATACAGAGAGCAAGAAAAGAGACAGTTGCTGAAGCACCAAAACCTGAAACAAAGAAACAAATGATGTCCTTCCTCGGACTCTGCAACTACTGCAGGGCCTGGATTCCACACTATGCTGAAAAAACTCAGCCTTTGCAAGATTTAATTCATGGCACACCTATGGCCATGAGTGAAAAAATAACTTGGAATCCAAAAGCTGAAAAAGCATTTACAGAACTGAAACTAGCCTTGATACAGACAACAACTTTAATTCTTCCAAATTATGAAAAGACTTTTGTTCAAACTGTGGATTGCAAAAATGAATTTATGACCTCTGTGTTGCTACAAAGCCATGGTAATAAGCTAAAACCTTTAGCCTTTTACTCAAAGAAACTAGACCCAGTAGCACAGTCCCTATCAGCCTGCGTGCAAGCAGTCTGTGCAGCAGCGTTGGGAGTAAACATGTCGGCAGACATAGTTTTGTTTCACAAAATGGAACTTTTAGTTCCACGCTGTGGATGTTCTACTTTTACAGAGCAAAATGAATTTGCTCTCACCAGCACGACACCTTTCATGTACAGCGACACTTTTGTCACAACCACACATTGTGATAAAACGGTGTACAATACTGAATCCAGCCACATTGCTTCCATTACCAGATGATGGAACTCCACACAGTTGTCTAGAAAATACTGAACACCTCCAGCTTCCTAGACCAGACCTACAAGACACTCCTTTAACAACTGGAGAAGTTTGGTTTGTTGATGGGTCATGCTCAAAGGACCCTACAGGGAAAAATCAGACAGGTTACTCTGTTGTTGCTCTACCTAATGAAATAATTGAAGCTGAGAAACTACCAAGCACTCATTCTGCACAAGCAGCAGAACTGATTGCTTTGACCAGAGCATGTGCATTAGCCAAAGACATGCACCTGACAGTGTACACTGACAGCCAGTATGTTTTCTCCACACTATTCTATTTTGCAAAATAATGGGAACGTAGAGGAATGACAACATCTACAGGGAAACCAGTAACTCATGCATCCTTGCTTAAAAATCTTTTGCAAGCAATACAACTCCCAGCTAAGTTGGCAGTCTGTAAATGTGCGGCTCATACCGCAGGGAAGGATGAAGTTTCAAACGGTAACAGACTAGCTGATAAAATAGCTAAAGAAGCTGCAGCAGGGAAGCATGGAAGGGACAACTTCTGAGCACAGGTTGAGGAGCAACAAATGATAGATAAAACAGTGTTGAAAGACATGCAAGATAACGCGCCACAGGCAGAAAAACGAATGTGGATCACTAAGGGTGCGAAAATAAATGATGAGGAAATGTTTCAAGTCAATAACAAACCAGTTCTCCCAAAGTCTTTATTTAAAGCAGCTGCAATTGTGGCACATGGGCGTTGCCATGTGTCAACAGGGGGAATGGTGAGGATAATACAACAAAATTTCACAACATATGGACTAAATTCCTACCTAAAAAATTTTTGTTCTGCATGTCCAGTCTGTGTTAGACACAATCCACAAGGGAACATAAGGCCAAAAAGAGGAAGTTTCCCCAAACCCTCTTATCCATTTCAAACAATGCACATGGATTTTATTGAACTCACACAAAGTGGACCATACAAATATTGTTTGGTAATTATTGATGCTTTTTCTAAATGGGTTGAAATAGTTCCAGCAAAGCATGCAGATGCTTTGACAGTAGCTCAAGCTATATGTAAAACTATTATTCCAACACATGGCATACCACAAACTATTTATAGTGATAATGGGCCACATTTTGTAAATAAAGTGATACAAAATATGGCTACTCATTTAGGAATGACATTAAAAAATCATTGTTCTTATCATCCACAAAGTGCCGGCCTTATCGAGAGAACAAATGGATCTGTAAAAAGTAGATTAAGAAAATGTATGGAAACAACTAGCAGGCCGTGGCCAGAATGTTTAGATTTGGTAAAGTTGTACATGAGAATTACACCCACACAAGAAGGACTAACACCATTTGAAATAATTCATGGCAGACCATACAGATTACCTATATTTTCTCCAGATTTACAACACGCAGATGAGGAGCAAACACTGGCAGATTACATGATCAGGACTCTGAAACAAAAGGAGGTGTTAAATGCAAATTTACTGCCCTCTGACTCTCCTCTCCCGCAGGAAACCACTCCCACCAAGCCAGGAGACTGGGTGTTTATCAAAGTCATAAAGAGGAAGAGCTGGGCCTGCCCGCGGTGGGAGGGACCATTCCAAGTGCTAATAACGACTCCAACTGCTGTAAAGATTGCTGAACGACCCAGCTGGATTCATCTCAGTCACTGTAAGTTGCAGAGAGTGTTGGAAGCCTAGGTGGGAGCAGGTGGGAGGCCACCTTCACAGGGGTGTGGCTTTTTAGGGTCACTCGTCTCAACGGTGGTGAAGAAATCATCAACCCCCTGTTCTATAGAGTCCTAGGTAACTTCTGACATCTCTGTAATCTGAGCAGCAATGGGATTCTCACAGGCCAGGTGGAATCTCTGCTACGCTGTGACTGCAGCATGTTTATTGTTCTGGAGTGGGAGCTGCCTGAGCCTCCACAAGATAAGGAGAGAAGCAGAGACATTCTTTCCCCAGTCTCATACACATGACTACAGCACTAACCTGTGGTGGCAACTAATGAACAGGACTGCTTACGAGGTGAACGAGGTGAACTGCTATGTGTGTGCACAGCTGCCCTACGCCACACGCAACTCAGGCATTCGACCAGGGAACATCACTGATGACAAACAGATGTGTCTCTATGGCCTGAGTATACACCCACGGTTCAGCATCCCCATTCCAAAGGGATGCAGATGATGCAAAAAAGACTATTCTTTTTCACTTCGGACAGGAGCTGCCGCTAAAGGACTTTTTGGAGCTATGAACTGTTCACTTGCGACTGATGTTCTTCCATTTCCACAGACTGTGATGAAAATACCAGAGACTATTTCCTTGGCAGGAGCCAAACCAGGGTCTCTCAGGAGCTGCATTTACAACAATGGAACTAGAACACTGGGCATGATCCCATGGAACCTGTGTAACACAGTTTACACCTTCTGCGAGACAACACCAGACTTCATCAACTGCATCGCCTGCAGAGGTCAGGAGCCAACCTCAGGCTGCAGCATCTGGAACGACAATCCACGTCACGACTTGCTTCAGGAGAGGAAGTTCAACATCACTCAGCAGACGAGAGGATGACAGGAGAAAGCTCGTTGCAGTGCCCTAGTGCCAGGAGACTATGGTTCGCGGGTGATGGCTGACTGGTACTTCCTGTGCGGAAATGGAACTTACATGTTTTTGCCGAGATATTGGGGAGGACTATGTGCTTTGGTCCCCCTAACCAGCCCGATTGCATTCATCAGGAAAGCACAACACGGTCCAGCCGCCCGCTCCAAGCGTGCAGTTATACCAGAGGTCAAACGCTGGGGAGGCCTCACAACGGACACTGGAGTTCCTTGGGAATTCAGGATTTGGGGCGGTGGTGAAAAGTTTCTTCAAAGCCTATTCCCATGGGTGGGACTAGCTGAAGTTCGAGACCACGTTGAGATCAACAGGTATGGATTACTGCGACTCATCAACAGCACACGCCAGCTGGCCAATGGCCCCGTGAGAGAGCTGACTGAACTGAGAAACATGGTTCTCCAAAACCGTGTTGTACTGGACTTCCTCACAGCCTCTCAGGGAGGTGTTTGTGAAATCATTGGCCCAGCGTGCTGCACGTTCATTCCTGATGAAACAGGAACTGGTGGAACTATTTCTGATGCACTACATGAACTGGAGGAACTTAAACATTATGTGGAAAGTGGAACACATGGATCACATCCATTTGACTTTCTTTCTTGGCTCACTTCCGGACCATGGTGGAATCTACTGCTGAAGCTTGGAACACCTATTCTGGGTGTTTTGATTCTTTTTTGCCTGTTCACAAGTTGCATTATTCCATGCCTTCGAAGCATGATGCTGAAGACGATTAACACTGCTGTGATCAGCTATCAGCTGGTCAGACCGACTTTTAACACTGATGAGGACGACTTCTTTGACATGGCTGAAGATGCTGAATAGTGGATTATATGACGATGTTCTGTAAACAGATTAAATCAGTTGCTTAATGACTCCTACACTGAAAATGTGAAAACAAGTGGTGTTAGTGATGATAACTGCATTTGATTTTCTGCTGTTTGTTTTTTGTTTTTTTTTGTTTTTTTTTACATTATATTTAATATACTTCTTTAATTGTGCATTTGTATGTTTAAAAAAACAAACAAAAAACACTCCCATTTATTGGTTTTTCAACTTTTTTTCTTTTTCTTTCTTTCCTTTTGTAGTGAAATGTAAAATGATAAAGAGGAGGGAGTATGTTAAGGTTTTTCTTTGTTATCATTCTTACATTCAACCTTTATTATTACTTTAGATCATTAACCCAACATTATATTGTTATAGATTATTGTGATTTTTAATTAAAGTATTCTCTTCCTCTGCTAAAATGTATAAACTTACTTTGAGGCTTTTTCTTTCTGTGTTTCCATGTGAAATAGTTAACGGTGTGTTTCCCAGATCTTGACTCCAGCTGCTAGATGCTTTGTTATCAACTGGAATACTCCCTACTTTGGAGACCGTCTGTGACTGTTCTACTGTCTTCCCATACTGCCCTCCCTTATCTTTTAATAAAAGAGAAAGCTCTACAAGGGGTCTTCAGAACGCTCGGTGAACTGCTTGGAGGAGCAGTTTGCTGAATCTTCTCCTTTTGCAAAAGCTTTTATAAAATTCACTTACGTTGTCTGTTTGTTCTTTTATGCAGATTCATTAGTACCTATCAATCTGAATTCCGGAAATACATTTTTGACGTGTCTTTCAGTTGATGTACGTCAGAAAGCACGCAAGTCAGCAGGAACCGGGAGTTTAACCTAGTTACTGTTTCAATTTTTTGTTCTTTGTATTGTCTTGTGATTGTAAAAATATCATCTATTCATTATCCAAATACCGTCATGATCAGATGTCTGTATTTCAAGTGTCTGAAAACAAACACACTGAACTGCAAATTATATTTAATAATTTTTATGTGTGCTATATACACCTTTTTGGGTTTTGTTTGTCTTTCAATAACTTACACCTAAAAATGTTGATTGGATGTTAAAAAGCGCAAGGAGCAGTTTTAAAACAACTCGAAATGTTACTTATTTACTCAAACTGTATTCAACAAGCAAATGAAAGAAAATGGGTCTACTATGTGTTATATTAGTGATTAAATGTAACTAAGATTATCTTTACAAACACAAAAAGAGTATGACAAACAGATTAGAAACCAAAAGCAGAGTTTTAGGATTACTCACTTGTAATAAGTGATTCAACAAAAGCTCTATTGTTGTGTTCTTGCTGTACGTATGGCTCAAAATCACTTACTTACTTTTGACTCTATCTTTTAACATTTATCATTAGAAGTTGTTCTTCACTTTTTGTTCTTCTAATTGTGTTTAGTTCTTAGTATTTATAGTCAGTAAATACCACTTTGACTGAATTTCTAGGTTCTTTTATTTCCCCCTGCCCCCAAATCTTTTTGATGTGTAATTACTATTCATTAATAAAGAAAATATATTCACATTAGATTTTTAAGTAGATTATTTAATTATTCATAAAACACATAATGAAACATTATGATGTCATATTTGAAAGATTGTGAAAATATATAGAAACTTTTACGTATCTATTAAGCCTGTACAAAAAGCTGAACTCACCTGCCAGGCATTGCTGCTGGTCGAACCTACCCGTTTCTACTGGGTAGACGGTTGTTTTCCAGTTTGATCTGATCATCTGCTTGTATTGTAAGATCAATGAGAAGCATGAATTTCATTTCGATGGACCACATCGCTGTGTCAGGGCAGAAGGATGGAGCAGTTTGCATCATTCCTCAGTCATGAACCGCAGTTGAAGGTTCATTTGACAAGGAAGCTTGTCGCATGTAAAGCAGATGAAGAAGCTGAGTGTTGTCTGCAGGATGCTCTAAAAGTCTGTCCAACCAGTGTTCCAGTTAACAATTCCTTCTCAGATTTGGTTTCTTGTCTGTCCTGCCACATGACCTTGAACTTGTATCACTTTTCCTCCCTCCTCATCACTACATTATTCTGTTCTGTGGACCTGAAGCAAGGCACTTGTCCTCACTCAAGACCAGCTCTTCCTGTTTGAAGTTTTATAGATGTTCCAGACGATGGACGGCTTGGTTGACCTTAGTTTGGGCACTCCACCTGTTGAAGGCCTAAAGGATGGATTGAAGTGGCAGCTGTGTCCAAAGAGGCCTGTATTAGAAAGGCACAGTGAAATACCCAGTAGGTTTTTTTCATCCATTTTACTAGTAATAGATGAGGGCATGTCACTCATTATCAGTGGCCCCATCAGCCTTCTTGTAAAGTGTAAATTGGCAGCACTAGACTTTGAATTTCCCTAAAAGTTGGCTTTGGTCAATCTTTACCAAACTTTCTGATAGTTCTTTTACTGTTGTTCTCCTCGTCTATTTGTCCAAAAGCTGTACTATGTGCTGCCTCCCCAGGCTTGGTGATTGCTAAGAAAATTGTGGGATTTTCTTTCCCCCACAATGAAGATAGTGCTATTGTTTCTGATCCCTCTCCTGATCATCTTTCAAGGCCACTGTGTCAGCTCATCCTGCATTTTCAGTTGTCTTGATGGTGTCTGAAAGAAGCCGATAATAGCCTCCTTCAGCAGGGATAGTCTAAACCCATCAGCAGCTTGACTGGATCAAAATCACTGTTACCATCAATATAGTCCATTATGACAGACTTTGGAGAGTGACAAAAGGAGCTGTTTTAAACTCTCGGACTTTGCTTTCCAATAGGTACTGGTTGTTCACGTTCACAATGGGAAATTAGAGTCTACCAGAGTTAGTGTTGGGGCTTCCCAGGGCTCTGGGCGTGGGCCAGGTCTATTTTTACTTTGCTTTACCCTGGAAATATCACAAGGAAATATTTTTATCTTTTCCCTTGTTAGACAAAACGACATCGATCTTTACTGTAAATGATTCTGTCAATGTTAATGAAAGCTTTGAATGAAACTCATTGTTTATCATCCTGACTGTGACTCACACTGGAAGGATTACTGCAAAATGTTATGCAAGAAAGATGCCAGCAGGCATTTACTGTCAAGAACTATTGTCCAGGTATTTAGCTGGATATTAAATTGTTTAATTAAGTTCAATCAAATTAAGAAATCTTTTATTCATCTCAAAGGGAAATATAATGTTGTTGTAACTCATATTATCTAAGGTTCTTCAAATAGCTCCTGTACATGCAGATGGCTAAATGTAAATCATTGACTAACTTGAACCAAAATAATTTACAGACCTGTTACTGTTGTATTAAACTTTCAGACCTCCCAGGTCTTCTTGTTCAAATCTAGGTTTCATCTCCAGAACCAAAACTAAACAAACTTCCTGAAAACAGCAAAACAGCCTAAACACTCAGTTCATTTAAATCAACACTAAAGATTGCCTATAGATGCCTTTGATTAATACTGTACTACAGCAAATCTGAAGAAGCCTCTGAAGACAATTTTTGTGTTTGACAATGTTATGAAGAGGATGCTCAGAGTTTTTCACAATTTTCTTGATTCTTTTACAAAGAATCCTTCTATGTCTCATCCTTTCCACTTTCACTTCTCCTTCTATGATGGAAATAAGGTTCGCCTTAACCCTAATTCAATAGAAATCTACAATTATCTCACTTTTTTCTTTTTTACACTAGAGATGAGATGATTGCTTTCATACCACAACATAAAGCGGTCCACCAGTTCTCTGTACTCAACTTCTTGTTTGAAGATTAGAAAGCAATCTGAGTATTTCTGCAGATGATAGGACTCAGACCTGTGTTGGAAGTAAGAGGTGTACAGAGTCAAAAGTAATGGCAAGACTACAGTCCCCATGTGTTGTGTTGACCACCTGGTTCTGGAGAGACTAAATGACTCTTCAGTCTTGTCTCCAGACTAACTTGTCTTTTTGTCTTGTAATTATTAACCTAGGTCAGGGCTGTCGAACTCCAGCCCTCAGGGGCCACCGTCTTACAGTTTTTAGACATGCCACAGGTACAAAACACTGGAATGAAACGGCTTAATTACCTCCTTAAGAATATCAGTTCTCCAGAGCATTGCGAATGACCTGATGATTATATTCAGGTGTGATGCAGCAGAGGCACATCTAAAAGTTGCAGTGCAGTGGCCCTCCAGGTGACTGCTGAGGCCTCCATCTCTCTCATCTGGAGTTTCAGACAAAGCAAATCAGGTTGAAATGTGATAAAAGCAATTCAGCCTCATTTTCTCATGCCACTTTTGCTGATTTTAATGGATCTATTACGGATCTAAACGAAATATATGCAAAATAAGATAGTACTATAAGGAATATATATTAAACATAATGAAAATAGCCAATTGATAATTTCATCTCCAATTTATCTTTTCTCATGAATACAATTTGGATGTTCATTTTTTATTCAGGTACCACAATTAAGAAATTTGAGATCTTTATTCTGAATTTCTTCTTTTCTGTTTTAAGAACTGAATAACTCACATTTCTAGAAACATAGGTTTCTAGAAAATTGATGCCAATAGAGTCAATGTGGACAATGACTCTATTGTACTAAGAGAATCCAACTTCATGTACTTGTTATGCTAGTGTGGATGATACATTGAACAAATATCCTTGGAACTTTGCTTCGTAAATGATGGACAGATGAGACAAAAGAGACAAACATATAAGCAGTGTAAATAGTTACCGAAACCTGTGCTAACAAGGTTCATCACCAGGAAGAAGAGACTTAATCAGCACAGGGGATTTCAAAGAAACAGTGTTTAACCATGATGGTATGACAGAGTTTATTATAGCCGTAGAGAAAAGAAGACGGTCATTGACCTGTGTACTTCATTCATTTAGTGTTTTTGTTATTTGTGTAATTGTAACAAACCTATAAAATAACTAAATGCAAACTTTGAATAAATTACCTGCACAGTTGACATGTATTTTATAGCTCTATTTAAAGATCTTTATGTATATAAATTTATATGTAAAAACTGAAAACCTACTGACTCAGAATTCACTCATTTTACAATCAACTTCAGTATAAAAACATTTAATGAGAATAATTAGTTCACATCTCTGGCACATTTTTTTTTACATACTAAGATGTACTACTGAGTTACTCTTTACTCTTTTTTTTTTTAACCATCCCCAAATATTTCTGGATTTAAGTTTTATGTATGAGGTAACAAAGCCCAAAATGCTTCTGAGAAGCCAAGGATCAATGGAAACAATGTGACAGAAACTTCTGCTAAGCGTTTTCAAATTTCCTTTGTCCAAAGGACTAAAGAAATATTTGAACATCACATCATTTTACAGACAGTTTCCAAGGAGGGGTATTTAAACAACGGGCGTGAATGGATTTCGACACCCACATGGTTTAAAGAACATGATTTGTAACTTTACCAGTTTATTTCTTTAGCTTGACATTATTTGTGTCATCCTCAACACAGCTCAAAATAACAAACTTACCTGCATGCACATTTTGCAGATATTCTTTAACTCTATTACAGGTTTCTCTGTATAATAATTTATGGCCAGTATAAAGTGTAAAAAGTAAATGTACTGACCCAAGTTGACTCAGCATCATGGAAGTGATATATAACTGCTAATTAATTAATAAATTGTAGTCGTTGATATATTTCTCTCAAGCAAATTTAAAAGATTATGTATGTCATTATCTTGGGTGCTTGGGCTTTGACTTTGTTTCTGTGTTTGCACTTTCACAAGGCACAAGAAATGACTATTTTACATCTGTGTAAAATAATTTTGACCTTTTCTTATAATTATTTTAATTCTGTCACCCTGGAGTTTTTGTGTGTGTGCATGTGTGTGTGTGTGTGTAGGCACCTCTTATTTAAGTTTATGCCATAACATTGTAATTAGATTTTATCTGGACTTTGACTACACCGCTTCAGAATCTTAAGTTTGAAGAAGACGGTTTTCTGTGGAACCATTCAGTGTTACATAGCTGGTGTGCCTCTGCTCACGATCCCAAAGTTATGACAGTGACTTTGAGATCAAAGTCACTGTGACAACCTAGTGGATTCCAGTTCCTTTGCGCAAGTCAAAACAACCGAAACAACTCAAATTTATTTTTGATTCTGGATCCAATATTTTGCGAGACGGAAGATTTGGCACAGTCTACCGGACTACATGAAAGTAATCTAATAGGCTACAATGACAAGCAATGGTACACTGAGTGCTGTCTTTTGTTGTCCATTATATAATAACTGAACAGCTTATACACTTGGTTACACTTGTATTGTTTGAGGGCAATATTTGCTATTTTTTCGCCATATTTTTTATGTTTTTGCACCATTAGTGTTTTGCAAACAAAATGTGTCATTTTGACTACGAGTGCTGTTGCTTACGCCTGTGTGTTTGAGCTGACAGCTGCGTGAAAGCAATCAAGAAACACTATAATGCATTTTCAGGAATATTTGATGTTTGAACTACTAAAATAGGGAATTACGTGTTTTTATTAGAGGTCTCATATTCATGAATTTTAGCTATATGTGTTAATAAATGTGCATGGTATTGAAAACATTATCGAAAAGGCAAATTTTAAGTGTCTGTAAACACACACACACACACACACACACACACCCCCACACACCCACACACACACACATATATATACACTATTCATAGTGCATAAATGCAGATATATACCTGTTATAAGAGACTGATGTGATTCTAAACTCGGATCTGAATGACAAAATTGCTTTTTCCCTTCCTATCAGCAACTCCACTGTTCTATTTGTTACATAACCTGCTTATGTTTTACAGCATTTACTTTTATGGAACAACAGGCACCGTGGTTTGAAACATTTTAATGCAAACAATCTACTTCATAGATCAGATTGTGTTGATGTAAAGGTGATATCTTTTGTGATATTCTTTAAATACACATAGTACACATATGTCATTTCGAATATGGTTATTCTTATCCAGCCACAAAGAGAATATAATAAGATGACACAGGAGCAGAGGTCGCACTTTTTTGTTCGCAGTCATTTTGACCAACAACATTAAAAAAATCGGTCATGTACTATTTTTACCTATCATGTTATGTTGTTTAGCTGCATTTTTGTGAGGTTTAGTTAATATTCACCCAGTTGAACCGTGAATCCAGATCTCATCACACATAAAGCAGATGAACGCATCAACGGTACCTTTTTCTCCGTGACAAAAACCATTGTCTGTGGCCCCAATAACTAAGAATAAACTCTTTAAGGATTTCAGAAAGGATTTTTTGATTGATTTTAGTTGCCTCTGCGATAAAATCTTTGCTTAAAGTCTATAATGTCTGCCCATTAAGAAAATAACCGGTCAAATACGGAAAATATACCATTAATGCGACCTCTGCACGGCAGAAAAAGTCAAAGTTTTGTCTTCTGATATGCATGAAATGTTGCTCTCAGATAAAACAAAATATAAATTTACTACATGAATATAAGTTCTGTTTATTACATATCTGTAAATTCTATATTTATTTATTTATTTATTAAACATGAGTACATATTTTAGAAAGCAACACAAATCTCCAAAAACAGATACTAAGAGTCACTATTGAAGTCTGTGCTTTGATCATGTGTTGTGGAGAGTGCTGAGTTTTCAGTTTCTCTTTCTGATTCTGATGTTTCATCCCGTCTCAAACTGTCCTCAGTTTGGGTGTCTGGAGGAGCCAGATCATGTTCAAAAGCAGGATTTATTTGCCCTTGACTATGCCGGTTCTTAACTTCCTCAAAAATCTGGAAGACCTGAACACAATAAAAACAAAATTCAGGGACCACAAATCAAATAGTCAAAAGCTTTTATAGACAAATGGGCAAAAAATGGCCTCGCTTGTTTTACCTTGGATTTGGGATGAGGCCCACTCTGAAGAAACCAATTTGTCCAGTTTCAATCTTGGTGCAGTCTACCACAGTGGATGCAATATTCTCAGGGGAGGGTCCATCACACAACACTCCTTCAACCTTAACAAAAAGTACAATATTTATTAGATAAACACAAACAAGGCTTTCTTTTTTTTTTAACTGAAGTTCTTCTTAACACTAAATCATGGCTATTACCTTTTTCCCCAGTTTAGCATGAACTTGGTTATGGTGTGTTGTATCTGCCTCGCCTGTTGGGTTGGCAGAGGTTACTGCAATTGGGCCCACCTTTTAGAAACAGAACATGGTCAGTCGGCAATGTAAGATTATTTTTAATAAAACTTAGATGGGTTTTGATCCATAATCTTGGACTTTACCAAATTAATCAGATGTGTAGCTACTGCACAGTCTGGGCTCCTGATGGCAATGCTTTGTGGAGTCCCAATGTGTTTGGCAGCATCTCCCAAACCAAATATGTCCAACCATGGTCCTATCAAATTCAGCCAACAAAATCCATCACATATTCACATGAGCACATCATGAACTCAGTTTTCACACAGGTTTCCCTGAAAATAAGAAACCACTCACCTCTGGGGATGACCATACTGATAGAGGAAGGCCATGCAGCCTCCATGAAGTCCAGGAGCAGGGGACTCAGCAGGTGTCTAACAGGCTCCAGCTGCTTGACAGAAGAGATCCACATGGACATGGGTCGGTCCTCAGCCTGCTTCTTAACACTGAAGCCAAACAGTAGCAACGGTCAGTGACAGAAAAACAAATAAAAAAGATGCTCAGACAAAGTTTTACAACTATGAAGCCTACTTGTAAGCTTTGATAACTGCATCTGGTCTGTTGCAGGCAGCCACCAGCACATAGACAGTGTCTGTTGGCATTCCACATATGCCTCCATTTTTCATGATTTCTACATCATAGAAACACAGAGAGGAAGAAAAATGTGGATATCAGGTCATACATGTAAACAGAGTACACTAAAATCTATCAACATGATCTTCTCACCTGCAATCTGCTGGACTGATGTTGCTTTGCGAGCTGGTACATGCGGACAGACCCCTTCCCCTCCTCCGACCCCACCCAGATTGACTAAAGGTCTTCCTAAGGGGATTTGCGGAGACTCGAAGGTGCTGTTGAAAATATGCGCCAAGAAACAGTAAAAACTGACAAGACCAAAGATGATTGTGACGCCAATATCATAACCATAAGGCAGTGCGCCGATTGCATCCAGCAGGAAGCTGATGAGGATCAGCTGGAAGGTGAATGCGTAAACAAACCAGGCAACATTAAGAAATATAGCTGCAATTGTTAACAGGAAGTTAAACATCATGAAACCAATAATCCCAACAGCGACATTGAAGCCTCTGGTCTCATTGTAAAACCACCAAATCGTGTCAAGCCCCACACCGTCCACATCAAACCATAGAGAATAAAGGCGGTGCTCTCCAGTTTTTACCCCGAGCAAACGCCACTGAACCACACAGAAGCTGCAACACCCACCAGCCATCACCCCAGGGCAAAACCAGCACAGTCAGAGGATTCCTGTCCCAATAGTGGCTGTGTGGCAAAAGCTGCCAGAACATTGCAGGCGTGGCCCAACACTTCTGCATCTGCATATTTGGAGTATCCAAGGTGAGGTGATGCCGGTCTTTATCCAGAGCCCTGAGAGTAAGACTGCGAATTCTGGTTACTAAAGCTTTGAAGTGTCCCGCCCAGTAGGAATTTTGGTACTGGAGACCATGTTGAATGTTGTCACAAAAGCACTCCCAGAAGCTACAAAGATAGCTCCTTGTACACCCTGAGTGCCACTTTGGTAGAAGCCTTGAGGTTGGGCTGCAATGGAAATGCAATAGGCCACAAAGAATAAGGTAGAGGCCATCCAACAAGCTCTTCTGACAACTGAACAGCGGAGGACGGAGAAAAGAACAGAAAAGACAACAGGGAAGGGAACCGGGGAGAACGGCTGAATGGAGTAAAAGATAACAGAGCGCTGTAACCCTCAGCAAATTTTAGCAAAGATGTAAAACCGTAGAAAGTCGCAGCTAATGTGTCCATTGCTCGGTAACAGAGGACACACATGCCAAGCTGGAAGACTCCAGCTGTCCAAAGCCAGGGGACATGGCCAACAGAGAGTTGGGGGACCACGCCTACCAGGGGACATGCTAATACAGAGGCAGATAACAAGTTCATCACCAAACCTACACTAATTACATCACTGCAGCTCTGGTTCTGCTCTGGTTTCAGTTCAGATTTCTGTTTCATGATTGTTCCTGGAGGTTTCACTTTGCCCTGTGTGATGGTGTACAGCAGACGCCCAAAGCCAAAATAGGCACACACAAGACAAACAAGGAGGTAGTTTGCAGCTGTGGCAGACTGACCGAAGTCTGAATCCGACAGACCAGCGATTTGATGGGCACAGGCTAAAGAAATGCTGATAGCTATGACCAGGAGAACTGCTGTCTTCACAAAGAGGGCTGTGGTGCCAATGATGAACAGGGCTAAGGTAAATGCTGCCAGGCCTGGAATCAGAGAGGATTTTAGCTCTGTGAGGGGCAACACTCTCTGTCCTATCAGGATGTGGACCAGACCCGACCCACACCACAGCGCAGAGACGGTCAGACACAGAGTGGAAAACAGTCGGGAGTGGTACAGACTGTGACGGACACCTAGAAAGATACAGGACAGGGTCAGGAGGCTGGAAAAGGCAGAAAATTCAAATTTGTGAGTTAAAATATCCTAAAAACAAACCTGTGTAAGCTATCAGGGCAGCAATGATGAGGAGTAAAATCCCCAGTGCAGTGTGGGGGATGAAGTCTTTGTCAGGAGTGCTGGCATAGCTGTTCACCAGCAGCAAGAGAGAGCCTGAAAGTCAAAAACCTGTTATCCAGAGCTGCCAGTAAAAACCATCCCTTTCTCACTTTGTCCTCAAAAAACATAATCAACTCTAATATCAAGTTATGGTATCTTCTTCAAAATATTATTGCTTTTTGAAGACCATTGCTTTTTAAACACTTAAATATTAAATGTACCTCAAACATATTAAGCTACTATGGAAAATTTAGAAGAAAAATTATTTTTTTTCTTTTTGGATTGTACTCCAACTTTAATTATATTTTGAAAAGATTGTTTAAAGGTTACATTAGGCTTTCCCTAATGTAGCAGGAGTAGAAAGTTCTACTGATTGTGTACCAGGTCAGCCTGAGATTACAAGTGTCTACTTTATCCACTGTACTTTGAGTAGAGTAAATACAACTCCTATCTGTAAAACCAATTGGGTCCCAATTTTAACCTGTATATTACTAATGTTGGGCCGTTATTTAACCTGTAGACACACCCTTTAGGGGTCAATTTTTTGCCTCATTTGTATATTGAGCTCAATATACAAATGTGGATGGGTTTTATTTTTATTTTTATTTTTATTTTTATTTTAGTTTTATCTTGTGGAGGCTTTGCTTATCATCATTGCTAAAGCATTTCTTTATTGACTTTTTGCTTCCATATAACTATCCAATAATCTTGTTTACAGCGTTTGATGAACTGACAGAAGTAGCCTTCCATGGCTTGAGCAGAAACTCACAGATTGTTTCCTGGACAACTGTCAATTCAGCCCATAAAATGTTGCATTTTATGTACCAAAATGAACCATTTCTGTATTAATAATCATTTGTCACTTTAAAAAAATGCCATGTTATTTTTCTGGGAAATGTGGGGTTTTCATTTGCTGTTTAAGTAGCTGCACACTATAAATATAAACACTTGTAAGAATGTTAAATACTGGCAATAAATCATTCTTAGAACTAAGAATAAATTAGCTGATGATTACTCCAAAAAGCAATTACTTATGTGGGGGAAAAACATGAAATGCATCCTTTACCTGCAGAGATGCTGAGAATGCCGACGGACTCATCCAGTGAGCTGCGCTGAGCCATGACAGCAGTGAGAGTTTGTCAGCTGCATGATGGCTTTATATAGCAGGGTAGGGAGGGTGTCACCCAAGGAGGAAATCATCACCTTACAGGAAATTTACAGGTGAAACTGCAGCTGAATTGGACAAATGTGCTTATTCTGTTTGATATCAAGCTCTATTTGGAAGCTAGAGCTGATATTTCTATAGAATATATAGAATATATTTTGAACATAGTTTAAAAAAAGAAGAGGGTTAATTTTTACTTATTTTATTGCATATTGAATTAAAATAAAAATAATTTGCTTCCTTTTTCTTAAACTGTTCTGTAATCAGCGTAATTACAATAAATCTTTTTTATAATCAAGCCATTTTACTGTCACATTACTTTGCCGTTGAGAGAGATGAGTTAGCAGTTTCACCTTTAATGCAGTAGGTCTTCCTGGTTACCTGGATGTGGATGATGTCACTGACTTAAACAAAGAACAATGGGAGGAGACAGGACTATTAAAGGTGCTGCTCTGCAACACTTCTATCAAACCTGCACTGAGTAGCTCCGCTGGTAACTGTGCGTACTGTCGCCTACCACACCTAGTTAAGGTAAGACATCCGCTTTCATGTAACAGCTGCCGATGTTAAGGTTTTTTTAATTCCATAGATTAAACCAAAAGCTTGTTGGTTTCAGGTACTAAAATGAGACATGGTAAGAAAGAAGTTTAAAATAAATGACAGCATTACAAATTTTTTTGAAACAACTTTAGGTGCTTTGTTTATTTAAGGCTCTAGTACAACAGGAGCTCTGTTATCTAGGCTTAGCAGTGTTGACAGCAGCAATGCTCCAGTGACTCATTTTTAGACTGGGTATGTAAATGTTTATCGAAACTCTTGAAGGCTCTTAGCCACTTATACTGGTTATTCTGCCTATATTGATGGGAAAAAAAGGTAAAACTTTAAAAAAGATGAAAGTTTCTCTCCATCTTTAAAAACGATCATGTGTGTTTTTCAGTAATCATGGCAAAGCGTGTTGCAGTTATTCTGTCTGGCTGCGGCGTCTATGACGGCACAGAGATCCACGAGGCCTCGGCCGTCCTGGTCCATCTGAGTCGCGCTGGAGCAAAAGTAAGGACAAGAATGAACTAAAAAATATTCCTAAATTGTTAATTTTCTGAAAACAATGACTTTATTAAAAATAATAGCACTTTGGAGAGTTTAAAATGTTTAATGCTGTTTGCTCTCAGGTGCAGATGTTTGCCCCAGACGGAGATCAGATGGAAGTTGTAAATCACTGCAAGGGGGACACTACTCAGGAGAAGAGAAATATCCTGCAGGAAAGCGCTCGTATCGCTAGGGGCGACGTGACTGACCTGGCCAAGCTGGATGTCTCAGCGTTTGATGCTGCCATCATTCCAGGTGAGATGATCTTCTATAAACTCAGAGGAAGATGTG
The DNA here is from genome assembly GCA_010277075.1 of Poeciliopsis retropinna. Classification (NCBI taxonomy): domain Eukaryota; kingdom Metazoa; phylum Chordata; class Actinopteri; order Cyprinodontiformes; family Poeciliidae; genus Poeciliopsis; species Poeciliopsis retropinna. The sequence continues at coordinate 10,980,293 of VMRM01000015.1, read as the reverse complement.
TTCAGTTCCTCTGTTTAATGTTTTAATGTAGGTTTCTGAACAAACCCCTACGTTCTCTATCAGGAGGGTTTGGTGTGGCTAAGAACCTGAGCGACTGGGCTTCAAAGAACAAGAGCTGCACCATCCAGCCACATCTGGAGAAGATCATCAAGGATTTCCACAAAGCAAGAAAGCCTCTGGGCATGTGCTGCATTTCTCCTGTCCTGGCTGCAAAGCTGCTGCCTGGCTGTGAGCTCACTGTGGGGCAGGACAAAAAGTGTGAAAAGTGTGTAAATCTCTGTTCTCATTAGGAAAATATGTTAGTTTATTGGATTTTGTGTGATCATTCACCTGGTTTTTATCTTCAGGTGGCCGTTTGCTGAGACGGCTGGAGCTCTGAAGGACATGGGCTGCAAACACGTGAACAAAGACGTGGATGAAGCTCATGTTGATGTCAAGAACAAGCTGGTCACCACCTCTGCCTTCATGTGCAACGCTCCGTTTCACAATGTGTTTGATGGAATTGGCGTCATGGTTCAAGAAACACTGAAACTTGCCTAAAGATTGTTATTACATATCTGGTTTCACATACCTGCTTAAAATATGCATCAAATGTGTTCATGAGCATTTTGGCTATTGTTAAAATGCAGCAATTTGCTTTAATGTAACGGTTACAGTGTGGATTGTTTTAAATATTCAATAAAATGCTTTCTCAAGATTATTATTTCTTATTATTTACATTTATGACATCTTTCAGCTGTATACACATTGAAAAGACTCCACTGCCTTTTTTTGATTGAAGAAGTTTTCTAAAACAGATTCTCTTTTCTTTGGTAGTTATAAATTAGACAAACATTTGAAATTATTTCATGCAATTGACTTAAAGTATGCAATAAGTATTTTATTTTCTGTTGAATGACAGAAAACTGCTTTGAAAATTACATAAGTCTGGTGAGTAGTTAAATGTCATTACTTAAAGTAACCCGAGTAATTTATCTTTAGAAAACTCAGACCTGAAGGCTAATTTAGGCATTTTAAGTGTGTCTTTATGAGTCACTGCATTTTTTAAAGAATGGTGACTATGTCAACATTAGAAATATTCTGCTCTTGTTTAAAGGATCCACAAATAAAACAATGATCAGATTTGTTTGAGATTAGAGTGTAATCCTGGATCAGGACTTAAAGAGAGTAAGGACTACACTGTAATACAGCAAATATTTTCATTCAGCATTACTGCCTTTTAGTCAGTATTGTTTTATAGTTTTGCAGGTGATAAAGAATTATGTTTCTCAAAAACGCAATTGTCAGTTTTTACATTGGTAGCTTTTTAAATATAATGTGTAATGGAGTTAGCATTATCTTATATTCTGTTGGTTGTCGCTGAATAACTGGATGATGGACAAGGTCCTGAAGATACACCAGCTGCTCTCTCTATTTGTAAAATGTGTCAATATTTTGTCTGTTTTAAATAAACAGATTCAATTGGAGAATAAAATAAAAAGATGGGTTAAAATAAGCTTTTTTCCCCGTAAATAACTGAGGTTGAGCATTACTGTTAATATAGAAACCGGAGCATTCAAGTGTTGACACAATGCTTCCTAATTAGTCATGCTGCCCCCTACTGTCCATCACTTCTACCTGCATTTACATGTTGACATTGCAACGCTTTTTAAATGGTTCTTCTGCCCCCTGCTGCCCACGGCTTGCACCTGCACTCACATCACGTCTCAGTATTTTGTAAAAGTATTCATACATGAACCTGGAATGTTTTAAAATTTGTTCACATTTCAACCACACACTGCTGTATATATTACCTGGATTTTATGTGGCAGACCAACATACAGGTGTAAAGAAGTTTCCAATGAAGTGGAAGGAAATTATTTAAAGGGAGTAAGGACTGCATTGTAATACGGCAAATATTTTCATTCAGCGTTACTGCCTTTTAGTCAGTATTGTTTTATAGTTTTGCAGGTCATAATAAGAATTATGTTTCTCAAACAACCGGATGATGGACAAGGTCCTGAAGATACATCAGCTGCTCTAGTAAAGTAAAAACAAAAGCATTGAATATTGACAAACCTGTCTTCATTGTTGACGTTGTGAAAAAGACACAGTTTATCCTATCATATTCAAAAACTCATGACAGATCTGAAGTTATGATGCAACTGTGTAGCATCAATTTATTTTCAGCCTGATTAACTTTGAAATCCCTCAATAAAATCTAATTTCACCAAATTGACTTTAGAAGTCATGTATCAACATCTGTGTAATTTATTCTCAAAATAAATAAATCGGTTCTGTGTTACGAATTTGTTATTTCTCGCTGCCCAAACAGATGCATGATAATGAAGGGAAATTGAAAGAATAATATAGCAGAATGTAAAGTGAAAGACCAGGAGAGAGAAGAGGGAGCACAGAAGCAGCCCAGAGGGCCATGGTAAGTTTGGAGGAGCTGCAGAGATCCAGTTTCAGTGGGAAAGACAGCTAACAGAACAGAAGTTGTAAACTCCAGAAATCTTCCATTCATGGAATTAGCATTCTACATCGTGGCAGCCTAATCCTACGGGAATGATCTTTCTCACCAGAGACAGAGAAGATGTAGATTTAATAGCTGGAGTTAGCACAGGACAGTTTTTAAAGCAAATACTTTATAAAAGTTAAATGGATATTTTAGATTGGATGATATTTGTGTGTTAAATGGGCCATTCAAAGTCTAAGCCTAAATCCACTTGAGCACCTGTAACAAGACTTCACAAATGCTCTCTGTTCAATCTCACTACATTTCAGCAATTTTGAAAGTAGAATGAGTATTGATCCAGGGGAGCAAAATATAAATGCACACCGGGTTGTAAAAAACTGTGAAACATATGCATCATTTCTTTCAACTTTCCAACCATGCACTACTTTATAGTGGTCCATCACATAAATTCTACAAAATAAAGTCTCTAGTTTGTGGTTGTGTTAATTAGGGATGCACCAAAAATAGAGTATCATTGAACAGATTTAATTTACAACGACTATATTGCCATTACAAAGTATAGTGCCCTCCCCCTATACCATGTACTTTGTGGGGGTTTGAAGAAAACTTAAATCACAATATAAGTAAATAATTTAAACTAGACTTACAGACATTGTTTGGTAGAATATTCTTTCAAAGAACTATTCTGATAATTAATTAAGAACGTCAAAATTGTTGCTCGACACACGTTAAAGTACTTCAAAAATATATAAGAAAATAGATGGATGCATTAAATAAGGTACAAAAATACATTATTTTTCAAAGACAGTCAATACAAATTCAGATTTTTGTTTTCTACATTTGTCAGTTTTAGTCTTATTAGACTAAAACGAACGCTGGTTATGAAACCAATCGACAGTTTTCATTGACAATTGTATCCTTTGCTGGTCTTTCAACTGGACTCTTTGTCCCTGTTGGGATGCTTGGGGCAGAGTGGGTGGTGCTGCTTTTTTCTCTCCCCGCTTTGTGCTCTCTTCTCTCCCTCCGAGAGCTGCTGCTCGTTATTGCAGCGGTGGACGAGCACGGCGTCCTTGTTATGGGAGGTTTTCTGCGACAACAGTCGCTGCAGCATTTGTTTATCGGACCGCTCCCGCCGGAAGTCGTCCTCGTAAATCTTGAGCTAAAAGGATTTCACAAAAATGAACGAGATTATTATTTTTAAAACAATTTCATGAAGCAGTTGGAAAAACATCTATTCCTTTTACTCCTTCTTTCTCATCAGTCCAACATACATATGTTTGTTTGTACTTAGAGGTTAGAGTATTCACGTAGCCTTTCACAGTGTCTGCGTATCTATGCATGTGTTACGACATACATGTAAAAAGGCAATGAATACACTACCTGTTCCTGCAGTAGTGCAACCTGTTGGCGCATCTCCTCCCTCTTCTTCCTGAGCCTTCGGTTCTCCTGCAGTGTATGCTTGTGGTCGTTGTGCTCTGTCTGATATTCTGCTTCATAAATTTCAGTCTGCAAATACAAGACAGCAACATGGCAGTGAGCCAGTGTTAGACCTACAACTTGTGACACCACTGGGTGGTGCAGTTGACCCTCTTATTGAAGACTCTGCTTGAACATTAAGTAAAAGTTTACCCAGCAACAGAGATTTGACATCAGCCATGTTTTTCTCCCCCCCCCCTTTTTTGAAGTTGTTCTGAAGAGAGAGACCCACCTGACATCTAAGTGCGTCCAGCTGCTCTTTTAAATCTTTTACTTCTTGCTGTGAGTTTCCCAGAGTTCCCAGTGATGCAATTGTTGGCCCCTTTGCCTTATATCCCACCTCTGAGAAGGGGGAAGCTAGGAAAGAGCAGGTTGAGGGGATGTATTTGGGAATTTGAACGCTGGAGGGACATGACGCAGCACTAAAGGCTCCCTTCAGTGGAAATAAAAGAAGAGGTGACAGACAACAAATTAGTCACAAATAAAATCAAATGCAAAAGTATTTCTGCCCTTTCAACTTTTCCTGACATTATCGCATTGCAGCCACAAACCTCAATATATTTTATTGGGATTCTGGATAAAAGTGTTTGCCACTCTTTTTAAAGTTTCACTCATTAAAAACTTTTTTAAAAACCCCAGAAAAACTATGCATAATTTTTTATCGTCTTGACAACTATGCACATCTTTGTGCTGGTCCATTACATAAAATCCCAATGAAATGCATTGACATTTATGGGTGCAACATGACTAAATCTAAAAGTTCTGGGAGAATGAATACATGTGCAAGACAGTGAAGAATAAACAAGATTGGCAAACTGATAAAACAGAAACCTGCTTGACAGATGAAATGTCTTTCTCTGGGCGATGGATCTTGTTCTCCAACAACCTGACATATTCTTGCAACTCCTGGTTTTTCTTCAGCTCTGCCATAAGTGATTGTTCATAATACTCCTTCGCACTCTGCAATTGAAAAGGCAGCTTTAGACATCACACGGGTAAACCGCATTTACTGCCATCATTATGAATTCCCTGGTGTACACCCTTCCACACCCGCTCCCACTGAAGTGTGAGAGCCAGTGAGGTGAGCTTATGGTTGTGTGGGTGCTTGAAGTTTTGCTGTATTTACTTGTTGTTGTTCAACTTTGAGGAGTAGTTGGCTGTTCAGCTTTTTAATGGCACCGTTTTCCTGCTCCAAAGCTTCGAGTCTCCGCTGCAGACCCAGAGTGGCGCTCCGGTAAACCTGGTCCCAGTCCTCATTAAGCTTCATCAGCTGTGGGATAATACCGTCATCATCATCATCATCATCATCATCATCATCATCATCATCATCATCATCATCATCATCATCAGCATCAGCATCCTCATATAACCACAGCAAAAACCTCCACTGCAGTAATCAAACAACATCATTCATTTTACCATCACTGCTCTCGTTTCCAGGATGTCACCACGACAACACGGAGCAGGAAGTACGGCGAGTGATCTTTTAAATCTCAGAGGAGTTTGGTATTAAAATTAGGAGGCAAAGGCAACACAACTTTCACTACAGCACTTTCCACATAGTGCCTACATTCCTGGAACTAGATATAATTGCCAACATCAGTAATAATTTCTTGACCTGCAGAGTTTCCAATCAGCTGCTGTTTTGGGAGAGATGCTTTACCTCTTTGTTCACTCTGCGGAGCTCTGTGTTTTTGTTGAGCAGCAGTAATTTCTCCTGGTCGGTGGAGGTGACTGTCAGACTCTCAGTGATCAAAGTGACCTGTTCATCCGTGGACAACAGTCTGTCACCCATCGGGCTGGCGTTTTCTGACCTGTATATGAAAAAGAAAAAAACACACACACACAAAATGAGGATATCATAATGTGCCATAAAAAATAAGCACCAGGATGAACATTAGGAAAGGATTTCTATTATTAAGCAAAAGCATGTATGCACAGAAGAACGTCAGGTACTTTTGAACACCCACTCACACAGAGTGCACTTCCAGAGAATCAAACAGCAGCTATTATGCATACCCACGCAGACACACATACACACACACACCTACACACCCCCCCACACACACACACACATACATAGTCACATTATGCACACAAGACACAACTGTGCAAATTGTGATAAATTCCTCTGTATCTGACAATTAAAAGTGTCTGTTTACAGTCATAGATAAAGAATTTCCTCATAACGTGAAGAAGCAGTGCCTCTTATAATCCCTGGAAAAAAAAAAAAAGGATTTCTAGAGAACCTCTTAGAGAAATAGAGAGAATAGAAAAAATTACATTCATTAATTAATCCAACAAGCTTCCCTCCCATGCTAGATCTGTTGTGCGGTCTGCTTTAACAGTAAAATGCTGACAGGGAGGCAGGTACGCCCAGAGGGAATCTGTTCATGGAGGAGCTTGAAACACTGCATAAAACTCCCCTCTGGGCTTCTTCACGCAAGCATACAGTTAGGCTACTGTAACCATCCAGGGCAGAGTACTACAAAGACTCTTTATCTGAAATCCCCTCTCATCGGCTTTAGGGCAAAACACCTCCGCAAATACATGCTTTCATCCACTTATGTTCAGTGTCCCGCTGCGCAGAAAACCAAAGTTATGCAATTTTACGGAGCTGCTTTGCAAAGCAAAATAAATGGAGGCAGCAACATGTAGGCTAAGTCTCATTAATGCCAAAATAACACAAAATGCATTCAGCTAAGCCAATCACAAAGGTTTTTTTCTTTTTGTACACTGATCAATCAAAATCTAAATGCCAAGTGGTCTATCATAACATGATACTTTGTCAGTTTTGTAAACAAAGTTTGACTTTCTGAAAAAAATCTTCAGTGGCCTATTCAAGCTGCTGAAGACAGTTTGGTAAGATGAGCTGAAGCTAAAGTACGAAGTACAGGGACCCCAAGGTTGAGAAATATGTGGGGTATTGTTTATAAAGCTACATGGTGAAAAATTAACAGCAATGATTTAGCTTATGTCACCTTTCATGAAGGAAACAAATGGGGGTTTATTTTAAAAAAATAATATTTTCACCTTGTTCATTCATTTCTATAAATGTCAGTGTTTCAAACTAAATATTTTAGTTGACAAAATAATCTTAAGGTAGAAAAGCAAAAGTCAAGACGAATTGCAAAATGGTTGAGATAAACAAAACTCAAATTGTCCATTTAATTTCAGTACAATGACAACAAATGGTAAGTACATTGTTCTGTGAGGGGAACTTTTAATAAGACGGAGCTATTCACATCATGTTCACTGGTTCATCAACAAACAGATGGCCAGTTTTTCTTTTTTGTGTTTTTAGGCCTAGCTTTAAGTGGCAGACAGAGAAACAAATACTGCAGCTGTCATTTCCTTCTTATTGCATATATTGTTGGTGTCAGCCTAGAGGGCTGATATGTTCTCAAAACTGAAGAATGAACAGAGAATGCTCTCATTGAAACCTCTCACTAATTTGCGGAAGCTACTGAAACAATGCTGTGTTTGGTCTATTTACTAAAGCACTGAAGGAAACTTTCCAAAATTGACAGAAACATTAAAGGCCTGCTGTAAACAATAGCGCTTCCCCTTTTATATCAAAACCACATTTTCTGATACGTGTGATGCTTTTTTTAAAATTGATATAATGTGGTTTGTGTAAAAAACCGTATTAGTGAAGTGACATGTCTGAAAGGAAAACCCAGAGAAATATTTCTGTAAATGTACAATCTATTTCCTCTGTCACTCCACTGTATTCACCAAGACAGGTCATGTGAATCATTCAAATCACCAGTTGTACAATGTGGGGAATTTAGGGAAAAAGGTGAAGTTCAAATTCAATAGTAAGAAAATGTAGCGAGGATGTCCTAAAATGATAACCGATCCATGTCCAACAATCTGTTCTGTCAACTCAGTTTAGTTCATGTACTATTGGTACTGCAGTTAATGCAAGTATTTGTGATGTCAGTGTGAGAATTATTTCTTGTTTCTCTGATTTTCTGACATCCTGTGAGCACTGTGACTCACTTTTATAAAACTTGTTAATCATGGGGATAGAGGAGACAATGCCATTGTTCTGCAGCCATGTTATATAAGTTACACGTTACAGAAGTAGAGGGAGTGACGGCTTCAGATGAAACCCCTAAAAGGGAACTGAGTTTTGGCGTTTCACTATTTCGCTATGGTTATTTTTAAACAGTCCCAGCACTTCTTCACGTAGTGAAGCCACGTCTTTTACCCAGGGTGAGTCCATACAGACTCATTTTTATGATGTTTAAGACAAACCATTTCAGGTTTAAGGGTACAACATTTTCAAAACTTAGTCTTATTTTTACAGCACTGTCAAGTGGGATTTGTGAAACAGTGAACTGTAGCCTACATTGTGACCTCATGGGAAACTCCAAAGTGCCCAAACATCCCCGCCTCTCACAGAGGTGAACTTTTACACTCAACTGTCTGAGCATCTATTCTGGGTTTTTTTTAACATTATGTTTGTAAAATAATGTTAATAACAGAAAAGTCTGAAAATGAAAGTCAATCTATAATATTAGACTATTTTACTATTGTAGTTAAATAATAATAATAGTAATAATAATACTAAAACAACAGCTTCTACAAAATGTTTTTAAAAAACAGCCAAACAGCTTGAAAGGGGAGATTTTATCTCATCCTTTAGAATAAGTCAGGTCGTTTGTAAGAAATTAAGTTTTCCTGTGTTCCTTTTAATGTGTAGGAAAACAGCTGTTGTGTACAAACCATAGCTCTTTAGTAGATATGTGTTCTTCTGGGCTCCGAGGAAGACTGCCGTCATCTTTAGCTGAATCATCTCGCTGCATTCCTGCCACTGTTGCTGCTGATGAGGTTGGAAATGATGAAGAAGACGACAATGACAACACGTCTCTGTCCATGCCTGACGACATTTCTAAAATCCTTGCGCAAGTCTCCGTTGAAGCCCTTCTTTCATCAACTCCTGGATCGGCATGTGGTGGAAAAGCATAAACACTGCTGTCAGTATTGATGTAAAGCAAAAGAGGAAGCTGCCGCGACCATGAGCCACATGACGCAAGGAAAAGGAAGTGACACGGACTTGCTGTTTCAGCTCGATGTGAAGGAGGGCATGTCCCTCTGTGGGTACTTAGTCAAGTGTTGTACCTCTTGCTCACTATGTGAGCTGACAGTCCTGGAAATGTTTATACAATTGACTGTATATCATTTGGAGAGCATGGGGAAGTCTATTCAGGGTGATTTTTTTTTTTTATTATTACTTGGCCGAGCTAAGCTCTTGTCTGCTGAGTTATTTAAAACGCCGCAAATGGGTTGAAAACATAATTAAATATGTAGAGTTTCTGCAAAAGATGATGATAACAACAACAATAATCATAATGCACACATTTATTCATGTCACTTAATGATCGGGTCAGGACTACATTCACTTGTCTGCTCATTACTGTGAGGCAGCAAGGATGGCAACCTGCAGCAGGTTAATTACTGAAGCAGAGCTGCCTTCCGAGGGACAAACAAATGAATTAAAAGATTTTTGTTAATTATGTTCCTCTGAGCCTGGCTAAGTAGTCTTTTACTTACACGAAGGAAATTAAAATGCCAACTTTGCTTGGAGGACACTCTAACCTTCTTAGTCTTGCAACTTAAATCTTAAGAGATTCAAGGCCTCTTAGGGTCAGGAGGAGTGTTAAAGAACCACTCAGCCTACTAAACAGTAAAGATACAGTAGATGCAGCGTGGTGTCTAACATAAGAATAGGCTTCTTTATAGCTGACAAAGCTCTCACTAAAACTCTTGTTGCATAAACATGAGATGGATTCCACTTAGGTTCACACACTGATTAATAAAAAATTAAAAATGTGTTTCTTTTTTACAATTAGTAAAATTTAACTTGATGAACACACAGTGAGAGATATTATTCCTGGTCAAGGATCACGCCGATTGTGTAATTAAAGCAATTATTTCTATTTAAAACTAATGGAGATGATGGCTGGTTAGGCAAAGTTGGTTATTCTAAAAGTAGAATAACCAACACAAAGTAATTTCCTAAAGCTACAGTAATTAAATTAAATGGGTTTCATCAGAGTTATAGTGCTTTTCTGGACAACTCAAAGATGCTTTCCAATGAAATCAGTCATTCCAATTCACATGCTGAATCTGTCAAGCTGAAGCATTGTAAGGATGTGTCTAAGTTTTTAAGCATTTCTTATTTGTATACAGCATGTCTACTAGAATGAAAGGTATACATTTCACAATATTCTGTGAAGTCAGGAGAGGATGCATTGAGTCAAGATATCACCCTGTTGTTCTGTTGTAATTTCTATACCTAATGATTGCCTTTCTTGTTTTATTTGACCAACAGGGCATAAAAAAAATAATTGAAATGATGAATTAGTACATAATTTGGACTGATGTCATTTGGAGTTTTAGGCATACAGCAGGTCAAAGTGAGTGAATTTTCATCAGTGAAAACATCTATATAATATAGCATTGTATTAAATCACACTTTAGTCATTAAGTACTATTCTAGTTTTGTTGTAGGGCTGAATGTGTGTGGTATATATGACGTATTAAAACTCAACACTATTTTACTACAAGTCCAAATATTTGTGGCTGTCTAGCTAAGCTGGTGATCCAATTGTGTATGCAAATTATTTCTAAATAGAAATATTTGATTTTCTCCTATGCTAGAGAAAAGTAAGATGTATATATGATATCGTGATGGTGGAATAAGATTAGAAAATAAAAAAAATTAGCTACATTATTCCTCACAAGCTTTGTTTCTATGTGACATAGAAACAAGTATGTTTTAGCGAAAGAATGTAAGCATGAAACATTGTAGTTTAAAATGTTGGATGATGTTGTACCTTTCCTGGTGAATAAGGATAGTAAGGCTAGCATATAGAGCTTCCTTCACACAAAACCTTGACTCCTTAATTAAGTTGACAAGAGATTAATGTTAACTAGGATAGATTAGAAAGTGAAAAAATGCTAGAAAACATTACTCAATCGAAATTGCAGTCGTGTTACCATTTGGTGCAACGCCATAATATAAAAGCAGAAGAGGTAACAAAAATAGTTCAGTGCTGCCCAGTCTAACTCTGACTTGCTTCAGTGATCCCATTCACATGTCTATGCCATCTATCATGCACGCCTGTCGCAGAATTGCTTTGCCAAGCACAGGCTGTGGTGGGAGGGAGTAGCAATGCACTGCCTTTATTGACCCAAGCCTCTGTCAAAGCCAAGAACAAATGGGCCGCTACTCAATGGAGGGATTGATTTTTGGTCTAACAAGAGATCGTAGAAAGGAATCGTGAGTGTCCCATGGAGTGAGGACGACTGAATGGCGGACGGTTTGCCTTCTTTACAACTTCTCCCATGTGTCTGAGTGAAATTCTTCATTAGCTGAAAGGGGAAAGCGACTGGGTTTTCAAATGGTCATGGGAATAACAGCAATCAGTGTCTTAGCTTTTTATTTCCAGGCAATGTTACCTTGACAGAGGCATGTTGGGTCAATGACTCAGTACTCAGCATTTACTAACCACATCTCTTTCTGTTGGAACATAACACAGACCTATTGCGCTTTGTACCGGCATTACTGTGGCTGAGAAGAATCTGTTTAGATGCTATGATCTTTTTGCATAACTCAGTGTATTAGCATGCTCAGTCCTGCAAATGACAAAGACAAGTCAAGCGTGGGGCAGAAAACAGGTCAACCTGCACCCCCACCCACATGCACTCACTCCCTCTCTTTAGAGCACAAAGCATGTGCTACTGGTGATTTGGGAACAGCACAGGAGAACTACTGAATATCAAATAAAGACTAAATCCCATAAAGCAACAATAAGCAGCTCTGAAGAACAAAAATGGTATTTCATATGCATATAACAGTTTAAATGTGAAATACAGTTTGAACACTTGAATTTGAGTAGCATACAGACATAAAGACAACAGAGAGCGTTATTAAGTATAAACCCTGTGTGTCCTTTAAAAACCATGTAAATATGTAGGACAAAAACAATTTCAGGTAACAGGTGGTCCACAAAATTTTTAATTATAATAAAAGCATCATCATCATCAAGCACGCAGCTGGAAAATGTACACACAAGTAAAAGTTCATTTGTTTATATTTTAGCAGATTCATATTTAGATTTTATATACCCTTTGACAAGCACAAGATATTCCTTGTATTATTTGACACAAGTCAACATGGAGGGCACAAAAACATGCATGCAATTAATTGCTGAGATGTAATTAATGCACATTAATTACATCTCATTACAACTCAGTAATGTAATGTGCACGTTTCTTTGTGAGTTGAAGCCATAATATCCAGAGATAGCCCACACATGAATAAGATATTATATTCTGGCTCAGGTCAGAATTCAAACCTTTTTGATTAAAGGCAAGGACACTAACAACTCCAAAACATTGCTTATTTGAAATTGTGCAAATGTGCTCAAATAATTTGGTTCTAATTGGAATTAAGAGCGTAGAGACAATCAAGTAGTAGTCTGTGAATGTCCTTGTGTACAAGCGACTATCTGGAATCTGGATGTCATGTCTGCAGCAATCATAGAACTCTATGATCCCTACTCTAGATCTTAAGAACTAGAGTAGGGAACCCTGTTTTTTCTTAGGGGTCTTGGAGGGTTAAAAATGTTTTTTTTTCCCCTCACTAAACAGAAAACTGTATGTGTGTGTGAACAAGAGGTGGAAAGGAAGCAGAGAATCTAAATTTAGCAAAAATATCCATATCACTGTGGATTTTACCTTAGAAGTTTGCCTGTTCCAGCTGACATGATCCCACTGACTACATTTACTTCTCAGCATCCCAACAAGTTCTACTGAAACCTGTTAGTAATCCTTTTATTTAAATCAGTTGTTTGATCGCAGCCACATGTCGAGAGCTCACAGGATGATAGACCCTAGGAAACAAGATTGGAGACCTCTGCTATGCACCGTTCAGTGTCTGTTTTGTAATGGACTTTAGGGAGTAGCAGTTTAAGAATACAAGATAGAAACTAAAGCATAATCATTTGCTGGGGTGCCTTGAGGGAGTATATCTATTTTTTTTTAGGTGTTTGCATATCCTAATTCTTTTTTGCTCAAATTAAATCTGAAAATAGATTCATTTTGGTGAGGTCAACTGTTATCAGTTCTGGTATAATGTGTACATGTGGGTGTCTTAAAGACAATAAAATGTAAGATGATGAATATGGCCAATTTCTGGTTGACTGTATCAATTCTAACTTGTTTTTATGACTTTTTAAAGGATGAAAGTTGGGTAAATTAAAATCTTTGCAGCCAGTAAATGTCATCAAAAGGACATTATCCAGCCCTTCCCGTGAAGTTCTGTCAATGCAATCTAAAACAATTTATTTTTGTGTTGCCATCTTCCATTTTTTGTTGTTGTTTGCAATTAACTGTGTCACTGAACCATGCCATGGTATTTGCTAATGGGTGTCTTTAGTCTGTTTTAGGTAATTTGCAACTGTTGAAAATCCACTGCTGTGCAATTTCAGTTAAGCACCGACTTTGTAACAACCCCCAGTGAGAAAACAGAAATACTTGAGTTTGTGTTGCAATCTGTGAAAATTGGCTGAATGAAATACACCTCTTGAGATAACAGGAGGAATCTGAGAATGGACTTTTGCTTTTGGTCTTTTCGTTGATAAAAAAACAAAAAAAAAACTCATTACCTATTCTGTTAGATGTTGGAACCTTGTATTTTGTTTCTCTGCATAACTTGTGTTTTAATTGAATTTCAGTTGCTCAGAGCTCCAGAGAGATAGAGACAGAGTTCAGCAACGGTTTAACCTGACACTTATTATTGATTTACCCAGTTAATTACAAATCCTTAGTCTATTCCATGAGCTTTTCATGCTCCCATTGAAGACTAAATACCACCCCACTTCACACTTTACCTTGGGTGAGCTAATTACAGACGCACAATTTTTGAAGACAGTTCATTCCTGGCCAGCCATTGCACAATATATCAAAGGTCTTGTTCATTGTCTACATGAGGTTGTTGCAGGCAGTAAACTTAATCTGATTCATTTCATAAAGTTCATCAGTATCCCTCTGGTGGTTTTAATTATACCCATTCCTTGCTACTCCTCATTTTTTCCTCCATTTTTGGGTGTTCATTTTGTTTTTTTCTTCAGAGTCAGAAAGATGATGTCATCTAGTCATCTGGACAACACCCTAATGTGGATTTGTTGACAATATTATGTAGCAACAGAAAGAAAGAACCATAATGCGGCTCTACTTTTTAAACTTTGAATCAAAATCACAGTGTGATGGAATATTGTGTTGAAATGCTGCTTGGATCATTTCCAATTAATTAGAAATGGTGCTGAGATGAAGTAGCTCTGCCTATATCGCTGCCTTGCACAGGAACATAAAAGGGAGAGAGCGTCTAGTTAAGCAAATGTCTATCAGCACAAAAATCTGTCAGGCAAGTTTCTGTAAATAATGAAAATATCCCTCGCAAAAGAGGGTGTGCAGACACTGAGGCTGTAAGAGCTTGAAATATCACAGAAGGCTGCATCCAGAAGATTTCATTTTTAACCACTTTTCACAGAAGGCTGCAACAATGTCTACGGTCACATGGGGCTGGAGATTTGAATTTAATGAGATAGGGTGAGATTGAAAGGAACATGAAGGGCAGCCCAGTTCCTGGAAGGATGTCAGGAGAAAGAATCAACTAAAAATAACATTTAGCAGCTCAGGCCTTTTTAGACCCTGGCGTATATTTTTTTCTCTACTTTACCATTCAATTACTGAAGTACTGTTTTTCTTTCTGACACTCAGATGCAATTTAGCAGATTAGAGTAACCGAAAAGGGTAATTTATCATGAATTATTAAATTAAACTTCCAACAGATTCATTACAAACAGACTGACATGTTTCAAGTGTTTATTTCTGTCCTTTTTTTAGATTAAGGCTTACAGAGCTGTTCACAGTTAGAGTGAACAGCTCTAAATAAAAGGGATGTTTTAATCCAGAAATGTAATCTTAATACAAAATATACTTAATGTGCAGTGTATGTCCTGTGCAACCAGCCTGAGCTCCTTTTGAATAAATCACTGCATAAATGCAGCATGGCATAGATGTGTTTTTACTGAGGTGTCAGAAAGACCCAGGTTGGTGTAATGCCAGCCTTCATGTTTGCACTGTTGGGTTTGACTAGTTTGTTCTCTTGATCATAATCCATATATTTTCTGGGGCTTTTAGGTAAACAGAGCTTGCCTGCCAATGACACACTCTGATACCATTGCAATTAGGTATTGGTACTATCGGTATTGTGGTAAGTGCAGACAAAAAGATGACCAATGAATCTCCTTCAGTATTGTCAGCCTTTATCAACCAATATCAGCCTTTTTTACGATCAGGTGTGGCGCCTTCATTGTAGCACCCCAGCACACCAATGTGCCACTCAGGACTAATAGAACCCTGTTGCAAATATTGAAGGACCTAAGCTTGCACAGGAAAAAAAAAAAAGAGTCTGCTCCTGCCCTTTTTTTAAAGTACCTTTTTGTGGTCTGCACAAAGTCAGGTAATTTGGTCATTAGCAGGACTAGGCAGAACATAATTGGATACTGAGGAAGTTTGCTCATTTGACTAAGCTGTCTTGAACCAGGAACATATCTAAAAGTTGCAGGACATCAGACCACGCCTGGATTTGAGGAACTCTACTACAGATATTACCATCTGCAACTTTCACCACAGTTTCCACAGTACGTGTTAATGCAGAATAAGATATATTTGACTGTTTGTGGCCCCTAACTCTCCTGAATACCATGAGGTCCACTGTATATTAATGTATAATAAATATGCATTTCATTTTTTTTAAATTTATTAACCCATCATTGACAGTCTAACTTAATCAGATACATCTCTATGTAAGGCAATCAAGAAAGGTCAACTCATCCCAAGCAATTTGACATGAAGACATCAGAGGTGACCAAAAATAGTCAAATTTCCAGCTGCCCCTGAACAACAGAGCCAATTGTCTACCCTCACCTGAAGACTGCAAATTCACTGTGATAATAAGTCCCTGCTGGTTCACTGCAAATTTCTAAAGCAGCTCTCTAACATGCCACACTTCCAGGCCACACCATTATTGCCTGACAATAGCTCACCATGTGGATGAATAGAGAGAGCTGAAGAGTCTTGCTGATACAACAAGAAATTTCCATTTTTGTAATTTGGGAGCAGCATGCAGTCAATACAGGACAGAAGTAATGTGAATAGGAATTTCCTGATGTGTGAAATATGTTTGTACACTCAGTCTTGGTTTTACAAAACGCTGTGTGTGTATGTGCACGTTGGTGGCCTTGTATTTGATACAAAGCCTGAACCCCATAACATGCTGTTTTTGGGTTATTGGTTAGGTTTAGGACTAAGGTGTGAATTGAGTTTAGGTTAGATTTAGGGTTAAGCAAGTACAGGTGATGTTAAGGTTTAGAGTAAGGGTCAGGCTTAGGCTATAAAAATGAATGGAGGTCATTGATAAGTCCCTGTGAAGATAGAAAGGTACACTGTATGTGTGCTGACTGAAGGGTATTAACTGAGATATGTGATAGTATGGGGCTGGAGCCAATAAAGGATGTCAGGGGGGCAAATGTGGTACACTGTGACTGCACAAAGGCAGACCTAAAATTTATATTCTGTTTTTAAAACCATACATTCTCTTCCTGGTCTGATCAAGATGACCTTCACAGCAAGGCTCCAAGTTACACTGCTTTATTGATGTCTGGCAGGCTATTTTTGCTCCATTTTACCTAGTGACTTTCTATTTTATGGGAACAAAAAGAAAGTAAAAATTAAATGTTTTTAATACAGGACTTTCTTTTTGCAAAGATATGTCTACTAGTTCTATATATCAATACAAGAAACATTTAAAAAATGAAGTCATCTTGCAGAATATTATTAAACTTCAATTAAATAATGTCATAAGATATATTTATCTTGAGTTTTAGTACTCAGGTTTTCTACCACAGTTATCACATTTTTTTATTTTTTTTATGTAAAAGAGATGCACGTCTCTATTTCCTTACTTTATTGCAAGTTGTGATCAACAGGTGTGTTATCCAGCTGGAACTCATCATGCCTAATCAGGTGGAGCTTAAAGAGGAGCAGATTCCCTGCTCCTCTTTAAGCAGATGCCTTTTTTTTTTCTTTCTTTTCATCTGCCAGACACACACTCAGCATTTTTCTCTTAGTACGAACCTGAACCTTTACCTCACTTAAAGCAATTTCATCCTCTGTTCCTCAAATAAATCTTTGAATCTCTTCATATTTGTTGCCAGGATTCAAGTCTCAATTACTAACCACTAGATTTCATCAAACATTCAAGTGATCATCTATCACAATCATTCCAGATTTTTTGTTTGTTTGTTTGTTTGTTTTTCCAAGCACATTTCTTCCTCACTGTCCTCCAGATTTTAGGAATGTGTTTAATAATTCTTAAACTACTTTTGGTAGTGATTATAAATGCTTTCTTAGCTTGATGCATGTCAAAGATGTGACTCCTCTGAGACGGAGTGATGCGTCTTCCCACATGGTCATTTAAGAAATAAGAAGCTGCTCTGTTTTAATTAGGATCAAATAACTTGTTGCCAGATGAAATATGATCATCCATGGAGTGATTATCTGAATATGGACTCTTAGCGATTTGCCTGTTAAAGCCATTTGACTATTAAAAAAAAAAAAATCTATTCAAAAAACCTTTCTTCTGAACCTCATAATGTTAAGGTTCAGATCAGCCTTAACATTATAAATTGCCATCAATTGTAAACAACTCACCAGATTTGTTACAGTATTGTCACCCAGAAGAAAAATAAAACTGATAAGTAATGTGCTTTCTCTTCTGGCTTTGGTACGTTAGCTTAAACATAATTTACTCCTTCAAAAAGTGCTGCAAAGTAATGGCTTTTAGATACAAGTTAGAGTTAAGTATCTTGCGCAAGAACACATTGACCTATCAGCTGCAAAAAACAGCTAAATTATTTCTTGTAGGAGCAAAGATATATCTGTTAGTGAAAATAGGACATATAATTTCACTGAATTAATTATTTCTTCTTTTGAGCAGAGACTCAGGCTAATGACTCGGAGACAGATGCCTGCTGCGGGTTAAATATATGCAGTTGTTATTTTTACCAACTTCCTGGAGGAGAGCCCCACCTTTTATTTGCTCAGAGCCAATATCCCTGTTTATGATGAGTCAAGAAATGATAAATGATGCCACGCTGCCTAATAAACATGAAATCCCCGGATCACTAGCTGGATTAGACTGGAGAGAAAATTGCATAATCAACCAAAAGAATCACTGAAGTCGGGTACTCATCAATAAGATCACATAAACTAACCAGAGATAGTTAAAGAAATGAGGGGAACATTGGATAGTCTCAAAGGATTAAATCGGTGAGAGACAAATAGCAGTCTGAAGCAATCAAGGAAAATGACCTGCTATTTAGCATTTAAATAGGATTGTTATTGCTTTGGATTGTCGTCTTGTTTAGTCTTTAACCTTCAAACAGCAAAACTCAAAGGTAAAAAGATAAACTTTTACTTCCAGCAGGGTGGCAAAGGGGACTAAGGATATGTAGAGATTAAGATATGGTTGGTGTCCTTGTCTTAGTTTGTCAAATAGTACTGATCGCACCCATCACAAGGATTGCTTTTACCTTTTAGCCTCCAGCAAAGATCACTTGTGAGCTTGAGGAGAAGAGGTGGGACAGACTGCTGTGAAGAGCCATCCCTCTAGCATGCTGACAGGGCTAGTCAATGTGTCTAATCAACCGAAGACATGCTGTAAAGATACAGGGTCTGAATCAAGGAAGTGCTGATGCTGTGATTCACCTCGTCTCCAGCCAAGCAACCTATCTGTTTCACCTGACCCCAGCAGCTCTCTGACCTCTTAAACATGCAGTCATGTAGAGAACATAAGAGATAATGAGCAGAAGTAGGTTTTGATTGAGCGCGGAGTGTCATTAATAAGTTTAGCATAACGTTATAACAGGATGCATGTTGGTCCATAAGTCTCATGATTCTCACTAACTCAATTTTCTGTATGGGTTGGGGAGATTTGGAAGTGAAAGTTCTGGTTAAAAACCCATGTCTACATCACAGGGCCAACAAAAAGACAATCATACTCACTCACAGTAATGACCACTTAGAGTCATCTATCGACAGGCAGGTGTTATGGATTGAGGATAGAAGTGGAATACCAAGAAAAAATGTACGCATACAAATTATGTCTATGCAAGCTCCTCATAGTAAAAACCACACTATGATTTGAACAGTTAACTGAACTTACTACCAGATCCTGAACCTATGCATTGTTTATTTGTCTTTTGCT
Source organism: Poeciliopsis retropinna (assembly GCA_010277075.1). Taxonomy (NCBI): domain Eukaryota; kingdom Metazoa; phylum Chordata; class Actinopteri; order Cyprinodontiformes; family Poeciliidae; genus Poeciliopsis; species Poeciliopsis retropinna. The sequence goes on along the minus strand of VMRM01000015.1, from coordinate 10,961,010 downwards.
CATCTGAGATCAGGTGACTCATCTGTCGCAGTTTATAAAGAGTTTAGCTCTAGGAGGCCTCCTGAATATTTGCCACAACATAAAAAAGTGAGCAACATAGCCTGAATTGCTATGTTTAATAGTGCAGACAGTGGTGGTTTCTGACATGGGCAGTATGGACAACTGCCCAGGGTGTTATCTTTTTAGGGAAGGCACAAGACCTCAGCGGATTGTGGCACAGAGATGGAACCAAAGCAGCAATGGGAATATAATCCCCAATTTCAGAAGCAATTTTGATCATATTTCACATTTTATTGTGTCATGGCACATTTTATTGCCATATGTCCATGGCAATAAAATGTGCCATGACACAATAAAATGTGAAATATGATCAAAATAGCTTCTTATATTATGTGCCATATTTTATGGCACATAAAATATGGCAATAATCTGCCATATTTTGGCACATTTTATTGCCATGACACATAAAATGTGCTATGGCACTAAAATAAAATGCGCCGGTCTGGGTCTTGATTCGGTCTCGACCTCTCTCGGTCTTGGTCTCTGACCCTAAAAGTCTTGGTCTTGTCTTGGTCTCGATACACTCTGGTCTTGACTTGGCATTAATTCTCATGAATTCCACTTCTTGTGTGGGAGGAAAATATAGTTGGGGTCAAACTTGCCTCTCTTCAAATATTATTATATTATAACATCTTCTCAAAAGATACACACTTTTTCATCTGACATAAGTGAATCACAATAAATACCCAATTCACTTCAAATGTCTTTAAGATAAACCTTCCAGTTACATCATTCTTATCCTTTGTCCGTCTACTCCCAGAAAAGAGTTGATGGAGGCACTTTCTAGGCCCTCTTGCTTTTCTTGCTCATATGACAGACCCTTCCTCAGCATCGTTAGTTCGCTGCAGGTTCACTGCAGGCTTAATTGGGCTGTGTCTAATAACAGCAGTCCCAAGGGTGTGTGCTAATGAATAGAGAATATAATTAATGCCAGAGTGACGGATTTTGGCTCGCAGCCTTCAGGCAGGACCTGAACACCATTCAGCTTCTACACCGACTTTTCTTCCTCTGTGCCTTCATCCAGTCCGCTGAGTCTGGTCGCTCTGTCCAGCACTGAATATTCACTCATGCTTCACCCGGTGGCTTCTCTCATGTTGCACAGAGAAAGCTTCAGATGCATACGCTTCCTTTTCAGATAGCTGTCAGGGTGAAACCCTAAAACAGTCCAGTGTGACAACAGCATCAAATCCTGTTTTAAACAATGTTGTGGTCGTCTGCACTGCTGCCTGGTCCTCCCATGGAACATGCTCTGAATTTTAAACAAGATTTTTCATGGATGTGATTAGCCAAGGGTGGCTGAGGGTGATCAAAAGTGTGCGGGGCGTCCACGTGAATCCAACAAAAAATGGCGGCGTCAACAGCCAGCTGCTCTGCCACTCAGCAGGCACACCTAAAGGCATCCATCTATCTGTCCCGTGCTCTGTCACACCTCACAGGAAGGGGCTGATGATTCATCCCCAATCCTGCCCTTTCCCCTCTCTTGCAATGTTTTTCTTCTCTTCCCTCCCTTCTCCATCTGTTCGCCATCTGTTTCATCCTTTGCTCCCTTGTTATGTCAAGTGAAGTTGTATTTTACACCTCACAGCTTCCTCCTTTACTTTCTCTCAAATATGTAAACGGCCCCTAATGTTTCTACGTGGACATATTTTCTGCTCCCAGTTTAAGAAATAATAGGTCTATAAGGGCAATGCTTTGTGGCACACCATTGCCCCTTGGTGGTAGCTCCACTTCACTACAATCCACCTGTCCACCTTGTTTGGCAGCATCTCAAGCCAGGCATTTGTCCAGGGTAAGCCCTTAATGAATCTCCAGCAAGGAACAAAATGAGATGGGGTGGTGTTGGGGAGCTGAGAGTCAGAGAGGTTGATAGGCTATAGAGCTGTATAAGGTGAGCGTGAAAACAAAAAGCAATACTGAAGTGCTGCTGTGTTACTTTATTGTGCCATTTATAAAGCTGGTGTGGTGTATCACGCTTTGGCAAGATTAGATAAACAACATCTGCCACCGAAAGGCTCTGTGCATGAGATGCCTTGATGTTCAACCAAAGAATTACTGCACATGTCCTTGGGTTGTTCTTAGACTGTATGTCTTCATGATGAGGACTGGGTGTCATTGAACAGTTTCAGACAGACGTTTTAAAACAATCATTGTCATCATGTGTGTCATATTAATTTGAAACATTCAGTGACCTATTTGAGCTGTTTGTAACAGATGGCACAGCTAAAATATACTATACTATTCCAAATTCAGATGGAGGTCTGGAAGTGGATTTCTCCGGTTCAAAAGAAAAGCAAAATTTATCACAATGAGTAACCTAATGCTCTTAAAAGGCGAGAATACAAAAATACCGTTTATCTTTCTCTCTATCAGAACGGTTGGAACAACCGTACAGGACACAACCTTCTGTTGATGCTGGATCAACAGAAATAAATGGGCTGCATTTATCTTCTGGCCCTCCATCTGCATTGAGTGATGTGGGTGCTACGTCATCTCAAACCCAGCAATACTATACTCTATTTACTTTACGTGTTTGTTGTCTCATCGCAAGAAAAAGATGGGACAAAACAAGAAAATATTACTTACAATTAGTTTATGCAAATGTATAATTAAAAGTGAATTTTTTTTCCAAGGTCAGTGTGGTTCCACTACTCCTTGATAGTCCAGTAGTTATTGCACTTGTAGACTCAAATGTTTATCTGTTGGGAATGGTAAAAGCAAATAATTATGTTAAAGCCATTAGGAAGAGGCTCCCATGGCAGCTGACTGATACAGCTATAAAAGGATTAAATTAAACATGTGCACATCCTGACTGACAGGGACAAATCGCTGCATTACAGCTGTGATTTCAAAGAGGCTTTTTGGCCTCAGTGGTGCAGTTCTATGGAATAATTTCTTTGTTTTAAAGAAATGAAGATTGTACTTCCCTTTCTCCTGTGTGTGCAAATAGAACATCAAAGAGCTGTGTTCAACATCCTAACATCACAGCACTTTCCACTGCACTGACCTTGGCTGTAATTGCAACTGGACCTTTTCTTACACGTTGGTCACAAGAATAAAGAAATTAAATATCAACCCAACCGGTAGGGAAAATAAAGGCATTGAAGACTCAAAACTATCCGAATGTCCGACATTAAAGAGGTGGCATTGTGTATTTGTGCCATTTTATAGCACAATCAAGTAACGATGTCACCATCAGTTATATTATAAATCAAACATGACTTACAATAAATATGACTATTGAATTTCACTCCTTGAAATTTACATGTGTCTCTTTAAGAAGCTCCTACTCTGTCTGACACTGTAAAAAAAAAATTTGTTTTTTTTTCAATAATTTACAACCTGAAGGACTGCACAGTGGCGCAGTTAGTAGCACTGTTGCCTCGCAGCAAGAAGGTCCTGGGTTTGATTCCCGGCCCGGGGTCTTTCTGCACGGGGTTTGCATGTTGTCCTTGTGCATGCGTGGGTTCTCTCCGGGTTCTCCAAAAACATGACTGTTAGGTTAATTGCTCTTTCCAAATTCTCCCTAGGTGTGAGTGTGTGTGTGTATGGTTGTTTGTCCTGTCTGTTTCTGTGTTGCCCTGCGACAGACTGGCGACCTGCCCAGGGTGTACTCCGCCTCTCGCCCGGAACGCAACTGGAGATAGGCACCAGCAACTCCCGACCCCATTAGGGACAAGGGTGAAAGAAAATGGATGGCTGGAAGTTACATCCTGCGGCTTCAAGTCTAGTCTGTTCAAACTAAACTCCTGCCACGCTGTGTACAAACACAGGCACAGACAAATGCTCTACTTGGAGGAATCTCAGATGGAGTAAAATATTTGCTGAAACATAGGTTATTGCATTTCTGAGAAAGCCTATTTAATTTTACAGCACACAGACTCACATCCACTCATTCCTGCAGAACAGCAGAGATCAGGTAAACAAGTACATAAACCCGCTGAGCACTCAGACAGAGCATAACCTGTCACTAAATGATACAGAGGGGGATACAGAGAAATGGAGTGTATTCACATTTGTAAGCGAAATAGAGCGTGGGGGGATGACAGAGTGGCAAGAGTGTCCAGTGGGAGTCTGTGATGTGCAGCAGAAAGGAACAGTTCTGAGTCAAGGTTGTCCCGAGTCACAGAATCTTCTCACAGTTAAATCTTTGAACTTTTAAATGCAACAGGAAATGCAAATGAAAAAATAAATATAAAAATGTGGCCATACATACTACACGTGATGATGTTTCACAATATAATATATTTAATGAATGCGTGGGACATATTTTGTCTTTCTGGTTGGCCACACACTTGCAGGGTGAGACAGGAAGTACCGTAATGTACTGATAGTGAGCTGTGCTTAGCCCCATAGCAACATCTGCATGTTGCTGGATGCTCTTCTTCAGACAGTCAGAAAAGAACCAATCCAGGATGACTCCTCATTGGCGATTATCTCCTCTGAACCAACCACACATTAAAAAATTAAGACCGACAATAATTTTTACACCAAAGTAGAGGAAATATACACAAAATAGGACAGGAGAAGAATATCGAGTTCAAATAGAAATAAAGATAACATTATAGACAGTTTACCATTTTCATAAAAGAAGAGAGAAAATCAGTCAAAGTATTTGAAATGAAATTTTTACTTGCGTGAAATATTCCCTTTTTTCCGCATTGGATTGTTAAACCCCTTTAAAATCCATTAAAACAACTAAAGTCAAAACTGAAATATAACTTTAACTACAGATTTTGCATATTTGTACATCCAACTCCAGAGGAGTCAGTTCTTTACTGGTATGAACCTCAATGCACATTGACGACACAACCCGTACCCACGCGTTATTGATACTTCCTGCAACTTTTCAATATTCTGTAAGGACAGTTGAGGAAAAAGCAGAAGAGTTTTGGGATCAGGGTGAAGGAGTTGAGTCAAGGTGGAATGGTATGCAGGAGATAAGACGCAAACAGAGACTGCCATATAGCTATATAAGTCAGCTCTGTGCAGAGGTGGTGAGAAAATCTAGACTTCAGAGTCAGCATTAGCACAAAATTAGCACATATTATCATAATTCTCTCTTCCGTTTAATGTTATGTACTTTCTGCCTGGGTCTTGTTCCTTAGGTATTTAATTCTTTTATTATTGCAATCCTGCTTCCATAATTCCATATAAGCTGAAAGGATTTTGCTGCACAAGCAAAGACCTGCTGTATCTGTGATTAAAATGGTAAAACAGCACACGTAATTTCTGCTGAAACTTGGGAATCATTGCAGAGATAAAGCTATTACGGAAGGAAAGGTTTATGGGAAAAAGACTAATGCTACTTAGTGAAAGGTGACTCAAACACTTGAGTAACTGATGGTTTAGCTCATCCAGAAATTCTGAGTCACTGAAAATAATGTCTGAATTACTGATGAGGAAATTGAGGCTATGTTTAACCATGTGCATCCAGGTGGCAACAAAAGCTGTAAACACCTGTCTGCCTGTGTGCAGCTGAAAATCTTTGAGAGCAGGTGCAAACATCAAGCGCTTGGAGAAACATTTTTAATCATGTTTGGGTGTCTTTGAGTTATCTATTACGTATATACTACAAAATCACTAAATTAATTATTTTGTTAATTAATCTATTTTATGGTCCAAAAACTGAATACAAATGAAACATTTAGAAAAAGCAGTGAGGTAACCTGAAAATACGTCTTTCAGATCAGGTACTTGAAAAACCCATCTAATATATATTAACATATAATATATATATTATTTTAAGTCTTGAGATCTGCTCTGTTATGTGGCAAGCTTATATCTAAGAGTTTGTATCTAACAGGTATTATAATCTTCACTTTTTTTTCTCACAATGCCCTGTTGAAATGGAAGGTGTTTTTATGTAAAACTTTGACACCAGGAGAAATTAATTCAAAACCTTTTCCACGTATAATTTAACATTTATCCTACACAATAACAAACTAAAAACGTAAGAACATTTAAAGTTTTAAAATGGCCTGGCCTGGGCTTTGCAGTCTGCAGCTCTTGATGCTGCAAGTGTTCCTTTGGCCCTTCCACAATGACTCTTATTAACGTTTTATAAAAATGTTAAAAACCAACTAATATTTTTAAATATAGATATGAAGACAAATGCCGGATTAGTATGATGTTTTGTGAAATAATTGCATTGAATAGTAACAACAGCATGATACTAAAAGTACCAGTAAAATGGTTTTTAGATCACAGTTTCAAATGATCAAATTATTATATTGGAAACGTGCTTGACTTTGCACTCCAAAAAAAAAAACTAACTTTAAACTTGCTCCCATTTGGCCCAATTTGACTTAAATACCACAGGGGAGTGGAGGTAGGAGGACCGGGGTCACCAAGGGAGATAACCGGAGAACCAGCTGCGTTATTGTACTCGAAGTCTGACATGGAAGTGAATCAACTGTTGAGCATGACTGGAGAGCAGGTGCCATCATGGATGAAGGTCCTTGTCAGCAAGAGCTCGATCGGTGACTGAAGTTGGGACATGGTCCAACGATGATAGGCTGACAGCAAATGATGCGGCGACTGGATGATGCAGACGAGGATGGAGAGTCTTCCAGTTTAATTTACATCTAGGCTTCATTTTTCTGCTTTTTCCTATTCCTAAATAATTTGTGATGGACTTAAGAAGAATCCTAAAATATAAAAAAGGAAAGAGAAATATAATTTGACCATTCAGAACTCCTGCTTTAGAATTTGAGTTTTAATAGTGAAAGGATAAACCACTATAGCCAGGCAGTTTATAGAACCAGTAAAAGAGTTTCGCATTGGTCATATTTTCTGACATAAATGCGTCGATACCTTCATGATCGAGTGAAAACCTGCATGGTGGGCACATTTATTAGAAAGTCTACTTTCTGCTGATGGTGCAGGTGCACATGGGGATGCGTGTCTGTATTTGGCAACAATTTGAACAGATTTGTTTTACCCTCACTGCTGCAAGCTGTCATTGTCCAATCTCTAGAAGCCTCCAGGATAAAATGTGGAACTCAGAGACATGTTAAAGACAGCAGAAAAAATAAAAAGATAAAATCACCTCTAGAGGGTATGTCTGAAGGGAAAGAGAATTTTATTTATGGGGACATTAAAAAGAACTATGATTAGTTATAAAAATAGACCTTATTCAGGAAATATTTATCTTAAAACAATCCAGTAATAATACTGTTGATTATTTAGTTTTTATACATTTTGATAAAATATTTTCACAGGAATGTCGCCATGTTGTTCACGCTGTAATGCATTCTGGGTAAATGACATGTAATGGTCCAACTGCCTGGCTCCTCCAGCCAAAACAGTGATGAGTAACGTTATTAAGCCTTTTTAATTTGAACCGGAGTGCATTGAAATCGATCATAACATAGAAATCAGAAAAGGTGATGAGGAGGAGGACCAATCAGAGGAAGAGGAAGAGTTGGATCTGATGTTTTGCTGCTGCTGCCTTCAGCTTCATAAATGAAACAATGGATGACACTTGCCTCTGGTCGGACTGCGTGATCCAGTAAGTACTTCTCTAGCTCTGTGTTCAGTTAGACAACAGCGGTTTAGGGTTTACACTTTGTTCGATGTTGGTAGTGGTTTCACATCCGTTACCGGTGGTCAAGCTCAATTAGCATTTCCAGTAGGAATAGCTACACTAGCGCTGTTTGTCTTTGACGTTTCTCACAGCGTCGGTAGCGCTGTCTCCGGTTCGGCATCAGCTGTGCTGCTTAGAGTTCGGTGCGTGGCAACAGCCACACTGGACTTTATTACCACCGAAACCAGACCTCCAGACCTCCAGGGGTCCGGTTGGATCGGTGATGTTACCGCAGACAGTATAGCTCCTGTTAGCAACTCAAAGAGCTTCCAGCTCTGCCTGTTTCAGTGGCAGCACAGCATTTATTTTGAGCTCGTTAAGGTAGGGATCACCTGTTAGAGCCTTCGTTAGTTCTGCTGGTACAAATGAGAATTCTGGAGAAATGTGCAGGGTCCAGATTAGGTGCTCACTGCGCTCTCCTCTTTCACATGGGAAATTAGCCAGATTCGCCTCAATTTTTATTTATTTTTTTTATCACAGCCGATAGTGACATAGTGTGGCATTAACTAAAATTACACCAGTCAAACGCAATATGATAAACAACTACTAGGAAAAACTTAGCCTTCTATGGACTCCTGTACAGAATGGACCAAAACACGTCATCAACCCATCGGTGAAAAAAATGGCGACCTTCATGGGTAAAAAATATAACAAAAGATGTACATTTTTGAAGTACTTATAAGTTTTGGCATGTCACAAACAGCAATTTTTTAGGTTTTAGGAAAATTGCAACATATTTAGACCAACATGTTTAGTCCTGGACCCTTCTAAGAGATTATTGAAATGTCAGTTCGGTATTATTTATTGGTGTAATGTTACTGAACAGTCATAGTACAGCTGTCACAGCTTGGTGCCTGCAGTCAGATGAAAAAAAAAAAGAATTCTGCTTACAAATTATGACCATTCTCATGTTTAAAGGCCAAGCACACAGTGTTTTTGCTTTGGAGCAAGGGTTTTATGGAAATGAGCAGAAGAAAAGCACTGCCAAAATGCCTGGTAATGATGACCCACAGGGGCTTGAAGACCTGCCTGCTTGTTTTTAATTAGTAATAAAAAAGATTCTGGGCTCTTATTGATCTACAGCAGTAATGGAGAAACCAGAGGCTGGATACGGTCATAGTAAAAAAGGCAGTGAACTCTGTCCATTCAAAATTGGGTGGATACAGTACAAACATTGTACCCACACTTGAGAAGTGATTTTCAAAGTCTAAATGGCACTGTACTGTGGAAGACCTGAGCACCATCTTACTATTTTCTACGTTCCCTCTGTGCCTCCTTTTGTTGAGACTTGGTGCCAAATTTCAGCATTCAGTGACAAATAAAAACACCTGTTGGAGTTCACCAGCCAATCACAGGGCAGAACAAATAACAACCTACAAGCAAATTAGAGTAGCCTCAGCTGGGATTGAAAGTCAACCAAACTGCACATTTTGCAGTTTGGTTGACATAGTCAAAGACTATTTGGGGATAGTCTTTGACTGGTAAATGTTCACTTAATTCTGTGAATCTAAAAAAAAAGAAAGGGTGATGTAATACAAATAGTAAACAGTTTCTCCAAGAATTTACTAAAAGATTGACTTCTAAAAGTTTTTGTAACAAGATTCAGATATACGTTCACACATTCAGTCGCTAACATTCACATGTTTTCACAAAATCCTTCTTCCAAAACCACATTCAATCTTCTCCACGGTGAAGCAAGGTAGAATGGAAAAGGTGACGACGTCATGCCACTGCTGCCTGGCAACGCCACTTCACTGGAGGATGGAAAGTGCTTCATTGTTTTTCTGCCATTCACCACAGCCATCTCAAGGTCCCTGCCTCTGAGGAGGAAGAATAAATTTTTTTCGCTGTGTACATCTGTGCTTCTGTGAATCTGTGCGTGCATGCGAGATCAGACAGCATCAGTGGAATTTAACAAACACTGGAGGCTCTCAGGAAAAGGAACGTCCAAGGTCTCAGTGAAAGGGCATAATGGCTCCCCTCATCAATTTTATCTCTTGCTTCACTGGAGACTGTTAGACAAATATTTCAACTACAGTGGGAGGGAGAGGCAGAGAAAGAATAAGAGATGCAAGCAGCTGAAGAAATTACAACAATAAGAAGATATGTTTTTCAAATAAATTCAGTATCTGGTCATGCAAAGCTGCATCATTCAAAAACAAACCTGTTACCTAACATTGAAGTGGATCAATGAAATGTCACCGAGCACCAGAGGCATCGACTTGAATAGCAAATCCAATGACAGAATCTTCTGTATACTGGGACATTTTTTAAAGTCTAAAATGTCCCAGTACAATCTCTTACACTCCAGTGGTTTGTGAAATGATCCATTTTGACCCATTTTACTGTCCAATCTCAAGCCATTGTTCCACGTAGCTGTGTAATGCTCAGTAATAAACATTAACTGGGGAGTGAAGATGCACCAAGGAGTGCATGCACACACACATATTATCTGATGGAAGTAAAGCATTGAAGTGAGGGGCACAGACACTTGAGTACTTGAAGCAAATTGCACCATGAGGATCAAAGCAGATAAAAGGAGGTCAAGGGAAAAGAAACGAAAGCACCATTCCATTTTTAAGCCCTTTAAAATGAGAACCAGGGCCTCCTTTTGATTGTCAAGGTCTGAAAATTGGAGAGGTGGTAAGAATATCCCTTATCTTCACTTGGCACCCAGTCACTCTTTTGTGCTTGTTTTAGTTGTCTTCCAAAAGAAACCAATGTTTTGGTCCTCTGTGGCTAAATCTTAATGCCTTTTAAAATAGCAGTGCTGCAAATGCATTTACAAAGAATCTCCGAAAATACAATTTGTCAATAATAAAAACAAAGTTTGTGAAATTTTGTTTTATGTTCATTTCGAGTTTGAAGTCCCTAAAAGTGATGCAATCTTTGGAAGAAACATTTCTAAGTTCAACCATAATTTTAAAGCAATATAATGTTTTAGATATTTTGTTTTCAACAAACAAAGCTGTTGGGATAAAGAAATATCCAAAGCTATTCAGACCTATTACATCATGAAACTCACCAACAGACGGAAACCATCATAACTTTAAGTTATGACAATAAATTGATGAGTTCTAAAACCTAGGCAGGTAAAAACATCAGAAACATATACATTTCCCCTTAAACATACTTGTGACATGACGTATCTTAAAACTTCCCTATAATCAGAGTGAGTCATCATGAGTGTATCCTGGTTGCTGGAGACCTTGCAAGAGGAAGCATGTTGGATAACAGATGGAGAAACCGGTACAATAAAAACTATTTTAGAAAATTGCTTAGTATACATGGGAAATAGATTACTGACTTTTGTATTTTTCTTGAGCTGGTAAAAAAAAAAAAAAAAAAGAAAGAAAAAGCTAAATATACATTTCTGAATTTGCAATTAAAAAATTAGCACCATTTTTCCAGTCATCCAGATTGGATTGATTCTAATGGTCAAGTAAAATAACTATTTATACACATATGGTGTAATGTAGGTGCCTTTAATGTTCTGTATTCCCTGAACAAATTAATGCATTATATGCTGTGTCTGGGAGGGGATAATAAAGCCATGTTGGCAGTGACATTGGTCCATGTTGTCACTGACCTTAACCCTTCCACCACAGGAAATATCTGTTAATTTGGTTGCATCCTGTATCAACTTTTAATTCTCCCCTCATTACACTCATCTCTCTCTCCTTTCTGTATAATATATTGGCTAATTTAACCTAATACCTCCTTTTTTGTTTTACTTTCTTATTAAAATTGAGTGGGACTGCTCATGTCTCCCTTAGTATGCAAACTATCAAACTGACCCAGCTAACCTGTGTAAGCTGTGAGGGTAACACTGCTGCTGCATTTTATGGGGTACAAAAACACCTCCGAGAAACCTAGACGTGCAGAAAACAATCCGCAGGCAACATCAAGTCATGAGTAAAAACATTCTCATTCATATTTTCATGTTACACTCAAATGGGAAGCTAACTGATGTTATGACTCACACATGATGATTTCCTGCAGAATATTCTTGATTTACTCAACGTAAAAACAGTGGAACCTCAAAATATGAACAGACACAAAAAACACAATTTTAGTGGGTAGCAGAGCATCTCAAAAGATTTTTCTCCAAAGTGAGAAACAGTTCTGTGGCTCTCACACAAGCCAGCTTGCTCTCTTGCAATACTTGCTTTGTTGCCACATGTTGCTGCAATAAGTGTGTGACTAAAACAGCATGGGATCTTACCAGTGTAAAGGTACAGATTTCAAGAAAACTCTGGCTTGAAAAGTGCTACAACTGCAAGTGCTGAGAAACTTCTCACTTTTTGGGCTAATTTTCTCAGCTTGTTGGCTGAGAAAATTAGAACAGAACAGATTAGATTTGTGTACCAGAATCAAAATAACAATAACGTATTTATAACTGTGATGATAGGTAACATTATTCCAGCACACGACTGCTTAGATGCTTAGATTCTTGTGTAAAAATGTTCAATACTGTGGTATTTTTATTGAACGTTATTACATGGTGAGACTCATTTTTTAGAGGTCTGCTCTTGCTGACATCCGTGTTTTTCCTCCTTTCCATTTCTGCCACTATTTTTCCAGCAGAAAAGCAGGTAGTGGTGGAGGAAGTGCTTGCTTCCAGAACTATCAAAGCGGTGGGTGGATGTGTGAGCTGTTGTCTGACACTGCATAACTGTGCAATGAGAATGTTGTGGTGTATTTCCTGGCATTTTTGAATCGCATGTGGGGAAAAGAGTGAAAGGACTTATTTCTTCATAAATGAAAGCCTTGAGATGGTGGTAAACGTACTAACAGTGCTTCTGAAGACCAAATGTCACTAAAATGTCTGAGAGTTACGTTAGGTGATAAGTCCAGAACAAAATGTTCGAAAGCTGGGAGTGCATCAGGAAGGGGCTTCTTCCTTCAAAAACAGGTGGATTTGTGTTTAATATTCACAAATATTAAACACAATAGTTTTTCAGTAATAGTTTTTCAGTAATATTTCACTAAGCAATAGTTTAGCAATGTTAAGTATGAATAAAAGCTCCAATGTGTGAAGAATGACTGTGACATAAAGTTGGAGTAAATTTATTTAACTTTGTTTTTAAGGAAGGCTGTGAGGGTACTGCTTGCATACTTAGACTTTGAAGACGCAAATAGTCAGCATGAACAAATTAAATTTGTATTTATAGATTCTGTTTTTAAAATTTTAAAACCAAAATCAGCTTTCGTCATCCTTAATCTAGGCCTCTTATTAGTATTCCAAAGTCATCTCCAGGAGCTGTAAATAGTTTTAGCACATTGTTTAATGATCAAAGATCACAGTCTTTGCTCGTGTTGCCTGGGTTAATTGACCGAAGCTTTTAACCACAGCATGAATTTCTACTGAGATACCCAATTATAACGATGGAAAGCAAAGACCAAACAATCCAAAACGGATTAGAAATTTGCTCCATTATCTTTACTAATGATTACAGTTTGACATGTCGAGAGATTTAAAGCCTGCACTGAATAATGTCAGAATTATTTTTTGATCAATGTTATAATTATAGTGGATCATTATTTTTTGGCACAGATCAACGATTATTGATACAAAGAGAAAGTCATAAATTCAACTGTAGTATTTAAAAACAAACACAGCGTTGAAGAAAGCATGAACAGGAATCCTAAACTCAATGTCTGGGAGTAGGGAGGTATAAATCAAGGCTAAATAAAACCGCTGGCAGAGAAGATCATAGTTAAAGTTCAGTCTCAGAATGAGTTAAATGCTTCTTTTGGCCTGATTTTCAAGCTTGTTTTTGAATTTGAGATAAACGAAACAACGACTGAGTCATGTTAAACCCCACAGACAAGATTTAGCTGACATCTTTGCACAGTGGAGGTTTGTCTTTTATGAGGGTTTGACATGTTTTAGTCATCTATTATTAAACTGTACATTGGGAGGGAACAAAACGCCTTTTATTTATTGGCTGACTGTAAGCCACAAACATCTTATTTGTTGAAGGCAGAAAAAGTTATCGCAAATAAACTGCAAATAAGAATGCAATCAACATGTGAATAAGCTATACCGCATTGATCTAACATGAGGGGTTGCCTTTGAAATGTCAGTCTGTTCCCCATTTCTGTTCAATGCCACTGGCAAAGAAAGTCCTTAAAGGATAGCAACTTTTTGGAAAAAAAAAAAGACCCTATGCACCCTGAATATTTATTTTTCCTAGGAGTGCCAAGTTGACAATAAAACTGAACTCCAATGACAAATAACATCTCCAACCACAATGAAATACAAAAAGTGTTTCACTGATTTATAGGAGCAGTTAAAAGCATCATTTTAGCCTTCCATCACAGAGCACCATTCTGAATAGTACTAAATGTGTTTTTTACCCATTCTGCTACATCACAATCAGATAAATAGTAAAGTACATAACAAAACGACACTTACAGCGTACATTAATTTGCTTCAGGCTTATAAGGTCACTGTTTCGTTTATTTACAAAACAATGCAGGGTTTGGTGGACTGCCATAGTTGCCAAAAGTCAGAAGAAATGCCAAAATTGATTAAAAAACCTCTAGTGGCTGTATTGTTGACCTGGTCTGTTCACTTTCTTTAAATTACATTTGTATAAAAACTTCTTCTTTGGGGTTTTAAAGCAATGCGATTGAAATAAAGGGTTTAGAGCGGCATTTAGCAGCTTCTTACAACATCAGTTAGTGATCGGTAGATGGTGGGAAATACAAACAAAGCTTAATCTCCTTCTATTAAGACACTTCAATTACTCTGCAGTTTCTGTTCAAGTAGGTGGTTCAACATTGAGAATCTCTACGCTAAGCATCAATAAGCTGACTTGAAATCTCCATAAACTGTCAGTAATTAAAACAGCATAGTTAAAGTTGAATCTCAGAAACTCAGGATGTCTGTAGATCAGATCAGAACACTTAAAAGTAACGAGAAGAGAATGAGCTATGTGCTTTGGAAAAAACATTTTTGTGTTTCTCCAAAGATGAATGGTAATTTTGCACCCCGAGATTCTCAGAGCAACAGAAGTATGTTAGTATGTTCTCCATGGTAAGATCAGTAAAGCTTAAAAGTCCGATGCTGTTTTTAAAAGCTTTAAAAAAGCTTGGAGTGGTACTCTCTACAAGGCATTTGGCATCTGTGTTACTATTTTGCAACAGACCACTTATCTGGCCAATCAAGTGCAGCAGGTGTTTTATGATAGATAACAATTTCTGAATAAACAATTATAAATCAGACTTACTCATTCCCTGCTTCAGAACTCAAATCAGTTTGATAAGAGAAAATCTTTTCCTTTGGTTACATCAAACTGAACACACACTTGACCTTTTTTATGGATTGTTAAAATTTTCAGCTCAGCGTTTTGTATGCCACAGAGGTTTTTACTAATTTAACACCACCTTCAAAATATTTTTCAACTGTGTTGTATCACAAAGAAATATGTTCAAGTTAAAAGTGCTTCGGTGTTTCCCTTCTACAGACATCTAGCATTCATAATTTGAGCCCCAGGACTGCCACAGACACAGCAGTTACCTAATAAAAACATTGTTTAATCTCATGCTGTGCTATGCAGGGGCTTTGTCTGCACTGATGAAGCTTCACTCATTTCAAAATAATTGCTCTATAACTCAGAGACATTCAGTTCCTGTGCAAAGTGGACTCAGCCGTCTTTATATAATAAGGCAGGGCCACTGCACAGGAAGTCATTTGTCAATGACATTTAGAAGGTTTTGATAAAAATAAAAACTTGCAGGTCTTGTAACCAAGACAAAGAGCATGGACATAAAAACAGGCAAAAGGACAAAAGAATCCAGCTGTGAACAACAAAAAACCCAGAGGGTAAATACTGAAGCAGTTTGGAAAGTGTCAAAAGTACCCGATCAATTAATCAATATGGAGCAGGGAAAAAACTTTGAAACTGAAGGAGGAGATTAATTAACACAGAGGAAGTTGACCTAAAACTCAAGGATCTATGTTCCCAAAGAGGAAAACACATGACAACAATCTAAAAAAAAAAAAAAATTGAATAAGGCAAAAAAAAAAAAAAAAACTATTACAGCAAATAACAAACACAGACAAATAAATTTAATATAGCAAGACCTATTGAACATAAATAAACAAGGAAGTGATAAAAAAACAAAAAAGAAAGTCAAAACTCAAACATCTAAGGACCATGACAATAAAAGTACTTTTATTTTATTTCAAAAGCAACATTTAGTTTCTCTTGGCAGGAGTCCATCTTACATCTTGGCTTGATGATTTAACATTGTTGTCTAGATGTTGCCGCATTGACCTTCACCCCTTTATGTTGCCAGTCTTAGTAATTTCTTTTGTTTTGTTCTCTGTGTATTTTTGTTTTCTTTCTTTACAAAAACTTTGTTCCCGTTCTCTCCTGATAAATTGCAAAATATCAAATGTTCCAACAGGCCTTTCTTGCCCTTTTGAAATTTTCTTCTTGTTTTTTGGATTTCTTTTTGTGTGCAGATGACAGGCATTTATAGCAGAAAGGTCAATTTGCCATTTTTTTTTTCTTTTTTTCTGTTTGGACAGAAAATATGAAAACGGTTCAGGGGCTGCAAAACCAACACTGTTCCACAATAACAATACAGCCAATTCCAAAAAGAAGGGCAGAGGGAGGAAAAAAACTGAGAAACGACAAAACATTGGTCCACCAGTAAACAAAAGGACTATATGAAAAGACAACCAACTAACAAGCCAAACAGGAAACAACTAATTTCATCCCTTCACCTTTTTGCATCTTTATAGTTTAGGTCATCTTGGAATACATTTATAGGGGGGTGTAAATAAAATGTACCATTGGATGTTTCATGCAAATCAGCCATGAATTTGTACCTCCCTAAACCTATTTTATACATGAGTTCGTGTTTTAAAACTGTGTTAAAATAAATAAACTAAATGTGAGATTCAGACATTATGTCTATTTTCTGTGGTGGTGGTGATGTCAACTTAAAATCAACAAGGTCTTCATAAAAACAAAATGCTGCATGATTGGGAACATATGTAGCTCCAACATGGCTCTTATTCAAGCATTTCATGTGATTTTTGTCAAGTTATGACATATTGTTTTTTGCATGGCGTCCTGATTAAGAGAAGGATGATTCCACTATGATCACTCCCAAGAAATAAAATTTTCATAATTTCAAGGAATAAAACATTCATTAATATGAGAGCAGAAGACCACTGCTTCACCTCTGTCTTCAACTTTTAAGCTTGAGCTCAGAGAAAATATCAGTTTATCTCTAAATGTGAATAAAAGTCACAGAGCCTCCCTTCAAAGTTTGACATCAAATATCTTCCCTCCAATTTCTGCATTTACTATTTACTTCTTCTAGTAAATAGAAGAAGTCCGGACCATTTTCTGTTTTCTTACAGCTCAGCTGAATATTTCTTTCAGGACTAAAGTTGGTTTATTTCTAACTGACAGCAAAGAAGAGTCTCCAAACTGCACAAGTTGTCAAAGGCGAGCTGATGAGAGCCTCAGGTGACTGTCCATCTTGGAAACAATCTCACAGTGGCAGCTGTTGAGTGTTTCAACAACTGATGGAAAGTCTCTCTTCTTTGAGGCCTTTCTCTTGAAGTACAGCACAATCACAATCCTCCACAGTGGGTCAAAAAAAAAAAAAGTCCCGACTCTGCTTTGGAGTTTTCAGCTCCAGGGAAAAATGGAGAAACAAAAGCTATTTTCAAAATGGCCAGTGAATATAAAGCTTATTTGTCTTACTCTTAAGTTGTTTTGGCATAATGCAGTGCAATTTTTAACGCCAGGGTTTTTCTGCCTTCTGTTTGTGTAACAAGCTTTGAAAAGAAAAGCTTTGCAGATTAAATGTTAAATTTAGCTTATTTTCTTATTATCTTTGTTTTATTCACATAGTATGAAAAAGTAATTCATTTTCAATGACTACTGAGAGAGCAAACAAAGATATATGTGACCATTAAATGCAAACAATCTGGAGATGGATCTCCCTCTGAGGTGTTATCTTTGCTCCCCATGAAATCTAAGAAAATCTAATCAGTGTTTACATGTCATGTCATAAAGCATCGCCGCATCAAAGAAAAAAATATTCAAATTTCTAGACTGCTTTGGATTTTGCATGCAGACAACAACAAGGCCGTCATTTTCACAATTCTCTTAGCTTTAAAGGCTAAATAAATGACATTTAAAAAGCCAATGCAGCAGCAAACCACTGTACGGTGCATACAAATTTATTTAATGCCATTGTTTTAGAAATATAATATGAGTGTCCCATGGGATGAGCTGCTTTACTGTGCAATGTGACTGCATGTTTGAGTGGGAGAAAATGCTTCTTCTTTAGCAAATACTCTTTTTATTTGACAAGCTAACAAAATGGAGAGGAAGATATCAGCCTTTTTTTTCCAGTTGAGAGGGATGAACACACACCAACACATCTGAAGCAAATGGCCGAATTAACCCCTCAGCATGTCATCACGTTCTGCAGAGGCTCAGTAATTAGCTATTTATTTCACTCATGTGTTCTTGCATGCAGGTTGGTTTTTTTCAGAGACACAATAAGGAGTTCCATCGTCTACTGAGGAGAACGAACGAGACTCACTGCTCATCCACATTCAAAGGGAGATAAGACTTTACATCGTGTTATAAGATTATGGTGGTGAGTTGAGTGGAGCTGACATGTCTGGTTTGTTTTTTGAACAGAGGGTGATGGAGCAAGGAAAGCATAATTACTTTAGAAACTAGGAGAAAACACACAAAGAGTTTGTTTAGGATTTACTCTGTTATAAATGGTTAATTATCAGTCAGTGAATGGTTGGTTGTAAAAAAAAAAAAAAAAATCATCAAAGGCACCACAAAGGGATGACTTGCTGTCAACATGTGAAAACTGCACCAGGTGGACCTCCAGCAAAGATTCTCTGTTCAGGAAAGAATTCACACAACCACATGAAATCCCAAAGAAAAAAAGCATTTAAATACCCACATATGTATAAAAAAACCCCAAATATATAGCTGTCTATGAAACTCAGTGCTTTGCTCTCATCCCGTAAATGGAAGACACTTATTATCAAGCTTATTCTGCTCAGCTTCCTGTGTGACATTTACAAGCGATCCAGTTTTATAGTGTTTAGTTAGGCATATGAAACACCAATTGAGTCAGCAAATTTGCACAGTGGCTTTGCATTTCAATTTTAATTTAAAATCCAAACATTTATTTTGGACCACAAGCACAGAGAATATTGATCATAAAATCTTACTGTAACAATGTGTGCACAAATCACATCACTTGTGTGCCCTGATTTAAATATGTTTAAATATTCTGTAGCAAAATATGCTTTAACATTTTGAAACATGTTTTTAACTCTTTCTGTAAATTTACGCAGTTTAAATCAGTGTCCCAGCAATGTGGATCATTTTAGGAAAGTATCCAATTTGTGGCGTTCGTTTGATAGCTCCTAATAGTTCAAGAGGCATGTGGGAGCACGTGCTCTCTGTTCTTCACATGTGGTATCAAAGGAATACAGTGTAAATTACTTCTCTGCATAGTAATGTAATGCAATTAGTCTGCTGGAGTGAGTTGCTCCTCTTGGGGGATAAAGCAGGACAAGCTCATTTTGGCCGCCAGTTTGCTTGGTTAAATATTGATGCCCTCAGAGCTTTCTCAGACCATTGTTTTGACTGAATGTAATGTTGCCATAGTTGGGTTATATGTAGCATCTAGAGCTTTGTAAACAGTCAGTCCCTGGCGCTCCAGCTAACCTGTGATTGGTGTCAGTCAGTCTAATCAGACATTATAGCCTTTTTGTTCACCATACTGCAGAGCCAACCGATGGGGCCTGTTTGATTGATAAAGGCTCAGTGCACTTGTCAGTCAAAGAGCCTGCATGTACTTCTCTGTCAAATCCTCTGGCTCCCCTTCTCAGTTACAAGACCTTTTGGTGTGTTTTTCAAACTTCAGGAGCAAAAGAAGGGCTAAAATTCACATTTATTGTTACAAATCAGATACCTCGTGTAAATAATTTTTTTTTTTAGTTAACAAGAATAACATTATTTTGAGACGAAGACATGGAAATATGCTCAATCTTTTCCATTTTTAAACTCCAATTACCCTGATTAAAGGTTTCCTTGGAGAACATTTAGTCTCAAAAGCGTTCAACCCACAATGGCTCATTTCAACTGATGAAACATTTCTATTCCATCATTTCATGTGACACTAAAAAGAAGAAACAAATCCCATTACATCTGTTGGGTGGACGCATCCTTCTTTCTACTGAGGATTTCCATATCTTCTTTTAGTTTCACTACCATAGAGAAAGTGACATCACCATTCCACTTGACACTGTAGCACATTTACTGTACATATAGATACATATAACATTTATTATGTGTAACATATGTCTCATGCTTTTCAATACTCTAAAATGGAAATGAGAGTGACAGGAGTGTTAAGAAAGAAAAACTTGCATGGCTCTTTTTGTTCTGAAAATCTTTACCATAGTGAATAAAGCTTGCTGACATTAAAGGATAACATCATTAGCTGAATAATAGGTCTCTGCTCTTATCTTAAAGTTCGAGTAACACATTTCAAGAAGATGATCTGCCAAAACCATTAGTCTTGAAACTTAATTTTCTCCCTCAGATCGCAGTCATCATAATTACACTTTTTATACAGGAACTAAAATTATCTCCACCATTACGGCATACATCTGATTCCACGTGGAGATGGAAACGGGATGAATGATGAAACATCTGACACTCCGATTATTTCTACGTTGGGATAGTGGGCCATGCATTCTGAAAGCGGTTATGTAGCTACGAAAATTAGGTTTTACTTTCTCAGTTTGGCACAGTGTGTGTGGCGTTGGGGGGGAAAAAAAAAAAAATCTGCAGAAGGAACAGCGCAGCAGCTTCTCCGAGTGCTAATGTGAAAGGTGTGATTGCGTAGAACATCAAAAAAATTTGACAAATATAAAAAAGACAAGGTCACTTTCTGAAGAAGACACAGCTTAGCTGAATAAATAAAAAGCTGAGAAAGCTGTTCAGTCAAACATGAAGGTGTGTGCTGACAGGCTACATGTCTTCCTGTGTCCTAAAGCTGAGCACCTATGTCCCCTGAATGACTTCTTCCTGTTTTCTGCACTTACAAACACAAAGTTTCCATAGTTGTAAAGGCAATCCTACATCTAACTATTTTCTAACATGACAAAAGGGGTAGTGTGAATACTTTTAGGAGCAATGATTATGTGAATGCTTCTATGCACACACTTTTAATACATTAAAATGTGTTTTGTTATTAAAAATGTCTTGTCATTACTTAAAGCTAGGGATCATATAAATCTTGAAAGTATGAAACAAGTAACTCAAACTCAACTTTTTGTTTTTGAAGCTGATAATTAATCCAAATAGTTTTTTTGTGTCATTCCTCTGAAACAAATGAGGCTGTAAGTGACACCTAAAAATTGGAATAGCTTTTACTGTTCACGTTCCTGGGGCGACACAAGCTCAGCAGGTTGGGGTTCAAACCCCGCTCCATCCGTCTCAGCCACTCTGCTGTTGTGTCCTTGAGCAAGAAACTTCACCTGCCTTTCCTGCCGGTAGTGGTCATAAGGCCCAAATGGCAGCCTCGCCTCTGTCAGTCTGCTCCAGGGCTTACCACCATCAGTGTGTGAATGTGTCTGTGACTGATTGTGGTATAAGGAGTTTTTGGAGCCTTTTGTCTTGATTAAATGCTGTACAAATACAGGACATTTACTGCACCATCTGACAATCTTCAAACTCAATTAGGGATTGTTTCCTTGACAAAGAAGGGCTTTTTGTGGGAAAAGTGTTGATTAAGCATGTGGCAACACAAAACATGCAAGGAGGAAAGATAAATAGTCTGAACTTACAAAATTCTGATTGCAAGAGGACTACTCTTCCCATTCTTTTAATGCAGGCATTACTGTCTTTACACATGTCATTAAAGTTGTGTCTGTCTATATTATTAGATGTATGTGATATATGTTTTAATATAAATCAATCCTGGAAAGACATAATACCTATCCAATCCCGCACATACTACCTGGCATATTTTTTTAAGTGATTCCTGGCTTTCCTCTCCCGTTTCTCTTCCACCTTCTCCTGTCTCTCTGCATCCATCTCTTCCTCCTCCCCCTCAGTCCTGCTCTGCCTGGTATTATCCTGCCACTGTTTTACAACTCCCTGACCACAGCTGACACTGTTTGCTACTTAACAGCAACAGTAATACTAAACCTTTACAGCACTTTTGAAAAGAATTTATGTTAGATCACAAATACAATATAAAACAACCTTAAAAGTGCATGAATAACTTTTTTATTTTTTATTTTTCCTGAGTCGGTCTAAAATAAAGCTATAGATTGAAATAAAAACATAACAGGACAAGTAGATGTTTAGCTTGGAAGCATTTTTTCACTTCGCATTAAAGAAATGTGTCCCTTTTTCTGGTCAGCAAGTATGGATTGATTAATCGCTCAAGCAGATTAATTATTTCTGCACCTACGATGTAACATTGTTGATAGGATGCTTTTAATTTTCCATATTCTCCAAATTAAAGAAAGTGAATTATTATGAGTTAGAACAACATGTAACCCATTTTCCTTTGGGATCAATAAAGAATTTTTTGAATTTGATTCCATAAGGACAAACACAATGTGAGTCTGGGCTGGGGTGTTAACTTGCTTTAGTCGTACTGCTTGGTTTTGTGTCGTCTCTGACCTTGGCTCCTCAAATACGGAAAATATCTGTTTAATAATTCATGCGTGATGTATCTGTGAATAATTACATTCATTTTGTACGTACTTATTACGTTTCACTAATTATGGATTGTTTAATTTACACAAGCTTAAGCAACCAGTAACAGAAGATCACAATGAGACCAAATGATAGTATGACCGTGTTTCTGAGTCACTTGAGGGTATTTCTTTTAAATTTATGATAAAAACAGAAGTTTGGGCAGGCACCTTTTTCAAGCATATCACAAAGCTCTTCTACAAATTACCCTTTTGGTGATTTATTAGAAATATAGGTAGCTTTTATGGTATTTATTGTAATCCACTCATAAATCCCAGGCTGTCTATGGTTGTGCCTGAGAGAATGACCTTCTTAAAAATGTTCCCATTCACAGCCTCTTGCAATGTGCAGGGTGTTTAATAATACATTATTTTTCAGCTAAGAAATAATCAATCAACGTCAAACAGTAAAAAAAAGTTACATCCTTTTGCCTCATGATAAAAAATGAGAAACAAAGCAGACTTAAAAGTGATAAGAGAATATTTTCCCTCATACGTTACACTAGGACGTCTGGCCACCTCTGTGTGATTTGCACATGTTAAAGTCAACCTGCTGCGGTTATGCCTTCTTTCCTTCTTTTTTTTTTATCTGTTTTTTGCTCACATTTGTACTTTGTACTTTACTACAAAGTAAAGTAGTGACCGCCCAAAGCACCAAGGGTAAGCCGACTTCGTAGCTCCACAGTCTGAATTAGCAGTGACCGGCAGTCAGTGCGACCATCCGCCTACAAGATGTAGGCTGAAAGCACCCTGAGACTGTGCTCTTCTGATGCACATCATTTCATATCCTCAGCAAACATTGGATGGGTCATAATGAAGATTGCTGAGATGGAACAGATTACTGCACTTGCCCTGAGAATGGCTTTTTACAGCAGGAGTGACAATGAAAAATGTCCAACAAATTTTATAGCTCTGTATTTCAACAGTGATGAGTTCCACTCCACACCTATTGAGGTTCTCTACTGCTGCTGGCTTCATCTATCTTAAAGGTGGGCTTTGTTGTTACAGGCTTGTTGTTGTTTCTCATTTTTAGCAAATGGTTGTTGTGGCCATTTCAACAATTGAGACATGAAAGTAAAAGATTAGCAGGGAAGTAAAAACCCCATTGTCTCCTTTGTGGCAAAATTTTAAGTTTTCAGATAAATAAGGAAGTGAAAGGACTTAAGCTCTCCTTTGAAACTAAACCAAATGAACCAGTTGTGTATTATGTCAATCAAATGTTCAACAACTTAGTGCTTTTAGACATTTGAATAAAATATACAAACAGTAGGATATAAAATCTGCTAAAGAATAGCAAATAATTAATACATCTTTAAACAAGGGAGAGAAACTGAAAACAAAATAAATCTTTAAAAGCACCTAAAATACAGTGTACATCAGCTTAACTGAAAATGGATTTAACAAAAGCATCTGTCAACAAGTAAACTTTATCTCCTTAAGCAAGCATTTGATCAAAGCAGTGATAAAATGGGGATTGAATGTCAATGCACAGGCTCAACCAATAAATGCAAAGACACACCAGCAGCTCCTCAAGGAAATGACAGGCTGCCTTGACTAATACATTACTTGCACTTCTATGACATGACTGCAACTCCCTCTACAGTTTGATTGGTGCATGTGGCAGAGGCACCAGATAATCAATCATATTAGTAATTGGGATGAAAGAGCATTAATCCTTGATGAGTTGACAACTGAGAAAGGCAGCTTTGAGGGAAAAATGTGTGACATAAAAGCAGAAGAATGCAAGAAGTCTGTCAAAATACTGTTGATCAAATTGCTTGTCGCAGTCAACAATGCTATATAGCTTCAATGAAGAATAGCAGGAAACAGTCCAAGGTAAGTTCAAATTTGTAGGAAAACTGTCATCTGTCAACTTTGAGCCATCCTTGTAGTGTGTTCTTTACTATAGCCACTGTAGAGATTGAAGTAGTAAATTACATGGTGATTATAGGGTTGGCAAGATGCGTCAGAGCAAGTCAATTTCAGAAAGAAAGGCCTAAAGAGAAAGAATTAGACATTGGATAACCACATCAAATGCTTCAAAAGATTGATTAAATTCATCAATTTGAAGGTCTGTTTGAAGGTCTTTCAAAAGAAACTAAAATCTGGGATTGCAAACTCTGAATTCTTATTAAGGAATACAAATCACAGCAAGAAAATGCTAGAAAACTCTTTTAATGGGTGAAGATTTCTTTTCAATGTCCATGTTTTTAACAACCGTTTTCAGTGACTGTCATAGTCAAGATTTTTGAGAGGATTCTTTCCCAATTGTCAAAGAGTGAGAGGCAGAATACATGACAGATTTCTTATCCATCACAGGGTGTAAGACGGAGACAGACACATACAGAAAGCCAAACCAAGATCCAATTTAGAATCAACATACAACTGAAATTTTGAAGTGTTAAGATTGCCGGAGGGAACTCAGGCACGTGAAAATACAGCATGAAATTGATTTACTTGTTTTAATTGCCAAAGATTTTCTAAATTATGTACCAGAAATGATCACTGTTTAATTCTGGCTTCAACACGTCTGTGATGACATTCTTTGTTTCACGCCATGTGCATCTGAACACCGGTCAGAGTGCTTCAGTCTCTCTGTGAAGCATTTATTTCCTTTAGCTCACTTCATACTGACAGGTGAGGACAATGCTATTTGAACTTAGTCATGGAGTAAACAAGCCACCTGCCTGAAAATGTGGCACTTGTTCTTTGTTGAAAGAAGAGGTAGACAGCTAAATGAGAGGGAATGAAGTCTATTGCAGACATTTGGAAATGTATTTGTCTTGAACATTTGCAGTATCTTTCCTTTTTTCAATCTAAATAATGAGACAAAATACACTATGGGCTGGAAAATAGAAACACTTTTTAAACTGTGTGGCAAAAACTCTGATTTTGGTTTGATATCAGAGATGTTGACCCTGACCCAAAACCCAGAATCAGATCTGAATCCTCATTTTAAGTAACTTGGATGAGACTAACCCTAATCCTTAAATGAATTGTTCCATGCCAAAAATGCAAAATTTGTTTCAGGACATTTTAAGTTATTAAAATGAAGGTCTTGCTTGCTAATTTTATTATGCAAAACTGCATATCGATGTGGCAAAGATCACTTGCTGCTGTTTAATCTGAGCATTGGAATAGGAAAGAAATTGAATTTAAGTACATTTGAAAGCCGGTGTTTTGATAACCGGCTGGTCTGAACATTTCCCTATCTGATGTGATTGATTTTTACACACAACAATTTCTTGAGTTCACAGAGAACGGTCCGTAGAAGAGAAAATATCCAGTTGAGTTGCACTTGTGTTTACAAAAAATACCTCTTCAGGGATCACGAAAGAAGGGGCAGACTTACCTGAGATAATAGAAAAATAACAGTACTCAAATAACCACTCAGTACAAGAGAGTTATGAGAAATGTCATCTCTGGACACACAACTTGTCAAAACATAAGGATATACAACAGGAAACCAGTGTACAGGGTGGCATTCTTGTCAGCAGGAAACTCAAGACAAGAACCAATGACTGCAACTACAATCCACACAGGCTCACCAAAACTGAACAATAAATAAATAATAGTGCACAACAAAACTTACACTAACCATTTATCATCAGACTGGTATTTATACTTCACCGGAGGTATGAACAAAGAAACCAAACAGGGAAGGATAGATGTGAATTATGTAACAAGAGAATTTCTAAATGTCATTTAGCTTTTAGATCTGTCTGTGATGCACATGCTGATGAATGCTAATTTGTAATCATTAAATACTGCACCAGACCGGGTAGAAAACCTGTTGTACTCCTTAAAACACACAATCCATCTGGTAGTGATGCACAAAGAGACCAGAGCGATGGGGAACTAAATACTGGACAGAAAAGAAGTGTCTGTTCATAAGGAGAATCAACGCGACAGCTTCTTGGGGCGTCATTCGAAACACACTCAACATAAATAAGAGTTGTTATTGACACGCATGGCTTTTAAATTCCCAGACTCCTCGTCTGGTTTATTGTGTTTTGAGGTTTTAGCCAATGACATCACGTCTGGATGTTGTAACAATTTACTTTGCACCTAAATGGCAGCTGTCACTTTGAGTTTTTTATTGGCTTCAAATACTCCCAAAAGCTAAATACATTTACATGGTGCTGAATAAATGTCAGTGTCAGTGTAAATGTTATGTCTTTCTGCATAACATTTACACATGTTTATCTATGCATTTGCGACACAGCTTTGTAAGTGTCCAGACATGCATCATTTAGTAGCAACAGGGAGGTGTCTGATTTCAAATTTTATTCTCCAGCATGACAGCAACATGACAGCACAGAGACTTGAATGCATCTGCAGGACTCCTATAGAGCCTTGATCTCAAGTGTTATGGGTTACATGCAGAGACGCCAAGGAATGTCAAACAGGAAAAACAGTTTTTTCCAATTTATATGCCAGTTCATTTGATAAGCTGTTCAGAAATGTACAAAATTAGACCAGGAGAAAATATTCAATGTGACTTTCCAGATGCAATTATTTGAGCTGACTGTGTTCATTTTAAACAAATATATCTTCTGTTTTAATGTCTGAGGACATTGGAACAATATGAGTTTTGTTATTTCAGTCATTGCACCCCTTTCTTATAGTATAACTTGTAGTATAACTTCATGAATCATCATGATTCAAGAGGTGGCTGCACAACAAGGCAGTCAAAGCTTTGAAACCCAGACTGGCACCTTTACCTTTTCACCAAATGAAACTCATTATATAGATTAATTACTCAGAAGGACTTCTTCTACTTTCTGTATCGCAATGACCCAGTCTGTCAACAAATTGCTGTACAAACAGCAGAAGCGTAAATGTGAATCTTGCCATTGATTTCCCACAATTACAACTTACAATAATTGTCATCGAAACTTTACCCATAGTTTACAACAGAACATCCTGCCAGAGTTATATTGACAGAATGATTCAGAAACTTACTTGTCTTATCCACACACAATGACACAATTCCCTTTGTCACTCATTATTAAGATGGATATTTTTCAGATCCGTCTTTAAATGCAATGTCTTGAGCGAACACATAACATCGGCCTTACATCAGTGGGCCAGAAAAGAAAGTTATGCTGCTGAGTAGGTCTGGTTTAGAATCATGGCAGCAAAACTGCCAGAGCCAGCAAAATGCTAAAAACTGCAGTTTTTCCCCAAACAAACCATGCCAGTTGAGTAATGCTGTTAGATGCAGACGATGTTAGCTAAATGATGATTAATCCCTGCCAATCACATTAAGCTTGCTCATACGAATACCAATATTGTCTATGCTCAGAGGAAGACAACAACTAGTGACATTTACTTACTTACATTTAAATGAGTATTTTGTTTTGGTTTTTTTTGGTATAATGTACTTTAAGAGTGGTTTTACTGTCTGTACTTGTTTCTAATTTGAATAATATTAAAATGATAAGAAAAATTTGTTTAAAAATCTAAACGTGAGGCGCTACAAAGCTCAGTGGTAGAGAAGACACACCATACGCTGAGGCTACAGCAGGTGACCCTGGTTCGATTCCCAGCTGCAGGCCATTCTCTACAAGTCTTCTCTTTCCTTGTTCCTGTCCAGCTACTAATGAGTAAAAAACACTAGAGAACAAAAATCTAAATGTTGGTCTACAAAGAACATAAAGACCTGAAAAGATAAAATACTTCCCAATGTGCTGCACTTGCGTTAATAATGACCTGCCATTTTAAATAACTATTTTGACTGATAGCTGTGTTTTTCTGTTGCTCAGCTTCATGGTTTCACAGTTGAACAAATATCTGGATAATAAATGGAAAGATTATGCGGCTACAACAGTTTATGTTCATAAGTCAATGTTGATGATGAATTAGTTGAAAACACAAGTTTGAAAAATGTAAACTTTGTGCAAACATGTTGATGTATGAGATCTGGGATCAATGGAGAACTGAATTCACCAAACAAATAAAAATAATTTTAAAAAAAGCTTATGAAGACTTGAAGGGGCCTGTGTCTGAATCAGTCATTAGCTAATTTAGTTGTTGATGAGTCAGTGGTGTTAATGAAAATTCAATAACATTTTCTATATTTGCTGTATTAGCTGAGGCTGCCCTTCCTTCACTTATTTTAATGTACCCCCTGCATCATGTTTTTCCAACCCTGCATGTTCCCTCTAGCCAGGTCTAGCTGCTGTTTTGTCTGCCCATTACACATCACTACCTCCCTGCTGGTTTCAGCAGACCTCTAAACAATTTACCTTCTCTTTCAGCAGCAACTCCAATAACGGGTGAACTGGTTGAACTTTTATACTGAGCTGTAACATGTCATTTAGCCTCCGTTCGCAATGCTCAGAGAGTATCAATTCTCATTTGTTGTGTGCCTTTCTTAAGTTAAAACCACTGCATTTATGACTTTGTTTAATACAGAGCACTGAGTTATTTTACACATCAGGTGTGAAAAAAGAAAAAACAAAAAAACATGGCCCAATGTCACTGAACAACACAGGCTCAGGCACACATGGAATCAGCTCACCATGCAATATCACACTTGTCTGTGAGAATTAAAATCAAAAGTTAAACCAGAGGCTAAACCTTCACCACACCAACTCACAAACGAGCATACAGTTCACCCACCACACCAGGGTTTCCCCATTACATTTCCATGAGCCCGGCTCAAGCAGAGGTCCACAATAAATAAATAAATAAACAAGTTGTACTTCTCAGTTAGACTACATACAGTCATTAGAGTCTCAGTATTATTTCAGTTTCCTTAGGAGGTGATGTCTTTGTTGGGCCAATTTAACTTTGTGTTCTTCATTCTGTGTCTAATGCCTTTGGATTCATTGTAACGTTTCCAACACTGCCTGTGTCTCACCAAGGCTTACGCAGTCACTGTCATAACAGACCCTGTATCTTTGGTTAGCACCAAAGAAAGAGGGTCACATCAAGAGTGTTGGCAGCCGAAGCCACACTGTGCTGCGTTCCAAAGTCTTCTAATAAATCTGGCAGCATGTTTAAGTTAGTCCCAAATATTCCCACAACATTTCAATTACTGATGAGAGCCAGCAACTTTATTGGCCCTCTCAGTTTGTCCTTTCATGTTTGCCTTCAATTGTCTCCTCAAACTCTTTGTCACTCTACTTTTTACTTTCCAGAACTCTCTTTCTTTCTGTCTATCTTTCCAAAGAACAATCAATATTTTCTAATAGATTGAAGACATGACTGAGTAGAGATGTCAGTTTTCCACAGGCTGGAAGAGAAGCTTATTAATCACTGAAAATGTCTTTTTATTATTTTGCACCTCACAGCCTGCAGCACTCGATGACTGCATTGCGTATTGTTGTTTAATGTCCTAAATGAGAATAGTGAAAGCAAACTTTTATTTCTGCTAATCAATAATAAGTATAAAAACTTTTTATATCATTCTTTAAAGCTGTATTGTTATATCAATTCAATTGAATAAAATGATTTATCTGACATCCTTAACCGGTTTAATCCCAATTTATTTCCTTAATTTACGTCCAGCGGCACAGATTTGTAATCCCAAAAATGTGGGATTAAATGTGTTAATGCAACAGTATGTCTGTCTGTTGTGCACTGAATATATGTACAATACCAGGCATGTGCAGATAGACCTGGTGTCCTTTTACCTCTGGAGACAAAAGTGCCCTTCTGAAATATTTTTTTTTACTTCTACAGTGTATTGCGTGTGAACACACACATGATGTGCCCCATAATGCGTACCTTTCTGAGAAGACATGCTGGACACAACGCAGCACGTCTTCTTTCTTCAGCCTTCAGAAAGGGTCCTGCCCAAGTGACAGTCCATCTAGACACGTAAAAATCACGTAGACACGTAAAACGCCTCATAAACGTCTGCTCTTATTTTTTGGGGCTGATGCAAAAGTCTTTATGGCATCAGCCCTAAAAGATGGAAGCCATTGCTCAGAGAATGTTTAGAATGTAGCTCTTCGATTAAATAAAAGAAAAAAAGTAATTCATAGATGTAATAATTACAGCTGGTATAGAAATCCCAGATGACTTCTATTTGACTCGGGTCTTTTTTATTGCAAATTCACTAGACAAGTCACCTCTGTAAGATGTTTCATCAAGGCAAAATGAGCTTTGTGTCACTGAAATGCATAATCTATGAAAATACCTTTTTTTAAAAAAAAAAAAGGTTATGCTCAGTTAAAGTGGGGCAAGTTGATGAAGTTGTATTTTCAGTTCCTGTGTGTGTAAAAAATGTGTGATGATCATTTTACGAGGTTTAATATGTAAATAATATAAATAGGGTGATTCTGCATGCTTTTTTCATTTCTCAGGATTTAAAGATAATGATAAAATATGATAATGGAGGACTAAATTTTGATGAGCACACATCCACTTGTGTTGCATTGTACTATGAAGATAAAATAACTCTGTGTCTGGCTAAAGGACGTTTAAGCAACATAAGAGATTTATAAAGATAACAGATTTAGTGTGAACTATCTGGTAGTTTTATCAGAGATGTATAACATAAGGCTATTGTGGTGCAGAATATATTTTGTGATGAATATTAACTATTTCCGCTAAAACATCAAAACATGGCTTTTTTTTAGCATTGTCTGGTACAACATCTCACGATGTCAAAGTATCAGTTTTTGTTTTGGGTTAATTTCAGTCACTTTATCTTGCATCCGCTTCAATAGTCCAATATTTTTTCCTGTACGATTTGGACAGCCATTACTTGTAATGCTGACCAGTTTGTCCCATTTTAGTCCCAGAAGTATTTACCTCTGTGAACAACCACTCACTGTTGTGGCACATTTCATTTGCTGCACAGCTGCCAGCTCCTCCATCACCTCAAAGTCTTCCTTAATCCATGTACAAAGATAAATAATAGGGCTGCATCACGGACATCAAAACTCTCATCCAGAGACAAGAAAACAAGTCAAAATTGTTTCTTTTCTTTTACAACTGAAACATAAAATTCCCCACGATGTTCTTGATTTCTCTCACTGTGCGCCTTAAGAGACAAATTAGCAAACGTGTCTTTTTATCTAAGAATAGCCAGATAATTTTCTCACTAGAAGTAGTAAACAGGAGTAGTAAACAACTGTAAACTGTTGTTTATTTCTCAGTACTGCCCCTCCATGAAGTCTGTTCCTCCTCAGAAGACTCGTTCATGAATTTTTGGATCAAACCCACATTGCCTCCCTCTGGTTTCTAAACTTAATCTAGATCCTCATCAGAAGTCTCCCTGCTGATCCTCAGGCTGCTCCTGCATGACCACCAACCAGGTACCTCCACTAGTCACCACCTGCCTTCCCAGCCTCCAGCATTCTCCATCATTTCGTCAACCTGGAAACAAAGACACGATTCACTCACTGGACCACTCACCCTCTCCCTACTAATTCAATTCAGCTTATTTATATAGCACCAATACACGATATATTTCATATTAAAGCAATTAGTGAAAAAACAATTATTTCAATTAAATCATACGTTCTACTTCACATTGAGTTCAGTTCATCATTCAAATTCATTTGAAAAACTTTTCAGTCTAAGGAAACCCAGCAGATTGCATCAAGTAATGGACTTCCAGGTTTCATTCCTCCTGGACAAGCAGGTAGTGACAACAATCGCTTGTGTAGTGTTGCAATCAACTGCAATCCCTTATACTGAACATGCATTTAGCAACAGTGGAAAGAGAAAACTCCCCTATAATAGGAAACCTCCAGCTTAAGCCCCTGTCAGCCACGACTGACAGGAGGTTTGAGAAGACAGAGCAGATACACTAAAAAGACACAGAAGAACTGATTTGAGAGTACTCCCTATGTTAATGAAAAGTAATAAGTGGCAACACTTACCTCCTCGAAAAAAATGCACCAATTCCTCTAACAGTAAAATTGTTACTGTTTCCCCTTTGTAATATCTAAACTACAACTCTGAAAGACCACAAAATCACTGCTTCCCTTCAAGCTCTCAACTCTTTTCTAATTAAACCTTTTTACTTACCTCTTGTGTTTTGTCTGTAATATTTAGTAATATTTCCAACTATTATGATAGAGTCATTTATATCTGGTACCTTGGTGAAATCCTACAGGCAGACTGTTTCTCTAAAACAGCTCAGAAAATTGACGGTATCCTTCACAACAAGTGGGAGAAAGCGAAAAAAGGGAGATGAGAACGCAATGGCCAAATTAGTAAACAAGGTAAAATGACCCAATATACAGCTAGTTTTACTACATTAAACAGCTACACACAGCTAGACCAATTTTGAGTCACAAAAGTTGCAATTTATGCATTGTTTAAAAGTGAACAGAGGCAAACAAATGAAAGGCTAAACCTATGCTGCTGAAAATTATCCACAAACCTGCTCAAGCTTTATTAAATTGGGAGTAAAATTATATTTTTAGTTTCCATTTACTATGTTTCCAGGTGTTACATTCCACCTTTCTTCACAAGCTATTTCACTTTCAGGACAGATACTTCAGTCCTTCATGTTACCCACAGCACATGTCAAGACCAGCCTATTGGATTTTTAGAGTTATTTTGTCCACAGTGGTACTGTTGACCTCATTTTCCAACCATTCAGCTGCAGAAATCAAAAAGTCGACCAAACACTTTCACCACAGGGATTAGGGAATTTGTGTTGCACTAAAGTAAATCAAACTACCTTTGAACCCTGACCCTTTGATTAACTGTTATTGTGTTATTGAAGATGTGAAATGTCTGAACAAGATGAATCAAGGACAAAGTGAACAAAATCAAGGCAATGTGATTAAATATGGCAATGCTGACTAAAAAAAAAAATGTGTGAATACACAGCTGTGGAAGTGTGAAATAAATCAGTCAAACATGTCACAGGGGGCCTTTGCTAGCGTAGCGAGAAATCGGCATCCTGCTTTGCCAGATCACATGAGAGCTGCAGTGTCAGATGAGACTAACTGGCTCCTGCCAGCAGCACTTATTATCTGCTGGGCGTGCATGAGGGGCACAAGGTTAAACTAACTGGATTTCTTGTCTTTGTGCAAGTCTTGCTGACCCAAACACAAAAGTGAAAACAGCTGATGCCTTGGACTGAAGATGCTCATGAAAAAAAATCTTTGATGGACTGGATAGATAATTTATATAAAAGTAATGACAGAAACATCAGTGAAATGCTTGTAGACATAAAACTGGTGAAAGAGAAATATACTGAAAATGAGAAAAGTGTTTTCATAGTGTGAACAGAGGTGTATATAGGGAGCCTTTCTTCTGTATTCTGCCAAACCACCTTCTGTCTTACTTTGCCTCATCAATTTGGCACCTTGAGGCATCGACCTCTCACTGCACAGTGCTGACAGGATTTCTAGCCGGTGCAGTTAACTCGCACTACCCTTCTGTTCAGATTTCCATTTGACATTTTGCATTTCCCATTTTATTTAATATCAAATCATCACCTTCCTCATCATCAAATAATTTTATTACTGTCAAGTGCCCTCTTTGTGTCCCTCGTTGTCTCATGACCCCATTTTTCTTTGTGACAATAAACTGGGAGTAACTCTGGCCTGAAGGAAACAGCAAAACATGACAAAAAAAGGCCCTCTCAGAGTCAGGGGTTTGCTTTCGAAAGGATGGGTGAACCAGACATTAAAAACAAGCAGCTTGAGAGCTTTATGAGAAAGAAGGGATGGGGTGCTCAGGTCTTTTAGTGATTCAGTGGAGTACAGTGCTTTACAAATGCATTTACACCTCTTGAACCTTTCATGTTTTGGTATTACAACCACAGAATTTAGTGTGTTTACAGAAAATGTATATGACACCAATAGAATACATGGCTTATAAAAGTTACATTTAAAAAAATCCAAAAGATGTGGCAGTCAAAGCTTTGTGGAACTACATCACAACAAATAAAGCTGCAAGATATAGCTAATCCATTTTGACCAACTTTTTGTGCAAAGTCGTTCAGTTAAAGTCAGATTGAATGAAGAGTTTGAGAACTCAAATTTCAAGTCTGTAAAGATTATTGGCTGGATTATCTTCGCATTGGCCAGCCTAACAGATAATATGACCTAAACCAAACCGCTTTAGCTTTGGCCCGTTTAGTATGTTTGTCCTGCTGGAACTCTTCTGCAGCCTGTCAGTTTTTCTTCCACACATTTATAAAAGAAATAACATGTTTTCTCTGCCAGTTTGACATTATATACAACATATCAGTGCTTTTTATTTAAATTGTATCCAACAAATATTGTGTAATAGGTCAAAAATTTTAATTGGGCAAAATCAAAATGGAAAAGCAGAAATGTTGTCAGTTTAGCAACATTTTGCCAAGAGTTCTCAACTTGAGTTTTTCATCAAGTATGAAATGTCTGAACCAGAAAAAAAAAATTATTTTGCCATTGACAACAAATGCATTTCTTTGTTGTTGCACAGTTTATACAGGCCCTTAACATCGACCCTGTAAGATTTTTACACCTGTGTTGTGGTTCTCTGCACCTCTCAACATTACCTTGGTTGATGAATGATCTTCCTGCAGTTAGTTTCGGTGGATAACATTATTGTGGTAGGTCTGCTGTTTCGCTATAGACTTTTCATTTTTAGATGATACATTGCACAGTGCTCCATGTAATGTTCATGTTTTATGGATCATGATCATGATAATGGTTTGGATTTCAGCATGATTTTATGTTTTATTCCTTGGTTTCTATGATGTTGGTTTGATGATGTTTACCCTTTAAACAACAGTTTTATTTCTACAGTTTTAACACATTCTACCTATTAAGCAGTAATTTCCCAATCACTGAATCTTATTGCAAGGTATCAAAAATAAATATGACTAAATACATTTGCTAAAAAAAACCCCCAAAACATAAGAAAATCATGTATTGTTTTTCTTCTTTTTCACAATTGTGTTCTACTTTGTGCTGAATTATGAAATAAAACATTTTTAAAAACGTGATAAAACGCTAAATTCTTCAAAATGCATGAATCTTTTGGACAACCACTTCATGGTTGTGCTTCTTCAGTGAATAAAGCCATTTCCTTTCCCTTAAACCCTTTTAAAAGTTTTATGGGCTCTTTTTTTGTGCCAATGCCCTTTACCACTCAGAGCATTTTGTCTGATCCCAGCTCTCCCTTTAGGTATTTTGCAGTCAATTAATTCACATAAGGCATCTTCTAATCTCCTACTACCCTGCAGCTTGCACATGTTCAGCAGTACATCATCATCATCCAAAGCGTCATGCAAAATAAGGAAGGTATGAAAGAAATCTGCTCTTTTATCAACGTACGGAGAACACACAGGAAAACAAATATTTAACCTTGGAGTCATTTTTATTTAGTATGCAGCACTGTTGCCTCCTCATACTAAAGTACAGTAAAAGAAAAAATATTACTCAACTTAATGCAAGTCTTTCTATATTCATGTGCCATTTTAAGTTTCCAACTAGTCATGGTTGACACTAATGGCGCTATCTGCTGTTTGCTAAGAAAAATATTGAACAGAGAAAATCTCTTATACACACACAAGCTGCTATCTCTTGCATTGCCACTACAGAGACATCGCCGCCTATTACAGCACATGCAAACATACACACACACACACACACACAGCTGTTCAGATGCACAGCCCAGGGCAGAGGCAGGGAAGCGTGCTCTCATGAGAAATGAACAACGTTATCTGTGTTATCTCCCTCCCCAGCTGGGTGGTGCACAACGCAATAATGTTGTCACAACAATCGATGCAATTTCGCAATTCACAGTGCTGATGGAGCAGGTGCCAAACCCTCCAACTTTCTTTTTACATCTGGTCCCCCAACGTATGGACACACAAACCTGCCCCCCCACTCAGGGAGCTACTCAATCTAAAGTCATCATCTGAGTTATACGGTAGGCTTCTTAACCTTCCAAAGGTCACAGCGGAAAGTGGCTGTATTGGGGAGGGAAACTTTATTATGTCATTATGTTGCTTGGCAGCTTTTATTTGTGGGTGATGAAACTTGTATGCCACAAAAACCAATCACACTCACAGAGAAAGAGTGATGGCAGTGGCCTCGAAAGTGTGTTGTGCATACTGAGCATCTCAGACACTGAAAGTTTGAGAAGTTTCTCCATAATTTCAAACCTTACTAGTAAGTGTGTTTATTTTTCTCTGAGGTTTTCAACTAAGGGGATATACATTTTATTTGTCTCAGTTACTTGCATATGACAACAGATTATGTGGTTTTCAAGGGACAGTATAATGTAGTTTACTGGGACGTAGTGACATTTTCTAGCACTACATTACTATAACTATGTTACTTTCAGTTATAAAATTGCTACATATATCAAATTTAACTTAAAAAAAAATTTGACTTCACAATTTGACGCATTGAAATTGGGCTCTGTCTCTTTAAGAAGCTGCTACTCTTTCCGACACTCCCTCTTCAGCATATAATGTTTATACTCCTGGCCTCTGCAAGGTAATGCAATGCGCAGTGTTGCTTAATTATTTAAAACAATGCAGTCATGTGTACCATTAATGGTAGACGTATTATTTATTTATTTATTTATTCATTTATCTATAAATATTAAGTATTTATATTTAATACATACTTAATATTTAACAAGTATAAATATTAACCTATTTTTAACCTTAATGTTTATGTTTTTTTCAGACTTATTGCATCATTTAGAGATGCTCTATTTATGGATGAATGATGACTGAAAGCAAGGGGGGTTTTTAAGGAAACTTTAGTTATAAAGAAGAGTCGGGTAATTTCCCCTTTGAAGACAACAGATTGACGGTTATTACTGTGTTTCCCCTATTCACAAAACCTGGAATAAAAACGGTTTTATTATTTTTGTTACTAGGTACAATTTCCAAATAATTAATGCATTTAATAACCAACAGCACCTAGATGTATTTATGAGGTATCATGATATATTTTTTATTATTTCATTTTATTCGTCTTCAGTCTATGACTGTGGTTTGAACCTGGACTTGCACTCACACAATCTCTTGTGTGATTTTATTTCTTACAACCAAGCCAAAGTCAAACAACGTTTTGTAATAAAAGAGACTAAACCTCAGGGCTTTTTCTTGACAGGTAGTGTCAGATTTGTTTTGATGGAGTCACTCTGTATGTGGCCAAACACACCTTATTTGTGGAGACATGGTATTTTATGCTTCGAGCATGCATTTTTTATATGCAAGTGTGTGTGTGTTTGGGTGAAAGTGCATCAAATTGCCACATGTTTCCCGAATGCCACGATTAAAAGCATGTCATAGAAAATATGACATGCTCGGTGCTTTCCCCAACAGCTTCATGTGTTCCTTGTCTAACACGATCTGAAACAAAAGCTAAAAGATGAGATTTGGATTCTTACTGCAGTCTAAGTATCAAGAGTTTTTTTTTAACTCACAGCAAAAATCAACCAATTCTGAAAAAGAAAATTACTTTTTATACAGTAAATATTTTATAGGCGATATACCACAGAAATGTGGGAGGGAAATAGGAAGAGAGATTCCCCCATGCAGAAGAAAGGTGGAATAAAGTCAGAGACTGTTGGCTATCTTCCTCTTAGATAACTGAATTTATCAGAAACTCCTTTAATCCCCAGTGGACAGTCAAAGAAAATCTGTGATTAAGTTGAAGGTGAATGTGGAGAAATGTTAAAAAAAAAAAAAAAAAGACAGCAATTATCAGGCACATTAGATTAAATTAAGTGTGTTGCACTGTTTTCCCATGTTTCCTGCAAAGAAGCTGCAGGTTAATCTTGACAAATATGCAAAATCATAATCATTAAAACATCTGTCTACCAAAAAAAAAAACAGTCTGCACTTAATGAAAAGGTCTGTCTTTTATATAAGGTCTAACCTTTTTTGTAATTAGAAAGCACAGATAAAGAACACAGTAGTTAAAGGTGAGGACCATGTCGTGAAAGTAAATGTTTTCACAAACCACCAGGCAGCACAAGCATTCGTTCTGAGAAACTCAATCACTAAAACAGTTTTTGAGGGCTAGAGTACTGAGAGCTGTTCAATAAAGGGAGACACTATATCAGTGGAAGTAGACGAGTGAGGAGGTCACAAGTAATTCACTGTAGCGTGACGCAAACCTTTTTTATAGCGACATTGAGAAATCTTCACATGTACATTTCTCAACTATTGTTTTGTTGTTGGAATAACATTTATGGCACAGATGGATTTTGTAATCTCTAAGAAGTGAATGTCTTTAACCCTCCCTGTAGTCTTAGCGCAATGCTCATGACATTGAAATGTACCTGTGTTTGGCTGATCAGCACTTTATGCCATCTCCTGATTTGTATGCTCAGTCTAATGATGGGACAAAACAGGAAGACCAGCCAACTCTTGGCAAACTGGTTCAGAACAGATTTTAGTTTTTTCTTTGCTCTTTTGCTTGTGCTTAGCACTCTTTAGTCACTGCCCTTATGAATGTTTTTCTTACTTATAAAACCCAGTTCTGAATACAAAACAGGGAACCAACAAACCACTTGAACCAGAACCGACAGCTGCCACATTCTAGATATTTTGTGGCCGACTGAACAGCTCTCCAGCCAAGGGGGAAAGAGCTGTGAGTCCGCCTGGGCAGAAACACGAGTATTTCTGAGACAGGAAACAGCTGCGTCTGACCCACACAGGGCACTCCTTCCTCCTGTTCGATCGGGAAGCTGTAGCAGTAGAAGCTCGCCACTCAGAGATGGTAGCAAAAGGGTAAATTCTTTTTGCCCCTTTCTTTTTCCTTTTCTTTTTTCTTTATTATACTTATGATATTACAACTTGAAATTCTTGGCTGCAAAACCCTGAGAGATCACAAAATTTTCCAGAGTTTGTAGTACTAAAATCTTTGCTCTTTTTACCATAATTAAACCAGTCGTAGACTCACCTTGATAAGATTAACAATAAAATTAATACTTGAGCTAGTTAATTATCAGGTCAGTCCTGTCAAATCAAGATTATTTTATAATCGCACATTTCAGCTACAGGGTTACTTGTGTAGTTTGTTTCCGTATTTCCATTTTAAATAATTTGATTTGTTTAATTCATGGTAAATTAAATTTTGAAAGTCATGCATACATTTTCTTGCTTATTCAATAAAGAAAATCTTGGCCAGCTTGAGACTCTGAGGAAACACTTCAGTCTCACTCCACAAGAATGAGAAATTGAAACCCAAAAAAGCACGATAGTCACAGAGTTAGAGAAAGTTTTTTCTTTCTTTTTTTTTTTTTCAAGTTTAATATAAACAGTGGAAAACACTTCATACCTATTGAGTTTTATTATCACAACCAGAGATAACTGTTGGAAATAGGTCTTGGAAATGTGAAAGTTGAGATCATAATGAATGTCTTTCACATTTATGTGAAATAAGGAAAGTATTAACAAACAACAACATAAAATGGTAGATGAGTAAAACCATCTACCATTTGGTTTTACTCATTGTGAAAAGCGACCCAAAAGGTAAACAGAATAAGAAAAAAATTAGAGAGCAATAACAATTTCTTTTAAAGAAATATTTAAAAGATTTGGTTCATGTTCTGTAAATTCCTCCACACTCAATAATTTGCATAAAAACACTTCTGCACAAAGCCATATAGGAGAATCACTTTTGTTTGTTAAAATATTACTTTATTTGAAAACTAATATTTGAATTACAAATTTTCATCGTTTGAATGGTTATTTACATTTCTTGAAACAATGCAACAGGTAAATAAAACACGGACCGGTTCCCACCTGCACATTGGTGGACCCGCTGAGGAGCTCTGGCTTTGATTAAACTGCCAAGACACTGAAAGCAAAGCTATTTAGTACCACACCGCCTGGAGCAAAAGCAAAATAAGATAAATATGAGAGGGTTATTGTTTCTCAGATCTCTAAGCCTCTAAATAATTTTATTTTCATTTGTGTGCCTTATGAATGGACCTAAGCATTTATACCTTGACCTCATTACAAAGGACTTCTTTCCGAACCCCCATCTTCTTCATCTGACAGTAAACAAACATAGATTTGCTTACATATAGTCTTGGAAATACTTTCCTTGCTTGCAGCACACACAAATAAAAGACTGATCCAATTATGGGTGCAGCTATATAAACAGTTGTGACAGGAAGAAAACAGATGCCAGAAAAACCTCAGTAGTTTACAGCCACACTGCAGAGCTAGAAAAACCCTGTACCCTTTTTATTTCTTTTTTTTTTTTTAGTCTAAGAGGGTTTTGACACCTGCTGTTTTCTTGTTTGCCTCAAATTACCAGCCATGCTTTATTATTCAGAATACTGAACCTGTCTCCTGGTTCATTACCTGTGCACACTACAGCAACTCAAAGCAAGTCGGATTTTGTACACTTGTGCCACATTCAATTAAGTTCTCATATTTTCAACCATAAAAAGGAGTTACCCATGGGAACAGAAAAATACTCCATGGCACAGAACACAACAATGGTTAATGAAGCGTGGCATTAACTCAGAGTGTGCATTTGTTTTCATCCTCTTATCACTAAATCAACATTTTGCACAGAAATTATGAATGAATTGTGTGCTTTTGGAAGATCTACAGAGAATGTAGAAGCATGATCTGCAAAATCAGTCGAAACAGAGAAATAATTAAGCTAAGCTAAGATATTGAGCAAAAGGGAAAATGGTTAGTTGACAAGAGATTGCATTTATTACTTGTAGGTCGGGCATCACCCATTTGTTGCATCAGTTGATGAAAAGAAAGTTTAGTCAGCATTGAAAACCAATTTATATGAAAACCAATTTATATGTGATACCGGGGAGATGTCCCTCCCCGGTATCACATCTGATTGAGACTGAACACCAAAGAAAATAGCCAGATTGCAACCTTCAACCTGGTGTTTTAAACTGTCATTTTTTCTTTTTTTTTTTTTTACTCCATTCATATAAAGCTGCTGCCAGCCGGCAGGCTGTCACACTGCCAGGCATGAGCTCGTGTAGCATAGATATTTGCTGAAGTACAATTCTTTGAATCATGTATATTGCTTTCCGATATGTATATTGCGCAGCAAAAAGTGCTTACTTTGCAAACTCTCACCACACCTACCCTTAATCTAGTACCCTCCATCCCACAAGGACACTCCACCGGCTTCCAATTATAGGCATTTTTCACTTCTTGAGAGCCGAGCTGCTCAGGTGGCAGCGAGAATATGAGTCACTCTGAGAGAGGAACTGGATTACCAACAGCTACTGAGATATTTATGAGTGAGACATCAGCCAAGAAAGAAGTTATCTTGTAGATCAAAACTCCTATCTCAAAAGAGCATTAGTTTAACTTCTTTCATGTTGTAGCAGTGAGCAATTAGGTGGTTTTCTTCTATATGTCAGTCTAACCTCGACAGTGATAAATGAGGATATCTGCCTAAGAGACGACAAAGACGCTAAAGAAGGCAGTACAGTAAGGAACAAAAAGATGTCAGTGAAAATAACTTACAATTACTTTCTGATCTGCAAGCTCGGAGACCACCAGAGATGTCGGTGTCCCACAGAGAGAAGGTACTGAGGAGCTCCCGTGAGCAGAGATTCATAAATGAATAAATAAACATTTGGACACTGTTGGTTTATTCATGGTGAGCTTTCAGCCACAGAAGACAACTCTGGGCTTTCACAAACCATGAGGATCAAGCCAAATGTGCAAATCAAATACGTTTATGAAAAATAAATCTGCATTTCCTGCTCCTCTTACTAGAATGCCACAGGGAGCTGGTCTGTCATCTGAATATTCACTGCAGTACATTCAGATTTAAAAAGGTCCATCATCTTTATGCTCATTTAAAGTTGGTAGTGGATTGTTCATTTGAAAATAATCTTGGAAGATGCATCTATCATCCATCTTTTAATGCCAGAAAAAAAAAAAAAATTTCTGTGGTTTATATTGTAAATCTGGTCACTCTTATAAGTCTCTGAAATAGAATCTTTATTACTTTTTTGTAATCATGGAAACATTCCACCTTCTATAAAAGCATAAACATGATTTTAAACCAAAATGAGAATTGACAGGTTCCAGCTGGGGCACGGTACTTGAAGTCATACAACCACATTTCAGTACTGAAGACAAACATGTGTGGATCTCTGCTTTTTATCTTACAGTACTTAGTTTATATTGATAAAATTTTTAACAATTACTTTTGCAAAAATGTGTACAATTTTAGAAGTAACATTAAGTATGTCTAAATTTTACTATGGTACATTTTTCTTGTATGTATTTTGTTGAGTTTATACAAAAGGAATGTCAGCTTCTTGAAGTGATTTTCCAATTTATACTGGAAATTTTCAAGAAAATGCCTCAGGCGACACTAATGTGACAGCAATAAATTAGATTAAGCTTTAAAGTTTTTTAATAAAAAACATTCCTGCAAAACATGTTATAAATATATATATAAAAAAAACACCTTTCATTTATGTTGATGCAATAATCTCATTGAACTCGTCACACTCAACTGAACCTATTTCCAGCAAGGAGTAAAACTTGCCTCATACATTGAAGTTTGTTTTCATTTTGCAGCTGCAGCGCAGTCCTTTCTTAGCCTGAGTGTAGCCACTTTTATGTTGTTTGCAAACTTTTTTTCTTTCATGACAGTCCTGTTTTGGCCTTAAGAAGAGCTGAAAGATGTTACAATGGTTCATCACAACAAAGAATTAGATGAGAAATTATTAATGCAGAAGCTAAAGGCAGACTGTTAATAAACAAAGACATGAAAACGAAAAAGGGAGGTCATGAATTCAGAAAACTTCACATATGTCAGTTTGTAAAAAACAACGTAAAATTAAATACACGTGGTTTATCAGCAGAGAGGAGAGAGCTGCACGGATACAATCAAATTATTTGGTTTAATGGAAGAACATTATTTGCTTAAAATCTAGTTGCTTTTTCCTTCATTACTTCTTTCATTACTTGATTAGAGAAAAGCACCTTTAGCAACACCAGACATGCCCTGTGACCCAAGGCTGAAGATCAGCTGTGCTTAGGTTATAGTTGTAAAGTAAAATAGTAACATCCACAAAAATATTCCTTAAGGATCATAGAAATTCTCAAACTGCTGGCCTACCAGTCCTGGCAACCGTTACAAAATGCAAGTACTGTAATAGTCCTTAATCTGAGCACATCGACCATCCTCAAGTGGGGAAAAATTGTGAGAAAAGCAGAGGAGAAAGAAATCCATTTCAGAATCCAGCCTTCAGTGTGTTCGGATTACCAGAGGATTTTATTAGCAGTAATGTACCTCCTCAAAAAAAGCCTCAAACAAAACTGCTGCTGCTGCATGGCTGCTGGAGTTTAAGTGGGTTGTGGGAACTTAATTAATAGGAGAACAAACATGAGCAATTCTATGTCTTTTTTATGGAGGGAGGGAGCATCACTGACCTGATGTGCCTAAAACCAGCTGTAGGAGTAACAGGAGGTGTGTGATCCACATGGAAACACTAATGAGCTGCTTTTAAAGACAGAGCCACTTCTGGCCATTAGAGTCAGACAGGAGGGGACAGCATAAATGTAAACAGCATCTCATACACATCGAATGTTCTTCTTGTTACTATACACACCAGCTCTCCTCCACTAATGAGTGAAACAGTGGAAACAGGATGTTAGGAGTCAGGAGGGTAATTGTCTGAGTGCAGTCGAAATACTTTGGCAAACAAAAGGATGGAAAGGGACCAGAAGAGTAATGGCTGCTGCAGGGTCGAAACGTATGACAAAACTCTTGCTTAAACCTCCTCATAGACACAAAACAATTTCCCAATGTGGTGTCGCAGCAGACAGCCTGACCCCCACACTCCAAATGTTTGTCTCACCCTCCCATGAGACTGACTCACACTGCTCTCTGGAGAGCTAATGATGGTGAAACAGCTCAAACACCAACAACGCTCACGATGAAGGACACACAACCCCGAGCATGACCAGACATGTGCGCCCACACAAACACATTCAAGGGCAAAATGAGCCATTGTACTGCTACAGTCATTAGTTTAGATGCTAGCTCAAATAGACTCAGTAGTAGTTTCAAAGGCATACACCTCCACTTTTAAGACTTTTTCTTTTCAAGTTTATTCAGCCTTGTTTTTTAAAGTAGCTACATCTATTTCAATGTTTTAAAAAGGAAAAAAGGAAAAAAGATGAGCATAAGGTAATCAAGAAAACA
This sequence comes from Poeciliopsis retropinna, assembly GCA_010277075.1. Taxonomy (NCBI): domain Eukaryota; kingdom Metazoa; phylum Chordata; class Actinopteri; order Cyprinodontiformes; family Poeciliidae; genus Poeciliopsis; species Poeciliopsis retropinna. The sequence goes on along the minus strand of VMRM01000015.1, from coordinate 10,916,462 downwards.
GTCAAAAGCTAATTTGAAAGGTCAAACTCGGACATCAATGCTTATCTTTACTACCAGTGGTCCTACAATGCTCACCACAATGCTTACTCAACACAAAAGAAGACATATAGTCTCCTACATCTCCGGTTTTAATCTTGTTTGTGCTAAGGTATGAAGTTTATCACTCTTCTTCAGGTGACGAGAGAGGTGTACGTCACGCTGTTCTCAGTATTGAAAATTTGAGACCTGTTGAGTAGGTAAGTGGTCCCATTGTGTCCAGGTGAAATAATTCAGTGAGTCTGGTGTCTTTAAGCTGTTGTTTGCACTTGGCTTCAGACTACACTACCATATTATTAAAAGTAATTTATCGCTTTTCAGAGAGTCAAGCTGTTCAGGCTGTGCAGAATACCCTGCTGCTTTGTTTCTCAGTTTCTCTTTTTGTGTCTTGCTGTGTATTTTCTGATTCTCTGCTTCTGTTTTGGCTCAGCTCCGTTCAGCATTGCTTTGCAGAGCACTCTGCAACTTTAGCAGCAACTGTGTTCCACCCCTTAATTGGGGCTTTTATTAATTTGAAAGTGTCTATATGTGTGTATGTGTGGCCTTGTATTTGAACCATTGTAAGGACAAAAGGCCTGGATCCCGTCAGGTGTTTGAGTTAGCAGTTAAGTTTTAGACTAAGGTACCGAGTTAGGTATGGAGGTAGGTTTGAATAATGCATTGAAGCCACATATTGGTTTTCTGCTCTGCTTCTCTCTCTCTCTTCCTTACACAGACTCACTTTGTTTCCATATAGTGGAGAACACCAAGACACTGTTCTCTTTTGTCTGACTTCTAAAGCCACAAGCCTGGCTTTTCCTGAGTTGGGATTTTTACGTGAAGGTACCTTCTAAACCCCCTGCACACATTCACATCTTTCTCACTGCTGAATTCATAATAGAATTGTGATTTGCTGAATTGTTGTCTCAGACATTGTTCAACTATGAATTAGTTGATTCGTTCTCAAGTTGTTTTTCTTGTAGAATTCATTCTTTTCATAACTTATTAAGTTATGGTCACTTCCTGTTTAAAAAGAGTTTTTAATTGAAAAATGTTAGATTTTTTTTTTTTTTTTTTTTACATTTCAGAATGTCAATATGTGTTTCTAACATGTTTTCCATTTCAACCTTTTGACATGTTCGAGACAAAAATCAACAGTTTGATCTAGAGTTGGAGATCATTTGCTCTTTTTCTTCTTATGATGACAAAGGGAATCTATACAATTCTGATTTTGTTTTACTGTAATGGTCATTATTGAACAGTGAATGGGTAGGAAATAGGCAGAAGAGAGAAGGGGAAGATGGCAGCAAATGATCCAAGACCAGGAATCAAGCAGGAAGGTTCATGTTCTCAACCAGCTGAGCCACCCAGTGCCTGACGTTCTGCATTCTTAATGTAAGAGAGGAACAATCTACTTCTATGTGGCATAAAGCTGTATATGTTATAATTTAATTCCATGTTATTAACTGCTAATAAAAATGTTTTCATATAAGAAACCTAAGCTTTACTCTAGGTAAATGCTAATGAGCCATGCTCCATGGACCGTGAAAAGATTCTCTATACATCTGCTTCTGATTTATTCACTCACGATGAGCCAAACATCGATCATTCTGCCTGACAAAACAGCACAAGTCTCTTCAGTTAACCATGAAATGCATGAAACAGAGCTCTGTCAGACATTAATGTAGATGTTGGCAGCAATTTTATGATGCGAATAACAATTACCAATGACTATGAGTGGAGTTGCAGCCTTTATGTTTGCAAGCTTTAATGCCTTGTGGTGCATGCAGCTACTTTTTAGTACCTAACTTTTGGTGAAACATTTGACTTAGAAGTAGACTGATACACTGCATTAAAAGACCAATAATGCAAAAAGTACTTGTACAGTAACATATAAAATATTTAGTAAAAATTAAAAACACGGTAGTCCACCAGTACAATCAAAACATACAGCACCTTCAAAATATTGTAACATTTTTCAATATTTCTGCTCCTTTGTTAAAATGTATAGTAACCTTAAAAGACTGGAGTGCTGCATATTTTAGAACTAGAAGCTTTATTTCTTTGTAATTTTAACTCATTTATTTCATGGAGGTCGTTTTAAAAAGCTCCGTTGTGTTTCAAGCACCAATGTTTAAATCACCAAGGTAAATATCATGCTCATTAAAACTCTAAATTTCTATTAAAAAGAAAATGTGGTTGAGATTTGAAAGGCTTACCGTTTCTAAATCAAGCAATTACACAAAGTCACTAATGACATTACAGAACATCACTGTGGCAAAAATATTTATAAGAAGCATTTGTAAGGATGATTTCAAGCATGGTAAATGCGTCCATATGTTCCTTTGGATCACTTGAGAAAAAAATGTGGCGGGTCACTTTCATGTGTTAAGCCTCTCCTGAGAGAAAAAATTACATTTGTAAACAAAAAATGGCAATGGTCCAGGAAAAATTGTCCCTTTCATTATTACAAAAGATAATATCTCAATTTCAAAGAGTTCTACTGGATCAGCCACATTGTTACTTTGGTGCTGGTTAGCTCCCTGTGAAGACAGGTAAACTTGTAACAGCCCATAACTTTGACCCTCGTTACTGCTTAGTTATCCCCCACTGGTAGGAGGCAAAGATCCCAAGCTGCACTAAAAAGCCTATGACTACAAAAGAAAGCAAAAGGCAACAGCTTTGTTCCTTTATTCTGTAGCACTGCTGAAACCAGCAAGAACACCGACTGAAAGGACAATAGTTTCTATTTATACTTGACTCCACAAAAACATAACAATGACAAATGACATTTCACACAACAGATTCAATGGGTCCTAATGAAATTGCTGAGATTAAAAGTGCTGGCAACCAAATCAATCTTAAATGTTTTTGTTTGAAATGTACACTGCTCAAAAAAATAAAGGGAACACTCAAATAACACATCCTAGATGGACAGTTTGATTTCACAGAAGTTTGATTTACTTGGAGTTATATTGTGTTGTTTAAGTGTTCCCTTTATTTTTTTGAGCAGTATATTTACACATAATTAAATTATCAAGAAGAACATACATGGTTAGCAACAATATTTTAATTAATACAGTGAACTACAGAAGCATGGCCATCTTTAGTTTAAGGTGTCAACGATAATATTTCTACTGTACGTTTATTTTTTTATAGCCATATCATAAAAAATTAACTGAACACAGTGGTGTTAAGCTGTTCTTACTGTATATCTGGCAGCCATAGTTACTCAATAAGGCTCAAAACCTTATTGTTTGATTAAATCTTATCTTAAAAAACAATGTGAACCTCTGTACATAGAGAACATCTTGTTTCAGAGACAGCACATCTCCACACTTCTGTAAATGTTCTGCTTCTCATTCCTAATTCTAACCATTGTTATGACAAGCTGCTGCTCATTGCTGTCACAGTAGTTTATCTGCAGATGACCGGAGTTGCACCTAGGGACAGTTCACTGACCTTGGCTTTTTGTTTTCATGGTTAGTGCAACATCGTCCGGAGGCTAAATTCCTCAAGAGGACTAACTAATTCAAGGATGAAATGCAGTTAATAAAGGTCAAGTGACATCGCAGTTTTGCTGAGAGACTAACAAAGAGCAGAGCCTCGTGGTTAACAGCAAAGTTCCCAGAAGCATGCCCAGACAGATGGCTCAAGTTGGAGAAGGTGAGACTATTTGAGGGCATCAGACTGACAGACTGTGACAGACCAGTGAGTCTGCCATTAGGTATTGGATCAAAAGATTATTAATTCAACTGGAATGACCTAGACGGTTATTACTATTGCAAATTATGTTATAAGTTTAAATCAAAGCAATGCTGTTAAACAGTGATTACAGCAATATTGTTCCTTAAATAAGTCTTCATTTACTCATTAGCTGACTTATGAGCACATTTTTTTCTCTTCAGTCAACTATTTTTTAAATTAATTATTTGTTGATACATTTGATGCATTGGTCAGATTATCATTTAGAATAACATAATGAAAAACTGAGTAGCAGAGAAACTAAAGTTTGTAATCTGTCTTTTAGTTCTTGAGTTACTGACTGAGCAGGTCTCAGATAACCTGAAGGAGGAATATGGTTCATTCCTGCACAGCAACTTTGAAGTGTATATAGGCTCGTGACAATTCAGTGACTTCATTTTATATGCCATCACTTTAGCAACAGGGAGCCTATGTAGCAATTTACTGTAACCAGAAGTGAACCCCAATCCATTTGCCTAGTTTGGTTAGAGCACTGGCTGCAACATTATTGATGAAGTGCAGTAATCCAGTGCAGAATCAAGAAGTGATGAAGACGGCTTAATGAAGCTCAAACTGAGCACCAGAATATGGAGGAAAATGGATCTAAGTCACTCTAAATATAGAATGGTTGTTGGTACCAGATGTGCTACTCTGAGTATCTCAGACGCTGTTGATCATACAAAATCATTTCTCTGCTTTACAGAGACTGGGAAAAGAGCAAATATTGTTTGTGACCATTTTTGAGCTCAGATAAAACCAAGTCATGTGGAACAGATGGGCTAAAACTGCAGAACACTACAATAGACCCGACTCTCGTCTCATAAGAGGAAACAAATGTTACAACTCAGAGGTTCTTGAAAACAGATTGGAAAAATGTTGTATGGTGTGACTAATGTGAGTTTGAGCTGTGACATTCAGACTATAGTTTGAATCTGGAGTAAACAAATTTAGATTAAAATCTATTCAGGCTTGTATGAAAAGTTCAGGCTAGTATTGGTGAAAATATGTGAGCAAAGTTGACAAACTTTGGGACAAATAGTAAAAACTAAGCATCATTTAAATGTCACAAACTCAATGGACTTCAGTTCAATGGAGTACATCTTGGGAAGTGATGACAGGCTGTTAATCATGCTCATTTAAGTGCTGCTTAATGTGCAAAAGGTGGAGAAACAACTTACTGATACAGAAAAGCTATTATCCACCATCATCAGTGGCCATGCTAACCAGCCAGTTTAATGGCTTGTTTTACCCAAATATTTGACCCGTATCAGATTAACAGTTGCTCCACGTTGCCAACAGAATGGGGTGCAGTTACTTTGTGCTGATTTGGGGTAAAATGAGATGTGAAAGAGCAAGGTTCTGTTTCTTATTTCCTGTCACTTTCATTTTAGTTCCTGTGCAGCGTGATTCCACTCTCAACTCTGCTTCATTTGCTTTTCAGGGAGGTTACAGCAATTAGGTGGGAGTTTTGACCCTGAAAAACCATTAATTTTCTTTTCATGTCACGATAACAAGATAATGAACTACATATCTTCAGATTAGAGGAGTAATAACCATGTATGAGGCAAAGTATGCTGAGGTGATAGATATTTGACTTAAATAAGATTCTATCACATGCCCTTTAAAGAGCCTTGTTTAATTTTCACATGACCAAAAGCATCCTGAATGTTATTTGATGTATAATGTGTGATGATAGGGAAGTCAAAATTTCCAAATAAGAAATAGTAGATTTTTGTGTTTGTGATACAAGCCCAGAATAGCAAATAAAGTTTTAGCCACATGATGGAAAATGTGAGTTTCAAAGAAAAACTCGACTGTCTGATCTCATTACCCAACTGGCTCAGTTGCTCAGACTCAAGGTAGGACCCACAACTGTGGTGTTACACAGACTTCTAAAGGTATGTGTCAGACTCCTGCTGCTGATTCATCCTCTGACAGGACATTAAACCAGTATTTGCCATGCTACAGTCTAAATGCAGCTACGCAAGGATGTCAGCTGTAATCAGCAACAACCAGACCTGCTGTCACTCTCATCCCAAACAAAAGGCGCAAGACAGTTTCATGAGTTCAAAAAGACCTTTAAATTGATCCAGGACAGTGTCAAAGATCTGAAAGATTTTTCAGACAAACAAGCCATTTCTGTGGCTATCTGTCTAATCTCCTGCATGGAGTCCATGAAGTTATTTTTAGCATCATTCCCATGTCGGTGACAGCCACGTCTGTTAGGGCAAGGAGACATTCAGTGAACTGTCCTGCATTATCTGTTAATGTGGACAGCACGAGCTGACACTTTCTTTTAAGAAGACCGTTTCCTCAGTCAGGTGCTTTAATCGTTTTAACGCAGCACAGATGGGTTGATTCAAAGCAAAAACAAATACAGTACAGAATGATTGGTCATTCTTATTTTTTGGGGGGATTTGGAGAATATCTCTGAAGGCTTACACAAAACCCAGAGAAGAAACGGCACAACACAAAGGATTTGTTTTCTTTGAAGGCTCTTTTTGTGCTTTCGACATCAATAACAAAGGACACACACCTTTTTATGAGCCAGAATTAGAGGCGATGCAAGAGTGTTTTACTGGAGGCCTGTGATAGAAAAGGTAAATTCCAGTTTCTGCTTAAATTTAGTTTACTAAATTGCAAAACCAAGAAGAAACTTTGTTGATATTAAATAAATCTTGTAGGAATTTATGTTGTAATTCTTCTCTAGCTCTTCACATCTAGGTTTGTTAAAACTATAGCCGCCCTTATATCCCTCTATAATTTGGACAGCAGGTATCTTGCTATCTTTCTCTTGATTGGGCTTCTGGCTGGAATTATCTGGTCAATTGATCCATTATCAAATAATTCTGTCAAAAGCATTAATTTGTGCCTTATTAGCAAGCAGCACATGAAATAAATATCTGCACATAAAAATACTCCTAATCCATGTAGTTAATATTTTAATCTGTTCATCAAAAGATTAATTTAATATATCATATTGCTTGATTAGATTCCAGGTTGATTCATACTAAAACTGACTACTAATGTTGACAACTTGAAGGTGCTGAAGAATGAGTTTTACTTTTACCCAATTACAAAATTCCCCAGAAAAGAAAGTAAAGAGCTTTTTGTACAGCAGAATTATAAGAAAAACAAGAAAATCCATCAAGCCTATTTTTTTCTTTCACGAATGTTCATTTAGATGTGAAGTGGTTGTCTATGATATGCTTTTCTTCTAAAGGCAGAACATTTTGACTTCAGGCCCCACATTATCAGAACAGTCAGTCAGTCAATATGTCATTAAGCAGTACAGCTGGCCGTCATGTCAGTTCAGCCTGGGGTCAAAGTGGGTATTAACAATCTTATTTCTCATTCTGGTTTCATTACTCAGTCGCTCATGAAATGCCATTGATCCATTGGAGCACAGACTCCAGGCTGTGCGACACATGACTCCTGAAAACGATGGAGAGGATGAAGGTGGATCGACGTCTGTGGACATGAATCTGGAGTGTAAATTTGACAGATAAATCAAACTTGTAGTGTGTTTTTTATGGGCTGTATTTACCGTACAGCACATGAATCAAATGGGATCATGGGGTTAATTGAGTGTTAAGCCTCTGTGCTGTGCAGATCAAAGACTTTCAAGCCATATGATCACAATCAGCACCTTCTTCATCCTAGCTGCTGATAGATCCTGCCTGACAAGGTCACCAATGACACACCTCTCTCTTTGTTAGAGAGTGTTGTGTGTCCCTTTGTGTCACAGCCTATTGGTATGTGAAAACCTATATTGTCAGTGTCGAAAGAGATTGCATCAACAACTCTGCACCTATTTGTTAAACAAATCTTTGAGTCACTGTTTACATCGCAAAATTGATGGACTGTGTTCAACTTTGTAATCTGTGAAGAGAACCAATTTACCATACTTTGTGACTTTACATATTGTTGTCAAGGTTATACTTGCTTGCTGATTGACTTTAGCAGGTAAAAACAGGAAAAATGCTTCATTGGGAGACTACTGCAAGCATAAAGTTTGATGTAGGATAGAAAATGCTTTAAAAATCAACTCACCAACTATTCAGTTTCACTCATCTTCAATGCATGTGAGTCCATACTCACACTGGGGCTGACACCTACTCTTACCAATGGAAAGAAAAAACGTAAAAAACAAACTGCACAGTGTAGCAAGTTTGTAGCACTATTGTCTTGCTGAAAGAAGGTCCTGAGTTTGAATCTCAACCTCAGGTCTAATGTTCTCTCTTTCAAAGTGTGTTCTCTTCAGATAGAAATGGCCCCTTAGGAATCAGGATGCACCTGCATATTGGTCTGTTTAGTGCATCGTTTCTTTCTCTTCATGGTTCCATTACTCACTCACATGTCGGTGCATGACAACCTTGTTTCAGTCGGGCTGCCCCAGGGCAGCTGTGGGTAAAATGTAGCAGCTTGCCATGATCAGTGTGTGAATGTGTGTGAATGGGTAAATGACTGAATACAGTATGAAGTGCTTTAGGGTCCTCTGGACCAGGTAGAGCATATTTGTTAGACAGATATTATAATATGGACAGCATTATTTTACCAGCTGTTTACCACACAAGGTTAGAGTAATATTAATTTGCCAAACTTCAGATTGAAGTTAAGTCAATAAAAGAGTGAACAGTCAGCACTAAGTGCCATTTATTGTGCTAAATGGCACAATAACACTTAGGTTATTGTGCCATTTAGGCACAAAACCTAAATGGCTCTTTAGCTCTTCCCTTCAACAGTGGGACACAGCAAGATGAAACATGGCCACCAGAACCTTTCAGCTTTGTCAGATTATCTTTTTACACAATTAATATGCTTCTCATTATTTCATTAGTGAATTTGTCTCAAGTAGCTATTTAAAACCTGCTTTGGATGCAGGGCTGAACATTTGCTTCAGCTCTACTGTGGGCAAGAAAACACTGTCCTTTGCTACTGTGGCGCTCTGGGCAAGATTGTATTTTATTTTCATCATCACTATCTCAGCAGAGCAGATGACAGCTATTGCAAATGTGTTAACCTTTTCTCATTGGTTTGACACATGTAACTCAAAACAGTTAACGTACAGTCAAGCAGTCCGAGCTCTATTGTTCTGACTATGGTAAACAAACAGAAATGACCTGTTCTTAACTGTCAGGAGCTACTTATATCAATCTGAAATCACTAAATGACCTTTTTCTCACTCCTTGTTACATTTTATCTTGGTTTACATTTTGTGATAGTTACAATATTTCAGTTTTCCTCCACAGTTTGAAAGAAAAAGATAAAATTTGTATTAAAACAAGACACATTGGTGCTTTTCCTTTTTTTTTTTTTTTTTTTTTTTTTTGGAAGGCTATTACATTATATTATATCTTTTTGATAAAATAATAATGTGTTTGGATTGTGATACGTATTTCGATGTGGACGGAAAAGGCACGAGTGTTGAAATGTTCTGCAATATTATTAGATTTTAGAAGTTCATTAGTTTACACTTAAAACCTGGACGTATTAAGTTTAAGCTACTTGTTCGAGAAGGGAAATAAATTTTAAGATGATTTGAAAATTACAATAATTATAAATACCAAGAACTGAGACTAAGACAATTTCTCTTTCTTGGAAAAAACAACTCTGCATTGTATTGTTTTTTTTTAAGGCTACACAATATCAGGAACACATTGAAGAACAATAACATTTTCGAATAAATTAATATTGTGAGTCAACGGGCGATAGGTGAGGTAAACTCTGGACAGATCATGTGTTTGGACCGTGGGAGGAAACTGGCGAAGATGCAAACTTTAGGCAGAAAGACCCCAGGGTTGGGATTCAACCCCAACTCAACTCTAACTATTTTATTTTATTTCTCTCATTTTGCATTGGTTTCAGCTCCCAGTCAGTAAATGGCTCATAACTACACAAGCATGTTTCCAATTGATGAATCCCACCTGTGTGCAGCTGTGTGTTTGTGTGAGCTGATCATTAGCATATTAAAATGCTTCAGGCAGCCTGTTCTGCTCCATTTGAGGACAGGTTCTTTTAACAAAATCTTGACAACAAAAAAGAAGCTTTCAGCCACTCCTATGCAAAAACTTATCCAACCAACAAGAACAAATTTTGCTGTATCAGACTTGGTGATTGTAAAAAAGGAAAAGAAAGGAAGAGAAGAGAGGGAAGACAGGGAGACAGAGAATATTACTGGAGCTGTAAATTCTGTATCTTCAAAGAGCTAAATTATGACAGATAACTGACTTTAAATCAGGGGCCACTATCCTTCTGTTTTTGGAGATGTCTTTTCTCCAATACACCTGAATCAAGCAGCTGGCTTTCCTCATTAACAGTCACACTCAGTTCTGCAGAGGCTTGGTAATGAGGCTCTCATTTGATTCAGGTTGGAGAAGGGGTGTATTCAAAAGCTGCTGGAAAATAGCTCTGCTGGAACAATCTATGGTTAAAGCACTAGTCAATATTTAAGGGGCAGTGTTATGGGTTTTCCAGGGACATAGTGCCCTATTTTACAGCAAAATCAAGTAACTATATCACCTTCAGTTGTTATAAAAACTTTGTATATATAAAACATGAACTAAAGGAAGTTTGACACCTTGAAATCGGGCCGCTATCTCTTTAAGAAGTTCACTCTCTATTCGTCTCTACGACTTCCTCAAGTTGTCACAACAGTTCTTCGTATTATAGCATTTAATTCTGATCTTAGGAGCACTAGACTGAGACATAGTTTATATGATAGGTTCAGTGGACTAATTGCTGCTGCTAGTCTGGAGGAGCTGAGCTTTCAGCTGAACACTGTTTCTATGTGAAATTGGACAAACAGCAGTAGATTGCTGTCATTTTCCAAGTGTTATATGTAAACCTTTCATTTACATGATTTTCATTAACTTCTTTCTGTTGTTTTTCTTCACCAACTTTAATTTTAGCAAATAATTTTTGAGCCAAAAGTGTTTAGTTTTGTGAATTTTCTAACTCCATTATGAGCACTACATGGGTGCTAGTTCTGTAACCTTGTTGTTTTTTTTTTTATGCTAATGTTTCTTTTCTAAGCCTAGCAGATGGATAATGCAGATTGTTCATTCTCATTTCCCTTGCACATGCATAATCTTCCTATGTACTGCAGTCACCCTCATTGATGGGCTCCAATCCATGTCGTTTTTGGCTGAGCAGATGCAACATCTTGTCATATAATCTTTTCCATATGCAACTGTTTGTCCAACAAAAGCAACATGTCTCAGTGAAGCGCAATGAAAGAGCTTTGAACAAAATAAATGAGCTGATAGTTTTTTTGTTTGTTTGTTTTTTTTAGCAATGTAGAAAACTGGCTAATGCCAACAGAATAATCATCTGCTGCCTGGCTATGTGACAAAGGGGCAAAAACTGTTTTCTGTCTCTAAGCAAAGCAGTGTAGAATACTGAATATTCAGGTCACAGCAACGCTGTTGACAAATACAAAATGCTTAGTTAGGGAAATCTAATGAGACAATGATGACTTATACATTTTCAAGTTCCTTAATTTGTCAGTGTAGGTAAACAGAGATGTTCCAATAATGGTTAGCTAGGTATATTTAAGAAAAGGGTAAAACATGTATCCTGTAAGTAATACTTACTGTTTATAGGGCTTCCTAGAAAATAAATGTCACTGTTGAAATAGGTACTTAATGTGCAAAGTCATCTCAGCTACAGGCACTTGCAAAAGTATTTATACCTCACAAAACTTTTCTCTGTTTACTTCAAAAAGCAAATTTTTGAAGTAAAAAATTTTAATTTAATTTTTTGAAGCAAAAATTTGCTTCAAAAAGCAAATTTTTGAAGTAAACAGAGTGCCTTCCAGCAAGAAGGTTCTGGGTTCGATTCCCAGCCTTTGTCTTTCTGCACGGAGTTTGCATGTTCTCCCTGTGCATGCATGGGTTCTCTCTGGGTTCTCTGGCTTCCTCCCACAGTCCAAAAATATGACTGTCAGGTTAATTGGTCTTTCCAAATTCTCCCTAGGTGTGAGTGTGTGTGTGTATGGTTGTTTGTTTCTGTGTTGCCCTGTGACAGACTGGCGACCTGTCCAGGGTGTACCCTGCCTCTCGCCCGGAATGTAGCTGGAGATTGGCACCAGCAACTCCCAACCCCATTAGGGACAAGGGTGAAAGAAAATGGATGGATGGATGTTTTGTTTTAAAAAAAAACCCGAAGTGTGACATACTTATGTATTCTGCCCTGGTGAGCAAATATTTTGTCAAAGCCTTTTTATAGCCATTACAGCTGCAAGTCACTTATCCCTCAAGTCTTTTTAAAGTTTCTCAATATGATTGAGTTTGATTTTTGCCCTTCTAGCAAATGGTTATGTTTAAGTTAAACCATTCTATTGCAACTCTGGCTAAGATTCATGTTTTCCATTACAGAACCAAACAATATATTGAATAAATAATAATAAATAAATGTTCGCAGTATGGTAATCCCAAATAGCTGCTTTACTGTATTTCAAGTGCCATGCATGCATATATTGCATGCCAGTAATATATTTTTCCCATTTTCATGGTGTTTTTACTACCCTGACAGGGTTTCTCCCAGTGTATTACTTGTGCCCCCACCAGGCTAAGTATTGCTTATTTATTTAAGTTTTTTTTTAAATGTTTGCATTTTTTAAGACTTCATAGTTGGTGTTCAAGTGTTAATTTTCCAATCGTTTAATAACATAGAATTATCAAGTGATATTTTCAAATTTCCTGTCAACTTTAAACATTTAATTTAAAAACACGACACCCAACCACCAGGCTTAACAAGTTTTCTGTGTGAAACCTTGCCTGAATACCCAAGATTGAGATCTATCTTTAGTGTCTAGGATGCTAAGGTTCACACACCTTAGTAAATCTGTCTGTAAAATACAGATAGATTTTACAGACAAATCTATCTGTAGTCCAGATAGATTTGAGGTTTTAATGGGACAGCTTTTTTTGACATAGTCATATGTATTGTTCTTTATCTCAAAACCTTTCTATTAAAGGTGTAATGATGTATCCTTATTATTGAACTGGTTTTAACCTCACGGTCCTTCATTATTGAGATTCAGTCATCCTGAACTCGGTGGTCAAGTTGTAGCCCTTTAGCTATGAACTGAAGGAAAGAGACATCTTTTTGTGTCAGTTCCTCCCCTGCAGAAACTCAGTGCTTGATCAAACTTCACTTTAACTTTTTTTTTGCAAGCTCCAGTCTGTTCTCTCAGGTCTCCGGGGCTCTATGGGGCTCTCCTTCGTGATTCTGCACAGTCTATGCTAGATCTGGATTTGTAGTCTGAGTGTGAAAGCCTGCAGTTGTAGTGCACTGACTACTAATGGCGAACGCAATATAATTCAGGTTATGTGGAGCTAGCTCCCAAATGCAGACTCGCTCTTATCAAATGTCATTGCTACATAATGGCAGTATAACATGGTCAGGGACTTTTATAGCAAGCAGGATTGAAGACTGTTCTCTCTGACATGATTTGTTTTAGTGAAGAGGAGCATGCATTAAAAAAATTGTATTAATCAAGAAGTCATTTCTGCAAAATGTGATTTCACTTTGTGATCACATTTTTCTTTGAGCTAAAAGTCTGTTTGAAACTTCTCTGTATAGAGCTAAATTTTCTCTTGCTAAATTACTGCTGATGAAATTAAAACTTTGGTGTAAAATTCACTCTTTGCGTTGTCCCAGGTAGGAAAGTTTATCACCGAACCCCCTGAAATGTAGAGGACATTAGAGGTAATCTGTTCAAACTAGTAATGACTCCTTCAACATCAAATAAAGATTTAAAACTCTATGTAAAATAGATGGCTGTCATTATTTTTAGGAGGTCTTCAAAATTTGCCATTGTCCAACTATATATAAAAAGCAGGAGAGATTGTCGAGACCATAGGGAGGTTTCCTGTGTGGTCTCATGGGAGTTTTCTATATTGATGCTTAGCATCGTGGTCACATTAAAATCGATTTTCTATTCTTGTTCAGAGTACAATTTTAGAATACTGGAATTTTCCAGTGTTATATGAAATACATGCCAGTGTTACACCAATGAAAGTTTTCTGCAATAACAATATTTTAACATCTTATGCTTGCTTAACCCTGATATAGGAGGGTACACATTACACCAACACCAAGGCCCTCTGACTAAGCTGTTGTTTGTGAAGAATGAGAATGAGCTGGTATCATTGCTAAAAGGCTAAGTGTGACTCACAAATAAGAGTTGAGACCTACTGTAGAGGCAAAAAATACCTCTAAAAGTTTATTTTTTGTAATTCTCTGTGAGTGAATAATGACCTGTTTCAATAAATTTATCTGCAAAATATCTGCCCTAATGAACTCTGAACGCTTTAAAGCTTCTTAAATAAAGTAAAATTAATGTTACCATTCCATGTAAATTATAATCTAACATTAAATATCCACATAAAAAAGCCTAAAACCTCAGTGGGAAATGTGTAGAGAAGGATACCAAGATATCATACCAATTGGGTTAATTGCAGACACTAAATGGACCTTCAATAATAACTGTATTAACTCCAGTAATGGCTGAGCTGATATCAGAAAGTATGACTTTGTAACCCTTAGTAATGACTGACACTAATGTCTGCAGACGTGACAGTTTAAGAGAAACCAAGAAAGACCCATCAGAACAGAGTATTACGAGGGAGCAAGAAAAAAAAAATCTCGTATATGTCTAGTTATCTGTCTTAATAAAAGCAGAATATCATTAATGCTGACTTAAGTTAAATCAGTCTGGTCTCATTTGTCAGCAGCACATCTGCATGCAAATGATTGTATTGTTAGCGTTGTAATCCAAAGGTTAGCCAGGAGTGAAGGACTAAGAGGGTATTACCATCTGTTAGCCCTCTGCTGACATCTAATGCAACAGTAACTATCTTCTTTATGTGTAATTACCCCCTCTCCCCACCCTCACACACACACTCTGTGAGACAGAATAGTCTACCCAAAGTTTCCTCAGGCATTGCCTCATCAATTTCCTAAACCAGAATTAGAAGCAGAATGTGGAATTAGATTAACACAACCAAGCACAGGGGGGGATTTAGATTTAAAGTCAGACTTCAGGTCATAGTTTCCCCTCAAGGATCAGGTCTGGATTTCCATAAGCTACAATAAGCTACAATTTGTGATGAATCACAGAGGACAAACTGTGAAGGAATTTTAAACACTTGCTTAATATTTTCTTGTTTGCTACAACTTTGATCTCTTGCTTTGTGTGTGTTATTATATTTCGCATTTCTGATATTAAGTGTTAGTTTGGTTCCACAGTGGAGCCAGATTACAAAACAATGTGAACAAGACCTTGTAAAGATGTAATAATACCTTTAGCAGAGCAAGAATATTTAATGCCTCAAATTCAGAACTGTGCCTATTTTTTTTTTTCCTTTTTATCTAACCATATTTTTTGAAAATGTGTTACACGTGAGCATAAATACGATGAAATGAGGCTCATGTGGAACGTCAAGTCTTATTCTGCGTAGTGTGTCTGTTGGAAGGCTGAAAGGGTTGGGTTATCAACATAAACTTAATAGTTCATAACAAAGGAGATATTGCATACATCTCCAACAGGATGCAATCTGAATCAGATTTTGTACAATCATAACTTGGACATTATGCTGGCAAATCCTCTCGCTTCATAGTGTGGGTAAAAGAGCTGAATTTCACTGAGACGCAATGCTGGAAAATATCAAGATCCAACTTTTGCTGATTTGGATGAAAAAAAACAACCTCTAGCAATCAGTCAGGAAAACCATAGTATAATACCCACATATGGCAGAGAAAGAATAATGATAATTCAGAAGAAAGAAAATCACAAAGAACACGTTTCCACAAGAGCGACTCTTTACTCTAATCCCTCTTCATATGTATTTAAACAACCAGAACCTTTGTAATTAATTTCAGACAGTCGGAGCATCACAGCTGAAGACAAGAGCACATGTTTCTACAGCTGGAATATATATATTGATCAGAAGAAATCAAAACAATACTTTAGAATTTTGTAATTTATTTAATCTTTCTTTTTTTTTTTTTTTTTTTTTTTTTTTTTTTGCTTCTCCCTGGCTCCAAATAGATTTTGTCACACATAGATAGGACAACGGTCTGTCTGCTAATGTCACATCCTGCTGACATTAGCAGACACAAATACTTTTCTAATGACTCAAAAGCCAATCTTCAGCTTAAGCATCACAATATAATTAATAAAACACATAATACATGATAAAGGATGTTTCAAATGTTTTCACAACACATATCCAAACTGCATGGGAGATTTCTCTGATGGCTGTCTATCTGCGGTCTAGCACTAACACTCGTCTGTCTTTTGTCTAAAAGTATGTGAAGATGTTTTATATTTTTATGTACAATCTTCTGGGACTGCATATTTTAAATTAGCTGCAAGAGCTTCAGAATGTTGAAAAGCAGTTTTTCATATTTTCTTGAGTAATGCTCCTGTCCATGATCCTTGTCAAATAAATTAAATAATCTAAACCATATCAGAGTCTAACCTTTACTCTACCTGCCTGTTGATACTAAAAATATTGTTTGCTTCACCTCTGGGCTACTTCCCAATGCCTGGCTTCTCTCCTGCATCCTGGGATTTTTGAGGAAAGGGCAGGTAGGACCCTAATTATGGTCTCCGCTGTAGTGACGTAACAGAGATGGGATTATCTTGGGGTCAGTTTGGGAGCTGACCTCCAGTTGGTAAATTTATGCTGGTGTCTTGGCCTCCATTCTCTCTGCAAATACATCAATGCAAATGCAGCACCATGCCACAGCAGGGTCTCATGGTGTGTTTCTGAACTTTGTGGCCATTGCATCATACACTTACCCACCCAATAAGCAGTATACCTTTTTCTCACAGGAAATGTAAAGCCATACCTTTACCCCCATCCAACAACTTCACTTAAATACATTAAAGACAAGATTTTGGACGGGGGCTGGGGAAGAATGTCAGCAAGCAGTGGTATTACCTCCCAACGGTAAGAGGAAAAAAGATCTCTAAAATACACAAACTATTTCAAGTGAAATAATATCAAGTAAGAAATGATCAGTTAAGAGATCAACTGAATCAGTCCTGTCAAGAAAGCAAATAAATGTTTGTACAAATCCATTAAAAACTCACAATTTAAAGCACTCGCAGTCTTGCTACATGAGTGTAAAAGAAAATTCATACTCTCCAGTCTGCTCAACAGAAACTGTGAGATAATCAACATCAGTGTGTCTGCCCACTAGTTTCTGCCAGGACGAGCTGCGGACTTTGAATGCAACCCAGACTTTTTGATGACTAGCCTGACTCTTCACATTTGTTGAGACAATAAAACTACCGGTCAAGGGTTGGCAACAACCACGCTACAGATATAGAAAATCATAGGTTAGCTTGTGAGCAGAGTAAAAAAAAAAATCTATGCAATAACACCTGCTTTTAAGAAATAGTCTCGGAAGACCTGCAGTTTTGTTTTTATTTTGATCGTAATTTTCTATGAGGAACAAAAAGGCCAAAAAACAAATTGGTACACAAAATATAAATAAAATAATTCTTACTAGCCAGTTCTGTTATTATGGTGACAACTGAAAAAAAACCCAGCACAATCCCCAATGAGGCTGTTTATGTCCGAGTGGAACACTCACTGTGGTTCAGTGAATACAAATGTTACAAAAATGAGTATGTGTATGTTGACTTGAATTTTACAGACATAAAATTATGTGTTATTTCAATAAGTCTTGACAATTTCTGTATTCATTCTCATTGCTCTTCTATGTCAGGTCAACTACGGTATTGCGTGTTTTCTTTTTCTATATGGAACAAGAAGATAACAGTGTAAGCTACATAAAGGAGACAGTTTGGGGAAATTATTCATAGAAAAAAGAAGAAGTTGCGGTTATTAAGTATTTTCTGAATGCAAATGTCTCTGCTTTCTTCTTCTTCAATTGCAAGTTTTTCTCTCCCATGTTTTGCTTTCTCAAGTTTAAATGCCTCTTTCCATTTCTTCAGATGTTGCCTGATCTTCATTTTGAGGAAATTGAGCATCAATATTTCATCCCTTTTATTTTTCTCATATTTCTTCCTCTCTCAAATATAAAGACCAGACTGTCTTTTAGTTCTACTAGATATCTTATTTCATGGATTTTCACACTCATCGACTCTGTTCAATTCAACCCAGTTTTACTCAAAAACACTAGACAAGTAATCTCAACGTAAACAGACCCAGTCAGCATCATTGCTGTGCAACTCATTTCCTGTTGAGTCCTGTTCAGTCATATTTTAATACAACACATTCAGATAGGGACGATTATTAAAAGCTATTTAAAGGTTATTGGTCTAAAGAAGATCTTCACTTTGATATAATCTCTCATCCTGCCATCCTCATGCGGTGACAGTTCAGAGCAAAAACTCAACTTCCACAAAAGGTAGCCTCCAGAAGAACTACCTAAATTTCTATTTCAAATCACAACTCAAAACATGTTTAAAAAGTGCTTATTGTACCTGAAGCCTTCTGCTCCATTAAAATAATTTTATCATTTTTATACTGTGTCCTTGAGTGTCAAGAAAGGTGCCTATAAATTAAATGTATTGTTTAATAAATGTGTGCATATACACGGTAAATGTCATTATAAGCTCATATATTTTAAGTAAATGAGCTTGTAATTAACATCCCATATCCAGTATAGACATTGGATGCTTTTACTTCATATTAGTTTTATTTATTTACTCACTCTGAAACATTTTATTTGGATTTACTAAGTGTATATAAATTATAATATGCTTATAAACTTTTGCATTCTAATGTGACTAATGTATATTCTTTGCATATGCCTTCTCTCTTGTCTCCTCCTTCTTTGTGCTCACAGATTGGAGTGACTCATGAACTCAATCATACATTTGGATTGACTAATACCAATAGATCGGTTAGGAAAAGAAAAGAAAAAAACCCTGTTCTATACTGTCTCTGTTGCCGGTCTCCGTCTTTTGCTCCCACACACTCCTCCCTCTCTCCCATCCTCTCTCACCCTGCCACAGCATTTCAGAGCTGCCAGAGGCGTTAACAGAGAGCGAATAGACTCTGATTTCACACACAGCACAGGGAGGAGTCGGCGTCAATGTGTAAATGCACACACTCACTCTGATGCCCATGCACAGGGAGACAACAGGAGGCGGACAGAGACTTCAGTTGCAGAATGTCCACTTGCTGCAGTCAGACATGTAGGAGGAGTAGCTGCTCTGCTCGCCGTTTCAGCTCTGTTTCAGACCTGTAAGCACCTCCCATCCCCCCCAGTGTTCGCTCCCTGGTCTGCGGTTGCTAAGGGGCTGGCTGGAATGACCCGGGTAAGTAGGAGACACAAGGAGATGCACTAGATGGGGCTGCCGGCTGGGAGGACTCTCTGATCCCTGATCCCTCCTCTTCTCCATGCTGACACACAGACAGAAGAGCTCTGATCTACAATACAGATGCATGCCCATATAGGAGGGCACCGCTGTGCAGACCAAGGGTCTTCAACAGGCACAGCTTGAGGGGAGGACCTCCACAGAGACACACAGGTAAGGGGCAGCACAGCTGGATCTGCTCTGTTGGATTTCCATCAGTATTGACTTGTGCAGATGTAGAGGAATTGGCAGTATCATTTAATTATTGTCTTTGATCCAGGTCTGCGCTTAAAAAGTGATTGATCTGTTTGGTTTGCGCTTGTGTTTGTGTGCTGCGCTGCATGACCATTGATTGATAAGAAGATGGGTTTGTGGATGAGCGCTGTGGAAGCATGAGAATGGGTAATGTCTCCTGTCTGAGACATTCTGATATCCATCAGATGTCTACATGATGTCAGTGGGAAATAAGAGGAAGCATAAAAGGACCAGGGAGGGAAGAAGGAAAAGACTGAAAAGTGTCACATTCTGTCTTAGTGATTGGTCTCATATTTATTTGAAACTCCTCGGTTGGCGATATCTTCCAAACACTTGGGGCTGTGTTTCTCTGTGTTTCAAGGTAACTACAAGTGCTTATAGTGGAGAAATGTTTGGGGCAAAAGCTCTAAGGGACTTTACAGAGACAGTGCTTACTGAAGCTGAAGAACAGGAAGAGCTCCTGGGTGTGCATACATAAAGCCTCGAGAAAGCTGGAAGTTGGAGAGGAAGCCTGAATGTAGACTAAAATTAAGAACAGAAAACCTATGTTGGAAATAGAGGTTCAAGCAGAGGATTCAAATGATTATCTGCCATGTTACTAAAAATAGAAAGTCTACGAAGACCTTTAAGAGGCTGGAAACAGAAAGAGAAAAGGTCCCCAAACAGCATATGTTTATCTCTTAAACTATTCACATGACTCAAATGGTTTTGGGGGGGTTCACTTTCTCTGTGAAAGTCAATGGCCAAAGCAGCAGCAGCTCCATTCAGAGATTGGCTCTGAACGAATGCGCTTATGCAGAGATGCCCGCGCTTCAGAGAGATGAGCTGTCCAGTACTGTTGCACGGTGCATACATCACTAAACACAAAGCTATAGGCCCAGGAGGAATCAACAGAAAGAAATCTATTACTTAGATGACTATGGTTTTGTGATCTCTTCACATAAATGTGTTTGGTTTGAAGACAGTGGACAGGGATGAATGGAGAGAACAGCAGCAATAAACATCTTCACTTCTCAAAACAACAACAAAAAACACACCAAAAATATCAACCTGATTAGATGCTGATATACAGTTTGAAATATAAATACTGGAGCATCTTTTGATGATTTTCATCAGCTTGACTAATCTGTTGTTTGACAGGGTGGACGTCTGAGGAATTGTAAGCTTTTTTTCAGAGATGCTTGGTTGATCTTTATACATTATACTCACACATAAACTCCACCACCATCAAGGAGGGATGAAATTACCAGGGAAGATTCAAATCACTGCTTAATTTATGCATTAGTATCCTGAATTAAATTCAATCTAAAGATCCAAAATAATTTCTGCAATCTTGTTGCATGTCTCACTCTCAGGTGCAGCCCCTGTTCTATTTACTGTCAACTTCTGCTTAGTCATTACAAAGAGCAGAACAGCCCCGAGGTTGTGGGGTACGGAGCAAATTAACACCATTTGCAAAACTGCCTTTGCCCAAGTTCACACACCTGCCAGCTTCTCATAACATGGCTCATTGAGGCGTCCGGTATAACATGACTGCCACCGATAAATACCAAGCCAGGGCATGCTTTCAAAATCCAATGAACATCAAAGTGACAAGGTCTGATGCACATGTAAGGAGAACCAGTTGGCACAGGCCAGTAGCTCTGTAGATCTGCATAAAAGCAAAGTAAAAAAGGAGAAATGGCACAAAATAAAACCTAGAGAATACACTAATTATAAGAAAGAGCTTTTATATGAGGGGAAAAACAGACAATTTTTTTCATGCTCCGATAGATATTTTGCTAGTAGTTAAGCGCTCATGGATGGCTTTATTACAAATAACTTGAGTACTTCCTCCCCAGAGACAAGCTTGAACAGACACAAGCAACCATAATGGGTCTTCCTGGCTAGAGATTATTTTAAATTAATCATCAGTAATGTTGGACAAAACAATTTTTGTCTTGGAATTACAGATGTGGAGTTCAAGGATAAGCCTTGCAGTATTTTATGCATTTATTACTGTCATTAAATCTGATGAAAACACCAACTTCTCCAGAAAACTCCTAGATATTTCAGTCTGGTATTAGTCTGATGCAACCTGTGTTTTTATTTTACCTAACTGATGCATTTGGGTGATTTGTTGACTCTAATTATATACATATCCAAGGAAGTGAAAATTTCTGCATGATAAATGACATTTGCCATTTGCAGATGTGCTATAGAGGATCAGTTAGGATAAATGGCATGTCTTTATCTCAGATTAATTGGGATCATTTGTTTATGTGATCTAATTAGAGAGAAAATATATGGTAACTTGCAAAAGCTATCCATACCTGAGTGTCTGGTTGTTTCTAAAGGATTTTATGTGAGAAACCAGGTGTCTGCAACCTGGAGGCTCTTTAACCACCGTGGCTCCTCAATGTGTCGGCCAAAAGTGTTAAAGACCTGAGAAATATGTTTAAATATAAAAGTTATTGAGTTTTGTTTTATTTTCTCATTAGGCTGCAAACTGAACATCTTCCATAAATATGGAATGTTTCATTCAAAAAAGTGTTTTATTATGGGTAAAATTTGGAAATGTTACTTTGTTCTTTATTCTTTTTAGTTCTTTAACTTAACTAAAAACTCAAAATAATTTTTGCAGAAGATGTTCATACAACTAAAAAAGTGTGATGCAGGCTGTATGGCTCCAGACAAAATTTATTTGCCATGTATAACGGCAAAATGGCTTTCGTTGTAAATGTTAAGCAATGCAAAACGGCTCATAGTTATGAAGTAGAATGAAAATTATACTTCTGTGTGGTATAAAAATGTGTTTTAAATGAAAGCTGGAACTTGTTTATTTCTATCCATGCTTCTTCAGCATTAAGTCCTAAATAGCATCTAGTGACACGGCTGCTTTCCGAAGTTAAAAACATATCCATCTGTGTACAATGCCTCAGAAAGTTTGCATGAGAACATAGGCAACAAATAGCATCATGACGACCAAGGGATGCATCGCATAAGTCAGGGACATCATTGTAAAAGAATTTGACAACTCACATAGCTCTGCTCAGTTTGAAGAGAGCTTGGGTCAACTGCAAACATTTGAAAACAGCCAGTCAATCCAAATTGACAGCAGGGCAAGGAGAGACGTACATAGAGAAGCAGCCAAAGAACAAATTATAACTCTTGATGTCCTCTTGAGATCCACTAGTCAACAGGTTTTGAAAAAAAATTCAAATGAGTAACTATTAGTGGTGTACTATTAGTGGCAAGAAGAAAAACCAAAATATATAGACAAGGCAATTGAGGAAGAAAATCTTTGAGATGCTGCAAAAGACTTTAAACTGAGATGGAGGTTCAGTTTCCAGGGAGATAATGACCCTAAGCATACAGCCAAAAATATGTTTACATTAATATTTGAGAATGGGACAATCATGCCTAAATCCAGTAAAAAAATTATCAGAACTTAACATTTTCCGTTTTAAATCAAATCTGTTAATTTATTATTAACTATTAATAAATAGTTAATAAATAATAACTATTTATTACTTTGTTTTATTTATATTATTTTAGGCATCCTAAAAAGTTATAGTTTTACTTCTAGTCTTGAACTAAGATTCAATAATAAATAAACTAATTTTCTATTTCTAAAAGTATAGGTATTTAATTTGATACATTAATCTCTTTAACACTGTATGGAAAGGTTATATTCTATACTGGTTCTGCAGAAATGTCTACAATTATTCGGATTTTGTTTTGTTTGTCTGAATCAGATTTTATGTTCAGTTGTGCCGGTTACTATGGTTAAAGCCAGAGTATTCCTGAAATGAAACCTTTTATATTTTTCACTCTATTTACCAACACACATCTCAAAGAGCTAATTTCCAAAATGCATTCATGTATTAAAGGACATCATGTACTTCAATGATGTTTAAAAGGTTTGTTATGTATAACGTTATATGGACTGAAAAGATCCTGAATGCAGGAAATAAAAAGGGAGGTAGTTAGAAAAGGGTGATACTTTGTGACGTCAGTGGTTTTAACCTGATGATGGGCTGAGGCGTTTCTGCGTGGCGTTCCTCCAAATGCTGACATGGCTTTTCACTTTGTGCTCAACATGTTTCACACAGTCCAAGAACACGTATGAGAAGAAACTGGT
Source organism: Poeciliopsis retropinna (assembly GCA_010277075.1). NCBI lineage: Eukaryota > Metazoa > Chordata > Actinopteri > Cyprinodontiformes > Poeciliidae > Poeciliopsis > Poeciliopsis retropinna. The sequence continues at coordinate 10,892,976 of VMRM01000015.1, read as the reverse complement.
GGCTAACCTAGCAGTATGTGTGAGTGACAGCATGACAGGTTCAGTGTCAGTCTGTGTTTAACTGATGATTTAACTGAGATACCGCAGTAAAGGAAAACAAAGGTAGAATCTGACGCCATTACAACTTTAAATATCTTGGTAGGTTAAGACTATTAAGGACAATAATGATAGACTAAATAGGAACTAACATTCCTGTAACAGGCTAATGTGTCAGAATGGGCACAAAAGCACAATAAACTAATAACTTGGTAGCGATAAGGTTTAGGAAAAAAAAGCGTTTCTGTAAAAGAGTTCATTGTGGGATTAGCCAGACTTTCTGGACATACTGAAAAATTCTGCCTCACAAATGTTACAATTTCAGTGCCAAACTGTAAATGGCAGAGTTATGCATAACTGCCAGGGAATTTGTGCATGAGCTACTCGTATGTGGCAGCAATCGCAACAATACTTAATCGTGTGCTATAATATGCAGACACTCTGTCACTACTAATGAAGATTCTCTGATGTCTGCTTATGAATGCTTAAAGAAGCTGCAGTTGATTACAGAGCGACCTGCTTTCTGACTGAGCTTATATTTATTTGACCATTTTAATTTTACCTCAGACTGTCTTTAAATCATCTGAGTTACTGTTGCTTGCTGGGAAGAATTTTAGTCTTGTACTCGTACAGTTGTAGGTTTAATTCCTGTTGCTTAATGGCACAGGTTGGAGTGTTACTAGGCAAAGCACTTCAGTCCAATTTGCATGCCAATCTGTGTATTGGAATAAGGAGGTGTACACATTTTTAAATGAAACTGGGTGCAGGGTTTGTGTGGCCAGGGTTATTGTTAAAATACTGTAGAAATTAAACCTATTTGCAAAATCTAGAAAGAAAATAACTTTAATGATCAGTTGTGATTTATATCAGTCTATTTTCTTTAACAGGAGTATCAGTTCTCAAAAACAGCAAAGAGAGCCATGTGTTTATTCTTTATAAATATTGTTTGTCGCAAGGAAACAACAAATACCTTCTGATGCATTACAATTTACTTTTGTGGTAATTTTTTTCTTAAGCAACAAATTGATTTTGCAGGCTTAGAAACTGTTTAAATGATGTGTATGGGAATCAATAACAACTGATTAGATACTGGCTTCTTTACTATGACATGTCAGACTAGAGTAATTCAACTACAAACAAAGACAGACGTAAAGGCAGAGGTCAAAGGCCAGGGGTTGAGGTAACATAGAGAAATGGGATTGATTGAATGCTATCATAAAGGGAATGTATTTTACATACAGCACAATGGTAGAGCTCATGCTACAGTAAGATAGATAGATAGATAGATAGATAGATAGATAGATAGATAGATAGATAGATAGATAGATAGATAGATAGATAGATAGATAGATAGATAGATAGATAGATAGATAATTTGTGGTAATGTAAAAAAAATAAATAAATCATGCTCACTCTCGGTTGTGGTCGCCCCTGACAACCATCGTTTTCTGCTGCTGTTTCTGAGGGGGAATCTTGCAAGCTGGCGATCAGACCTGAGACAAACACGAGACGGGCAAAAACGTAATAAACTGAAAGTGTTACTAGAGTGATAAATATTTAAGTAACTACAATTATATTAATTGGTCTTCTGTGCCAGCAGATTTATGCTCCATGGGAGAGCAATGCCATGTGGAGTTTTTGCTTAACTTGGCCAAGATCCCAAACAATCAACTGGGGGAAAAAAAATAAAAGAAAAAAGGAAAAATAAAAGTACACAAATTTGAAGTGAATCCAAACAATAAATGTACTATTTGAAAACTAGATTGTACGAGCTGTGGGTGTGTTTTGGTCAGCTGTCGTCGGCCACATTTAGCAAAACAGTCTGTCTTTTTTACAAAAGTGTAACCACACTTTAACTTGGCTGCAAACTATCCCTGGCTGATAGACAACTTCACACCATGTCTACAGCCATCCCTGCTATCCAACCAGAAACATTTCTACCTCAATAGCACGCAGAGCACAGGTACATTAGACACTAATGAGACGTAGTATGGTGCTGGAAAATCATTTTGAAAATCACTCGACAGTGTGAAGCCTCATCAAAAACTACCACAGAACTGACTTCCCTTTGGAGGTTTGCCGACTGATTAATCTGTTTTGATACCCAAAACTTTGTCATTCAACATTCAACATCATCTACTGAGTTGGAAACATATTTGCAAATCTGTTTGGTCTTTTAAAGTATTTCACCTCCTCCACTTACACCACTACTCGTTGTCTGTAGGAACCACTGGAGCTCCAGAACTTCAGTACAATGAAAGCTTCTCAGAAATTGGATAAAATGCCAAAAAGTGTAACAACACATGAGCATTTTGAATAATGTTCTCCTAACTTAAAAGTATGGCTCCTAAATAATCAAAGTGCAGATCATGTGATCATGTGATTATTATTTTTATTCTGTTTTTTTTTTTATGTATTGTTTTTAATGTGATAAGCTTTTGTGCGATGCGACTTTTTATTCTTTTGAAATTTGTAGCTTGACTTCTTAGATAAAAATGCTTTTTATTTATTATGATCATTCTCTTTTCTTTTGGAAGAAGCTTGTTCATTTGTTTGCATTGCACTATAATGAATTACATTTACATTAATTGCACGTTGAGGGACTACAGATGAAAACTCATCATTATGGCTAACTCTGGCATATTATGTGATGCGCAGTGTCCCTTCTGAAATAAATGAACAACAACAGTAGGAATCTAGAGCTTCTCTGCATGCATCAAAAATACTAAATCCACCTCAAGATGTTTACGTTTTATCACAGCCATATGTCTCTCTCAAACTCCCATGAAAATGTCTTATACTTAGCTGCACTTTTATGTCAACCAAATCCTTCTCCTATGACTTTATGTTATGCATGAGCTGAGAAGGGCAGCATTCAGCCAGTTTGAGTTGCGCCACTCTTTGTGTTGTAATGTAAAGAAACAAACACAGTAACATTATGATGGCTTTGAGTATCTGTATGTTGAATATGAAGTCTTGACAGTTGTCAAACATTGACGCGGATTTGGACACAGACCCAACTCACACCTTATTTTTGGGCTGGTACTCATCTATTTGGCAGAAAACTTTTATAGACACAACATTTAAAGCAAAGGGCTCACAGTCATATTAAATAAATTATAATGTGTGTTCCGATGATGCTCAAATTAAAAGCATCTTTTGAAAAAGCAGACATTCAACATGCTTTTTATTGAGCTGACATTTCTGAAGAGTTTTTTTTTTTATTGGTCTAACAATATTGTAATCAAAGGTTTTCATTAGCTGCACGTGGAAAATCGTCATTAATACAAAACAAAGGCTTGAGATCAGTCTTTGTGTAATTAATCTACATGATAAGTTTCACTTAGTGAATCTAGTTCATGAAACAAATAGATTTTTCAGTATTATTCTAATTTATTGAATATGACATGATTAACAGCAAAGAAAAACAATGCTATCTAAATAATTAGGACACCTAAAAACTTCTTGAACATTTGCTGCCTCCTGTGTCAAGTCAGATAGTCCTTCAGGGATAAATAATGCAGCTACACATATTTTAGTAAAGTGTTGGTTTAACATTGTAGCTAAAGTTAATGATGGAGCGGAGAACACCGTTGAGAAACGTTCAGCAGACAAAGCCTTGGTCGCTGTCAACAAGAACAAAATCGTCCTGATTATTCAATGCACCATTATTGTGGAGTGAAGTAGAGCACACACCAATTGCAGTTATACAATACTGATTAAATGTAACATCAATTTTAAGTGAACGTCACAATTTAAAGGCAATTTAAATGAATACATTTTGCTTAACCAAATTAATCCCAATAATCGGGTTGTTTTTCATCTGAGCTGTTAAGACTTTGATTAGATACTAATCTGTGTACTTTGTAAAATGAAATGCTGACTATCAAAGGCAAAATAAAATGAAAATTAATAAATGGTGTGCACAGTTTGCAAACTGAAGATAGACTGTCTCTATCTTTTAACACAGGTGTTCTGATATTACAGTCTTGTATGTTAGCTTTAGCCCATTAATTTTAATTACTTTGTATGTAAAAAATGACTAACGTTTAAAATTTGGTTGTAGAAAATGCATCCTAGGTATTGGAGTAAATAGGTTTAGTTTGTATCTGTTATTTCTTACTTTCATATTTGTGTACTATGATGGAGTCCTTGTTTTGTATTATTGTAAGTTACAATAACTCAGTCAATGCACACCGAAGCAGAGGAAAGAACAAGTCTGTGCCTTTTTTACTGATATATTCCAGGGCTTTTACTCGGTAAAGTGTGTTTTTAGGTAGGTGACTTGGAATGTAGTGTATAAGCACTTAAAGTGGTCAACAAGATTCGAAAAGAGCTAGAAAAATTCAGTTTATTCACCATTTAACCCTCAGAGCATAAAGTGGGAAGGGGATGCATAAATTACGATGAACCCTCATTGACAACAAGCTTTTCTACAGCACCTACAAAATTCTCTTGCCAAAACTATAAGGCTGAACATCCATCAAACAGAAAATGCACTGTTCTGTGAAAGACTCAGGGTCACCAGCCATTTTGGGGGATGTACGCTATCTCTGTGAAAGATGTGGGCATAAGCAGTAACACTAGCATGGATGAACTCCTGGAATATTCACTGATGAAGCAACCATATGTTTGCTTAATAACCATTTTCTTTCAGCATTGTAATGCTGCATTCTGTAATAACAATTAGGCATGGGCAGGTTACAGGTTTGAAGGTATATTGTGATGTTAAAAATCACTAATATTTTCTGTCATAAGATTTAAAACAGTTTTTTCCTGCTGTATAAGCAATTTTTTTATGTCTGATCAGAGATAAGGTGGAGTTACATTCACAGCATGACCTCTACGCCCTACATAGATTCTAGTTCTGCAAATTCAGGAGAGTCGCCTCCTATCATCCCCATCTAAAAAGAGTAAAGTCTGCTATGTGGAAATACTTTGGCTACCGTAAGACGACAGATGGTAACTTGAAGGAAGAAGATGCCCCTACGTGCAAAATGTGCTTATGGACATTTTTTAGGTGGTGGCATGTCAAACATCGTAGCACATCTAGGGGCGCACCACCCGTCCCTATTTGCTGAATCAAATTAAAGTTCATGCTGTCTTGAAATGAACTATCTACCGTTAGCATCTGGCATGAGTAAAACAAATACTGTTACTGTTACTGTGCCATATTATGCTGGTCACATGTTCTCTGCATGAGTGTTTCTGGAGTTGCTGGGTTGTGTTTTGAATTAATTTTAAATGAAAGGCGAAATTACAGAGTGCTTCACCAATTTAGCGTTTGTTAATTTGAATTACCGCAAAATCTTTATCAGAAAGCGCATTTTGTGCATGAATTCATTCCTATGGTTTGTTGTTTCTACATACATATAATTTATACAAATAAACTAATTTACATCAAACTCCGTCTACAATCTCATAACAATAAAAACTCCCACTGTGATACACTTTTTCTCCCTCCTGATTAAAGTATGTTTAGAACTACATCCACTGCAATGATAACCTTAGAGGCTTAACATTTTTACAGGTTTTAGCTTATTCAGTTTGCTTCCAAGGCTTGGATTAAGTTCCGGTCCTTGACGAAGAGAAACATTCAGAGAAGATCTTCACTGGCACAAGCTCTTTGAATATGAGTAGGCTTAATCCATGCCTGGGAAACAGAGCCTTTGAATATTGACTAGAGCTTAAGACTTTTATTTGAATATGTGCAAACATGTTTCAGTGTACACTGCATAAATCTTTCACAAATACTCCACAAAGCAACTGAGATTTTACCTTTAAACACTTCCATCAACTCAATCTGTTGTCTGACATCCTTCCATCAGACAAAAAGCCTATTTATTTTTTTTTTTTTTCCTTGCAGAGGGACACATGCTTAAGCTGTCTAATAAACAAAACAATCTGGCCTTACTTCAGGGATTACTAAACCTTTCCAAAGCCTCTTGTTATATTTAATTGTCTAGCAGGTGAAAACTCTAAATATGTTGTGGCTACAGTTCTCTGCAGAATTCTCTAATAAGCTGTCAAACACTAGATTGCATCAGACTTAAATCAGACGTGGCTCTGTGAAGTAGAACCACCACAGCAGCTGCAGAGAGTGAAGCTCCTCCAGACTCCTCTTTATCAAAGCTTTCAGTGACCCTGCTGGTGGTTGACTCACACGGCACAGATTTTAATAAAATCCTAGAAGCATGATATGACACACTATTTTATGTCTGCTCTTTTTTTTTTTTTTTTTTTTTTTTCTACAAAAGATTTAAAACTGTTTTTTGTGTGTGGTGGACTTCTTTGTTCAGAGAACCAAACGTATGATGTATTTTAAATAAACTTTAACAAGCCAGTAGATGAAAGAAAAGTTGGGTATCTGTGCTGCTGTCTCAGCATTAAAACCCACTGCAAAGTAAATGCCACTTTAATAAAAAACCTTTTTACATAAAGTTTGATCACAAGGCTTCCTTGAACAAATAATGTTCAATAGTTTTCTGTTCTGACCAAGGGAAAGTCACTCTAAGTATGTCCTATTTGAAACAGAAAACTACATTATTCTCTAACCTTTAAAATTATGCACAGCGCCCACATTTCCCACCAAGATTGCAAGCATCATGTCACAACCAATCAAGTCCAGAAAGAAATAAAAAAAAAGTGACAGCTATCTGATGAACTCCTCAAATCACGACTTACTTTGTTTTTGTTTTTTTTTGGGTTTTTTTTATGTGTAGCAGTGTTTCAAATGTTTACTCTCTCTCTCTGGCTAGTCAGAGAGACGGGGTAGTCAGTTGTTTTAGCATTTTAAACACAGCTTAAGTGCAGTGGTACTTCATAAATATGCTGCGAGCATTCACAGTTAGGTATTGCGCTCTTAAACACCAGGACAACACACCAGAACATAAAAAGCACAGTCGCCCAAACTGAGGTGACAGCATGATTTAGCTGTTTCAGGCTGTTACACCACGTAATTAACATAATCTGTCTTTATGACAACGATATAAACATTTATGGCAAAATCCTATTTTTTACCTTTATTATGTGCTTTTGTTGTCCTGTGTCCATTCACACAACCCTGGATTGTTGCAACTGTTTTTCGCCTTTTACGATGGAAAGTTCAACGAGAGGGAAAATCATCATTATCATAAAAGTTATCAAAAATCTTACAACAAAAATGTGCTGACTTGCATGCGGGTATGTTATTGAGAAGTGAGTCTGGCCAGATCGCTTCACTTTCATTTTCGGTATATTTACAGAATCTTCTGTTTGTTTATCATCATCTACACAAAACATTACACAGATCTGCTATTAATTATAATAGAGATTGTCTTGGTGTTTAAACTATATGGCTGATGTATTATTATACTGTGACACATTTATTCTTTATTTTGGGGTGACTCGTTAAAATTTGGACATTAATGATGTTTTAAAACATTGCAAGAGGACGATAACCCACTTTTTCTGTGATATACAAACTGAGTCTTGCATCAGAACTTCGAAAAGATACATTTGTGAGCAGTAAAACAAATTAGCATACAATAACCCCTGAAATCTTTATCTGTGGCTTGTTGCTCACATTGTTTTTACTGTTGCCTTGACACGTTCATAAAATGTTCTTCAACAAGACAGGCTGCAATACCATTATCTTAAACCTGGTCATTCTTTTAATATTTAATTAATATTAAGTGGATTCATTAAACACGTGGTCCATTGTGTGCTATTACACTTTCTGGTGTAACATTTCATTGTATCTTGCTAAAATAGTGCTACAATATAAGAAAGTTAAAACCAGCCAAATTGAAAACATAAATCTATGCTGCCACGGTGTTGCCTCGAAGAAAAGCTGCTTTTCAGACAGGAAACTCTTGGTACCTTTGATTTGTTGGAGTAAATAAGGCTGAGGATTCCTCCAAATCTGGCGCTAGAGTCTCTCTGCTGAGATCTGTGAGGTTCTTTGATGTGCACGTTGCTCACTCCCTGAAGCAGTACAAACCGAAGATAAAGCTTTTCCACATAATACAGCCCTTCACTTCAAAGGTCTAAAAATTAAAGCACAGGTGTGCTCAAATGTTGTGATAAGTCTACGCATTTTAATGCAACTGTTAGCAAAGACACTTCTGTTCTTTCAAAGAAGAACATGTAGATTAATTGAAAATACTTATCAATACTGTAAATACTACTGACATGCTTGAATGTTTCTACTGAGAGTATTTCTAATGCTGTCAAGTAGGATGTGAGGATCTGCCTAGTTTTTCTCAAAATCATAAAGGGATTTAATTTGTTTATCTTTTGTAGACTTTGTTGCCATCACAGTTTTTTTTTTTTTTTTTTATATGTAACAGAGAAATAGGACATTAAATGTAGGCAGTTTATGAAATACGCTCTGAATTTGATTGACACCTAAAAAAATACATTTTAGTGTTTACATTCTTATTTATTCTCCTGTACAGAAGCCCAATGATCATTAAGAAGATGTTGCTTCTTCTTATATTTTAAGAAGTTGCAACAGTGCAATAAGGAGTGCGCTCTGTGTAGAATGACAGTGAGCAACAGCAGTTCATAGTTAGACAGTAAAGCCTTTATTTTAGCCACATCCACACAGATCAAATTTTACAGCATGTACTTCATCATTACCAATATCCATACAAACTAAGCAGATGTAAGGAAAAAAAACTGAATTGAGCATTAAGACCTGCTGTGTGAACAAGTCTAAAGAGAGCAACATTGTCAATGGTGTTGTATTTCAGTGCTTCATCCTATTAAACACTTAATTGATGTCTCTCTTGGCATTATCTTTTACCAAATAATTACGTCCATGTATTTCCAGGTTATTGCAGAGACTTTCTCTCACTATTACATCACACCCGCAGTCCAATCAGGTGGTGAGCTCTTACAAAAGTCAGTCCTTATGGGTGGGTAACCTTGCTTAGCAACTCAGAAACGTAACAGTGTCGGGTTACATTTCCAGCCACTAAAAGTCCTTCTAATAATTAAACTGATAGTTTAGACTATTGAGGGAGTTTTGTGTTTATATTTGTCTGCTTTTGTCTCTACACATATAAGTCTTGAAGAAATTCAGCTCATGGCAAAACATCAGACTAAAACAATAATGCTGTTTCAAACAAGCCGACATCTCATCACTCGTGGATGATGACATTGTGCCCATTTAAAAAGCTGATTGGTTTAATCCAAAAGAATTCAAAGCAGCTGTTCAGCTTGAATACTTGAATTCAGCGCTTCAAATAATATGCCAGTTTTGTCTCAGACATGACTTGCGTGTTTCCTTTCATGGGCAAATCATGCAGGAGTGGCCAATATCTCTGCTTATTCAATTCTATTGAAAGAAAAAGCAAAAATATTGAACAGATGCTATTTTGCTGTAAAGCTCTGTGTGGTGCAAGCCACTTGAAAAACATGACACTTCATTTTAAAACCATTTATCTTCTGTGTTCTGTTAGCAAAATGAAACTTTTTTTAAAACAAGGCTTTCACCTTGTTTTAGGAATACCATCATAGCTCTCTTTATCCCATCTTCAAAACGAATGGATTTCTTATTGAGCTGCAGTCCTTTGAACATCTTGCCATACCGGGCCACAACTTTGATAAATCCTTAATATTGACAGTGATCCATTTCTTTTACCTTTTACCCCTTCTAGGTGCATCCGAGCTTTGATATTCTTTCTGCTGACTCTTCACCCTGCATTACAATTTAACCTGCTTGCTTGTTTGTTTTACAGATCTACCAGTGTATTGGATTTAGAATTGTTTATGTTTGTTCTAAAATCAGATTAGCTTTCTGCTTGTTTGTTTTTTTTTTTTTTTTTATCTTTACCTAGAATCAATTGCACTCTGAATTCAGGAGAAGTGTCTTGGCATAATGGAGGTCATCAAGACCACTGGAACATTTATAATGGAGACTGAATGTAATCCCTCCCCCCCACTGAGTCAGTCTAACTTGGCTTTTGCCGCTTCCTAGAGAAAACTTTTACTCAATAGGAAATTCAGCTGCAAGGTGGAGATAACCGTGAACCATCATTAAGGTGGGCCAGGATTCAAGAGCATTTGCATTTTCACCCATTATATTTGACACCTTTCTTTGAATTTTTATGCCTTATACTTTTTCTTTTTTAAAAGATCTATAGTTACAAATTTGAATTTCGCTTTTTTTCCCCCTACCAGCTCCACCCAGAATAGTCAACTAGAGCTGGTTTGGAATAATAAATTCTGCCAAGATGATTTACTTAAATCAAACAATTATGACATACATAGATTTCATACATTTCTGAGGCGTTATGAAATCTTGGAGACAACCTGGAACAAGTTGTTGCGCTTCTTTTATCCCAGTGGTCATATACATTCTTTACTCACTGGTGGACAAGTAAAACAAACTGTATTGGCACTTAGAGAAAGACAGATGAAACACTTTTATCTCCAACTGGGAATGCTCCCAGAGCTCTGCTGTTTTAGGAGGCCATTTTGTTGCAGGGTCTTTTTTATTATTTAGTTTGTTTCTGTCTTATCTCATTTACCTCAGTGATAAAAATCCACTGCTTCTTTTAGGCTGCTCCGTGGCAGTGAAGGATTCTCTGCACCCAGTAAAATTAGGTGTGTTTTTTATGTATAAATTATCTACTTTTAAGGAGTGGTTTTGTGATTGCTGTTTAGTTGCCTGATTTTGGGAAACAGGGACTGGGAAGATCTGTAAGGTATCTTGTAAGAAGTGCTTCTTTGACACCAGCTGAACGTAAAAGCAGTTTTGTTCAAGGTTGAGTAAGCCCATTCTTGTGTTGCAGGAGCCATTTTGACACCATTTGGTCCATCGTGTCCAGACCAAGATGTGGCATGTTTGAGTTTTGCATCACAAATGTGTTTAGATACGTGCACAGTAATTTTAGGTCCGTTTATTGCAGCACTTATGGTGATTCATTTGCCAACATTAACAACTGGGTCATGCTTGGTTATTTTTTCTGTGTGCACAGTGTAAACAATACATGGGAGAGTGATTGTGGTTGTGTGTAGTTAACTTTGGTTTCCCTCTGTTGGGAAGGGCAACGAGCAGGATGATTTGGAGGCACATTTTCTACATATATGTGCAAATCTTCAATATGACAATTTAACTTGGAATTTTTGCTTTAAGTTGATATTTTGGACAAATATTGGACTTTTTCCCTATATTTCTCTCAGTAATTAGAAATGGTGAAGGACTTTTAAACTTTGTTTGCTCCACATGTATTCCCTACATACAAGAGTAATTAAATGGAGGTTGTGGAAACTAAATTCTGTCAACGTGGTGACAGCAGACTGTCTGATTCCCCTGTACAATCAAACACAAAGCTTCTGTTGTCAACACATCTATGTGCAAACACCGCTCAATAAATCGCTCTGATTTGTAGTTGAAAGGTGCTATGCAGATTTCGAACAGATTGATTGCTTTCATGGATGATTTCTTTTGCAAACCACTCCAAAATGCTGTAATGTGCAGCCAGAAACTCTTTATGAGATTGCAACTTTCAGCATCATCTGGTACTGGAAAATTCAAATGTATGTATGTGTGGTTGTGATCACGCATAAGCATGCTCTATTAAAGCAGGCCAAAAGGTTGTATTACAGTAAGTCTTTCCGTCCTTTCTCATGCGCACAGAGATGCTTGTGCACACACACTCTCTGAAACACACAGATAAAAGCCTCACTGACACCGTAATTGTGTGGAGGTACATTCATTCTCTTCAGGGATGGCTAATTTAAATTTTTAATGCATTCAAACTCTGAGGAAAATAGAGAAGTGGCTTCACTGAATCCATGTGGGCCCCCAACCCTCCCACACCTACATTTCCACATCCCAGAGGAAAGGATGCAGCCCTGTGCAAAACTATAATGTAATTTGACATACTAAATGTTACATTATGCAGAATGTGTCCTCTTGTAAATAGCACCCCGCTCTGCGTGAACGATTGATTTGAACCAAAACATCCGTCTTGACTTCAATTCTCCTGCCACTTGTCTACTGATATTTTGCGAATGTTTTTCCATCTGTTCATAGTTCATATTATGAAACTATGATTTGACAACATTTTAAGATTTTTGGGCATTTATCAATGAAATACACATTTAGTTATCATCCCATCTAGTACTGTAAATCAGTTAGTTTTGTCTTGATGTACGAATGGAAAAGGGATTAATTTCTGTTTCCAAGAAGAAAAATGGATACAAAGTATGAAGGTTGACAAAAAATAATACAACAACCTCATTGTTTTGAGCAATGCTTCACTTTTTCAATATTACCTGGCTAGAATAAAATGATAGATTCTCAGTAACTGAGGTTTTATTTAGCATAGACTAAGTATGTACTCTGGTAAGAATGTTAACTGTAATTATTACGACATATATTGTTTGACTTTTTCGATATATACTGTACATATATACATACACACATAAATTTATACATATGGATGGATCTTTTTATGAATGGGTTAGAGAGTAACATCAGGAAATTAAATATTTTCCATATTTTATTTTTCTTCCATATCTTTTCAGAACTGGAAAACACTTTAGTCTAATGCTGGACTTTCTCCAGTCTGTGCAAGAACTACGTTTATTGTCCAGTTATTCTTCTGGGAAGATTAAAACATATATTCAGGTGTTTAATTCAGTCTCCACCTCTAACACCGATGTATAAAAGCAATGCCTAACAAATATAAGCAAAACAAATTAGTCGTATACAGCCTTTACAGCCAGGTATTAATGTAAGCATCGGTGCTGGTTTTGCTTATTTAAACATAAAACCTTCCATACTGCTCTTTCAGCACAAATAATAATGAACCAAATCCACTGCCCTCATTAGGTGGAGAAATGCATTTTGAAGTTAATTTTAGGCAATGTAAGACTTAATCAGAGTGAATTAGTCGGATGAAGAGAGGATCTGGTTCCAGTCTTATTAGTATGAAATCAACCTTTTGTGTCTGACAAAGATTCCTTGCAGCAAAGAGAAATAATCACAAGCATGAAGTTTATAAAAAGTCAAAGATAGGGGAATAAAGTGTCATCTGATTAACAGAGAATGGTGAATGCTATTTCATAGTTTTTTTTCTGCTTTAACAGAAGAGATTTAATTGTGTCAAAGCTGTTTGAATCTTTAAACTGTACTTTGTCATTAACAGAGGAATTTAATTTATGATTACAGGTCCCACAATTTTTTCAGCTTAAACAAAATTTACAATGATCCACATTATATACATTTCCCTATTTATTCCTGCACATTATTGCCTTCAGTATTGAAATTCACAATTAAAATAATGAAGGGTGTTTATCTCGTCAAAGAGGAAGGGGGAGCAAATCCATTTGTAAAAATATATCTCCAGAGATGACAGAGAACCCAAAGTTTCTGACTAGAACAGTTCAATGAAAGAACAGTTCACTTTAATGACTCATTTACAAAGAAGTTAGGGGAATGGTGCACATTATAATACTCGTTTACATATTTATATTTATATTATTAGAGCTTTTGGTATTTGCACAAATATTTCTGCTCCTTGACTTTTTTGCATATCTTGTTCCACCTCAGGCTTCAGTGCAGTTTTTAAGATTTGTTTTTTGTTTCGTACTGAAAATCTAAAAGGTGTGGGTCGCATTTGTTTTTGGCCTCCTTTACTGTGATACCACTAAATATAACATAAGATGTGTGTGAAAAAAAATTGTGTGTAGATTGTGTTTGGGTTCAAATACATTTTGTATAATTTATAGTTCTAGACAATCCACGTTTTACCAGTTTTGATGCTAAACACAATGATTTTTTTTTATTCAGCAAAATATTGCTATTTCGCAGAATAAATAGAGGACTAATGACACTTTAATATTCATTTCTTCACACCTCAGCATAGTAGCTTATATATGGAAATATTAGATAGCAAAGTATATGTATTTTTTTTTTCTATTCAGAATCTGTTTATATAATACAGCTAAGTGTCTTGATACTTTGGTTTATATGTGACTTCCAATTAATTTGTTCCTCTATCAGGTATTAAGTTAAACTTGAAATACCAGCAGAAACATGGCTGACATTACAATTAGAGATCCAATGTCCACAATGTGATTCTTTACCTTTAACAATGGGATTCGAGTCAGTTAGTGAGAGCTGTTCTCGCTGCTCTGCACACACTGCAACCTCTAGTATCATTTTTATTCAATTTAAAATTATAATTACATATTTGGCAATACATATAAGGATGGACGCATGGATACACAGCATGTCAGGCCATTTGATGTTTTTTTTCTTAATTATATGTCAGGTCAGCAGACTGTGTGTGACCTGGCTGTGACACACAAACAGATTTCATGCAGCGGGAGAGAGGGTCTGGACCATAGACATTATATATGATCAGACGGTTAATGGTGTGCTCCGTTCTTTCTTGCTTGTTGCTCCTTATTGATTATGCTTGAGTGTTGTTTACTACTAATGCTTTAATTATTACATTTAATGGTGCAGAAGATGATCTTTATTTCTGACAATGTTTCTCACGTCCATTTTTTCTCTACTATTTTCTTCCATTTTCCTTTTATTTTGTTCACATTCCTGATCCTGGAAACCGCTTTTCCAAGATTAGGTCATGGTGGCAGCTGCAGGATTAATATGTTGAACACTTGGGTATTTGATATTTATATTTTTAAAAAAGTGTATATTTAATGAATAATATTAATTTTACTTAATGCAGCTCATTAAACTTTTTCTGTGAATTACAGATATAAAAACAAATTTCTTTACATGTTTATAGAACTGTATTTAGTTTGAAAACTTTTATTTTTTGAAGTGCATTTTGGAGTCGATTCTGTTCCTTTCAAAGAGTCATAAGTCCTGGGTGTGCTGTGGTGGCGTAGGGAATGGCGTGACCCAGATTTGGAGGCCTTTAGTCCTCGACGCGGCTGTCGTGGGTTCGACTCCTGGACCCAACGATATTTGTTGCATTTCTTCCCCCCTCTCCTTACCTCCTTCCTGTCAGCCTACTGTCATATAAGGGATACTAGAGGCTGCAAAAAGCCCCCTGGAGGGAAAAAAAAAAAAAGAGTCATACGTCCTATCATTAGTTACTGTTAAAAATGCACTTACTATAAATGAGTTTTGGCAGCTACTCAAAGTATCTCTTAAAGTAACTTATAACGTAACTTAATTACTTTTGAAATCAAGCAATAAGCAAAGTAACTGTTACTTTTTAAAGGATTAATCAATAATCATTACTTAAATTACTTTTCCAAGGTAACAGTGGCAACACTGGTTGTAACATGACAAAGTGTGAAAATGTCTAAGCCTTAGACATTTTCCCTTACACTCTAAGGGATCTGAACTTTTATAATTGAAGCAATAATGAACAACCTTGTGGTGTTTACATGTGTCTCAGCCTGGTTTGTGATGTGAAACCAAGAAGTTATGTAGAGTTGCTTCTGGTTCAACATATGTATCTCAGTGAGTTCAAAGTGAGACTCTGATCATGCTCTACATATTTAATGTCAGTGTGTTCTAACATTCAGTCTGAAGTCAAATGTATCCCAAACTCCAGATCTTAGTCGGTAAGCAAAAGGCTGTAAGATCTCCCACCACTTTCCAGTGGGGAGCAGACTGCGGACCTACTGAGAAGTAAATAGACTTAAAAAATTCAAGTGCACACCCTGAGGTGGAGTCATGCAGAAAGCAGGGTCATCTCTCACTAATACGTTCTCCCTCTTGATATTAGCTGGTTGTCACCGCCTGGCAGGATGTCTTTATGTTGATTTATAAAAAACAGAACGACCATTGATCTTGTTCCAGGATTTTACAGGCTATGTCTGATCTCAACTGAGGGCCACTGCTGAGATGGAACGCTCCTCTGGTTAATTAATG
This sequence comes from Poeciliopsis retropinna, assembly GCA_010277075.1. Classification (NCBI taxonomy): domain Eukaryota; kingdom Metazoa; phylum Chordata; class Actinopteri; order Cyprinodontiformes; family Poeciliidae; genus Poeciliopsis; species Poeciliopsis retropinna. Next base: position 10,877,084 of record VMRM01000015.1, on the reverse strand, counting down.
GTCTGCAGGTAAAATAGGAGGCACCGTCTTCATCAGCCAGGGCAGTCCATTCTCTGGAGAGGAATCATTCTGTAATGAAGGGCACTTAGACCACCTGCTAGGAGACTACAGCCATGATTAAAAGTCACTAAGACACATGAAGAGTTCTCAGACTCAATCAGATTCATCACAGATGATCAACCGAGACATGGTGTGGCAGTATCGCCAACATTTGCTTCTTTATTTAAATTGTTTAATTATAGATGAAACCTTGAGGACATGTTTGTTTATAATTACAGGACTGGTGGTGAAGCACTTTTTTTTTTTTTTTTAGGAGTGTCCTGTCTTATTCAGCAAGTCTAAGCTAAAGTGTCTGGAGTCAAACAAATCCCTTTGGTAATACCCTATTAGTCCTGTAAGGAATACAGTAAATCCTGTCTATGTCAAGTCATATTTCAGAGTGAATTGCTCCAAGCAAATATGCTGACAATACTCAGAACGGCAAATATGGAAGATGAATAATGCACACACTAATGAAAAGGGAAAACTGGAATAAGAACTTATTGATGCAAAAGCCTGCTGGGATGTATGTGTGTGGAACTTTAATCTGAATGAGTAAACTGTAATCAGTTTTCAGAGTTTGCTGCAACACTGCATCTAATTTGGGCCGAATCCCTTCAATCCTGTCGCATCTGCAATCACAGCAGCTGATCTGCAGTGTTTTGTCTTTGTCTCCATGAAATGCAGCAGTATCATTTCTGCCTTCTAAAAGAGATGCCACCAGTGCTACATAGCCAGTCAATAAGACAAACAAAAAACACATATTAAAATATCTCTCCATTCATAAATGCATTCTTTCGTCGTTATGAAAGCTAATACTTCCTTGAGTGATAATGATGCATTTCTGCACTCTGTAGAAGTGTTGCATAGCAGATGGTACGGAGACAGTAAAGCATCTCAATGTGTGAAGTTTCGCTTTTATGACAGTTATCTGCTTTAGTCAGCATTATTATTTTTCTATGGTTTTCCCCCAGGAGACAAAAAGATTCTCTCAGTTTTTCTATCTGACTTTTTCCAGCATTACTATAAAGATTTTTAAGCTGAAAACATTATTCTGGAAACAAGGTAGATCAGATTTTGATGATCTATAGCTGTGCTGTCATCTAAAAGTTATGCTCTAGGTTTTTTTTTTGTTTTTTTTTGTTTCCAGATGAAATGATCAAACAACTTCTGTGAACTTCAAAAGTTACTTTGTCAGAATATACATGAAGACAAAATTGTATCCACTAATGTATGGAAATGTCATTGACAAAACAACATAAACATATGCTTTTTTCACCATTAACAAGCTTTTGGGATCAATCTATCTGGATATTTTACATATTTTTAGCAGAAATGGAAGAGTTTATTTATATGGTTTGGTTTACTAGCGATCAATGCTAATGCTAATCAACGCTAATGCAAGCTACGTGTGACAGTGCACTGTGATGCTGGGGTTTGAGTTTCTAGTTTCCAGGCTTGAATCTCGAGGTTATAGTGTTTTTTGAACACCCTAAGCAATCTGTGTTTCTCTGAGTGTGGGTTGGCATTTGGCTATTGTTGGGTGCTCCAAAAGAACAATGATCTCAAACACAACTCAAAATTTAAAATAGATGAACCAGAGTCATATTGAAGATTTGTGTTTGACAGGAAACCATCCAATTTAAATGAACTCTTCTCAGTCTTCCAAGAAGGGTGATCAAATGATTGCAAAAGAATGTGTAAAGTGCAACTCCTTAAGAGTCAATTAACCAAGTGTTTATGGTACATCTAATATTTGAGCCTGTGTGTATAATTTGGATTGAATTTTAGAAAATATATTGAAATCTATGAAATCAGTTTTACTTTTGAAATGTGCTAAAGTTGCTTTGTTGTTTAATGATCCCACATTGAAAAAAAGTGTAGTTTAAACTTATTGTGAATTTTAAAATCAGACAAAGGCAACCAAATTGAATACAAAGAGCAGATTTCAAAAGATTATTTTATTTATCAGGGGGAAAAAAACCCTACCCAAACCAAATTGGGCCCAAGTTAAAAAAAAAAAACCAAAACATAATGCTTTGATCTAAAGAAATTCACAGCCAGAAGACAATGATAAATGCATAATATAAACAGGTGCAAAGCACTTTGAAATGAACCGATCTGATTCAGCTAAACTGAATGGTCATCAGAAGCTACAATCCATAACAAAATAAAATCTGAACCTTTAGGTAAATGTTTAAAGTTGCCACAGTGTGCTGAATTTGAGCCTGCTTGCTTTTCTTTTTAAGTTGCGTGGTTGCAGACCATTCAAGCTGAAGTTGAACACAGACGAAACACAGAATTAGAAAATTAGCATTTGTGAGGGCAGCTACTACAGTGATCCAAATATAGTTGAGCTGAGTGTCCATCTGGTCTACTGGCATTTGCATTTTTATTTTTTTTTTTTAGATTAGTTCAATTTTCACAATGTGTCTGAACATCAAAGATGAGAAACAAGTTGAGAATGGAGGAAGATCATAATGAATTTAAGGTTTAAACATCTTACTGGGTCTTGGTCATTTCTGTCTGTAGTCTAACTAGTTTTCTGTCAATCTGTTTTTAGTCAATAGTGTAACTTTAACAGCATGCACTGATAAAACAAACTGTTAATCACCAAAGTGGTGCAATTATTTTCTTATGTTTTAGTGTAGTAAGTTTCAGTCAATATTTATTCTTAGAAATTACATCAGTCTGTAAGGTAAAATAATACCTGACAAGTGAAATTTATACGTTTTTAAAAATGTATTTAATTGTGTTTGTTAAAATCTAACTATATATTAAAGGCATTTCATCTGGGATTTTCATTTTCCATGTTAATGTTAAACAAAACAAGAATTGGTTTCTTATTAAAGCATGCAACCTTAATGAAACATAATAAAGTTTGGATTCTGACAAACTGGTATTCAGAACATTACTAAGATAATTATGTTTCTGATGGTCAATTATTAACTCAGCATTAAGAAGCACAACTTGGTTTCAGTTTTGCGACATTGTTTAACTCGCTAAAGCTGGATACAAATTTTATTATTCGTTCAGTACCAAATCTTTCTAAACCCTTATGATAGTTTCCAAACTTCAATAATGCAATCCATCCAAACAACTGGCACATGATGAAGGGAAGACATGACTGTTCATGGAACAAAACAACTTGTTGGAATGTTTAGGTTAGAAATATTCTTTACACAAGGAAGCAGTTTTTTATTTCTTTTTACTTATTTATTTTATTTTATTTTTTTTTTTTAGAATCCCCGATTCTTAGACATTGAATTTAAAAACTACTACGCTTGATTACATTTTGAATAATTTTTGTGACAAATATCTAGTTTGGTCCACAATCTCTTTTTACAGTGTTATATCAAACAACACTGGTGTCTAAATTGTGTGAAGGCTTCATAAACCTATTTTGCCAATTTGAGGCTGGAACCTGAACATGTGGCCAGTCTGCCTTTTGCCAGATGTCTCACTGGGCAAAGGTGCTTCTCCCAGCTAAAAGCTGTAATCCCTCTCCCTCATGCCAAGTGTGGCCAATAACTGTGTGGCTCACAGGCTCATCAGTCTGGCACACAATAAATCAGCTTGGTCTCCTACAGAAGCCCAGGAGCCTTGCTGTATATCACATGCTGCACTTACATACATTCCTGCAGGTTTTCCCATCTGACAGAGATTTGCTGGCTTTGCAAATCTAAATAATGCAAGGTTATTTGTAAAGCACGTTTCAGCAACAAGGAAAACAAACAAAATCCAACAATGAACAAATATTAGACAAACAAAAGAAACACGACAAAGTAACAAACATGATTTCTCAAACGTCGCCATCAAGGAAAAACAAAAACCATCATTGAAAAATATTGTAATAAAATCCAAAAATGATATATGCTCTATTTATTATTAACAAAAGGCAACAAATTAGTTTTCAACCTTGAGCTAAAGCAGTGTTTCTTAATTATTTTCAATTTTACGTTATTCCCCCCATGGGAAACATAATATTTTTATGTCCTCACTGAGTTGAAATATTATTGAGAACTTGATAATGTTCAGTTGTTTATCCGTATAAACTACTGGCAAAAGCATTACCTAGTTATCAGAGCTGATAAATAAAAGCTGCTAGAGCTCATTTTATGTTTTAAGTCTCAAAACAGTTTTCAAATTCAGAATTTCATATTTAATTAAGACTGCTCCGTGTGTGTGATTCTTGAAGGAAAAAAGTGCAAATCATTCACTAAGATGTGATTTTCACACTTTTCTGTAAAACCTTTTGAAACTGCAAACGTTTGTTATATTTCTTTTCAAAAAGGTATATACTTTTCACTATCTTTATGCAGAAATTGGCCAAACTTTAGCTTGCTAGAAGACATGAAAAGAGCACAACATTTTACATTGACAGTAAACTGAAAAGTTATACATAGGCTTTGTTGTATTTATTGGTCTTTTGTCAACTTTAAACCTAGCAATCCTCCACTGGTTTTCTTTTTTTTTGTGTGTGTGTGTTTTTTTTTGTTTTTTTTTACTTTTGCTGACTTTTTTCAAAAACAATGGGTAAAGTAGAAGGGAAAAGTGTTATTATTGTTTTCTTCTATGTTGTTAAATATTTTAGTTGGTTAATTAAAAACACACTTTTTGGTATTGAATTTTAATCAAGCATAAAAACTACTATGCTTGATTAAATTTTGAATAATTTTTGTATGAAAATTGGCATCGGTGATAATCGCCCTGTGTTTATTTGGTAATGGAGTGATACCAAAATTCCCAGTACTCCACACCAGTGTGCTACTTTTCCAACTGGATTAAACAGGATGCATGTTGATTATTTTGAGCATTGCTGCCACCTTGTGACTGGAGGCTTTATTTTTCAAGCATTAAGACATGTACTAAAAAATCTTCCTGTCTCTCCTGCTTCTAGTATATTTTTCTTTATTCCATAGCTCTGAGAAAGAAAAATCCCAAAACATTTTTGATAATTTATGATTCAGGAGAAGACTAAAAGGATAGCATCCACCCAAAGGGAAACTGAATTTCTGAGAACGTCACATGATTTCTTTGAAGCGGCTCCTCAGGTTGTAGATTGTCTCAGGATCAAGGAGAATCTGACATGCGGTCCCTGTGTTCCTGCTTCAGCTGGTTTCTGATCCGTATTTGTTATCTGCTTGTGCGAGTGCCTGTGTGAGTACAAGCGCTAAGTAGATTTTTCACTGAGCCAAAAGCTGGAGTCTCTTATGACATAAAACTTGTGGCTTCAACAGATGTTTCTTTTCAGATAACAATCAAAGCGTCGAATGTGGCTGTGAGGACAAAGCTGCCTCCTGCGATTACGCTCCCAGTCCCGCTTGAACCTGGGGAATACTTGCACAGTTACAGTCAGGGCCCAGCTGATTGGGAGTCATGCACAGCAAAAATGATTAATGAATTTGTGACGGTTTCTATTTTTACAGCCTTTCTGAAAGCTGTTTGAACCCAGGAATCTTCGAGGATTCACCATCTACTCAAACAGTTTTTGCTGCAAAGTGTGAATTCGGCTAAGATGGGGAAGCGGGGAGATAACGCAGCTGCTTGCGCGAAGGCTGGTTTTGAAAAGGAAGAAACTTCAAATCTGCATTTAATCTCCACTGTCTTACCTAAATCGTCTCAGGCTCCTTGGAAAGGAGGACTTGAGCACGCCACAGCAGCAAGGATGTGACTTCATCAGAGATACAAGGCCGAAATGCGGCAGAAGTAACAAGATTTAAAAAAAAAAGAAGCATTCACACACCCACGCGCAAACACTCTGTGTTCAACACCCATCACTCTTCGACTGGCAGCTTCAGGGCCTCTTTGAGTGAGGGCTCTTTTTCTGATAACTTGAGGGGGGGAAAGGTGAGTGTTAAAAAAAAAAAAAAAGAAAAAACATCGCTGCCATCAGCTGACAGGTCCACCACATTGTGATGCATGAAGGAGGCAGCTCTAATGTGACTAACTGCCTCGGGTTTGGGCTCTCACAGGAGGCTGCAAGGCTAAGCTGTGATATAAATGCAGTGAGAACACAAAATCTCATTGTGCTGAGAAAATCTATTTATCTGAAAGTACCGAATGCCCCCAAAACGAAGCCATTCTTCCCCTTACAAATACTGTGATTATCCCTTCAGACAGTGATTGATGATGTATGGTAATATGAGACCACTATTTCAACTGTTGGGCAAATATTTCAACTCAGACCAAAAATTAAACATTAAAATTAGCTGGAAAAGATCTGCCATCAGATAATAGCCAAATAATTCTTATGTATCATAGAGCAGTGATGCATTTCTAAGTGGGACAAACACTCCTATTGGAATCTATCACACAAAACTAGCTAATCCCATGGAAACCAGTTAAAAATTGCTCCTTATGCACTGTTGCATCAATATTAATGAGGTAATATATTACAGAATGTCAGTCACATTGGCTGCAAAAGGAGTACTTTTACATTTTAACTAAATATAGCTTAGAATTATATACGCTTCTGTACTTTTACCAGAATATGATGTAACATGCATTAATTTTACATGGCTGAAGGACCTAAAAGTAAAAGTACTGATAGACTCTGAAAATGTTTTCACCACAACCTTCAGTGTATTTTATTAGGATGTTATGGGACAGACTAACACAAAGTAGTACATAATTGTAAAAGTGGATGGAAAATTGTTCATATTTAGTCAGACTGGATGAAGAACATCAGCTTTCAAGTCATATTAAGAGATTCTAAGTTTGGGTCAAGCCACGAGAGGAACAAAAAGGATTAAACTACACACAGAAGACAAGACAATGGCAAACATTTCTAAATACAAGAATGCCCATGCAAAGAGGAGTCACAGTGGAAATGCATATGACGTCACAGGACAACAAAACTCGAGATTGCTGTTTTATTGTTTTTTTCTTATCTGTGGCCGCCGCAGCCTGGACACATGCGTGTGAAATCCTTTTCCTCACCGAGTAAAAGAATGCCTCTTCGAAGAAACCTTGGATCCAAACTTAAATAAGGGTTTGTTGTTTGCATATTCAGTTACAGAAATACAGTCTGAAAATAAGCTTGAGGACGGATTATCAAATTGTGAGTCGATATCTGGTTTAAGGTACCATCCTGATAGTCCATCAATTGTTCAAAAGGTTATTGATTTCCTGTTCTGGTATTTTTAAAAAACATTACTTTATTAGAAACATTTTATTTTTCCTTCATCTTTTCATTAAGTACTGCTTATTTGAACACATAGCAACAACTGTTCATTACCGATCAGAGTTAAATCAATCAATCCCAATTCCTCAAAAGAAAACTTTATTTCTTAATCATAGATATTTGTAGTAATCTGTGATATCACAGCATCATTTTATTGGTCATTATTCTTATTTTCTTCTAAGTAGTTTATTAATTTTTATAATTCTTTTCATTTTTATTTCATAATTTATGACAAGCCCAGGTTAGGATTTCAACTTTAAGTTAAAACGTTTTAGAACATCTTTACATATTGGCAAGAAGCTGTCTGTGTTCATTCAGTGCAAGGCTTGCTGTTTGAGAATGCCAGGTCGTGAATTCAGTCGCTCATCTATTGTTTACTATAGGATTTCACTAACCACTAAGAATAAGCCAATATAGATTTATGGTGAGCCTTTCTCTGAGCTAACAAGTGGATTTAAGCTGTTTTAGCAAAATGCTCCACATGGTGCAATAGATCTCTTCGCGTTACGGGTTCAGGTTTTCACTTAAATGATCACCTCTCTGAATTTTTTCTTTATAGCTCAATATTTTTGTCAGTCGTCGTACATTTTAAAAGCCAAGCAATCTGCAGTCACAACTGGGACCGTGCTGAGGAAAAGGGCAACTTTGACGTATTGATGCGGCGTTAGGGGATGACCTGCTCGGCTGCCACCGATCAATGTTCCCCTCAACCTTCAGCGTTTGCTGGGATGCAGAATCTTATGCTGCATTCAGCTGCCTGGCATGTCAGCAAACAGAAGTGTGCAAGTCGTTCCTGTGTCTGTTTGTTAAAATTAGTGCTGAGCCTGAGTGATTCAGTGCAGCTGCCTTTGATGATCTCTGTTTTTATGGGGATGTGTAAAAGCGTGACGTGACAGGACACGTGACGGGACTGCTGAGGAGGCAGATTGGATGTGGTGGTGCACAGCTTTGCAACAACAGCACTTCATTTCCTAATCACAGCCCTTATGAGCTCCTCTCAGTTGTTCGCAGGAAATTTATGGTTTCTGCAGAGTGCAACCTGAGCGCTGCTTTGCATATTCTCCATCAGCTCCGGGGAAAGCAGGAACGATCACTGGTTTGCTCAACTACGCAGGTGAAATCAGAAAAGCCAGTGTTTTTTTTTTTTAAATTTCCACATCTGAGCCAAGAGAAAACTACAAAGCATGAATTCAGGCAAACTAATATCACAGATTATTAAATATTATGTTTCCCCACATTAATGCAGGAGAAAAAAATATATATTCTGAGTGCATTTTCTACAGCATAAACACATAAGGAATTTGTTTAACTTAAGTGAACATTCCTTTAGCTGTTCAACAAAACATTATGTGCACCAATGCAGTGTTTTATCAGTTAATGAGGTGAAAATGGGGAAGTTAACAGCCAGTCAATAACAAACAATTTGAGCTAATCTTCCAATTAAACCAACGTAACGTTGCCTCAACGTGTCTAAACCTGGTTCTCCACACAAAGAGCACAGCAAGGCTTGGAAGTTGTGCTTGTAGCTTTAAACAAAGACCGTTGTCTTCATGGTTTTTTTTTTTTCTCCTTTACCGTTTGCCCCTCTCAGCATGAACAGTTTCATTTTAGGTGGAGAGTAGCACTCTTTGAGTCATTAGGTCCTATCTGTGCGTCAGCATGTGAAGATCACTTCAGAGCTATCGGAGAGGATACATCATCTTGTTGAATTGAGAACAATTTCCTGACATGTAAAGCAGAAGCTTCTCATTATGCTGCTCTGACAGTTAGTCTATTGAATTTCATTTAGACAAATCTCTGTAGATCTACTCACCTGTATGGGCTGAATATATATATATTTTTTGCTTCATACATAAAAATGCTCTCTTTTGTAAGAGAAAATAACTTAAATATTTTTCTGAAGTAGCCTATGTTTTTTATGCTTAAAAGCCATTTATTTACATATTTTGTGGCACAAGACATTTTTCTCTCTCTAACATTTAATCAAAGTAAACCATTCTTAATTTTGATCACTTTCCTGAATCAAGATTTTTTTTTTTTTTTTTTTTATCATTTTCTAAAAATTCAGAGCATAAAATATTCTTGTGAACATTTCAGCAAAAATTTTCTATGCAAATTAAATCAGGGCTTTGTGATGGCGACACCAAAGCACTGGCTTTGTTGGCCTTTGTAAGTAATTTGGAGGCGTGCAAATAATTACCCTTCCAAAGGATAATTACCCTTTAGGAAGACCCTATTGTGTTCATGCTTGAACTTCCCAGCTAATATCTAGGGATGAGCTTTGGTATTTTCACAAAATGTTTTGCACTGGTGATGCCATATGGTTTGTGAAATGCACAAGCAACACATACATAAAACCTGAGGCTGACATCCCTACAGTTAACAGCTGGGATGATGTCAGGTCTGAATGTTCCCCCTTTTACTCTCTGAATGTAATAATAATACTCATTATGCCCAAACACATTCTACTTTTATCCAACCTCAAGACATATCTACACAAATCAAGTAGTTTTTTTTTACCCAGGGTGCATTAGTAAAATGACATTCTTAATATCGATTTTGGAGTAGAGAGTTTTTTTTCTGAGTTGACCTTCAGTCCATGTCATTTTCACCCTCTTAAGCACCAACATCTTCACAAAGTCTTGAGTTTTTTTGTTGTTTTGTTTTGTTTTTTTCTGGACTTTTTTTATATACATTTAGAAAAGGGCACATTCAACTCTATGACACAAAGCTGGTGTTCATCCTGAATGATGACGAGACTTTCCTATGCATTTATACTGGCCTGTTGGATGATTATGTCATATTCAGGCATCTGGAACTTTTCACTTGTAGTCCTTTCTTCTGATAGAGTGTGTCTCTCTATTCAACTCAAATGTTGTGAATAAATCAGAACCTCATCAACTGGACTTTCTGAAATTGTTGGTTTTGTAACCATTATTTTTGAAAGTAACAATAAAAACTTTCATTGTTAAAAGTTTCCTAAATAAGGCCATAATTCCTGGAATTTAGCAGCCAGGAATAATATTGGTAATTCTGATTACCAATCAGATGGTTTAGTTTGACGATTATAGAAAAAATGGCTTGGTGTTTATTAAAGGAATGGTTTTGACGGCACAGTTGATAAGTTATAATATAAAATAGCACTTTGCAAAGGAAATACTGCTGATCTTAAAATGTCTTTTATACTGCTTTACATTAATTTTTATATATGTATATATATAAAAAAATATTTCAAGAAAATAGTTCCCTTTCTGCAGATTTCTTGCAGTGCTCAACATTGTTAAAGGTTCCACAGATAGTGTTTCTGTGACCCTCTCTGTGTAATGGCTTTCTCTGGATGAGCAATAGATGGCCTTGAGCGCTCTATCAGGCCAAACCTGTTATGATGCAATGCTTTTACCACTTTCCCTTAGACCTGACTTTTTAAGAGGTCAATGCAGTGCTCTTTGAAGCATAAAGCATTAAGTTCTAGCTTATGCCACTGACATATAATTGGCCGCATAAGACGACGCCAAAGTGTATATTGGAGGATTCGCGTTTCTAGTGAGATTTGTGTCACCTGCTTTTAGATATGATGTGATTCATTTTAATTCACCGAGCATCCGCCGAATAGATGGAAGGACCATCGAATGATGCTTCGCACTGTTTTCTTTGCCATTCATTCAAAGAAAAGAATGACACAAGAAATACAATCAGATGCAAAACTAAAACATTTATTGTAAAGTTTATCTTTTAAAAACATCTAGAGGAGTTGGAGGAGATAGTTGAATGCTTATCTTATTCAGAAGCTGCACCTATGAAATGAACGCTATTCTTCTTTTATTCTAATCTTTACAAGCAACTGACTTATTTGTACGCACTATATCAGCAAAGTGTCACGAAAACATGATATAGTTTTGTTTTCTTTCTGGGTGAGGCTCAATACCAACATGAAGGACTCAACAATACAGCCGCTGCTTTCGAGTGCAGCTATTCACAGATGTTACAAATGCCTAAGAAGAAAGAAACAAAAGGAGCAACACAGGCAGAATGCAAAGTATTGGTAATAAATCATCCACAGACTGTTGCTGCAAGTTGTATCCTTTAGTTCAATTTGCTGATTTAACACCAAATCAGAAAGAAATGTAATCTTTAGACACTTCATATGAAATTCAGTCCAAGTCACTTCATTCAATTGTCGTCATTACTTTTGAGTTCAGCATAGATTCACATTCAATAAATTAGCAAATCAAATTTGATCCAATTTTAACGCAGTTCAAACCAGCCTTTGTCTTCTTTTCAGCTTTCATGGCACCTTTGCAAAGTATTCCTACTCACATTATCATATTTTGACCCATTGCAAACATAAACTTCAACATGTTTTAGTGAGGTTGTTGTAGACCAACACATAACTGTGCATATAAAGAAAATTATACATGGTTTTCATTTCACAAATCAATTTCTGAAAAGAATTGTTTGCCTGTGTGTTCAAGATTAATTATGCCTTAAAACTGTAGACATTGATAAATATCCTACTAGTCACAGCATTTTGTGGTTTGGGGCGCACATCTGAGATTATCTTGTCCCTGGTTCAGGCAAAGCTGTCAGCTGGTGTGATCACAGACATTACAGCAGGAAGCGAGTTTTCTGAATAACACGTTCAATTCATGTTTAATCTAATTACTTTTAACCCAAATAAAAACACACAGGCCCTTTCTGATTTGAGGCTAAATTTCATAATTGTCTGCAGATGTCAAACCCTTTCTATGCAAAATATCTATGTGTTATAATCATGAAAGGGCAATGGTTGAATGCGTTGTGATTACAACAGCAAATGGTTGCTGGAAATACAAAAAGTGATGATGAGCAAACAGCTGCTGATTGCAGGAAACTGTAGAAAACGGTATTTGTTTTGTTTTAGTTTGATGTGTTGATGAAAAACAAATTCGTGCCGCTGTACTCTGCTAATCTTAAATGGATATTCTTGTGAAATGAATTCCAGTTTTTCAGACCAAGTTTTACCGAGCTTCACCAATAACACAAATGTTGTTATTGTAGCTTTAGTTTTAAAATAGTCTAAATATTTAAAATAGTCTGTCAAGTTAAGAAACTGATATAAACAAAACTTTGAGATAAGTTGGATGTTTACATTACATCTGCCTTAATGAGTCGCCGTGTTGTTCATTTGTTCAGTAAGTAGCTAAGCACACTGTTATTAAATTGTTTTTCTTTCCCTTATAAATGCAAATCATAAACTGCTTGACTTCACTGCCTCCTTTGTTGCTTTGTAGTTACGCCACAGCAAAGTACAGCATGAATAATAGTCCTTTTTTCTGCACAGAGTAAGCGGTGGTGGTGCGTGGGCGTATTTTGGGAGCAGTTTGACATTAAAAGATAAAAAGGGAAGAGTGCAGTGAAAGACGTGGTTAGTCACAGGTGTTCTGGCTGCTGACGTCAACTCCTTATGCTGGGCCCCGGGTACAATCACGTAATAAAGGACAGATTCCAGCGCATAGATGAACAGACACCATGAGGTGTACATTTTAGTACAATTTATAGAGGGACAATGCATGGAAATTCTCTCCATCTTAAAATACACCGATTCATGACTTAGGGAAATTGGATGTGTTCGTGCTAAATCCATACACAGACAGATTTTCTTACAGATGGTGATAGAACAATGCCATGTGGATACATAAAAACCTAAAGAGCAAAGCGAAGTCTTTTTAGTAGAATAATCAATAGTAATAATAAAAAAAAAAACCGATCCCCCCATAACTCCCGTTATTGAACTGTGACCTAAAGAGCCGTAAGTACAAAATAAGTTATTGGATGAAGTAATAGGACTCCTAAGTGCCGCAGTAGCACGTCACCTTAATTGTGAACTAGAGTTACAACTCAGGAAAAACTGAAAGCACGGTGCAAGTACTGTTACTTCAAAGCTAATATATTACAAAAGACTTAATTAATTCAGGATATATATATATATCAGTGAGATACTCCATGTCTGTGCTTGAAAAATTGAATATGTAGTCAATGTAATCACTTCATCGTTTCACCTCATGTCAGATTTCATTCTGATGAAGGGAACGGGAATGTCGGAATAAATCCATTTGCAATATTTTTCTTTCTTTTCCTGAAGATGTAAACGGGCACTTCAGTAATTTAATATTGCACTTACCTTCATGAGGGGCACTCAGTGATGCTAGAAGGACTTACAGTGATCTGGACTTTGACTACAGAAGTTATTATATCTACATCTGGTAAAGCACATACACCACAAGATTTGCAGATTCTCTTTGCAATAGACAGGTGGAAAGACAGACATGAAAACAAAAATCTGTCAAAGCCATAAATGAAAGCTTGCCACCTGAATCAATACAGTTATATAACTGCATTGATTCACTAGTGATTCAGATTCACGTTTTTATTTTTACGGGATTGCAATAAAAAGTGAAATCATGCACCTCAATAGAGTCCATTAACACTATTTTTTTCCCCCAAAAGACCACTTCAATCATGCTGAAGTTATTTTTTGTTTTGTTTTTTTAATACTGTTATTCATTTGGCTTAATAATTTTCCAGTCATTCAAGGCAGTGGACCACACTGTGTTTGAAAGCAGGAAAATTTCAACCCGGACGGCAGGAGGTAAAATCTTTAGCACTTTCTTTTTAATCAGGCAAGTTCTCACAAGAATAATAAAATAATTTTTTAATGTAAGATTAAACTTTTGTCTATGGGAGCCTCTTATGTAAAATTAAAATAAATTAAAATGTAATTAGAAAGTGTGAGCCTGCTTTCCCTGTCAAAGTAAGCAGGAGTCTGGAGAACACCACAAAACAGTAAATATAATAAAAGTGGCTTGCCTTGCCTCTGTTTATTGATCTGTTTTATTCAACCAAGAACTCAATGCAGCTCTGAGGAGAGCAGCCCGACGGTGCAACATTACCTCTCCCCTATATTTTTGTGCCCTTTTGGTGTTAGTGAAGCTTCTTTCCAGCTGCCAAATATCCACAAGTGAAGAGAAAAAAGCACAAGATTTCCAAGTCATGATCAAATGTAACATACAGCTGCTCGGGAATATAAAGCACACGTTTTTGTCACGAGTTAAAGGCTCGTGGTAACCAATCTGAGTTGGTTACCTTTATCTTCAATTTGTGTTATTTTACAAGTGAATACTTTAACAGTTTTAATTTTTTTAAACAGAGAGGAAAGTATTTGCCAACAGGATGAGGTCAAATACACATGGATCAGAGTTTGTTATATTGTTAACTTGTGTTCAAATAAATGTTAAATAATGAAATATAAACTGTTAGAAATAGAAACACACATAGCCTGAAATGTGCCGTATTTTACCAGTTAATTGATATGGTTGAAGTGTGGGGAATGTCCCCTACACCCTGTGCATTGACTTTCTCACCTTTCGACAAATGCCATGTAACTTTCCGGAAACTCTTATGATTTCTATTGTTATCACATGTTCATGTTGGGTAATGTTTCAGTTTATGTATGGTTTACCTTATTCCTCTATTGGCCTTGTGTCTTTTCTCCATTCACCTTTCTCAGTTTCCCATTCCTGGCTCATTCCCAGCTGCAGCCTTATTGCTAATCGCCCACCTGTTCCCTGAACACAGATATTTACATACATTATATCAAAAACAAATAACCACTTTTTTCAAAGCCTTATATTAAATTAAACTAAGCTTTTTTCTGTTTTGGGTCAACTAGGATTACTAAAATTATCTCTATTTTTCTAACCACCAGAATAATTAATGAACTATTCAGAGAATTTTATTTTTACTTTCTTCACACTGACAAGGTTGCATACGCGTAAGCTGGGGGCATGCTACACAACTCTTCAGTCTACACAGATTCTAAAAGGATTTGCAGGTCAGTTGTGTCAGCAGATTTTTTTTAAACACAGAACTGGATCCAAAAGCCTAAAAACTAAGCCTATGTGTTATTGGTGTTATTGAAGGATCGCAAACTGCGTACATGGGGGAGGGAGGGACAAACCAACTACAGTGAGCTGAATGAATTGGCCTATTGGCAAACTGTTATTTCTTTGAATGTCAGTTCACATCTACTTTTAAAAATATAGATGCAAATGCAGCATCTAGCATTCTGGTTTAATAACTCGCATTGTGGGTGGGAGGTCCTTGCTTTTGCCTAAACTCCTCCCAGTATTTTACACTTAGTGATCATCCTTTCTGATGATCAGCATATGATTTATTGCACCTGCGATTCTCCTCATTTTGCTTTTGCATTTCTGTTTGCACGTTGGTTATAGCTCAGGTTTGTTTATGATATCAAGCTTGTACATGTTTTTGCACACAAACCTTTTAGAGGATCAGGCTGTGTGTGGGTGTGGGTGTGGTTTTGTTTTTGTTTGTTTTGGATTTTTATATTTTTGCCATGCATTTAATTACTTGATTTTAGCTTTGTGCTTCCTAACTCTAAGCCATTGTTCGACACACCTCTTTACCTACACGTTATTACTACGTGGTGCTCGCAATTGTTTCCCCGCCTCTATGTTTTACATGTTTTTTTTTTTTCCCTTTCTGTGTGTGTACTTGGGAAACCCATCTTGACCAACCAGAATTTTATGCATTCTTCACATTGTTCCAATAATAAGATCATGTGGATTGTTGGGCCAAAACCTGGGTGGAAATTATCTCAGTAATTGGTAATAATTCCAAAGATAAGAAAGTGTCAGGAGTCCCAAGACGGCAGCCTTATCTGTGACATGTGCAGGGAATTAAAATGTGCAACCATCCAGCACCACCAATAAGTATCTCTACAGAGTCTCCCTCAAGCACACACACACATAGTATGTGCGACACAGACACACTTTCTTTCTGTGAAAAGGCCGTATTAATTAGTTGCCCACCTTCCCATTCACCAGTCTCCTTTAGGCTTTGTTTTGCCTTTGTATGCATTGGGTAATCATGTATAATTGTCCTAGGGTGTAAACATCAAGCTGCAAAGCAAGCTCATAATGAACTTCTCATGGTTTGTGCAAATTGTCCTGTGGGCAAAACAGTATGGCATTGCATTGTACTGTATTGAGCATTATCTGAGTTACTCACATATACATATTATTTTAAAAGGTACTAGTGCAGATAATAAGAGAGGATATCTAAGGGTAAGTCTTGGCATCCTTTATAGTCACGGGTTTCCACTAGAAGACAAACATATGCATGGCCCTTTGTAAAGCAAGCGTGACATTTTGGTATGCTTTCTTCACTTTGCCATCTATTCAGCATACTGTCTGTTTCTGACCTTGCTGATGTTCATGTGAAAGAATAGGGGTTCCTGAAAACTGAACTTTTACATTGCGTCTGCAGCAGTGGTGATGTTTAATATAGAGGAAGCTGCACAATCCTAGGACAAGGTTGTCATGGGTACTGCCTGTTATAATGTAGGGTGTTTCAGTGTTTCCATGTGTAGAGAATATTTGCAGGAAAAATAGTTGTACATTGTTAAATTTGTTGTTGAGTGTTTCAGCTGCTCTAACTGTGATAACACCACTACCAGTTGACTAGGACATTCAGCAGAGGGAAATTTTTAATGTATCACATTACAAAAATGTAGTGAGGTCCTCTGAGTAACCAACTCTTTCACTAATGTTTTTAGAATCAGTTCACTTGCCTAGTTGCTGCCCAAGGCATGCAGAGAGCCTAGTTAAAAGGATTGCTAAATTATTTTGTTATTAAGTTCTTAATTAGTTGCACACGCTTAGTAACTATTATTAAACACATACAGTATTGGAAGGCTCTTTGCTGATACAAGCCCATTAGCTAAAAAGTGTGGGGTGACTGAAGAATTTAACAGAAACCCAACACTTACAAAATGCAGCAGCATAAAAAGCAAAGCTGTGATTCTTTCATAGGTTCAAATACGTTCATTAGTGTGTTCCTTGATTTTGTTCATGTCAGCCATGACGACATTTGTGTAGTATGGCTGAATAAACTAGCAAGCACACTTTCAGAAAGCAAGAATATATTCAACATGGTAAAGAACATACATAAGATTGTCTGCAGTTATTATTCCATGAATTGGTGCAGAGCGAGAACTGAAAAGATCAAGCAAATTCTTCTTTAACCTGATAATCATATTCAGAAATCGACAGATGCAGGGACAAATTCAAGTTTATTGTTGCCTTATTTTTACCAAACTGCTTATGAATGATTTACAATGTGTAAATGATTTAATTTTTAGAGAAAATGTCGTCACTGACATTCTGCTACGAAATCAAGCCACAGTTTTCATGAATCTGTCATGATTTATTATGCAAACACTGGTTGTATAAATAATACAGTAGCAGCACAAGAAAAACTAAAAACATTCAGACTTTTATCTATAAAGAGAGTTTGCTGCAAATGACATGTATGTGAAGTTCTACAAAGATGCAAAAACACAAGACAAATCAATAGGATTGCCTTAAACTGCAAGCATCTGAGCTTGAAAACAGCTGGACCACTGAGATACCACTGAGCCTGAATATTCCACCTGGTTTATTATGAATATCCAAACTCAAAAAACACTTTTTCCCCTACTCCTTCTCATGCGTCAAGAAGGGCAAAGCCATGTGCTATCTGGAAGGAGAAGAAAGCCAAAGCACCTGCTCTGATTACCATAGCGCCCCTGGAAGCATTAGGATGCATATTGACAACAGGACCTTGTGCAATTACAGGCTTTATCTTCCTGCCTGACAAACTGTTCGCTTCATTATGAGCTTTTAGCTGACACCTTACCTCAGCCTCCCCCGCTGGATGATCACTACTAATGCGCAAATGAAACGGCTAAGAGGTTTGTAAAATTCGTCTGAATTGTTTAACCATCATTTTCCTTTTTAATAGTTATTTAAAGCTTCCATTAGCAAGCAGATGCAGAGGATGACAGCTGAATGAAAAACACTGATGGACACAGAGGAAGAACATTAAGTAATGTGCCAAAAACTCTAGAAATTTCAAATGAAACATTATTATGTGAAACAAGGCAAGTAACGATTCTGGTTGTTAATTTAGGTGTTGTAATTTGCTTTCGGAGGAATAAGGAAGTCAGGTTAACAAGTCATATTTTGTGCTTTGTTCCCAAATGTATTTTACATAAATTTCTTCTTTAAGACAGAGAGGTTTGTCCTGGTAAAAAAGGCTACTTAGGGTTTAGAGACAGCATCACTTGCATCACTTCCAAGGTCCTTGGAAATCATAAAAATCGTTTGTGTTTTTCTTTTTCATAATCTATGAATTGAGATTTTCATCCTGGAAACTTCCAAGAAACCCAACATCCAATTTAGGAATCTTTGAGAATGTGTCTTTGCATTATATTTGCCATTTTCTTGACCTAACTTGAACATTTTCTGAAAACAACAATGTTATTTATCCAAATAACTTTTGGGACAATTTGTTGTTGTGACAGGCTTGTGTGTGAGGAGACATGCAAAACATATAAACATGGTTGTTTTTATGTTTTGCATGTCTCCTCATGCTCTGTCATGGATTGGTGACCTTTCCATAGTGCCTTCCATATTGACTGTTGGCAATTGGAGATTAGCATTAACTATCATGCAAACATTAAGTGGGTATAGCAAAGGTTTGTTTGATGATTCATTATTAACCCATAAGTTATAAGCCATTATGGATTATTCTTTTCAGTCCAGTCTTTAGAGGCCTTAGCTTTTGACCTTAGTCACTTTAATTCAGCTATTAACTCATTCAAACCTGCAAACACCCTGTAACCACACCCTGCTGTGTTAAATTGGCCAAGAGATGGTTCAGTTTGTATTTGTCCAAGTACTGGATTTCCAAAATAACCGAATTTAGGTTGTTTTCACCCAGCAGTTTTTACTGAATTAACTCATTGCCAAGAAATACAGTCCTCTTAGTGCTCTGGTTTTGGTAGTTCCTCATCATTGCAAAAGCTGTAGTGGTGGAAATATTATAGCATGGACTTCTAGTCTTTTCAGCCTGGTTTTGTCATAATATCAGAAATCCTTGCAATTGCCTATTGCTCTAGGCTTCTAACAAGCTAACTTTAAAGAGAGAGGATTCTTTCTAACCACTCAATTCCTGCCAAGTGTAAGGTATTGCTATGAAGAGAATATTAAAGTTTGTAGGCTGATCAGGGAAACGTATTCAGTTCAAGTTGCCATTCTTCCATCCATCCATTTTCTTGCATCCTTGTCACTAGTGGGGTCAGGAGGGGTGCAGGTGCCTATCTCAAGCTAACATTTTGGGCGAGTGACAGGGTCACCCTGGACAGGTCGCCAGTCTGTCGCAGAGTTCAAGTTGCTCTCTAGCAAATTATTTTGAGCTCCAAAGACAAAGAACTTTTTTTTTTCATTGTCAATTGTATTTAAATATAAGTATGGGCAAGTAGGACGACTGCTGATTCATACTTCAAGCTTTCATGTTTGTGTTGCTAACTATATTTTTCATTTCTGCCTTCATAGTTTGTTCTATCAATCTCAGGAGACTAAACAATGAGACTGGCTTCCTTCATTTTTGCCTCTGTGCTTAAAAATCAAGGTTTACGCAAACGGGTTAGTGAGCTCTAATTACAAATAATGACTGCAATGAGACATTGCATGCGGTTACCCTAGAAACTCTGCAGATGCCATGCCAGTGGGTGTTGTGTTGATATATGGATGTTGCGTACAAAATGCTGCCCGTTAATTAAATATGCCAGAGCTGCAAATGTTCAGACATATCCGGATGTGCTGGAACACACTTCTTTCTTTTTTCCTCTTTATTAGGACCTGTTGTCTACATAATGTTTGTGTAACCAAGCTTAAAATGAAAGCAGTAATATTTTTCTCAGTATTAAGTGTGCATGGTATTGTCATCTATCTCAAACAGCACAAACTACAGGCTGTGCTTGTTGCCTCCATAAGGAGAACAGCCAGGCAAAAAATAAACAATGCAGACAAGGACTGCCTGCTCAAGACAAATGTCTGAGCTTCACATGTGTAGCGAATATCAATTACTTTAATGGACTTTTAGATCCATAGCACAACCAGTCTCACTGGTTGCAAAAAGTCCCATCTGTCTCTTCACTTATCAATAAAATTAATTAATCCAAAGATGAATTGCTGACCTTTGCATTCAGTTCTTATCAATTCCTCTAAAAGGAGGCAGAGCAGATTTCTTATTATTTTTATGGCTAGTATTTATTTAAAGAATACACATGAGAAATCAGTTTACTGAATCTTTTAAAATCAAAAAAGTACATCACATTGATGAGCTATATAAATGATCTACCAGACAAGCATTTCTAAATCTAAGATGCACAGCTTTTTGTTACCTGAGATAATATTTCTTGTCTATAACTTAGATATAAAATATATGTTTGATTATCAGATGCCAGGAGGAAGAGTGCTCTCGATGATCTATTTCAGAGTTTATCACTTAGGAGAGTTTGGTATGAAAATAGGAAAAGGTTGAAGGTCACTGGAGAATCCACTCGCATTCACATCAGTATCTGCTCTGGTCATGAAGGGAAAACGCCTTTTGGATCTGACACGTTTTCTGGTATCAGCTGCTCATGGAACCTTCTGCCTCCTCATGTTACATTTGTCTCTTTGGCTTAAAGACTGACTCAGAGGACAGCGTTCCCTCCTTCTGCCCCTAGTGGTCACTTTCAGATAGGACAGTGCAGTGGTGGTGTCTTAGCTTCACTTTAGGGTTTGGATGGCTCTCCGCTTTTAACTTGAACCAGGCTATCAAACCAGTTTAGAAGGATATCACTCAAATTTGACAAAATGACCTTAGTATTCAACACAAAACAATTGAAACTGCTACTACAATGAATTTGCTGCTCTTGGTGACTTGGCTGGATTCATTTATTCTTTGGTGAAAGCTGTGGTTCTTATAATAAAGACATAAAAAATTGATTTTCTGGGGAAGTGCATGGTGTAATGGTATAGATTGCAAGTGTCAAACTCCAGTCCTGGAGGGCCACTGCCATGCAACTTTTAGATGTACACCTGAACAGAATAATTAGGTAATTCGCAAGGCTCTGGAGATCTTATCTACACAAGCAGGGGGTAATTAAGCCATTTCATTCCAGTGTTTTGTACCTGTGGCACATCTAAAAACTGCAGGACAGGGGCCCTGAAGGCCTGGAGTTTGACACGCCTGGTATAGATGGTTTATGCAAATGACTGTTGAATTCCTTATCTTGAGCTCCTTGCTGCATGTCTCCTCCCACCTCTATGTTTCTGTCTTATTACCATCAACATAGATCAGAACTTAGTGCCACAAAATCTAAAAAAGAAAAAGAAAAGACATTTTCATAAGCATATAGCCAAATGGAGGTCAACCAATTAGAAGCAAAATATGTTTGAAAGCTGTGACATTTTACCTAAACCAAACAGGGCACGAACAGGTATGCTTTTGGTTAATTGTGGAAAAAAAATTAGACTATGCTTTGTGCCAGAATAGTTGGGCTTTGCTTTCTTACACCTTATAAAACGTGAACTAACAAGCACGAGTGAAGCCGCTGAAGCTGAATACGGTTATTAGTCTTCTGCTCTCAGGCAACAAATTTGTGTATCAGATTTTACATCCTCCAGGGTCAATTCCATGAAGCAGTGCTTGGCTTGACTATTACTGAGGGGTTTTGAATGTTTAGCCGAGTTCCTCTCTTGTGTTTGGTT
This sequence comes from Poeciliopsis retropinna, assembly GCA_010277075.1. Taxonomy (NCBI): domain Eukaryota; kingdom Metazoa; phylum Chordata; class Actinopteri; order Cyprinodontiformes; family Poeciliidae; genus Poeciliopsis; species Poeciliopsis retropinna. Next base: position 10,855,217 of record VMRM01000015.1, on the reverse strand, counting down.
CCACAAGCAAAGCTCCATTGTTTGGGGCAGAAATGTAATTGTTTGCTTTTAAGTTGGTGGAACTCTGAATCACATCCTCTGATGATGCCAAGCATTTCCCTTGGTCTGCAATTAGAAAGTGTGGTCAGATACCATGATAGAGCACGATCAATGATTTTGTGTGAGAATACACTCACTCAAAACATAAGTCCAATTAGTCTCTGCAGTTTTCTTGCACTCAATAGCTCCCTTTGCCACCCAGGTAAATTATCAGTTTTGCATAAAAGCAAAGGCTGAGCAACTGTGCAAGAGATTTTAAAATTTCCTCAAAGCTAAGTTTAACTAAATTACATCTAAACATGAAAATTAGCATCCTAAAACTTGAATATCAGTTTGTTTGTTTTTTTCTCAATGTTGTAACGTTAATATGGCTGAACAACACAGATTCCATTGCAAGATAGTCTTGTTGAGGTGCTGCAGACCAACCCAAATTTTAGAAAATGAAAGTACAAATAAATATAAAACTATTCCTCAAAAAACATTTTTCTGTAACTATTTTGACCTGAGATAAAGTATAAGAAAACTTTCCTTCAAACAATTAGCAAAACTGTATCTTTAAGGGTAACAGAAAACAAAATATAGGTTTGCATTAGTAAAAAATATGATCAGAATTAATGTTTCCAAATATGTGGAAAACATGGGTGCACATTACTTGGAAGTGGCTTTAGCAGTTTTCAAATAACAGCACTGTGGGTTGATTTCTTTCAGCATTGTTTGACCTCAACTGACCAATGAATGGTAAATAAACAAAACAGCTGAAAGACCTATGACCCATGATAGATACCATAAAAGAGATGGATGTGAGGAAATCTAGGCCACCAGTAATATGTGACCTGCTGAGGTCAGAATAGATAGCAGCATCGAAGGATCAAGTGCCTCCATTTGAGAGAAAATCAAGGTCAGGGTTATGATAAGATATTTTATATTATAAGATATTGAATTCCCTTCTCAGCCCTAACATACAATGCATATAAGAAACATACACACACACACATATATATATATATATATATATATATATATATATATATATATATAAACCAAACAAATATTGAATATTGAAGTCATGCCAAAGTTAATGAAAATGAAGACATTTGGTACAAATTTACCCCTCGCTGGCAAAAACAAGGTACTATATTTCTCTCAAAAGATTGAATCATTTGTTGAGTTTCCCCCAAAACTCTGATATCAAAGGACAACCAAGTACCCTCTGTCAAGAAGATTACATCTGGACATAAACCAATGCTTTTTGCACCACCTTTCAGTAGCTAAACAATACTCAGTCTTGTAAATGGCTTTGAGTGACTTCAGTGAGAGGTCTGCATCAATGCAAATGCATTATAGCTGCAGGAAGTCTAAGTATTTGCATCTTAATAACCACCATTATATAAGCAGCATTATACCTATATGTGTTATTTTCCCACCCACGTGCATAGATATGTTTCAGTTCTACGTCTTCATTTATTTACAGATCTTGCAGTATCTGAAAAACTTTTTGAACAAAATACAAACTCCTAACAGAAGCAAACAAAAGAATACAGAACTCAATAATAAACTGGTACGTGTGAACTGTAGACTTGAGTGTTCTTTTGCATTATGTTTGATGTCCTGTACTTACAATTGTTTCATAGAACACTTCACTAAAAAAAAGCCTCCATAAGTAGCACGAAGTGAGTATAAGGAGAACTGAGTGTCTCTCCTTATTTATCTCTCCACAGACACACACACTGCAACCTCGAGTGTGTTTGTGGGAGTTTCCTGCTGAAGGAGAGACCTTCTTTCCAGAAGTCAGCACTCAGAGATCGTAAGTAAATGCTATATTTTCCATTCTATTTTGTTTTAACTCGACCAAATCCCTACATTACTGCGAGAATCACTGAGTTAATATATTGCAGCGAGACGGTTTAATCTAAAGCTAAAAGGGCTATTAGACAGAGCGTGGGTTATGTGTGAGGCAGTATCCCATTTCCGTCTCTTTTATTTAGACCTGACAGAAACACAAAGGCAAATAAAACCTAATTGTACAAAGACGAACTGCCAAATCCCCCATCAATGAGCCACATCCAAAAGCTAAGCATTTTCTTAACCGTATATTTCTTTGTCTATGTCTGATCATACAATAATAAGCCTTTCAAAGTGTACCATGAATACCAGCAACTTTCTCAGCCTTGCTGTCTTTCTTTAGAGACATTATGTTCATCTAGTCAAAGCTGCGTCTCCATGGAAATCCTCTGTTTTTATGACACTGCAGTGAAGGTGCGATTACTTCAACAGCAATGATGTGTGTGCTTGTCCGCTGCGGCTTTTGCTCACATCTGCAACTCTGCATTGATTCTATGCCAGAGAGCTGAGCGCCAGGGCCGAATGGGTTCCTCTGTGACGGCCCGGTGTACCTGCCAGTGCTTAAACAGAACAAGGGACTTTATAATAATGCTGTAGGGTAAAAGTTTGCAATCAATAGCGTAATCAAATCTGAAGCAGCATAAGCGTTTAAAAAGAAATGTGCTTTAAATCCATTTAAATGAAGATAACAAATGCTTTTTTATATTTTGTCTGTAGTATACAAGTATTAAAATGTTTCTAAGCATCCATTAATCTTTGTGTTAATCCATCAGTGAAGCCAACGCTGTATTATGCTGAAAGAGTAAAATGCTTTCTCTAAGTACCATATTAAATACAATTTCTGGAAACATCAAAAACATTTTGCTCATCCTCACAATGCTTTAGCACTATAATTAATTCACCGGTCCATTTATTGTCTCATCGTGGTTGCCACTTAGCGTAGGTAAAACCTTTTCTGTGCTGAATCACTGCCACAAATCTCACCCCACTTTTTAATATAGATCAGTAGCATGGAAAATTGAAACGGAAAATGTTTCTAGTTAAGTCATAAGTCATGTGTCCAAATGTAACATTCAGATTTAGAAAATCTGAGGGAGATCTCATAACAGTATATTTATTTTCAGAAACTGTAAAAAAGGAGAACATTTCTGGTTTCATGTGATCAGCTGATAATTTTAAGCTTTCTTAATGCAACAAATGGAGCTTGTTAATAAAATAATGATACCTGATGTATATATTCATGCAAAAAGTTTTGGTTGAGTAAGAAATGTGTTGTAGATTCTTTAGTAGGACATTTCTTTAAATTGGCAGTAAACTAGACTGCTGACTTGGAGATGTTTTGTTATCTTTGGTAACTGCATTTGTTACTTGCACATGACCATATTCTGCAAAGAATATTTTTTATCATGCAACAATGCTAAAAGAATTGTGATCATGAGAAGCTGCTGCATTATTGTCATGGTTGTGATGTAATGAGTAAAAACATAGATACAGGTGGAACTGAGCAACTTACCAATAGGTACTAATGTGATAAAAATTAAACTATAAAGGTTCTCTTATCTCTTCATTTCTTGCTTGAAAGGAATCATCATAAGTTTTGGAATTCCCATCTGTTTCACGAATCATTACACCTGTAATGTGGCAAGATGAATATGGCATTAATCTGCAATAAGCAGTAGACCAGAGTTAAAGTCCAATTTTATCTATCATTTTTCAAATTATATTACTCTACTGCTTTATGCCATACATAGGTAATTCCAGTTATAATACATATGGCACAATAGGAATATGAAGCTAAAAGATCTTTTTAAAAGTGGTGGACAGCACAACAGGAGACTCGCCAACTCACAGGCATAAGAGAAAATATATTTTATTTTGGAGGTAAACATATTTGACATTTTCCTCTAGCTGCGCCCAACAAATAAAGTGCCACTCTTGAATATCTCAGTGTTCCCACTGGAAAGGAGAGGCTAGTGTCCTTCAACACTTCACGCTGATCTGAGCAAACTGTGACGAGAAGAGAAAGCCACTGAGCACTTGGCAAGCTGATCAAACACCAGAACAGACATCACAAATATTGTGGAAGGAATATAATAAGCAAATGTAAAACTATTTATTTTCTGAAAAAAAAAGAGAGTTTGTTTTTCTGCCTCTCTCTGTATGGAGTTATGTTCTAGCAAGCTCTGCCTTTACTAATCTCTGAGTTAATGAGAAACCAAGAACAACGACATCTTAGTCGTTAAGGATGTATGAAGGGTGTAGTTAATAAGCAACTGTCAAACAATCAGGCATATTTTACTTGTGACAATAAAATATTAAAAATGCAGAGCTAGATCTTGGACCTTACATTAGACCAGGGGTCTCAAACTCCAGTCCTCGAGGGCCAGTGTCCTGCAACTTTTAGATGTGCCTCTGTTGCACCACACAATAGAATAATCAGGTCATTAGCAAGGCTCTAGAGAACTGATCTCCACAAGCAGGAGGTAATTAAGCCATTTCATTCCAGTGTTTTGTACCTGTGCACATCTAAAAACTGCAGGACACTGGCCCTCGAGGACTGGAGTTTGAGACCTCTGCATTAGACCAAATGCAATCAAGCATTTGCAGACGCAAAATGTGTGCAGTCAAGAACCTGTTGGTCAGACGTCCCAATACTGCCGGAAAAAATGCCGTCTGCTGAAAGCTGGTCATAATTTTGGCTCAGCAGGAAAAGAAGCTTTACATTCATGAAGGGGAATTAAGATGATGTTATACAAAGATGATGTTTGTTTTTTTTATCATTATTCTCACATTACTATAATCTAGAGCAGTCTGTTTTTACAAACTAAATGTTCCACAATTTTATTTTCAACAAATGTTTATTTCCAAATTAGTTAAAGGAATGCATCATTCCCTGTGGTCAAAGGCCACCATCAGTGTGTGTATGTGTGTGTGAATGGGTGAATGACTGAGTGTAGTGTAGTACAGTTTGGGGTCCTTTGAACTTGATGAATTGCTATACAAGTACAAACCATTTACCATGCAACCTGCAGCATTACTTATTGTTTAAAAAAAAAAAAACATTTAGACACTCCAGTCAGATATTGCTCTTAAGGACATAGAGCTGGATGCCTTGTTTGATTCAAATAATAAAATATATTAACATTTTTCTCAACGTCTTTAATTCCTTCTGTGTTTTTGGCTAAACAGAGGGCAGAGATGCTGGGCGTGATGTGTGTGTTTTCTTGCAAATGTATTTAATGCAATCTGCTTTGTGAATCCACTGCAGGAAAAAAAACAACAAAAAAGCAATCTAATTGCAGGTGTAATGCAATTTAGAAAATTGATGAGATTGCTGTGCTTCATTAAGTCTCCCCTTTATGTCTGAGACATGCAAACATTTAAAAACAGCCTCCCAATAAAGCTGTTCCCTGAATCGAGTCTGTCCCAATGGGTTCCTCCTGAATAGTAAATGGTTTAATACTGGGTAGAAATCCCATCAGGTCAAGATGTGACCCTTACTATTTTGTTGCATCAAAATAGTAAGGGACACATGATGTGGAAGCAGACCCAGTACAACAGTTGCATCAATAAAATTGATCAACTTGAATTTACACTGTAAAGGTCTCTCGAGTTGTGCAGCAGGATCATCCTGCCACACTGACTCCATACGCCCTGTTCAAAGTCACAGTAAACAGCAGCAGTCAAATGAATCCATCAAAGGCCAGACTGGTTTTTCCTTGTGGGAAGCATTTACCAGATCAAAATGAGCAGACAGCTTGTCCGCCTCTTGTAGCTTATTCTTATCTTACGCCTGAAAGACTTGCTCCGCTTTATCTCTGGCCTCTCCATGCAGCTACAAAGCTTGACTTTACTACTCACTGTTCCATTCTTCCTCTGCTTTAATCCTACATCTCCTTCCTGACTTCTTTGTACACCACACATATGTTTTGTTTTCTCCTTCTGCTCCTTGACAGTTGAACGCTCTGTGATGGTGAACCCCAAGAAACCGTTGAACACAACATATTTATCTGGCCCCTTGAGCTCAGAGACAGTGAGTTCCCTTGGATTTTTTTTTTCTTTCCCCTCCACTGTTTAGAGAGAGAGATGCCAGCATCTTTAGAGCGATCACACAGCTGGGCTTGTGCCAACGAGGCACTGGAAGAAGAAGAAAGAATGTGGTGACATCAGTGTTGCTAATCAAAGTTGTGTACTGTGAGACTACAGTCGGCCTATGAAACATAGGCAGTGCTTCCTCTTCTGTGAGCTGGACTGGATTAAAGCCAGATCTTTTTCTCGGCAGAGATGACAGAGGGATTTCTGTGCCAACGTGAAACCGGATGTGTGTGACCGTACATGTGTGTGTCTTACAAGTTGTGGGTGTGATCATCTCCTGATTCATCAACATGGCACGCGTCTTCTGTCACAACAGTGACGCTGAGCTTCTCTGTCAGGCCGTGTGACACTGCACTCCAATTAATCACAGAAAAGCACCACTAGTGAAGTCATTATGTATTCCCAGAGTTTCATCTTGACATCCACTTTTCCCTTTAAAAAAATAAAAGCACAGACACAAAGCTACACGTAAAAAGGCTTGAAGGCATGGCGGTAATGAGTAAGCAAAAGTGGCAGTTGACAAATGAAACCAACTATGAATATGACGCTGTCGGTTATAATTAGACCTACTCTCTAATTCTGTACAGCTTTCATCCTGGTGTTGCTGTTTCTTTTTTCTTTTTTTTAATCTTTGCTCTAATTTTTTGTTCTCTTTTAATTTGTTGGATTATGAATAAAGAGTTGTAGGGCACAAAGTTAGAGTAGCAGTGAGATCTATAGTTTGTCGCAACCAAAATATAAGGTTTCTGCCTCCTTTGGGTGGTAGACTTTGTTGATAAAATAGAAGCACCAATATACATAATAAAAGCCTGGGGCTAATATAATGAAGTCTGATATGGATGATAAGCTGCTAAACATAAATATACAACGATTGGCCATTTTACAAACTACACCTGTTTAATTTCTTATGTCAAATAACGAATCAAGATTTAAAAATCGTTCTGGACATGATGCTTATTCTATACAGTTCAACTGAAAAAAACAATCTGATTGCATAAGTGTACATAACCTCAAGCTACAATTTTCTTGAGGAACAACTTGATTCAGTTTTAGCATTTCTTTGAACGTCTGTCAACATACAGCATCTTGACTTGCAAATGTTTGCCAACTTTGTGCTGCAAGGATTCCCCAAATCAACCAGATTGTGAGGACATCTTTGGGAGACCCCATCAATTTTTAGGTTTAGTTCTGGACTCTGGAATCTTTCATTTTCTGCTGGTTAAGCTATTATCTTGTCGATTTTAGCGTAGACTTGGACAAATTGTAACACTGAGAAATACACATTTACTTTTATCTTCATATTTCCAGCAGACACAAAAGATCTTGGGTCAGAACTGACTGATATTTAGAAGCGTTTACAATTTTCTCTCTTCTGAAATAAAACCTAGTTTTGCAAAATATGCCTGGCTGGTGATGCTTCCATCACAGTGTTTCACTGTGGGTATTTTTTTTATTATTTAGTATCATTTCTGTGTCTATCTTTTGGACATTTCTGCAGCTCCCAAAGGATTACTGTCAGCCTCTCGGCAGGTTTCCTTACAAGTTTCTGTCTTTCGTCATTTTTTGTACACAGTTCAGTTTTTGTACTTTGTTTCTCTCTGCCTATTTTTTTAGTTGCTGAAGACTTTCTTCCATGTGCTAAAGAATTTGGTCGATTCTTTTGTATCCTTCTCCTGATTTATATCTTCATATAATGAGATTATTTCTGATCCTTTGCACCTTGCTGTAAAAATTGGCTGTTGCAAAAGGATAGAAATTAGAGAATGTTTTAACTTGGCAGGTGAAAATTATTTTAATTTAATTAGATTTAAAGGTCATCCAAGTTATCTGACTGGCAACCTCTGGCAACCTTTTTTTTTTGGATGGATTATACCTTAACATGGATAAAAAAATAAATTGTTGTTGGTGGCCGAGTTGTTAATGGACTAGACTATTTGAAAAGTAAAACTGAGTAAAAGATTCAGAAAGATCTAACAAGACCAAACTGAGTAAATTGGTTTAATTCAAACCTTATGCACTGTTGAAGCTTTAAATAAAGAAAGCCATTTTATTGTTAAATAGTTTTGAACACAATGCCAGCAACGCATTTCAAAACTCTTGGCAAATTAGCATGTTTACAACTGTGTTGCATCACCTGTTTCCTACTCACACTGTTGTAGAACTGAGCCACTTTGTGGCTTCCCTTTGTTGCATTCACATTTTTCTTTAAGAAGAGGCATATATAAGTGGCTCACTGGTACATTTTTATTACACAACCTTGCTTTGGCTTTAATTTCAATTAACAGATTTGCATACTTTCCTGTAGAAGAACAGAGGTGGATCCAAATTCAGATTCACCATCAAAGGGAAAGAAAAGAGGAGAAAATAATTGTTAGGGTTCTCTATCAAACTAGAACGTTGTGCAACATTGTAATAATGTAATAACAAGGTGTGATTAAAAAAAAAAAGAGGGTTTGAGGTCAATTCAGGCCCATTTGCACCTTCGTTTTGAGGACACATAATGTCTTTATGTGCCTTATTACCTCATTTTCTTACCTCAAAATAATCTTTGAACTTAGCTTTTGTAAATATTAAGATTCTGTAAATATTTTGTAAAGATTAGGTATTCTGTTTGCAGTTCAGAATAAAAATACTGAATTCTTATGTCTAGTTTAATTTAACTCTTGATCAGTTTTGGAAGATTTTTATTCTTTCCAGTATTTGTTTGATTGTGATTCTGATCTCAGTTTAGGCCGGTCCACATTATGAAACACATTGTATTATAACCTCAGCAAACTCCCGCTAAAAATATAATTTATTAGGCCGGAGCAGCTCATTCACTCTGAAAGCTTTTTTTTTTTTTTTAATGTTTTTTGCTACTATTCTCCCAGTTGATTTGGCTATTTGAAGGCCTGATCATGTGCAGAACTCACAAAATTGTGCAGACATGCCACTTGTACAGCAACATATGCATTTTAAGAGTTTTGCAAATGTGTCAACAGAAATAGCTCAACAATGCCCCCTCATAACCTTTTTTTTTTTTTTTTTTTTAAACTCCTTATATACCTTACTTCATCATAAACATATGAAATTTAGTTAACATGTAGTACTTTCCAAGACATATACAAAGCTTGCATGCACCCATGCTCTAAAACAAACAGAAGGCCAGCCATCTTGGAATAAACCTATGATTTTCAACCATTTTTACCCAGTTTTAGTCTCTGCATTTGATCAAACTCCTTCCCGAGGTTTTTATCAATCAGCATGAAAATCGGTGAGTTTGCTCAAAAGGCACCCCTAAGGTTATCAAAATCCTGATTTTTCATGCTGTTGTCAAGCCTCAAACTTCAGTTATGTCCCAAAACCTCAAATTGTTATAACTCCTGCAAAGAAAGGCACACAACTTGCTGTGGTTGGTCCTCATCTTTCATGGAAAATTTCAGTGATCAAGCTCCATGTTTTTGGTCTATGTTTGACTCCCTAATCTTGATCAACATCAAACTGTGCTCAGCGACAGAAGACAAGTCAGTGTAACACAGTACAGAGACATCTGGCAAAGAGTTGTGGTCATAAAGCCCCCAAGACAATCAAGAAAAAACTAACTCAGTCATAAATTTTGTATTACTTATTAAGCAGAACAAAAGCACAGCTGATAAACACAAAACACAAATGTAGTGCGACATACAGTGTGTTCTTCTAAAACTTTGATGTGTTGTTATGAATCAATAATGTATCAACACAGATGTGAAAATTTCTCGGGGCAATCACACAACCCAGTAAACTGTGATTAAAAAAACCCATCTCTGTTACTTCATTTTTCTACTTTCCCATAGCTACTGTTGAAACATTTTTTAGGCCACATTTTTGCATCGTCTTTGCATACATTACTGAGCTTTAACTTTTATTTTGTGATGCAGTCGTGAACTGTGTTCACCGACTATGTTTCTTTGAAATGTTCTTGAAGCCATGCATAAATTTTCCCGCTTGTTTTTAATGTAGTGTTGCCTGTAGCCCCAAAAGATAATGTCCATTCAATAAAGCTTCCCAGCATATGGAAATTTATCTGAATTCGCTAACAATAGTCTCAATATAATATACAGAACAAAATGAACCCGCTACAATCATTCGTAAATGATCATCTTAAATTATTTAGTATGTTGGCCTCTGTCTTTTAGACAGTGAACTCCTTCCTATTATTATAATCATCTTTTTCTTTACTTCATATCGAACCTTCAGAACAGAAGTAATAAGTCCCCACAGTGTGCTAAAAGTACAACTATTTCTGCTTTTTCTGCTTTATTCTTTGGGTTTAGCTGTACTCTATACACCGTGTTGAACACGTTCATGCAGCCACTTTTTCGAGAACTTTGAAATGGAATAATTGCCTTTTTTACTTGACGAACTTGAAGTAGTAGCTTTACTCATAAGGGCATCGTCTAATGGTGAAGTCTTTGGGAATTAAAGAAGTTACCTGCATTTTTTGGGTATTTTTAATATCCAAAACAAAATTAACACTTTCCATCACAGAGGCGAGCTTGCAGGGAAGATGAAATAGCGACAAGAGCTGCCCTGTGTGTGTGGGTACAGCCATGGTTCAGCTGTTATAAACACAGAGGCAGTCCTTATGGACACCCATTATCGATAATCTTTGCTTTCCCCCTAACTTTACACTTACCAACACCTTCTGCATCATCACTTTAAGTCTCAGCTACATTTAGAGCTGGACTGATAAAGCCACAGCTTAGTTCATTCTATTACTTTTATCTTTTCCTATATCATATCGATAAACAAAGACAAAAAAAAAAAACCAGCATGAATGTTATTTTTAAGATATTTGAGTGGCAATTTTCTCACTTGACATGATTTTCTTTTTAAACAAGATTTCATTTCAGAGATGCTTTAAACGTCTGCATGTACAAATACAGTTTAAGGGACAATTTTAGGTTCAAAATTTCAAACTCCTTTAGTTTACTGATGACAAAGGCATTGCAAAATGTGAATCAGTCCAGTTGTTTTGGGAATTTGGCCGAAACACTATGCACTGTGTGAGAGGAAAGGAGGCAGGAGAGAAATGAACAGATATCAATAAGCTGGGAGATGCCAGGTCCCATTATAAGATAATCAATATGCTGAATAACATCATGACCTATATTTTTCAAAATTCTGTGTCAGACAAAATATGGAAAATTGATGAGAATTAGATTATGTAGAAGCTGTGAACTTCCAACAAAATGTTTCGGTGGTAACCCCTGAATGCTGCATTGTTTTCTAAATAACTTTGCAAGAAAAAATAGAATGGAATGAAAGTGGTTTGTGAAGAGGACTGAAGAGAACTGGGGCAATTATTAACTATATATCTGATGGGAATCTGCAAGCCTGCTGCATTATTCACCATCAACTGGAAAACATGACCTCTGTAATGGCAACATGGAGGATGTGAAAGTGTTTTGTAAAAGCATAGGATTTCTATAAAATCCGGCGTGTGAAATTTTGATTTTTGGTTTGGGTGGAAGCAAACCGTGACGGGTTTGCATCCACCCACAGCAACATTGAATTAACATGAACCGCCACTTCTGTTTTTTACAGTTGAGGATTGTTGTTTACAGTCCAGGCAATGGTGCAGTAAGCTTCATAACGCAGAACTACCGTGTTGCATACCTCATGGCCAAACGTTCACAATTGGGTCAAATTTAAAACTTAAACAGAGTCCGTGCTTCCAGGAATCAAACGATTCTCAATAGCTGAGAGCCCAGACCCTCTATGTGAGGAAAGTGCAGTACAAGGGGCTGGCTTTTACCATGGGAAGCGATACCAAAAGAAAATGATTTATGAGTACTGAAGACGTCAATAAGATTAAAAACTTCAAAGAATATAAAATATTTGTACTAGTTTCAGCTCCACTTACAAAATTAATCCTTTCAACGGTTTTCTTCAGCCTCTGCGTACATGTTAGCGTCCAATCATGGCATGTAGAGCCCGTGTGTCATGCTCAAGCTCAGAAATGTTGTACTCCTCACGGCCTAAACGCTCCATCTGTCAGATCTTTGTTATGGACTTATCCATTTGAGTTGTTTTCCTCAGGGAAAGAGTTTGTCTAACCTAATGAGAATGCTACAAAATCCATGTTAGAATCAATCACCAGTCAATTGTCCAACATTGCATTCCTTAACATCTACCTAGAACTTATTTTTAATTAATAAACAAATGCTATTTGTCAATCTCTTCGTCATATCTCATAAACCTCTCTAATAGCAACATGGACGATGTAAAAGTGTTTTGTAAAATCATGGTGTTTCTACAAAATCCAGCAGGTGAAATTTTGAATTTTATCCTTTTTTTTATTATAATTCAACAATTGCTGAAAAGGAAATGTTTACTTTAAATGATTTAAATAGACTGTTAGTTGTGGCTTTAAGGCAGAATGTCAATGAAACCTTTTACATGCTTGTCATTTTGTAAGCATAGCTTAAGACGTAAATTTAACAAAAATTTAATTATATATATATATATATATATTATATATATAATATATATATATATATATATATATATATAGTATATATATATATATGTATATATATATATATATATATATGTATGTATGTATATAGATGTGAAACCTTTTTATTCTACAAAAAAGCAACAATGCTGTTCAGCTAAGTCACAGAACAAGATGTTTAGACTTACTTAAAGCTACCAGAGGCTCTGTTTTCTTTAACTCTTTTGAGATTCACAAGCTTGACAGGTGAAAACAGACAGAGAGACAAGCAAAGTGAAGGAGAAAAAAGAAAACCAGCTCAGATTGGTTTGGAAAACAACAAAACGAAGCAGATTCGTACTACAGCAGCCTCTGAGGACATTCGAGCAACCGCACACACATTTTCCATCCACATTCCAATATGCAAAGTGCTCTCATAAGATGAGAGGAGCAGTAATAACCTTCAGATAAGAGCGTCAGTTTGTCAATATTAATGGACTTAAATAAAGTAAATAAGGTGCAAAGTTTGTGAATCAATGTAAATCACTGCAATAGAAGGAAACTTCTGGTCAATAGATGGCTCTGAATTTGACAGCATGCGTTTGTCTCCAGGTGTGCCTCAGAAGCGTTCAGAGAGACAAGTCGCCAATATAAAACGACGATGATCTAGTCTCAGGTGTTTACGCTGGGTCTGGTTTTACTCCTCACAACCTCTCCTGTGAGAGGCTCACAGCTGCACAGATGCCGCTTTGCTCCATCTTCCGCTGGTTGCTATGGCGACCGCTGACCGAAGGAACATGTAAATTATGGCCTTCCACGTTGGAAGGTATTTTAAAAGAAGTGGGAGGCAATTACTTTATTTGGAGAAAATGTCGAAGGGGATTACAGGCGACTCTTGGCTGTTGAAAAGAAACTTGCTGAAGATTTCTGAACACCAGCAGTGGTGAGACAGCCAGTACACAAAGGGTAAATTATTAAGAAATCAGTTCTGCTACAGCCACAACTATGTGATTTTGTAATGTTTTAAAACATAGCAAAAATAATTCAGTTCTTTTATACGTTTTTAAAATATGCACTATGAAACAAGTTAGATTTCCAAAGCCAAGCACATTTTCAGACATACTTTTATCTGTATTTTTGCTAGATTTCATGCACAGGATATTTTTTTTTCTTCATATATCTTTTATTGTTTTCATTCATGCTTCTTTACATATGTTTGTGTTTGTTTTCAAAAAACTGGTTATTTCCTGAGAAGCAACCAGAAATGGTTATTCAGTTATAGTTATGGATATGACTTTTATTAATTTAGAAAATAGTCACTATTTCCTCTTCCCTTCAGAAGAGGGAATAGTGAGAAAAGAGAATTTGCATTTGGCAAATAGTTTGTATATAAAAGTCCTATTGTCTCTATATTCAATATATGAATTGTTTGGTTTACTTCAATAAAGACCATTCTTTAACTCCATCTTCCTCCCACAGTCCAAAAATATGATTGTTGGTTAACTGGCTAATCAAAATTATGTGTGTATAATACACACATAATTATACACACATAATTTTGGCTAATCAAAATTATGTGTGTATGCGTGTGCATTGTTGTGTGCTATCTGTGTCTGTGTATTGCCCCGTGATGGACTGGCAACCTGCCCTGGGTGTTGCTCGCCTCTCGGCCAAAGACTGCAGGAGATAATCATGACCCTGCAAGGATAAGCGGGTACAGTTGCTCCAGCATTGCACAGATGCAGAATTTGTTCTTGTCAGTGTGTTGATGTCCTTAAAAACTGTCTGATCCCCGTTTTGTCTCCTCTTGTACATTTCTTATGCAGACGGACAGACTTGCTTGTACGTGTTTGTTTTGTGGAGATTTCTGGAGCATGAAATAAGCTTTCCGGGAACAGTGACGACGAGCCCGGATGGCGTCCCGTGGTATTTCTTAATACACACAGCTCTCACATTAAAATTGTAAATGTCAACTCAAAGCTTCTGGCTATTCTTCTTGGTTTCCTCCTGGTTATGACTCTTTGTGAAATGGTGAGATGTCATAATGGATAATGAAGCCATGGGCCATATTTTTGGGAATGAACAGTGAATGAAGGGCTCGGGGTAAAAGAAAATCTCATGTACACAAAATCAACACAAAAGGCAATTCTTACTCTTAAAAAGCTGAAAAATGAACTCTCAACATTCTTAATATCCACCCTTTTCAACTTTTTCTTCCTCCCTCTCACTCTTAAGGGTGTGCACTGTCGTGTGTGCTGATTTTGATGCGTGTGAAAGTTCTTTCATGTGCTCTGCACTGATGAGCCAGGAGCAGGTAGCTTGACGATAAGAAACATATCTGAGCTCCACACCTGTTCACCTGTCTCCTGACTGACTACACAAGCTGATTGCAAGAGAAGTGTCATTTATTGTCAGTTGGGAAAACTGCAATGAGGGAAGTACAGGTGGTATGCAGACTTAGAAATTCAGTTTTGCTGCTGTTTTTCTGCAAATATGTCACAAACATTAATCAGCAACCATACACAAACCATCACTGTCAGTACTTTTACATTTTTCAATCTTAGAGATAAAGAGGACTGTGTAAAGTTTTGAAGATTAAGCTGCACACAGCCCAAAACCCCCTTATTTATAACTGTGGAACCAAAGGTTGCCACATTTCATTCATTGTAGCTTATTTTACCATTGCAAAAATGGCTCTCCCAGCTACTAAAAATGTATTTATATGCACATACAGAATGAAATAATCTGAACTATCTCCTTTTGTGTTTTGCACCACACAACCTGGATGAACTTAGACAGCAAGATCTGTCTTTTTGGACACATTATTGCAGCCTAGTTTAAATCTGCTGGAAATCAGCAGAGAATGTTTTGACTGAAATTTAGCTCAGACATGAACGAGGTACTATGCACACCTTTTAATTTTTACACATAAAAATGGCTAAAACAAACAAACAAAAAAGGCTATTTTATAAAATAATGGTCATGGGGATTAAAACTATTTTGGGTGCTCAAACTTTAAATAATTCTGAATATAGTTTATTTAAAACACAATTGAGATTCATACAGCATTACAGACTTCCCAGGACAGTTGATTGCTCTAAATTGTATTTGAGAATATCAGAGTAAGGGGTTTGAATACAAATGCATGCCACGCTTTGTAGCTTTTTTTATTTGTAATAAAAAGTCAAATCTTTATATTCTTTTCATTGCAATTTCATGCACTACTTTGTCACATAATATTCCAATGAAATACTTGGAGGGTTGTGTTTGTAACGTGATAAAAAGCAAAAGATGTCTGAATGCAAAAGGGGTCCGAATAGTTTTGCAAATCCCACTAATTTGCAGACGAAAATTGATCCAAACACCTGCAGGGAGGTTTTTGTTATCCTTTTACTTTGTGGGGTCATTAATCTACATAAAGACAGATATTTTATTGACGTAAGTATTCTCTGTGTTGGCAGGGCAGCCTCATAGTCTCTTTACTATGGTCAATAATTTTTGATTTATATGCAGCTGTAATACATGCATTATTTTATACGATTATAATCAAATATATATAGTATTAGTGATTGTAGTGTCATGGAGAGACAATACATTTCTTGCATTTCCCAGCCGTGTACATCATAGCCTTAACAATCATAGCCTGCTCCTTACCCTTCTCATAAATCTTTATCTTTTTCAACTCTAATCCTAAAAAGTGTACTTACTCGACTTGTAACTCCAGTGTTAACTTCAAATCCAATGGACTCAAAAGGCACTCTGGGCACAGGGACATCAGCTTGGTCCACTTGGTCAGCATTTTGACAGTTTATAGTCTCCACAGGAATATGAACACGCAGACACAGATGCGTAAACAAACCCTGATGCATAAATCTTTCAATGGACCTGTCATAACACCACCACTTTGTAATCAACACTGGTTTCTCAAACTTCGCACACATGGCTAAGCACCGACTATCACAGCGGTGGAGAAAGGCGGGGAGGATACGAGCTGTGACAATTAGCAGTGACAGGGTCTTAGCCTCAAGGAGTGAGGCAGTGTGCAGCTAGTAACTACCTTAAAGCCACTCCACCTCTGCAAGTTTACGGCTGACTCAAAGATGTGAAATTTACCAGAAAATGCTGAGGCAGACAGCAGCATTTTCTCCTGCCATTTGTCAGTTTGAGCTCCCAGGACTTTATAAAGACACATTATGCTGTCTATAATAAGAAGCAAGGAAGTAAAAGAAAATACTGCAAACTTAAGGGATTGTTGATATTACTATAAAGCCAGTACTATTGTGGTGAAAAGGCTGCATATTCCCACCAAGCAGAAATTTTATTGAAATATATACTTTAGGGGTTTAAATATTGACTAAAAAAGTCCACCTCCATTGACTATCCAAAAAAATAATTGGGTGCACAAGTTTGAATTCAATGTGGATTTTCTTCAATCTACACAATTAAAGTTAGACATTCAACACTTCACTGGAACCCCTTCAGTAAGCTGCAAAGCACAGTATTGACTGATTAAAAAGAAAAAAAAAAAAAAGATCTAATTTTGCTGTTTATGATCCATCCTTACTAATTTACCAGCATGAAAGCAGAAAAGAGTGATCGCTTAAAATGGTCCTGCAGAAAGCTCAAAATGATGGACCGCACACCAGTGTACCTGCAATCTTGTTGGTAATCTCCACACTGGTATTGATTCCCCCCCATACTCAGTAAGCACCCTGTGGTTGCTGATACAAAACAATCTTATTGACCACACTGTTAACAATGAAAAGAAAGTGCTCAATTTTTGTCTAATTCATCACAAATCCTAGCAGTCTTCATACAGTTGCCCAGCCATGATTACAAATATGACAAACATTGGTTTACTTTTTATCAGGTACCTTCCAGGAAAAAAAAAAAAAAACGACTGTGTGTTTTTAGCTAGGAAAATCTAGAGGTGTATAGTTGTAAGGGAGTAAATGCAATACAATCAACCTGTGTTGGTGATAAGATCTATAAATCATGACTAACAGTGAACAGTGTCAGAGCAGCAAGCACCAGGACAACGATTACATATTATTTTCCCAAATATGGAACTCCATAACTAATGTGTGAAAGAAGACTGGGCATGACAATGATAAACGTAACCATAACTGCATGCAGTCAGCAGTTCTGCTTCAATACAACAGCCGAGACTCCTAAAACGTGCCCAACCACAGAAAGCTGCATATTCATCTCCTGCCTAAGGTGCATTAAATGGATTAAAGCACCAAGAGCAGCCAAGCATGTATTCATTTCCTCCACACTGAAGGTGAGAGCAGACAGCCACCAGAATATTATAGAGTGCCTCAATGTCTCAGGACCATCTTTGCAAATGAGAGAGGGAAGATTAAATATCTTCTTATGAAGTGAATTTAATGATGGATTTTTTTTTTTTAAACGGTTTAAAAGTTTTTCCACCTTATTTGCAGTCACACAAAATAGTTACAACATTGAAATGTGAAAAGTTTTTCAGCCACAATGGCTATTTTTCTTTTCTAGAATTGAATGGATGAAAATAGATGGGCTTTTTGGACAAACTTTAGCGATTTCATTACAGAGAGTCTTTGATATTTCCCTTTGGATAGGATAGGCTTTCTTGGTCTGCTGTGTGTGACAGGTCATTAACTTGCTAATGCTTTCAGCTACTGTGCAGTTTCAGAAACACCACTGCAGTGGATCAGGCGTACTGGTCATCTGAGGATACTGGGGTTCTGGCCAGGGTCTGGCCAGAACCTGACACACAAAGATAGATCAATGTTGCAATGAAGAGTGGAAACAGAACAGCAGCAATGCTGGCTATATAATGCAGAGGATTTATCTAATTTTGCACAGTAAGTTGCGACTGCTAGTCCTTATATTAATGGTAACTATATTGTTTTTGCTCTGGCTCAGTTATTTAATCCAATCTGCTTGAATCAAATTAAATAACCAATTTGATTCCTGGCATCATGTAATGCACAAAACACAAAAACAAATCCAGTTTAGCTACCTTATTCCTGTTGCTCACAATGCTTTCCACGCATTTTAGGCATTATTTTCTACAATTATACTGGAGCGCCATTCTGATGGGAACACAGGTCATTCCTGTGTTGATGATCTTGAACAAAATCATTTTAAAAAATAATAAAATAATAATAATAATAATAATAATAATAATAATAATAATAATAATAATAAATAAATAAATAATTTTATTTATTACTAGGCTAATATGGCATTTTCTAAAATTAAATAAGGTCAGGTAAGACCATTTTATTTATATAGCACATTTTCAGCAACAACGGAGTTCAATGTGTTGTTGTACCAAACTTACTGATAAAATAAATTTCTCAAAATTTACCCAAATAAGTTTGGGTAGTAAATTATATCACTATGTGTAATTAATATCTAGATAGTGGATTTCAATGTTTGAGTTGAAGAATTATTTTTAACTCACTTTTTCCAGTGATATTTACCTACATACGAACAACAAAGAACTTTGTTGTTCCTTATCAGAGCACTAAAGCTGCTAGATAAAACACATGCTATGTAGTAGGAAAATGTAAAATTTTAGTAAAAGGGTTGTTACGTTCAGTATATAGTGTCCATTAATGGGCTGTTGAACATGTTTTATCAGCTAGATAGAGAGAGACACATTACAGAAACCTGTGCTGACACATTAGAAAAGCACGGAAAAGAACAAAAAACTGCTCGCCACAGCAGACTTTGGTCCAAACTATGTGGTGGATGAGTGGATCCTAGCTGGGCCAAAGCGTGCAGGCTGCATGAGCATAGCATCTCAGCAGGCTATATAATTACACACCCTGATGGCACAGCCACTTGGTATTCTCTGCACACCCACTAAGACATACCAGGCCTCGATAAGTCAATGGTAAGAGAAGGGAACAGGAAGCAGAGGGAGAACTATTACAGATGCTTCAATCAGCGAGACCTCTGACAGCGGGGCGCCTGGGTCATGAATCAACCCCTGACTGTTGCGTGAACCTGAGGCATGGAGCCTTTTGACAGGCGGAGCCAACATGCTGCGTTAGAGGAGGAAATCTGACATTTTACATTTAATCTCTGATGAGTGGAATCACCTCATCAGGTAAATAAACAGCAGCACTCGTCAGGCTTGAAATCTACTGGAAAGCAGCAACAACAAACACAGAACATGCCCTGTGTCACACTGCAGCTGGGTTAGGAGACCACACAAATCATCTCATTACAGAATTGTTCTGGATTGTCCTCAGCTTGTCATTATACATTTAAATCAGCAGCGAGCTGTTGGACCAAGCTTACTGATCTTCTCTTTTTAGCTCATTATGTTGCTGTGTGAAACCGAGCATAGAAACTCCGAAGACTGTTTTCTGTGCAGTTAAACACAATGTATGAATTAATATATTAAGGGCAGAGCGTTTGTGGAAATGTGTGTTTACACTGTGGGAAACGGATATTAGGCCGAGGCGCAAACACAGAAAGTGTGGATGTGTGGGAAATGAGCTGAGTACTGCAGACTGCGGAAGGAGAGCACTTTATTGGTAGTTACGAAAAGGGCGGAGCAGGGAGGGGCATGTGGGTGATATCTCATGGGTCGGAGAACGCCAGAGAGAGGGAGGGTGAAGCAGCCATGCTGTACTTCTCTAAGAATGAGTGTCATTCTGAATCGTTCCGCTGTCAAGCAAGCTGCAGAGAACTGTTTGCTTCAGTGAAGGGTGACAGCAAAGAGACAGAGCTGCTCTGCTGCTGTCACAGCCACTCTGCATTTCACTTTCCAGACGTGGGCGGCTGCATGATATAAATGGCTATACAGGCCGCTGGACCGCTGCGGCCATCCGTGCTATTTTTTTGTGTATGGAAAAACTACATACAACATCTCTGTCTGGGCTGTGAACTCTGTGAGATTGTCATGGTATAATAGCCTGGAAAAATAGCTGTTTATTTGTATTTGCACACAAAAGCATGGGATTAGAAACACAATTATTTTAGCTGCGTCTAATCTACTGTAACATTGACATGATCTAAAAATTCTGTGAAAAAAGTTATTGTACACTACATTTAAGCAAAAACGGGAGTTTTAGAACAGCGTTACTTTATAGAGTGGCAGATGAGCTCCATTTGTTTTCACAGAAATATTTCAGAAACAGCCAATTGGGGATTCACTATGTGATGCAAATTTATTATTTACATCACCAGTAATCATTTAACTGTGCAATAATGTTTCCTAATAGTTTCTGATGCTTAATTTGGTGGCTTAGAGTAAAGACATTAAGAAACTACAACAAAACTAAAGCAGAAAGAAATAACTCTTGAGTTACTTCATTACTTATTGCAAGACATATCATTATCACATAGCAAGCAACATTCACCAGCATCATTACATATTGTTTGTTTCGATAATATTCTGCAGTTCCTTATCAACTAAAATGGAACATTTTCAGCTGAAATACGCGACTCCAAAACAATTCTGTTTTCCACATTACCTTCTCTGGGATCATATTAAAATGATTTCAATTTGTAGGAACGACAGGAAAAGCAACTTTAATGGCGCTGAAAGCATCACATTTTAAAACCTTGGCATACCTTGATACCGGTAACCAGTCCATTTCTACTGTGAACAAGACCCCAATAAGAAACATCAATTAGGAATCTAATTTATAAGGACCAGGTGTATTAGCTTTCACTGATAGCCTTGTTTTATAACGAGCATTTAATACTAATGCCTGAAATATACTATCCGTGAAACTTAGAAAGACAGAGCTGGAAAAGAAATGTGCAGTAAAGAGTTCATGAGAGAAAAATGTTTAACAATATGCAGAGTCCAGATAAAACTGAATATTGGATTTATGGCAGAATACAAGTGGCTTCAAAATGTCTCAAGAGAAAGCAGTCTCTCCTAACTTACTGATGCATGCCTCAAAACAGCAAAAGGCAAACACCCCAAGACAGAAATCATAGAACCAAAAGAAACCGTCAGAGAAAACATATCTCCTCTCAGTCACTGGGAGCTGATGGCTGATCATTTATATCTTGGTTTTTCATCTTGTAAGCATCCGATTTCTTCCCTGTAACTATGTAGTTTTATTTTAGGACTGTATTGCTGCCCTTTTGCATCACCATGCAAAAGGGTGATGCAAAGTTTTTCTTGACTTTAAAAGATGCAAACATATTCAGAGGTGCTGGTAAGGGGCTACAATATTGAAAAATGGACTGTTTTAATTAAGAAATAGAAGAATGTTATCTAAATATAACCTTAGTTTTGATTTTTATTAAAATTTCCTTTTCCATGTATCACAGCAGCAAGCAAATCTGAGTTTGAGTGTTAGAAAAACACATTTCTATGTATACATCTTTGTGTGTGCCTGAAACTGACCTTCGGGTGCATAAAGTAGAAGATTTTCTCTATATTCACAATATCCCAGCGTGGAGACGATTTAGCTTTGCATTTGGCCAGTTCCATCCCTCTTACATTAGAAACCAGCCGCTGCTGCAAATTTAAATCTGCTCATACTGACCAGGCATTGTTTCTTTATAATGCACCACAGGTGTGGAAAAAAAGTAGTTGAAATACTTTCTGGTAAAAATAAATTTCAGCCTGCTCATTGTGGAGAGAAAGGTGTAGATATATTTAAAAAAATAAAGTCCACATCTCATGGGTTTACAAATGACTACGGCTTGAAGCTGCCAAGAAAACACAACAGAAGCTTGAAAAACCCCAAAACTGATCCCCAATATGAACTTACCAAAGGTAGATTGTGGGCCTAAATCTGTCAAAATATTTTAGAAAGGACCTAAAAGGTGAATCACAATTATGTTCAAGTGTGAACATTCCAGTCAAAAATGATTGACCTAATTATACAAACAACAAAAACATAGGAATACTTTCATAAACAACCTGCTCAAACTTGAATGTTACTTAAACAGGATATTTTAGGATTTTATGTTTCTGTGTCTTAATAAGCTTATCATTTTTAAAAAGCTTAAAAGGCTTTGATATTTTCAACATTCTTTATACTTATTGTTGGCTGAAGCCATTTTTAAACTCAACAATAAAACAGCAATTGAACATTAGGGTAATGTCTTTATTCTTCCAGTGATTGGATTTATGACTAGAACATTTTTCAGTTCTCTTTCCAATACTCTAGTGAACACAGAACTAAATAAAATAGCTAACATTTGATTAAAGAGTGATTAGAATACTCCTTTTCTCCTTTTCACAACTAATCATTGGAAATTAAGGTTCCATTTACTCTGGAAACAACTCGTTTGGCAATTATTCTCTCAGCATAATCAGGCTTCTCTTTCAAATTAACATTCTCCTATATATATATAATTTATTTTCTTAATTACTTCAGTTATTTTTTGATGAATAGCTTTTCAGAGCTAAGCAAATGATCAAAGACTGAATGAGAGTGCAGTTTGGGTAAAAGGTCAAAAATTAAAATATAAATCATTTCTCTTGTCAATGGCTTGTATTTCAATGGGACAATCTGTGTAAATTAAGGTTAAATAAAAAAAATAAATCCAGCATTTTGCACAGCTCATGGTCAGGGACAGAGTGTTTTATTCAATGTCAATCATAATATGTGCTTAGCTTTGAACAGACAGAGACTGTGCCTATAGAGGAAAGATGTATGAGATGCATTAAGGATCGTCACTTTCATCCTTGCAAGCGTCTTGCAAGCGTCTTGCAAGGATGAAGATGTGAACTTATTTTTAAAAGTACACAACTTAAGATAATGTCTCTGAGAGTATTATTTCACCTTTAACTGTTTCTGATTTTTTTTTTTCCTCCCAATTACAACTGTGATGGTTACGTGCAGTCAAGTTGCACGTAAACACTTTGATTGCACATACAATCAAGGAGAGAGACTTTATATGTGGGGTCTCTCATTTGCACCTCTAAATGCAGCAGAATTTAAGTTTTTGGTTGCATGATGAGAACATTTGAAAACACCAATGTAAAGAATGTCAATATTCTTCCAGGCATTATAACATCAAAAATACATTCATTTCTCACCTCTTAGTTCAAAGATTAAGCGGGGCTGCAAAAGGTTCATTTGTGAAGGATGGATATAAACGTTTTGCATGACGGAGAAGGATATTTGTTTGAACAATCATACTTGTAATGGCAGAGTAAGTGAGGATCTATGGCACAAAGCCAGTGGGCGAGTCAAAACCAGGCAAGTGAAAGCAGCAGCCATGTGTGGATGGAATAGACATCTAAGATTTACTTTCATAGGGCTCTAGCCCATGGCAAAACATTTATTATGCTGCACAACATGCCTGTTTATACATAATCTGCAAGTACAAGCAACAGAACACCTCAAAAATCCTCTGTGACAATAACAGAACATAGCCAATGCACACTGAGGGAGGTAGGTTTTTAATTATTGATGCGTGAAGTAGGCATATACATCGTTTTGTTCTGTCCATGTTATGAGCTGTGTAAACCGTTTTCACGGTTCATATTATGAGCAGCAGAAAAACATCACAAATGCCCTCGCAATGTGTGAGTGTTTATGTCAAAGTTAGTCTGCTGTCATTCATCATTCATTTGTCTTGATCAATGTGCTGAAAAAAAAACAAAACAAAAAAAGAAAGTGACTCACTGAGGAGGGAGGAGAAAGACAGAGAGGAAGTTTGGAGTTCAGAATAGAATGACAAGACGTCAGCATGTTCAATGAGTTACAGCATCTCCAAAAATCATCCTGAGGGACGCCTCTTCTCTGTGTCTTCAACTACAGCTAAAATCAATTCTTTATGTTTAGTTTTTTCTCTGTATTTATGAGAAATAGTTTTAGATTTTTTTTTGTTGTTGTTTTCTTCTCCTTTGCAGTTGGTGTTGATTCCAGCTTTTATTACCTTCTCATCACTCCTTGTCAGCTCACAGTTAACACTCGAAAATCACTTCGTGTTCAGTAGTTCGCCTTTGTGGTGACTGACAACAAACCATCAATGCTACTCTTTTTTTTTTTTTTTTACATAATTAACACTATGTTGCGTTAATAGCCTGTGCACCAATACACGCACATCAGAACTGGACCAAGAAAACTGAACAAAATTCTGTGACATTTTCCTTTAGATTGCATGCATAATTGTGGAATAATCATTACTTCCCAGAGAACGCATGGTATGTACCATAGGATGAAGGCAAGGCCAGCGTGGGAGTGTGATGCTCTGGGCAATGTTCAGCCACGTACATAAGCCTTGCTGCAGATCCTTTACACTTTGCAAAACTTCTAGAAAACAGCTGCAGTATGGGCAACAACTTCAGAAAGTGAGAGTGATAAAAGGTTTGCAGAGCTGGATGAACGGACTTAATCTGGCTCAATCTTTAAAGGGCATTTGTGCAAAGAGACAAATGAAGTTAGTGATGGGAATGAGGTAATACATAAACTGTGGGTGAAACCTGGATCTTCGCAACATGATTTATTATTATATTTCAAAGAAAAGCGTCAATATCTGCTTTAACATCAAGACAACTAAGACAAACAGAGATCCAGTTTTTATTGTTTAGTAGGCAGCAGGGAAAAGGAGGATATATCCCTGTAAATCTATTCCCCTGAATCAGAAAAAATCTAAAGCAAGCTTAACGTAAAGAAAAGTTAAATAAGTTTGAGTTTAAAAAGGGTAATGCAGGCGTTGATCTCAAATAATAAATCTGCCTTTATTGGCGCACTGAATAAAACAGAAGTAATGGTGGAAGACAGCACAGGATATTAAAATGATAAAACAATGGGAGTTGCATCCAATTTTAGTCAGAGGACTGCCAAAGATTTTAAATGATCCAATTGTCCGGCTAAAACACACCATGACAACTTGATCTGAGAGGACCCATGGGACTACTTCTAACATAACTTTTCCAATTGAAGAGGGAATAGGTTTTGCCTTCCTGTAGGATTTATGCGTCTGTCATGGTCAGCCTTCATGTATAACAGGATAAAGTTCACTCCCAGTGGATTCTTTCATTTGAGTCTTTTGGTCCAAAGCCCAATTACTTTAAGACACAAATCTCAAATCATGCCAACAAAAAGTCACATTTCTAAGTGAAACTTGAAGCTCAAAGCTTCCCCACGTTGTGTTTATATTTGTAAAACTACTGGAGGCCAAACAGGTAGAGATTTCTTTTTTTTTTTTTTTCTGGGAAGGCTCATTTCACAGTACAGTGGAGAGATTATTGTGTTGCCTCTTTGGTAATACTAATAGGATTTCTCCAATATCAAGGATTTGCTGCATTTAATACGAAATGTTGGAAGAGGTTGAGGAAGGATTTTTCTGTGATGCTGCAGTAAAAAAAAAAAAAGTTTCACCTAAACATAAAACATAAAACATTAAATATATCTGCTTGGTTAGCTTCATTCTAATTGAGTCAGTGTAATTCTTAGTGTCTGACCTAACATGGAGGATACCAACTCTCTCTGTACATAATGAATAATAAGTAATGCATTCCACAGTCAAAGATCCTATAAGATGCAGTTATGTAACCAGCATATAACCCCAGGTGGAACAACATTTACTGAACTAAAATGTTTTAGTTTAAATAGAGTTAAAAAAGAAAAAAAAAAGTGTTTAATAGTAAAACTGTGTGATTGGAATTGACTTAGATTTATTTGTTCTTTTGATTGGTTTATAAAACAAGAAGCAAATCTGTCCTCAAGAGCAAATCTCATGTGAAGCAGTTGTTTCCGCACAGTTGCACAAACACTTTATGTACCCATGTAAATTTACACACAAAAAGACACTGAAGATAATGTTCATAATAAAAAATACCAAATACAAAGACCTTAAGATTCATTTAAAATTTCCCTGAGGAACGTACATGCAGAATGAAAATGCAGCAACCCTTATTACAGATTTAACAACAAACATGTTTGAGTTCAGGCCCACAGGGTTAATAAGAGAAAGGTCACTTTTTCCACACCCTGAGGCGCGGCGAGCTGCTGCAAACCCTGACGCCTGAACAGAGCAGGTATGCGAGGCTCTGACCTCCAGTGCCTGAGGAAATGCTGGCATCTGTCCACGGTTGCTGAGGTGCAATCACAGAGTGTCTGGTTAGCTTTCTTTCTCATACAGCCGCTGCATCCCTATTGCCGTCCACCCACTAACCCTCCGTCAACCATAGCTTCAGCGAGCGTAGTAAAGCTGTAGCCATAGCAACGGAAGGCCTGCCAATGTCCTTGGGGATCATTTCTTGACAGAATTCCCCTGTGTCTTCATTTAGCAAAAGGTTGCTCCCTCTGCTGAGTAACTGTTTATCGTTGCAGACATGTAAGCTGCGGTGGCCGTTGGCCGCCTTTATCATCCTCCCATCTGTTAGGTCCTACCACTCCACTCGTTCTGGATGCTGAAACTAATCCCCAAAACTTGTGATAGGAATTTAAAGCTGCCAACTCTGAGTTCCATCCAAAAAAGCCCCAGGACAGTAAACAGGGAGAAGACGGAAAAGGGGGAGGAGTGAAACATCTTTTTGGATAACAATCAGGTTGGTGGCAGAGCACCATTTCGGCTTTATTTTAGTTCCAGTGTGTTCCTTATTCGCTACAAGGTCATCTTCTCATCAATGAAATTACAAATCAGGCTCTGAAGGTGTTTCTGACTTAACCCTCTGCAATCATTGCATGTCCCTCACAAGCCGCCAGTCAGAGGGAAGATGTACAGGATGGGTTTGCTTCCAGTAACAGATGGTGGAAAGAAAATGACATTAGAAGAGAGTGGAAGGATGAATGGGAAACATTAGCTCCGCCAGAATAAATTGGAAGTATCAAAACGACACAATTCCTTTTTAGAGGCAGAACAAGCCAGAGTAGGATCTTTGATCTCCGCTGTGCACCTTTGAAATGCCTAAAGCAGGCCAGTGAAAATGACACGAACTCTGAATACTGAAAGATTTTTTGAAATTAATATTTTATAAACAGACTTTTTATGGATTTCTTCTGGGGTTTATTTGTCACCCTCCCATGTTTCAGATCATTAGCTAATTTTTTTGTAGCATTCAAAACCTATCAAAGGCAATAAAAATGCTGTTTTTCAATTTTTTTGTGTTTATTACAAGAAAAAAGCAATCCCAGGTAACTTAGCTTCATGTGAAAAAGTAATCACCCCCCTTCCCAGTCCAGACCAGTGGCATTTACAATAAACATTTATCATTTTTGCTCCTGTCAAAGCACAACATTTTTAAAGTTATGCCACAGCATCTCAATGAGATTCAACACTCAACTTTGTCTAGGCCACTCCAAAACTTTCATTTTGCTTTTTGAGCCATTCAGAGATGAACTTGCTGTGCATAACAAAGCGGCTGTCAGACATTGTCCTTCAGGATTTCATCAATTGAGGCATATGATACAGACCCATAACTGGCAAAACATTATGGGTTAGACAATAACACCACCTCACCACTGTCATCATGAGCTCCTTTGTCTCAAGTTGTGAGCTAGTTTTAAAAAAATATACCATAACAAGAAGTTTGAATTTTCTTTTGTTAGTCCACAGAATGCCTTAGTAAAAGTCTTGTGGATCATCGAGATCAAAATGTTTTATGGACATTTCTGTTCTTTTTTTGGTTCTTAGTGTTTTTGTCTTAGAGCTACAGTATCCCATGGGTCTAATTTTGCCAAGACTCTTTCTTATTGTTAAAATATGAGCAATGACCTTAACTGAGACAAGAGAAGCCTGCACTTCTTCAGATGTGTTTCTGAGCTCTTTTCTGACATCTTGGATGTCGAATTAATGCGCTCTTGGAGAAATCTGGGCCTGCCACTTTTGAAAAGGTTCACCACTGGTTCACATTTTCTCCAGTTGAGGATAAAGCTCTCAAAGAACTATCTAAAACTGGAGTTGAGTAGTTTGCCTCATTTAACGAGTGTTAAAAGGTGGGATTTGACACACTGCAGCATTCCTGATGTATATCCCCCTTCATAAATAACTTTATAACCCTTTCGACACTGACAGACATCATTAACTTTGTTTCTTATCTGATTTTTAATTCCATTTGATCAGTGCATAACTTTATGCCTTTCTTCCTGTTGTCAGTCATGTTCCATTTAACTGATTTCTCAATTCTGAAGAGGCATTATTTTGTCCCATATATCCAGATTTTTTTCAAATAAAATCATTATTTGAAAAAAATTACCATAGTTATTTAGGTTTTATTTAATGGCAGGTAACATGTGAGTGTGACTAGAAAGCAAAACCAGATCAAATCGTTCAGGGTGCAAATACTTTTCCCAATCTAAATGATTATTTTTGAAATACCAATTGTATTAAATGGATTGCATTTCTTGATGTGGAATAAGCTTATCTAACACAGTGACACAAGGTAGAAATTAATGATGCATGATGCAACTGTAAATAATCCATGCTCCCCTATAGCCCTGCACAAGCACAACATCCTAGAAGAATATAAATCTAAACTATTGACCGTTTTGACTCGCCCTCTCCTTTTCACTGACTGTGGCACTCAGAAAGATATTGGCTCTCTACAATGTGTCCCTGCATAACAGTCCCGGGCAGTTCAGCCATGCTTTTTGTCTGCGTCTTTCTATTCCAGCCCATCTGCACCATTAACATCACAATCCGCGTCTCATCTTGAGTCAGCAATCATCGCGGATATGGGCATAAATATCTGGTTTTGCTCTCCCTCACACAATGATTTCCATTTTTTTTCTCTGCCCCAAACACACACTCACTCTTTTTCAGTAGCCTTACTTTCACGGCCACCCACGCAGGCATCTGTAAAAGAGCATGTGTGGTTCGCAGCGTTTGTGCAGTCCACGCAGGCAGAAACTGTCAGATTCCGAGCCCTTAATGTGTTACATCCTCTGTGTGCTGCTGGTTCCTCATAATTGCGGGTTTTGCTGCCAGATACCTAAGGCAAATATTTTTCAACATCCTTGACTCTGTTTTTATTTTACTTCAGTTTGTTTTTATGTGGAAAAACTTTACGAGGCAGATTGGTTGCGAGTGAGAAAACAGAACGTCTCACCTGCTTGTTTTTATTTCTGTTTTCTTCCCATTAAACAGGTGAATGATTGCGACACAGAGACCAGCCTTCGCTGCGCGACCCCGTCCTATCTTGCTCCCTCCTCTCAGGGAATGGCCAAAGTCCAGGATGGACACACGAACACATGTGAAAGGTGGAGATTGTTTGCAAGCAGCCTATCAATAAATCAGCATGGGATTGTTTTATTCCTTTTCAGTGGTCAGGTGGTTGTGTGCTTCCTGAAACCGCTCACATTGTAATAACTTACAACCATAAGATCCACATGTCATGAAATTTAAAGTGGGTTAAGGTTCCAAGCAAAACAGATTGAAGATTGGAAGTATCTGTTGATACGTTACCTATTAGTCAGACTACACAAGAAGTGAAGGACAAAAATATCAGTGCTGAAGAGAAAGCATAAAGTCCAATGTGCAGTTTGTCTTGACCAGTGCACAGCCAGCATGTGGCAAACATGTGGTTGGAACCAGTATGAAATGTTTTGGCCTACATGAAAAGTCGTATACTGCGTTTCGCAAACTACATCACACTGAATACACGATGAAACGAGGTGGCGGCAGCATCATTTTTTGTTGATTTTTTTTTTTTCTTTAGCCAGAAAACTGTTGTGAAACTTGCTAGAGATAATACAGTAACAAAAGTTTCTGGAGGCCTAAGATTTTAAATTGGGTTTAAAGTCAGCAAGACCCCAGTAAGAAACAAAAAACCCTAAACATGTAGCTAGAGCTACAATAGAATAATTTAGATCAACGCATAACCATACAAATATGGCACAGTCAAAGTCCAGACCTAAGTCCCATCAAGTGTCTGTGAAAATATATGCACCCTCCATACAGTCGGACTGAGCTGAGCCAGAAGTCTCTAGGTGTACAAAGCTGGTGTTGACATTATCCTGTATTTGCAGTAAAAGACTATTCACAAGGTGTTGACTCAGAAAGGCTCAATGCCACACTTTTTAATGTGCACATAATGTCCCAACAAAATACATCCCAGTTTGGGATTGCAAAGTGACACCATGTGTTCAATATTTGTCAAAAAATGAGCCTGAATTTGCAAATTCTGAAATTCTGTATTTGCATTTACTTCAACAGCACTGACATGTTAGAGGAGAGCCACGATGGTATGGACAGTGGCACCCTGAGTCCTCCTTCAGCTCGACAGGTTACCATCAAGCGCCACCCTACTCAAGGCTTCGGCTT
Organism: Poeciliopsis retropinna; assembly: GCA_010277075.1. NCBI lineage: Eukaryota > Metazoa > Chordata > Actinopteri > Cyprinodontiformes > Poeciliidae > Poeciliopsis > Poeciliopsis retropinna. The sequence goes on along the minus strand of VMRM01000015.1, from coordinate 10,824,592 downwards.
CATAGCAGGCAGCCAGAGGCCTGTCATTGTTCGCTCCGTCTCTGCCGGTTAGTCAACATGTATGTTTGGAAAAAAGGGATACCGGATGTCAACCAGAGGGATTTCATCAGATGAGACTATAATTTTTACTGTATGTCTTTTGTCAATAGACGGCCCCTCCTTTGGAAAACTTCTCCCTGGAGACCAGATCTTGGCCATAAACGAAGAGACGGTGAGCGACGCGCCACGAGAGAGAGTCATAGACCTTGTAAGGTAACATCCTTTACTGTCCCAGGAGGGAGGGTGGGAGGAGAAAGTGGGTCTTAAAGTCAGGGGACGAGCAACAATGGCAAATGGGAACAAAAATCTAAAGACTTGGGTAAAGAGGATGGATTCAAAAGAAGAAACAGTTTCTTACAGCATCAACAACAAACCTGTGGATGACTCAGTCCTTTTGCAGCCAAGGAACAGCAATAAAGCAGCAGATAAAAACTGTTCTTTCATTGCTTCACTCCATGTGGCATTATCTAACCCCCTCTACTTTCTCCTGTCTCTCAACAGACGCTGCAAAGACACCATAGTTCTCACTGTGCTGCAGCCACATCAGGTAATACAATGGGGCGCTCTCCCTTTCATCCTCTCCTCCCTAAAGATTCCTCCTTGTCCTCGTCAGTCGCAGCTCTTTTCCCTTTCCATTTGAATCGTGTGGCTAAACAAAGTGCAGTGTTCTGTTCCAGTGGTGCAGTGTGAGGACGTACATTAGTATTCATGACCTTGCTCCATACACTGGAGTAATTTCTTTTCCTGGTAACCCTGCACAACAACTCCAAGTGGGGACATAAACAGCCACATGAGACTTTAATAAACAAGAATTTTATGTGGATGCATCATTCCCTGCAGAAACAATAGAAATACACAATTCATCTTGCTAAGAACCACCGGAAGATTTTATGTTGTTTGTTGCATAAAGATAAAAAATGAACATTAAAATGAAGCAGCTTATTTGGAGGCTAGAGTTATGTCTATAATATGTCTACATAAAATTCTAGAGGTTAGACAAATCTCATATAAAGAAACTTTTTTTGTGGATGAAGTTTGCATTTAAATCTTGCAGCTGCAACTTTACACCCGATTTATTGTCGGTTCCTTAATGCATGTCGTTTTAGTGTAAGTCGTGACTCACTTGTAAGTCGTACATCAATCAACAATGCCTCACAGAGTAACCATCACTCTCCTTATGTTTTTAGTCACCTAAATCTGCCTTCATAAGTGCAGCCAAAAAGGCCCGCCTGCGAACCAACCCTCCTAAAGTGCGCTTTTCAGAGCAAGTGTCGATCAGCGACCCGGACTCAGTAAGTTTTAGCTGCATTAAAATAATTGCTGTTACCCATTCATCCCCTTCTTTGCAAGCTTTTATTTTTATTTTTTTTTGCAGGAAACATAAAAAAGAGCAAAACCATCTCTCTCTTCTATCTCTACTTTATGTGAGTGCATCGGGCAGAGACAGGAAGTTTGGTCAACCTTTTTGACACTAAATAAATTGCTTTTAGTTTTTTTGTTTTTTTGACAGATTTGGCTTCTCTCAAGTGCGACTTGTGACTCTTTTGTTAGTTGTTTGAAAACAGCCCAAAAAAAATAATAAATGCTCCAGCTTTTCAGTTATGAAGGACATGATGACGATCCTAAGTGCTTAAACAGAAAGCAACTGGATGTTTCGCCTATCATCCAAAAGTGTTTGGTTCTGATAATGTGCTGGGAGCTCCTGGCTTATAAATGGCAGATGGAAGGATTACACTAATAGGGACAGTAAGGACAAGTGGGTTGCTGACCCAAACACACTTCCTGTGGCATTTTTTTTGGGTAACTGCCCAGAGAAAAGTTGTAATGTACGGCACTAAGCACCCTTTAGTAAGGAATTTTAAGCAAACCATTTAGCTGTCTAGTAAATTATTTTAAAATGTCTTCCCTCCAATAAAACTGTCTTTTATAGCTTATTGGGGGTAGAAAATAAAAACATTATTTTCTGTTATTTATGACCAACTCCTTTATGATGAAAAAACTTTGTTGGCTAAAATCAATTAATAAATAATTCAACTTTATTTACTCTAACATTGAACTTAGGTATAGATGGAAAAGAACTGAAGTCACCGGAGCTAAAAGAAACTCCAACTTCAGCAGACAAAGTATCTAACTTTCCTACACTATGACTAAGTTTAATAAAGCAAATTAGGTTAGCAAATTATTCCAGTAATTTGCTTGAGTTATTTTGTACATTTATTCAAAGTTTTAAATTTACCTTACTGAAATGGTGCAGGCACCCTGGCTAAAACTCACATATTGGTCAATAAGACCAATAAGACCAATGAGTTGTTTTACTCACATGTTTCTGAATGTGAATAGTTGTGAAATCAACCAGCAAGGCAAGTCAAGGCTGCATTTTAGGTGTTAGAAAGTAGGATCACAAGGCAACCCTCTATAATAGTTCTTGGCTTTTCATTTAAAGTGAAAATGGCTCCATTCTTTCCTCCTTTTTCTCTCTTTTTGTACGTTCTGTATGTTCCTCACTGCACAGGGTGCTTGTGTTTGGATGTTTTATCCCTGTGGAGAACTAGTCACTCTCCAAATAGCCCTATCAATCTATTGCCCATCTGTCTTGTATTTCAGGGGTGCAGGAAGATGTGCAGCTTTTAGTAAATAAAGCACCACCACACAAAATTTGATCCCCAGCTACACCTGGGGATCAAAAATTTGCAAAAATGTTTTAGACAAGTCAAAAAGTCATTAAAAATTGCACATGATCAGGTCTGAAACATGAGATATGAAATTATTTATAAAATGTACTCAAGTGCTCAGTTGTCAGAGTAATTACCCCCTAATAAATTTAATCATTGCCTTGCTAAGCTATGCAGATACTCTGTCTATGCTGAGGAAGAAATACTTACATCTGCATGCAGAAGGCCTGCAATGACTAAGCAGCCCAACCTTAGCAACTTTTTCAACTTCATCAAACTTTTGTTTGTAGGTAGTTGGTTGATCATTACAAAAACAAATAAAGAAAAATAAAAGCTTTTGACTGTGAATTCCACACATTTCATCCTAAACCATTGTCCATTCATGCATCTCAAGTCATGAAAGGACTTGATGTTCAGCAAAATGTACTTTGAATTTAAAACCCACACCGTCCAACCAAAGAAGTTTACAGTAATGATTTATAAATAACATTAATGCTGGAAAGTTCACAAATATGTCAAACATCATCAATTTAAACAAAGGAGAAAACATGAAAGGATAAATTATTTTTGGTCTTTTTAGATGAAACTGGTGGAAGAACAAAGACAGCAGTATTGCTCATCACACCCACAAAGTCACGATTCCTTAAATAAAGCAACAACAGACTCTTCAGGATCCTCTTCTGTTTAGCTTTTTCATTACACCTGACTTTAACATCTGCTCTGCCATGACAGGGCTATTGGTAATTAGCATGGGAACCAAGCTATTGAGGCAATTAACAGTTTTTTTGAACAGATATGGAGGATGGAGTTTGTAAAGGGAAGTGATGGAGCTGGTTTTAATGTTTTCATTAAAACCGTAATGAGAAAAATCTGTTCACTCTCTGCACAGAACAACAGCCTTTTGCGAGCTTTCGGTTCGAGACATGCTCTTACATTACAACCATTCTTTGATAATCAAAAGCTGCCCAGGTGTCTCCTATGTCTCACCTTTAGGATAAAAGAACGTCATAGAAAATAAGAACTAGATTAAATGTTAAGAGAAATTCTGCGATCTTTGTGAAAACTTAAGGCTTTTATGTTGGGTGTAAGACTCTCTCTTGCATGTCATGAAAAATCTCTGCTTTGCCTTATTACCTTTGGTTTCCATTTTTTTCCCCTGATCATAAATCTAACTACATTTTGAGAACAGAGTCATTTTCTTTGTAATTCTTTTGCATAAGGCAAAATAAGTTTACATTAAGAGGAGAGTTCCTTTTTCACCTTATTCAAGTTAAGAAAAACTGCACTGCATACCAGATCTTATCTCTGTCAGAGTGCTCCAAGTAAAGGCAGCAAGGTTGAATTTAGTCCCTCATTTATGACTCACCTCCATCCAATTTTCTTTACAAGGCATAAATATTAGATGCATAAGTTGGATAAAATGAATAATCCCTTCTTTGATCATAATACAATGCATAAGACAGCTGTCTTAAGGCACAGCTTTGCTCCTTCTCGGTCAGGTAAGTTAAAAGATCTCTTCCTTGTTTACTTGAGGCATCTCTGCTTTCCATTGATTCCCACCGTCTGATGCCAACCAACCATTACATTTGATGATGTTCATTCTCAATCACCTTTTTAGCTTATTACCACAGTCTTCTTTAATCTAAACAACCCATTTTTCTCCTTCGATCTTTCTTTCAGACAATGCTTAAGGACGACTCTTTGCTGCTCATACCAAATGTGTTGAAGGTTTTCTTGGAGAATGGACAGATTAAATCTTTTACGTTTGACAGCCGCACTACTGTCAGGGTATGTATAAAGACTGCCGAATTGTTGTGACAAAGAATTTCAGGTAATAGTTTTATAATAGCAAAAATTGAATTGACATTATATGTATACAGTGACATATTTCAGAAAACGAGGGTCTTCAATTTCATTTAGTTCACTTTTTTCATTGACTATTTTGTGGTGGTTTCCCCTCTGTAAAAATAAACTGCTGCACACCAAAGATGACTAAATGCAATAATAATGTTTCAGACAAGCAGTTTGTGAGTTAGTGCTGAGTAAAGAATTATTTTGGATATTTTTTAGGGAGTCAAGACTGCATTTGACAATCCGTAGTGTAAAAGGTGATATATTTCGACCTCTCAGACTTGATCTGGATTATTCTACACTGAACAATCGTTTGAATCACATTTTGAATTATACGAAAACATAAAAAAGCAGTTTTTTAAAAAAAGCAGTTTTCTTGGTTTTAGGTGCCACTTAGACGGTAACAGGCTTGAGACGGGATCTGTACAGATTAGACAAAACTCATTTGTACCTCTGGGGGATAGATGTAAAGTAATTTCTACCAACATGCTCTTTCCAACTTGCATTTTGTCAAAGTTTTTACATAAATCTGATGGAGCATCTGTGTAAGGAGATTAAGATTAAGGAGGGCAGCAAAAATATGAATGAAAGCATAAGAGAAGCTGTACACCAAGGTTTCATGTACAGCCTCCAGCAACATCATTCATTTTGACAAAAAAAATCGATTACTGTGGTTTTACCAAGCAACTAATATCATTATTTATTTATTTATACATGTACATCATAAATGAATTTGTATAGATATAGAGTACTGTGAAATATAATTCATAAGCATCTGTCTTGCAATTTCTATGCAAGCTGCCATTAAATACAATATTGGGAATCTTTCTCATTCTTGAGTCCTGTCAATTACAAACTGTTTAATTGTTTGTTGTTGTTTTTTTTTTTTTTTTAAAGCCAATTAAAACAACAATGATAGGATGAAAATTATTCCTCCTGTCATTTTCTATAACATAAAATACAAATATTAACAAATTGGGACATTATTTTGTAAGCCAGAGGTCATATTTATTTCTGTTTCAGGCTCTAACATGAACTTGACATCTTGTATCAGACTTATTAAATGCACTCAATTAGATTTCACATATCCCTCGCCATGCTCATGAAGCGTGGGGGAGACACAAAGGGGACTTTTAAGAAAAGATGGATGATGCGCTCTCCTGTCAGTCTAATTAAATGGAACCTCAGCATCATAAAAAAAAAAAACTCAGATCAATATTGAGCTGCCACAGATTGAATCCGTGGAGGAAAACTAGTTGTGTGCCCATTTTAAGGTCTCAACAACTTGTGAGACTTTCACTTGACTGTCTGTTTTTTTAGCGTCATTTAAAACAAACCAAGCTTGTCAATTCCTTTAAAAATCCTTGCATTTCCAAAGAAATCTGTTCTAACCAGCCTTTCTTTTGCTCTTAATAAGGCTCCGTATTGATGTTCACAGGCAGATTACAGTGACAAAACACAATTATAAAATCCTTTTCACAGTCAATTTTACTTAAATATGGCGAGCACACAGAAGTTCAAAAACTCTATCTTCAGGCAAAGCCCACTTCCAGATATGATCAGCACAGAGTTTTCTATTAGACACCTGAGGCAATTTCTCCCCAGATACGATAAGCAACAAGTTTTCTATTAGATAGTTCTCTGCATCATTCACAGATACTGATCTGCAGAAAAGAGCAAAATTTTTGCTTTGAACATTATTTCCTTGAAATACATCTGCTCACAATGTAGGATAATAAAATTTCATAAAAGCTTTCTATTGCTCAAAGCAAAAAAATGCATAACAGAATAAAGAGATAAGACAGTAAACGCTCCCTGAAGGGGAGCTCCCTGAAGTTTAACAAAGGGAGTTTGTTAAACTTCAGTTTAACAAACTCCATCTGACATTGCAGTGAACGTGGAAGGATTTCAGGTGAAAATGGTTCCCATGGATCAATTCATTTCTGTTGTGGTGTAGATGTGATTTCCTCTTGAAAATCCATTCTGCTTCCACCTGTTTCCTTCCAGGATGTGATCTCCTCCCTGCAGGACCGCCTCTCACTGCGCTACATTGAGCACTTTGCTTTGGTGCTGGAGGCAGGTGGGCTGGACCAGAATCAGAGGTTGCATCTGCTGCAGGAGAATCAGCCACTAACACATGTAAGAGTCCAGTAATCTGGACTGGCCAGATGTGTGCAAGAAACAGTTTGAACCAAGCAGCTTGAAGGCATTGGCAAAAGCAACAGGAGACACTCAATCATAATTGCTGCACAAAATTCACAAGCCAAATGGGTCATACAGACAAGCACCCAGATAAACTAATAATAAAATAAGATAAAAGAAAAAAAAAGAAAATTAACAAGAATGACTATAGTCTCTCTTTTTTTTCTATGTGATAAAAAAAATTAAATAAAATAGAACACCATCCTCACTGTGAAGCATTGTGGTGGCAGCTTTACAGTAAATGTAAGATGCTTTGTCAAGTCCAAGGACTCCCAACTAGTTCACACTGCACTCAGTCATTCACCCATTCATACAGTGATGGTGTCAAACTATTCTGTAGCCGCAGCTGCCCTGGGCTGAGGCTGCTATTCATTTAGTGTCACCAGGCTTTCTAACCACCAACCAACTAGTCAGTCATTGCTGCAAAGACCACAATGACTGAGGCAGACAGAGCAAAGAATTGGACTGGCAACCCACTGGTCACAGGACAAAGCCCTATCCCTTCGAGCCACTGTCACCCATTGTCCATCATCTCTGGGATGGACAATGGGTGACAAGTCACAAGAAGACTGGGCAGAGTCTAAAGGAAGATAAATTGATCTAAATACAGGATAATACTGGAAGAAAACTTCTTAGGGTACAGCAAATGTGTTTCACAAAGTATTGACTTATGGAGGAATTTAAGATTTTTATTTGTAAAAAGAAATTTACAAGAAGGCCTTTTCTACCCCTTCACAAATATGGACTCATTTGTGTCGGTGTATCATAATCCCAGTCATATACACATTTCACTGTTTAATTCATGACTTTACTTTCCTGTGCAGCTGAGTGATTTATTAGAAACCTAGCACAGAAATACCTCACTGTGACCTTGCAAAGACAAACACTGCATTCAGAGATCAGGCCCACTTAGAAAAACATGATCCAGTGTTATGTGACTAAAGATGTTGCTGTTATCTAGCTGATGGAGCCCTGTTTCCCCAGGTGGTGCACAGAACCTATTTCCAGGGGATGAAGTGTCTGTTCCGTGTGTGCTTCTTCCCCAAGGACCCTGCAGACCTGTTAAGAAGAGACCCTGCTGCATTTGAGTACCTCTATATACAGGTAAAATGCTGGATTATTGGGGGATTTAAGCAGCACAGTCTCATGGCACTGTTGGACTGTTGTCTCTTTGATGTGCAGTGGGAGCCACGTGGGAGTCAAAGCTTTTAAGTTTCTTTTTTTCAAGTTTGCTATTGGATTATGTATACCTGTGTTACATTTGATGCTGGAGACAGAGATTAAAAAAAAAAAAAGATCATTATAAGAATGTGCACAAGGCTTTGAATGTGTAGGTTTTTAAAATACTTTAAAGACAATTAATCAAAGGGACAGTTCACTTTTTTTTTTAAATAGGTTTCAGTTAAAAGGTTGTAGCCAGACAATATTTCACCTGCAGTAGGTAACTCTGTTACTTTCTTTGCTCTGATTACATAGTGAACGTAAAGTTGTGTAAGATTTAGAAGTCTTTGCTATGAACTGTGACGACACCAGCCAAACTAACAACCAAGAGTGCCATTTAGTATGAATATTAAAAACCTTTGGGATGTGGTGGCACACAAGTTTTGTATCAAGAATATGCAGCAACTGTGTGCTGCATATCAGTCTTTTTATCAGTAAGAAAATGCTGGGAGTTTTCTACCACCTGATTCTGCTCATAAACCCCAACAGACTGAGTTCAAGAAATATTTTTAGTTGTAAAGAGGAATCCAGACGTTCTTTATAACATTTCAATCCAAGTTTGAATGCGAAGGATTCTAATTTCTAAAGAGACCATTGAAGCATATGCCATTATGTTCTCCCAGAGTCGCAATGACGTTATCAAGGAGCGCTTCAGCATGGACTGGAAATCTGACGTCACGTTACGATTGGCTGCACTCCACATCTACATCACTGTGTCCTCTGCAAGGCCTAATCAGAAGATCTCTCTCAAACATGTTGAGTAAGTCTTCAAAACAACTTCATTAATGCCTCTGTGTAACACATCGATGAGCCCCATAGTAAAGTCTGTTCATTCACTGTCTAAATGAATAATAAGTCATTCTGAGACATATTAAAAGTTCTAATTACTCAAGGACCATTTTCCCTAGGTAGTTATCCATCACAAAATCCATTGCTTTGTGAAATTACATCTCACTAAATTTCCCCATTTATTATTCCAAACCTTAACTTAGCAAGTAATTAGTTAGTGCTATCATATCCACAGTAGCAGATCAGATTCGCTGTGCTTGTAATAGACTTCAGATTACAAAATGAAACCAGGGATTGAGGAGGATGTTACTTACCCTCACTGTGCCTTCCTCTGGAATGAAAAAAAAAATGTTGTTGTTTTTTTTTGTTTGTTTTTTTGTCCTTTCAGATATACTGTCTGTCTTGTACAATATTTTCTCTGTCGTGTATTGAAAGCTACTGTGTTTTTGCTCTCTTGTCTTGGTCACAGGAAAGAGTGGGGACTAGAGCCTTTTCTTCCGCTCACTCTCCTTCCCACAGTGAAGGAGAAAAATGTGTGTAAATCCTTGTCTCAGCTGCTGAAGACATACCAACATCCACCACCATCAGGGAACAAGGTGACTATGTTAGAAAAAGTTTTTAGCATTGATTGAAACGATTCTGTTACTTAAAATTGAAAAATGCCAAGCTGACACACACTTGATTGCAATCAACATAATTTCTCAATACATTACTGATTCTTTGCAGGAAATAAAGTTTTTTGTTTATGTGGTTATGACTGCTAGATAGCAAGCCGTTTGGGCGTGCTCTTCAGCTGTGTACATATACCAGTTGCATAAGAGTCTATTATCGAGAATAGTGTCTCAACAGTGCCCCCAAGAGCATTTGGGATTTAGAGCAGGAGTATTTTACTTTGACAGATGAGGATTTAGAGCAGGAGTATTTTATTTTGACAGATGAGCTTTTAGTGAAAATAGTCTCAAAATATCTGTGAGTGTGTAAAAGTATTTGGGCATGTGTAAAAGTGTCTGTGCGTGTGTAAAAATATCTTTGTGTGTGTAATACTGGATTTGTAAACCTTAAAAGTATAATAAACCTTCTCCTACGACCTACGCATACCAATGTTGAAAAAACGATATTTGAACAAGTATATTCTACTAGGATGTAAACACACCACCTACGCACAAATCTGGGAGCTCCCAAAGCGTGAAATGAGTCTCAAAAATACTTGTCCACTCGTAACTGGATCTGTGCATAAATGCAGTTTTGTGTGTATGTACCAGCTAACTTGTACGTACTTTTTCAACATTTGTAGGCATAGGAGAAGGTTTATTTTATTTTTAAGGTTTACAAGTCCAGTATTACACACACATAGATATTTTTACACACTCACAAATACTTTTCCACACTCACAAATATTTTTACACACACACAGATACTTTTACAGATGCACAAATACTTTTGCACATGCACAGATATTTTGAGACTATTTTCACTCCATATTGTTCTAATTATCACTATGCTGGCAGGTTCCTCCACTCCAGGGAAAGCTACAGTACATGCGAATACTCAACGATCTTCCACCCTTTGGTGGAATACTCTTTCACACAGTGGGATTGGTAATATATATTTGAATATTTGCATTCAAAAATAGAAACAAATTACTTCTGTGCTCAATAGATCCTGATTTAAAATATTTTTATGCCTTCAAATCTTTTATTCAGACCAATGATAGAATATGTGACAACTTGTTATTTTATCTTTTGCACTCTGTTTTAGGACGAAAAGCAGTCTGCCACAACACTACTAGTGGGACCTCGACATGGAATCAGTCATGTTATTGATCTCAAAAACAATCTCACAACCGTTCTGGCTGAGTTCAGTAGGATTTCCAAGATCCAGCTTTATAGAGAGAGTCAAGGAGTAGCTCGTGTTGAAGTATCAATTCATGAGGCCAAGGTAATATAGGTAGTAACCTGTGAGCATCTACACAAAAATGTAATTATTTTAAATGTGTTTTCACATAGTAATAACACAAGCGTTTACAAACAGTTGCTCTAGAGCAGTGATTCTCAAATGTTTTACAGCAAGTTCTGTACTAAAATGTTTGGAAGAAAATAGTACAGGAGAACTTAATTGTTGTGTCCGAATGATAAAACTAACAAAACAGCTTGCAGTTTGAGAGCTTTGTACCATAGCTTTGTAACTTTATTTGAACAGGTTACTATAAAATAATCCATCTATATTTCTATCTCTTCTACAATCTTGCAGCCTCTGGTTTTACTCATGGAATGGCCTGATGCCAGTAACTTTGCGTGCCTCATTTCTGGCTACTATAAGCTATTTGTAGACCCCAAACGAAGCATCTACATCCGTAACTTTGGTCAGTCTCAGCTGACCAAGCCAGGTAAATATAATAATAGTTTTATGCAAGCAATATTTATCAAATACATATATACGGTAAGTATTTTCAGCAAAGATTGATCAAGCATGTAAATGTGTTGAAATTGTTAAAATAGACTTATCGGTCTGCATTAGATACTGTCTGTAATTATCTGCATTATGTGTCAAGCGTACATGGAGATTGATGAACACTGCTTTTTCACTAAATGAAGTCATTTTAACCAGCTGGTTTTCCCATCTCATGGCGCCCTCTGCTGTCTCTTCTTTCATCTTCATTCTAACTCATTGGACTGGAATGCCATTTTGCTTTCCCGAAATAGCGTAACATGAAAACTGCTTTTTGCTGTAATGATAAACTTTTAGCGTTCAATCATGAACAGATCTTCAGCCATCTGCTGCATCAGTTTGTAGTCTACATCTAAGAAGATTCTTACCATCTTATCATTGCATTACATCAGAATCTAACCCTCCAACTTCAGACAATTTTCAGCCTTTAACATTCATTTCTGAAGTAAATAACCCCCATCTGACCACCAGCTGTTGCCTTTGCTTATCCATCTGGATCTTCTCTATCCCAACTAGTTCTTCACACCTCAAACTCTCCACTGCTCTGACCATTCTATCCTTAGATTACAGAAGTTCCCACCATCCCCATCCGCGAGCTGGTGCAGCTGGATTGCAAAGTGGAGGGCGGCGAGGGGAGGAGAGGGAAAGTTCCCACAGAGAGTCAGGAAGTTCAAGACCCGTAGTTCCTGCAGAACCTCAACATCTAGGCTTGTGTCACATTCACCTTAGAGAGCAGCAACAATTCCAGGAGCTCCAAGTGCACCCAGAGACCGAGCTCGACATTAACGAGAACTTTATTTCTCATGAGCCACCTGGTCGACCTCGTACCAAATCAGATCCCACACAGGAGACTACAGAGGAAATAGTTGGGGGTTTAGAGAGCCCAGCTGTAGAGAAGATAGGATTTCGAGTGAGGGCCCAAACAATGGGTCAGTCAAAGAAAACTTCACGGTACTTCTGTGATTCCTGCAAAGCCAGGCTAAAGGCTGAGGGTCATTCAACAGCAGCAAACAGCAGTGGGAGCTCGGGGAGACATTGCTCCAGTGCTTGTGCCTCTCGAGATGTCGGGGCAGTAGACCTCATGGCCCTCCCCCCTCCTGGCAATGAAGAAGAGGAGGAGGCAGATGGTGGAGGTGAAAAGTTGCAACCACCACCTCCTGCCATTGCTGCCCCACCACCTGGCTTCAGGGATAACAGTTCTGACGAGGATGATCCGAAAAGAGCAAAGAAGGCCCGAACTAGCACTAATATTGAGATTGCTACAGGAAAGCAGGCACAAGCTAAAGAAGATGTGCCTGTGACACTGATTGATAATGTGGCCACAAGAACAGTTCGAGACCATGCCCAGGAGCTTGATGATGCTCTGGTGTCCACCTTACAGGCACTTGAGGCTTTGGCAGCCTCAGAAGACTACCCTCATCATCCTCAACAACCAACACAGACTGCAGGTCAACAGCCTCAGTCATACTACTGCTCACATTTCACTTACAGCATCATTTTCCTGATCAGACAGATACCAAATTAACAATGCATGGTATTACTGATGTACTGTTTCTATATGCATAGAGCATTTGTAGTTATCTATGTTTTCTACTCCAGAATTATTGCTAAAACTCAAAATATTCCTGAGTATTTTTACTAAAACATAAGCTTTATATAAACAAAGAAGATTTTAATCAAACATTGTATGTCACAATGAGACCAAAAGAAAGAAAACATGTTTAAGATCATTTATCAGGATTATTCTTTATGAGTAGCAAAACGACAATATTTCCAAATTAAATAAAATCTTTAATCTGCATGCAAAACTGTAATGCTTGTCCTTTAAAAAAATCCTGCACAAGGCTTTTTGTGTGCAGGCATATAAATTTAGTGTAGAATAACTGGTCGAAGATAGTTACTTCAATCATTTATTCCATTTGTGACCCACATCCACATACTTCTGTGCAGATATTTGTTCTTTGATTATACTAACTGTGCTTTGTTGGTGTCGTCCTCAGGGTTGATTGTCTTAGCTGCCATTACACCTGAGTCATCACTGGATTCAGGTCATGAGACCAACTCCTCTGAATTGACAGATGTTTCTGAGATGGTGTCAGCAATGAAGCAAAACCAGAACCAGGCATATCTCCTAGCTCACCATATCAACAAGGAGCGTATTCTCTGCCGTCGTGACTTCCCCATGGCAATCCCTGGCTGCACTGCAAAGACCATAGGGACTGGGGCTTTTACTGTGGGTCAGATTCGTGCTGGTTGCCCATCAAAGCAAGTAATCCTGAGTAAGACTGTTCCCTTTAAAGTAAGCCCTGGCCAAGATTCAGCAATTCTTAGGGTTGTGACAGAACAAGGTGGCACTCAAGACACTTCTCAGACTGAACAGAAAGTAGAATTAAAAGCAATATCAGAATCTGTTAAAGCAAACACAATTGAGCCTGATTCTAAGAAATCAGAAGAACCTAAAAAAGTTAATCCTCCACTGACAATTCAAGTCAATACTGATCAGACCATATCAACCTCTTCAGAAATAACCCAATCTCAAAATCTGTCTGATGGTGTGAAGATTAAGACAGCAGCACCTCTTGCTCTAGACCCAATACACAAAGCCTTACCTAAAATTTTGCCTGTGGACACAAGTGTTTCTGTCAAGATCTCCTCCACTAATATGTGCCAAGAAGCCAAGACTGCCTCCAGTGAGACCATGAAGCCTTCAAGCTCTGCAGAACTTCTGCCGGTGGATGACCTTTTCTGCACATGCCCTGTGCAACAGGAACCCACACCTCAACTAAGGCTAAAAGACCCACAGGTCCAAAAGATGATAGTGTTTCAGTCGTCCTCCCCCACAGATGATGAGCGTCTTCGAGCCAAAGGCCTCCAACTGGCAAATAATAAAGAAAATGCAACAAGAGTAGGAGCTGATCCTACTTTGGCAAAGGCAAGCCCTCAAATACAAAGTAAGTTATCCCCTCATTTGCCTGTAAAAGTAGAAAGGAAGGAAACATCTGAAAACAAGACTGAGGGTGCGCAGGTAAAATCCCACTCAGAATCACAGAATCAGAAATCCACTGTAAAATTCTTACCTATTTTAGATGATCTCACAACACCAAGTCCCAATGTGGAAAAAGTCTCCACTCTTCCATCTAGAGACTCAAAGAAGCAGGGCAGTGACAAGAAGTCACAGCGCAACGCTCCTTTTTTGAGCTTTAGGAACCTTCTTTCAGCAACATTTCCTGCAAGAATGAGAAAAGAGACAGATGAACGAAGAGCACAGTTGCAAAAGGTTCGGCAGTATGAGCTAGAGTTTTTAGAGGAATTGCTGAAGCCCAAGTCATCACAAGGGGAATATATACCCCAAGGATCCTCTCCTGTGCCATCAGGCACTCCTTGCGCCTGCCAACTCCGTACCAGTCCTGTTCTTAAAGCTCCAGGGATATCCAGGGAGCAGCGACGCAGTTGTGACTGTAAACGAATGTGCAGGGGTATGCGACTTCCTGACACACCAGTTGACACCACCACAGAGACAAAAAATCGAGGCAGAGAGAGAAATATCTCAAAGACCCCTCCAGCTGTTTCCAAAACTCCTCATACCCAAGGTGCTACAAGGAGACCTCAAACTTTAGAGATCAAAACCACAAGAATACGATCTACCAGTCTTGAGTCAAGAGAGCCAAGGGGAGACCAGAGCTCTTGCTTGCCCACCTGTACTTCTCGAACTGACTGCACAGGAGCTCCACAATACAAAAAGCTTCAGAGACGATACAGCATTGGAGAGCTAGACAATAGTTCAAACACACCTGTGTATGCTGAGGTGAAATCAAAACCCAAAAGTCTGGAGAAAGAAATGGAAAGAGTGAGGGCCACAGGATTAAGGCTTCCCACTCCTATCGAGCCAATTCACACTCAGTCTCATCAGGCAGACAGTAAAGGGAAAAGGGGTGTCTTTTTCATTCAAGGAGAGGAATTGCTACGTGACACTAAAGAAGGAACTGGGGAAGTTTTGCTCACATTGCCCAGTGAAGATAGTGATGACAAAGACAAATGCTGCTCATTTTGTTTCTGTTATAGGAAGTGTGAAGCCGCAGATGAAAGCAGTGAGAAAGATGAACTCTCATATTCCATACCTCTACAGGTCCTTCCAGGGATGGAGATGGATTCGCGCACATTTCCTGTTGTAAGCAAAACACTCCAGGTCTTAAATGCAGAGGACTGCAGTGGGGAAGAAGAGGAGGAAGAGGAAGAGGAAGAGGAACCACAGACACAAGATATTGACCTAAGAACCTGTGGCACACTGGAAGGGAGCCTTGCACGTGTACAGGCTCTGCAAGGGAAAAGTTTCAGTTTACCTGATGGTTTTCTAAATGCTCAGCTGGATGCTAATGAGTTGCTAGCTATCCTTCGACAGTGTGCTAACAGCCCACAGGCTGACGGCGAAGCTCGTCTTCAGTCTTCACGGGTTGCAGAGTACAAACAGGAATTGGCAGTTCGGTTCAAAGAGTTCAGGGCGTCATGTCGACGAGTGGCAAGTGTTGAAAAAAGCCCAACACGAATGCTTGCTGTTGTTTCAGATAGCTTCCAGGTGTTATGTGAACTAACTCAGACCTTATTCAAACTGGTCAGAGGAGTCCGCTCAGATGCCCAAAGGCTACAGCTATTGAGGAAAGTTGAGGAAGTTGCTATCAACTACACTTTACTTCTTCGTGCAGCGGAAGAGTCCATGGGACACTCAAGCAGTTTGCCAACAAAGACAATGAGCCCTCAGATTTGCTCCAATACCAATAACATGAGCTCACTTACGCGACCCATCAAAACTCTGCCTGCACAGTAAGAATGAATCTGGCAGGAACATGGGTGGCTACTTTAGCCAAATTCATTATTTATTTAGCTTTTACAATTTTTACTAAATCTGCAATGAATCATTCAATTGCAATGCAACTCTTTCATCCCATGTTTAGAGGCCCTGAGGTAGCCTTGTTTTGAAAACAGAGATACACCAAACTAATGCACAATGGAGCAAGAACTCTACAGCAGGCTGGGTGATACAGGGCTAATCACCTCATATGAACATTCGCAAGATGAAATAAATATATATATGTATAGTAAAGTATTTTATATACATATTATGTATATTTTAGTTGTGTCTATACAGCAAATATTATAAACTTGGTGAAGAAAATGAATTATAAATTTATTTAAAATATACTAAAGTAATATAATTATAAAATTAACAATACATCAGAAGTACATGTATGCGTTGAACTAAACTAGTTCAGAGATCTTGTCACGTAGCGACTTCTGTAAACTGAATAGTACAAAGGGTTGGTTGGTTAGGTGGTGATGTGTTTGTGGAATTTGTTACCTGTTGTAATGCAAACATGATCTCTGTTGGCTGTGCTGGCAATGTGTGACATGCAATGTACAGGCCAAAATGCAAGGAAACAAGTTGGAAACTGCAAAAACAATTAACAAAATTATAAAGTTGATTATATTGACGACTGGGGCCCCATTCTCTCTTTACAAAACAAGCAGATATGAAACTCAAATGTTCAGAAGCAGACAATGTAGCAGAGACCCAAGTCACAGTTTCATCCACTGTACAGTAATGAGTACAATTACATCACTCAGCTGTAGAAAAGATGTTACCACAGTATAATTTGTAACACGAACTGTGTACTTTACACCTTTATCAATTTATGACTCACTTGCTTCTCACTGATTGTAAATGACATTAATAAATACCTTCACTAGCAAGTGAGTAAGCCTGTGACTAGGATTTTGCACAACCTCAAAATGATTTTCAGAGTTAAATGTATCCTTTAATGTTTACATATGTGTTTTTGTTTCATCCTGCTGCTGAAAACTTTACTTGAGTCAACATTACAATAGTTCATTTCCTTAATGCTAAAGCTGACCTGTTTCAAGATACTCTTTAATTTTTATTAATATTTTAAGATACTATATAATAAAATCTGCTTTCTATGTGCTGTTACACATTGTGCAATCTAGCAAATATTTAAACACACAAAGTAGTTTTCTATGTATTTTAATAAAACTAACACACCATTTCCTGTCTGCAATCTTTCTTTGTGTCAGATCCTCTTGGAATTGCTGAAAATGATCTATGCCTTGCTGGCCTATAATGTATCATGGAGACTGTTAAAAGAAAGTACAATAAAACAAAAACATTGGTGGCATTTCTTCTGCACCAGTAAAAATGAAAAGAGAAGGTTAAATGATTATTTCAAAAATTCAAGAAACTTATTATCATAAACTGTATGTCAGTCTGGTGGAAAGGTAGGTCTAAGGGTAATATGATTAAAAGTATTAGACAAACAATATCATTCAGGAAATATCATTTTCACCACATATTTATTAACTGAAAATAACTGGTTAATCTAGCACCAAAATTAAGTTTAGAAGACACTACTTTCTGTCAGCACTCTCTTTTAACAGTTTTTTCTTTGCTGCTAATGTTGCATTTCATAACAGTTATGTAATGTTCTTTTTCTCACTGTACATATTTTTTCCTTCGCAACCTTCAGGGACACGTGTTGGAGCTGGAGGTGATGAAAATGTACAGATTTTTTAAAATGGGAAAACCAGACAAAACTGAAAGAGGAACCATGCTCACAATTTGCAAATGGTATCCCGAATGGGAATGTCAAATTTTACACAGCAGATGTAAATGATGTGATAAAATGTTTGAGAGAATAAGACATACTTTTAAATCATTACTTGTAATATTAGGATTTGACCAAGCCCTTCAGTCTTTTGTAAATAGGATATGTCTGTGAGGTAATTATTTGTAGTGTAAATGTAACATAGAGACTAATAGCGAAGTCGTATATTTTGAAGAATATCAGTACAAAGCATGGGACATGTTTATTTTTATAAACAAAAAATATCAGACAATGTTTCCTCATCAGCCTGAGAACATTTCAGCATTCAAGAAACATTTTCTGTGTTTATCATTGTTTCTGTTGCTTTGCTAAATGGACCTCAGGTCAAGTTGTTCCTTCCCCAAATTGTGCATCCAATTTGTGCCTACTGTATTTAGATACACTACTGTGTGTCCAAACATTTCTCCAGATAAATCATTATTTTATGTATGCATGGCAACAAATTATTGTGAAATATTACTAAAGGTATAAAACTTACAATTACAATTAATATGTTTTATATATATTTATAAACTACCCTATTTCCATTTAGCGTGATTGCGGTCCCAGTTTGGGCAGTTGACTCTTTGAAGATTGTCCAATGAAGATCTTTAGTCAAAGCAAAATGACTTTCAGTGATCATCTGCTCGTAAATGTTTATAGGAGTCACAAGATTTTCTTATAGTAGGTTAATTGTAGTTAAAATTTAATTATTTTAAACTATTGGTTGCCATAAAGACCCCAAGGACAGTATGAATTGATGCACAGTTGTTAGGCTACCCAACAGTCTCTAGATAGCTCCTTTTCATACCCATGAGGTTGACAGAAAAGTACGAATTGGTGAAGGAGTGAAATGACCAGCGCTGTGCTAAGTTGATCAGTCTGTGTTTCATTCACATAATGATGACCACCGTGACTTGGTCTTTTGTTTTTCTTTTGTACACTTATTCATCCCTGTCTCAATTCACTGTCAATGATCTTGTCAACACTGTGGTCTTTTGTCTGTGTACAAAGTTAATTCATGTTTTAAGAGCAATAAAGAATATTATATAAACTATTTCAAAGAATTTGGAAATGCCATTGAATGTACGAAGTTTAATTTAATACGCAATTTTTGTTGACGCAGCCTTTAACAAATGAAAAATTGAAAACAAAGAAACATACCTCATTTCCCTTGGACAATGAGGCATTTTGCCCCTTACTTTCACTGGGCAAAAAGTGATGTTGACTTAAAAGTGTAAATTAATATGTTCAGTCACAAGCCAGTAGTAATGTTTATATACTGTGTTGTTGGTTTTATTGCTTAAAATTTCAAAACCAGCTTTTGAGTTAACACACAAGCATGCTAACCACTTTCTTGAGGTGATGTGAGAAATTAACAACTCTCAGTGCATTATACTGAAACTCCATCAAGGTTTTTGCATTGTTGTAACTTTTAAGTATAATTCACAAAAGAAATGTTGATGTTAAAAAAACACACATATAAAATTTTTATTAAAACCATAGTGTAACACAAAGATAGAGAAGAAATTGCCAAATAAATCAAAACTTTTATCACTATAAAGATGATAAATGTTCATTTACAATTTTTAAATAAATATAAAACATACCTTCAATCATTTTTAAATTGAGTATGTTGGTGCACAGGTTTGTATTTTTTTAAAATTATTTCTAATCCACTAAAGGTCAACATGATACAGACAGGATAACATTTATACACCCTCTAATATTATAATGTCCAATAAAATGTTTCACCCTTTATAGGCCAGGTGTTAATTTGTGCTAATCCTTACACGTATCACGTACCAGGATTTAAATTATCATTCATACAATTTTTAATAGTCTTAAGGTTGGAACTTTTTGTTTCACTTCATTTGTTTAATGTTATCCTGCTTTATTCATTCCAGACTCGACCTAAGAGCCGCAAGGAAAATAACTGTCCTATCAAAGGATACTCCCACCTTAACTATGGATCTGTGCAAGTGCTCCAGAATTACTATGGCCCTCTTTGCTGCTTCAGACCTCTAAGGCCTTCACAGAACAGCATTTAATATTTAGATTAAATCCCATGCAGATTATTAACTACGTACCTTTGCGTAGTTAAAGTGGGAAATGCCTGGATCTTATCTTGTGGTATGGCCATAAAAAGGGGGCGTAAAACCAAATGCACACACACTTTTTCATGTGTCCTTTCCTTCCATTCCACAGTTCTACACTACTTTGTATTGAGTCAGTCACATCAAATTTAACACTGAAATTTGTTTTTGTAATAATATGACAATTTGAGAAAAAAGTCACATAGTTTTAATATTGCTGCAGGGCACTGCACAAAGCACATCAGTTTATTATTTTGTGTGTATTTTGTAGTTTTATGGGCGTCAGCTTGCTAAAAACAAATTTACTTCAACCCCCAAAAAGGTCACAGAGATCTATGTAGATATGGAAACACCAAGCCAATCCCCAGATCCCTGAAAAACAGAGCACAAAGGGATGTGTTCCATATTGAGAAGCCAGACCACTGAAAGAAACACCAGTTTTATAGATCGGTTTATAAAAAGAGGATCAAAAAGGGCGACCTTCAGCATACTTTAATAGCAATGTGAAAATTATGACTTTCAATTCTGTGGATCTTACAAATTATAAAAACACTGCATAGAATTTATAAGCAAATAAATAAATAAATAAATAAAAAATATGACAAAAAAATGAGAATGAAATCGTAAGAATAAGAATAAGAATAGTTTAATCCGTAACAGCTGCATACTGACTAGATTTCTCGTGTCTTTTTCATTTGTTTCCTCAGTCAACAGCTTTCAGTGACCTCGGTCGCGCACGGTACCCTTGTCCAGGATGACGTAATCGCGGCACAGCGGAAGCGGAAAGCAGCGTGCGCGCCCCCTTCGACAATGAGCTGCACGCGCGAGGTGTGGGACATAATGGAGGATAGGTAGGGAAACTCTGCACGGCTCTGTAAAGAGTAGCTCATCAACTGTTGATATATTTGTAGTTGTTCCCCCCTGACTCGACAGCTTCTCGCTGCCGCAGCCCGTCCGGTGTCGAACGACGATCCAAACGACGCGACAAAATGCCGAATATTAAGATTTTTAGCGGCAGCTCCCATCCGGATCTTTCTCAGAAAATAGCAGATCGCCTCGGTCTTGAGCTGGGAAAGGTTGTCACCAAGAAATTTAGCAATCAAGAAACATGGTAAGCTTTTTTTTTTTTTTTTTTTATGTTGTGTTAAAAATGCTAATTATGATTAAATGTCGTAACCCAGCGGTTTGCTAGCTGTTTATGAGAAGCGGTGTCATGGTGAAAATTGCCGCGCAGTGTTTTCAGGAACTTGTAGTCCACGCATGCTTCAGAACTCACAATAACTTGTCTAATGGACAAGTGTGCAGAACCCCAGCATTCAAATAATGTAATCCACCAAAAAACCAAAAGAGTAGAGTCCCATTAGTCTTTATACTTTTCTTATCCTGACTGTAACCCTTGATCAGGTCAAGCCACATGGAGATACGAGCCATTGTTTATTCTGTTTCATATGTCCTGCTTGCTTGGCTCAAAGTGCTGTTTGTTTTCCCACTTCTCTTCCTCTGGTAGCGTGGAGATCGGGGAGAGCGTCCGAGGGGAAGACGTTTACATTGTCCAAAGTGGCTGTGGGGAGATCAATGATAATTTGATGGAGCTGCTGATTATGATCAATGCCTGCAAGATTGCCTCAGCCTCCCGGGTCACAGCTGTCATCCCCTGCTTTCCTTATGCTCGCCAGGACAAGAAGGACAAGGTGGGGGTGAGGGATATTTGTCTACTTTACTTCTGTCATGCCATTTGCCACCCAGAATCATGACAAGAAGCCCACAGACATGTCCACCCGCAGTCAGCCCTTGAGGCTCATTTACTTTCAGTTTTTTTTTTTTTTTTTGCCTGATGTTATTGGCTCATTCCGATTGCACTGTTTAGTTCCCACTGTATTCCATTTGTTCACGTTCACTCTTATTTCAACCTTTAAATCACATCGCATGAGTGGAATGTATAGAGCATGTACGCACGCAGGCCACTTGATTTCAATATAATCAAAGTGAATTTATTTTTATTAGATTATAAAGTTTTAAGTGTTTATCAAACCAAGTGATACAGTTCAACAGTTTATTTCTGTTTGTAAGCTAATTATGGATTATGAATAATGAAGAAACTATTTATTCAGCAATGCTATGTTAAGGTTTTTACAATAACACCTATTGACACCCTTCACTAAGAGGAGTGTATGTCTAAAGAGGGGATTTGCTATTTAGATTACTATGAAGAAGTACAGCAATGGAATGTTTAGTGTGTTGGGTTTATTTTGTTTCCCAACCTGCAAGAATCAACCAGAGACACAAACTACTCTTCTACAGAAGAGGGGAGAGAGCCAGACGCGGAGAACCGCCGTTAAACACTGTCTGGGATCAACTCCGCCGGCTCTCATTCCCCAACTGCCTTTTATTATGTTAACAACAAAGAGATTGGCTTTTTCACACAGTCACACAAACAGTTGACCAATAAACATTCCCAGGAGACGTTCTGGAATCGTCTGTCATCATGCCCTTACCAGGACAGGAGACTGACCATTATCAGTTTCACAGGTAGCTGCTAACACAGACAATGGATGGTCAAAGCAACCAATGACAAAAGCAGTTGGTAACACACATGTAAAAACATTTCTAACCCCCAAGAAAACATCTGAAAAACAGTTAAGAGTATAAAACAAAAGAAACGAGTCAATAGTATAAAACAGCATGCAGAATAATATGAAAACATAACCTTTCAAATAAACTCATAAGTAAATGAACTTAGATAATTTTCCTAACATAGTGGAAGGACAAATTGTAGTCAGATAAGATGTACAAGCAAAAGTAATTTTTTTGTGATCTCCTTAGCCGCAGTCATGAGTACAAAATGCTTACAATATATACATCTTATTTAATAAGTAAATGCATTATTAACATTAAGTAAGTATAATTTGTCTGCATTTAGTGTAGACTTTTATAGATTTTATCCTTTTACTGGTACGACTGAAGTCTGGTGCTGAGTGTTATTTTTAGAAATGAGCTATGCCTGCTAGATTTTTTTATTCCATGTGACCGAGGAGATCTGTTTTCATCGCAGAGCCGGGCTCCTATCTCTGCCAAGCTGGTGGCCAACATGTTGTCTGTGTCGGGCGCAGACCATATCATCACAATGGACTTGCATGCCTCACAGATACAGGTGGGTTACAGGAGCTTGAAACATGGCTAGATTTTATTTTGACTTTGACTAGATTTTGACTTATGCCCAGTTTTACTTCTAAGTAAATAAACAGTGTAACTTGGCTTCATTTTAGTTAGAAACCATAACGACTTGGTTTCAGGTGAAGTCGTTATGGTTCATACATCTTCACCTGTCATGTCTTTCCTGTTTGACTCCCGATAGTCATGGTGAAACAGAACACATATCTGTTAATATAGCGTAAAATCTGTTCATAATTTGGTTGATGACGTTTTTTTTCCCCTCTCTGCAGTCATGCCAGAAAACACTCTTAAATGAGACATTTTCCATGTATAGTCTTAAGGGTACTGATGGTACCTTTTGGCTTGACACACATTGCACATGTGCAAATCAAATTTTGATTTGCATTGCCTGGAATTTGCATAGTTGTCAGCAGAGTGAGAAGTAAGTCCATGAGAACTGACCAGAGTATGTTTGTTTATTTTCTTCCAGGGATTCTTTGATATCCCTGTGGACAACTTGTACGCAGAGCCAGCTGTTTTGAAATGGATCAAGGAGAACATCCTTGAATGGAAAAATTGCATCATTGTGTCACCTGATGCAGGAGGAGCTAAAAGGTATGCCAGGTTTAGCTTCAGTGTATTTTTTCTAAAGAATATTCTCCAGATGAGCGATGTTTTTTGTTTTGTTTTATTTTTGTGTTTTTGACAGAATATACCGCCCCAACAAGCCATTTGTGATTAACTTCAGCTTGTGAACTCTTGTCTCCTCCCTCTGCAGGGTCACCTCGATTGCAGACAGGTTGAATGTGGACTTTGCTCTAATTCACAAGGAGAGGAAAAAGGCAAACGAGGTTGACCGCATGGTTCTTGTCGGAGATGTGAGGGATCGCGTTGCAATTCTGGTGGATGACATGGCTGACACTTGTGGGACAATCTGCCATGCTGCCGATAAGTAAGCTGCTTCACATTGCTTTTTTTAAGTAAACCTTGCTCCTATTTAGTCTGCAATACACTGGGATAACATTGAATTTTACCTACACATTTTCCAAGTCTGGATAGGTATGGGAAATGAAAATAGAATATAAAAAATATTTGTTTCCTGATTTTATTATGTGTAACATGCTCTAAAACTTGCATCCATCCATGATCTTTTATTTGTTTTATCTATTCACCCATCCATGTCTTCAACTGTTCATTTCTTTGTCTATTCTGTATTCTACCATCATTCATCTTTTCCTTCTATCATTCATATATTCATTCATATCGTCCATCCATCCCACCCACAGTACATTTTTGTAATTATCCTTTAAAACACATTACAAAAATTGTCTGATAAAGGGAGACATTTTGAATTGAAAATGTGGAGGAACCCTGAAGAAAGTGTGCAGCTCAAGAAGAGGCTTAGGCATTTGTTAATTAAGCTCAGAGAGAACTGCATTTGTATTGAAACACGTTACATTTCATCAATGTCCTGTGCTCTTTCTTTCACTCTAGACTCATCTCTGCAGGTGCCACAAAGGTTTATGCCATCCTGACCCACGGCATCTTTTCTGGTCCAGCCATTTCACGCATCAACAACGCCTGTTTTGAAGCCGTTGTCGTCACCAACACAATCCCTCAGGAGGAGAAGATGAAACACTGTCCCAAAATACAGGTTTGAGATATAAAAAAATCGAGATGTGAATAGCGCAAGGGGATTTTATTTTTTAATAGACTTTTGTGATTCAGACAGTTGAGTTTGATGAACAGTTTGTGCAATCCAGCTCTAGTAATGTGTTTCTTTTCTTCCTCCAGGTGATAGACATCTCCATGATTCTAGCAGAGGCCATTCGCAGAACTCACAACGGGGAATCTGTGTCTTACCTTTTCAGCCACGTTCCCCTGTAGCAACGCCATCATCTGTGCTCAGTTAATACCAAATACGAGAAGAGGGAATGCCCCCAACCACTACCATTAACAGAGCTGTTCTCCTAATTAACAACGTTGAAAACAACCAATGAATGAATCAGCCGTCATGTTTGTTACTAATGCAGCCCCTGTCACTCGCCACCCTCCACCCTTTAAGTCTGAAATGAAATCCCTTGATGTTCAGGGAGCCGAAGCAAGCTCAAGCTACCAGTTTTAGACAGGCTTATTTATGTGTATGGGTAAATGAAGTATTTATCCACTGTGAACTTTGTGTTTCTTTCAGTGCATTTAACTCATGGTTTCTCCTGATCGTCGTGTCACTTTGTTGTCAAAGAGCTTCTATAAATACCCCCGGCAGGTACCAGTGCTCAGGAGAAACGTCTGTTACGTAAAGCTGTTACAGTGCTTTCTGTTACAATGAATGAGTGCAGTTTCTCTGTTGCTTGAAAGGATTAATTACTCCATTTGAATGTGCATTTAACTAGTTTACAGTGCCACTGAAGCTCCACTCAACCAAGAGTGCCTCAAAAGTCTGAAATGAAATTGAATTCCCCTCTAGTCTTCTACAACGCTCCCTTTTCTTCTTCCTTTGCTTTTAGATTTCTCACTGATGAACAGCTTTCAGGTGTCTTGCAGGCTGAAAATGAGATCTTTTTAGGATGTTTCTTTCAACTCTTGAGGTGCCCTCATTGAGTGGGGAATGCCCAGTGTCTCCAAAGTTTTTTTTTTTTTTTTTTAGTCTAAAATGAAGATAAAGAAGTAGTCAGGTTTTTAGCTTGGGGTCTCTGCAGGCTGGAGCTTCCTTCAGAAATCTTCACCTGCTAGTTTTGTGTTTTTGTTTTGTACGTCTGGAAGAAAAACGTTGTCAAAATTCAAGTCTTTGAGTTCTTTTACAGTAGAAGGAATTCACCAAGCGTTTGAGGGATGCATTCTCAATAAATTTGAATATGCCAAAATAAATCCATGGTCTCCTCTTTTATCCTAAGTTAGTCTGTTGAGAGATGGAGCTTACTTTTGCATCATCTTGCAAAGGTTTTCAAACCAGCTGAGATTTTTCTGGTTTTCTTGCATAACAGCTGCAAACGTTTATACTGTTCTATCGGTACAGATTTGCAAACGTGAAGAAAAAGTGTATCGGCTTTTGAGTTAAAAGCTTTGCAAAGTTGTGGTTGGGATGGAAAAAAAGATGGCGTGATCTCTTGCCTGCATGCATCATGGAATGTATGTTTACACTCCAAACACAGGAGTCTCATGCAAGTCTGGCAATTTTAGAAGGCTTTCTCAGATTAACCAAGCCTGTTTTCTAACTAAATGGGTTTTTTTTCTCAATTTATGCTTACATGTGCAAAAATGAAAAACGTTTTTTTTCTTCTTTTGTAGCGTTATGCTTCAGACAGACATAAAGGAAGTGAAACTGTTGGGTTTATTTTGTTTCCCAACCTGCAAGAATCAACCAGAGACACAAACTACTCTTCTACAGAAGAGGGGAGAGAGCCAGACGCGGAGAACCGCCGTTAAACACTGTCTGGGATCAACTCCGCCGGCTCTCAGTCCCCAACTGCCTTTTATTATGTATAAAACAAAAGAAAGGAGTCAATAGTATAAAACAGCATACAGAATAATATGAAAACATAACCTTTCAAATAAACTCATAAGTAAATGAACTTAGATAATTTTCCTAACAGAAACTGTATTAATCTTCATTCCAGAAGCATAACTGTTATCTAAACTCTCATTTCACTTCAAACTGTTATTTTATGGACAGAGTTTTATTTGCTTTACAAAATCACTACTGGTGTAATTACAGGTATACTCTCCTGTCATATATCAGTGTTTAAAACCTTCTAATCTAATTAGTAATCTGGGACATCAACTCGGTGTATAAAAATGACCTGACAAATACAACTTTGTTGAAAGCACTTATTTGTTATCATGAATTTAAATTTTACCCAACCAAATTCATACAGAATAAGAAGGGGTTGGATTTTTCTACAGAAGAAAAAAAAAAACGTGCATGTGACCTTATGCTAACGCAGTGTTTCTCAATTCCGGTTCTCACGCCTAAAACCTGCCCTACATGTTTTAGGTGTTTCCTTTATGTCACATACCTGAATTGAATATGTGGGTGATTAACAGGCTTCTGTAGCACTTGATGGTCATGCAATCATTTGAATCAGCTGCTCTGGAATAGAGGTACATCTAAAACATGCAGAGCAGGGGGGCCTGAGGACTGGAATTGAGAAATGCTGTTTAACGCAATAAAATATAACTTATTTTAAGTATGGCAAGCGTTTATAACATAAAATCTACTTCGTCTGACAATCTGTTCCACTTTAGATGAGTTTTACTAGGTACAACTACATTTTGACTGTCCTGAATGGTAATTTAAGATATTTGCCTTCACAATCTGACTGGTAACAAGAATAATGCAAAATATATTCAGTTTTTAATGAGCTGAGATGCCTTTCAAGTGATCACAAATGACATCATTTGAAGTGTCACCTACATTTGTAGTCAAAATTAAAGATATCTCAAAGTTAGTAGTCAAAATTCAGTATTTTAGATATCTGAATGAAGAAATCGTGCATAAACCTCCTTTGCGTAGGAACTGTCCAGACAGCTGCCTGCAGAATCTTGGGTGTGCATCAGACAATGCCACAATGTAGAAAGAACTCAATAGTTTGGAAAATGCAGAGAATGCAAACTCCCTGAACTTTAAAATCTGAAAAGAATTTTCTATGCATTCTTTTCCGACTCACACGCTGTACTCATTGCACTTGAAACGAATTTGAGAAGCTGTTATACAGTTAACCCATTCTCAATCTGAAAATGATGGATTATCAAAAAACTATTTTTGATATATTTATCTCTAAGTTAGTTTTACCTAGTCATTTAAAATAAATGCAATTTAATTTCCACTAGTTAAATCTAAGATATCTCTAATTAGAATTATGACTAATTAGAATAAAAAGGAAATATCTCAAATTTTCTTTAGTCCTAATTTAATTTATGATATATCAGTAATTCACGGATAGTAATTCATTGTAAATCTTGAATTGAAGTCTCCATAGGACTGCAACTAAACCTGACATAATTTATATTAGTCAGAATGTAATTATGTAATTAGAAATTATTCAAACAGGTGCTTTGTGTCTTCAAAAAAATAACAAATATGTCTAGTCATCGGACATCTGGAGTGTAAATGTGGTGAAGCCGATTTTATGCTTAAATGGCCTGCCATATTTTAGGCACTATTTTATAGAGCTCTGAAACGGGACTGCTGCTAATTTATCATTTAGATTACATTAATAGTTTGTCAGCACTGTTATGTAAAATATCTAAAGCGAGCAAATGCAATCATCATAAGGCAGTGAAAAATGTTTGGATTAACACAAATCTTGTGTCTCACTCTGGTGAATTACGCGATAATGTAATTGACTGATTGGTGACGTAACCAATCCGTAAATCGACGTGGGCGGAGCCAGAGACACCCGCGGATTAACCTCGGAGCGTCCTGTCGTGTTAAAGCCGCACCTCATATAGAAACGGTAAGTCTCTCTCTGCCTCTCTGTTTTCAAATGCTGGAATATTAAACTCGTCCATTGTGTCATCCACTGAAAGTGAAGCAGGCGTTTGTGCGGCTTTGATTTAAAAATAAAAATAAAAAATAGCGGTGCAGGATTTAACTGAGACCACGTACAGCCACTAACATCTTTTGTGAGACTGACGACTGTGAGCGCGTTCATAAAAATGAAAGCAGTTTTGTTTCATGCACGACATGCAACTTAAAGTGATGGGGTTTCTTTCTTTCTTTCTTTTCCCCACTATTCAAAATCTTTAAATACGTTTCTGTATTGTACGTTACCGTTAACGATATTTACATTTTGAAATATGCGTTTAAATTGATTTAAAAACTAACAGAACCAATTGAGAAAGACAGGAAAGGGGGAGAACTCATCATAACCCAGTTGTTCTCAACCCTGGTCTTCAAGCTTCTCCTTCATGACTTATGTGGCTCCTGGTTTGCTGCCACACACCTAACTTTAATTATGGGGTGATTAACAGGCTCCAGCAGCACTAGATGACATGTAAAGGAAAACATACAATCATTTGAATCAGGTGTCTCTCTGTCGGTCAAAGGGCCTGAGAATCAGGTTTGGAAAATACTGCTGTAAACCACACGTTTCACTTGTGCATGGAAAGTACAGCAGTCTTTCCATGCACAGTAAGTCTGCAGTAATACTATTTATCCTCCCTAAAGAAAGGATAAATAGTATCCATTTTTAGTATGACAAAAAAATGCAGCATGTTTCTACAAATGTCTTTATTCCTGATAAGTAAGAATCATCACTGCTGAGTGCATGCCTCTTATACTTATTGGAATACAATTGACAGCATGCAAGGCTTGTTATGGAGACTTGAGCCCTTTTGGTACCACTCCTTGTTACATGATTTGTGGTGCTAAATGAATCTTGTCTAGTCTAGTGGGCTGTGAGTGGAATAAATGGGCCTGTATGTTATATAATATCTTTGACCCAGGCAAACACAATATCTAATTTATTAATACGATTGTTTGTTTGAGATGACAAAAATTTTGTTCCAATTGCTTCCTTATGTTTTTTTATTATTATTATTTTGGATTTTATTTTATAGAATTGTGTATAAATACTGTTTTCTGCTGAGCTTGTCTCATATCAGTGCAAGACTAACACGATTTGCAAATTTAATTTTCCAAGCTCAGGGATGGCAGGAAGTCCTGATCATGAACAAGGGGATGGAGGCCCTCAGAACACAATCATTCGCCTTCAAAGCTACTTACACGGAGGAACCTCCAGCTTCCTGTCAGCGGTCCCCACTGTATTCGTTTTTCCCGTCTACAAAACCATTTTCCGTCAACAGATCCACAACACCTCTGTGCACCAGGCAGTGGGACAGCTCTATAAAGAGGGTCCTCTAAAGCTCTATAGGGGTGTGGCTCCACCACTCCTGATGAGGACCCTGAATGGTACGCTTCTCTTCGGCCTCCAGGACACACTCCTCCGTCATCTTTCACTGTCAACCACCATCTCCGCCGCTGCCCTACCTGCTCTGGCTGGATTTGGGGCAGGCATTGTGGAAGCTGTGGTCTTCACCCCATTCGAGCGAGTTCAAAATGTGCTGCAGAATGGCCACAATGACAAGCATCTACCATCCTTGAGGAGTGTTCTCATGAAGTTGAAGGTAGAAAGGATTAGCCAGGGCTATTACAAAGCCTTCCTGCCCATCGCAGCCCGCAACGCCCTCGGCAGCTCCCTGTATTTTGGCCTGAAGGGGCCTGTCTGTGACGTTGTGGAGGGACAGGGACTCTCTTCCACGGCCTCCTCATTCGTCTCAGGAACGCTGACCTCGATGGTAATCAGCTTGACTCTGTACCCTCTGTCTGTGCTAGTAGCAAACATGCAAGCACAGGTGGGAGGAGAGGTTAAGGGTGTCATTGAATGTTGGAGGCAGCTGTGGAAATCTCGGAATCACAGCTTGGTTCCGTTGTATCGAGGAGGGACCCTTGTCATCCTAAGGTCATGCATTACGTGGGGAATCACCACAGCTATTTACGACAGACAACAGAAAGGATCCTCCTGAACGTGGATGCTGAAAGTTATTCTGCATCAACCCTGCTTTTCGTTAAGTGCAAATATGATAAAAGGCTTTGTTCTTCTGATTTAGTAGATTTTTGAAGTCGAGGCCTTTCTTACAGAAGAAATTCTGATTCGTCAGAGTAAAACTCAGGTGTTCCATATCTCAGTTAAAATTACTGATTACATTCACAGGACCATGTTAGAGCCGTTATTTGCAAGAAAGTTGATGATTGTTTTCACAGGAAACTGAGGTTGGAGGTAGTGGGATTCCTTTGTGCAACTTTTACGAGAACTGAATGTTGAAAGTATTTCTCAACAAAATGAATCTTGTACAGAGAATTGAATGTTGAAAGTGACTCATCATTAGATAGGAAAGTCTAATAATGAATGTTATTTCAATTGCAAGTGAAATCTATTTTATTTTACTGTTTTTTTGGGGGGGGGGGTTTTTTTTTTTTTTAGACTTTTAGTTTTCTGGAGTTCCTCTGACTGGCAATGCTAAATGTCTTGTTCAAGGTATCTGTTTATTGGTGCAGCACCACCTCCTAAATTCAGTTCTTGTGTAAATAATCACTGGTTTCTTTGTATTTAACCACCCAATGCAAATATGGTTGGTGAAACATCACAGCATTTTTTTTACCGAAGGTTTTTTGGGGGTTTTTGTCATTGGCGTTGTAAAACATAAAAAAATTTGATTTATTTTGGGACCAACATGGCTCCAATTAATCTTAATTTGTTATGAATGAATGAAATGCAAAGAAAATGATGTTCTGCATGTCAAATATAAACTGCTCATAACAACCTAGCTTAAAAATACTGTCTGACCTTTTTAAATTATTGTAGCACATCTGCCTTGATGAAAACAGCATGCTGCCTGTTTTATGTGCAACAATGCAAACTAATATTACTACTGCCAAGAAGCTTTGGTGAATATTTCTCATGTTCCTCAAGTTTTAAGCAGATTATGGTGCTGGTTTAAAAAAAATGCCTTGTTGACTTTTATGGGAATTTGTGCTCATTGCAATGCTGTCACATATTTGTGAAAGATATGGTCTGACATTTTTACTAATAGAATGGTTAGCTTGAGAACACAGTCAGTGTCTTTTTTTGAACAAAAGTGATCAGATAACCATGCAGTCACTTAACTTTGAATGTACAACAAAAAGTCTCCAATTTAAGAAAAATGGGCACCTATGGGTAATAGAAGATCCCCCAAAAATAATTTGTATCAGTGAAGCATGAATCAACAGCTTATTTTTAAATGCATGTTGACTGAGCATCAGTTAAGACAATGTTAGATTCACCGCAGTACCAAGGCACTAATACACACTAACCTGCAAGTAATGTTGTTGGTGTGAGGTTTGTTAAACAAAGTAGCAGCTTAAGACATGGTTTACAGGTCTTAAGCTGTAAACCATGCTTAAGACCTGGTTTACGGTAAGTTAAGTAACAACTTAACGGTAAATCATAATGTTGATCATAAAAGCATCGGATCAATACACCATGCTCCCTTTTTTCCTCATCAAGATGCAATAGTAAACTAATCTTATCAATTATGTATTGCTGCATTTTCTTTCTGTCAGCCATTATCGGCAGGTGGTGTCATGTCAAATTCAGGCCACTAGATGGAGATGTTGTAAAAGATTCAACATTACAATCATACGTATTACAATATGTACGATTGTACGTACAATTCTCGCTTCCCTTGCGGTAGGTAGGGGAGATAATAATAATAATTAATGATGATGATGATAATAATAATAATAACAAAGGTTTACCTAAGTAACAAATTGTGATAACAGGGCGGCTGATGGAAATGCACTAAAGTGTAATATGACACGTGTCCAGTTGAAATGCTTCCCTCTGATGTGGGAGCCAATGAGAAGCTGAGCAATAGTGTCCATGTTGGCGTGCAGAAGGGCGTGTTGTCCCTATTTAAACCCCGAGCTTTACACAGATTACACACAGGCGCATCTTACCTGAAGGTAACCGTCTCACAGAGCACCGCTGTACCAGGTAAAAACACCTTTTTAACACTTCTATCATTTGGCAAATTAAACTTTGGGCTTGAAAATAATAATACAGAATCAGTGTAATCTGAAATACGTTATTTTATGTTTATGAGGTGTCACGAGTCTTTGTCAGGTGTTATATAACATTTTTGCTGCAGGCCACTATAAAGCAATGTTGCTTTTGCATGCGAATTGCCCGGTTATACCGTTCAGCCATACCTGACATTGCTGCATTCTTCACTGTAAGGGAAGCTTGACCAATAAATCACTTAATGCTATTGTTTTGTCGCATCGTGCATCCGCTTGTTTGTACATTTTAGAATTTAGTCATGCAGATAAGATTTTAGTGGGTTGGCAATATCCCCAAAAAGGTTTCGCCTTTAATTTTGCATGCACAATGAATACTCGTGTAGTTTTTCTGAAATGACTATTAACCTCATTTCCAATTACACATTTCAATATCCACACACAAATGCAAATCAGGGAGCAGTTTCATCATTTTACTTCAGTGTACCTCATTGTAACAGTAAAATGTGTGAACAGAATTCTAACAAAAGCTCTCTGTTGAGGGTTTTGCATAAAATCTGACTAGCCTACGTGTTATGCCTTCAAAATAGACCTCGGTTTATTAATTTTTTTTCAACCTAGGTGTAACTCAGCTTTTTTTTTTTTTTCCCACACTGTATGGGCATGCACTTGCAGATTACTCATGCGCCTCATATTTGCATCCGTCTTCCCCTCTTTTCACATAGAACTCTTCCAAAATGGGCGACAACAACCCAGTCAATCAAGAAGTGGAGCAGTTTAACAAGCAGAAGCTCAAGAAGACGAACACAGAAGAGAAAAACCGACTCCCAACCAAGGAGGGTAGGTGTCAAACGTGAAAGGGGAGCCGAGGGGGAGTCGTGAGAGTCTTGGGTTAACAAAAGTCGGTCTTGTCCACACCTGCTTCAAATTTTACCCTTTCTTTACTTTGCTCCATTGTGCTTCAACTCCTCCCTTCCCAGCCTTATGAGAGGCAAACATTGCATCACAGATTAGAAGAGTGTACACACCCAGCCACCCGACAGCATGAAATGTCCATGCATAATGCCGCCCATAAGTGCATTATGCAAGTGATTGATTTATATGTGCCTGTTTTATGTTTTTACAATTATTATAAATTTTATAACCCCAAAGAGCTTCCTTATTTCTTGATGAGTAAGAGGAGAAAATGTACTGTTCTTTTTTTGTTTGTTTGTTTGTTTTTACATAGCAGTAAACAGGAGAATTCATTTAGGATCTCTTTTTACATGTGAAAAGTGTCTCAAAATGCTTATTCTTTGCCACCAGAGGCCCAGAGGCTCATCTACCTCTTTCTTAGTCTAAATCTAGCCCAGACTGGTGTGTCACAGGGAAAGCGGGGAAACAGGAGGCTCTGCTGGCACATGTTCATTACTGGAACATTTCATAAAAGGAGGAAGATTAATTTATGGTCACCGTAGCATTGAATTCACTGTCCTCTTTAAAACAGCATGATGGAAGGTTTAAGAACACAGACACTAGAGTAATTCATGCAAAACGTGTAATAAGGATGTTCATAACTCTATCTACCTCCAGTCAGTTATTGAACATGCTGCTCATACCTGGTGATTGGTTTATAGTTTTGGTAATAATTAGCTGAAGGCCAAGTTGTTGTATTTTTCTGAATGAGTAACTTATATTTCGACTAGCAGATAGTGGCAGTTCTTATGAGAGGTTTTTGGGGGGGTTTTAAGCACAAATTCTGAAGGCTCACTTTAAATAGTAACAATTTATTATGACCTTTTACATGATTTTTCTTTCTGTTCATCTCTTTGATAAATTCTGTTGAATAGGCCCTTTGGACCACTTATAATTTTGGAAAGGCATACAAATGATGGAAGGTTTAAGAACACAAAGGTTTTTGTATGCCTTTCTGTTATGAAAGCCATAACAAAAAAAGAAAAAATAACAAACTGCTTTCTTAAATAAACACTCATTACAAAAATAATACCCTATAAGACTGTTTGGCTAGTCTTGCATTTTTATCTGCGAAGACATTGTTTCCTCTGACACACCCCTGGTTGTGCTCTCCACCAATAGGTGTGTCAATACCAAGCCCTTCTCAGTCAGTACCCACAATGGAACATGTCCTATGTTGCTCTGACTTTGACTGCCTGAATTTCAGATAAAATACCATTAAAAATAAGTTTAGAAAGAAGAAACCAATGTATGTAACTTAAGTATTCAAGGTTACTGGAAGGCCACAACTTTAAAATAGAAAACATTGTATGAAAACCAAAAAACATGTAAATATATTTTTAGCACTACTCACCTGATGCACAATTTGAACCTTATGAACAAAAGTAAATTTCATTCCATTGATCCCAGTATACATCCACTATCCAGTAAGACAGCAGAATGGAAACGTATGCTTCAAAGACTGAACAGAACCTGACGTTCCTCAAAATCCATTTCATTTCCTCATATTAGATCTTCTTCCGATGCACCAGCATGCATATTAAGACAGGAAACATTGGGACAGCAGTTTTAGATTGAAGTGCTAGTTTGTGGTATTTTACAGGAGTGCTTCGTCATCTGTATTCCATGCACACCTGATCATTTTTGGAAACTCAGAGGTTGAAACATCTGACACTGGAATGCAGTTCAGAAAATTCATGTGGAAAACCATCTGTTGTGGGAGATGCTATATAAACACAAATACTCTACTACTGGTTAAAATTATAGAGTATTACAAAATACCATAAACCTATACCACATATCCACAATCACTACTACGTGCAGTGCATGTATTTATGATACAGGACCTCAATTTAAGAAAAATTTAACAGTTTCCACATTGACATAATTTGTTTTTCCTGTTTCTCCTTCCAACCCTGCATAAACCTTTTTTGACACAAGGTTGTGAACAAAATATTTGACAGTAATCTTATATTTTACAGTTTGAAAGTCATTCCAAAGATACAATTCTCATGAATCTGTCTTTTGTGCTCACGCAGAAATTGAAGAAGAGAAGAAGGCCATGAAAGAGGGGAACAACTGAAACACTCCTGCCATGATTTTGCTTCCTTCTTCTTCTGTCCTTCTCGATCACCATGCTTGTCTTCCAGTTCAGAGTTCTACATCTACACCTTTACTGCTGTCTGCCATGTTTTAATGGAAATGGGTTTAAAAGTTGCTCAGAGTGATTGATCTCAACGTAATCCAACTTGTATCTAAATCTAAATGTAATGGGTGCTTCTGGTGCTCCTTCTCAAGCTTTTACACAGTGTTGAACCGAAGGCAGTAAATTGAGTGCTGGGCGTATACTTAAACAAAAATGAAAATACAAATATACTGCAATGATGTAATTCACTGTTACTAATACCAAAAGTATGCCTGTAAATGGTGCATTTAATGAAAATGTAGAGAAGGATAAAGGAAAAAAACATTTTTGTTTTAATAAAAATCAACGTGACAAATGGTTTGCTTAATATGAGTCACTGTCGTCTGTTCAAAATTCACTTTTAACATGTCAGATGTTGTAATCATTCAGGATCCATAGGAGTTTTGTCAAAACATGCCTCACCATTTTTTACATTCCAACACTTCCAACCAGATGTTCTGTTGCATCTAAATATCAAGTAAACTGAGACCACAGATTTATTTTGCACAGTACTTTAGTAAAATAATAATAAAAAAATCATCTCATACAAAATTGCCACTGTCAATTATAATGTGGCGCAGGATTCAATTTAAAACCTGTTTTGGTTTGCCTTTCATAATCTTG
This sequence comes from Poeciliopsis retropinna, assembly GCA_010277075.1. Classification (NCBI taxonomy): domain Eukaryota; kingdom Metazoa; phylum Chordata; class Actinopteri; order Cyprinodontiformes; family Poeciliidae; genus Poeciliopsis; species Poeciliopsis retropinna. Next base: position 10,788,143 of record VMRM01000015.1, on the reverse strand, counting down.
TCTGGTAATCCTGGGGTTGATGCATGTTCTGTTAACATTTGTTTTCTTAAAAACATTGGTTATCTCCTTTGCAAGAGCTGGAACCAAAATATTTATGTTATTTTTGTGTTAGCAATCTGATGAAGGTCCCTCACCTACCAACAGGTCTGGGCTTGAAGGGACAGAAGAGTGGTTAAGAATATACACTGCTCAAAAAAAATAAAGGGAACACTCAAATAACACATCCTAGATGGACAGTTTGATTTCACAGAAGTTTGATTTACTTGGAGTTATATTGTGTTATTTGAGTGTTCTCTTTATTTTTTTGAGCAGTATATTTCTATCTGAGCTGGCAGAACAATTTGTATATTGGTTTTTCAACCTAAGTTTTAATTTCTAAATGAAGTGACATATTTTGTGACTATTGCATTTGCTGTTCTTTCTAAATGATGAAATACACAGAACAGAGCAAACTTGTGTTTGTGTTTCTGCTGAATGCATCCAGACTGATTTCCTCTCCCAGACTCTTTTTGCAAATTGCTTAAACTTGTCCAGGGTTTTTCCACACCATCTCTGTTGGGGCATGTTTTTCTCACAGCATGCAAGTACACGACAGGAAAAATTATCCATGCAAACTACTCCGGTCATTTTGCATTACTGTGGCGTAAAATTGTCCCACATTAGTTTGCGTGGTTGTTTTAATTCAGCATCAACTGAGATTTTTGCACATGGACCTCTGGTTTGAGATTACAGTATCTCAAATGAATCAAAGTCCATACCTTGATTAGGCCATTCCAAAACTTTGGTGTTGCCTCTTTTTTGACACATTGAAAGGTGCTTTGAATCATTGTTTTTTTTTTTCTTTTGTTTTGTTTTTTTTGCAACAATCCAAATTCTTCTTTAGCTTTAGATCACAGAATGACAGTCAGACATACTTGAGTACTTTTTGGCACCAAGCAGAATTCATGGGTCCTTCAACTGCAGCAAATCGTCCATGTCCTGAAATTGCCCCAGAATACCATAGACCAGGGGTCTGCGGCTCTTCGATAACTACATTTCCCACAATCATTGAAGACACCACTGACAAAAGCAGCAAAACGTGCTGTAGTTTAACCATTATTTTTGGTGCAACAACCCAAGATCATCACTGCCCCGCTTTTAGCCCTCTTTAAAAACTTTCTGGATTCACTCCTGCTCAATGGTTTTATGGGGGCATCTAATAAACAATATTCAAGTATTAATACAAATTAAACCTTACTTAAAGATTAAACACAGTGGGTCTGATAATAAATATCGTTATTAATTTAAACTCATAGGAGTCGCTGTTTCTTACTGATTTTTTTCAGTGTTAGTCTGTTTTTTTCTGCAGTAGAAAAATCGCTCCATATCTTAAATCTACAAACCTGCCACTCTGAGGGTCACCGCAATCTATCTAGAGTGATGTCAAAGACTTGTTTCTTTCTGGTTCTTAAACCTACTTGGAAGATTATGTGTTGCTTTTTTAAGATTGATTAGCTCTTTCAGAACTGTAAGACGGGTTCTATCGAAACATTTTTCTCAATTTTAAAGGCCTGGAAGCAATCAGACCAGAGCTATGTGGTCAAATATGTCTTGCTGAGTTCTGAGGTCAGGGAGGAAGGAGACTGCTTTGGGATGATTGAAAAGTAACAGTAGCTCAAATAGCCACACTGTCCATCAAAATTAGATACTAAAAGATCAGAAAAATGTTGTTTGACCTGATTTCTCTCAATTTTAGCTGAATCATTCAAATGGTGGGGTCAGAATATGTTGTAAAAAAAACCCATCAAAGATGGTATCAGTCCCGCATTTCAACTGTTGTATCAACAACACCGCCTGGATGCAGTGACGTGAGAGTATGGGGGATATATTCACATTTTCTGTTTTATTAAAAAGCAAAAATGGGTAAAGGATACAGGTAGCACAGCAGCTTTTGTTTTGTCTGTAGCCTATTCCAATTAGCTAAATAGCGATGTTTTCATAAGTCGATGTGTTTTTTGTCACTGTTTATTTACGAACCAGGAGCCGGCACACCAAAAGACATCATATCCCCTACAGTTGGAGACGTTGTTTGACACAGCGACACATAGCGGCTTTAATTTTGTATTACAAATGTCTCACTGCAGCGCGAGGTTCTCCAACAGAGGGCGCTGACGAACAGGCTAAGTCGAAGGGGGAGGGGCGAGTGATGCTCCGCTGCAGGTCTGCTCAACTGAACTGAGCTAACTAATTCCATCATCAAGCTAGTTAGCAGCTGTGCGATGCGCTCACCGACAACAGAAGATGGACTAGCTGCTTTCCCCGCTTCACTGTTTGGATAGTCGCTTTCGGCTCGCGGGTGGTTTTCTCGTGGTTGTAATTAGCGTCTCCATTCATGCGGTGCCCTGTGCTGCTGTGGAGGGTTTGAGCTCTGAGTGGCGGGAGGCTCAGTCACCAGCTCGCAGGGACAGCACGGCGGAATCACCGGTACGGTTCTGTTGTTGTTAGCATGCGTGCAAGCATTAGGTATTTGTCTCGGTAGCAACCCAATGTCGCAATTTTAGGCTAATAATTAGCTTATACAGCAGCTAATAACTCATCTAAAGCAATGACATTACGATAAGATAAGTGGAAGCAAAAGCTAAGGAATAGCGTGTTTACGTTTGAGCTGGTGTACTGTGTGAATACGTTTATGTAACGGAAAGAAGCAGAATTATTAAGCGTTTGTAACATACAGCGTGTGTTACGGTGTCTCCCAACAGAGTAGCAGCATGGTGGTCCCGGACAGTTCCGGTGTGGTCCCTGAGCCCGATAACGGCAGGCCCACCGGCCTCACGGAGAGCTCCGATCCCGTGTGTGAAGAGGCCGAGGAGAGGGGTCGTGACCTGGCTGGAGTGGAGCTGGAGGAGGTGCGGAAGCTCCAAGAGCTGGTTCGCAGGTTGGAGGTCCAGAATGAGACCCTGCGCAACAGGGGGGGCAAGACTGTTATCCCCAGAGGAGCCAACAGCAACCTGATTGTCGCTGACAATATCAACAAGAGGCTGACCTGTGATCAGGTCAGGGTGGGACACAGTGGAGAACCAGGCAGCTCAGATTGCAAACTGTCACCCCCTCAGGATAACAGCAGCAGTGGGGAAGATACGTCCCCTTTGCCCGTGATCAGCAGGCTGGAAGATGAAGACGAGGAGGAGGACAGGGTGGAAGAGGAAGATCTGGGCCCCTGTGGGAGCTTTCTTTCTCTAACATGTAGAAACGGCAGCGAACGGTCTCAGGGGCAAAGCCAGACCCCTGAGAGTCCCTCTCAGGAGAGCTACGAGTCAGAGACGCTCACAGAGAGTGACTCAGGTGTGGACCAAACTGCGCTGGATGAGGTGGATGTCCTAGATTTGGAAGACGAGTGTTTGGAGGTAGAGGACGAGGACAGCTGGTAGGTCCCATTTTCTCGGTATGTTATCTAGTTATGCAAAGAAGGCTCAGTTAACGGTTCATTTCATAATGTCTACATGCATATATAAAGGAGGCCCTTCAGCCACATGAGTCATTTGTACCTTTCCATTTGATCGCTGGATCGTGAAGTGTGAAACTCCCCCACAGGCAGCATCTGGATACATAGAAAAGCTCAGCATCAAACTGGTGCCTTCTTTCTGAGCTCCTGCAGCTCAGACAGCCACATCTGTCATTTAAAAGATGAGACGAGCAAAAAAAAAAAAGAAAAAAATAGAAATTGTGCTTGACGTGTTATGGTGAGCATAATTTGACCTAAAATATATGCCATTCTCAATGTTGCACTTCAAAATAAGTAAAAGCAGTTTCAGGAAACTCAAATCAAACTTTATTGGCTTGATTGGACACAAATTGCTTCAGCGTCATTATTATAATTCATTATTATGCTTCATACAATAACTGATGCTTGTTTACCCTTCAGTCTTATATTACTTGAAGAATGATCAGCAACATGCTAGTCATGACTCTTCCACAGGTTAACAATGGTCTTCCTGATCGAATAGAGCTCGACAGCCAAACCACTCAGCTTATTTCTTTTTCAGCCCCACATTATTAGCCATACCATATGGGCTTTGTGAGGTTATCATCGCCAAAACATGGGGTAATCCTCATTGCAGCATAATCTGATCTGGCCTGGATGTTGGCGTATGGCTAAACTACTTTGAGGTGGATTGCACAGCATGTGATCTGAGGTGGGGGCCCCACGTGTGGCAAGACTGTTTTCTTCTGTTTTTAATTATTGTTATTATTATTTATTTATGAGTGATTAATTAGATGCCCACATTTAAAGAGACTGTGTTTTATTTTTAGATGTTTTTAGATGTTCATAACCTCTTAAACTTTTCCACATTTCTTCTGGTTTCAGCCACAATAGTCGTATGTTTTTTGGTTTTTTGTTGTTGTTGTTATTGTTTTGGTATTTTTTGTACGTCATGTGACACATCTCCATAGCTTTCCCAATAATTATGAAGTTTTAAAAAAATGAATGAATAGAAATCTAAAAAGTGTGGTGTGCATTTGCACTAAATGCTTTTCAGAACCACCTAATGCTGCAAATACAACTGCAAATCCTTTTCACCTAGAGATTTAACTTTTTACCCTGAAGCTCAGTCTTGTTGTTTAGATTTAAAGTGTTCTGTTGAAGTTCTGCTTGTATGTTTTGGGTCATTGTCCTGCTCATATCTGAACCTTCAGTCTTTTCCAGTCTCATAGATTTTTCTCCAGGATTGTCCCATGTTTTGCTTCATAAATGTTGTCACCGGTTTGCCTGCCATCCTGCTGAGGAAACCACAGCAGGATGCTCCCATCTCCATTTTTCCATTGAACACAGTGTGTTCAGGGTGATGTGCAGTGTACGTTAAATGCCACTTTAGTGTTTTGTGTGTTGGGGAGAAATTGCAGTTGGACAGAACATCTTCCTCCACATGGTACTGCTCTTCCAGGTTCACATGGGGTTTCTATTTTTTGTCTGACTAATATTTCTTGGTAAGTCTCGCATTGTGATATTATGTAACCTGAATCTAAAAATATAAATGTCTGACTCTCTTTAGGATTCTTATTTCCCCCTGGGGTGATTGTCTACCTCTTTAACATTGATTATAACATTATGATTCTGAGTGCAAATGTGACACCAATGGGCCTCAACCTTTCAATTCTGTCACATGTTTTTGTCTGAGAAGCCTTTTGAAAAGATTTGGTAGTCATGTGGCAGGTGAAGCACTCTTACATCATCCATGTTTTCCTTGTGTTTTAACCTTGTAATCGGCACAAAAACTCACCTAACCCTTTTCGCATGGGTTTAGCATGTGATGTGGTTTTGATTTCTTCGTCTTCTAAATCCCCACTAATGTCTCACCTGGTGACCAGTGTGAATGGGTCAAGCATTGTTGCAGAACAGACAGAGTTTCAGTATAAAAGCAGCTTCTCCTGCCACCTACCCCTCTATGTCCCCTACCCGCCCTCTCAGCTCTCTGGCATGGTGTGTGACCTGAATATTGCTCCCCGCATTGTTGCTCGCTCCACTGGGAAACGGGACCTTTTGTGTTTGCCTAATGGGAAGATGATTTGCTGTTGATTTCTTCAGAACCAGTCTATCCAGCGTTGCTTTGTGTATCTTAACTGAAAAGATCAGCCCATGTGATCGTCACCACTTCAAAGTTCGCACAGACTTCACAGCCGTTTGCCGTCGCCGGAGCAACAGTAGACGCCACAGAAGAAGTGCACCAATGGAAATCTGCGGCTGATGTCTCCTGAAAGGAGGTTTTCTCAACCTTTGAATTGATCAATCGTCCACCCAGACAACACATTTGAAAAAGTCTCATACTACAAACGAAGGGCATCCAGTCTTTTTGTTGCAGGATGTGTTTGCTTTTTGCTTTCAAACAAAAGCAAAAAGCATTAAACCCATCATTAAACCTGTTAGCGACTTGTTAATCGACTTGTTGCTTTAATTTTCTGCTGTGAAGTCTTGAAAAGAAGGTAGCTCTCGTTTCTTCTGTTTCTACCTGCGGTTTTCTCCAGGTGTAACCCCTCGTCCCGTGTATTTTCTCTTGCACAGGTTGTACGTTTCTCCAAGAAAGCAAGTGGCAGAGCAAGGTCCGGACTCACCGCTGAAGTGGTGTCGGCAGGCCCTCGACCACCGCAGCCCGGAGACGGAAATGGCTTGCCGGACATTGATTAATCGTTTGGATCAGAGTACGCTTTTAACACAAAACATGCATATTTTTGCTGCAACAAATTCAATCTATGGGATTTTTTTGGGGGGGAAATTAAATTTCAGTACATTTCCTCCTTGACTCGTACTCTTACTTACAGCTCACCTCTCTGAGACATCTGCACGAGTCGGTCTGTTTGAGCTCTGCGGCGAAGTCTGAATGGTGCTATTCAGTGTGGATGATCCACTTTAGTGCGTGGATAGAAAGTTTGCATCTGATTCAACAGACTACATTCATTATTTATCACATGCTCAGCGTCGGCTTCCTGCAAGCTGCAGGACCTGAACAACAAAGCCATTCACACCACAGCCGAACAACTGCTTACAGTCATGGGTTAGATTGGATTACCCTCCCCCGTTCCCAGAGCGGCTCTCCTTCTAAAACGGCATCAACCTGATAGCAAAGACTGTAGACTCAATCATTTAAGCAAGCACACGGGTTTTCTGTGTCAATCCAATACTTCTAGCCTGCTTTTTCAGACTTGACGTCATTCTCCGTTCATGTTGGGTATTTGATCTGTCCTGTCCTGTTGCCCGCAGCGTCTCGATGGAGAACCATGTACTGCAGCCCGTCAGAGGGAGGCTCGACTAGCTCTGGCCTGATCTCTCCCGGGTACCACAAAACGACTAACAAATCCGTACTAACCTGTGGCAGCTCAGGTATGGCATGACATTAACGCACTGCTTCTACGATGGGAATAATGTTGATAACATTCACAGTTTACATGTATGAGTTAAAAAGTGTCGGCTTTTGAGGAGCCATACTTTTCCAAAATCTTTTGCATTTTTTTTTTTTTTTTTTGTATGATTTCGAGTTTCTGCCTGGCAACGATTTGTGTTCACATCTAATACCACAGAAAGCTAGTCAAATAAATAGATTCTTAAATATGTATTTGTAATTGGTAACTTAGTGCTAATTATCAAAAAACATTTTTTAATCTTCACCACAGACAAAAAAAAACCATCAGAAGTAAAACTACTCATGTGTTTTTCACAACCAGATGCTATTTTATTGCATTATGATGAGTGTGAAATTTTATATGGCTGTATAAAAATTCTTACTTGTAATTTACCAACTGGAGAAATTTAAACATGGCTTAGTTTGTAGAGTCTGATTTCATTTCCTATAGTTTTTTTTTTCAAAGATCTACAGTATTGATGTTTCCCAGCTTTCCAAATTACAGGTTTTTGGATCAACTTGAACATGCGAGTTCAAGAGCTCAGACTAAACAGTGATCTGGTACTGTTTAGTCTGAGATCTTTTACGTAACATGTTTTGCATTTGTCTTAATCCATTATTTGTTTGCCAGCCAGGGGACCTCATGAGGAGATTAATCTTTCTTGAGTAATGCTACCTTGCTAAGACAGAGAGAAATCTAAAATATGGTGGAGAGATTTAACTTACAGCGCCTTGCAAAGGTCATACATTTTATTGTGTTACAACTATACACTGCAGTGTATTTTATAGGACATTTACGGGATCCCTTTTCTTCCGTTTTACATTTATGTACTACTTGCTTGTGCATTTACAGGATATGAACACTTTTACAAGGCACTGTAAAAGAAGCAAGACAGTAAAATGTTTGTAATGTTTCCTGCTTCTGTGTCGTGCAAATGAACCTGCAAAGTGATTTTTGTTTGTGTGCAACAGGGGAAAGTACCCAGGATGTGTTCACATCAACAAAGGATTTATGTTTTTCAAATTACTGATTGATTCCTGTACAAATGATGTGTTACTATACCACTATTTGCTTTTTCGGTTGTTGATTTTTTTGCTTTTTTTTTTTACTCACCATAATATTAAAATCTTAGCGTCATTCTGTAACATTTAGTTTTTTGCTGTAACAGGTATCACTGTCTATTATTACAGCTGTCCCAAGCATGCATTCAGCCCTGAGTTCCCAGTCCTCTATAGACAGCGAACTCAGCACCTCAGATGATTCCATCTCTATGGGCTACAAGCTACAGGATCTCACTGATGTGCAGATCATGGCTCGCTTACAGGAAGAGAGTAAGTTAGTGTGTCAAACAGAGTTGTCGGTGCTTCCTCTGCATCGCTTCTGTACGAGCAATTCTGCTTCAGTGTGACATCTTCTTTGGTGACAGGTCTTAGGCAGGATTACGCTTCCAGCTCAGCCTCTGCGTCTCGCCGCAGTTCCACAACGTCTTTGCAGTCCCTGCGCCGCGGCGGTACCTACAGCGACCAGGAGTTTGACACATACAGCCTGGAGGATGAAGAGGACGAGTTGTCATCAGCTCCCCAGCGCCGCCATCGCTTTACCCCGTCGCCGCTGGGCTCGCCTCGCTGCCTCTCTCCCTCCACCTCCAACCACGGGCAGGAGTACAGCAGTCGACTCGGGGCGCCGCGCACAAGAACGCCCAGGCGCTCTCTGCAGGGCCCCAGTGCAGAGCTGCTTAAATTCGCCAAGAGTGAAGGTAGGCTAAAGCTTTGTAAGGAGTTACCATCGTGTACGAGGCCGAGAATACTCCCGGAAAGGTTGCTGTAGTTTAAAATGAGGTTTATTCAGTTGTTGAATACATTTTGTGTGGTTGCAGAGGAGTTGAGACACAGCATGCCTAACTTGGCCCCCCGTACCAGCCTACGTTCCCTGGAGGCAGTCAGGAACAGCCGCAGCATGGAGGCTAACCTCCAGAGCTCTGGCAACCGCATGTCCCACCTGACCCGCTCCCCCTCCACAGGTAACCCTGCCCTCCTTACCCTCTTCCCTAACTTCTAATAAAACATTCCACCGCCTCCTGATGTGTGCATGGCCACAAGAATGCTAAGACAAATGGACAGGAGGTTTCTTCTGCAGTATGATTGGATTTTTTTCTGAGGTAGCATAAAAAAGATCCAATCATTTTTGGATCTTGTTAATTAATGTGTCATTTAAGCACATTAATCATCATAATTAGTGTGCTTAAAGATATAAATATTTCAAAGAATCATTAAATATAAAGAAAGACATCCCTGATAGATTATTACAAATTTGAGGCTATTAATAAGGCTTGTTTACATTTATCCGTCTAACGTGGCATCACATCTTGCAAAACAAAGTTTGTGCATGCTCACATCACATCGCAGTACGGATGCTAAGATAAGCAGCCCTCATCATGAACAATGATGGTGCCAGCACCTTTTGCCTGCCAGTAGTTATGAAACACTGCAAAGCTGCTGTTGCCATTTTTTCAATAGAAATATTAAAGCAAAATAATCCTACCTAAATCTTGTAGTTGCAGTTATTAGCAGCTTTTATTTAAGACATTATTTGCCACTACTAACACATGCATGATGCAACTCTCAAACAGTTGCACAAGCATCTTAGATGCTTCTCTGTCTTCCTCCTTCTTGGCCATTTGCATTTATTTTTCTTTTACTAATCCAGAACTGCTCCTCTAAAGCTTGTGCATAACTTCCACAGACCTCACAGGAGTCTCACTTACACTGCCTCCCAAAAGTATTCATACAATTTCATTTTGTAACATTTGTCCTGTTAAAACAACAGAATTCATGTGGTGGGGCTTTATGTCTTAGGTCAAGACAAGATGCATAAATGAGAAGTGAGAAAGAAATTATTAATTTTTGCTGAATTAAACCTGTCATGATATGTTCTCTGTTTTTTTATGTAAACAAGTTAAACTAGGGACATGCATAGCAAATAAGCTTCTGGTATAAATGTTAAGTGTTTGACGTTCAATTCAGAATACTACCTTCTATATAAATAAACTGATAACTGTTTAAACAATAATTTGAAAGTAATGCAAATCTTTTGATCTCCTAATCTGAAAATGCCAAATAAGGGAAACAAACAGGATCCATGGTAACTCTGGAGGAGTTCCAGGGACCCTCATGCATATGTTTGTGAATCTGCAGACAAGAGAACTATTGGTCATGCATTTCACAAATGTCACCTTTTTAGAAAAGATACCAGATGAAACCAGTTGTTGAGAGAAACCCATCCAAAGTCACATTTGCAATTTGTAAAAAGCAATGAGAAACAGGTCGGATGAAACCAAGATTGAACTTTATCGCCATTTGTTTTGCAAAAATGCCACAAGCCATCAAGGAAAACAGGTGGAGGCTGGAAACTGGGACGGAGGATCAGCTTCCAACAGAATTGCCTCCCTAATCATACAGCTTGAGCAAATATTCCAAACATTGAAGCCACAAAAGTTCAATCACATAGATACCTTTGTCCTCAGTTTGTCTAAAATCTCAACAAACTGTACATATCAAGACTGTGTTGAAACCCTGTCTTTGCTGCTTAAGGTATGGCTTGTAGTCGTCTGCGGAGCAACGGTCAGTCTCCGCTCACGTTGCGCACTCCGGTCAAAGCCGTCAACCCTGTGGGCTCCATGTCAGCTGGTCGTCAGTCGCCCAGAGGTCTCCCAGTCATCCAGTCGCTTCCTGTGGCAGGCGGTCGCCGGGTCCAGTCTCCAGGATCTGTGAATGGAGGAAGCTATATACCCGGGAGGGCCTCGGTTGGGGGAGGAAGGCCTGCGGTGGGGCGGGGTCAGGCTGTGTCATCAGTCTCCACAAGAAGCAAACTCACCCAGCCTCCCAGGAGGTCAGTGGCCAAAAGGAAACGGGTTCAGAAATGAGGATATTCATGATGGAGAGTTTAAGTGTTTAGGGACTTTTAATTTTACACTTGTCTAAGTATAAATGGAGACTAACCTTTAATTTATTTTGACAGGTCTTTAGGCATGACTAAAATCTCAGATGAATCCTGGAAAGACGGCTGCTACTGAATTCTTCCCGTCCTTGAGGATGCTGGAACACTAACCCGACTTTCCTGTTTCTGAAGAAACTCAGCCACTGTGTCCCTAAATGAGTCTCAGAACCTCAAGGTCCTTCATTTCAGGCTGGATCCCTGGACTGCACTGGATTTGTAGTTAATCTCCTTCCTTTGCATGATACATTGTCAACCCACACATAGAGACAAAGAGAGGATGTGTATGACGATGTGGAGTTGCACAGGCACACTCCGTTAGTTACGTGGACCAACTCTGGATTTCCTACAGAAACAAAAAAAATCTATATATATGTTTGGGTCAATTTGACATATTTTTCTATGGTGATTTTGAGAAACTGCTGGAATTTTAGGGGCTGTATTTCTGCTGTAATTGAAATGAAGACAATAAAATGAAGAAATTGAAGATATTGCTGGTTTGTACATCTGAATAACTAGACGAAAGTACAGTGTTGCATGCTGGGTTTTGTTGTTTTACCCTTTGCTCAACAGTCTTCTCATCGTTGTCTTAACTGCAATATGACAAATCTTCCATGTGTTTCAACAATGATCTGTGGAAACTTACAAATGTTTGAGTGACTTGTTGTGAATTGTGTCGTGTTTGTGTTCTGCTACATGCCTACACAGCTGTGCAACTCTTCTCAACCACACTGCCCTTATTAATATCTGAAAAAAAATAGTTTGTGCCAAGGTGCATTAAAGCTGGAACTCTTTCATTCTATGAACAATTGAAGGTACTGAACACGACTGAATTTCACAGGCATTTTTACTGCATATCTGAAGGTGAATTGAAGGCCTGCTTTTTGTAAAACACTGTATTAAAAAAATGTTTATGCACATAGGCCTCGTGCCTTAGTCAGCTATGCACCCTCATGAAGAGTGCCTCTGAAATTTGGGAGCTGTGATGAAAACAAATAAACTTGACCCTGAAGCAGTATGTATTTTCCTGGTTATTTTTAGGCTTTATAAGTTTTAAACCACAAGCTACTTTGCAATTTATGAAGGAACAATAGTAGCAGTCACAACAAAGGTCCATCTCATTTATAGAGCATATTTATATGAAACAAACTATATGTGCACAAGTGAGTTTGAAGCTTAGAGACTTGATGCACAATATCAGGTTGTTGTTTTTTTTTTCTATTTAGAAAAGTAAGTGTAAGCATTAACTGTAATGCAACATATGAAAGTAGTTTTTTGATTAATTAGCGTGTTTAGCTAAAATAAGATCATAAAGATAAAACTGGTGTAACTTGAGTTAGGTTTGTCAGTTTTCTTACTTCCACTCACCTTTTCAGCTCTACTAAATTTTTTGGTAGGAGTGGATCAGGGCTTTCGGTTGCCCACTGCAGTAAATTGCTTTTATTGTTTGTCATTCACCATGCAAGTAATTGCATGTTCAAATTATTCAATTGGAAGACTTACTTGTGCTAAAGTTTAAACGTCCTAGCTGATGTCTTGAGATGTTTCTAAACCATGGTTTTTCCTCATACTATTTTGTGAAATGCACAGTGCTCCCTGAAGCAAGACACCTCAGCAACATGGGGTTGCCATTCTGAATTTCCCAGTTGAGATTGTGTTCTGAGGGTTGCAAGCTTTCCCTTTTTTCTCCAAATGTAAAAATGGTTAAGACCCTGTAGACACCTACATTTTACATACTTTAGACTACAAGAAATGTCCCCACAGATTAAGCACTTTGTTGTCCCTAGATTTTTTTTTTAGTACTATTTTTTGAAAACTGTAGTGTGGCATTTGAAGTTACTCTTGAAGCAGTGGCTTCTTCCTCCCTGAATGACCATTCAGTCCATGGTATCGCATGACTTGTTTCAGTCCATCTTTAGCTTTTGTTCTCAGATTGCGTATTACGCAGCAAGGCATATTATCAATCTTCTTCCTGAAGCGTATCATGGTATCAAAAATGGTATCTATCAGTAACTTGTCATTTGGGTGTATATATATATATATATATATATATATATATATATATATACTCAGTGATCACAATACTATTTCTAAAGTGAGCTTCTAATATTGTTTTAACAGTAATTCACGTAAATGTGAAGGTATTTTATTTGGCAAATTTTATTTCAAGCACTTTAAAATTGCAAAATTCCTAAAGTATAATTTATAATAGGACAACTAGCCTAATATAACATTTACTCTTCTATGCAAAAAAAAAGTAATATGAAAGGAATATTACTTGAGTTGTGGTGCCTTGCGGTGGGAGGAAGGTGCCCCCAAATCAAATTCTGCCTAGGGACCTATACAGTCTTTGACAGGCTCTGCCCAAACCGACATGTGAAGTTCTTGTTTTTCTACCTTACAGAAATAATTTGTTGTCAAGCTCAGTGTGTCATCCAACAATGGGTCGAATGAGTAAAATGTATCTGGATATTTCAAGGTGATCCACATTTGTTGAAATAAGTGCAAAGTTTCCCTTTAGTCAACTGGTCGTTGCCGATTTAAAAACTGACCAGCGTCACTGGTCTCAGAATAACTTGTGAATTTTTGATTCAGAAGTGATTTTAATGTTCTTAAAAGCACTGCCGCACCAGGCTAGACATTTAGTGTGGCTGCAGGATCAGCTCTCCAACCAGAGTGCTACGCTACCCACCCCTTGTGACAAAAATGGCCTACAGGCCTCGTCTGTGCTTACAAAGTCTGAGCGCAGATTAGGGAAGCATGAACTTTATTTTCTTACAAAAGTCAGATTTATTGTTTATATATGCAATTCTCGAGACAAGTTGAATTAAAAATTTCGATTACGCCAAGGATTGTTTTAATGCAACTGCTCTCTTATGCATGACGCAAATAGTAAGGGATCAGCGGTAAACGAGGCCACGCATTGTCTGCCCCCCGCCCTCCCTCTGCTTGTCAGGGAGCAAGCTGATTGGCCGAGGCCTAGCAAAGAGTGGCCGGGAATCCAAAAACTGCAGGCCGCACTTAGCTTACCGTCAAAAATAAACCAAAACAATAACAGACAAATTCGTCAAAGGGGAGACACACCGATAGGGACAGGAGACGAAGCTATCAGGTAAAAATATTTCAAATCGACCGCAGAGGCACGGGGAATAGGACGCAAAGGCCCAGTCAAACGTAGCGGGCCTCCTTCGAGAAACAACATGGAAGATAATGCGGCACAAGCTGCTCCTCCTAGCTTAGCAAGCTAGGTAGCCGAACGGACAACCGTCTGCGCGAATATACGAGCGGAATGTTGTTTACAAATAACATTGGACATATGAATTTGTTGCTCTCATTTCTAATCTTTTATTAACTTAGTTTATATTAAAGCGTAGTGGTGTGCAAACACATGTTTTATTCGGGCTTAGTAATCCAGTAAATTAGCTTTGTGCTAAAACAAAATGGCGCTTGAAGACTTTCCCTTAGCATGCTAGCTAGCTAGCTTCAGTGGGTGGAGGGCGGTAGCCCCCTTGTTATGCATTGCATAACTGCGGTGCATTCATTGGTGGCCATAAACTCTTGAGCATTTGTATTTTTATGTTGACTCGAGATCCAAGATATTTTCTAAGACGAGTAGTGTGACAGGCCAATTATCGTCTTTTTCCCGGAAGGGTGTATTTGTATGTATATCCTTGAAATGCACAAACCATTATCTCAGACAGTATAAATTAATCGTATTACAAATCAGCTTAAGACATTGCATGTCGTGCAAAAATAATAACGCAACATGTTCCAAAAGCCTTTGGAGCAGCTGCCCATCAGCCTGTCCCCCTGCAAACTGAGAGGGACTGTCCTTTGTGTAGGGCTCTGCCCGTCAAGCCCAACCAGGTCCAGGTGTATAACTAAACGAGTGCAGATTGTTTCTGCATGTAGTATTCTTGATAAACAACAGATGGAGCTAGTCCTAAATAAAAGAATACCCCCCCCCCCCCCCAAATTTACAAGTTTGTCTTTTATTACAGGTACTTTGTTTCTTCCATTTAAAGCTGATTAAGTTAACATCAGAATACTTCATATAAACACAAACGTACTGAAGATATGTTTACATGATTACATAGCAGTCTGAAATAATATGCCTTGAAATGTTTATATGTTGTTTTTCTTCTATCTCAGTGTGACTGTCTTCATGGAACAAGGAACTGCAGCTATCAAGTCGGTTTTAATGTAAAGGTGTTGTTACTAAATGTGAAGGTATGTATTTAGGACTGTGCGTGGTTACACTGTCCTACCTTTCACTTTTGTTTTAGTAATGAGCATGTCCTAAAACATTATCTTGGCTTTTTAAATTTCTGAAAAAAGTAAGCAAAACACAGCAATTGGAACAAAGCAAATAATTTTTGATGTGTACAATAAAATGTTTCAGTTTTTTACAAAGTGAAGACATGGATCAAGGAGGAGGAGTATTGGAGCTACACACCCAGGAGCTGAAGATGCCCCATGCTATGATCATGCAAGATTTTGGTGGGTGGTTAGGAAGGTCAAATTGAGCGTAACCTAATGATGTGTAACTTCAGCTTGTAGTAAATAAATGCTGAAAGTCTAATAAGACGTAAAAAAATAAACAAATCAATCTAGCATCACATTATTTACTAAAGTTGCATTTTGAACACTTAATTTGATTTCAATTCCATATGACTCTTTGAAAGTTGTTTTCCTACATCCCACATTACATTTACCTCAAATAATCTGATGATATTCTGTGTATTCAGTATTTTGTCTTCAAATTCATAGCTAGACAGAAAATAGGTAGTCTATATTCATATATGTACATTTCAGAATGATGTTTACATGAAATGGAATGAAGTAAACTACCATCTCATGCAAAAGTGAGGAGACAGTTTAAAAATACCCATTACAGCATTTTTCCTAAACTGCTCAGAAAGTTTTTCATTTGAGTTTTTTTTAAATGGTGTGAAGTAACTCTAAGACAGTCTTTGGTCTGAGCAGTGAGTACTGGCTATTTTCAGTCTCATTGTAGAATAATATTTTTTTCTGTAAGCAAATAACATAAATAAGCTTTGGGATTTTATTACTATTTCTAAACTCGTTTGTCTGTTTCTTGCAGTTGCAGGCATGGGAGGTTTAGCTCACATCGATGGAGAGCACATTGTGGTGTCAGTACCCGAGGGCATGCTTCTGTCAGACGTGATGACGGATGAAGGCATCCTCCTGGAGCATGAATTGGAGGTAGAAGGTCTGGAAACTCAAGTTGTTCAAGGCCTGGAAACCGAAGTGGTTGAAGGACTGGAAACTGAAGTGGTGGAAGGCTTGCATGCAGATGTGGAGGGCTTGGAAGCAGAAGTTGTTGAAGGCCTGCAGACACATGTAGTGGAGTTGGAAGCTCAGGTTGTAGAGGGCCTGGATGGCGAGGTTGAAGTGGAAGGTCTTGAGGCGCAAGTGGTTGAAGGCCTGGAGGCAGAGGTGGACGTTGAGGCCCTGGAAGCTCATGTTGTTGAAGACCTCGAAGAAGAAGTGGAAGTACATGGTTTGGAAGCTGAGGGCGTTGAAGGACTGGAAGTGGACGTGGAAAGTTTGCAGGCTCAAGCTGTAGAGGCTCATGAACTGACGAGTGAAGACATGGTCCCCCCAGGACACAGTGTGATCATGCCTGAGAATATACTGGGGACAGAGGTTGCTATAGAGGAGGCGTTGGAGGCGCATCACCACCATGTTCTTACAGCAGACCTCATCCAGGACTCTAACCATCACCATCATGATGATATGCAAGACCAGGTCTTTGTGGCAGAGCTACTGTCTGAACACCAGGGAAACACACTGGATCACCAGCTGGTGTCAGAAGGGCTGATGGTGGCAGAAGCGAACACAGAGACCATAATCCATCAACAGCTGCCAACAGAGGAGGTTCCTCTGCAGACTGATGAGGAAGATGATGCAAGAAGTAGCTCTGAAGATTATCTCATGATCTCCCGTAAGATCCTTCATTATAGACATACACAATTGAAACAAAATCCCACGTTTGCATTTATTTTGTCATAACTGCTAATTTTTGTGTCATTGAAGTTGATGAGGTTGGAGAGAAGTTAGACATAGGAGACACGCCTCTGGAGATCAGCACAGAAGTCATGGAAGACAAGGAAATCAAAGAAGAGGAAGACTCAGAGGTCATAAAAGTCTACATTTTTAAAGCAGAAGCAGATGATGACTTAGGTAAGTCATCGTTAAAGCCCTTTGCAGCACAGCATATTATAAACCAAAGAAATTAAATCCTGAATTTATGATAACAATTATCTTTACATTTCCAGGTGGCACAGAGGTAATAACAGAAGATGATTATCAGAACGGCCATCCTGATCTGGAGGCCGCATCATCTGGGAGATTGGGTGTTGGTCGTGACAAGATGGTCTACATGGCAGTCAAGAACACCATAAAGGAAGAGGAGGAGGAGGCAGATGATGATGACGATGATGATGATGACGACGATGAGGAGAGTGATGATGATGATGATAGTGATGAAATTGGTACATTTCCTTTTTGTTTCCTAATTAAAGAGAGTGTGGTTTATAAATCTGGGAGCAGACACAACTGCTGGCCAGGTGGCTTTTACATATAACTTATTAGAGATGCACTGATTGCAGTTTGCTTCCTGATTTTCAGGCTCCAGGTTTTGACCTGCCGATAATTTTAGGCAACTCAGATTTAAGAAAAATAAAATAATCTATTGGAACAGCATAGAAAATATTCTTTCCAGTTTTCCTGTCAAACATTCATAAATCTTACTTATATTAGCAGTAGAGGGGACATGACACAGCTGTGCTACAGATGTAGTTTAGCGTATTAATGATTAGCACAGCCAACATTATTAAAGCATCAGTTTCTGTATGTATCCGTTGAGAAGACAAATTCTTGTCTTAAAGTTGAGTTTTCCAAAATACTGCCAACATTTTAGATCAGTCAAATTTTATAACAGGGAGAGGTTGAAATTTACTGTGATATAACAGCAATATTTCAATACTTCCTTCAGCCTTCCTTTTATCATCTTTCTCTGAAAATGCATTTGAATCTTTCACCCAACTACATTATTTACAACTTAGAACATTGGTGTTAGTTCCACGTGGGAGTGATTTGAAGATAATTAAATTTCTCAGTTTTTGATTGACTGGTTAAGCTGAAAATCATGCAATTCCTGTCATCAGCTGAGATTGTTCCTTTTTGGATCAATAAAACATCATGTCTCTCATTTTGAAACAGGGTGATGCTTTCTGAAAGAATTCTTGCAATTTTAACCATTAGCAGTTAATTCCTATGTAAAATATTTTTTTTCCCCAAATATTCATTGTAGCCATTTACCACCTCTGTGCAGGTAATACCATTGATCAGGTGAAGAATGGAGTCGCTACGCCTTTCTTCCAAATCAGAGAGGGACTGGGCACAAACCGTGCAATCAAACCCAAACCTAAGAAGAACAAGAAAGGAGAGACACGTCAATGTCAGACTGGTATGAAAAACATGATAATGATGGCCAAACTGTTTTGATTTCAGTGTTTCAAAATTTGTTTATTCCCCCTGCCTCTCAAAATCTCTTCTCTGAAGAATAATCACAGCTCCTTGCTGTTTTCTCAAACTTCTTTTTCAGCTGTCATCATTGGACCAGATGGGATGCCTCTGACTGTCTATCCGTGCCACATCTGTGGAAAGAAGTTTCGCTCACGGGGATTTCTCAAATGCCATATGAAAAACCACCCAGACCATCTGCTCAAGAAGAAGTACCAGTGTACTGACTGTGACTTTACCACCAACAAGAAGGTCAGTTTTCACAACCACTTGGAGAGTCACAAGCTTCTGAGCCACAACATTGAGCGATCTCCAGAATATACCGAGTACACAAGACGCTATCACGAGTCCAGTCCCCTGGGCTCGGACAAGCTCATCGTCAAGGACAGGGAGCCCAAACTTCATCATTGCAAGTACTGCGACTACGAGACGGCTGAGCAGGGGCTACTGAACCGCCACCTGTTAGCGGTCCACAGTAAGAACTTTGCACATGTGTGCGTCGAGTGCGCCAAAGGCTTCCGTCACCCATCAGAGCTTAAGAAACACATGCGGACCCATACGGGGGAAAAACCCTATCAGTGCCCGCATTGCGAGTTTCGATGCGCAGACCAGTCCAACCTTAAGACTCACATCAAGAGTAAGCATGGTGCAGACCTGCCCTTTAAGTGCAGCCACTGTCCCCAGGCCTACGCTGATGCACGGGAACTTCAACGTCACATAGAGATGGTGCAAGGCCACAAGACCCACCAATGTCCACACTGTGAGCACAAGAGCACCAACTCCAGTGACCTTAAACGACACATTATTTCTGTTCACACCAAGGACTTCCCCCATCAGTGTGACGTGTGTGAGAAAGGCTTTCACCGGCCATCAGAGCTGAAGAAGCACGCCGAGACACACAAAGGCAACAAGGTGCATCAGTGTCGGCACTGCAACTTTAACGCTCCTGACACGTTCACCCTGAGTCGTCATATCTTGTCCTTGCACACAAAGGATCTGCCCTTTAAGTGCAAGCGCTGCCGGCGAGGTTTTCGTCAGCCAGCAGAGCTGAAGAAGCACATGAAGACACACAGTGGTAGGAAGGTTTATCAGTGCCAGTATTGTGAGTACAACAGTACGGACGCTTCTGGCTTCAAACGCCATGTCATTTCAATTCACACCAAGGACTACCCCCATCGCTGTGACTACTGCACCAAGGGCTTTAGGAGGCCTTCAGAAAAGAGCCAGCACATAGCCAGGCATCACAAAGACATGTTGATGTAAGGTTGTCACATTAACACACATGCACTCCTTTCTCAAGTCAATCTGTGTCTCTCATTCACAGGTAATTTTAGTGTATTAACAGAGAACTGGCTGATACAGGCAGTTGATATAGTAATTGCTGTTTTGTGTTGTGTCGGATTTAAACCTCTGCTCTGCAGGGGGAACACACAAAAACATTTTATATTGAGTGAAGTCTGAAAAAGGACAGTGTATAATCTAAGTGGGATGGCTGTAAATTGTCTTTTGTTGCAGAAAATCGCATATGAACATATATTCAGGGTTTCAAATGTCTATATTTTTTATACCCACTCAGCTGAAATGCTGCAAGATGATGACTCTGTTAGTGCTTTGTGATCGTCATGCTAGTTGTTCAGATGAGGCAGGAAAGGTTTGCCTCCACAGTACAAGCTAGTATCCCTAATAGCAGCTTCGACCCTGACATTTTTGCTCGGTGTTACGTGATCTGAAAGAATCAGGGCCATCCATATCTAACTGGATTTTCAGTCAGTGGCACGCATAAAGCTTTTTTATTATTTAATGTCGCAACTTTCCTCATCTTGGAGTTTCCTCTCAAACTTGAACACTTGATGTTCCGTTAAAATAATCTTGTATCAACAGTATCAATTATGTTTCGTCAAACATGTTAATCAGAAATATTCTGGGCCAGTTTGTTTAGCAAGAAAAAAAAAGAGCTGGTGTTCTCAATTGTACTTCTAATCTGCACATCTCCCACACAGAAATCCAGCATTGTATCTGCAAAGATAATCCTGATAATTTACCATTGTGTTATTATTATTATTGTTCTTATTACCATTATTAATCTCAAATGAGCATAACAGATGGCAGGCTTCACATTTAGTAACTCCTGGAGTGGTTGTACTGTATCTGACTGCCGTTGTAAGTTGCACACATGTGATACAGGTGTGCTCTCTTTGCTAACCGTCTGATTGCAGTCATGCCTTACATCTGTTTTTTATCCCTTAAGCACTGATGAACACAGCTAATCAGAAAACAAACGATTCTTAACTCTCACACATGCTGTATCAATGCCATTCTCTCAGAGTTCAAGTCAGTAGAAAGCACTTTAATACTTTTGTTTTTTGTATTTTAATTACATGTATGGGAGTTAATTATCAAAAGATATATCTGTATATGTAAAGATATATCTGTAGGGAAAAAAACATTCTTCAGGAGGAGAAGACTTCAGTGTTATTTCTTAACACTTGGGCACGATCCATTACTTTAAAAAATTGTCATTGAAAGACGTGGGTGAAACTTTGTTCTGTTCTATGGATAAGTGATTGGGTTTTGTGTTTTATTTGTGCTCACTAACAAGTTTTCCCACACAGTAGTCCTACAGTCCTAAATAACTCAACCCAATCTCAAGTGTAGGATTATTACCTTCAAGTCAATGGTCATTATATTGGCATTAGTCTTTAAAGTATGCACATATGCTGTTCATGAAATTAATTGTGGTATACATTAAAAAAATCCCCACATTTTGTGGATCTTAGTCTATATTTTTTTTTCTTTGAGTCTGATTGTGGATAAACTACTAGTGGGGACAAAAAACTAAATAAACAGCTATCTTTTTAACTTATTTGTGTTGTTTCTCAAAAAATGTCAAACAAAAAATTGTACTAATAGATTGGGATTTAAAAACTACATTTCAAACTGAATTCATACTTCTTAGTATCGTTAGTTGGCACTTTCAATAAAAACTGTGGCTGTCATGTATCCATAATTTTCACTTGCAAGTGCCATATTTTAGTCCATATGATACAGTTTCTACAAGGTCTTGAAATTTATTCAAACGAACTACACATGCAAAACAGTATAATGCATAAGTTTCGGGATAGTCAAACACAGTAAGTGCAAAAAGTGGTAAACAGCCTCAGTTGTCTGGCAGTTGTTGAACAGCGGTTTTACCTGTAATTTTTGTTGTGGTTTCCTAGGTGCAAGAAAGCTGAATGGTCATTCATCCGTTTGATATAGCTGGTTATTCCTATTCAGGCTCCTAAATAACAATGTTTGAGTATTAGAAATCAACCATCCGAGTAATTGGCATCTTGTTTCAGGTTTGGGTGCTGTAAAGGCATTCTTTGATTAAGAACGAAGTAGGATTTTAGCACTTTGTGTTTGGTAAGTAAGAAGGAAAAGAAAGTTTGTCAGGAATGCATAAATCCATGTAATTATCTATACAAATGAAAAGTGTAGTATTGAGATTTTATGTGATACAGCAACACAAAGGAATGCATAATTGTGAAATAGAAGAAGGAAAATAATACATTATTTTATGGCACAAATCAAAATAATATGGCATTTGGCCCACCTTAGTCTACATTCTAAAACTCAAGTACATTCTACATTCAAATAGATTGATAGGAAATTTATTATGTAAGCATTCATTTGCTATTCTTTTAAGTGTGTAGTCATAAAAAAGAAGAGCAATTCTTTTTTTTTTAATTTAATTTACAGCAGCCACAATAATGGAACACAATAGATAAAAACATGTGTTCAAATGAGCAACATTTACAGAAACACAACTCTCAAATCAATGACGTTAATAGGAACATCGGCATCAGTTTTTACTTATTGCCAATGTAATTGTTTTGTTTTTTTAAGGTCTACTATTTGCAAATATGGCTGTTATGCAACCAATAACGAAAAGGACAAATCATGCACAATGATTAGCACAAATTGCATACAAACAACAACTAATTGGTATCTATAAGAGTGCCAAATTTTATGTATAACTTCCTTTGCAAAAGTAGTTCAGTAATAGCCATACTATTACTGTCTATATACTGTCTTTATTTCTTTAATGATGGATGAAAATCCAATACTTTAAAACTAATTGCTAATTTTAAATATCAATCAAGTTTATTCATATAGCACATTTCAATAAAGATGCAGTTCAAAGTGCTTTGCATCATAACAAAAATAAAGTGATAAAAGCATCACACATGTAATAAATATATTGACAGTTTGCAACAAGCTGACACTCATAATATCTGCAATATGAAAGTTTTATGTACAGTAAAATGTGATTTCTTGTTGAGGTTTAGTTACTAATGTTTCCTGACCAAATTCATCTAATTTATTGTTTTAATATCAAATGTATGGCAAAATCTTCAAAGCTGGCAGTAGGAGATAAGGAAAATCACTACTCAAAAAAAAAAAAAAAAAAGATCACTGCATGTTTATGGAGTAGATCCTATTTGTCACACTATAAAAGGAAAAACATCAAAGGATGTGGGTGCATTCACTAAAGGAAAGAAAAACACACAGTATGTGATAGTAACCGGCCAGCCATGATGTTTGCAGTTGTCCCTGGACTATTAAAAAACCCTAAACCTGCGCTCGCTCAGAGCGGCTCAGTTGTGTTGCAGCTGAATCTGTGCTGCAAATCTCTCTAAACTGTTATGCGGGGGTGTCTTGTTTCACTTCCATGTCACCTGGCGTGAAAGACAAATTACTTCTCATACCGAGGCCAATGAGGCTTTGCAGACCGCATAGACGCCGCCAACATCTTGCAATACAGATTCAACAGTCTCCTAATTTTTGTTGATCCCACAAGCACCACATAAATCACTCGTTGTTGCTGCTGTCAGCAGAAACTACTGGCAATATGCAAATCAATACATAGACATATCCATAAAATCCTCTCAGAATAACTGTTCTCTCGTCACTGCAAAACCACAGGAGGTCAGGAGCAAATTTGCTTTTTTCCTCTGAATTCCTGCAATTTTAAGCATCGCCTCCCTCCCCCCAGTAGTTATATCTCCTTCATGTTGCAAGCCTGCTTTCTGTCCCCCCACACACAATGTACCCAGCAGCTTCAGAAGGCCATCAATGTGATGAAAATTGACAGACGTACTTAGATAATCCAGATGCTTCAGAAGGTCAAACCAATTCATTTGATGTAGTCATTTTGTCTGTGTTTCTGAGTATCAGTGGTGTGGATGTGATTAGAACGATGAAGCCACCAGTAAACATCCCTTAATGTCCATTCAATTAGTTACTGTATTTTTTTTCTAAACACCTTTTTTTTAAATCTGCTACAACTTACTAGTTGCTCCTGAGTGACACTGTTCGACTGTGGAGAATGTACTTTTTCTTCGCGAGGTTTTGATGTCGACCATTCTTATTTTAGTAAAGACTACATGCAAATGTAGCCGGGGAGGCATGTCATCAGTTCGTCTCACTGATGGAAAGCTTTGCCACATCACATCCAGTCTCTATGATGGCCCACATAACCACCATCGTTTAATGCAGGTTGCTAATGATGAGGCTGCAGTGGTGCAAGCCAGCTGGAGACTGTGAGGTCTTCTGGGAAATCAGTGCCAGATTGGCTGGTGATGGGGGGAAAACTTGTCCAATTACTAGTCAGTAAGGGGCCTGTGTGTAGGAGTAATTTTTGACGGGGTAAAAAAATAAATAAATAAACAACATAAAGCGTCAGCTGGCTTAAAAGGATAGTTCAGAAACTTTGAGTTTATGAGCTCAAAGTTTGCTGCAGTAATGGCTTACTCTGGTGTCATTTGGTTGAAATCCAACTAACACCAAGCCATTTTCAAGACTGTTTGCTGTAGTTATAATAATTTAGTTCTCAAATGTTACAAGACCCTTCCAGGCACATCTTACTACAAGTAAACATCATGGCAGACAGACATATGATGGACTTAGTATCACGTTGAGTTCACCCAGAATAGGCTGAATAACGGCACCGGAAAGAGGGAGCATTAATTGAGCGCCATAAAAAGCAAAAATCCTAAAATAAAAATGTATAAAATGGTTCCAAATAATGAATTCATCATACTTTTTAACGCTGCATCTTTATACCATACAAACACTGATTGCCTTTCAGGCGTGGAGCTCAAAGCAACCTCGACTTCAGGATATGAATTTTAAGCGGAGCTCTGCAGCAGTATCAGTCTCTCATAAATAATTCTGCACCCAAAAGGTCAAACATGCAGGTAAAGTAAACAAGATATATGTGTTTTTGAGCAAATGTACAGTATCCAGGTTATTGTCAATTTTTTTATTTTTTTTTAATGAAAAGTAGCTTCATGAACTGTACATGTAAATGAATTCATTACCTGGTCTCTGATAACATGAATTACATGCTCTAAAACTGGATTTGAGTTTTTATTAGCTATACTCTGCAATCTTAAATTCTTAGATAAATATTTTACATTTAATCCAATTGTATAATATTTAAGATTCCCTGTAAATGACTGAAATAAATTCACTCATTGATATTTTAATCATATTGTGATGCACCTGCTCCCCTCTAGTTCAGGGTAACAGTATAAACTGACTGGAGCTTTATGATCAGCTACAATATTTATTGTTATGTCAGCTTGAAGATGTGAAATCGGAATATTATGATTTCACAGCTTTAATGAGGAGAAATGCCGAGGTGAAAATAATCAGCAATGATCCTAAAAAAAATAAAGTACCTGTCGAGTTTCCACTAGATGGCGCTGTTCTTCCATCTTCCCGTTAAACACAGTCTACAAAAGTTACGAAATATAAATTTATACACACCATGCATTAACATTTCGAGCGCTTCTAAATTTGTGAATGGATGTGACACAAACTCTGAATGTCAATGAGGCGGTGCAGAAATATCAGATTTGAAATTATGATAAAATATTCAAGAATATTTGGTGGTGAGATCAGAAAAAAACGAATTAAATAGCTTTCCATTTTAATATCTTTGGTAAAGCTTGGCCAATGTTACGCTTTTCTCACTCGGGGAAGTTCTGCGTTTATTATTCTCGGCGGGCTGGATCCCTTGACCTGGATCAAAGTGGCGGCGCGTCACCGTGGTGGGCGTGGCTAACCGTGAGAGATAACGCCTGTGCGCTCGGTTACGTTGCAGTCTGAGGCGCAGCCTTATTCGAGGCGAGAGTAACGAGAGCGGAACCGCTTCCCGTCTGGGTCTGGATCCGGGTGATGAGAGCCACGAAGAGCGTTGTTTTCACGGCGGCATCTTGTTTTCCACCGCATCATCAAAACCGCTCTCGGTCTCCTTCGCAGTAGAACTGCGGCTCTCTCCAACTATGGATTGCTTAATTGAAGTTGGGCCACCTGATCCTGCTTTCGCCGGGGCAACCCCGTGATATTTAGTGAGGGAGAGAAGTCGTTATGAGCAATTGTGAAAGCGGAGGATTTCCTGCGCAGAGGCAACAATTTCATCCTGAGGACACAACATTTCCACTGTGCGTAACGGACATCGATGCAACGGAGCTGTTTGCAACTAAGTGAAATAATTGGCGCAATGTTCTAGCAGACACAGAGAGACTCCTTAGTTAGTGTGGAGAGTTTTATTTGTGACAGCTTTTATTTCTCTGTTGTGCGCGCAGACTGATTTACGCACCATTGTTT
The DNA here is from genome assembly GCA_010277075.1 of Poeciliopsis retropinna. Lineage (NCBI taxonomy): Eukaryota > Metazoa > Chordata > Actinopteri > Cyprinodontiformes > Poeciliidae > Poeciliopsis > Poeciliopsis retropinna. The sequence continues at coordinate 10,762,067 of VMRM01000015.1, read as the reverse complement.
TAACTGTCCCGCGGTCTGATTAACTGTGAGGCTTTTGAACTTTCTCTGCAACTATTTTATTTTAAAGCTGCACCTATGGCTTTGCCGGACAGTGGCATATCTGGAGAGGAGATCCCTTTCCCAGAAATAATAGAGCTCAATGTTGGCGGCCAGGTGTACATAACGCGCTACTCTACCCTCACCAGTGTGCCGGACTCTCTGCTGTGGGAGATGTTTAGTCAGAAGTCGACCAAAGGGCTGGCCAGGGACACCAAGGGGCGGTTTTTCGTGGACCGCGATGGTTTCCTGTTCCGCTACATCTTGGACTACATGCGGGACCAGCAGCTGGTTCTCCCGGACCACTTCCCGGAGCGCGGGCGTCTGCAGAGGGAGGCTGAGTTTTTCAACCTGCCGGAGCTCGTCAAGCTGCTGGCGCCCAAAATCAGCAAGCAGAACTCGTTGGGGGACGAGGGGTGTCCGAGCGACCCGGAGGACTCCTCACCCGGGATCGACTCGGCGCGCAGCCTGGGCTCTCTGGGGGCCGCGGCTGCTGCCTGCGCCAGCTTGGTGCCCGGTGCCATGGACGGGAAGCGCTCAGGGTTCATCACCATCGGCTACCGGGGGTCGTACACTCTTGGTCGCGACAGCCACACCGATGCCAAGTTCCGCCGGGTGGCACGGATCATGGTGTGTGGGAAGACCTCCCTGGCCAAGGAGGTGTTCGGAGAGACCCTGAACGAGAGCCGTGACCCGGACCGCCCCCCAGAGCGCTACACCTCCCGCTACTATCTGAAGTTCACCTTTTTGGAGCAGGCCTTTGACAAGCTGGCAGATGCGGGCTTTCACATGGTGGCCTGCAACTCCACAGGAACCTGCGCCTTTGCCCATGAACAGACGGACGACAAGATCTGGACCAGCTACACTGAATATGTGTTCTACCGTGAGTGAGATTATCGACTTTATTCCCCTGGCCCCCTTCACCCTGTCTCCAAGAGACCACCCCCCCTCTCCTCCAGCCATCCTGTCTATCTCCCCGATGGCTTTGTTCCAGTAGATGTACCTAGATGTTGTGTCCCCCTGCCAGACCCATTTTTCTTTGCAGCCTCCAGCTTTTATCCTTTGAACACTACCCAGCTGCTGCTCCGACTCTTCATACCTCCCTTCTGCAAGTCCAGTTTGAAGCTTTCCCTTTCAACCCCAAATCCACCCCGGTCATCCTCAAGTCCAGCCTCGCCCTCTCTTCTGTCGCCCGCCCGTCTAGTTGTAGTTCCCCAAAAACTCAGCCACAGCAATCCATCACCCCTCTCTGTCGAGACTGACACCTTCTATGTATTATTCTCCTTTGTATCCTACATATAAATATCTACTAAATTTGCCCCGGTGAAGCACAATACTGTATTTTCCTAAAAACATAGCCAGAGTGTGTCTGTGTGGCTATTAAACCCAGTCATAAAGGTATAAAGAAAAGGGCTGAAAGAGTTGTAGTAATGTGCCAAGCTACTCTTCCCGTGCTTACTCAAGCAGATAGGACTCTCTCCAGCTCCTCTGAACTAAATTACCAAATAATTGGACATCTTATCAGCCTTGAGGGACACGAGCAGCCCCAGCACAAGATAGAAGCGTAATCTAATTTCCTTCATTTTTTTATTTTTTATTTTTACTTTTATTCTATTAAATGTGTCCAGTACCATGTGGTTTGGGAATATGCCATAGTTAACCTGTGCGGTTTGTTGTTTTAAAATGGATGAGGTTGCTACAGCATTGCGGACTGGGGGGGGGGGGGGGAAATGCAGCAAACCTGTTTTGAAAGAAGGGAAAATAGAAAGCTGACTGAGTGTGGAGCTTATATTTCAGAAAGAACCCGGTTATGTGGCAAATATACAAGCACAAAACCTGCATGGTGAAGCTTAAGCATCAAAAGATTTTCTAGTGAGAGAAAATAAAAAGATGTACTGATTTACTGATAGAGTGGAAAGAAATGTATGATTTTTTGTTTGTTTGTTGTTTGCTATACTTTTATGTTAAAACATTAAAAAGTTTTTTCATACTACAAGTCATGTCTTGTGAAAAGGCCTGCTTCCTGTTGTAGTCACCATAGCTGGCCATGTTTTGAGAAAAAACAAAAAACAAAAGAAGAACATTGATATTATTCTCAATAACTGACTCAGTATTTGAAGGTTTTGTGTATTTGTTGATAGTGCTCACTTACTGTAAGTGAATACCCAGCAGAGAGGGTAGGATTACCCTGTCTGAAGGCAAAGCCAATTGTCTTCTCACGACTGAAGCAAAGGTTGCTGTAAATACAGCTGCTACAAACGGGGACATGACAAAAGGATAGGTCTGAATTTTTACTGGGGTTCTGTTCAAATGTCTTAAACATATCTCTCAAGGCAGATTTGTACTGTCTTAAAACAACACAACCTCAGAAATGCATTAGCTGTTTATTCAAACCCTATTTTATGAACCTTTAAACGTTGGTTGGTTATTTACAAAGAAGCTGATGGTTTTTTTGACAAGTTGGCAAGTCGTGCCAACTTGCAAAAGCAAGTTGGAAGTCGTGCGCCATCAATGGTCTTCTTGTTTGAAACATACACGGAACATTTAAAGTGTTTTGGATCGAAATAAAAGTGAATCGGTGTTAAAATTAAAAATATGACTTTATGTGAACACTATTACCAACACTGTCTTACTCTCATATTAGACAGTTAGTCTGACTTGAAGCACTTTGCATGTTCCATTCTCAATATGTAGAAGAAAATTGGCACTTTATCCACCTCAACTTCTGGTGTAATTAGTTTTCTGCTTCTTTATAAACTTCTGCTTCTTTATAGACTTTTGCTGCATGACATACAGCAAAGGTCATGCTGGTTTAAAGGTTCAAAAAACAGCTTACATACAAACCATGAAGACATTTTAAAGACCATTTTAAGGAGGATGAAGTCCATTTTGGACTTGGCCCCTTTCAGATTAGCCTTTAGTTTTAGCTTTCTGGCCCAGTTCCTCTGGAGTTATGATACATGAAGATACCAAGAAAGCTATCTATTTCAGATGAGGTAAGCTATGAACTGCTCATCAGGATTGAACAGAACCCTGCTTTAGAAATCCGGAAATATCACTTTAAAGTTTACTACTAGAGTGTTGCATCTGGCATCAGGACAGGCCTACTCTATCACGTACCTCAGACTAAACCAGATTTAAAGCCAATAAAGCATCCAGCTGATTATGTGAAATGCTAGAAGTCTGACTTGTAGATGGTTTGATCAAAAGTCAAGCCGTATTCCGTCTAAGCAAGGTTGTAGATTAATGTCTTGGTGACTATGAGTGTTTCATGAAAGATTTTAACATCATAACATTGTGTTTCAGTGTGATGCAGTGTTTTGTTTTGGACACCCTAAATCAGTGTGTTGAGCCTGTTGCAGTGTGTAGCTTGCATTGGGGGCTAGCAGAAGGCAAACTGATATATTAAATAAAATCCTATTCTCTTCTGGTTCATTTTCATTGAGAACAAACAAAACTCTGAGTGCTGTTCAAGAGTGAAGAGCGCACCTGCATCACGATTATATATTTTTCATTTTCATTAGAAATGATTCTCAATCGTAAAATAAAGGAAACGGGCTTTCACAATAAAAAGAAGTATCATTAAATGTTTAGCTCTCTCCCCTCAGGCTCTGTTTTTCAGCTTCCCATCTGCTACTTTCTTTTTTGCACATTTTTTTTTTTTTTCATCATTTTGTTTTTCTCAGCTTGGTCTCATATTGAACACTTGATCAGAAAAAACAGAGCCAAGACAGAATTGAGGACATGCATAGATAACAAGCTCTCTTAAAGCAGATTACAAAACCCTTGTTTCGTTGCTTATAACTGACCCAGTTACACCACACAGTCCAAACTGTGAAGTCGACTAGATTCAAAGTTAAGGACTGGCAAAGCTCTGTGCTGCTTCAGGCTTCCTGCGGAGCAACAGTTTGCCTGTGTCTGCAGATTCAGAACAGATTTGGTGTTCAGTATTTCACCTGAGCGCATTCACAGACGACAAAGCCATCACAGATTATGCTTGAATAACAATCAGGGCCATGCCTGTGTCGGTGAAGCACTCAAATACCATTTCATGAACTCTGACTCATCTTTGCCTTTTCATCGAGACATTATCAAATGCCAATTGCTTCAGTATAACACCTCTAAATCAATCTCAGTGAGGCCTAGATAAATGCATCGCTGATGAGCCCCATTAAAGTTGTGAAACATAGAAGTGGCTCCCTTCTGGGATAACAGATGATTTTTTTTTTTTTTTTTTTTGAATGAGGCCACATTTTATCCTCAGAGAAGAGGACAGTATATGCTGTCAGCAGAGTCTCCCAAACAAACATAGCCACCGGCAGCGTTCCTCTGGCACTGCTCTCCAGCATGCTATGGCAACACCGGGGTACCAGAGTCGGCCATTAGCACACGCATGGAAAGACGAGCCTCATGCGTAAAATTCCAGGCACCGCTGTCTGTCTTTATACCCAGGAATGGCCTTGAGGTTCAACATTCAACAGAAGGCCAGTGGGGAGTGTTGGCAGTCAGACGTTAAACAGGAGCAGCAGTGATGTACACAGGCCACACTGTGATGATAAACTGCTTTTCTCAGCGCTGTTGCGAAACTTGGCTTAAAAGTGAAGAATACCTTCGTGTGAGAGGCGGGCTCTCTTTGTCTCTATCCAGAGTGTTTCAATAAAGGGATTTTACAATGACATGTTGACTTCATTATTCTCTTAAAAACAGTAATCAATGGAAGTTTACCTTTGATTATGCATAAAAAAGGAAGAAAGTGTGCAATACCTTCATTCTTCTAGAACCTTTTCACATTTGCAGACTAATTTCACCTGAAAGTATTGTGTTGTTTTTAATGTGATAGACTGGCACAGAATAGAGCATAAGGGCAAAGGTGGTCACTTGGTTTTAGTTCTGCTGGTGAATTTGCCTTTATCTCTATAACATGTTGCTCTGGCTTTATGCTCTGGATTATTGCCCTGTTGTACGGTGACTCCTCGTAGTTTGTGGCAAACCAAAAACTGGATCTCTGCAGCTCATCCAGAGTTACCACTGGCCTCTTGGCTGCTTCTCTGATTAATGTTCTCTTTACCTTAGCATGATAGCTGGTTGGCCAGCTGGTTAGCAATATCCCATCTTCTATAGATAAATAAGACATTCAAAGCTTTGGATATTGCTCTGCAACCCAGCCCTTCTTTAACCTCCTCCACCTGTCTGTTCTGATGTGATTAATTGAAAATAACAATTATTACAACACTAAATGTGAAGGCATTTCCAAATCAATGCAACACAGTGTTGTTTTAAAGTGCTCTTGTTATTGAACCCATCGTTACTGTGGCCAGCTTCACTCCTTTCATCTGATTCTTGACTCTTAGCCAGCTGGGTCATTTCTCCTGTATTTGCGGAGGATAAAAGAAAGATAGAGCAGGAGAACAGGAAGGCATGCACATCCCTTGAATGAAAAGCAAGTGGAAAATAGGACGAGACTAAACCAAATACTTGAGTCGAAGCGAGAGGAATCTGGGAGTATTTAACTGACAAAGACTTGCTGCTCCCAGCTGATCTTGCCTTCTTAACATCCCCAGCATTAGCTGTCCTTTTGTTTGGAGACATTCAGGATTGTACTGATAAAGTTCTCACAGGAGTTCTGTGAGTTCAATTCTGTAATGCGTTTTCTTTTTTCTTTTCCAGTTTTCCATCAGCGCGTAAAGATTCTGTTACCGACAACACATGGCACACTGCATGCTACAAGGCTGTGCAGGAAAGCTCATGTGTGATATGATTTTTAAATTTAAATGTGATTTTTGCTCAAGTTAAATAAATGAGTGGATTTGTATGTTGCCTAAGTAAAAGAGAACCAAATTTGAGATTTACTATGAAGAAAATACAAGCCCCCATGTATTATATAACTGATACATGGACTCATTTATTTTATAAGCCTGCGTGGTTTTCTTGTGAAAACGCAGCTACTGATCTTTGAATAATTTTGATTTTTTGTGCAAAACCTTCCTTCAATGCATTGGTTCCCAAATGTTTCAACACAAAAGCCACAAGCTCAAAAGACAGCAAATGTTTGTAGAGTATATAAGCATCTCCACTGAATCAGTTAATCAAGGTTACCTTGAAAACACAAACAGCATCAACAGCCAATATATTACTAGACAATTACTGGGCAAGGAAGTATTTTGACCACATCGTTGTTTTTATGCATATTTTCTAACACCAAGCTAGATAAACTTAAATGCTTAATGCATTTAAGCATAGCAGGGAATGTGTATCTGTGCAATGAGAAAGAATGTGGCCTAAGGAGGTCAATGCTCTACCAAGGCATGCATAATTATTAGACAGCTTCTTTTCTTTAGGCAAATTGGCCAAAAAAGAGAATTTAAGTGACTGTGAAAAGTCAGAAGTTATTAAAAGTCTCCTGGAGGGATGCATCATTATCGAAATTACTAAGATATTAGGTTGTGATCACAGAACCATCAAATGTTTTGTGGCTAATAGTCAACAGGGTGGCAGGAAACGTGAAGAAAAAAAAAGGAGATGTAAATTAGCTGCCAAAGATTTGAGAAGAATCAAGCATGAAGCCACCATTAACCCATTATCTTCCAGTCCTGCCACATTTCATACCTGTAACCTCCCTGAAGTTATCTACAAGTACAAGATGCTCAATGCTCAGAGACGTGGCCAAGGTAAGGAAGGTTGAAACTCGACCACCAATGAACGAGGCACAAAAGCTCAAGTGTCTAGACTGTAAAAATAAATATCAGCAGACAGATTTGTCAAAGGTTATATGGATTGATTAAATAAGAGTGACGCGTGGCTGATCAGATGGATGGTCTTTTTGGTGGGCCAGTAACTGACACAGAAATCAACTTTTGAGTTTAGTGTTGCAATAATTGTGCACACAGTGCAGTGTTAGCTGCTGCGGGGATAAACATTCACTTCTTCGCCTGCTTATTAGTAATAAGCAGGCGACAAATGTTCTCATTTGAGGAACTTAAGATTATGCCGCATCATTCACACTGCCCCTACTGTCATAAAAACTTAGATATTAATTGATAAACAAAATCTGTCTTGAGTGCAAAGCAGCATGACTGCTGCTCTGATTATAAGAACCTCTTATGTAGCTCTTGCTTGATTATTTTTGTAAAGACAGACTTTTCTAGCTTTACAAAAATCTTAGACATTTTTTTTTAATTCCTGTGGCAATTCTCACTCTGTAGCATTGAATTCCAGCTTTTCCCTCCCACTCCTACTTTTAACAATTAATTAGAAAAAACTAATTCAGAGTTTTAAGACCGAAACAACTTTGACTCATTTGACATTGAAAAATGTAAAACACAAACATTCTCTCACTTCTCATGTAAACAGTGAAAATATCTGTCATTTCAAAGTGATGATAAAGTCCAACTCTGTTTTTTTTTACATCAAAAAGAGTGAAAATGATTTTACCACTGTGATGAAATCGCACTTTTGCCTCATCTGCGAGTGAACTGAAATGCGCCTTTGAAGGTTCCCTCGCTGCATATTTTTTTCATGAATGCACGCAGCACATGTGTTACAGTATAAACGCAGAGTGAGTCATCCTCCCGGCTTCCTACTCCGGCTGTTCAGTCAGATTTGTCTGCACGCTGTTGTTTATGTTTTGTCAGAACATTCGGCTGCGGACCATCTGTGACTCTTTGCTTACCTATGTTTTCTGTCGATCTCAATGCCTTGTCTGCTTTTAGATCTGTATACCAGCACGCTCCAGCCCCGTCTTGTTTTGTTGTTCTCGTGTTTGTGCTTACATAGGTTTTCCTGAACAGGTTGGACGGGTGTGTGGCCCGCACAGTATTAGCTGGGTCAGAGCTGGAGTCGTAGGACAGCCAGGTGGGGAAGCGGGGGAGAAATATGTTGAGTCGCTTCACTTTCCAACAAGCTGAACAGGCAGCTGGCGTCTCTAATCTTGAACAAGCGACACAAACATGCATCAAGGGAGGGAGAACCAAGCCTCCATTGTGAATCTAATGACTCGGAGCTGTGAGGTTTTGGATGTAATTGGCTGCTTTGTTTTCAGACGTCTCTGGTAAAGGATGTCAAACATGTAAAACTAGCAAAAGCCAATGAGGATACGTGGAGAGAATGAGATGAAAGCATTACAACTCAGCAAGGCTTTCGTCGTCACCGCAGTGTGATTTCTGCGCAAGCTAATTTGCACATGTATGCAACCTTACGTGAGCTTTAGCAATGTCATGGTTCAGCCATGCTGCCATGTAAGCACACACACACACACGCACACCCCCCCACACACACAGTACAGTAGCACTGGGCTGAGGCATCTTCATCTCACTGTGTTGGTTATTTATAGTGTGTCGGACATCTGGGCCAGATGTGAACCTTAGTCACCACATTGTTCTGTCTGCGGCTTGGGCGCACACAGATGTTCTGTCACCTTAACTTCACTGCCACATCCTGCGAAGAGCGACTGTCACAAACCAGACTGCAGCCCAAACCAGCTGAGGCGTCAACCCTCATTGTGTTGGAGAGACAATGCAGTTAATGGTTAATGAATGCATAAAGAAAAGTGTAGGAAATTAAGAACAGGAAATATAAAATGTAAAAATAGAACTGGATATAAAATTGGATGTGTGCTCTTACGCATTGGGGAAGCTTGTTGAGTTTTTCCTGCTTAATTCAGCCAATGTGTTGCTTTCATGCAGAATCCAGTTAGTATGTTTGTTCCCACAAACCTGCCCCTGTTTGTGGGAACAGGGGCAGGTTAGCTAGGACTCCCTAAAGGCACAACCTCTGCATGTTTTTATCATTTCCCATCAACCCTCAAGAGAAATGACTAAAACAGAGTCTGTTTGTTTCACTCTTAAAAAGATAGCTTAATTGCCAATATTCCTTATAAGACATTAAAATGTTTTTTACAAATAGAGTGAGATTCTTTCCGCCTTTATTTCTTTGAAATTATGGCAAACAGATAACCAAAAATTCAGAGTCTAAGAATATTAGTAGTTAAGACCATCGGGCTTATAAAAAATATGCCAATCTCTATGTACTCACCACTTGATTTTTTTCTTCTTTGAACAAATTATTGCATGAATGTGGTGTGGGATCGAGGCAATCATCCTGTGGTTTTGCTCTAATGTGATGAAAGCCCAGGAGGCCTTTAGTTCATCTGCATTGTTGGGTTTGTTGTCTGTCATCTTCCTCTTGACTCCATACAGTGAGGGGTCCAGGTCAGGCTCATTTGCTGACCAAACACAGTTACACCACGGCTGTTAAATCAGCTTTTGGTACTTTTGTCCATAAGGACAGGTTTATGTTCTGCTGGAAAATGAAATCAGCATCTCCACAAAGCTTGTCAGTACAGAAGGAAGCACAAAATGCTCTAAAATATATACTGTGCATCAACTGTGAACTTTAGAAAAACCAGGGGACCCCAAATTCTCACTCTCTATGAAAACATCACACTGGACTTCAACTAATGTGGATTCTGGGTCTTTCCACTCTTCCTCCAGACTGTGGGACTTTTGAGTTTCAATTAAAATGCACTGCTTTCATATAAAAAGAGCACTTTGGACCACAGAACAATGGTCCAGTTCGCCTTCTTTTTAGGTAAGTCACTTGTTTGTGTGCAGGATTTGTCTGTGTGTAGTGGCTCTTTATGCGATAACTCCAGCCTCAGTTCATTCCTTCAGCAAATCTCAGGAATTTTTGAATTATTATTTTCTGAACAATCCTTTTAAGGCTGCAGTTATCCTTGCTGCTAGTGCACCTTACCCTGCCACACATTTCCTTACACTCAGTTTTTTTAAAAATAAAAATACCATCAAGTAGTAAGCTGGAACTCACTGAACTGGAATAAACCATTCTTTCACAAATGTTTAAAGAAGAAGCAATCTGCATGCCTGGATTTTATACACTTGTGTGCATGGAAGGGTAATAACAACTGAATTCAATGAGTGTGCTAATACATTTGGAAATAAAGTGACTCTGTGACCAAAAGTTGTCTCAAACGGAATAGCTTTATTTGTGGAGTTCCACTCTAAAAAATGATCTTGAAGTGGCCAATGACATCACCTTCACAAGGTTTAATTGTATGCCATCAATCTCTATAGGTAAAAGGTTTATATGTCTTTTGTACTGCGGTGGAACCAAGGAGTAAGACGTTGTCAGAGGTGTTGTTAGGATGGGATTCACCTCGGCCATCTGGAGCCTTAGGCTTTAATCTGACCGTCTAATTATCGGTAATCTGTGCATCCGGGATTCTCCTTGTTGCTGCTGTCTCTTATAAGTATAGAAGAGCTATAGCTCTTGCTAGGTTGCTGTCAAAGATCTTGCCGTAAATTGATGTAAAATAAGGAGGCTATACTGTTTCATAGGTTTAAATATTTTAAAAATAATACAATTTGCGCTTGTTCGTCGTTCACGTCTCGCTCACAAATTTCCTTGAACATTTCCTCCAACCTTCCCCTCTCATATTTGCCTTCTACCATTTGGCAGCTGCACTCGCTCTCCAGCTGTTTACGTCAGACATTTCCTCCACATTATGTAGAATGACAGATTTGTAATTGCTCCGAGACTTGTGAGTGCACTCCCGAGATTTTGATACGGGCAACTGTGCTTATACACCAGCATGTCAAGTGAGTCTGTGGAAAACATTATTATTATTATTATTATTATTATTATTATTATTACCATGTCTTATCACGCCACCCCTCCCCGTATCCAATTGCGTGACAGAAGTGAATGCGAAAAGACAATGAATGAGAGAGCTGTAGGAGGCGAGCCTCCCACCGTCATTAGGCACAGATCATGTCTCAAAAGCAGGGTTGGGAATTGGAGCTGAATATGTTGTGATTAGTTTGGAGCTCAGGCTGCAGTTACCAAAACACTGCAGCCTGAGTATTTCCACCACCCCAGGAAAGAGTCTTACTTACCCTTTCGCATGAAATTCTACTTCTACTCAGTGAAACATTACTGTGCATTTGTGGTGCACTTCATGGTGGCGTTGCCATGGCGATGGCAATGTCCTCTTGTTTGCCATGTCTCCCCCTCCGAGGGCCACATCACCTGTCAGTGATGGCAGTGAATTTTAAAAAGTAACCTGAGCGTCATTGGTCAGGTCATACTGACTCAGCTGCAGTCCATATTATTACGATGCTTATATTTGAATTTCACACTTAAGCTTGAACTGAAAAAATACGCCTGGCTTTATACACATCGGGTTTCAGCACGTTGTGCAAGTCTTTTCGATGCAGGTGACAATATAATGTCTGAGCTGAAGCAAATGAAAATGTCTTTCCAGCAACAAGACTTCTCCTGAAATAAACCACGTCTTAACATGACGAAAGAAACCTTTTTTCAAACAATTTGCTGTTCTTAACATTTGAGCTGCACAAAAAAAAGTAAAGAATAGTTTGACCTGGAACTGCTTGCCTTTATTTCTGGCAGGGGCTTCTCCTCCTTTGTGCAAGCTACTCTCTCCTAACCCCATTCCACCAGAGCTTTTTCAGCCCATGCTCTGCCTCAGGGTCATGTGCTTCCAGTGGCCATAATCTGCCAAGCTCTGCTCCCAGCACTTTCAGGCGCAGATCTCTGGCAGCACATCTTTCCCATGCAGGAGATGAAGCCCTGCACCAATTCTACTTAATGCCAAAAACTGGAATAGGACAGGTGCAGAACAACTTAAAGGATATTCAACTAAATAAATGGTTTTGCTGTTATGATTAACTAACATTTGCTCTGTCTTCTCAAATCCCCAGTCAGTCGTCACTGACAGCTGCTTGCTCTGAGCCAGGTTCTGGTTCTGCTGGAGGTTTCTTCCTGTTAAAGGAGGTTTTTTTTCTCTCCCCTGTTGCTACATGCATGCTCAGTAGGAGGGGTTGCTGAAAAGTCAACGACACAATGAATGCAAGCGATTTTCTGCCCGTCCAGGAGTAGTGAATTCTTTAAGTCCATGACTTACAAACAAACTTTGATAACTCAGATCAATTGAAATATTATAAACTGATATGTTTAAGTGCCTCAAGATGACACTTGTTGTGAATTGGCTCTGTATAAATAAACTAAATTGTATTGCAAAGCATTTTGCTAATTCTTTCTGATGCTTAAGATCATGCCTGATTTGTGCAAACCAGAATTCATTCTTTTCAGGAGAACATATTTTTTCCCTCTGGTGCTGTGTTGTGGCTCAGCCATAATGTAACTTCGTGGATTTTCTTTCACGGAGCTTTTTGTTGACAAAGTTGCAGAATTGCAAGTCTGTCTTTATCACTTTGGCCTTAGATTCTTCAGCCATGTTAATCTTTATTCCTCCTCCCTCATTAACAAAGATGGTAATTTAATTGCTAATCCTGTTTCACTTCGGGTGCATGGTTAAAACAGACTTGTTGAAGACATATGCTGAGCTTAGTCTGATTGCTGGTGCAGATGGAAAAAGCACAATAGACTGTCATGTTTGGACATGTTTAAGCTTTTTTTTTTTTTTAAGTCAGCGATCATTGAAGCGGAGAACAATTTTTTATATATTTTTTCTTTACTTTCAGTTGTAGTCATTTAATGCAACCTTTAAATAATTATTTCATAAGTTATTTATTTTTTGAACTTTGGCACTCTTCCACTCTTCATGTCCCAAAACCTGTCGACTACTAAATTGTTTACAGGGGCTTTCTTTCAAACAACATCCGTTAAATGTGCGTCACAACGTCTTCCAAAGTTACATGCCTTCCGGAGATTGATGTTTCATTTCTGTCAAGTTTCATTACGAATGGAATTCCAATTTTAAAAAGAGCCTCGTTTATGTCCCATGTTATACTTTATGAGTCGACGCATGAGAACACTGTACATGTAATACACGTTGCAATAATTTCGGGTAAACCCATTACGAACCACGGAGGACACATTTTCAAACTGAGAGGCGTTAAACCCTGGCAACAGGGACATGTTAGCGTCACCATTAGCAGTAATGATGGTAATGAAGGGCTCTGAAACGCTAAACAGCTGGGGGAGACTAAAAGAAGCAAGGCAAAAAAGGGAGGGCACAGTGCATGTATATGTGTGTGTGTGTGAAAAGGCTTTAGCTTTTGTGTATATCCCTGGAGAAGTGGCCCGTGGAAAAAGAGTTGAGTGCACTCTTTATTTTTTTTTTCTGTTCTCCTCCATAAGGCTTAACAGTGAAGGAAAGCGCGGAGCCCATCCCCCGGTGGATTATTCCTCTGGCACACTGTTAAGCCCCCCCACACTCCCACGTCCAGGCAGTTTTGAAACACATGTATTCATTATGAGAGACACTTAATGCACCGAACATGCAGGCAAACACACGTCGGAGAACATCTTTCGATTCAACCCCCTCTGCCTTTATTTGTCCCGTCGTACGCTCCAAGCCGCCCCCACGCAACCACACCAACACATACAGCAAGTGGGCTTATGTTTATCTGTACACGCCTGAGAAGACAGGCGTGCACACGCGTGCACACGCGGGGCAGTCAATTACTCTGATGCACAGGCTTGAGAACCTCTGTCATTTTCAGGTGTTCGGAAATCCAAGTAAGAGAGGAGAATTATCTTTGACCACTTCTGTTGGACACAAGCAGCTTTTCCTGTTATATAAGGCAGGTTGATGAGCCCTTCTAAAGGAAAGCAGGACACTCCTGTGCTCGCATAGGGTGCCCTCAGCTTTGTCTGTGGCATATTGCGTCTCTGCATGAACATCCATGAGAGCGTGTAATAGAGATTAGCTATTTGTGTGCTTTCTGCACAATGCAGCATGCACATTTCTGTGAGACTGCTTCACAGAGAGTCACATCTGTGATTTAAAATTGCATGTCTGCGACTTCACGAACGACAAAAAAACAATGCTTATACCAGCAGCTTACTTGGTCTACACCCCATGACTTAACTCCTGTGAATGACTTGGAAATTGGGTCAAAGTGTCTGGAAAAAGAATGAACACACAAAAAAATTTGAATAAAAGTTTCTTGCAGCAACAGTTCTGAAACTTTCCCCACAGTGAAAAACATACAATGCCTCTCAAAAGTATTTTTTCTTACACTTTTCCTATGTTACTAACAATGTATTTTCTTATAGACAGTCAGACCGACCAACACAATCTATGACTGTTAAAGTTTTCCAGCCAGAGCCAGCAGATTTAATGCCAGACTTGAAATCGATGTTCACGGATGTGTTACATTCAACACAATTGAGCTTCTGTTTATCAGCAAGAATGTACGGAAATACAATTGTTTAGACGTGCAAAGCAAAAATACATGCAGCTGTAATTACAACAAAATGTGGTTCTGTAAAACAGGACCAGAACTGAATACAAATACCCACCGCACTTTTAAGAGTTGTAGTTGATAGACGTGTGCTTTTCTTTTCATATCACTATATATTACTTAGTGTTGGTATTTTGTGTAAAACTCAAGTAAAATGCATTCAAATTTGGGGTTGTCGCGTAACCAAATGTGAAAAAAACCCAAGGGGTATGAGTATTTTTGGTGTCCAAGACTTACTGTTGGGACGAAAATAATATAATTGAAGTATTCATAAAGTTTTTCTTTAGAGAGGTGACATATGCAAAGTAAGACCCAGGGATCCAGTCTGACATGTGTCACTTGAGAGAAAATAAAAATATATATATATGTGGAAAGAAAGAATTGCATTACTAACTTGCTGATATGAAATCAGTATTATAGAAACGCAGAGACAGCATGAACTTTGGTCTTCACATATCTCGAGTTGCAGAATATATGTAAGCCTCTCTTTCTGAGAAGTCCCTCATCAGCAACCTCTGTTCTCACACAGGGATGAGGTAAGAAATCAACATGCTGTAAAAAATGATTTGTCAAGCTTTGGTCAGGAGGTTTCAACCCAGCCGTGGAGCCACAGTTTTCCATCCGATATAATATGCATGCCAGCAAAAAGGGAAGAGGGTTGGAAAATGGATGGGAACTGTCCATTCTCTCGCACCTCTTGTCTTTCATCTGCTATCTCTTCATGCTGAGCTGCTTTTTCTGCTAATTTCTGCTGCCATTCTGCTCCTACACTGCTCCAACACCGTGCTTGCTTTTGTACTCAGACAACTGTAAAGTCGAATCCTAAGATGGTAGTTGGTGAGCCAGAAAGCAATTTCCGTACTATTTTCGTCACTTTTTTTTTTAGTTAAAGTATGACTTTTTTTTTTGGAAAGAGTGTATTTTTCAAAAATAATAAACGAGACTTCAGCACCTGTATTCTCCTGAAAATAGAGGATTATTAGCAAAGTGTAGCTGTGCCAAACTGTAGAGGCTGGAAGCAAATGTAAAATGAAAATGTCACCCATACAAATTCAAAATAGTGTATAAGGCTCAAAATATGCCCAGTAAGCTTTCTTTCATACTGAGGTGCAGGAAAGCAGTGTGTGCAAAGTGCTCCTAGGGAAAAGTGTGTAGTAAATACTGGAATTATTTAATGAAAAACATCAATGTAAATAAATATCTTCAGAGAGTAATGTAGTAATGTAATGCTGTCAGTCCCTTTGTGTTCTCTAAAGATGCAGGGTAAAACTAACATGAGATTAATTGCATTTACCCCAGGGTTGAAGTAGGATTCTGTTAAGAAGTGAAGAGCAATCAGTATCTTTCTTGCAGTAGATAAACAATAAAATACACCTGGAGCATTATCAAATTATTGCCAAACAGAGCACCAATTCAAAAAATATGTAATATGCTTTTAAGATGTTTTTTATGAGCACAACACGACAGTATAGTAAAACAGAAATAATCTTGAAATCTAATCTGGTCTACTAGGGGATTTATTATACTTTGGGTGTCATAATGTTCCCTCTGCTTTAATCGCTAACAGTAAGAGCATTTAATCGGCAAGAAAAGCAATACTTTCTGATGTACATAATACTTAGATATGTTGCAATGAAATCTTGTACAACTTTGTCAAAATGTTACTGGTTTGTTGAGCTCTAACATTCTGAAAGGTTTTGCTCCAACATGGAGGCGTTGTCGACATGTAAAACTCAAAGAGATGCTGTTTCTAGCTGTTTTATTTACATGGCAAAGGTAACAGGGACCGAGTAGACTGTGAATGACGGGTAGCGAACTGTTATCCAGGTCATTTTGTTGGCTGAAACTTAATCAAATTGTTGTTTTAAAATTCTAAAATTAGCTTTTAATTTAATTTTGGCAAGTTATATTCACTCATGTATAGGCTGGCCTGGTTTATAATGAGTGAACCAGAGCTTGCTCACAGAAAGCTCCACCATTATATCAATTATTATATTATTATATATTATTATATTATTAATTATATCAATTTTTACCAGTGCCAGAAGTGCTGTTTCTACCTTGAGCCTAAGCTAGGATATTTTATGAAAACAAACAGTATTTCAACACATATTACAACTTTTGCTGTGTAAGGTGGGAGCTGAAATATACTGCTCAAAAAAATAAAGGGAACACTCAAATAACACATCCTAGATGGACAGTTTGATTTCACAGAAGTTTGATTTACTTGGAGTTATATTGTGTTGTTTAAGTGTTCCCTTTATTTTTTTGAGCAGTGTATTTTCAGTGATGTTTTTAAAGTTTTACTTAATACCTGTTTGTTTCCCTCTACAGGCAGTTCCTCTGCCATTCCTGAGGCCGTCGCCTCAGATCCACCAGCTCCTGACGAAGCAGTTAGGCCCAAACCTGCCACCCTTCTTCACGAATCAACCATTGTGGAACTCGGCAGCACCGGCAGAACCAAGAGCCTCCCAGAAACCAGCTGCAGCTCCTCACTGGACCTTCACATCCCTCTCCCTCCTCCTCTGACTCCTCCTCCTCCACCTCTTCCTCCTGCTGCAGACATTCCTGACCTTCCTCTCCCATCACCCCCAATCCTGCCGCCCCCTCCGCTTTCCATCAAGTCGGCTTCCACCTCCAGTCCTCCTCCCCCTCCGCTGTCCACCAAGTCGGCTTCCACCTCCAGTCCTCCTCTCCCTTCAGTGCCACCCCTCGGCGACAGCCCCCAGCGTCCCACCACGCTCAACATCAAGACACTTCCTCGCTCCACTGCGAGGGAGAACGGTGGCCCTCCGCATCGGGTCGACGATGATGAGGACGAGAGGAAGCTGCTGGAAGAGGATCTAAAAAAATGCATCGAGGACTTCAAAAAGATCCGCTTGCCCACCGTGTTTCCAGACCGCAAGAGGCACTGGCAGAACGACCTGCTCAAGAAGTACAATGCGTGAAGAGCCTCTCTGCGGTGCTGCTGTGAACAAACCCGACTAAAACCTTTAGAAACTCTGCTGTGGTTGGTGAAGAGAAGCTCAGGTTTACAAGTAATGAAAAAAAAAGTATTTGCACCCAGTTTTTTCTGTTTTTACTCCTTGTTGTCACAATTAAATGTTTCAGATCATCAAACAAGCTGTAACATCAGACAAAAAAGCAAAAGCAGAGTAAACACAAAAGTCAGTTTTCAAATAATGACCACATGTATTAACAAAAAAATGTATCCCAACCAGCAATGTCTAATATGGAAAAAGTAATTAAACCAGCAACAAAGTGACTGGGATACCTGTCAGTGAGTCCTTCACAATGCATTTAGAGCCATTTAGCATTGATTGTGTTGCTTTTGGATCGCCGTCCTGCTGCGTGACTCGTGTGTGGCAGATCACAAACTGACTTTCATAGTTCCATCAAATTACAGCAAGTCGTCCAAAATCTCATGCAGCGAAGCAGTCCCAGATCATGATACCGCCACTACTTCTGACAGTAAATGTGACGTTCTTTTTCTAAAATGCCTTATCACTTTTTACATGAGATGTAGCCGAGCGCACCTTTCAGAAAGTGGATTCTTTTGTGACACCCTGGATGAGACTTCAGTGTCCTCTTTAAATAATTTTAGAAGATAATCTCCTGGGAAGGTTCAACACCACGTTTTCATGTGTTTGTGAATAACAGCTCTCATTGTGGTTCACTGCCATCACCTTAGACGTGGCTTTGTAACCCTGCTGATGTGAATTGCTCGTCTTGCTCCGCTTACATTTGACATTAAAATATGTTTGGCGATCTGAAACATCTCAATGAGACAGAAGAAATGCCTAAGGGGGCAAATACCTTTTCACAAAGCTGTAAACGTCAGAAAGTTTACTTCACCTGGACGTTTAAACAACTCTATTTGTCAGAGAACGTGTTGTGCTCAGGTTAAAACTGAAGGCAGCCAATAAACACTAAAAGTGTCAGTTTACCTCAACGAAAACCCATATCTCTGTACCTGAGCGACTCTTTCCCACATGAATCTCATGAAACATCAAAAAAGGAAAGAAGACAAATGTGATGTCATTTATCAGGCGTTCCCGCTCTCCTCTCTGCGACGTGTCTGCTGATCAAGCAACTGGAAAATGCCAGCAAACTGCCACGCTTCTAAAGCGTTTGACCTTAATGACGCAAAATAAAGGAAGGGAGTGAAATTTCTGGATTTAATCTCTATGAGTTCACCTCATCAATATTACATGGCTGGCTTCAAAGCCTTTCTACTCCACATTTTGCTTCATTCTGTGTTTATCTTCCAGTTAGAGATGGAAAGAAGTCAGAGCAAGAAAGAGAGAGAGAGAGAATGGAGCCTATTGGAAGCAGAGAGGGTAATTACAGGCAGGACTGAATGTGGAATAAAAATGGCAGTAATGGTAGATGAACCACTGTACAGCCCCATTTGTTCCTCTGTCTGCACTGCATAAAATGCTCATCCAGCTCCACTAATGAATTATCAGGTGTCTGCATGTCCCTATTTCTGTCCGTCATTGTGGGGAAAATGTGATAAGCAAGTCGGTATGAAATGAAAGAATAATTGCCTTTTGTCTTTTCAATTGTTCTGAATCATGCGCTGTGTTGCATTGCACTTGGCAGTTGTAAGCTTCGCTCTGCAACAAAAGCAGAGAAGAAAACAGCACATGAGGAAGATTCGCTCTATTTTGTAAAAGTGGATGCACAAGCCTAAATATTGCAGAAAAGGAACGACAGCTGATCAAGCACAGAGTTACCAATGACAGTCTGTGCTGAAATCACATACAGGCTCAGGGAAAGTAGAGGAAAGGCAAAATTGTTAGTATAGCAACACTCACACACAAGACAATTCAAAGTGTTTTACAGATAAATAGAAAAGACAATGGAGTACAGGAGCTAGAGTAAGGCAAAAACAATCGTATTCAAAAAACGAAATGCATTTATTGGACCATGGCATAATTCAAATATGACGTAATTAATTTGAAAATGATCTTTAACCTTTATGGAAGACCCGCGGTGAGCACTGCTGTTTTCAGGCCTATTTCTGCAGATCTCAGGCTTTCAGGAGCAGAGGAGCAAAATTAACGAAGCAAGTGCAGCACTTGTTGGGTAAAACCGTTTATTTAGCTGCTCTGTTGACAGAAACACACAAATCATGACCTAATAAAGTCTTCTCTCACTACATAAATGTGAAGAAATGCAGTAATCCTCTTTGAAATGCAGAGTGGTGCAGTTAAACTGCTTTTGCACACCGTCAGCTCATTGAATAGATGTTTGCTACACATCACTGTGTTATCTGTAGGACAGGCATGCAGAAAGATACGTAAGATCTGGACTTGACGGCAGCACAGGACACAACTCCGGACAGCAACGCTGTAGTCACTCATCAGACTGACATGTCATCTTAAAGGATTTATTCACTGAGAGCAGCAGTGGTCTTGTTGGGTTAGTATGACTGAACAATGGTGGCTTGACATCTGTTTGAGCTAATGCGAGTTGACTCTGTTGAAGGAAAGGTTCTTGTGACCTCTGCTGAAATAGCTTTGTTGAATTCCTGCAGGAATCTTACATTGTCTTAATTTCCATTTTGCTTAGGGAAAAAATACAACTTGAGCAGACTAATTTTCTCATTAAGAACACACACAAAAAAAACTGATTTTCCACCCCTCTCAGAATGAATGAACCTCTTTTAATACAGAGCAATACATCAGGAAACTATGAACCCACAGCTGTAACTATTACAACTCAGTTTAGAGAAGGAGGTGGTGGACCCTTGAATCTCCCACGCCAGCAGTTCGGTGGTGCCTTAATCCAGGACAAGATAAGAAACAGAGTGAAAGCAGCTTAATAGAAGCAACAGTTTTACCACCTCCAGCTGATGCAATGAACATGTCCTGATCAATAAATCAGCGGAGGAGAAGATTGTCTCCTGACAGCCAAGCATCGGATTTCTGTTCTTTTTTTTCGGGGGGCGAGGCGATAGGGATGCTCATGTTCAGCACTGCGGTATTTTCTTTTTATATTGTCTTCAAAAGTCTGGCTAATTACCACTGCAGCTTTCGTGTGGTATGTTTTTCTTTCATATTGTGTTTGCGGTCCTCTTGAATTTAGATGCACCTTTGATGTTCCCCTCCGTGTCTCCGCGAGCCTCGTATCTCCAGAAATAATCACTGACGCACGAGACCCTCCGATTGCTGCTTTTGTTGGGATTCATATAAAAATGTCCATGCATTATTTTTGCCCTACGAATAATAATAATAAAAAAATCTGGTGAGCAACAAGCAACAAATTGCACACACAGCCCCCACTACGATTACAATGTTTCCCATCTCGGTGGATTTTTTTTAATGTTTTGCTCATTTTATCCTCCCCCTCTGACTCATTTAAGCCTAATAAAGTCAAACTTCTCTTTGTTCGTCAAACTCCCACTGAATCCCCACTGTGTCTCGCTTTAGGTTTTATGATTCTGTCTCGTCTTGGAGTTTCTATCTGCAGTGCACCTTGTTTCCAATTCCTTTACAGCCTTAAAATCAGAGTTAAGAAATCATCAGATGTTTGCTGAGAATGAATTATTTAGACAATAAGAATAATCTTATCCCAGGTGCACTGCTAACCTCTAAGATGCAACAGCTACATCGTCTTGCTCTAAGCAGTGGGGGATTAGCAATAGATTAGCGTTTGTCACAGCCTTAGAGGCTGAATTAACAGTAGGCTACTCTTCTTAGAAGATAAACTCTTTCAACCATTCACGCCACTGAATCAGTCTTAACTAAAATATTTTAGAACAGCCCAAACATTCAGCTCTTTTCCAGCAGGCTGCAGACTAAATCTCTAAGGATCCTTTACAGTCATTAGCTTCTTCTTTATAATATTATATGCAGCTTGTAGTGCGGCGGCACGGCGACTGCGACTCAGACCTGTGGTGTCATTATGCTGCATGTTGAGGATCAAAAACTGGTCGTTCACATTCAAATTCCCCGTTTACGGTTTCAAATGCTGCAATGTTCCTGCAGACACAAACATACATCCCAAAAGGGAAGTGTCTAATTTAAATTTGCGTTTTCTCAAATACAAGTTTCCTTTCTCAATTCTCTTTCATCTTTTGTCTCTTTCTGGAACAAGTTTCAGAGTAGACAACTTATTACGAATGCTCAATGAGAATTTAATCTCTGAAGTCGATATGCTGGGCCCTGCAACAAAGAGAATCCTTTTCCTTTGAAATGAAGAGGTAAAGCAGTCTGGTGGGTTCAAGATGGGCAGGATAACAGTCTTTGACAGAATATTCTAGCCAGTGAGATCAAACCAGGAATTGTAGCAACAATCATTAGCATTAGACAGAGGCACTGAACACCAGGTGGATTTCTCCAGTGACGTCTTGGAAGTTGTAAGTGGATGGAAACTTGATGTTCTGTAAGGGCAGGCTTTGATTTTAGGCAAAGACTTTCACTGGTTCAGGATTTCCCTCAGTTAAATGACGGCATGTTACACGCAGGCTTCGTTTTTGAAGAGAGTTAGCCAAATTATCCAAACAAGTAGCAGGACAGAAGATTATGTCCCTCATTTATTAATGTATCATTTATTTTTGTGTTTCTACCTCCAGTCTACGGCGCCTTACATTTGCATGAAGGAGCACCTTGCAGATTTCTTTGGAACGGACAGCAATACATTAACATCTCATTTCTTCCGGGCACGAGTTATCTTCAGTGCAGTCTGCTCTCTTGACAATTAAAGCAGAGGCTGAAAGGGATCCGTGTAAAAAAAAAAAAAAAAAAGATAAAGAGTAATACTCAGAGGGTCGTGAGATATTTTAGTATTTCAGCTGTCAGGAAGAGTTTCACACTCAAAGTTTTTGTGCGATGAAATGTGTTTTCAAGGGAGATAAGAAAAGAGAGGCCTAATTATTGGACTTGAAATGGGGCTGGAAAAGAAAGATGAAGGTCCAAGACGGCAAACTGTGTATTTTTATTCTGCAGAATTTTATTAGAGAGTTGTCCAGATGATTTGCCTAATTTAAATACAAGGAGGTGATTTCTTTGACGTAAGAACAAAAGACTTCAACCTAGATCAATTGAACTAACGTGAAAAAATCTTATGGCATTATGTCAATAACCAACAAACAAAATCAGTGCCAAATCTTGCACACTCACACAGGATGACAGGCTGCCTCAGACAGAACACATTGTGTCTCCCATGAGGAGGTCCTTCAAGAGATAAGTGCTAAAACAAAGCTTTTCAGCCTAAAAGAGGAAACGCAAGGTCAAAAGTGAGCAAAAGTGCACAAATGGTAAAGTAAAATACTTTAGCAGCTGTGTGAATTATGTCATTTAGCTTGACAAGACTATGGAGCAAAAAAAAAAAAAAATGTAAAAGTTAAAAGAAATTCCTTCACCTGTCTTTGCTCCTTCTCTTGTTTTAAGAGACTCCCCACTAAAGTCGAAAGTCTGCATGAAATCCCAGTTCGCAGCTCTGGGTATTCCAGTCTCCCACGGATCAATGCTGAGCCTCTCGCACGTCACCGAGGGTTTCTCAGGAAGCAGAACTTCAGCTGCTTGAGGTCAAAAATCACTAATGACAACCCAATGGAAAAAACAAACAAACAAAAAAAAACTGTTTCACTCACAAACTTGTACTCTGCTCTGACCTTGTCCTTTATTCACAGAAAGAAAAAGAACACCATCCAATCATTTCTTTCGGTGACTTGTAAAAGAGTTTATGACCTCGAACCTTTTTTTTTTAAAATTTGTCTGTGTGTGAGTGTGCAAGTATATTCAGGTCTAAGGAAAAAAAAAAAAATTGAAAATCCAGACCATATTGCTCAGCAAGCGTTACCGCGCTGTGCTGCTTTGGCAAGCGTGCTTTGGCACATAAATGTTTTTTTTTTTAAAACAACCACATGTAATTTATTGGAGAACAGGGATGGCTGGTCATGCAAGCAGCGAGTGGTACATGCTGTGGGGGGAGGCAGTGAAGAGAAGAGTGCCAGAGGGAATGTGTCAGACTCCGTTCACAGCTTTTCCATTTCCATCATTAAAACCTGGAGCCTAATCCATGCAGCTCCTTTAATCTCTTAATTCTGTTCCCATTTTCTCTGCAGACTGCGCTCTCCTGTTCCATTCTCTCTGCCTCCCTGATTCTCTGTCGCTAAATCAAAATCATATGTGTTTCTGGGTGCAGCATGCTTACTCTTTCACCTCTCACATACACAAACTCCACCTGTGCTTTTCACTTTACTTGCAACTTCAATGCTTTTTGTGCCCCTGCGTTATTCATGCTCATTTTTTATTTTTCGCCTGTGTCCTTGATTGTTGTCAGCCGCTAAGCATGACTAATGGTATGTAAGAGGATATACAGCAGCCACGGCGTGGAGCTGAGCAGCGACATGATTTGGATGGGAGCATTAGATGACTCGATTACCAAGACTGACATAAAAGAGTGAATTTTTGCGAGGTGGCAAGACAGATGGCCTGACAGTCCGATCCTGAGCCAGAGAGGTTGGCCCGCTACTTTCATGACATGGCCTGTCTGAATGTGAAGCATGGTGTCGTGTTGTTATGTCTCTTTTTTTCTTCTTTTTCTTTACAGTGACTGCTGTGTGACTGGAAAGGCCTCCGATGCGTTGCATGGGAATTATAATTTACCAAATATAGAAGCACATATCAAACAGGCTCAGGCTCCTGCAGGAGTGTAACTTATTCATAAGACATTGCAATAGCTGCATAAGCGCACATTAGAGATGTAAAAGCCTACTTAGGACATCGTTTGAATTGATTAAGATTCACCCTGATCATTTCGACAGCTCAGAAGCTCATTAATGCTTTCCATAGCTCACAGCACTGCATTGCATCCTCCATAATTTCCTCCATTTTCCAAACCATTGACTATCGATTTCAGCATGCCATCAAATGCTTAGCTCTGTCACTCTGAAGGTAATGTGCACCCAACATGCAGATGTGTGAGGAGGAAGAAATGTTTGGTCTGTACTTTTTCTCCAATTAGTTTCTCTCTTTTTTCCTGCTTTTCTGACCTGCAGAATATTAATTAGGTGAAATCAGGCTGGAAAATAAAAAACCCTGGGCAAATCAGAACACAGTGTGTGACTCGAGGCAAAGTTTTCTGCAAGTGGAGCTGGTTTCTGATGTCTCCTGGAATTAAAATGAAGTAGAGTGAAAAAGTATAGTTTGTCCCTTAGTAAGAATATATCCTCCTGGCGTGAAGCTCCAAAAAAGAAGGATTTGATAAAGATGTGTGCACAAACCACTCATAAGATTGTAATGGTAAGTCAAAATGTTTTTTGTTTCAAAATGATCATCAGTATTGATAACCTACATTTAAAGTCTGTCTTCTTATTAATCTAGATTGTTGGAGTAATGAATGTGGGAGTGAAAGCCAGATATTGCCCTCCCCAGTGTCACTGCCCATGTTTTTCCGGGGGTTTTCTAAAGAGTTCAAAATCGACATGTTTTTCCTCCAGCGAGTTCTGAGTCTGCCCAGATCTGTTCCTGGTTGACCACGACGGGGAAACCTCAAAATAGAAATGCCAAGGAGGACTCTGGATCTGATGTAATGCCTGAACCTCCACAGTCGACTTCTTTCAGGCCTGGCTCCATCCCAAGATTCCTCTGGATGATGGAGCTCCTTATCCCATCACGACGGCTGAGGGTGGCTACCACATGGAAGCTAATTTCAGCCACTGTTGTCCAAGATTTTTTTTGGGCCACAACATTTCTGGGTCATAGATGAGAGTTTTTGCTTTTTGATTCGGTCTTGACCCAATAATTTAAGTGAGACTCCAACATGTTCACCCTTGTTAGCAAGACATTAAAACATGTGAACGTCTCCGCTGGAGACAGAGACTGAGACTCAAAGCAGAGGGAGAGAAGCACATTTTCCCAGATGAGAACATATCAGCTTCCAAACCAGATCCTCTCCTCTCCACAACAAGACCTTAAGATCCAGTCCATGAACGCCACAAACAGGATGAGTGACTCGAAGAAGCAATGGAGGAGACGAACCTGAGCTTACAACAAGCTGTTCTGGGAATCCAGACAGGTATTGTTTTCATCATAGAGGGAATAGCTGGTCCTTCAAAGCAACCAGGTATGCCCCACATCAACCCCTCACAAAATTGTAAAAAGTCCCCACATCAACGAAATACATTCGTAATGGTTAAATCCAGCTCCACTGACCTTTTGAGCAACTCTGCAAGCATAAAATTGTGAGCCATTATCCCACAATCAGGACAAAAGCTGCTGCTGCTCCTGCAGCCGAGATTTGGCAATTAGTCAGCGCCTCTATTCCGACATCCTAGAGTAGACTTTCCCATGGAGACTAAGAAGAGGCTTCCCCCGGTAGTAGGAAAACACTCATCAGTCCTCTTGCTAAAAGTATGACCAATTAATCGTCATCTCATTGTAAACTGTGGTGGTCTTGAGGATGCTGACAGGGAGTTTGTTTCAGCTTCCTCAGAAAGTGCGGCTTGTTCAAGCAGGCGAGGCCATCAGAGTTCTGTACTCTGATGAACTTCATGCTATTCCCTCTGCTGTGCGGCTGCTGATGCTGAGAACTACGTGTTCAGCTGGTGACCTCCAGATGTCAAAGATCATCCCCTTCGTTTTGTCCAAATAGAGCTTGAGGTTTTCCCTGCACCAGATGTCTTGTGGTTTGATCCCTTCTCAACATTGATATATCGTTCTCATGAATGAGCTCTTCCCACCGCGGAGCGACCAGAGAGAACGCTGACATTTAACACCAATTAACCTTTAATCCCACTTTGCCAGACTTCACCTTTCACGACATTTTAAAGACTGTTAAAAGTGCTGCCTTACCGGCAAAATAGACAAAACACAAGCAAACCTGTTATTTGTGAAGATGGTGGCAAACACTTCTGCAAACTACAGCCTTTCTCCCTAGAATAAGAAATTCAGACAGGTTTGTTCCAGCATATATTTTTGCAGGGACCCTTGCTATAGTAGAAACATGCTTCTTTTCTATTTCTGGTGTAATCTTCCTATTGTTCCTGTTACCCACAGTAATCAGTCTTACTCCACTTTCTTGCACATGCACTCCTTCAGTTTCCTTGTTGCCGTTTAAGGTCACACCAGTTTTTTGCTGTTTCAACATTCAAGCAACTTTGAGTGTTTTGATTTTATTTTATCTCACATAAAACTGAACTTAACTTTATGCTAATCCTGCGCAAAATATTGAATATTGGGAATAGGGAATATTGACTTCCCAATAAAAAGCGACAGTCATGCATTTTTTATGCCGCCTTGCAGCGTTAGGCACGACTCTTTTAGAGACAAACAATAGAATAGTAAAAGCGTGTCTCTATATGTTCAAAAGCTGCAGCGGAAGTTGACTTAATAAGCTCACGCTATTAATATTGTTTAAAATATTTCACGATTTTTGTGTTTTGAGCTCTTAGACATCCTGCAGGGATTGTTGCTTCAGCCTTCATATTTTCCTTTCGTTCCTACTGTCACATTTCAAGGTTAAGGTTGCAGAATAAGAAGTTCTTTGTGTTATTAATACCAACTAAATATTTCACCACGATCATCTGAGCATCCAAATGCTCCTTTTGACTTATTCAGCAAGAAAGAAGAGACTATTAGACACGTAGGGAGTTGAGAAGGAGATCAAACGTAAAGTCTGACTTGCAAACGTTCAACACTGAGTCATTTCAAGTAGCAGATAAGAGTCCATTAAACAACATCCCTGTTAACAACAACTCTACGGAAACCTTTGAAAAGAAAACCCCCACGGAGGCGTGGAAGTGCCGTCTTTCATGCAGCAGAGGAGTTGTGGCGAACAGGATGCAGATAGTAGATTTCTTGGCTCCGTACACCCGCTGTGTCAGCCTGAGTCACTGTGCTCTGTTGGCACCGTGTACTGCTGAGGAGGCTCCTCAACACACCGGGGCTGTACATCATCATCAGTCTCTGTATTCTGTGTGTGCGTGTGTGTGTGTGTGTGTGTGTGTGGACATGCAGGTTCGCTGCAAAATCTCCAAATAGGCCCCACTGACTGTGGGAGCAACAAACAAACACTGCGGCAACAACAGACCCAGCTCAAATTCCCTGCTGTTCCCAAATATATCAGGAGGATTGTTTTCTTCCATCTCTTCTATCTGGAGGCGCTGTGTACCACAATATGCTGCAAGCACATAAATATTCTGAAAAAAAAAAAAAAAAAAATGAAATTACCACTAAATAACATTAAAAAAAAAAAATTATATATAGAATTATTTTTTCCTTTTAATAATGAGGCTAACCATTTAATTCAATCATTCCTTTTATTAGGAGTAAAATCTACCAGTGCATTTTTCTGTCTAATACCATTTTAAACCTTAATTAACTGTCTCGGTGACTAATGTTTTGAATAACCTAAAAAACCCAAACTAAACAATAACTTTAGTTGGATTTAAAACCCCACTTGTAGTGCTTTTTCATTTATGCATAATCCCTTGATTTGCTTTTAGTTTTAATGTGACATAAACCACAACAGTTTGTTGATGAGTGTATTTTAAGAGAGATCAAAAAAGCCTTATACTGAATCAAATCAACGCTGTAAGGTGTAATATAATTATAAACTACATAAAGTTTTTTTAAGTGATGCGGTGTAAAAAGTGTTTTTTAGGGTGCACTTTGCTTCCTGCTGTCACAGCAGGTTCAGATACTAAACTTTACACTTGTTCACTTTCAGGTTTCAATTTCTTAATTAAATTGTACAAATAGTTTACTGGTCAGTTTCACTAATAAATGTCTGTGAGCATAAGCTATTGTTTTCCATGAGCTTCTGAGGTTGGCATCCAATTCCAAGCTTCCGACTTGACAGCCAGATGAATGGATGCTACGTCCAGCGTCATGTTTTCCACCTGAGATAGAGAACACATTTTCAGCGCAGCCGGCGAGCCAAAAATAAATGAGATGTCTCTGAAAAGCCCAGACACTGACAGATGCCTGTTGACTCAGGTTCAGACCAATTATAATTTGTGTTTTGTGGCCTCTGGGCACCGGAACAACCAATCAAATGATTACACTGTTTACTTAGGTTATTTGAATTTATGTGACGTGAGTGTGAATCTCTGCTGTTCTTTGCTGGTGTTAATTTCATCTGCCCCTTTCACATAAAACAATGTCAGTTCTGCTGTAGCTTGTTTGCTGAAGGTTTGTTGTACTGGTAGTTTGGCCCCTGACTACAGTGATCAATGTGTGGTTCCCGCTTTGATGAAAGTAGATAGCAGACGTTGTATTAAAACAGGAAAAGTTCTCCAAAATTCAAAGGCGTCACTTTTCTGAAGGATGTATCTACGTTATACAATTATAGGATTTTTAGTCACAGGACCATTTGCGTTGTAAAAGAAAACTAAACCGGGCTGCTTTGAGAACATGTCAGTGAGAGCAGCTCATCTGGTGAGTGTGTTTTTTAGTTTCAGCAGAAGGAGCAGACCCTCTCAGGTGGCTCGTGTTATTAAAGTGCCCGAGGAATAATTACCTCTAAATTAATTGGGTGGGAGGAACAATGCACTTTAGAGCGGACTCCTTTTGTGTGCTCCATTATGTATAGGCCCACTGACGGCTTTGAAGTGATCATCACACCGCTGAAGTCCTCCACCAGAGTCGTGTGAAGTTCTTATTATGGCCTTTGGGTGTATCCGTGTCTGCAGCACATCAAGGAGAGTGGAGAGAACGCTCTTGCCTGCAACCACCTTATGGACAGGATTCAATTATGAAACACCTCCAACAGAACTCGCTGGAATTACTGAGATTGAATCAGGCTGGAAAACTCAATGCAAGCAATTAACAGAAGAATTAATGAATTAGCGGAGGCCTGAAAGAGTGAAGTGCTAATTGAGCTCACGCATTCTCTAAGCTGAGCATTTGTTCTGATGTAAATATTGAAATAAAGTGCATTTATGATTCGGCTTCCCAGCAGCTGCTGGAGCCCACGTCTGAGTACACATGAACCATCACAACAGAAAGACGTGTCTAAATGTTCATCCTAGGTTTGCCGTTTCATTTTCATAGAGGGACACGAAGAAAACAAATAAACAGAGGCAAGAATCTAATAGCTGGTCATTTCTTCATTAATATAAAAAGTAAGGAAGAGTGTGAATTACATGTCTTCCCCTTTCTACCTGACATTTTTCTAAAAAAAAACAAAAACCAAAAAAACATTATTCTTCCCAACTCTTACTTGAGCCAAGACCAAGGTCATGGAGATCTTTCAGCTGATTCTTTAAATCACTTATTCGAACATTAATCCGAAGGGTGACAGCGTAGTGGCATATATCTCATCTAACTCGACATCACGTAATAATTTTCTGCATTAATAAACTAGATGTTCAGTAGCTTAAGCATCTGAAAATTGCACTACATTTGCTTTCTGGCATCTGGTGTAGATCTAGCTTACTGCCTAAATACCACATTTTCTTTAAAAACCGTCATAATAACTGTTTTTATTTTAATTTCAACTTCTTTTTCTGATATTCCCCTCACTTGTTGTCATGATCGTGCTCGTTGCTTCTTCTTCCAAGACGACACTTTCTGCAAGTCTTTTCGACTTCGCTGCAAACACCCTATGCGAACTGAGCTATTCATTGCAATAAAAACATGTTTGTGTCATTTTCTCTTAAATCACAAGAATCTGCAAGCAAACATTGACACATTTGTGTTTTCTTGTAGTAGCTTCATTGTAAAACACATGTG
Source organism: Poeciliopsis retropinna (assembly GCA_010277075.1). Taxonomy (NCBI): domain Eukaryota; kingdom Metazoa; phylum Chordata; class Actinopteri; order Cyprinodontiformes; family Poeciliidae; genus Poeciliopsis; species Poeciliopsis retropinna. The sequence continues at coordinate 10,732,096 of VMRM01000015.1, read as the reverse complement.
TGGCTTCAGTCAGAGGGCTGCGCTTAAAGGACAGCAGGCAGCGGGATTCTCACTCTGTTCACTGAAGATAAGTAGTTACATCTGTACACGAGTCTGACACCAAGGGATTCCTTCGTTAAGTCGTGATTACAAGATATCTTTGCTCAGTGTTGCTCACACAATGGCATCAACATTAATGATGAAATCTGTATGAAAAAACAAAATGAAAAGTCCTTCCCAGATAATTCATAAGGCCTTCGTCCTACTTACATGTTATCTGTGCTAAATTTGTACTTTTCCACTTGTTGATAAATGTCCCCCAGTAGGCCTCCGTCGACCTTAATTATGCAGTCTTAGCTTAAATATATATTTTTTTCTTTATCCATTCAGTGTCAGAAAAATATATTCAACAGAGGACAAACTTTCGCCGTGATGTGACACATGCAATAGAGCTGCAACATCGCTGCTGCAGCGAGTCGCCAGCTTCCAGCGCCGCACGCTCCTCCGTACAAAGTCTTCGGAAGGCGGACGGAGGACGAAGGCCTCCCCATTTTGGTTTAGCCTATTATGGCATGAATGTGACCTTGCACAAGCTATTGATCTGTATCTCCACTCATTCACGTTTTCAAAAGGCCCGTTGAGTCATGTCAGTCATTTCAATATCACACCTCTCTTGTGGTTTCTTCTCTTTTTTTCCCTGTGCTTTTTTGGGTCGAGCCCAGATAATTGGATTTTCCAACCACGGCCTGTGTGCAGAGTCAGAGTCAGAGAGAGGGGTTTGGGGGAAATTAAAATCTTCCGTGTGGAGTAAATCAATGTTAAAACTCTCCCTCTTACTCTCAAAAAGTGCTACACGTGCACAGAAAAGCAATTAACCCACTACAAGAATTGATTTAGTCCACTACAGCTTATCTCCTTTGGCGTGGTTGAGATTTTTCACACCCACGGGGACGATCAAAAATCTTTTTTTTGTCTTGTTTCAAAACCCAGCGGCATTTAGGGATTAGCACTGATTTTTATCTTCACCAAGCAATTACCTGCTATGGTAATCAATGCCGGACTGATGTCTTTAATAGTCTATATAGCATCGCCTCCTCAGCAGGCTGCGCAAATTACAGTGATTCATCACCAGAGCACCACGCTGCTCTGCTGGAAATGCTGAATCAATTCTCATATACTGAACACACATACAAACCTTCCTTCCCATGATGCGACTCCAGTGGCAGCAGCTCTCTGTATCCTGGCAGAGGTCACAAACACCTTGCTGCCTTTAAGAGAAGGCATTTCATCAAGAATGTTTGAGTCAGGATTTTGTAAGTTTGAAGCCAGAGCGACTCTGCCATGAACTTGTCTGGTGAGGAGGTGCTTTACATTTAGAATCCTGCAAGAACGCATGTTCACTGCTGCAATCTAATACATGAGTAGGCGTGCAAAGAGCGGAATAAAACTCTCCTTCTCTCTCTCTTTGATACATTGAAATAAAGGATTTATTGCTCCTGCACAGCTGGGCGCCGATAAACTAAGGGAAGACAGCTTCTGCTCCACTGAGCCGCAATGAACACATCTGCAGTTCTCCCTCGTCACTTTTTCCCCCCTCTGCCTTCTGTGCGCGCACACCCTCGGATGGAGGAAATCGATGAGTGTTGTTTCTGTCTCCGCGTGACACCTGCCAACTCCTGCGAAGCTGATGTCTCACATGCGGACGTTTTTGACAAACACGCCGCAGCTGAGGGCCGTTCAGGGGGAAGGAGCCGAGACAGGCGAAGTCAAAACAGGAAAGATGGCTGATCGTCAACTCTTGACAAGATGGACACACGTGGGGCGCAAGCGGTGGTAATAATAGATGGATGCATGACGCAGTGATCCACTCTGGCAGCAGGGACGCTTATTCATGTGGTTGAAAAATATCACCCAAGATGTGATGTCATCTGAGCCACAGGGTGGTTTAGTTATTAGAACAATAGTATTACAGCAGTAGAGACTTTTTGGACATTTTCATTTGTTTTTTACTTCTTGTACTTGCCTCCATTGTCTTCCAGTGGTGCAACTTCCTGCCAGAGTTGATTTAATCAATGGAAGCCTTTAGTGAAAGCCTGAGTTGGTGCAGCTAAAAAGTTGCAAGTTATTCAGTAAACTCCATCTCTTGTGCAAAACTTAAAGTCAGGAGTGGAGTTATGGGAAAAAGAACAATGTGTTGTGAATTAATGTAAGCCATGTCATGGTATTACATCTGCTTAAGGTATCCACATAACTATCTGGGTCTGAAAGATACTGAACCTGTATGAAGACCTGCACCAATATTGCAGAAGAAAGTTGATCTGCAGTGTTCTAAGTCTGCCTCGTAGGAGGCAATAATGCACTTGTTGTAGCAGGAGAGTAACTATATTTAAAGGAGATAAAAAAAAGACAACTGAGATAAATAACAAAGAAAATGCTGTGATTTTTGTCCTAGATATCACTGTTTTTGTTGTCCCTAGATGATAAATTATCCAAAACAGCTGCATTTCTTTAAACAAACAAGGATCATTATTGTTATTCTTCTTCTATTTATCATCTAACTAAAGCAAGAGCAATTTGTCAGAATCTTTTTAAAAGAGTCAGCAGTTGCTCTTGATATTTGTGTGTCATTTGATACATGAAGCTGCAGTCGACTCATCAAAAAGATCAATTTTTCACATGCCTGGAACTTTAAAAAGGAATCTGTAAACTTTACTTGGCAATTATGTATTTGATACTGCAAATCCTCACGCTATAAAAAGGAGAATATTTTGTGAACATTACTTTTTGTAAAAAGTAGTAATGGTAATAAAAAAATAAGTATCCAGGACCTGAATTCATTGATTTAGCCCCAATGTGCTGAAGTCAGGAAGTCCTGCAAGCAAGCAAGCAGTACCTCAGCATTATTGATATTTATGTTGTAAAGCCTGGATATTTACAAGTATTTAAATATTATTTGCATTTAGAATGACCTTAGTTCATCCAAATACATTTCCCCATTTATCCAAAGGGACAGAAAATGTTTAACTGACTAAACTTTGACCATAATGTGATGACATTATTCAGACAATCTGACAATGAATTCACATTACGACAGATTTATTTTCTTACATCTCCTTCCCCATTGGCTCCAGTCTGACAAGACTAACCTAAAGCTCCTTTGATTGGTAGATTACATTTTTGATGTCTTTCTCTCCACAGGAGCTGTGCAATGAGCATCCTAATCTTGATTCCGTTCTTCACAAATGGAAACAATATCATCCTGTTTTTTAGCAGAACAGATTGGCGGATAAACTCCAAATCCACGAGTAGCTTTTCAGTCGCGGTGCCGTTTATCCGACATTTTCTTTGGTTCAATCCCCGAGAGTGAGGGATCAGCTGTGTCTGCATGTGCCGTCCAATTTCAGTGTTTTATAAGACAGATGCTGCTGATAGAAAAGCACTCACTGTGTGCGATGTCTCTATATTCCCGTTCAAATTATCGAAACGCAGAAGTAATTACCGAGGGGCTTTTTTTGTGCCAAAGCACGTGTTTAGGCATGAAGCAAGTCCCACAGTTCTGTTCACATGAAAATGAATCTGAAATGCTTAAATGCATCTGCCTGAGAAAACTGCCTCCTCACTTCAGGGAAGCAAAGACTCCAAATGGAGCTCCTCGGGATGAATTTTTCAGACGTTAAAAAAATACAAAGGCACTAAAGCAGAGCAATCAAAGTCCACTAAAAATACAACAGCAGAAAAAAAAAAGAGCCAAGACTGTAGCAAATGATTGCAGGAGGAAAAAAGAACCACTGGAGAGACTTAAAAGAATTCGCCAAGACTTAAAGCAATGACGTAAAATTAAAGCGACTGCTCGGATCAAAATGCCTGAAGTGCCAGAGTCGAAGGGGTTTTAGAGTCTAAACACACGGAGGAGGAAACTGTTCACTAAATTACTGGGTCTGGTTTTTATGTGTCCAGCTGATGGTGTAGAGATCTTTAATGATGCCCTGTTCTCTGAACAGATCAGCTCTGAAACTGTTTATAAGTTTCAGTTGGCTATGGAGACAAGGATCATTTAAAAATACTAACGCTTATATCTTTTTGGTGTAGAGCTGATTTAACTTGCAAAAAATATGGTAGATAATAAACTAGTGACCTTTAACATACTGCCAGATGAGAAGCTAACCCCAGCATTGTGTTGTTTAATGTTTTACAGAACAAATAGTCTGGTAAAAACTCACTTCATACATTGACTCTGGACTCTCGGCTGTTGATAAATGTCGCTGGAGGCCTGGACTCTGTTGAAGTTTTACATTATGATACTATTATAACATTCGGCTGTGATGTATATAAATCGCCAGCTCGATCATGAAGGGAGCTACGCCATGAAGCTTGCCGGAAATGATGCTTCTCTGTAGAAAAAAACATCATCCCCACTGTAAAGAGAGAAATGCTGAGCCGAACGAGACGGATGTCAATGAGAGCTGCAAGAAGGAAATGCATCCTGAGAAACCGAGCTCAATGGGACAAAATCCAAGACAGAACACAGAGAGGAGATGAGAATCGAGCGATTGTGTAGGAAGGAAGCAGCAGGGCTGCAGAACAACCCAACCGGGTTTCTTTGTTTACTTAAATGTCCAGAGAAACTGGATATTTTTGAATACTGTCAATTCAATAAACCGGTGTTGAGAAACCTTTCAATCATGAGACAATTCACTGTATCTGGACAGAGGAAGGAGCATTTAACAATAGAAATGAACATGGCCTTTAGGGATGAACTCAGTGAGGTAAACGTTTCCATTCTTGTCTTGTCCTCTCTTTCTGGAGGTGAACATCGGCCTATTTTCTCCTATCCCCCCATCACTCCTGTTTAGTTATGCAGTGAAGATCTTTCACCTTCAATTCTCAGTCAATCAGCCTATAATTTATTCTTTATAAGTTGTAGGCTGTTCAGTTGCTCTGCTCTTTAGGATTGTACTTATGCAACCCTCCTCACCCCATCTTCTCTTCTTTTGAATCAATCTCCTAACGTTGCTAACACCGGTGAAGGTTTCTGCTTACATTGTTCAGCTTTAAGATTTCAGAAGTCCTTCAATTCAACTTTCATCAAGTTCAGTCCTCATCTTAAGCTCAAATCTTGCCATGTTTTCTGTTTTGAATATGGATACTAGCACATTAATGGAGTTAATATTAGAAGGAGAGGAGGGAGTTGTGTAAAATTATCTTTCTTGAGCTGTTCCATCAAAAACATACCCAAAGTGTTGCTTTGATTTTTTTTTCATGTATGTTTGAGAAACCGTCTAATCGCATGTGGCAGCTGTTCTGGGGTTCCTAAATGCTTGCTCCCACAAAGCGACAAGAGCATTTAGCAAACACCTGGTCAGCTGTGCTCATCACAGGAACTACTTCTTCATCCGATGTTCCTGAGAACTAAACGGCGTAATTAACAAATGCTCTGATGACAAGCTGATGGTGGAGTGCCGGAGTAGGAAAACAGGCTCAAACTGCGAAATCACATTTCTTTGAAGTTATATACAGTGTTTATATAACAAGTGAAAGTAACATAGTTACTTGATTGTGCTATAAAATGGCACTGTGTGCCTGGGAGGTACACAATGCCTCCCCTTTGAACAAGTTCACTGAGGCAAATGTGTTGTATTATTAAATGAGATTGATTGAGACTCGCAGTGGTTGGGTGATTTTCCAAAGGAACCATTCTGATTGGGGCCTTCAATCTACAGAGGGTGATAAGAACAAGGTCAGACGGGCAGACAAGTTACCTTGAGTGGATTGTTCACGGAGGACCAGCGGAGGTTTGTGACAGCCACCAGTAAGTGGGTTTAGGTCCCAAGGAAACAGAACACAAATTATGAGCGACCCCCAGGAACAAATAGGGTCCAGATTACGACACCGTCGTTGGACAACCTGGCACTGCTTAGCAGGCCTCTCGGGCTGTTGCTTGATGAATTGGTCATTTACAGGCAGAGAGCAGCACAGCCTGCTGTGGAGCAGACAGAAAGACAAGAGGAGACAAAATGAAACACAAACCAAGTTCACCACAGGATATTCACAACTTTATATTAAATTACTCAGATTTTCATTTATCTTTCCTGCATATTTATTAAATAAACCACTGACGCTGGCTCTAATTAAAATTTGAAGCAGGTGATTCTTATGGGAAATCTTTAGGTGCAATTTCTAATGACTTGGCTTGGCCTGGGCTTTCTTAGTATTAACAGTATATAAGCCATTTTCAAGCTTTCTAAGGGATTCTGTTAACATTCAACTTGTATTTTCTGGGTTCAGGAGGCACATAAAATAGTTATGCCGATAAATAAAGTGTCTTGTCGTCTTAAGTCATCTTATGAAACCATAAATTCTCGACAATGACATTCAGAGGGATGCTAGTGGTGCTTGAGAAACCCTGGCATGCTACATCATTCTACTACAAAATTTTATGTGTTTTTTGTTCACAAACCTAATCAAAAACAAGCTGAAACAACAAGCAAAGCAGCGCGCCAACATTTGGCTGAACAGTGACTGGAAAGCAAAACACTTACAAACAAAACAAATATGAAGTAAAAAATGTCCCACGGAGAATAAAGCTATTGAGTAATTTTACTCTGGAATGAGACCAGAGTTTCTTGGACAGGAGTTTTGCATTCATGTGCCTTCACCACATAGATTTCCATCCCAAAATTGGATTTTCTTTTTTTTTTTTCTGTGTTTTTACACCTCGCCTCTTCTCTGGCAAAACAACTCACACCATGAGGATGAAAACCCAAAGCACAAATTGTCAGGGGAGAGCTGACTGGAAATGCAAATATCCAAAATGACATCAGGGCTTGACATCATTTTGTTCTCCTCAGAAACTTCTTGCAACTCCAAACGTTACTCCAGCTCCATAGAGTCAGAAGATATTAACTTCTAACAGAGTTAACATGCTTGATCTGGGTAAAACAAGCATGTTATTGCTCACGTTGATATCTAAGGTGTTCTTGGTGTTACGTTGCTGCTGGAAGATGTAGTTTGGCTCTATGTGAGCATATCTGTCAGCGCATTCCCTGTAGAGTCCTCAACTTTGTGGAAGTCTGAACATTGAGTTACAAGAGTGGAAGAAAATACTGAAGTTAGAAGTATTAGCTCTGGATATTTATTGCACATTGTCACAAGCAAGTAAATGCTCTACACAGATTGTTTTGTGTAGATTTTGTGGAAGAGAACATCACCAGGTATGACTATAATATGATCTTGGATACGGTTTCTTTAAGGGTATCGGAGTAAGGTGCTCTGAAAGTCTTGTCTTGTTGCATAAGCCCCAATAAAAGGAATCCACTTTTGAGGTTGACAGCTGACAAAAATGGATAAAAGCTCAACAGGTATTATTACATGGTACCAAATATCTTCAACCCTTATAACTCTGTAAAACTGACTTGAAGAAAACAAAACGTGAAGGCAGACTGTCAGATCGGACATGTACAAAGAGTTAAATTCTTGTTTTAGTTACAGGCTGCAGACGTTTACACTGCCTGTCCACAATGACGCAAACAAAAAGTGAAAGCAGATGTACAGAGTGATGCACCTTTCCACTGTTTACAGAGGTGAAGGGCCTTTTGGATGTTTAACCTCTATATGAACATACCAGCCTAATTTCTGAAGTAATAACATTTATTTAGCCAGAGCTGAGTGTTAGCAAAACATGTCAGTATGTGAACACAGTGCAATGCATTTTCCTGCAGATGGATAGGAGCATTATTCTGCACTCAGCGCTTCCCTGAGTAACGACATGTCGCATCTTCTGCCCCAGAGAAAATGAAACTTCATGAAACAATTTGCAATCATGTGTCATTCAGTCATTGGCAGCTGGTCCTCACAAGTTTTGTTTCAGGCACAGCTCAATCTGTGTTTCGTGTAATCTTTTCCTTTGTGCCTGTGGGGATGTGTCGAGTCCTCAGACGTAAAACTTAGAGCATGACAGGTCCTGTGCCAGATCAAAGCAGCCGTCGCTGTCGTTCAGTAAAAGAAAGATGGAACGTGGACTGTCACATCGGGCTCACCGGCTGCTGCCATTTCTGCAGAGCCTCACAATCACTCCGACATCTTTGTTATCTCTGTCATCACATTATTCCCCTCCTTCTGTTCTCCTGCTACCCTCCTGCCTGTCTCCTTTCTTTGTGTCTTCACAATGAGCAGAAGCGAACTGCCGATCTGAGAACATTAACGCTGGTAAATTCACAGGAAGGCAGAGGACGACTGTTTACACAGTAGAGCATGTCGGTTTATAATGAAATTCTCTTTGACTTGCCAAACAAAGGAAGGCCAGAGGTGGCCTGAGACTGAAGAGAATTGCTGTGGACTGAGTTATGAAGGTCCCATACAAAAAAAAACAACAGCTCTGTTTGCTGAATTCAAAGAGAGACGGCATCCTGGAAGCACTGTGATTTGCTCTTCTGCAAAGCAAGTTAGCAGCAAGAAATACTAATGTGATGTGATAGCTTTACGATCTTGCTGGTGGCAGCAGATATTTTCCCTTGATGTCAACTGAAAATAAATCTCCTTCCCATTTTCTACCTCCTGGCCTGACTCCGTACTAGATAACTCCTTTTTAGAATCAGTGAAACATATAACATCACTTTAGGAAGAAGATGTATTGCTCCATTTCCTTGCTTCCACATGCATAATGTAGACAAGATACGGAAATAGGTTAGCGCTATTTATATTCTAACTAAAATGTCTGAAAATGCTTTATTTCAATGGATGCTGATGCTGGGTCGAGATGGGAGAGACAAAAGGGTGTCTACAGGTGTTTATGTATGCACAGCGCAAACCAGAAATTTATATACACTGTAGAAAAAGTTACATAACCAGCTGTTTATTTATTATTACTGTTGGAGATTAAATGTAAGCATTTTTAAGAAAAGATTACCAACAATTTCTCCTGTTTGCTAATACCTGATGTACAGAGCAAGAATATTTTTATTTCTTCTTAAAATTCAGAAGGTTACATGCACAAAAATTACAATGTTGTCACAACATCTGGGGAAACCCAGAAGATGATATCATGATTTATGAAGCTTCTAAGAAGATAATTTACAATATTTATGTTGATTGGAGACTAAATGTTTTAAAGGAATCTGAGGCTAGTTGAACACGTTGGCCTAAATATGATGTAATTTTCCTACAAACCTAAAAGATGTTGTTTATGACATACAAAAACTCACATTTACTTAAAAAGTTGTATAACATTTTTTTTAGACTTTTTTTTTTTTTTACCTACGGAGATTGCTATATTTTCACATCCACAATGCAAGCTGGACCAATGAAACAGGGAGATTATAATGGAGTCCAGTCATAAGAACAAAACATAAGAAGTCAACGTGGTGGAGGCTGACATGGGCTGGATTGAGGCAAGCTTCCTTAAAGTTTTCATGTGTCGGTATAAGATAGTAAATAGTTGTTTAAAGTGACAGTAAAGCATATTTAAGTCTTTGTAACACATCATTCTAACATATTTGGAAAAATGTTTTGATCAAAATGTCTAAATTTGAGCCTGTCAAAATAGTTAATAACTAGTAACTATTAAATTATTAGCTAACTTAAGAGAAATAGCTATTATGTTAGCTATTTCTAATTGAATTGCTTGAGTTAGAATGTGGAGTTCTAACTCAAGCATACTGTTGGATCGGCGTTTCCACATAGCAGCAGCAGAAGCAGCAGCTTTTTCAGTCGACTCTACCCTTCATCCGTTTGGTCCGCCTAATTTTCATTTGCCCACACGGAAATTATTCTAACGCTAATAATATTGTAACCCAAACATATTCAAACAATATCAGAAAATCCAATGTAACAGGGAGGAGGGGATGTTTACAAGCGATGAAAAAAAAATTTTTCTATAGCAGGCATCTCTTGACTTTGCACTTTGCCAAGCCCAAGAGCTTTGGCTGCAGATGTTTGGTTTGTTTGACGCAGGTAGCCTCTGTTCCCCTGGGAGAATTGCCGGTAATGACTTAGCTGCAATGGAGTGTAGGTGTATGGGTGGGCTGGGATTAAAAGAGAAGGGAATAAAAGCAAGAGCGGGGAGCTAATCACCAAAGCCTAATTAGGCTTTTAAATTTATGCAGAAGTGGCCAGGTTTCTAGTCTTCAAGAGATTGCATTCAATGTGCATGATTTCAAGGTAACTCCGGCAATGACAGTCTTATTCATTACTGTCAAATTACTGCTACATCTGAGTTCTCAGAAGCAGGTGATGAATTTTAGCTGCAGAATAGGACTCCAGGCTCAAGATTATTTAATTACGGAAATTTGTGCTGTTGCTTTTTGTCACAAATAGGAAAGATAATGCATCATTTCAAAGCGCACATGCTCCATTGAATAAGAAGTCAAATAGTTTTTTCACCCATTTATGGGTTAATTCCTGAACGTCATAGATGCTAACAGTATTGCCTGAGAATAATATTAGAAGTGTAGTGTAAAAAGTAGTATATCGCCTACATTTTTTTCATTTTAAAGCAGCCGTATTTGAAGTAATAAAACCCATACACACAAGAAGAGCGCGAAAGTTGCTTTCCAATCATAATAAAAAAGCTTAATAGATCCTAAATGTGATCCATTGCTTTATGCTACTTTTTCACATCTGTTATGATGAATAACTCTGCCAAAGGGAAAGTTATTTGCATGCAGAAGGAGCACTAGAATGTTTTCAAAGACCAACTAATGCTCAAATTAAAGGACTTTAGTCACAGAGTAGCTGAATAGGAGATGGAAGATGGTGCAGAAGTGCAGGAACTGCATAGAAAAGACCAAAAATGTGGAATTTCCCCCATTTAAACTTTAATCTCTTCTAACTAGTTGTTCAGACAAGTGGTGTCCATAGTGTGGCCCCTGACCACAATTCAAAGATAATACACATTTGGTCCAAATGTCTGGGTGACTGGATCAGTTGGAGAACTTTTATTTTTCAAATAGTGCAAAATTATTACCTAAAAATTAAAATCTTCTTACAAAGTGTTTTCAATCTAAACATTTTGAAATAACAGAAGCCGTACAAAGAATAACAAAAGTAAAGGAGATGGATTACTCAGATCATTCCTGCTTCAAAACACTTATTGGGTAAACACAAAGGCGTGCGGTAAAGAGTCCCAACACTGCACCAAAATGGCAAAGGAAGCCACGACAAGAGAAAGGATGCAACTGTACTATTTTGTAAATAAAATGACTCAAATAGAGAAGATGAACATAGCGTAACCTGAGAATCTCTGGGGGAAATCTCAGACTGTCTTTTCAGAAGAGTCAGCAGTTGCTGTCATCACATTTGTGTAATAATTTATTTTACTTTTTGTGAAAAAAAAAAAAAAAATTAAATGGTCACTTTCAGTGGCAACAGTATATTAATCCAGATTCCCTGTGCAGTGGAGGCCAATAGACAACCAGACACAGATAACGGAGCCAAAAAGATGCTAAAGGTCAAAGAGCGTGTGTGTGCAATACAGATGAGAAAGGTAGTAAAGACAAGGCATCAAATCTGTATTGGTTTCCACACCTCATCCCTACTGCTGCCTCGTTGGAGCCTGGTGCAGGCAGAGAGCTGTGGATTAGCATGAACAATACAGATGAGCAGAGGAACATGCAAACAGCTTAATTTATTTTTTTTGGTTCCCTCTGTCTTTTCTCGCCAATCAATGTGCAGGAAAGCATGGCCAACATAGCAGCACAGATGCTGATCTTAAGCAACTTAAGTTACAATAGCCAGGTTGCCTGCATTTAAATATGTTATCTTATTTTGTGGCCTGCCAGTGAAAAATTCTGACTTATTTTGCTTTATAGTAAGTAAAACTAATAAATGTGTGACTAAGAATAACTCTGCTTTATGCAAGCAAGGAGGGAACTGAACAGATGTAAATAATGTCGTAAAAGGCCGGGTTTCAGATTCTGCATGATGATGTAAATGACGTGCTAATTAATGCATCAGGTAAAGAATAACAAATATATTGAAGGACAACAAGTTCATATTGGGACTGTCAATTTAGCTCAGGATGCTTAGATAGTGAACAAACATGAATCGATTCATCTTGAACCAACTTAAACTGAACTTAGAACTAGTTCCTGGTGTTACCTGCTTTTCTCATCCTTACTGTTTGACATTAATCTTTTGGATTTTTTTTCCAACCACCAGGGGGTTCTTTAGCAGGAAGTGAATCATTGGAAGTCAAAATTGGAAATCAAAGAAGAAAGCGCTCATTTTCGTTTAGAACAAGCACAAGCTAGCAGCAGGCTCGACTGAGAAATGTCTTCAAACTCGTACCTCCTCATCATGGAAACAACAGGAAGAAGTTCATATGATGCAGCTTTTAAGTTGAAGGTATATCTATTAGTCTGCTGGTATAGATCAATAGCTCGGCGTGAAGGAATCCATGGTTCGGTGTTGGAGACGCAGGGCGTTAATAAATATGGGTTGAGCCCATATTTATTAAGAATGCAACCCTCTGCTGTGTCCTTGTGGAAAACTGAGAACGGTGGAGATGCCAGCGGTTTATAGCCCGGTGTGGCTTATATATGTATATTTCCAATTTTTTAAAATTTTGGGCTCTAACCTGACCCCAGCACTTTCTTTGTTCATTGGTTTCATGGTGCTGTTTGTTCACTAATTGTTCTCTATCATACAACTGTAATTATAGTGACATTAGATTACATGTTTGTTTTATGTGACCTATGGAGATAATTTAAACTGCATTTATTTAGGAGTATTAGTAGAAAATCTGAATTAAATACAAACACAAACAACACAATTTGTGTAAATTAAAGCTAAAACCAATTTTTTGTTTCCTTCAATTTTGTCTTTAAGCATTACTCGATACAACCCCATTGAAATACATTAAAGTTGGTGGTTTTCATATACCGAAATGTAAATGTTTAAGGTGTATAAAAACATTGGCAAAGCACCGGCTTTATCGTCTTGTTCCTGTCGCCACGCGTGTCATTTAGGAGGCTCCTCTTCCCATCTTTGTTTCTTGACTTATCCAACTCTCATTTTAGATCATTAAACATCCTCTGAGCTCAGTTGCGCTCAGAAATACAAACCACAAACAGCTGCACACACAGAAGCACATGCAACGGTGGGATTCGAAATCAATCCGCGCGTTCTGCTCCTTATCCTGTTATTAATAATTCAAGCCCAACTGATGGAGGCCCACGCGGGGCGAAATGGTACCGGCTTTGAACAAAAGGTCAGAGCTCACTGGGGCCTCCTGGGTGGCATTAATTAGCTCCTTCCTGGTGCCCCCTAAACAAACATCTCCACAGTGGAACTGCTCTCATTACCTTTTCCCCCTCACAGGGGATGCTGAACACCCTGACATATATCCACACAATAACAACTCTTGCCTAGGAAGGGTCCCTCCTTACCACCTCCCTTTACTCAAACCATCACACCCACACAACCTGACCTTCATCTCTTACTGAGCCCCCGTCTATCAGCAACCTCTGCTTCTCTCTAACATGATAGCGTTTATGCTGTTCCTCATCATTGTCTCACTTCTCACGTCTGCCCTCCTGTTTGACCTCTAATGGGCTGATCTTGTTTTATTACTTGTGGAAACCCAACCCATTTCCCTCTAACCCTGCTTTCGGTTGCAGCACCTTATTACAAGAGTGATGGCTCACTCACGCTCCCTATCAAGCTGTCCTAGGCGGTCTCCTTCTCCTTTATCTCAGCCATCCATCTGTCCAGCAGGGCAAGGAGGAAAGAAAAGGGCAATAAAAAGTGGATGTTAAGGAAGACAGATGTATTAAAGGAGTGCTGAGGAGCGGGTTTTCAAACGAGACAAGTTTTACCAAGCTAATCCTGTTGAATGGGTTGTAGAATAGACTGTATCTTTGTTTTTATGTGGTTTGTGTCATAAAGTTGAGATAGAAATAACTCAAGTCCAGGTCTGGATTCACCAAGCCACGTGGATTTGCTGAATAAGTCCAAAACAGGACTTTGCACGTCTCACCAAATCTTAAAATACACACAAAAACAGATCTGACTTGAAACCAGCTCTACCAATTAAATGGTGTCTCTGGTGCATCCTATTTAGATGTGTCTCAGTATACTGGTATTAAGTACTTGGGACTCTTTGCAACTCAAGGAGGCAGTTTAGCAAACATATTGAGTCGTGTCGGACCAGGATGTAAAAGGCTGCAGGAGTTTGACAACTTGAGGTTTTGCTAATATTTATGTAACCAATTAGTGTAACTTACGAACAGATAGGTTGAGAAACTTAGATTTCAGTGTTGTAGTTACAATTAGTCCTCTTTTCTAAGTTCAAAAAGGAGGACAATAAGCACAAGCAACCATATTATCGAGAATAATGAACAGACTGTTTAATACAAAATTTAAACAGAATATTATTGTACAATTTTTGTTTCAACATAAAGTGTCCACCCTTGTTATAACAGGTAATGTTTTTTCTTTTAGTTCAAATTCCTTATTGTTCAGTTCCTTCCTTTAGAAGCTCTTTAGTTCAGTATTTGTAATTCAAGTCAGTCAGTCAAGTCTTTGTCAAATGGCCATGTGTTTCTTTGGATCCAAAATCTTATCTTATCCAGTGCAAAGCAGGCAGCGGATCCAGCAATCCCAGGTCTTGGGTTGGAACCTGGAGCTCAGCAATCCAAGCCAGGCCTGCGGTGCTGTGCAGCTGGACAATCTTCCAAGCTGAATGTGGTTCTAAAAAAACCAACCTGCATATATATAGAACTCAATTAACTATTAAAGTCCAAAAGTATGCAGGAGCAATAAATCCCATTTATCACAAAAATAATATTCAACTAATGGCAAGCTTGCAAAAAACCCATACATATCACACTGTATGCAAACCATTATAAGTTTGTTCATAACAAATTTGCAATACAGTGAAAATCATTCTAATATTCCAATGTTACACGTTTCTCCGATTGGTTTTATGTTTCTCTTTTCTTCCTTGTCGGAACATATGAGCAATAATGCCTGTCACGCCATTTAGCATTAGCTTCATTTCAGGTTGCAAAAATACATTACAACACTCACCGGAGAAAATCACAGTAAAAATGGATTTTACTGCAAGGATCAGGTCACTTATCTTCTTTTCTATCAACCATTACCGGAATTCATCAGAATTTATCATATAACGTGCAACCGCTCAGCACAACGTGCTGCAGCCTGCTACGGTTTTTTCTTCTTCTCCTAATTTTTTCTGCTGTCTAAACCAGAGTGTAACTCACAAGCCACCTGCTGGCGGTCTCTGGTATAAAAAAAACCCAAAATTAAAATATAAACTGATTTGCTGGTTGCATTAACAAAACAAAATCCAATAGAAATAAAATACAAAATACTACTAACAATAGTATCACACATATATATATGTGGGGGTTACATTTATTATGTTTTATTTTCTGAAAGACCAGAATGAATGACAATAAAAATCCAAATCTTCTTTGGTGTAATGTTAATACGGATGAAGATAAAGGGAGAAGGCAACCCGCTTTGCTGCTGACTTTAACAAACTAAAAAATTCAAACAGCTCAGAAATTGTTTTGTGCTATTATGAAAATCCTGTTGTTGCTGTTTAATCTTTTTGAAGACAAACTTTAGAACTGCAGATTAACTCAACAGAAATGTCACAACAACAAGAAATCAAATGAATTAACAATATAAAGAAGATCCTTTGTTATTTCCTGGTACAATTTTGATACTCAGTAATTTCTCCAGCATGATGCTGGTTGGAGAGAGGAGATGGCAATTAGCACACGGCTAATATCCCAGAATAGAAATCAAGCAACCTTTTTTTTATTATTTTTCATTCAACTCTTTATCATTGCATGACTAAGTGTAAACAGATGAAATCTGTCTTGAGTATTTGTAGAAAGTAAAGTAAGGTATATTCATTTACATAGCAGCAACAAGGCAGTTCACATGGCTTTAGAAGTGCATTAAAACATCTACATCCCTTCCTTATTTAGAAACACCATTCTGATTGAGATCAATGTCGTTTTGGGAGCTTCAGGGCTTATTTAGGAATCATTTCTTATCACCTCTGGTTATTTCTGCACCCCAGAGTGTTGCGAACTCGAGAGGACAATTAAGATCTAACACAGAAGCAGGTGCAAATTGCTTCTATCTGCAGAACTTGATGGGTATGTTTGTGCCTGTGTCTCTTAAATGGAATCTGCATTGTGAATGTGACATAGAAATATGTGTAAAACAGCTGCAAAAAATGTGGAAGAAACAAACAAACCAGTGGGGAAAAGTGTCTAAAATTATGAGAATGTGTGCACACAGTGTTTTGGGGCTAAATGTTTATGTCAATAGGCTAACCCTGATTAGAATTCTGGTACTAATCTACCGACTTTCTCTGGACTCAAGTTAATTGGCTTTTGGTAAAGTCCTCAGTTTTGCCTTCACATAACGGAGGAATTAGGTTTATATTTGGTGCACGGCCTTTAGATCTGTTACGTGACAGCTTAATTTGCAGGAGTGCAGCAAATGCACAGACTCTTGTGTGAGTATCCTCACTGTTCTCAGCTCAGCTATCTCACGATGGAGCACTCCATCCACAAAACATTGGCTTAGAAGAGAAAGTGAGAACTTTAGTCTGAGCCATGCCCTTTCTTATAAAAACAATCTAATTATCAGATTGTGATTCTAACAGGAGACACAGAGACATTATCAAACAAGATACAAAGCACTAAGTAATCCATGAAAGTAACACAATCTGTGATCAGGCAGCATTTGCTTTTTGCTGGTGTTTTAAATATTCAAACAAATCTACAAACAGGATCCTTCAGTCAGGTCAGCACAATTCAATTATTGGTAAATATATATGAAGGCAATTCAAAATAAATGCTAATCATATTGAGAGCAATTTCACACAAACATAAAAATACAAGTTTTAATTTCTGCTGATTTACTCAGAGCGCAAAATGATCCCACATTTTGAAATACCTGTTAAAGCAAATATCACCAGCGCCACAACTACTGGACAACCGCTACAAAATAAATAAAATACAACTCAAGCATTTTTTTGAATGCTTTTTGTTTTTTTTTTCCTTTTTGAAGTTGATAACAGTGTCTAGGATGTTTAGTAGCAATCCATAACTTCCTGTTTCCAGGGGAGGAAACATGACAACACCCAGAACCCAGACTGTGTTACTCACTCTCCAGATGGGAAAAGCTGGAAAAAACGCCAAACCGTCTTCATCAAATTGGTGTCATGTCCTTTTTGCTCCATATCTAAAGTTAGAGCATCAATTAATATATTCAGATCAACTGACACTTGGACAAATAAGACTGGATAAGAACTCAAATTCACTTGCCTCTGCACATTTTTCATTTGTGTTTTTGTTCTTGAAATAAGTGAAGTCAAATTACAGGTTGTTTTTTGTGAATGTGATATAAGTCTGCCACACTCTTACACACGTGTACCCAAGGAAGTTGAGAGTATTAGTTTGATTTTTGATAACTTTGCAGAATGTCTCTTTTAGACTAAATGACTATATTAGCCTTACCTGTTCTCCTGAGTTAAAAGGTTAAAAAAAAGCGAGAGAGAAAAAAACTTCTTCTGTGTTTTATGCAGCTCATTGCTAAAATAAGATCAAACATTTAGCCCAAATATAACCAAACATGAAAGTAATAGGTGAATGATACGATACACTTCTTGAATCATGACATTCCAGTTTATGCTGACATTTTGTCAACATTTCTCACTTGGCTAATGTGCAACTGAGCATCTGTCACTAGAAAGATTGATATCCCCTACTCTATCCTCCCACACCCCCCACTATTAAATTTAACGGAATCACAAAAGAGATGATGCATCCCCCATGCATCATAAATGTCTGCATGAAAATTCCTCACCAACCCTAAAGCTACACGGCTGGAATGGCAATAAATGAATTCTGCTGATAAAATGACTATCTGATAGAGTTGGGGAGCATTTTCTGCTGTAATGATGACAGTACAATAATTTAAACAATGAGATTACGTGTCAGCAATAGCTTAAAAGTCAGAGGATCCTTGAGAGCGATAACTTTCTTAGACTGTCGTCCTTCAGCCCCGTGCAGTTTATCTTTATATCTAACCACTGTGGCCACAAACACTGGCATGCACATAACTCCACTGCAGATTACAAACACATAGTTTATCTCTGAGGCAGTCGGGCTGCAGAGTGCAGAGCACACATTTTGCCTTCAGGCATTCCTTCAGCTTGTCTTTGCGGTGAGATAAAGGATGAAGGGGTTGTCTTCCCTCGCTGCATGGTAAGCTTGATTTAACGGGGAAATGGAAAGAAGCCAAGATACCCGTCCCTGCTATTGATTGAGAACCAGCAAGAGGACTGAATCAGATAGTTTTTCACTGGGATGTCCTCAAGGGGCCAGAGGCAAAGCTCCAGATTGGAATCTGCCGTTTCTCCCACTTTGGAGGCCTCATGCATACTAAAGACTGGTCTCGTCCTCTTATAAAGCGCCACGGGCAACTTCTGCAAGCCTTTTTACACTTTTAATTTTGCCCTTCAGCTAGTTTGTGCCATTCCCTCCGACACGTCAGACTTGAGCTTTTCAGTTTTTTTGTGTTTTTTTTTTTATCCTTTGCCACAAGCTCGCTCCCTATTGGTGTGCATGAGTCAGTCAGTCACCTCCAGAGTCCCCTCATATCGTTCCAAATCCACTGCCGTAAACAAAGGCCGGTGCTGGCTGAATTGGATATTAATTATGCTCCATCAGATTTGATTACTGGAGAGGTGTGGACTTCGCTGTCAGTGTGTTTGTGAGCGCGTTGCGTGTGTTTGTGTGGACACCGCGTGGGCTGATGAATCACAAATCTATTTTGGTATTGAGGAGAATCACAGCAGAGAGCATAATTACAGACATCTCTGTTAGTGATGGGGAACACATGGAGATCACGACAGATGCTGCAGGTTAACTGGGACGCAGTAATGGAAAAAAATACAAACGCAGGAGGCACTCGTCTTTATTGTCGGGGCATTTTAATAACATTCGGCAAGGCACATTTGGTCTCCTATTGGCAAATTGGCATAATTTCCTGAGGATATAAAGAAGTCTTTATACAACACAGGGAAAAAATGGTGGTGCATTAAAGTCCCTGTTAAAGAACGACCATTTTAAAATCATCTGTTTTTATGTGGTAAATTTACAGTGCTTTGTAAAAGTTCTCATAGAGTTTGAACGTTTTTATTATTTAGTCACTACTAAGACAACAACCAAAGAAAAGCATCATTCCCAGACACACACCTGCCAAGGACATAAATGTCATATTCCTCCTGCGTTCCTTTCTTCCTCAATTATCTTTTATCTTACATGTTCCCTCGTGTGCCTGCATTTATTCTTCACAGCAGTTTTTAAATGTTAGAGGTTAAAACGGCTTCAAGTGCAACTTGTGATATCATCAATGTGGTATTTTTCTAACGTCAAAGACCGAACTTCGTGTCTTGTTCGATACAGAATCGCCACTCGTGCTGATTCTGTTTATTTTGCAGAAAGCCTTCAGTTTCAACTTTGAGAAACCAGAAAAATGATTGCAACCTTTCAGATTTCCTGTCATGCCCCATTTTCTACCAAATCACATTAATCCGGAGATGAAATTATTTCGAGGATCGGCAGGTTACGAAGCTCTTTTCTAAATTTGCAATTTAGTATATGTAAGAGAAGAACATTAATAATCCTCCCCAAAGAATGAAAGTAGAGGTCATATTACCGGTCCCTTACGGAGTCAAAATTGACTCAAAGAGACTTAATAGATTCTCCTCCTGATCTTCCCTTTGCTTTAAAGGCTGACACCCTGCTCAGCTCTGTGGGCATCACAAAAGCTTGCTGGATGTTTTATTCAATACCAATCTTATTCGTTTACTGCTGTGCTCTGCGCCAACAAGATAAAGTTGTCTTCTTTCTTCAGCTGTGAAATTAAAACTTGTGGGGGGAAAGACAGTAAGCCCTGAGGGCGTCACGGGATGCTGTGAGGCTGACCTCATGAACACGTGTGTCTGGTGACACGCGCAGTAAGCGAACCGCTCTTTAAAGCCGTCGCAGGGGTCAGGGTGTATTTTCATGTGTTTTTTGAGGCTGCCTCTTGTTGATGCTGCGTGTCTGTGCATCTCTGAGTTCATGTGCAGCGTGCAGTTGTTTGGCTGCGCGTCGCCACATTGACCTTCAGTAAGGGACGCTCACAGTGTGCAGGCGGGGGTCAAACACTCTCCAGCGGAGGCGGTATACTTTATTACTGATTAGTGCGTGAGTCGCAGAGGGAGGCGAGGAGGTGGGGGGGCTTCAATCACTGCGCACAGCTTGAGCCAACAACCATGAGAACTCAAACCCGGAACCTAAGCTGAGGAGAGGCACATTAAGAGGAGACATTCTCCTCTTGTTAGAACAACCAGACATCCGATAGTCCAGCAAAGAGGATGAGGAGCTCAGTGAAGGCTGAGCTTTACAAGCTGTTACATCAGAGGTAATGATATATCTTGATCCCGTTGAAAAAAGTCGGACATTGACGCCGACAAGTCAACATGTGAAGAAGAGCTATCTCACGTTCCTATGCTTGTCTCTCCTCTTTCTCTCCTCTTTCTTCCCCCTGTCAGTTTTGCTCCTCAGGACGCGGGTGGCGGCGTGTCAGCCCGCAGATTACCATGGCCTTTAATTGGGCTAATTTCCTGTTTCCATGGTCACAGAAAAGCTGTCCGTCTCGCTACGTCAGATGTTATAAGAGCAAACCATTGATTTAAGCTCTGAGACATGCACAGTGTACACACACACACATAGCTCCATGAGTGAGCAGAGAACTAAGAAAGCATTGCAAATGCAAACAACTTGAGCTTATCTCAGTCAATTTTGTGCAAAGGAAGCAACGGTGAAAGAGATAAACACCAGTCTGTATATCAGACGGCAGTAGTTCTTGAAAAATACGGCGCATTTGTTTCCAGTTGAAGTTTTAATAATATGCTTGGATGGAGCTTTCTTTTGTATGGAGTGCTTTACCCGTCTCTACACAAAAGACATAATAATCAAAACCATCAAATTAAACACATAAATGGATTTTAAATAAACACAGGTGTTTGTGAATACATAACAAAGTAAAACAACTATGTTTAGTATTTTTTATCTATTAGCTATCTACTCAGATTACAGGTGAACCAGATTTTTACAATGAAATCAGGGCTAATTTTGCATTGATTTTATTGTTCAAATTTAGATGTAGAGGAGAGAAAATGTGTTGACATTTCAACATCCATACAACTTTGAGTTTCAAAAGGATTTTTACATTGTTGTGGTTCTGGCAAAAAGAAGACAGCAGTAAATATAATTTTACTTGATCTGGATTGGGATAAAAAATTAGTGTTTCTTTGAATATGCAACTTAAGCTTCAAGATAAGAACTCAGATGTAGTTTAACTGGCAGATTTATTGTTTGAATGGTTATGCATTTGTAGTTTACAGTCACAATTACATTGTGTTTTTCAAGGTTCATTTAAACCGTTCTCTTTTTTATGTTAATCACAAGACTTGTTGCTACTTTCGTGCTCAGTATGAAGAATTGCTGCAAAGTCAGTGTAATAATGCCGTTGTCTGCTGTCGCTAGATGCTACAGAAGTGAAACGCAGCAAGTTATCTGCTGCGTTTCTTTAGTTATAACATTTTTCTAACCAATTTTTTCTAGAGGAAATAAGGTAGCTGGATATTCGGCCTCTTTTTCCCCTCACATGATTTTGACGGCAATGGCCAAAAACGAGAGGAGCGCAGGCCTTTTTTCAAAGTTTTATAGCTCATACGTATTCCCAAAAGATCTCAGAATGAAATGCTCCATTCAGACGTGCCTGGAAAACCGTGCTCAGAGCCAGGCGTAAATGCCTTTCTCTCTGAGGCGTTCAGAAAAGAATCACAGTCTTCCAAAAAGATTTCATTACGCTCCTTTTCTTGCCAGAATTCTTCCATCCTGAACGGAAGTCAGAGTATGAAGTTTATGTTTTGCGGGCCAAGTATAACAGTTTCTGCACCAGTGACGTTGGTTGCTGTCCTGAAGACAAGCTCAGCTGGACACGTTGACCTCTCAGCGGCCCACAAACAAGTCAAACGCAAACATGCACTCATGTCTGATCTGCTCCACTCTTTCTCACGTGGGAGAAGACGCAGTTTGGACTCAGTGTGGCTTGACTTTAAGCTCAGACAGAGTCATACTCATTAACTGCGATAGATGAAAACAAAGAAATTGGACTGTGGATATGAAGGCGCGCGGTTAAGTAGTAAAAAGAGTCAGCTCTCAACCATAAAAAAAAAAAAAAATTGTTCCCCTCTCCTCTTGGGATCATTTTCCACCTGGTTAAGCTTCACAATCTACTTTGATATGAGCAGAACGGTAAAATCTGCTCCTCGAAGATGAGGTGTCTAAGATCAAAGCAGACCCAGTGCTGCAGGAGAGCAGTAACTTTCTCAGGCAGCACGGGATGTTCTGTCCTGAAATGAAAAAAAAAAAAAAAAAACACAATAAAACATAAAAGCCACAGCCAGTTATAGTAGATGTGTCAAAAAGAAGCACCAGCTCGAGTCTAAACAGGTCCGATGTGTTGCTGAAGTAACCCTCCTGAGGTTTGCAGTGCTTCAAATCTGTAATGTTTAGGTCAGCAACAGCCGGAGTGACCTTTCGTTCGCTGACAACCACTGAAAAGGTCCCAGGCTCTTGCCAGCAGATAGCTGATGACAGTGGTGGAAGGAAAATGAGATCTAATTGTAAGACGGGCTTGTTTAGACTTAAAAGCGTTTGGTTTAATGGTCCATTGTTATTCGAGTGTTATGACAGCTCAGAGAGCATTAAAAACTGCAGATTGCTTTAGGCAACCTCAGTTAAAACACACACTGTCGATACCACTCACTGTCATTTTACAAACAGCATGTTTCACAACACTTATCTTTTCTCTCACTTCACCTCCCATCTCCTTGCAGTGGTGTGAGCTGGTGTTGCCGAAAAGTGTCAAGAGTTGACTCTCTTCAGCGCCTCCAGCCATCTGGTCCGCCCTCAAAATGCGGTGAGAACATCAGACATCAGTGAATGACAACGTTGTTAACAGACCCTTGTGGCTTCAGAAGGAGTGCGCATCAACAACGATCGGCCGCAGAACACGAGACAATCCAATCAGCCCGGGTTTTCATTCTGTGGCTTGTTTTTTCTCAGAAGTGCTCAAGCTGTTAGTTTTGCGATTCAAAGGCCCCAGTTTCCAACCTCCGTGCTGCAAACCAACATAATTAATACTTCAGCACCAGTGTCTGTTCTTTTCTTCCCTCTGTTCTGCACCCCTCTCTTATCTCTCTCAGAGTAGCTCAACACTTGAAGGTTCACGTTCCGGGTGCTTTTTGTTTTCAGGTATGCAAGTAGCACTGGCGGAAAATAAAATCAACAAACCTTTGAGTCTGCAGATTATGCAGTGGGACGTTATCCTCGGACTCAAATAGAAACCTAAAATGATTAAGATGATTCATAATTAAACTCACAGTGAGTCTGAACAATTGTGAAGGACATTTGAATCTGAAAGTTACTGGCTTGTTACGGTGCCATTATGACTGCCTCCATACAGTCCCTTAATATTTAGCCTGCAGGGGATTACAGAAGTTAGCCAGAAAAGTCCCAACATTTTTATGACAATGGGTTTTTTTTCTTTCTTGAAATTCAGAAAGTTTACACAAATTTCCTTAATATTTGGTAGAATTACCTTTTAAACTGATAACTAGTCAGATATCATAGGAATTCCAATTTTTCACCTCTGCTCACAAACTATCTCCAAAACATTTGTTGACTTTGTCGTTCTTAATCCCTTTTGACGAATTTTACAGTATGTTTAGAATCATTGTGTGGATGGAAACCATTTGTGACGAAGCTCTGGCCTCCTGGCTGACGTCTTTAGAGGTTACTTCAATACTTGCACATAGTTCTTCATCTTCGTGACACCAACTATTCTGATGATGTTCTGAGACTTGCAAGCTTCTCCCTATTTTCTCCATACGTAATCGGAGAAGCAATTTTAGCTTCATCAGATAACAGGACACGTCTCCATAACCAACAGTTGTTGTCTCTTGATTGCAATCGCTAACTGCAATCTAGCCTTTTATGTAGCTCTGGGAATAATTGCCGTGTGAGTTGTGGCAAACGCCCAGGTCTTACAGGACTAATTTCAATTTCGATAATAACACATTCAGCATTTTTTACAAGGTCAAGCGAGTATCTCCACATGTTGTTTATACTTGCATGTTGGTAGTCTGAAAAGCAATGCAAAATGTAGCAACAGAAAGTAAAGGGTGATTTTAACTTACTCTGGTTACAAAACCAAGGCGCTTACACGGAGAGGGAACAGGAAACAAACAGGGACGAGGTTGCATGTAGGTAGGAATGAAGGAGAGGAAGTTAAATACTTGGAGAGTGATTATTAGATCAATGGACGAATTAACTAACAGGTTGCAGCTGTGAGGGGAAATAAAAGGCAAGCTGAGGGAGCGAGAGAGATGGAAAATGGGAGCAAGCATGAGCTAACGCTAGCAGGTGATCAGGAAACATAAATTTAACTGTGACAAAGAATGGCTAAACACAAGAAATAAACACAAATTAACTATACAACAATATTGAGGTTCTCATCTACAAAGCAATAAGGAAGACAGTATCTTCCTTTTGTGAAAGAACAAGCAGTTCTTAGCAGAGGACAGCATCTGTCACATGTCTTCAGGCAGAAGAAGCAAAGCAACTTATTTAAGACATGAGTCACGTCAGCAAAGTCTGCTTTCAGGCTACCTGGTTTCTAACTTCTCCGCTAAGTAAACAGTAGCTGTCGTCTCTACTCGTTCTACTACTTTGCTTTGGGAATTCATTCAGAGATGCGCCACAGCATCAGCATGTAGGTATTGCAGTAGTCTTGCCACTTTGTCATCTGAATTGAAGATGTAAGCTGCCAGCACTGATGGTCTGTCTGCCTCAATGGAGGGATGTTATTTTGGAGATGTCCAGAAAAAGCCATTTCGGTCTCTTGACTGTGCGTGTACATGCCGCATGTGCACTTCCTGCTGTAAATGACTCATCATCTTCTCGAAGGGGCGAATTTTAGCAGGAAAAGACTTTAGTGGAGTTGTTTCAACAGGTCAGCTCCAAGCTACGCTCATCTCCGTCATCTCCGTCATCTCCTGCCCTCTCCAGTCCCACCACATCACAGTCTTCATTCAGTCAGCACAGTGAGCTGGTAGCCTTGAGTATGTCATTTTCCATTTGTCATAAAAGTTTTGGAATTTCCACAAAAACACATAAAACACTCCCGTCACAAGTCGACGTAAAATTACTTTTCCGGGAGCTAGAGAGATGACTGCAGACTCGTGTGTCTCCACTCCTGGTTGAAGTCAGCTTCATTCGGACAATGGAGGCATGATTCAAAAACATCCTAACATTACAGTAATTGCAGCATTGTTGTATTCGTGTCTAAAGTTTTGTGTGGTCAGACATGTCTTCTGACAAAGAAGACTGTCAATTGTAAAAATAAAATTTCCTGAAAATGTCCTATTTAAATTGATATGATTTATCCAACAGACTGATAATGCACAAAGATGTATATGCCAAAGTATTTTCCAAGATTCAGTGTTTGTCCTTGAATTGTTTTAACTAACAATTCATTTGGAAAGCTTTTCCAAATTCTTGTCTTATGCTTTGTCCATTGAAGTATGGAAGAATGGCCAAGTCCTTTTAGTTATTTGGGGTAAAGAGGTAAAAGGATTGAGCTGGCACCTTTAACAAGAAATTATATTTTCTTTTTGACAAATGGCAAAATATTTAGAGATAGGAGTTTTGATTGGTGATACAGCCAGTTCTTCCTTTATTAAATTTATTTATACAAGACCAAAAACCTTGATAATGTCTAGTTTGACCTGTAGTCATTGCTCGGCCTCACATCATTTACAGTTACTACCAATAACTACAAATGCACCAAAAGGTTGCTGAACTTAAAATATTGAAATATTTAAATCAAAGAAGTAAAAATGTGCAGTCATGTATTATGAAATGACTATTTTTCTATCTAACATTTACAGACTGACATAGCATCTGTCTATATTAATCATTACACAGCATTGATAATACACACTTTGTGACGTACTGTCACGTTTCAAACAGAATACTTAAACAGATACAGTTTATGACTTCAATATATCCGTCAATGGAAAGGAACAGGGCAGCCTTCATTCTAGGAAATTACCTAAGTAAATAGGACCCAATGTTTATACTACCATTTCACAGTAGTATAAATGCAGATATTGTGGATTGTTGATTTATTGTTGGTTTAGATATTGTAATTCCCTTCGACTGGACTTTGACAATTTGCTCTTACTAGCAACCATCTTCCATTGTTTTACCACATGGATAAAAATAGCCCTCCATGTTCTATCTGCAAGGAAGTCTTGCTTCCCAGTGGGAAAAGGATGATTCCTAAATGACTGGCAGTTTTTTCCCATGTCAGACTTTCCGTCCTTCAACCTACACCCTTTGGTAGAATTTAAATTCAATCCGGCCCCCCAGGTCTTTTCTTCCCAGTCTTTCCTTCATCCTATTTACTGTCTTTCCATCACTGTCCTTGGATAACACTTTCTCCTTCACTTCAAGCCCTGATTTGTTACAAACACAGCCATCAGCCTTCTTTTCCCCTCCGTGTTTCTTTACAGTCTTATTTTCCATCTCTCTGAGCTGGAACAGTTTGATTGGGATGCCGAACTTCAGCTTTCTCGGCCTAACTGGCTGCGGGCTGTCTATTAGATTGGAGGTTTTTCATCTCACGGTCAAGGAGAAGGCGAAGAAGAAGAAGAAGGCTTTTCGCAGTTCCTATGCTGAGCTAGTGACGCCCGGCTCTTCTCGTTTTATCCGGAGGTTCGTCAAACCCACAGCGAGAGCAAAGAGAAGGAGAGGGAGAAAGAGCTGAGAGCAAGGTCCCAATGGAGGCCATCACTCCCACGTGCTCCACGCAGATGATTCACAGAAAGGCTATCCAGCCTACCCTCAGCTGCACATTTCTATGAATTTCACCTCTAGCTCTTACATTCAAAGGCAGAGGCTGCAGTGCGATTGTGTGTGAAATCATCTAAACTTACATCACTGGAAGCGCACCGTAAACAGAAAACGAATTCTGTTTAGTGTCAGCCAAAAGACGTGTGTGAGCGTGCAGTGCTGTCCGTGTTGTATTTTTTCAAGCAGTAGAGTTTGGCAGAATGACTAAACTCTAATAATTCAATTGAAGTTTTTGATGGATTTGGCTTAATTTGGAAATCATGTCTCTAATTTATTTTAATTTGCGTGGCTGTCATATCCAACCTCAAAGCTCCTGTCATTCTGGGGGAAAAGAAATCACATATGGATTTCTGGAATATGATGTGTAGAACTCCAGTGTCAGGCGATCGCATTGTTGTGTTTCACAAAACATCGTTAAACCATTTATTTCCAACCTTCTGCTGAAACAGCAATACTTTGCAGATCTAATGCCTTTCCATCTAAATCAGCAAGAGCCTTTTGAACAAATGTTTTTTTTTATTGTGTTAGAGAATACCTACCAATATTATCTCCCTATATGTATATAGGGAGATACATATAGGGAAAATACTTTTCATATTTTTGTTGCTGAGTCACCAGCTTATCTGTCTTGCTCTGTTTTTGTTTAGACCAGGGGTCTGCGACCTGCTGCTCTGGAGCCACAAGTGGCTCTTAATAACTTTGTCTGCAGATGAGAACAAAAACAACTGATACTTTTAAATATAGATATAAAAACAAATCCAGCCTTTAGCAAATTTACAGCTTGTCCTTTGAATAATTTAATTGTACCAATAACATTCTTATATCTAATTATCTTGTCATTAGGTTGAAAACAATGTGCTTTTCTATGCCAATATCAACATCCAATGAAAGTGTTTTTCTGTATATTAAAACCCAGATATACAAATAAAATGGAGGTTCTTTGAAAGTAAATTTGCTACAGTAAATAGGAATTTTGAAAAAAATTTTAATCAAAAATTAAAAAAAAAAGTCATTCATCAAAAGTTCATGTAACTCTTGCAGCTTGTGGCAGAGTTACATGACCTTAAGTTTATTTTATTTAGCTGGACTGGGGACATAAATGGCTCTTTGAATGGTAAAGGTTGCAGACTCCTATTTTAGTCCAAATCACTGTTAAATGCATTTTGGTCAAGTGAAAAAGAAATAGGATTTTCTCATTTCTGTTGGTTTCTTGGCTTCTTAGTATTACTTGTGGAAGTTCAAACTATGTCTTAAAATCACATTGGATCATCAGCAGGATATGATCACAAATACAACTACATCACTGCGCTTCTTCTCCTCTGCTGTTTTTCTCCTTTAGCTGCTTTATAACACCTTTTCTGGAGGGAAACTAATGACTGCGAACCAAACAGCTTATTTTAAAGCCAGTTCACTAAAAACTGGTCACATTAATGGACCTAAGAATGAGTGGTCCTCCCTCCTTTTGCCCCCTGCAGAGGGGCAAAAGGAGGGAGGACCTTTCTCATCCTATTTAGTTCAGTGAGGCCAGAGTGGAGGTTTTTGCAAGTAATACTTGGCAGAGTTCACTAAAACTATTTATTTCCCACTAACAGACAAACTCTATAAGTTGTAAACATGCTGTCAGCGTTGTCCTCATTTAGAGAAAGACTGCAGGAAAAAATGCGTTCTGAATTTCGCTACAGTGATGTTGTAATGAGCCTTTGGCTGAGCTCAACTCATCTGTCGTTTGTCAAAGCCTCCACCCATAAAGGTCAAAGAAATATTTCTGAGTAAGCAAGGGAAAGCTGACTTCTTAAGCGCCTCAAATGGATTCCACTTGCGGGTGTCTGCCTAGCTGAATAATGGCTCTTAGGAGGGTATAGACCATTGACTCGACCATTAAATGTATGCAGGTAGAAAAAAATGTAAGGGGCTTTGAAAAATGGTTCTCGTGCAGGACCCTATCAGGCTGTGCTAGCAGGATGTTTCCATCTAGTGTTCACATGCTGCAACTGTGAATCACAAAAACACCAGACCGTAAACATTTCCCGAAGGACTTCAGAGTACTTTACTTGGGGGATTTCTTTTTGTCTTACTTCAAAAATGTGACTCAGTATCATCTTTTGCCTTCAAATGACTTCATTTTTCCAGTATTTGCATTCATATCCATTAAACTTTTCACATTTTCTCATCTTTCAAATGGAAACCTAAATAGAGAGTAATAGTATTTTGGGATAAACTTCTAAAGCAGTGCATACTTGTGAAGTGAAATAAAAATATAAAACATGTATATATATTGATACAAATAAAAACATTTATTCTTTTTTTCATCCAGCCCTTGTGCACTGATACTGCTAAATACAATCCAGTTACCAACTTTACAGTCCATACCTAGGATTAATAACATTGAATGCCACCATCAGAGATAATGGTGGCACTATCATACTGAAGGGACGCTCTCATTGAGCTTTAACAGATAAGCTGGTCAGAGTTGACAGAACAATGGATGATGTTAAATAAACAGAAAACCCAGAAGAAAACCTGTCAGAACCTGGAAAAGAATTGAGAGTAAAAAAGATGAACGATGCCACACGGGCGGAGCTTCGGTGGAGTGATTTAGAGCGAAGCATGTTTGAGTGTGGGAACAACGCAGTTAAAGTCCAGACTACAATTTGATTACAAATCCTGCGCAAGAATTGAAAATCGCTGTCCATTCACTCCAACTGAGCTTGAGATATTTTGCAGAGAAGAATGGGCGGAAATTTTAGTCTCTCTTGCAAATCTCTTCGAAATATGCCTCAAAAGACTTCCTGCTACGTTCGTATATGTGTAGGCTGAACCTTTTTGATTTTTCATTCTAAAAAGAGAGAGGGAGAAAAAGAACTTGCATTATTATCTGTCCACTTTACCTTGCGTTACCGTAAAACCTCAATAAAAAACTGAGGTCTGGGGGTAGTTTCACAAAATCTGAACAAGTCGAAAAGTATGGTGTCTTTGTTTCTTTCTAATTTACATATTTGATATTGTAATTTGTTTATAAAGTAATATGTTAGTGTAAAACACATTCTCTAAGGACTGAAAATGTAAAACAATTTAAAAACAAAGCCAAGAGCAAATTAATACATGACATGTGCTCTGTTGCATTTCTTTGTCCTTAGCTGCACCACAAGAGATGAATAAGGAAGAAAGGAGTAACACAGGAGAAAGCCAAGTGAGAAAGACGTCAGAAAACCTCCTTTGTTCCTCTGCGTGCATTCGCATCTGTTGATCTTCATTATTCCTCGCCATTGTCCAAATCTGGGATTTATTACAGCAGCACACACTTTTCACAATTCTTTTTAGGGGCTGGAAACAACACCACCCTCGCGGCTTCCTCAAACACCTCCCTGATGTTTTCCTGCTGCAGAGCAGAACACTCCATGTACTTAACGGCCCCGATCTGCTCGGCCAGGACGTCCCCCTGCTGACGGGTGGTGGGCGCCAAACCCTGCTCCTTTAACTTCTTCACCGTTTCTTCATCACCTCTCAGGTCCGACTTGGTGCCCAGCAGCAGGATTGGCACTTTGGGGTATTGTTGAGACATTTCGGGTTTCCACTTGAGCCTGACGTTAGCGTAAGAGGAAGGGCTGCCAATAGAGAAGCAGACTATGAAAACATCTGCCTGAGCATAGGCGAGGGGACGCAGCTGCTCATATACTTCATTGCCTCCTGTGTCCCACAGAGTGAGGGTCACCAGGTGCCCATCAACACTTATGTCACCAGTGTACTTGTCAAACAGTGTAGAGCGGTATTTTCCCTTAAAAACGCTGGTCGTGTAAGTGACGAGGAGAAAGGTTTTACCCACTTCCCCATCACCCACCATCACACACTTCATGGTCCGCATTCTCCTTACTGGGACTGCAGTGCCTAACAACAAAAAGGCACAATGATAAACAATAAATAGCAGAACTTACCAATCAAAGCTCTACATATTTACTGAACAAATTATCAATATACTTAATGTACAATCTTTTAAAAGCTTGAGTGCTGGAGGTAACTGTATGGAACTGTTTTGTGAAGAGCTAATTGACTATAAATCACACTTTCTACTGTTTACTTCTCAATAACACATTTAAAAGCTTGTACCTAACAGTTCCGAATCTGACCCAACAACACTTAGACATTATTGCCAAGCTGCTGTCTTTCTCCAAAAAGTCTAAAATACAAACATTGTTATTACCAGTAAAATGTAGAAGGATTTTTTTTGACTTACCAGCTGTTGACTCTCAACCCTTCTCGCCTGATAATTCCAGCTTTACTAGGTGAACTGTTCATTATATATTAGCAAACGAGCAGGAAGTAATGCAAGAAGATACTTGCAAGCGGTGTCCTAATCCCAGAATGTCCCCCACAACTCAACTCAGATGTGATAAAATCACTTTTTTAAATAGCAATACTATCCTATCAACGCTAGGGGCGTCAGTGTGCTCCTAAATCTCAGAACAAAAATCTCGAAGACTTTCTACAAATTGTTGAATTAACAACTCAGCATTATGGAACATAATATTTCTCTTGACAACACACTTATGCATACACATTAAATATGATTGTATTTAAATGTTTTTCAATGTGATTATGCTGCTTCTTATAAAACAGACAGATTTTCTTTTACTTTTCTAAAGCTGCCAATAGTCTGCTGTTGTGAGTGGAATTTTTACACACAAAATTCATCCTGCCTTGTATCAACCATGCAGGAAGGTGGTGGTGAAATGGTGCATAGAAAATGTTCTTTCCACACTCTGGGCCGCTAACTAAGCATTGCAAAAACCCTACAGCCTGTCTACCCATTCCTTTGTGACTATGTAAACTATACTGTAAACATATCCTGATAGCTACTTATAGCAGGATAATGCACAAAGCTTAAATAACAGAAATCTATTTTTCTTAAACATGACAATGAGCTCACTGTACTCCAATGGCCTCCACAGTCATCAGATCCAAAGACAATATAGCACCTTGTAGTTGAATGAGCGAGTCACTTCATGGATCTGCAGCTGCATGGTGCTGTTGTCATCAAAACATGGACCAAAACCACATCTCTGGCACCAGTATATGCCATAACGGACTAACGCAGCTCTGCAAGCAAAACAGAGTCCAACTTGGCAAGACTTTTTCTCTTCATTGTTTTCAGACAGGTTCCCCAGGATGAACCTAAGACTACTGCTTGTAAGATTTTCTTTTTTAACAACTGGGAGACACGGCCTGACTTCTGGCTGTGCAGGGAGGCCCTGGATGTGCTGCTTGACCCTCTTCACTGGGAACAAAAACTGCAGAACAAAAGGACTTTATGTTTTTGTTCCCCAGCTGACAAAAAGCACATTTTGTCCCCGGGTGCTGGAGAATCTGTGAGAGAGACGCATCTTCCCCCCAGGCTAATTTTTTTTTTAACTGTACAGAAAAGTATAATTTGTGTGAAGTTTCATTGGGATAAAAACTTTTGAGGACTGAAGAAGAGGACAGAGCAGAACTAAGTTTGATAGAACCCTAATTTTCATCTGCTTTTTCCTGTGAAGTAGATATTGCAACTTCAAATGAAAATCTTATTTGTAAATCAAAATGAAAGAGGAGAAGAGTTTCTGTTTCTCCGAGTACACCGAAGGACACAAGATTTAAAGTTAGAGTTAAGCGAACGTAAAAACCTTGGCTGAGCAATATTCTCTAAGCTTACTCTAATATATAATTATTCACAAAGATGCATTCTGCGCTTTTTCACAATCTCCTCCAGGGTTCTGCTGTGCAGCCTTGGATTTAACACAAACATATTTTAATGATTCATTGTAAAACTGAAGCGTTGCTCTACAAAAATGACCTCGCCTCCTGATGCTACATCATTAAAAAGATTAGTCTTGCATGTCGCACGAGAATCTGAAAGCCAACTTAAGGTAGAGAGAAGTGAGACAAAACCATGGCCAGAAGTAAGCCGTTGACTCACGCAGATGACAATCTGCCCAGCACTGTTATTAAAGCCAATATCAACTAATTAAAATAAGTTATGCACACACACAGAAATTCTTGCTTATGCGAGACATTTTATGATCAATGTGATCCCAGTTAAGGGAGCTGATTGATGTCAAGCTGCTGCCAAAGAGCGTCATTGTGTGAATCTGCAGAAATCAGAGCTTTTAGGATTAACACTTGAAAGTAAGTTCAAAGTACTTTTAATAAGAGTGATTCATTTCCATTATCACAAGTTGATGGGTTTTTGCAAGAGGACATTTAGTTATGGTGATCACAGGAGCAAATGTTTTTTTTTTTTTTTATTCTTTGGTGGATTTTTTTTTGGGGGGTTAGAACCTCACAGTCGATTTCATTCGGACACTCACACAGATCCATCCTTTGGTTGGATATTCTCTCACAATCTGGATTTTATGTGAATGACCAAAACTATGTTCTATATCTTCAGATAAAAAAACAATCATACTTATTTGACGCGTGAGCATCGTCACAACATCCAAAGAAAGGAATGTAAAGCATTGCTCCAAAGCACACATCCATTTATTTAAGTAGAAAAACAAGGATTACGCATGCTAATTAATGCGGCAGGACCGGTATTACTCAGCACATTCAATTGGAAGAACAACAGATAGTAAATGCACACAACTCTCCTGCAGCTGGCTTCGGTTTGACTATCAGTGATGTGTTAATCTGCTTTTACTCAGACAGCTAGTCAGAGTCGAGCTTTCTCATAGCTACGGCTCTGTTCTTTGTGGTTTCAAGTTTCTGTAGCTCATATGACAGCGGTGCGGTTAGCACAGTAAGGAAGGGAACTAGCATACGTCTCATCCTGTATGGGGAAGGGGATGTTATGTTATGTTCCATCCATGTTATATATTGCTTTCTTATTTAGCAGTTTAAACTTTTGGTTATGTAGTGGAATGTCAAGGTTTGGTCTTTAAGTCCTGCTGACAAGACAGGTGCCAATTAACAAGCACTGCTGATCTTTTTAATACCAGAAAGATTATCCCATTGGGACTCATGCACAACGAGTATGAAGCATAACTTGTCTGACAACTTCACACAAAAGGAAAATCAGCAGAGAAAGTTTTTTTTTTTTTTTTTTTTTTTTTTTTTTAACAAATATTTGCATGGGAGCTTTCAAGCAGAAAATCTTTGACACTGCCTAAAAATGGACACCTTAGCCAACCTTATTGTTATTTGTCTACCAGTGTTGATTGCACTGAGTGTCAGTTCTTCGCATTTTATCATTTTATCAACGCAAACCTCAATATATTGTATTGGACTTTGATCCAACAAACCAACACAAAACAGAGCTCCTAAATGGAGAGTGTCTGTGAACAGATGTTTTGGGGTTTTTTTGGGGTTTTTTTTTCATCTTGCCACAGGTTCTCTGTTGGATTTAGATTTGAAATTTCACCAGCCACTCTAATACACCAATTTGCTTTGATCTGTTGCACTTTTAATTATTATCCTGCTGGGAATTGAACCCTTACCCCAATCTGAACCATTCTTTCACAGCTCTGGCCCTGGCCTGTGACATGTTTGCTTTCAGGATTTTCCGTTTTAAGCTCAGTTCATCTTCACATCAACCTTATCCCTGCCGAAGAAGAACATCCCCACAACATAATGCTGCCGCTACTCAGTTTTACTGATGGAATGTTTTTTTAGGAGTTTAATGTAAGGAGGGATCGATTATACAGGCACGCCACACTTTTCAGTTTTTACTCATAAAGGATTTTGAAAATGTTGCTCTTTTATCTTCATAATTGTAATTGTTAATCTACGCCATAGAATCCTAATAAAACATTTTAATGTGTGTGGGTCAAAGGTGGAACTGTGTCAGGTGTGTCAATGGGAATTGCAGCTACGGTGCTGCTCAGTAAAGCAATGGATGTTTCCACAATTCGAACTTTACCGACTTCTCTAAATGATGCATTTCCCACTCAAACAAGACAATGAAACAAATGTTACAAGCTGTAAATATGCTGTCAGCATTGCCTTCGCTGTGCAGCTTTCAGACAGACCACAAGAGGAAATGTGTTCTGAATATCGCGACAGTAATGTTGTAATGAGCCCTTGACTGAGTTCAACACATCTGTCATCTGTCAGTCGCCACCCCAAAAAGGTCAAAGAAACATTTCCATGTAAACTGCAGCAGGCTGACTTTTTAAGCCCCTCTGATTCATTTTTATTCTATGAGTGAATGTGGATATTAGATATAAATTTGCTGTAAAATGTGCATAAAATCACACACAATAAATGTACTCGCTATCATCTTAACTTTGGCCCAAGACTGTTTCCATCTTGTGTTCAGATGTAACTGAAACCATAAATATAACATGAACATATATGCGGCTATAGGAACATAATGTGGTTTAAAGAGCTAAAAATATGGATAGCTGTGCGTCATTGTGACTAAGCCTTACGCTGCGCCTCAGCAGGAGTAGCCTACTCTATCATTTCCTCTCTGCCATCAGCAAGAGGAAAATTAGCTGTACTTGACAATAGGCAAGGAAGAGAGAGGAAGGAGGATTCAAAAACAAAGAAAGCTTGCTGGTTTTAGGCACCATTTTATTAGGCATAATTTAAAATCATCTCACTGTTAGTTCATTTATACAAATATGTTTTTGTTATTTAAAAAACAATTACAGATCTCTACAAATCAAGTTCCCAGTGTAAAAGCGTAGTACCACGCACACGGCAGCATATTGCTCCAGGACACAGATACAGACAGCCCACAGGTGTATGTTCCACTTTATCAGCACTATAAGAGTAAATTGGGGACATGATTAAAGACAACAAAAAAAAAGGTTTTCCACAGATAGCAGTTTAAGATATCGTGCACACACACAGCCCTTGTCAGACCTTTATGGTAAATTTCATGCGTCTTTTAGTAGATCTAAAAACGCGTCAATATTGTCACACAAAACCTCATGCTTTTATTGCTCTTCATTTATTCTGGTCTCTGCACAAGCCACAATCTAGGTTAAAGTATTGAATCCCCCAGATGGCAGTGTAAATAAAAATAAGCATAAGGGTTGCTATTATTGCTGCTAGTTGTAAGCACAAAGAGTTATAAAAATACTTTAGAAAAATATATAAAAATCTTCTAATGTGATGCAGCAACACAAACGCAGCTCTCGTTAACTCTGAGCACAAGTTGCACTTGCGCTTTGCCCTCACTGCACCATGCGAGGCAAGGATGTAAACCACAATCTGTTAAGAGCTGAGAACCCCGTTTTACAAATGCACACAAGTCTCGCTGTGCATGAAGACAGCTTAGCACCTGTCTTACAAAAAAAAAAAAAAAAAAAAAAAAAAGCTGCTAAGAGACAGTCATTACTGTAAGGAACTGAGGCAAAAGATGTGTACAAAAATAAATCTGAGATTTTGGGGTTTGTGCCAAAACTTTTCTGGTAGTACTTTTAGCAGTAAAATGTGAGCTTTTGGGCTAGACAAAGATTTAATGGTCTTTGGTTTAAATAAGGCACCCGATCAACACTGTACAGTGGGGTTACAAAGCTACAATTTATGCTGACCGTTAAACCATAAAATACAGGATAACACGGATATCGCCTGATGTGAACCAGTAGACTTATTATGGCATTACATGTTAAAATGAGTGGATTATACAGTGGTCGTTCTCCATTGACCCTAGACAATCGTGGTTGAAAAGGGAAGCATTATGGTGCTCTAGTTTATCATATGTGATTAAAAATAGCGCACAGACAGTTTACTGATCAAATAAACATGAGCTATTACAAGAAAAAATATATTCAACTTTGGCATTAACTGCACATGTAAGTTAAAAACATTTCAGGATTAAGAAAAAAAAATCATTTACAGAGTAAATTCACAACTAATACACTCTCCTTAACCTCACCTCGTGAAAGAGGAACTCTTAAGTATGTTTCTAATGGCACTCAAAGTAAGCCTGAGAAATTCAGATGTAAGACAGAGGAAAGCTAACTGCAGTCTGGCTTCCTGACTATGCTGACTTGAGGAATCCTGCACCAGAATGTAATCATTTGGTAAAATTACAACATTCGCTCCTCTATTAGGAAAGCGGGCAGCTCTTAATGGGTCCAGCTTATCTGCAAAGAGCCATTAGCTCTGACTTGCAGGAAAGCAAGAGAGCACAGCAAGAGGCGGGAAGTGCAACTTGCTAGACAACTCTGACATACCACAATGAGCTGAAGAGGAACTGCTGGGATTTGAACCATTAATATGTGCATTTGGCTAAGAGGTGACGGCATTTGTCCAGGAGTCATAACACCTTGTCTGGATTCAAGCCAACTGAAGTTAAACACTTCAAGATTCAAGATCAGGTTGTTGACCTCAAACTTGGCAGTTCATTATACATCAATGGGCAACTCAAAGATCTTGATGGCAACTGTGCTTGAGACTCAATGAGATGCAACTTAGGTGAGAATATGAGGTAGTCACTAGTTCTCCACCTGAACAAACACAGATCTGCTTCCTCCAGTCAAACATGGAATGGTTGGTTGATTAGGAAGTTTTCACTTGTGACAACCATGATAATTTTTTTTAAAAAGCACAGAATCTATGAATCTAGAAGGTGTAAAATTAAAAGGTGTAAATGAGTTAAAATTATAAGGTCTGTTGCCTTCATTTTGAAACAGTCACTTTGGGGATGCAGGCAACTCGGTGAGGTCCTCCAGAAAATGAGTAAGGAAAATTGACAGAGGTGGATTGGAAGCAACCAGATGGCATCTTTTGTTCTACAGCCTCTCTTTTGCATCTGTGGATCTCCATCATCCCTCTCCATAGTCCAAATCTGGGAACCATTCATTACAACAGAACACACTTTTTGTGATTCTTCTTCGTGACTGGGTACAAAACTGCTCTCACAGCTTCCGCAAACACCTCCTTGACATTATCTTGCTTCAGCGCAGAGCACTCCATGTACTTGACCGCTCCGATCTGCTTGGCCAACGCATTGCCCTGCTGGTTGGTGGTAGGGGCCAGACCCTGCTCTTTTAGCTTCTTCACAGTTTCGTCGTCGCCTCTTAGGTCTTTCTTGGTGCCCACCAGCAAGATGGGAACGTTTGGGCAGTGGTGGGACACTTCAGGGTGCCACTTGTGCCTGACGTTTGCGTGGGAGGAAGGGCTGCCGATGGAGAAGCAGATTATAAAAACGTTGGTCTGTGGATAGGAGAGAGTACGCAGACGATCGTACTCCTCCTGGCCCGCCGTGTCCCACAGGTTGAGGCTGACATTGCGGCCATCCACACTCATCTGAGCGCTGTAATTGTCAAACACCGTGGGAATGTATTCTTCTGGGAAGGCATTGGTGGTATAAGAGATAAGTAGGCACGTTTTACCCACTGCCCCATCGCCCACCACCACACACTTAATGGTCTGCATCCTGCCAACGACCACTGGGGCTGTAGCACCTAGCAAAAGAAAGAAAATAAACACCTAAACATTTACACATTACAACTCAAAAACGTTATAACGTTGACAAAGTTCTTCGTCAAAACATGATGATATAACGGTGTCAAAGGAGAATAAAAACGACACATTTACCAGTTTGAAAACTTGTGACAATACATCCAAGAAAATAAGTAGTTTTACACTGAGCTTAGCAGCCAAAAAGCTAAGCTACCGTTAGCTTTTTGGCGTAGCTTTAATTACCGTTAACCAGACAGACGTGCCTTATTTCTAGCTGTTTAATATCTAATCCAGTCGAGAAAACTGTACTTAAACAGTCGGTAATAAAGGAACCGGCGGCTACACGCACCTTTTCCTACTTCTTAATATTTTACCATATTCATTTATAACACTAGGCGTTCCCCCTGTGACTAGAATCAAGCTAAGGAACTAGCTCGTTTGTTGCTAACGGACGAGCTAATTAGCAAACAAGCTGAGCATTAATTTCAAAACACTTTATAAAAGGCGGATTTCTGTCATCTTACTTATCTAACAGTTACCCAAAAATATATTTTATTCTAATCTGTACCCCAGACGTAACCATTTGCTGTGAAAAGTGAAATATGGATAAGTTTGTGACTTACCGCCACTTAGCTTTCGATCTTTTCTTGCCTGGTAGAGTCAATCACAGCCGCATCCGGGGAGTTGCCCATTACGTAAAATCGACGTAGGTAGCGTAGGCTGGTAAATGTAGTTTCACTTTCGTGATATCTGGTTTCTTCCTCCAGATGGCGACGTTAGTCTTTTTTTTTTCTTTTTTTAATATTTGATCGATTTTCAAACTAGTTTTATCCAAGCTTTAGGGATTGTGAAATCTATCGAAATGTTTAACCCTTGTGTTGTCTTGTGGGTCAAAAGTGACCCACTGGCATGTTTAGCTGTAGAAATAAAACCTAAATCTCGACTTGAAATTTTAAGACTTTTCCTAAATTGACTCTGTCATTAGAAAACCTGATGCTTTGTTTTTGTTTATACTTCCATGTGGGCTGCACACCACTAGGGTACTAGGATTGTCTTATGGGTCATTTTGGACCCGTGAATTATAAAACCATTTAAACACTAGTAAAAGAATTCAAAGGCCACACACAAACTCTCTCTAATAGCCTACATACACACTTCCCCCCACCCACACACATTTATATTCACACACACACACACACACCACCACACACCTACACACACCCCCACACACACCCACACACACACACACACACATACATCAAGGAAACTGGATTGCTGTACAAATTGAACTTGTATTTGACCTGCACCTGCACTCTCTATCTGCAGCTAACCCCTCACATCACACAAGTCCCCAAACACAACAGAAAAAGATCTCAGACATAATAAAAACAAATTATGCATAAAGGATACGAAGGTATGCTTAATCTGAATACCCTTAGCTGGTTCCTTGCTGATGCCATGAGTAGACATTTCACTGTTCAACAGGTCCTGCGTTGTAAAATGTACTGTCTTAAATGGGATTGTCAGCATAAGAAAATGAACATCTTATGATGAACAAATTCTTGTGCTGAACATAATCTGATGTCAAATAAATTCTAATGCATAACATTAAAGCTTTTGAATAAAGCAACAGGGATTACATACTACAATAAAATTAAGTTTTCTCAAAATCCATGATTATGAAAATGTGCCTGGTATACAATTAGAATCATTGACTTCTTCCCTGCTTATTTCACACAATTTCATTTCACATGCATGCAAGTCCCTTAAAGAGCTCAAATATTGAATTGCAAAGTCATGTAACCAGCTTTGTGAATATTTCCAGACAAAAT
The DNA here is from genome assembly GCA_010277075.1 of Poeciliopsis retropinna. NCBI lineage: Eukaryota > Metazoa > Chordata > Actinopteri > Cyprinodontiformes > Poeciliidae > Poeciliopsis > Poeciliopsis retropinna. The sequence goes on along the minus strand of VMRM01000015.1, from coordinate 10,691,871 downwards.
TTAAAAGTTATACATGCTATTATTGCACTTTGTGTCTGGAGCAACCTATTCTTATTAATAAAGGTACTGTGTGTAGCCTGCTTTAGACCACACAAACAAAGGAGGCCTTTAAAAAATCTGTTCCCAGTATTGTGGAGTTCATCCTGTCAAGCCCAGTCTGAAAACCTGATTACTTCATCAGCCCTATTTAGCCATAATCTCTTTCACCTGTCATATTAAAGCAGAACAAACTAACTAACTATATAAAAGGATCTGTTTTCTATTTTAGGTGTTTTGTTCTGGAAACGCTGGTGGTGATGTCATCTCTAAGCACCGTAGCAGGTTAAAAGGCCAACTGCTGACCAAGAAGTGCAGACTTCAGATCATAAAGAGGCACCGGTTTATTGCCTTTCCCAAGAAGTTTTGGCGTCACTGCAGGCTATAAAAAGAGAATTCCCACTGGGACCCTATGCCCACAGTCACCCTCCACCCCAGGCCTCACACACCCCTTCAATTCTGCCAGGAGATTCCACAAGACAACTATAGCATTTCCATGGCAACAGTCACTAAAAGAATTGGGGGTGACTGTGTCAAGAGATGCAGCAAGAGGCAGTTTTAAACAAGAGGGAGGGGGGAAATGAAGGTCACAAGAGGGGTTGTTATTGTGGATGAATGGAGAGTAAAAGTTTTCAATGCAAGCACAAACATAGTAAGGCCTTGACACGGAATTAAACTTTTTCATATTTTCCCATATTGCAACCAAAAACTATTTTATCAGGACTTTATAAGGAAACCATAAAAAGTCAGGTTTGCAAATTGTCATGAGGAATAAAGAGGCTGCAGAAGACATATGGAAAAGGTGCTCCAATCAGATGACATCAAACTTGAACTTTTGGACTTAATTAAAATGATCATATTTGTGGGAAAACCAACACTGGACATCAACTTGAACACACCACAATCACTGATGAAACACAGCAGAAGTTTTTTTTTTCCTCAGTATGCAACATAATCACAAACAATGAAAGACAGAGGGCACTACACTCAAGACATTACTGGAAGACAATTTGTTGGGAGACTCAAAAAAGTTCTCCAAAGATCCGTTTGATTGCACCCAAAACAGTTCTACAACAACTGGACTCCAGGTCGGCTAAACCTCTATAACTATATTTGTAATAGATGTAAACAACATATCCTTTTCCTTCTACAGTAATCTGTGTTGGCGTATCGCATAAAAAGTTAAATACATTGATACATGTGGTTGTATTGGGACAAAATGTGGAAAAAGCACTGTGCATATTATACAAGAGCCTTCCAAAAACTGGAGACACTTCTTTTCACAATAATGTCTTTATTATTTCTTTGACCTTTTTTTTTTTTTTTTTTTTTTTTTTACAAATACATATCTCAAAGTGAATAATTATACTCAATAAAGTTATAGATTTTCATATAAAATAAAAAATACAGTAACCATCTCTTTAGGCCTCTTTTCAGTTTTGTAAAGTGCAGCTTTTTCTTGAGGCCAGTTGGCAACAAAATTAACTGTCCAATATAGTACCAGGTTCAAGTTAAAAAAAAACCTGATTACTCAGGTATCGACCACAGTGTGCATAACATTTGGATTACTTTCTTGAAAACTGCTTTTCTACCCACAATATCAATTAAAACAACGTCCTAAAGTGAAATGTTTCTCTAAATGTTAAGGCTGTTCTACTGGAAGAGGTCTTCTATTGCTGTCCTACTGCCTGCAAAGGACATAAACAGATGTCAAAAGAGGTAGATTGTAGAAAATGCACTACCCTGCTATTGTGTAAAAGAAAAGATGTAAAGTATTTCAAAAGCTCTCAGTGGCAAATCAAACATATAAACCACACTCTCAAACAGACAAAAGATTTTACTTAAGATTAATTCAAATCAACTCTATGTTTAGTTAAAAATGAAAAATACCTAGAAATTCATACAGACATGGAGAATTTCACAGCAAGCCCTTCCATCATCTCCACAAGGGCAGAGGTGTAGTAGCCCGGGGCATTTTGAGACCAGGTATCCGGGAAGCAGCTGGAGTTTTAGGGTTAGCAGGTGAGTTGCCGGCACAGGTTGTTGTCTTAGCTGATTTACTGCGGGCAGCTGAAATGACAGCTGTTCGTATGTTCTTGGCAGTGGCCGAGGACGGGCTGCTAGCCGTCCGCGACTGGGATGGCAGTTGACACTCAGAGTTTGGAGCAACACGTTTGGACACACGGGTGGGAGCTCCTCTAATAAAGGTAGTTTGAGAGCTGCCACAGACCTTTTCTTGTGGAGTTCTGTCTGAAGACCTCCGAGTCAAAGTGGACTTCTCTGTAATTTGTGACTCATTTGAGATTCTCTCACGTATACTGGTACTTCGCTTCACTTCCGTCTGAGCTAAAGTTGGTCGAACAGAAGAAGATGAGCGAACTGAAGCGCTGCGGGGAATGGATGGACGTGCAGAAAGCGGTGGGTTAGCAGGCGCTGGAGCTCCGTTGGAAGGCTCAGTTTTGGAATGCACTCGGGGTATGCCTGTGCTGTTGGAAGGGACCGTCCGTGACACAAACCCCCTCTTTGCCCCAATGCCACTACGCATCAGGGTCTTCACAGTTCTAGCATCTTCTTTTGGTGCTGGAGCAATCCCCTCGTGCAGGTTGACATCCCTCTCCTTCCTCCACTTTGAGCAATGACTTGGTGAAGGTCGTGGAAGTGGAGAGGTTGGGGGAGTTAGTGTCTCATATGACCGCAAACCTTTTACCAGAGTATGGCACTCCAGTGTTTCACCGACACGTGAGAATGACCTGGCAGTCTCTTTATCTGCAGTTGGCAAATCAGAGTTCTCCTTTGGCTGTGAATGACCAAACTCTGGCAGACTGGAGGGCATCCAGTCCTCACTCACTGGGGTTAAAACCCCTCCAGTTTCTCCATCTTTTATTAAACTTGCATCGGGTAAAGATGTTGTGGCGCTTATTTTAACTGTGGGACTGTACTTTGTCTGTGGCTGGAATGATACTTCCTCTGCAGATGATTGTAATTTGGTCCCAGTCTTTGTATTTCTGTCAGAAAGTGTTCCACAGCTGTTATTGGACTCATGAGCTGAAGAGCTTCCAGATTTACTCTGAGTAGAACAATTACTATTGGACAGCCTACGTCTGTAAGCAGAGGTCTGGCTTTTCACACCCTGGGCTGATGTATTGGCACTTACAGCAGCAGACTCTATACTAGAACTGTTCAAAGTCATGTTTTCAGGAGAACAATCTGCCTTTTCTTTGTGTCCTGTTGTTTTCAGTTGGTCATGTAGAGAATAAGAAATGCTCTCAGGCCCATACTGCTTCATAGTGAAGCTTTTTCCATGTTGAGAAGAACTAAATACTGCAATGTGGGAGTCTTTTACTGCCTCCATTCTCTGTTTCGACATTCTTAACCCTCTATCCTGAACAGACTCTTGGTCAAAGGGGGAACATCCCCCATCAGTCTCTGGCGAACTGCAAAGTATAGCACTGGTTTTGTGGTCCGAGGAACTGTTTGAGTGATAACCAGTGGATGTCGGACTGCTCCCCAAGACCGGGAAGCTCTTGAGAATAGATGAACTGTTGAGATGGGTGTCATTTTGCATGTGGTGTATGAATCTACGAGAATCAGTGGTTCTAAGACTACGGCGATTCCAGGTATAGTTCAGGTTCTGCTCTAAAAGTCTCTCCAGTTCATCTTGGTTTTCTTGACAGTGAGGCTCTCTGGCTAGACTCAGCCCCAGGTCCAACCCTGTACAAACGGCAAGAGACCGACGCTTTTCCACAATCTCTCGTTGACGTTCTAGACGTTTCTGCTCCTTGAGGTCCCGTTCCTCATTTTCCTATTTCAGAATGGAAGGAAAATGAATATCGGTCATTATAAAGTGATCAACAGAGCAGTTAGGTTTTTGTGACCTTCCAAGGCATCTCACCTGAACAGCTCTTTGGAACCGATGGCAAAACAAATGGAAAACCTTGCACGCCTCCTCTAGCTTGAAAGTGCTGTCATCTTCACAGAAAAACTCCATCAATGCTTGACTCGACATCCTCATACCCTCTACCTCATCATCGGCCTCTTTCAGTCGCTCATCAGCCCTCTGGACACAGATAACACACATTTTCAGACACAAATTTTCATTCGTATTGATCTTTATTTCTAACCAGATGTCAAACATATACCTCCAGAAAGGATTGTGTCTGTTGCTTAATCTCTGTCTCATTCTCTACATTCGTCTTCAGTTCAGCCACTCTGCTTTTTAACTTTGCCAGGTCATCTAGCACAGCTTCTTCACACAACCTGAAGGGATAAACAATAAGCACTGTTGTAAGTAACTCTTGTATGTCTAAAAAAAGACAGCATGTCTAAACCGGAAGGAAAAGAGATAAAACTGAGTAAAAAATGTGTTTTCAAAATCCAAAGCGGAAATAGAGACATGGCTTCAAACCTTTATTAGATAAATACACAATTTTGAAAAGCCCATTAGCTCAGAAGTTGGCTCGGATTAGCAGTTTTGTCTTAACACACTTTCACACTAGCAACTAACTACAACTGCAAAGCGAGGGAGTGATTAAATAATGCAGTGGATTGCAATGTATTACTCCTTGTAGAATACAAGGAGATATTGTTATTTTTGAGTGGGCTTTGTGTGTTCCCTCAGAACTAATCACCACAGAATCCAGGATTCAACAGGATCCAAGGTTTGGGAAGAGACTGACCTGGAGGCAGAGCCAACGTGGCCTAGTTGGCTGGGAAAAGAAAGTAAACTCTGGTCTTTTTTCACAGCTTCCTGTGGAGACGAAAACAATTGATTATCTTCTCCATTGTCTGAAAGGATACAATACGCAAGTTGCAAAAAGATGACAATGAATGCACTCTGTGGAGCTTTTGGTTTCAAAAGAACACGTTGGCATTGTTTTGTACTTTGCTGCCTAAAATAATTTCTTCTTATAAGAGCTCTTATACCTTTTTATTATATCTAGCTTTTCAAATGTGAAAAAGTGAAACGTGTAGGCCCAACGACGTGCAGGAGGCATCTATGTAGAGTACAAATGATGATGAGTTGTTACTCTAGACTGTTTTATTGTGATTTTCAACAAACTACTTGAGTATTAAACAGTCAGATAGAAACTGGCCCTCAACAAACCTATGGATTTTTTTTTAATATAATGCAGCAAAAGTCCTGAGGTTGGGTTTCAAAACTCACATTAAGTCACTGAAAATGTTTCTTCCAGTAAATCCACCCCAAACTGAATGAGTCTAATTTATAAAAGCCAACTCAAACAACAGGCAATGTCAACAAGTTTGAGTAATGACCAGTATTGCTGACCTCTGACCTGCATTTTCACAGGAATTACACACATTTGTTCCAGGAGGTTCTATAAACACCAGCTGGTTACATTAAAAGACCAAAGGATGTTTATAAACAAAGTTGCAAACTGTGTTTATAAATTCAAGTTAAAATAGTCAGTGACTATCAAAGAAGGTATTACGTGCTATTGTACTCTTATGACTATATTAAAACAAAAAGCAAGATGATGACAGGCAAAGATCTCGTTGTAATCCAGGAAGATGCACACCCTGTGCACACCTGGACAGGCGCAAAGGTGCGCCTGTCCAGGTGCACCTTTGACAGGCTGTTAGTCCAGCACAGATCTACTATCAGCACAAAGACGTACAGGACAGGCAACCATGTACAAATGTGCTCACAAATAAGTGCAACTTAAGAGTGGTCAACACATCAGCACATGTTTTTGTAAGCTTGAATGACGCTTTTTACTGGGAGGAAACCTCCACATATGTTAGGAGAACATGCAAACTCCTCCCAGAAGAACCCTGGTCTGTATTCAAATTGCTGTTTTAGGCAACAGTGCTACCAACATACCTACTGGTGAAACAAGCATCTCCCCTCCCAACTTTATCATACAATTCAGAACATACCATCGCAACAAAATGCAGCAAATTCATGCCTGGCTTGTTGGCTTTGGTGTCTGCCAATTTGAGAAGTGATGAAATTCGAAAACCAGCCGCATTCCCTGAATATCCACCCTGAAAAGAAATGCAGACAACTTTAAACAACAGATGAAAACCTTGGATGCAAATCTCAATCAATCAACAGCTGAAGCATAAACCAAAAATAGCTGATCTTGGATTTTCAGAACCATCCAACAACTGAACGACTGACTTGCTACTCACAGCATTCATGTAGTTCCCCGCTTTCAGCACCAGACGGAGGATGGAGTGCAATTCGGGACAGCTCAGCAGTTCTAGGAGTGTAAAGATAATCAATATTGTGCCTTAGGGCTTAAGTAATGACAATTAATCTGTATCCAGCTGACATCAAGACCACGGAACAAGTCAGCAACTTTTATCCCCCCAAAAATAGCAGCGCATGCAGGTTTCTAGTTAGCCTGAATGCTAAATAGCTTATCTCATTTCCACTGTGGCGCCTGACAACCACTCAAGACTAAACACAAAAACTTTAGCAGGCCTTTACAGTCCCAAGTCTTAATGGTGGTGGAGTACACAACTCCCTGCTGTGACTTTACCTCTTGCCGCCTCCCTGAGACATCTGGCTGCCACACACAGAGAGGTCAGAGCGGGGTCAAACTCTTGTTGTAGGATCATGGCATCCAGACGGAGCCGAAAGCTGGTGAAAGAAAAATGAGTAAGATGGATCGATCAGCAAGAGGGGTTGACTGATAAGACAATAAGGCCCTCGAGATCATTCTTCTGTTCAACAAACATGACAAGGTTTAGTAAAGAAGGCTGAGGCAGAGTGAAAAAGTAACAAAAATGTATTGGGATGGATGTACATCTGTATATTTTGTTGGGGGTGTACCTGGGAACTTCCACTAAGAGCAACATGAAAAGATCAGGCTCTCCGAGACAGCTCTGTTCTCCGCAGAACCTCCTGAGGCGACATTCCTGAAAGAAAGAAAAAACATATACTGTAAAAAAAAAAAAAAAGAAAGAAAAAAAACAACTTGTTAAGATTCAAGTCCAATATATTTCAGCAGGATCTTCGTCTGGAAACAGACCACATCATACAAAGTGGTGTAATGGCAAACTTTTGATCATCCTAACTAAAGCCAGATGAGTAAGGGGAGTGAGGTGGGGGAAGGTGAAAAGGAAGCAGACTGTCAGTTGTTGTATTTGCACGCTAGATTAAACCTTTTACCTCCTCGCTATCAGGAAGCAGTTTGGAGAGCTCTGCAAGCTTTTCTGCTCCGAAACAATCTCCAACACCGTGCCTGATATCTTCAATGATCTTCTTAGCTGGCCTGTGAAAAGAAATGGACCAGCTCATTCGACATTGCCAGCTTAAGAAAAACAGAAAACTAGATGCGTGCCGTTTAAGACGAAAAGTCTGACGCAACAATAATAAAAGAAAGTGCCAAGAAGACAAACAAAAGGCAGACATGCTCAGGAGACAACCAAGGACTTTGGTGTGTCATGAGGAGGGACTGAAACAGAGACAACCGTTTAACCGCTGTCTTACTTTCCCGGCATGAGACCAGGGAAAAAATTCCAGTAATTTTTGATTATTTTCCCCATCCTGTTGCATCCCCCCATCGATGATTATGCTACAGAGAGTAATTCTTGTCGACCAGTTCATCTTATTCTTATCTAAAACTGTCAAATAATCAATTTTTTCAGGATTGTTCTTTCTGACTTGCTAATCTACTGGAAACAAAACCCTGAATGCAATGACGTAAATAAAACCCAAAAACTTAATGATATTTAAGTCTCTATTGGACAAAGAAAACACCAGACCAGATTTTGTTTAAACTGCAATTGCGCTAACAAAACTTTTACTGTGTCATTCTTTGTGACAGACTGAAAACAGGCGCCCAACAAGACAATTACTTGTGTACAGATGAGAGTCTTTTCACAAAAAAAGGCTTTTTTTCTGCAAGTCCCAACACATCTAGTTTAGAAAAGAAAGCATCTCCAGTTGAGAATCTCATGGTGGCACAGCAGCATTGAAACTTGGCACTTTCCATGACTCTCTGAGAAAGCATTGCATAATTATCAACACAATAGTTCAGGGTATCCCAGAGGTTAGTGTATTTAAGCTCACCTAAATGGTTATGAAACAACTCTTTCCATTATAATAGGTGCAGCTTTAAACCACACAAAGAAGGTTTTAGGAGATGGCTGACGAAGACATCCCACTGGTGGTTTCTCAGTCAGCAGGGGGGCAGATTTAAGATGAGGCATTCTTTACGGGCATCAGCAGGTGTCACCTTGGTCTCCTAAAGAGCTACTTACTCATAGGCCTCCTTAAAACTCCAGCTGCTTAGGGTGCTCAATCCCTAGCAATACACCAGACATCCCCTTCGCTGAAGCTGAAGGGGTTTTACACCTCTGACACCCGTTGACGCCTGACATATGGCTGCTTTCTGCAGTTCAAGTCAAGTACTAATCCCTTGGATTCATTTGGAAACATTGGTATTCCCTTTTTTTCTGAACCTACTTTTAGTTTGGGTTCATTTGGTAAAATGCAGGGGGAAAGCCTTAATGTAATAGCTAAGATGTAATGTTTGCAAAACACTTTTTTTTTACTTATGATTGTGTAAAAACAAGGTTCTCAAAACACTTTTTCTCCATTAACTTTTTCTGTGCACATATTAAAATATATCAGGTCAAATAAATGTTAATCTCAGGCAAAGATAAGCAGTCAAGTAGTCTGATGGTTCTTTGGTGCCTGAAAACCTGGACAACTTTTTGATATCCAGAGAAAAGCTAGTGATCTTAAGCTTAAGTGCAGTGGGGTTATGTCACAGTACAATGATCCAAAGTACACAACAGTTCCACTGCCGAGTGGCACAAAAAAAACAACAACAACAACAAAAACATCCAAAAGACGAGATTTGGAGTGGCTTAGTCATAATCCAGACTTAAACCCAATTGAGATGCTGTGACATGATCATAAACAGGCTTGCAAATTGTTCAAATAATACAATTCTGCAAAGAAAAGTGGCCTAAAATTTCTTCCCAGACTCACTGAGCGTAACCGCAAACACTCGGTAGTCGTCGTTACGGCCAAGGGTGGAACAACCAGTTTATGGTTTGTATGGGACAATTATTTTTTCCTCACTGGTGCAAGTTGGTTTTAGGCTTCTTTCAGTTTTTAATGAAGACTTATTTCAAAACTTCATTTTGCATTTATTCTGGTTGCCTTTTATATTAAAATGTATATGATGAGCTGAAATATTTAAGTCTGACAAAAAAAACCCCCAAAAAAAAAAAAAAAAAAAAAAAAAAAAAAAAACATTTGTAGGGCTGTAAAAACAATCAGGTCAACTTAAAGTCCAGTTCCAAAGATCAATAAGTAAAAACCTGCAGAATATATCAGATGTAATCATACTATTACTGTATAAAAGTTCCCACAGAACTTTCTGGACTGCAATTAAATTATAATTTAAGTAATGATATCTGTGCCTGTAATATAGTTATAGCGACGCTTGTTTGACTGCAGCATAAAATGTTTATTAAGTCTTTAAGAAACCAAAGTTACATTGTTTTTTATGCTGAAACAGAAGAAGCAAATTTTAAAAACTTGTTGCTGAAATGGATAAAATAAATCTCACTATATTGGGTGTATGTTTGCTATGAACCCCATTAACACTACTATCATGCTCTACTAATAAAGTTCCAACGACATAGAAAGAAAGCAGCAGTAAGTCTTTAACTTTTATCAGTTAATAACTTCAAACCAATAAAGGAGTTATGAATCTTACATTTTGAATTGCCGCAGAAATATTCCTATGTTCATGCTCCGCTTGGAATCCAGTAGGAAAATCTGTAACGAACCATAGAACATATATACACCCACTTAAGACCAAGACCACCAAGCAAGAATGCCAAAAAGTTTGTTGCCATTTAAACGGTCTTACCTCTCCCAGGCTATCCTGTGGGGATCTGCACCGCAGCAGCGCCGAACGTCGCCTCAGCATCACGGTTCTGTCTCTTGGCATGCTGTCCTTCTGCCCAAACAACTCATCCAGAGAATGAAGGTCAATAGGAAACTCGTCCTCGTCGGGGGCCGCACCACTCCACACGCTCTTCCTGCCTTCCACTTTCTCTTTGGGGATACGCTCCCAGTTCAGCTTCCTCAGCCGACTCTGACGTACAGTATCTGCCCGGCTAAAAGGCGAGGAGGATGCAGGCGGCGGTGGGGGAGGAGGCGGAGGAGGAGGTGGAGGTGGTGGTCCTTGAGGGGCAGCCAGCACCTGACGTGACTCCATGGCTGTCACTACCACGGCATCGGTAGCGGGCTTAGTTCCATGAAAGGCATGAGATTCCTTGACAGCCACAGTCAGGTTGATGTGCATAGAGGCTGTCTGGTAGTTAGAGTACAGGGTTACCACAGGTGAGCAGGCTTTGCGGCCTTGCTCTGGAGAAGTCTTTTTTGCTCCTGGTCCAAGTTCAATCCATAAAGTCTAGAACACAAAACAGATTCAAAACTGGAATTATAAATCAAGAAATCAGACCAGCCAAAATATTGATGACTTGCATAAAACGTGGTTTCATTTATTATTTTATTTTCAACCTGCTTTTCGTGCAAAAGACTCCCCTGGTCTTCTAAAATCCAGTTGGTTTACTCAACTTTCACTGGAAATATCAAAGTATTTTTACAAGAAAGTACAAGGAAGGCAAGATGAGCTCTTCCCATATGTGGGTTGTTTGAACAGCTTGTCTCATCCTGTTCAGTTTCACCTCATTGCATGTGCACACACACACACACACACACACACACACACACAGGCACTCTTCCATCATAGATCTCCCTTTCTAATTATAAAACAAGGAGACACCAAATGCAAGCAAAGACACAAAGTTAACCAAGCAAATAAATGAAGGGTCAGCAGCACCACAGAGCAATACTTTTCTTACCTACACCTGAAAGACTTCTTGTGTGTGTGTGTGTGTGTGTGTGTGTGTGTACCTCCAGTAAAAATCGTATAAATTATGCATCTTTTGTCTCGTATTGTATTGACATACAATTTCTTCATCTCCTGTAATATCTGCTATGAGTCATAGCTTTCGGAAAACTGCAGGCCAATCTGATGGCCAATCTGTTTCATGGAGATCCGCATGATCACGCTGCAAAAGCCACAGCCAGTAATCTCAGTCAGTTCATGAGATCTGTATCTAGACACCATTTAGTGGGACCTGCATCCTCATAGCTGTAGGATATCATGCGAGAAAATTCCTGTATTACTTTACATGTGTTTTTTTTAATGCGTTGCAGGGGATAGAAAAAGAGTCTAAAATAGTTTAAAATAGACTTTTTACATGCTGACATTTGTTGTAAATAGTATCCCACGAAATATTGTTTATTCCAGCAAAATGTAAGATACCCGACAATATTTCAGTTTAGTTTTAAGTAAAATTAAAAAAATGACAATGTCTTTGCTCATTTTCGTTTCTCCTTTAGAACCAAGTCAGGTTGTTTGCTTGACTTACCTGATGGCCACAGAAGTGAGTCCAAAAAGCCGATATGAAAACCCACGACCACCGATGTCGGTTTCATACGTTTGCGCTGACTTTGTCTGTAAATTCCTTTATTCCTAAAAAAAAAAAAAAAAAAAAAAAAAACAAAAAAAAACTTATCGCGCCTCGCTCGCAGCAATCTCGCGTCCTCCTCAACTTGTAAGGAAACTTCCACACTGCTCCATCGCGAGCGCGCAGGCGCGCATGCCCCACATTCACATGCGCTTTTTTCCCTCCCGCATCCTCCCATTTTTCCCATGGGCGGACTGAACTGAGTGCTGTCAGGTGGTATGAGGTCAGTCTTCAACCTTAATCGGCTATCACGCTTTGAGCATCTCGATATCCACGGGAATGTATGGGATACCTGTAATGAAACGTGTGACTTTCTAAGTGATATTAAGTCAAGTTCTAAAACAACATTTTTTGTTAATAATAATAACAAATTATTTACATGTTTTATAGTCTAATTTTGTTTTGGGTTTTTTTTTTTTTTTTTTTTTTTTTGCAACGCTTGTCAGTCCAAAATAAGACTACAGTCTTAACTGCCTTGGGAAAATATTCACACCCTTAAACCTTTTTTCACATTGTGTCAAGCTGGCACCATTTTTTTTTTCAATCAAAATTTAAATGACATTTTAGCAAACAAAAGTAGTAAGTATGAATTATGAAGTGAGGAATTTTTACAGCAATAAATCTGAAATATGTGTTGTGCATTTCTGTTCAGCTTTTACTCTGACAAACTGTATCACATAATTTGTATTTATAGTAAACCCATAAATGTCAACTTTTTTTTGAAGGCTTGAAAGATTTATCAGAGAAGATTATTGAGCTAAGGTATGTAGGTACGTAGATTAAAAAGTGAAGAAGTTTATTGCAGGTTTCTTGCAATAATGAGCAATGTGTGATATCTTTATTCTTTTTGTCTCACCTGTTGCTTTGAGTTTTGAGTTAGTTTACTACATACATAAAGTTATTTGAATCGAATCAAATACGATCTCAATAAGACTGAGGGTTGTGAAAAGGCTCAGTGGGTATAATTTTTTTTTTTTTTTTTTTTTACAAGTCACTGTAAAGCATGGCCAGTATTAAGGATTGTGCAGACAACATGATATGTCTCTTTTTCAAGTTTATCATCAAATTGGTGATATGCATTTGGTGCATAGAACCTTGAATGTACAGAGGGGCATGCTATTGTGAAACTGAGAGAAGGAGCAGATTGGAATCAGACATGGGAGATGATGTCTGCATCTCCCCCCTGAAGCAAGAATGACACATGCATGAAAGCAAAGAGGCTAGAAGTCCCTTTAGGGTGCTGAAATGTCCCAGGTGGTGAGATACTGACCCATGACTCCGACCTTTCATCTAAGGTGATGGAGCGCTCCTGGCCCACGCCATCTAGCTCTCTGCGGCTCCGGCTCAGGTAGCCCCTTTCACAGGCCGCGCTGACAGACCCTCTTCATCACGTGTGGGCCTGCAGTAATTAGCAGGTTATGACCCCAAATATCTGGCTTTTATTGTGTTTGAGCCACGGGGTATGTGATGGTGCGCCCTGCCAGAATAAACGTCTCTCAGGAAACTTTACTTTTTGTCCAGCCGCTCTCTCCTCAGAGTACAGTACACCTCTGAGAATACGAGGAAATGCCTCTGATGAGAGACCGCAGCTTTATAGTCCATGAGGGGCCTGAACAACCTGACACAATTACACCTATTATGCCAGCATTTATGTAGCAAGGACATTGCAAAAGTGATTAATAAACAGCAGGGACTTAACTTGGCTTCCCTGACTGGTTTCAATAAAATGGGTTGGACTGGAAACACACAAACAGTCTTCCAACTGGATGAAATAAAGAACATTGGTGTTTGTGTGTCTCTCTTGGCTCATCGTTTTATGAATGAAGGTGCTCATTTGTAACACTTGCAAGTATTTATCCAAGACGGGAACGAGAACTTTGAGCTTTTTCTCTTATGTGTGGCCTTTCTTTGATGTCTAAACCTGCTATACTTCATTTCCTAATGGAGACATAAGGCGTAAACACAAGACCGCAGTGCCAACTACCCTGTAGCTCAGCTCTTAGATCTGTGGGGCTGCTGCAGCCACGGCAGCCAGCTTTAGCCCTTCATCGTCTCCCCTTCTTAATCTCCCTTTGAAGTCCTGGAAGAGTTGCTTAAAGGTAAACGCTATTAGCTCCCACCTCCCTTTCTTTAAACACATGTTGGAGATATACTGGTTTTTACAGTACTTTAAAACAATCCCAGAAATCAAAATACACCAAAAAAAAAAACCCGTTTTTTACATATTCTGTTTTGACACAGTGATCAGATTCTCTACAGTGACCTCTGCCGAAATTGGTTTTTACGCCGCACAAATGAATCCGGATGTGGCTAGATCGATAGAATAGATTTATTTCTCTTTTTTCCCCAGATGCACCATTTACTGTATAGTTTGTGAAAGAGGCAGTAAAATTGTCCCATGTGGAAGTATTGATGTTATGAGTGAGGGGTTTTAGTGTTGATCTGTCTCTGGTTTGCCTTCTGGGTCTAGGCCACTTCCATACTTGAGTAAAATAGGTCAGAGTGACTGTTGCTCTCTGGGGGTACTAAACACATTCATGTGCATAGTTGTGCAAGAGGAAAGCTGTGTGCACACGCAGACATGCACACACACACACACACACCTGGATCTTATTCTAGGCTGTGGGGACAGCAGGTCTGGGGTGGCATTCTTAATCCAACCCAGCTTTCTCAGATCTTTCTTGGTTTTCCAGCTGCACTCAGATTATGTGCAATTGTCCTGAATGGCCCAACAAAGAGCTCTGCCTCTGGTCAGAGGACTTGATAAGTAGTGACAATAAGAGACAGGCAGGATACGTGCACAAGCAACCATATGCGAACACACATTGGTTAGTTTCTGACTTTTTTGGGTACCCTATTCTGTGCTGCACAGAAAACCAATTAAAACTGCAGACAAGAAGCCTTATTCAGGTCTGTATCTTGTTTTGTTGTCTTAGACTGAGCTGGGCTGATACTTTAGTGAGCATGTGTGCACATCATATTCTGTTTTTGGTGAGTTAAATGGCCCCAGGATAGACAGAAAGGATGCATGTGGTTTGTGTTGATGTGGCTTTGCATAATTTGTTGTATTTCTGGGGTTAAACTCTGCAGGGAGGAGGAAAGGCTGAGGTGCTTGTGGTCAGTTGTCCATGGGGGAAGGGTTGACCTTTCTAGTCTTTGCACATCTGGCGACTGGAGCCATTTCCGACTCCAATTAGGATTTCCTGAGACTCAATAAAGCAGATTATTGGCCCACAAAAACAGCCAGACATACTCACCCACCCATCCATTGTCTTCAACAAATTCAGCTGCTGCGCTCATCAGGCTGAATAGAGCTACAGCTGTGCTGTTTCTTTCATCTAAGATCTAAACATTTTGTGTTGTGCCTTTCTAAAGTAATCTCACCTCTCTGACTTGTTTACATCCTGTATCTTTATAATTACAAACTACATAAAACTTTGTTGAGATTTTAGGTCATAGACCCACACATAGGAACACATTGTAAAGTGAAAGGAAGATCATTTGTGAGTTTTAACGTATTTTACTGGAAGAAATATGAAATCATCTGCATTTCTATTCAAGTGCTGCCACATAATTTAAATTAGATTTAGGTCAGGACTTTGGATGGCACAATGTACATAAATATGCTTTAATCTAAACCATCCTATTGTGGGTCTGGTTGTATGTTTAGCATCTTTGTCCTGCAGCAAGATGAATCCCTATCCTAGTCTTATGTATTTTGCATCTACTAACAGGTTGTCTTCTAGACTTTCTTGTATTAGCCCTTTATTCGAACTAGCTTGCATGACAAATTTCTTCTTCCCCCTCTTCTACGACGGTCAAGGACAACTAAGAATTGTCCTGTCAACAAATTCTCCCACCTATGCAGTGGATCCTTCCAGTTCCCTCATGGTCACTGTGACCCTCTCGGCTTCATCACCGATTATGCTTGTCTGTTTAGGTGGACAGTCATTTCTTGGTCTTTTTGCTATGCGATGCACTTTCTATTTCCAGATGGTGAGTTGAGCAGTTCTCCATAAAATGTTCAAAGCTTTTGATATTGTTTCATACCTCAACTTTGCTCTAAACTTTTCCACGACTTTATTACTTATTTGCCTTGTATGTCCCTTGTTCTTTGGCGTGCTGAATGTTCAGTAATTTACTTAAAAACCAGCTGTATTTGCAATTATCTTAAATAACACTCAAATGGACATCAAAGAGCAACATTAAAAGGGGAGGAATACAGCATATCCCACTTTTCAGATTTTTCTTTGTGAAACTTTCTTTTTAAAATGTGTATAATTTTCTTTCCACTTATCAGTTATGCACAAAACACGTCAAAGTTTGCAGCTCTAATCTAACAAAATGGTAAAAAGTTAGAAAGAAATTAATACTTTTATACACAGCACTCTATGATTGATTTTTAAGAGCATTCTTGTGGTAATAAGAATAAATTTCAGGAAAAATAAAGTGATTGTCTCCCTTAATCCCTGAAACAGCACAGTCTTTATGACAACATGATGTTGAGCACAAAGCATTAGCACAGAGTTCAGGGAAGCTGGGATGCGCTGATAGGGGGTCTGAGCAGCTCCTTGTGTGGCTAGAGGGATCACACAGTTAATATTCAAAGGGCCGAGCTTGTTGTAAAGAAGCAACTAAATAGAGATTGACAAAGCGCATCGGTCAAACAAAGGCTTCTCCCTAAGTAGGTTGTGTGTATATAGCATGAAACGTAGTAAACGAATGGGCTTTGCTGCGTTGGCCATGTGTAAAGTCTATAGAAGGTCCACTGCAACAAACTCAACTACACATGAAACAAGACTTAAATTTATTCTTAAACATTGACCAAAAACCACATGTTGTGGTCCCATCTTACATCATTTGTTGTAAACTCCTAAAACATTTTTATTTGACCCAGTTTCCAATGAGACTTCCCAATCAAATGACCTGGAGGAACTGTATTCACTGGATCCCTCCAGAGGGCTCCATATGAGTGTTGACTCCATGGTCTACGTGCTTTAGGTTGAGTAACGCAGAATCCCTTCTACATCAACCAAAACTCACCAAGTGCATAAACACACAGACAGTCACTTCAACCATCCAAACCTAATTATTCCAGGCCTGCTTCCCTGTGCCAATGAGTGATGTCACCCACTGAGAGGCAGTGGGATTGTTGGCTCGGCGCCTGAGGGTGGCCACGCTGACAGGGAGGAGAGCAGAAACAAAAAGAGGAGGAAGTTAGAAGAAGATTAGCGGTTGAGAGGTTTGCAAAGAAGGAAAATGCGGGGAGACCCCCAATGTTTTGTCCTGCCCCTCATGTTGGGATTGCAGAGATTAACCTGCTCTGCTCCTGAACCCACAGAGCCCAAGCTCTACACTATGCTTTCTCCATCTCCCGTAGTCTTTCAAATAAACATTTAAGGCTTAAAAGAAAACGCAGAAGGGGCCATGAGAGCAAGGTCGCAAGGGGTCTCCGTCTAGGATTAACCTAGCTGTTGCCCTCATCCCATCAATTCCACTGGAATTCACTTTGATGAAGCTCATTCATTCTCACCAGCTTGTTGCATAACAATGCCCAGTGCCTTGTCCTGCAGCACCGGAGCTGTTGGTAAAACAAGGCACCCTTGGGCCCTGGAACCCTTGAGCCAAGGCCCACTTTCTTGTGGACGGGAACCTGTTGACGCTGTAGCTATTGCGCGACTGACTGGACATTTGGGGCAGACGTCACAACTGCTAACTAATGAGTGCTGCAAAACCTTTTAACAACTTGAAAACAATGTTCAGGAGGATGGGAAATATGCTCACTTTCTCTCTTCTGAATGGAAAAACTTTATGCTGCAACATTTTTTTTTTCAAAATGACATTGCTTAGGTAACAATATGAAACAGTTTCTTGTACTCATGCATCAGGTGCAGGAATGTGGGAGTCAGGTTCTTTTGTTAAAAAATGCTAAATATGCAGTTTGTACTGTGACTTGCAAAAATGTGGTAATACAATTGCAAAATTCTGTTTGCTTCATTGGGTTTTGATATGCTCGACTGATACAAAGCAGTGCAAAACTGATTTTTATTGTTTGTGAATAAATGTCTCTACAGTGGAATGTGCATGTGTATTTGTCCTTGGCTCACCCTGAGTCAATACTTTGTGAAACCACTTCTCAAACGTGAGAAACACTTTTGAGATTTTGTTGTGGTTCCATTCAGCAGTCTTATCTGGAAGAGAAAGCAGGGAGTGGGAGGCGGTAAAGATGAGTTTACGCACCACAACTATAAAACAGTAACAAAATCATTACAGTTTTGAGGGTAATGATTTTATAAATAAACATTCTATAATCTAAACAATTTTATTGTCACTCAAACTTTAGCACATCCTAAGGGTTTATTTGAACAAGGCTTTCTTTTTTCTCCCTTTTCCATAGAGAACAAATGTCTACAGAGCAGATTCCCCCAATTTGGTTGTGGAATGAACCAAGCTGTACATTTTGTTGTACTCTTTAATATATATTATTTTCTTTCTTTCAGTAGCTGGTGCATTTTTAATTAAACTACTTTTTTTTAGCATTGAGATGATAGACTGACACTTTGTATCAGTCTATCATCTCAAGGCAAATAGAATTTTGCGATTGTATTACCACACTTTTACAAGACTTTAAAGAGCAATCCTGCCAGTCATCACTAATTAGACAGGTTTGCCTGACTTAATTTTGTAGAATGATCTGAGACATTTGAGTTTAGTCACTTATACCTCATAACTCACTATTTTTGAACAGTGGTTTTAGATTTTTATAATAGCCAAGGCTGTCCTCAGTATTGAGCCCTGTCATACTGCTTCGGATAATGCTGACTCTATATCTTTTCTTCCCAGTTAGTCAAAAAGTAGACTACTCCCAGCCCCACATGTACTGTAAGGATGACCTCAAAGCAGCAAACAGGGTGCAGCCGAATAAAGCGCAAATGACTTAATGCGAATCAGATAAATAGGAAGCCAGCGTGGACTTTTTCTTTCTCCTCCCTGGAAATCATGTGCAAGCCCTCTCTCCCTTCCTTCCTCTCCCTCTGACACATGGAGATCTGGCATGTTTGGCAGAGGGAGAAAAGAGAACAAACAAAGAGATGAGTGGCCAACATGGAGATGTGAAGGCCAGCTGAGTTATTTGATAAAAACCCAGTAAAATTGAGAAGCAGGCTGTTGCTAGGCTGTGCTGTGAGAAAGAGAGAGTAGTGCAGCTGAACTGCTTTGAAAAGAACCAGCCTTCTGTTTACTTACACTCATATGCCGCTTTAGAAGCACTGCGATTACCACCAATTGCTCACTATGACCTTTTATCACTCTTTCTGAGCCTTTATTAACCACTCGGCTTCTTAAAAGGATCTAAAGGAATTAACAATTGGAAGTAGCACTGAAAGCAGGTTGTAAGAAAAACACTTTATGGAAAGGTATGTTTTTGGTAGTGATGTCACCACTTTTTATAGTCACCACAGATAACTTCCTGTGAGGATGACACTTTGCTCTGTTTCGTCTGAATCACATACTAAATATTATGTTTGTACCCTCCATACCTGACCTACAATCTCAGAAGAAAAAAAAGATATCTGTTGTTCTGATCACATCTGTATTTACAGGTAGAACCAGTCTGTATATTGCACAGACTTTTCTGTGTGGAGTGTAACCTGGGATCCTGGTTACTAGGGTAACGTGGTTACTCAGGTTACCAGGTTGCATTGTACCAATATATAAAACCATGCATGTGGGTCATAAGGTGAAATTATGTTCACAGAGTAATTTTGTTTTGAGTATCTGTGTGATGAACTAAGGAAAATGTTGGACAGAAATGAATTATTCCAGATGTGACCAATTACCATTCAAATGTTTGATGACTTAAAAAAGTCAGCTGAAATTGGTATTTGAACATGAAGAATGTAAAAAAGAAATGCTAAAATAGATTTTGCTACTCATAAAACAAGAATTTTTTTCAACGCTATGTACATTCAAATTCAGTTTTTATTATGTTTTTTGAATTGTAAATATGATCTGTAGTGGTGGAGTACATCTACACAAGAAAGAGTCATTCCCTCTCAGAAAACAATGCAGAAAAGAGGTACATTCTTCTTCATGTGTCCCTCACAGTCACCTCTGATTCTGTGTTGTGAAACCTATAGAGGAAATGGTCTCAGAGGATTATCATGGGATGGTCCTGGACACAAACCAGAAAGAAAGAGAACAAGATATAGGCATATCAAGAGAGACCTCAAAAACAAAGTAAACTAGATGATAAAATGGTTTTCAGTTAAATGGTTTAGGACCATGAAGGTCAAACTCTCAGAGTCCACTTGTTTGACTCAAAGGAAATCAGGGACTGGAGTAATCTACCGTCTTCTGAATGCTGCTCTCACACTTAAGGGTTTTCAGGATTGGAAAGGGCAGTGTAGACACATCCATCCTCCACACAAAAATCCAGATAGTGGACACCCCCATGCTGTGGTGCATTCTGGCACGTTCACTGGTGGTAATTGTGTGCCTTGCTGCTCTGGGCGTGTCTGAATACGGAGCAGGGGTGTGAGAGGAAGTCAGTGGCGAACAGAGGTGTTGAACCCTGTCATCCTGTTGTTAGTGGTCACACCTGTCTGTTGTGCACAGAGAGTGTGGAGAGTCAACAATACGTGCTAAGTTTGTGCATTGTGAAATTTAACAGAGGGGAACCAGTTAATTATACCACAGCCATAACATGGCATGGAAAAAACTGCACAGCTTAAAAAGCTGAATAGATACAACCAAATAACAATCTGCAGTCCGCCCACTTGTATTCAGTTGCAGTCTTCTGTAAATTGTGATAGCAAACGTGTCTAATGTCTCTCTTGCCCAACAAGGACATGCACTACAGTGTGTACTTAATTCTTAATGGTCCACCAACTCTGAGTTGAGCAAAAGGAGGAGGATGAGAAGCTGAACAGGGAGGGAGGTGATGTCTGGAGAATCGAGATGTTTTCTCACTCAGAGCCAACTTGTTTCATTTGCACATGTTAGTTTTGTCTTGTAACTATCTCAGCTCCGCCTTCATTCAGGCATTATTCCCTTTCTTGTTGTACAGGAGACCCCACAGTGAGTCTTGTGCATCCCAGTCGTCTCCAGCGAACCACAGGGAAGTCGCATATTAGCCTGGCCGATCGTAATGCATGGCTCTCGTTTGCACTGTTTTCTGGCATAAACGGAGCACGCCTGATTACATCTATTGGACACATTAACAATGTGGCCATCATAGTAGTTAAGAGTGGCACATGAGAGCTGGAAGGATCCAGGGCCACGGATCTGGGCACAGAGCTGCTCATTTATATGTAGGCCCTTGAATCATGACTGACCTGGAGGTTTTCTTAGAAGTTCCTTCTGGTGAGTCCTGCGATGTAAAACTGGTCTAATATGCTGAAATGGAGCTGTTGTGTCACTGTACCGCACGGCTACACACACCTCTTACACAGTGAATCGCAATGAATTAATACCCCTTGAACTTTTTTCTTTTTCATTTTGCCGTGTTGAAAACACAATTTACTTAATTTTTTACAATGATTTGTCTAATTGATCAAGACAGATAATAGAAGGCAAGATGCATCAGGTTCAAAGGTTTAGACATCACAAAAGTTTTGCAATCATTTGCAAAATCTTTGCTGTGACAGCTACATAGTTTTCACAGTATATATTTTGATGAATAAATACTACTGGAGGTATAAGTTAATTACTTAAACAAATACTACGTTAAAGTTTTAACAAATAAGTGACCCTTTTAACTAATAAATTTTTTTAAAAATCACTGAAATTACAGCTTTGCACATCAAGAGTGACAAACATTTGCTCATTCGTGTTTGCACAGTAGCTCAATGATTAGGAATGAAAGAAAGTTTGGTGACAATATTTGCAGACATTCTTTTATCTAGTTTGCCTAAACTATAAAAATAATGTCTAGTTTAGGCCATTAAATACAGAGAAGTTCTAACTTGAGAAAATGTGAAAGAGCTCCAGGAATTGAACACCAAAACAATTTTTACTGATTGAAGTGGGATGACTTTGACTGATTAACTAAATGACATGCTTGTGTCTCATAGCTGGTGTGCCACCAGGTGCTTGATATGATTGTAAAAACATGGGAGGGACACAGATGGTGCAGCCAGGTCTCCAGTGGCCATAATAACATAGTACTCTCATAAAAATAACAGATAGGGTGCTTATTATAGCGGAAAATACTGATACAGCCTACTTAAAGAGCCATGTGCTGTTTTGTCAGAATAAATTTAACATAAATGAAAATGAAAACTGCCCTTGGTGTGGGGAAAGACTAAACGTTTTGTTTCGTATGCTTTGAAAAGACATTAGCGAAATTGTGAAGAGTGATAAATCCACAAGCATACATGGAGTATTCTGTGTCCTCGCCCCATTTCCCCAGCTGCACAGGGGAGGACTTTGCAGAGTAATCCTAATTACGAGTTTGTTGGTTTTAGTATTATGAATCACATAATGGGTGATTTGCTCAACGGCAAGAAAGCAGAAGAAAAAAAGAAAAAGAAAAACAGGTCTCCACAGTCTGCATATGAGCCTGCATGTCCAAATTGCTGGTTATATCACTCAGTTTTTTCTTGGCCTCATTTAACATTAGAAATTACATAAGGGTATTGCTTTACAAACACTAGAGTTCCAGTTAGAATAGGTGTCATATTACATGCTGGTTGATTAAAGCCTAAAATACTTTTAGTATATTAGACTATAATAGGTGGCAACATCTGAAGATTGAATGCTTAAATATTGTTTTTTTCTTAAACTTTTTTTATTGTTTCTCCAATATCTCACAATAAAAACATTTTTTTTCTCTGCATCCAGTAAATTAGGAAATACCTTTCCTTTCTGCTGCTAGTTTCTCAGCCCGAACGTCCGTGCACCACTGTTCATCTGCACAGCCAGAGATGAAAGCCACTGAACCAGAGTGAAAGTAAACACAGCAGCAGCCACATTCGCCATTGTCTCAGAAAAAAGTGTCTCTCCATCTTGCTACACTTCAAAGTGACAAAGCGTTCAGATCAAAATGTTTGCTATCAGTCTTTTCCACACAGCTGTTGATATGTTACTTTTCCATTTACAGTTACTGGAACTCCCAACATCTTTCAGACCTGCTGAAGAGGGTTTTCTTTCAGCAGAAAACAAATGGCCCTTATCTGGAAAACAACATGCTCTCTTGTGTTTGAGTTAGTGCTTCAATCTGAGCCAATATCCATTTCCTATTGTTGATGTGCTTCCCCTCTTAATTGTGGCTGAATTAACTTCTCCTGCTGGTATGGGTTTTCACACGCTCTCATAACAACCTGGGTTTGCAACCACAAAATAGATCATAAAAATTAGTTTGCATAATTCCCTGTGTGGATAAAGTGACTCACACATAGTATGTCTGGTCCCATTGTTTCTAAACCTGTGGTGCAAGTCCTACTGGTGGTACTTAGGGTATTTTAACTACCCTGCTATCAGAAGTCTCAATTACTTACAAAGTAAATGCATACGAGCTAACTGTGATTTACAGTTTACATGCAACAGCAACCATGTTGCACCGATCTTTAATTTTGCCCGCAAAAATTTCCAGCAAATAACATTCTTGCTTTGCTTTGGTTAGTGACCCAAACCAAAGCAACCAGAATTAGCGGCTTTTAGCTGGTCAGATTACGATCCTAAAGTTTTTTCACCTATAAACTCTGTATATTAGTTATTACTCAGACTTTCAATAGAATAAAAATAGAATTTTTAAGATTTTGCTGGTGATATTTTGGATACAAATTGCATCATAGTTGCAGACTTATTTTTACTGTGCTAGCTAATGTAAGCTAATTCATTTTATTCTTTTGCCGATTTTGCTCAAATGAAACAAACTCTTAACATAAGTTTTCATTTTTGAATTTCACCTAAATACTTGTTTTCTGTCCTGTTGGCAAATGAAACGATGCTCTTAAAGGAAGTAGTGGGCTTTTCATAACACAGGTTTGTCAATGCAACCACAGGAAAAGTACAAGTGCTATAACAAATAACTTGACTATTTATAGTCTGAGGCTTGTCACCACTTCAGACTACAATCAAATGCTGACTTTACCTTTCTGTTACAACTTGAGGATCCATGCTTATTGTTCTTTATCTCTGAAACCTTGGCTAGCAATGAAAATGTTAACAACATATTGCAAACTCCAGTCCAGTGAAGTCGACTGACTGTAAATAATCATCATTCATAATCATCATGTAAGAAACACAGATTCCTTTGGCATTCCAGTGAAATTCCATTCAAGGAATGAAAATGGTTAAGATGATGCCTGAGCAAGACGCTGAGGTCAAGAAGTCAATATATCTTGGTTTTACTAACTGAGGATATATATGTATTTTGACTGTCTTGCTCTGTAACCCCTTTATCTTACCAACACACTTGAACACAGCTGTTGAACCTACTTTATAGCACTATATGAAATTTTGTGCAAAAACACTAAAAAAATTGGAAAGGAATTGGAAAAAAAAAAAAAAAAAGAAATTTCCATCTTAACTGGTTCACTGTCCCTTATGTTAGGAATTTCTCTGCACTGTAACAGAAATTATTTGACCCCTGACTCAGTTTTATATCCTTAATGCTTTCACTTTTTTTTTTACTGTCAACAAGGCACATGTTCTTGTTATTCCTGTAATTGTTTCACAAAAGATAAGAAGTCAAAACTGAGGAATGGGATCATTTAAATCTGAGCAGCTTCCTAATAAATCAAGGTACATTTATTTGAACTTTGCAGAAAAAGAGAAAGTACTTTGTCAGAAGTAAGGAAATGTAGCTAAACACAGTGTGCCTTGTTTGTCGGCTTTAAACAATAGAGGTATTGCAAGAACTTTTATTTCTTAACTCTTATTCTGTACTGGTTTTGCAAAGCAAGATTATTCCTCTAATGTTAAGGAAAGATACAGGAATATTACCGGACTTTTTACACTAAATGTCAATATTATTGTGTTAACAAGAGAAGATGTTAATATCTAATAAATAAACAGAAGACTTTAGATCACCATTCTGTCTTGTATTTGTTTAATACTACATGCTGTATGTTTAACTCTGAGTAGATTAATGATTAGTATTTGCTGAACAGACTGTGATCAGCTTGTTCAAGCAAAGGTCTCTCACACGTTAGTGGTACACAACAACACCATTTTTTTTTAAATTTCTAATCTGAAGGTTAGAGCACAGTAGAGTGGATGTAGTCTGTGACACATTGCAGAAAATGGGCAGCACACCTGTACCATTGGCTTTTTCTGATCATCATTGTGGTCCTGCTGCTTGTCCGGTCACATGTGTTTGCATTGTGTGCACAGGAGAGAAGTTGTGGTAGAAAAGGTTTTATTGCACTTCGTGGCAAGAGTCATGGAAGTAGCGGTTGACAATCTGCAGCTACGCCTTTTCCTCCAGACTCCTTCCTTGTTCCCTCCGCAGCCGACTCAGTACAACCCTTTTCCGACTTGTGCTGTGTACACGCAGATAAATAGAAGTGTTCTTTGTTGCATGTTCAAAAAATACAACCATAACTTTCTTTTTTAAGCTATAGATACATACAAAATAGCTTGTTAGGGAGCACTGCTAACCTGAGAAGATCAAATTTTGAACAATGGTGGGCAAGAGTGACAATATTTACAAAATGTTGTCAAAAACTGATCCATCAGACACAGGCGAATAACGTCTGTATATATCCCTGTTTCCGCAACATTTCTACAACTGAGTGTGTCGTGTAAACAGGATATGTACAGAGGAAAAGCATTTGGTGGGAAAAGACAGGGACATTCAGGGGTCTGGAGGTACAGCTGCAGCTGTGTGAATAAATAATTGTTTGAGAGGAACTGAAGAACCACCACAATAGATGGAAGATGACCCCGGACTAAACTGTTTTGAGCTACGGCTGGGAGCAGCAAGTGGAGATCAGGAATGGGATGAAATATCCTCCAGAAATTATTTTCTGTGCTGCTTACTTATTGCTTTTATGGCATTCATCTGCTTGGTCTGATCCTTTATTGTGGCATGTTACATAACTTGGAACAGTGTTAATACGTCAGAGAAAGGAAAGTTATTCACATTGTAAGACTGAAATAAGTTGAACCTGGTATACAGTATGGATTGTCCACACATAATGCCTAAAGTTGCAATGATGATACTTTGAATTCAAGCGCTCTATTAAGCTGTTTATATGAAATTTGCAAGTGGAGCCAATTTAGTTTTCAACAGTAGTGTATTGTGCTCTGAAGGGACAATTTCTTCCCGGTTCTGATGACCTTATTTCAGGACAAAGTGTTTCCCCCAACCATGACTGACTCACAAGGTACAGCTGATTACGCAAGAAGCGGGTTTGGTAATGGATGATCCATTTTTTGGAATAAAAGGTTCTGCTAAGTGGAATGACTTCTGCGTGAGAACGGAGTACAACAAGTCCTGTTTACTCCAGGCTGCAGGCTTCACGTCAGTGAAGTAACTGTCACTGATGAGGAAAAGCATTTGAGAGCTGCAAAAAAACAAACAAAAAAACACAGAGATGCTGAAAGAGGTGATAACTGCCAGGTGAATGACCAGCACCATTAGTCAAAACAAAGAAGATCCACAGCAAAGCAAGACCGTTGTGTGATTTAGTGGAATAATCAGAGTTTGTTGGGACTTCAGTCTCCCACAGTGTCTGTATTGTTTCATCTGGCTCTGGCAGGTGTACAGCTTCAACAGAACCTAAACAAACAGAGGAAAATGTCAAGACAAGGGCTTTGTTTTCAGCGAAAAGGACAGCAAGCATAATTATAGGCATTTTCTAGTTTTATGCAATTGTAGTGACCACAAACACCTGACCATTGACATATCTTTATCTGTCTCCTTTAATTACCTTGAAAATGCTCTTGCTTATCTTAGTTATCCAAACAAGCTCTTATGTTGGCTTTGAGTCTTTTAAGTATCTGTGTCAATAGGATCTTGAAGACTTATGTTATAAAAAAGGTGTTGCCTAAATGTTTGTGAGTGTATAAAAAATATCTCTTTTTATACATTAATCCCAATAATTATATGGATTATTTCTTTTTAAATTACCTCATGGTTGATTATTTTATAAGATGTTTCTTGGATTTTTAAAATATCAACATCGTTTCCTTAAAAAGTCTGAAATGTAAGTGCATGTTTATTCGTAAGAATGATTGTAAGTTTTGACCCTTAAAAGGAAGAAGATCCAAGCCAAGAGAGAGCTGTTATCTACAACGATTGTTTACATGTCCAATAACCTCAGCAAATGGAGCACCTGCTGAATAGTTGGAGATATTAAGAAAAAAATGAAACAGATTTTGGCAGCAGTGTACTGTTGCTGCCAAAATGTGTCTCATTTTTTCCCCCTCCACCCATTCAGCATCACTTTGTGATTCAGAACATTTTACTGTTAATATCCAATTTTGATCTGGAATGATCAAAAATAAGACAACAAATTGAATCTGAACCCAGTGCCTTTCTCTCTCTATGAACCCCTACACCAGACATAGCGGCAGCTGCCAGGCTGATGTTCCTCTGTCAGCAACATAAACCGAAGTCTGACTCCAATCTGTGAGCGAGCCAGCAGCCAGCTCTGGACCTTCAACAGAGACACGCTCTTTCTGCTTCATCTCCTGAGACGGTTCTGATGTGAGAAGCAGACAGACATGAAGGCTGTTGCTTGTTTGAATTTCTATCTTTTCCCTTTTTTTCTTCTTTTAATTCTCAAATTAGCCTTGAAGATAATAACTCAAATCCAGAAAATGTTCTCCTTGTAGTTTTGCTGTAATAAGCAGAGATTCAAGTACATCTCAGCAAATTGGAGTATGCCTTTTGATGTCATGTTTGTCAGATCTTTTAAATAACAACCTTCACTCAGGTATTATTATTAAGTTAACGTTCCTATATTAAAATTGTTTGCTACTGGATGTAATATTCTTGTGTATTCATGAGGCGGAAAGCATTAAAAATGAAACTCTTGAAGACTTAAGCCTGTATGTGGATTATTTATGTAATCTGTTTCACTTACTGAATTGAGTTTCAAAAATTAATTAATCTTTTCAATACTTTTCTAATTTCCTGAGATGTGTCATCTGTTGTCTCTTTTGTGTCTTTAGTTTGATATGATCATTAGTTATTTGCAATTAATCAGACTGGCTTAAGCAATTATCAGGATTTTCTTTAAACGTGTACCCGAATTCAACTGGTCGATGAAATGGTAGCATTTTTCAATAATATTATATTAGACTATAAGATTTATGTACATTATCATGAATAAAAATATGCTGTCAAACATCCTTCGTCAGCCCTTTGATGTTTCATTTTGGATTAAAACAATAAAGATTTTTAGCTACCTAAAATGGGTTACGCTAAATTATCACAAGAAACTTTGAGAATTGTTCCACAAACAATTTAACAGGTAAGTGGATGCAATGGAAACAGAATGAAAAAACTGCCAAGGAAAGAATTACAGATTTAAACATTTTTATTTGCAGCCATTCTAAAACTGCACAAGACATGAAAATAAGAAGCCACTGCATGAATCAAGGCATTAATCAAGCCATACAAGCAACCACTGGAGATAAAAATAATTTAAAAAAAGGTGCCAGGCAGTGGTGTAACTTAAAGCAGAGATTGACAGTGCCAGTTATGAAAGAAGTATTGAGGTCCTCTGCACCATCACTCAACTCCCTATAAAGAGAAAGTGTCAGGATGAGAAGCCTGTAGTGCCGAATAGGTCGGGGTCAAAGTCAGACCGACAGTGGGTAATGAACACAGAGATTTATAAAAACACTGGGCAGGTTCTGACACCTTCCCTGCAACAAAAGCCCTGATATGCACCTTCTGTGCTCTCTGACACTGCAGGCCACACAAAACCTAACCAGGGTCAAAGTGCAAATTCGTCCTACCTGGTACCTATCAAAATGGAGGGATAGGTTAAAGAATATGTCCATGAGGTTATTAATCATGTACTTCACCAGTCTTAACTGACTGGTGGCAAGAAGCTAGCCATTGTTAAATAAAAAGTCATAAGAAGACTAATTTGGAGGTTGCATCTCCATACTGAAGAAGTTCAGAGTTAAATCGAAGATGGATGTGGCTAAATGCAAAGAAAGCCTATCATAGGCTGTAAATGATCTTAGACTAGGGCAAAGGATCAGCTTCCAGAGCTACAACCAAATTAAAGCATATTTAGAGAAAACAATGATCTCTTTCCTTCCACTTCACAATTATGCACCATTTTGAGCATGGTTTTTGTGTAAAATTACCATAAAATACAATGAAGTTTATGGTTGATGTGACAAAATGCAAAAATGTTCAATGAGTACACTTGTACAAACACTTTGTATGGTACAGCACTGTAAACTAGTGACCCAATATTTAACTTGGAAGAATACAGCAGGCAGGAGTGCAATTTTATGCATACTTGTTATGTTCAGACACAACCTTTTACCACAACATGTATGGCTGTAAAACATCAGTCAGCAAAAATGTCTTAAATAAAGGGCAGAGGCATGAATCAAACATCCACTACCTGATGATTAACCTGTTTGGCAGCTAGAAGCCTAATTTTTGCCTAGTGCTGCGATGTTTTTCACAGAGAGAGCACTATTAGATTACTTGAAGGATAGCTCTGGAAAAAACAAGGATCTAGACTGCCTTGAAGTATGTTAGTGTGTCAGCCGCAGATATTAAACCATTAAAGTTGAGGAAATGCCTTTGTTCTGTCGTTTCTGTGTCTGCTTTACTCAGAGGGAAAACTCATAATAATAAATATGTCTGCTGCTGAAGGGTCATCTGGCAAAGCAATAATGCCTCAAACCCAAATACTATTATAGTAATCTGCTTTTCCTATATTGGTTTATTAATAATGCCTTTCAGCTTAAAAAAATCGTAAGTGCAGTACTGAATATAGTTCATAATAAGTTTGCTCTTGCAGTGGTTTGCATAAGTAATTATATCCCTAAACTATTTCACTTTTTGCCACATTTGATTGCAGACTAATGTAAAGTGTCTTACTGAGATTTTATAAGATAGACCAAAGAAAGTTCCATAATTGTGAGGTGGACGGAAAAAATAAATTGTTCTCATTGTGTTTTACAAGTAAAAATCCACAACTTGCAGCATGCATGTTTCTTCATCCCACCTTGAGTTAGTATTTTTGTTTAACTGGTTTCTGCTTTTTTACAGTGGGAAACTCTTTGCATGTTTTCACCAGGTTTGGCAAATGTACAGAAAAGATAACTCAGTCAAGCCTGAGACAGGGATTCTGTAAAAAAAACAATTTTCAAGTCTTGCAAGAGATTCTCCATGGATTTAGGTTTGGACTTTGATTGAAGTCACTCCTTTGTGACTATGGCTGGATGTTTCAGGAACACATACACAGGACAAATGTTTCGGATTTGGAAATGTCAAAATGTGCATATCATTCGCCCTCTGCCATGGGTTATTCTATTGCATAAAAGTTTGTGTTTTTAATGTAATTAAATGGGAAACAGTTCAAGGGGGTATGACAATTTTTCCAAGGCATTGTATTGGGCTGCTTAAAAATGCTTTGTGATGTGCGTTTTGGCTTCCTGGAAAATACATTTAGAAAATGGTTCCATGTAGTCTACATTTTAAGGGAAAACAAAACAAAAACATGTTTTTGAAGTCCTCCAGCAGGGTTGGAGCACCTGATATAGAAACCTCCAATAACACAGTTGCAAAATAAAGAGGACTCGCTCATTAGAAAGTCTGAAATGTAGCTGCTTTATGAGGCTGCTACAACTTGTTGTTGCTACAAGTTCAGATGGCATTTAGGATCTGAACTGAACTGTTCTAAATGGCTGAATCTTATAAAATAAATGGGCTGTGACAATTTAGGCCAAGCACTCATTTGCTCAGATAATATTCTTCCCCATTAATGTCACAGCAGAACAAACACCACATTTCTCTGTGCTTTTTTTTTTCTTTTTAGTTTTTAATAGAGACCCGTCTAAATACATCAGTGAGTGAATTAACCTCCCACTCTCACGTGTCTCCTAAAATAGCTTGAGTGAAAAGAAGGTCTGTTGTGTGGGTCTGCCACAGACCCGTTTGGGCACCGAGAAGATGTGTCCCCCTTCCACGGCCTTCCCACTGACTGAAGCATGCACAAAGACAAAGCACGTCAGATGCAATTGCCAAAGACCCACAGCGGCCATGACATCATTCTGCACACAAGTGACCCCCTAGCTCTGTGAAGAGCGAGAGGGGACGAGTGCAACGTGTGGAAGAGTACACAGACCCAGCACCCTCTGCATGCTTTGAGCACACAGAAGAAAACCAACATGAGCAGTGATGTCAACTGGTTTCCCATAGAGAGGTGCTGGGAAAGATTGGGCAAGCAGCAGCCTCCCCAACCCCCACTTTTTTTTTTTGACACATTTAAAATCACTTTAGGGACTACATAATTAAATATTTTGTATTATGCATGAGGCTAGAAGATCAAAAATAAACTTCAATTTTATCATGAAGGTTTGAGCTGATGCAACACAAAAGCAAGCTGAAAATTATGTTGTTCCTTTGGTGTGAAATGAGCAAAAGAATACAAACTAAATGGAAAATATTTGATTTATAATTTCGCCCACAGCAAGATAATTGTAATACAACTTTAAATCTGCCCAAGCTGAGTTTGTATGGATGCATGGGATTGTGCTTGGCCTTCCGTATGCTGCCCCCTGTTGATGATTCTAAAATCTAAAACAATGTTTCCACATGAGGCAGCCACTGAATAGAATAGCTATCATGGACCTTTACTTTTTGGCAATAACATTATATCCTTTGACAGGTGAAATAAATTATATTATATCTTTGTCATGGTGCCGGATATATTAACCCCAGAAAGAAGCAGTGAAGCTGGCTGAACAAAGATTTAATGAAAGGAAAATAAAACAAACACTTTTATTCTATTATATGTTATTCTATTATATAACTTGTTTATATAAGTTGTTTCAGCAAGACAAATAAAACCTCACACAATGCGGAAAACTCCCCACAAGTGTTCAGTTAC
Source organism: Poeciliopsis retropinna (assembly GCA_010277075.1). Taxonomy (NCBI): domain Eukaryota; kingdom Metazoa; phylum Chordata; class Actinopteri; order Cyprinodontiformes; family Poeciliidae; genus Poeciliopsis; species Poeciliopsis retropinna. The sequence goes on along the minus strand of VMRM01000015.1, from coordinate 10,660,261 downwards.
TTCCTCGATGCTTGTAGATTTCTAGATTTCTAATGTGGAGCAGTAAGTTCACTCAGAAACATGGAGTCAAAAAGCTTTGCATGACTTCCTGCTTTGTTTGCATAATATGTCACCTGCTGTTATATTTGCATAAATATCATCTTTGGGAATTCAGATCATGTGACACTTTTTTAAAAAACTTCCTAAGTTGCACGTGTCAAATTCAACACTCTTTCATATCTAATGTCACTTTGAGAGAAGAAAACAAATTTCCTACACCTAACATAAGTGTTTAAGAAGTTTTGGGAAGAAGCAATTATAAATAGTATCACAAAAGAATAATAATGTTGAACATTTTGAATAAAACAGATGCTGTTACATGTTTTTATTTTATAAAGCTCTTTTAAAGGGATTTTTTAATACAATGATCTCAAAAGTTGTTTTCTTGTACATGTACAGGTATTTTTTTGTATATTTGCCTATAAGATGCTTTTCTGGATTCTAGTGTGTCGCTTTATAAGCTGTCACCGATGAGGCAGCCATGGTAAAGTAAAATATCAACTGCAGTCAGTATTTAGCCAGAAATGATCAGTACACCCAGGTCTTCTATAGTAGTAGCCTATAGCACACTTACTGAGTAAAATCAATATTGTTAACATCAATTACCAAAGAGGAACTTGTATAAAAAGTCAGGTACTGATTTTAGGTGGTAAGAAATTGGAATTATTCCTTCATCCATTTTCTTACACCCTTGTCCATAGTGCCTAAGTGGCGCTGGTGCCTATCTCCAGCAAGACATTTCAGGTGAGAGGTGAGGTGAGGTGAAATCGTAATTAATTATTGACTATTTCAATTTTCCTGCTGGCTACAATTTACCTGAAATTTGGACCATTTATCAGCCTATATGATTTAAAACACTTCAAAAGTTGCAATTGTCAAAAATGAACTGTGTTATCACACCGCCACAAGTTACAGTTTTTGTAACCTAAGATGTATTTGTTGCACATTAAGGTAGGGTAACTTGGCCATGCACTGATTTCCAGCCATTTGTTAAGGCTGAAATGCAGTGCATGGTATAAAAATGTAGTATGGCTGGAGAATAGTGGAACTAACAGGCTTAAGTAAGTGAAATTAGTGTGGTGCAACTGCATAGCACAGAAAGTAAATTGGGATATAGGCTACAGGATGTGGTAATGTTGAAGATGAGGATGCTGAAGTAAAAAGATACAAGGGAAAGGAAAGATTCACCACCTGATAGAGGCCAAGAACAAATTAGAGCAATAAGGATTATTTCAACTCACAGAAAAATGTTGAAATTGTTTTTATTGATTGTTTGATTTTATTTGCTCTCTTTTACCTGCTTTTTTCTTCTTCTTCTTCTTCTTCTTCTTCTTTTTTTGCCTAAGCGCCATGTTGCAAATTGTGCTCCGGTGCTCTCCACAGCATTCGTGCTTCGTCTCACTGCACCAATATGTTCTTCCGCGAGATAGGTTTACAATTACACTATTCTTCATTTTCTGAAGTTATTACTCACACCAGGAGACAGAAATTTTTTTTTTTATTCAAATAACATTTTCTTACATAAATGTCCACGTTACTATCATTCATGCCACGTTTCCTGCAATTGCGATTTTGGGATCTATTTTGTCTCAAAAAACAAGTTCCACCCATTTCGCCATTTTATGTTCAATACCTGCTTTGTTGAGGAGAAGAAGCCAGGGGCTTTCAAGCGTTTAGCATCAATATATTGAATTACACCAAAAATTTAGATAATACAAATCAATTTTTGTCTTAAGATATAGTAGTAGTAATTACTGCATTTTGTTTATTTGAAATTAATCTATGAAAAGTGGGATGTTAGAGAGGTTTGGGAAGGCAACCTTACCCAACTAGTCAGGCAACGTGTTTTTCTGTTGTTGACTAGAAAAAAAACGACTAGTCAAAACATTTCTCTGAAGCTGTTATTTATAAGAAGGCAAATTGACGACCAACGTGCAATCCCCGAAGACCGAGGAGATGGCGAGTTCAGTGGGAAACGTGGCCGACAGCACAGGTTGGTTGTTTCACATCGGGCTAACAGCTGCTAGCATTACTGTTTCAGATAACTTACAACCGTTAAAGCGTGCTTAACTTGGAAAAAATATTAAATATTAAGGTCGATTGGGTGCACCTTAAACTATGTTTTAGCTACGGCGGTGTTTTAATTATTTCTTAACGCTATATTTTAGGGATTTAACAAAGGAGGCCCGTTGTCGTATTAGCATCTTTTAGCAGCGTTCGTAACGCATTTTATTTTCTGAATGCGTACTGAACAAATGTGAAACTTAACTCTGTGATAAATGTTTATATTATTTACGAAAGTCGCCTTTATTTTTTTCTTTTTTGCTCGAATGTTGAAACGGAGCAAATTTAAGAATGTGACGTTTTTTTCTGTTTGTCAAAAACTGCTTCCTAAATTTAGCATTGGGGATGTTTTATTGAGTCAAATTTTCACCCACAGTGGGATCTGATGCTGAATGTTGCTGATAAAGCTCGCTGACAAAAGGCAACATTGTGTGGCGCAAATGCTGCATTGGCATTAATTTCTTCACCCATCAACCCATGTTTTTAAAACCAAAAGTTATGTTTTGAAGTTAAGCTATCATTGAAGAATTTGCTTCATTTTATTAACTATGATATTGTGTTAGTGCAGAGTTACTAAAGCTGCATTGGTTATGTATGAAAGTATTACATAATTGTCGCGAAAGGAAAGGATACCGACATGGTATCGTTCACATTTAATAGGTTTGTTGAGCAAGACTTGCAAGTGTTTATGGTTCTGCTCCTCCCTGCTAAGTCAGTTTGCGTTTCACATAGGTATTATGCAAGTAATGTGACATGTTAGACGAGTTGTAGTTATGTGATTGTCTTAGAAATACCTGCTGCTGGATATTAATTCAGCCACCAATGACCATGTTTGGACATTTGAATTAAAACTGCCTAGTTTCTGTATATCGTTGTAACAGTTGTAAGATCAGAAACTCTTATTTAATGGTAAGTGAGATGTGGTTGGATATTCATCTAATTTCTTAATTTTTGTATCACACCTCAACCTCTATGAAAGAACCTGCAGCACATTTTTATGTTTTGTGTGTTCAGTTAGAATTTAAGACAACCAAATCCTAATCGCAAATGCTCAAGAGTTTCATTCTGACAACTAACTTGTCATATAGTCAGACTATGACTGTCATGGTTGAGTATGAACAGTGGTGTGCTTAAGAAAATTTGGCCACACCTTGCCAAAGAAACTTGATTTACTACAGTCTTTAAGCACAATGGCATCAAATGTGGGGAAACATTTGTAGGAAAATTTTCAAGCCACAGTTGTTTTGATTTATTTTTGACAATCGATTCAAGTTAATGTTTTGAAAATCTTAAAGGCACTTTGTTATCTGAGAGTATCAATACATTTGAAAATACAATAAAGACATTTACTGTTCATAGGTTAGTTATAAAAAATCACTCCTTTTTTTTATGTAGCCTGTGTTTAACTGCCAGAGCTTAGAAATGAATTCAGCGGTATCTTGTTTAAATGACAACTTTTCTCATTACATCAAATTAAAACAACTCACAAGCCAATTTATCTACTTTTTTAAATGAGATCATAACAGGACTTTACCCTTGTAAAGTTGTTTCACTGCATAATCAGAAATTAGGTAGAAGCAACTACCTCAGTAAAAACTTAAAATAGAAATGAGTATTTTTATTTTTCACTAGCTGGATAAACTACCAGCCTTCTTGGCTCTACGTGCTGCAAACACAAAGCAGAAAGTGGTGAACACTTTTTAAATATTTTATTTCTAGTCATATCTTTATCCTTTCATTCAACAATATTGTTGGATATCTTATTTTTTCTTACAATTTTGCAGAGATAGTTTGTAGTGGAAGCTATAAATATTTGAGTGGAAAAATCTTTTCCCTGTACATCATCCTTTCCCCCATATTTGTTTCATCTCACACATTTTCATGTTTTTTTTTCTGTTAAATACTTTTCTATGTTTAATTCAATAAAAACCTGCTTTACTTTGGTAATTACCAATATCTTGGTCCTGATAAATCAGTACTGGTAAATAGATGCTGTCTCATTCAAAGGTTTATTAACCTACTGTGTTGACATTCATTAAATGCTTCAAATTTATATGAACGGTCAATTACAGCCTTGCATTTTATCTCATTAAACTATCAGGTTTGAATTTTTGTGATCCAATGCAACATTGATGCTTTTCAAATCTTTGCATTGTTAGTGCTTTATTTAACATTGATTTTTATCAGTTCCTTCAGTTAAGTTCATTTTATGTTTTATAATGAAAACATTCTCATTCTTTTGTTTTCATTTGTCTGATTTCATTCCTTCCATCACCTCTAACGTGTTGTTTTCCCCCCTCCTTGGCTTGTGTTGGTGCTCCAGAACCAACAAAACGTATGCTTTCCTTCCAAGGGTTGGCTGAACTGGCGCACCGGGAGTACCAGTCAGGAGATTTTGAGGCAGCTGAGCGCCACTGCATGCAACTATGGAGGCAGGAGCCCGATAACACAGGCGTGTTATTGCTTCTGTCCTCCATCCACTTCCAGTGCCGAAGACTTGACAGGTATCGCTTACCTAGCGCCTTGGCGCACACTGAACATGCGGTGTGGTGGTAGCTGACGACAATGGGGCTTCTTGGTTTGTGTACATACAACTAAACTGGAAAAACTCTGAAAATCCTGAGTTGCACTGTTTAATTAGGTTTCATACTTTCCATTTTGGTTGTGTCCGGTACTTGTGTCGAAGGGTGAGGGCACTGGGAGTTAACAGTCTAACAATGTTTTGCTTTTCACACTTTTTAAACTAAGACCTTCATCAGAATGTATTGATGGCAGGATAAAACATTCACACAGTTTACAGCACTACTATTTTTTTTTTGTGTTATTTTGTCTCCATAAAGACAGAAACAGTGGGAGTATGTTAGTGCAATACATTTCACAATGTTGTGATTATGCTCCATCCTGTCAGTAAAGTTATTTCAGCTTTACATTTTCATTGGCATCTCTTTAAATGTGACTATGTTGGATAGAGTTAGAATTTTCTGAGTTGAAATGTCAGCCAGTTCAGGTCTACAGTGCTCGAAAATGGAGTTACTGGTCAGAGGTTGTCGATGCAGATTAAACTAAGTCAAAGTTTTAGGCCCTAACAAATCCCAGTTCTCTTTCTATTTCCTCGTTTTTCTTTCCTATTCTTCAAACTAATTTGCTGAGCTTGTCACAACTCAAAAAAGGGAGTGAAAGCAGCTTCACTCATCTCACTTTTGTGTTTCAATATAACAAACTGTCAGTGTTGGGTTTCTAAGGGCTTAATTGTACCGCTTTAAGACAAGTGTCTTCTTCCTGCCTCTTGTTTACTGCTGTTTCTGCCCAAAACTGCTGGAATGTAACTATCGTCTGCCCATTTTGTTTTGCTTCCAAGGTCTGCTCACTTCAGTACCTTGGCCATCAAACAGAACCCAATGCTTGCAGAGGCCTACTCCAACCTCGGGAATGTGTACAAGGAGCGTGGGCAGCTGCAGGAAGCCATAGAGCACTATCGCCATGCGCTGAGGCTGAAGCCAGATTTCATTGATGGCTACATCAACCTGGCAGCAGCCCTGGTGGCTGCAGGAGACATGGAGGGGGCAGTGCAGGCTTATGTGTCTGCATTACAGTACAACCCGGTAAGTAAAAGCAACATTTCTGTTGCTTTAGAATGTAGTCACTGATTTTTAGCTGAGCTATAAAGACTAAAATCTGTCCGCCTTTCCAGGATCTCTATTGCGTTCGTAGTGACCTTGGTAATTTGCTGAAAGCCCTCGGGCGTTTGGAAGAGGCTAAGGTATGTTGCAGTGGGTTGGCTCTGATATATCTGTGTTGTTCTTTTTGTTTTCGATTATATTACTTTTTGTTTCTGTTTGAAGTGTTCACTAAGACCAGATAGACACTCTTCATATTATACTTTTACACATTTTAAATGCATACAAATTCCCTTTGAGTAATGCCTCCAGCTAAGACAGAAAACTATCACAGTGAGCTTCTCAATCAGTCTTAGCAAAGTCCTTTAGTAAATATTGGACTGGAACCAGTAAGCATCCATATGAGGCAATCGGGTTTTAACGATTAAAAAAATCCTGATGATTCTCTCTAGATGGCCTCATTTTGTTTTCCAGTAACTTTCACACATCTGTCCATACAATATTATTTTAGTCCCACTACCCTTTGCTGTACATTGATCTTTTAACAAAGGTCAGCTCCCTACCCTTTCAGGAAGAAAGGCTGGAGTTTTTAAATTCACCCAATGGATCCAACCTCGGCCGGGCATTTTCATGTAGTCCTGATTGGAGGGAAAATGCTGGCTCGGTCTTGGAAGTAAACATGAACTGATGAGAAGCTAGGTTATCTTTTTGAAGTGCAAAAGATAAGATGGTTTATAACCTAATTGCTATACTCCTATTTTGTATGTAAACTACTGAATAATTGTCTGTTTTCATGTTGCTTTGCTGTCAATTCAGTTGCTGTCAATGTGGGGGGGGGGTTTCCCCCTAGAGTCACCATGTAATTTTGTCTCATGAAAAATTGTTTATTCTAGGGGGTGGCAACCTTGGTGGGGTTCAAATGTGAAGGCATGGAGTTGTCCTGCCGGTTACAGGCCATCTTATTTCGTGCTAGAGGGGGGTAACGGAGTGGGGAGGAGCACCGGGGAGTCACAACCTCCTCCGCTCTGTCGCTCCGCCCCCCGCGCGCTCGCTAAGGTTTGGTGGGGTTTACGCGCTCCGAGCTGTCTTCCTGACCAATCGGCTTCATCCACTCTGCACTCATCACACTCGCATTTATTTATTCATGTGTACATAAACCAGTTATTTTAGATCATAGCTGACGATTAAAGTTTCATACAGATGGTTATCTACTCGGATAACCACTGCACTCAGATGTATTTTTAATAGGGCAACTCAAAAAAAAGTCTCCAGTTAAAATGGCGGCTGTAGCGTCAAGCAGACAGCTCACTATCTGTACTCCACCGCCTGCGTCAGATGCTTGGTTAGAAAGACAGAAACGTGCGCAGCAACTGCGATGACTTCTTTATTTCAGAACTGTGGAGACTTCTAGATACAAGTAATTAATCCACAGACCTTTTTTTCTCCACCCATTGGCCAGGATTCAGGAAAGCAGGCCAGGATAAGGAAATCAAAATATTTCATGAAAATGCTAGAAAGTAAAAATCAAGCAATAAATAATTTTTCTTTCCTTTTTTAAAATATGTAATAATATTCCCAAAGAAATGGGATCAGTTCATTTGGGAAAGATCAAGCCAGTAGCTGCCCTCCTGTAATTTGATGTAAAAGCAAATTTGAAGGCTAACTGGGAATCTGACCATATGTCGCTGATTAACTGTTCACATGAAAGCCTTTCTTCCCTCCCACTTACCCCGTTAGCACTCCTTTTTGTTTCCTTTGAAGTGCTGCATTCATTGCATGACTGAAAACTAGGAGTAGCATTATGCTTTTTTTCTGTTTGTTGTGATTTTGGTGTTTTATTTCCATATTTTAAAATAATGTATTGTTTGAAACCTTTTACTAACGATCTTGTTTTCTGATTTTGTCTCTTTTGGTTTTTTCCACAACTGATACTGTTATTTAGAAGGTTTCAGGTGGGTGACACTATTCCTGCGTAGGTGCCTGGCGGAAAGGAACACTAGGGCAGCCTCAGTCCTCTCCTCTTCTTCCAGCCAGCTGCGATCGCCACTCTGACAAAGTCCAAAAATATGGTAACGGGTTTGTAAATGCCAACAAAAGAAAAACCACCTCTCTTCATGCTTGAGCTCCTCTGTCTTGTGGCTTCCTTTGAAGAGCAAAAAGAAACAAAAGTAACATAATTTACAGTAAGCATTTCTTAAAATAAGCTCTACTAATTACCCAGTTTTATATTATATAAAAAGAAAACTTGGATATGGAAGCTATAGTCGTGCTTTTTATTTAAAAAATGAAAGCAATTAAGAACCCTCTAACTCTTACATATTGGTGATTTTTCCTGTTTTATTTTGTTTTTTCCTTCTTTATTTGGAGTTTCAGCGTTCTGATGATGCAGATAGTGCGCTGTGAGTCTGCAGTAGCGCAGGGGCTGCGCAGCGTTACCCTTCAAGCAACCAAAATGGCGGAAAGCGCAAGCATGCTCACCCTTATCCCCTTCATTCCCTTTGGCCTGTTGATTGTGGACCTCTCCCCACTCAAACCAGCCTCACCCCTGAGTGCACCCAAATTTTTAATCACATTTGGCTCAATGAGAGACTTTTGTCTCTTAGATTAAATTTCTATTAATCATTTTCTGTGTTTTTTTCTTCTCCTTTTTTAACCCTCACTTTCTAATATTCCTGAGCCTTAAAACATTTTGCCCCTAATTTATTTCTGAACCCTCATTGGCCCCCTTCTTTAACCTGGCCAACTTCCGGGTGCCAAGCGTGGGCTAGTCTGGTGTTGCAGTTCCTCTGCAGGGGTTGGTGGTCTGCAGCTGTCCCATCTGGCCAAAAAGCAAGCGCAGCAGCAGCGAAGTAACACCTTTGCCAGGCGCAAGGTCATTGCAAGCAGCGAGAAGTGGTGCATTGTGGTTGTGGCAGTAGAGCCACACGACGCGCTGGCGATTGTTGCGCATGCTTTACAGGGACCATCACCTGCACTAACTGGCCAGCATCCACGGTTGTGAGGTTTATGCCAACATGTGTACTATGTTATTTTCTCACTTCATCTATTGAATGTAATACCGTAATGTGCAATTTCTGGTACAAATAATTAATATGCCACTATATTTTGAGAATGTGGTCATAACTGCAGGATGAGGGCCTACATGTAGGTGTTGGTTGGATCTGCGCAGCGTAGGAAAAAGCAATGCAGCTTTGCGCGGCAGAGTTTTGCGCCAGCGAGCCCATGCTGTAGACTCACTTTTTGCCATCATGGAGAATGGACACTAATTTTCTTTTCTCTACCCTTTTTGTTTTTCTTACTTTTATTCTCAATCTATTTTATTTTACAATCCCTCCCCTGCTCTACCTTTTGTCCTCTTTCCTGTGGTTTTCATTGTAAATCCACTGAAGGCTTGCTACCTGAAAGCCATTGAGACTCAGCCCAACTTTGCAGTGGCTTGGAGCAACTTGGGTTGTGTGTTCAATGCCCAAGGAGAAATATGGCTTGCCATTCATCATTTTGAAAAGGTAACTATTATTTATTCTATTATTTAGGACAGACAGCCTTTTAAAAGTCTTGTGAAAGATAAAAACTGTTTTTTTTTTTTTTTATGTCTATTTAAATGACATCCTTCAACATTACTGCATCACAGCTTGACTTAACATTGTGGTTAACTTTTTGACTTAACACTTCAAATCATTATAAATCTGAACCAGTGAGTCTTATCAAAATTGTAAATATATTCAAACACCAATTTTTATGTTGATTATACTTGCATAATCTGTATTTTTGAAGTTTACAAACTTCATCACAGATGTAGTATTAATTGGACAAATGTTAACAATGGAACAAATGCAGAAGCCAAAAAAGGCAGAAGTTGGCTTCTAACTTAAAGTTAACAGTGTTTTATTTTATATTTTGTGTTGCATGCTAATAGTAAAATATGTTTAAAATAAATCTTTACACTCAAGTGTAATAGTGTCATGGATGTTGTAAAGTCTATTTGGGACAAGTCTAAATAACTTGGATTTGAAGGAATATGGAATTTTTTAACAGAAAATGCAAAAGCCAATCTGAGATATTTTGTCGGACTTTATGTATATTTTTTATATATTGTTTAAGTGCTTTTCTTTTCTAATTTTAGGCAGTGACTCTGGACCCAAACTTTCTTGATGCGTACATCAATTTGGGCAATGTTTTGAAAGAAGCCCGCATCTTTGACCGGTGAGTTTAAAAGATCACACAAATCTGTTCCAATTTCTAAAAACAAAACTTTCTCTAAAACTTTAGGCTCTAAACTTGCAACTATTCACAATTTTTTTTTAAGTGAAAATTTTTCCTAATCCACCAAAACATCAATGTTTTTGAATTGTTGAATTGTTCTGGAATTTCTGCTATCTTAGAGGCATTTTAGACTTAGAAGATATGAACTGGTACTATTAAAAACTATTAAAAACAAATTTGCAGTTAGCATTTCCAAACTCAGTTGATCTACATATGCTGGACATTAACTTGTGACAGACAATATTCTATCAAATAGTTTGAGAGATAAGCTCATGTATTGCTAGTCCTCATTTAACTTTGTACCTATTTAATCTATGTAAATGCGTACTACTTTTATTCAGGATTGAACTGCTGCAACTTACCAGAAGTCTCCAACATGTTTAACCGTATAAGGCATATTTGGATAATTTTTGTCAGCACTTTATATGTAAACATAACAGACTGTTGCAGAGCAGATGTTGTGACGATAACCTGTGTGATTTCAGAGCTGTGGCTGCCTACCTGAGAGCCCTGAGTCTGAGCCCTAACCATGCTGTCGTCCACGGCAACCTGGCCTGTGTCTACTATGAGCAGGGCCTCATTGACCTTGCTATTGACACCTACCGCCGCGCTATTGAATTGCAGCCCCACTTTCCTGATGCCTACTGCAATTTGGCCAATGCCCTGAAGGAGAAAGGAAATGTAATTTGCCCATCATGTTCCGTATTTCAAAAGGTTTTTGCTCCTACTTGGACCAGTCAGCAATTGTTAAATCTTGTCGTGATCAGGTTTCTGAAGCTGAGGAGTGCTACAACACAGCATTGCGTTTGTGTCCAACTCACGCCGACTCCCTTAACAACTTGGCCAACATAAAGCGTGAGCAGGGCAACATCGAAGAAGCTGTTCAGCTTTACAGAAAAGCCTTGGAAGTAAGTTTTGTTTTGTTTTTTTTTAATTCTTGTGAATTTTTTCGATAGGAAAGTGAACACCTTCACTTAATGGTGTTTTTCTTTCTCTATATTTGTCCTTCAGGTGTTCCCAGAGTTTGCTGCAGCTCATTCTAACCTGGCCAGTGTCCTGCAGCAGCAGGGCAAACTCCAGGAGGCCCTCATGCATTACAAGGAGGCTATACGGTTTGTATTTACAATAAATTACAGGCATATTTAGAGACACTATTTTCTGTAAAAGATGTATATTCCCATATTTTATGTATATCCAACCCTTCAGTCAATACCTGTGCTAAACGCTGCTTTACTTTTAGGATCAGCCCCACATTTGCTGATGCCTATTCCAACATGGGCAATACGCTGAAGGAAATGCAGGATGTCCAGGGAGCGCTGCAGTGCTACACTCGTGCCATCCAGATCAACCCTGCCTTTGCTGATGCTCACAGCAATTTGGCCTCTATCCACAAGGTGGGGCTGTTTTCTGGTTTCAGTGTTAGGTGTTGCAGTTTGATACCTGTACAATTGTTTTCAAACACAAAAATAACTAAGCATAAAAAATTCTAATTAAACCCCACCTTGCTTTTAAATTAACTTATTAATGTGTTAATTAGGATTCTGGAAACATCCCAGAAGCCATTGCATCTTATCGAACAGCCCTAAAGCTCAAGCCAGACTTCCCTGATGCTTATTGCAACTTGGCTCATTGCCTGCAGGTTAGTATAATCTTGTTTATTTTACTATCTAGTTGAATTTAGCATTGACAACTTTAAATGTAAATTTCTCTGGCTTCTTTTTGTTTTTTTTCTTCCTTGCATTCTCAGATTGTGTGTGACTGGACTGATTACGACGAGCGCATGAAAAAGCTCGTTAGCATCGTGGCTGACCAGCTGGAAAAGAACCGCTTGCCCTCGGTTCACCCCCACCATAGCATGCTGTATCCTCTATCTCATGGCTTCCGCAAAGCCATAGCCGAGCGCCATGGAAACCTTTGTCTGGACAAGGTACTCGCAATGATCAAAGCAAGTAACGTTTAAATTATATCTTTGGGTGGTGGTGATGGATGGGCCGGTATGTGGGGAGGTAAGAAATCAGCAAGGCTTAATCTAAATAGAAAAAAAGCAGAAGGGGGGCTGGTGGTGAATTGGTTGCTTGCTATGGAGGAAGATTGAAACAACGGGTGTGGCAGATTCTATTTTTCATTGATTCTCACAAAATTTGACTCATTCTTTGTAGGATTTTCTCCTTTGCTATGTTAGTGGGTTCACACTTTTTCTTACTCTACAGATTAATGCACTCCACAAACCTGCCTTTGAGCATCCTAAAGATCTGAAAAGCAGCAGCGGTCGCCTGCGCGTCGGTTATGTCAGTTCTGACTTTGGCAACCATCCAACCTCTCATCTGATGCAGTCCATCCCTGGAATGCACAATCCTGAAAAATTTGAGGTACAGAATCTTTTTTTCTTTGTTTTTTTTCAATATTCTTTATCATACGTAACTTTATCATTTGTTCAGCAGCTGTGTCTATCAATTTACCACAAAAGCTAGATTCTAAAATGTTTGCCGTCCCATTTCCAAAGGTTTTCTGCTACGCTCTTAGCCCTGATGATGGTACTAACTTCCGTGTGAAAGTGGTTGCAGAAGCTCATCATTTCACAGATCTCTCTCAGGTAAGCTTTCTGAGCTGGAGAATATTTTTAGGTTTTAATCAAGATAAATGTGGGAAAAAAATGAACTCTGTTCCCTATTCCATTGCCTAAAAGGTTGCATTGATCTGTCCATCAGACTTTCAATCATCTGTTTCTTTCTCTATTCTCTATTTGTCCATCATCCATATTCATTATTCCATCTGTTTTACTATCTGTTTGCCTATCATTCAGTCTGTCTTTGGATTATGCAAGTTTCATATTGACTGTCTCGCCCATGTAGAAAAGCTTGAAACAAGTTGATAGTAAAACATATTTTCACATAGAATTGTCCTTTGTTTTCAGATTCCTTGCAATGGAAAGGCAGCTGATCGGATTCATCAGGATGGAATCCATATTCTGGTCAACATGAACGGATACACCAAGGGAGCACGGAATGAGCTGTTTGCCCTTCGCCCCGCCCCAATTCAGGTAAGCTGGTGTCAGATATTCCTGTTGAGGAAAAGAAAAAAAAAAGGAACATAATTCCTCAACTTTCCTCATGTTAGTTATTTTTGGCCTTGGAACAAAAGCTCAAATGGCTGTTTCTGCACATTGAACAGGCGATGTGGCTTGGTTACCCTGGAACCAGCGGCGCTCCGTTCATGGACTACATCATCACTGACAAGGAGACGTCTCCTGTTGAAGTAGCTGAACAGTACTCTGAAAAACTGGCCTACATGCCCAACACCTTCTTCATTGGAGATCATGCCAACATGTTCCCTCACCTCAAGGTTTGTGAAGCACCCCATTGTTGCCCCAGCTCTTATTGTTCTGTCATAAAGAAACCACCTAAACAATTCTTCATCTACTCTCCAGAAAAAGGCAGTCATCGATTTCAAATCGAACGGACACATCTTTGACAACCGGATTGTTCTTAACGGCATCGATCTGAAGGCTTTCTTGGACAGTCTGCCGGATGTCAAAGTGATAAAGGTGTGTTTAAAAAATTAAATAAATAAATACATTGTGAAACAAATTCAGTGTTAATTTTTTGTGTGTTAAAAATTTGAGGTTAAAACTTTCCTTTGTGATCAGATGAAGTGCGACAACAACCAGGAGCCGGCTGCTGGAGACACAAACGGAGCCCTGTCCATGCCTGTGATTCCCATGAACACTGCAGCAGAGGCAATCATCAACATGATCAATCAAGGCCAAATCCAGGTCACCATTAATAATTTCACAGTCAGCAACGGCCTGGCCACCACACAGGTATGACTGCCGGGCACAAATCAAAAGTATTAAGATTTAGGCATTATGCTATATTAATGCTTCAACTCTTAATAGTAATTGCTTAATTTAGCAGTTATTGGGAAATTGTTTCTTTTTACAGGTCAGTTTTTAAATGTTTATTTTAATCAGTATCTCAATGAATGTCCGAAAATATGTTTTAGTTCTCTATAAATACCATCCTTTGTACCAGAGACGCAACACTAGATTTAGTTTGTCTCTGATAAAATCTAAAACAAGGATTTCCCTTGATGCTTTGAGTCTTGTTGAACAAGCTGAAGACAAAAGCAATGAAGCAACACTGTTTTGCTCCAAATTGTAGATCAATAATAAAGCTGCAACAGGGGAAGAGGTGTTGCGGACCATCGTGGTAACGACCCGATCCCAGTACGGTCTCCCTGAGGACTCTATTGTCTACTGTAACTTCAACCAGCTCTACAAGATTGATCCTCCTACTCTTCAGATGTGGGCCAATGTGAGTGGAACAGTTGTCATTTTTAACAGCTCTCTGTTCTCTCTTAGCTTTCTAAAAACCCACATTCATGTCGTTGATCTCCCTTGTTGCTGCAGATCCTGAAGCGCGTGCCCAATAGTGTGTTGTGGCTTCTTCGCTTCCCCGCTGTTGGCGAGCCAAACATCCAGCAGTACGCTCAGAACATGGGTCTGCCTGCGTCTCGCATCATCTTCTCCCCCGTGGCTCCCAAGGAGGAGCATGTGAGGAGAGGCCAGCTGGCAGACGTGTGCCTCGACACACCTCTGTGCAACGGACACACCACCGGCATGGATGTTCTCTGGGCTGGAACCCCCATGGTAACTATGCCAGGTGAGGAAGCTCATTTATTATAAGAAAGACTTAATTCTTGCATTAAATAATGGCTTTGTTTAGAGTTGAATCAATTCTGAGATATGTTTTTAATCAAACTTTCTTGCAGGTGAGACTCTTGCGTCCCGCGTGGCTGCCTCACAGCTGAACTGTCTGGGCTGTCCAGAGCTGATTGCTCAAACTCGTCAGGAATACGAGGACGTCGCGGTCAAACTGGGATCTGACATGGAATAGTACGTACATGGCTTTTCTCATCACCTTTTTAATGGGGGGGAAAAAGTTTTCTGTTACGTTTAACTTCTTTTATATTCTTCCATCCTGCAGCCTAAAGATGGTCAGAGCGCGCGTTTGGAAACACCGAATCTGCAGTCCCCTGTTCAACACCAAGCAGTACACAATAGACCTGGAAAGGCTCTATCTGCAAATGTGGGAACATCACAGCAACGGCAGCAAGCCAGACCACTTGGTCAAACACCAAACAGTGGAGACCAGTGAGACTGCTTGAACTGGAAACTATTTTAACCCTGATCAGCAGCATAGTTTGAATGGTCAGGTTTCACTCAAGCTCCCGGCCCTTCAATGACTGTTTCCATATTTCTCATTTACTCTGAAAGGGTGACTCTTACTTTGAAGGAGCCCACACACACACACACACACACACACGTTCACACTTGGACTCCCATTATGTTGTCGTCGAGTCACACATCTGCAGAGCCAGATATGAAGCCTGAGATATTTTCAGGGAGTTTATCTGAGACTCTTCTATTGACACACTTGATGTACTTTGTGAGCATGAGAAGGTTGTGAATACCTTTATTTTCCTTCAGTACTTTGGAACAGTGGATTTTCCTTTTTGAGTCCTGTCATCGTGTGTACAGGACTAACTGCAGCTTGTGGAGAGAATGCACAGCCATCTTTAATTGTTCTATTTAGACATGGATTAAGAGTGTTGTATGTTTTAAAACAGCGTTGCTGCTCCATTTAAATTGTAGGTTTCATCGGCTTTATCAAGCAATGAATGAGACATAAATTGCATCTGTTTTTTTTGTTGTTTTTTTTGTGTGTGTGTGTGTGTGTAAGCTGTTCTTAAATGGCTTCAAACCAGTAAATGTGCAAGTTTTCAAACACTTCCTTCCACACAAAATGCCAACTTTTAATAATTTTGTCAAAATATTTGTTCAGTAGGTGTTGTCCTATTTGATGTCAAACTAATTTTGTCCTAAGTGGACAAAAAAAATGAGTTTGGAAAGCACCTGATCATCAGTTAAAGCATAAAAATATCTTAATAGATTTTGTTTTGTTTTTTTTAACACAAGCCAGGAATTGGATTGGTAAGTATGTTCTGAACAGTTTTTGTTTTGTATTGTTTAACTGTATGCTGTCAGTGAAGCTGCAAGTCTACATATAATAAAAAATAGGGATTGAAACCAAAATGCTTTGTTCTGAGTCGATACCAAGAAGGATTAAATCAGCAGGCACATAATAAATTCACACACTAATGTAGTTTTCTAAACACCACAGGGAAATTTTTGGTGCATAAAGCTTATTCTATGACTAAAGACAAAGATAGTGCAGTGTTTAAATATATTTGTTACAAAGTTGACTTACGGAAGTTTAGGACGTTCAGTGTTTGGATCAAAATGCTGCATATCTTCTACAAGTGCTGTGGAGAATGCGGTCTCTTCTGTCATCGTTTATTGTGGTAGCTGCATGACAGCCAGGGACATGAAAGGCTAACATCTGTACATTATTGTGCAAAGAAGGGAGTTTTCATAAAAATCTAGAAAATGATGTACAACCCTAATTATCCTCTTGATGAGACTTGTACAACGGTGTCTCGAGTAAGAGATTCTCTTACTGTAACCTGACTGCTACAAGAGATCTTGCATCAGCATCTACAATAATTATTTGAGAAAAACCATGTCTTTTCCATTTCTTTGTGGTGAATAAAGTAGCTTTGAAATTGAATGTAAAAAATAAAAAAGATACAGGACCATGTGTAGGGGGGAAAAGTCACCCTCAGGTCACCATGCTCATGGTGGGAACATGGTGGAGGCAGAATCATGCAGGGGCAATTTTCTTATTTAGTGGAGACAGAACGTGGA
The DNA here is from genome assembly GCA_010277075.1 of Poeciliopsis retropinna. Classification (NCBI taxonomy): domain Eukaryota; kingdom Metazoa; phylum Chordata; class Actinopteri; order Cyprinodontiformes; family Poeciliidae; genus Poeciliopsis; species Poeciliopsis retropinna. The sequence goes on along the minus strand of VMRM01000015.1, from coordinate 10,643,512 downwards.
TGGAGCCATTACTTGTGTGTTCTAAATATATTAAGCCAGAAACAAATTTTGTTCTCCTCTACTTGTCGATTTTGCTCACACACGCAACATGCTGTTAAGAAATATATTTCTTCACCAATAAGGATAAAATCACACAGTCTTTAACAACGGACCAAAGTTACATGAACTCTACGTCTATGGTTAAATTAAGTTGAAGACTTTAGCTTACGTGTTGCAGATGTATACGTGCTGACGTATTGTTTTAAACTTACTCTGATTGGTCAAGCGTCTTCCCGACGTCTGACGTAATGTTTTTGCACGATTTGAATTTACAAAGCGCTTTATTGCCAACCTGTTTCCGCCTCCATTTAATAACAGACGTGTCTGTGGTATCTCAATTATAGTGAGTTGTTTTATGTTTGTTGTTTTGAATAAATTCTACATTTCGGTGAAAAGTTTTCCTGCTAGCTTTAGCATTATGACTGTTTAGTTATTGCTATGTTGCTCATGGAAATGCTATCATTCTCGTCCCGCTAATTGTGTAGCTGCAGGGCCTGTAGGCTACAGACGATAAACGATCGTTTTAATTGAAGCTGTTTTCTTAGTATTTGGTTGTGCGCTATAAGTTCTTTATTGACACCGGCACTGTTTTCTTTAGGAGAGGGGAAGGAAATGAACGATGATCTCTGCAAGTCGTTTGACAGAGTTGCTAGAAAGATGGGCTGGATGGATGAGGGACTGGACTCAACCCAAAAAAAGGTTACCCTTTAAACATGGCCATTACGACCCACATGGCCTGAAGTAGTGGAAACAATTTGATGAATATTTGTGGGTGTTTTTTGTAGTTGATGGGTATGATCGGCAAGACTCGTAATGGTGGGACAAGTGGAGCTCCCAGCGAGTCCAGTGATGAAGAGTTTGACAATTGTGAGTGATTTCTGTTTACATCCTTTCAATGATGCGAGTCCTGTTTTCTGTAAAATGTCAACTTTTTAAAATTATTATTTTAGTTCTCATGAAAAACTTTACACCCAAAACAAAAACTAAGCCACAGAAGACAATCAGTGCTGCAAAGACACCCAGGTATGGAAAACACGGAATATTGTTTGTTTGTCTTTTTTACAGTTTGGAAAGATTAAACTATTTTTGATATTTTAGCTCAAATGTTCCTGTGGTGAGCTCAGATGATGAAGACGACTTTGAGACATGTGAGTTCATTACTACTTTTGTTTAAATGTACATCAGTCAGTTATGGAACCACGTCTTTGATGTTTCTCTTTTTGACACTGAAGTTTTGCAGCGAGTGAAAACCCCCGCCGCCAAAGCCAGGATAAGATCCGAAAGTGGCAGTGAAGACAGGTCAGTTTCTGAATTTATTTTTATGGAAGTATGGCTTTGAAATAAAATCAAACATGTCTTTACCCTTCCTGTCTTTTTCCAACAGCCTGAAAAACTTCATAGTGAACGATTTCTCGTCTGATGACGATTTTCTTGAAGCCAAGTCATCCTTAACAGGTAATGTTTTTAAGTCGTTTTAGTGAAGACTTTCCCTGTAACTACAGCATTTTTTTTAAAATTTGAAGTTCAGTTTTGGTCACATCTGACCAAAGACTCTGTTTGCTGTGCCCTCTGCACAAATTCTTGCTAAACAAAACCTCTTATGACTTTAAAATAATCTCTTTCTCTCTGGCTTGATTATTTATTTGGTTGCTTCCCTGAATATGCAGCATATTTTTACATTTTGATCTTATCTTTTTTTTTTTTTTTTTTTTTTTGGGCAAGTTGAGTGAACTGATGAAATGAGATTGAGCAGCATTTGCAAGTTAATTATATACGCTTTCTATTTTGCAGTTCCTAAGGAGATCAAAACTCCAGTAGGGCAGCGTCCAATCAGAAGACCTCTCGCGCAGTTGAACTCACCGGTGTTTGTTAGTGACAGTGGGGACAATGATGACGAAAACATTATCATAAGGAGTACTTGGAAGACTCGTCACTCAAAGCCCAAACCTCTGCAAAGAGTTGAAAAGAGTGAAAACAAACTGGAAGAGAATCGTTCACCATTGCTGCCCAGTTTATCTGACTTCCTCCGTCCTTCCCGTATCACTCCGGCATTAACAACTTCACCCAAGCGGACTTTTTCAGCACCTTCTAGGCTGGACGAGTCGAGCGATTCTGAGGAGGAGTTTGCATCCCTGTTGGAGAGGCTGAAAAAGAAAAACAATCTCACCAGCACCACATTCAACCCAAACTCCAGCAAAGGTAAAATCTTGATAAACTTTTGTATGCCTAATATCTGTTTCCTTAATTATTATTTTTTTTAACCTTAGAATCTGAAACAAAGCCTGTGATCTCAGCTCCTCCTGTGAAACCATTCACAACACCAAGCTCAAAACCGATCAAAGAGAAACCTCAAGATGTAAAAACACATGGAAAATCCTCAATTTTGAAGCCTAAAGTCAGTCAGACGGACCCCAGGCCCGCTGCTGTGAGCAGGTACATCTGCCTTCACCAACAGCGAGTCTGAATGTTATCTATTTTAAATGTCGTGCATAGAGAGATTTATCTGGACTTGCTCTTTACAGGATTGCGGTGTGTAAGACCCCTGGCTGCTTCTTAGAGTCACTCACAGTTCCTGGCTCCATATATGGATCCATTTTCAAGAAGAATAAGGAAGAACTCACAAGCAAGCTGTACCAGCTCTTCAATACCAGCGTGTTTGACAACAAGGTGATCCGAATCCAAGCTTTCTCTTGCTTCATTTACATTCAGATGGTAGAAACTTTGATGTTTAAGTGATTGTGAATGCACCTTTTAATAATTTATTTGGTTAACAAGTATTTTTGTTGAATACATGCACACAAACAAAATTTCAGCAGGATTGCATTATTAAAATATTATAAGAAACAACCTCTTTTGGCTTTATCCACGTTGGGATAATTGTGTGCTTCAGAGGTGATGCTGTTTACTTCAGTGCAAGTGCAAATGTTACATTTTGGTGTACATTAGGGCTTCATGACATCAGAAAAATATTCCGTGTTCATTTATGTCATGACAAAAATAAAATGACTTGCAAAAAAATGAACAAATACTTAAGTCTGTCCTGTTAATGTCCATATGCTTTGTTTAATTGTAGTCAGATCCTAGTTATTGAATATAATGCTAATGTTTCCATTAACTTAGTTATGCCACCAGTCCTCACCACGCCTTATAAGCTTGGTAACAATTTAAAAAATTGATTTGCAATATTAGCTTTATTGTATATCAATGGCTATTTTTTGTTTTGATTTTTTTTAGCTCCCAACCAACATGTCTGTAACCTGGAATAAGAAGATGCGGAAAACAGCGGGTTACTGTATCACAGGACAGGAAAAAGGTGGAGGGAACCGCTACGCTCGCATCGAGTTGTCCGTCAAAGTCTGCGACTCTGCCGGTGAGACTCCTAAAAGGGAAATGCTCTGCAGTGACGTCTGCTGACAAGTAAACATGTTCCCTCTTGGCCGGTACCTAAATTCAGCAGTATTTCTGCCCGTCTCAGATCGTCTCAGGGACACGCTGATCCATGAAATGTGCCACGCCGCCACATGGCTGATAAATGGCGTGAGGGATGGGCACGGAAACTTATGGAGGCTGTACGCACGCAAATCCACACTCATGCATCCTGAGCTGCCCATGGTGACGCGCTGCCACAGTTATGACATCACATACAAGTTCCAGTATCAGTGCCAGCGCTGCCAGAATACGTAAGTCTGAGCAGTGATCAGGCTTTTCCCGACCAATGCTGATTTCCTGTCTACTCTGTCATCTGACCTTCCATTTTTGAATGTCAGACTTTTGTCCTCTAACAGTAGATAAGAAATTATTCTGAAGTTGCTTTGCTAGAGATATTTAGTTTTGAATCCAGCAGAAAAAGAGTAGTGGGAGTTTCTTACTTTTGATGCATTTTAAGAAATAGAAATAAACATTTTTTAATATTTGACCAGACGATCAAAGATGTTTGGCTGATTTGTTCAAGATTGATTGGAGCAGCTCTAATTACCACCACTGAAATATTTTTTTTTTTAATTGGCTTAAACCGTTCACCACATAGTTTTGTCAACTATCTTTTTTTCTAATTTTTCACAGGATCGGCCGCCACTCCAAGTCTCTGGACACGCAGAGGTTTGTGTGCGCGCTCTGCACAGGTCAGCTGGTCTTACTGACTCCTTCCAAACCGCGGGCTCCCACGCCTTTCGCCACATTTGTCAAAGAGAATTATGGGAACGTGAAGCAGGAGCTGGCGGGGCAGAGCCACGCGGAAGTGATGCGGAAACTGAGCACCGACTTTGCCTCAAAAACCAAACTTGGTGAAAGCTGAACGAGCGGACGTACTGAAAACCCTTTACCTCTTACAATGTTCTCACTTTACAGGCCACTGAGACACTTTTCTTTTGTCACTGGTTGCTGTAACTGGAAATGTGAACAAAAACAGCAACGGCTTCTGTCCACTTTATTTTTTTGTATTCAAGTTGATAGAACTGTCTCATGTCTTATCCTCTCTCTAGAATATGCTGGATTTATTATTTTTTTTGCCAGTAATTTTAACAATAAAAAATTGGTACATAAAACAAATGTATATTTTAAGTTTTTCTTGCCATTAGTGGCCTTCATCTGCAGTAGATCAGACAGGACAGAGACGGGGAGAGAGAATGGCGGGAGACATGCAGCAAAAGCCTCAGGGTCAGGAGTCCAACTCTGTACGGCTGTGTTGAGGACTAAAAGTCTGCAGTTGGCGATGATAGTAAACTTGGGGATGTTTATTGTACTACAATTTTTTTCTGAATTGATGTTGTTAATGTAAGTTATGAGCATTACTCACATGAGTAAAGTTTTTAATCGATTGGAAGTGAATGTAACTGAAAGATATTGGTCTGTTTTATTACCGTGACTTTATCAAGCAAATATTTACAGGTCGGAGCCCTGCTGTTCTTGGCTGCCACTTAATGTAACCTATCACAGCTGATCAAATATGGATAAATGCAGCTTGCATTTAAGTGAAACGCAAAAAAAACAAGACGGACTGCTTCAACATATTTATTTTTTTTAAATTCTACTCTGCTACGTATTCACGCTTCAATTCACAATATGCAAAGCACTCGACAATTTTGAGGAGCAAATGTCCACAGCAGAATCAAATATATAGGAAACGTACAATAATCAGCGCTCTGAGGATTGGTGGGACGAGTGAGGAAGGTGTGTGTGTGGATCTGTGGAGCATCTTCCCTGATTGTGGTGGTGGCACCTTTATCAGGCGCAGGCACAAATCCACAGGGAGTGCAGGGATGAGTCGGCACTCCCCGTTTAGTTAAGTTCTCCGCATTTCATTAAAATTGTCATAAAAAGGGCAAAAACTAAGAGCCCGGCAGAACTTGATCCACAAGGTCGTGTAGCAAACAAAGCACTGGAATGTACTTGTCAACGTTTTAGCAGGCACTAAGAAGTTTCAAACGATATCAACTGAATTTGGCATCAATGTGAATCTATGTTCCTTTTAGAAATCTGCAGCATGTTTAGTTTAATGACTTTAAATCAAATACGATTGGTAATTTGGCTTTTCACCTGTCGTCCTCCAGTCCTACGTTTATCCGAGGTTTATCCTACTGTAATACATCACCGTGCAGTTTGATACGTTTTAGGTGAAAATTATGGCACAACACAACAATTAAAAGTTTTCTACATGAGTGTATGAGCAGCATTACACACAAAGCGCTGTCCAGACGTGACTCTGCATCGCCAGCCCCTCTGCCTTCAGTACAGGCAGGTTTTCTTCATGATGCGCAAGAACTCCTGCTCGTTCACTTCTCCGTCCCCGTCCCTGTCCGCTTCATCGATCATTTCCTGCACAGACAGGGAATGCAGAAGTAAATAAAACAACGTTTTATTGTGGATGTTTTGTCGTGCGTTGTGTCTCACCTGCAGCTCCTCGTCTGTCAGGTTTTCTCCGAGCTCTTTGGCCACTCTCTTCAGGTTCTTAAAAGAGATCTTGCCTGTTTCATCGTCATCAAACAGCCGGAAAGCTTTGAGGATCTCCTCTTTGGAGTCTTTCTCAGCCTGAAATTTAAGAGGAATATTATTAGGAATTATATACTGGAGAAGTACACCGAACTGGTACGATCGAATTCTCCATACAGAAGTACTCTGTTGTAGTCTCCCCACTTCTTATTCAAAGAGTACTCCGTGTGGAATGGCTTGCAAAACCATCCACATAGCTTAGCTTACCCCACATTTTGTTACCCCACAAGTTATGACTACAAAGTAGAACTTTGTAGTCATAACTTCATTTTTCACTTTAAATCAAAGCGCATTCAGAGATAAAATGGACCAAAGTACAAACCTAAATCCAAAAGAGAATAGGAAGTGTACTGAAGCTGCCCAATCAGACTGAGCTAATAGTATGTTGCAAAAAAAAAAATGGCCAAAACTGTTAGACAAAGCATGATTATAATGTGACAAAAATGTGAAGCATTTGTATAAATGCAGCTGCTGGGCACTGTAAACCACACTATGTGCTTGCATACCATTTTCTGTGTCATGATTGCCAGAAAGTCAGCGAAGGAGATCTTCCCCGTCCCATCCTTGTCCACTTCTGCAATCATCTTCTTGATCTCCTCCTTCTTTGGTTCGAACCCCAGAGCTCTCATTGCAACCTGGCTCAGAAACAGAAACATGCACTGGAGTGATACTGGCAAACATTTTTTTTACTCTTATATTTATGCTCAGAAGACCTTTTACCTTGAGCTCCTTCACATCGATGTGTCCAGAGCCATCGGTGTCAAACAGCTCGAAGGCCTCCCTGATCTCCTGCTTCTGCTCCTCAGTCAGCTCTGGCTTGGGAGTTGTCTTCTTGCGAGGAGGGGGCACTGGACCCTGCAGGGATGGCCTCTTGGCACTGGTTGCCTGTTTGGATTTCATGAGAGGAAAATAAAATGAAAAAGCTTTTCTTTTTTTTTTTGTACGTGTGTTTTTCACAAAACCAACCCAACAGCTCATATTAAAAACATTGTAGTTGAAAGGAAAACGCATAAAGCCTGACCCTACACTAAAACCTGATGTCACTTACCATTTATTCCTGTGTATTTGACCAGCAGTTTACTAAAATGAAAAGAGTGTTTGTTTATTTTTTTCTTCTCCGCTGTAAGCCCTCTGTATCATGTAGGAGGGAGGAGACGAGTGGATCGCATGAAAGCTCAGCCTGACACCTCCGGTTTTATTTTACACAAATATCAGCCATAATGTGGAGGGGAATCGCGTTTCTAGCTAATAACCTGGGCTTCAGCAGCTGTCACGGACTGGACAATTTTAACCCGTTGTTTGCCAGTCGACGCGCGCACTAGTCTATGGCCACAGACTGAGAGCCACGGCGAGGATGCTGAAGGGAGCACACGGTGCAAGGAATCAAACGCACCGGTCGGGAAAAGAGCTGATTGGTTGTTGAAAATCACAGGGTACATAAGATTACAAAATGACTGTAAAGGTAAAAATGAAAAATAAAAAAAGCTCGATATGTGGTGATCCAGTAGTATAATAACCTTATTGCATCATATATGAACACCCGTTTATTACATTTTAAATGCTGCAGTTTTGAAATTGAAATTACTGCCCCCAGTGGCAGGTTTTTAAAGCTGCACCCAGGTATCCGTGTGCGAAACTGTAGTGGAGTCTGCGTTGATCCATCATCTGATCCTGAAACATTGGAGGTTGAAATTCACAACATGTCACTATATTTGGGTTAAAAAAAACCCATCTTTATGTACTTTAAAATTCACCATTTCAAAAACAAACTTTTATATCCATGCGATATGTATGTTATGTAAACCATGAGTTACGTTGAATATATATATATATATATATATATATATATATATATCATTATATATATATATATATATATATATATATATATATTTATATCATATTATATATATATATATATATATATATATATTATATATATATATATATATATATTTATATCATTTATATATATATATATATATATATATATATTATATATATATATATATTATATATTATATATATTATATATATATATATATATATATATATATATATATATATATATATATATATATATTTATATCATTTATATATATATATATAAATAAAGGGAACACTTAAACAACACAATATAACTCCAAGTAAATAAAACTTCTGTGAAATCAAACTGTCCATCTAGGATGTGTTATTTGAGTGTTCCCTTTATTTTTTTGAGCAGTGTATATATATATATATATATATATATATATATATATATAATATATATGTTTTTAAATTTATGTTTCTTAATATCGGGGGTATATAATACATTTCCAGAAGCTCCGGTCTGATAGCCTTCCAACAATGAACACAATCAGTGATGAATTTTCATTCTCATATTTCACATGAGCTTTTTGTTCTCTTATAGCAGGTTTCTGGTTTATCACAAATTATTCAAGTTACTGTCCTCTGTTCCTCTCACCAATCTGCAACTATTTCATAATTTAATACTTCCTCATTTATAACTCTGAGATTTACAATCAAAATAAAACTAGATATTTTTATGTTCCGGCTGGTTTCAGAATAAAGCCAAAATGTTGTCTATCAGTCCTGTCTCAGTACAGCAGGTAAATCTCTTTCCATTGCTAAAATGGGAGGAAATAAGCTGGAGGTGCGCACTTGTCACTAAAACATGGAAACCCTTTAACATTTCCTCCTTGAAAATAGACATTATATCTTTGCTAAGCTGACACAGATATGGATGGAATCTGTGCGGTTATGACATCACATTGGTTTCTGACCCAATAGGTCTGTCACACAAAAATAAATTCTTTCTTGCACTTTTCTCGCAAGAGACAGTTGTATTTCACTGAGAAACCAACTTAAACTAGATAGTTTGGGATTATTCAACAATCCTGGTGTGCTCTACGTACCCCTGCAAACCCAGTAAGTCATGAACCATCCCATCAATTCAGATGATCAACCAGTCCCGGTTATTGCCATGGACACGATCATGCCTATGATCGAAGAGTTTTTTTGGTCCATTTCTTTGGATCAGACGCTGAATTTGGCTACAGGTAAACCTGATAGCGAAACCAAATCCAGTTTAAAGGAGCTGCTGTTAAACTTGGCGGAGGAATGTTCCACCTTCATTCTCCACAACATCCAAAATGGACGAATCAGATCTCAGGATGTGGACACCGTCGTTGGCGATGTCCTGCTAACAACATTTGCAGACATCCTTCGGATTAGGGAGAAAGTTCATCCCAAGACCTTCGACTGTTTCAATAACTCATTCATTAAATATGTCAAAGAAAAGGTGAGATCTAAGATCTGTTCCATGCAAGATCAAGCAGCTTCCTTTGTCCTCCAAATCTCTGAGGCAGACGGAGTGGACCGAATCCTACCACACGCACTCAGTCTAATAGAGGAATTGCTAGTGTGGAGCTGTAAAGAACATAAGCAGAGAGAACGAAAAGCTGCTGAAGGCCAGGGTAATGCCTACAACAAGCAGCAGAGAGTAGCTATTATCTCTGATGCTGATCATTTCCAAGCTGCGGAGAAAAATACCATCAAAAACCCGAAGAACAGAGGGACCCGAAGAGATAGGGTGCTTCATACCTTCCACGATAGGAATAATATGCACTTTAAAGTGAACCTGTTACCGGTCATCGGAGAGACACCAGACCTTGAGCAGGCAACGGAGATGATAAAAGAGAAAGATCTTCCTGAAAATCAGGACTCAGACCTGAAGATTGTGGATGAATTCATCCTGGAGGATCTTTCAAAGATCACTAAGGTCAGTGATTTAATCTCTAAGGAGACAAATTCAAATTTTAAGATGATGGACAGATTTATGTCTTGGAAGATTTCAGAACTGACAAAAGTAAATAATTGTATCTCTAAGGAAAAGGAGTCAGATCTGAAAATTGTGAATGACTTCATCTCTGAGGAGCTGTCAGAGGTCAGAGAAGTGAAAAAGACCATCTCTGAACAACAGAGTTTCGACATCCCTGGTGTTTTATTGGATGCACTTCAACCAACGAAAAACTGTGGATCTAGAAATCAAGTTACTCCGCTACCCTTTGAACAACAGAGTAACAAAGATGTTGGAGTCACAATTAAGAAGTCCTATAAAAAACATAGTGAAGGACGATACAAGAGAGTTGCACCAGCACAGAAAAATGAAGAAATACCACCTCCATCAGTGGACAACTTCATCCCAGACAAATCAAACCTCTCAACAGGGCTACAATTTGTCAATGAGGGGCAGCAGCGAGAGATGGCCACAGAGGTTGTTGAGCCGCTGTCACTGTGTTCAGGCAAGGAGAAGCAGCAGTCATCCATCTTGCTGCTTGCTAATGCAGTTGTTATGCAGGCTGTATCACAATCAGAGTTAGACTGCAACTACAAAGACTTCCAAACCATCACCAATAGGCTGTCTGAGAAAATCTATGCCGAGCTCATGGGACAAGAGTTAAACGATATCCAACATAGCCTGAACAAACTCAGCGGTGACATATTGAGAGGAGTCTCTAAAAAGATGTGCTGTGCAAAAACCGACGTCCTTTCACTGTTGGCTTTAAATTACTCAGTCGTAGACGAGGCATTAATTTCCGTTTTCAAAGAGAAGATATTGAAAACAGCCAACAAGCCAGGCATCATCAAACGTTTCTGGGCCGCCATAGAAAAGGCTCTTTTCAACCCCCAATAAACAGGTCCTGTTTATTAGAAAACCTGTTTATTATAAAAAACCTTATTTCTTATTTGAGAATATCAAGTAAGGTTTCTTATCTGTAGACATGGTTTTCTAAAAGCCCGTCAAAAAAGTTATAAGGGACATGGATATTAAATTAGCAAAGGAATCAAACATATTTAAAAGTGTATTGGTCCTAGTAGGTAAAATTTTCCAAAAGTCTAATAAAAAAATTTATGAGAAGCACAGATATTGAAACTTATATGTTAGGTTCATTACTGAAACAGTTAATGAACCTAACATATGGCAGTTTCTTGGCCTTTGTAGGCAAACCTCCCACAAGAACTTTAAAAAGTTATGAGAGGCACTTTAAATGATCTGGGAAAATATGGGGATTCTCTGGCCCACACAAAAAAGGTGCAACCTGCGGCATTTTCTGTCCAGACATCCAAGATAGGTGATAAACTGGCCACCTCACCAGGGGGTACTTCACCTCTTCCAGGTGGGGAAGAGGTGGGGTACCCCCTGGTGAGGTGGCCAGTCTATCACCTATTGTGGATGTCTGGACAGAAAATGCCGGAGGTTGCACCTTTTTTGTGTGGGCCAAAAAAGGTGCAAGGAGGCGACGGGATTTTGGAAAACCAAAGTCCCGTCGCCTCCTTCCTACATCCTCAACATACCACATTCCAAGACGTGCTTATTTTCATTTCTTGCCATTATTATTTCTATTATTATTTCCATTAAACCTCAGTTCAAGTCTGTCTGAGGTTCTTAAAGATTATATATTCTTTTCTGTGGTTGAGTTGGGAGTCAGTGGTAGTTCTGTTTTCTTTGTTTTGGCTTCGGCTCCCAACTCTTCTTTTTTATTTGAATATCAGTTCAACCATTTCTATTGGTTAGATACTAAAAAAAAAAAAACGATGACCACTGTGATGTACTGGTGACCTGAGGAGAGTGACATCACTTCTGACTAAATGACAGTGACAGGTGGATATGGCCTCCAGTCCCATGTGACCTTCTTGGGACCAATTGTCACATCCACAGAGTTGTAAGCAGGATGTCTCTTGTATACAACTTTGTATGCAAGAGTTGTATGCAACTCTTCTGCCTCATTCCACAGACACTAGCAGGTGTTTTCTCACAGCTGAAGTTCATTAACGTCATCAGGAGAAGCTTTAAGACGAACAGGCTCCCTGAGGCAGATACCAGATTGTTCTGCTCACATCAGAGGTACGCAGCTTCTCTTCTCTGCGTCTAATGTTTATGGATTTCTTAAGCTAAGCTTTGCTGTCTCTGCTCAACAGAAATCAGTTTCCATGTTGATTCTCAGTTCTTGAACTCAAGTGAACTGCTTCTCTGTTCCTGGCATCTGTTTGGAGAAATCTCAAGAATCTCCTGACCACTTCTCTGGCTGCCCTGATTGGACAAGCTCTCCTTTACATCTCACCTGTCTGGCTACCCTCTAACTTTTTACTGATCCACAATTCCAGCCTGGTCTCCCCTGTAATACAGATCTGAATTCTTGCTGTAAACCAAGAAGACTCATCACATCTGGTGACTGACTTAAGTGCATAAAGCCTGTCAGGAAATCTGAGTCCCATCTCTTCCTTTCAATACCCCCCAGCATGCCACACACCAAGCTGTGCAAATATATTAATAAACTTTCAAATTGCTCTTTGGTGTCTGTTGTTCTTCATTCAGTAAAACTTAATTCAGTAAAATCAAGTTTTATTCATTTTACTCAATGAGTAAAATGACTAAAACTCATGTTGTTTATTTATTTATGAAATTAATGCCCCTCTATAACCCTTTTTTTCTGGGCTGTAGTGTCCCTTACAATGAAAGAGGGCAAGACCTGCGGCAAATATCGTCGGGTCTGGGAATCGAACCCGTGGCGGCCATGTTGAGAAGTCAAGGCCTCCAAACGTGGGTTGTGCTATCCCCTATGCCACCAATACCTCTATAACCCTTTTAACAATGTCTTTACCAGCACTGTAATGACAAGTAGTCTGTACAACGAGCTCAGCAGATGCACAGTTCCACCAGGTGTTTGCTAATTGCTGCTGGCTAGTCTGAAGGAGATGATTGGGAGAGTCAAGGTAGGGTGGGGGTGGTAGATCTCCTCTGTGAGGCAGGAACTGCACCTTGAAGGTGGGCTAGGTCCAACCAGGCGTCAAGGCAACGCTCTAGGTATGTTTTAAGGCATCCTGCATACTGAGGGGGGTATGCAGGATGCCACCCTACAAGCATTTATTATTAATGCTTATCATGTAGGCAGGGCCACTGAAACCAGCCCAAACTTGCACCCGAATCTGAACAATAATATTTATTTATGTTAAAGGTTATTATTCAATGCTCTGCATGCAGGAGAGATGCATCTGTTTCCTCATTCGTTCACCTCCTGCAGTCTGAAGAAGTGACAGGCTGATTTATCTCCAGCAGCTCAGCAGAAGCTCCTCTCTGCATTTGCAGGATTATAATTTTCTCTTCACATATTCTATAAAATGTGTGAATGAGTTCCTGAGAAGATGTTTGTAGATTAATTTAATCAGCAAACAAGTTCTTCTATCTGGATTGTCACCTTCCTCACATGATTCCAGATATCTTAAATTGATTTATGATATCAATAAATATTAATTGTTAATTTGATTAGTATAAAATATGTCAAATTCACCTTTAAGCTGTATGGAGGCTTCAATTTAGGATATCTGCAATAAATACTGACTATCAGAAACATATTTCAGATATCATTAATCAATAAAAAGTGACCATTACTTTGATACTGTAAAGTGTTATTTTATTTGTCATTTCATAAAAAAGTGAAATAGGTAAATCTACATAGATTTAGATTAAACTTTTTTTTGTCAAAGGTAACAATGAAATGATAAAATAGACAGAAATCTGTAAAAACGCACAAGAACAAGACTTAACAAGCCCTTACTGTATAAGTTATATGTCCTCTTGTTTTAATAGAAAACCAACAAACCTGAATGAACTCTTGGTTTGCGGTGAGACGTCATGTCGTCAACACTGAGAGGCGTGGCTTCAGAGATAGGAGGTGGAATTAAGCGTACCACGGTTCTCCATTGGCTAACGTTGTGGCGTTCTTTGACGTATCGCAAACCGTATTGGCTGTTTGTGGACGTCACCTTTGCGTTTGACGCTGTCTTGACCAATCACACGGAGGTTTTCTCAGCTGATAGAAACAGTTCATATTGGTTCATTGTAGAGTTCCAGGAGTTTTTTTTTTGTGTGTGGAATATTTGTAAAAGTTGCGCACAGTTCACTCCATGTTCGAGGGTCTACGTGTCTGTACCGCTGTTTAGAAAATAAAGGAGACGCAGCCTTCCTGACGCTAACTTCTCCTCACATTTTTTCCTCCACTTCTGTGCCAGTTTCCCCTCATTATGGCCACACGTGTTCGACCGGTGAGTTGCAGATAATCTGTTTTAAAGTTCCTATTCATGTGTCTGGTTAATAATCGCTGTGGCTGTCTGCCGCAGGGCAGTAAGCGGTGTGCGGTGATCGGAGGGTCTGGTTTTCTGGGTAGACACCTGGTGGAGAAGCTCCTGGACAGAGGCTACTCTGTCTCCGTGTTTGACATCCGGCAGAGCTACGAGCTTCCAGGCGTCACCTTTCACCAGGGAGACCTCTGCGATAAACAGGTCAGACTTCCTCTGTCTCTGCTTTCTCCGATGGGATTCACAGATGGAAGCAGACAATTATTTAACAGCTCGAGTCTGGTGTATAGAAGCAGAAGCAATGTCACCATCCTGTTGTTTTAGAGGACCAGCCCATTATTTTGACCTTTTTCTCAGGTCACAATGTATTGTTTTGGGACTGTATGTTGTCAAATGTGAGAAAAATAAAACATGTTTGTCAAAATGTGGACTGGTAAAAATCTTATAAGTGTGGGAGGTTCTTCTCCTTGTGCTGTGTATTTCTGCAGCCCCTCTGCCAACAGATTCTTGCTTGTCTGATAATGATCCACTTGTCCGGCCTGACAGCTTTTTGTCCGCCAATTCTGGACATGTTTTTAGTTGTGCCGCTACACTTCCCATTGTAGACAAAAGGATTAAACCACAAGATATTTAAATCTTTGAAAAATATTTTCTAATCTAAACCCACTTTAAATTACTCCACAAATCACCCACTGTTTAGTATTACTCTTTGTTTTTCTTGTCACCTACTCCACATCGCCAGCACAGATGTAGATACACTTGATAAAGGGGTTTTTAAAACGCTATTAGTCAGCAGCTGTCACTGTGCTTGTCTCCAGGCTCTGCTTTCTGCTCTGAAAGACGTGTCTCTGGTATTCCACTGTGCCTCCCCAGCTCCTTCAAGTGATGACCGGCTGCTGTTTGAGAGGGTCAACATTCAGGGTACACAGACGGTTATTCAGGCCTGCTTAGACGCAGGAGTACAGGTGCTGCTGGTTTTTCTTTCTTGTGGCTTTGAAAACATTTTCTTCAAGAACTGGGATTAAATGCCTAAGTGGTCCTGTTGACAGAAACTGGTCTTGACGAGCAGTGCCAGTGTGGTGTTTGAGGGCACAGACGTCAAGAATGGAAAAGAGACTCTGCCGTACGCCAAGAAGCCCATCGACTGCTACACTCAGACCAAGATTGAACAGGAAAAGGTAAAAGGTGTTGAAAAGGGCTTCTTATCTAAGCAAACACCTCTTGCCTCTAGAAATCAAACAAAATTGTAAGCAAAACACTTAAGAAATACATGTTTAATACCATAATAGCTCTATTTGCAGACTTACTCTGGTAGTATTGCAGTGCAATCCTCTTTGCCGAACCTCCAAATTTGACCTATTTGATGTGTTTTAGTTGGTTCTGGAGGCGTGCAACAAGACAAAGGGTTTCCTCACGGTTGCTATTCGGCCTCACGGCATCTTTGGCCCTCGGGATCCGCAGCTGGTTCCCACCCTGGTGGACGCAGCTCGCCGGGGGAAGATGAAGTTCATCATTGGGTGAGCAATCGTTTCGTTCCTCAAAGGCATTAACTATTCAGACAAGTTCTTTTAACTCAAAAACCATGCATGAGTATTTTACAAATAATCGAGCCTGTTTAATTAGTTAAAATGTTTAAGATCGAGATACAAATATAACATCAGACCAATTACAAAAGCATTATTTTTAATTGAAATATCTGGGCTTGGTAAAAAAAATAGGTTTTAATGTTTATATTTTTAAAATCTACTTTTTATTTTACATATGAGCCTCATCAGAATGCATGTTCTAATTTGTTGAATATGACTGTGTTTTTTAAGTTTATGAAGTCCCCTGTTTTAGAATTCAGTTCAATTTGTGCTAGAGATGCACTAAGGAATTGACTGATGACTGAAATTTATGGGCCTCCACTGGTCTCCAATTAATCCAAAACATGTTCATTCAGTCTTTCTCTGATCGCTTAGTGCATTACTGCTGACAACAACACTCTTAGGAGCGGATGCTCTGCTGTTGCAGAGGGGATATTGTCCTAATTTCAGAGGTTTAAACACGAGGTTAGAGACAGCACAGGAACTATAGATGGTTGTTAAAGAGAAGACTGAATTTTCTGTGGAGGCACTTTGGCTGTTCATTACAGCTGCCGCAACAGAGCGGGAGATTTCTATTGGTTGTTGATTAAAAATCCCTCCACATGACTGCTGGTTTACACTGTGGGTAGGTCAACCTGACCTACCCACTGCAAAAGTGAACTGATGTGGGGATTATTTCAGTAGATATCTGGAGGGATGAGCAGAGTACAGAAAAGTTGATCTTATTGTTTTGAACTCTTGACCTCTGTCTGTCATGGACCAAGCTGGATTTAAAAATGTCTGCGCTATTTCTTGAAAATCTCAAAATTAAGGTAAGTGTCTGCATCCTCCTCAGAAAATAGGGACTTTATGAGCAATGGTAACTGTGCTCATTATTCTAATGACTCCTATAAAATGCACAAATCTGTTTAAAATGTCACTTCCAAATGTTTATGTCCCTGCTTTAAAATGTTAATGAAAGCCTATTTTACGGTGAATAATTTCTCACACACAGCGTAAGAGATGTAAGAGTAAGGTTATAAGAATCATTCACAGTCAAAAAGGTCAGAAATATTTTAAACAGGCAATTTTAATTCTTATAGTCCGATAAAAATCAGCAGCTCAAAGCTTTACAGAAACCAGAGATCAAAAACTGGATAGAAATCTCAGATCAGTTCATCTTTAGCCCTTATATTTTAGTAAAATGGATTTTATGTAAATGTGAAACTTTAAAGCCATATCTTTGCTTTAAGGCATTTATGCTGATTTGTGGTCTAATAGGAATTTTAACAATGTTTCTAAACAAACAATTAACAAGTGATGATCTACTTTCTTTATCCTCAGCCACCCTCTCAGCGCCCCCTGCTGTTTGCAAACATACTGTAGTATGCAGAGAGACTTTGAACTTTAACCTCTGTTCTTTCTTTGTGCGTTTACTCACTAATTAGACCATTTTAATGTTTTTTTTCTTTTTCTCAACCAGTGATGGAACCAATCTTGTAGATTTCACCTACGTGGAGAATGTTGTTCATGGCCACATCCTCGCTGCTGAGCACCTGAGAGCAGATTCGCCTATCTGTGGAAAAGTGAGTGAGACTTCAAGAATATATAAATGGATCGATAATGTCTGTGATGTCTTTCAACTTCCCTCTTTAGTTTCATTGTTTTTATTGGCTCTCCACTGACCTTTATCTCTGTACCCTCCTCCCTCTCCTGCAGCCGTATCACATCACCAATGATGAGCCAATCCGCTTCTGGGACTTCATGTCTGAAGTTCTGGTGGGCCTGGGATACGCCGCCCCACGCTTCCACCTCCCTTACGCATTCGTGTACGGACTTGCCCTTCTTCTCTGGGTGCTCACCTGGGTCTTGCATCCCTTTATGTCTTTCAAACCCACCTTTACACCAATGAGAGTGGCTTTGGCCGGGACCTATCACTACTACAGCTGTGAGCTCGCCAAAGAACACCTGGGCTACAAGCCAGTGGTCAGTCTGAAGGAGGGGATTGCACGCACGGTGGCAAGTTACCCTCATCTTAGACGTGGAGCTTGATGGTTTGAATGAAGAGGCTGAAACCAGCAGGATGCACTGAAAGAACTATTCTAATCACTGATCGTCTCTGGAGGCTTTTGAAACCTTTTCTTGGCCTGCCCTATTTTCACCAGCAGATGGCAGCAAATGGCTCCTGTACTCTGAGTTGTTGCATTCTGCTATCACTCTTTTTGACTCAGCCAAACTCATGACATGATTTTTTTCTTTGATTAATTATGTATCATACTGTACAAGTTGATGTGCGAATTATTAGACTCATTTTGTTAATCAAAATGGACTAAAAGAGATGGATGATTGTGCATTTGAATGATTGACTGACGTTTGCAACGTGATTTTTGGTTTGTAAACTCGATATGCTATATTTTCACTATTTTTGAAAAATATAAAGGACGTTTGCTATATTTCCCCTGTCTGTGTTTTTGGGGGTACCACCCAATTACTTGAATTTTACTAGAAAGAAATTGAATGTCTCACACTCTGCTGGTGTAATTACTTGAAGTCATATTTTCTTACAGATGGAAGATGGATGTATTCACATTCCTCAAATTAAATTTTTCATTAGAGGGACATCAAGCAGATTTTACAGGGCTTGGCAACCCACTCTCTCATGTTTTGATGAAACGACTACAGCACATTACCTGCAAGGTAAATTTCATCCAATCCTGTTGTGTGAAGCTGCACATCGCCACACTTTTTCATGAAATGTTTGCAAAATTATTTGGCATATTTATTTATGCCAAATAAATAGGACATGATATCTTATGAAAAGCTGACTAAAATAGGTGTATCTTCAGAACTGGGAGGTTACCTTTTGCTTTTGGTATTTTCTTTATTCATATGATTATTGGTAGTAATATCCTTTGCTTTATTATTATGCATATGATGGAAAATTAAACTTGCATTTTTTTAAAAACCAGATTAGGTCTATTTGAATATATTACTATCAAAGTAACAGTAACCCATATGTGTAAGGCATTAGTTCCCTATGCATTGATTAAATTAATCAAAAAGACAGTTTTCAAATTGATGAATAAATAACCATAATGTCTGACAAAGGCTTCATTTCAGTTTACGGTTCCTTCTGAGTTACTCTGATTTCATCATTAAAGACCGATCTGCTCTTCCATGTTAAAAGGACTCAGCTGAGCTCAATAAAGCAGCTTCAGCAATGGACCTACTCCCTCCTGACCTGATCTCAGACTAATATAAATATAGATGGATTGAAAATTGTGTGGGAACATTGACCTCTTGGTGCAGAATATCAGAAAATGTTTTTGCTCTCATAGATCTTTGACCTTGTTTTTGCATCCTTCTTCTGAATCGAGGCAGTGAAAATATTTATTAGTATATTTTTCAATATTGCTCAGATTTATGCCACCCCTTCATCCCTTGAAGTCAGACTTGTATAGGAATGAGGCATTAGCAGATTTTCACACAGCTATTAGTAAGTTTAATAACATTGAAAATTATATATCTGGGGAATTGAAAACATTAACTCAGACCAGCTGGTTCCAAGGCTCACCTAATTCTTCTTAAACCATTTCTATAAAGGAGTTGTGAAGCCGCCTTCTAAAACCACCCACACCTGAAGTCCAGTTATCTGTCTTCCTCGGCACACGTCCGTACAACGTGTCCAGTGCCTTCTCAAGTCCCCACTGGATGCTCGTTATTTCATGTGACGCACTGCAGCGCTCCTGGTGGGCGTTCCTGATAAGTGTTCCTGGAATTATAACGACAAAACCGAATCAATGGTGTTAGCAAAAATAGATACAATTTGTGTTGCTGCTTGTGCTTTGCAAGAATAGCAAAGGCAATATTTACATAAGTGCTGCCCTTATGTTTTAAAATATTACTGAACATATTCATCTCTGTGTAATGTTTTAATAGCAGAGTTGCGCCACCTTGTTTACTTTAAGGTGCAGTAAATGCTTCTTATGTATTAACAGAGAAACGCTATTTTCAGTATTTGCTTCTTAGACCTCAGTCATTTATTATTATGCTAGCATAATGATAAAAATTCTTCATTCTTCAAAATACGAGATTTGATATTCATCTTGCCCAGTTGTAGTTTATGTTGTTGGAAAGGTAACACCAAAAACTTTTCTTTAATCACCTTTTACAGATTATGTTGCTTGTGTGTATAACCAACACCTGTTCTCCATCTTTCATTTTTTTCTCTCATATTAATCCAGTTTGTTTATCAGACATTTTGATGGCGTATGAAGCTGGAACCAGCAGCTTTTGATCCACCTCTGTGTAAACCCTAAAATAGCTCCAATGTCTTTTTCACAGTTTATTTCATAGAACAAGACTTCATTGAGAATCTATGGACATATTTGTAGAAAAGCTGATAAAAACATTCCTCTTGTGGAGTTATCTAATTCAAATATTGTGCTATCTAAACTTAAAGGTCACAAGTGCAGTCAGATGGAACCGGGAAGTGAACATCTCACCGTTCAAACATCTGCGGCTCAATATTGGGGACTTTAAAGTTATTCTAAAAATTTAGGGGGAAAGAAGAACCTTTTCCAGTATGTTCAAGAATAGCTTTCTGGGTGATTTTAGGATTTAAGAAATGGAATCGAGAATAGGATTGCCTTGTAAAATGCCTGGTTTATAAATGAATCTTAAAGTGATATCTTTCTTTAGTTACAGCAGAAACATGCTGAACATTTTCAATAACATATTTCTTCCTTTCTTTCATAAGAAAGAAATTAGATCAATTAACTGAAGCATTTTTGTGATGCAAACTTGACTTTTTAACTGTAAACAGGCCATTTCTTTGAGCTATTATACAAAATGGTGAAGACTAGACAACTTTATAATGTCAAACAACTAAAGTATGTGTTGTTCTTCCTAAGTAAAAAAGCTTCATGCCTACATGTGGCCATGGCTCCAGTCAAAGCAATAATTGATCAGTTTAAAACAGCAAGAACTGTTATAAATAAGTCGTGAAAAATTTTGATTGTTGCCATCCAGAGTAAGGAGAAGTAAATGTAATTTTAGTGTGTCTCCATGACAACCATTAGACTGTGCATACGTTATGTGTTGCAAGTATGACAAGGTGATGAGGAAGAGCTTTTTCTGTCCTTAGGTCACCAACATGGATGTGTGGCATTTGTTAAATATTACTAAACGTCTAGTGGACGAGTGATTTTGTTAGATGACTCAGTGCCACACCTTGGAGGATTGGCCGTTGAACAAGACAGTGTTGGTGTGAATCGTCTGGTTCAAAATATTAGAGGTGTGTTTTTTTTAAATGCATCATAGATCACAAGGTGGCACTCACTAAAAGTGTGGAGAAGTCTCAGAATGGTGGAGAAGTCTCAGAATGGTGGAGAATCTGAAACCCAACTAAAATAAGTTCTCATACTTCTCATCAGGACAGTGACCAAGATATAGAATCAAATCAAATCAGAAGTGATTCAGCAGAAATAAAACCAACCTTTTTTTCCATGGTTATATTTGTCTGCCAAGATTAAATGTAATAAAATACTTGAAGACAAAAGTATAACACAGTACCTAGGACTTGAAGCTCAAGAGATGATTTCCAAAGGGGAATAATCAAAACTTCATCTCTCTAAGTGTCAACCTTGAGAAATGTTAAAGAAAAAGATCAACTACTGTTCTGTTGAACAAGTTATTTACAAAGGAGCTTTTTACAGAACAATTGATTGTGTTTAAAAAAATAAAAAGAAAAAAAAGAATTGCAATTTTCTACATCAACTATGATATCTTTACTAAGGGTGAAAAGGTTCAAAGAGGCTCCTGTATGTCCTGTATTTCATCATTCTGGGAGTGGAAAAAGAGGAATGGTTACATTCAGACTGAAAAGAAACTTCATAGAAATGTGAATGGTTTTAAGGGTAAGGAGAGCAAACTATTGAAATTACTGACAGATGAAGTAACACCGATAAGTATGTGATACAAGCACAGCTGCTTTTTATTTTGAATTCTGTGACTGACCCGAGCGTTGCTACTGCTGTGTCCTCCAGGACAATGAACCCAGCCGCACCACAAAAATCAAAAAAATTATAGTAAAATAAGAATAAAAAGGGAGGACAAAGAAACAAAACAAACTGAGTTAAAGGTTAAACTGCAGGTGAACTGATCACGTCGAGTCAATGTCGATTTTGACCACAGATTTATCCATACAAAACTCAACAAACCCTTGCGTTCCAAAGAAAGCAACAAATACAGTCCACTCTCAGACTTCCTCCACTAGGATGTGTTTTCACTTGAAAAACAGTGACAGAAAACTATTTAAGGAATTTAATTGAACACAATAGACGGTGAACACACAGCACAACACAAAACACAAAAAGTCTTTATACTCTGACTTTTTGATTGTTCTGAAGGCAGGAAGCCTGAAAATGATCAATTCCCAATCAGCGGGGATCCTCATTGTGACTGAAAACCCGAGTCACACGCACCACTTACTACACAGGTTTCCGATCACTTCAGCCGCGACATTGTTGCAATTCCAATTGTTGGTGTGGTGAAACAAGAGGTCGGGGTTAAGTTCAGATACTTTGCATTCTCATTTTAATTTTGTGTCAGCAGCACCCTAATGATTCACTTGTGAAGTCAGAGCTGCAGGCCAAGGCCGTCTGACTGGTTTGGTGTTAAAAGGAAAGAAGGAGGATAATCCACGTAGATACTCTAATGAAACCGTGGCTCTCGGATAAAATTTCCTCTTCCCACCCCGTTTCTGTGGCATGTTGTGAAATCCGTGAAGAGCTCCGCTCTGACTTGAGAAGGTTTTGTGAAAATATGAATCTAATGGGACATTGTTTATCTTGGCCGCTCGCTGGCAGGGATTTTGCTGATTTTCATCCTGCGTCTGTTTTCATCTGTTGACGAAATTGCATGACATTTGCAGAAAACGTGAACTCATTTTTCTTGCCTTTCTCTTAAACAAACATCAACTCAGTCAGTCAGTCAGTCTGAGCAAACAGTCTGTTTACAATACGCTCTGTGGCCCACTATCAAAGCCTGACCTTTACAATCTCAGAGCAAAATGCCAAAAAAGAACCTTCAAGGTTTGTGTTTTAAACATAAAACAGCAGTTCAAGATGTTACAGAAGATGTCACCATAAATCAAGCCTTAATGTTTTTGTTTTCTCGGCTCAGATCTTTGTGCTGTTCTTGATTTTGTTTTAATGATGTGTGTTTGCTTCCCGGTTTTTCCTGCCCACTGAGCGTGACACGAGCGTTCCCCACAGGAGATGCGGCTGCCACCCGCCTCATTTACGTGTGCCTCGCTCTGCACCTCGTCCTCATCCTCCTCTTGCTCCCTGTTGCCTTTTGCTCATGATGAAGAACTGATCATCATCCACCTGCGCGACAGGTACATGCTTGCTGACTTTCTAGAACAAAGCACAGATGTGGTAAACAAAGAAAATCAGTTCTTAGCAACCTCTACACACACACACACACACACACACATGCCTGCACACCTACACACACACTGCTCCACCCCACATCCACCTTCCTCGACTGGCTGGGCTTGTTAGAGCTCACGCCCGTACCTGTTTGCTAGTTTGTTGAGACACCTGTCAGGGACGAAAGAGTTTTCTTCTGCTCACTTCGCCACAATCAGCTGTGTGAAGAGTGCCCTGTTGGATATAAGGGTTGAACAGGTATGTACTCTCACTATGAACTATCTGCCTTGTTTATAATGTCCTTTAACAGATAATCTTAGCAGCCTTTGTCATCAGAAGGAAATGTTTGCCTGCTTAAACTGATGATTATCACTGTTTGTCCAACTTATTTTTCTATGTCAGCTCAGCTGACTCTCATCTTTAGCGCTTTCCTTTAAAAACTGCTGTGATTCATTAATGATTTATCATGTGTGCGTACTGCCAGGATAAAAATCCTTTCTCCATTTAGAGCCACTTTTTATTCAGGACAACATCCCTCGGATACATTTATCCGAGGGATGTTGCTCTGGAGGGGATAAATTAAAAACCTCAGGCGTTTTAGCTGTTAATATTTGCATTCCCATTTTTGAAAAGTCTCCCCCCCCACTTCTCAGTTTTGCATAAACTGTGGCCTGCTTCGAGATAAGGAAACAGTCACTGAACTGTGTTTTCGTTTTTTTTTCTTTCTCGTAACAATACCCAAGGAATTTTACCTCAAATCAGCTTTTTTTCCCCTGATCCTAAATAAATTGTGGGCTCGACTAATTTGGAAATAAGTAACCAGAATCCATCTTTAATCATACGAGACGTTACTCCGAGCTGCTGATGTATGAAGATGATTATTTGTGTGTTTCAATTCTTATGGAGGCAATTGAAGTATTTTTCTCTCGAAATGTGGCAGGACCGGATGAGCTGCATGCTTGAAGGACGAGAATGAGGAATTTTTGACAGGCGTTTGGGGAGGGAACATACCATAGGAACAACCATATGAAAATATGCTAATTCTAAGATAAGGAGCTGTTTGCTGATCACACACTTTCTCTTCATGAGGTTTCTTACTGATGTATTTTTCAGGTCACCTGTAGGGGAAAGCACAGAGATTCCACCAGAAGAAACATGTCAAGCGGTGAGAAGACTAATTAATGTGATCTAATTATGATACCATGTACTTCCTGCAATAATAGCTGTTGTTATCGCCCCTCTGTACTGAGCTGTTATGATTTAGCATATTAAGACTTCATGTGCCCCGTAAAATAATGTGAGGGTTGCAGCCTTCACTTGTCCCTAAAGGTTTAAAGAGCCTATAGTTTTTTGACTTTCATGAACACATATTTAGTTTTGAGAATCAATAAACTGACACTAAGTGTTAATAGGTTTAATATATTAATTGCTCATCAAGCCATCGCCCATAGTCACATTTTGGCTGAATTCCCATTTTCTCTTTCACTACTTCCTTTTTTCATAAGCAGCTTCCCTGCGGCTTTCCATTTTACACCAGAAAGTGGAGTACAGTGTTATTTACTATATAGTTTTACAATGATAAGCATTTTATCCTGCTGAAAAACATCAAACTTCTCAAAACAGTTATTAAGACCATAGAAAAGAAAAAGGCATTGTTTTACTTTGCTAATCTTGTGACCCTTTATTTGAAGTGTGACCTTGAAACATTTACACTTACCACTTTAACTTCCATCCATATCAAAACTACCATTAGACGTCTGCTACTCTGTATGATGGGATAATTTTAATGGTGGGTCAAGCTGAAAAGGACAGTGTTGGAAATCCAACTTATAACTTTGCTTAAACCCTTCTGTTGTGTCATTTGTCTTTTATAATCCATTTCTTGGAAGGAAGGGCCTATTTTGATTGGTCATCTAAAGAAAATGGCAAACCAGGAATGATTGACAACATAATTATGCAAGCAAAGTGGTGATATATTACCCTCAATATATGCTTAATCCATTTTGGAAATTGGAGCTTGGATCTGGGAATGTAGTCACTCCTAACCTGAGTGAAGTCTCATTGCTTGTTGGAAAACCATTGGGATTTCCTAATTGTTGCACTAACCAAAATTAGAAATACAAGTTGATATTAAAATAGAGTGAATAGTATATTCTATTTCACTCTATTTTATCCCTTCGTAGAAATAAAGAAATTCATTTACTTTTAGAACTTAGGTGTAAACTAATAAATCAGTTTTAGGATTTAGGATTTGTGTTTGTAATTAACCTCGTTTATCTCACGTTCATAAGCACTTCTGAAGTGTAATAACAATAAGACACCTTGCGATGCGTGGTCACGTTTGTGTGTGCTCCTGTTTGTGTCCCAGAGGGAGACCGAGCATCTGTGCTTCGCACCACCAAAGTACGAACAAAGCTGAGGGGAGACGGCAGCTGGCTGCAGCGCCAAGATGAACCTCAGGCTGAAACTCAGGAGGAGGAAAAGCCGTGGTAAAGCACATGTCTTCAAAGAGTCCCGTCCATCTCATCAGCTGCCCAGTCACTCGAAGAGACACAACTAAATTCTCCGTGCAATCTGTGCAGGTTGGCAGAAGTTAGAGCCAGGCGTTTGAACGGAGCTCCCATTGAAACAAGCCCAGTTTCCTCACCAGTAAACTCCACGCCGCCACCAGTAAAGTCTGACACTGAGAGGTAAAACTGTATTTTGAATAAGGTTGCGGGTTTACTTTAAACATTTTTACTTTTATTTGACCAAATCCCCGTCTTGATTTTCAGTAAACCAGCAACACAAGGATACCTGATCAGGTGGGAGAGACACTCACTAGTATCCATTTCTTAAAAAAATTAAAAAAAAAGTCAAAAATTAAATCAAACTTTTTGTTTTTATCTTAATCAAAAGCAGACTCAAAACATGAGAACACAATTGAAAATATTGCTTATTTCAGTTGAATAATATATATATATATATATTTTTTTTTATCTCATAAAGATTCAGTGTTTCCAGAATTATACATTTGAAACAAATTTAAAAAGAACAGAACTGAAATATTATTGGAGTAGGTCACAAGAGGTCACTGCTGAAGAAACTAATTAAAGTAATGAAAAATTGAATGGAGGGAAAACATGTGGTAGAAAAAGGGTCCAGGTTATGGACTACAAGCACTACATTTCTTAAGTTAAGAAAATCCTAAACTAAAAAGTTCAGATGTACCTGATGAGCTAAGAGTAAAAGAGAACTTTTTTTTAACCTCTTTTAAATTAAGTTTTCTATTTTTATTGAGATTCAAAGTCCCAGAGTCTGGAGGAAGAGTGGTTGAGATATCAGACTCCAAGTTTTATTACAAATGCAGTCCAGCTATCTTCAAATATATTTGTTTTAGTAATAATCTAATGCAACTGTATTAATGTTAGAATGCTGAAAAACACTGCTAATAACATTCTTTGCTCCTTTTGCCTACAGAGGTGTTTTTACTAAACTAGAAAAGCCTGTTTCAACTCCATCATATAATGGCACAAGGTAAAAACATCTTACCTTTAAAAACAGCAGGTTTAATTGCACAGTGACATCTGAAAACCACATTTCTGCATGTAAAGGATTATTATTATTATTATTATTATTTTTATCTCAGCACACCAAAATCATTCACTAAAAAGCCTTCAGAGACCTACAAGAGGATGTAAGTGTACGAATAAGACTTCCAGATAATTGCTTGCGTCTCACTGAGAATGTTATGTTTTTCACGCGGTTTGTGTTTGTGCTTCCGCTCCGTAGAGCCCCTCACATTGTGAGGAACACTTCAGAGAACCCCGAGGGCCAGCTCAGCTTCGAGGAGCAGGAGAGACGGTGAGACTCCGCTCCCACTGAGGAGCCATGTGCCCAGAAAAAAAACCCCAACAAAAAAACAATCTGAGTAATATCACATCGTCTTACTGTGCAGGACGGAGGCCGCCCTTCATGTTATGAAGACAAAAGCAGCCAAAAAACGATCCTATGTTATGTCTGCTGCTAAGCAATATGAGTACGTATCATTTAGGTCATATTTGTAATGGGTATAAAGAACTTTAACCAGATTCTGGAAGTGGTTATCGTTCCAATCCATCCCTATTTGCTTTGTAGAAATCTTATTTACTCTAAACGTTTGTTTCTAAAATCTTCAGGACTAAAGATACACCACCTGACACTTCTGTGACCATCAGCAGTCCTTCATTTGTGGCTAGAAGGTTTGAGTTTCTTTACATTGTGTTTGATTCTGGAGCCAAAAAGAAACAAAGCTTGTTCTCAAATGTCTACATTTTATGATTTACACGTCTCTCTGTGTGTATGCATGCAGGGTGGAGATTTTTGATGATGTCGACAGCGTGGTGGAACCATCCCCTACTGTTCCTCCCACATCTGCTGCCTCTGCTCCTGCACCCAAACCACAGACAGCGTGAGTCTCGTTTCGTGTTTCATGTTTACTGACGGCCTTAAATAAGGCGAAACTGTTGGCTAGTAAACATAAAATGTTGAAAAATCTTCCTCCTTCTCCAAATGAGTGTGATGACACAACCTTAACAAGACCCATTTTATTTAAGTTATTTAAGATCCAAGTTTCAGGTTGCAGACTATTGCAGCCCGCACTCTTACATGAAACGTTTTGCTGGACTCCAGAGAACTTTTGCAGAAAAACATAAACTTTTGTTGAACTGGCAAGAAAAAAAAAGAAAAAAGAAAAAAGAAAAAACCTTCCCTTTCTTTCTCTATTTCTTAGCAGAGCTCAGTAGTTAATCTCTTCAGCCCAAAGTGGTCTTCAGTTCTGAGCCCTCGTCCTCAGAACTAAATGTGATTCTCTCAGCATCTCGTGCGTTAGCTGGAAAAGTAGAGAAACATTTAATTGTGATCAGTTTTTGTTGGTTTTAACATATCAAGTACATAGAAAAGTTTATCTAAAGCAACATTTTTAAAAACATTTATGAAATTTGTCTCTTTTTTATTACTGTTTTTACTACTGCACTGTTTTGTGCAGTAGTTGTACGCATCTACTGCACTTGATGTGGTTTCAACTTTGTGTATGTCTTATTCTTTCGCATTTTTTAATGGAAATTAGCCTATATTTAATCTTTTTTGCATGTGTCTACGTTCACAGCTCCAGTATTGACACGATTGCTGCCTTGTCCGACACGCTCGTTTCTTTGGACACCAACCCCAGCAGGTATTTACTGAGAAACAATACAAAAGCAAGTCCTACACATTATCAGACAAAAAAAATAAGACCCTCTCAGTTTAACATCGTTGCCAAAAGGCCCCAACACTACACTATTTGATCGTGACTTTGCTTTCCTTGCAGCGATGAAACAACAAGCAAGAGCTGGCAGAGGAAGAAGGAGGCCCGGTGGACAGTCCCACCCCAGAGGACAGGTAAACAAAATCAATAACCGCCTCACTTGTGCTGTAGCGTGGCTGGCAGGAACACAAATTGTGCTCTGATTTTTCATTGTGTTCACTTCAGAGTAATTACAGAACACACATCTCCATTTTTGGTGCCTTAAACATGAGACATGACTGTCCTAAATTACATTTGATTAAACGCAGTACAAACATATTTAATAAAGAGATGTTTCTGGACTTTCTTGCCAAACCAGGTGCTTTAATAACATACTGATCTGTTTGGGGTTTTTTTCTGTTCTTTTTTTTTTCTGTCTCTTCCTCTCTGCAGTGTTGAACAGGAGCCAGAGACAGCGCCTAGAGACAGCGAACCAATAACTGGCGATCTCCTAGGTTTCAGTGATGGGTTCGTTAAAAAAAAAAAATTCTTTCTCATTTTGAAATTAAGAAGAATTTTTGAGTGTTATCCATAAGGTGGCACTGTTGGACCTCATATAAAGTCTCTCATCTGTCTCAAGTTGCCTGTATGAGCTTTAAACACCCCCAATCTGAATCCCTAAGCCCCTCTTTGTTAATCAACTTCTTGCTCTTTCTGCTTCTGCAGTCCAGAAGAACCAGCGGAGCCTGTTCCATCCAGCCCGGGACGCTGGAGTCAGGATCTACTCACTGGACTTGGCGGGTACAGGAAAAGGCTCTTAATCCCCTCAAACTGCTAATCCAGACCCATTTGAAGAATTAGTCTCTCCTCAGTTGTAAATCTGTAGTTGCTTTGTTAGCTACTAGCAAAGCATCACCTTAACTCACCTCGGTAAAGTTCTAAAACTCTTCCCCACTTTGGACTTTTATGTGTAATGCCTGCATAGTGAGTCCAGTCCTGCACAGACATCTGACACCCTGAATCTCTTGGCTCTGTGTCATTACAGTGAACACAGAGCCATGCAGGTGAGAAAAGCCCGATGTGACAGCTTACGCTTCCCATCTCTGCCCTCCTCTTGTGTCAGTAGTTTCTTTTTATTACTGCACATAAAGGAGACAAGCAACCCTGATTTATGAGATTCCTTTTCATCACAAACCCGAAGTTTAATCCACTGCTCTGTGGCAGAACCAAACAGCCTCCGATTCCTGAATGAAATGACTTTGAAACTTTAAAAGCACTTCGTTTTTATCTGCACTCACGTCTGGAAATAGAAAAGAGCGCTCCGTGCTGATTAGTATTTTTGCTTTTGTTTTTGTCTTTCCACCAGCCTCAGCAAGCAGCAGCAGCAGGAGGAGAAGCAGACGGATGAGACAGCCGTGGAAACACAAAGGTAGCGGGAGATGACAGGCTGCTCTTAAACAATTATCTATCTGTGCAGAGCTGCTCCCTCGAAGAAGCACGATATGCAACGTAATGATTTATACCGACTCTGTCTGCAACGTTGGCCCCACAGTAACAACAATGTAACGACCAAAGCTGGATTATTCCTGACAAAGAGCACTCATGGAAAGAAGAAGAAGAAGAAGGAAAAAAAACATATTCAGACAGTCTTCTTGCTTGTTAAATAGTTCAGTGGATTTCAAGCTTTCCTAATGGAGTAACACTGTAAATAGTGTATGAGAACAGCAACAGTAACCTTTACTTGCCCTGTTTTTTTGTTCCCATCGTGCCATTCATTCCTCTCTGTCTTCTATAATTCTGTCTTCCTATCACCAAGCCAAGAGAAATTGATGTGATAGACAAACACAAAGTAGAGTATAATTGTGAAACAGATAAAATCATTAGCCCCCTTTACCCTAACACTCCTAAATAAAGTCCAGGGCAACTACCCACATTCAGGAGCAACTTAGCTCAAGTGAGATATTCTTTAGGCAGTATCATGCTGTGGGGATACGTTACTTCAGTAGGAACATAGACAGTCAATCAAATCTGAAAAAGAGCTATTTGACAAAAAACATTTGGTAAAAATTGTTTGTGGATGTGTGAAGGTGGCAGAAATTTTATTCTACAAAGTATTAAATCAGAGGATGATGAACAGAAATGCGAACCAAATTTCAGATTTTCACATGAAATATATATATTTTATATATATATATATATCCATTTTCTAACACCCTTGGGAGGGGCACTTGTGCCTATCTCCATAACATTCCGGGTCAGAGTATGTATGTATGTATGTACATACATACTCTACATTTGAATGTAGTATTTCCGTTTGGTAAAGACACTCCTGATTCTGATTCCGATTGGGTTCGGCCCTGTGTCCGCTCTCTATTTCTGTTTACCATTCAAACTGCATTGAATCTTTCCATTATGAGTGAATGTGATCAGAATTCCTCAGACACCAGACAGGGCCGTGCTGACAATTGAGAGTGAAATCAGTGTGAAATTGTTTTTCAGCTCGGCTGATCCGTTTGATCCAAATCCGATAGGGACTGCATCCCATAACAGGTAATCATATTGGTTTGGCGCTGTGACTGTCTTCCAGCCAGCCGGATAGCATCTCGGCATGCATAATGCAGCAGTTTCTGATTATGAGCCACTTTCCTCCTATTGCAGCCCCCCTGACCTGCTTGAGCCCTCCGCTGATGTTTCCATCAACAGGTACAGGAAGGATTTGCCAAATCCCTCCCTCTTTCTCCTCCTCCTCTAACCTCTGCTCGTTGCTCTGACATGATCATGTTGCTTCCTCACAATGTCTTCTTTGCTGCGTCTGCTGCTCCTAATGTAATCATCGTTATTCACAATTGGCACCAATCCCTCTAGAAGCACTTGCACATACAGTGTATTCACCACAGCTTCCACCGTCGATATGCTCCATTAGCAGTGGTAACCCTTGTCTGTTTTACATTTTGTCTTTCAGTTCAGCAACAACAGAGGAGACGAGGGAATGTCGAAGTCCACCAATGTAAATGATCAATCTCATTATTTATTACTTCTGTTTGGCATTTTTTTGTTTAACTTTCGGCTTTAACTATCTGTCAGTTTTGGACCAGTAAAAGCATAAAGATTAACATCTGAAGACTTCAGCTTTGGCTGTCTTGTACTCTGATGGATTGTTTTTATTAATATCATATCTATCTGTTATTTCCTTCACAACATTTTTGTATGGTTTAGAATTTTCTATATTGTGTCAGTGGTAAGGTGCAATTTGGACAGCAGATTATAGCATTAACACTATTATTAAAAGTTTAAGCTTCACCTGTAGCTCTATGACAAATAATCAAAAACTGAATTTATTTTAATATATAGAGGGCATGCCCAATATGCGTTTATTATCCATTTGTGTGGTTTGCTTTCTCTCTTTATTGTTTTCTGTAGATTTGTGTGTTGCGTGAGCAGTAACAATAACAATGCCAAAAGGTTCATGACTGTGTAATTTGTGGCCGAACTGCAGAAGAGGAAAAGAACAGATATTTAGCTCCAGGAACTGATCTAAAAAAAGTTATTGTGAAACATTTTCACACATGTCCCAGTCTAAAATAAATTTTTTTTTAGCATCATCGTCTTAAAACACACAAAATACAACAAAACCAACCTCTTTAATTGGCACTGCACACTTAAAAGTCGTGACTTAATTGGACGTGGCCTGTTAAATCAGAAGTTAACATTTTTGAGTTTGAAGTTTTCTTAAACATCCAGTAATCCTTTTTATTCTCTATACATTTTTTCACACAGGATGATCATTACTTTCTACCTCCATGGCCTGTTATCCTCCATGCAAACTTTCTGATGTTTGCATGGAGGTTGATCAAGCATTGTTTGTTGAACCTGTTTTGAGATGGTAGAAGTCTTGGTGCCTTTCAGATTGGTGTTGCCTTTATTCTGATTGACCAAATAATCTTAATTTATATATATAAAAACAGCCAGAAAGGCACTACACCTACAATAATAATTGCGTACTGCCTTACAAAAGAATATGAGCAATTCTGAACTATCCCTTTATAGTTTCATGTGTCTAACTTTGGTAAAAAAAATTATGTCATGACAGTACAATTTGAGACAGAGAATCTGTGAAGCTCCTTCATCTTTCCCCACTTCTACTGTTGTCATCTGCAGAAATACACCGTTCCCAGTAAAAAAACAATGATTTTGAACCAGGAGGAGTGTCTTAGCACTGCCAATCAACCTTGTGCATGTGCTGATCAATGTGGTGGAGAAACAACTTACCGTTCCATTAAAACAGTTTATATATCGTCATCGGTGGCCATGCAATCTAGTCTGAGCAGCCAAGCTTAGCAGAGAGCAAGGGGCAGGATGTGAGCGGTGTGCACATAAGCTTGATTGACAGCACTAAGACACTGCTCCTGGCTTTGGCTGGTTGTTTGTGACTGAATTGTGTATTTTTGCAGTTAGCACTGGGGGGAGGAGATCGACTTTTTCCACAGATTGTCGCTCTCACTCTATAGTTTCACGACATAAAACAGTTTTAACAAATTTGTAAAAAAAAATAAATAAATAAAAAAAAAGCATATATTTTTGATAAAAGTTATAAGTTGGGTTTGATGCCATTTCATGCCCAGGTCCTGACTCTAGATGTAAATGCAGAGCAGTGGGAGAAGCCTCCAGCACTTGTTCTCTTTATAAAGTACCTCAGTTGCACATTGACTAATTTTTCCCCTTTAACCTTGTTTATATTACATTTTTCCTTTTCTTATTATTTACTCTCTCAGTTGGAAGTTATTGGGCATAGGTGATGATAAAAATAGGTCAGATATTTGTTACTACATTCTCTTCATAGCTGTGACAAAGAGGTCCAGCCTCCAGTAACTCTGCTCTGCTTGTTAATAAATGTACAGAGTGAATATGCCATCGACTCATGTTACTTATACATCCTTGTTTGTGTTCCAGGACCATAACACCAGTGGGAGTTGAAGAAGTTATCTACAAGATAATTCCATGCAAAGAGGAGCCTAAGAACAAAGCGGGGGAAGAGGAAAAAGTAGAAGAGAAAGAGCAGGTCAATGTGGTGGAGAAACAACTCCACCTCTACTTTGTCCAGAAGGAGATAGTAGAAGGGGATAATGAGGAAGAGGAGGATAAAGTACAAGAGGAAGAGAAGAATGAGGAGGAGAAAGTAGAAGAGGAAGAGAAGAATGAGGAGGAGAAAGCAGAAGTGGTGAATGAGGAGGAGAAAGCAGAAGTGGTGAATGAGGAGGAGAAAGTAGAAGTGAACGAGGATGATAAGCAGGAGGAGAAAGTAAAAGAGGATGAGGAGGAAGATCAGAAAGTAGAAGAGGAAGAGGTGAATGAGGAGGAGAAAGTAGAAGAGGAAGAGGAGTCTACGGAAGAAAAGGAAGATGAGAAAAAAGGAGAGGATGAGGAGAAAGACGAAGAAAGGTATGTTTATTAAGAGTGAAATAAGAAAATACACATTAAAGCCCCGTTTTGAAGTGGTATCTTAAAATTCAATGTATGTCAATCACTGAAAATTAAAACACACCTGAAAGCAAGGTAAAGTTTCTTCATATATCAAAAGAGTGAAGACCTGGTGAATAGAGACAGAGATCTGCTTCATTATCGCTTTATAAAATCCACAGATTTCATCCTCGCTGAATTGTGTCCACACTTATTCACAGCCGTTGATAAAAGTGCAATATGTTTATGATTTTTTTTACTCACTTTCCATGGAGATCAGTTAGTTTATGATCTTATTAGTGTCAGACTTTAGAATGAAAGAGTGGTTTCATCGGATGTTTATCTTAAACTTATCTTCGTTGGAGCTTTGTGTCTTTTATTTCTCTCTAAATTCTTAGCATGTGATGCTGCATGCAGGCCTGATTTGCTGCAATTCAGCTGGAACAAGTTCGGTTATCAAGTTAAGGAATCCAAATTAAATCAAAGATCTAAATTTAGCTGTAGTGACTTGCAAAAGTACTTGTTTCATTTGATAATATTTATTTTTTTTGTCATATTATGACCACAAATTATTGAAATTTTATGTGGTAGGTAGACCAACACAAAATAGCCCAAATTTTGTGCCAAACTCATACATAGTTTTGGAAATTTCTGACAAATAAAGATCTGGAACATGTGCTTTGCATTCTGCTGTATTTTCCCCCATTTTACTCTGCTGGCTGTACATAAAATCCAGCACCTACTACACCTGTTTCGTTAAAGCCTCAAAGGTTACTTTGAGAACACTGATAAACAAACAACTTTATGACAACCAAGGGTAAATCAAGGGTAGAATTTTGCATAAGTGAGGTAACAGAATAATGTCACGGCAGAATTAAACACTACGTATGGTGAAAAAAATTACACTACACACATCTTCTTGAACACCATCCACACTGTGGAGCATGGTGGTGGCACCATTATGGCGTGGAAATACTGTTTTCAACAAGGAAGCAGATGAGCGTTCACAGGAAGATGGTTAGAGATAATCCGGGAATATAAAAACCGCAAATGACTTGAGGTTGGAGTTTCACTCTCCAACAAGACAACCACCCGAACCGGCAGCTACAGCTGCAATACAAGGACGTACATCAAAGCACATTCATGTTCATGTGTTAAAAACGACCCATCAAAGTGCAGACCTAAGACTTATTTTTAATATTAAACATTTTCTCCAGCTCTAAACGTTCCTGGACCACCACATGGGAAATCCCTCATGAGACAAGCACAGTGGAGAGGTGAACACACTTTTTTTTTTGGCGCGCGGCGCACACTCCACTATTCTTCATTTATTCTCCCCTTTGATCTGTGTCCATTACCAGCTAAAAGCCTTTCAATGTCTGTCTGTCTCCCCCTCTCAGCCAAGAAGCCACGACAGAGGACAAGCCTGAGAATCAGCAGACAGTGATCATGTTTGAGAGAAAGTAAGTTGTCGCTTTATTAAGAGCTCCAGGTGCATGTTGGCTCCTTTTATCCCCGTAACCTCGTTTCCTTTCACTGCGGTGGAGGAGCTGGGCTTTTACAGCATTTACTCTCTGAGGTGGAAGTTATTGGGCACTGATGCTGATGAAAATAGGTCAGATATTTGTTACTACCTTCCCCTCACAGCTGTTGCAGTCATGTCTAGCCTCCAGCAACTTTGCTTTTTAATAAACGTACAGTGTGAATACACCATCCGCTCATGTTACTGTTACATGCTTGTTTGTGCTCCAGGTCCACTGAGAATGACTCCCCTTGGGATAAATGGACGACCCCCACTGTTTATACCATCTCCACTGGGATGGGAGATGGCGATGAGGAGGAAGTAGAGGAGGAAGAACGGTATTTATTGTTTTTCATTCAGCTGCATTTTTGCTCCAATCAATTCCCATTAGAGATAATCTTATCAGAGTACATAATCGTCATTATTTTTCTCTTAGTATAGACAGGTACAGTTGTGCGGTTAAAGCCTCGTTAGTTATTTAGAGAACATCGATGAACAGACATCGTCATGACATCCAAGTAACATAGCAGACAAGTCAAGGATAATGCTTCAATACAATAATAAAACATCATGCTAAACATTGAACATGCTGCATTTTTGTTGTTCCACACTGCTGACAGGGTTGTTAAAATGTTCAGACCTTAATTTAACTGAGAACCACAAGCAAACCTTGAACATATCTGTTGACAGAAGCTCTTCATCCTGTCTCACTCGAAGAAGAAGGTTAGTCTCCAGACATGAATAGCTGGCAGACATTCCACAACAAAGGAATTAGACATTTTTCAGGTCTTTTCTACAAATTTTTGTAAAAATGTGGGTTGTTTTTACCTCCATTTGACCTCCCATATTCCACACAAATATCCCACTAAGGCTTGGGCTTGTATTAAGACAAAATGTGAAGAAGTTCAAGGGCTATGAATTTTCCTGGCACTGTGGTCTATTTAAGATTCCTGCTTGTGTTCTCCTACTTCCATTGATTTTGGTAACACAGCTGTTTAAGCTAAATTGATTTGCGCTAAATCCCTGTGGGAATGCAGATCCTGAACACTTAGGCTATACACATACCAGCAAGTCCTGTTTTAACAAATCTATCAGCTCTATTTATGACATTCTACAATCAGAGCGGCATTCCCATTGCCTTTCAGTCTGCCCTCATTTGGTTCCCTCTCTCTAATTATTGGGCCACCACGTGTCAGATTGGTGACATGCATTGGAGTCAAATCAAATCTGTCAAATCTGAGCCCAGTGAATGAGCCCGTCTTATGATGGGTCCCATAACCCTTCACGCTCCTGTCATCTGTGTGTAAAAGATGACACGAAGGTTTGTGCTCTCCGTCTGCAGGCCAGCTGTGGTAGCGGAAGAGCGACGGGTCCCAACACCAGAACTGGAAAGCAAAAAGTGAGCATCTCTGCAGAGTGGAAGCTTAACTTGAAGTTAGAATTTGCACCCACATTAAGTTACTTTGTGCTTTAGGCCTTTTGTGTATGTGAAGGAGTACGTCGACACAGCTGAGACTTTGCTCAATCTCAGGGACCCACTCAAGGGGTAAGAATGATTATTTGTTGATTTGTTGAAGCAGTCATATAAAAACATTAACCAATATTGCTTAGATGATGGTACATTTTGTTCTTTTCCTGTAGGTCAGATGATTTTGCATCAAGCTCCACCAGTTACTCGTACAGCAGCCCCTCCAGCTACACCAGGTAAAACCCCGGCACATAAACCTTTTTCATGCACCAAGACTTGAGAGAGTAGAGGGAATCTACACACACACCCCTGTTAAAATTGAACATAAACCATCATAATTCATTTCCAAACTTTTCCCACCTCTAACATGACATATTTTCTGCTCAATTCAAATGAGATTAAGCTGAGATAAAGTTCACCTGGCTTAGTAGGTTTATCCTGACATTTACTTATTTGCCTATTTGACATTTACTCATTTTTTTGGTAAGGCCATAGTTTGCAGAGTACAATAAAATCCCACAGCCTTTTACATACATACTATTGAACAAAACTGTGTCAGATTTGTCTCGGAAGTAGGAGTGAAGAATAATGTCATACCGGGTTGAGAGCTTTCTTTTTGAAGGTCCATAAAGAGAAGGAAATGCTGTTTGTTTTGGTGTTAACTAGTATTACAGACACACGATAACAGCATGTTTGTCTCCATGCGATGCACTCAAAAAAATATAAATGCCCACATGTAGATATTTTACAGAATTGTGTGCAGCACTTACTAGTTACAAAGTGCTAATGAATATTTAATGTCCGTCTCTCAAAGCATTTCATATCAAAAGATGCTCTAACAAAGTATTAGTTTAATGGTGTGCACACTTCTACACTCATGGTATTGCAGCTACTTTATTATGTACATTAGCCCCCTAACCGCTTTGCTTGTTTTTAAGTTGAATTGTACAGGATTAATGTCAGGTTAAAGGTGGAAATTATCCATCATGGTCTCATTTTTTGTAAGAAAGTCATTGCTTTTTACATGGGTGGTCTACATTTGTGTATGTTGTGTATCACTGTATGCTGAGTCTTTGTGAGAATTTAACATATTTACCTAAGAGTGCGTTTATTTCACACTTTAATTGCTGTACTTCTCCTTCTGTACCTCAATATGCCGCTTGCAACTCTAAAACTCTCTTTTTAAGTGCGTTAAGCGTGTTTTCTTTTCTGGCTGATCTTGTTCAAATAGAGCACTGTGTTATTTAACATCAACCTGTCTGTAACCCCTACATCACTTAATCCACGCCCTGAGACTAAATCCAGTTTAAGCTAAAGGTCCTGTTTAATTTTCCGCTTCTGACACAATCAGACGTGCGCAAGCGGCGGGGCAGAAACTCCAGGAAGCCATCTCGTTCAGCTAATTGGGGGACTGAATGGGGACGTCAAAGGATTATTTACACGTATTAAATTGTTCAAATCGCTGTTTCCCTCCAGGGTCTCCCTGTCGTCCACCTGCACGTACTGCGGAAAGCAGGTGGGCAACGATGCCAAGATCAGCATCGAGCATCTCAATATTAACTGCCACCCTGAGTGCTTCAAGGTAAATGGCCTCCATTTGTAGATTTTTTTAATAGCGCTCTCTGGATCTACTGGCACTCCTGGTAAAGATGTGTAAAATCGTTGATATTAATTCATCTTTTATTGCAGTAGCTTGGAAAATATATAAAAATCCAACCTTTAGTGTGAACAAATACGTTAGGTCACATTATTGACAGCTCATAACAAGTCCTATAAAATAAGTGTAACTCTTCTTTTCTAACTTGATCAGTGCAACCATAAATTGTAATGCTCAATGACGACTTCCTGTTTCCCTGAGGTACTATCATGCAGTTTCACTTCTAGTAGCGGTTGCCCACCAGGGTGCAGCAAACAGTGGCACCTTGAGGCCTCCAGGTCTCCATAGCAACCACTAAATGCTATCTACAAGCAAACTGGTTGCTGGAAAGATACATTTACCTTCCCACAATTACAAACAGGCAGAGTTTCCTAATCTCCTCTGGGACATTAAATGGAGTGTATCTTTTGAAGAATCTAAGAGCTATGAGCTTTTCAGCAACAAATATTCAAGTTGGGTCTGAGCTGAAATAATAACTCTGTTCAAAAGCACCTGCTCCCCACTGTGAAGCATGGTGAAGGATCTGTGGTGCTGAGGGTTTGTTTCTCTTGCAAAGGCCCAGCTAACATTGTTAGAGTTCAAAGCATCATGAACTCTAACTATTTTAAAAACCATCTTTTAGCAAAATACGGCCAAAGCAACACAGAAATTGTTCACTAGACACTAAATGAACCGTCTACCATGGCCATCCCAGTCCACAGACGAAATTCTGTAGAGAACTTGTGGGTTGAAAATAAAGGATAAGTTAGAACCATCTAATATGTTTGTGCACAGAGTTTTACCAGCAGGAGTGCAAACAGGTATGACTCCGAATGGGGGTGATTTCCACCCAAACTATTTAACATGTTTTCACACTTAAATATGCATAAAGTTGAATTTTTCCAACAATGCCAGTGTGGTATTAAAGATGAATTTATCTGAAGGTGCTGCCGCAATATGAATTGCATTTTCGACAGATGTTTTCATTCCAATAAAATGGTTTCTTTGAATATTTTTCATGCTGCATTCCAACACATGAACGTCTTCAACTAGTTTTCAAGGCTTCAGTGCTTTCATTCACTGTTAAAATTTATTAAACAGTAAGAAGAGATAATTTTCCTTGGAATGTCGCCTAAGATTATGCTCATTTATTTTATTTTTTATTCACAGTGTGATGTGTGCAGTAGGCCTATGGGAGACCTTCTACACAGTATGTTCCTGCACAACAAAAAGGTCCACTGCGAGAGCTGTTACGCCACCGTTATTTAATCCTCTGAGCTTTTCATCAGCTCCTTATCCTTGTCCCCCCTCATTCATGTTCATTTGCATAATAAGTGAGAACTGCTCCGAAGTTTGCACCAATTTCTTTCTTACTTTGCAGAAACACATTTTAAAGTGATAAAAAAAAAGAAGAAACTGAAATTGTCAGTATGATAACATCATGTGGAACGGTCTATTTTTTGGGGGAATGCAATATGTGTGTCAGTTACAATGAAGGATGTGTTTTATATGTGTTTTTATGTAAAGATTCACAATATCAGGTGGGCTTGGACAACGTAATTTGATAACAGGAGGCTCGCTATGTTTAAAAATCTTTTTGCTTATCTTACTCATCTTGATACAAAATAGTGAGTTGAAATGTACAATGCATTGCTAACAAAATAAAACTACTTACAAAATCCTGGTATAAATGTCTTATAAAAGTAGTGTGCTAGAAAACACACTGCAGAATGATAATTATTGCACAGAGAAGAGTTTAGTGTGTTGCAACAACAAGGACTGGGTAATAGTATAAAGTATTTATCATAAAAATTCAGAGTAGATTTGCTTTTGAGACAACCGCTAGTGCGGAGGTTTCCGCCTGTGAAGTTGCATTTCCCAAACTCGCCTCTTCCTCGCACTGTCACTTCAAGTAGCTGTTTGCATAAATGTGACTGGCTAATAGCCATTGGCCACATGCAGATTAACTTTAAAGAAGCACAAGCAGTCCACTGGCTGCTGCCTTGATGGTCTTCACACACAGTTAGGCAGATTTCCTTGGGTGAACAGGACAGGTCCCCTTGGCTCTGCTCCAGTCCAAAGAAAAATGGGAGCTTTCCAGGAGCATTTGCCTCTCTGCACCAGCTGCACAGAGAGCATTTCCTGCTTATTCCTCAAAGCAGAGAAAATACGGTAATGTCCTTCTAAAGCGTCCCTTTGCCCAAGTGTCACATTGAATAGAAAATTAAAACCTGTTGTGGTGTATACAAAAACCCACCTTGTAAAAGTATTTCTAACCTTTTACATTTTTCCTTTCATATTTTGTAACATTCCAACTGTATACATCAGGGAATCATACAATCACTGACCGTAGGTGCTAAACGTTCAATATGAGTTCCGACTAATCTCAAAAATTATGCAAAATCTGTCTCTGGATGTGCAAAGCTTCAAATGACTTGAAGCTGATTCAGGGGACTGAATGCATATGCCTGTCTAGTTGTAAACCATGTATCATTTTCCACCCATTTAAAAAAAAAAAAAAAAAAAAAAAAAAAAACTTCACATGAAATCCTGATAATACACATTCAGGTTTTGGTTGTAATGTCTAAATGTGAACAAGCTCCAGGGGCTGTGATGCTTTTGTAAGACGCCATAATACACGTATATAACGGTTTTCTGGCTCAGATGTCTAACCACGAGTCAATCCGTTATTTAGACAGAGGGGATTCGTAATATGGGCCCCCCTGCAGAGCTGGACGGGTGCCACGCTCTGTTTGTTTCTGAGACTGTCAGTGTTTCCCTCTGGCTCTGCTCACAGCTATGTTTTGGATGTGCTTCCACAGCAGAGAGGGGTCCGACTCGTTGTGTCTTATCAGGGACTCCAGCCCCTCGGCCTGGTCGAGGCTCTGCCAGTAATCCTGCGGCCATATTTGCAACCATCTGCAGACAGATATGCAAACAGATTAGGCTAATTTCAGAGGCCAGCTCAATTAGACAATAAAACGATTTATCTCCCCACGGGTTGACAGAGCAGGCGGTATTCCCACCTGGCACAGTAAGCAATTTAACCCCTACTCACCCATCATCTGCAGGCAGGTCTTTGATGTCTCTGTACCCCGGGCTGGGCAATGGGCAGCCCATGTGGGAGTTGCTGGCCATTTTACGCTGAGGGGGTTGGGTTTTTTGGGGGGCTTTTCTATATGCTCTCTCTGCAGCCAATCGGGCATTCTCCTGGTCACAAACATAACATTCAAATCCATTTAAGTAGTTAGGCTTGCTCATGTCGTTAACTCCCCACTCACGGGAGTCCAAGCCCTCCAGCAAGCGAGTGTTAGTAATTCTTCTGGGATCCTTGAACTCTAAATATCTAACGTATTCATCATCGTTCTCATCCAGACGCTTGAGAAAGTCAGCGAGAGCTTTGGGAGAGGGAAAGCTATCTATAATTACGACAGAGTGGTCGTTGGGCATCCATTCAGCCACCACCGGGGAGCCTCGGTAGACGGGCACGCAACCCTGATGGAGGGGCCGCCACAGCTTCTCGGTCATGTAATCTGGACACAGGCCATTCTCCAGTGCCAGGTGGAACTTGTAGCGTGCGACGAAATTCATGAATCCGGGTTCCTCGCCGGTAGCGGTGGCCGTGTCCTCCAGGTGTTCTGGGAGGGGCCTGTTGTTCAAGCATTTCCCATAAGAGTCCACCTAAAGACGAGAAGGATGTAAGCAGGAGATGAGAAGAAGCAGTCAGCTATTTTATCATGACAAAATAGCTAACTTTCCCGAGCTCAGGCTCTATTTATGGAACTTGTGAAAAACGTACAGAAAGAGAAGAAGAGGATGGATGGATTTTACAGAAATATTTTCCAAATGTACTCTTGTTTTTATTTTTTCAGCCCTATCTAGAGCTTGAAACACTAATCAACTTCCACAATTCTGGACTGCATAGGAACTTTCAAAATAAATGACTCATGACACAAGACAAATAAAATCATGAGACTGACCTTTGCTAATTGACTTTTAACATTCTACTTTAAACATGTTAGTTAGATTATCTGATTTAACAGAAACCTTTTTAGAGAGAGTCCTACAAGAGGCAGAGGACATTCCTCACTCTCCAAATCATCCACTTCATGGTGAATTTAAGCTCCAACCATCTGGGAAGAGATTCAGGAAGCCCAAATCAAAAACCACCAAAAACTCTTTTGTTAGCCAGGCCATTACTCTGATCAGTTTTAAATGTGATTGGGTCAGATCTAGTCATTCAGCCTGTGTTATTGACATTTGAACTGATATTTCAAACATTTGTTTTTTGCTATTTTGCCAGTTGTTGTGCGACCGTGTTTTAATTTTCTTCCCACCTTGCTGCAAAGACAATTTCTCTAGAAGGACAACAATAAAATGGTTCTGATACTCAGCATGTTTTCTCTAAGCCAGCAGATACAGATGAACATATATTTTTCATCTAACTGCAGAAAATGTCAAGTCCGGACAATCTGAAACTGCAGGAGCAGTGAGAAAAAAATCTGCCTGGCAACATCAACGAGAGTTAATGTGATTTTTGACTCAAAAGGTTGTGCTGACCTATAAACTGCTTCCAGATAATATAGTACATCTTTCTGTTCCCAGATGGAGCATTAAGGGCTAATGAAATCAAAACTACTTTCAGGTGCAGTTTAATAACAACTAAACAAAACCCCTTAAGTCTACTTAATAGAAACGCATTACACCAACATATATAGAACATTTGCAAATGATTCCTGAGCATCTACATGA
This sequence comes from Poeciliopsis retropinna, assembly GCA_010277075.1. Taxonomy (NCBI): domain Eukaryota; kingdom Metazoa; phylum Chordata; class Actinopteri; order Cyprinodontiformes; family Poeciliidae; genus Poeciliopsis; species Poeciliopsis retropinna. The sequence continues at coordinate 10,600,265 of VMRM01000015.1, read as the reverse complement.
CTCATCAATGTCCAATTAATCAATAGAAGACTGTATCTGTATATTTTGTCATCAATGATGCTGTAACAATGGTGTTATTCTCTCATTTGCCTGAATTTACCCCAAAAATCTCATTCATTATAATTAAAGCAGAAACAAAAGCTCCTGCCAAGCACTGTACCTCGATGTACTTCATGAGTTCGCGAACGTATCGGTCTCTGTCTGACGGCACGTCACAGTGAGACTGCATGTAAAGAACTGGAGCCAAGCCCTCCCTCCTGAGGCGGTTCTTCTCCTCCAGAGGCACAGCCACAGGCTCCAGCAGGTACTCCAGGGAGGGCAGCCACTGCAGGGTCAGGGGGTAGTCTGACTCTCTGCGAAATGTGGCCGTGTAATTAAACAGCCGGATTCCAGGTCCATGAGAGAGGATGTAGTTGTTCATTGGTGACTCCTCGTGGAAAAGTGCCCAGGTCTGGTGGCGCAGGCGAGGAAGTGGAGCCTCGTATGCCCTGAAGTCTGTCCCGTAAAAGATGATGGATGCTGTCCTCTTGTAGAGATGGACCTTTTCAAGAACAATTCGAGATGAAACAGGGTAACAATAATTATTATAAATGTACGCATATACACAATGCCTTGCAGAAGTCTTATGCTCTTGAACTTCTGATGTTTAAGATGCTAAAACCGCAAATTTTAATGTGTTTTATTGATATTTTATTACTTAGACCAGGGGCGTCAAACTCACTTTCATTTTGGCCATATCAAGATCACAAAAGTTCTCAAAAGGCCGGTTATAGTAGAATGTATTGGTAATATAATATATATAACATATATTAAATGATATATTTATAAATAGCTTTCCTTATATTTTAAAATCAAGTAATAAAAACAAGTTTCACATTGATATAATTAAGAGAAATTACCGCTTTGATTTGATTGATAAAATGGTCTTTCAGCACATAACTGTTATCTTGAAGGTTCTATTTATGAATCCCTCTATCGCTTGGAGGACCATATAAAAACGTATGGTGGGCCGGATTTGAATTGTCACACGTGACCTAGACCAACAGAAAAAAAGTTAAATTTTTTAAAGAAGAAGAAAATTCTGCATAATTTTCCAAAGACTGTACAAACAGAAGTCTATAAATTGTCCCAGGCATTTTCATCCAGCTACCTCACAATGAAATTACAGCCGCAAATGTTTTGGGATATGTCTTTACTGGGCTTATATTTCGAGAGACTACGATCTCAAACTAAGTTAGATTGAACGGAGAGAGTCTGTGAACATATGGCTTTCTATAATGACTGGCTATTGTACAGCCATTCCTGTCATTTAATTAAGACAGCCATGTTTTGGCAAGTGTTCTGTGCTGCTGCACTCATTTCCTCTCCAGGTGAGGGATTTAACACCTTTTTGAGATATTGAAAACTTTGGATATTGTTTTATAACCCATCTATGCTTTAAATGTCTCCCCAGCTTAATCCCTGACCTGCCTGCTCTTTATGATGCTGCCATTCTCTCACAAAACCTCTGAGGCATTTACAGAACAGCTGCAATTAGACTGAGATTAAATCACACACAAATGGACTGTATTTGTTCATAAGGTGACAACATCTAAAAGAAAATGGTGGGAGTGGATTTAAATTAAACAGGTCAGAGTAAAGGGGGGTGAACACATAGGTACGCCACACTTTTCAGATTCTATTGAAAAGGAAAAAGGGAGAGAAGCATCAGTTTTGATCTACTTGTGTTAATCTATCACATACTGCTTATAAAATACTTTGCAGTTTAGTGTTCCAACGTGACAACGAGTGAAAAAGTAGGAGGAGTATTAATACTAATGCAAAACATTGTATTTTTCTGCTATTCAAGCCCAAACTTCCAGGAAAAACTTTAGTTGTTGGTCCGTCTTGTACCTTGCGGTTGCTCGTGACCAAGCAGGAGGACGTGGCGCAGTCGATGCGTTCAGTGTCACCGGGGAAATGTGGGAAAAGTCCCCCGCTCCACCACAAGAGAATGGGCAGCTCCCGTTTGCTGCGGCGGTCACTGTTCCCTGGTCCTCTGTATGAGGCGGCAGAGGCAAACTCCATGTCCGACAAAGCGCTCTGTGGCTGAAAGGCTCCTCGGTCTGGCACATCCAACGCGTCCAGGCGCAGCTGGTCTCCAGAGAGAGAGGCGAAGGAGACCCACACCCAGCAGAGGACAGCGAGCAGCCCCAGACCCACGCAGGGCAGCAGCCTCCTCCTACCTGCCATCTGCGGAGCGGTAAAAACAAATACCGTAATAAAACATAGGTTCCCCGACCTCCATGTTTACTATATCATGGTGTGTTAGGAACTCTGCAAAACAAAGTAAACATCTATAAAACCTCCCAGTTATCCAGATGTATCGAAGCAATAACAACATTACTTACTTATGTCACTATGAAACACTCAAAATGCACACTAACATGCAAGAAATAAAATATTTATTTGTACTAAGAGTAAAACATACCTCTGATGAATGCTCCTAACGGTTTATTCGCCAACATTAGTCACAACAGACTCTTCCTCGTCGCTTCAAATGTTGCCCTCCTCTGGCGCCACCTACAGCTAAGCAAAATCAAAACAGCAGTAATCGCAGAATCAATCGAGTATGTTGAGTCTTTTTTTTGTTTGTTTGTTTTGTTCATAATCTCAACACTTACTTGCTATGTTCTTTCATGTCATGGTGAAATTTTGCAAATTAGGCAAATATAATAATATGATTGAGTTCAGTTATTAACACAACACATAAAACGTCACAAATACAAACAGTACAAGTTACAGATACTATTTACCCCCAAATACTTTGAATTAAAAATATATATTAAAAATGTCTATGTTCAAATAGACAAAAAAAAAAGACTTTTAACAGCTGGCTGCTCAGATATAGTATAGTACATACCTTAAATGTAACAGGTTAATTGATATAGATAAGTGTTTCTCAATTCCGGTCCTAATGCCCCCCTGCCCTACATGTTTTAGGTGTTTCCCTTATGCCACACACCTGGATGGAATATGTGGGTGATTAACAGACTTCTGTAGCACTTGATGGTCATGCAGTCATTTGAATCAGCTGTTCTGGAAAAACATGCAGAGTAGGGGGGCCTGAGGACTGGAATTGAGAAACGGTGATATAGATCAACATAAACCCATTTAGCCAATCCACAACTTTCTTGCTATCAGTTGTTCATATTAGTTGTTCCTAACCAATGTTTCAATGTATCGCCCATTTCAGACAACGTGATTAAGCCACAGCAGAACATGCATTTATTTAATCTTTTAGATCTTTGAGTTCTTTTGATGAGATGTTAATCTATTTTCACTTGGAGACAAAGTCGTGTCAACTTTACTATCTATCTGTCTTTACTTCGCAGGTCTTCATTTTAACTTTAGCAAACATATAATTAGTAAACTTATCTGATTCAGTGTCATTAAGTCATGTATGGACATGCCACCAAAGAGCCTTTATTTGTTTTGCTGGCAGTCCTATTTTTTTTGGAATGTAGCCTGCCAAGCATCCTTGCTCACCTGACATTAAGCGGGCTTGACTTAGTTTCAGTTGACTGAAAAAAATGCTGTAGAAAACAGTTTTGACTTTGTAATCTGCACGCACAGGTTTCAGTAAAACCTGTGCGTGCAGTTAGGGTCAGATGAGTCAGGTGTCTTCAGTGATTACTGTTTAAAAGTCTATGCGCAACGTTTCAATTACAGATTTATTTACTAGTTCCGATGGTGCGAAAAATGATTAAGAAAAGGTTTTTCAGGAAACACTTTGCAGTGTCAGGGCCATTTGCATCCAAAAGGCAGAAAGAACATTGGATCCAAGTCAGAATGTTAACACATCGAGGTTAATTCACAGAAAAGACATTTTATTTCATAGACTTGTCTAACAATATATACATTTAAAGTATTATATTACATTATATTATATTATACACAAAATATATTGCTTGAGAAAATAAATAAACTAATAAACAAACATTTTTCAGTTGCCGTTGCCGGGCTCTAGGACCCAGGTTCCCGCGGCTCTTTAACGCCACTGGGCACGTCACGACACGTCTCGGTCAGATGCAGGGGAACCGGGCAGCCCTCGCAGTGTTATTCATCAAACATAAGGTGAGTGATTCATTGTATGTGTGGTTGGCGCATTCATCTATGAAAACAAGGCAAAGAAGGGGTACATGTTATTTGTGTTCAGCATGAAGTTTGTTTTTTCTTCCACGTAGTTGTAAGTTGGCTACACAGTGAGGCTAACGGTTAGCTTGACCAGTAACAGAATGTCAACAAGCTGTCAGATTAGCCGCTTAGCTTCTGAACCGCCAGTCTCCGCTTCATTGTCAGGAGGCTGAGTGGGATTTTAGTGTCAGTTGCTCGTTTCGGTTCCTTGTTGACTTCTGCTTTCTGAACAAGTGAGTTCAGGAAGAGTTGAGTATATTTTTTTTGTTACCTTCAGTCAAAGCGGACAAGCTTGAACATGTCAAACTTGATGTTTGTTTTTGAGATTGCAAAGCTCGCTGTCATCACACGGATTCTCGCTTCTGTTGATGTGATGCAGCTGCTGTATTTTTTAAAACTGTCCAACAGGCTGTTTTTATGTTCTTGTTAATCTGCTTAATACTTAATACATCATTCTATGATGTTTGTGCTTAAAGTAATGAAAAACTAGGCTGGAGACATCTCGGTTCCTCACCTCTGTGACTTTGCTTGTGAAACTGGTTAACCATTAAACATCTGTCATGTTGGTTTCATGCAGGTGTGCTTAGTCTCAAACCCAAAGTCTAGAAGCCCTAAAGTTTTCTTTCAGTGTTCTTTTTTTTTTAGTATTACAGCTATAAATAAAACTGAATATGAAAAATCAAAAGCAGACCACAAATCCTGACACATTTATAAAGCGCTTTTTCCTGGATTGCAAAAGCAAATAAAAAGAAGTCCTTATTACTGTTGAACCCTTTGCTATGTATTTACAAACACAAAAGAGACTTGATGTTAAGCATCTTGTGAATGTCAACTGAGAAGAGCATAATTTGGAAATTATCAAAAATAAGATTAACTTTGGTCATGAGTGCAAAGGAAATATTTTCTTTTAAACCATTTAAAATGTAATTGCTGTGACTGTTAGATTTTCATGCTATTTAAAATAATTGTGTATTTTCTTTTGTTGCTGCGTGTCATAGCAGAGGTGACGATTAACTCTTGAGAAAGGTCGTACCCATTTAGGTCATTCACAAGATAAGGAAATACTGAATGAATCCGATGACAGCACTGGTACTACTACTTTCCATTGACACAGAAACAGCAGGTGTTTGAGGATCTGAGCACAAGAAAGCATGATAAAAGCCACAAGCCGATGTCTGCATAGCTGTAATCTGATCCATGCACTTTAGCTGTGCATGCGTATTTAATGATTTGTAAGGATGATAAGGTTTTATAATGCACATTTGCTAGCATCTTAAATTACACAAAATTCATTTATTTGTGACAGTGTAGGGCTTTTTGTAGCTTCTCTATTATTATCCAGGACTAATTTGAATGTATTCCTTGATTGTTTATTGCTTCTTGCTCTTCTTTTTCTCTCTTGGTTAAGTTAACACTGATCTTCCACCAATTGCAGTGGCCTGAAACCCACCATAGAGGCCTAACTGGGTGGGGGAAACACGATGAGTAGGAACAACGTGCTTCTGAAAGTGATCCTGCTGGGAGATGGTGGAGTCGGGAAGTCCTCTTTGATGAACCGCTACGTCACAGACCGCTTTGACTCGCAGTCATTTCACACCATTGGCGTGGAGTTCCTTAACCGAGACTTGGAGGTGGACGGGCGCCCGGTCACCCTTCAGATTTGGGACACGGCAGGTCAGGAGCGCTTCAAGTCACTTCGCACCCCATTCTACCGGGGCGCAGATTGCTGCCTGCTCACTTTCGCTGTCAACGACTTGCAGAGCTTCCTAAATCTCAGCTGCTGGAAGAAGGAGTTTATGTTCTACTCTGACGTTAAAGAGCCGGAGAGCTTCCCTTTTGTGGTGCTGGGCAACAAGGTCGACATGGAGCAGAGGGAAGTTGGGGAGGACGAAGCACGGGCCTGGTGTGAGGAGAACGGCTGCTGCCCTTACTTTGAGACCAGCGCTAAAGACGACACTAATGTCACAGCTGCGTTCGAAGCAGCTGTCCGGGTGGTTCTAGCTGCTGAGGACCAGATCGGTCATGCACTACTCGGCAGCACCATTGATCTTCATGGCAACCGTAAAACCTCTCGTGGCTCATGCTGCTGATAGTGCAGGGGGTACTAAGCTTTTCTCGCTGAAACTTGCCTGTTTGTTCTGACAACGGGTGTACTGTAGGTTAAGGTGCAGCATCCAGTAAGGATACTGTGCAGGAGATGCAGCTTGTGTGAGGAAGCTGGTGTCAGGGATTTCAGCTGCTGTCTTGTGAGTTGAATTGTTGCTCTTATGAAGGTACAGGCATTCTGTGACAGGCGCGCTCGTCTTTTCTGCTTTCAGTGCTATCTCACAAGATATTACATCCTTCTCTGTTTATATGCGAGGATAGTATCAAATAATGGAATGAAGCATTGTCTTTTATCTCGTATATTGGAAGACAAAGTGTCAGTTTTCTCATAAATACACAGAAATATGGAGTTGCTATGTTTTCGGATCTCAGACTGATTAGGCGTGTGTTATTGGTATGAAGATAAAAATGAAAGTAATGATTTCGAAAACCCCCCATCGCAACACTCATATGGTTTAAAATTATTTTTAAGGAGGTACAAGAGAAAGTGTGTAGGGCATATAGTAAAGCAGAGTTGCCCCTCCTCCACTTGTTTTTTTTTCTTCTTACTTTTGGCCGGCTGACTGAAAGTAGACCAATTTAGTAGTTTGAAAATATTTCCAGCTGACCGTCACCTTTATTAAAGTGGTGCTGTTTTAAAATGATTGTTTTAAGAATTGTTTGATAAGATGTGTAAAGAGCCATTACATCATGTTATTCATTTTGGTTTGCATAAACAAACTATAAAAATCTTAAACTACATAGAGTCCCTTGACTATCTGAGCTGCTTGTATTGATTATACACTGCTCAAAAAAATAAAGGGAACACTCAAATCCTAGATGGACAGTTTGATTTCACAGAAGTTTGATTTACTTGGAGTTATATTGTGTTATTTGAGTGTTCCCTTTATTTTTTTGAGCAGTATATTTATGCCAGTATGAAGGTATATCAAGTTTTTTAAAAAGTTATATCTTTCAAACTAATATCTTTGGTCATACCATTTCTAAAGTCTAAAGTTCTTATACTATGATAAAGTGACGATGTTGCTAGAATTTTTTTTGCCCCTCCTCCATGTATATAAATGTGCACTGCTGGTCAGCTTGCTCAAAGAAATTAGGCTTTATTTTTTCATACTCAAAGACCAATCCGGCCTATAAAGACGGTCAAGATGTCGAAAAGAACGCCATCCTTCGAACTTACATGGGTGTTTTAATGCTGCATTTGGAAGATTGAAGCCTACTGGTGAACTGTTGTAACTAAAATATGCAACACATGATCAAATCTTTGTGTGAACAGAGGTTAGCTGTTATTTCTACTAAAGAAATAACAGAAAAAATTTCATATCAGCCCATGCCTAATGGCGATATTCTAAAAAGTATTAACTATGGCACTAGTTACAGTACTAAACTGCTGAGTTATAAGCAAAAGTAACGCGCTACACATAGACCGTTTGAGTACTACAGTTTACACAAATGCTGACTGAGCTTCAATTTGTGGTACGATAAACTACAAACGTTAGGCTCTTAAAAAAAAAGGCTACAAGGTACATTTAATAGAAAGGGAATGTTGATCATCAGGTTTACGGTTTGCCTGTGAGCATTAGTTACACGATAGTCTTTTGTTTGCCTCTGCACTAGTTTGAGGCCGGGTGTAATTGAGAATTTATGTCTCACTTATATCCGCTAGTTTTTTATGTGACAGTTTACCAGGCAACGAATGCTTGTTGAACAAAATAATTCAAAAGTCGTTCTGCCTCTGGTATTTTTCCTTTTTATTTCTATCCAATAGTTACATTGGGCTTCAGTGTTTGATCAGGGACAGTTGAAGAAACTTTTCCTTGCTAGGTTGAAGAGCTCTAATTATATGTGGCCTCTCTGTAATCCTGCGTCGGCCTCAACATTCCAGTCTTCTCACTTTGCTCACCTGAGGGACTCCTGAGCATTATTGATAAATGATGTATATCTCATTACTTTCAGTGTGTATATCCTACATCACCTCTTCATTCTTACAGCATTTGGCAAAAACATACAAAGTACTTGGAAAAGTTGTTTACATCTGTCATTGTATTCACATACCTGACACTGGCCACAGGTACATTTCACTTTGTTTTTATTAGTGGTGGCCAGAAGTCTCTGTTTTTTCATGTATGGTATTGGACAATGTTACAGCTAATAGTAATTTTAACTGAACTGTCTTTATGTATGTGTAGTATTTTTCTTTAAATTTTTTCAGATAAAATGTATTGATTATCTTTTTAACTAGAAGGTCCTTTTTTTCTTGCATCATTATGTTGTATTTTGTTTGTCTGTCACAGCCTGAGATGCATTGTTTAACTATCAAGATCAAAAATTTAAACATTTGTCTTTTTGAACTAATGGTAATTGCAAGAATTCACTGTGAAAGTGAACTGAGTAAGGTTCTGTTACATTAATCTAGCTATAAGCTGACAATGTGGAGTTTGTTTGTGTTGAGTCATTTCACCTCTTTGCTACTTTGTACTACTGTAGTTTTTCATTTTTTTAATACATGGATGTTTCTGATATGAATGGATCCTGCCTCCGTCCATATCCGTGCTGTAGATGTCCCATACTCACATTGCCAGCCTTTGACTTAAATTGCCAACCACTTTTCAATAGGTATGCTGTAAGGAAATGTGGCTTTGACACTAAAATCTACCCACAACTTGTTCAGTTATTTTATTTTGATCGGATGTCTCTGGTGTTTCGTAAATTATGGAACGGGCTTACAAAATGAGATCAGCACTACAATAGGTGTAAATGGTTCATATTTAAATATAGAGGATTTAAAATTTTTTGCAATTATCTCCATCTCCTACCAATAGAAATGAAATGGAACGACATGGGTAAGTTTAAAAAGGCAACTCTTTGGTGCAAATTAACAAAGGGGTAAGATGACCCAGGGTTGCATTGTTTTACAAAAACTGTGAGCTAAAGATGTAATTTAAAGACTACACCAACTCTTAAAACGAGGGCTAATAGTTGTCAGCTATTTTTTGTGATTTAACTTCATCTATTTTCTTACACTGCTGCTTGAGTTTTATCTAGTTTGCATAGAAAAGTCTGTCATGTTTTTTTTAAACCTGAAATCAACATTGTTAGTAAAATCAGTGTTAGCCAAGAGCATAACATTTCCTGTTATAATAAATGTTGTCATGTTTCTGATATTTATTAATGTAACCTGTTATTTTTTTAATTTTACATTTTTAAAATGTTAAAGGATTTTTACTGCCTGTGCTCAACTCATGAGTGCAGCTCAATCTGTGCAGAACAATAGTTTCATTTTGATTATGTGCTGATCTGAGACAGCTGCCCTTCCTCTACTTTGCACTAGTAATAGTAACACTGAAGAATTGATCTCCAGTGCTTGGCTTCAAATAAAGTGTGCATCATACCAGATGGTGATTCTGTTGTTTGCATTTTTACACCTGGAGGACTACTCGTTTCCTTCTTTTTCATTCTGAAACAAAAATATATTTATAACTTGGTCCAGATCATTTCTTGCCATCTGTAGTCATGTAAAACTTCTTACATTGTTATTGCTGCATAGATTGTTTCTAAAGATCAAGATATGAAATTATAGTATCATAGTGACATTTTACCTGCCCTTCTCTTATTCGAGTTTCATTGCATCACCCAGTGTGTCCTAAACAACCAAAAGCAAGTGTTGTCCTTGGAAACTATTCTTCATTAAAATGGAAATCAAACATGCATTGCATTTTTATTTTCCCTTCAGTAAAAGGACATTAAGCATGCACTGCACACTGAAATCAGATGTGGGCACAGACAAATCCAACCAGCTTTTCAAAACCGTAGACATAAGTAAATTTGATAATGGAAATCAACTAGAAGCACTAAATACAAAGATTATGCCCAGATTAACAAAAATAACACCTTACATATATTCCACTTTACATCTTAAGATTGAGTGAATAGTGTCTGATATCCTAGAGAAAACAAAGCAATTCAATCTATGCAACCACTACTAAACTGAAACAATGTACAACACAGACCTATCTGATTAATTGTAACAGCTGTAATGAGCAGCTTTCAGCAGAACTTCAATGCCATCAGGAGATGTCAAAAGTGTCAGCAGAGTACGGAGAGCACAGTGCCCCCCCTCCGTCCCTCTGCATCCTTCTATAAAGGTCATAACCTCTTCTCCCCTCTTTGGCCCTGTGCTTCAGTGTCTTCACATTCACTTGGTACACAGCCAAGTGAAGGCAACAGTGCACCTGTGGACACAATGAGGAAGTACAAAACATTTGTACAAAACACCCTGACCCCTGATTCTGGCCAGGAGCCAGGGATGGAGAACAAGTAAAACAGGCACTGTAACTTCACAGACTCAAAATGAAAATTATTAAAGGCAGTGTGCTCAATTGTTCCATTTATTTTCAAACAGTACATTACCAACACCCACAAAAGGAAAGAAAATATCTACCAGTCAGCTTAACATCCTACAAATAAAACTCAGCTAAGGAAGGTTTCATCAATAAAAATTACCTGTAGAAAGATTATTATTATTATTTTTTTTTAAGTGTCAGTCACAAATTGTATACAATCATCAGTCATGAATGCCTTCAATTTAGGGTGTTAATGAGTCTTATGAATCTTTGTTAGGGTGGATTGATGATGCAGTATATGACTTTGTACTTAAAAAAGGAACTGGGTACAAGGGTAGAATTTAATGTAGATTTTCTTCTAATTCACTAATGCTTACATTGATATACACAAGCTTAGATGTATATATGCACACCACTAATATTTAGACAAATTTGCTTAAACCAATTTTTTTCCAGTTCAGTTTTATTTGTATGGTGCCAATTCACAATCTTCCTCAAGGCACCTTATAAAAAAGTAAATTCAGTCCAATCAGAAATTTAAACTCAAGTACCATCAACAAGGTTTTGTATAATTTTTGTTGGTCATTGATTTCTATTCTTTACTGGAGTGGAAGAGATAATTTCAGGCTTCCTCTCAAAAGCCTACCTCTTCAACATCATCCTTAAATTTTCTAAAGGGTTGAGTTTCAATAAAGAAAGACATGTATTCTGCATAGTCATCCCACCCTGGAAGAAAAACTGTTCAAATAAGAGAAAACCTAAGTTTTGGCATGCTGCTGATGAGTGTATGCAGGCATCCGACCACACTGTAGATGTATTAGTAAATTCAGCTACAATTAGTTAAATTGTGTTATACAATAACTACAACATAATCCCTAACGAATTAAGCAAAGCAGTTTCTTTGCCATAAAAGTATCTCAGTAACATTAAAAAAAAAGAAGCATAAAACACATTTTTTTAATCTGATATTGAGGTTACTTTATAATTCAGCACCTACAGCTTTTGTCGTCTCACAGTGAGAAACATTTACCGACCTCACTAGATCTAACAAATACTGAATCTATAATTCCTTCACTCTGAATCCACCGTTTTCCATTGTGTGAGGTGAGCCTGCAGCACAGTATGGACGTGTTCCGTATACGGTTGCAGTGGAGCTGCATTGAGGCTTTGCAGAGGTCTAGCCCTCCCTTTGTCCAGAGAGCAGTCTCCTTTGACACGTAATACAACCCCTCTGACAGAGACTCGCAGTGCAGGTGGCCCCCAAAAGAGACTTCTTATTGGTTAGATTTTCAAACTGGCACAACTCCATTGTTGCTGCTTTTTCTCTGGCCCGTGAGAAAAGTCCTGAGGTCAGCATGAGACTGCAAATGCGTGTTTGTCTGCCCCCATAGCAACCAGATGTGAGGCGTGGTGGCCATGGAAACCTTTAATCCCTTGTTCTACTCAGCAGCTGTATGCTGCTGTGCGCTTGTCCTATAGCCTGTTTTAGTTCATTAGTACTGTGTTATGTTTTGACTGTTATTGGTTGCATAAATGAACATTGAAATGATCTGACAAGAAAAATCATATTTACTGCAAGTTATAGCAGCAATTAAAACAGATGAAACAGAAACAGTCTTATAAAAAGTAGGGGGAAAAGTGTTTTCCAAAGTTCATGATCGTAGGTAGTTCTGTGCAGGTGAAGTGAAAGGACAGAGATGTTGAAGTCCCCTTTAAGTCCTTGTCAGAGTGGTGACAGAGTGGACAGGAAGCCGGGTGCCTAACACCTTGGACCTATGCCCTTTCTCCCAAGATAGCGCAGAACTGCAAAGTTATAGGTGCTTGACATGGTATAGGTCAGCTACAGAAAGACAAGGAAAAAGGAGGAGATGAAAAGACCCACAAAATCCTAGATATCTACAAACATAAAAACAAAACATGACGGTGCTAATAGTTTTAGCTTGATATAACAGCTCTTGTAATGGAGCATGAAAGTATAATGGCTGCATGGCTGGCTGGAACGCCACCAGACATTACAGCATTATTATGCTGCCTGTGTCAGCTGACAAAGAGGAACAGAGAGCAATAGTACAAGAGTCATCAGTCATGGAGGCCTGAAATGCCTCACTGCCTACACTTTGACCAGCACTATGTCACATGAGCAACAAAATGGTCGTTGTGCCCCGAACTGGCCCTCAGCTTCCACACTCACCAGAGCCAAGAGAGTGATGCCTGCACCAGCGAAGGCAGCAACGTACAGGTTATAGGTCATCTGATACTGATAGAAGATCAGAATGATTATTTCCTCTTTCTGTCAGGCCAGTGATAAAATGCATCAGGCAGCAAAGTTCTTACCTCTCTGGTTTTACAAATATTGGACAGGGTCATACCACAAGCTTTTCCTGGAACTGCATTCCATGGCAAGAGCCCTAAAAGGGAAAAATAACTCACTTTAGCTCTAATCTAATTTCATGAATACAAGCTTAACTTTTAATGCGTTATTGTACTGTTCTCGTCGTCAAATAAACTTGAAAATTTCGTAACTGTTTTGAAAACATTTTGACAAACAGCTGAACATTATTTTAGTAATTTATTTGAGCTCCGGACTAGTATACAGTTGATGAGACAGGACCCCCAAACCAGGAGGGACTGATGATAAAAAAGATATGGCAAAGACAATCAGTGCTGATTTTTATCATAACAAAGCCACAAACCACTCAGTGGAGCATTGTCTTGTAAATGTGTTTTTAGCTAGGGCTCTAAAACAATGAAAGTGTTGGCCTGTGAGCACTTTAGAGAGCCATTTAGGATCCCTAGAGCATGAATAATTGTTTGCACATGATTTTTGCATCTCAGTTGCTAAATAAGATGGAATGATCCTTGGAAATGCTGCACAAACAAATGTAGCATACATAATACTGTAGACTCATGTCATCATCAAAAATCTTTATGACTTTGGTTATTTGCAAGGTAGCCACCAAAAAATATATATGTATGTAGGCTGATGCTATTTTGCACAAACAATGAGAAGAGTTGGTCAAGCACAACAGAAACATGTCAAAACAAAACTGCAGGGAACAACATTTCCAGAGATGACAAAAACTGAAGCTATCAACATGGTTTCAGAAACAAGTGTTTGTGGTCAGTTATGCTGATTGATATACATATGTTTAAAATACTAATTTGCATATGGGAATGAGTTTGAACAGGATTTAACTCAGCTCCAGTTCCAAGCCAAAAACCATGCATACTTGCAAACAAGCTCTGTGAATAGGCTTGCTACTATTAGCAACGCATGGTAATGGCTAATGAAGAAACAGACCAATAGTATTTCTCAGCATTTTGTACTTCTAAACAGTCCAACAATGTCTTCATTAATGTACAGATAATCTTAGCTATTGTCAAGTTATGGCAGACAAAGGACTACTTAATTTTGATATTGGAGATTATGAGAAACCTGGAAATTTTACACCCTGAATTTCAGCTTTATGCAAGTTCTCCACTTTTTCTTGCCTAGACATTTTGGCTTCTGAAATTAAAAGCAATGGCAAAGGATATTTAATCCCCATTTGTTTTTAATCATAAAAATATCAAACCCTATCATGTTATTGAAAAACTAATCTACTGGTGTGCTTCCAAAAAATGGCTATACCATCCACTGAACATTTCTTATCAGTATTTAAAGGATCATGCTCCTAAACAATGGCCTAATAAGAGCCTGATCGAATGCTGGCTTGCACAGGGCCTGGTTCAGTGGTATTTTCATTTGGAGGTTGGTGATAGGCAGATAAGTAATAATAATAATAATAAAAATCTATAAATTCAGTTTCAGTAAAAGTTCCCGAAACATTGAGATGGTACCGTGTTGCCTTGCATCAACGCAGAGCTGGTTTATACTCGCTGGGGTCTCAGTCAGAACGTCAATGGTGCTGCAAGTTGCATCCATGTTGTAGAAGAAGTAGACTGGCAAGGCGGAGAAGGCAAACACCAGCAGCCACAGCACAGCAAGAAGATATGTCATCACTATGAACTGTAGAGGGACATCATACATTAAGAAGTAGTTCACTGTTGTGGAAAAAAAGTATTTCCAAGCACTGTCCAGGTAGAATCACTCAGTCAGGTTTATTCATGCATTGTGCACAATACAGAGAGCTCATAAGACAATCAAGCCAGTCTGGATGCAAGGCTCCCCCAGCTCACAAAGCTCTCCCAGCCAGAAGCAGCCTGTAAGTTTTTATACAATGATAAGGAATAAAAAATAATCTGGAAAACAACCTTCCAAACTCGTACAAGTAACCCAAATAGTTCTTTTGGTGAGAGTTCACAAGCATTTCGTATGACCTGACTAGCAGATGTGACCTTATTGTAATTTTTACCATGACATTCACAAAATAATGTGTAATGGTTATTTTGAGTCTACTTAAATATTCCCATGAGCCTATGGAGGAATTTAAAAGTGCCTAAACTCACGGAATATAAAAATAAAGAAATACACGGGACTCTGAATTCCTTCTGCTCAAAGCCATACAGGAAGAGATTTAATGCACATTTGTGGAACCAAGCGTCACATTTACATCGTTACAGAAATCCAAAATTTCTTGACTTCTGCTTCTGTTGTCAGTTTTTTTTTTAATAGAGTCCCAGCTCTACTGGTGTGCATCGGGAAGCTTCGACCCCTTCATTTGCGTAGCCCTTCTGGCTCCGTTTTACACTGGATTTGTATTGGAAGTTCAGAGAATTAGGAATAATTGGAATAATAATAATAATCCTGGAATAATTTGAGACCTCTTGATCTCAACATCTGCTCCATTTCAGACGAACTATTAGTCTAGTTGTTTGTTCCTTATCTGTCCAAAAGGAGATTCTTTCCAACTCTTGGGCTCCGGCCCGGTTACTTTATAGGCAAGCAGGGGACAGGCCGGGTGCCAGAACTTTCTTGCACAACAGCTTAAATCTAACAATTTTCCTCTCTTTACCGATTGTTAATCCACATATCTCCAAATCTGAATCCCTTCCTGATTTCTAGGTCAGACTGACTCAGTCCATTTGACACAGTACATTCCTTTTAGGTTAAAACATATCTTAGTGCGAACCAACCAAACATATTTTTTAACTATTAACATAATTATATTCCTCTACAAGCCTAAAGATTTTGAACACCCACACTAGGTCATTCGTGTATACCCAACCAATCTCCCTGTTCTCTTTTACTAGTCCAACTCGCGGCCGGCTCACCGAGGAGCTGAGGCAGCGACCACACATGGTGCTCCTGAACTCTCCAAAGGTTTGCTTGGCAGCGCTTGTGGTGTAGAAGCCCTCAGCCAGGAGAGCAATGCAGTAGAGGAAGAAAAAGGAGGCCAAACCATAGATGACATACTGGAAATACTGAATACTGAAAGAAAAAAGGACAGACAATGAGAAGAGCCATGTCAAATCTATACAGCAAAAACTAGAGAATTTGTCTGATGAGAAATGGCTTACATATAGGCTAGAGTGATGTAGTCCTGAAGGTTCCGGGCAAAATACGTTTCGATGAGTCTCTCCGTTTCTGTGAGCGCCTGGTGACCACAACCGCAGAACAGGGCAATGCCAGAGAAGCAGAGCAGCGTGGCGACAAGGGAGCAATATGGGACCCCGCCCAAACAGCGCATGCAGCAGTCATAGCAACCTATTAGTTAAGACAAGTGCATTTAATCAGTACACATTTACAGCTTTTTACAAGACTGTTTTTACAACAGCAACAACAACAACAAAAAAGTGAACAAAACTGGACTGCAAATAAAATGATTCTAGTTGCTACTTTATTAGGTACCTTCCTTCAGTCTTATTAACTATAGTTGTTATTTACCAAACGAAATCTCATACCAGCTTGTGTCACGTGACAAACAATATTCCAAACACCAGTGGTTACTTTTTAGTAAACATTTGTACACAACACTTTGACTCTGATTAAGTTTCAGTACAACTTTAGTAACAGCGAATGCGGCATTCCCTTATGTGCCGCTCAGATGGCAGCCAAGGGCCAACGATACAAGGGGGATCCAGCTGCTTGGACCCCACCACACACCCTGACTCCATTCACAATCCTGCAATGAAGAGTGTGAGAAAAGGAGGAGGACAAGGGACTGGAGACACAGCAAGGCAGGGATGGAGAGAGGCTGCTTTTGTGACTGCTGAGACAACAGTCTTTGTCCCACAGCATTGTGGGGGCACAAGGGCCACCAATGTCAAGCAAACAAAGGCCAGAGGCACCTCTTTGCTTTAAACACACACATCCACACACTCAGACTTCCTTCTGAGAAAACACAGAAAGGTTGGGGGCTGGGAGGAAATGATATAAACTGGGATATTGCCAGGGCTGGAGGAGGATGGAAATCTGAACAAACAATGCAAGTTGTGTACATGTGTGGCTCTACACACAGATGGGCACAATGGGAGCAGGCAGACTGTGGTTGGTACCATTACAGTAAACACAGATGGAAGAAGGGGCAAAGAGATGGCTTTTTAATTGAATATATGCACACTGGCTTTGCTGACTGAGGGTGACTGAGATCCAGGCCAAGAAACGGCGACCTCTGTCATTCAGACATAATAAAATGGAGTAAAAATTTATCAGGTCAAGATGTGCAAGGGATATCATCTCTGAAGTCACACATTAGTTCAAACTTCACCGCACAACTCAACCCACTTGAGTTCAGTCGCACCTTGCTTTCAATTAGCCAATTAAGAGAGGAGGAGCAGGCGGTGATTTGACTCGCCTCAGACCGTGGATCTGGATGAAAAAAAAAAACTATATGCATTTTCGTTCGATAATGTAAAGCTGTGGGCCAGTTCTCCACACTAGAAATTGAGAAAGATTGCAATCGAAAGTAGATGCGACAAGGCTCCCCTTAAAAGTAGCCCTGCCATCTGAAGCATGAAATAAATCTCATAACATCAGCGGCGCGTCGGGCTGCGATAGCTGCCCTCCAAACTGACAGAAAAGACCCTAATAACTTCTGACGCTCCCTCTCACATCCACGTGCGATCACATGCAATCAAAATGATATTTGATTTAAAACAAAACTGAATCTGCTAAGACAAGGAAGAGTCCGCTGGGTTGGGAGTTTCTTACCCATGTCTTGAAGGAAGCGTTCAGGACTTGTTGACTCCGCCGCAGCTGGTCCGCCGATGATGTGCGTCTCTCGCCCTCGGCCCCCGTATATCAATCTCTCAACTCGCCTCCTGTCCCCCCTAAGCCGCCCCCAAACAATGGACAGAGCCAACGATGACTGCAAGTGCAATCTTAAAGAAACAATGTCGCTTTTCAATGAACTTCGGGGCGAGGGATAATGAAGAGGTCAGGGCTCTTATACTTGCAGATATCAAGTAAGGTCATTGTTGCTGCTGATTTGCATGTACAGAGCTACGCGCATCTCATGCAAATCCCGGAGTGGGCGGGGGTTTTGTTCCCAAGGAAAATATTTTATTCCCCACACAATTAGTCATCAAAATTCAGGGGATTATGACAAAAATGCTGGCCAAGATCATTTACAGCGCTGTGACTTTCAAAGGCAAAGTTTTATGAAGTTAAGCCGATTATTCTTGGACCTTTTGTACAATATTTTTTCTTTCCACTCAACTTTCCATTAATATGCTTGGATTCAGCTCTGTGTACATGTTCTGAATATAATGAAAGGTAAGGAGAAGGAGCAACCTTCTCCTTACCTTTCCTGCTTGAAAATGATCAAGGTCGTGACATTACATTTGGGCATGATAAAAATGTCTTATTTAGTGTTCTTTTTTTCAGAAACTGCATTTTGAGTTTTCCTTATCTGTAAGGCATAACGATCAACATTCACAAAACAAATTCTTGAAATAACTTTGTGCATTGTATGAAGTTCACATTCTGAATCAAGTTATTTAAATAAATTAGCTTTTATATATATATATATATATATATATATATATATATATATATATATATATATATATATATATATATATATATATATATATATATACACTGCTCAAAAAATAAAGGGAACACTTAAACAACACGATATAACTCCAAGTAAATCAAACTTCTGTGAAATCAAACTGTCCATCTAGGATGTGTTGTTTAAGTGTTCCCTTTATTTTTTTGAGCAGTATATATATATATATATATATATATATATATATATATATATATATATATATAAGAGAGAGAGAGAGAGCATATCTACTGAAATGCACTTGTACTCCAGGTCAGTTCTGTTCTAACGATAAATGAATCACAACCATCACAAGATCTGAGTACTGCAGATCATGTAAATAGTGAGTAGCACTCTGCCCAGTCATTTCTAAATATTTTGTAAAGCATATTTCATTGAGCAAAAAGAAAGAAAAAAAAGAAGCATTCAGACAATACAGGCTCACTTAAAATTATAGAAAATAACGTATTTACTCAGGTAGATAAGGTGGTCATGGTTTTGCTGAGTATGTATTCTTAGTAAATGAAACATGAAATAAAACGTTCCTGTGGATAGTCAGGTGAAACTCTCCAGACTGAGTGAAACTGTCAGATCCCATCATAACACCATCTGTGAAATACAGTCTTAAACATAAAAACTGCGTAAGATATTACCGCTGGTGATCTGGATTTGTGTTTTGTTATCGCCATCCTAAACGTTCTGGAATGTTCACAAACAGGAAATATGGATAACCGATAGCTAGATGTCGGGACAATTGAGACGCAATTGTCTCAATCAATTGTCGCAATCAATCAATCATTGATCTCGAATAAAATAGCAAAACAATAACAAACAAACACAAATAACTAGAACTTTATTCACGCAAGAGTTGCATGACATTATCACAAAATCAGTTTACAGCTGAAATGCAGTTTACAACCAATCCACGGGGCATTTGAGTCAACTGCTGCTCACAGCCTGCAATTAAATGTCCATCTTGAAAAGATAAACTGAAAGGTGAGTGAAAAAAGACTGAGCATGGAGCAGGGCAGCAGGGACACGTCTTTGTTCTCAGGCAATATGACAGCCACGACGTTAGTGACTGGTTTTCTGATTCATTCTCTCCCTGTCGCTCAAATTTCACAAAGGAGAACAAGAATTGGCGTCATCTGCATCCACTAGATGGCAGACTTTCACCTGCCAACTGCATTTTTTTTAAAGCTGCATTTTTAGCTTCATATAATAAAATACATAGATATATTTTTAGGTAAATATTTTTTTCTTAAATCATATAAAATAGAATTATGTAAAAACACTTTGTAAGCATATATGTACATATCTTTATAAACAACAAAACTGTATCTTGTAATCCAATGCATTCCTTAATTTCTCTTGTAAAAAGGCTATTTTAATTCAATTCTTAATTTGGTTTTGGAGCTCCTTATTTGATCCCAGTTAATGTAGTTATCCCCACAGTGTGGGCCTTATTAGATTGTTTATTTTTGAAGCAGCAAGCCCAGACATCCTCAGAGACACAGCTCATGTTATACAAGCCTTGTTCTGCACTAACCAGGTTGTTGTACATTGTGTTTTACAGGCTCCGTCTCCTTGCTTTCCTCCTTCCCACCTCACACAGGCCTGCACTCAACAATGCACTACACTGTACAGATTTTAAAAAGTTAAAACAGCTTCTCCTCCCTCTTTGTGCAGCTGTTTGCTCCCAGATTTGCACACACGTCGTACCCTGGCTCATTCATATTTAATGCAGCACTTAACCTGCTTTAGATCTAATTTGTTCCTCCAAATCTAGCCGAATGTGATGGCAGCTGCTGTTTGTAAATATATCTTTGAGTAGAGTGTGACTTCCCTCTGACAGTCAGGTATGAAAACAGCACACCTGGTGGGAAGCTGGGCGCAGTATGGTGAGTTTTCTGCTTTTTTGGTGCAATCCAACCGTGTGGGTAAGAACCAGAGTTATCAGGTAACAACTGCAAGATGGAGACTTGAGATGTTTGTCTGCCTCTTCACTCCTGGAGCTGGTCAAGGGTTACTCCTTTATACACTTTCATCACTTCACCTCTGAAGGAACATTAAACCTTTCTGCGGATCCTAAAGTGTCTAAATACTTTAGAATCCCATCACTCAAAGTCAGGAAGCTGAGATAGACTCAACCAGTACCTTAGTTTTTATGATTTCTTGGGAAACTTTTGACTTTATGAATCTACATTATATCTCACTGACTGTGATACGTGTTATCACTGGGTTGCTTTTCCTGGTACATCATCCATGACTGGTTTTGTCTATAATGTTAAGAGTTTTCAAGGAAAAATGCTTATCTTATCAGTTCTTTCTCTGGTCACAGTGTGCAGAGTCTTTATCAGACACTTGCTGCACTATTCTTCTACTTCTGAATATACAGTAATTTCAGAAGCATGTCAGGATTTTTTTAAACTGCATAAAGCCCAAGACAAATACTCTTGAAATGTTTAATTCTCTGGCTGTTTTCATCCTTGAAACTGTGAATGAGATTACTCTCTGCTTGCTTCTAGCTGCTATTCATCAGAATAATATTTGTCTTTGATTCTGAGTGGAATCTCATTCTCTTCTGTATGTCCCATCTTTTTCTTTGGTGGATATTTTCTGTGTTTCAGATACAAACAAAGTGTTGTAAAAAACAAAATCATGATTACTACCGCCATGCAGAGCACAAGATAAAAGAATATCACCTGAACTGATCTGACAGTCTCCACCTCACAGATTGGAGACACAGAAGCACTTTCAACCCAATCTAATCTCCCAGTCCATGTCGGTGCCCTATCTAGGTGGCATTGATCTGTGCTCTTATTGACCAACAGGTTAATCCAGACAGTGGTGTAAAGTGGAGTTGGTTTCCCATTGTCTCTCACTACAATGAACAGATTATACATTCTCATATCTTCCTGTAAAAGCTCTTGTCTTAAGGTGATGTTCCCTGATTTTGAGTCTACCTGGAAGGGGGTGTTTTGCTGAACTGACTTTGGTGCAACAACAGAATATGTGATTTCTGAGTTTACACCAGAGTCCTCATCGACAGCGTAGACCTTTGTTACATTTGTGCCCACTGGAGTACCTGGAGAGACTACCAAACATGAATAATTGCTGCTGGGAATGATCACTTTTGGGTTGTTGTCATTAATGTCCTCTATAAAGATAGTCACCCTGGCACTGGAGGTTAATGCCACTGGATGGCCATTGTCGCTGGCTGCCAGGTAAAGTTCATGACGATCTGTCATCTCCCGGTCCAAGTTGGTGGTGGTGTGCAGAGTCTTTTGTGTGCTATCCACAATAAAAGATGTGTTACCCCGTACAATTTGCAATTCTATTTTTCCATTCTCTCCTTCATCTGGATCTTCCACTTTTATCATCCCCACCTGAACAAACGGTGGTGCATTCTCAGGGATGAAAAAGATGAAGTGAGGAGTAGAGAAAACAGGTGCATTGTCATTCCGGTCCAGAACACGAATAATTACAGAGGCCTGGGACTCCAGGGGAGGAACCCCACTATCTCGAGCAAACACAGTGAGTGTGTGGACACTTTTCTGTTCTCTATCCAGAGAAACCAATGCAGATAGTTGACCTGTCACTGAGTCAACTTTAAAGATGGCAGATGTGTGTTTATCTAACCTGTATGTCACCCTGCCATTGAGTCCACTGTCTGCATCAGTAGCTGATACCTGCAGTAGTGTTAATGCGGGCGCGTTGTTTTCCTCCACTTCCAGCTGGTAGTCAGTCTGGGAGAAATGTGGGGCATTATCATTGACATCCTCCACCATCACCCTGATATCTCGCTGAGGCGGAGCAATCACAGACCTTTCAGATGAACTCCCTTGCACTACCACAGAAATGTGATATTCACTTTTCATCTCATAGTCTAGGGGCTTTGATGTGGAAAGCAGATATTTGCCACTCTGTGGGCTCAAAAAGAAAGGCACGTCACCCTCAATGGCAAGAGACGAGTCTTTAAAGCTGCTGTCACCCTCAAGCTCTAAAACAGCTAAGGGAGTGGGGGGTTGGCTCTCTGGTATCACAACAGTCTGGTTGTGATGCTTAGCTATGAACCCGATCTTGATTGTTAGACCTTGGGTAGCCTTGGGGAGGAAGGATACTGTTACCTGAGTCTCTGCTGGTGGGCAGTGAAGGCCGCTGGCTAACACTTTTAACACCAGCTCCTCAGAGCTGTCTATTTTAAGGTCTTGTGTTAGCCTGATGTGACCACTGTGACTGCTGAGGACTAAGAGTTTCTTAGCCCTTTCAGAGACCTTAGGACTGAGGGAATAAACAATGGCAGCATTTGGGCCTAAATCTGGGTCTGCAGCAACTACCTGAGTAACAACTGTGTCCTTCTTGGAGTCTCCTGAGACTGTGGCACTGAGTGGGCTGTTAGGACTAAAGCTTGGACAGTTGTCATTAACATCTGTCACTGTGACAAATATAGGTACTGATACACTCAGAGGCTTTTCTCCACAGTCAGTAGCCACCAGCTGCATTTGATACAGGTCCAGAGTCTCTCTGTCCAAAGCCTTTTGTACGATCAGCTTGATTAGTGGTCCTTCTTCTTCAACCTTTAAAGAAAAAACTCCTCCAGAACCTTTGAGTTCGTATTTCAGCTGTCCATTGGGTCCACCATCTCTGTCCTGAGCCAGGTCATCCAGCATGAAACTTGTCCCTTCAGGTACATCCTCAGAAATATCCAGGCATATTTTGCTATTTTCAAAATATGGTGCATTGTCATTGATGTCCTCTATGATCACAGAAAACTGTTCCAGCTCCCTCGAGGGCCCAACAATTACGGATTGCAAAATTATGCATTCATCATCTTTTGTCTCCTCAGAGCAGAGTTGCTCACGATCCATCTTTTTCTCAGCAATGTAGAAATTCCCAGTGCTTTTGTTCATCCACAGGTAGTCCTCGGTCAGGAGCTGGTAAGGAGGTGCAAAGTGTTTACTTAGTGATCCAACCAGAGTATGAGGCTCTATTTCCTCCTTGATAGAAAACTGAATGGAGCCACAAATGATCTGCTTGGTATGAAGCATGATCAGCAACTTCTGAGAGAAAGAAAAAGAAAACAAGTGTCATTTTTTTTTTTTTTATATTTCTCACCCTAATTTTCTTTCCTTGAACCTGGAAACATTCCAAGAGATATTTACTCGGGTGGTAATGATAGCTTTACAACTTCATGGGTGAATAAGCTCTTGAAAAGCACAATGATGTCATTGTTTCACAAGCAAAAGGTACAAAAGCAGCGAGGAAATGCCAAAGTTTGATTTGATATAAAGTAATTAGAGTAATTACATAACGAGTCAAAAAATCCATACTCTGAAGACTTTCCTGATATCCTTAATCCACACAAAATCAAGAGATTCTAGTATGTTTCCTTTTTAAGAGTAAGATTCAATCTGCCTGCCACTCAGAAACACTAAGGCAGTAATAAGAACTCAGCAGAACTGATAATCTTTGGTTTACTGACCTGCAGAAGTCCAGCCCAGTTCATGTTATCAGGAGTCCCATGGCCCATTGCCCTCGCACATGCTACCTAAGTCGCCCGGTAGTAAGTGATCACCGAGCACAGTAGCAGCAATCCAAACCTACACAGCTGAAGGCATAATTTGTTGATGCTCCTCCTACAACACACTCCCTGTCAACTGACAGATCAAATGCAGAGACATAACAGGTTTTTACCTGCATAAACTGGAATAGTTTTTTTTTTTTCACTGCAGTGCTGTGACTAACGATGGTTCTGTACAAACACTTAACTATACTGAAATTAACTTTTTAATAATAAATGTGGTAGTTTCTGTCCCCCACTTGCCTTTTTGCTTCACAGTAAACACTTTAATAAGGTTTTAACGGCCTTTTAATTTATTTATTTTTTCTCTCCACTTTTTCTGTCTGAGTCTGGTTCTGGCTGAGACTAATTCATAATCTTGATTTTAAAATCTCTCTACATCTGAAAATGACTGATAATGTTTAATACTGCAACATGTATTGATAAGCAATTGTGGAAAAAGTATGTTTTTAAGATAAATGTGGCAATAATGTTGTTCTTTCTCTCTCTCTCTCTCTCTCTTATATATATATATATATATATATATATATATTATATATATATATATATATATATATATATATATATATATATATATATATATATATCTTATATATATATATATATATATCTATATATATATAGATATTATATATATATATAGTATATATATATATACTATATATATATATATATATATATATATATATATATATATATATATCTATATATATATATATATAGTTTGGAAAACCAAGAGATATACAACTGAGGACTAATTTCTAATTTCGCTCTGGTCTAATGTGAGCTTAAATGATTTAATCTTTTCCACAACTGGAAAGTATGAGGGGTAATGAAATTGCATAATATTGCCCTCAGACTTACTTTGTTAGGCTAGGGGGCCCTCTGTTGACAGAGCAGGGTACTACAGCAGACTGAGACAACTTCAGATATTTGTTAAAATTCACAGTAGTAAGTTTTTTTTTTTTTTTTTTCAGAAACTCAGTCACAAAAACACAATCTATATTTCAAAATTGATGCGACCGACACTCACAGATCACTCTGCATTAAGTTTATCTGGTAATTAAACAGACGAACCCATTAAGTTTTCAGTGCACGTACGGCTATAACATTTCTCTTCCACAATGAAAGCACGTCCGGTCTGTCTGTTACGTAACAGATTGTTCCTCTCGTTGTCATTCAACTTTCCGCCCACTTTTTCACTTACAGTAAAGTTCTGAGCCCCCCCCCCCCCCCCGCTACTTTATTGGTTCGTCACGTTCTCTAAATGCTGGGCGCCAGTGGAGTGAAATAAAACTACATTTCCTGACAGCCTCAGACTGCGCCGAGCAGAGAGACGCAGCAGCAGCTTGAGGCGAACTTCCTTTTTTTTTTATCATGTCCTCAGATATTACAGGCGGTGAGTCCAATGATACTTTAAAACAATAAGTTTAATTGGTTAAAAAAAAATAGGAAAAATTGTTTTGTAGTTTGTGTTTTAACGATCGCCAATTCTTTATTTAGAAACTATGGACTAAAATCTTTATTGAAGACATGAAGTGTTCAAGTGTTCAAATGTGAATGTTAAGGTTTCATATATAGTACACAGTGAAGTCTCCATCTAGATTCTTCTTTTACTGGTAAAATAAAAATGCAGTTAGTCAATGAATTTAATATTAAATTAAAAAGGAATAACTAAAATGGGAATGACAAAACATATTAGTACCATAAAAGTTAGAAGTTGCAGAACAGCTCTTTCAAATAGATATACATTGTGTATTAATTGTTGATGCTGTTTGTTCTGTAATTGACTTAGAAGTAATGTTTGCATACTGCTTGGTAGTCAGGAATCTTTTTTTCATGTAATTTGAATAATTCCCAGAAAAGTTTGTTTAGGGAACTTATGTAAAGAAGAGATGAATATTTCAGTGTCCCTCAGACAGCTGGGATCCTTTTCGAAATGGTATACAACCAGGACAGACATTTTTGTTTAAGCTTTATTTTGTTCTTGGAGTATATTTCCACATTGTTCATTTTAAACTAATTTAAACTTTCTAAAATTCAGCTCATACTCTTATTTTCACTCCTTGTATCACTGTGTCAGCTTTGCTGCTCCCAGTCAAGTCTTGGAGTTTCCTTTCTGCAGAGTCTGGGATTGCGTTCCAACTGCTGTCAAATTTTCCACAGACTTGGAACTGGAGCTGGGCGACGTGCTGCAGGAGTTCCAGGATGTTGTGGAGGAGCTGAAGGCCCCCTCCGAAAGCAAACATCATTCTTACCAGCGCGTCCTGCATGAGGCCAAGAACCGCATCGAAGACAATGGGGTGGAAGACTCTGATTACAGTAAGTTTTTAAAATAATAATAATAATAATAATTGTACTGGCACTAATTGTACTTACACGATTTCATTAAATTCAGGAAAAGCTATAAAATATGCAAAATGTGTGGAACCACGAAATATATTTCTGTACATTTGCTGTTATATAACAGTCTGTTGTCTCTGGGTGTATCACTTGGCGATCTTTAATAGCCCAAACAACTACGGCTTGACACGTCTAATTTGCATGAAATTATTGGTACAAGAGGAGACATACCCTGCACTCTTCTAGAAAAGTGGCTGTTTGCCTAATGACAAACTGGAATGAACTCCAATTATGGATAGCGCATCTTCTGTAATCGTTCTTTTTCCTTTCCATTGTTGCTCATTTGTCAGCAGTTATGAGATGAAAGAGGAGATGTTTTCCTCTGCTCCCATGCGTCGTCATTATTGAAAGTGTGCTGGCCCCAGTAACGTTTGAAAAGACGCGCTTGCTTTCAAGTGTTCCAGCTGACACATGGGAGTCACTCACAAACAGGCATTTACCTTCACTTTTGAACGTGCTATTATCATTAAGTGTAACTCCTGCATTGTCATTGCTACTGATCATTTGCATGGAATGCCCTTAGTGCTTATTATCTCTTCTCTATTCTTCCATCCTCCTCTCTCCCTCCCAGGCAGTGGAGCATCTATGGGAAACAGTTTGAATGCGAGCGAGGAGGAACTCCACCATGCAGGCACGACGCTGGCGCTGAAAGGTACTGCAAGCCTCCTATCGTCCCATCTTCATTCAGATTCAGCCATTGTTCTCACGGTGATCACTATCACTTTTGCTTCTGATCACTGTAACAAGAACAACGCATGCTCCTCACATTAGGCTTCGAGCTGTTTTGTTTTGAAACAACAAAGCCCCCCCTGCTATGACTGTGGCTCCTCGGCACCATACTTTGAAACTCTCCTGCAGGGAGTCTGTCTCAGGTGTTTGTGTGTGTGCAAATGAACTACTCCCTATGTATTCCATTGTGTTTACACTCATGTGGTGATGAATCTAAATTGATAAAAAAAAATAAAAAAAACACTTACACACACATAAAGCTGACCAAGAGAGTATAGTTTGCTCATCTTCATGGTTTTATACACTCTACCTGAGTCCTGAAGGGATCTACCAAGCTGCTGAGGCTTTGAGACCCTGGAAAGTGGCAATTCATGCATGAATGGTGCCCTGGGCAAGCCCCTCCCTCTGCTGGTCCCCACAGAACCGAACAATCACCCACTCCCACATCAAACCCTGTTTCACCTGAATTATGTTAGTTTTCAGGAAAAAATATAGATAGATAGATAGATAGATAGATAGATAGATAGATAGATAGATAGATAGATAGATAGATAGATAGATAGATAGATAGATAGATAGATAGATAGATAGATAGATAGATAGATAAAACTTCATGGTTCTAGCCTTATCCTTTGGGGATGTTTTGCAGCTAAATATGTTGGATTTTCAGCTAATGATTGTAAAGTACAAGTCAAACAGTCTTACGTCATCAAACTCCCCTTTTAACACCAGCTTCGGTGTCATCTGCCACCATGGTAATATTTACTTATAGTGCACACTCCTGAAGCTAAGTCTTGCTAATTTTGCTTCATAGCTTTACCTCCAGGCCTTGCTGCCCTGGGAAAAAGGTCTTAATGTCCATATAAAGTAACATATGAACTCAATTTGAGCAAAATAAGAAGAGAATATTTTTGCTTAGATTCATATTTCACTTTGGGAGCGTTGGGCCAAAGGAAATACCGTAAATCTGACACATATTTCCTGACAGAAATGTTCCACTGCTGCCTTTTTCCTCAGCAGTCCCTTGAATTTTTCTTTTTTTCTGTCTTCAGCCAAGCTGGGAGACACAGACGAGCTTGAGAGTTTTATCAACATGTTGGACCAGGAACTCGCGGGTATGTGTTTCACTCAATCTTGTCTCTTTGCTTTTTGCGTTTAAGCTGACAAACCAGCAGGCTGCTGTGTGCTGTGAAGGTGAAGCCACTGACCGGGTTGCGTGTTTTGCTACACAAGGAGTGCTCAGCAGTAGCCGGCTTGGTTCCCTTCGTCTGTTATCCCCCCCTTCTGTTTATCTCTGAGCACTTTTTATATTTAAATGCCATGTCTGGGGACAAAGGTAGACTATCTGCGTGTGCTTTTGTGTTAATGGCATACTTGACTACATAAGCATCATGATCCTCCTATCAGCTCTAAAGGAATAGTGCATTAGGGGCCCATGAGTGTGTATATTGCCCCTTGCAAGCACACGAGTAACAAAGAACAAAAACATACATCTGCTGCTGCCGATGATCTCGACACGGAGAAAATTAATGTTGCAAATTAATCGCAACTCCTGCTGTATCTTCACAAGTCTAACCTATTAGTCAGTGAATGTTTGTGGCTGTGCATTGATGTATGCCTGTATGCTGCTCTTTTTATAAACTGTGCGTTGTTGTCTCTCTCCCTCCCTCTCCTCACTCTACAGAGATGTGAACAGAGATACGGGAAGGGCGAGGCACCAAGAAGAAAGCGAGATCCACGCCAGAGCAGATCTGATGGAGCGGACGCGTCTCTCTCGCCTCTTCAGGGACAGGGGAGGGGGAAAAAGGTTGCCTTCAGAAATTAAAAGGGCACTCGCTTCAATTTTGAAATGCAAGAGCACCCTCAGACACCCCCCGGCAATCCCGCGTCCAGCCAGCACCGCCACGTCCCTGCAGCATCAGGTCCAAGATGTGTGACATATTCCCCCAAAATAGACAAAGCTTCCATCTGTCTGACATGAAAAATGCTGCCCAGAGTATAGAGAGAATGTTAAAATTCTCATAAGTGCTATGCCAGTAAAAGGCCTTAAATCTTCATTTCCATTTATTTTTAAAAAGCCTGAGCTTTCTCTGGTTTGAAATTACAGATTGCACTTTAGCTTAAAAGCCTATTTGAAATCCAGTGAGTTCAACTCTGCTGTGTATCAGGCTATACTTGTGTGTCAACATTTAAAGTGTACAGTTCTTGTGAATATCCTTTTTTTACATATACATTATTGTAACATAAATGTGTTTATAAATAAAGCTACATTTTGACAGAACTTTTTTTGTGACATCTATTTTCTGATTTGAAGTTACGAGCTGAGAAAATAGTAGATAAAGTTATAAGTTCTTGCCTTTCAGACAAGCGAAATGACGGTTGCTGGTGTCACTGCGTTTCCTCCCCTCAGCCCATACCTTCATGTTTGCTTTTCTGGTTTCCTCTGACCTTGTTCTGATTGTGCTGCGAGTTTCACTTCTGCTGTAACTCCGGAAAACCACAAGTGTAGCTCAGACAGATTACATTTGACCCCATATGAGGAGAGAGTATGCATTGCGAGAAACTATGTACATTTTCAACAGCTTTCTGCAATTTGAGAACTTTTTCATGAATGCCTTTGTGCTGGTCCACTGACTTGTTTCAAATCATTTAACAAAATATATCAAACACAAATTGCGTGAATAAATACAAATAGAAGTTTTCAGATAGTTTAACAAAGACAACAAAAAAATCTTCATTTTGACACTGCCAAGGACTTTTTGTTTCTTAATTCTCAATCAGTCCTTTGTGGGTTTTCTTGTATTTTTGTTGTTGTTGCTTTACAGATAATCTCAAGCACCCTCCATTAATTAATCTAAAATATGGTGGATTATATTACAGTGAGCATCCCACCGCCTCTATGTTTCAAAGTTGGTGTGATGTTTTCCTTGAATGTCATTTATGGCTTATTTATCGGTTACATTTTAGTTTTATACTCAGCTGTCCAATGAGAAGGAATACGGAAGTCTTTGTGGTAAACTTCAGTCTGACTTCCTACTTTTTCTTATAGAGCAATGGTTTTCTATTGCAGGTCCTCAATAAAAGAAATGTTTTTGCAGTCTCTTTCTGACTGCACAGGCAAGCACTTTCATATCTACAGTAGCCAGTTCCTGCTGGAGGCCCTGTGATGACATTTTAAGGTTTTTAGATAATTGTGTCACCTTGAAGTCAGTTTTCAGGGTGAAACTGCTTGGATGGCCAGACAGGAGCATGATGGTGGTTGTTTTGAGTATGTTCTGAATATGAGCTGCAGCTTCAAATTCTTTGAAAACGTCTTTAAAGTACCAGAACTATAAACTGATGTAGTCTTCCTTCTGAAAGCTTCTGATGGCTAAACGTTTAAAAGTTTAAAAAAGGCCAAACCAATTTACAAATGCTCTTCTAATGACGAATACCTGATCTGACCCATTTTAAGTGGCAATAGATGTTGATGGATCCTAATTTCTTTCTAACTAGAAATTACTATTTCAATACATTTTTAGCGAAACAATAAAAAAATAAAAAATAAAAATTCTGCATTTTTTGTCAAAATCCATTTGACAAAATATGCTTGGAGAAAGGGAACATCTCTGCCTAAAGTCACACCTAAAAGTCTGGCTCGACAAGAGACTGTGGTTGTGGCTGTGTTTATAATCTGCTGTCATTTCACTTAGGCATATCACGGGCACAGAGAGTGACATCTGCATGCAGGTGTTTCCTGCAGTTGTCAGAGAAACCCAAAGGAGTGCAATGGATGCTGCGGTTGTAAAGTGTGATTTTTCACTCGTTACTTGGAATCTCATAATGTAGGATGTCGGCGGAGTATTCCAGCTGTTGGAGGCAAAATTATTTTTAGCCTGTTGAGGGATTGCCACATCTGTTCAGAAGATGCCTGAATGAGGAACTAAGTCATTAATTTAAAATATCTGGTAAGATGTCTTGTAATTACACAGAATCCGCTTTGGGTCTAATAAGAAGGAAGGGATAGGTTTTGTGTTGTTGGGAAATGACGGCAGTCAATGATGACAAATGTCTTCAGTTGTCATTGTTAAGGAAAAGTATTAATATCCTTGAACAAGAATTTTAAAAAATTAAGGGCTATGAATGCTTTTATAAAACACTACATCCTCACACATCTAAACTAACATGATCTTAAGAACAGTGGGAGCCACAGTACAATGGATAGACTGCATATGTAAACCTACTTTATGACTGAATGTCACGGTACAAAGGAATAGGTCCCATAAAGGTCTTTTCATGTCTTATTAAAGAACATTTGGTTCCCCAGACTCAGTTTTGAAATCCAGTCCTCTATTTAGCCCCATTGACCTGGACAAACATGGGGACAGACAGCTGCAGTAGAGAAAAATGAGCTTTGCATACGATGTTCCTGTAAAGGCAGAAGAAAAGAATGGGAACTGAAAGACAGCAAAAGGGAAAATGAGAGTTTTTCAGACAAAAGGGGGCACAGAGGTAGTGTGGAGTAACCTGGCTCTACTTTGTTGTCTGTTCCAGTTATTGTAAAAAGAAGAGTGACTGATTGAGGCCACAGCTGCTCAGGATTGTAACAAAGTTGGCATGTTGGAACTTCCCTGACAAAAGAGTAGCACATCCTGTTTTCAGACTGACGCTGAGGAACTGCGACGATGCAGGAAATGTGTTGGCGGAGTACAGGTGAAACAAAAAGACACTTTCCACTTCCCACTTTTCTTCATCTTTTAGATGTAGCTCTGCATGTTGAGGCCTAGCAAAAGTATTTATACCCATGAACCTTTTCACATTTATTGTTGTACTGTCACAAACTCTGTATTTATTGGATTTTTTTTGTGGTAGACCAACACGAACCAGGGCATAAGTGTGAAATAGAAGGAACATGACATTTGGCTCTGGAATGTTTTCAAAAAAATCTGAGGTGAGGTGTGCAGTTGAATTCAGCCTTCTTTATTACTCTACAGTCACACGTCTTAATAAGTCCTATAAACAGAATATATTCAGGCAACGTGTGCATAATTTAATCTCTGTATAAACCTACTGGTGACCTGTCCAGGGTTTACCCCACCTATCGCCTGAAATGTTCGCTGGAGATAGGCAGTATCACCCCTCCTGACCCAACTACGGACAAGGGTGTAAGAAAATGAATGGATGGATGTATAAACCTATTCTGAGGAGGCCTCACAGGTCTATTAGAGAATATTGCTGTCAAAACAGTATAGTGAAGACCAAAGAGCACAGCAGACAGGTCAAATGTAAGGCTCAGTAGATGTTCAAAGAACAGTTAGATTATTAAACCTACGCTTTGAAAGCTACACTGAAGACAGTGATCTATTATTATTGCCCAACCCCATTTCTCCTTTACAACAACCCTGGGCAACTGTTTACGTGGCCCATATCAAAAAACACCACTGCTACAACAATATGGTTAATTGTCCAAACTGGGAGGCCAGGCAAGGAGAGGATTAATCAGTGAACCAAACAAGAGACTCACAGCACAGTCATTTTCTGGATGATTACTTTTTATTTCCTTCTGAGTAAAAAATATGTTGAACTAGTGCTTCTTTTACGCTAGCACAGTTTCTAGCTCCTCTACGAACCTTTCACGATTAACAGTTTAAAACAAGCACTTCCTTTTTAAACAGATATGATAGTCCTGCCTTCTGTTTACTCTCCTATGTTGTTTTATAATTTCATATTACAATTTTTAGTGTAATTATATCTGCACTTCTGCTTTATGTGTTTCTTTTTCTTTTTTTTTTTTATCTAACTGCATTTAGTGTGACATTGTAGTAACGTTTTCCATCAAAAGAGTCAGGAAAGCAGGTCAGCAGATATATGGAGATACATACAGGATAAACAAGAAGAGTGGGGTGAAGGTTCACCTTGTAGCAAGCACTTAATAAATATGTATTAAAAAATATTTAGAACAAGGCTAATTCATCTGTCAGAAATGGCAGACCTGGAGAAACATCTGGAAAAATTAGAAAATTTATTTTCATATATTCTCTCCATCCAATCTAAATTGGCCCAAAGCAGTGACATTGGAGATATTGCATCCAACATTGTTTTGTTGCATGTTCATTTGCAGAAATTGTTAAAAAATCATTTGCCTCTTTCTGCATTCTTCACAGGAATGCACTAATCCCAATAAAATATTTTAATGTTGGTGGTTTTAACACGACAAAATGTGGACATTCTTATGGTGTCTGAATAGCCAGAGTAGCTCTCTGTTTGGTCCAGCTGGGACACTGCTGCAGCACTAATCCACTGCCATTTCATCGTACTTGGAAAGTAACAAGCGGCTAATTCTGTTGCATGATTTTTATTAGATTGCTCTTTCATGAGATCAGATGTAATATATCAGTTTGTCTTAGGGGAACACCTCCCCACTCATTACTACGAAACGGGTGTTTGATTGACAGTACGCTAAAGTGAGAGGTCAGTGTGTTAGCCCGTCATTGTTTAGACAGCAGACAGACTGAGTAATGAATGTTCAGAGTCCTTTAGCAGGTGAATTAAAACAAATTGTTGCTATGATGAGACAGTAAATGGTCTTGAGAGATGAAGACATAATAAATGTTGTACCCCTTATAGCCCTCACCTATAGGCTCAGATAGCCTGGTAATAAATGTCACATGGACTTAGGAGCTCCAAACACAATGTGGGTTTATTTTAAGCTAAATAGGAGGATAATGAAGATGTAATTGAGTATGGCAAAAAGGAGACACTTGTTATTATCAGACAATGAGTAAATGAAGCGGCGATATGGCCTGTGCAGTGAAGCTATCATGGGCGAGATGAGAGCAGCATGCGGAGCACGTAGTCTTCTGTCATCTTCTTGATGAGAGAGTCGAGCAACGCCTCTCCCCTGTGAGTTTCACAACTGGTCCAGGCTAACAACGCACTCCCGAGGAATTAGTTTGCTAAATCGCCCAACACACACACACACACACACACACATGCTGCCAAGACAACCTGACACACACGAAATGAATGGTCGGACTCAGACTAGGTGTTACATAACTGCGCCTGAATCAAGGACTCAGCTCACCACTTTGTTATTCCATGCGAGCTCACAAGAAGAAGAAAAAGCAGGGTAAACTGTTTACTACTGCTCATAACATAGTTACAAGGAAATGTTCGGGCCCTAGTGGGGAACTATAAAAAGATAATTGAAACCAATGTCAGAATAAGAGGGAGGATGTTTTTACAGACAAAAAAATGAAACAAGTATTTAAGGACCAGTGTAGTTGCATGTTTTGCAACAATAAAACAAAGTAGAAGCTGCTACATGGAAAAAAAAAAAAAAAACTACCTAATTTAGCCCTTGGTGAAATATGTATGTATCCGACTGGATTCAGGAATGTTGATTTGACACAACAACTGTGGGTTACAGATTCAGTCCAGCATAATACATGAAAGAAAATGGCACAAATCTGAACTAACAGAGAGATAACCATCCTTATACTTACAGTAAAAAATGGTGATGGCAGCATGTTGATGAGGGCTGTTGTCCTCCAACAGTGAGACTTGAGGCTGACATTGTATCATAGTGTTTAGATTGTCAATGAGTTTAAATAAAGATTTTTCCTGTCTTCATTGATTTCAGGACATTTTTTTTTGTCAAAGATTAAATGCTGAAGACAGCTAGCCAGCTTAAAATAATAAATTTTCCTTAAGTGGAAGCAAACTCACTCTTTAGTGTGCATTAAAAAAAACAAACAAAAAAAAACAAATCCACCAAAACTATCCACTTATTATGCAATATATTTTTTCTTACCATATTATAATTTCCTATATTATCTGAAGAGAAAGGTTCAGTAAATTCTGAAGTGGTTTTGTAGTTCAAAATGGCGGTGTGATCTGTAGAAACCAAAAAAGTCTGAAATTAAATTTGAGCCTGCTCTGTACGTAACAGCTACAGTTCCCTCTGCACCACAGATAGCTGTTACAGGAAGTAAGAAAATCAGTTTCAAACACCAATACCTAATCAGTTATTGCGTATAGAGTACAGTTTATGCCTATTTAGTTGTGCCTTGCAACCCCTCATATAGATAATTAGTTTATCAAACTGCAATAATCGTTGCATTTTGATACAATAATCATCTAACATATGACTGAGATAAAGTATCCTAAACTGTAAAAATACAAGTTATTTACATTCTACCATTACACATAGATAGATATTCTGTCTAATAAAGTATAAATCAAAAGCTCCATAGATGCCATATGGTATTCTAGAGATCTTGCATAGGATTATCTTTATATCTTTTTCAAGTTCAAGTTTTCAAGTTCCAGGGCAGAAAATTATGAAACTACTCACATTTGTAGTGTCTGTCGCAATGCTGATTTGTTTTTGCATGTGACATCCATGTGCAGGTGTTTCCTGCAGTTGTCAAGGAAACACACACTAAAGGGTGCAGCGAATGCTTCCCACTGAAGTGTGAATTCACAGTGTGAATTTTCCCTCACGACTCGAATCCAGCCGTGTAATTGTGCTGATGTATTCACTATTATTTTTAACACGGTGAAAAACAGCCATGCCTATGTTTAGAATCAGACTAAATGAGGAACAAACTACTTCAGTAATCAATTTGAAATATTTAAAGGCATGATTTTGTAAATTGCACAGACTGCTGGTTTCGGGCTGGTGAAAAACAAACAAGCTGTTTGCTCGATGCCTCCCTTACGTTTCCCCCCACAACTGTACATTGTTTTGTATGCAGAAAGAAGAGAAAAGTCTTGGGAAATGTTCAGATAACCCTCAAACACTGAAGCCTTTTAAAGCAATTAATGTTGTTGTAATCTGGTAGGACAACTACTTTTTTGACCATGATAGTGCAAAACAATCTCACAGTTTTCCCTTAATCTCTCAGTCATCTAACTTTAATCTCTGAATCTTTCCCAGTCTTACATCTTCATGAATATATTCATAAGTCAGACAGAGATATGGTACTAGTATGTAAACAGCAAGGAATAGCAATACTATTACAGACTAAATGCTACAATGACTGCAAAAACTCCTGTGAAATCCTACCTTTAAAAATCCCCAGTAATTATAATAACACAGTTGTTAATTTAGTTTCTCTCCTTGGCATCAAGCTGATTGGGTAAAATATGGGTAATCAGTATCCAGCTCACTTTGTCACAGGGAGTTGCTCAGGATCCAACTACCAATCATCTGTTAAAAAATCTTTGCTGCAGAGAGAGGATTTTTACTCTTTCCCATTTATTTTACAAACTTGGGGTCTTACTTGGCTAGAAAGAAAACAAGAAACAACAAACAGAACAAGAAAAATAGGCACGTCTGTAAATGTGCTTTTTTTTTTTTTTGAAGTGAAACCAAGATCTAAAATGTGAAAGAAAAACAAAAATCCTGTCTGAGATGATGAGCACAACAATGATACTTAATTTGCACCACCACTTCTTATCTGTGCAATTGCCAGAATGAGGAAGGTGAATTCCCTGAGAAAATGAAACCTTAAGATGGAATTATTTGTGATTTGTTCATATCCCTTTTCATTGAATTGTAATTCACAACAGACACTGAACAAACATCCAGCGTTGTGTGTAGTTTTCTCAAACACAGGGCTAGTCATACAAAGCTAATACAAAGTTGTATGAGGTGCTTTACAAATATTTAATTTGTGCCATTACCACAATGAAGAGTGGTTCAATACAAAACTAGAGAAATCTGGAAGTTTGATTGGCTGAGCCTAAAAGCAGTCAGAGATAACTTAGGTATCTGTAAACAACCCAAAGTTTATATAAAAAGAAAAGGCTGAACCTGTAGATCAGTCTGTAAGTATTTTAACACCAAAATCAACCAATGAAGATTATTGTTAGATTGTCAAATCCTTTGCATCCTACATTAACATTTGATACAATATAAAATATTTTAATTTATACTGAAACTATCAAATCAATTTCAATGTTACAGAGGACCATCAACCGACATAACCCATGAAGTTATGAAATTTACTTCTGTTCTTTGTGTTTTCATTTGGGCTAATTATTGATCTATCATAAGATATGAGAGAAAGTCAGAAAAGTCAGAATAATTTCCTTGCATAACTGTAGCAGCATAAAATAACAGCAGAATAAAAAACAGCATGAATTTCCCAAGCAGAAAAAAAAAAAAAAAAAATCAAGAACCCATCATGACCGTCCGTGTGGTGATCATTGTTGGAAGTTGTGGGAGACAACGCAGCAAGATATATGGTTGGTATCTGAAAACCTGGTCATTCCAGTCCACACTTCTTTATTCATAAGAGGTGCTTCCATACATTTTTCATTGCAGAATCATCCTGAAATAAGTGATGTGCTTTTACAACAACTTTCTTCAGCAGAATAAAATACTCCTAAAGAACAACTGTGAGTAAAAACTTCGCTAAAGACAAACTGTTATGCTTTGAAAATTTCAGGCATAATAAGCATTGCACCTGTCTGACGGTAAGACACAATGTCATAAACCGGGATTCTCTTCCAAGAGACTTTTAATCTCAGTGGGACTTTTTCTGGTGAAATAAAGGTAAAATTAAAAAGCTGAGTTTTGCACAAACTCCTAAATCAGGGGTCGGCTACCCAATATGTCGAAAGAGCCATATTGGACCAAAAAAACAAAAAACAAATCTGTCTGGAGCCCAAAAAGGTAAAACAGGTATGATAAAACATAGCGGCATCCTCTTCTGACAAGCAACCATCCTCAGACCTGAGCAACAATAATATCGCTAAGTGTCATTCTAAATATATACTGACAAAAATCACTAATCAATTTGTAAAAACAACCACTTTTTACTAAATATGTGTACCCATGGCAGGATTGTGTTCTTGCGTGTTTAATGTGACTTCTGTTTACGGACATCACTTCTCAACATCGGGCTTGTAAGATGAAACTTTAATCTTGATGCAGCAGCTAATGTATTGCCTCCCTTGGAAATGTCTTTCCACATTACCGTATTTTCCGGACTATTAACCACTACTTCTACCCCAAGCTTTGAACCATGTGGCTTATAGCCAGATTAAACTTTCAAATTATGTAGCTTTATGTTATTAAAGCTAAAGTTTAATCAGTAATACTTTTATAACAAATTTATGTCAGATCATGATTTCTTGGTTAATGACAAGTCGTCATAACACAGACATTTTGAATAATGTCGACTTTGTATTAAAAGTGTCATGATTTACCGAATGACACCTTATGACAACAGTCATGAAGACTCACTCATGTTCATGACAGGTGTTATGTCATGTTTATGACGGCGTCATGACAGTCTTATTCACAACCCGTCAAATAAAGTGTTACCGAAGTCTCTATATATATCATCTTCAGTTTAAGAAATGTCCTCAGTGGCTGTTAGTGCAGGAGGAACTCCCTGTTTCAGAGGAACATATTTTTATCGTTTGTTTGGATTTTTCTTGCTTTGCTTACGTAAATCCAAATCCCAACATATAGTCAAGTAATTTCCTGTTATTTTCTCTGGCCACTCTCCCATTGTATGGAAGAGGAAACCAGCACAATTATTTTCAAAGCAGTTCATTCCCAAGGAATGTGAGTCATCCAGTCTTTTGGACTTTAAATGAGCCATTACATCATTGCTGACTGGGGTATTACTCGACTCCACTTCATCCTTCCTCTTTCAGCTCAGTTTACTTGAAATCATAACTAAAACTGAAGCATAGAAGAGAAAATATGCCCATGAACTTCAATATACTAGTTTAATTTATTTATTTTTAAAATGGGGGAAAGCATAAGGCTTGATCCCTAATTTATACATCAAATGAAGAAACAGAAAGGGGGATTAAAGGCTCTGAGATGAGGATATGTGAATGGAAGTGACAGTGAGCATAGTTTTAGCAAATGCCACGAGCTACCCAGAGGGCCAGAAACAGAAAGTGTTGAAAAGAAGCAAGCTGGGAAGCTGTCAGTCACACAGGGGGGTTTCGGGGCATCTTTACAGCTGCGAAAATACTCGGAGCATGGAAGAACTCTAGGAGGGAGGTTGGAAACAGCCATTGTGTTGTTGCTGTTTTAATATGTAGAGCTTTCTTTTCTATATGGATTAATTTATGCATGTCAATCATCTACAATTTTACCATAAAACTGGATTCTTTGTAATGTAATGTGATATTTGGGCCTGTTTTTTTTTTTTTTTTGCCGAGTCAGGACTCATTTTTATTTTTGCAACAGTGAATTCTACTTTCACCAAAAAAATGTTAAAGGACAACACCTAACCTTCATTTGGTGACCATATATAAGAATATTTGGGCTATGGCAAATAAAAAAAATTCCAGCTCTGAACATCCCAGCGAAGGTTTTGCTGTGGCCAAGTTAAAGCCCAGAGTGAAATAACTGAGATGGTATGGCATTAACTTAAACATGGTGTTCAAAACCCCTCCTGAATTGAAACAATTCTGCACACAATATTAGACCCTGTTTCCTGTCACACGTTATGTTTAGCTTGCAAATGCTGGTTTGAATAGCTTTCTTGAGAATGAGAACATGAAACTGCATTTTATGTTGACTTTAGCTATGGTCCATCTGATTTGAAAGTTAGTTGAATGATCTGAAAATATGTACAGCCAGTACATCCAGTCTTCTAAAGAGAAAGAATGGCTTAGACATTAAAAACTTTTTGCATTTTTATTAGGTCAACTGTCTGTTATAAACCCAGCCATATCTGGCTCTGAGAAAGAGAATGTACCATAAATATATCACGCAACTTGAAATGTTTAAAATGAGCTAAGCAGGGCTAACATTTAGATCTTCACCAGAAAAACGTGGTTTATTGCCTCTGAGGGTAAAAGAGGCTTAACTTCAAAGACTGTTTTCCATTCTTTATGAGAAAAAAAAGTTCCCTTTTTTTTTACATGAAGCTCCGATATTTAAGTTAAATCCTTGACGTATTTGATCTGAAAGATGTGTGAAATGCCTGGTAGCTTGGATTAGCACACCAGATCATATTGGTGTCGCTGCAAGTATTTGTAATGCAATCTGAAAGATAAAAAAACATTTTTTTTTGACATCCTGTGTAGTCTC
Source organism: Poeciliopsis retropinna (assembly GCA_010277075.1). NCBI lineage: Eukaryota > Metazoa > Chordata > Actinopteri > Cyprinodontiformes > Poeciliidae > Poeciliopsis > Poeciliopsis retropinna. Next base: position 10,559,939 of record VMRM01000015.1, on the reverse strand, counting down.
TAAAAGAGCTGCCTGTGCTACCATGTTCTGAAAACTTAAGGTCCACTGACGCAACCCTCCTACGTCGTCGGCAACAGACATCTGAGAGAGGCATTAGTGGACTGCCATCTGATGGTGAACTCTAGCTGATGCAACTGAAAGATAGTGATGGGCTTGTGGCTCGGCTGACAAGGAGCGACTTTGCAAAAATACCCACGGTTAGACCATGTAATACTCTGAACGAAAAACGGAATTTGATCCTGGAGATTTTGAATGCTGCTATGAAATGTCTTTTCCCATCCTGCTCCCAGAATTGGAACAGAGTAAGAAAAATCAGCCATCAATCAGCATTTCATACTGCCCGCATATTCCACGCATGAGACCGGAGATAAAACACGTTTGTTGCCTGCTGTCTTTACTTCCCTAACGCGCCAGCAGCATGCAGGCTTTAGTCTCGGCAGCCTCAGTGGAATCTTGAGGTCATCTATCTTATAGAGGGCAGATCATTATGTAGTCGACAAGCAGCTTTAGGCCCAGGGCAGGTGGGAATGCTTGTATGAGATGAACTATGGTGACTACTCCTGTTTATTGGACTTCTGTAAAAGCCAAACTGGCCTCTTTTTACTGCTCAACTGCACAATACATTTGGTCTTTTTCCATTTTTGCAATAGTGCCTCAGATTGTTGCACCCAAAGCTGCATTTAAACCATGTCATGAAAGGTTTTTGCTTTACTTTTATGAAGTATCTATATTTTCTGTTTAAAGACCACAAGGAAGTACAAAGATTATCCCTTCTAGCAAGTTCTAATGTACTCCAGTGTCCAAAAACCTGCAAAAACTTCTAGAGAGCCTCTTGGTGATAGGACAGATGTGATCCATTAAAAAAATGTATCACCAATTGCACCTTACTGGTGTTTTTTTTTAGTCAATTTTATCACAGTAGGATTACATTACATTTGGCCCGAAGAAAATTAGTTTCAGGTAGTAAAAAACATAATTTCCATTTAAATGTGGGAAATTGTTGATGTAATAAAAAACAATAACGCACAGAAAATGACGCTAGCCCCTATATTTGAAATGTTTCATTTCAAATAAGCTGAAACCAACATTTTACTGAATATTACTTAGAAACACTTTCAGGAAAGCAGGTGTTTAGGCCTAGCTCTGGAAAAATGGTACGCACTTATTCTCTTACATTCATTCAAGCATCTATGGCTGATGGTTTCTGTGGATGGTGGTGAAAATTTGCACTAAATAAATGTTATCTCTATGGAGTCAAATAGGACTGCATGAAAAACATACAGAACTCTGCAGTGTAGATCACTGAGGCCTTCTCTCTCACTTATGACAGGACAGAGTTCAAAAGCCGGCATTGGCGATGGCATAGGGTGCATTAGTGAATGCAGAATGAGTAGCTTGCACATCTGTGGAGGCATAATTAATCCTAAATGATGTATTCAGGTTTTAGAACAGCATATGCTGCCATCCAGATTAAGTGTTTTTCAGGGAAGACCTTATTTGTTTCCGCAGGACAAAGAAAAATGAAGGTGTGTTGTTTTGCAACAGCCCTGAAAGAATCCAGATGCTAAACTCATTGACCTGAAGGTTATGTTTATTTCCTATATATGTATGCAGATTGCAGCGATGTCCAAAAATATTTGGTAAAATCCTTGCATTTGAATAAAAATGGAGTATGCTATACTATAATATGTTTGAACCATTTCATATTTTGTCACATTATAACCTTATAACCTTAATGAGTTTTGTGAGGATGTTTTTGCAGTTGACCAACAAAAAGTCCAGCTTCATACTGCATGATGTTGCTATCATCATGTTTTCACCATTCCTATGCCATTTTCTGCCTAAGGTTTGAAAAAATTACAGGCCTAGAATTGGTTTTAGATGTTTATTAGAAGTCTGAATGCACACTTGTGTTATCTAAGATGGAGCAATATGAATATAAACAAGAAATTCAAATTCACAGCTCTTTGATCACCAGTCCTGTGATTTCCTAACTGATCTGACAGGATAACAAACAATGTGTGTCCTATCTTTGTGTTTTCAATTCTTGCTGCACAACTCATATTTTACCTTTCTAGAAGTGTATTAGAGCAATCTCTAAATGAGGTCTACTTTTAGCTCTAAAGTTAAAATTAGTGCTATTTCTCACTGGGCAGGGAACTACATTTAAAACGAACAGGCTATCGTTTAGCAACTTGCTTTTTAATGATGGCTGTTTATTAACCTCTTAGTCCACAGAGATATGTTAACTCGAGATAATGAAACTAAATTAGCGAGAAGTTTGCATTTAGGGAACTAAGAAAGTTTAAATTAGAGGAAGATGCTCCTGTTTGCCTGAGACAGAAACAGATCTGGAAAAAAGAAAACAAGCTGAATTTTCTATAGGGCAGATTTGAATAAGAAAAACAGAAAATGAAGGCGAATGAGGCACAAAAGGAAAGCGATGAAGGCAAGGGAGAGAAAAGGTGAGAGGAAATACACTTAACAAGACGTTCTCTGCAGTGAAAATAAAATTCTCAGTAACTTCACACATACACGCAGCAAGAAACCCACAGCCACACCTGCAGTTCTGTCCCAGCGGGTGCCACTGTGTAATTTGGCACATCCATTTCCTAGAATGCGTTTGTCTTCGCCGCTGTCAGGGCAGTCACAAACTCCATCGGGGTATTCCAAGCTCGTCCGTGAATGATGTCACTTCGTGGATGCACACTCAATGAACTGCAAACAGATCTTGACTGTTTGGAAATGAGTCCTGCTCGTTTTCCTCCTGTCGGCGGGTCATGTCACCTGACGTTTGGGCTGATTTAGTTCAACATCCCGGTGTCATTAAAGGACGAGTCGGACCTCATCTCGTCTTGCTGGAGTTTTCACAGTGTTTCCCCAGTGGTTTTGTGTAATTATGTGGCTCTTCTTAGGGAAATGTGTCCAAAACTTTGCCCCAGATGCCATCGTGTGTACCCCTGCCAGCACTCTTACATTTGCCCTGCTTTAAAGCTAGATTGGAAATATCATGGCAACCTTCCGTTTAATTTTTTTATTTGAAAGTTCTCTCTAACCTCCACTGCCCAATTTTAACCGCATTCACTGTTTTGTTTCACATTTTAGTGAAACTTACTCTCAAAAATCAGTAATTTCATTGACATTGCAGAAAGTGCTAGCAGAAAGTTAATAGTAAGGGAACCGAAAGCAGAATTTTCAAAACTGTTTGCGAATCAAAATCTAAAAAGTGTGGCATATGTTTGCACTTGGTGAAAAATAAAATGGGATACGAAAGAAAACAAAAACAACAGAAAAAGCAATTTTCTCTATTAGCCACATAGTAAGCACGTAAACAAGAGCAGAAGTTTTTGCACATACAGCTGTGGGAAAAAGAGACCACTTAAAATTATGAGTGTCTCTGATTTTACCCTTTATTGGTATATGTTTGAATAAAATTAATATTGTTCTTTCATTCTATGAGCTACTGACATGTCTTTGAAATTCCAAGCAAAATCTTCGTTTTTATTTGGAAAAAAATAACAAAGATGGTTGTTATTGTGACCATCTTCTCTTGGTCAAAATAACAAAAAAAAGATGGAGTGCTTTCAGACCTCAAAAAGGGCAAAGAAAACAAGTTCACATTCATCTAGAAACAACAACACTAATGTTTTAACTCAGGAAGAGTCCAGAAATCACTGTTTGTTAAATAACCATTAGGTTTTCAGTGCATTGGGCTCTTCATTTTTTTCCCAGAGCTGTAACATGGTACCTAACACTGGCAAGCTCTGTTGGTGCTTTTCTTCTGTTGGGACAGAGACGCTGCTCAAATTTAGTGGAAAACAGGACCATGGTCCTAAACAGAAAGTCAGAGCAACTTCTTGAAGATCAAAGCATATTAACATGTTCAATCAAATTTATAATTGGCAACAACAATTCAGTGGTAAAGTGGTATGAAACTTTTGAAAGAAAGTATGCCAGTGTGTGCTTGAATCAGTGGAAGTTAACCTACTCCCACATCTAAAGAGTCCACTTTATTTCACATTCTGTGTTGTAAAAATGTTCACTCTTAAAAATGAGCACAGAAATAAAAGCTGACAGGAGGCACAATGCACGGCACACTGACTGTAAAAATTTCTGGAGCTTTCACCCAGAGTTAGACAGTCTCATCAGCAGATTGTCTGCACCTATCGCATAGTCAATCAGTAATGACTAGGATTATAAATGGCAGCTTGTTAGTCATTCACCAATCCTTAAAACACGGTGCTAAAAAGCAGCATATATTTGGAGCTTTGTTTATGGCCACCTGTTCATGAAACACAGTAAAAAACTAAAGTTAATAAAACCTGAAATGTGCTGAAGTGTGGTGCAATGTTTGATGGAACTGTAGTGTTTTAATGAGTTTCTTTCCTGGATCATTTAATCAAAAATAAATAAATAAATAAATTAATTAATAAATAAAATAAAGAAAAAAAATAAATAAAGGAAAGAAAATGAAAAATTGATCCATCATAATATTTCCAAACACTAATCTAAAGATATTAATTGTGTGTTGTTGAAAAAGATTCTTGCATCTTTAATCTATGTGCCTGTAATAAATTTAAGCTCTGGGACCATAAATATAACTATAAAAACAGGCAGTTAGTCTATAAATGCAGGGTGACCTACGATGCCCTCTACAGGTTTTGGTAATGATGTGACCTATTTGAAAGATAAATATATTTTCTTGATGGAGCAAGCATAGTGTCACACTAATCCATTTGTAGTGGCCACGTTCAAGATGCTCTTGCTTTTTTCTTTCATTTTTTTCTTTTTCTTATCACCTGCTATTTTTTCTACATCTGAATTTCTGTGTTGGGTATCTTGACAGATAGATGAAATCTGCTAAGTTGGCACATGTGACTAAATAATTTGCAATAAATGTACATCCGAGCTCAATTGACCATTTTTGGTTTTTAGTGTCGTGAAGTTGGATGCTAATGCAACCTCTTGTCCTCTCTGTTTTAATATGAACTATTGATGATTTGGCTCATGGCGTAGTATTTTCACAGTTTTACTGTATTTCAGCCGAACCTATTTTGTAGTAATTTTAAAGGGCTAAAAAAAATTCATAACAATTTAACACCTTCTGCCCCTATAAAATCAATGCACAAGAATTAAACAATGATTTTATCCTTTCTGTTGGAGATTGTTCATTTTGCCAGGACTGCCGATGCATGTGCAGAGTGCTGTATTTCAATAAAACACAACGTTGTTGAATGCTGAGGTATTGAAAAGTCTTTATTTTATTTAAACTGTTTGGGTTTCAATCTATGGCAGGATTGTTGTAATTAGATTGCTTGTATACTTCATGGAGATTTTCGTAAATGATCCTGTACATAAACGTAGGTTTTCTCATTTTGTACGATGGCGCAAATCAGGAAGTGAACTTCATATAAGGCAAAATGAGCAAAACTACGATGGGTCGTATCAATATCCAAACGATTTTCCTCAAATAGACACCCCCTTTCTTTCTTCCTCTCTGCTACCGGCAACATCACTGATGAGCTGACCAGACTGCACTTCTCGCTCTGCTGCGTTCCCAATCATTAAATACCAAGGGGAGCTGTAATGGCCTACTTCATAAATATGTTGAGTTCTATGGTACCAAAAGTCCAAAGTTGATCTAGCTTTACTGGTCGGGTAGCATTACCGCACTTCGTAGAGAATTGGGGTTGCACGGAGACACCAAATGAAAATTGTCAGTTTTGTTCGTAGAATCAATAAATCCAGTTTTCTCCACGAGATTAACATATAATAGGATGCCGTGTGAGTGCATCAAGGCAATCTTTTTACAATCTCCCACTGCTGCAGCACTACTTTGCATGAATTACAGTAAAATCTGGAGTCATGCACACGGATAGGCCCCAAGCTGTTAGCCTGTGTTTTTAGTTGCCAAGGTTTCAGCAAGAGAAAGAGAGAGAAGGAGCAGCAGAGAGGAAGAAGGGAGGCAAAAAGGAAGTCCTCTCGGGGTGGGAGCCTTGCAGTTGCCACAAGGATAGCTCCTTAACTCATTAAAAATGGAAATAAGTCACAAAAAGAAAGGAAGTATGATCAAGAAAGGAAAAAGTTTAGTGAAACTTTATATTCTTCATTTTTTACAGTTTAATTTGGCACATGGCACAATCAGCATGTATGCATCTGGTATACATAAATAAATATTAAATATTTTATACATAAATATACATATAGAGCTCTTACAAAGACACCTTGAATGTTTTTGGGCTTGGTATGTTTCAAATGGCAACAACTTTACACGGGAGTTCTTTACGCTGGGCCGTTTCAGCCTGAATTGTATTTTAATAGTTTCCTAAACGGGGATGATATCTCCATAGAAGCCCTATACATATATGTATGTATGCCCATATTTATATATATATATTCAAAGAAATACAAGTGTGCACTGATGTAGGTTTAGTCAGTGCAAACAGGCCTCTGTCTGCTGTTGAAGAGGAACTCTTACAAAGTCGATGGAATCATGTCTGTTAGTTCAGTTGATTCTTTAGCTATTTTTTTTCTCTCTTAGACATAAAATAATATATTTATTTTGTATTCATTAAGCAAAAATTAGACATATAGAACTTTTAAAACAACAAAAGTGCTATGTTGCGAAGACAGACACCCAGAGATGCAGCAGAAAACTCTACTGGTGTTGAACCAAAATCAGCAACATGAGAAAAGAACTCATTTCCTACACTTCCCAGAACCCCCACTACCTCCCCACACCTACAGTAAGATGCGAAACAAACAGAACAGTAAAATAAAACCGGTGCACGAACACACACTCTGTCTTTCTGTCTCTCACACACATACGCGCATGTATACAAACACACACACCCTAAGAACTCTTGCATTTGCAAGTTACAACATCATTTCTCTTTCTTTATCACAACCTCATGATCACTCTTACACGCTGCAAATATAAAACCATTTTCACATGCATTTCAAACACACCACACAGCAGCATTTGCACGTGCACACCTTGTGACCATAAAATTAGATAGCTCAACAGATAAAATTGGCTGTAAAAGATGCACTTTTTTTTTTCTTTAAAACAATCACAGTAACGTAGTATTCATCTCCGCCTTCTCATGTCTTGGCAAGAACAGTCTCACACAAATCATTTCTAGTTTAAAAAAAGGATAACACTGTCTGTGTGGCTGTTGTGTTGGTATGCACCAGAGAAGTAAACAAAAAAGTAACCACAACAACAACAATGAAAAAAAAAAAAAAAAAGAGTTGCCCAAAAAGGGTTTTAAAATCTCTACATCTGCATATCCTCTAGATTCCCATCCTGGATTCAGTCTCTCATCTCTGAGTCTTATCTTGCTTTGTAACACACTCCGCGCTGAATTGTCTCAGGGAGGAGAAATAATGACAGAAAAGAAAGAGCTCAGTAAGGCATTGAAACGTAAAAAGAAAACAAAGAAGCAATTAAAAATATTCGCAAATATTGACGCGGAGGCCGTCATTCTAGATGTCTCCCGCAGGAGGAAGGGATGGGGAAATAAAAAGCACTTCTCTTTGATATTTTTTTTTTTGTTGTTGTTCTTCTGAATTCAAGAAAAAAAGTGTTGATATCTCCTCAGTCTGCTTAAAAAGGCTTTTAAAATGATTAATTTTAGAAAAAAAAAACACTGCAGAAAGACCACCTCCTCCTCTTTCTGGAGAAGGAAAGCAGTTTGATTTTGGCAGCTCTGCACAACTTGACATCCACAGAGAGCTCTCGGCTGCTTTCGTCATAGTAAAAGTCTAGTTAAATCTCTGCACGTTTTAATCCCACTCCTGCCCTTCCACACCCCTGCCCCCACGCAGCCCTTCCCCTGCCTGTGATATTTATAAAACACAATCCTCTCCTCAATTCATTCATCCTCCTGCTCCTCCTCCGCCAACCCACCACCACTTCCTTCTCTCCCGCCTGCGCTGGCCGCCCCCCTCCCCAGGCCTCCTTAAAGCTATACGCGGGTGGTAGAGTGGGAGTGCGGCAGGCCGGTGGAGTTGAAGCCAGTTGTGAAGGTGTTGTATGGGTGGAGGTTGGGCATGCCCACCAGGGAGTTGGGAATCATGGTGATGGTGTTGGGCGTCATGAGGGGGATGTCGTCTGGGGAGCGGCGCAGTGTGAGCGTGTAGTCGGGCAACGAGGCCAGGCGCAGCGCCCCTTCGTTGCTATTCCCCGCCTCGCACTCATGGTGCGTCTGGTTCATCTGCAAGGACATGATCTCCTCCTCGGGCGCGTGGTGACCAATGTCGTTGGAGGTGGTCTGGCGCTGCGGGCTGGGCTGCCCATGGCCGGAGTCTTGCCGCCGCTTGTCCTTGCGGTAATAGAGGGCTGCGAAAGCCAGGACATTGAGGAACAGCAGCGAGGCTCCCACCGCAATGGTGACGCTGAGCTCTGTGGAATAGTCCCTCGGGTTGTCGACCACAAGAGGCCCCGTCTCCTCATCCTCGCTCCAAGAGTCCTTATCCTCGCTGTTGTAGGCAGGCGACATGGGGGGGCGCTTGGTATTGAAGGGCCAGTTTTTCCCATTGGGCCTCTTGGTGGACACGCTTTTCGGTGTGGTCTCCGGGGGTGGCACTTTGGTGGTCGTAGAGGTGTAGTGGAACAGCTCGTGGAGGTTGTAGAGATGGGGCACTAAGTGTTTCCAGAAGGCCACTTTGGTGGCCCGGTAGTGGTCACGCACACGCGGCTTCAGGCCGATATGCAGATAGAGCTGGTCCTGGGGATTGTACTTGGACCAGGCCACCTCTTCGAAACGGTTAGCCTTGGTGTGGATGAACTTGGTGTCTTGGGGAACTGGTTTGTTGGGGTCCCTGGAGACAAGAAAGAGATGAAGCACACGGAAAAATTAGATTATGACAGTGGATTTATTTATTAATGATATTCAGGGACGGACAAAATGCAAAGAATAATTCTTAAAAAAACATATCACTATGAATCAGAGCCTATATTTTGCCAAATCTGCCATAATGTGTGGCAACAAGTGGAGAACTTTCTAAACTAAAAAGCGAAAACCTGCATCAACCAAATTGCAGTTAAAATCTCGCCCAGGTGTCTTTGCTGCAGGAGGAACTGACACCAATATCATTTCCAAACCTCCTTCCCCCTCTTCCCCTCTCCTTTCAGCTACCTCTTTGCAGACCTATTATGCCTGCATGTCTCATCTCCCATCTCTTTTTCCTCCCAGATGTTGATCTTATTTCAATTCTGAGGCAGCCCAGCCTTTAAAAGCAGGCCAGAGGCTTTTAAAAGTAAATGCATATGAATAAGTCAGCAGGCTTTAGGGCGCGCGTCAGGAGGCATTTTGTTGTGGATAATCCAATGCTGGTGGAGCCTCTCTGCTAATTGCTCACGGAAGGCATTGCAGTGTATACTGGCATCCAGTGTGCTGATGTAAGGTAGACCATATTAATCAAGACACCAAAGGGAAGTGTGCAGTCATGCTTGTGTGCGTCCACGCGTGTGTGTCTTTTAGCATGCGTGTGTGTGTATGGATAGGTCTAGAGGAGGATGCAATACTGCATTTGATCCACAGGGTTCACTGTTCCGCCTTTCACTTTCCAACATGTTGCGTCAAACAGCAAACTACTTCAATTACAGTGAAGCTATTGATTTATTGAATGAATTAACATATAGCAAACTCCAACAATCACACAGCTCTTTGTTGGTGTACAATGTCAGGATTGGGACCTCGGCAGTGCTGTATATTGCTTTTGCTGTGGATTAAATTGCTTTCTGTGGAGGAGCGTGAATCATAGCTGAATGGCCTTGAAAAAACAATGCCCAGCTGCTTGAGGAATGAAAAGCAAGATTCTGCCCTTTTTTAAAAATGTTATAAAATATTCCTCAGTGGGTTGGAGTGCAACGTTGATGGTAACCAAAGTGAAAATTTCGTTAGGGATTTTGGGATATGGTTACTTATTTCCTCTTTTTTTTATTTGGATCAGGTTGGAAAAACCTCCAAACATGGCTAAGAGAATTAAAAGACAAGCCCGAAGAATTCACCCTCCATCTTCTCTCCTGTTTGTTTCTCTGCTGTCAATTTTTATTTTTCAGGTCAGTGCTTCTGGGAGAGGGAGAGAGAGAGGCAAAGCAAATTGAGATGGCTGGAGCTGGATTTCTGGACCTGGGCTGGTGTCAGCAGAGCAGCCCGTAAATAACCTCTTTTATTAGGACCGTAATGATCCCCAATGAATATTGACAGCCAGACTATGATGACTTTGTAGCTGAATATCAGTAATTAAGTTTCAAAGGAGCGTGCAGTGGAGGTAAGGTCATATTGATCTCCCTAAGCGCAACATGCCAGGGAACAGGATGTCAATGGAGCAGCTTGAGATGAGGTTGTCTGCAGCCTGAGCGCCTCATGAATTCTTACATCAGTGTCGCTTCCCTCCCCCTCTTTCTCACACAAATACAACAGCAGTAATGGAGGTCAGAGCTGCCGCCATTGATGGGATTTCTGTGCTTTTCACAACATGGCAAACCCGTTTTCGTCAAGAGTAAATTAGCCGGTTTGTTAAATAAAATATGACAATTTCTTGCAAAAGATACTTGGAAAGATTTTGCAATGCAATCATTGAATGCAGGCAGAAAGTGTGTAGTGGTGCAGTGGAGTTAAAAAAGCTCTCTGGTGGCTGGCTGACTGGTTCACTGAAAGTGAAGATGAATAATTTAGGCAACACAAAGAAATCAATGTGGCATCTTTAGTTAATTTGATTTGCCGCATTAGAGAACAACTGGCTGCCTTATCTAATTACACACACATATGCTTGGGTAATTGTTGCAATGTCAATAGTAAACAGGGTACATTCCTTTAAATGGTTTCTCCAATTGCTGCTCAACGTGGGGGGTTTGAGGTCCTATTTGAATTTTGGGCTTTACAACTGACTGCGTTGAGACCTCTGTGGTTACCCTGCTCTGTTTGTAAGTGGGTTTAGAGAGATGTAATCAGATTTGTTAGAATTTTACTCAAAGACTGCTTAGTTCTGAACTAGTTCTGAACTTCCTTAATAAAGAGAGAAAAAAAGAGCTGATTATATGTAAAACCCCTCAACAGAATTCAGATCTTCCACATTTTGTCACTTTTTGCATTTATTTTTGATAGACCTTCACATAGTTGTGAATAAATGCAATTTGCAAGTAAACAATACATGATTTAGAATTTTTAACAAATAAAAATCAAAGTGTGGATTGCATTTACATTGAGCTCTCTTTATTCTGACACCTGTAATCCAGTGCAACCCCAATGCAGTTGGTTAGAAAAACTGCAAACCTTCCAAAATATGGCCGTTTCTCTGAACTAGTAGGCCAGACAAGCAGAACACTGATCAGAGAAGCAGCCAAAAGACTTATGGTGACACTGCAGGAGCTGCAAACGTCCACAGCTCATGTGGGAGGATTTTTTATTTGGACAACTATGAGTCCATCATTTTACAGTTTGCAAAATGGAAAAAACAAAAGTCACATTTTAAAACAAAATCATAAGAAATCCAGTTTGCAGTTTGCCACAAACCATGCCGGGGACACAACAAACACTTGGAAGAAGATGTTATGGCCAGCTTGGACCAAACCTTGTTTCTGCCTACATACAAAACTCTGAGTGGGAACTAACACCGCAAATCACTATAAACACATCATTCCCACTGAGAATCATAAGCTGGAGAAAGTCATGGAATATGGTGAGAGGTTTTGGGAAGATGAATGGAGCTATATATAGAGCAATACCGGTAGAAAGACCGGAGTGGATATTCACCACTCCGGTGAATATCGGAGTGGTGATATTCACCTTCCACCAGGAAAACCACACCCTGAGGTACAATGGAATAGTTTTGGAATAAAGCATATTTATGTGTTAAAAGGGCCCGGTTAGGTTACAGTTAGTTATCTGCAGCAATATATAACGTAGATTATTTCAAAACACCTGCAATTCTATTTGCAGTAAAGGGCGCAAAGAAGTGACTTCCTTACACAGACGAACAGAACATTTTCCAGATTTATCAACTTAAATCTCTATGGAATCCTTAGTTGTAAAGTTACAAAACGTGAAAAGTTCCAAGGCATGAAAACTTCTGCAATGGTCTGCACACTCTCATATACTCTATTCCACCATAACGAGGTAACCACCAGCCTAATATTGTATAAGTCCCACTTGTATCTTCAATTTATCTCGGACCTGACTTGGATATCGCCTGCTGTGATGTATTGTGACATCTTGACACAAGGCAGCTGTTAGCAGATGATTTCACTGATGAGGTTTACGCCACAGATTTTTCTTCCACTCCCATAAGATTTTTAGAGATTTTTTTTTTTTTTTAATTCCCAGGCAAATTTGTTTAATGTGATTCGGGAAATAGTGTGTACAAAAGTGCAAACTGAGATTTCCATTAGCATGTAAGGATGCAGCACTTTATATAATACCTGTTATATAATACAGAGCACTGGCCTTTTTTTGTGGTTACTTTCTCAGAAATGTGGTTCCATCTAAAACAGGTGCAATAAATAATGACAAAAAAAGTAAAAAAATTATAGAGGCAGGTGCAATTATTAATAAATACAAAAATGTTTTAAATACAAACCATTTTGTCAAAAGGCAAAATTTCTAGATTTAATAAGAGAAGATAATTACACATCTAAGCACTTATTTTGAACCACAAGCATAAAAAATCATTTTAAAATATCTCAAAATGGTAAAAACATCCTGAATCGCACTGGGTTGGGTTTATTCATCTCATGAGCATGAATCACTTTACCAGGACCATGCTATCGTCACATCTCTTAGCTTCCAAACACAACAGTAAACATGAGATAAAACTCTTAAAAAAAATGTCACTGCACATGATGTTAAGCTCCGGAGCAAACAGTTGCTTTGACTGCGACATGAAGTGATGTCTGCAGTCCTGTTGGGCTTTGAGAGCTGCCTGGCATTAGCTGACAGCATGCTTCTGGTTAGACCTCCCGCCTAATCTGGATGCTCAGCTGGACTCTCTGGCAGAGGACAGGGATTATTACACCCATAAAAGCAAGCGATTTAATAGCCTCTTAGACTTCCTGTCATGTGTTCATATGGCAATGGTGCTGTAAACCTCAAGCCCCGCTTTCCCTTCAAACATCACTGACCTGCTGACCCCTGTCCAACCTTGGCCTGCCATGTCTGCGTAAGTCCCACCATGTGTTTGCATTTGTGATTGACAAGCTGTTTTTGAATGTGTGCACCTGCCGGTGTGTTTGCACTGTGGTCTCGCCACACTATGATATATTGACTTCTTCAAAAGTTCAGAACTTGAATTCAGGACGTCAGTTTTACACACCAGTTGATGATGAATCACAGCTCTCCAAGCTGATATGAGAAAAAAAATAAATAAAATAAATTTTGTAGTGTAAGGTACAAACCACTTTTCTATAAGACACCGCACCTTATGGATGACAGACACGACTCTTGGCTTTACCTACAGAGGACGTGGCAGATGGGACTTGAGCTCATTACCTATTCTAAGCCCTATCTGCAAGCACTGATGTAAAAGGTAGATAAGGGGGAAGAATGAATATAATTTTCTTTCTTTTTTCATTTCCCATGTACCTCCTTCCCCTTTTCATCCTGATGTAATTTGAAGCGCTTCAATGATCATAGACCTAGCCATCACCAAATCTGAAAAGACACGTTTAGGTGCCCTAAGGCTGAAGACGAGAATCTATTTTCACTGCACTCAAGGTCTGTGAATCCGGAGCGGCGTATAGCTTCTTTATATAAAACAAGACATACACATTAACTCGGCAGCACCGATTTTGATAAGATGCAAAATATGCAGACATTTTGTGTTGTTGTTATTGTTGTTACTCTTGTGTGACAAATTTAGCCCCTGCAGATGTTTATCTACTTACTAGGTAAGACAAAGGAAGAGGGCTAATTTTAATTTACATTCCACCCATTCCACCACGCGGTTGTGAAGCACCTTTTTATTCCTGCATTCTCTGTGCGTTTCAGAAAAGAGCAACCGACCCGATCCTGCTTGTAGACCTTGTCTGAGCGCAGTGTCAGGGAAAGGCTTCAGTACCGAGCAGGTGAATCATCGGGCTGTGCTCTTTTCCCCTTCATGCGGCTGCACACCGCGGCAGAGGGCTGAGTGATGCGTGGTTCATATTTAATGGCAGCCTTCAGTTCAGCAGGGTAAGTGATGCAGGGTGAGGTGCTGTGACTTTGGCCTATGTGGAAGTGTTAGAGGACGCCGCTCTTGTATTGCAGACTCTATTGATTTGTTTGATCAGCTGTGTACAGACAAAGAAAGCACCCCTACTTGCACAATTTGTCTCTTTTTAATCTGCTGTTTTTTTTTTTTTTTTATTATATTTATCCAAATTAAATAAATATTAATTAATGCACTAAGATCTTCTTCCTGTTTGTCTCCCATCCCTGCCAACCTTCTCTTATTACATTCAGCACACAGCGTGGACTTCGATCAATAGCATGCCGGTGCCTTAACAAGCCACACCACTTCCTTACCTTCTGTAATGCAAATCAGGATATTGGCTACAAATCTCCCATCAAGTGAGTGCGTATTTAATGGAGTAGGTAGGTGGCTGCTGAGGGTTGTGCTGTTCTCAATGCAATGCCTTCGCATGCTGTTGGTACAAGTTGGCCACAAAGAATGACTGAAAAGAATGGGGGTTAATCCGGTGAAAGGAGGAAAGGAAGGAAGGAGGTCAGTGACGAGTGATATAACTTTTGGAGCAAAGAAAAACGCCTGTAGCTTTCTGTGAATGAGGTCAGAAGGGAGATGCAACTGATGTTTGAGCATAGCTTATCCTACAAGGAGAGTGTGCTCAATAGAAAACAAATCTGGCTCTTATTGAAAGCAATTTTTTAAGCCATTTCTTAAATTAAAGCTGTGAGAAGTCCAATTCAAATTTGGTACAGGGTATTTAGAGGACACAGGAAACTTGCATAAGGTTCTCTGGTCAATTGAGATCAAAATTAACCTTTCTGGACTTAATAATAAGTGCTACACAATGCCACTTTGAAACATGGTAGTAGCAGAAGCATACTGTGGGGATGCTACTCTTCAAGAGAAAATTTGAGGAACTTAATTTAAGAAAATGCTGGCTCCAAAACACTTGGAACAAGAGAAGAGTTTCTTTTTACAAGAGGACATCAACACTAATCAGGCAGACCTACAATAAAATGGTTTAGAGGGATAAACTAATGACTAAGAAGAATGACGGGTAATCCAGAGAAAGAAGGAGAATGAATGTAGGAGGTTATGGTGAGTAATCGAACTTCTGAACTTTAGGACTAAGTGCTAAAAGCCTGCAGCTATCCTTGAACAGAAGTCAGACAGGAGACGCAGATGACAGAGCAGTCTTTCTCAACTAGTGTGTCTGGACACTAAAGTGGGTCACGGGTCTTTGACTGTAAAAAATATCAACAGAGTCTGTTCACACTCCTTACACTAGGTGGCAAAAATGCCCTATAATGTTAGTTGATACCCGTTGTTTCAAGTGTTAGAAGAAGTTTGTTTACATATGCTAATTAAGTATGGCACACACAAGTACAATGTCAGCGACAATAGACTATTCTTCTGATGATTAGTGAATGTGCGACCCTATTGGAATCAACACAGAAACGATCAAATGGCCAAAAAAAAAAGAAGAGTCAGCAGGTGGGAGTATTATGTGATCCTGACATGAAAATTCACAGAGGTAAGCCTCTCTCAGTTCTGGTGCTGCACTGAAATGAGTGAGCATCCTTTTCTCCCACTGAAGTAGCAAACACCTCCTACTATTTAGCACCTGACTCTGTAAGTGTGTCCTTTCAGCACTGGTTCAGCTGCAACAAAACACATGAGCAGACTGGACATTTTACAGGACCTCAGAGGGGCTTTGTCTACTGTAACATATCCAATATTTTGAGGATCTTATCAGGAGCAAAAGACAGGCTCATTTCTCCCATTAATTTACGCCCATCCAGATTTGTGATGGTTGTGTCACACCTGAAGCTAAATGTAAGTATTCAGTGTTTTCAAAGCAATATCTTTTTTAGTATTTAGCTCAAGAAACTGGAAGAAAACAAAATGTTGTAAGCTTCAATGCACTTCTTTTTTATTCTCTTCAGGAGATCAGTTCATTTTAAAATTTCTGCAGTGCTGTCGGATGAATCTATGTAATTTAAGTATTTAGGAAATATTAACTTTTTATTTTATGTATTCTGTTGGAAACAAGGAACAGAGTTTTATGTAAGATGTTATTCCTGATTGCTCTGATTGCTGATCAGCCTTTTGAAAGAGTACAGTTGCTGCAAATTCTACAGGAGAATGTGCTCCATTGACAAGTGGAAGAAAATAAATCAGGACATCATGGAAAAGTAGCATTACAGAAAGCCATACAATTTCAAATGGTGAAAGGAAGTATCCTCATCATAGGATACAAAAGTGAACCCATCTGGCCTTCGTAACTAACTGACTCGTCATAGCCATGATGAAACATGGCGGTGTTATCATCATGCTGTGGGAATGTTTTTCTTAAGCAGACACAAGCTGGTCAGAGTTGATGGGAAGATGAATGGAGTGAAACCATCGCAAGTGGAGACTGAGGAATAATCCAGAGGAGGGCAGAAAAGGAGGAAGCAATGAATCAGAAGTTTTAGGGCAAAGACACAATACCTGTGACTGCTTGTGAGCGAGCTTCGATATGAGTTGCAGCTGATGTGCAAACATTGCTAATCCTAAAATAAAAGTATATTTGATTGATATGTGGGATGAAAGCAAAGAAAAAATGAACTTGCAGCATTGTAAATTATAGTGTATGCCGTCCATACACACTGTTAGTACTTTAGTTTAGTTGGCAGTCATTGTCACTAAACCAATCAATACTGCATATTTTATTCCATGTTGTGAATGTAATACATGACCAAATTTCTTTTGTGTGGGATAATGAGAGAGAGAGGGACGGTGGAGCAGAAAAGGAGACGAAGAAGAGAACTGAAAACATGACAGCACTCTGCTCTTTAACTACCTAGTGAAGCCCTCTGCACAGTATGTGGCACAGCTCACACTGAAAGCAGAGAAAATGAGCACCAGTAGACCAACGTAAAAAAAAAAAGAAGATAGACCAACACATTTACAACACTAATGATATCTATTGATTGATGTCTGCTGGCTTTTTCATCAGTGGTTTCTTTCCAAAGAGTTCAGATGGTATTTTTTTATTTTGCAGTAATTTGCTTGCACTTGTGTTTGAAAAGCAAAAAACAGAGAGAAAAAAAAAACACATTCCTCAGGAAAAGTTTCCCTATCAATAAAGTAAGCCCAACTGTGTGCTTCTGTACTAAAACAAAAAAATTCTCCGGGCAGGACAAGTAACTTGAAGCCGAATAAATCCACCTAACCCTCAGGAAAGGGCAGTGTAACAGTTTAAACGTTTACGTGCCCTCACTAAGAAGATTTGACAGTGTGCACTCTATGTGTGCTTTTATGCTTCACTGACACAGAGGGGGGAAAAAGGCACGGGGAAGGGATTTGCCCTGTAAAAATGACACATGAAAGCCAGGGACAGGAAGAGCTTTGGGGGGCGGGAGATTCGCTGCTATGATACACTCTGTTGACATGCAGCCCAAATGTCTCAACATCGTGTTGCACATGTTCCTACAGCTGATTTAGAGGCAGGGACAGGAAGTACAATCTGGGTCAGTTCACTGCAAACATCTGGAAGGGCAGAAAGAGATACTTTACAGATATAGGCAAGATGGTTGCTGGGCCAGGCGAAGAAGCCAAGGGGAATTCAGCTGGGTCTTAATTAAAAATATGTCCTCCAGAGCCAAATTGGGTTGGGTGGTGTTGAAGCAGAGATCTATATCCCTCAGTGTGGTCTAAATGAGGGGGATAAACTTCAAAATGTTAGAAAAAAAGTCTCACGCCCCACTGTAAGAGTTGAAGGTATGTCCCACTCCATGAGTTTTGGGAATATTAAAGCAGAGGGTTTTTAATACTAGCATCTAATCCTAGACTCTTTACCATCTGAGTGCCTAATTGTGGTTTGCATTTTTTTCTCTTTGTCTGGAATGATGCCAAGATGACACATCGTGGGTTATATCCGTGCCGTAACATACTTGGACTGAGTCTAAGTATGTGAGTTCGTCTTGCTTTGTTCCAAAGAAATCCGTACAAATGAAATTACATTTGTAGTTAAAAAATAAGTAATGATAGGACTCATTGAAGAATAGTGGGTGTTTGAAATGTCTAAAATCTGGATAATTTTTTTCTGACAGAAGCAGCTTTAACCTAATGACATTAGCTGAATGGGCAGTAGCCTCACTATAGCCCTGCACTGTCTTCTGCTAATTGGAGATTGGACGCTGAGATAACTGCTTCAGGAGTTAAATCCGGACATCCCCCTTAGAGACATTCTCATGGCCCCATGACCTGGAAAACCTCCAAAGACAGGCGCCCAGGAGACAACCTGACCCAATTTAACCAAAATCACCTAATCTGACTCCTTTCAATGACAAGGAATAGCAGCTCTAGTTTAATAACTCCTTATCCTGCCTCAAAGTCTGAGCTCAGCACCCGGTGGAGATAACTCGTTTCAGCTGCTTGTGTCCACAACCACATTCTTTTGGGAATGATCCAAATCTCAAGAGTGTAGGTGAGGGTCAAAATGTAGATGAAGCAGTAAGGCGAAACTCTGGCACGCTGACATTACTGCAGGTGACCCGATTCACATTCTGCTAGATGAGAGCCATGGCAGCAGTTTTAGAGGAGCGTTCTCTCATTCTTACTACTTTGCACTCGGCTGTTAACCGCTCCAATGCAAGCTGATGGTTATGGCTTAAAAACACCCACAGAACCACATTATCTGCGCATCTCGTCAAAGCGAAGACGAGACCCAGAGGTTCTCAATCAAGTGGCCGACTCACTCTGAACTTGGGTAGAGCAACAAAACTGGATTCAGCCCAGGACTGAACATCATCCTCAATCTGGCCCAGGCAGCAATTTATCATCCGTATCTTATGACTATGGGTTGAGGTCCAATGGAGTGGTAAACCAATAGCTTAGTTTTATTGCTTGGTTCTTCCTGCTGCACAACAAATGTGGGCAGTGCACGCATCAATACATACAAGGCTCCAATCAACTTATCCATCTCCCGCTCCACCCTAGCATCACTTGTAAACAAGACACTATTATACTTGACCTTTGACCCCAAACCTGGAGTGAGCAGTCCAGCTTTCTTTAATCAAAGACCGTGGTCCAGCTCTGCTGAGTCAGCAAGCTTGAAGTTTAAAACTTTTATTTAGATTAATCAAAAAGTTACTTACGACTAAAAAAAATACAGTTTCAAAAGAACATAAATTCTACATTAAATTTGTATCTATAAAAGACGTATGCGACGTGAAATGATGACTGCCAGGCAGTTTTTGATTTGATGGACCTTAGTCAAATACAAGTGCAGAAGAAAAAGCAGCCCATATCGGTCCATATCGATACAAGTCTTTGCAGCTCCAGCTTCTTGCTGCAAGATGACTGAATGTAAATGCCCTCTAACTGGACAGCAGACAATATAGAGACAGATAAAACACAGAACAAGATTTCAGTCAGCATCCCATTCAGGATGGGATCAATACCTATCTGGTAACAGGGATTGTCAAATTAAATTTAAGTTGTTAGAAATGATTACTAGTAGTCAGATGAAATGGCTTGGCTCTGTGATGGGTGGGGGTGAAATTAGGCATGGTGGGGAGTGAGTCACCCGAGGCATGAGCGATCGACATGACTAAGGCTGAAGGGATCAATACAGCACAGAGCTTTGATATTCCTTCATGATAGGTCTTTGTGTTGTTTTGGGGCTACAGCACACTGGAGCAAAGATAAAAACCTATTCCAAACACACACATATATATCCTGTCACAAACACATACAATACAAACCAAGGTGTACAGAAGGCCACTGACTATTCAGGCAAACTCAACCAAAGCACTCAGCCAAGCACATAGAGCAAAACACAGACTCAGCAGGAACTTTTAATCTTCTTCAGCTTCAATATGTCTCATGTCTTCAGACTGAGACCCAGGACGTCTGGGTAAAATCACCTCTGAACGACCCTCCCCTCCCCCTCTCTGTTTAAAAAAAAAAAAGAAAAAATCTAGTTAGAATTGCGTTTCCCCAGCTGCCTCTTTTATTCAACAATGACAATTTTGTAAAATAGCTGCGATGGGATTTCTATCTGTTACTTTCTATTAGTGGCTGAAGAAGTTTGTAATTGTGTCATCACTGGTTTTACTAATTTCTCGGAGCAGCTGCCAGAATGCAGCAATTTGTGGCAAATTGTTCGCACTGTTTGAAGAAAGTCACCCAATCCCTGTCCAGTCTAATGAGAAAATCATTTCTCTGTTCGTTATTTACCAGCTTAAGCTTCTGTTGTTAACTTAACCTCCCATCATGGGGCCCTTAGTGATTATTTAGGCCTTATGATTTGATTATGATGCTTTTGGCAAAAAGCATCATAATCTGGATACCAAAAATAAACAGGTTTTGTAAAATAACACCGTTTAACATCATAACTGTTACTGCTGCCAATTAAAATATTTCAATGAGCTGCAAACAAACAACTCAGGTACTGACCTCCAGTAACAGTCTACTCTTTTTTTATTTTATGTTGTCAACAGATGGTAATGAGATGGTTCATCTTGTTTCCTATATTTCATAAAACAGCAATTAAAGACTGAAAAGAGGTTTAATTATGCACAATTCTTAGCCATTGTCTATCCTGCATCCTTTCTCTACATGACAAAAAAATACATAAAAGTCGCAATAGCTTTTCAATCAGCTAATAAAGAAAAAAAAAAAAAACAGGCCAAAGTTAGGTTTGAGATTCCCAAACTGGATCAACAATTACAGAACAATTAAAGATGCTGATTTTATCCAGAATCAATTTTCCATCTCCCTGGGTATAATTCATTAGTATATACATATTTTTCAATTAAACCCACACTGAGCAAGAACAGCATGACTTACAGGTACGGAATAACTTCATTATAATTACATGGGAAAATAAGAGCTGCATTATGAGCTAAAGGGCTCAGATTACTCCCATTAAAATCTTAAAACAAGATGCTAATGTTGCTTCTAGGGAAAATATTTTTTCTACTTTGCTTTTGTTTGCATAATCTGTTATTAACATTATTTGTCAATTTTCAAACTATTATCAAACGAGAAATGACAACGATTTTCATCAGATCTGCTCCACATAGAATCTTGTTTTTACATATAACTACTTAGATATCTAAAAAATAAGTACGTATAAAATATCACAACAGTCAGAACTAATTAAATTTAGAATAAGAAAATTAGCCTTACTGATAAATATGAGTGCAATGGTAAATGCATTTGAACGAAAGATTTGTTGTACGGGCCTTTGGGTTTCGGCAAATGTTTGTACTGAATATTTTATAAGACCCATTGACATGCAAAAACATTGATGTGCAGAACCAAACAATCCACAAGCAGCTTAGAAAAGGTTGCTAATTAAGGAAAACTAGAGCAAAAAGAATAGAAAAAAAAAAACACCATCTAAAAGTAAACTTCTGTTAGGTTATAGTAATATAACTAATATTTTGAACTCCACCAGATAATTGACATATATTCATTCTGCGTACCTCCAGAAACAGTCTCAGAAACATTGTTGTGGAAAATGCATTTTTTTTCTGCCAATTAAAAAAAAAAGGATGGTCAGAGTTGTTAACCTATTAAAGAAATCAAAAATTATTTACACAAGTAATCAAGTCAGGAGGCGATGCACCACAAATGTTTGTTTATGTTTCTGCTCTTGCATGTGGTACTCTCTTTTATCCAAAGACAAATGAGGATATAAAAATGCAATGAACATCAAAGGTAAACTACTTCGAATGAAACCCACTAATCAGGTTCTATCAGTGGTGACAGCATAGAAATAGAGTGGAGGCATAGAAGAAAATTTATGGGGCAGGGTAGGTGCTCTGTAGGATGCTCTTCCCATGTGAAACTTCTACTGAAAAGTAAGGAAGTAAAGCAGCATACTAAAACTATGGTAGAACTATGGTAGCAGTTTATTTAACTTCTGTTTTACTGATGTTTTTTTTTGTACATGACCCAACTTTTCTTTTAGGCAGCTACACTGAAGGGAAATACTTATCCGTTTTTATATCAGTAAGTGTCCAAGACAGGAAGATCAGTGTCCAAGACAGGAAGATCATTGGTAGCGCACAGCCTTCTACCTCTATTTCCTGTGTAAATATAAATAACCACTCAGGCAAACCTTTCTATGGCTTACTGGTACATAAAATAGCATTTTCTTTAAGTGCTGTGGCATTTTTGAGACTGGCGTTGTTTTAAGATGATACAAGTCCTCTTTGTGCTTGAACTCTGTTCAATTACCTATGAGCTTCAGCTTCTAGGGCAAACCAGCCTTAATATATATATATATTAACCGAATATGTTTGTAGAGTTTTACTGATACATTATAACCATTTAACAGAATCTCACTTCAAAAATGAAAGACAGATGGACTGAACAAAGCTTTGGCTTGGCATTTCTCAGTTATTTTCTGGTGTTTGTGTTACACACTAAGTAGTAGTCATATTGAATTAAGTATTGACATTCGTTTGAGTATATCTACCAGCAACTCCTGAAGGAAGTCTGTTAATGGCTTAAATACGTGTGCCTTTGATATCAGTGTTCTGGAGAATCACAAAAATTAACCACTGTTTAAAAATCTGTACTTTAAAGTATATGACATTCCTTATTTTGGTAATGTTATTCAAATCCTCTTATAGCAGCTAACTTGTCTCACTGTTGTGTTGTCTGCTGTTTTACTGCAATATCTCACCTCCCACTAGACTTCAAGGTGTATGTTTTTCTGCAGGGAGCTTCAGTAGAAATCTTTTCCATAATGTTGTGAGACACTTACAGTAAAATAAGTGCCTGTCATATTCAAACAAAAGTGGTTTGCTGTGAAGCACAGTCCTTTGTTACTACACTGCAGCTGTTTAGCAGATGTTATGGTATGTTTATTAAATGCGAGTCAGAATGACATACTTTTTATCATCTTACAAATGTTTTAATCTACTTTTTTTCTAAAAGATAGATATTTTTCAATAATGTATCACTGTCACAAGGATTTATTTGCTAATGTAAAAGGGAAAGTTTTGCATCATGGCAGTCTGCATCTGTTACTGAAAGAGCTCCTATAATTGGTTAGCGACTGACAGAGGATGAGAAGAAAAGTTACAAATTGTTATAATTTGGACAACCGTGTCCTCTGCAACACCATGTCCAAAGAGTCAAGTTTCTCTCCTACAACAAGAATGGTCTTCCTAATGATCTTGTTGACCTTGATGACCCTCAGGCTGCTACCCCAGGAGACAACAGCAAACATTATGGCACTAGCCACCACAGATTCACAGAACATCATCAGCAACTTTTAGCTTGGATAGCTGAGCTATGCTATCCAAGGTAGACGCTAATATCAAATGCTAATTGTTATAATTCAATACATCTATCCAATCACTTTCTGTACTACCTGCCTTTATGGGGAATGACCCAGAAGCCAATATGCAAAAAGCAAAGTCAGTATTCAGATGTAAATATAGAAAAAAACAAACAAACAACAACAACAAAAAAACTTACCCAGTTTTGGCAAAGTTGGTCCAGTAGGTCATCACGACAGCACTGAGCATGACATCATTCTTGGAGAAGTTACAGGGAAAAAGATCGGTGGGACCAATCATAGGAATTCCAAAGACATACGGCACTTCATCCCCGTGGGCCGCATCTGACCACGCAGGCTTCATGAGACTCTGGCAATGGTGGTAGAAGGCGTAGAAGTAGGTGGGTGAGCCATAGCGAGCGTGGAGATCAGCAGTCACCACTGACGGCTCCACCCATTGGTGGTCGGTGAAGAGAGCCACCAGTGTTTTTCGCCTAGTCTCTGGATTGTCTCTGTCTGCCCAGTCCGTGTACATGAACTTAATGGTCTCCCTCAGTGTGTCCTTTCCGTCTGGGTATCCGTACAAGCTGTCCACAAAATCCGACACAGAGAAGTCAAAGTCGTTTCCAGACACACCGTCCTCTGAATCCACCACGTTCTCCACAAACCGCAGGCCTTCGCCCTGATTCACCCCCAGCATGATGTCATAGTTGAGAAACTCGCCCTGCTCCATTAGAATCTCGGGGTCATCTGGAATAACATCCCCATCAATGACAGGTCCAAAGGCCACGTGGTACCTCGCAGATTGGATGTCCTGCTCCACCAGCTCCCTGGAGCTCTTCTTTCGTAGACAGTCCACCATGTCTGATGTGTCGAGGACGTTGCAGCCCACCTTCTCTGCCAGGAGACGGGTGTACTTGACCGGCTGGTAGTTCACTGCCCAGCTGGAGAGTGCTGACCCACTCTGAATGATAGCTCTGTGGAACAGACCTGGACAAGGACACAGACAGAAGAGATAGGAGGATGTTTAATGTGTCATTATTAAGGATGATGATTCAGTTATGCACTGCATTACATGAGAGTTGTTAATTTTGTTGCTGCCATGATCAAAAGCGGGCTGTCAGCTACACAGCAGATAAGAATAACAAAGGCCAGACAGAGCAAGTCCTTGTTGCCACACAGAACAATAATGGAATCATTGTTGTAATAATAAATGTGCAGATGGCCTGGTCTCACAGACAGAAGGAAGATACAGCAATCTGTCTGTCCTGCTCTCTTCCTCCTTTCATTGTTGCATGCTCTTTTGGAAATGCTAGCAAACGCTGCTAGTGCTAATGGATGCATTTATCACTGTGGAATGATTCAGTTCATGTTTGACCAGCCTATACATCACTGCATGTTGAAATTGTTCTTTATGTGTTTTCAGAAAAAGAATATGAGTTATAAGTCTGAAATTGTGTTTTAATGAATCTCTGTTAAGCGCAGAATAATGTGAGAAAGATATGATCTGTCTAAATATGTGGAATTCTGAGCTAGTATAATATGCAGTCTATATTTCAAAAAAATAAAAGCACCAAGAAAACAACTCTTTAATCTTGCACACTCACCAGAGCCACAATATTGCCTTAGTATACTCAATGTTTACATGCAAATAAGCGACATATACTATATTCACTATGCGACTCACAGGAAGCTTTTTTTTTCTTTCTTTTTTTTGCATTGTGGAGTTCCCCTGCCATCTTATGCAGACACCAATGTTGGAAAAATCAACAATGGACTGTGTGAATTCCCAGTTTTAAAGCAACTCTGGAGCACCCACATTGCTTCTGTACAGACTACAGTCAACAACATTTAGGCTGTTGTTCAAAACTTTTCACGTTCTGATTGGCAATTGCAGATTGGGACTCAGCAGTAGCTTCAATTAGTGAATATGGTGGGGTGTTAATATGATAACGTCGTCATCCTGTATATTGCAGAATGCAAAAATGCCAATGCTATCAACTTGTTTATTTACCTTCATTAAAAACTCTGCTGTGCAACCTGTTTTTTTATAGCCTAATAAAATTACCTTAAAAGTGTCTTTAATGATGTAATTTTGAGCTTTGTTAGCCAAACTTTTTAGAACAGGAGCACACTTGTAATTTTCTTATTCATCAACAGTATAAGGGCTTATTTTAGAAAATGTTAAACTTTAGAGTAAAGGGTTTTCTGTATTGTCAGTATAAAAATCTGTTAAAACACAGAGCTGCACATTGTACGCTGGCAGAGAACGAGAAATCAATTTCATGAATTTTGATGTTTCTTCATCTTCATCAACTCTGACCAATGCATCTTAACTGAAAACGCTCACTTTTTTAGTCTGTAAATATGCAAACTAACAGCCTATTTGTTGTTTCAATGGTAAAGGTCAAATAAAGGTTAGCAACATATGTTTCACTGTTTTGATGCCAATAATACTTAAAAGCTTTTTTACATTTTGCACTGGTTTCAAAATTACTGGCCAAATAAGGAGTCAGGGTCATATTTTTCTTTTATTGTCAGTGTTTATTACTTGTATTTTAAGGTTTACAGCGTGTCCAACAGGCAGAACTTAATATGTGAACTACACCCCGCACTCAAACCTACAATGTGGTTGAATCTGAAAACAAGATTTAAAAAACAAAAAATAAAACCAACATTTTAAATCATAAAACTGTTGTGTAATTTGTCCCAAGGTTAAAGAGATTAAAGATGAGACATCAGCCTGCATTCTAGTTTTAAACATATTTCTACATTTCTACAGCATGACATCAGAGACTTAATTTAGTGTTTTTGGATAATGATAAACGGGGAGTGAAAAAATTATCCAAATTATCCTTGCTAGATGGCAAGAAGTGCAACTTAATCAAATGCAATGGACATTTACTGATTCAACACATGCCAGACTGAAAAAAACAGAACATTCTTTTTTCAATAAGAACAACATAATTAAAGTTTATTATGCATGATTGTTTTTTTTATTACAAATATCATTGTTTATGAACACATGTTGTACCATTATTCCAACTTGTTTTATAGGTCCTATTGCCCTTTTTTGTCCATAAACATAGCACAAATGACAATATAAATAGTATTGTTATATCTGTAGAGCCACAAATAGAGCCCAGTTCACAAAAACCTACTTGCCCTAATGATGGTTTGGGTTTTTCCTTGCAATGACAATGCATTTTTCAGGGTAGCATAAATTGGATGAACCTCACTGTAACTGAAGACAGAGTCTACATTTTGAGGTCATAACACAGAAACACACACACGCACGCAATCCCGCTCAAGCACATGGCTCTGCACCGGATACACTTTACATTACTTTTTTATTTTATGTTTTTAACCCGAAAGATTTTAAATTCTGCAGAACCTGGTGGGTGGAATTCTATAAATAAACTGACTCCTACTCACTACACTTGCAGTAGGAACTGAACTGCACCTTTTCATCTGCTTATGCAGACTGCTGGCACACAATGAAAAGCCAAACCGAGCAGAAAGCTACGTTCTATTGGTTGTATCTAGCAGAAATAGATACATGTTGAACTACAAAGAACTTTTATTACGTTACTCTACATGTTGGTTTTGTGCTCCTGAGTGGGTGGAGTTTTGTAGCGGTTGTTTGAGAGAAATCACGGTTCTTTAAATCTACAGTTCGACGCAGTCCTCTCGCGGAAAATTACAGTGCCTTGCACAAGTGCTCACATTACTTTGCATTTTGTTGAATTACAATCATAAATTTCAAGGTATTTCAGCTGAGTTTTATGCGATAAACAACGTCAAACATAATTGTTTAAATGGGAAAAAAATGAAGCAGAGTTTTCAGTCCTCTTAACAATTCCTTATCTTATGCCCCCAATTAAATCCCAGTGCAACCAGCAGCCTTTAGAAAACTCCTAATAGAGTTTATCTGTGTGTGATTTTATCTCAGTTTAAATGCAGCTGTTCTGTGAAGGCCTTAGAGGTTTGCTGGTGAACATCAGGGAACTGTATCATGAAAACCAAGAAACACATTAGGGGTTTTGTATATAATCTTGACAATGTGCGTTTTAGTGTTCAGATGGGATGCATTCATATATCTGGCAACTTGAAATCCACTCGTATCTTTCTTCTTGATGTGCTTAATTGGATTATTAAGCATGATTTTAATGACTTCAGTCAGAATTAAACAAGCCGTGAAAAAACACTCCATTCGTAAAACAAATGAAAATATTTGATTAGGTGGTGAACAATTAGCATTCACATATGCCGGTGAGTTTTCTCTGTTTGTGATTTTTCACCCTCATTGTGGGTGGGTATGTTGAGATCTTTGTGTTTAGGAGGTAAACAGCTGATTTAAGTGCCCAATACATCACTTTGGTAGACCTAATCAGAGGCGGCGGGAGGCTTATTTCAACTAGGCGAAGACGAAGTATTTATTTACATATTTATTTACAGATATTTGCTTACAAAGAGTAAGAAGGATTATTGTGTCTGAGTTAGCAAACTGTGCACAGTGTATGCTCGTGTATTTCAAGAAATATTTTTAGGTTAGAATATGACTTCATAAAATATGACTACAGATCCATGAGTAAACATAATATTTTTTTTACCGATCCCCAAAGTGAAGGATTATTAGATTTCTGCATCATGTGTTTCTTTCTTTACGGTTGAAACCATTAGCCTTCTGTGTCCTGCCCCAAAGTGCCCTTCAAGCTGTCCCGTGGTTGTGCATCTCAGCAGGATGGCGGCCCTGTACCACATCCCAGAGAGCGGAAGCAGATGTCGGGGGTTTCACCCACTTGAAAGCATTAGAGGGGCAGACCTAAGATGAAAGATGGACGCTCAGAGGCAGCGCAGGAGGGGAGCAGGGGGTTTTAATCCTGCCATCCCTCCCATCCCTTCCCTTTTCCCCTCCCTCTCTCCTCCCAGGGCTCTTTACTGGTATTGCCTCTCTTTGCGTTTCAACGAATATTGCGAGGGGCGAGGGGGGGGCAAACACAGGCAGTCATAGATTCGGGAAGCCAATCCTGAATCCAAATGTCTGCGAGCGATGCCACAACTACTTCTAGACTGTCTTTGATCAGAAGTTGCTGTAGGAAAACCGCTTCCCGCTGAGAAGTTCCTGTTCCTGCGATTGCCAAGGCGATTTGACAGACATACGAATATCAAATATGTTTTGCTGTAACTTGAAGAGAGATGCTTCCGTGCGACTTGGCCCATCCCACGGCTACCTACACCCAAAACCACCAGATGGTCGGTTGAAGGAGGAAGCTGCAGCCGGGGTGACACCGTTAGATTTATATCCGCTCCGGCTGATGAAAGGCCAGGAGAGTGGCTGGGCTTTTACTATTGTTTGTCAAGAAACATATAAATCCAGCACACATGAGCTGTCAGTGGACCAATAAATATGTATTAGAACTGTGTGTGATGAGCCCCACGGTGATAGGAAGCTCACTGGGGAAGGTCAGAGAGAAAGTGGGGGGAGAGCGCAGGCTTTATCACCCACTGAGGGAATCCACTAATTATCCACACAGGGAGGTGAGCGCGCACACGTGCACGTGCGCCGACTTTGATTGATGAGCCGCGCGGAGATGAGGCATCGGCTGACGGACGGTAGGCGTCACCATGATGAGGGTTAACTATTTGTGACGTTGTTTTGTCTCCTTCTGACACCGAGGTAGTAAATGATTTCTCACTCAATATCCAAATGAATTAAGCCGATAAGGCAGGAAGCAAAAACAATCAGCATGCGTGTCACATTCATTTTCTTTTTTTTTTTTTTTTTTTTTTTTGGTGGGGGGGGTAAAAGCAACAGATAGCCTTATCGCTATCTGCCTGTGTTTGACATGTGAGTGCCTGACACCGAAACTGTGAGCAGATCCATCAAACCGCAGCGTCGCAGGCAGATTGAGGTCACGCTGAATTATGACTACAGCTCCGAGGTAATCACTCATTGGGGCTTCGGCTTAAATGCTGCTGTGGTTGCCCTGCAGCCGCCTCTGTGCTGCGGTTTGCTGACCTCGACCGTTCTGCCCCCGTGCTGGACACCTGTTAAATGAAAGTTTCGAGGAGGCAACTCACAGATGAAAGCCGAGGAGGAAAAATAAAAAGAATGGCTTGACCTTCTGGTGGGATGACCGCCGCGCTCGCTAAAGAGTCACGCAGACGTTCATCCAGAGGTTCAAAAATGTGATTAGATCTTGTCCTGACAACAACAATATGGACTAAGTGGTGATACTAATGAGCTGGCAATGTTGCATCAAAGGAGAGGGAAATACAGGATGTGGCAACCACGATGCAAAGGTTCAATCTGTGCTAATGGACAGGGATGCTGCCTGTTTGCATCATAAATGATTGTCCATTTAAAACTGTGGCAGCTGGTGATGCATTAAGCTGTATGCTTTATTATTCTGTCTTGGTGATATATCTGACTGTAAAATGCAACCTGTAAAACGACTTTTAATGAAGAATAACACAACTACATAATTGTGACACTGGTTAGATCAACGTGAACTGTTGATCTAACCAGATTGTGTTTACATGTCGGGGACATGGGGAAAAAAAAATTTCTTGTGCATTTTCTAGCAAAACGTTTGCGTTTCCTCGCAATATGCTTACTGCAGTTTTTGCTGGTCTATTTTGTATACAGTCACAATGTCAATTTAAAAATTCAAATAAATACACATTCAAAGAGCCTCAGAATTTATTCTTAACTCTTTGTTGCAAAAACCTGATTGAAAATCAATTTATTCACTGTATGTTTATGTCCGTTTGTGAAAGGTTGAGATGGAACTGCACATGAAAATGACCCTTTAGATCATTCAGATTACCAAAACAAACGAGACATAATCGGAACTGTCAGATGACTTATTACCCCACAACAATAACTCAGAAATAGTCCAAATAGGATGTACTTTTTCTTGATTATGGATAGTTTCTGTTTAGGTTTGCAGTGCATTTCTATCCTAAAGAAAAAGATATAAAACTTCAAATATTTCACAACGAGATAACATGCACAGAAATACCTCACAAAAGCCTTGTAGCAGAAAGTACAATGGCCACCGCAAGAAAGGATTTCACTATTTAATCATGCCGCATGAACTGATCAGTACATTATTGCAAGAGACTGCAAAACCTTTTGCGAGGTAACGCAAAACCTTTGCGAGGGAATGCATTCCTTTGGCGAGGTAAGGCAAAAAAAAAAAAAAAAAAATCCCTCTTTCCCCTTAGGGCTCCGTATGTATTTTAACACCTAACAGAGAAAAATTATGTACAGTGGTAGAAAAAAGTTTAAATTTTGACAGGCATAAGACAAACTTGTCTGGAAATACAAATTTAGTTTGTTTGTTAACATTTCATTCTTTTTTTCCATCTTTTCTTTTTGGCTATTCTGTTGTTCATTTTTATTGAATAGAGAAGAAATCAACACACACATGCCTCTGGTGAAATCAAGAAGTTGAAAAAAAAAACATTTAGAGTTCTGTGACATATTTCCATTTTCAATTTTCTTGTTTTTCTGCCTCTTCACTTTTATTCATATTAGCCATGATTCCATCAACTTTTTTATGCATATTTTGAAGTATTGTATTAGAAATTATGATGGAAACTGCAAAATAATAATAATTAATAAAAAAATCAAAAATAAATTTGCAACAACAGTTTTACACTCCCTTGAGGTCATTTTTAGATTTTCTTAAAATGAGTTATTGTGCCAAAGGGGAAATGTTTGCCGTATAAGTTACGACATCGCAAAAACTTTCCCATCCACTGGTGGGTCAGTGCCTTAATTTAGTCCAAGTCTCCAAGAAATGCTACCCTACGGTGACTGGCGAGAGGCACCCAGGCTGGGATGGGAATGGTGAAACTATTCCATCAACTGGTGGTGGTCGAAGGCTCTGAAAATTTCTAAGTTCAAACCTCCAGCACAAATGGGAGAACTAGCCATTTCTTTACTTGTCCATGCTGGTTTGTAACTTATACAACTTGTTTATTACAGGAATGTGCAATGTCAACCTCAGATGAAATTACCCTCTCCATAGTCTAGTTGATTCACTCCAAACCAGTAGATGAAAACATGCCTACTTCACATTTTCCTTCTTTTTATTTTGTGCAACATTTCAAACGTTCACTTAAAATTTGCTAAACAATTGGATGAAGTTCTGCAACCTGGTAACGATTAAGAGGATATAAAAAAATGCATGGATAATATCAGTGATACGTTTAAAATTTTACTAGAAGTAGCAAGGTCTTCAACAAGTGACAAGAAGGCTGAATAGAAAACAACAAAGTTACTGTGTGTTTTTTTTTTTTTTTTTGCTTGTGAACTTTCAATCTCTGTCTTGTTAAATTTTCTCCAAACCTCAAGAGTTAAGTTTAGGATGTAAGTATCAGCGCACAGAGCCCGCTGTTTTTCATAATGCCACCATAAAATGTCTTGTGATGTCTGTGATCTCATCAACCAAAATACACATAAAGCAAATTAAGCTTTTTAAAAGACATTATTTTATGAGTTCCTAGTGAGGAAGTCCATACTTCATTACCCAGATGTGTTTTGTTGCCGATGGACATTTCTTGATGAAACATAACACACCATGCATTTGTAACTTAAAAGACATAAAAAAAGAAATAACGCCGCAACAAGAACATGTATTTTTCAGCTTTTCAATGTTGTACGCTCACATTTGTACTTTGCTTTTTCCCCCTTTTCTGATAATCTTTTCCTGAGCTCTGCTTTTTGTGGTGTCTATCAAATCCTCACTGACTCCTTTCCAAAGGGGGGCCACACTGAGTCCCTCCCTGCTGATTATTAGACATAAGCCTGCGTTCAGCGGAGCTTGAATCCTCTGAGCCATCTTACCACCACCATCTCGTCGCTGCAAGCAAATCTCCGCAGACCTGTGGACTATACACAGAGCCCCTCTGTGGAAAACATTTCTCTCAAACTGGGCTAGTGCTCAGTTGAGCACACTCGATAAATGTTACCATATTTTACTCAAGTTCTTTCTGAGCAACTTTCCTCCTAAGCTCTCATATCCTTACAGGAATGCAAACTGTCACAGTTTCTACTGCCATTCGAGAGATGTTCCAGCTTCTTTAACCCCCGTGTGAAAAATTTGAGGCCGTCCAGGACATAAATAATTATGAAATGTTCCTTATTGTATATTCTTGCCCCCCTTTTGAAATCTCATAGCGCAGGGTTAAAACTGCTGTCTCCATGGCTACCGCCTACAGGCTGAATCCACTTAAACACAAGTGCCTCTGGTCTGATCATGCATTAGGCTGCGGGTAATTTCACACTGGTCTGGCAGTCTGTAACAACACCTACATTGTTTTTCGCTTCCATTAAAATTTCCACCAAACACTGAGCTTGTCAACTTCAAAGTGATGCTGATGAAATCATGGAGAAAAAAGCAAGCTGCACACTTCTTTGTGAGTGTCATTGTAAAAGCTCCTCAATCTCCTAAGATTTAAGGAGAAATAGTGGCAGTACCCACATAGTCATATCCTCTGAACTTTCTGCTTTTTTCATGTCAGAATCACAAACTTCAATGTATGTATTTTATGAGGACTGTCGGGAATATTCCAGCCAAACATATCATTTTATTGTGAAGTGAAAGTAAAACAATCCATGCAACCAGTTGTTGTCAGAAGGCAGCCAGGTTTAATTTAGTATTATAATGTTAACACAGCTATTCTAGTGATCAAAAGCGTCATTAGTGCCAAGGAACATAGTGAATACAAATCGGAGATAAAACTATGTTTAGAATACTTTTAGGTATAAGGCTATACCTAACAGTTGAACATTTCTGTTTAATCTATCCACGGGAAAACAAAAGTGCAACTATGCAACTACAAACCTTCCCAGACGTATCTACACATATAGGCATTAATCAGAGAAGCAACCAAAATAGGCCCATGATAATGTGATAATGTTGCAGGAATGGCAGAAATCCTGGCTCAGGAGGAATAATCTGTCAAAAAGACAAATATTTGCAGTGCATTTCACAAATCTGGCCCTTACAGAGGATAGACATTGCCTCAAAGCATGTAAAGGGCATAGCAAGCCTGAAACGCGATGGAGTGTTAAGATGATACCATTCTTGGGCTGGTCAGAGTAGACAGAGGGAGCTAAATACATACCAAACCAGCAAAAAAAAAAAATTATATATGGTGGAGGTTCACCTTTGAGCATGACAACAACCCTAAAAGAGTCAGTCAGAGCTACAATTCAATGTTTTAGTTTAGGCTTTCTCAATTCTTTGACTTGAAAGATGGTTTGGCGCCTTGATCTGTTACAAAACATGGGAATTGGGTATGAATAATTTTGCAAGGCATTTTAAGGTCAAACGCACCAGAGGCCCAAATGTTCCTGAGCATTCACTAGACAACAGTAATACCTGTTTGTTTAGATTTTTGCTTCGATAAAAGTCATGTGTTCTTTTTATTCTGATATTATTGGTACTGTCATGTGTTTACTCTAAAACAGATTTATCCTGGAAAAGGTTTTATAACAGTTGATCCAGCAGTCGAGCTGCCAAAAATCTGCCGTCCTCAATAAAATCTGGGCAAAGGTGCACATTTTTTGATCTGAACAAAAATGTCCACCTTTGCCCAAGTTGTTGGAAAAAAAACCAAAAAACAAAAAAACTTTTTCTACTTTTTAGGCCTCTTTCACTCAGGGAGACATGGTAGCAATACTTAAGCTGAAGAGTGTGGGGTTAGTAACATAGGGACTGCCCCTGCTTGTATTTTATCTCACCCATAAAGAGGCAGTGTCTAGGGCCAGTGTTTTCATCTATCAGTGTGAGACATGCTTCATGCCAACCCTATATAATGCTGTTTGAAGCTGTTGGGTCTTCTGCTCTACCCTCAGTAGAGACTGCCTGCTTGCCTGCAGGCTGTGGCTTAGACCAGATAAAGAGTTTGATCCATGAGGGTGGGTGGTTGGAAGAGTGAGGGAATGGAAAAGTAGAACAGAAGAGGAAGAGAGGGAAAAAAGAAGAGAGGAAGGGATGAAGGTATTAGTGAAGAAGGGAGAAGGGAATGGGTAAATCGCTTGAGGAAAAAAGGAGGTGTGAGTCGGAGAGGAGAAGATAAAAATGACCCCATTGATAGGCTGCACCCAGGTTTGAGGATCGATGAGCATCTGAGCCAAGCAAGTGTGATATCTCCTACTAATCATGCAGTGACATCCGCCGCTCAATACCACACACTCCAGGCTCCATCATCACACACACCGACCCCCTCTGGTTGTACGCACAGCTCAACAGAGCAAGCACTCCTTCTTGAACTCACAAGTCTGGCTGTTAATCCTGGGCATGTGCACAACACCTGAATCATGCCATATCTGAGGACTACTTCTCAGAAATTCATTTGCCTGGCACAGGCACGGGTGAGGCTTACTAAAAAGCGGGACATTTCAGATTAGAGCACGTTTTGTTGTCATTTGCAGTAAAGCAGATTAGGTTGAAATTTTCAAATGCTCCTTTTTCGATTGTCTAAAACTTTTGGGTGCTTCTGCATTGCATTGTCCGATAGGGCAAATTGAATCTGGCGTTCCCAGCCAGATAATGCTGCTACTTATCTGAGCGTCCCCATGTAATTAGGTTATGGAGTTCGCAGAGGGAAGCGTAAGCATAAATACACTTGTACATACTCAGTTAGTACAGGCTAAATAACATCTCCCTTGACTCTTAAATGAAGATTGGGGCAGCTTTTAAGCACTTCACTGTACTTGTCAGAAGCCAGAAGAACATGTGGAAAAGGGTTTAATGGATGAAGCAATCACGGGGTGCTTGGCTTTTTTTTTTTTTTTTCTATTTGGCATTTTTCAAAACATGCATTTTATGTAACAATCATTTATTGTTGGTAAAAAGGTCTTCAAGATAGAAAAGATGTAAAAGAAAAAAAAAAGAAAAGAAAAGCAGTGACTATTTGAGATGCCACATAAACATCCTATTTTAATATTACGAGCTGAGTTGTTTTCAGTATTCTGTGGACGCGATCTGTCCATGTATGCATGCATACATACATCCTGAATTGATTTCGTCCCTTCTCTCTCCTTGCAGTCTCCCTTGCATGCCAAGAGATAGAGGACTCCTGCATGGTTAATTTTCCCATTTGCACTCATGCATGTGTCAGGCTTGCTGCAGCCCCTGAAAAGCAGAGAACGCTATCTCTGTGTCCTTCTTGTCCTGGCTCCCTTTGTGCTCCAGTGTTTCAGGCGGTTTTCACCAAGCTCTTCACTGCACACAGATACAGTGCTCAGAATGGCCTGATAGCTGTGTTAAATAAAATAAGAAACAAAGTAAAACAATGACGCCCTCTGTCATACAGCCCTGACTGTCAGGCGGTGCGAAAATCTAGAGAATAATGAGTTATCACAGGGCTATCTGCGTGTATCTCCATGTCACTGTTGTGTAAGTGGCTGTGATAATCTCATTAGATGAGGCAAGTTGTTAAAGATGTTTTCTGATTCCCCACCTCCTCTCCTGCTGTGTCCACAAACATATTTCACATCATTGTGGCAACAGGAGATGATTAGTGCTTTTAGCTCCCATAAATGGCGGCTTTCACTGAAGAACTCTGAAAGCAACGTGCTGTTTAGCTGCATTGAAAACCTTCTCCTGTTGCTTTTAAATACATGTACCGCGGTTTACATTCCCAGTACATTGTGAAACTATTTAAATCAATTGAACAACTCTGGCCTCCTTGAAAGAACAGCAAATAGAAAGATTCTAGGAAGGAAATTATAAGAAGCTCTATTGGCTCCAGGCCTCATAGAAGAAACATGTGGAAGAAAGCCTATCTTCTGGTCGGAAGAAAACAAAATTGAACGGCTGAAATTGATGCTTATTTTTGATTTCATTTTTTTTTTTTTGCAGGAATTTTATTTATGCAATAAATAAAATTATTGCATTTTATAATAATTTTATATTATTATAAAATTATTATAATTTTATAATTATTATAATAATTATAAAATTATAATTATTATAATAATTATAAATATATAATTATATATATATATATATATATATATATATATATATATTATATATATTATATATATATTTTTTTTTTTTGTGTGTGTGTGTGTGTGTGTGTGGCCATTTACACTTCTGAATGCTGTAACCACATTCAGACTAATATGGTTTCCATATGTACATTTGTATTTATGTGTATCAGATTTAGTACCATAGGTGAAACAGAGCAGCAGGTCATCGGTAATAGGAAGATGGATCTCGCTAAACCCAGGAAAGACTTGAAGAAAACCAGTTAGATGCTACAAAAGACTTCAGATTGGGGCAGAAGTTCACTGTCTAACAATCCTAAACATACAGGCATTCATTCCTGGCACAAGTGAAGTCATTAACTCATTGATATGACGAGTTTACAGTTAATTTCAGTTATAAATGGCGGTGTTTCCAAAACATGGTAGGAAGTTTTATTGCAACACACATAGACAAAATGAGACCTGCTAACATATTGCACTAGCAGACTGATAAGTGTGGAGTGCTGTATCATTCAGTCAGATTGAGCTTCAGCTGCTTTGCTAAGATGAATGAGACCTTCACAGAACAGCTGAATTTATAGAGATTAAAGTGAACACTAGTCACTAACCTGGAAATATCTGAGGGAACTTTATTGCACTGGATTTTAGAGTTAAGAGGAATAATTACAAATACACTTTTGTAAAAGACGGGAATGCCATTTTTTATTTGTATGTAGTATTTCACGTTGATTTTTCGCATAAAATCTGAACAAAATCTATTTTAGGTTGCAACGTAATAAAACCTGAAAAGTTTTCATATATTTGCAAGGCATTGTGATTTGTACAACAGCTCTAAAGCTTGGCTCAATTTTATATAAGCAGTGACAAACGAGGACTGCACTGACTTCAAGGAGGCAAAGTGGATATAAAACTTGTACAGCGTGAGAGGGTCAAAGATTTAAGTCACACACAAATATGACAACTCAGCCATGAAATATGAAAGGATGGGAAGCTTCTAATCTTGGTGACATCTTGTTCATGACAGCCAGATGGGATCAGTGAAACTCATTTTGGGCCAAGTATAGCCAGAGAAGGCAACAGTTGCATTTGTGACAGACAAATTACCATAAGGGGAGGATGGCCCCCTTGAGGGGAAGCAAAGAAGCAAAGAAAGAGTGACAGATAAAGAGATACAGAGACCCTGGACGGTGTTGTGAGTGTCTAAGTCTGGCAAAAACCAAATTAGCTGTAAGCTTTGTGGGATATGGAGGTGAAACTGAGACGGATATGCTCAGGCCTTTCTAAAAAGTGGAACGTGGGTGGGAACTCAATGCCAACTCTGGCCATTTGCGCCTCCAACATCCAGAACACACTTGCTAACGGGTCTATGAGTCTAGTTAAAACAGAAAAAAAAAAAAGTCCCTGAACTGAGTGAAGCTTGCATAAACATAAACAACTTGCACCCAGAGCTCAGACATGTTATCCTTGAGACATAGGTACATCCTCTAAACATAATTTGCTTCCAAAGCAGTAAAATCCTTCTCCAGCTTACATGGAAAATACCTACAGGCATGCATACTCTGCAGCCCACCCACATATAGCATGAGAGTGCACACGCACATACACGCACACACACATGCATCACATCATGTGAAGTTCAGGAAGCTCATTAAGAATTGCACATAGAGCACGTTATGGGCATAAATCATTTTTCTCAAACTCAGAACATCAACAAGTCTTTCAATATAAAACACTATTAATGAGCCAAAAGTTGAAGGTGCTCTCTGGATGCAATGAAATTCTTGCTCCTCCTAGTAACCAGTGTACACCCCCTATTAGAACAGCTCTTCCTATTAAGCATGCCTTTTAAGGTCAGTGGCCAAACCAGCATCTGCAGCATCCAAACTGATTAACCATAATACCATGCATGAATGTACCAGGCTGGGTGCTGGCTCCAGCGGCGTAAACATATTTTTCTAGCTGTGCCTATGTCACTCTGTGTGTTTCTCTGACACCACTCTTCCCTGCTCCTGCCTATTGTGCCAGTAGCCCTGCAGCCAGAAGCCACACATGCTTTGTTTAATTCAAGGCGGCACGCCATGCAAACCACGGAAAAAAAAAAAAAAAAACATAGAAGAAATATGATTTTCACTCTCCTCCCATCACCCACGTTCCTCTGCTCATATTGAAGACTGAGAACAAAACTGTAGGTTTGGGATTGGAGGGATGCCTCTCTGAGTTTGATCCCTGTACCTGACTGTGGAATTACCTGCAGCTGGGCTGGTGAATCTATAGAGTGTGTGCGCCCGTGCTGCCCATCGGGTTGTGTGTGCCTGTGTGTGAGAGAGGCTTGTATAAGATGTGTTGAGAGAAACGCTGAGGAGAGACAGCAACACTGTCACAACAGCCCATCCCCGGAGAGCCCTGTGTCCCTGCCTCATGTTTCATACTGTAAAGTCCCATTGAGTCAATTACTGTGGCAGCCGCTTTAGCCAACACAGCCACTTACAGTAAGTGGACGTTAGGACAATTGGGTTATGACATGTTCTGTTGTAAAATATGGCTTGGAAAAGGTCCACTGATGGCAGAGGCTGCTCCCGAACAAATCAAACCCTCTAGAAATCCCAACAATTAGGAGCAATTTGTGCACCCGCTCTTTGAGTCAGCATTCAGCATCGGAGAATCAATCTGCGGTGGAACCAATCAAGATCAATCCAATAAAATGTTGCTATATTGACTGGGAAATATTCTGTTTGCTGAGATGTGTTCTGTAGCAACAAAGACTAAAATGTGTTGATGGAAGTCCTCATCAATCTGAGAGCTCTTGAGTTTCCCTCCTCAAAACAGAGGCAAACCCACGATGATACAGTAAGTATTAGAATATATATTAGATTCACCAGAATGAAACAAGACATTTTTGGAAATGATTCTGAGAAAACCAATAATCGATTTTTTTAAAGCTTTGACATAAACGGCAAAATATTTTACATATTGCAAATTGTGTTGCTAAGAATCTGTTATCAGTTACGAATAAGTCGGTCCAAACTAGATTTGGTGAACTACATTATGCTCATTAAACTGTAAGCCAAACTTCGAGCTTCAGATGTCAATTTTAGTAACCTTAGCAGCTAATGTTTAGCCGGCTATGCTATTCTCACAGATTTAATAGGAAATCTTTCCACTCAAATTGCACCCACACAAACGATTTAAAAATAAGGATAATTCTTTCATTCTTTTGACTGACTTTATTAGAAAGTAACAGAGCAAATCAAGATCATTGCTGACTGAAATATAAAGATGGTTTAGCAGCAATTTGAAAGTGAATAGCTGGTGGGATGCAGTGAGTTTGAAGTCATACTAACATACTACTAGCCAAGTAAGCTACACATCTTCATACGTGCTATCAGTGAACTAATAAAAGTACTCCTGTGTGTTTCTTTCATGCGTTTGTCATCTTGACACTTTCTCTCACAGTTTCAGAAACATTTTCTCTCATCTGCCTTGAAGACATTGTGTCAACGCCGCATCATCTGTGTAACGACGGTGACTCGGTGAGTTTACTTTAAAAGTACAAAGAAGCTGCATTGTATTGAAGTGTTGCAGTTCTGTTTGAAAATTGTGATCTATGCTGAAAAGATGACATATTTCTTTTGTGGAAACCAACCTTGTTGTTCTAAAAAAGCACGCGGTTTATACAGCTCCAGCACTCAACGACACATTAGATAAAAACGTGTGTTTCCATTAGTTCATTAATTATTTCTAAAATGTGTCAGCAAAACTCTGACAATGTCTGCACAATGATATTAATATTACAATATGAAAATGAAAAATTAACTTTGGACTTTCTGGTATTTCTGTATGATTTACATAATTTGTTTGGGGTCCTTATGAACTCTCAATTATAAATAAACATAAGCATATAACTCCTTAGTCTAAGCATAGTCTAAGCATAGATGAAATATACCTCTAAATGTAGGTTATGCATAGCTTTAACACTAAGTGATGATGTGAAACCTCAATTTTTAAAATAGGCATACTGCCCATTGGGAGACTTTACTTTCACTGGAAATATTGTGATGTTTTAATAACGGAAGATCCCATTACACCCCTACTGATGACACCGCTATATATCCTACGGATTAGAGAAAAAAAATCTTGGCAGAACAAACTATTTGTATCAACAAAGCTGTCAACATCATGTACCTTATTGTGTTACAAACAAAAAGCAGTATGAGGCAGAAAAAAAAAGGAAGGTCACAGGATGGTAAGAAAAAAATAGAAAAAGGAAGAGAATGGTGATAAGACTCTCTAAGGTTCTCTGCGTGTGCTTTTGGCCCTTAGGGAATATTCCAGACAAGCTGAGGCTTTGTGCTTGGGTAAATAGCAGTCTGCATGCTAAATGTGACTTTGCATTCATTGGGAGGAAGCCACAGTCATCCTAATGTATTTGGTGACTCATGCAAGAATTTCATCTCGATTAAGTGCTGTTCAATCCAAAAGGTTTGAGTGGTTTAGTTGAATTAAAATTCCCAACATCCTGACATGTCACACCAAAAGGGGTTAGACAAGTCAGTCCAGTTTGGGAAAGATAGGTAAGAAATGTCTGTTTGGGATGAGTCAGAGCTATTTGATTTCAAATTAAGCCAAGAAAACCTTATAGACATGCTCAATTAATCTGTGTTTACTTCTATTATTATGGTTTAAATGCTTCAAAAGGAGCTGATTCCTCTGATACTTTTCTACTAGGAGACATTGACAGCATTTGGAAGAGTTTGCTCAAAGCACTTTTCATTTAACCGCATTTTCTGCTGCTCCGCCACTCCTCCATGGGGTCATATTGGCTTATGATGCTCTGCAACTGTGAGTAAATATAAGCCTGTGTATTAGATTTTGGGGCCTTGGAAGAAATGTAATTTTTGCAGGGCTCGGTTAGGGGGATTGCACATCCACACGTCCGAGACCACATCTGGCGGAAAGCATCAAATATGCATGAACTTCAAGAGATCACAATATGACTGTGGTCCTATTATTTCCTCAAGCTTATGATGTTTTCCTTGTGAGGTGTTTGATTGTCAGGTTTGTAACACTATAGCGACATTTACTTTGATATTTACCAACTAATGCTGGCAACTTGTGAATCAGCAATCTCTGATCTCATTGCGATACCATTTAAGAACTGAGGTTGGTAATGGGGGGAATAAAGCGCGGAGACGACTGGCTGGAAGTTGAAAAGTGACAGTTAATTCCAGTTGTTTCTGAAGCTGCCGATGACAGATTGATAGTGTCACAATGTGCAAAGGACAAGTAATTAATGTA
Source organism: Poeciliopsis retropinna (assembly GCA_010277075.1). Taxonomy (NCBI): domain Eukaryota; kingdom Metazoa; phylum Chordata; class Actinopteri; order Cyprinodontiformes; family Poeciliidae; genus Poeciliopsis; species Poeciliopsis retropinna. Next base: position 10,518,165 of record VMRM01000015.1, on the reverse strand, counting down.
TACTGCTCCGCTTCTATTTGTCACAAAGATTTATTGCTTTGAATTTCAAATGAAGCACACAAGCAAGAAAAAAAAAAGACGGGAAAAACAACAACACACACACACACACACACACCACCACCCCCCCCCCCCCATATATATATATATATATATATATATATATATATATATATATATATATATATATATATATATATATATATATATATATATATATATATATGCACTTCAATGTTTGCCACAGTGTCAGCGTCATTTCAAACTGGCCAGCCTATTAATAAGCACTATATGTTGTACTGTACGTTTCCCTCTCCCTTCAGCTCTGGTTTTGGCAGGACAGGCAGCAATGTATTTTTACCTCCAGTCTTTCCTGTCAAGCTCTGAAAAGGCCAAATGAGTAGTGGTGGACAGTTTCTCCACCACCTCAATACCCGAAATTGTGTTGGCTGCTTACAGTGTACTGGGGGTGCGGGGAGTAAAACAGAGAGTGACAGGCCGAGGTCTCGGCACAAGGGCAAAGAGCTGTGAGCTGAGCTATGGTGAGTTCCTGTCCTAGCAGCCTCATTCACTATTTATTTTCATACATGTGTCTGTGTGAGTTGTCGTCCATGTGGACGCTGCCCCCGCGCACTGCCTGCTGTCCGCTTGCTCATATTGTTTGGGTCTTTGTGAGTGTACATCCATCTGCATTGTGGGGATTGATGTTTTTGTGCCGCTGCTGAAGTTGTGGGACTGCAGCATGAGGGGAAGGCAGGCATTCAATGGCTCCTTATGCCTCAGCAGTCACATGCCAGATTACCGGTCTTTTCTATATGTCTGCATGCAGCTCAAAAGTTGAAATAAAAGGAAGAAACAATTTCTTGATTATGCAAGAAGGTGCACGGTTTCCAATTTTGTGCCCTTTTTCTCCATGGTAACACGCCGTCCAGCGCGACTGCTGCGTTTTGCTTTCACTCTTTATATTTTGTTGTCTCTGATGCTCCATTTTCAGCCAGTGCTAGTAGGCCTGCATCTTTGGCTACATGAAATACCCTGGAGAAGGAGAATATGCGGGCTTATACACAGAGAGTGTGTGTTTGTGTGTGTCTATGCATGCATGAAGACTCAGAGGTTAGTTAAGCATGGAAGGTGGTTGGAGGGTGTTTACCCAGGACAACCTTTAATGCCAGTCAATCCCATGGGCTCAGGCCTGCCATACTGTGTGCTCAGAATGAATATCCCTATGTTTGTGCACACAGATGCATGTTTGAGAGGTATTGATTTGATTCTGTGGTGCAACGGTTTTGTGTGTGGGAGCAACGCTGACTGGGGCACTCTATCAGTTATGCCACATGCTGCCATGCTTCACTTGCTCTGTGTCCACCAAATACAAATTTAACATCTGAAGCCACATTGCTCAACACATCTTTCATCCTGGACATTCAGGAAGCATCTGAAGCCATGTTGTTGTAGTTCATGTAGAATCCTGCATAAAGTTTTCTTTGATAAGTTAATTCAAATAAAAACCAACACATCAAAATTATGTTTCTATTTTAGAGGTGATGTAATAATTTTTGGTCAAATATTTTTTAAAATAATAATCCATATTTTTTTTATTAAGATTTTTTTTTTTTTGTTTAACATTGTCTTTAATTTGTCAAATTTCTTGAATGAAACAGAAACGTACGCTGGCGTCAATTGTTATTGTTGTAGAGTTGGAACCAAAAAAAAAGACAGGAGGCAAGGAAGATGATCTCAAAGGGGAAATTATTGAACTATAAACAAGGAGGAAACACGGACAAAGAACAGCAAGAGGAGGACTGGCACAACACCACTACAATAGACATGATCACAGCAAGCAAATCTGAAAATAAACCTGACTGAGAATAAATCTCAGAGAGGGCAAATGGGACAACACCACAAAGAGATTAGTAAGGTTTGAGCAAAACGCAAAAGAAGATCCAGATACCAAAATAAAACAGGAGTTACAACTCAAAACAAAACCCCAACCAACACAAGAAAACAAACAAGTGCAGAAAATGTGACAAAATGAATATAGAGACTTTCAGCTAACTGTGTTAAAATTAAAGGTGGTTCTGTAAATTCATGGTTGTCTGCCTTGACTGTCTTGCAATGGAGGAAGAAGAATAGAAAAATGTGATCTTAATCAGTTTCCGTACATTTACAATCACTTTATCACAAGAGATCATATCTGGCAACTGTTTTAAAAAATCTGAAAATAAAACTAGTGATTAGTAAATTTCTGATTTCACATCAAAGTTCACGACATGTATGTGCAATTACTAGAGGCCTGAACAAACAGGGTGACCAGGTGAGGACGTTTCTTGTGTGAAGAAATGTCTTAGGTTTACAAAGAAGTGCTTGAGAAAATTTAAAAAAAAGTCCTTTAAACACATGAGTTCATACTTGACATCCTTGTCCAGAATGTAGTTGAATTGATCCCAAGTGTTACAGTGGCTCAGAAAAAGTCGAGATCAGTCTTATGGAAACACAGTGGCAGTAACTTAATGGAGGTGTCTGTAAACAAATCAGTGAACTGAAGCTACGTCAGGCAGAGGAGTGGTTCAAAATCCCGTTGAAAGGATGTTAAAAATCAAGAAGATCATACATGAGATGTTCGTCCTGCTAAAGATAACTCAACAGTTGACTCAAAGATTACTAAATAGTAAATTTTAGTCTTACACAAAGTTTATTTTGGCAAAGTTTTAACTAAAGTAAAAACAAAAGCTGTTTTTGAAATGTTTTTTTTTTCCCATGCTCTCTCAATGTAACATGTTGTTATTGCAAAGTCATTTACATCTTTAATTTAACGCAATTTGTACCTGACAGAAATGTTTGAAATACAATTTTTCTACGTACTTTCAATATGATGTTGCAATTTGTCACTTGACTGTAGTCTCATGCATAAGAAAGCATTGAAATGCATTGATAATGTTCCTTTAAAAATACAAATTTAGTTTTTCTAAAATTGAAGTGCATGAGGTGTTAGCTCCAAATTTTTCATATCATTTGCACCATTTCTCTGCTCGTTCCTATTTTGTTGTTTAAAAAGCAAGTAGAGCCTAATTATTTCCGGGGCAAACACTGCCATTAAAAGCAGCAGTGTGAGTTCTTTCCAATTTGCTCTTTTCACATCAGCTCGCAGTTATCGTCACTTCACAGTTTAAATATGACTTTTTGCCATAAGTCCAACTGGAGCAAAAATGTCAGCGAGAAATTGCAAAAATGCTTTATCACGGCACACTTAAGGTCTTAGCAAAAAAAAAGAGGCAGGAAGGAGGAAATAAAAGGTCACAATTTCATTTGTAAACCATTAGGTGACGCACATATTTTAATCCACAGGTAGAATTAGGAATTAATGTTTTCACATTAAATATAGTCTAAAAACAAATAGGTGATGCCATGATCCTTAGTTTTATGCAGTTTTATTGTGTTGGTGTTTTTACTCTTTCTTGTGTTTTTTATGTTCTTGAGGTTGAGCCAAATTCTTTAAATTTCTCAATATTTATTATTGTTGCTGAGATATGTTGCTATATTTATTCATTGCCTAGGGTTAAGTTTTTTAGATTATTGTGTTCTTGGAATATTGCAAGGCTTCTCCGTACTGTGTTAATTTCTGTTCTCATTCAGTTTCCCTGCACTGTACTAAGTCTTTCTTGATTAGTTTATCTGGTTCTTCTCTCCCTTACAACCTTGGCCAAGTATTTAATATGGTATTTTTTTTCCTTTTCAGTGCTGGATCATTCAGTTTCTATGTCTGGTTTCCATTTTGTCCATGCTCCTTGTGCTTTTTTTCTATGCAAGACCTGTAAGTCGTTGTGTTATATTTATCTGAAAGGAATCTTTACTCAAACATATATGTGAGTGTGCAAGTCTGTGCGATGGGATTCCTTTTACTTGAAACAAACATTTTGAAAAATTCTGCTTCCACTGCTCACAGATTTATTTCCGACTTCCACCGTGAAGCTATGCAGATTGTTTATCGACATTTCTGCATGGACAGTGTTCACGCCTGTGTCTCATCTATGTTAATTCAGTGAAGTACTTCCATGGTAACACGTTCTCCTGTTTGAATTTTAATCAAACACGGGCCATCCTTTCACCGCCGGGGATGTGTTGGCTGTGACGGGTGTGCAGAGTTTTTGGCTCTGATCTGTGGCTGTTTCAGTGAATGGCGTCAGATATTCACAGCGCCACCTCTGATGTCCCAGCTTTCAGTCCTCCCTGCCAGCTTCATCAGTTTTTACATCGAGAAGTAGACTTGTTCTTTTGGGTTGCTGACAAATTACAACACCACATTTTACGCTGTTTGAATATTTCAGCTTCACTCCACTTTTGGGGGAACGTGGAGGAAAAAAAGGTAATACCTGCCTGCATTTTTTTTTGTCGTGTCTCTTTCTTGTTCTGAGGAGGATGTTTTGATATGGTGAGGGTGAGTGTCTCTGGAGGGTTAGGCATACAGGCCTAGCCTTTTCCTTTGGGTCGGGGTCCTGGGGTGAAAAAGGCTGGACAAATTGCTGAACTAGAAGGAAAGCTTATTCTGTACAGCTCTTTAATGGAGACCAGAGGGAGAGGAGGAGTCGAAGAAGCTCGGGCTGTGGCACAGTGGCGCTGTTTCACAGTCTCCCTCTTCTCTTCTAATGAGCATTCTATTAGCAGCAAGGGGACAGATTTAGGCAGTTAAGCATACGGAGAAGGCTGGCTAACAAAGCAAGTGGTTAGCTAAACAGCTGTTCTGTCTCTGAAGCTACCTCCCATCCTCGGCTAATGAAGCCCTCACTGATGAGCAGGAGTCCCGGGACATGCTGGAGAACAGGCACAGACACCCACACAGCAAATCTCAGTTACTCACATCCCGCATCAAATGTCTATGCAGAGGATAGCTCCACAACCGATAGGACAACCGAGGCTCCAATTAGATAGTGGCTCCGAGGGGAACCCTAAGAATAGCTCACTGGGTGAACACAGACAATTTTATATGAGTTGCTTGCTGCTCTGTGTTTGGAAGGTAAATACTCTTTGTTATGTTTTCTTCACTGCAAGATGGCAGAAGCAATAATGTGCTTTTTTTTAATGGACAATAAACAGATTGCTGAGATGGTATTTTGTGAAATGTGGCGTTCTTACATTTCACTTTTCTCTGCAGTGTAAGTGCACAGGATGGTGATGCGGATTGATCGCAGTGGTGCAGATTAATCAGAATTAGTAACATGCCATATGGGTTTGTCAGCATCCATAAAGCTGCAGAAGATGCATGCACTCCCAGCAGCCTTCACTTAAACAACAGACAATGCTTAAAGGGCAATGTCTATTTTTAAAGTAAGCAGAATGTAACTGAAAGAGTTTCTTTTAGCAAGTATATCAAAAACATGCTTTTTTTTTGCTAACAACCTGCGTTACCTTCAGGAGCAACAGAAACCAAGTAGAAGCCTCCTGCTTTACATTAAATGTTGTCCAAGATGTGGGGCTGCATCAAAACTAATGTAGAGAATGTCAAGCTCTCTACTGGAAAATTTTCACCAGATTTCACCTGCAATTTGTTTCATCTAGTCTGTAGGTGAATCATTGTAAATGAAAATAAGACCTCACCTGTTGTGTTTCCTTTCACACATTGCGATTGGTTTTGCATGCTTTCGTCAGACATTACAGTACTCACTGATATTTTGAAGGTTTTGGTGATACAGTCCTGACACACCAACTTGTGGCAATTTAGGAGTGACCAATAGTTTGTAAAAACAATGAACAATCATGAACACAGTGGATCATATCTTAACCAAGGTATAGTTATGTGGAGGGATATTGTGTGCTTGGTAAATACTTGTCCAGATCCATATGTTAATATGCACATGGATGTTTACATAGTTTTATGTTACAACTCTGAATTTCAGTGTCTTTTATCAGGATTTTAATGAGTTGAAATATGACAAACCAGTGCACAGTTTTGGAGTGGTAGGAAATACATAGTTTTTTATGTTTATTGCAAATAGATTCTGATAAGTGTTACATCCATTTTCATTCAGCACTTTGTAGAATCTGCACTTTGCAGCAGCTACCAGTCTTTTGTGATATGTCTCTACTGTGTTTTCACAACCAGAGTCTGAAATTTGTGCAAATGCTTTGGTGTGTCATAGCTCAAGCTCAGCCAGATTGGATGAGGAGACTCTGTGAATATTAACCTTTAGCTACAAATTCTCTATTCGATATGGGTCTTTACTTTGAATGGATCATTCTAACACATAAACATGCTTTCATCTAAATCATTCTAGGGGAGCCAACTCAAGTCTTTTGCAGCCTCTAAAAGGTTTTCTCTCAGGATTTTCAAGTATTGACTTCTATCTATCTTCCATTCGATTATGATGTTGCCATGTTTTACTCAAGGAATGATAACCTTCAAACTCACAGCACCAAAGTACTAAGTTATAAGCACATGGCATATAGGAATTATGGCTGTTTGTTAAGTCAAATGTGAAAAAAACAACACACGTTTGGTGCAAAAGTGTTATTTTTTGAATTAGAAATAAATTACAATATTAGTAAATTTGTTCAAATTAACTCTGTTAGAATCTCATTATAAGTCTTTTTTTCCCTTTTGTTTGAATTGTTTGTTTACTTTTCACACTTTTCACATCTAATTAACCTCAATGACTAATTTACTGCAAATATTCCATTCTTCTTTGTAATGATCTGTCTGAAAACTGAAGTCGATCTCTTTTAAAACAGAGTAAGGAAGCCCTGCATCTAGAAATCGATAGCTGTCTAAAGTCGACTGAAACAACTCGTTATTGGTATTCTCTTTTTTTTCACTTGAATTTGTATACAATTCAACTATTCTTTTTAAAAAGACCAATACCAATGTATTATTGAAGATCATGTGAATTTTATATTACATGACACATTTGAAGACCAAGTTTATTGAATAAAATTCAAGTAGAAACATAAAGTCAAAATTTAAAGGAAATTTTAAACATTTCATCTACATATATGTATATGACCTTTCATAAAGGCACTTAAATCCACTTTCACACATGAACACATGATGTTCAGAGGAGTGCACAGCATGCACTTCACTTCTTGGTGGTAGATTTTGTGCTGGATATGCTCACAGGGCAGGGAGCATCTGTTTGTAACACTGGCAGGGATGATGCAAAAAGTGTAGTGTGGAAATATTGGTGTGTTGTTTGAAACAGTTCCCTGCAATGGACTGGTGATTAGCTCAGGGTGTAACATTGCCTCTTGCCCAATAAACACTGGAGATAGCCACCAACCCCCCCATGACCCAGCAAGGATAAGCAGGTATATATAAGGCTCCTTGTCAGCTTTGTACACCTGAAATCATACAGACAGTTAATAAGTTGTGTTGATGGAAATATGCCTTAAGCCAGTTCAGACTTGAAGCTGCAATCATTTGAATGCTCATATAACACCTCTCCTAGAAATTTGGGAACATTTCAGGACAGCAGTATGTGTGCAAAGCTATTAATATTCAGCTGAAAATAAAAGACACCTGCTTATTGCAGTCATTGTCGACACTGTTGGCATTTACACAAATTCTATTATGGCCAAGGTCAGAAAAGTTCAAATTCTTCACACAAGAGCTTTAAGGAAAGCCTTAGGAGTTGCTTTTCTTTCTAGGCAAGAGATTGTAGCTTTGAGTTCAGCCTCTAAATTGTTGGCTCTGATTCTGTACCTGTTGGCTGCTTTTGTGGGCATTTGCTTGTGGGCAGAGATGAAGACATACACAGATATCACACAGTACATGCAAAGCTGCAAAGATCCATTATTTATCCTTCTCACTCTGCTGGAGATTTAACTAAAAAGCTGTGAATGGCTTTCCTAAAAGACCTGTTGTTTTAGGATGTGAAAATTAGTCTCACAGAAAGAAAAATGACATACACAAGCCAAGAGTAAGTAACATCATGTCTTAACAGAAATACGCTGTGAACACGTCAACAGTGCAAGGACGTCCTTGGTTTTCCAGTCCAGATAATTTGTTTTAGGTGTTACCATCTTCAGCACTTATATATAGGACCAATGTGCTAGGTGGGATTTATTTTACGTGTCACAAAAACATACACAAGGAAAAATGTATAAAACTTCAGTTTGATGCGTTCAAATCACATTACAAATTGGAATCAAAAAACTTCTTAACATTTCTTTGGAACATTGGAAACATTTTAAAATTTATATTGAGTTAAAACTTAGAAATCATTGTTTCTGCTCTCCACTGTTGTTGTCTTAGATCCAATTTTAATGAGTAAAGAATGTAGAACATCACCGAAAACTTTCCACTTAAAAAACATCATGTTGCTTTCTAGATGAACGTGAGAACATATTTTTTTTACTGTCAAAACACTTACTTTGAAAATCTTCAGCTTTTTAGTCTACTCTTTGCACACAAAGTCACTCTTATGATGACAGGTACAACCAAGCAATAGAGAAGAAGAGCAGACATTCATCAGTAGTGACACCTGCAAAATAATGTTAGCTTCGGCGTCTCTACAAAGAAGGATCAAACATTAGCACAGCTCCACAACCAAATGTAACAGAAACCTAATTGCTATGACACAATTACTATACACCTCAGTACCTCTGCCACACTACTGTGTAAATGCCGACAGTTGCAAGAAGCAGTGTGACAGCAATTTTAGACATTTGTAGTTAAAAAACTCCTTTAAGTAATTGTTTTATGAATAAATACATGTTTAAAGGTTGTTTATGATACTTTTATTTTTTACCGTGTGCAAAATTTTTTTGGGATTTTTTTATGTTTGTATAATTTAGATAATTTGCAGTCTTCAGAATATAGCTTCCTCCTGCAGTGAACAGTATCCAAGAACCACCCAACTTTGTGGTGGTGGGTTTCTAATTAGTACTAACTGAAAATACTAAGTCAGAATATTTGATTAGATGTAATACTGTCATCTGACATATTGCAAGCAAGCTTTCTGTACAGCATCAACCATAATTGCAGCTCAGATGACCTTTAAAATGCACCAAGCGAAGGTTTATTTCACTTTCGCTGTGGTTTGTTTTCACTGTTAAGTCAGGAGTCAGGCAGTTCTCAGTTTGAACCTGAGCAAAACCGAAGTACTATAGCTTCAAAGGAAGTGTTTGTCTCTTTCTTTAAGTTGAGAGGGAAAAAAAACACTTTGGCTGTTTCAGTCCCTAACAGTTTCATTCGATTCAGTGAGTTACCTTCTTTTAACTCTGAAAAAGATCTATGGCTCATGTTACCTCTCTAAGCCAAAAATCTATTCAAGCCTTGTGGGCCTGAGATCTAAAGATTTAGTGTTGTATTCAGGTTGCACAGTTCTGGCACATACACTTGAGGTTTTTGTTTTTCAGCATGTTTAACAGAAGGTCCTCTTAATAGGGACTTTTCTGCAGCCAGACTATGCAAATTTTACAGATAATGCATTTGCTTCCACCAGAAATGAACACATTGCTTAGCAGACTGCGTATTGTGACAGTACATAACAGGTGCAAACATGGCGGAACGTTCTAAGTATCCAGATGTGGTACATGAATTCCAGTTTCGATGTTGCACTGCAATAGGTTCTCTGTAAGGAAAACCTTTGAGTTCTGCCCCTAAGCAAATTACTCAGACTGTTTTCTTTCAATAGGAAAAATAGAGTTTTCCTTGTAAGCCATCCGTCCTATTGTCAAAAATATATTAACCTTCATGGTGTTTTTATCAATATATACTATTTTACATAAAATGTGTGTCAGACATTTCCTGCTGTAAAGGGCTAAACATATAAATGTCATGTTGTTATGTTCTACTTTTGAACCTCATTGTTATTGAAGAAACTATCCTAACAAACAGAGAGAAGGTGAAACACGAGTAATTAAAATTTATGATCTCCAAAGAAAAACGCTAAGTTTACAATAGAGAAGCGCATGTTTTTCTTTAACCTTTGTTTCCATTTAAGCTAGCCTGAGCTTAAATGGAAAATATAACAGCCAAAAGTTTAGTTACTCATGAAACCAGTGAGGACATATCCCAGTGTTAGCCGAACAGCACTACACACTGACTGGCACAAATACTTAATTGGCAAACATAAGATGTGAGTTTATTGAAGAAATGCCTGTGTCAAGACAGGGACATATTTAAAAATTATTAATATATGTGCATTTTAGACAGCATGTTGTTAAAACATTGTTGCAGCAATTTCCACATTGGATTAACCCAGCATAATGAAGCTGTCCTGCAGAACCTGCAGACAAGACATCTGTTGCTGTCGTGAAAATCATTAACCATGATCTCCTGAACATTAATAGAGCACAAGATAATGCCACATATCAAAATACTAATGCAAATCATGTAAAACTGGAACGCACTGTGTTGTTTCACAACTTTGCTTGCAAAACTGGATAGTAGATACATGTTGTATTGACAAATTCCTATTCTTAAATCATTTGGATGACTATTGATGGCCAAAAAATGCTGATCAAGATACTCCTACTTATGAATTACCTGTGATTCTTTCTGTCTTGAAAGATCCTTCAAAGTGACAAGAACTGTTATGGTGCTCCCATCCATGGAGTGGCATCAGAGCGGTTCCACACAATCCATCTGTTATTCATGCAGAGACACTGAATGCTTTTTACTGGGCCCAGATAAACAGATGTATGGGCACCAGAGGACTGACCTAACTAACTGCAGGGGTGAGTTGTCAGCAACAACAAGCAAACAGAGTATTCATGGTCAACACTAAAGGAGAAAGTTCAGCTAATTACACCATAGTTCATCGGGCAGACAAACACGGAAACAACAGACTATCTAATGACACATCTCGTCACCCTTGTTGTCTGGTGTGGAATCCCTAATGGGGAAAGGCAGACAATCGTGGGTGCAAGGAAGAGAAGTGCATTTCTAAAAGCATTTATGATGGAAAAAGAACCTTGAAAAGACGGTACAAAAGAAAAAAATGAACATGGCGACATTTGATGATGTGAAAATAGTGTTAGGAAACACAACATGTTGGTGGAAATTGGGTCAATGTGCACACAATAGGGAATAAGGGGAGGTTTGGAGAGAAGGCGAGCGATGGAAAAAGGTGTGAGAGAAGGAGGGAGGTCAGAGAGAAGTGGGGATGGGCAGAGGAGGAGTGGGTGGTGGTGTTGGGGATGAGCCCCCAGTGCTCAGCTGTCAGTGCTTCCTCTGCAGGTGGGGCAGGAGGAGTGCCAAGTCCCTCTCTCCCACTCACACAGACACCCATGCATCGCTTTATAATGGATGCTTTACACTGGTGCCAGAGAAAGACTAAGGCTGAGATAGGGAGACATGGTGAGAAGACGAAGGAGCGATGTGGGGGAGGGCTGGGTACTGGAAAAAGAAAGAAACTGCTATGAGAATCAGGAAAGAGAGGAGCTCAAGAAAATGCTTCAGAGATCACTCAATATAGGTGAGACAGGGAAGGTGATAGACAACCAGACAGGAACTTCCATCTAGTCATTAGACCAATCAAGACAGGAAACAGACAAGACGGTCTGAGTACAATGTGATGCTGCTATCGGTTTAATTGATCTAAAGTCTAATAGGATCATAGAGCATCAAGGCACAGCCGGCAGCTGCAGCTACTGCCACTCACAACTGTCTCTGTCTGCCAGGAGTGCTATCAATGCAGTCTGGAGAACGATTTATCAAGAATCATGGATGGCATCTACCTGAACTAATGATTTGTCAAATTCTTCTTAGGGGGATTGCAAGTCTTCAACAGATGACATTTTCTGTAGTCACCTCGTTCATCAGCAGTGATTAGATTTCTAAAGCAATCTCAGCAGTGCATCACCAGATGGTCCTCATTCTATTGTCTTGGAGGATATTGCTTAGACAGTGTGCCACATGGCGGTCAAGCTACTGGAGCTGGGAAGTCTAGCTGTATGCCGTTACCTTGGTTGATGGAAGCATGGATTTACTAAAGTACTCAATTATCCTCTGCCTCTTTCTGTGACCCACTGCTTGTCTCTTTAACACCTATAACTTCATGCTTTATTGGCTCAGCTACCTGCTGCAAGCTGAGACAGACTGATGCCTGGAGTACCTGAATAAACTGCCTTTACTCTTTTCGGACCATTCATCAATTCTTCATTCCTCTGCTCTCTTCTGCCAGGGGACAGGTAAAGCTGTCTCCATCTGATGGACAATCCAATTGGGAATTACTTAGTGTTAACCCCAAACTGACAAGAGGGCCTCGAAAAATGTTCCTCTTTAATATACCAATATCCGTACCACCTTGGATATTTTAAAAGGGCTTTTTAAAGCTTTCTTGTTCAATAAACTTTTAGATTCATTTTATTGTCATAAAGCAATGCAAATAACATTTCTGCATAAATTAGGGTATTTGCAACATGTTTCAAGTTCAATCTGCTATCTTTGTAAGGCAAATTTGCGTTGCTACATTTGTCAAATTCACTGTTGTTCAAAGAGGAACTGGAAAACACAGCATAGGCCACTTGTTAAAAACAGCATGCTTTTCCGCACAATGAATTGCCATCATATATAGCGGACAACACAGCAGAGTAGTCAGCGTAAAGAAATACAAGCATTCTTGCTTCACAGAGATGGCATCCCCGTGGTTTAATTATCGCTCTTGTCAATTGCTGTGGAAGAATACAGCACCTGACAAGGCGTGCCCCCATTCTCTCATTTTATATAGACCCTTTTCACACCCTGAGATGCACAGACATCCTTCAGCAAACAGCCAAATCAAGCCTAGAGATAGAGGCATTCTATTGGGCCAAACATGCAGGTAACTTTACAGTGTCGAGGCGCTGAATGCCACTGACATCTGAGAAATGGAGGTCTATTCAACTTTGACAATTGTCCCTGGTTTCTCTCAAGCAGGGGGAATTTGCACAACAATGACAGTTGCATTGGCTATGAATAACATCCAAAGGATGAGGTTATGCAGCTATCTTTCTAGCTGATTCAAATTCATTTCCCAACTTTTATTTATTTGTTACCTAAGCTCCATAAGAAATGGAAGCCTGAGCTTGCAGGAACAAACATGACACCTACTACAGATGGCGTTGATAGCACCTATCCATGATGAGCAATGGCAAGAGGGACTTAGGGAGGGTATGCTTTTAGACTTTTCCATAGAGAAAATAACCATTGAAACTGATTCTAGAGAAGAAACCACAAATATTATTTTCAAAGGTTCAAAGGCTACAGATGTAACATGGCAGTATTCTTAAGGCATATCGATTCAGTAATTCATACAAGAGGAGGAGGCCCAACCATAAATGCATGGAAATGTACATTCTTTTACAGACTACTAAAACATGACTATGGGTAGTTCACCCATCCAATAGTTTTCTAATATTTCCTCATCTGTACTTATGTTTAACATACTCACTTTGTAACACTAGACTGCCCACTGACAGAGGGGCCTTTTTTTTTTTTTTTTTTTACCTTTAAACATTATGACAAATGTAGAAAATACATTTATTAATGAATTAGAAATATCTGTGCAACAAATATAAAAGATTTGTCTTCAAGCTAAAAGGTTACAGATTTACATTGAATATGATCATATCCTTTGATATTTGAGTCATAAAAGAGATTGCCATTGAGTTCAATACCTGTAATGGATCAAGTACATGTGGACCTGATCCACATGTACTTTAAAAATGTAAATACTGTACATGAAAAAAGTGTAGAGCTCATGGCTATGGAAGGGTTAAATCCCCCAGCAGCTACAGCCACAACAGATTGACAGGGGCAGATGAAATAGGGGTCTCAGAAATGTTGCTGACAGACATTTGAACTGAATACCTGGCTGAAAAAGCACATTTCCACCGATAAGTGCACTGAAATCACTGCTGCTTGACATGACTTCACACAGAAATTTGTTCCTTAAACACTTCCCTCAGATTAAAAAAATAAATATTTCAAATATTGCACACATTGTGTTAGATTAACTAGAGATGGTAGTTTGATTTATGCATAATTTCCACAGATATGACTAAATTAATACTCATTCTGTTGGGGAATGCACAGCGTGGGGTGGAGGGGCATTTTCTGTTCTGGCCATTTTGAATGGAGATGACTCACCAGCCTACATACTTCAAAATACTTTCTCTTAAAGGTCATGGGAGCCTGTTTCTCTTTTCCATTATTACATCAGAGTAACATCACTCTAACAGAAGCCACAGTATCTCGCTCAATCAGGAACAAGGGAGTAAAACATTAATTACAAGGACTTTCCAATCCCATCCTCTATGAAAATGCATGATTCACAAATCCTTGTCAGAAAATCAACTGAAAATGAGCAGCAGCCATGAATGAAGTTCATAATCAAGATTTAAGTGGAAGCTCTCTCTGAACATCAACTTCTGGATGTCATGAAAGATTATATCACCCAATCATCTTATGTGCGATTATTTTTCTTAATTAGATTCAGGAACGGGTCTTCTAACTAAAAAAGAGCACTCATGCAACACTCCTGGATCAAGGTGGCTTGCATGTGGCAAGAGGGATTTCCTGCATTATGAAAAGTCTTTGCACTTCTTGCAGAACTGCAATAAAACCAAAGCATTTAACATCTGTATTTATGGTCCTCAATAACCCAGAAGTCTTAATAAAAATGAAAGCTGACATTGGCATGAAGGATCCTCCACACTCGCTGTCTTTAATGTCCAAGACATTCCATTAAAAGGAGAGCACTTCCTTAGAAGCAGAGCTTTTATCCTGATTGCTTACAGGAAGAGAGAGGGAGGGAAAAAAAGGAAACCAAACGACCTTCAGCGCCTTTGCAACTAGCCCCTCACATGTGATCTGTGAAGAGAGCTGTTTTCAACCAGACATGCAAAGATCGAATGCAAATGCTGATAAAAACATGCAAGGGTGTGATATGTTTGCTTTTTTTTACCCAAATGAGCAAAAAAGACAATGTGGACTTTAATATGCGCCTAAAGACATGTGTGCAAATACATAACTGGCTATTTGGTATTCCTGTCATGTACGGAGATGCCGTCTCACTGTTTAAATCAAAATGATTATCATGAGATAGGGAAAAAGAGAAGTCTGCATGTTCAATTAGTGCCTTTACGATATCAGATAGATAATATGTGGGACTGACTAATGTCCTTGCTTCGAAAATTCCTTTGCAGTTTTTCTTTTTGAAGCCGAAGGAAGAGAAGATTTAAATGGAGATTCCTCCCTCCCTGTAGCTCAACAATTGTTGAGCTACATTTAATAAGCTGGTCAGAAACACTCTACTGCCAAGAGAGACTGTGCCTTTAATGACCATTTCGCTTCTTCAGTCACAGATGTGCAGCGAGATGGGCACATAGCGGACCAGGAAGCCATCTTATTAATAGCAACACACCACACATGCAGCAGACTGGGGAGCAGAAGCCTGTGGAGGGAGAAATGGAGAGAGACTGCAGGAGACGTTGCATTGTTTTACTGTTTTGCGGAGGCAGGGGAGACAGATGGGTCCAGTAAAGGGAAGATTAGATGTTGGATTCAGTGTGGACTGGAGTCTGAGATAAAAAAATAATAATAATAAATTAAAAAAAAAAATCAAGTCCACATGAGAGGTGATCCAGGCCCCTCAAACAAGCCAGAGGGGAGAGGCTATGTGATGGATGTATCTTATGACTGGAACTCTCGACAAGCCCACGTGAGGATGGGCACCAAGGCCAGGCCGGAGGAGCAGGTAATCAAAGAAAGAAGCTGCAGGGCTGGGATGATATAAGAAGATTCAGCTTATTAAATAACCTTCAGGAGGAGTACAGAGGACCTACGCCACTGATAGGCATAAAGAAGTGTCTGTTATATTGAAAGTCTATGCAGAATGTTCACAGGGAGTGCACAGTACGAGTAGAACCGCTGCCATTAAAGACACCAACACACCAGGGGAACTTGGAACAGTGCATCGCCGTTGGTTTGCTTTTTCTGTATTCTTTTTATTTGGATTTCAATTTCCTGGGTCTGAGAAAAAGCTAAGAAAGGAAAAAAAAAAGTGTGAATGTTGTGTATTTCCTCAAGTTAATCTTATCCAATGTTACCTTATTTCTCACAGGAGTCCAAATACAACACATTCAATATAAAATCACACCTATGATTTCAAGGGACACAAGATAAGATTATGGTTTTGGGGCAAATGGGAATAAGGAATCATCAAGAGATTTAATAACCTGCTTACAGTCATGTTTCCAGAATTTTTATTTAAATGTGAAAAAAGACTGGTATATATTTCAGAAATATAATATACTGTGCCTTGCTAAAGTATTCATAGTCTTTGGAGTCTTTTGCAATTCCTCACATTACAAAAACTTCATAGCATTTCTAAAGGATCTTTATGCAAAAGGCCAAAAACAAAAAACAACAAATGCTCAATGTGGAAGAAAAACAATGAATTGCTTTCACATGTTTTTACTAACACAAATCAGAAAAGTGTGGCAAGCATTTACGAGTCCTATTGGAATAGTTTAAGTGAAATGAAGCAGCCATTTGAGCAGGACTGTCTAGAGCTTAGCCTTGATCACTAGATTAGTAATTGAGAAAATGTTGCAAAATCTAAAGATCGATGTTCATAGATGTTTTCCATTTACTGACAATGAGCCATAGCAATTTCTTCAAAGAACAACTGGCAATATTTCGGTCACATTACCAAACAACCTGTAGTCTAAATCCTGCAAATTTGCTTTTCATATTTTTACTTGTAGAAAAATTTTAAAACCTTGCATATTTTTAGTTTCACTAGACAATTATACACTACTCTGTGAGAATGTTGACATACATGGACTTCTGTGGTTGTATGGCAAAAAATGGAAAAAAAAAAAAGTTAAAGTTATGTTGTACTTTATGAACTCTTTTACAATGCACAATAACAAGTTTTGCATCAATTTTCACAGCTATGAGGAGAAAAACCTTTTTTGTTTCCTCTCTGTTTATTGCATTGACTTGGCAACAAGAGCATCCCACCAGCTTTCGCTACACTGACTGCTTTGAAAGCAGGTGCAAAAAGACACTTCTCCTCTCGGATTTCCTGTCACATCCTGCAGCCCACTCCAGTCCTAAACTTTCTATAATTACAACAATCTGTGCTCCTAGAGAGTCTGTGTGAAATCTGATTGCCATTGGTAACATTCGCAGCAAGAGTCCTGCTGTGATAGAAGGCTTCCTGTTTCAATTTCCCAGGATCCCTTCAAGTTTTTGCTTGCTCCTTTCTTTTTCACCCCATCAGTGGGGCATACATTTCCATTCAGGGGGGAAAAAACAGACCCGGTAATATCCAATTTACTGGAAGGCAGAAGAGATGGTTTCACTAGCAGTATAATAACATGCTACATGAAGCGTGGCATTATAGAGTGCATATAAAAAAAAGGCATCAATGATAAAAAATTCAATCCAAAAGCAGTCATCATTCATTGGAGGAAATCAAGGCAATTAGTAACACTTTACTGCAAATTGGGGAACACATAAACAGATTGCAAATATTGGCATTGTAATGGGTCCAGAAGAGGTTCAGCTCACATGACCTTCTTCAAATGCACAATGGTCAACTAATCAAACATGCAGAATTTACTGGAGAGACAAGAAAATGAAAATGCGTCCATTAGTGTACATTGGCATGCGCTGTTATTATTTCTGCGTGATTCAAACGCTCAGTTGCAGCACAGCAGTCCCTGCCTACAATAAGTTTGACAATCTGAAGAATGTACTGCACCTAAAAACAACACCCTCCACACTAATGGTACTCCTGATAAAGTTGTGTAAAACGCTTTAGCTGCATGGTTTAGTCCAGCTACTTCCTGCTCAAATTTGTAGCGAATAGCATCTTGGTATCGTTTTAGCAAATGTTACCTACATACCAATTAGTTTCAGAATAATACAAAAAAATATTTTCAGTCAACTCATAAAATATGTACCCACTAGGAGTGTATACAGCTCTACTGGGACGTGACCTGGATTTGTTTACTTTGGTCAAATGAAACTAAATCTGAGCTGGGTCATAAAAAAGGCAGTCCAGATGGGTCTGGTGTGCCTCAAAAGGTGAAATTATGGAAAAGCATCTAATGCAAGTAACTGGAGGTTCCGTGATGCTATGGGCTTGTTTGTTCTTTAAAGGAACCTCGTAAGACGCTTTGATATATCAAGGCATTTCAAACAAAAGTCTAATAACTGAAACTGAAAAAGAGCCATGTTTTGTACAATAACTCAAAACAAATGACCATGGATTGATGAATAGAAAATCGGACAGGGAATATAGCCCGGGAATACAAATATTTTTCCCAACTCTGATTTTCTTTTGTAAGTACTGGGAAGACTAAATAGCAAAGCAGGTATGAACAACAGCAGGGAAACAATTCTTCACAGTATTGATTTTGTTGAAGAAAATATTTGTTTTCTTGAGATTTCTACTTATAAAAATGTGCTCAATTTAAAGGTCAGATTTTTTTTCTTTAACTTTGCAATTTGAGTTCATGCAGTAAAAATTTGTCTCATTTTAAGGCTTCTAATACATCTTTACCAAAAACACCAATATGCGTCCAGGGCACAGCTGAATATACAGAATAAAAAAACAAAACAAAAAAAAACAAACAACTAATACAATGTTTTCAATCATATTTTCCAAAAGCAAAATGTTTACCTCACGTCAACATGTATGCTATGCGAGAAGGACTAAATGGAAAGCTCTCTTATTTGAAACATTTCCACTACATGATTCGATCTATATGTTGCACACACAACCAGAGCTATTAATTAAATCCCAGACAACACACAGCTCTTAGGTCTGATGCATGAATAACAGTTTTCAGGTTAAGGACGATAAAGTTGACTCTGCAGGAACACAGCTGGAGCTTGATATCCACAGATGGAGCTCAGCACCAACACACGGGTCTTATTTGTACAAGCCAAAGTGCTTCTTTCAGAACCTTACTTATGTATTAGCAGTAAAGCTCTATCTTAATTCAGCGGTGCATTAGAAGAGCATGAGCTTTAGAGATGTTTATTGGATGTCCACGTCAAGCACGAAAGCTGCATAAAGTATTAAATAAAGTCATGGCCAACATGAGCAGTAAATCATCATGAGGTAATATTAAGGTAGCCGAGAGATAAACAACGCGCTTTAGAAAGAGAACAGTTAGAGACTGTGTGCATCATTTAGCCTTAATATAGCTACCTCCTCCTTATAAAGCCATGTTCTATTTCACCCTGTCGTGAAAAAAAAAAACATAAAGCCAACATGGTTGTGTCTAACATGAAGACCTAGATTAAAAAACCAGCAGAGATTGCTCAAATTTACATGTGGGATTAAATAAGGGGTTATTTTGGAGTGGCACTAATACACATGCATGCTTCTTCTTCCAAATATACTGCTCAAAAAAATAAAGGGAACACTCAAATAACACATCCTAGATGGACAGTTTGATTTCACAGAAGTTTGATTTACTTGGAGTTATATTGTGTTGTTTAAGTGTTCCCTTTATTTTTTTGAGCAGTGTAGTTACTAGAGCAGCTTTTTTTAATGATGTCCTACCTTCAGAGTGATGGGAGAGGGTGAGCAGACTGACGCAGGAAGCTCCGATCCCAGATCCAAATACGGTAATGCGGTTGGAGTCTCCTCCGAAGAAGCCGATGTTCTCGCTGATCCACCTTAAAGCCTGAATCTGGTCCAGCAGCCCATAGTTCCCTTTAGCAGCCTGATCGCCCGTGCTGAGGAAGCCTGAAACATGGAAACATGAAAAACCATAAATAGCAGCAAAAACAACTGGCTTAGAAAAGAAGGAAAAGAAAATTCTAGGTTATCTACAACACCTAATCCCGTAGTCACATTGTCACAGGAAGCATCATGATGAGTGACAGCTGCAGTGAAATCTTGACTTATTACATGATATGGCTGTTGGTAAAATCTGCCCACATCTCATCTGCACCTTATGGAAAATCAATGGCATGTCTTCCCAGGTGAACATCAATCATAGATTACTGTGCACTCGGCAATATTGACCAGTTCAAATAAAACCTTGAACATCTATGGAAAACCTATTGACTTTGTGTGAAAACGACGTGACATTTACATTTCTAATAATTTTCCCTATTTTCCTCTGACATATTTCAAACCCGTCTAACACTTATCATGTTTTCTGTGACAACACACAAGGCTCGTGCGCATTTCCCCGGCATGTCAGAGTAATTTGCCATGTGAGTTCTGAGTTGGAAAAGTGTGCATCTCCTGGGTACATCAGAGCTCATGTTAACACATACCACTCTCTCTCCAGGGTGTAAGCCCTGCTGAACGATGGGTAATCGAGAGTCGTGGGAGAAGATCAAAGGCAGGCAATCCCTAAACTCCCAATGGTGGATTCGGTGTCCGTCAAATCCCCGGGCCTGCATGTGAGGTGACAGCTCGGAGACGTGAGGAAACCAACACCCAATTCTCTTTCACAAGCAATAAATGTTCAGATGGAGGATGTTTAAAGGCCTCCAGTGATGGTCCCTCAGCATTGTGGCGTTGCTTCCAACATCTATTTCATGGTCTGTGCCGTCATCTTATAATGAAGTCTGTTTTGAAGTCCACTGGGGGAGGCAGACAGTTAACAGCAATGCAAAAGTGATTAAAAAAAAAAAAAAGTTTTAATCTGTGTGATGTCACTGATGTCACTGCTCACTTAAGATATACAAAGATTAGAGTAGCCCTCCTCAGGGCCATTAGTTGTTTTGGGGATGTACTTAATGTACTAAAAGCATTCATGTCTATCAGCTCTCAGTTGTCAACGTTTCTACTTTTGAGGATGTGATGAATAAAAAGCGTGCAATAGAAAGCAAGCTATTTTCGTTTAGGTCCACAGCAATGGCAGGTTTATCTTCTAATGTTACCCTTGTTGATTGCATTTGAGTGAGTTTGTAACTTCCAAAAAATGATAAAAGCTGAATGCAGAAAAGCAGAAAACGGCACAGAGAAACCCATGATTGGGTTAATTCTTTAGACAATTACTTTTACTACCAAAACACGGTTCGATTAACTGTGTTCTTATACATTTTGAAGTCAAATCGACATACTTTGACTTTAAAAATAGAATCTACCAAAAAGAGAGACATATAAACATAGAAACTCTGTCCTAAGGAACATAAGAATGTTAATCTAAATGAAGGATCAATTAGATGATTCATCAGTCAATGAAAATTGAACGAAGGTATGAATGGATAAAACTTTTGGCAACAAGACAGCATAGTCCCTATGATATTATTATTTTCCATACTCAGACATTCAGACCTGAGACATACATAGTCTGCATCACTGCAGACGCAGCACCAATCCGCCTATCAATTTCCCCCTCCATTTCTTCCTCATTCGTGAACAAGATACTTAAACTCCTCCACCGAGGTGAGTTGATTTTTTTTTTTTTTTCTGTGGTGTGGCTTGCAAATAAGTAAAGTTATTATAGGACCATTACTGGAACATCTGATTTGTGGTTGTGTGAGTTATGTAGCAGTGGAGGTCATGTGCAGCATACGAGGCGGGTGGTGTGGGATTCATGACATTTGAAAGTATCCCCCCAAGCTGCCCAATCCATGGATGACTGGAGTATGTAATGTCACTGGCATATGAGGGCAATACTGGACTGTTTTTTATTTACCCATCGCATTTCTTCACAACCCTAATGAAAGGCAGAAACACAACGACGTGGCAGCGTTTTAACCAAAGATCACCAAGTGGTGTTACACATACAAAAAAAACCCAAAAACCCCCCGAAAATAGATATATAGATATAGATATAGCTCTAGAAAAAATTACTCAAAACTCAAACAACTTCTTTCTAACCTTCGTAGTAAGAGTCCTATACATTTATAGAACTCTGAACACTGAGTATATATTTTCTAAAGCTAATTAAAAGAGCTTACAGAGTCATCTCTGCAAATAAAAGGTCGTGTGTTGACTGCATTACGTGTGTGGGCTGCAAATATATTGTGTCCTTGACAGAAATAATGTGATGAAGTAAATATTGTGCGCCTTGGAAAGAGTGTGATGAAATTATAAAAAAAGAAAATCAAAGGAATACTATTACTATTACTCCTACTAGTAACACGAGTTTGTAAACTGTACTATGAATTTACACAATCTTACAGGGAATTTCATGGTGTTACATTCTTATTTGAGAACCGTTGAAGTTGTTTGTCTTTTAAACTGGAATAATTATTTTGAGTTCGGCACAACAGTTTTTCATAAAGTGTACTTCAAGTCTTAAGTATGTACTTGTCGTTAATTACACTTGTGTCAACTTGGCAACATTGAGAATACTGATTAAAATCTGTTTAGAACTGTTCTTTGGCCTAAATATTTGTCTTTCAGAGCAATGGTTTTACATGGGAAAATTGTGGTAAAATTGTTAATTCACTTTTAATTTGGAGCAGTCTTCTTTGTCATATTGTTTTAGGTATTTCTATTCTTCCACACAACTCAAATCATTGCTGTGCATACATGACAATGGTCTGAAAGCCATCCGAGACAGGCTTCTAGTCCTCGAAAGAATCTGAGCACAACCTTCTACCACACCCCAACATTACAGGACCCTTATCCCGAGGGTTTGTTGGTATTAACAAAAAAGGGTGGGCAGTGGAAAGGCCAGGGCCAATTGTCGATAGTAGAGAGGCTGTGGCACAGGAAACGAAGCAGTAGACAAATGGATCAACAGATGGTCTCCTTCAGATGCATCCCTGAGGATGACAGAGCAGCAGGCACATGCAGAGAGGGAAGGAGAGGGAGACAGACAGAGAGAGAGAAGGAGAAAAATAGAGAGAGTAAATAAAAGAGATAGGCAATGGGATTGGAGACAGATGCAGGCAGAAAGAGGAGAAAGGAGGGCTCAAGCTGAAGAGCTTTCTCCTTTTGCTTTTTATCTCTGACTCCTCCTCGCTCTCCGTCATAACTAAAGGACAACAGCTTTTACAACCTTCTCCAGGGTACACAGGAGGGAGGCAGAGGAGACGTGACTCTCCAAGAATAACCCTCATTTGCAAAGCAGTTCACACTTCACCAAGTATATGTCAGATGGGCTGAGAAATGTCATGAGACAGGCATGGAAGAGGAATTTTGTACAAGTGTTAGCCTAATTGAAAAGATACTATAAACATTATCCATTTGGCTTTGTATTATTTAGGATTACTAGATGACAAAATGTAAATTATTGCAGTTGGATCCTCGTTTGTGCTAGTGAACACTCAGTTCTGGTGTCCTGTGTGAGACATGTTTTTCCTAAACCGCTTTGACTGCTCTGCATGTCTAAAAGAAACGGGTTATTAACATGTAGAGTGATAATCTTAAACAAGCCATGCTGCAGGCACCATTTAAAAATACATCCACCGTAGCTCCAGGGTGCGTTTTAATTGGAAAGGTGACAGAAAGTATTTACTTCGGAAAGCAATTAAGATAGGAAAATAATTGTTTTCATGCATGACTATTTCTGTTTTTGTACTTACTGCAACTATTTGACACAATAAGCTCCAGCGCTCCTGTTCTGCACACAAATCTATAGGCACATGAAAATAATCACCTACTCATCACCTCTGGGCATTTTTTCTGAAGCACAGACTCACTCCGGCTACTTTACTATATGTAATTAACTGTACAGGCTCACTTTGTTCTCGTTCTGAGTTATGTAAATCTTTTTCTCACCCATAAGGGACTGGGTTATAGATTTCAAGACTTAGCAGATGATCTCTGTCTGATCAGCACAGCGTGGGCTTTGGCTTCACATGAGCCGTGGTGTTGAGTCCAACTCTCGTTCTGTTAGCTGCTCACACCTACACATGACCCTGCGGATTCTGAGCTTGTGAACTGTTTTGTTAGGCTAGTGATGTGCTTGACTGCACTACTCAACCCCAGGCAGTTGAAATCGCTAATGAACACAAGCTACTTCACAATAAGCTTTTAATTACTGATGAAAGCTGTCCCTTTTTAGTTCTTGTGTTAAACTCGATGTGCAATTTTTTTTTTTAATGGTCACATAAATTTGGCACAAATTATGTAAGTTGGTGGCATTGCGTTTGGCATTCTTTAAATGACAGGACAGGTAATCTGGTACTTTGAAAGGTTAGTCTACACAAATGAGCTGATTTTATGGCATTCTTTCACACTGATTCAAAAGACATCGCAATAAAACTTCAGACTGACAAAGGTTGAGTCATACTATTGTTTATACCAGGTTTAGTGTAAATTAGATGTTGCTTTTTCTTATGTTTTTTTGTTTTGTTTTGTTTTGTTTTTTGAAGATTTCATATCATAAAACAGATGGGAATAGATTAAAAAGATGGCGACCTTCATGAACTGAAGGGAATTTAAGCTCTCCAGTCTGAATGGTGGCATCTCCAAACTGCAGTATTCAGTTTTGTTTTTTTTTATCAGATGTTCAACAGGATTACATCTGGCATCATGGCTAACTATTTAACAAAAATTATTCATTTATTTTTAGTGTTATTTAAAATTAGTGCGTGTACGTAAATTCAAGTTGTAGATTAAATTACAATATGGGTACAGGCTTCCCATCTTTCTGTGTGGCTATAATTACTAGTACAACTTTAGATTGTTTTATTTATTTATTTTTGCTGTTTCAGTGCCATTCGTACAGTTTTTAAGTGCTCCTGATGTTTCAATGGTAATCATCTGCTTTAATCAGAAAGTAGATGAACATATAATATTGTCAATTTTTTTTTTTTTTTTTTTGCCTGAATCATCTTTTTGGAACAATAGTGATTTTTCTACATCTGTGGATATTTTAATGCTAGTCTCAACAAACGGGGAACATTTACAAGTTAAAAACAAAGAGTGAGACACTTTTGTTTATCATGCCAAAGAATTTCTGAGAAGTGCTCGCTTTTGAAAAAGAAATGGACCCATCAAAATGGAAAGAATGCCCTCAAGCTGATCTGAACAAGAGCAAAAAGAAACATGTGAAACACTTTTCTTTATGTCAGCCTTTCTAAATTATTTATGCCACATCCAAACCATATTTCACAGGAACTGTTGGGGAAAACGGGTTTTCTAGAGGCAGCACTTGTGAAAGGTCAAAGAATAACATTCGGTTTGTCTCAGTAGTTGAAAACAAAGATTTCCAAATATGGCAGCTAACATGTCAGCTGGATTTGATGTTGAATTTACATGACAGTTTCTTCATCACACAAACAAACTGTATGAGTTAATAACAGTGATTCTGTGCTCTTTTCCCCTGCACGATAAGAGCTGTAATTTGAACTGACTGATTACATGATGTGATTTTCTATCATGTCTAAAAGCAAGCCTGCCTTGACATTGATGTGGGCCACTTGTACATGATGGGGGAACTGACATTTTCTTCTTGTGGCAGCTCAGAGTCTCAGCCTTGATTGTAGCCAGAGCGGCAACAGTGACTGTCGTTTGGTCAGACCCGGATCAGGTCGTACCTGTCTTACTGCATCCTGCTAGTTAGGGACGACGGTGTGTGTTTGCGTGTGTGTGTGTGGATATAAATCTCCCACTGGAAGAAACATGGATGTCATTGTTGTGTTAACATAAGCAGAGGGTTGGTTAATGTACACAACATGACAGGGTCTTCAGTCGAAGCTTCAGTTAATATGTAGGAGCATTGAAAAGCATGCGCTGTGACATCCAGAGAGCAGGTGAATCCTGCTCAAACCCGCCACCACACAATTCTTGTCATTGCACCTGCAGTGCATGGTTCAGGATTTTTAAAGTACGCTTCTGTTATTTGGGGAAAGGCAGTTAATATCTTAACCTGTGTGAATAATTCTTTAGCTGAATTTAATAAAAATTTGAGAAACAGCACATATTTTTATAACTTCACTCACAGCAAAAGAGAAATAAATTAGATGCATAAAGCCAGATAATCAAGGTCTTTATTTTCAGTAGGATTCAAAACTACTTCCATCAGTGAACTCATTGCACATTTTTTTCTCTTTCATGTATTTAAGTAATTATATGATCAGGATAGGGGTGGGACTTCATGAATTATACTTTACGTCACCCCTTGAAAATGCATAAAAACTTGATATATATATATATATATATATATATATATATATATATATATATATATATATATAAGTCATGGGATGAAAAATCTGATTAGTTTAAAAATGTAAAAAAGGAATCGGTAGGCCACATATAAAAAAAAATAAAAAATCAGAATTGCCAAGGAAACACTTGATCAATGAATCACCACTTATAATTTTAAAAAGAACCTATGTGTAAAAGACTGTACTTGTCTTTTTGCTACTTAATTTTGGTGTGGCCTTGTAATAAATTAAGAAAAATATTATGACACATAAGCACCTCTAGCTCAGCTTAGCTGTGCATTTCTTCTTGACCCAGGAAGATGATTTCCTACAGCTTTGCTTCCTTGCTCTGATATCGCTCTATTGATTTAGATTTAAATGTCTGTTTCCTATGGTGAGGCTATAATTCAGAGTGTAGCAGAAAGAGGTGATGATAATGATCGCTTTGACCCCAGACATCTCTCTTAGCCAGGTCTCTCAGATAGTGGAATGCGGGTAAACTAATGATGGAAGGTGAGAAAAACATGAGCAGGAGACGGGCTTGTTATCAACCCGGAGAGACGTAAGTAAAAGGAGGAAGTAGAAGGAGCAGAGGAGGAAAAAAATGGAATAACAACTGTGACGTAACAGAGAGTATGTTTTTGGGCTTTTAGCCGAACTAATTCTCACTTTCAGTTTGTCTCATCTCTTTCTCCCTCTCATCGTCTCCCTCTTTGGCTGGTGCCTTTTTAACAAGGCAGTCTGTGTCCAAACCCTCCTCTAGTGCTACCCCTCCCGACCAAGTCCCTTTTGGCTGCTCCCTGTATCTCTTCCCCTCCTTTTCTGTTTAGGGGAAATAAAGGTCCACACAGTTGCAGCATTGATGGTCCACACTAAGAGTTCTCCACTACAAAAGGGCTCCAGCTTCCCCCGAGTCAGGCCTGGGTTGAATGGGAGCCTCGGGGGTGTGGATGAGAAGCACAGGCTGGAAGAGGCCACCCTGCTCAGAGCCACATAAAGGGCCAGTATGCTAGGCTCACGATGAGAGAGACGTACACTTATTGATTCTTCTCTTTCTTAACCTACCAAAGATTTTAGATTAGTTTTATAAACTTTGGGAATGGTCTTAAACCTCAGATCAGTGACTCTCTTTTTCCAGCTCAGAGGCCCACAGCATGTCTCGAGTACACACTGATCTGACAGGACGAGGGTGGGAGAGATAAAGAGCACAAGAAAGCCTCTTCATGGCAGCCTGAATACAGAAAGCCATTTACCAACCACCAGTCCTTGTTTCCGGGGAAGGAGAAAATAAAGAACCGGGGTGATGAAAGTGAATTATGTCTGGTTACTGATTCCATATTACTAAATATAACATGATAGTATAATTAAACAAGAAAATTGTTAAAAAGAATTTATGCATGAGCCCCCGGTTCTTGCTGGCCTCATTGGGAATTAATGAGGTTGATATTAAAGGAAATATCAAGCTGCTTCAAATGGCAACAAAACCATCAGATGTTCCAGGAGCTCGGTCCCCGATA
Organism: Poeciliopsis retropinna; assembly: GCA_010277075.1. Lineage (NCBI taxonomy): Eukaryota > Metazoa > Chordata > Actinopteri > Cyprinodontiformes > Poeciliidae > Poeciliopsis > Poeciliopsis retropinna. Next base: position 10,490,637 of record VMRM01000015.1, on the reverse strand, counting down.
TTGGACAACTTCAAACTGAATAAAAACACTCCGGCAAAAAACGCTGACAATGTTACCTTAAGGGAGATTGTTAGAAACTTAAATTTTCACGTCCAGGCTTGTAAAGATCTGAAATGATTCAAGAAATTCCTTGATCACATAAATCCTCCAGGAAAAACATCTGACTTGATGCTTTTGTTTAATTCAAACTACTCTTTATCAATGGTCATATATTTGATGGGGAACAATCACTATGGTAACCTAACATGCTTATGTATGCATTAACAAGCATATAGGAGAAAAAACATGGAGAAAAGAGATGCAGTGCTGTAAATTTGAGATTTATCAAAAGAAAAACAAAAATACTTAAGGACAACACAGTTGCACTAACTGAGTCAGTGTTGCATAACAATAAGTTGCCATCAGAACCTTTGCAGACAGATGCTTTTTGATTCTTGAAATGACATTCCCCATGGCTATTTAGTATTTGGGAAACAAGCAGATGCATGCAAATCAGGATATATAATAATGCACACAACTGATTTGAAACTATCTCAGAGAGCAGATCGGTCCAAAAAATAAGGGCAACTAGGATTATAACAACGTATCCAGCCAACAAGGCAAGCCAGTACATAATATTGGATTCATGAGAACAAGATAAGATTTTAGAAATAGATTTGGGTAAACATTTGAAACTCTGTTTTAAATGTAATCATCGTAGAATATTCCATTCCAAGTTTGACTAGTTTTGGTATTTATGCTTGTCCACATCGAAGACGATCCAAATTCAAAGAAAAAATGTGGTAAGTTATCCTATTTTGTTTTCACAAAAATAATTGATAAGTGTAGAATCATCCATTAATATTAAGATGTTTAATTTTTAAATACAGGTGACCAAATGCAGCTCAGAGTCGTTGAAAACTGCTGTATTGACCTGAAGTTTAGGGCCAATGAAAGCTTTCCAGACTTCAATCTCAGTGTTTTGCCGGTGCTCATGCACAGAGTGTCGTTGGCCTGCCCAACAAGAGTCTTTCTTAGCCAACTTGGTCGACAAACTTGGCCAGCACTTATTTCCTTTTTATAGATAAAAAAGTAATATCTCATACAAAAATAAAGCTTGAAGCACTCCCTTTAATTATAGGCCTCATAATAATAATCAATATTTATTTTACCAGATGATGTCAAATGCTCACAGCAGCTGCCAGGCATTTCGGAAGAAAGACCTTACTGGACCAAGGAACCTTTGGACACTTTCATACCTAATCTGAGATATTCAGAAATATGAATAGCTGTACTTATACATATCCAACTCATAAAATCAACTATGCACTCAGATCTTTTCAAAGTACTGAAAAAATATTTTTCAAGAAACACATTCAGTACAATATTTGATAGCTGTAGTGTCAGAGCGGTGTCCGTGGTTGTACAACATGTTAGATATGCATTAAGCAGTTTTTACCTGCACTGTGTTGGTATGGGTTGGAGAAAGGTAGCTGTACGATTTCAAAGACAGAGACTTGTGCATACAGTACAGCTGTGCACACACGCCGAGCCGCTCTTTTGGAAAATGTGGCTTTCGTGCAGCAAAGGCACGAGAAAAGACAAACAACCAACAAAATGTCAAGAGCAAAAATCTGTGCTGCACAAACACCAAAGCTCATCTGACACATATCTGAGCCTCTAAAGCCCAGATCTGTTGCTGACAGACAAGAGCTTGTTATGGCAGGCAGGGATGAAAAACAAGATACTTAAAGTCAGATCCTACGGCGCACGTGGCAGCTGCCGGCCATCCTGCATGTGACTTTAGGTCTGCTTAATCTGATTGTGTGATGTGTGTTGGTGGTCAGACGAAACAATTCGAAGGGCTCCGGTGAATGTCAGCCCTGGCAGCCACTACAAATGAGCAGTTTACATATGTATGACCCCTGGTACCCAAGTGCCACTCAATCAATCACATGTCTGTAAGGTAGTTGCTGAGTTTTAGCTATGTGGCTTTCTTTTGCTTCCGCCCCTCACCTCTTACAGCTCTCCTTTTGCCGAATCTCTGTCATGTTTCACGTCTCCATCCCCTCGGCATCTTGCTCTGTTCTCCGTACCTACCTCTGTTTCCCTTCTCCACCTCCCTACCTAACGACCCATTCTCTTCTCACCATCTCACAGCAGCATCTTCCCTTTCACATAATAGCACAGACAGAATGCTCAAAGACACTGAAATGCTTTTACATGAAGGGGAGCTTTGCATCTCACAGCTGGTGCGGAGGCGGACCTGCTTGCTTCCACAGGAGGAATGGGAGAAACTGGTGTTTGAGAGTCACAACTGTGAGGTTAAGCAGCACTTTGGTTCCACTTGAATGCATGTACACAGTGGGAAGATTTTCATTAAGAAGACTGTGCCTTAACGAACAGTGTGATATTCAAATGTAATTCATATATGTGCAGACGTGGACACGTTTGTTAATAGCGTTAGAGCTCAGTAAAATAATCCTTCATTTCTGCTGAAAAGGGATTTTATTAGCAGTAATTGACCAGGGTATGTCTGAATTCATTAAAAATGTAATGAAGTAAGCACATACAATTGCTAAAAGAAAAATAATTAATTAATCCTTGAATTATGTTTCTCATATTTCAATGTTTACACCAGCTATTCAGATAATTTAAATGGAACCAAAATGCTACTAGATAGTGAAGTATCACTGTGGGCATTGCACTGAACACTGGGAAAACAAACTTAAAACACAAAGAAAAAAATCAATATAGAGGATCCTACAAGCAGTGTTTGGTCTAAACAGCATGACTTCACTTATATTCTCTTTTCAAGTAAGAAAATACAATGCCATACTGGCAATCCTCAAGAGTCTGGACACAGCACCCACTGATGTGATTCACAGGAAGATAAACTGGCACTCGTCTGCAAACAAATGAGGAAATGCTATGTTTCAGAAAATGGTGTCAGGCAGCATCATGTAGTGCTTGCACATACTTGTGGTACATCCATCCGAGTTTAGCAGAGGCAGAGATCCAATCAGTAATGCTGACACATAAACTTTTGTTGCCCATTTTGATAAGGCAGAAAATGCAAATGTTTGAATAAAGAAGTCATTGAAAACCACTGAGATGGGACTCCAAAGTCACTTTCATAAGTCCATGGAAGAAGACCCATGGCTTCACTATTGACAGAGACACAAAAATACCGCTTAGAATTAGCAAAAATTGTGACAGATAAAAACTGCTCAGTTCTGTTTTGTGACTAAATCTGACAACATTAAAATTTGCAGGGTTCAGTGAAGCCTCCAGACTACCAAGACATGCTTAATTAAAACATACTGCTCAGTCCACTGTCAGCAAGCTCAGCACCGGCTGCAGGTCATTGGTTCCTCCAGCAAGATAATTACCCAAAACATGCAGCTGAATTCACACAAGAACGGCTAAGATCAAAGCACTGGAATATTCTTAAGTCCACCCAGATCTGAATATTAGTAGCATCTCTGGAAAGATCAGAAAATTTCAGTATCGATAATGGAGAAACAAGGAGAAATCAGCTGCCGTCGAGAATTACACAATTTCCAATATGAGCAGTGACTGTCCAAGAACTCAATAGTACAATTTTTGACTGCAAATTCCTGAAGCCCTACCAGGTGATAACAATATTTGGTGTTAAGTGTGGTTGCTGAATAAAAAAAACTTTCTAAACCATACTAGTAAAGTTGTACCAACCTGCACAGTAGACAGTGATTGTTGCAAAATATTAAAATAATAAATCAGGGTACCATAATTTTTGACAATAGAATTCTTTTTTTTAAATTCTATGAATAATTATATGAAATATTACATTGAATTAACAGCCAAAGTCATTACTTTCATAAAAAAAGTAATGAAAGCTTATACAAATTTGTCATTTCAAGTTCCTTCACTGATTGTTATTTATTATATATATAATATATATATAATATATAATTATATTATATATATATATAATATATATATATATATATATATATATATATATATAATCTTTGTACTATTAGTTGTATATATTATTATATATATAATATATATATATATTATTATATAATCTTATTTATTATATAATATACTTATATATATATGTATATTATATCTATATAATAATATATATATATATTATATATACATAATATATAGATATATAATATATATATAGTATATATATATATTTAATATAGTATATGATATATATATATAACAGAAATATCAGTGAATGCTATGTATATCATATATATAATATATATATATAATATATATATATATAGCTTTCCTAGTGTAATCAACGTCCTTTGTCCAAAACATCATACCTTCGGGGTGCTTTGTGTGATGTTTTGGCCTGTGGCAGAACAACTTCAAAGATGTAGCATGAAACATGACATGCAAGCTGGGATGATGTAATTTCAGGGTGTGGTGAGAAAGTTTAGCAGCTCAGTGTGCACTGATGCGCCATGATACCACGGAAGAGATCAGAGCCCCAGCTTATCAAAGCACATCACAGGAGCAGAGCAGGAGAGAAAGGTCATCATTTAAAGGATCTTCAAAGCCCAAATCCTCTTCTCCTCAGGTTAGAGTAGCTCTGGTATCTAGCTGTAATGAGCTTAGTCTTGGTTGACACTTCTACACAAGAACTCAAGAAGCCAATCCAAAAGGTATTCTGCAGCTTTTACTCTGTATACCATAAAACCTGTCGCCTTATGTTTGCTCATTTGTAAAATCCTGACAACTTTACTTGCAAATCTACAGCATCAGATTTAATAGAAGCTAGCTGTATTCTTTGAGTTTAGCAGTCGCATGTGGGCCAGAATTAGTGATCTTTGTTTGTCTTTAGATAGTGAGTGTAGTTTTGTGACAAACAAAACAAAAAAAAAAAAAAAAAAAACATTGAACCTCTGCCAGTGCCTAACTTCCTACTAGTTTACATGGAGAAATGATTTGCTCAGAGAATATGGCTTCTGATACATATATTTTTGCTGAAAATATATTTCTCAGAACTCTGGGCTGTGTACATTGCACTTTGCTATAGTAGAGACAAAATATTTTTTTCCATATTGGGAAATATATAAAACAAAAAGCTATCCCTTGAAATATCTTTCAAGCAAAATGTCTCATAGTGCACCGTGTTTTATTTGCTTGACAAAAACTAAAATGATATGAATAAACTGCTTGAAATCCCCTGAATTTTCTCATCCTGCTGTCGGAAATTACAAAAAATAAAGGAAGTAGAAGCCAGATGCTGTTAATCAAATGCATTGATTACCTGATCATCACCATCATTAAGTCTCTGCAGCAGTATATTAGTGCAAGTTTCTGCAGTTTTCTGGTAAGAATTCAGAGAAACTGTTGAGGCAGATGTTGTTGCCCAATCAATCTATGAACGTTCACAATTCTTCATCTGATACGGCAAAAACCAGCTTTGTCATGCCAGTAAAGGTTATTTCATTGATTCTTAAGAGTGGTATAATTCAGTTTAATTGAATGTGTTTATTTATATAGGGGTAACACAGCAAATATCATCTAGAGACACTTTAAAAAAATAGTCAGTTCATTCCAACCATTGAGAAACATTCAAAGTCAGTTCCATGCATTCTCATTTGGTACTAGTTATCAAACAATGCAATTAAGTTCAGTTTATTATTCAAATTGATTAGAACTGTTCTGTCTGAGGAAACCCATCTGATTGCTTGGAGTCACTGACTTACAGCATTCAGTCCTCGTGGAAGAACATGCAGCAACAGTGGACTGACGTTCGCTCCCTCACACTGAGCATGCATGTAACAACAGCTGGAAGAAAACTCCAGTAGAACTTGGCTTAGTGTAAGTGGGCATTAGCCATAAGTCAGTCTATAAACATTTTTGACATACTATTTCCAATAAAATGCTACATAAAAACAGGTAATTTGGTTCTTAGCTGTCATTTTGAGAATGTTCCTTTGTGTTTCACTATCTTGATGAATTGAAAACAATTTTGAATCTAATACTTTGGGCTTAACAGAGCCATCAGTAAATGTGACACAGAGGTGAAATTAAAGCACATTTACCCATCTATAAATCTGCAGCAGAATAGCAGTAAAAGAGAAGAATCTACAAACTACAACTTATATCTCATCTGTCGTTTCTTTTACCCAGCATTCCTATGGCATGATGCCACCCCACCACCACCACCATATTTTGTAGTGTGAATAGTGTTTTAAGGTGATGTGCAGGTTTGTTTTGAGCCCAAATCATGTCTTGTGTGTAAGCCAAAATGTTACATTTCTGTCTCACCTGGACAGATGACCATGTTTGCTGTTTTAGTTGTGGTTGTGAGACAACAACATATTTTGACTACTTTGCCAGAAATTGAAGATGTACACTAACATAAATAGGCCTTTATTGATTTTCTAAATGAGAGCCAGAGTAGTTGGAAATATGAGCCTAATAAGCATAAAGACGATTTCAGATTGGATTGCTGATTAAAAAACATTTAAATAGTTGCATTTAAGTCAACATTCTTTCAAAATCAAGGAGACCCAGGATAAATTAGGGCTACCTAAAAACAGCAAAACGCAAACACTGCCTATCTTTGAAAAGTCGCTGTGTTTAACCTATTTGGCTTTGAATTTCAACCATGTATGCATGGAAGTGTAAACTGAGGTGCAATCAACGTGGGAGTGTGCAGTGACTGTGTACATAAGTGAACGGGAAGCTTTCCAACAGAGTGTGTATGAGTATTTTCTTGTTTTTTTTGTTTTTTTTTGGCATGAATGCCAATGTGTGTAGCATCGTGCAAGTGTGGGGTGGTGGGGAGCATTGCAGTGAGGGGGGTATGGATATTAATCACCGGGAGGAGCATGGTTCTGTGTTGCCACCCGGAGATGGATGGGGTGTGAGTGCAGTGATGTCACCCTGACAAATGGACCGGCCATGTTGGCTGAGACTCGCACATCGCCTCTCATTTCAATTAGTTCGTTGCACAACAACCTGGCTAGCCCACAATCTGCAGGTTACACATGCACAAACACATACTCCGAGTCCAAAAGCACACCTCCTCCAGTGCTTCAGCCCACAGCTCTCTAACAAGATGCGCTGATCTGTAAGAATACAGTGGAGTGTATTTAATTAATCCAACTCAATTATGATGGCACTTTAGCTTTCCCTCCCAACAGTACTCACTCATTACCATGCATAATATCGTCCAAATGCACTGACTATGTTGCATGGCCAACACACAAGCCAGTGGAAGCTGGCGCAGCGGATCTAAAGACTGGATTCTGATTGTGTGCTTACCCCACAAAATTGAAAAAGTTCCAAAAAAAAAAAGGCAACGTGAGCAGTTGCTTAGGTCAGGAATGCATTTGCTCTTTGTTCCAGAACAAAATAATACAAAATATGTACCTGTCTTTATGGTGAGCAGCAGGTATCAGTAAATGAGCTCTGGTCTGACCACCTCATTTGCTCTTCTTGAGCTTTTTCTTAAAAGCCAGCAAAAGCTTACCAACAAGTTGGTTTTAAAGTGTCTATCACTTACAAAAGAAGTGTTCGGTCCTTTCTGGAGGTCTAATGCTGCTAACCAGAGGAACAGAAAACGGTTTCTTGTCTGTCTTCAGTGAACTTTGACACAGGAAAAACTGCTGACTTTTCTCAAACAATTACCGGTTAAAGTACCTCTCAATCACCATTCTACTACTCGTACATGTACTTGTACTCTTATTTCCCACTCTCTCACTCTTCTCTGATCTCTGCATCTGACTGCAGTGATCTTACTGTTCTGCACTCCAGGAAAATAGCGCAGGGGGATTCTGTTTGCTCTAAGATAGGGGCTGACTGGTCTATTTGAGACTGAAGAGGGCTATGCAGTGCACCGTGGAGGACTAAGTTGTGGCTTTGATAAGAACTTCCCGGGGCTACGGCTCCCATTCCAGCTTAACATTAGCTGTTGGGATCTCTTCATCTGCCTGTGAAGGCATCAGGAGGTTAATGCTACCCTATAGAGACGAGGGGCTGAGTGGGGCTTTATGGTGCCATACTTAATTGGACATTTCCACATTTCCATTTAGCCAATTGAACACAGTTTAAAGGTTTCCCTTGAAATCTAAGGCTGGAAGAAAAAGCAGGTTACAAAAGGAAATTTGCATTAGCATCAGAGTATTTTTAGTCATGTTTGTGTGCATAAACGTTTCATCAAAAGTAGAAAAGAAAAAAAAATTCTGTCAGAGCAGGTAACTTTTTTCTGTGGTCTGGTGGTCTGTTGACATTTTTCACTGATGCTAAGCATATTTGACACATTCATAAATTAATAGTTAGCGGTCTAGTCAGTTTGTGCGTACTGTATGTAGAATTCACAAGCTTCAGCAAATGAGAATGATTGGCTGATTTGACTTCTCTTCTGCAATGCTGATGAAACAAGCCAGTTTGTTGAAATGAGAAATTCTTTTTGAAGTAGTGTGTGTGATTTCATTAATACTTTTACAAAAGAGGCAGCGCAAATATTATTGTAGGTAACATAAAAAGCATGGACCACACAAAAGACTCTTGCACCAATGTCCTCCAAACAGAAAATAATATTTGTTTGACTCCCTTCCCTTTGGTTGAAATGTTGGTCTTGTTTCTGGAACGAGCCTACGTTGTTTTTCTTCATTTTGCTCTGCACTTCTTCCTTTAAATCTAGCAACACTAAAGAACTGGGTTTCAACAACAACAAAAAGGTTAGCTCTCGCTCTCCGTTTCATCTTGGCCTCCATCAATCCCAGAGGACATCTCCCTGGGTCCGTCTGCACTGCATAGCGATGGGAGATTGCACCGGGCCTCTGTTTATTTGGCTTTCTTCCCCTTTCTCATTGCGCTGAAATCTGCCTGACAGTTCGGCGGCTTGGCTTGGGCCCCACAGGGGCTACCGTCAGATAAAATGTCACAGTGGCTTTGTTCCGCATGCCCTATAGGCTGGCGAGACACACTGTACACCTGAGAGCGGGAGGGTCAAAGCGCAATGCAAAATTGGTGAGGAAGAGGAGGGATAGAGAAGAACTACCTCTGACTTAGTTTTGCAGCTTTTTAATAACACATTGTAAAGACCCTTGGTATTCATTCCATAATATTTTCAAACTTTTGTCACATTACACCAAACTGCAATGCAATTTAAAAAAAATGTAATAAACCATTCTAAACTAGCAGATTTTTATGAACATAAATAACATGTTTTTTAATCTATCTAACATAAATGTATGAATTTAGACCCTGATGGGGCCTTGCTTTGATTAAAACCACTCCATCATGTTATGAATGAGCAGGGCTGCTGTTCTGGAACGTGAACCTGTGCATAAGTCTAAAGTCACCGCTGCCTTAAATAAATTTTTCTTCCACTATTTTTCTGAGTTTATCATCACTCATATTCCTTTGAACTCTGACCAGTTTCTCTTTGGCTGCTAAAGAAAAGCACTCCATTGCATCAAACTCCAGCTGACATTGGTCATAACTGGGTTGATCTGTTAGATTTTCTGGTGTTTTTTTTTTGGAAAACCCACCAGTTGAAGTCATGAAGAAACTACACCAAGCTCTGCATAGAAGCTTCTGAGGTTTACAAATGGCAAGCTTTGTATTTGAATTCATCTTGTTTACATGGTAAATTTGAGCTGCTCTGTGTCATTAACATAACATCTTTTGAATGGCTATTCACACTTTTAATGTTACTGGTTTTGACCAAAAAGGTGGATATTTGAAAAGAATGCATGGCTAATTTGCCTCCCCACCACATCAACCCACCCGATGGTGGTAGCAGGCTGGAAAAGAGACCCCAACCTAGGTCCGGTTTAGGGTCTGGGCCAAGTGCTCACCTATATGTGGCCCAGAGACTGGGCAGATAACTGAGGCTGTCAATATAATTGCTACGAAACTGAAAGCGAATCAGTCTTTCACAGGACTTCAACTCCTGGATACTTTAGGAGCAGAAGGAGAGCAGCAGTACATAGACATCTTGAAGCCAACAGGAGTACATCCTCACTTTGGAGATGACAAAATATCCCTGACAGAGATCGGTGTTATGAAAACCTCTGATGTCTTTAAAGAACAGTTGGATTTTAAACAGAGAATAATTTACACACAGCGAGACTGTATTTACACATTAGGACGCCTCTGAAGGAATTGGTTGTCCTGCATTTCATTTAGGAGTAAGTACAAATTCACTTCATGGCTTTTTGTTTGTAATAAATATAATTCTGTAATCAATGTTACCTTCTCTGTTGACTTCAGCATTATGCACTACATTGCGTGTCTACTATATAAAATCCAACTAAATTAAATTGATGCTTCTATTTGTAAGGTGACAAAATGTGGAAAAAGTTCAAGTAATATAAATTTTTTTGCATGACACTGTATTGTCCCTGAACAAATTGACCTTTTAATAGAATTAGATTTAGGATCAACCCCCAGAGCTGTAAAACTTTCCAACAAAAACCTAAATCATACATGGTTCATTAATAATGCAAATGTAGTGTCCCTTTATGTGACAGGAATATGCAGCTGAGTGTGAGCCCACTATCTTGCACAACCATTTAATATAACAGCTTCTGAGTCTCAAAGTCTTGACATCTTCAGTCAAACCTGATTCACATTTCCTTGAAAAGCCGCGGCACCAAACCCAACTGCCGTCTTTGAGTATGAGATGACTTATCTCACTGTTTTCCTAATGAGGCTCAAATGAAAAAGTCGACTGGTTCTCTCGCATCTGAGCACTAGGGCGGTTACCGCTGTCAGCTCCTGTTAGCTCAGTTCTCTCTGGTTCGTGTTTCAGAGAGCACAAACACACTCATCCCAAAGGAGCTAGTCCATGCTCCTTCACAGGCGCCGACCCCCACCAGCCCTCAATTAATTAGTAAAAGAAGGAGCAGCTTCTGCAGGTAATTTGATTAAATACGACATCCCTGCTTTAAAGACTGCTGACGGAGCAAAAAATAAGATGGGACGTTGTCGGAAGAAATTGTCACTGTACTCCTACATGACCCACACTTCAGATGCTCTGCTCTCTTCCCTCTCTATCAGCTCAACATCAATGTGCACTCCATTTTCCAAGGACATCTGTGAGACTTATTAGATGAAAAATGCTATATGCTCTAGATTACTGAGCTTGTCAGTCGCCTAATTTGATGCAATCCCCACCAGATCTCTTTGCCTAATTAGTTTTTTTTTTTTTTTTTGCTTTACTTGATAGCAGACATTTATGACTTCCTATGTTTGTACTTTGAATGCTGCATGGAGGCTTTTATCTACGACCATGCTCCTTAGATTAAAACATATGTAAACAACAATGTGAGCGATTACACATTTCTTGTTCACCAAGAACATCAACAAATGACATCAGTTCCCGACAAAATCTGCAGAGGAAATTGTATTAGCACAAAATATACAGGTAGGTACTGCAAATATTCAAATCCTCACCTTTCAATTTTGTTAACATGGTTACCCTACTGTTACAGTAATATGATCAAAACAACTGAAAAAATGTGAGGTTTCATTCTATTTAATATACAGTGAATGTTTTCTCTCTCCATCCTGAACACTTCATGTCTTTGTGCCGCTGTATTCTACTTTGCCCTCAGGCTTGCTAGGGCTGAGTAGAGCCGGGAAGGATGTATTGAGCAATGGCACATAAATGGAATGACTGGCCATTTTCAGACCACTCATTACACAGATTGCATGGTGGCGTTTGTGGTCAGTCAAGGCCAACATCCACTCTTCCCAGTTTGACCTAAGCTTTAATGGGCATTGCTGCTCATCTTGGATTTTCTCTCCTTTAAGCCAACACTCTTTGTATCCTCCAAGGGATAGTTTCCTTCGAGGTTTCCATGGGTGGTTTCTTATCCAAGCTTGCTACTAAAGAGAGGGAACCAGACATGAACTAATGGAAGGAACGATTCTGAATCTTATTAAAGGGACATCTTGTTTCAGTCACTGCTCCAATAGCCCTCCGGCTTTGTGTCAGTATCAACAGCAAACAGCTAGCAGGTGCAGTGCACAAATGAAGCCAGTTGTGTTGATCAAATCATCTGCTGCTCTACAACCCTGCATCTATTCTTCCATTTAATCCCCCAGTGGGAATAATAATTTGAGCCCCTGAGTTTAATAAGTAATAAGGAAATCAACATTATCACTTTTTATGGCAGCTTCATTTTAATTAGGAGAGAAAGAGTAAAAAGGATGGAGGTCTTATGTCTAACAATGCAGCTCCATAACGCTTCTATAGCAGCTTCTTTTAAGCCTTGCCAGGGTCTGGGGTCTCTGCCGTACTAGAAGATCCATCTATTATCCATCTTATCCATCTCCAGGAATAGTATTCTGGATGATACTATTCCTGTCAAAATATTTATTGGCAGCAATTTTATTGGCCCCTTCATGTGTTTATGTCTAGTAGAAACAGTTCCATATTATTTTCCTTTCACTTCTGTGTTTGACTGTGGAAAATGCATTTTTAAAGGCCACAGATAATAGTTCCCCAACTCAAAACAGATTTGGAGAAGACAATATGGACTTAATTCAAAGCCTTCTTTTAAAATTATTTATTTGTTCACTGGCAAACTTAGAACTAGCCTGTATAAGATCAAAGGTAATTGAAGATTATTTTATTTTCCTTCTATTTCAAATTAATCCCTCCCGCTGTTTTAACCTCCTCATTGAACTTCTTACGGATGTTTTACGGTTCATTTAAGTCTAGTCAGGATCTGTCATTTTGTTACTGAAGTACTTTGACAGCTCTTTGGTCTTGTCCATAGTGGTGGAAATGTTGAAAGGGAAGAAATTGATTTTGCCTACATGTGTGCCTTATACACAAAATAAGACATTGGAGTATCTGTAACTGATATGTTACATCACATAATGTGGTCCTAAATGTGAAGTAAAAAAAGAGTAATTGTAAAATTGTCACATTTATGAAGGATGCGTCATTTTCAATGCAACCCTGTTTTGTATTGTACGTGTTTATTGGGATGAAGGCTGTAAAATTCATAGTGTCCTGCTGCATCTCACTCTGCTTACATTCGTTATCATCTCATTTCATTTTCATTCGATACATAATACTCCGGAGATGAAAACTCAATGTTCTATACACAGCCCATTATTGCCCTCAAATGGTCACATAATTATAAATTCAATTGATCACAGAATTGTTCAGAGTGCAGTTCATTTAAATCAAGACTAAAACCCCAACTGTTTAGATTTGCTTTGACGGCACTTGGCAATCTAGTCAAAATGTTTCAATTGTTGACTACGTTTTCTATAGCTTTGTCTTTTTGCTTTTTTATGATGTAAAGCACTTTGAACTGTATTGTTAATGAAATGTGCTATACAAAAAAACTTGATTGATTGATTAAATGAAGTCACTTCAGCTGCTCAGCACCAGATAAACTGAACCTTCATCAGTGCAGAGTATCGACATGAGATTAAGTGATATCATTGAATCAATGCTGTATCATCAGAGTAGAAATAGCACCAATTCTATTGATGCGTTGCAAATGTGTGGTGTGTATCTTGTCTGTATTTGCTTTTTGCATTTTCTCACACCATTTAAACAAAAGGTAGATGTGTTCAACTCTTACAGCGGAAATAACATCAAACAAAAATGAAAATGCTCTAAAACTTGTTTTAACTATGGTTGCAAATAATTAAAAGCTCACGATCAGTATGAAATCAAATGCTTATTACCTCACTGTTTCTCTCTTAGTTGACTTGTAAAGACAAAAGCTATACAAAAAAAAAAAAAAAAAAATCACCCTCCTATGTTATTGGTTAAATCCCCTTTGAGGAAAAACTGCTGGTTAACAACTCTGCCATCATTTACTGAGGAAAACTGTAATGTGCAGTATTTTCTGACTCGGCCAGACACGCATCTGGCTAAAACATTCTACAGCCAAGGTAACTGTAGCTCCATGTGCAGAGGTCTGATGTTTAGCAAGCTCACAAGGTGAGTCTTATCTCCTCCACCCTGAGAATTTGCAATTCCGTCCTTTTGGATTGGTAGCAGGAAAAATCTTGAGTGGCAGGCTCCTGTTCTAATTAAACCTGCAGAAGCATTAGTCCCGCTTGTGAGCAGTTTTCATAATTACTCATGCAATTCATTCATTATTTCATTTAAATAGGTGGCTCAATGGCCAAACACGCAGTGAATTGAAGATCTATATTAGGAAAATGCCACAAAGATATTGGATACCTAATTTTTAAATTTTTTTTTATTTTACCTGAGCCACATGTAATGCTTTTGTATGACAAAGGATCAGAAATGGATGGATGGAAATTTGGTCTTATTAAATTTTTAAAGTCTGGAAGTAATGTAGGCAAACATGGGAAATCACTCTTAATGCAATGTCTATTAGGTTTAAATAAAATGTAAGTATGACCTTTCTAAGCTCCTTAATTCACCTAAATTGGCTCCAGAGGAAGCTAATTTAGCTTTTTACAACATGGAGGAAAATGGGCTGTAGAGCAGAGTTACCATCATCAAATGGCACTGGGCCCTGACTTGTTTGCAGAAGAAAATGTGTTAGCTTTTTATTTTCAAGAGACAAAACCCTCCCTAAAATGCTTAGAGACTTTCCCCCCTCACTATTTTCCATATTTTCTACTGACTGTTGGGATTAGCATTATAATTTTGGCCACAGTGGTATTGTTAGTGAATATAAATTTGAGCAAAGACTGAATTGCAAATGCAGGGTGTAAAACATGCAGTCAGCATGCAATAATATGGCATGGAAATGTTAAGAGGCACATCTATTTAAATGGCAGAAGGAGGATAGCACATAAAGATGACACAAAGTTGAACTCAGAAACAGGCCTGCAAGAGCAGGGGAGATAATTGACCCATAATTCAAGTCTACAGTCTCAGAGGTAGACCACTGGCTCAGACACCACAGGTTAAATGCTAAATAAAATGAACCAACAGGTAAAACAGTATACCACTGCAATATGCCTAGTAAAGTCTGTAGACTAAAAAAAAATTTTAAAACCTTTTTGGTCAATCAAGATTTTTGTTAATTTTATTGACTTGCATTTTAACAACTAATTTGTTATTCTATGCGCTTTCATGTTCTTATCGGCTTTTACAGCATTTAATTTTAATAAATAATTCATGCCTTCAGTGCACAGCATTTTTTTGACTGTTTTGTGTCAGAAAATAACCTAATAAATAAACTTTATCTCTCTTCGCAGTTTCAATCTGGCAAAACTATAAGTCCTGGGGATTATATGTTTTATCTTACTTCATATTGAAACACAAGTTATTGATGGAAGAAGTTGATAGGAGGCAAATGATATACGGTTTCCAGAATCATTTATAAATAAGAATCTGACAGGTGAGGTATGTGTTTATATTCAGTTGCCAAGAACAGACCTTTGGTTTTAGTCAGGGTGACCCTCCTCAGACCTTAGAAGATTTTCCATTAATGGATGTCCATTCAAAAATGACCTATTCTGGCTGCCTACAGTGGAGTAGGACAAGCTGCACTGCATTTCTAGATCACTGAAAAGGTTTTCACATACCTGCTGTTCACACACTGACAAAACTAGAGAAGTCAAAAACTATTAAATACTTTATTCTAACTTCTTTTTTTTTTTTTTTTATCAAATTGCTCAGATTCTATTGTATAATTGTATTTTTTGTACATAATGTGGGTCCCACAAAGTTGCTCAATTCAACACATTATTTCAAAATATTATTCAGAATGTGCTTTGCTATAGTTGCATGCTTCTGCCTCGGGGGTTTCTAAGATTTTATGAAATTGACTGCTTCAACTGTCACATTTTCAACTGGCCGTTGCGTTCCAGTTCAACTCTGCTTGAAAAAAAATTCTTATTTCCAGCACAGTCTTCGCTTTTTTCTTTGACTCAGATTGTCTCTGGTCGATTTTCAACCCGGTCAATCAGTGAACAGAAGGATAAGTTGTGAAAAATTACTTCTCTCTTCGCAGTGGAGGACAGTTGATCACAATTTCCAGTAACCCTCTTAGGATCGAACTGGTGCATGGGATACGTCATGGATGAACGTTAGCGACTGGGTGAAATTTAACAATCATTTCTCAACAGGTGAGAACCCAAACCCTCTGTGTGAAGCAAATAGCGTAGGACAAAGAGCTGGTTTTTATCAGGCCGCAGTGGAACACTAACATGATTTAGCTCCATATTTTTACCTTGTCTGCTGTTACTAAGTGACAAGTTACTGTTTGCACTATTGATGCTGAAGAAATCAGCTCAATGCTACCACCTCCATTTTTCCCTATCCTATCAGTGTGCATGCAGTGTTAGCTTTCTGCCTCATTTTTCCTTTGGTAAAAGTTTTACATATTTTTGTTGGTCTGTCAAATAAATCTTAATACATTCAAGTTTGTGGTTGTAGCACAAACCACTTTGGTTTTACTGCCAAAGAATTGAAAAACTAGTAATACAATGCAGAGAAAAATGTATATATATATTTTTTTATGAATTATGAAACCAAACATTGAAAATTCAGGTCTGAGTGATTTTGATGTTTCCACTTCAAGAATTAATTTTTTTTGTGATTGAGTCAGAAGCAACACATACACATGCTCAAAGTTTAGCTTCATGGTCTGGCACTTTAGCGGTTCAACTAATATGATCTGTATCATTAAATTTCTGACACTCAACAATCCATATCCATTTAAGTCCCTGTCAAGCATTGTTAACTTCTTTACTGCTAAATTAAGCAGGAGATATGCTACCTGATTGGAGCTGTATACAACTCCTGACAATGGAAGCACAGGGGCCAACAGTGTTTCGTGAGAAGTGAATTAAATTTGTAAGCTTGTGTTGTGCGGTGTGTATACTCTGTGTTTTTTGATTTCATCAAATATTTATGACGGAGACCAATTTTCCAGGATTTATTACTCACATTTTCTTGGTACATGCTGCTCTAAGCATATGTGAAATTATGGCTTTGTTTATTTTTGGGTAAGCTTACAGGTAGCAAGCCCACAGCTCAATCATTTATATTGCCACTACAGTGTTTGCAGCACAGCTTGCTGTTGACGCAACAACTAGCACATTTGGAGAAAAAAGATTTGATATGCAGCACAAGGTAGAAAGAAATCAAAGACCCTGGTTCTCAAACTGCGGTGTGAACACCACTGGTGACACTTGAGAGGCCCACTATGAGGTACTATGGATAAAACTTGGTATTAACTATTGACAAAATAAAAACAAACTGTGTACCAGGAACAAGTGGTATTGGTTGCTACTGTGGTCTATCTAGGGTAGCACAATTTTGGATTGTTGTAACAAAATTTACTTAATACCTGTGGAAGATCATTAATAGCAAACTGGAATTGGACAACTTCAAGACACATGCTCATATAACAAACCAGACAAAAGCCAAAAATAGACACTTCCACTTGCTAAGTTGTCAGGAAATTGAAAAAATATTAGCAGACTTGTAACTTTGCTCCAGTGACCCAGAAACATATATTTCTAATTGCTCTATCAGGCCTCTTGGGCTTCCTTCACAGAGCTTTGACCTCTTTGCAATCAGGCCACAGCACAGAGCTCATCAGAACCCAAAGGAGAGCCTACCCAATCCCCTCAAGCATTCCTCCCTGAACAGGCTGCTTCAAATACCACCTCTCCCTCTTGATGGCATCCAGGCTTGGTGCTGATCGGACGCGTGTGGGACACAAAAGTCAAACGTCCACCAAAAGCTCTATTTGTTCTCTATATTCCCTTGGAAGTGCAGTGGGGACCAAGCCACGGCAAGATGGACTGCGTACGCTATTTTAACCTTTCTCCTTCCTGGACAATCTAATAACATCAGGCTGCGGCGATGCAGCAAAGTCGGCCTCAGCCCAAGGTGACTCTGGCGGGAAGGAGGGGGGCGGGGGTGTGTCTCATGGCCAGTTAGATGAGATCTGCTCACATATCCCGAAGCAGCTTTGATTTCACTATAATACAGTTGAAATTGTGAGCGATAAGGACTGTGCCACCGAAAGTGTTGCAACTGTGTTGTTGATAATAAGTGACCTTTTTTTCCCCTCAGTACAGCAAAAAAAAAAAAAGAGAGCGAGAGAGAGAAAACAGTATTGGTGGTGATGAGCTCCATGCTGATGCAGACAAAATAAAAAAGCCACTCCAAACAGTTTAGGGGTTAAGACTTCAATTCTTATCAACTCTTTGATTTCATCAGCAATATGTTTAGAAAAGAAAGTCACAACTTTTTTTGGATAGCAGCTTAGGCCTCTGAAACACTGATGTCTGTACTTTCCAAAATATAATTCACTGGGGCTCTCTCTATCTGATTTCCGTGGGACATGTCAGGGGCTAATTGTTAAGAATTGAGTTATTGAGCTGAATGCCCTTCTGCAGCCCCTGAAGGACTCGCACCAACACAAACAGCTCTCCAACACTATTGGAATTCCACCGGAGTATCCCGGACTTACCCCGGCCATAATATTGCTCTAATAATTGGAGCTCACAAGTCATCAAATATCATGGCGGTTTGTTCAATTGATTCAGACAGCATATAGCAGAGAAGTATGAACATGCATTTCCAATTTACACATTTGTAATCTAGATGGCACTCTTGGACTCTGTTTTTAATAATGGGAAACTGTGCAAGGCTAAAACAGTGTTTTTGTAATCTGTCGTTTGGCTAGCGGCGTACAAGCAAGTGTACATGCAAATATGATGGCGAGCTCAGCGGTATCATTAAACTCAGACAAGTGAACACAGGGCTCTTTTAAGATAGCTACCATGATGGCGGATGCAGCAAAACACCGCGATTGATTAATGTAATCCAGTAATTTGATAGGCTTTATTTTGACAGCACACTGTTCAAATGGAGTGTTTGACAGAGCAGAAGTGGGGTGTCAACAGCCTGTTTGCCACATTCTGCAGCTGCTGCAGCAGCACTGAAAGTGATGAGAGCTATATCACATCCCATCAGTAGAGGCAGTGGATTACTTTTTTTTGTGCAGACTGCTGACTTCTGCACACAGCAGAATGAGGTTGAGTGAAGGCAAGTCACAGAGCTGGATGATAATAAACCGTGATAAAGATGTAATGGATGTGGAATCTGGGCAAAAAAAAAAAAAATAAAATAAGGGAAACAGTCATGAATATTATCATAGAGAGTGTGCGTGTGACATGGATTGGGTTGGTCTCATTGCACACACTGGAACTGCACTTAAAAAAAAAACTACATCCCTGCTGACTCCCTTTGCAGACGACGCTCTTATCACCTGCGAACAGGATGGAGGCAGCAATGTGTCCAATCAAACAGTTGTCGTTCAGAAGTGTTTGAACATGTTTTAAAGCATTTCAAGAGCAAACTGAGTTTAATTAGAATGGCTGCTGGTTAGCACTAGCTGCAGCCAAAGACGACTACCCAGAAGATATCAACAATGCCTCAGCCCTTGCTGAGCGGCACTGGTCTGGCTCAGACTCCAAAGTTCAGAGTCTGAATCTTTTACAAAAAGGGGGAGTATTAAAAAAACAAATAGAGGAATCAGGAAAAAATGGTGGAAGTTTGTTTGGACATTGGCATAAAGTAGTTCTATGAATGTGCTTGAAAGAGCACAGTCTATTTTACTGAAAGGATAAAGTAGCATTTCACTCTTGCTTGATTTTTTTGTCGCCCTCCATGGATGGATGTGTGATCCTGTGCCTTTCCCTAATTGGGTCGTGGAGGGACCGGGCCAAGAGGAGTCGACCATGATTTCAGGCGCTTCAAACTTGCCTCAGCACTGTTCCCCAAAGGTCATGGCTCAAAGACGCCAACACAACCAAATCATCTGTAATAAGGCAAAGATGAGACCCTGAGACTCCTGAACCAGACTATCTCATGACTTCTCCTTCAGTTTTAAGAACCACACATCACACATTTGTTGAAAAGTGAACGTACTGATAGATCCCCACAAAAACACAGGGATTGAACATCCAAACTCCCATGATCCCTTCAGTAACTCTGTGGGGGTAAAGATCTATTAAACTGAACTGTGGCTATGATCAAAAATATGACACCGCCCTGTTTGAACACATTCGTGCTTTTTACCCTCTTTTTTAAAAAAAAAAATTTGCCTCTCTCAGCAGAAACTAAATGCGATGAATGCAGAGTGGGAATGTAATAAGTAGCACAGCATCCCTTCTCATTGCTCCCCGGTATACAATACACCCAAAGGGAATCGTGAATAATAAAGACTTCAAATGACAAGCACGCAGCGGGGTTAATGATAAAGGTCAACTTGCCAGTATGTAGCCTGCTAGTGTAAAGGCCAAGTGGCGCAGGGTTCACAATTCACACGGGCTCCTGGCCAATATATGGCAGCAGGTCTCAGGGTTTTCCAAACCAGATGAGAGCTGTTTCTATGCAGCAAACCCATTTCCACAGCGGCTGCCAGGTGCTGCACTCCTCACTGATGCTTTTATTAGCCTGCTACGTCAGGTTATGTGATGACAGAAACTAATAGAGTTTGATATGGGGGGGAGCAGCGAGGCTCGTAAGTATGTAAACAAAACAGGAACGAATGAAACCCTGGATTATGAGGGAGAATTCTTAGGACAGAGAAAGCTATTGAGGTTACAGATTTTCAATAAAACTCACAGCACAGCAGAGGAGAAGCTGGATATTCAGGTGCAGAAATGGTGCTATTGAAATATATGATGCCGGGGATCAGAAACTCAGAAATGCTGTTCCAATAAACCGATAAAGACTCGACTGGCATCAAACACATTAAGCCACTCAGTATTTACAGTCACTTGCAAGACTATTCATCCCTTCTGAAGTTCTTTTTCCTATTATGTCAGGCTACGACCACAAGCTATATTGTACTTTGGGAGAATTTTATGTGATAGACTGACACAAAGTAGTGCACAATTTAAAGAACCAGAAGTTGGCTCTCTATCTGTATTTATCTTCATTTTTTTCTATCCCCTATACAAAAAAACAGTGTGAACAGTGTGGGTCAGAGTCGAACTTCACATCAAGCCTTGTTTATTCTTCATCAGTACCTTTACATTTTAATTTATTACCAGCCACTGATTCAGCATTTCTAATAGCAATGCAGACTAAACTTTATGAAAAAGTTGTCGTAGTTGGCTGAAATCACATTATTATTTTTTTTTAATTTTTACTCTCCCTCGCTCTCTTTGTTTCCATAAATTGAAAACTTTGCACAAAAGTGTGCTCTGATGTGTAATGTGAATTAATTGAACTCTTAGAACATAAACCGACACAATCTGATTAAATAAAATAAAACTTCTGGCACTCACTAATTTCAATAACTTTATTGGTTCAGGATTTATCATTACATCATCCATTTGTATTTGCTGAATCATTACCCATGAAGCCCTTTTGCTAAAAACCTCAACCCTTGAAAAACATATTTAATCCTCTGATGAACATAACAAATCGAATTAAATGATAAAAACCGCAAAAGTAGAACTGTGTAGCCTGTGTAAAAATTCATTTCTCCCTCCCCAGAAGCACACACACAAATGCTGCAGGGTAAAAAGTTTCCTTCATTTATTCCATTTCTTTTTAATTCCATTTCTTTTTTTCTGTTATTTTTAAGGAAATCATGTCTGCATAGCTTAGTTAATGACTGATACCGAAATAAATTTATGAACATCTGTGCTGCTTCCTCTTCTTAGTAAGCAGCTCTGTCATGCTGTGATGTAATGTAATGTATGAATCTTTTAAACTCTGTTGGTACAAAAATATTCTTTTTGTTGCAGTTGCTGGCTTTATTACAACAAAGATATATCAAACTTGCTATAAATTATTCTCAGTTTAGATTGTTTTGGAATAGCACTAGAGATAACTTAGCCAAGCTTGACAAACATACAGCAAGCGACAAAATACAATATTAAAATACAATATTAAAGCCATCCCAGTGTCCTTCAATTCTCCACATTTCACACCAGAAATCTACTTTTTTACTGACTTGAAAAGAAAGAGTGCGCAAAGAACGTAGTGAAAAATCCAACATAGATCTATTTTGTACCAATCAAGACTTTTCAGCGAGGAAAATAAAGTTAGACCGAGTTGGACTGTGGCCATGGCGTCTCTGACTAGAGAAAAAGAGGCTGCACTGAATCTCACACTGCAGCTGAAAAGACAATAGCGTTTTCTTTTTGCTGCTTGAGTGATAGTGCCCTCCCACACATTGGTAAGCTTCCTTAAGGTTATACAAATCCACAAATGACCCTCTTTAAAATCAATTCTGAGTGGAGAAACATAGTACAAAAGAGATTTTACATAATCTGCAAATAAACACTGCTTATGATAGATGTGTGAAAGCTTTTAAGTTAAAAGCACCTTTTTCTTATCCAAAGTTCTGCAAATGTATCTTTCCCCAACAAGTTTCTTGTAACTATGTGTAACTGGGACATGGCGTCTTGTGGTTTGTCTGATCACAAAATCACACATAACTCAGAAGTCCACTGGTGACATTAGCTTTTTTTGTCATTTCCTTAGTTGTCTCACATCATCAATCAAATTTTAATATCACAGATACCCTGAGTAATTTAGAAGAAAAGAAAAACAGTTTTGAAATGACGATTACATTTGTAAAGTGAAAACAGTAAGTATAATTTTTATGACATCACAATAACAAACATAGTGGCAACAGTGGCAGAGTTCCTAGGTGAAAACAACTGCTGATCGAAATGACAAATTTTAAATTTGCTCAAAAAACAACAACAACAAAAAAAAACATCTTGAAGTTCACAGAGGCCTTTTGGGAAAATATTCTGTGGACTGAAGAGACAAAAGTGGGATGTTTTGGAAGGTGCACATCACATTACATATGGTTAAAAACTAACACAGTGCTTTAGCAAAAAACCATATCTGATACACATTATGGGGTCAGTGTGATGGTCAGGGATGCTTTGTTGCTTCAGGACCTGAACTGCTTGTTTTAATTGATGGAACCATGAATTCTGCACTCACAAGGAAATCCTGAAGGGGAGTGTTTGGCCATTAGTGAGGACCCACAGTGATGTAGAAGACTCATTCCTAGTAATTACAAATATTTGATGGTTGTTGTTATTGTAATAGTTACAAGCAACTTTAGACAGTACCACCAGCGTTAGCATATTTTCTCTAACAAGTGAGATAATTGTGACTCAGTTTTTCTTTGTTTCATATTTAAATATTCTTGATCTTAAACATTTGAATGTGTCAAAAAAATAAATTAAAAACAGCAGAAATGCATCGAGGAATAAATGCAACGTCACATCAATGTAGAATCTTCCCCTTAATGCCACGCAGTCACGACTCTGAACAGAAACAATTCTCACGTCTGTCCTATTTTCATAATAGAAAACTCCCATTCAATGGGTGTAATTAAGAGAACTGTGACCAGGCCTTCTTCGTACTCTGTCTCCCATCCTTCCTCCCCCCCTGATTGTTGGTTGCATCCACTGTGATAGCGCAACACAAGCTGTTAATTTTCCACTCTTTCGCAAACAACTTTGCTTCCCACTTTAATCCATCATTCTAAAATCGTCACCAATCGTTGCTTAGTCGTTGCGTTCACCGACACCTAAAATGTTGGCGCTTTCACCTACACTTCTCTTCAGAATGTCCCTAATTGAACCACATTCCTCTCCCTGCTCTCTTCCACCTACTTTTTCACCTTGTCAGTTTGTCATTTTTGTCCTCGCTGTCTCCAAACGCCTCCCTCTGTTAGCACCTCAGCAGAAGCGCTTGTGTGGCAGCAGCTGTGGAGAGCTTTTTCCACACAAGCAAGAATTGTTGACCTTGGTGCTAAGGCTTGGTCACAGCTTTGATTAATGCCTCTACAAGACAAGAAGCCACTACCTCCACCTGCCTCGACCAGTCTATATCTTTTAACACTAATCATCCCTATCCTACGGATGATGCGTGTAAAAGATTTGTCCTCATGATACACCAATCTTCTCTTCAAAACTGCTGCTGAAGAGGGAGTAAACAACTGCAAACAGGGGAGTTTTAGCTTCACAAACACTTTTTCCTTTTGGTTCTCTCCCCCTTCCAGAATGATGAAACACGTTGTACTGGGCTCATCTGGAAGGGGTACATGCTGGCTGTTGTTCGATAAGGCAGTTTACCTGTTTGCGTTTTACCCTCAGGAAGAAGAAGCGCCTGTGTGTTTTGTGGCTGTGAAGTTAAAAATCCCTCAAGGACAAATGCGCTAAGAAGAAAAGCTGTGCTGCCATTAGGAGTCCCTTGCTCCCTCCTGGCACGGAGCATAAAGCAAAACAAAGCATTCAAGCAATGAATCACCTCAGATAGATCTTTCAGGCACCATAAACAAGATTCCTAATACAAGCTGGGAATAGACTAAAGTTATAATGGTCTCAGAAATACAAATATTCACCTTCGGGTGTACAATATATCTTGCCGGTGTCATCTCCTGACAGAATTATATTTGTTCAAAGACTTCATACAGCGATATGTACTGTTTTCATTTAATTGATTTTTTTGTCCCTGTGTCAATATCTCTAACGGAGAAACAGAACAGTAATTTGCTGTGCCCATTACCCACAATGCATTGTTTTCTTTTTCCTTTCTGTAGTTGTTTGTGTCCTTAAATTCACTTGAGCTTGGTAATGTAAATGCCTTTACAATATTTAGTTCATTCATGGCGTTACTGCATAAATGCTCAGAAGTTTTCATTTAGATTAAAAAAAAAGTATTCATACCCCTAGAATATTTTCCCCAGTGTGTCACATTAAAGTCACAGACTTCAATGTGTTTTATTGGATTTTGATATGGTAGACTAAGCATGTTCGTAGCATAGACCAGCCACTTGCAGTCCTCACAAATAGTCTGTGCAGACCACAATTCATGAATAAAACAAAATTTAAAGAAAACATGCACCCAGAACAGGCTGTTGATGCAGATTAAGAAAATGTCAAAAATTTTATTGATGAAAGGCTTTTCAAAGACATAAAAAAAAAAAAAGTATTTTCCAAAGACATAGTTGAGTAGATTAAATAATATTTTAATCAAAGAATGTTGTTTGCTTTCATTTTAGTAAGTAAAAAAATATATATAGGTATTTGGTAAAAAACAAAACAAAACAATACTCAAGTACTTAGTAACTGTTTTATATTAAATAATAATATCTGGTTTAATTTATAAAAAGAAATATGAACTGGTAATCAGACAGAAAATATTAACTTGGATGTGGACTTTGATTGCAACTCGAATGTGTTTTGATTGAAACGATCAAAGTGTTTCTCTGACTGTACATCTAGAGTTGTCAGCTAGTGACCCTCTCCCCCAACACCAAGTCTATTGCAACTTTCATATGATTGTCTTAATGGATTGCCCTGTATCTTTGAAATAAAGATAACCTATAGCTATAGTATAGCTATGCTGTTGCTTTGCAGTCAACAGAGCTTGACTGCATAGCAACATATCCCAAAGCAGTTAATGTATGTCACATATTTTGCTGCTGTACATTTAAAGATGAAGGGACCTTCAATTCACATCCACAGGTAACTAAGGTTATTTTTTTATGAGCTGGACTATAAAACCAACCCAAACAATCCAAAATATTGGAGGTCACACAAAAGGAGCAGTTGGTGTGAATAAATCCTCTGATGTATTAATACAACTTTTAAAAGGGCATCTGGCTCTGAAAGCAATAAGAAAGGCCAAGTATTCACACAAAAACTCTATTTGTGAAGGTTTTATAGCTTTGACCCAAAAAAGTCAGAGCTGGAAGAATATTGTAATTGCTGTAGGCAACTCTACAACTACACACCTATACACTTATTGTTAATTTGGCATTTTCAGCTAACAAGACCATCATCAGTAACAGGATTTCTTTTTTGGCCAGTAAGAAATGATAAAAAAAGAAATTCTCTTGCAGCACCATCATATTGTATGTGTGACCAAGAAAGCTGAGGTACCGTTTATGATGAATTGCATAAGTATTAACCCCCAATAACCAAAACCTTTAAATAATGCTTGCTAACAAACCATCAGGTGGAAACGTGAGAAACGACAATGGTCAGGCCTACAGACGTGTGACATATGTGTGAACACTGTGCTACCCTAAAAAACACCATCCAACAGTGAAACGTGGTGGTGGCAAGATTTGGTGATGCTTTTCTTCAGTAGAGTAAGAGAAGTTGCTAGAAGCTGTCTCCCTAGACTTTAATAAAAAAAATAAAGATGGAGCTTCATACAAGCAATCCTACAACAAAAACAGAGATTGAATTGTCTTGCGATTGTAGCAAAGGTTCCCTGCCAAGGGAAAACAACCTTAAATGAGCAGCTAATGGTACAATGGAAGCATTTACATAAAACATAGTAAGTGTGTCAAAGTCCACAGTTGAATCTAGTTGGGAATCCGCTGGATGTTCACATGCTTCCAGTCTAACAAAGCTTGATCTGTTTTGCAAACAGGAATGGTCAAAAATACACTGCTCAAAAAAATAAAGGGAACACTCAAATAACACATCCTAGATGGACAGTTTGATTTCACAGAAGTTTGATTTACTTGGAGTTATATTGTGTTGTTTAAGTGTTCCCTTTATTTTTTTGAGCAGTATATTAGCCTCTCTCTGCTCAAAGGTGTCAGAGGGCAGAATATAAATGCATGCAAAATTTTCCTTTGTACAATCAAAGCTTTGTTGATGTGAATGCATTTGCAAGGCAGTGTCAAATTATCAAGACATCTAACCCAGATTGTGATGCGTTTTTGTGCTGTAACAAAATAAGTTTTTGTTTCGACCGCAAACGACCTCCACAAACCACATCCTCAATCACTAAACAGTAAAGGTCAAACTTCCAGCAATAAACCTTCTCATTCACAAACACTGACACAAGCCTGACATTTTCTTTCAGTGAACTACCGCTCCATCTTTGCATTTCATATTGCCATCTTTAACTGAAGTGCTCCATTTTTACAGGAGATGCTCTGAAGGACCCCTTGACCAGATGAAAGCAATTGTCGGTTGGCTCTCTGATGTCTTTGTAATGCATATTTGCGGCTTTGGTGAAAGTACTACAATCATCTAAACGTGTTTTGATCTCTGGACAGTGCTACAGCGGAGCTTGCTTTGCATAGTGAAAAGCCCTTCTGTACCATAGACATTAATTTCTTAATGTCACAGTTTTCCAAAAATGTCATGCTTATGAAATATAATGAGCTCTGTTCTTGTTTCCATTTGTTCCAGGATGAAGGAGAAGGACAAACTCTTATTAACAATGCACCACCAATTTCAATTCAAATAAAGCTAATGTTTTAATTTATTAGCTTTAGTTGAAGCGTATTCATTTGGTACGCACAAGTTGAACAATGCTGACACTCAGCTGGTAGTTAAAACAGGAGAGATCACTTTAAATACTGCAGGTATAGCACACACCATTGTATTAGAAAGTGTCATGTTTTAGATAATTGAAAAATTTTTTTTTTTAAAAGTTCAATAAGGTCCCTAGCTGAAAGCTAACAAATAGTCATATGGTGATTGTCATTTGAAAAAAAAATGAACTTATGACATCCAATATGTAAATTACTGTTACCTGGCCATATTTTAAATCGATCGCCTTGTCTTGTTTTGCAGGAGCGGGCGTGATAAACGACCCCTGTCAGTTCTAAACTCTCTGACAAATATACTGTATCACCAGTGGCAGGTTTACATAAAAGCCATCCTCTGTTTTTATGCCACGGTGTTGTCTTTTAGTGGAATAGAAGCAGCAGAATGATTGGATTTGAATTGGTAGCACCAAAGGCTATTGAAGTTTATGCAATGAAACAGCTGGAATGCAATCTAACTTTAAAACTATAAAAAACAAACAAAAAAAACATAGTTTGAGATATCAATGATTTTTAGTGAATGTGCAACCACAAGTACATCCCCAAAAATAGCTGAAGCGTTAACTTGCTATGAAGACTAATGTTTTCATATTCATGGCTTCTGTCTCCAGGACTCAAGGAATATTTCATTATAATAAGAACAAGAGAACAGTAAACCCACGATAGCATGTTACAAACCTGAGTTTGCACATGCTCCCAATTCAGAAGACAGGCACAAGGGTAGATTTGTGTTTATAAAGTGGCTTATATAGCAAACAGAATCTCTGCATTGAAACAGTTTACCCACATTTAAATGAGTCATTATGCATGCATTTTCCTCCAAACCGTATTTATTTAAATAATAGCCAGACCAAATAACTGTTCATTCTCCATCACCAAAATAATTAGGGTAATACAGATTTTGCTGAAAAAATGAAAGATGTGTTAAAAACAAAAAACAGTGCAGGTAATTGATTCGGTCTTCCGGACTTAATATAAACTGTATAATCATCTAATCATTGTCAGATACAAAACCTATGATTATGTGACTTTCTAATAGGTGCCTAATATTTGGTTTAATTGAAAAATATTTACAAATAAATTAGCATTTAGAGAAGATACTGTATGGCTTTATCATGTGTCTTAAGTGACACACATGGGAGTCTGGATATAAGGCTGTGAGAGGCTGAAGTGTGAACCTTGAATGAAGAGGTCAGTTTTATGGACGCAGGTCAGAAGTTGCTTGTTTGTTTGTTGTTTTTTTAATTATGCAGTGATAAGAAAAAACAAAGAAACATAATCTTGAACAGTCAAATTGAAGCATATTGTTATGAACTGTGAAATGTCATACTGTGAGTGAAAATTATTCAAAATTCAGTAAAAGAACTAGCGGTGTCATTAGATATCATGATATAAGAATGACACAGTGCTTTTCATTAAAGGAAAATCTGCCTTGGAAAGCTCCATTCAGTTGCTGTCATCACGAAACTTTGATTGGTGAAATAAGTGTAATATATTAAAAGGAGCCCTGAATTTCAATTCTTCAAGCTTGACGCATTTACATATGTCTGAGACTCTGATTTTGAAATCGAAGAGGAAATGTTTGTGTTGTGCAATTCTGTTGAAAAAAAAACACACAATGACAGACAAGGTACAAAAGACTTGCTGGCTGAATTATTTTTTTCTTTTACATTTTCTCAAATCTGTGTTCAATTTGTGAAAAGTTTGATGCTTTCTGGGCATTATGACTATTTTAAATTGTCAAATTACATACCACAAAGTGCAAATATTGGCCTCAATGTTTTACACTGATTAGATTCCTTATAACAGTTTGCGATTTATAAAGGGATTTTTTTATGTAAACCAAAAATGTTAAGATCTCACCTCCTGCCTGTGAAGCGGTCTCATATTGTGAGTTGGATGAATTTTTATAATCCTAATTTATCCACAAGTACTATACCAAAAAGCAACTACATAAAAAAACCACAGAGAACATCATAAAGATTACTGCTTTAAAATTATGAAAGACATAAAAACAGATTCAAAATGTCATTTTGAAACCGATAGGTAATCACAGATAAACTGATGAAAGAAACCTTCTGCCATCACTATTTACAGAATCAAAATTGTTTTAGTCCCAATATTATTAGCACCAACAACCTTTGTATATCACATTTACAGGAAGCTCCAGAATAGAGGAGCATTGAAACTAATGCTGCCTCCTGTTGTGCAAAGAAAGCCTCCAGCCAAGATTTAAATGACAATTCGGTTCAATGTGAACAACCCATGCGACTGGAGACAAGTGCTCCAGTCTATTAGTTTTTGTTTTTTATATATATAAAATCACTTTATTTAGACCTGATTTTTTTTTCCCTTGGAAAAAAAAAATCCTTTCAGCATTATTCTGAAACAAAAGCACAACTTTTGGGTTTTTTTTTAAATCAATTTTCCATTGGAATATCTGCTTGGATTTTTCTTACAAGACAATTACTACACTACACACTAATTAAAAGCTGATTGTATTAAACGGCAACAAAGCCTGCTACACTTTGATTACTTCCTATAAAACAAACTAGCAACAAACTGGAAATAATCGTCAACGGTAACTGTTGACAGATTTAATGCAAATAAAGTTTTATAATTTAATGGATCGATTTTAGACGACATACACTGCACACCTACAACAAGTATAAAGCTCCGTTTTATATTCCTGTGTCTGATTTTAGGGTCTAATTATTGCAAGGAAGCTACAGTATAAGTTCACTTCTCCATGGGTGCGGCTTTTGATGGTTTTGGCCTAATCTGCCACGGCCACATTCATCTCCATTAACAGATCCTGCACGGCTCTTGCCTGTTTTTCACAAACATTTAAGGGGTTGTACAAGATGCGATAAACCGTGTATTGTATGCTAGCAATTTGACTGGCAGAAGAATTAATTCCTTGATTGGCCTGTGATGGACGTCACTGTGGACTCCAAAGAACAACATTTCAACAATGGACCGGTGGACATGCCGTCTACAATCACAGAGCTGTTCAGAGTGGGGGGTGTAAAAGGAGCAACAGGAGCACATATGTCAACCTTTGGTGCAGAATGAGTGTAATTTTGCAGCCCTGCAAGCAACACATCTTTCTGAAGTTCTGTTGGAGTTATCGTTTTGTGCCAGCCATTGTGAAACACTTGAATTACATAATTTTAGTTTAGCATGACGTGCATTTTATTCCTTGTTTCATTTTTTCTCCTCTTCAGTAAACTCCATTTAGTGGATATTGGTGTACATTTTTCACTGCATTACCTATGACTAAAAGGTTGCACATTGAAAACATAAAGTGCCACAATACAGACAGATTTTCACACAGAGAAGCAGCTTAAGTGACTCACCAAACTGAAACATCTAAAATATCACAAATGTTTTGCCAGTCACCACCTGCTGTGCTTAAACTTATACTTCAACTAAGCACAAATAATACACAATTCATCTAAAGCTCATGATATTATAACTGTCAATGTTTTGTGGGACTTTCTACCAAAATTGCGAGACCAAAAGAAAACTGAGCATCCCGCTGTGAAAAACCTGTCTGGTTGCAGACGTTCCCTCATTTTCCAAAGCTCTGAGCCACTTAGCACCTTTCTCTTTCATGCATAATCAATACCGTGCTTCGGTTTTATGCTACAGACAAGAAACATCTTCTTGGGGACAGTAAAAAGCCAAGCAGAGAGAAACAATCGGCCCCTTCTTGGCCTTGTCTTGAAGAGCCAGACGTTTGTAACAGTGTGTCTTGCAAGAACAGCCTAGGAGTTAATTTCCTGGCTGTGATTTGTGGGAGAGAGACATCAAGAAGCTGCCGCAGACTGGAGCATGAAAAACCATTACTTCAATCCCTCACTCCCTGACATTAATAGGATGAATAAATGTTTTGTTCTCTTCTTAATTTGGATGAATTTATCCAAATGCCAATGAAAACAAGTAAATATCCACTCCAGCTTTGCTACTGATGAAAAAAAAGACCAAGAAAGCTCACTCAACTTTTGCTTCCCCTCCCCTTTTGTCTTCTTTTAAGAATCTGTATTGCGCTGGACTCATATATCAGTCAATAAACAAAATGACCTAAACCTGGAACATGTACAGAAGGATGCATAATTTATGGAACGAGTTTGTTTTAAGTTGGTTAAGTCTTGCCTGGAACGGGGTGGTCAGATGGACTGTTCCTTTTGCAGTAAGTCAGATTTTCATTTCAAATATTTGATTTACTTAGTAAAATACATTGTGTATTTAGTATGATTTGTTTTTTTTTTTATTAATATCACTGACATAGCAACCCTAGAAAAGCAGGAAAGGATTGCAATACAATTTGAAGGAGAACAAAACAGTACAAGACTGATTTTAATAGTTGCTAATTTACACAATAGTACAAAATCGAAAGGTTGTAGAAATCTACAAGGTAGTAGCCAGATATTTCTGTAAAATCAGTCATACTCATGTCATATGTAGTTTGTCAGTTGTTGTTCAGTCTTGCAACGTTTTTATAAGTGGTTATGTACTTGCAGCAAAATTTAATCTCCCAAGAAAACAAAACTCTCCGAGCACAAGGCTGGTGAGATCACACGAGGCATAAAAGAACTCATCGATGTTCTTTTTGGTACAAACATTTGTGTTTTTTCTGTTCGTTTCTCTCTTTTTTTGCATTATTTAGTGTAATTGTTCCTTCAGAGGCAAGTTCTTGTTCTCCATAGCTTTAGGAAAACATTTTATCTCTATGTGAGAATTCTGGCAGAATTTCAGGGGACAAAAAATTGGCAACAGTGAAACACAGAAGTGGTTTTAGAAGAGGATCATAGCGGGTTTGAATGGCTGGGTTTCAATATCAAAGATCTGGTCGATGAATTCCATTAAGATGATTTTCAAGTTCCACCAATGTTTCCTGCTGTATCATCTGCTCCTTCTGCCAAAAATGGTCGCCAACCAGACGTATAGAGATATCTGATGAGCCCCATCCTACCAGTCAACCACAGTCAGACACTTGCAGTTTTTCCCGTAGCTTCACCATCATTCCAGTGTAAACCAGAGGAGAAAAGTTAGAAGAAATGTTTTCACTCAGCAATAGTGAAATTGAAAACTTAAAATCCAACTGCATGCAGCAGAATATGACATTTAGTCACTGTATGACTGGCAAATATTGAAAGAAACCAATAATACGGTAAATATTTCCAAGAAAAATGTAAACACATTTGAAACAGAGCTACAGTTCTGAAAAAAATCACGGTTTGCCATTTGTAGAAGCTTGGATCATGACTTGGAGGTTATCAGAGTCACATAAATAAGGTTGAATCAAGGGTTGCAACATTATAATATAATAAGCTTACAATCTGATTAGTAAGTATAGAAACAACAATAGCAGTAGCAAGAAAACACTTAATTGAAACTTTTGTCTCATGTGAATTTCTGATATCCTCTGTGCATATTAGCATTGTGGCCACTATAACCCATGTAAAGGCTGGGAATCTACTGGTGTGGACTATTTTTTCATTAAAAAAAAAAAAAAAAAAAAAAAAAAAATTATTACATTTGAAACAACCTTTTGTGAGATGGATATAGCTCATTTTGGCCTCAACAGAATTACTAAATAAATAAACAGCAACATCATTGTTGGATAATGTGGTGGTGACTTTGGTGAACAACACTCATTAATACACTACTTCATTTTTATAATCACAATGTCTCCACACTTCTCCATCTTTACAATCTTGATCACAAATCTGGATACTGTGATTATCATTGTGATCAAGATGTATTCACAGTACATCAAAGAGCAACTCAGATGCTTCAAAATCTCTGCTGCAATGCTGCAAGTCTGCCACAGCATTTACTGACGTCTGCTCATCAGCTTGATTCTTGTTCCCCTGTTTTGTTCCCTCTCTGCTTTGTGATGCAAAGCAGAATTTGCGATATTTCTTTGGTGAGCTTTTCAAACACTTTGTGTTAAGTCCTGCTGAGAAAATCCATACTTCATTGCCCAGCTGTGCTCCAAATATACATGGACTTCTATTGGTGAGAAAAAAAAAAAAAGACTCTACTAGATGGTATCCTTACATTTTACTGCAGTGAGAATAAAATCTATCATTTAAAAACACCAATGAGGCAGCAGAAATAGGAGCAAATGCTTTCATATCTCAGCCTGGAAGATTTTACAGCAGACTACAGTGCTGGGGTCAGGAGGCCAGAAGCACACTGCGCGCTGCTCAACTCTCACAGGAGCTGCGCTGTCATTCGCTAGTGAAAACAACTCCACAAACTTGGGTGGTAGACTACATTTTGCTCCACATTATTGTTCACACATAGCTGCAAATCTCCTCTGCTCCCCAAATCCCTGCCTGAATTACTGACAGTCACAATTGTAAAGAGCGGAATGTAACAAAGGGAGAAACTGGAATCATACTAAACAACAGGAAATGTAGCCACCTGCACTGCTGCTTTCACGGATTCATCCATACAGTAGGTTATTTACATTTGTTCTGGAAAGAACTTCTTTGGAGGGGTTGAATAACTTTGAGTGGACTAAGGTGACAGTCCACACTGTGGATGGCTTGTCCTTAAAAAGGCTGCGATCAGCGAGACATGACAGATAAACATCAAAGGTCATAAAATAATCCCTGTTAGAGGTGGATGTACTTTACAAGTGTGCCCTGTACTTGACCATTCTCCTATTTACGGCACTTGGCTGCATTGAAGAGTCTCACCTTGGATTTTGGCAAGTCAGACAGCTTTTGTTAATTTCTAATGCATTTGGAAACTAGTAATTAAGCGCCAACACCTCCAACCTCCCACAAACTCCCACACACACACCACCACCTCCAAGTTTTTACCCCTCTCCCCCCAATGGACTGAAAAATTGACATGCTCTGGAGAGCCAGTGAGTAATTATATTTGTAAAGAGCAGTGATACAAGATACTCCCCCCTGACTGGGACTCATTACACATCATTAGAAGAGAGCTGCAATGAGGCTCCTGCACACGTGCATCCAGTGCATGTGACCAAACACACACATACTTGCAATGTCTTCTCTTTTTTTTCCCTCTCCCTCTCTTTCTCTCATACACACACACAGAAACACAATCTCATATCCACACATATATACACACAGATCAATGAGCAGAAATCCAAACACTGTTTGTCTTTGGTAAACAAAACCTCCACCTCGGGGCCCTGACCCAAGAGCAGTTTGACAAGTAGTAAGAGGACACTCTGAATGGTGTAAAACTCTGCACTCGATAATTCATCCGGTGATAATCATTCTGCGATGGGTCAATAACTAATTAAAGATAAGATCTGAAATGAATTCTCATTCATCTTAACAGGTTGAAATATGAAAGTTTGCAAACGAGGCTGGGGGAAAATTCCAGTCCACCCTTTGAAGCAATAATTACCATTACAGCAGCACAGGGGCGAAGAGCTGCAGGCTGATGGAGCTCCAATAGAAACTTCCAAGTCTCCTCTTTAATTGGAACATGAAGATTCAACAGATCAGGTTCCCTGAAAAAGGTCTTACCATGATACACAGCTTTTCTAAGGGTTTCACCTAAAATTACTTTCTTGATCTAAAACAATGCTGCACAACACACTGAGCAATGGTGATTTAAATTTGCAGCACCTGAGCTAAAAACCCCTCCAAATACAAAAAAATAAATGGCAGCACAGATGTTAGAGCAAATACTCTTGCATTTGTATGTAGCAACCCCTATTTTAATTATTTGTACAACCACCTTTCCTCCTCAAGTCTTTGAGATTACACCTGACTCAGATTTGTATGTCTTGAGACCATTTTTAAAATCATTTTGCACAAACTAGCAAGAGTTCAGTCAGACTTTATGAAGATCAATAATTTTAATTACATCTGAATTTTGATTAGGTCATTGTGCAATGGCAATATGTGTTCAGGGTTGTTGTTCCCCATTCCCTTGTATCAAGTTCAAATAGATGGCATTGTATTTGGCACCACCCAACTTCCTAACAAACATGACCACCTTCCTTGTGCCTAAGGAAAAAAAAAAACAGAACTCTGTGCGTGTGTGTGTGTGATAAATCTGCAGTTTAATCCAAAGCACCCAACAAAGCCTTAATTTATATTTATAACAGAGAAAAAAAATCTATAATTTTGCTCCATGTGAGCAAGAGGCTCCCCAAATATATTGGCTAAATGACACCAAAAATAGTGAATGTAATCTGAAACAGCTGCAAGAGACCAAAATACATGCAATAATTATGTTTACCTGTGTTTGCTTTTGCTGATAAAAAGTTATTTTTTTAGTCTCCACCTTATAACTCTTTAACAAGCTTGTAAGGGAGGGTCTATCAGATAGCTTTAGATCTATTGTTTCTGCGAGTTGTGTTAAATATTCAGTATGTTATGTGGATTTCAAAGGTGTTTGCTGCATTATTAATAAGACAACCAGCTTGCAAGGCGATGGTGTGAGAGCTATAATAATGTCAGAAAGTCTGGTTTGAGATGCTTTGACTAAAACCCATCATCTTCTCTGCTCCGCTGC
The DNA here is from genome assembly GCA_010277075.1 of Poeciliopsis retropinna. Taxonomy (NCBI): domain Eukaryota; kingdom Metazoa; phylum Chordata; class Actinopteri; order Cyprinodontiformes; family Poeciliidae; genus Poeciliopsis; species Poeciliopsis retropinna. The sequence continues at coordinate 10,454,833 of VMRM01000015.1, read as the reverse complement.
TTCCTTTTCCCTTGAAGATGCCTAATTAAATACATTGTCATCCTGTGATATTTATCTATTCGCGGATTTAGTCCGTTTTCTTGGTTAAATCACTTCCTCTGTGTAGAATCCACTGACATGTAATAAAATGAAGTAAAGCTTAAGGAATTACATTAATCTAGATGTCAGATGACCTGAGATTACATTCGCATCCAAAACAAACACTTCATCAAGCTTACCTAATTCTGTTTGATAGAGATTATTTCTAAAACTGCAGACCCACCTTTTACATCCAAAGTCGAAAAGATGAAATCCCTGTTTCTCATGCTGTTGCAGTTTTCATGGCTAAATATCTTCACACAGCTTAGTGTTAATTGGCCCATCATGGTCTTTTTTCTCTCTGGCCTCGGTTTTATTTGGTTTATATGAGCGTGCCTGTAATAAAGCTTTAATGCTTTACCGTGGGGAGATTATCTGACCATGCTACAGCAGTGGACATTATCACTCAACTACATGCATCACTTCGTCTTCGCTCATTGGTCAGAATAGCGGTTGGGGAGTTTGCCACAAGAGCTGCTTTGTAAACTGTATTTGTGCCTGCGAACGCGTCTGTTTTTGTGCACTTCAGTGCGTGCAAACAGTGTGCGTTTGTGTGTGTCTGTGCATGGCTTGTTCTTGTTTCGTCTCACTGACTGTATCTGTAGTGTGTTAGATGATGTGAGACGTAGCGTGTGTGCTTGTGCGGGCGTGCTGCTAGAATTTGTATGTGGTGTTTGTCGGCAGGGTGCGCAGGCTTGTAGAATGACATTTGGTGAAACGTGGTGGCGGGAGAGGAAACATCTGACTCATAATTGAAGTGCCATGAAAGAAATATGGTCATGAATCTGTATTAGGCTTATGTGCTCAGCTTTAAAGCAGTGGCAGGAGCAGGAGGCAGCATGCTCAGCCTGACTACCTTCCCACCCTGAAGGCTGATTACAACGCTCAAAAGGATACTCCACAAAAATGACAGAGGAAAACACAGCGCATTCAAGGCGAGGAGTCCTGATGACAAAATCGATAGTCCGTAGCGCTCTCATCTCCATCAAAAAGAGAGTCTCAGGATGAATGTAGCTGTGCTTCTGTGATTCACCCACAGCAATCATCTCAATGTCCTGGAGGATAAAGCAGCACTCCTCCGTCACCCTCCTGCTACTCACATGTACAGCCCTCTGTGCTGAAGGCTGAGGCAGACTGCTCTTTGAACAGAAAAAGTAGAGGTATCCCATTTCTCAGCTTGTTTTCAGAAAATAAATTGCAACAGATGGAAGGTTCATGTGTCGGTTCAGAGACTGTTGGCCCTTTAAAGAAATGATTGTTACAGTTGTAATTATCTTTTGTCAAAAAACAGATATGTTTTATTATTGTATATTATATGTTTCCATGTATATTATGACTAAAAAATAAAGCATGGGTATTTTGAACAATAGTGTAAGATCCTAAGACAAAGGGTATATATTGTCTGTTTTCTCTTACAGAAGTCAGCAACTATGATTCTGATTGCAAATATTTAAAATTATAATTATTCCAGTTTTTTCCTTTTTTTATTTTATTTTTTTACAGAAACTGAAAGAAAAAAAAATCCATAATATTCCAGATTGAAGAGCTTGGCTACCATCCAGGTTGCTGAGTCTAAAGTGTCATAGTTAAAGATCGCAAAGTTATTTAAGATTGTAAGTTGCATATAGTTCATAATTAATTCACAGTGGTTCAGCTGATATCCTGTGATTTGCAGATTTCTAGAGGATGCAGTATATTGTGTTGCTTTGCAAAGTGTAATGAGGCGAAGCAATAAGCACATAGGATGACAGCTGGTTTAGTTTGTGGGGTTTCTATAGAAAAATGAATAGAGCAACATTAAATTCTGTGGTACACTTGTTATAATGCTGCTCTTTACAAAGGACCTTAATTCAAAAGCTCAATAGTAAAAACTGAGCCTCCAACGTTTAATGTCACTGATTGTGTTAAATCTACTTATTTGATGCACTCTGTTAAATTTCACAAAAGTAATTATTTCACAGGAATATTCTTAAGTGTGAACCACCTCTTACCTCCATCACTTGTTTAAAGTCATTGCTTCTCTGTGTCCCAATGCAACTTTGATGATGTTTGCATAACGATTTTTGCATAATTCACAAAAGAAGAAATTGAGACTGAATTTCTTTTAAGACTGTAAAAGTTTCCTAAACAATTTATAATCAGTGAAGATACTATGAGTTGTCTGTTTGAAGTAAATAATATCTGATTATAATGTTTCATCTAACCATTACTTCTTTGAGCATGATGATGAATAACTTGATATTGACTGTAAAGTCTGAGTAACTGGGAAACCCCCAGAAAAGGTGACGGTACTGAAAAATAGACAAACAAATAGGCACTTTGTGTGTTTTTACAAGACTTCCCATCTATTTAAAGAGAACATGATGACAACTGACACACTTTATATTAACAGCCAGCAACAAATTAGGTAAAATCTGAGGCAATATTTCAACAAGCAAACAGCAGGGAGATTTGATTTTCCATTCAAACGGTTTGTCTATAACCACTTTAAATGTGAAAAATATATGTGGATGGAGATCAATTCTGTCCCAGAGATGGATGGAAAAGGTACAAAGCTTGGGTTGTGCACTAACAAACTCCATTTTGTGCTGCTTTAGCTGTTTCCATGGAGCTCTCAGTCACTCTCTTTCACTGTCTCTCTCTCTTTTTTCTCTCTGCCCTCCTCAGACAAACACAGACACACACACACACACACACAAGTGTCTGAAAGGGGATTCATCGGTGTGAGTTTGTCTGCAACCAACTGCAACTCAGGAAGATCCTCTTTTACCGCTAACAAACCCTTTTCCTCTCCTCTGTCTCCCCTGCATCACACCCATCTCATCATTTCTCAGTCTCATTACAATAATTTCCTAATTTATTCCAAATCCCAGCCACAACAAGAAACCCACACTCAGCCGACTCAATTACAGCAATTTGATCCACAACCAGACTGCATACCAGCCACCACATCAACACGAAGCATAAAGGACGGTCCATATTTTACAGTTGCGCTTGTGTTTTTCATTAGGCCTCATTTAGAGTGTGTGAGGCAATCAGCAGCGCTCATTACACCCAGATGCCCTATAAAGATGCCCCAGAAAAATGCCCTTGAAGGACAAGGTAAGACAGAGAAAAACAGAAGAAAGTATGCTTACCGAGGACGCCGACCCGATAGTTGAGAGTGATAACGATGACGTTTCCATAGCTGGCCAGGACGCTCCCATCAATCATGTTGCCAGTCCCCTCCATGTAGGACCCTCCGTGGATGTAGACCATCACAGGCTTGGCCCCGGTATCTCGTATGTCTGTAAGAGCGGCCATCATTAACATATTCACATAGTCATCCACCCGCCGCGGTCAAAGGGTCAGCTCAGATTCAGATACAGCACATGGTGGGCACAAACAAACAAACTGACAACCCCCTCCCAGATACCAGCTGGAGTCAAACAGTGCAGCCTGCTGGCCTGCAAATGGGAATTGGTGCAATATTTCTCTGCTGTTTCTGCTCTAAGAAAAAACAAATTAAGCTCACTTGAGTTGAACTCTGTCTCTATACATCCATACACATCCATATAGTGCTTTGCAAAAGTGTTGAAAATGCTATTTCCGGAGCAGATGGCGCCAGACTCCCCTGAAAAGATGATAAAACACAGTGGACTTAGCATCATGCTGTGGAGACGCCTTTGCTTAGCATGTGCAGGGAAGCTGAATAGAGATGAAGATCAATTGAGTCAGACGCAGAATGTTCCACGAAGAACCTTTGTAGCTTTCCACCTTTGGATAGCTGGGCAAGATTTGAGACTGTGGTAGAGATTCATCTTCAAGCAGCACGATGACCTAAAACATAGCACTCCAGGTACAATGGAGTAAATTAGATCTAAGTATATTCATGTTTAAGAAAGACTTGCTCAAATAGGAAGGCCAGAAAATATATTGCTATAAACAATGCTCATTCAGTCTGACTGAACTCAGGGTATTTTGCAAACAGAATTGAAAAAAATGTATCTCTCAATGTGCAAAGATGTTTCAAAGATGGCTAATTAAAGATCTAACTAGATTAAAGAGCTAACTAGATATTTAATTAGACTTAAAAATCTAATTGCAGTTGATTGTTTTGCTCCAGAGTCTGAATACAAATGCAGGTCACACTCCTCTGAATGTTTGTGGTCATAAAGTTCAAAAATGAGAAAAAGTTTAAGTTATGCTAATACTTTTGCAAAGCACTATACATATGGTGTATTAGTTTGTATTTGATTACCTCGCAGGAGCAGAGCCACTCCTTTATATAAATATGCAGAAAACCATTAGGAGAAATAAAGAGATAGATACTCTGACAAATCTTCTAAGCATGGAGAAGGCTAATCTGGCCTGACAGTGATAGGGGGGAAACACACAAGCTAATTACACACAACTATCTTACTATCTTTTTTTTTTTTTTTTACATAGTCCCAAAACGTAACGGCAAATTGTTTGCAAAGTTCCTGTCTGGATATGATGGCAAGCTACATTTTCTGCTTCATTTCTTGGTAACGGTTGTTTGTTTTGCTTCCAAAGCTGAGGTTTCGATACCCAACTGAGGTGACAGACAAGCCAGAAAGAAACAGCACATCCAGGGATAGCAGAGGAGCAGGAGAAAAAAAGCCTCTGTCTAAGGAATAGACTTGAATTACTGACTGGCTAACTGGAGCTGGGAGACAAGACAAGAAACTCTCATTTTCACTCCTTCTACCCCCAACGTTTCTGTGTAGCTTCTTGCCTCCGCCCCTCTTCCCCTCCCACTTTGTATCACTTTCACTCACAGTCTCTCCCCGTGTTTCTCCCCTGCCTTCCCTCCATCTCTGTCCAACACCCTCTCCTTTCTTGCAGTGGTGAGAATGAGAAGGGGTAGGAGGGCAGAGTGATGAAGACAGAAGGAGAGCAGAATAAAAAAGACAGCCAGAAAAGAAGGAAATTGAAAAAAAGGAGAACAGTAAAAAAAAAAAAAGAAAAAAGAAAAGCATAAAAAGGAAGAAGGAATGACTCAGATTTAAAACGAATGGCATTGTATTCCGGTAGCTCTGGTTACTGAGAACAAAAATCCTCAGCTATCTCGTTCAGAATAGCCTGAATCGATCTTCAAGCACTCCTGATGATTGTACATCCCCCTGTCTTCTCTGTTAATTTCAGACAACAGCAGAAATGCTTTAAGGAGGGACGCATTTTGTCCTTTAGCCCATTGCAGGGCTAAATCTTGTTTTCTCCCTTCCTTATTTTACTATCCCCTGGATTATTTGTGGCTCTGTTAGGTTTAAAAGCAAAGCAGTAACTTGTATATGATGTGGACTTATTTATGGCTACCTTTATCTTGCTGGTATCTGAGAAGGCTACACGGTGAAATGTGATTTATAGCTGACACTTCTCTGGACACACTTATCTGAGACAAGTGGAGGAGGAGGAGAGAGGAGATGAGTGGGAGGAGGGGATCCATGAGGCGAGAAAAAGCATTAAAACTACAGTCAGAGAGGGGAGAAAGAACCGAGAGATGAGGTGAGGAGGAACGAGGGAGCAGCAGGACGATATTCTCCACAAGCTAATCAAACAAAAGGCCCACAGATACATAGAGAATGACAGAGAGGTAGAAGGAACAGGGAGCAGAAATAAGAAAAAAAGAGAGATTAGTTGTGTCAATGTTATCAGTCACCTCTTTTGTTGATTCACATTGGGTCTCCATTTGGAGACGTTTCCACTTATTCTAAGTCGATCTGACATGGGAAGTGTCACAGATATGATCCAAATATTTGATTTTGTTGTCAGAGAAATGTGTAAGCTTATACAGGATTTCACCTAAATTGTAGCTTTGAAGAGAAAATAAGATAACACATTTTTTTGGTTTGTTTTTTTTTTTTTTTTTTTTTTTTGGGGGGGGGGGGGGGGGGGGTTCCAGTTACATCTGCCGTGCAGAAAAAAGTATTATTTCATGTTGATCAATTATAGTGGTGTTTTTCTGGCTGGCCCAATCTGTTGAACAAGGTGACTTAGCTGCAGAAAGCATCCCGACTCAAGGTAAGCACATCATTACATTAATGCATATTATTATTAGCGTCAAGATTCAGCACCAAGCTTTGGCTGAAAAAAAGGAGAGATAAATTAATTAATGCACAGAGTGATGTACATGTACATTGGCTGGTTAGCGGTATCATGGTACGCCTGGGTTTTAAAAAGTTGTAGTTCTAAAACTATAAACATTTTACGTCCTTTTCAGTTATTTAAAAATGTTTCTATGAGATTACAAAAATAAAAAACAAAAAACTTCCAGACTTACCACAGCTTTTTTCAATTATTATTATTATTATTATAATGTTTTTAAATATTTGGAGCACAGAAGAACACAGCTCTCCCCAACTCTTACCTCATGTGCACTGCTGAGCAGCTGGCTCAAAGACATCTACTGCAGTTTTCCCTTGCTTACTGTAAAGATTGCTAAAGCAATGCATTTTTAAGCTACAGTTGGCAAAATTCAAATGCCATGGCACTTCTGTAGACATGGTTGCTAGCTGTGCAGGTAGCCTGACTAATTAATCCGCAAATACAAGTCAGCAAAAAAAAAAAAAGAAAAAGGAAAAAAGAAGGAAAGAAAATCTTAGGCTCCAGGAAGAGCACTGTAGATTTTTCAAAAAGAACTGCGTCTACACTGTAGGAGGGTTTCCAATAAAAAAAACTGACATAATTGTAAGCCTGGTTAAAAATACAGCTAGGCTTCTTGTAAAATAAGGGTAGGAGTTTCAGTTTACTCTTTTTACTTCCAGTCATTATTTTCATGAGGATAGTTGAAGACTACATTTGTCAGGATGGGCAAAGGCCTACATATTATTGTTGTTAAAAACAATAATTTCTGGAGGAAACATTTTATTTGACGGGTTGTGAATAAGGCTGTAATGACACCGTTATAAACATGACATAACATCTGACATGAACATGAGTAAGACTTCATGAATCTTTGACTGTTGTCATAAAGTGTCATTCAATAAATGTCACTTTTAATACAAAGTTTACATTATTCCAAATGTCTTTGTTATGACAACTTGTCATTAACCAAAGAAATTAAGAGCTGACAAATTTGTTATAAAAGTATGACTGATTAAACTTTAAAAAATTACATAGCTTTATGTTATTAAATCTAAAGTTTATGACAACAGTCATAAATATTTATGAAGACTTACTCATCTTTATGACAGGTGTTATGTCATGTTTATGACAGTCTTATTCACAACCCATAAAATAAAGTGTTACCTCTCTGGATATCTACTACATACATACACACTACAAAAACATATAAAATGTTTTTTTTGTATGGATGAGAGGTACAAATGTATATTTAAAAAAATCCAGTTTTGCAAAAATAATTAGGATATCTCGTCACCTATCAAGTTCGAGCTGCAGTTGGGACTTAATTAGGCAATAAGCTTTTTAGTTTGCTTTTGCCTGAAATAGAGCACAATGTACAACGATATAATTAGCAACAAGTGTTTGAAAACCTAGTTCTTGCAGCTGTTTATTCCTCATTTTGGTAAATTGTCTGTATCAACAAAAAGCCCACAAATACAATGGAGATGACATTATTATAACTGTGATAATTAATGCATTGTATTACTTTAGCAGCAGTAGAAATAATTACTTTTCAGTTTAAATTACAGTACCTACATCATGTTGTACAGTGCCATGATACCGTTAAACCATAGCATTTTTGCTAAGAGTTATCATACCTTGAGTAATCTTGGCACATGCCTATTGGTATGCTCTATTAAAGTCCATGCAAGATTAACTCAAAATGTGAAACAAAAGCAAATACATTCAAGTTTTGAGGAAACTTTAAAAAATGATTAAAAAAAAAAATCTGTGAATGATGGAAATGTAGAAACCTGATGTGCAAAGAGTAATACTTACACAAATCAGTTTTCTCCTATTTATTTCCCCAACAGATGAGTGTAATCATGCAGCACCTATTACACTGAGACATACATCCATACACTCCCAGCACTTATTTTATAAGCAGCACATTATTGCACCACAGAAGAACAAATTTACTTACTATTGCCCAGTGCATGAATAAATCAAAGGTTCTCTGCTTGGGCAACGGCGACAGTTAGACCTACAAATACATCACAGGGCATGAATTTTAGAAAAGGACTAAGGGGCACAACCTTTCAAAGGTGCCTGTGGACTGATTGAAGTGTCAGTGGGAGGCATAACTCAAGCTGACGCCAAGCCTCTTAGTGTTGCTGCTGCAAGTGAAACCAGCCAGGAGGTCTCTGAGCACTCCTTCCTTCCTCTGCTATCTTATTTTCTCTCTACACCTGTCCCCCTCCCCCCCCACCCCCTCCACCTTTTTGCCCTTAGCCTTTTCCCTGCATCGAAAGCAGTCAGTCATATATATCTGACGCTGAAAGCACCAGAACCTGGCCTTGACACTACGGAGTGGGACAGGACAAAGCTGAGTGGAGATAAGTGTCACGGCATGCACTGTGTCAACGCTTGGGGAAACATGGTGGCTGTCAGCGGCTATCAATGAGGTCTGAGGTGGGAGGGAAAGGGTGACAATGTCCTGATGTGGTAAGACATGACATGTAAGCTACTGTAGTACTCTTGTCTGGCCAGGGTTCATGGTACATTTTTGACAAGTCCATTACAAGCAATATTCACATTAAAGAAAACCCTCAGAAGGTCATCCCACAGCAGTTGGTAAAATCACTTCTAATCGTGCAGAAGCTAATTTCTGATAACTTTTTCATATTTTCTGTCATGGCTGTTGACAACAAAGTTTGGTAGGATCTTTCCAGGGTCTTTATGTTTGCTTCCTTTATCTATTCAAACAGACTCAGCAGTGTTCAACATGAACAAATTGGAAGAAAGTCCTCCTCCTGCATCAATCCCCCACTTTGTGCAATGCACCAGAACCTCTGGCATAATGCCACCACCGCCGTGCCTAACAGTATTTTCAAATTCAACTTTACCTTGACTTTGGGGATTCCAAAATGACAGTGAGTCAAACATACAGAAAAACACCTTCTGAAATGGATAAACCTGGTTGAAAAAACTTCTGGAATCATGTTCCTAAAACACTTGTTGAACATTGAAGAACTAACCTTAAAAAACAAATCTTAACCAGTTTAAATGAACTCTTCCATTTATGACTAAAAAGAACCAAAACTGGTCAGTTTTCCACTCAGGCATTTTGGCAGAAGCCTTTTGGTGGCTACCATAACTGTGGTTGACTTGTAGTTACTTGTTGTAACCCAATGAATTGCTGACTCTTATTCGACTAGAAACATTCACAATGAAATAAAGAATTCGCACCCATGTATAAAGATTCCAACATTAAAAAAACAGCGTAACATTCTTCTGTCAAGATCAAAAATGAATTTGATTTACGTGCTCAGTGTTAAGTGTGTGCAGACTGTGTTTTAGATCTGTTTGACCTTTATTTTCAACTTGCCTGTCTTTATAATTTAGCTTTTTTATTGTTTTTTATTATTATTATTGGATTCTATCTCTAATATAGTGTGTTAGAACTAGAAATAAAGTTCTAACACACAAGTTCAATAATTTCTCCACTTGGAATCTAGCTGCTTCCGTCTTTTAGGACCCTTTTTCATGATTCACTTCTAATTTGATTGCCTTTAACAATACTGTGTAAAGCCTTCTGGAACTACTGAACATTTGTCTTGTTAGGCTGCTGAACTGAAATGACTCATTTTAGGTAAGAAGATATAGTAGTTCACTAAGCGATTGGCAAAGTGAACTGTAAATTGCCTATCAAGCACTGAAGGCTTTTTGCAAGAACAATGTTTTCTCTCTTCTCTTAAGTGGTTATATCAAGATTTGGTGTTTGCTGATTCAGTTGATTCTGCCTGAATGTGGAAGTCTTCATCCAATTTTCAATTATTTTTAGAAACCATAAGATTCTTTTTGTAATAGGCTTTAAAATATGAAATATATTGCATTTAACAGCAATTTTAGCCACCAGCCAACAAGGGCACTGGCATCTTTAACTAAAATCAAGAGAACACAACCAATCTGAAGCCCTGTTTTATCTCAAGCCAAGCAATGTTAACACGGCTCTTGTCCCTTCCTACATCTCGGGCCTTTTAAGACGAAGAAGGTGATGTTTCCATTGAAGAGAAATCTAAAAGCCAGACTCCTGCTGATCCACATTACACTCTGTCACTCTCTTACACTTTTGTAGAGAGGGTCTGCCGTTTCATGTTTTAGAGCTAAAGAAGTCAAAGGAAAGGACTGGCTTCGAAAAAACACTGAGTGGCAGACGCTGTGAAGTTATATCTTTTTTATTCTTTAGTAAAAAAAAAAAGTGACACTATTTTAAAAATATTTCAAAGGATATCTTCAATAATAGCAAATAATTTCCTGCTGTAATTTTGAAAAGTCAGCACATAGAACTTTCAAGCCAGACAAGTTTAAAAGCCAGCACATTATCAGAAGCGATAGGTTTGGCAGGAGAAAAGCACTCTACAGCCAGATAATATTGCACTGAACAGTTTCCTCCAGAAATTCTGACAGTTCTGAATAACCAAGTGTCACATGTGACTTTATATAAAGAAATCCTAATCACAGGATTGAGATATTTTTAAAGAGGAAGGTCACTGTTAGTGTGTGCACCTTTGCCCCCTGGCTATTGAGGTTGGCAGCAGAGAAGGAGGAGAATGACAAAAGAGGGAATAGAAAGATGTGGACAGACAGAATCAGAATTAAGGATTATATTATGAGACAAGGCTTATAGAGAATGTCCAATGAATGCCAAAAGATGGAGCATATCTACTGAATCAGAAAAGCAAATCATAAATAAAAAGTGCATTTCATGAGTCATGTTGCTGGGACATGACAGTGGCTTTTTAACCTGTTTTGGCACAGCATTTTAAAGTCAACATGCAGAACCTTTGGTTCAGACCTCTGGAGATTTGAACACTTTAAATGATTTCTACAGTTTCAAAATTAGCATGGAATTTTATTTTCACATCATGTCTGCAACAGAAACTAAAAATGAAAGTTTTTTTAATGTAATTTTGTAAACTTCATGTTATTGTGCAAATAAATTCTAAACATTTTTGTATCTTTATTATTGTGTCCCAGTCAAAGGTAAAGGGAAAAGGCGGGAGTAAAAAAAAACAAAAAACATGTCACAATAAGTGTCTTCCTTTGCAATGGCTAAAATGATGTCTTGTGAATCAACTATTAGCAGAAATGACTGTCCTGGAAAGAAGCAGAGCCCCAGCATTCCAAGGATTTCTGAATAAATGGACTTTAAGGGCTATGAATTCTCATGTCCGTGCTACATCAGAGAGAATAGGATAGTGGCAGACAGAAGAGAGCGGTGCGTGAATTCCCCCTACTGCCGATTTACCACTCTCCAGCCTGCCTTAGTTAAGGGCTTTGCTGGATGGGGATCTAGCCAGAACTGTGCAATGGAATTAATGGTAATACCCAGGCAGGTGGAGCTCAGCTCTGCTCTCTGGCACAGCAGCGATGGAGTGTCTCTGAGGGTAGTGGCAGGGCACCTCTATTTATGTGTGTGTCTTCCTCAGGGCTTGGTTCTAGAGCTCGGAAGAAGGCAATGTGTGTGCATGAGCATGTTTGTGCAAATCTGCAGTCACTGTCGGTGGAAACAGTGCTTGAGTCTTGATGTGCTGAATGGCAGACGTGAATACGGATCTATTTCTCATCCATAAGAATGCGCTTGGGCAGAGGTGGAGGGTGTGTGGTTGCCGCTCGGTGCCTCCAAGAAGGTCCAGCCCCTCAACACCATTGCCACTTTCACTTGGGAGATTTACCTCCTGCACTGACTCCAGTCCTTTATTTACATACACAGCTTTATCTTACAACACCAGGTAAGTGATTGAAAGCTTGCACTCCATTTTACAGTGCAATAACAGCCTCTGTAAAATTGAGTCTTGATTGTGGGGTGTTGTAAATCACTGCAGTTTGGCCCACATGCTTGTGCTGCTGGAGAGAGCGTAACGCAGAATTTGAATGCTCTTAGGGGAGCCAAAGACTTGACTTGTGCTCAAACAGCCAGGCGGACACATAAAGGGCAGATATCCAGTTACAGACAGAAAAAAGAGGAAACACATACAAAGTAAAATTATATTGTATGCATTTCATTATGCCTGTACATTTGTCTGAGTTAAATGTTTTATTGGTTGCTCTGCAGCCTTTTTTATTGTTCATTTATATATTACCCTTTTATTACATATGCTTTATTTATTTGGCAATGGACAAAATCCTTTATTGTTCTTCTATTTATCAGGATTAAAATTGGAGAACGTTCCCAGAGGGTTTTTAACAAGGAGGAGGACCGTTCCAATATGTTGGATGAAGGGAGCAAATTAGCCCAGGATAGACGGATGGCCAAGTGAGGCAGGATGGTAATGCTGGGATGAACAGAGGGAGAGATAGAAAGGGTTACACAGAGAAACCAGACGAGGCAGCAGCTCCCTCAGCTGAATGAGAATTCGTGGATAAGAGGTACGTCAGCCAGAGGCTGAGAGGGGGAGCTTGGCTTGTGTTATGATTATTCTTGTTCTTCAGCATGAATACAAATGGTCTAATTTTTCATCAGTAATGCATGAAGTAAAATTATTAGGAACTGCGATGGTGCTATTAAAAGAACGGTTACTCGTGAGCGCAAAAAATTGGTGAGAGTACAAGCAGCGAGAAAAAAACATAAGTATCGAAGACAATTTTTTTCTCTACATGTATATTTGTAATTGGCTTTTGACAAAAAAAAAAAAAAAAGCACAGCAGATATTGGTAATAACCCAACAAAATCAAAATACATATATTTATGAATTATATATAACAAACTGGAAAAGCAAAATGTCAACCAGCCTTACTTAAATTAGAAATGAAGAAATATTTGGTTATGACAATTTCGAGACTTCTCCATGATTCAGAAAGTAGCTACTTTAATTGGTTAGGTGAGATTTTCAACCAGTTGATTATCTTCAAATCTGGAAGGTTTTTCTCAGATCTTCATTGATTGCCACACAATTTCTAATATATTGATGGCCTGAGCATGCCAGCAGCTTTGTTTTCTTAGTTTGAAACCAATTATCTGAATATTTAATTATCTTGGCTGTGTGTTCAGGATGAATGAATGGACATACTTTATTAATCCCCACAAGGGAATTCCTGTCCGATTTCAACTATTTTTTGGCTTTTCATGCAATTTTGTACCTGTTGCCCAAGTGTTTAATAAAATGGCACGTCTTGTCGTACCTTTCCAGGCATATAAAATTTGACTATTATAAAACAAGTTAAATGTTTACTGTCACTCTCTTCAGAAAATGAAACTATTATATGAATTCATTACACACAGATTGAAATATTTCAAGCCAATCTATTTCTTGTAGATTTAATGGGTATGGTTTGCAGATGACGAAAACCCAAGATTTATCTCAGGTCGATTGAAGTTACATAAGTTCGATTTTTTTTTTTTTTTTTAACAATGTCAAGTTTCTAAAAAACCTGTGTGAGTGCATCGCAATAAACATCCATTTCAAAATATATGTTTATATCTATCTATTCATTGGCTGTTTGGGCACAGAGGTAATCAGCCTGTGGTTCTGTTGAGGTGTAATGGAAACCCAGGTTGCTTTATTAGTGGCCTTCAGGTCATCTGCATTGCTGGATCTGGTGTCTCTTATCTTCTTCTTGACAGTACCCCATAGACATAGCTACTATTTCTGTAAACTTTATTCTGTCACAATGCTTGTTGTTGCATACGTTTAACTGATGTTGTGGGGTTTACCTGCTTTAGCTATGTGATGCTTCAGTTGCCTTGTCATTTGCAGCGCTACAAAAGTCAACTACTTTCTTCTGTGACCACGTTTCATACAGCCTCTTGTCATGAAATGCAAATTTCATTTTCATTTGAAAACAGGACTTTGGCTAATGGTTCAGTTCTTTTTCTGCTTTGCCCTGATAAGATCCTTCTGACATAGTCTCTGGTTCATGACTGACTTAACATTTGCAGCTCATGTCAAGGTCTCAAATTTAGAAGAAATAAAAACTTGGAACAAGTCACTGTTTGTAATGAACCAATACATGTCATTCATTTTCTGGAATAAATGACAAAGGACTAATATTCAAAATGTTTGAGCTGTAAGTGTAGCTTAATTTATAGGCTAATTTGTTTTAACATCTTTGTATGTGTGAACTACTTCGGTTTTTCTCAAAAGTACCAAGTGGCAGAATCAGTGAATTTAGCATCAAGAGCCTTTTCACAAATATGTTAACAGAGACAAATGGCAGCATTTAAATATTTTCTCCCCACAATACAGAAACAACAGTTTGGTTTGTACAGAGTGATTTTTTTTCCTTCACCACAGTAAAATTAAGTAGAAATAGAGGGGTATCGTATCTAACACAATACAAGTTATACACAATCACCAGAAAAATCTAAAATCTTATGGATAATTTTAGGAAGCCATGGCCAACTCTGTCACGCATGCATTAGTTGCAGTTCTGTAGCAAAACTGCTATTGGGACTATATTGTGTGTCTTCAGCGATGCTCTGCAAACAGCATTAGATGCGCTCAGTAAAGAATAGACTTGTCACATTTTCAGTGAAGCTAGTCTAGCACAACAGATTGGAGACCAAGCCACTGTGTATGCATGCACAAACTTGCCAGACAAAGGGATTGGCACTTGTCAGCAATTTTATACATACAAAGGGGGTTACATACAGACACACGTGAGCCTCCTTGAAGGAGGACTGAGCTGTGCATGCACGAGCTGTGTATATACACAGAGTCAGGTTGAAAATCAAGACAGTTTGGCTGCAGTTGCAACAGCTTGCCCTGGGCATGAATAAAGAAACACCTGTGTGAGTGTCAAAGTGGTGCCATGGCAACACTTCCTGATATGTGATCCAGGCCAGCATGAGGAGGTTTTTTTTTTTTTGAGAGAGGAGCCTGTTGGCAAGGAGGAAGGACCTTTTCTACAAACACTTGAACATCTAGAGAAAATAATTTATTTACAGAATCCGATCGCTCTCTGTCCCTTTGTCCAGTTGAAAATATTTATATATTAAAAACATATGTAGAATAATAGTTATGTGCTTCAGTTTGTGTAGAAAATAAAACTTTCAACTAACTTAGAAATACAAACAAATATTGAACAGGTGCATCTTAATTACTGCCAGGATTTTAACGTGTTAATTTTGATGATTAATTACGTAGATTTTAAATATGGCAACCATTTTATAAGACATGACCATAGCATTTCTTCACAAATTACACTTTGATCAAATTTTCTCAAAGTAATTTTTTGAGTAACCTATACTCATTGAAATAATAATAATAATAATAATAATAATAATAATAATAATAATAATAATAATAATAAATATTGCTTAATCTACTTTACTACCAATCAATAAGTCATATTCATTGTCACAATCAATATGAGTTATTTATTTATGTATTTTATTAACTTCCTAATTAACTTTTTGATATTCCAATTTACACAGATGGAGACGTTCAAGTGAAGTACAAATCCAGGGTGTCATTATTATTGAAACTGATTGTAAATCAAAGGCTTTGTGATGATACAAAACATCAGGCTTCCATCACCTGCCCTACAGTGGCAACATAAGAGAAGGGCTGGGCTACATCAAGGGTTTTGATTTCGATTCAGACTTAAGCTGCTTCTGTTGCAGCACAAGAGCTGTCTCTCATTCTAATCTCAGCAGCGATCCACCCTGAGCCAGGAATATCCCAAGATAAATATGGAAAGAGAACAATGCGATTGCTGAGCAGCAACTTCGCATTTTCTACACCTCTCATCTCTAATCCTCTTCAGCATCGCTCCTGAACTGCGGCTCCTCATCTGAATGAGCAAGCAGACCTGAGGAACAGTCTGATATTACACTGCTGTGTCTCTTCCTTTGCTATTATCACCATCAACACAGTTTCTGCCCACACCTTAACAAAGGGGTTTAACTGCAAACCCTGCCCTTCTAATATCAGCTGCTTCACTTGCTGCATAAGATATTAGCATGAGTCAACCTAGGGTTTAGTTATTTTGACAGACACTGGATGTTATCAATCTCTAAAGTCAAAAGCTCTCCTGATCTGAATATAGATCCTTGGGAACAAGAGCCATCGCATTCACTCACATGCAATTCTTGTGAAAATGTTGCTCGGCAGATGACGATGAGACACGGGCGCTTGATGAGTGCATTTGCAATACAAGAAATCCACAGAGGATTATAAAACAGTGAGATTTTGTTTTCAAAAGAAATCATGCACCGTCTTTGTTCACCGTGGAAAATACCTTCGTCTTCGTCACCGTCGTTTTCCGACAAATCTTCGCCCTGTTTTTTTGCATGGGCCCCTGTTGTTGAAGCGGGGAGAGAAACATAGAGACGTACAAAGAAATTCAAAATAGCATGTTTGGCAAAAAAAGACAAAAGGGGGGGAAAAAAGAGGCATTTCATTGATGGCGCCATTTAAAAATGCATAGGAAGAGAACAAAATTCATTTAAATACAATCCAAAAGCACAAGTTTAGTTTTCTACATGAGGCACTTAACTATGACAGAAGCATAAATCATTCATTTTGGATACAAATTTAATGGGCTTACAGTGAGTCATATAAGAACACAGCTTTTAAAATTTTATTTATACAAAACTAACCTGTTAATGCAGCATATTCAACTCAGGGTCATACAACACTGACATTTTCAGAAAATAAAGTTTCAAAATGATCGGGGGGTTGGAGAGAAATCACTGTTTGGAAAAAAAGAGAGCAGCTGAACATTCATTCTGACATTTTAGTTGGTCGTCTGAGGATTTTATATGAGTTTATTTGTCATGGAGATTGGATGCTGACTGGTTGAAAAACGCTGCTGATAAGACAATATTTTGACAATATTTTTGGAATGGCCTGGTCAGAATCCAGACTTGAATCTGTGAAGAAAGCTAAAGGTTATTTTTAGGGTGATGGCAAGGAGGTCTTCTGACCTCAAAGTCTTGGGGCTCATTATCAACGTTAAATCATCAAAGCACCGGTGGAAACATAAAAAAGCTGATCAACAATTACAATGACTTAAATACCATAATGCCAATGCAGACTTCTCCATTTTTCTTATTAAGAAGTGGAAAAATCTATTTTACATTTCATTTCTTATATAAATATACTTTTATGTCGTCATATTGGATTTTCAGAGAAGTCGCTCTCTTTTTTTTTTTTTTTTAAGAAACAAACTCCTTGATTGAATGAAAACAATTCGCAGGGGTTTGAGGAATTTGGTAGCTTATTTGTAGATCTGAATAAATGAAAAGGCATGATCTGTTCCCTACTATTGATGTGAATAGTGGTGACATAGTGCTACAATGTTTCCTTTTATTTTGTTACCCTGGTCAAAAAAATGATGAACTTTTTTTTCTCTCTCTCCTTCAAAAAACCTTTGACTAGTCAAAGGATTTACAAATAACCTTTGAAGGCGTCCTGTACTGTCAGCCATCAGGAACATTTCTTTTAGGCCGTTTGGACTGCAGGGAGAGGTTAACTCCTCAGAAATGCAATCAGGTGCCATCAGATTGGTATCTAGGAAGGAAAGATAAACCCTTCAGGCAGAGTAAGTTTTTCAGTCATTTTCTAAGTTGTTCTCTTGGTTGGTGTTAAGGATTACAACAGTTGTGCTGTTACCATCTAAGGATGTGACTGATCTCTTTGTCTTGGATGCAATGTCAAAGAAAGGTACATTCATTTAATCACTGTGATGGAGTAAGTTTTAAGATGAGCAACATTGATTTAACATGTCACCAGCCATCATGAAGTGATGTTATGAATTTTGTCCTTGTGTAGTGGGCTGCAATAATGAAAAATATACCCTTTGAGTCTTTTCTTCACTCATCATTTATAGCTGGTAATGATTCTTTGTCACCCAACACGAGCAGCCAAAAGGCTTCAGAATATCAATACCAGTTAGTAAGTTGACTGACTATCAATCCATCTATTCAACAGTCTATCATCTTCTGACAGGACTATAAAGAAATGTTATTTTTGGAGATGACCTTTTATCCAACACCCTGTCAGTTTATATTTTCCACTTGAACAGCGCTTAATACAGTAGATCATAAAGCTGTCGGTGACTTTGAATTTTTTTCTCCAACGCATTCTCGACAACAGCAAAAAGTATGAATCGACATCAAATCTAACAGGCCTATTGACGAAAAAGGATGAGATAATCCTCTCATTATTAAAACATGCCTACATGGAATAATATTTTAATAACTCGGTTGGGTTTGACCCTTTGCTGCAGCTTAAGTCACTGCTGCTAATATCAATTAAAAGATAATTGAAAATCGTTTTCTCTTGGAAACTCTAGTTGCTCTCAGTGTTTGAAAATATTTCCTCTGCTACCACTGAAATTATTAATTTAACAGCTTGAGGATTCATAATCATCAGGGATGATACCATAAATCACAAAAAAGGCTGTTCAGTGGTATAATTTCAGTGACTATGACATGTTTTCTTTCCTAGCACTCAGCTTTTACATATTACCTTGAATGCATGCGCTACATTCACAGACTCGTTCTATAAATCTGCCTCATTTTATTTTATCCACTGTAAATCTTACAAGTATCACACACCATATGTGTGTTTTATGCACCTTATGTGCTGCATGTTTGTTAAGGCTTTAGCTGTATGAGTATTGGGATCCATATTTTCACTCCTGACTATCTTCTGATATCCTCACTTCTCTTCTGCTTTCTGACATGACACTGTGGGTGAAATACGCTATGATGCATAATGTAAAAGGCAGGGTGTCATGACATTTACTCACCTACATTTATTCTCTGAAGTAAAGGAACATTTTTTCTTTGATTCCATGGCAACTCCAGTGACCTTATTAAATGTGTTCATCGGTTTTGCATTACCATAAATAATGCAATTTAAAGAATATCAGATGTGACATGAGCTACAGCTGAAATACCCAGTGTTTGACCATGACACTGAGGTTTAACTGCATCCCCTTTGTTAGTGATAGGAGTTAAAATGACTGCAAAGGATTTATGTTACTGTGAGGCAGAGGGTTTAGGCGAAGGATAAAATCTTGTTTGTCAAAAGTGTAAATAAATGCACACATAAGTAAATATTCAATAACATTTTACAAGAGAGCCATTTTATTAAGTTTACATTTGCTTGAATTTTAATAGCGCCATCCTGTAATTCTGGATGAAAATTTCTCATTTATTTCTTGTTGGAAATATTTTCCTAAAATGACTTTCAACATCTCTTAAAATAACTGTTTTCTGTATTCTTTTCTAATGCAACGTTGCTGAAACACATGTTGTCTCTGAGATCAAACTTAACATTATTTCACAAGTGTTCACCAATAATTTGTGTAAAAGATGTTAGCATTGTATGCATGGCCCTAATGGTAGAAATCAGAAATTTTGCATGAAGCCTTTTTTAATGTTTGACATTAAATACATTGTTTCTACTTCAAGCCAGTTGGATTTCTAAAAATGTATTTCTACTTGCTAAATGTCAGACTAAAAAGTAGTAGATTTCTCTACGGTAAAAAAAAAAAAAAACATCTTTAGGAGTTTACATTTAATATTTGTTGTGACGGTGCAGTGTTTTGATGATGTTAATATTATCTGTTGCACAAGTCAAAACAAGATATATTTCTGGAAGGCCACAGTGAACGAAAAGGCTTCAAATTGGTGCTAATATATTGAAGTGGCTGTTCTAAATTTTGCCTGACTAAATTGCATGGAGGTGGTAAATCAATCAGGAACAACTTTGCTGTGCATGAATTAAATCCCTCAGAGCTCTTAGATATCATGTCTCTCACTGTGCGTTTCACTCCCTGTTAGATTTCCTCTAAAAAATTATTAGTTTTATTCTACAGAAGACTGAAAACAAGAGGATTAAATAACATTTGAAGGCCTGTATTTTGTGCTTCAATTATTAATTTTTCTGTATAATAGTTTTTCTTTCTTTTTTTTTTTTTTTTTTTTTTTTTTTACCAGTTTTTTAACCTTACTGCTTGGCATAACAAATTGTACTTTTATTTTCTTTTGTGAAACAATGTTCCATCAACAGCATTTTATCTATAATATTATGTCATTTTCACAGGAACTCATTAAAAGAAGCGTAATCATGCAAATAGATTCAATTATTGCTGCGAGTCTTGTGTTACTGACATGGCTAAACAATGGGTTTATTGAGCGATAGAGTTTCAGACAAGCATAGATTAGATGGCAGGTGTTGACAGGGAAGCTCTGTCACTTTGAATTTTGCAGTCTTTGAGCCTGAGTGTGTATGTGTCTATCAGAGAGCATCCTGGACTCAAAATGAAAATACGTGACTTCTGTATATGAGTCAAGCAAAGCGAGCGAGCCAATATTTGACATCGAAGCTTTTAAAACGATGCAATAGTGGAAAAATGTAACACTTTTAAAAAATAACGAGGAGAGGAGCTTGTGCACAGACAGCCTTGGGGAGTCCAAATTTGCATTGTATAAAAAGTAGGTAGCATCTTGAATAACATCAATTGTTTGTGTTCCTTTGACAGGGTTAATAGAAAGCTGCCACATTTATCTGATCAGGAGCAAAGACGCCACATTAGACGGGCCTGCTAGCCGCATAAAAGGTATTGAAATGCAACATTTCAGCAGGATGAAATCTCACACAGAAAGCATTGTAGTAATTGGCTAAAGAGGTTTACACGAATGGACCAAAGCATGCGCACACACGAACTGGCACACCCAAGCACATAAATACATAGAGAGTGCCCTCGGACTCCAGAGACTTCTGGACTGAATCCACAATTCACTCAATACGTCGTGGAAGGGCTGAATGTTAACTGCCTTTCCTTTTACTGCAAAAAGGTTCACTGACAATAGATGGGCCTTGGAGTTAAATATCAGAAAGGTCAAGATGTGGAAAGAGACTTTGTGAAATGTTGCGGCCTTGACAATTCAGAGCAGTTATATTCAGTCTCTAATCCTCAGGTGGCCACTTCTCTCTGCCTAGATTTGTTTCTTGCATTTAGTGTCTCGCTCTTCTCTTTCTCTCTCTGTACGCCTGCCTTCCAGTCTGTCTGTCCTTCTCCATCTCTCGCAATCTGTCTGCCGGTGCAGAGGTTAAGGAACAGCTTGGGAAGGACACATGAGAGAGAATGATGGAGAATGCAGCTAAAAGGTTAAGGATGCTATAATCCTACAGTAAAGGACAGCCAAAACTCACACTGCGCCACAGTCGATCCCAACAGAAAAGAAAAGAAAATTCCTAATATGTATAAGAATGCAGCAGCAAACCAGCCAAATAATTGTCAAAGGCGGACACACAAACGGTTGCACACACACAAGGTTGAATTTTTAGTGAAGCGCGATTTGAAAATATGTAAGAGTCTTGCTTATAAAATGTTTAATGTGTTCTGATGCGATCTTAAGGATATATGCAAAGCATTCTTTCAGAAATACTTTCTGTCAAACAAACATTCACTCTTCAACTTCTTTATCTTTGCAAAAGTTCTGACAGGAGAACTGATAAAAAATATATGGCATGTGCTAATGGATAAGACAGACCTAATTAATGACAGAATGTATGTAAAATAGTAAATTATAGAATACTGCAACTGGTGCCTGTCACTGGTAAATGCTGGTATACTGTCAAGCTATACTGCTAAATGTTTGTCACATATCTGCTCCTACATATGTAATAGGATGCCAGAAAAAGAACTGAGTTGACTATGGTTTTCTGTGGCGTAATGAGGGGCATTACACCACAGACTTTATAAATAGGGCTTATGTACTTTTACATGCAAGAAAATTAAAGTCACCATAACCCCAAGTAATTTAATGCTTAAATCTGCAAATTTTCCATCAAACAGAGGAAATGGTTTTAGCATCTTTTAACAAGGAGCAAGAGAATGTGCCATAAGGTGCATATTTTCCTCTCATTTGTTGCTTCCCAATGCCAGTAGTTAACTGAAATAAGATTCATTGGAAGTGCCTTCACATTGTTTACATGGAATAAGAGAAATTCAACTTTTCAAAAACACAGTGTTTCCTGAAGAAAAAAATCTAATTATACTCATGAAAGTATAGGAGCACCAGCCATCACTCTTGAATAAAACGCTGCTAACTGCACTTGCTAGCCTCAGTTGTCAAGCTACGAGCAAAAACGTTTCTGTTTCTGACTAGAGTTTCTCTGACTGTATGTTTTATTGTGATAGCGCCTCCCCTCCCCTGCATGTTGCCACGCTCTGACAATCAATATCTCTTAAAATAGATGTTGATTTTAGAAAAAGAAAGTCTATTACATAATTTTCCCTGTCTCACAAGACAGACACAATCTAAAATTGAGTCTTGAGAAAACGTTTTGGTCACAACACACAGACAGTCACGGTGTAGAAACTTACATGGCAATTCTATGATTTGAATATCTACTGAGCAGCAGATTTCAGGATGACCAGAAAACTAATTAACCAATTTAATTAGTTTTCTTTAATTAGTTTTATATGTGTGTTACCCTAAATGTTTACAATATTTCTAGATTTTTGCTCAAGTCTGTCTTGCAAAGTCAACATAACAATGAATAAATGTAATCGTAATAATGATCATAATCATTATTGATTATGATATCAAAACTTTAAAAAACAATATCCATTTTTAGCTGCAATAAAAATAATTGTTTATCGGTTTTAAATAAAAACAATAAGATCAAGTTACATAGTTTGGTTGCAAAGGTAATCTAAACACCATTAAGCTGCTGTATTTTTACATATAATCGTCTGATATTATGACATGATTATTAATAATTTACTCTAAGTGATATGTTCCGGTGTTTTCCTTTCTGAATGAGCTTTAGGACTTCTTGGGCTGCTGCTGCTGTTCCTTTAACACTTGGGAAAAACAAAAACAAAAACAGACTGACAGGGCTGACTGGAAGCTGGACAGCGCAGCAGCAGGAGGCCTCAAAAAGGCTGAACAGGAACTTCCTGCTGTGCTCACATCTTGCATCTTAAGTGAATATTATTGGATTTGCTATTTTATAAATCAGTTTTCCTTCTGTGGTGCTAAATGGTCAAAAATAAAAATTTTATGTACTCGTAGGAAGAAAAGCCCATAAAGATAATGTTGTTTGTGTTGATTTTATGGTGAATCTGCTTTGCTGTCAAGTCAGAGAAGCTGTTTTTTGTTCCTGCTTTCTTGGAAAGTTTTTAGCCCCTGTCTGCTTGGCGTACAGATTTCCTCGGCAAGACTCAGGGAGTGGCCCATCCTTCCCCGAGGCGAGTCTGAGTCGGCCAACCAATGGGATTAGCATGGTGTGTTACTGTTTTCCATGGCCCTCGTGCAGTCTAACTGGGACTGGGGCTCTTCTGTAGATTTCCCAGCTTTCTAACAACTGGAGGTCATGGGGAAAGTGGAAAGAATGTCCAGTGTTTCTGCTGGGGTAGTTAATCTACAGGTTTGGCAGCTGACTGGACCATTCAGCACTGGCATGGAGCTGCATAAAAACATGGCAGCTTGCAGCCTATGAGAGAGCTGCATGGGAATGATAGCTGGATGTTCCAAGTCAAGCCAAAACCTAAAACAGATTTTATGTTTCAAAATAGACCCATGATACGGGATAAATTTAGAAATGAGGAAGGTTGATCTTAGAGTATCATCCAAAATAAAATGCAGCTCAGAGAATAGTGACTTAAAAGAAGATCTTCCAAGCTAACGACAAAAATAAATAAAATGAGTCTGAGTTTAAAAACAATGCACTGTTTATACATTATGTGCACCCAGAACACAATGCACTGATTGTATGTGATTTTCAAAATTACCTCAAAGTGGAGGTCTCATCAAAAGGATGTGTTTGTGGTAATCATCTTTAAAGTTTGACAAACAATTTAACAAACAACTGTAAATCTTTCAAAGATAAAGACTGTGCAAGTTTGGGGTTTTCCTCCTCAGACAAAATATTGGCTCATCTCAAACATATCTAGCACTCTCTGGCCAAATAGTGCTTAGCTGTGTCCCTGTGCATCATTACCCCCCTCTTCACTCCATTCACTCTAAACTCAGGGTAGGAAATATGACTGAGTGATATGACCGAGTCTCCAGTGTCCCACAGCTCTGTCACTGCTCTTTGCTCGGAGCACTTAGTGTAAGGCCCCTTCAAAGGGACAGAGTGGGAGGGGGCAATGGCGCTGATGCTGCACATTAGATCACCTGACCTCAGGCGTTGTTTCACAGGACATCTGTTTAGGTGATGTGGTACTGGCCTTGTAAAAGACAAAAACTGTGTGAATAACATTTTTGGCAGTGTGATCATCAAAATAATTTTGGACTAAAGAAAAATGCTCTCTTTGCATCTATTATTTGAAAATTAGTTACAAAAAGTTTTGAGTAACAGTCAGCTCCACTGGTATGAAACTTTTTTTTTTTTTTGCTTTAAGTATTGTATTATAAATATACATCTTTTCATATGTATTTATTTTTGTTACAGAGCCCATCTTTGATCTTATTTCAGGGTTTTCTTCAGGGTAACGGGTGACAATATGCCTAATATTTAATATCCAGGAATCCAAGGGCTTTCTAAGAGAAAATAAAAAAAAGCTCAGCAGGGTTTTGGGATTGATCATAAGAATAATCATTTAAAATATGTATATTACTACTGAACATGCACAGCGTGTATGACTCTGATTCATTTAGCAGGTTAACACGGAATGCTTTGCAAATAAAACCCGTCTTCAGATCAGTGGCATATCAATGGAAAGTCTTGATAACAACATACTTCTGGCTCTGTTAGAGCTTGCAGTGCCTTGCAATAGTATTCAAGTCTCTTGAATGTTTTCACATTTTCTCACATGAACATAAATCATCAATTAGATTCAGGTTTGGACTTTGAATGGGCCACAATAGCTTACAAATATGCTTTTCTCCAAACACCTGTAGTCTAAAAGGTTGGATTTTGGTCTCATCTGACTAGACCAGTTGTCGCTTACCACCAAAACAGCTGTATTCCTGGATATATTCCAATAAGGCATTTGAAACATATTAATGATCAAACACAATATTGAAATTGTGTTTGTTTTTTTTACTTCACAATTAGGTGCTAATTGTTGTAACATTGTAAAAACATTCAATTTTTCCAAAGGTAATGTAATAGAGCACCACCTTGTACCCTTTTATTGAGGATTTCCATGCTAACACCTCACTCAGTGAAACAGCACCTCCACCCACAGGGAACAAGTTTCCACTAGAGGTTTTATAAACACCAGTAAAAACGAAATCACTACTCTTAGACTCTTGAACATTGTGGTTTTGTAAAACATACCTCAAAATGGCATCACTGTAATTAAGGGCACATGATTTTAAGAATTGATGGAATCATTAGCCACAAAACATCACAATTAATACTTTGCTGCGCAGACTTGTGGCTGTTATGACAACTTGAATTGAGATGTGAACTTCTTCATGACAAACGTTCTTTGCTTTCTTTCTGCCTGCCCTGAAGAAATAATGTAAATCTTTTTATTTGGTGGCAAAATGACTTGTACTGAAAAATAACTTAATAAATGTTCTCCAAGTATCTAAAATGTTGTCCTTTGCATGCATTTTCTGTGGAAGCTCTACTTGTTTACCTGACATGAAACTCTAAACCATTACTGATTGTTGAGACTTGCTTGCTTATTTTAGGCAAGAAGACCAGGTCATAGCTCATGCTAAGCCAAGGTTTTGCAAGTTGTGATTGTTTCTGACCCTGTGGGGGAAAATCACAACAAATGATCTCCAATTAGAGATTGGAGATCTCCAATTGGAGAACTTATAAACTTACAGCTTATAAGTTCAGCTATAATGCTTACAGCTGAACTTATAAGCATTATAAGTTCAGGAAAGTATTCACTTTCCTTAATATTCAGGAAAGTGAATATTACACTATTATATTCAGGAAAGTGAATATTAAGATTATATAGAGATATTGTAATATCACAACACTGAGCCCTTTATGACATTGACTGCATTATAACCTTGGCTACAGAAACTATGGTTTCTAGAGTTTGTAGAAACTATATGATTTCTTTATATAGAAATATATAAAAATATATATACACTATTATATTTTCTTATAAATTTAGTTGCAGCTTCATGTGGACAGCCAATATTTATGAATAATCTTCCTTTTCATTTACCTTTTGTGCATTTCAAACTACACCAGATTTTTCATATTATTCAGGGACTCTACTTTCCTTCGGATGATTAGACCATTGCTTGTATTTGTTTTAGAAACTCAAATTAGATGTTGGTACTAAATTTTCACCAACTGTGTTTTTCACAACTTGTCCTCTTCTTGTATTGAAATGAGATATTTCTTTTTGCCATTTTTTTCACAAAACCAAAATGTTCAAACCTAAATTAAATTGATTTGTCTTAGATGTGTGAAATTAAAACAACTGATTTCACACATCTATGAAGGTCCTGCAAGAGTAGTGCTTACTTTGTTTTGACAGAGACTGAAATTTCACTCACATTGAGCATCTTTTGGAATCAATAAGTTTCCCAGTCTCTCCTCTTATAAAACACAGAATGAAGGAACATCTTGGAAAAACTCTGGTTCCACTTTTTTCATAAAGTCCAATAGATCTTTTAATTTTCACAAAGATTAAAGCTTGCATTTTGATATATAAGAGTTAAGCACCTGATTCACATTATGTTATTATTTATCTTAATTTGTCACCTCATGTATTTGCAAACACACTCTCACATGCAAACACAGATACATTTATGTACTTCTACATTAAATCGAATTACAACACAGGCCAAAAAACAAAAAGCTTTTCTTAGAAAAAATACAATAATATTACAAACGTAGATTGTCATCAGCAAAAAAATAAAAAAATCTATGGAGTTAATAACATACCAAAATAGTGACATAGAAAATTTTTGATAAACCACTTTCTCATTACCAAACACATGAAAGATAATTGAAAATTTCTAACTGGAAGGGAAATATTAAATAGATATTTCTGCGTATATTCCACATCTGGGACTAATTCAGAAGCAGGAGCGCCTGAAGGGCCAGTCTGTCTCTGACAAAATTGGTTTACCAAAGCAGAATGAAGGAATGAAGTGGGCACCATGAGGGCAGTAGCTGCCTTCTGCCTCTGTTGAAATCAGTGGCAAAAGTCTCCCAGTTAAAAGTGAATCTTCGCAGTGGCAAATATGCTCAGGATTTTAATGTAAAGCATACATGTTGCCTTCAGGCACTGACAGAAAATTATCCCTCTGCGGTTACTAGCAGTGATAACTTAGCTATTACTAATGAAAAAAAGGGCTGTTTCTCTGTGGCTGTGTGTAAGAAACTGCCTTGTGCTTAGATTAATGTTCTGATTGCACCAAGAAAGAATTTTGAATGCTAGTTCATCTTAGCTCAATGTTTAAGGCGCCGATTCTTCCAGTTGAAATATTTGACAAATACTCATGACCCAAACCCAGCACTCCTGCTTCTGAATTAACAGCTGCATTTCACCTTAAAGGGAAATCTGAATGTTTTGAAGAGGGGTTCTGTGCAAGAGCTACCAATAATGATAAAGAACAAACAACTTTTGTAGTAGCAGCAGCAGCAGTAAGATCCAGTAACAGACATCCAATTTATAGAAGTAAAAACCCTAAACCCAAAAATCCTAAACCAGTTCTATGACAGTGCGCTATAAACTTCTACACCTCTTTCATCCAATCGTAACTTAGTTTGTAGAGTTCTTTTCTCAGCCAGAACAGCATTAACGTTACCTACAAATTGTGTTGTGAGGCCTGTGGTTGTTTCGGTCTGCTTGTTCAACCGAGATAACTGCAAGCCAGTAAAATTGAGGGACTATGACATTTTTCTGGCGTGATAATATCTGTTTTAGCCAGAGAAGATTGAGGGAGAACTGTTGGCTTAGGAGGCAGAACACAGGAGCAGAGCAAAGAGAGAACGAGAACTCCAAAGAGAACACAATCTCCCTGCTGGTGCAGATGAAATGACTGTATTCTGCTGCCATCACATCCCGACTGCTGTTCCTGCCATGAAAGGAACTTGGCACGGACATAACTTCATGGTCTATCCAGCAAGGATGTCAGTTTTACAAAGCCAGTTTGTATCACAACATCCAGACTTCCTTGCGTTCCTAGATTCTGGTGTTTTAATAAGCTTCTTGGATTTTCCCAATGATTAATTGAGAGAAACATCCAACACCAGAGGGGATGATCCAAAAGTTAGTTTCACAGCTTCACTGGACTTAAATTTGGGAGAAATTTGATTCTCAGCTGATGTGATAATCAGGTAGTTTGCTATGAAGTCAATTTTGGCACAGCTACCCACGATGAGAGTGGCAGAATAAATTACAGCTTTTCAATTGTTTAGTTTGGTAGCTAACAAAATACAATTGCTAAAACATGAATTAATTATGTTTCAACCTATGTAAACAGATCTTAAAATATTGATGTGACTTTAAATTTTGTGTAGATTGTTCGAGTAGAAACCTTTGTGCAATTTTTGTACAATCTTTCTGACTTTGTTCGACTCCCCTCTATTGAACTTCCACTCCAGGTAAAGTTATGGTTGCTGGTAACTACTTCACAGAACCCCACTTCATAAAAGTTCCATTTTCAAAATAAACTTCCCAAAAAGTCATAAATTAGAATGTACACATTCTCAACCCAGTGTTTATTTAGGGACCATATTTCTCAACTCTCGGCTCACATTCATACATTGAGAAAAAAGACGACACAACTTACACTCACTGACATACACAAATTGGAATCAAGCACTTACTCAACCCTCACACTTATGTCAAGGTTGATTTGAGTCACAAAGCCCACATTTTTCCCAATTAGCACTTTGATTTTTGGAGTTGGTAGGTGGTGATAGGAAGCATGAATCACTCTCTTCACTCTTTCATTTCCTTCCCTTTCGTTCCATGTTGATTTTTTTTTTTTTACATACCTCCTTTTCTACATATTTTCTTGTTGGGTTTCCTCGCACATTCCTTGGATATTCTTTTGACTGTAAAATGAATGGAAAAACTACAAAATAACAGAGCGCTCTGGAACAGAACCCAGGTGACATGCAACAGCTGAGACTCGTATTCTCCCTTCCCCCCTCCTCCCACCCTCACTAGACTTTTATCAACGACAAGAACAACAGAGGACCTGTTGAAAAAAAACTAACTGGGGTGTTTCTGCAGAAATATTCTGAAATGGTGGAATGAATTTGCTGCACCTTGGGACAAAAGAAGCCCATATTCACATGCACTTCTATTTAAGACCCATTACAGCCACACAGTGGACAGAGAGGTTAAACTTTCCAAAACTTTTCTGCCTTTTTTGGCATTGCCCATTAGATATACGTGAATTTTTCTGTATGGCTCTCCTTTAAGTGGTCAGTAATGGATACAGTTTAAGGAGTCAATATCTACAAATATTAATAATAAAACTTTTTAGATTTAGTGTTTTTGTGCATCCTAATATTCTACTTTTTCCTGCTTAATAGGAAGCAAACTTGACAAAGGAAGGAGAGTAAAGGGTCTTACATAGATCAGGCTGATGCCACAGGCTTCTCATGTACCAGACAGAATATTTCACCAACCCTACAGAAGATCATTCACTTATGAGGCAGGCTACTATAGGTCATATCCCCAGAACAAGTCAAGACAGTGAGGGCAAGAAAGGTGCATCGAGTATTTCCAATCTGTCTCTTGGATTAAATTTGCTTTTCTTTCATATTTAGTCATATTGAGGAGTCATTTAGTTGTCAAAAGAGGAACTTCTAACATTGGCATGGAAGGGGAGAGTTGATGAAAAGACTAAGTGGAAGATCTAATCAAGATGGAAGGCTGAGCTAATGAACACGTACACAGCATGCGCCAGACAACAGGTCATGCTCTGCTCGAAAGAAACAAAAAGGTGAGACAGAGTTTCTGAGAAAGGACAGAAGGAGTGGGAAGTAGAGACAGGAGAAAAAGGAGGACAGTTTGGATTTCATACTCGACACACTCACCATCCTCCGTTGGAACATAGATGTTTAGGTAAAGACAGTCTTCGTGCTGATCCTGTATGTATGTGGTAACTATATCCAGGTTAAAGGTGAACCATATTGGCATCATGATCTCTGGCACTGCATTGTGAATATTTTGGGGACAGACAGGGGCGAAGTGGGTGGCGTTTTTGATCCCCGACCAGGAAGAAGGCGGCTCTGGGGGCATGAAGCGCTTCTCTCCCACGGGTGGAGCTGCGTAAGGGACCCCCAGATACTGGTCAACGGGCCCCAGGATCTCACTCGGCAGGGGCACCCTCACCCCACGGAGCTTCCCGTACTGCGTGTTCACAGTGGGGTGGTAGTTCTGACCTCGTAGGGCCGCAAAGCACCAGCAGAAGCTTAAAACCCACAAGGACACGCTGAAATTGGTGCAACTGTGGACACCATGCCAGTTCTGCAAGGGAAAACGATTTCTCCTTGGACAAAGCCACATGATCCCTGTGAGCAAGAGCGAGCGTAGGTGACCAACATACAAGCTGGGGCACGCCCTTCAGCAAACACTCAGGCTTGCCGCTAACCCCTGTAATCCAGCCTCCAGAGGGACAGTCATCAGCTGTGATATAGAAGCCCACCAGCTTAGAAATGATGAGAAACGGCCACAGATATGCAGGTCCTCACTCACTCTCCTCCCAGTGCGCTCGTCAGATCTTCCAGCCAGTGCTGCAAGAGTAAGAGGACAGGAAAATTAGTGCAAGTTCCCTGATAACCTACCATTTTTAGCCAGTCATTATTATTGACTCTGGGAGTCCTTTTCTGTCATGATATTAAACAGTTCACACAAACATGACATCACTCTTAGTGCTATCATCAATCCATAACATAATTAAGTGTGGTGCA
Organism: Poeciliopsis retropinna; assembly: GCA_010277075.1. Lineage (NCBI taxonomy): Eukaryota > Metazoa > Chordata > Actinopteri > Cyprinodontiformes > Poeciliidae > Poeciliopsis > Poeciliopsis retropinna. Next base: position 10,423,850 of record VMRM01000015.1, on the reverse strand, counting down.
ACCTGCCAGGCTGTGCCTGAAGATGCTAATAAGACAACTGGTATGGGGAGAGGCATTAACTGTCAGCAGGTAATTATTCTTCACTTTAAACAAAGTCAATTATATTGCTGTGCATATTTATATCCTTTAAACTTTTCCATCATCTGTCACCTCACCAAGACAAACTTCAATGCATTTCATTGGAGTTTTATGTGATACATTCACAAAACAAAGAACATATGACTGTAACGGCAAGACAATTATGCATAGATTTCAATTAAACAAAAAAAATAAAATAAAATAAAAGTAGTACCCTTTTTACTGTGGATCTACTCAATAGGGGTCAAAAGAAATTTGAGTCATATATTAATGCCTTGAAATTTGGCCTTTAGAAACTCCTGCTCTGTCTGAAACTCTGCCTACAGGAAGTCGTCACAACAGCGCTTCTCTATTGACCCTTCAGAAATGTTTTTACCAGCGTTTCACTGAAAAGTAGCTCCTATAAAGAGCTCAGCAGATCCACAGTTTCATCAGGTGTTTGCTAATTGCTGCTGCCTAGTCTGCAGGACCTGACCGGGAGAGTAGCATGAACGGCTGCTCTGTGATACAGAAGCTTGGAAACTGCAGGTCTGAGGAGGAGCTTAGTCCTCAAGGCCGTACTCGGTTACCAGCTGAATAGTGGGAGATAAAAGGATTTCTCAAACACGTATGCAAGAATCAAGGAAACATTGCATATTTTTGTGGAGGCGATAATATTATAACATGTTGTAAAGCTCAAAAGAGTTGATTTTATATAATACTGCACCTTTAACAGAATGTGCTTAAATCCTGAAGTGTGAACCAATCACTGAAGACTAATAAAATAGTAAAAGTTTAATGTCCTGTTTAATGACACAGAGAATATAATTTCTCCAATTTTTTTTGTACAAAAGAGCTTAATAGAAATGCCATTTTATCCCTGTGGTTTGCTCTTACAGGTGATCACGCTAAGGGAAGAACACAGTATGGGGTAGCGGGATGGGGCGTCTAGCTGCAGGCAGCAAGACTACCTTTGGTGAACGCGTTGTACTGTAAATGCTAATCAACAGTCCCATGGTGCAAGCTGTGGTGCCAGGACTAACAGATTCCCACACTTGCTGATCAATTTTCAATTTCTATGGCTTAGGGTCCCCCTCAGACTTGCGTGCCTACTGCAGAGTTCACTCTAATAACCACAGAGAAGAAAAGCCAGCATTTAGAAGGGTATATTGCATTCTAAAATCACTGTGTAAATGATTTATAATGTATCAACAGCCGTTACAACCAGTGAGAGAAAGCAATCCTGACGTCCCTGAAGGTGCTGTTATCGCTGCAACCACGCATTGCCAGATTACCGACTGGTGGCATATACTCTCTTAGCTTTAGATAAAAAGCCCTCATTTTGTTTACAATACATACATATATTTTGTTAGCGCAGTAGATGGTTCCACCTGCTCCGATACCTCTGCAAATGGGATATTTGTTGTGGACAATATGGCTTAGAGAAGCCGACAAAACCAGCACCTGCTATGTCATAATACATGAAAAGCCATCCATATCCAATCTGGGGACTACAAGGCATGAATTGCTGGGGGCAAAGGGCTGACAAAGCCTTCAAAATGCTAGAGAAGTCATACTGACAAAGTGCCTCCCCGGCTCAGCGGGATTCCTGTCGCAGAGCCAAAAAAAGACTTGTAGACTTTACTGTCGTATCCTTGTGTTCAAAGGATTATGCACTAAAGCAACGGAAACAGTTAATTCCTGCTTATGTCTGTAAAACACTTGAATATGAAATAACGCAGAGTCGCAGCACTTTTAGGGAACACCGTTCAGTATAAAAAGATCTTTGAAATAAAAAAGTGAAATAACACCTAACAAACATCTACCACAGTCTGTCACTAAATATTACCATCATAAACAGTAAAGAATCATATTTTTTAAATAATTATTTACCAGTGTTGCACAATGTCTGGGAAATATTTAACTGTGATAGTATGGCTAAAATAGCAATGACAAAATTGAATATGACTAACCCATTTTCCCATTTATTTTATTTCTTCTCAGTTACACAGTGTACACACCACTTTCCATAAAGTGTAGATGCTCTGTAATGAAGGGCAGGTTGAGTGCATCTGACTTGCCACATATATTATTTAAATATGCGATTACAATTTGACACACACTGTTACTGAGATAGTAACTGTGATTCAGTGTATTTTGCAACTAAATTGTTCATACCTGCCAATTTAAATCAAAACAATGCATTTAGGTAAAAAGAAAATAAGTCTTCCAAAGAACTCCAAGTAAAACTGAAATTGCTCCTTAGTGAATCATTATTCACCACGTGTGGCCATTTTGTCCCTCTGGTGTTAAGAGTCTTACTGGAAAAAAAAACAAAAAACTGTCTACATAGAAATAGAAATGTATAGAAAAACACAATCTTACTGTACATTTGTATTTATGCTGTTAAAACCAGATATTTACACTGTGAATACACGTGTAACCTTTCTTTCTCGTTGGCTGACAGATTGAAAACTGAACCATTCCTGCAGTCAGTTTGGATTAGCAAGTCATTCTCTATTTGAAATATGCTTTTCTTAGAATGCAAGCAGACCTAATTATTAAAACCATCACATGTGAAAACATTGAAAAGCATGAAAACAAAATAAACATTGTTTTGAGCATCCAGAACAATGTTTGTTGTGGTCTACCTTCTCTGGTTTATGCCGATTTTCCTGAACCTTTTATGTTGAGCTGGTTTGATCCCCGTCATCGAGATTAGATTCCCTGTCACAAAAGCCCATTGCTTATTTTAAAAATACACTATCAAAGCAGATTATGCAACAGTTAAAAAAGTATGATCAAAACAGTGTGAATATCAGCCAAGAGCCCCGAGTTTAAATCGACGGAAAGTGTTAAGACTCTATATGAAAGGAAAATTTAGATAAAAAGAGTCTGATGCATGTGAAGCGTAAAGATGTCTGTACGCACGAAGACTACAAAAATGTTTTTGTTATAAATCTATAGGAGGTTGTCTCTCCATTTCATATTTCTGAAAAAGAAGAGGTGATGCAATGCAGTGGTAAACACACTACTCTCCAAGCTTTTAGAAACACAGATAAAATAATTAAATATATAAGTAAAATTTTAAAAAATATTAGTAATGCAGAATAAACTTCAAGCTTATGGAACTTTTTTTTTTTTTTCTGTTTTTGATCCAATATCGGAGTGGTATTTTTAAAATTTATCAGCGTCTTCTGAATATCCGTCCATCTGTCCATTTTATGTATTTAAAGAAGCAAGAAATATTAACATTGTATTTTAATCATAGCGATGATATTTTTCCAACTCTTGGCAGCTTCTTTAAATCTTGAACCCAGCCAAATGTTTTATATTGCCTGAGGAAACAATTCTCTAAACCTAATAAAGTTGTTTTAATTCAGATTTCTCATGTGAATGCAGTAAACTAGCAAGAGAAACATTTCTGTACCCCCAAACCTCACCCAATTCCACTTAAAAATGGTTTATACATTCAACTGAAAAACGGTGAGCTCCTTTAAGAGCTGATATATTACTAGTTATCTCATAAACACACAGTATGTGACATTATATGACTTCATTTGGAAGGTAAACGGTCATCAATTGGGGAGCAGAAAACAGCTTTTGATTCAACTTCAACTTTCAGTTCATATGACCTTATTTATATATTTTTTTGTTCTTTCTTACACGTCTTGTCTGACATTGTGGTACTCAGAATTGTTTGAATCCCAAGACGAGGCCCCAACAAATATAGTTTTATAAGAGGAGCGTTAGGGCTATCATTATGATGCTCCACTTGTTATAGTTTATAAAATAGCTGATAGCATCAATGCTGTGCACTGCATATATCTAGACTACAAGGTAGGTTCAATATGTATGTTTTGAACTGAGCATTGCCGAAAGATACATGCCATAAAACCTGGGGATGTCATCATCATGCTCTGTGGTTACTTTTCTGCATCTAAGATTGATATCAAAATGGATAAAACTGAGAACAATTCCAAATACCCGTCTGCTTTGACTCAAAACAAGTATCTACTACAAACATGACAGTATTTTGCAGCATCTCTCATGGTATATGCATACATCAAACTCCACATAAGAAAGACTTTATGAAAATACTTTTTTTTTTTGGAATGGTTAGAAATATATCTGACAGGAAATCCGATATGGGAATTTTTGCAAAGCTTAGTTGGGAAATATATCAAGCCCAGATGTGGGATGCTAAGACTCCTACCAAAGAAAATGAACTGTTGTTACTTCAAGTTACTTCAGCTAAGTATTATCATAAGGCTGCGCACAATTATTTTATTGTTTATCTCCTTTTAAAAGACTTGTTTGTGTTGTAGTTTAGCAGAATATGTGCCAAATTATTTGTGAAAAATGTGTTCAAATTTGTGATGATAAAATATGTATTAAATTTGAGAATGTTAGATTTTGCACTTTTCATGTTTGGTGGCCTTACAATTATTATCCAAGAAATTTGTTTTATTCTGTAAGAAGGCACAATTCTTATTCTTCCACCTTCAAATGTCCACCATCCTAAAAGAGTCTTTATAACTTAGAAACAACATGGCTGAGATCAAGAGGCTGAATACAATCTAGCCTTAGTCTGTGGCTCTCCTTTTCTCCTCTCTAGTTTGCAAGGAACCTAGTAAGAAAGAGTAAACACTTTATAGTGACGTTTGCTCTGCTTCAATTTGAATTAAGATCAGTAATACATTATCTGTTATGGGTTCAGCTGGTAAAAGCACCCTATATTGATCCCCTAACCAGCGAATACTGCATATCAACCCAAGGCCTTCAAAAGCGTACTACTAAAAATCCATAAGCAGATATACACGCATGCATTTCATGGTTCGTTCCAATTTCACGAGGCATTTTTTTTAATGTTTGGATTTCCACACATCAGCAGCATATGCGTGATAACACTAATTTCACTCACATAAACCACATCGGGTCAAACTTTCTAATCAGGACAGAGCAAGGACGCAGGACATTGTGATGGAGTATGCGCTTGTGTGTGTGTGCATGTGCTTGGAGGACGTGCGGCACAGAGGACTTCATCAGTCTCTTCACAAGCAGCATCTCAGAGGTCCTCTCCGCTTTGATCTCCCTACCTGCTGAAGCACTGCCAAGGGACAAAACAGTGAAAGGGAGAGACTGCATGAGCTCTCCCTCATCATCCCAGATGTATTGATCGTCTCATCACCGTGGCCTTGCAGCCCATAATAAATACAACTGGGGTGATGGAAGTAGGAGGGTGGAGGATGGGGGGGGCTGGCTGGGAGAGGGTAGCAGAGGCGGGCGCTGTGCTGACTCTAAATCAGGTTGTTAGCCCTTAATGCAAGATGGCACTCCAACAAGTACATGCCATTAAAGACCCTCCTCCCCAATTCTTCAGTCCCTGATTAATGGGACATGTTGAATTTTGCTAGTCCAATTCCTATTCATCATTATTCAAAATGGCCTCACCGGCACAACACTTTCGGATGTCCCCTAACTGATCCCATATGGAAAATGCACAGAGTTCATTCTTCTTTGCACACATACTGTTGCGGAGTCTTTATTCTCCTACAACAGAGAGAACTGTGCATTGCAATAAAAAGTCTGAGCACACTGCCAAATGTACTCCTACGCCTCGACATCCCTTAGAGAGAGGCTGAATGGACTCTGATAAAAAAAAAAAAGGGAACAAATAAGGGTTTCTGAGTAGATGGAGCATCTGACTCTCCACATTGTTATTATAGTAACTACTCTGGAACAAAGACATTCGCAAAGCCGCATTAGTGCTCCGCAACATCAAACTTCAAACGAAGCAAGCTATCCTGACCTGAAAAGGTGTAATCACTGATTACAACGGAATCAGTTGCTGTTACATTGTTAGCCAGGCAGAATATGCAATTACAGAGAGAATGACAGAAACCATGAAAAAGAAAATCTTTACATTAGCTTGTCACTAGGGGTGCAGAAATTTTGTGATTTTAACGTGCCACAATGTTTTGTTTTTCTCTCTTTTGCGACTTTCTAGCTCGTTGCCATCAGCATGCAATGGCAACAAAAGTACAATCTTTATGCTTTAAAATAGCCCCTTTTATGTCTTTGCTTAAGACTCTTATTTTGAAGTAAAAAAGGAAATACCTCTTTAATTGATGCCACGTTGTGTGACTAATAAAGACTGGTTTCCCAGCTTGACAACACTTCACTTAAAACACTTTATGTTGTTTGTGTGGCATTTTAGGTATTTAGTAAAAAGCCAAAAGGGCAGCTAACACATTATACCACTAATGTATTTACTTCAACTCCAGGTTAAAATCTAATATGCAGGTTGTTGCTTCTTAAACTGTGTACATCAATGCTGAACAGAGATTCTTTATGGGCGTATTCACACCCAACACATATGGTCCATTTTAAGTGCACCAGAGTTTGTTTCTCTTGTTGGTCCAGATCCTTTGTGACGGTGTGAATGCACTGAAGCAAACCAAACAATGCCATCATTAGAAATCAAATTTTGTATTACTGTAAAACAAAAAAGTTGGAAAGATTTAACAGCACATAATTGGCCTTTGATTACTAATAAATGGAACATTGATCAATATATTTGATAAATACTTGATGATGATTATCGTTGAAAATTTTATCAATGGCATTTTTACAAAATATAATACTTATTGCTATTGTTCCATCATTGATTATTGTACTATGTTTTTATTATTATAAAGCAATTTAAACTACCCTGTTGCTGAAATGTGCTACACAAATACATTTGACTTGATAATGTTAAATTTCTAAATCAGCCAAACAGGAAGTGTTTTAATTTTGAAGAACTGGAAGTGTGTACTTACTGACATTAGCTTAAAAAATGAAAGGATAAGATATTGGCGGTAAGTCAAGTTTGACAACCCAAAGCCATTTAATACTAACCATGGTTATGAAAGAGCAAATATAAAGAGGATGTTTTAAAAGAAATTGGTTTCTCATTCTCAGCTCATGCACATATTAAAATGCATAATCGAGAAAGCTGAAGGTCATATAAACAAAGGATGATATTTCAATATGCAACCTGTCTACTTTGATGCCAGAGTAACCCTGATTTAATAAAGTCAGTCATGCAATTAGGGTACCATCCCCAGAGATCCTTTGTGTGAAGCAAAAATGCACTGGTATATGTAGTTATCCAATTTCTTCATTTGTTATTCCTAGCTTCTCAGGCAGGACAGTGTAAAACATAGTGGTCGTCCATGAGATGCAAATGTTCCACATCCACAAATTAAAACAGAATCCAGCTAAAATGAAAAAAACAAAACAAAAAAAAAAGAAAACAAAACTGATTTTTAGCTTTTTCATAAATATTGCTAAAATATTTTCCCATTTTTGTGAAGCAAATATGGAGGCATAACAATTAAAATGTCAAAACGAAAAGCCAATATAGTCCAATCAGTTCTGCTCTCCAAAGACACCAATCCACATCGGGGCACAGCTTCCATTTTGAAAGAAGTGTAGCTGGTGACAAAATTGCAATCTGCATGTGACTCAGAAATGTGGTAAGCATTTTCCAAACTGATTGCTCAAAAAAGCATACTTTAAACATATGCTTGAATACAGCGACGTCGGTGATAAATGCACACACATACTGCACTTGAAGGCACTCTCTTTTATATAAGCTCCTGAGCTTGATGAACAACAGCGTGCTACATTAAATCAAGGTGATTGGCATGTTTCAGAACCAACATTCACAAAAATGTCAAACCAAACTGCAGCCTCATAAAAGCTCCTGCTGGGAATGAGTGCCACTACAACAGTGAAAAATGAGGACCTCCTTGTCCTTTCATTTGCTTTTTTCATCAGACACAGGGCCTGTGCAGTCATTATTACTGAAGGGATTTGGCATAAAATTCAAGGACAAAGAAGTAGCAGCTTCTGACGGCGAATCGCTGGAATGTTTCTGATATATTTTTTGTACAAGCATATGGGATTTGGTGCGCATTGACTGTGCTGCTGCTTTGCATGCTGATAAGTCATCTCCATCTTACTCCTTGACCACTGGATGAAGGATGCCATGAATATGACTCCTGACCAAATGGACAAGAGAACTCACAGAAGGGAGCCCAAATAAAGACAGATTTTCCGGTGAGTACATGTTGAGATGAATTATCTGGTCACAAAGCCAATAAATAATGGTCTTTCCTTTAACTGCTGACAGTGTTAAAACCAGCTGTTTTCTCTTGGTTGCTAAAATGATAAGGACAGATTTCATCCAGAAGCCTTAAAGCTGCAAATAGAGCCAGTGACCCATTCTCGCATCGGTGACTTCTCTTTTTCTTAAATGTGTGCACACACTGAGTATGAAACCAACCGTAAATAGCAATATGACATGGAAAACAATATATGATGCTAATCAACTTAATTAAACTGAAAATGAGTCTTAAGGTTACAGTTAAAAACTGATTAAAAAAAAAAAAATCTAATTAGTTTATCATCCTGGCTTTTATTGATGCATTAAAATTACTCCAACATGCTATTACTAATATAAATTATTTGAATGACAACATAAATATATTTAAGATTCACACATAGCTTATAGATATTAAAAGCTTCCAAAGTTACAAATGCAGTCTGTGGGTATCTTTGTGATGTAGCGTAAAATATAACAAGCCATGCAAGGCATAACCAGAATTATCCGTTCTCCGTGCTGAGTTGTTGATGTATGAGGTAAAGAAGAGTCAGTGAGATGAATTCTTAAATTCCATTTATTAATACCAAAATGCAGCTGCTCCATTATAACCTGCTACCTTTAAGAGTTAACAGACAAAATGGTGCTCCCGAAGAGTTTGTGATCTCCACTGTTAGCCTAAGCTACGCCCCAAAGAGGGCATTACCTCGCTCCTCGTATCCTGTAATCTCAGTTTTGAGGGATTTTCCTGACATGTCAATTCTTTTAGCTTTAGCTTAGAAATTAACTGAAAGAAATAAAAGGAAAACACAGAATTATTTATTCGCCACACCAGCTTGATCAACAGAAGCTGTTCCGCTAACCAAAGAGCCTAGCTGCCTAGGCCTAGCTAGGTGTCATTTAGCTAGGCCTAGATGACATCTAGGTGATGACACCTTCAGACGAGGTGCTAGAAATGACTCAGACAGTAAACAAATGGTTACCATAAAATGTTGTACATGATATAGTAATGATTGTACTAAATTTCACACCCTAAAAGTTAATTTTTCAAAGATTAAATCACTCAAGAAATATTGAGTATGTACATTATAAGCAGCTCCATTCATACCATCCATACTACCTACAATAGTCAGTGTAGCTTAACTACGGTATTCATGCATGTTGGATACCTATTAAAATATTAATCCTACCACAACATAAATTAAGTACACATATCCTGAATATGAATAAGGAGTTAACTAATGGGAGGTTCTAGAACGTCACTGAATGTCTGAATGTGTTCTCCAATACAAAAACGCAAATAACAAAGTTAAATAATTATAATCAAAACATGCAGTACAGCTTTATCCTGAAGGAGGCAGCTAAAAGTTAGCACACTGTGCTAACAGAACCACATGGCACAATGCTGTCAAACCAATAGCCAGGACTTTGTTGCCAACAGACATGTTTAAAATAACACATATTGTCATTTTAGCATAAATAGCAACTTCCCACTTGGCCAAGTCCCTTGCTTCCATAGAGAGAAGGAACTAAACCTTAATCAGATAAAGTCTTTCAGAAAATCGCTACTGATACTGGTGGAGGTTGCTGAAGCTCCGCATGAACAGACTTTCTCCACTGATGTGAGTACATTACTCAGAAAAATAAAATTTAACCAGACACTTCAAAGAGGCTGTAATGCCGGGGGACCATGTAAAAGATCATGCATTAATACAAGCCAGAACAGAACATTTGGACTTGTCTGCTTGTAACTTCGACATAACCGAACTTGGACAACAAAATCACTTCAAGGAAAACAAATGGTTAGTAAAAACTGATAAGTCATGACCTTGTTTACCAGTTCCACAGATAATGCAGTGACGTAATCAACAAAAAATGTTAAAGGCAATAGAAAAAAATTAACAGACTGAAAAATATAACCCAAAAAGAAGATGAAGATATTTACATAGCACCATGAGAGAATAAATAAAAAATATTTGTACTCCTAGACACTCAAAGTACAAAAGAATTATTAAAAGGCTTAAAAAGTGGATTTTTCATCACATATTCTCTTTAAATCAAGATTTACCATTAAAAACGTTTTTGTTCCAATAGCCATCTGTTGCAGACCCTACTTCTGTTTGTGCAATCTTGACCCTGGATTGTTTCCCTTCTTTGTCCTTTGCCTGATGCACAAAGCAGTTACAATTTTATTTCATTTTCCCTTTGGGGTAAATAAAGTATTTTTGAATTTGAATTTGCTGAAAAAAAGTCAAATGTCTGCGCACAACATTATCCAAATAAAGCTGCCTCAATCAGCGTATCTCTTCACAATTACAATACTATGGGACATTTTCTAACCTTTCAATTTCAATAAACTGACTTCATAACTGCAAACCCAGAAAGACAGTGATGTGATTTCTTTGCTTCCAAGTCGTTTGGGATGGTATGCCGTAATGCTGTTGTGCTAAACCATAATGGAAGTTATTGTCTTCCCAAACAGATGGGTGTTGCAGAAGATATGTCATTGTCTTTATTTTTTTATTACCATCACACTGTAAAATTCTTTTAGCAACTTCACTATGAAGTGTTATCGATTTTACTGTGCAAAAAAAAATTCCTTGAGTATTGAGCATGTTTTGACTGGTGGTTAGAAAGGTTTTCAATTCAATTCTGTTTTTAAATCAATTTGGTTGATGATTATATTTACTATTCATTCATTTTTATGGGGGAAATGTGTTTAAAATCAAACTATTACAACATCCAAACTGTTCAAATACACTACATTTGAATTCAGCGGTTCCACTGCATTTGCAAAAAAAATAAATGGATGTAGTAGATGTGACTTCTGGAGCTAAAATGTGTGTGTGTGGTTTTATTTATTTAACAGAGCATGTAGTCTGATTTATCATAGATCAACAACACTCCTAAGACTGAGTGAATCCAGGTAATTACATCATTATATACAACCTGCAGCATACATATTTTATTTATGTATGCTATGATTCATCCAAATGTTATGTCTTCTGATTGTTTGTATAATGTTTCTACATCTGTAGTGAGGTAATTTTTTTATTAGATTTAGTGAGTAGGATCCACGCAAGCATACCAAAGAATATTCAGGTGATATTTCAAGCTGCTCTTCTCATCTGCTCCGCTATGAAGACAGCACGTATAACATCGCAGCACAAACATCAATTTCTGGCTTACCGTGGAAAGGAGGATGGATCTTTTTCAGTCTTCTGGGATCTTTCTCTAATAAAATTCAGGGAAGTGCAAGGAATCCGAACAGCGGTGGCATGACATTGCTTGTATAAAGTGAATCAGACTGGAGAACCGTAATTTGAAAACATAAAACAACAACTGTTCCCCCTAAACGATGCTATAAATACAAGTTGGTCAACCCATCAACATTTTGAGAGAATCACTGGGGTTATTTTCAGAATTAATCCTATAATGAACAACTAAGCTACCAGACTTTAACAAATGTATCACTGAGATGCAGTGCATTGAATATTGATCAGAGTGAATCAGTGAGGTGTATTAATAAAAAGGAGTGTAGAATTTTTTTTATTTTTATATTTTTTTCTAAAGCAAGTATTTACACTTAAAGAACATGTTGAACTGAGGATTTTCTGTGAGCTAATTAAAATCCGGCTGGTAATTACAACAGGGAGTTGATCTTACCACCATGGTTCCAAGATCACTGGTATTACATTATAAACTCCCTTTATACATACAATATTGACATTGTTTTCCTACTGGTTCTAATGTTAAGGCGATTTGAAAAAAAAATTGTAGCATTCGGATGTAATATTGGAATAATGTGTGCAATTTACAGTGACGTGAAGAAGTGATTCTATAGCCTGGCTGACGTTTCCAGGCAGAGATGCAGAAAATAAACTCCTGCCCCAACTAGACACGATTCTCCATTAAAGACGCTAAAACGGAAATGAGGTCCTCTTTCTGAGCCAGCCCTTTGAAAAAACTCGCCACTTAGCTGTGCACCAGTTCAAAAAACAGCAAAGCCATGCATTCATAAATAATCAACACTTTCATTCAACTGCATTTTAATTCACTTTATAAAACAAAACCTAAAATTTAGAAACAAAATTTATCGCCAAATAGAAAATAAATAAATACATATAAATGTGCCAAATAATCTGCCAGGTGTCAAAATGGACCATCAATCCCTGCCTCTGGTTAGTGATTTGTAGGTAAAGTAATGAAAGTGCTTTTTTTTTTTTTTCATTTTTACTATGTTTCAAAAGATGTGACCCCCATTGTTTTTAGGTTTATATACTAATATAATATAATATTATATTAGGTTGCAATACAGGTTGTTGCTGATTAAGAATTTAGGAACAGCCAAAGCCATCAAAAAACAAGCATTAGCCAAGAACAGATATAAAAAAAAACAATTGGCCAGACTTAAATCTTTTTCTTGATTGGTGTTGATTAGACACTCATCTTTTTTCTATTCATTGAATTCACCAAAATAAACAACATTTTTACTCGATAAACGCAACATTTTATTGGACTCGAGACCGCCTTTTTCTCTTTAATGCATATCTGTTCTTTGAAAAAATGATCACAATTGCAATAATAATAATAATAATAAAGACAATAATAAAGACTTGTGTATGTGCTCAAAATTGCACACATACACCTTAGCTTCAAGCCAGATGAGATGAGTCTGTCAGTGGCCTAATAAAGTAAATAAGGTACTAATTTAAAGCAAGGAGGATGCTGCTTTTTGTTAAATTTGAAACTTCAGCTTCATCATTCAATATGAAAAGCCTCTCCTAATCTTACTCACACAAAGCAGAGATGTGACCCAGATGCTGCCTGTGGATTTAATGATCTAATAACGCGTTATGTGCCTCAACGTTTGCAGCAGTAATGTGCAAGCTGCGAGATATTCCTCTTTCAGGTAAAATATGGTTTTAGATCTGGACTTGCTGAAGGACCATAAATTAAATAAATGGCTCAGATCTGAATGTATTACAGCGAGTACGGCATTGTTGCAACGATGTCACAGGCAGGACATTGGCAATACCATCCACTTCTCTCTTGAGAGATCCACTAAAATTTTACTTGTACTTTTTAAACAGTGCTAAATCATACGTCTGAGAGTTCTTAATTGTGATTTATGATCAGTTAAGCTTGGATGACGTTTGAGGAAAATTGGATATTTATAAATGCAGCAATGTACAGTAAATCCATCTAAGGTTTCTGTTCACAGATCTTGATTACTTGGCTTTCTTGCACAGCTTTCACAAATGCCAGGAGCAAAGTAGTAAAATGATGTTATTGACATGCAAATCCCTGGTAGTTGCAGAAAAGTTAGAGGTGCCAATGTGCACCACTGTGTAAAAAGCAGAATTTCTGAGTACTGAACCAGAAGCCAGTGCACGTCAAAGGAGCAAAATCCAGGGAATCTACTTTGCCAACATAAAAACGTGCATGTTTGAGCAGTGTTCATAAACGCATAATGGACTCATGAACATGACGACATGTGCTCTGCTGCACACATGGGGTACGTAGAGGGTTACTGTGGCCTAATGAAAGAAGATTAAATGAGGTCTGTCCACTGTACATGAAGCCAGTTGTTTTATTGGATAATTAAGTTTTGAAAGAACCAGACTTTGATGTGCTTTTAACTAAAGGTCAACAGTAACTACCAATGTGAGCCGCACTTGATTACTATGTATATCACAACATCAAAAAAGATGCTGCAGCACTAATGAGGGGCTGACCTTCATCTCCAGCGTAAACAAAGACCAAACGCATGCACACTGAGCTGCACGGCCTCCATCAACCAATAATAAGGGGTGTGTAAGGATTGAATCACACTTTATTATGCAGAAGGACTATTTAAAATATAATCTTCGACATTTCAGAAGAAGAGGCTGTTTTTCTGAGGGTACATTTCTGATCTATCGAAGATCAAATAAAGATGTTTGATACTTAGAACATGAGTCCCAAGGACTTTAAATTCACTAAACTGTTGATAGAAATTCTATAAGCTCTCACCTTAGACCAATAACATATAATCTCTGTTTGGACATGCAAAAACAATTCAGGTGTTTTGATCGTAATTCATCCCATGTTAGATTTCTTCAGAGGCAGGTGGATTTACAGGAGATAGGAGGATTACCAAGTGATAGCAATAACCATTGTTCCACAATGGCCTTATCACAATAATTACTGCTTTGTCTATTGATTATTAAAAGGTTATGTCCTTGGAGTTACAAGTAAGGACAATGTTTGAATGTTGTGAGCCAACAAATGAGCTTTGAAAAATAAAGTCTTAAACTTTCAAAGAGGAAAACTATAGGCACTAGGGTTTTTGATTTCAGGGTATATAAAGTATTTGTTAGGAAAGAATAATGACTATCTCTCTCAGCGAGCTCACTGTTGGTCAGCTTGCTGAAAGAAGGCAATTACAAATTATGTGCTTCCCCTAAAAAAGCTTTCAAGTCACTTTCTTTAAAAAAAATTGAAAGCAGCACCTGCCCTAAGTCCTGAACAGATCCAAAATTAAAGTTGGCAAGCCGAGAGTTTGTCATGCAGTCGACAGCAGATCAAGCTAAAATTAGCTTATTTTCAAACTCTATAAAAAGTAAACATCCTGTCCAATAATCTTAAAAGGTGGTGTTTTACGGCTTCATATTTTTGTAAAAGACCTGAGAAAAACAATGATATTAGCAAAATTATGACTATAAAAGTGTGTACCACATAAAATTCAATGTTAATTACTTCTATAAAAAACTACATTTAGTCATAAAATATGGATATTACTTTGACAGTTGCTGTAATATTTGTTGCTTTTCTATTTTAAATGTAAGAAATTTTGTTACATTAGAGGTGAAATTATAAATTACTGCATAAAGCAAAGGTTTGTATACCAAAATAATGTAAACTATTGTTTTCGGGGTTATTGCTTAAGCTTTAAGCTGTAGATATGTTTAATACTATAAAGACGTAGAAACAAGAAACAGTGGTGCTAACAACTAATATTGTTTTTATTGAAGGTGATTTCAAGTAACGGATATTGAAACAATTTAAAGTCTGAGCAGACCTGGTTTATTTAACGCTGAACAGAGAGTCTTTCAAACTCAGTTTGTGAAAACACCAAGATTGATGGTTTCAAAACCTTTATAAATTGTTATCCAAGTCAAACATCATTGTTTTATCCAGTTGTTTAATCAAAGACTGGTTTAGTTTTAGATGAGTATGAGAAACGTTTCGGGTTCAGAAATGCCTCTTTCCTTCTCCCTCTATCTTGTTTTTTCACCTGCCTGTTCACTTTGACATTCCGGATATCATTAGTTAGTCTCGAGAATCCAGATGAGGAAGAGGTCCAGAGAAACATTTTAAATGACAGTGCCCTTTCCTGAAGGGAGAGTAAACAACCAAAGCAGGCACTGCTGTCTTTTTGTACAAGCACACATTTGCATTTAGTGAAAAAGAAATCCAAGGAGATAAGCTGGTAAGACATAATGTTACCTTTCAAACACAGAGAGGTGGGCAAGATTGGCTGGCGGTGAGGTGTGAGCCAGAGACATGCATCAGTATCACACACAGAGAGGAAACACCATCCGCTGACAAAAGTCCTTTCAGTTCAGCCCAGCAGATATGTTTACTTTCCATTCACTATTTCTAATCCTGTCTGAAAGCCTATCCTGAATGTCAACCTTCTTCCTAAATTGGCTTGTGTTCTTCGTGATTGATTAAAGTACTGTAACCCAGCTTTATCAGACCACCCTGAGCTCTGTATTTCTGCCAGATCTATTAGGTAATGCATCCTTTCTTATTGTGCTCGATGCCCCCATCACCCACCTCCACACCCGTCTTTGAAAAGTGCACTTATCCATTTACTGTGATACAGAATACTGAGCCGTACCTTGATCTGTGATAGCATGGCAGTCTTCAGATCAGAAAGGAGGGCAGCTGAAAACTGTTAAATGTTTTCTCCAAATACAATAGTTATCCTTTGAAATTGGTCTAAGTGTAGCATCAATTAAAATTTTTATAACCTTTAATTTTTTTCTTTTTACTATTTTCACTGATACCACAGAAATAAGAGAAACCAATCCAAGTTCCCTCACAATGACCTAACCAATATGGCTGTAATTTATGCATTCTAATGCTTTAATACCCCATTGCCATGCCATTGCACACAGAGGAGAGAAGAGGTTGACCTGATATTACTACAGACGCCTGAGCTCTAGACATTGCACTTAGAGTGTCTCCTACAAGACATCATTCAAGCACAACATGCACAAGACACAAATGGTACCAAACCTTTTTCAACATTACCTCTCTTTGGGACGATAAAGCAAGGTGGCACTTCCTGAAATCAGTACAATTTTTATGCACATCATATTTGTATATTCAACACAGCTCTGCATTTAATGAACAAAAAGACACCAAACAGATGGTCTGCATGCAAAATTCTGGGTATGAATTAAAATCCCATTTGTGTACTTACAGCGGAGCACATTAATGACTGCACACTTAGAAGTAGGCCACGTCCAAGTGCTGCGGGCAAACGTGGCCTCAAGTTGTCTGTGCTTACGCGAAAGCTGCACACAACACAACACACACGCACACACACACTGCACAGCACCACCAAATCTCTTCTTCTATTCTGTGCCTGCTTTGCATCAAAGAAGCCTAGAGCAAACGCTGAAGATAGGCTCTCATGGTTTAGATTGCACATCTGCACTTCCAAACATTCGCAGCATTTCCCAATTATTACCCTTTTCAACTTTCCCTCCTAGTTTTATTGGACCAACAGTAACTCCTCAGAAATTCACCAATAAATCAAACTGGACAGACTTTAGCTTTATTTGGCTCTGACCTGTGACTGTTCACTTAGAAACTCTTACCAATGTACTGCATGTAGCCTTTTGAACAGCACCAACCATCTGTGTTAGTGAAGAAATTACCTACTTTCACTACCAGCAAGGTACATAAGAAAAAGCACACGATTGTATGAAGCTATTTTAAAGGGAAATCTTTATTTTTGACATGTCTGTGATTTACTCTTGGTGCAACAGATTGAAAGAGCTCAAGACTCAAAACAGAGAACAGGAAGGACAGATGGCATACAGTTAAGGTGGTCTGTTCTGTTCTTTGGAGCGCTCAACCTTTAAGGAAAATCTCTATTTTCTTCATGAAAGTGACTGTATTTTTAGTATAGTGCTAATAATGCTAATGCTAATATTCCTATTGTTGTTAAAATGCTTTGCAGCATTGCAGTGACAGCTCTCTCACATACATTGGACAAGGTTACCTTTGTTACCAGTATGAATATAAACATAACAATTTTTCAAATCTGTCACAAAGATGGTTAGATCTGTTATCTTTAACATTTATTTTTGGTTATTTAGATTTTATACAAAACTTAAGTAAAAATACTGAATAAACATTAGTAAATTTTGAAGGGAAGGTTTCTTCTACACAAAATGCTACGCTTTTGCCAATTCTTTAAATCACACTGGGAGCATAACCAGCTGAAATTAGCTGGTTATGCGTTAAGAGACATGGTTTTCATTTATTGCCAAGTGCAGATTCAAAAATCAACAATGCTTCTTTCGTTGAGCATTGTCATGACCACTTTAATGCTCAAAAGCACAAATGTGTCTTTCTTGAGGTAAAGAAATATGCAGTAGGTATTTTCCGTCCAACCGATTAGCAATATGCAGCATGAAATTGGAGCTAAGAGTATGATCGCCACTATTTAGTGATTCTCACACCGACACGCCTGTCACTCCACTGACTTCTCTGAAAGGTGAAGCCATTTTCCCACGGAAAGAACTTTGAACCACAGGAGGGGCACGAGGGACCATACGTTTTCGAAACCCGTGAAGACAGTCCAAGTCGAGTCAAAGCTTTACAGCAACATAAAAATAAATAAAAAAGAAACCGATCAGGAGCCAGCCATCACCGTTCTGATCTGTACATTTCAACTCCTGAACCATTTCTTTTAAGCGGACTGAAGGGAGAAAAGAGTCCCTCTCTTCCATCTGGATGCTATACGTTTACTCAGACTGAAAAGTCATTTCAGATAAGATTCTACTTCTTCAAATGAGACCTGAGGGCATATTATTTATTCATTTCACTGCTGACATCCATGCCATGCCCTAAACTGTAACACTTTAGAAAATATTCCTTCTGCACCAGAGAAGCACAGATACAAGTGAGACTAGCTGGGGCGCACAGTAGGAAGAGTTTTATGTTCATTCTGCTAGGGGAGGGATGTGGAAGAGACAGAACAACGAGGCTATTGTTGTTTTCTCGCTGAGGAGCCTTGAAGCTTCCACAAGGAGCAAAGACAACAATGAAATTGCCTGCATGCCTTGTATAAAATGCCATGTGATTACAAAGCCTTCCTGCCATTTTCATAAATGCTAAAAGCAAAACCCTTTATGCCAAGTTCATCAGCTATTATCAATATTTACCCCTATGGTGAGCAGCAACTCTGACTTTAATAAATACTGCATGTAGGTAAGGATTTCTTTGTGCGTATGCGGGTGGGCGTCTTTTATGAGTAGGCGAAGAAAAAGGAGATATAAATCAAGACTGAATTTTCACTCAGCAGGAATGAAATCCAGCTTTGTTTCAAAGCTCCTATGCATGACATCACAAAACCCGCATTTCTGCAAGGTTTTTAGGAACAAAAGCATTTGTTTTCGCAACTAATGCTCTTTTCCATCTCAATTCTAGACCTCTTTCACCACTTAATCCTTAAGTCCATAAGTCACTCTTTTTTCCGCTCCCCTCGGATTGACCCAAAAGAGCTTCCTGATGGCGAAGATTGTCCTCTGCCTCGAGGGGTCAGCATTCACAACTTGGCATGCAGCAACACTCTAGGAGGAAAATCTATATATACTAGATACAATGAGAAGATTTACCATGGAAGAGTGGACCCGCCTCCGTGTGGGATTAAGCGCTTAAGATCTAATGATGAGAGAGGCCCTGTTTTTATTTGTTTTCAAGCAGGCATTTCGCTCTTAATGGAATAGCGACTCCGCTCTGTCTCCGGAGGGTACAAATGCTCATCAAAAGACACGGCTTTGTCAAGAAATCCTTATAAACTCCTGTTGCCACATAGAACAAGGTCTTTCCTGGACAAGTTGCGATAAAGAGCAAAATATCAATGAGAGCAATTACAGCAGAAAGAAAAATAAAAATCTAAATCAAATTTACAATGTGATTGTAGCACATAAGGGTTTTATTGCTTCTTTTGCTGAGACAGCTCATTATTTAGAAAGCAAAGAATTCCAAGGTGGGATTTTTACTCTTTTTTTTAAATTTTTTTTTTTATATCAATATCTGGCTGCGAGAAGATTTGAGGAACCAGGAATGCCAGGGGTTGTGTGGGATGTGTTGATGTATGGGTTAGGGCTTTGTTTCATGGCACCCTGCTTGTCTTAACTTTCTGTGTCTACAAGGGATTTAGAAAATGTGCTACTGTCTTTGGGTCTCTCTTTGCAACAGCAGCTTTGAGTCTGGTCTGAGCCAATCCTGGTGCCCCGAGATTACACAGAGCATCCTCCATGAGCCTTTCACCACTATATATCCACGCTCCAATGTTTAGGACAATTTTTTATCTTTGGCAGAATTTTGTTTTCGAGTCTCAGATGAAAATGGGAAACGCAAATTCATTCAAGCTGAGCAAAAACCAAAAGCTTATTCCGAACTGAATTTTTGTTTTGTCAATGGATTAAGTAAAAGGACCTTTCCATGATGCAACTGTTTTCCATCTGTGTGTCTAAAAGCATCCAAATGCAGGAAATATAGGCCACTGAGATGCAAACACCGCAACTCTGCCCAAGGAAATATGTTGTATTTCCAGCATCTTTTGTGATAAGGTTCCCTCATTTGTGCTTCTTTCAAAAAAAAAAAAAAAAAAAAACATGGTGGGAAACAAAAGCAAAGATTTGGATTAGTAGGTCACTTCTATGGGTCTTTTTTTTTTTTTTTTACCAACTCATCTGCTGTATAAATCACACAGCTATCATTAGAATCAACCCTGAGGAGTTTTCTGGTGTGCCGTGTTAAGTGAGTGTGTGCCTGTGGATAAGCTGGCTTGTGACTTTCAAGTAGATTTTTTTTTTTTGTTGTTTTTTTTTTTTTCTTCCCTCAACATCCAATCAAATGAAGCAGCTCCTGAAATATATTATGCTCTGATGCCTTGTGGCCTGTAAACCACACAAAAACTTCAACTTCGTTTAAATAATTCATTCCAGACTTAGGAGATAGCTCGTCTTTGAGCGGAGGCTCAAAGAGATAAATTCAATATCCTGATGGATTGTTATTCTTGAACAGCAGCAGCAAATAACTCCATTCAACATCCCGTTACTGAACATATTATTAGGTGCCAGGAAACCAAAAAGCCTCGACAATAAATGCTGATTGTCACTGTTTGCATGGAGTCAAGGCTTTGTCTGGGATTTTTTTAGGTTCACGGCAAAACTGAGTGAAACAGGTTTGGATTCAAAGAGGACGTGATTAAAGAGAATAAGAGACGAGAACGCCGGCAAATTCTGGGCTGTCAGAAAATGTTGAATCATTTAATAATCTTCAACATGACACGGAGATCTGCCTCAATGAAACATCACATAACGTGGGTGAAGGCAAAGATCGGAAGCTTTTGTATGCTACTTACTTTTTGTGTGTTGGCTTTAAACCTATATAGTAAAGCTGTGGCTGTCCATACCATGAATAAAACAAACTTGGCAGATTTTTTTATTTTATTTTTTTTTGTCTGAATGGCTTTCTTTAGCTCAGAGCTCACTTGTCAAAGGACTTATCCGTGCTTACCATTCTCCACCCCGTCCATTTTCCTCTTGTTTCTTTTCATTCTCATCTCTTCCTTCTGTCTTTCCTCTTATCCTTGATGATCCCCTCTCCACTTCGGCTGCTCTCAGTGAACCATTTCTATCCAACAGTATCAATTCGCTCCCCCGCTCCAGGAACGGAACTGCCCACCACTATTATGTCATTCAGCACCTGTACTTAAATAGTGTTGAGATTCACAGAAGAGGCCTGGGGAGACGGGACCACAACAAAACCTACAACTCTGGAGTCTCCTCTTTTAAATCTAGTCTTCTGTTAACACCGTCGACACACAGTGGCTTGAATTCATACCACCTAAGCAATTCTACATTTTGTCATCTCAGACCTACAAAAGATGTTATTGTCTAAACTCGGAGTCGGCAACCTTTTGATCTCAAAGGTTTTGGCTCAAGTCCAGCTAAATAAGGCTCAATTAGTTTTGACAGAAGAGACAATTACAATTTTTGGCAAAATTTCTACTAAAATAAATGTATTTAAAAAAAAAAAAAAAATGTATTTTTACTTCTTATTTAACATTTTCAATTGAATAAATATATGAAATTTTTTTTTGAAAAAGAGGATAAATGCATTTTCTTCTGTAAAGTGTTATTTGTAGAAAATTATGTAAAAAAAAAAAAAAAAATACATTTTTAAAACTAATGACAAAAAAAATGATAAAATACACTACTGGTACTTTCAGTGTTAATGCTGTGGAAATTTAGTGCAATTACCCCATTAAAAACTATTACAGTTTTCATTCACTATTATCATATTTGTATTTAAAAACATTAGTTGAGCTACTGTTGAAGTTCTTGCGGCCACAGAGTCGCAGATTGCAAAACCAACATGAGGTAGCACATAGTCATTAAGTGGAAAGAAATGTTTTCATTGTTTTATTTAATTTATTTTAATTAATAAAAATAGGTGGCCATTTGTATCAGTCAATAGTTTGTTGAATCAATTTGAAACAGTCACATCTGCAAGTTTTTTGTGGTATGTTTCATAAATTTAGAGACTGAAATCGTCTATGGAAAATAGTTCAGGCCAGTCAAATTGTATAAAATAAATATGTGAACATCAGATTTCAAGTTATGAGCCAGATTCTTGTTTTAGTTTTATTGTGAACTTTGACTAAGCCATCATAACACATAAAAATAATTGTATGTAAACATTCAGCTCCTGCTGTGTTTAGGATTCTTGATAAAAGTTGGATCTCTGTCCCAGTCAAATTTTCTGCATTAGCAGATATGCTTCCAGCTTTGCTTTTTATCAGTTCCATCCATTTTTGTGAACAGCATGATGCTACCAAATTACTGCTTCACTGGTGTTTAGGTTGATGTGCAGCATGTGATTATAGTATGACAAAATGTGAAATGTAGAAAGATTATAAACATGCTTGTGAGGCACTCAAAGTTTGACACACTAAAATGTTCTTATAAACCTATTTTTAAGTTTCCCACTAATATCGTTTAGCCCACAAAAACTTAGTGGGTTTGAAAAGCGCCCTAAACAGTCAAAGCTTTATGCAGCTAATATGTGATTAAAAGCTTTTGGGACATATAATTTGTGTCATTCTAGCAAAAGCAGACAAATCTCATCTCCTTAAAGGATCAGAAAAGCACCTAAAGGACTTCCTTAGGCCTCTATGTTCCCCCGCATCGATAGTTCAAATAAATAATGATTTAAAAAAATGAAAGCCTAACCCAAAGCTCCTCCCTTCAACCTTACTTTTCAACTCAAAACTGCTATCATAATGACCTAGAGCGACCGCTTCATCAAGAGCTGCCATCTTCGGAGAGTAAGTCAAAAGGCTATTTCTGTAATGACCCAGTTTTTCAGGTGAGTCTTGATCTGTGTCATTGTAATGAGCAGCAGCAAATCAAAGAGAACACATTAAGTCAAATGTGCCATCTTTCTGTCTCCATTTTCACAACTTATTGTCTCTTCAGATTTCAAACAAATTTGAATAATCAATCAGGGTTTGTGCAAAAAAGATGCGTCCTGTCATCTACACCGAATTGCTACACCTAAGAAACAAAAATCCCTCACCTAATTTTCTTCCTTGGTGGTGTTGTCAGATAAATATCAAATCAATTTCCTGGAGCCTGTTCTCAGAAAAAGATCTAGCATGATGATGGTATCGCTGGAAAAAAGCTATAATAGTTTGAGATGACTCCTTTTGGTAAGAATATGGGCACAGATGGTCCCTGATCTTGATAAAGTAATTTCTCTCTTCTCAAAGTCTATCTGGAGGCTTTGCCAAGATGGCAAGAGATATAAATAACCAATAGTCAGGAGCAGGTCTACGTTTAAGCTCCAAAATAAATCGAAGATAGCCCTATTAGAAAGGCAGGGTTTACAATGTTGTAAAGGAAAGTCTTCGACTTTGAAAAATGTCAAAATTGTGTACCTCTGAGTAAGTTTTGATTTATATGTTACTCATTAACTGTACACAGCTTTTTGTTTTAGAAAGAATAATGTTTTACAAGCATTCTTTAACACAAACGGGAACGTCATCTACTCCCTCTACAAGCTGTAAACACACAGAGAACAAGACAAAGAGCGCATGCAGGCAGAGAATAAAAAGCCTTATCTGATGCTCTCCAGGGTGTTGTAACTATAGCTGTGGGGTGAGTAAGAAACGGGTGCCTTGCTCTGGAGTACTTCAGCTGTTCAGTGTTCATCATGCCCCACCATTTCTCAGACACTCACATTTTTTCCTGCCGGGCAGGGAAACCAGCCACCTCTGGTCACAAGACACCATTCCAGTCTCTGAGCTGAAACCACAACAGTGACCTTATAAAAGGAAGAAGACACAATGGCTGCAGAGACATTTAATCACATTCATATTGAACTTAGAGGCAACTCAGAGTCACCTGTAAGTGGATGGAAAGACAGTTGCAGGTTCATGTTCAGATATCAAGGACATTCCTCCAGATTTAGTCAGAAATGTAAGGGATATTATGACCTGAGGTGGGACTTTTGTTTTACTGTCACAAACATTAGATTAGGATTTTAAAAACAAAATTAATAACATTAAAACCTAAGTTAGATTTTTTTAAAATTATTTATACTCTGCAAAATCTATTTACGACATAAATTTCAGATTCTAAAATTGCATAGCAGATTCTAAGGCTGTAACAATTCTTCGAATGATTACTAAAATTCCTTGAGGTAAATTATTTTCCTGAAAGCTTTGTTAAAATACAGTTTACTGTTAAGAGCACTGTGTTCATGCTGGGTGATTATTTGTGTTGCACAACGCTCTTCTGCATATGAGTTGTTGACGAATGCTAAATGCTAGCATAACATGTCCAATTTTCAAGTTCAGGAAGATTTTGTCTTCCAGCTGTAACAGGAAGATGTGCGCAAAGTTGGAAATAGAAAACAAAAACTGTGCAGGGTGAAAGTGGCCACTATAAAGCTGAGGCACTTTCAGCAAGATTTTAAATCCAGACAGAAGAAAGTGTCTCAGGCCATTTCTTAATTGCAAGTCAGGAGACAGTGACGCAAATGCTGCCAGCAGCTGTACTGGTATTTAGTATGGGAGAGATGCAGTAAATGAATGACCATTGTGTCGGGTGATAGACTCAGTGCAAAGCATTTTAAAACAGACAGCAATTGTGATGTTTTCATTCAAGTTACATTAGAACTTTTTCCCTAAAAAAAAAAAAATAATAATAATAAAAAAATACATGTTTTAATACGAACTTCTTCCCTTCATGTGAAGGAGTTGGGTCGCTTACATAAAACATGGCCTTTGTCCATCTTATTTCGGTTTCACTAATATGTCACAAAGGCAATGTTTGCAGTGCTTCAGTGTTGTCATGAGGCTTCATAATACTTTAATGTCAAAAATAGTTTCGTTTATTTAACATCCAGCAAGTTAGTTTAAAGTAAAAGTTTCTTTGCATTATTTACAAGTTACCTTAAACACAGATTTAGTGTAAAAAGTTTTTAAAAAATCCCTAAAGCAACTGATTTTTGTTGTCTAAATAAGTAAAAGCCAAAGTAGAAGAAAGGGAAAAAAGATATTTAAATATGAAATGAGGACAGAAGGGTTATCTGCAGGCCAACTAGCTGCATCAGAAAAAAAAGTTTCTGTATGCGGTAATAAATGTACGCATGGGGGAAAAAGGAAGGATCTCTATTAATCTGTGGCATTACGGCCGTCATTCCACTCTCTTCATCACCAGCAGCATGTGCTCTGTGAGATCTAAAATATTTAAATCTGTAATCTGTCAGCATTATGCGACGAACACACGCCTGCAAGTCTGGTGTCCTATCCGTCATTTTGCCTTCCACTTTGCATGGCCCCACATCCATCATGAGAACCTGACATGGCCTTTTGTCGTTCCGGCTGGAAGAGACTTAGAGGCCAGTGTCTGTGATTTCTCAACAGCAGAACAGACATGCAAGCCAGACCCAAGAGAAAAATTAAGGCAAATGGGTGAAATTGAAAAAAGAAAAGGAGAAAAGAGAAAAGGAAGAAAGCTGTGGCAGTGTGGAGAAGCTTTTAATTGTTTCCCCAGTGAATGTGACCCAGTGACTAGAGGAGTGTTTCCTTGTTCTTCTGCTATGGGATAAACCAGAACTCAGTATTGACAGATGGCACAGATTCATATTTTTGCAGAATATAGCCTTATAAGTAGGCCCTCAGTGTTGTGTCAGTTAATGCATGGCTACATTAGCATCTTACAAACACACCCTCTTTCACCTTTAGTACTCACAATGTTGTATTTTCCCAAAACTCTGACTTAAAGATCAAAACTGGATAAATGGAATGGGATTAAAGCCTGAACGACAGTGACCCATATATAAATATTAGGCTGATGGAAAACACTCCAACGTCGCCCATTTAGCCAGCTCCATGTCATGTCTTCATACGACAGGCTTTTACTAAGCTCCTTAAGAGTCTGCCCCAGGGGATCTATGGTAGGCTGAAGGTACTGACTCAGGCCTTATCTGCACTAATTTACCCCATGAATTAGACGGCCCCTTGTTTCCGTGTCCTGCCAGACCCACACAATAATCACTCCATGTTAAGAAAATGAGGAGAGAGAGAGGCTTTGCGATCGCTTAGAGGGATAAGAAGCCGGAGGGAATATGACAAGAGGAAGGCAAACTGTGCCACATCAGCCTCACCTAGCTAGTAACACTCATGCCTGGAATTAAAAACTGTTGACTCCTTGTCACCTTTCAGAGTGGATTAAGTAAAACAAAACAAAAAAAAAAGAAGCAATTTGAATCATCCGGATTAACAAGTAATTTTTGAAAACAAACATGCAGAGCTTCACCTTGCTCTGTTTCTTTAGAAAGAGTGAACTGCTAAAGTTGTTCAATAACAGATTTGACTCTAATATTAGTTGACAAAAAATGTAAGGGTTAAATAAGCTGGCAAGTCTCATGTGGATGTTTGTAAGGCTCATTCATTTCAGTGAAATCTGTGGGATCTTGTTTGCTTTTGTAACCTAGTGTTAAATTTTTTAGGTTATTAGGTCAGCTGCACCACAGCATTCCTTTTAAGGATCAACAGTTTACTCTTTGGCATAATAGCTGATAATAATGGGCTCACTGTCAACTGTCCTTTCAAAAGAAAAAAAAAAGGAGGATAAAAAAATTTTCTCCATTGATTCGGCACAATTTTCCCCTTTCTTGTAGCCTCAGAGTAATAACTCCTTGTGGAATAACCACAATTTTCTCTAAATAAGGCAATTTTTGTATTTCTTTCTCTGCTCCTTGTTTAACGAATGCCAAAGATAACTCATACACTTACACCTCCCCCTCCTTTGAAGGGAATTATAAATCAATATCTAACAAATTGCAATACATTAAACTAAGCACTCCAGAGCACCAAAGTAAAAAATCTATAAAGGAAACAGTTTTCCTTATTTTTATAGTCATTAAAAATGCTTATTACAGAAAGCATCCAAACACAGAAAATGATTTCGCTAGTTTTGCAAAATGTAGGTTTAGGGTTTAGAATGAAACACAAGGGAAACAGAATTTGGTTAGACTGTGCAGTAGAAATATGAAATGTTAAAATTTATTTTTCAGCTCCAGCTGATCACAGGAGGATGTGATCGACGTATGTGCCTATTCCCAAACAAACTAAGAGTTTCCCAACAGGGACATTTACTATAAACGTACAGTGACAGAAAGAGACTGTATTGATCGCTGCAGCTTGCAGTCTGCATGTGTGGAATGACGCACTGAGCCAAGACTCGGATCACCCTCAGACAGCCACACTCACAGCGGTCTTTTAAAACGGTGATTAAAGCAAAGTGCTAAAATTTAAGAAGGAAAGAGAAATTTATACACTCTCACCGAAAAGATCTTCAGCAGACAGAGGATGAATTTATGGAAGGTTTGTTGATGAATAAGCTGAGTCAGATATTAGAGAAATGAACTGATTTAATTAGAGTGTTAATGCAGCTTTCTGAAACCTTGTTTGCTCTATATTGGAGAAGAGGGTGTCCTTCAGAAACTACTGCGTGGACAAAAATACCAGTTGCTGATTAAAGCAATAGACAGCTGTGAATGTCAGAGCGACATCTGAAAATCAGTGTGGGATAAAATCACATGTATGAGAGACACAAATCCACTTATTGAGATTGATTTTTTTTTTCCTCCACAATCTGACCAACTTTCTGTTCAAAATTTTATTTCTAAATGACTGGGAGAAAATCCAACTTTGTAAAAAAGAATTAGACAAACTGCAATGCAGTTTGCTGTGTTGTTATGACTGTTTATTGCTGGTTATGTTAAAAACAGGGTATTTTGCCATTGAACTGTTGATTTTTTTTATAAATGAACCATATGATTAGATGATGTTTAAATGGAACAAATATGAGTTGTGCTGGATTACAGAGTAAACATTTACTTTAACTGAAGGTGTCGCTTAGTCACAACACAGCAACATATAGTTATGTTGTAGAGAAACATAATTAAGATTTTAACACTGAACAATTTTATTTTTTAATTTTTTTCTGTTTACTGTCTTTTTGAGGCTTTGTTGTTAACTACATATTGCTGGCTGGAATTTCTGGGTGAATTATACATTCTTGTTTTAGATTGTTGTTTGTTTTGTCATTATGCATTTTTTCAGGAACTTTTGTCCTTCCAAATTGAAACAGAGGTAAACAGAATATTACCTCTTAAATGTAGCGGAGTATTGTGGTAAATCCATGTATTTTCAACCGAATCACAATGATTAAGTATGCTAAATGACCTTTACTTGTAGAGTACTTTACAAAATCCAGAGGAATCCAGAGCATTGTAGACTATATTCAGTAATTCACCCATTAACACACACATTCTGATGTGATTAGCTACATTGTAGCTACATCTGCCCAGGGGCAGACTGGCAGAAGGCGATGTTGCTGTGCTGTCAGTGCCACCAGGCCCTCTGACCACCAAAAGCAAGCAAGTGGGTGAAGTGTCTTGCCCAAGGACACAATGACAGAGATGCACAGAGTGCGGGTTCCAACTGGCAACCCACTGGTTATAGGATAAAATCCCATGTCCATCGCCCCTAAATATATTTAGGATTTGTCTCATCCATGAGACAAATCTATGCTGTCTGAACTCTCTGCCTTTTTCTCCTCTTTAAACTCTGCCGGTGTTCATTATGACGCTTTTATTGGGCAGCCTAGACTCCCCACCCCCCTTTTTGATTGACACTTCATTCGACCAATAATGTTATGAAATGGCTTTTTCTGAGCCCATAATAACCAGAGAGCGACGAGCTCATTTTTACATGCCTGTATTCTTTCAGGAATATTTCTGACTGGCCAACTCAGAGGCTAAATATAAAGCCATAGATGTGTAGCCAACATGTGTCCTGTCATAAGGATATAAGGCATTTTGGGATTTGTTTTGACATGAATCCCCCAGCTACGTGTGTAACCACGTGTAATGTGTACATCAGGAGGTCTGACTGTACACTAACCACCTCTCCATCCATCCCTCCCCCGCTCTAATGGTGGTGGCAACCTGCTAAAAGTTTCCCGTATTCTCAAATCCAAAACCTGACAGATATGCTATTTAATTTATATAATTGTAAGTAATTTCCACTATTGGTAATAATGTGTCTACCAGAGGGTTCCGCTGGTCATCATCTTTCATTAGAGCCCTCATTGATGACTGCATGTTGAAGCACTGAGGAGTTACAGTCATTTGAAGTTTGCATATCAGATGTTGTCCAAGTGTGCCATTTGGAGTTGCCAAATGGAGACTCCGAATGGCACACTTGGACAACACCTGTACATCCTCAAAGATAAACATGTCCAAAATTACATTTCTTTTTGCGCTATCTTTCTCAGTCTTGAAATCCATGAGCAGGATACTTTATTCTACAGATTTATTGTGTTTTCCAGTCCATACATTCAACACTCAATGTGTATTTAGAAGAAATACAAATGAAAAATCTGGGTGAAGCAAAATCTTTCCACTTCTTTTATGTCACAAACGTAATAGCAACAAACTACTTACAGTTAAAGTATTTTTGATTGAAAAAATAGATAATGTAACTTGTCATCTTCATAAAGAGACCAAGCTTTTGCATGTACTGCAAATTGTTCAAGAACAGCAGCTGATTTAATTTGGGCATGCCTTTTCAGTTGTTTTTGGTGATTTTGGTGCCGCCAGTTAAGGGATTAAGCCAAACTAAACCTTAAACAAAAAGGTGAATGAAGACAACCTACCAACCCATGTGGACTTGGTTGTCTGTACACAATTCAGTACCTCACAATTGCATCACTGATGCTTTAAGGCACTTTGAATAAATCCAAAACAAACCAGCAGCGTTTAATGCCCAGGTCTTTGGCAGCCGTAAGTCTCTCATAAGCACACAGTCACAGCAACACCAAAGTGCAACCGTTTCTTTAAGTAAAGCAGGGCAAACATAAACAAACATGCACACATTGCCTCAGTGAATTGATTCTTGCACCAGAGGAAATGGTCTTTTCTTTGTTCTGAGGATGACATGAATGAATGAGCTCGGCTTTATCACAAACTAAGCATATGTAAGCCTAAAGTACAGCTTTGCCTCAGAGAGTCTGTAGTTTCGTGAACTGCCTTCCTCCCAGTGTTGTTGGTGTTTGTCTCTGTGTGATTTATTTTCAGGTCATTTTTTTTTCCTAAAGCAGCGCTACCAAAAGTAGCCCCTCACTGCGGCTGCGTGTCTGGCTAAATTTCTGATTTGAACCCAGCGTGCTCCGGCTGTGTGTTATTGAGTGTAAATAGCCTAATTAATAAATAATTAATAAGTGGATAACTTCTGGCAGACACTGAGCGGAGACATACTGTGTGACATCTGCTTTGTAGTTAGAAAGGCGATGTCCAAAAGAATCTTGTTTACTAAGCAGACATTGGTCTTTGGCAGACAAACCTGTTAGTCAGGGGAGATGTTTTTGGGCCATGAACAATGTAATATCGCTGTTAAATATGTTATGTGCAGCAGGCTTGAGGCATTTCTTTGTGCCTGAGGCCAAAATCACTTTGTTAGTCACACAAAGATCCCTCCATCTTTTCAACAGTTTAAACAATTACGTCTGATACATTATTAATAATGGCGCCAGAGAGGAGTTCCTCGGTGTGTTTCAAGAAATTTTGTCACAATAGGTGTGAGTCGATGATGACAGAGGCACATCGACGCGAGCAAATATGAAGAGACAAGTTGATCCTCCTGCATTAGTCACGACACAGCCACGTCTTGTGAAGGACAAGAGAGGTGTTCAGCTTGAGTGTGCATTATGTTTAATTTAATTTTCACTTGCAACTTTGCCTTTTAATCATTCTAAATCTGTATGACCAAAGTATTAAAAAATGCGTGATACAGATGCACACACATTTATTGTCAGTCTTAAACTCAGACTGAAACATGCAGAAAATGCAGAAATTTAACTTGAGTAAATTTATTGAGAGGGCAAAAATCAGACGTTAAGAAATAACATCAGTGGCACAAATATTGGTTGCTCAAAGAATCTACTGAAAATAAATTAACTTGAAGCATTTTAAATGTATTATTTTAAATTTCTTTAAAGCTGATCAGAGGGTGGAGGGATGTCCAATTATGATTCTTTTGTTCCCTTAAAATTACGCCGAAGCTTAGATTTCTAGTCAAAGGCCACTGGGGTGTCCAATGATACAAACTTGTTTTCCCATCACACACATTGAGCCAGATGGTTGAAGAGGGGGGTCACCAAGTCTCCAAAAAGACCAACAGAAACTATCTACATGTCTATGAAATGTTTTGGAGTCTCTCTTTCTTCTATAGCAAAATGTGTTTAATTTGTCAAACTCTGCTATAGCTTTAACTGGAACTGTGGAAATACATTTTTTATTCAGCTTTGTGACAACAAACCCTCCAGGTAGTATAAAACAAATGAGAAACATCAAGAAAAGCAATCCACACCCACTGATAAAGATTTGAAGAGAATCTGTGACGCTGTGGGTCTGTTTTGTTTCCTAAAGCCATATTAAGCTAAAAGAAAATGTTATTGCAAACTCTTTAAAGAGCTGTTAAAGAGTTTGCAATCACATTTTATTGTGTTTTCAAAAAAACACAATAAACAAAATATTAAATGGAAATCTGTTGGCTTCTGTCAGAAAACTATATTACTCCAAAACATTTGGGCTCATCAACATACAAACGGTTCACCAGACACAAAATCAATCATTATTCCTGACTCTCTCAGTCCCTAGACCTCAGTCATATAGAAAAACTGTGAAATGAGCTGAAGACAAAAGAGAACAAGATTATTCTGAATGATCAAAACAGATTGTGCAAAAACTGAGATCATTCATTTCATAGAGGACCAGGCCGTCTGTGCAAAAAGGAGTCGTACAAAATATTCCCAGAAAAGTTAATTGACACGGAGGATTTTATTTTAAAAAAACTTTTTCTCTTGACATTTATTAAGATGGAATTTTTCTTCACTAGATCTGTTTAGGATTATGCTTCTTCAATAAAAGAAGAATCTATTGTCAGGATTTTTACACATTTTTACCAGCGGCGCCAACAAATGTGTCCCTCTCCGAAAGCCCAGTGCATTTGCTGCCAGGTTGTGAGAGTTCAACGATGGCAAATAGAGATAAAACCAGTTAAAGCTGAAAAGAAAGAGGGAGGCTTGGAGGGGAAAAGTGCTTTTTCCAGGGGAGTAATCTGGTGAAATGCTTGAAATCCCCGTATTGAACCAAACAATTCTGATTTTCACTATTACCAGAAATCCCAGTAACTATGTCATCATGATTCACCTTAAATTTGGGTGATGTAACTCAGTATCTGCAGCAATAACTGGAATCAAGATTTTGCTGCTTGTGTTTTCTGTTGTCAGAGGTCCCTCTTCTACAGTTATGGTGTAGCGATATTAATAGATTCCAAGAGAGCTCTGAATCACCTCAATTTTAATTGCTAATGTGAAAGGCAGATTTTCTCTTCTTAATAAATCTCTGGTTTCGCAACCATTTAAATGAACCCAATTTGTTGTTTATAAACTGTCTCTATGAGCAGAATTAAGATAAATTGTTTTTTACAGTGATACGTGGGTCATTGCGCAGTTTGATATGATATATGATACAAAAATGTATATGACTTGAGTGTTACAGAGAGAATTATAATTTTTAAAAGCCCCCAGTCACCTTTCCTTTCATAAGGGTGATGGGCGGGGCTCCTTTGGTCTACAAAATGACGATCCATTTTGTTCAGAAACGGAAATATTTCTACAGTCGTACTGTTATTTTCTGTAAGCATGAGGAAAAACACTTGCTCTCATTCATCTAGCTGACCAGGAGAGTGCAGCAATATGTTGGGATGGGGCAACACTGTATCCCTTGGCTTAGACCTTGCCGACAAGCATGTGCCCTGTGTCAACTCAGATACCGAGATTAATTCCTCTCCAGCCTCACATGGGGCGATAATATGTTAAGTTGTATATCGTCTTCAAAAGAGAAGAGGAAAAAAACTAAAGGAAAAGAATGAGCTCATTTCTGTCAAGGATGTCAATGCAATGCGTGTGTCATGTCCCCTGACAGACAAATTTTACAAATGGGGAAAACATAATTTTTCCAAACTTTCTTCTAAAAAATGAGCGTCGTTGCTGTTTTTCTTCTTCTTCCTTCAACAGATGTGTGTTTGGCATCACTTCTTTGAATGGGAGAAGTGTTGTGTCTGTCTGTATAGACACAATAATTTGGTCTGTATCAAATCTCACGGGGAGTCCTGGTGGACCCTTTGGTGATGCACAGAAAAGAACTTTATCTGGAATTCAATGCACTGTAAACCACAGAAATTATATGAAGGACTGAGGAACTTTTTAAACCTTCAGTATATCTTGATCTTTGTATCTGGCCAACGCTCACTAACTGCTCCTTTACTTTTTAAAAGTTAATCATGAAAACAGTGCTATGACAACCTCTGCAGCTACAGGAATAGGTTATGATTAGACATACTTTCAGAAGGTCAGAGAAAACCATTTGGGAAATTATTCATCTCATGCTCCTGCTTCTTCAAGGCAACACATCTAGCACAATAAAGAATATTAGAAAACACAAATAATCTGTGCAGTCGCTCTCATATGTGCACCGGTGGTCCTCTGCATGTACGCAGGATGACACAAGCTTGCACAGCTGGGCCTGTTTCTGGATTTGAGAGCAACAACGTGTGCATGCTGAAATAGAGAGTAAAGGCAGAGAACAAGGGGCCTCTCTGGCCAAAAACCAGTGAGTGGCACTCATCCATGTTAAGTCGGGCCAAGGTGTGCCCAGGTGTATTCCCCTGAGGTCAGGAAGAAGCCTTGCTGACCTTTGCAGCAGACAAAGAGTCTCATGAAGCTTTCCTTGAGCAGCCCAGAGACTCACATGGGTAAACAACCGACTCTATGCCTCACTTTGAGATGAATGTCTGTGTCTCCGGGAGGGGTGTGTTAACGCCTGCCTGTGATCGCGCACTGACCACATCACGATGGCCCCGGCCTTCCCGGTGTAATCTGGCTACAGCAAATGAACACGTTCAGCGAGCTGCGCTCCCTGTAATTACTCTCTCACGGAAAGCTTGGTTTTTCATTGTAAATTAAGCGGCCTGTGATTGTTCCACAGCTCGAGTACATCCAAGAACAAAAAAAATAAATAAATAAAAATCACAAAAAGAGTGAAAAGTGGATATTAAAACAGCAGGGGAACTTGAAACAGCAGGGCTGGAATACAAATACAGAGGGGCAAAAAAAAGAGAGAGAGAGAGCAGCTACAGCAGCAGCATGCATAATCCTTCACATGATATGTTGGAGCAGCATACAATATAAATGAACACATTTTGCTTGCAAACAACAACAACAAAAAAAGAGTGCTCATGCAAAATCCAGCAGTGGTTTTTAAATATATGCAAGCAGATCCAGGAATTCCATATGTGTGAATGTGTGTGTGTGGGGGGGTGGGTGTGTGTGTGTGTGTGTGTGTGTGTAGGTGTGTGTGTGGGTGTGTGTGTGTGTGTTATCATCCCCAATTAAGAGCCTCTTTCATCAAGAGAGTGCCACGCAAGGCGAATAAAAGGCTGGATTATTTCCTAAATGCTCAGGCTTCAGGGACACTTTGCTTATTCAACTTATCACCATGACAACTCTTGTATGACATTTTTCACTTCCTCTTCTTCCCTCTTTGGAATTCAACTCTCAGACAGTTGCCACCAAGTACAATCGGACCACTTATTTCTGAGCGTGTGTCATGTCTCCAGGAATATCACACTTTCAGGCACACGCACGCACACGCACGCACACACATACCCACATGTATGAGGCCTGCAATGATTAATAGACTCTTCTTCAGAGCAATTTGTGCAGCAATTGGAAGAATCTAAAAGATGAGAATGGAACAAGTTAAATGACCAGTTTAGTTGGCCAAACAGATGAGATAAGTTCTGAAATATTACTGGATTTCAGGTCAAATATCACATGTATCCATTGTAAAGCTCTAAGTGGCTCCTGTTTATATATATATATATATATATATATATATATATATATATATATATATATATATATATATATATATATATATATATATATATATATATATATATATATATATATATATATAACAATATTGTGTCAGACTGGAGATCTCCTGTTGTGAAAAGTGAATGCAGGAAACCCAAACTGAATACCAGAAATCTAAGTCAAAATTTCATCCATTTGTTTCAAATTCCTCAAGTCTATTCTAGTTTTATTTATTTATTTATTTATTTTCATCCTGCCAGAGCAGTGACAGAGAGCCTGCGCGTCATCGCTCCATCACACGCACAAGATGTCTTTATGCCTAAGTAACAAGTGCCCTGCACATTTATACCACAGAACGTTAAATTTACCGCATCGACGCTGACAGCGAGATGTGAATCGTCGGAAGCAGCAAACGCACATCTGGGCAAAAATGTGCATCAGTATCCTAATTCTTGTTTCGAACATTAAAAAAAAAAAAAAAAAGTCTGCAAAAATAATTTAAAAAGAAAACATCCCCAGCATATAGACGGTGTGTGTATGCTCTGGCCGCAGGGCAGGTTCTACGTAGCGTTACCATATACAACTCTTCTGTCTCACAGAGGGGGGGCAAAATAGAAAGTCGTACATCTAAATGCGAGTGCCAGTTTCCCCTGCATCCTCTTGAATCTCTCAGCTCAGCACACAGACAGCCCTAAGTATCTTTAAAATGACTCACCTGCTTTGCCGAGGTGAAAATCTCCCCATGTCTTTCTTAGAATTAAAAAGACAGAAAAAAAAAGAAAGCAGGGATTATGTTTGACCGTCTCGGGTTCTTCACTTGCAGTTGCAGTCAGTGTACTCCAAATATCCTTGTATTCTGCACAAAGCTTATGTTTTTAGGGAATAACCTTCCTGCGAAGCGATCATTGTCCTCTCTCTGCTCTCACGCCAGTGGATTCCCACGCCATCAAGGCAATGTTCTTATTTTATTTAAATTGTTTTAATATATATATATATATAATTTTTGTTGTTGTTCTTTTACTCCAGCGGGAAGCTCCCCTTCAAGTCCTGGTGCGTTTTTGACGCTTTCGCCTTGACTCTTCTCTCGGGCTCAACACGAGCACCGCGGGATCGCGCCGCGCATTCCCGAGCGGACGTGTGCGTGCGGGAGGGAGCGCCGTGAAAAAGAGAGTTACTAACCTACGTGAAGCTGACCTACGTGAAGTTAACTAGGTAACCAAGGGCACTCGCATCATACGCGAAAAGGAGCGGGCGATTTATGCCACCCAGCTATCCTCTACCCATCTGCTCCCGTCTCCCTTTGACGACTCGTCAAATACAACCTTGTTTTATTACGCAGGAGGGTCACTCTTTAGTGTCCCCCGCGAATGACCCAGTCCTCAGCGGAAGCAAAGTTTAAAACGAAGATTAAATTCTGATGGGGTATTTACAAAGATGACAGTTATGGTCGGGAAGGAGGCTTGTTTTTTTATTGGGCTACGGGAAATTAATGAATGAACAGGGAGAGAGTCCTACTTGCTGAGCGGGCGACTCAGAATCCTAATAAGTGTAACGATAAATTTGATGCCTCATCTTACCTCCCTGTAATAAATAACGTTTAAGAGATGGCGACAAAAGTTTCCAAACCGAAATACAGTGCCTTTCAGAGGTATTAAGAACTTTCTTACATTTTATTACATCGTAACCGCAAACCTCAGCGTGTTATTTTGATAATATCGCGGTCACAAGTGTGTTCGTGTTCGGCCCAGTTTACACTGTTCAAAAACACCACCGATTGTGTGCTATAAGTTTGCTGTGTTTGTTGAGTTTTCATGTCCTGGTCTTGTACGTGTTTTGGTTTTCATTCAAACCAAAATATGTCCTATATCATCATGACATTGCTTAGTTTGTTTTGATAAAATTTTACAATTTAACATGTAAAATTGACTCTTTTGGCATTAAGATAACCATATAATGTTGCCTCGTCAGAAATGTGTACAGACTTCTGCTTTGATTCTTTAACCTATGTTTAAGAAATCCTTGAAATTCTTGTGGCAGGTATTTGGGGGTGATCGCCTTTTCATGGCACCTCCTATTCCTCCTTGGAGCTGCAGTGTCCAGCTGACCTTTCAACTCACAGAAAGGTGAGTGGTCTTCCCCACTCAGCTCCAGACTAGCGGCAGCGGCAATTAGTAAACACCTGGTGGAACTGCTGAGCTTATACAAACTACTTCTCAGTCCAAAGCCATGAGAACAGTTGTAAATGGCATAATGGACAAACAGGACTGTTGTCCTGTTGTGACAGGCTGAAGGCAGAGAGACAGAAGGAGTTTTGTTGAAAAGACAGGCCAATTGAAGTCAAATTTCTTTAATGCAATGTTTGATATTTACTGCATTTATATAACATCCGAAGGCAATAGTTACTTGATTGCAAAATTGCACAATGTACCTGAAAAATATTGCCTTTTTAATTTATTGTCATTATTTGTGTGCTTTAATCTATCTGATGCACAAAAATGAGCTCAGGCCTGTTTTAGACTGTCTTATTAAAATGCTGAAATAACACAAACAGCTTTTTTCCCCCGAAGTACTTAGTCTATTAAACTTCAGTCTATTTATCAGGATGCTATTTTACACAAAATGCTAACCTTTAAGTGCAGTTTTGAAGAGATTGAATGCAAACAGAGCACCTTTTAAGCTAATAAAATCATTAAAATATACTTATCACCAGGCATGTTGTAAATGGAGTCAAACAGAGAAAGGTTCAGTATTTACAGCAGCTTTTTAGAATATTTTATTCTTAGTTACACTCACTTAAAGCCAATTTAATGTTCTGGAACAAAATACCCCATACATACAACAGGTTATGTCATGCCTGTGTGGAGAGATCCGGTAATTATAGATCAGCAAGGGGTGGATGCCACTTTTTTGCTTTTGACATTCAAATCAAACAGCAATCATACATATAAAAGAGGCAGAAAAACTGATGCCGGCCATGGCGCTATGCCATGCTGTTGTTAGACAAGACACTGGGATAAAAAAACCACAAAAAAAAAAAACCACATGAATATCACAAAATGGTAGCATTGAAAGGGGCGTCTGTGGTGGTCTTACTCTTACTGAGCTGCACCACTGCAACATGAAGTGCGTACTAAAGCTTTACAAGTCCAGTCATCACATGGGCAAGGATTTTTTCCCCTCACTCTCTTAAGGGACATCAACCCAGTGAGAAACAGAAGAATGCTTATCCAGAGGCAACTGGAGGAGGTACTTCAAAACTGGGAGTAATCTTATGTAGAAGGAGTTGGTAAGAGGATCACAATCACAAAAAAAAAAGTATTTTGTGGACATCCTCTCAGCAATGTTAGTATCAATTTGAAATTTATTAGAATTGGTTCTAGACTGGGAAGGTAACAAAAGGCAACAGACTGAAAAGAATAAAGGGGGGGGGAAAGTAGATGGCAGTGAAAGAACAAAATATTGGACAGCAAAGCTCAAACCTGTCAAGTACGGTACAGTCAAGACAGGGATACAAAAAGGAAAAGACAAATAAATACGACAGGTCAGCAGGATGGAAGAGTCAGCAGAATAGTGAAAAGGACAAGTGCCATCCTGATGAACAGGGCTGTATATCAATAAAGAGTCATTTAAACTGGAAGAAAGAAGTCCTCAGTGTTAACAGTGGAGTTTTCTTGCTTACGCAGCTATGATTGAGTCTTCTGAAAGTGGCCGCACCCCTGACACCGGAAAGAAAAACAAACATTATCAAAGTTGGAATCTTAAATCCAGTCGAATTAGTATTTCAGTGATACCATATATAAATATAAATTTATATATGGAGATATTCTCTTCTTTTGATGTTGTTAATACAGATTAACAGGGTGATTTGATCTCAGCAGAGCTCACTGTAAAGAACATTTGTGATATTTAGAAAATCTAACTTAACTGTGATACAGTGCTTTGGTGAAAATTGTTATTGTTGTGCTAAGACTCAGTGTACGAATTGCTCTTTGATATGATTTATTTTACTTTTTATTTTCAATACAGTTACAGAGCTGAATTTGTTGGGCTACATTTCACATACAATTGTGAAATGTTCATGTGTCTAAAACTTGACACAGAGTTGAAGAAAATGACTTATCTATTCTCGAGCGGAGTTGTTGTCTCTTTAGTCATATTTTTCCATAAAAAAAACATGTTCACCAAGACAAAGACATTAAACACAATTTAACAGATTACATTTTCTAAGACGACAAAGCTGTGAACATAAATTCCTGAACAAACAATTAATACTGGATCCATTTTGTTTCTTTCCTGATCGGTGTGTGAGAAAGATTGTGGCTAGCGTTTAAATTGTACCGCTGGTCTTAAAATAGCCTGATATCTTAACAATAATGTGGATAATTTGAGCAGCAAAGCAGAGAAGAACACTAATTTGGTAGGCAGATTGAAGCTCGCCCACAGCCTAATTGCACCACCCTACATAAAAACATGATTAGTCTAATTGCCACACTTTTAACCAACTTGAGTATCTTCTTATGTGGCTAAAATATTCTTGCTGGTTTTCAGTCTCCACAGTTTTATTTCCTAATTCTTGTGTTCCTCTGTATCTCATTAAACGATGAGGGCATAACAAATCCGCTGGCTTACTTAACTCGTTTTGTCATGATGAACTTGCAGCGTGCTCTGCTGTGACTGTGCATGAGCTCATTGTCAGCAATGAATCAATCTCTAACAAGGAAGCAGTGAAAAAGTAAAGTAGCGCTCTGTGGTCAGCTCTCTGTCGTTTGTCAGAAGCTCGTTTTATTGTGGGAGTGGGTCTGTTCATCTGACATTAATTACATTGTTGTTGATGAATTATTGCAGAAAGCAAAGGGATTCTAAGGCTTCGCTTGACAACACCCAGAACTCTTTGTTTCACTTTAATATGTGAGCCGAATGGCACATTTGTAGCCAGCAGGCATTCACTTATTCAAATCCCAGGTTAAGGATCTTGTTAGGTTAATTTTGTAATATTAAAATAAATATTTAGATAGATGACCAAAAAAAGTATTGTGTTCATTTATATTTCTGTCTACATCTTTCCATACAAAGTTGTAGATATCTGATGATTTGAGGTCACGCTTGTGTTATTTTTTATATTATTATTATTATTATTTGTAGGCCTGTAGGCACTATATGCAAACCTAGCAATAAGGGTTATCATTGTACACACTGCCTGGATCTTGTTATGCCTGTGGCTTTAATGAAAAAAAAATATCTTAAACCATTTATCTTCATCGTCGCTTTTCTGTGCGTGTCCACGGCAAGGCCCTCTCTCCACCTTTCTGACATTTATATGAACTGTTAATAATGACACATCGGCCCGAGTGGTAAATGACTCAATTTTCACACACAGGGATATTGCGAAACAATTCTTTGTTTTCAAAGTGGATTTGCACATCTGATGAATTTCACTTTTCCCCTGGAAGCTCCAATTTAAGAAATCTAATAAAGCTGTTACAATCAATGTCCATTAAAAAATAATTGTCACAAGTGGCCAAAACGGAGTAAGGTGAAAATCCTTGCTTCAAGAAGTTAATGGATTGGGTAAAAGGATTATTTTTCAGTGCAGTCAGGTGCATTTAAATGTTGATTTTTCTTTTTAAACATAGCACAATATTGGATTTGGTAGTTGTGAGATGTAGAGAGGATAGAGTGTAGATGGAAGTACTAAAAGGAGATGCATTTGCACTATTATAAATACTCCTAATGGTGAAACAAGTGATCCTGACCCAAAGTCATAACTCTTTGAGACTTCCACTGAGATACTGTCTATTGTTTAGTCTAAAGTCTGCATGCAAAATGGATGCACAGTGCAGTGCTTTTTCAGATGGCCGCAGTCCATAGAAAAATATCAGTGCTTTGATCACAGATGAGGCTGAAATTACCTGATTAGACTCATGCACCAAAATAAGCCATGCACAGCGCAAATAACCCCACTGTGGGACATATTACTGGAAACAAGAATTTTTGCCCCAATGTTTTGTTCAAGAACATGGAGGAATATTTTGAGTCCAGTACTAAGCTCGGGGAAAATTTTTATCTTGGTACTCGATGTTCACATGTAATGTTATTTGACAGAGTCGAGTAAAGAAAAATTCAGGACTTAAGAATTCTTGCTGGGAACACGTATACGGATATTATAGCAGGGATTTTAACATATTAACTTCAATTAATTAATTATTAAAATTTAAATGCATTAAGATTTGTAATGCAACTAGGGACAAGGGTGAACAGAAAATGGATGGATGGATGGATGGATGGATGGATGGATTAATATTTTTTTAAACATACAGAAGTCCCCAGTTCATCTTCTCTTCAACTTTGAGGACCCCTCAGCGCCCCCTAGTGCTCCACTAGGAGGTCGCGGCCTCCACTTTGAAAAAACGCTGTTGTACGCTGTTGCTCAGGAAATGGTGGACAATTGGGTTTGATTTGACTGCACAGTTTTCCAATAAAATGCAAAACATGTCACCACTGTATTGAGCATTTAAGCTGAAAAATGTCTTGCTTACTAGTTAAATTACACAATAAACAAATAGCAAAGAGTCCCTGGCCTTCTTAATTGGTCAAAGTAAACACAAATTCCTATCAGCTACTCAGATTCAATATTTAGAAAAGAATATTGATATATAGATAAATAAATAAATAATCAGCTAACCACAGTAAAAGAAATACTTTCATCTCCAGCAAGATTTTTGTGTCTCTTGGCCAGTGTTTTTGATCATTAATCTTTAATATTTCTGCTCATCCCTACTACTGTAATGCCAAATATCTTGCTGAAAATGGCAGTTTTTATTTTGGCAAATTACTTCCCATGCTCACCAATTTCGCAGCCAACATCACAAATTAACAATATATATTATTCAATAACATTCTCAACGCAGTTAGTACATATAGAAATATGCAACATTTTTATTTTACCATTTCCTATATTATGAATAAAATACAGGTATAAAAACAAATAAAAAGAATAAAAACAGGAAAAAATTTGAAAGAAAATCTGTAATATGTGACTCATGCTTTTTTTTCAAGCCGACATCATTTATTTTACTTTAACCTTCTACAGAATAATTAAGATACTCTGTTTTCCCTCATTTGTTTACGCTCGGATGAGCTGAGTGCTTCTGTCAGTTCTGTCGGCAACAGATGTCCAGTGCAAAGAATTACACTGTCCTCATATGGGTGCCACAAAATAATTCCTGCTTCATTTTGAGTGATTAGCAGTTTTTTTTCCTCCCCTCCCCTCTTCTCTTGTAATTGCAGGATTATTCCAAAGACTTGTATGTCTGTCATCGCTTGATTAACTTTCAAAGCACCTTTTGTGTTATTCACCCTCTGGTTTGAAGATTAAAAATTTGGAGCGAGCAGGGCAGATGTTGCATGACATAAATTAATGCAATATTACATCCAATACTGAGGGTATGATAACCTTGTATTTTACTAATAGGGATTTTAGTTTATTGTCTTTGCATTTTAACTCCAGGGGACATCAGACAGCCAGAACACGCAGACAGACAGAATCTCTTTTTTTTTTTCTCAACATCTGAATACCCCAGGATATTCAGATGTTGAATATCCTGCATCGTTCAAGCAAGGATTAAATATTAGTGGAAGTAATGAAAAATTGTGATTTTCTCATTAGAAGCTACAGGGGGAGTTTATATATGCAAAATTAATGCTAAAAATAATTTTGCAGACTTTTACAGCAGCGCTATACTACATCATAACTGGTCTCAAAGTTTATGTACAGATCTCATCTTCGTCCCTCTGTATACAATGTGTTCAGTTTCATCATTTCTCAATATAAACATCCATTTCCAGCGAGAGTCTGACTGCTTTTTTTGTCTCTGAACACATTTATGGTATTTTGAGACCTTCTCCACTTGTCGTGATTGGATCTCAGGTAGAGGCTGATTACAAAGTAGTCTCAAAAATCAGCAGATCTCACTGGGATGCCAGTAGTCGAGCAAATAAAGAGTTTTAATCAAGCTGCTGAAGCATGCTTCTAATACCAATGTTTACATCAGGCACAGTTTTTGCTGGTTTTAATGTTTACCGCCACACGGTATTTATTAGCTCAAGCGCTTTTCTGTATGGTATTCTTAAAGGCATTATCAAGCAAAAGGGTTAGTCACAGCATGTGTCACTGCCCAGGGTGAGAGAAGGATTTACGGATATTTTCTTGCCAAGTGCCTGAGGCTAGGCTGATCTTCCTTGTGCAAGTCCAACAGAAAGCTAAATCTGACATGGAAAATCTATTGTACACAGATGATTGTACTGTTCCAATCATCATACTTCTCATGTGTGGTTTCTGGAAAACAAAGGGGACATCATATTCTTCAGGGAACAAACGGTTGTGAAAATCGGTAATGTTTGGATGTTGCAACCGACATGCTTTTCAAGTCGTCATCAATGGATGCCGGTTGTGAAACTCCCCCAATTTCCCTGTTTGCTATTAGTCTGTTTATCCTAAAGTGATACTTGACTAAACTGTGCAATAGGCAAAAAGCAGCTAGACAAGAGCTTGGCTCTCATACTCAGATTTCCATATTTATTGCTTGAAATCCTGCAGGGAGTTCAACTGAATGCCAATCGTAGAGCTGACTCACTAATGCAAGTATGTATCTGCAGTCTGAGCCCTGCTACAGATTCTGTACCCAACAGTACTTGATTGATTCAAACCTACATTTAAAGCTCAGCATTATAGTATACAGTAAGTAGCTCACTTCACCTACGAAAGAGTTCACCGTCTTCCATTTTCTTTGTATGTCATAAGGCCCAAACATCAATTAGAAACTAGACTGAACCATTTCAAAATGTCGAAGTTGTTTTTTATGACGTAGAGTATGGAAAATGTAAAGAAGTACTACTTTTGTAACTTAGTTCAAGTTTCATTTGGTAAGTTAAAAGGATGAAATTGAAGCCATAGATGTTTCTTCCTTTTCTGAGTGGAAAAGGAAGAAACAAAGTGACTTCTGACTGTGACAGAGCAGAAGTCACTTTGTGGTGGGCAATAACACAGACATTTAATAACTGATATGAACATCATAGCATCTCTTAGCTTCTTCAAACTTTAAAAGACGTTTTAAATCTTTAGTATACTTATTCTAATAGTAAAGTTTAAAGCTTCTCTTCCTTTAATTTGCTGGTCATAAACTGCTTGAGAGCCACCCTGGGCAAACATACAGGCAATACTCTG
Organism: Poeciliopsis retropinna; assembly: GCA_010277075.1. Classification (NCBI taxonomy): domain Eukaryota; kingdom Metazoa; phylum Chordata; class Actinopteri; order Cyprinodontiformes; family Poeciliidae; genus Poeciliopsis; species Poeciliopsis retropinna. Next base: position 10,379,596 of record VMRM01000015.1, on the reverse strand, counting down.
TCAATGTGAGCAAAGTTCCAGGTTTTTGCTTCACTGAATAACCCCTCCTGCATTGGCTTTAAGGGCTTTAACAAGGGGATCAATATAATCTTAGTGCATATAGGTTGGTTTCTACCCAGATAAAGAGCTTTACACACTTTTTTTCAGCTTGCAAGTTATACATTTCACTGCATGATTTACCTAAGTTTGTTTTGGACTCATGATTTATCTCCATAAGAGCAGCAAACAGGGATGAAGAAAATGAAGGCAGTTGCAGACAGTCCTGTGGCTCTGCCCACACACATCACACACAGGCGTACAGAACCAAGTGGCCAGGGTTGCACCAAAACAAAGTCAAGTTCCTGAAAAATCTAATAATCATAAAAAAAAAAGAAAAAAAAAAAGCATATATCTTCTCCGTCTTCCTCCATGATGCAGACGGGATCTTTTGGTTTTAATAAGTTCTTCATCGTGAATTTTCCTCAGGAAAACAAAATCTGTCATAATTATTTGGGTCAATTTCCTCTGTAAAGTCAGACCTTTTCTAAAATTTTATTTTATTGAATATTGAAAAAAGGGAATGAAATTAATAGGGATGCAAAATAATAATAATAATAATAATAATAATAATAATACACAGCATAATGTGTTGCCTTTGAAGCTGCAGATACGGTATGCGGTATGTCCATATGTTGTATCCACTGTCCCACATACACTGTTGAGCAAAGTCTTTCGGATGCAGTGTTACAAACTGTGGTCTGAACTACAAGTCAATTATAATGCCACAGTTATTCTGAATGGGCTAAGGGTCATGGCATCTTAAGATATTAGTATGCCAACGCATTTAAAGGCCAATTTCATTGTGCATGCCTCTGGAACAAACCCCTCAGAGAATTTGCATTTCAACAGAATATCACTTTTCACTGGCTTCTTGAATCTGCATGCCACTGATGCTCATACTTTCTATTTTCCTGGATTTGCCTGGATTTGTAATCACTTTAGTGTCAAATTGTCTCCAATCAACTGTAATGAGACAAAAAAAAAAAACCTCAAAACTTTTATTCTTTTAATACCTTTTTTGTATAATTCCTTTGAGGAACTTTTTTTTGAGAGTTTGCATACTTGTCTTTTCAGGGGGTTTTAAGTGATGCATTGTTTCACTGCATTAATACAATCTCGATTGAACAGAAAACAACAGGATCGAAACGTAGCAGTCTCCGCTGTTCAGACGTGGGTTTAGCAGTTGTCACTGACTTGTTAGTGGAAATTACTATAAAGCTCAGTCAAATACCCAGAGCAGACCACAATGTTTTCATTTATTATTGTTAGTAATGACAGCTGGGGACGCTTGGCGCCCTGCTTCATCACAGTGGGAACTAATTAGCGGGTTGGCTGATGTCAGGGCTGCAGCCAGATGAGCCTGGGCAAGGTTAAGAACACCGGAGTAAAATTCACTTTTTACTGCCTCTTTTTTTTTTTTTTTTTTTTGTCTGCAAAAGTTCATTTTGACATTTAATTAATTAAAATTATCCACTCTCCATAGAAACTATTAATTAATGATCAGCACAATAGACCTGCACACATACCGTAGTCATCCTGAATAATTAACAATACAGTGCCTTGTAAAAGTATCCATAGACCTGATTTTTCACACTTTATTATGCCTCATTTTATTTTGGGGGAATTTTATGATGTAGAAAACAGCAATAAGTTGCTTACTTGGAAGTGTAAGATCCAAGTTTTTAGGGTTTTTGAAAATACTACCCAAAATAGCACAGCCTGCATTTGTATTCAATCAAACTTCTTTAAGCTTCTCAGCATATATTTTTTTGGACTTGTGTGAGTTGTTCTTTGATCTTTGTGGTGCTGGTTATTCACTGCAAGACTAACTTTTAAATTTTTTATTTGTAAAAAAAAACAAAACAGATATCTCACTGAATCCCTTCTGCTGCAGTTAACCACTACTTTGTGTCGGTCTGTCAAAAATAAATCAAGACGAACCCTGCAGGCACTGTACATATTGTGATAAGAAAGAATAATAAAACTGATTGCTTTTCAGTCAAACACAGTATATGGGGGGTTTGAACATATCCGAGGTTGCTCTTGTACCTGTTCAAAGCTTTTTCTAACATTTGCATTGTGTCTGCTGAACAATTCCACTAAAAATTCAACACTTGCCACAGAAAAACAACAACAGCAACAAAAAAAACAAAAAAACAAAAACAAAATAAAGTGTCTCTGAAAAGCGGTTTCCACTTTGAAATACCTTTTGCCTGGAGCATTCAAATAAATCAGGCTCCGGTGAGCAGGCTGCAACTTTTGTCAACAATACACTAAATATTATGAGCTGTACGTGCAATGTGTTGTTTAGTAAGAAACCACAAGCCAAACACATTAAAAAGCTTTTGAGCTGAAAACACTGGCACATGACTTAAACAAAGAAAAGCTGAAAAACAGATACTAATCCACAGAAGGATTACAGTGTCACATCGGGAGAATAAGGTTTTGTTATGTTTGTTTTCAGTTTTTTTGGGAAGTCAAAAAAAACAGACATTTATTCAGCAAATGAACAATGCTAGTTTGCCCAGCGCACTCTGAACTCAGCAGTACAGCAGCACTGTATGAGGTGATGTTCACGTTTGTGAAAAATGCATTAAAAGTGTATATCAGAAGAACGTGTCAAATATTTATCAAAGTGAGCAAAAAAATGAAATAAAAATGAAAGGGCGAGTAAGTAAACAAAGGTAAGGTTCTGCAGGATGATGCTCGGTAGAGAAAAATCGATGAAATGTTGCAATCTGAAACATAAAAACTTTCAATGAGATTTCTTTTGTTCGTTGAACCACACACTGCAGCCAAAAGCATTAATGTTTCCACCTGTGCACACATCCAAGTGTTCTTTGTGACCCATAAAAGCTGCAGGTTACACAAAACCAGCAGCATAAGCAGCCACTGTTTATTTGCAGCAAAAGGTCAGCGATGGCCCATTTACAATGACTGTGGTATTTACCTCAATTTGCAAACATGTAAGCTCGAGCAGTCAAACTTTATTAAATCCTTTTAGGGAATTGCGTTGTAAAAACATATGCATTTTAAACAGAAACACTTCTCGCATGCGTCTGTGCAAGAATTACAATCAATTCTGTTTAACAAGAGAAGAAAGAAGAAAAAAAATAATAATAAGTGACCAAATCGCTGAACCGTGAATATGGTTAGTGTCGCCTTTGCAGGTCCATTTATCACCCTTGCTACTGTGATATTAGGAACCCTGAAGAGGACGGGATACATAAGCAGCACACACACAGCTCCGCCTCTCCCAGCTTCCAACCCAGAACAGAAGCTTGATTCTCCCACCTGCAACGTCTCCATCTGCTCCCTCTGCGCTGCACAACAACAAGAAAACCTCCAAAACCCAACGCAGAGGCAAGCCAACCTTGACTGTAACACCATGTGACAGGAATTTCTGCTTGATGCTTTTCCAATTGCAAAACAAAAACAGTCTCCTGAATGTATTTAATGCGTTATATGTGATGTATTTTTTTTTATTTTCTATTTTTCAAAGTCACACGCTGATCCCCGTTCCACACTGTAAACTCCTGACACCCGTTCTCTGCAGTGCATCGAGTCGGTGCAGGACGTAAGGGAGAAAAAAATGTTATGGCTCATTTAGGATTTGGTCCTTGATAAGTTATTTATGTGCGCCTACTCCTTAACCAAAAGCGTACTTCATAATCCTGATAAAATCCAAACTAATGTATAACAACAGACACCATTGATCTCAATAGGTCTTTAAATTAGGGCACCTAAAAAACTAGAACTTTTATCAAAACCCCCTTCCTGGCACTGCAGTGTCCAATAAAAAATCTTGAAATCCTGAGGGAGAACAAAAGTACAATGGTGAGAGCATGAGTGGCACATATTTCTCTTCATTAAGCAATAAATAATGCAGAGGAATCATATGAATAATTTTCTCCCTAATGGATATTGCATGCTAAGAAAGGATTTCCAGTTCCAGTTTTTAAAAATTCAGCATGTGAAATGATGCATCACTATGTGACAAAGTGAGTTTTTGGGGCAGGAAGCAAGTTAACCAAATGCATCAGCTTTATGGAAAAAGGTTGAGATCGAAAAAGGAGAGGTAGTCTTATTCCAAACACCACCCACAAATAAAAAAGGCATAAATATGAATAGAAGAAGAAGAAGAGAATAAATACCAAATATTCTACGTATTTGGTAAATATTTTGGAGCTGGGGACACTTTAAGGCTCATTTTTATTTGCTCATTTGGGTAGCATTTGCACAATTTTACCCAAGATTTTCACTCAAAGAGTCTGTTTAAGGCCACAGTATTTGGGGAAAATTAGCAGAGCTAACTGGCTCAAAAATCTGTGCGAGAAGGGGTAAACTGTAATCTGCGAGTGTGTGAGTCAAACAAATTTGATCCTGGAACAAAAGAAAAAAAGAGAGTTTTTTGAGCTCATCTAAATTCAGTTGTGTATTGTTAATTAATTACAAATCCATTTTGCCAACATATGAGTAGCATGCAGTGCAGGACGCGGCATTAGCTCCAAGCCCATTTTTAAGTTTTAGCAATTGACTAAATGATTATACTATTTGAGCTTAAAACAACAACAAGGATTTTAGTCATTTTAAATTTTACATGGAAATGTATTAGATTTAAAAGTTTCATTAAATTTCAAATTAAGAAAAGGTCATTGTTGCAGAGGTTTAGCTGGGAGTTTGTTTTGAAGGATGTACATTTACGTATGTAATATTTTCCAATCAGAATTAACTTGTTTTTTTATAAATTCTTTTTTTTTTTTGTTCATGCAATCCAGTTCAAACATTATATTTTTTTCTATGAAGGTCAAAATAATAGTATTGTTAGTGTAAAGTCAATATAGAAAGTTGCAAAGCAACCTTACAAAAAACAAACAAACAAACAAATAAAACTCTGAACTTAGGTGTCTTTCAAAAATCTCAGTCTACATTGTCTAGATCAATTGTTGATGTGGGAAATTCAACACTCCCATTGTTTAGATTTTGTTTTTGTGAAAAAAAAAAAAGGCTTCACTGTTCCAGTCTGCTTGGTGTGGATCTATCACATACAAGGTAGATAAGTTACAATAAAGTTAGCGGCTAAACATGCAAGAATCTTTACCGTCTTCCAAACAACACTGGACATGCACAATGCATAGAAGGAATGAAAAGACTTCTCTTTACCCTCAGCATACTGTTTCTCATTTAGCACACAGTGGTAGGAGCATAACGCTTTGGGGAAGGAGGCCCAACATAATGGGGAGATTGATGGAGCCAACTCCTGGACAAACTGCTCATAGAGATGTGAGTTTGGGGGATTTGATCCTTTTAAAATGCATTTGAACTTTATTTCAAGGAAGGTTGAATTAAAGTCAATCACTGTAAGATGACGTATGTACTTAAAATCAAAGAGTGCTTAAAATAAATATGAGATGAATGCAACAATCAAAGATTTCAGGTTTGTAAATAAATATAACTATTAAAAAAAAACTCACAAAGAGACAAAACATAAAGCACATGTAAAAAATTCTGCACTATTTTTATTTAACATGATAATGTAATAAAACATGAGTTATTTTTTCATAGTTATACGTCTTTTCTCGCTCTAACACAACTTCATAAGTAGCACACAGTTGCAAAAGTCTCATTTAATCTTTGTAATGCTACAAAGGCAACTAGAAGCAAAGACACACAATATGCATCTGCTATCAAAGCTGCAATCTGCCATGTAACATTTATGACCAAAACATAAAATATATTAGAAGGAACAGAGCAAAACCGACTTGCCAAAGGCAGTGTGGAAGTTCTTTAGTGAAGCATAACGAACATGGAGTAGGAAACCTGGGACAAGAAGAACAATTGCTGTAGGCTCTTCTATTTCACATGTGCACAAAGGAGCCCATCCTGCAATTATACATACCAACGAGTACGGACATGGCTGTTGTCCACAGAGTGAATTTCCATGCTTTAAACAGAGCCCCATCTTGCCTGCGGACTTGGCAGCTCAGGTGGCAAGCATGGTTAATTTCACTGTTTGGGAGAACTTGTAGGCTTTAATCTACGTGGTCAACAGCTAAACATTACTTTCCCATGACGAGATTCTGTCCGATTCATACTTTAACCTTGGATCTTAGTCTCTTAAGCTTGTTTTAATTGACATGAAGCTCACCCCTCTGAGCTACAGACTATATTTTAGTGTCTGCATATACCCTATTCTGAAAGATAATCAGGACAAAGGGAATCCAGGAATGTTTGAAAAAGTAGCCATACTAAACCAACAACAAAGTTTGACCAGCGCCTACATGCAACCTATTTTGAAATCAGATTGCCCCCCGATTTACCTCCACACACCAGACAGCGTTAGTCCGCACCAGGGCTGGAGTTGCTAGGCAACTGAAGACACTTGCTGCAGACTGAAATGATTCTTTGATTCAAGGAAAGATCTTATATAATACCTTAAATGAGAGAAATGTTGTGCATCTTCACAAGAAAACATCTTTGTAATTAAAATGAATGTTAGCTGGCAGAGCACGCTGAATAACAGCAGAAGCTTAATCCACATGAAAATGACTAAAAGAGAGATATATTTAGTTAGTTTACACAGACTGGCTTTGGTGTGAATGAGCAAAACAAATACATTCCAGTGAACTAAAAGAGCAATTAACACAGGACTTGCTGAAAACGCTGCTGATAATGCATGATGATAGTAGGGCAAAAATAAATCAATGTATTAGTGCATGAAAATGTGCTAATGTTCTTTCTCTATCCTTTTAAACTTTGATAAACACATAAAACATTAGCTTACATGTACCAGTACATCAAGATATGAAATATTCTTTTGTAGAAATATGTCCACACATTCAAGATTATTGTATATTTATGAAGTGTGAGCTGACAGTGTTTTGTCAGTACTGTATGTTTCTGGCCCCAATGGCTTGGAAGTGTTTTCCCAGCAAAAAAAAAAAAAAAAAAAAGAACTTAGGTTTATAGTCCAATTTATTTTCTCCTCAGAAGAGTTTATTCAGAGACCTGTAAAGACACCTTCCGCATCTAATGGAAAAAGATTATCCAAAGTTTATTCTAATCAAAACAAATACACAGATGCAAAAAATAATTGTGCTTGCTCACTTAAACTACTCAAACATTATTACCTTTGCTTAGAATGGTTACTCTGTGTAAAATATAAAATCTGTGTTGATTGAACAAAATATTTTCCAGGCAACTAGACATTCTTGTTGCAAGAGAACAATGCTAACAACTGCGTCACCACGATTACAATCGACAACTTCAAGTTTGTGAAAAGTCCTTATCACTTAACAACTAATGTCGATTTAAAACTCATGCCTAATAAATGACTGTGTAATATATTGCCTGTCTTTGTTGACTTCATGACTAATTCTTTGGTCGGTCTGTAAATGTCAACCACATCTTGTTTTAACTACTTAGCAGGTGAAAGACTGATGTTTTCTTCAGTCAACAAACTCACTCTCCAGTGTGAACTAAAGTCATTAACCCAACCTGCTGACATTTGCTTTATTACACAGCATAATTTTCCCATCTGACCATTTTCTTATTTCATCCTGTGGAAAAGGTTCAGTGAAGTCTGATCAGATCATTAAAAAAAACTCAAAAATTGCCAAATGAGAAAAATAATGAGGCAGCTTTTTTTAGTTTATCAAATCCAACAAAGCAGATCACAATATTTGATCGATTATTTGATTACAATTATACAACTTCTGTCCCAAAAACAAACTGTTAAAGCAGGGTTGAATAAATGGCAGGTTTTTCTTAGCTTAACGTATTCATGCTTTTTGAAGAACAATAACAATTAGAGACAACAAATGTCACCTGTTAATAACTTTGTTATGTGAAAGTGATGGCTTCTTTGAATAAAAATATTTGCAGAAAGTTGGGTTTGCCTACGGGCCTCCATTATTGCTGTCAGGTGGATGACACCCTTTGCCAACCTTTATTTTTTGCTTGGTTATCTCTTTTATGTCTTGTTACATTTTTTGACAAATCCAGTGCATCGTGGACATCTATAGACATAAATGTTCTTTGCATTGTACACATTTTCAACTTTGAGTTAATCATAACCCAATATGACACTGAAGTTTCTATAAATAATAACTGCAACGCTTCATTGTGCTGCTGTTAACAACAAGATACTATCTTGTAGACATTTTTAAGCATCAGTCGCCTTCTTTGTTTCACTTCTTTTCACTTTTGTTCCCCCATGTTCTTAAATGTTCCAGCGTTGCTCTGCATAAGTATTACTCTGTGCAAAAGCACTTGACTATTCCAGTAATATGTTAATTGTATTCCATCCAGTTATAATATGTGGGTAGTCAGAGACACCAGTAATTACCATTTTCTATATGCTTCTCTGTGCTGTGGGGACTAGAGGGAAATTAGCAGGTTCAAAGGTCCAGCAGTGGGAGCTTCATGCTGTGGGTGACCCACTGAAGCTTCCAGGAAATGGGAGTAAAATGGCTGCGGAGAAATATGTAACTTATGCATGCCAGGATTATCTTGGTCATGACTGAAAAAGCTCATAAATATGCATATTCATTATCCAGTGCTGTATCCCTCGCACAGAATCTATCATGGAGATTAATGGATATTATTCAGTGTATTCACTCATTCACGGTTTACAGTAAGTGAAGATGTCATCCATGCATAGGCAGACAGCCCCACCAACTGACACAAAAAGGTATAAGCAACAATTTAAAGTAGGGTTCCCATAAATGTGGTCTAAATGGCTTTGTAAGCAGCACATTGTTAAGATAATTGCATGCAATCCACTTTGCTAAATTTGGATAATTTCACTGGCAGTGTCCATGTTAAGTGAACAACCTGAAAAAAAATGGCAATCAAGTGAACAACCTGAAAAAAATGCCACATTGATGAAGAGCTTGCAAAAGTTTTAGCGTCATTGCCACTCAGAAATGAATGCAAAATCAGAGTAAATACATTTTATCCTGTCCACAGCTCAGGTGGTCAAGAGGCAGGTTAGATCCCTGGACAAGCCTCTAGAAAAATAACCATGCAGACGCATGCAGCAGGGCACACACAACCAAAGTATGACCTTCTATGTTCATAAGGACTTTTCATTGACTTCTGGTCATTTTTTGTTGATTTTTCCAGTCTGACCCTTTCCATAAACCAAACCATTATCAGTACACGCCTAACCCTAACCAAAACTAATTTTACACCTTAGTCCTAAACATAACCCTTAGCCAAAAAATAGCACCTCTTCTTATGGGACCCAGGCTTTGAGCCTCATAAGGAGCAGTTAGTCCCCACAATGTAGCATATATTAAGAAAATGGCCTTGTATAAAAAACAAGGCCACCCAAGCACACACACAGTTCTACTTCAGGTCAACTGAGAAAGCTAAATCAGCCTAACAAGCATGTTCCTAGATAGTTAGTGGAATCTGAGTACACGGAGAAAACTCATAAATTGAAAGAGAGGACATAGAAACTCCACACAAAATGTCCTTCCTGCCAACAACAATGGTAAAAGCTGCACTGGATGCTTTCCTTTTTAAGCACGACTTTACAAATAATATTTTTTAGTGATGCATTTGAAACAATAAGCAGCATTTAAATAAAAAACAAACTTAAATTTCTAGATTTTCTTTAATCCACCCAAATCAAATTTAAAACTGGAAGATGCCGCCACCAAAATTAGTTTAATGTCCCTTAACAAGTTCAAACAAAACCATGTGATTTCTGTATCAATCCGCAAGCTTTTGGTATAATTCTAGCAAGCTATTTGAAAACTCTTCTTTCGATAGCCACTCTATCATTCTGAAAATGTCACCTAACAAGTTTAACCAAGACCATATGAGTTTTGTATCCATCTGCAAGCTTTTAGTATAATCCCAGCCAACTATCTGAAAACTCTTCTTGACAGAACTGCTAAAGTTTAGCTAAACTGTTTAGTCTGCTGACATTGACTCAGTTTAAACAAACATTGCAAATTTTAAATAGGGTCTAGGTTGGTTCTATTTCAAAAGCTTAATGGTAGCTGGATATTCCAATCAGGCATAACTTTGAAAAACTGATTATGTCTAAGTTTCGACCTGTGGACACTCTGTCACTCTAAGATGAAGGGAAATGGATTAGGATGATATCAGCTGCAGATTTTACATGTAAAGTGCAGAAACACCAACTGCACTGTCCAGAGAAAAGTGAGTTACGTACCACATTCCACTATGAGAGTGCCAGCAAAAAAAACAACAACAACAAAAAAAAAAACTAAAACTAAGCATCTGTCAAAATATTATCAGCTGCAAGGCTTCACTGAAACACACAGATGCCCAGATTAATAAGCAAATGGCTTCTGATATACAGGTTCATGGTTTGACAAAACAGATGTTGAGTTTTTTTTTGTTTTTTTTTTTGGGGGGGGGGTTCACCACAATCAGAAGAAGCTGATTGTGTCACTGAATCTTTAAGCCAAATAACAACGTACCACCTGTCAAGCAGAGTGGTGGTAAAATTCTCCTGAGGGTTTGTTCTGGTCCCAGAGGGACAGTCGTATTACCCAAATTGATTAAATAAAGATTCAGAACTACAGTTAATGTCTTCAAATTCATCTAAAAATAAAAAACTGGATGGTTAAAACATGTACACAGATAAGTTTTACAACAAAGACAATGATCCCAAATGCAAATAAACTCTAAATCCTTGGAGGAAGCTTTTTGATACTAAAATTTCATCCGAGGGCCTGCTGTTAAGGGAAACAAATATTCCTGGACTTGTATCAATATATTTGAGTCTAGAGACTCAAATATAAGAGAAAATCCATAATAAACTAGAAAGATTGAGTCCATATCTTCTTGAAACGAACATTATACTGGTTTATTATTACCTTCTTCAACAAGGACAGTTCAAATCAATCACTAAAATGCCAAAATATTTTAAATTCATGCACATCATGAGACGTGTAAACCTCAGCGTATATGATCAAAATAAAATTTTCAGTCCTTGAGTGAGTGGATGACCACCAGGGGTCAGTGTACAACCATCTTTTCAAGCAGAAGCAGCGACTATAAATCACAAGTATTGAAATAAGACACTGCTGCATATGATACTGTATGACACAGACCCATTGATTCCAGACATGTGGGAAGTAATGTTATTCTCAGAGAGACTTTGATGTAAGGGAATTCTCAGTCTGACCAACATTCGCCCCACACAAACCACACATGTACGCGTGCGCAGACATTAAACAACACCACAGCTAAACAAAACCTTGTGTAAGCTCTATCTGTTCTTTGATATACTTACTTGTTGTTTCTCTTTTTTCGCACAATACTGACATACTAAGAGTTGAGTTATTTTTTTAAAAAAAGAATCAGAAAATGTTTTCTAATCAGCACCAGTTTTTTTCTGTTTTACACTCACACATGTTGCATTCTAAGGTTGCAGACATAAACAGAGACTCCAAACATATGAAGAAATGTTTGACTTTTTAAATGCATGCATCTTATACATTCAAGATGTGCTGCATTTGCTTATGTCCTACTGATTTGACTGTCCTAGAAATTTTTATTTTCCTATAACATGGCTGTCAGGGACAATTTCTTGAGTTCTTATTCATTCAGATGCAATGGCGAATCTCAAATGGAGGCTCCATAAATCTAGGTTAACCGTTTTAAAGGAATAGAGTAAGAAAATGTAGCAATTACTTTCATTTAAAGGAGATTTATTAATGTTGGGAATAAGATCCATGAATAAATCATGTGAAAGAAACTCTTAAAGAATCGCAATGCTATATTTCAGGGCTTAATGCAATTTAACTAACTGCTACTTTTTTCCAATATTCAAGCCATATAAATGTTCATGTAATAGTTTTACAAGTATTAAAACGGGGGGAGGGAATCCGTTTTGAAGGCCTTCGGAGCTTGTCTCTGCTTTTAGCAAATTTTAGTTCTAACCGACACATCAGATCGTGATCTCCAGCTTTCACTGGAGCAGTTTGCAGTTGAGGGTGAAACCACAATAAACGAGTAACTGATCACAAAATCTGATTTAATATTATGCCATTGTTTGTTGTTTTTTTTAATTATTCTAGACAGTTGTGCAATAGTTTATAATAATATTACTCAGGTAAAAGTAAAATACAGTACAAGTACTCATAAAAATGTATGTTTTTCAACAGGTTTAGTTAGATAAATGTAATGGAGTAAACATTACATTTCAGAGTTACTACCTCCTTTCCGAACCTAGGAAACAACACATTAAGTTGCTAAGTTTAGAGTGACATATTGGCATGAATTGACTCGTCCTCCTTCAGCTAACATTATCTAACAAACTTGGTTTGTTTGGAGAAATCTGTGCAAAGTTTCCCTGTCCTTTGCTGGTACAGGCTGGTTGCTCCCACGATTCCAACAAATACGGGCAATCAGCACTACTGCTCAGCAACATTTCCACATGCTGACCCACAAGTGTAAAACCGATGTTAGCTTGTGAAGGTTAGCTTGTCAAGGTATATTTAAAGACAGCTCAGAAAAACACATTGCAGTTTATTAACAATGGATTAAGCGGCTGTAATGCGGGATACATGTCCCTGATGTGAGCTTTCTTGAGGGTGAGGCTCAATTCAGTCAAGAGGTTAATAATGCCTAAAATAAGAGAATTGAACATTAAACGTCAATTTGAATCTGGTTTTAGGATATTAATACTCAGCAACCAACCGGATTGCCTATTCCAAGTAATATCTCGACTGAATATCTTGGCAGGGTTGGGTTGATAATTAAACCCAATCCTGAGATGAAAACCCAATAATGCATACAAAAAAAGTAATGAAGGTTACAGCTCCACACCTCCTCTCCATACCTTCACCCTTATATTGAAGTGTCCTTGGGCATGACACTAAACCTCAAATTATCTACTGGTACAGTGTATAAATACAATGTGTGTGGAAAGGGGAATATAACCTGTAATGTAAAAACTGATTTCAGAGTTTTGTGTGAGGAGAAAAGAGTTACAAAAGTCCGTTTACTGTTTACCACAATGCCCACAGTTAAGTTAATTTCATTTAAGACCGCTGGCACATTTTGCAACATTTCGCAATTTCAAATAAATATCTAAGCATCTTGTCTTGAAGATGTAGATGTCTAGATTTCCTGTGATTGTTAGTTATGAAATCTTAAAATCACTTCATCTGCTGAAGCCTCCATCTTTATCTGTTCTCAAAGCCTGTTTTCCCCAGAGTGACAAGATAAAATAATGTCAAGACAACACACATTTGTTTTTACTCCATAACAAGGACATATTCAGAATGGCCTTACTAAAATGCCGGTAGAGAAATAGCTTTATTTGTTAAAAAATGCTTCAATGAGTTATTTGCCGTTATAGGGCAACCTATTTTTATTGTTCCACATGTGAGTGAAAATAAAACATCTACAAATTTACTGGTGATTATAGTTTGTTGATGCTGGTCTACACATGTAGATTTGACACACGTTTTCCTGCTTTCTCACAAAAGTGAGATGCCATAAAAAAATGTCATAACTTGATGTTATTTAGACTCCTTTAACATTTATTTAGACCTACTTGTTGCCAATAATCATAAGCCTAAATATGAGGAGCAATTGAAATATGACTTAATATGTGCACAAAAGAGTTCAGAGTGAAGAATCTCTGAAAAATGTATCCTCTTACAAGGTAAGTGTGCAAGTCAAGTAAAGTTCACAATCTTGAAAATAAGATTCTGCCACAAATTCATGTTCTACCAGGGTAATTAAAGATTTGAGGTTGGACTTTTGCACTTGCTTAATCTCTCCTCATCAACACTCCTGGCAATAATGCATGGAGCATGAGCATTGGCATTAAGGGGGGGAAGTACAGTCTTCACCAGCAAAAGAACCTTCATAACTTTCTCATTAATGAGAAGAAGCAAATGAAGATCAAGATGATCCAGATGGCTCTCCAAGAATTAAAGAGTGAGCTCTGTTAGTCTCAGGGGATGTAAAAGAAAGAAAATATTGCAAGGAGAAGAAACCCCTGCTTCCCTCAGTGGTTGGTAAACAACCACTGAGACTTTACCAGCCACTGTCAGGTAAACCTAAAAGTTAGTGAAGGCTGCATGGTGGTGGCATCTCTACAAATGCACAAATGCAAAAAAAACTAACAAAAACAAACAATTTGAAGGCAGTACTCCTAATGATCACCAATCACAAAACCAAGTTTACATATTGCAGATGGCTCTTCTAGAGGCTTACCTGGAACTATGCTGTTTATTTATCATTACTACACCAGCCGATCAGATCATTTATACCACAATGAGAACATACACCATGCATGAGAAAGAGAGCCCTGAAAATCTGTGTTATGTAGCTACAGTGATGTCAGTAACACCTTACGTCCAATCCAACCCCTTTCTTGGTAACGAATAATGTAATACGTTATCATTTCAAATCCAGGAGTTAGATTAAAGTTACTTATCCAAGACACTGTGCGCTACTATTTCTGTCATTTTACTTGGTGAAAAGATGCCTTGTTGCATGCCTTGTTTGCCTCTCGGGGAGTGATGCCTCATCATCAGGCAGTGACACAAAACAGTAGAGGAAGGAGAGAGATGCACGTTTCCTAATAAAGGAACCATTTTAAGTTTGTGTCAGCTAATAGTGGCAATATAAAGGTTTGCTGTTAACTCTGTAATGCTATGCATAAATCTGGGGAAAAGGATTAGTTAGAAATCTTTCGTTGATGTTTTGTTCATTTGTTTATTCCTATACACCTGACCTGTAAAAGAAGAGTGTGCACTGTTGATTGTATGCTGTGGCATTTTGGGGAGGCTTTGAGGTGTAATACCACATGATGTTTAGAAATGCATTTTAGCTTCAGAAATGAAAGAATCCATTTGCTGCAGATTACTACCTGCAGTGCAACATTCTGGCTAATGGGTGTTTTTAGAAAAACAAATCCTATTTAATGTCTATTTTGAAATTAATCTTTATATAAGACTAGAAATAAGGTTATAGGGCATAAAAATGAGCAAAGCAGTTTAACTCTATTGCATAATTCTTGTTTCCTAGGAACTGAAAATAACAAGCACAAAAAATCAATCTCTTTCAAAGGAGTGCATTGAAATTTGCTCTTTTAACTTAAGAGGAACATGCTGAGTTTTACAAGGACATTTTTTCTACAAACTCACTACATTCTCCTGCAACTTTATGTCTTAATTTATGCAATCTATATTCAATGAAAATTTAACTAAGAGATTCAGAAATGGTTTTTACAAGCCCTTAACATTTTGCATGGCAAAGAAAGAGTGGAGCAATGCTGACAGCTATTGCACAGTTCTTGTGTTTTTGTTCTAGTGTCTAGACAAAAATCTGTCTTACTTTTTTTAAAAGTTAAGAATTGATATTTTCCTCCTGAGCTTTTATAGTAGCACTAACTTGCTTTGCTGTGTTCTACCCTAAAGTTTACTGACTTACAGCATGCTAAAATGCTAACCATTCGCCTTTTTGGTTTTAATTTAGGTAAAAATTTGAATGATTTACTTCGTAAAACAATCTTTTAATAAATGACTGCAAAACTTAAAATATTTTTAACAAAACATTTAGTATTATAATTTTGAGTGATCAGTACTCCCATCAGTGTTTACTCGCTTCAAGAAACAGTTCTGAACTGAAAGCCTATTAGGCTTGCTAGATGCATTAGTTGATAGAGTTATTTACATAGCATGTAATTTAGGTCATAGATATACATCATCATTTTACATATAGTACAGAATACTATTGACACAATAAGATTGCTTTCATAAAACAATTTCTTGCACTCAATTCTTTACATTTTAAACTGGCATGTAAAAGTTATCGGTTTCCATCTCTAATACATTTAGTTCATTCACCCTCAACATTCTTGTTGGCTTTCAAGCTTACAGTCACATCAGTGGATATGCTAAATGAGAAAAAATATTGTTGTGCTCATGAAATGTTTCTCAGACTCGTATGTATATAGTTAATTCTCTCAGTTTGTGTCGTTAAAGGATTTAGTTTCCTTTCCCTCCAGTAGCGGGTGTTCTGGATGCCAAAAAGAAGCTGCTCTTGCAATCGATTAAAAATCAGAAGTGCTTGCAGAAGCAGTACGATGCTAACATAGTGCACAGAAAGGGTGTGTACAGATGGAAGATGAGGATAGCGGAACAGAGACAGAGAAAGGCAGCGAGACAGAGAGAGGGAATTCTGTCAGTCAGTTGTGAGAACACATCAGCCTCAAGCTGACAACTCCTTGCATTAGATGGTTTTCCACCGAGGGTAATGGAGCTTGGGGCCTGTCTCACAAAAGCAATTTATAGCAAAGCCAGCGGAGGTCTGAGAGATACAGAGTCTCGCCAAGTGTCAAATATTTTCTGAAACAAAATTGCGCCGTGTCAGACTGGCAGATTTCTGTCCCGAGGCCTATAACACTGTGATGAAAACACGTCGCTTTCGTAAGGAGTTTCTAAAAGCTCAGACCCTGACACACAGTGGGGAACAAATAAAGTTGTTATAGACTATTTAAATCAGAACTTTTAATGCCTTTCATTCCTAACATATATGCTTTCTTCTTCAATATTAATACCTTCAATTCTTTTATACCAACCTGAGACTAAAATATAATGTTGCCTCCTGGAAGCGTTTACTGTCTTGCTCGTAGTTGTCAAATCTCCGACATTATTGGCATCTGCTTGGCTGCAGCTGTTTGGATTATTGTGTTGAGATGGTTGAAGACATTTACAGCATTATCCCGGGGGAAGCTTTGCGAGACACTAAATCATTTCCAACCTACAACAACAAAGCCTTTACTAAACCACATCAAATCACCATCAACAATGCATGTGCATGCTGTGTTAAAATAGGAATGAATGATGCATATCAGGGAGTTTGTCTCATAAGTAGTATTCCTAAACGCAAATTATTTTATATTTTCACATAAAACCACAGATTACAGTTGTTTTTGTTGTTTTTTTTCTTGTTTGTTTTTTTTACTGATTAGACCAACACAAGGCAGTGCATAATTATGACATCTAGGAAAATCACATAATTTTACATAATTGAATATAAATTCAGGCAGTAAGAGGTTTGCCTAAATAGTTACATTACTGTAAAACCCAACAAAATTCATAGACAGTCCTACAACTTTCTAGCCTCCTTTCTTTGCTGTAGTACTAACACTAGCAGGGCATTAGCAGGAGTTTGTGGCTTAATTCCAGCAGTTATTTATTTCTATTCTAATCCATATAAAGCAAACTGCTTGCTTGTTTGTGTCAACATGTACAACAAAAACTGCAAAAATTAATTGTCTATATCCTTCACCCATCAGAGATAGGAGTGCAATCCCAGCAGCCTGCTACTTACCGTAAAAATGTCATTATCTGAAGGAAAGCAAATCGCACATCTTTCATTTTCGCAAATCCTCCCATCCATTAGACCAACATTACATCCCACCTGATATATCTGACTCTGTAATTCGACATACATTTTAATGGCAGCAGTTTTAGTGAGCGCTCTCATTTAACATCACTGCTCTCCTCAGTTCAAAGTATCACAATGATCAATAAGTTTGTAAAAAATTTGTTGCACGTGGCTCTCTAACAAAAAAATGAACACAAATAACTTGGAATCCAGGAAGAAAAGCAATCCAAAAAGAAAACACTGAATGTTCATAATGTGAGAAACTAAAGCTGCGTGCATCAAGTGCCATCTGTGGTAGCTGGAACAATGAAACTGATTTCAATGAGAAAACTGTCATCTCGCACCTTAAAACTGTGGAGTGTAGAGCCATTAAATCCTGATGAGGAAAACAACTGGGCTCTTTCCAAGCTCTTTTTTTGGACACAAATCCAAAAAATATGGCCGGCCTGGCTGAATAGGATTTAATGCTGCTTCCAGGGAAATCAAGAGACTTCTGCAGAAATATGTGAAGCGTACACACCACTCTCCGAATCACAGACTTCATACTTTGATGTCCTTGCCAATTTTCTAAGCTTTTGTTTTGAACATGAACATTGTAGCAAGAAATCTCACTTAAGCAGATAGGAATTACTCCACTTAAAGCTTCGATAAATACAAGCTTTAGTTGCATCATGTTCATGGTAGTGACCTAATAGTACAGCCAAATTATTAATGTTGAGAAGAGAAAACAGAAAAAGAACGGAAACAAAATGTATAGATTTACTTGTCACCTTGAACTTTTATCATGTAAACTCATTTATATACAAGTTCTGTTACAAAGTGGAATTCTCTCCTCTCGTCAAGCTGTTGTGAGCTATCTGGAACCTTGCCTTCCAAATGAGCTTTTCTGTGTCAGTTTTCTTTCAGTCTGTCTCTTTCCACCGGGGTCTTTATAGTTGTCTAAGCCTTCCATGCAAATTTTCATAGATTCCAGATCTGGGAATCTGTGTGGGATGGTGTAAATGATGAAGAAAAGCAAAGGGACAGGGGGCAGAAGTAACCAAAGATTTTTCACTTGCTTCACAATCATCTCCTAAGCACATCAAATATTGATTACAAAAATGTCCTTTGTCGGAATGCAAAACTTTTCTCTGAATATATCTCACCCTGTTAATGTATTATTTTTAAGTAATTTTGGGGTAAATTAAGTTGAATCTTGTGTGCATAAGCATTCCAAAAGCTGCTCACCAAAAAAGCATGTGACCTAATTTCTTTCCTTTATACTTATTTTTAGAAAAGGATTGTGATCCACACCAAGAATTGTGACTCGGGTTAGAGGAATATTCACATGGCTTGAGATGCCAGTTGACTTTTGGAAAAAAATGAAATGGAAAGCAGAAACTAATCAGACTCACATGTGTTTCTTACCAAATGGCAAACCATGAATTTAATCCCTTGACATTTGAGGCAGACCATCGTCATGTCTCTTTTAGTTTTGTTTTGAAATGTGTGTACATTCAGGCACCACATAATTGCTGACTTACTCAAAATCTGCAAAATGCACAAAAACTTCCAGAGAAAAATAACCACTTGCCGCGGTGTAAATAAAAACTCAGTCATTATCAGATAATTGTGACCAATCCAGAGTCAAGAACTCAGACTGCAAGATGTGCAATGTGTAAGAAACATATTGTCTCAATTTCTAATATTTTAACAGACATTTACATCACATGTTGGTAAAAAACAAAAAACACACACACACAACATAATCCATATAAAGGGAACAAAAATTGAAAGAAAAACTTGGTCAGAAACATCCAATCAGAGTCAGGAGGAGAGTTTTAGAGCTTGAAATCATGCTTGCGTGGGCCATGCAGTGCTCACACTCTTCCCCCTTACTCTCTGCTACAGCTTTTTTTTTTTTTTTTTTTTTACAGAAAACAAATCCTGGCATGAGACACATCATGTTAACATTATTTAAAAAATATACTTGATGATAACTAGATGTAGACCCACCTCAAATTAGTAACTCATTTGGCAATAACACCCTACTTAAGCCTTTGAGAGACATTCCTTACAACATTGTTTTTTTTTCAAATTTAAGATATATTTTTAGCTCTATTAAAGTCCAAGCATGACAGCTGTGGGATGACTCTAGCCTGGGACACAGCAGAATTGTGATTGTCCACATTGTTTTGATTCCATTTTGGTGTCAGCTAAAGAAATAATGACATTACATTTACTTCAAATGCAAGCTTGTTTAAAGACAACATGTTTAAGAACTGAATTAAAATGTGTGTCTAACGTATGTTCTCCTTAAATGTGGTACGTGAAAGAAACCCATTCCAAAGTTTGGTTTATTTTGCAAATGTTAACAAGGTGCCATTTGATATGGTAACCAAGCCCTGTAAAGATTGAAGTGAAGGGCTTGTTCTTCAAGCACTGAACAGCTTGACTATGATGCGAAATAACTAAAACAGACACTCCTCAGAAAACTGACAACTACTTTGACAGCGTGTCATTGCACTCTTCATTTTATTACTGGTTATGGATATTACGTTCAGCATTGTCATTTGCATGGAGCTGACTATCACTCTGTTCGTAGACAGTCACATATGTTCCTTTTTGTTTATGAATGTGTACTGGGACTTCTTCCCTCTTACCTGACTGCTTCTATGACTAAGTCCCACACCTGCCATGGACTCGTTCCCAGGCCTTTCTCCGTGTTTTGTCAGAGTCAGAACAAATATCTGTAAGAGGAAAAACTTCCCCCCATTGCTTGGAATGGCTTTCAGCAACAGTCTAAATGAGCAGAGCAAGGGAAACTTGGTGAACCGAAAGTACTGGTGAAAGATCATAAAAAAGAATGTTTTGGTAATTATAATAGCTTTTAATAGTTAAGAATAGTGGTTTGATATCTGCCCAGAGTTATGCTAAGACACTTAGGCTACACAAAGTGTGAGATGAGATCCAACTTCTTATTTTAATGAGACTGTGTGCATTTGAATCTGTATTTATAGTTTTGAGTGTGTGCAGTTTACAGAAAATTCACAGTAAATTCCAAACGATAAACCAATTCAAAACTGAAGGTTCAAGTAAATTCAAGTTGTACATCAGAAACTTTAAAATGATTTGATTTATAAAAGCTTATTATGTTTGACCTCTAATGCTTCAGTATGTGCGGCAAAGATCGGCAAATTTCTCTGTAAATTCAGTCAGGTGTAATAATTGACTTGTTGGATTCATCTTTACTAACATCTGACAGATTTGTTTTTTTGGTAAATACAACATGTCAATGATAAATTGTAACTATAACAAAGCAATTTTTCAAGTGGATCCAGCAGCCGTGATTCGTGTCTTATGTAAACAGCTTTGATAAATGCCCTCTGCTGTGTTTGTCAGCCTTTTGCTCAATCATTTTCATGCTTAAATGAAGCAATTTGGTTTTCAGAGAGCAATCTGTTGGAGTTGATTATCCAAGCTGGTGATGTCCACCTCGATAAAAATAGAAAACCCGTCTAGCCACCCACTCCCGATGCCAGCAGAACCACAACGTGCTGAGCTTCTGCCGCAAGTGGGGAATGATTGCAATGTGCGACTTGTATGGAAGAATGTGAGAAAACAAAACTCTAATTACAGTAATGAATCTTTCTGGAGAGGTATTGAATATGCAGCATTTCTGTGGTCAAAGTGAAAACCCATCTTGGCTTCCACCAACATTGCCATTCATCATTTGTTGAACAATACAGCCTGAGGTGAAGATAATGAGAGGAATCATGGGGGGGAAAAAGGATTTACTCAAAAGCACAGAATCCATAGTTTTCTAGCAACAACATGTTCATTAAGAAATGTCTAAAACAAGTTCCCTTAACAGTTGCATTACTTAAATATATTTTTGAAAAGAACTGCAAACAAATTAAAATAAATTGTTTTCTGATCAAATTTGACCACTGAGAAGCAAAATTCAATCTTACGTCTTCAATAGTGTCTGATTCACTTAGCATATAATTTAATATGGCATCTAAGCAATTTTGAATTCTGCCCAAACTACTTATATCTCGAAGCTCTTGCAATATAAATGCAAATCTATATTCTAACACTTTTTCCAAGTAAATTGGGGTTTCCAGCTTCTTATAATGAACAATAAGTTATTCATGTTGATTACTCATTTCAAAAACATGACAACAAACCTCCTGTACCCTGCTCATCAAGGAAGCTTTTCCTCCAAGTGATTTTATTTGCAAATTCAATCTCCTATAAGTGATACCATGCACACCAGATACAGTGCCTTCGAAAAGTAATAATACTTTTCAAATGTTTTAGCATTTTATCATATTACAACCACAAACTTTGACGTATACTACACAATCTAAAGTATCCGCTGTCCTATCTAGATCACTGAATTCAGGGGTTTCCATCACTTCCATGGCCACATATATAAATTCCAGCTCCAAGGCATGCAGACTGTTGATACAAACATTTGTGAAAGAATGAGTAACTCTCACTGAATTCAAGTATGGTACAATGATGGGATGTGACATGCACAAAAGACTCTTTCAAGAAATTTCCCAAGAAATAAATATTCCACATTTATCTGTGTTTAGTATTATCAAACAGTGAGAATGACTGGGAATGACTGCAACTTGGCCACAAAGTAGGAGGCCACATAAAATTAAGGACCGGGGTAAGTGGATGGTGAGGCCCAAAGTGTGCAGAGGTCACCCACTTTATTTTAGAAAGTAAGCAGATGAAAACATTTGTCAACAGCATGTAAAGATTTGTACTTGGCTAATGAATTTACATCATTTGCAGCTATAAAAAAATGCTGTATTTGTTTTTTTGTGTGTGTGCATAAACAATGTATGCAGCAATGTGTTGTAAAACCTCTTCTTAGGGAATAATAAAAAATATTCTGTTGAAAATAACTTAAGGAATAGGTTCCCTAAGACTGCAAAAAGGAAGCATAGCTGCGTCAAGACACTTGTATTAAAACAAAACACGACACGTGCAGTGGCCCAAAACATGACTTCTGAACTCACACAGCTATAAAATAAATTTGTGACCCGCTTTTCATAAACTAAACCATGTCTGATAAATTAAATTTGGATACAAAAGAAACCACTGGGTGGCACTGGTCTTCCAGTCAAGAACCTGTACTGCTTTAAGAGGTAGAAAGCATAACCACCTCCCTGCAATTTACATGTACATGTCTAATATCATAGGAAAGTCTTTTTCCACTCTGCAGTAAGCAGAAGAGGAGCATTTTCCACCCACATAGCTGGAACACCAATGCACCCAATATGAATTTCATTTTAAACTAAATATCATTAACAACACAAGGAAATATAAGGAGGTTTTGACATTACTCATTTGAATCCCCCATGAAGTATAACATATTAGATGGAATAGGTGATTTTTTTTTTTAAGTGCATGTAATTCAGTACTGGAACCACAGACTCAATGTGGAATCCTATAAATTAATTAGACAAAAGTGGTAAAAGATCCCATTCATAATTCAGATATTCATTGTCATGATAATGCCCGTGCCCTTGACTCAGACAGCATCTAGACCTGAGTCATACCTGATGAGAACACTGATTGGTTTGATATTCTGTGTAAAAAGACACAAGCATGGCACAATGACAGAAATAGAAATCTGAGTGAAACATTCCTTTTGCCTTCCCTGATCTAAATAAGCCCCTCTGTCCACTGAAGGCATAAATGAAAGTAACAGGAGCTTTTTGGAAAAAGTTTCCTCCTGTGTCAGGCTTTATATTTGTCAAAACCTTTCCTCAGGTTCACCGCTTATGACTCATATTTGTCTTTCATTTTCTCCTCGATGGAGTCGCTCTTTTTCTGGATTACAAAGAAAAATATTTGAGACAGTCACAGCTCGGCAATCTCAGAAGTACAAGTCAGCTAAAATGAATCTTCACTGTGATTTAAAGATGTAATGTGCATGCATAAATCTTTTTGGGCTATGTTAGGCTGAACCTAAATGGTTGGATGGGCACAAAATATTTAAAACCAACTGGGTAGTGCTGATGAGTTAAATGAAAAAGAAAATGTTTACCCAAGTCATGGCTGAAAAATGACTGAAGAAAATCATTCAAGAAAGAATTCCAATTTAGTGTTACAGAACAAATAAAACCCCAACCTAAAACCAAGGAGACCTGCAGGGGTCATAAAACCTAGCTTGCTGGGTTAGAGACGAGAGACAAAACCTCATCTTTTTATGTGGCAATGGCTTTTATGTTTTAGCTATATTCACCTACAGAAATGTTAATCTTTTACCTGTTATGTGCTTAGCGTGCTAGCAATAGGAAGAAAGTGGTCCACTCATTTTAGACAAGATATTACTTGTTTAGTAATCCAGATTGTGGGTTATTATTTTTAATCCAGGCTTTCGTAGCCTTAATGTTATACATTAAGGCATATGAAGTTAACTTGCTTTAATGTACGTCTATAATACCTCTGTGTTTCTTAATATGTTTTTTTCTGTGTAGGTTTGAAGTCTCAGCCAACTGTCAATCAGCTTGACACACAATGAAGAACAAAAGATGGAGTGGGTCATAGATAAAACACTGACACAATAGAAATATGGTGCCTCGAGATTGAGGAATTAATAAAGAAGTGCTTGAGGCGGGTGCATTAAAGGCTTCAAAATCCCATACTTTCAAGTTCTACTTCCTCTTTAGCATGGGTGATTGTAAAGATCCTCTCAATTGTGTTAGTGATGACATGATGGGTGAGACAGACTGCAAAGATGAGGGCAACTTGCATCAAACAGAGCAGCCAGAACAACCCCCAAAGACTGGGCACCGCTCCAGTCGCACGTCAAGGTTGATGATGATGACAGGGCTTATTTGGCTTGCTTGGTTTGCAGTATGAGTCAAGGTAGCAAAAAAGCACACAAAACAACTGAGACATTAAAAAAAGATGGATTCTTGTGTTGCATTGTCACGCAGGAAAAATGACATTTTGTAGGTGATTTCAGATATTTAAAAAAAATGAAAGTTTAATTTGAGCACTTAAATATTTTAAAAATTCTTGAATGATAGTGCTTTTCAATGACAAACTGAAATATTTAGGTTATTCATGTGTTTTTGAAAGTAAGACCCAATAAAAAAACTAAAAAAACTAATCATTCTTTTCAGTTTGTAATTGTTTTATATTGTTGTCTTTTTGTGATTTTAGTTGTGTCTTTTTTCTTTTTAAGCACAAGGCTAAATTATTATAAATTTGAATACAATCACTATTCTTTAATGTAGGAAGGAAAAACTCTGAGATCCACAGTAAAAATACAGTTTCATCTTTTAGGGTGTCCTTCAGAAGTTTTATAATTCCTATTGAAGAATCTACTTGCTGTTCACCAGCTGGTCCAGCATTTGTACAACTCCTACCAATAGTCAATCTACCTTAAATGACTAATTGTTAACTAATTGATCACTGTCCAATATAATCATTCTGCTGAAATCGGTAGGAAAATGTATATTAAGCCAACTGTTACCACTTTGTAAATATTGTGTTTCGTCAGTGTTTAAAAATCCTTTTTTCAGTAGTTTCATACCAAAACTGAGTTTTAAGTTGATTGCTGACAAACAGTTTTTTCCACAGTCTCTGACTTATTTTTATTATTGCATATTGGTACAATAAAATCATACAGTTCAATCAACGCATGTACCCAACTCTTAACTAAAACCAGGTACTGTTGAAAATACTTGTCACTTTCTTTACTACTCTGTTAGAAATTTTACTTTTTACTCACAAAAACAGTCTCAGTTAGTTCAGATATGACAGGTAAAACCGACTGCCCACTGATTTAAAGACAATATTAGTTAGATATTTACCGTCTAGCTAGGAAGAAGGATGCATGCACTTCCCTCCTACACCTGCTACATCTACATCCCAAGGGTTTGAGTGTTGCATATCATAAGTTTTAATCTGACATGGCTGCCATAAATATATGTTTTGATTTTATTTTTATTTATTTGTATTTACAGTGGGACACAGTGATCAGTAGATAAGCATCAATCTACAGAAATATGCAGACATTATGACCTAAAACTACATGTCAAGTCATCATTAACAAAAGTGAAGCTATGCAAATAACGACATACAAGATTGAGGAAATACTCCTAAGAAAATACTGGACTATATTATGCAAAATATTTGATTTAACATGTCAGTACATAAATATCTGAGCATTATTTGCATGAGCTTTGTGATAAGTACTAATATCTTATGACATGCATTGTAATAATTGTAATTATATTCATGCAGTATGAAAAATGGAAGCTGCAGAAACTGATTTACATGCAGTACCAATAAGAGCAATCATTCAGACTGAATAGAACTTCAAGAAGAGCATACCAAGGTTAGGATTTTCATCACTCAAAGTTTTTTGTTGAAAACTACACTAATGTTTTCCTTAATATTAACCAGCTGAAGGTTCCAGTCCAAAATACTAATTTTATTCGTGCGTCTAGGTTTATTATGGTAATACTATACATAAATACTGAGTCACAGGATTTCATTATCATGCAGACTGACCTGGCCAAGGAGACACTTTCATTGTTGTCCCTGGGCTAACCATAATGTGTTATTAGTATTCAGATAATGTCGGTGCATGTAAATTGTTCATGGAAAGACCAAGGGCACAGGTTTGGTTTGAACAATGGTAGGAACACAACAACCCACCCTCCCACTTCATTTAATTTTCATCTTTTAATGACTTACTCTAAATCAATATATAAAAGATGCACTGATATTTATCACATGTAGAAGTAAGTAGACCATTCATTTCAAACTTTTACTTGAGTATGTGGACGTGTTTTATATCAGATTTATTTTATATGCCAAAAAGGCTCTGCTTATTTTTTTTATTTTGTTGATTGTGCCAATTGGTTGGTTGATACAAAAAAAAAAGAAAAAAAGTAAACAATATGTATTCTATCATAAATACACAGATGTTTTATGCAAACTTGTGAGTTCAGTGTTATCAGTTGTTTTGGTCTCTTTTTTGGAATACTCACATGTGACTTTGTGAGTCAGAGACATGGACACAGATAAGTGCATGTGCCTTAGATTTTGCTTTTGTCCTTTAATATCATAAGTATTTCTTTTAGTTTTCTGACTGTATTTGACATAAAATACTTTGTCACTGTCATAATATGTTCCGATATGCAAAAACGTAATACATATTAAATGATAAAGACCATCAGTTTCATTTTTATTTGACTTTTACAAGAAGTTGACGGGTACTTGAAATTGTTCTGTTTTTAGTGACAAGTCAGACTTATTGAACCTAGGCACCTACTTGAACCCAACTTTTTGTTTTGCATTTTTACAAATTTGTAGTTTATCAAGGTTCATATTGTAGCTTTGGTTTCAGATCTATGTTCTGTTTCTTATATTTTAGGGTCAGTGCTGTTACCATCTTTTAGTGATGACAATTTTTATTAGTTTTGTTGCGCAGCTCTTTGCATTTCTTTATTGGTCATCCGTGCTTCACTTTGTTCTACTTAAATATTGTCTGTCCCTGAGTTCCTTAGTTTCATGTACCTTTGCATCTTTGATTGATCACTCAGTTATTTTGAGTCTTCCAATCATCCTCTTCACTTATTAATGCTTGTCAATTTAGTAAGAATTGTGGGATTCTCCAGTTGCCATGAATGGTACTGTTACACCTTGTCTTTTGACATCTTGTTGTGTTCATCCCTCCTTGTTGTCTTCAGTAGTATGTCAACTTTTTTGTTGCTTTACTAAATATCCATTTCAACGTGATTGGTTCTTCTGTGTTTTGCCCTTCCATACAGCAAAAAGACAAAACAATCTCTCTGCAAAAGACCAGCGACATCAATGACTACAGGGGCCCATCACCTCACCTTGAGCAAAACTGTTTTCTGACAGATGAACCATAACAGCTTCTACTGGTAGTTTGAAAAGCAGCCATGCCTACGTCCTACCAGCTCTTCCACATCAGAGAAACAGTCCACATGCACCAATCACCCTTCTGTCCTCAGACCTCTTGAATGGACTAAAGATCCCTGAGGAGGATATCAAAGGGCTATTCAAGTGTTAGAAAACCAGGAAAACTTCATGACCTGATGGTGTGTTCCCTCTTAACTGAGAGCATATACAACCAAGCTTCAGTACACTCAGATTTTCAACAGCGCTCTGGAGCTGTGCAAGGCTTTGTCCTGTTCAACACTGGCCCCCATAAACACACCATTACATGATTAAATGACAACAGGCCTGGCCTGTCACCCTGACATCTGTGGTCATAAAATACTTTGAGGGACTGGTGTTAAACCATCTAAAAACATTGTAGGCTTCCCTGCTGGACCCCTACAGTGAGCTTACAGGGCAAACAGGCTATTTGGACTATGCTTCATCCTGCACAATCTTAACGAACCTGGGATTTATGCCAGGACTTAGCTCAACTTTCAAAGCCATCAACCCACATGTCCTACACCAGAAGCTTAAACCTAACCCGCTTAAGACTGTAGAGATGACAGCGGACTTCATCTTTATATTCTGAAGAAATTTAAGAAGTGCAACCTGCCAGAGGAGCAGCAGGTCATCTTCTACATTGTGATGTTTCAGTCTCTCTGGGGAACATCTATCACTTTGTGAATTGATTTAACCACAAATCATAATAGGGCCAGACTGCAAAACAAACTCAGGTCTGCCCGGGGCATCCATCATCTCTCCTGATATCAAACTGTTTAAACTTTTATCAAAGCACAATTTGCAAAAACCAGCCAGCGCAGAAAAGTGTTCTAGCTCGAACACTTTTTTTTAACAGCTCCTTATAATTCAGAAATGCAAATACAAGGTAGTATGGAATTAGCATCTTCTGTCCACAGGATGTTTTAAAATGCAAACACAACATCATGGCTCACTGCCCACCACCTTTTCCACTGCCATACCAGGAGAGAGGTGCAGCCAGATTTGGACAGTTTTGAGAAGAGGGTGTAAGTTGTGGGGAGTGTCTGGAGTTAGGGGAATGGAGGATGTCCCTGAAACCTATTAATAACGTCCCGACAAATCGCCTTGGGGACATATCACATGCTCTGTTGGTCTTCTCCACAGAGAATCCTCAGAGTGGCTCTTCAGAGACGAGCATTTATTGAAAAAACACAAAAACACAGCCCATAAAAAGGGCATCAAGGTCTTCAAGTGGAACATGACGACTGTCTGTGAAGTGATGTCCTTGCCAGAATGTGCAGTGAGACATTAGCATTTAAACTCAAGAAAAGGACAAAAATAGAAAATGAAATTTTTATCAATAAACAAGACACAGAAGTAATTTCTTTTTTAAATAGAAGAAAATAGTCATACTTCCAGTTATCTGTGAGTGGCAAAAAAGGCCATTTTCTTTTAATAAATAAAATGACAAATTTCTAAGGTGATATTATACAAACCTTCATATGGTAACATTTCAGAGATCTAACAATAGTGACTGCAAAAGGATCCAAATACGTCAATTAAATTAAAGTTTAGATATTGGCATGAATAGCAAAAGATCAACTTTAGAAAAAGGAGAAATAACAGCTCATTAATACTGTGGAGATGTGATTAGGAAATGCACAACGTTATTTCCCACAAGCAATCTGACTAGAAGACATAAATTAGGATAAAACATATATAAGAATTTAAACAGGGGTTTCATTTGCATAAAAGAGCTTTAGATTTTACCTTTGCAGCTTTGTCATTTACAGCAGCATGGTACAAGCGATTTGTTGGGACGTTGGTAATATAATTGTTACTTCGACATACACAATGTGCAGTCACATTTGTTTATTTTATATTGAATATAGTTTATTTCCACTTTAGTAGGAGCATTTCAGTTAGAAAGGAAAAATCATTCCAGCACGTACATGTCATTAACATCTATTTGATTGATCCTGAAGTGACTGTGGTTGTGGAGTGCACCACGAGGGGGCAGTACAGTACGAAGCCAATAGGTCTGCCAGGCGGAGGGAAATTTCTTGTGAACGGTGTTGCAGCTTCCGTTTACACTATGAAGGGAAATCCAGAACACTGCTTCCCGTCTCATTATTTTGCCTGTTTAGTCAAGAAATATTGCAGAATATGTATATATAAATTCACATGTTTCAGTACTGTATATGATAGCAGTGCTTTATGGCCAACTATGTGTGATCTTATTAAAATTAAACCTTGTTAACAGTACGGTTAGACTGTGCTCGTTAAGAAGAGGACAAAAATTCACACATAAAAATTCTTATATTCACACAGTTGCATACATCTAAATATTTTTGTGCGCTGCACTTTTTGATAATTGTCCAACTTCTAGTGTGAAAGCTGCATGCTTTTCAATGCATGAGGCTCCTAGTTTTTCCTGCAACTAGAGCATCCCAGAGGGACAGAGAATACTGATTAGCAGGCAGGAAAGAGGAAGTACAGTCAATTGGAAATTTCACTTCAAAGTGCCAAGACCTGAAGGACAAGGTCCAGCAAACAGTTTTATTTTGACCACCAGTGAATCCATGTGAGGTCAGATGTACAGCAGGCAATGTACTTCATACTGTCAGTGTTTCTTCTAATAACATATTTCATCAATTCATTTCTTTTGAGTAAGCAAGATCTCCATCAAGTGACGGATGTGATCATGCTCATTACAATATCACAGACATTCTTTACCTGCAATTTAATAATTCAGTATTTTTTTATTATATTGATTATTTGTCTGTAATTTTATTAGTGGTTGAGATTAGCTTTAATTCCTCATTTAATCTCCATTCATTTTCATTATCACCATTTGACCATTAACATATTAGCATAATAACGAGCTAATTATCAATGCCCTCAAATTAGTTTTATTAATCCTTCCATTGATATCCATTATATAAAGTCTCTTATCCTTGCAGGGTCACGAGCGGGCTGTGTAACCATTGACCTAGACCTGTCAAGTACCTACAAATGTCTAATTTGTTCTTATACTTAGATAGTAGAAACAATATATGTTGTGGGAGAAAGGATTTTGTTTCTTCTTTTGTGCACAACAGAAACAACAGATTTTGTTTCTGTTGTGCACAAAAAGAAGTTAGTTTAATGACATCATTAGAAGATGGTGGTACCACATCAAACAACTGTGTATCTGAATTGTATTTCAATTGTGTAAGAAGTCATAAAATCTGTAAGTCACATTATAGAAATGCTTCATTCTCATAGACCACAAACATTGACAGGAAATTGTCTGGACCAAAGAGCAGATTGTTAGAGTGCCTGAAATGTCCCTGCAGGACATTTATCCATGGAGAATACACTTTGAAGCCAGCATTGTCAGCTGTGGCTCCACCCATCCACCCCTGTATCTGATGAAACTGATGGACTAAATTACTTTCTGATTTATTTGGCTAATGCTTATCTTACCACATTAAGAGTCCTAATAGAGAATGCAATCCAATTCCGAGATGCTAAGTTGATTTTTAAATGTGAAGAAATAATAACAATAATAATAGAGTGCAATAGTGAAATCATGGCATGGATTTTGCTGTGCTTCAGCGTAACATAGTACATATTGGTACTAATGATTCCTTCAAATAACTAAAGCTCTCCACACCTGACAGCACTGATGTGACCCCAAACCAGCTCAGTTCTAGGGTGTCGGCCATCTTTATGTATAGCGGCAATTTGTTTTTTCAGCTCCTGAGAGAGTTCCTTGCCATGACATGCCATGCTGAAGTTCCTGTGACCAGTATTCGAGCGACAACACCACATTTAACGCACCTCTTCTCCATTTATACCTGAGACCTTCCAGGATAGGTGAGTTATAAGACACTGGGGAAGGAAAATAGCTTATTGGGCACAACTTTGACATTTTCACTTATGGGTTTAGAAACATTAATGTCTATGTGTTATTTTGAGGAGTAAGCAAATCTACAATGTTAAACAAGCTGTACACTGACTATTTTACATTCATTGTTCTCCCACCAAACAACATCACAACCTCCTTTGGAAAAAGTGTTTCAAGAAGAATCCTGGAATGGAAATTCAATTGAAAGTGAAATGTATACTAAATCTGAAGTTACTTGAGCAAATGCAATTTGAACTTCACATCACAGTTTTCTAGTGCAGACATTTTAACAGCACTTTTCTGAAATAATACTCTATCCTTCACACAACAGAAGATTAAGATGGTTTTAGGATCTGAGTTTTCTGTGTGTTTATTTTTAGTTTCCATTTCTTCTGAGTCTCCATGTTGTCCTGCATTCCCTTTGATTGTTCCCAGGTGTGTCTCATTCCCTGATTACCTCCTGTGTATTTAATGTCACCTGTGTCGCTGTGTCCTTGCTGGGTCTTCGTCTTGTTGAATGTGTCATTTGTAGTCCAACTTCTATATCATCAGCTGTTTGTTTGCTACCAGTGTTGAGCCTTTGTTTTCTGTTCAGCTGTGCTGCCTGGGTTTTGGACTGTTTTTGGATTGTCTTTTATGCTTATTTTTTCATCATTAAATCACCTTATTCATCTCATCCTGGGTCTAATACCTGCTGCCTCACACCACAATTCAGGACAGATGGTAATTGGTGTAAAGAAGATGAAGTCAAATGAATAAATTTGGGCAATAAATTTGCAAAGAAAGAAGCGACAAATTGGCAGCTGGCCTGGCAAGCGTCTCTTTAGGGATCTAAGGACACATAACCTCACCTGATGTGAGTGAGTCAAGGACACTTTCATTAGTATTCAGCTCCCCCTTCATCAATGTAGCGCTTGGTGATGAGTTTGACCTGGGGCTGGGAGATGGCAGAGATTTCTTTCATTTGTCAAGAAAAGGTGTCTTCTGTCTCTGGAGCTGGAGAGGAGAAATGCTGTATAGTTCTTTAATTATTAATACATCTAAGAGGAAAACTGTTTTCTGAGGTTAACAAAAATTAGCTCCACATTGAGTTTTAGTACGATCAGCATACTGCCTCGTGAGTGCCTCCACTTTCTATCAAAATATAAATAAAAGAAATAAGACATATCTTTAAATAAGAGAAGATTTATGATAAGGAACTCTGTTGCGTTAAGTTGTCGGAGGGTTTAAATAAGACTTGTTGCAGAACAATTTCAGTTTTAGGCACTCCAAACTTGCAAATCTATCAAACAAGGTCTATCGATGTATGTCTGTGTCTCATATATTTTTGGTTCAAAATATATAAAATTACGTAACGTCATGCTGCACTAAAGTTATATGTATTGGAGAGGGTATCCAGAAGCTTAGCAATAGATCTTAATATTATCCAAGTAAAAAGTACAGTGTAGTACAACTTCTTAAAGGGATTTTTTTTTTTTTTGTTTTTCCAAAATGCAATTCAGGTTAATGTAACTGAGAAAACTAGTTACTACCCACCTCTACAAACAATTAACTCTACACATTAACCTGAAAACTGCTGTATTTGACTTTTGGGAGTTGATTTCAAGATGCAATGAACATTGTGTCAGGTGTGAGATGATGCTAAAATGCTCTTATAGAAATCTTTTTTGATTGATTTAATTACATATTCTTTGTGTGTAAAGATTAGAACGTCTGCGCTTCTGTGCCAATGTCATCAGGAGTGTGAGTCTTAATCTGTGAAAATAATCTTTTCCTAGACTTCATCAGCAAAATGTTCCCAAAGCTTTAGCTGGTGTTTGACCTGCAAGTTATATGAATACTTTATAAATAGTCAAATATTTCTGCTGATTAGACACTTATATTTGATGTGAGAGCTCATAAGAGTTGAAGTGGCCTTGTAAAACTCTAAGCCCAGATTCTTGTCTCTGGCCATCTGGCCCAGGAGTCTTGGCTGTCAGCTCAGCAGAAACCTGTGGATAACTAGGAGCAATCAGAGGGCATAGAGCCACTGACTGCCACTGTGGTTTACACCATGCAAGGAACTTCAGCCACGCAGGTGTACACACTAACAGGCAGCAGCTGGTGATCATGAAAATTGTTCACTGCTGTGATAGAGGGATGCTAATTGAGTATATTTTTCCCCTTCTTGTGGTGCCATCACCAGTCATAATCTATTAGTGCGGATTATGTCAAGATTTTAAGGCATCAGAGCACTTCTGTGTGAACACCGACACAGATGAATACAGAAAGGCAAAACAGAAGATGCAAGATATCAAGTGACTGAACTGAGAAACCATGGAAAGAAATAATCATGAAATACTGCACGGCAGTGTAATCTGCTTCGTGTGTTCTCAGTTGTTTAAGAGAGGTTTCTGCTTTATTTTGATTTTACTGAAGATTAATTAAACAGGCAACTGTACTTTGCTTTTGTCATGTTTCCTTTACTTTTTTTTAATCAACAAATGAGCTGCTGTCATTATGGAACAATGTTGCTGACATTTGCAGATGAGTAGACAGCCAGCTGGGCTGTAAAGGCAAAGATAAACTAGGAGGTAAATTCATTTGTCTTTTAATTATCTAATTACTTCAGTAACATCATTTGTGAAAACCAATGAAATTTAACAATATAAAAAACAATTCTAAAGCCAACATTTTACCACACCTCCAACAAGCCTGCTCTCCTCTTCATGTTTGGCTTGGGGTTAGATTAGGCACACTAATGACCACCTTCATTATCCAAACGATTTTTTTTTTTGGAAATGATCCAGTTTTAAGCAATTTTCCAACAATAATATAACAAAAATAAGAAAATAAAACATTTTCAATCAAACTTGGCTCTGTTTGTTTGATCTATTCATCAGACACATAATTCAAATGTGTTCAGCTAAAAGTATTAAGACGCATAACATATCTATGAACTGTTTAACTATTTAAGGTGTAACAATGACAGAAAATCAAAAACTGATTCGCTATCGCCAAATATGACTATAGCAAATCAGGAACACATTATATGCATATAGGAACATATTATGACAGTGAAACATGTCCTTGTTTTGTCATTTTCCTATATTTGATACATTAACTTTATTTAATTTGGTGCGTATAACACACTGAATCAGAAAGTCCCACAATCCCTACATTTTCATGAGACAGAAGCTCCACACACAACCATTGTGTGACAACTGCCAGATGTTTGTAAAATTTCTGTTTAGTGAAACTTATTCTATATAGTGGTACTACTGTTAAGGTGTGCAGATGGTGCATATTTAATTACAAAATTCACAAATCCTATCTGTCTATCATGTGCATGTCAACCATGAGTTAGACTATTTCTTCAGAAATGCCTCCTTCTATGACTGACAGGCATGTTTTGGTGAAAATAGAATCGGTGCAGAGCAGGACAAACTTTTTTTCAGAGGGTAACTCTGAAATCCAAAAAAATGATACCAAGTGGCGAAAAAAGTATTGATTCAGTGGAACTGGATAAATATGCAGATTACACTTTTTACAATTCTATTTGTGAAAAAAGCTGTCAACATGCAGCTTTGCATTGTTCTATTATTTAAGATTTTTAAAAATGTTACTGGCACTGTTACTTGGTTCTCAAGTTTAACTCAAGTCAGTTATGTGTGTTATTATCTGTAAAACATGATTTAAGGACGCACACTTTTTTCACCTTTCAGCTGGAACCAGTATTCAGAGGAAAACCTTACCAGTATCATTACAATCAGCAGCACTATAATACAGTGTTTAATCTATTATTATGTTTCATTAATGGACATCACTTTCAGAAGAAAATACTTTCAACACTTCTGCTGCTTCAAACACTCTTTTTTTTCTTTTTTTAACCATCAAATACAATCCTAACTAAGCATAGCCACTAGAAATGTTCAGATTGACTAATCTGAACATTAGCCAATTTGATGGCTAATGTTCATCAGATTAGCCATCACTGTGGACTGGTTGAATTTGCAACCAGTCCACTCTGGTTGCAAATTCAGAGGAACAGCAGTACTTGATGTGCACAACTGATATACTCTTAAATGATAGCTGGTTTCTGTTCGTGTTCCAGTTGCAGTTTTGTGCTTTTATGATGGAGCTTAAGCAGGGATGTCTTGCTATCATAGACCTATAAGTCTTTCCTACAAGCTGAACTAACAGGGTAATAAGCAATTAAAATGTAAAGTAGTGGAATTTAATCATTGATGTGTGGTGCAATGTGGACTGCAGTGTCAGAAGTAATGTCTCCAGATTAAGGATGCGACAGCCTTCGGGTCACAAGTCGAAATCAGACTCACTTTTCTTCTGTTGTTCGCCTCTTTGACTCTCTCTCTTTACTCCTTCAACACTGAGCTGGAGCACAGTGACTAGATGAACATCTTTTAGCCTGTAGGGTTCGATTGTGCCCAAAGAATATTTTCTTACTCACTTCTGGTCGATATGTAGTTAATCCAGCATGAAATTATATTTTGTTTGAGATGAAAAAAGAATGCCTGTCATCATTTTTAAATGTTTATGTCATCAGAATGTAAGGCTTTACAGATAAATACTTGCTCACAGCAGTGTTGGGTTTAGTTTATTTCATAGCTGTCACAAAGCATTATGCATCCTTCCATCACTCAAATAGATAGCTGAAACCTAATGGATTAACACTGTTCAACATTTTGGGTCACACCCTGTAACCTTGGTGGATCTCATAATATCTATTTCCATCATTAGGGCTTTACCAACTGATGCACAGTGGACTCAATTTTTCTTTTCATGGGTACAAATTTATATCTGCTCTACTGACCATACTTCATAGAACAAAAAAGGATTCTTCCTGCTTTCGTTGCAAACTTAGAGAGCATGTGATGTTAAATTGGCTGAATATGTTGCTATGTTGAATGATGGAACAGAATGTGTTAGTGCCAATTGGAAGCAGTTTTAGGGCTATTTTTGTTCTTTTTCTCTGTTAAAAATCCACATGTAGCTAAAAGACATTTCCGAAAAGCTTTCTCGTTATATCCAACACAAAGAAGGGAGTCTAAAGACGCTTTTCTACTAGACCACATCTAATCGGTATGGTCCCGGTCTGCCCCGGCCAGATACATTTTCCATTGGCAAATTCGGCATGTCTCTCCCTGGCTGTTCTCAGATTTCCATACCTACCTAAGGGCTGGTACTAGCAGGACTGAGCCAGGTAGAGCACCGAAATGATTGAATTGACAGCTGAACGTATTTGTTGATTGACTGTATTACGAAAATATTATTGCATATTAAAAAATTAATAAAATAATAATTAATAATAATAAATTAATTTGATTATGTGTAGCGAAATAATTAGCTTATCTGAGTCTTTATCATTATATTTGGTCCAGCAATAAATTTAGTATCTGGGTTTGAGTCCATCAGAATCACAACCTCTAAGATCTCCATTGCTGAGTGTCGCTGAAAACATCAGCTGAGAGTTGACCACAGATGCTGCACGCTCACATGTGCCCACCAGTGAGGAACAGACTGTTTAATGGAAAAGCTCAAGAGCCAAACTGCACATTAATCAGTTAGTGTGCCTTTTACCAGTGGAAAAGCGTGTATAGCAGTCAAGTCATTGTCAAGGTTTTTCAGCACCTCATCAGACTGAGGTACTGAAGTGTGACAAAAAAAATCAAAATCCAGTAGCAAAGCGCAAAGAAAAGTTAAAGTAAGTTTGATAAATAGAGTGACGATGGCTTACAAATGCAAAGCAGATGAAGTAGTCTGTGTAAGTATACATCTCGGAAAATATTCATCTTTTTTGTGAAACCAGATTTGTTCAGCTCACATACCACATTATCAAGGGACACTACCTCTAATTGACTTTGATTCTACTATATGAGCTTTGAAGATGGATAAGACACAATGTTTTAACTCGGTGCTCTTGAACTCAGGAGGAAGGTGCCACAATAAATCCACAAATCTAAGATATTATACCAATCTGCCTTACCTGTGAAGAAACTGAGCCTCACTAAGGCAGAATTGATATTCCTAAAGTGTCTTTAACCTTTGCTTTAGAGATGTACTGGATCTATTAAGATGAACACAGGGTGTGAAAAACTTGGTGCATCTGACTGTGCAACGGATAAGAGCAAGCAAAGAATCCGAGTGACGCACATAACAGACGTAAGATTAACAAACCAAACTCTTATCAGACTGCAATGCTCAGGGCTGAAGGAGGAAGTTAAGATGTCATTACCGTTTTAGGCAAGACTGATAGCAATTCTCTGTGCTAAGAACAGCTTACTGCTATTGTTATTAACAGCTATTTTTGGCTTCTTTCAAGTTCTTAGGTGGAATCTGGCAGCAATTAGAGCAGCGAGAGAGAAGTAGTGCTCTCTGACTTTATCTCAAACCAGTGTCTGGACAACTTTCTTTTTCATGTGTAGGCTTCCTCTTCAGTGACAGACGTTTTAACAGCTGATGAGGATGCCATTAACAGACATTTGTGTGTGTTTTTTCAGTTTCTCCAACGGAGCAGGTCAGTGTTGGAGCAGCCATTGTCAGGATTATTTCCGCTTCACTTACTAGAAGGAAAAGTATTGATTGCGGTAAAGATAAATGGTAA
This sequence comes from Poeciliopsis retropinna, assembly GCA_010277075.1. Classification (NCBI taxonomy): domain Eukaryota; kingdom Metazoa; phylum Chordata; class Actinopteri; order Cyprinodontiformes; family Poeciliidae; genus Poeciliopsis; species Poeciliopsis retropinna. The sequence goes on along the minus strand of VMRM01000015.1, from coordinate 10,341,749 downwards.
TATTTCCTCAAAAATGGCTGTTATGCGCAAAACTGGCCCTTCTGAATCAAGTAGGACAGATTGTCTTTCATATATTCAACATTATCTCTTTATTCTAATAAATGTAATTTAAAAAAATAAGTTTAGGTTTGTATGCTGAATGCAGGTAAACAAACTGACATATATGCAAAAGTTTCCCAGCATAATTTAAAGCAAATCAATAAATTAGGTTAAATCTTGTTTTATCGGTTTTGTACTATTCCTACATCTACATTTGTTCCCTAACTTGGTAATGCTTGGTAGTGAAGACTAAAAATAAATTAAAATTTTACTAATTTGAATCACTTTAAATAGATAACATGATGGTTGTGACAGTAAACACTGCTTACATTTATGTTATTTTAAGCAGTTTCTCATGTTTGATTTATTTTTAATTTCAAAACTTAGTTATTTTTCCAAGATGAATTTTTAACACAGTTTTGACATTGCAGGACAAGAAAATTAACCTTTATGTGATGAGGTAAGTCATCGGGTCAAATCCTCAGTTGTGTCCAAGAATCATAAATTAACCCGAAGCTGCTGAATGTGGGTTAGGGTATTTAGAATGTGGTGTGGGAGAATGTCACAGATTTTGTGATCTATCAATAGATCCACACTGTTTAGAAATGTAAAAGTCTTGGACTTGTCAAAGGTGCACTGAAGTATCCTACATTATACACTGATTCTTTTATGCAACCTTTAATTTTTTTTCCACCTGACTAATTACCCTGAACCAAACAAAATGTGATTTTCAGCAATACAAATGTAACCGATGCAATGTTCGAGTGCGTCTTGTTTTTGTTCTTATTCTTGCATATGGACAGTAGTTTTTTTTTTAAAGTTATTTAGCCGACATTGCAATTATCTCCATGTATCTAATTTGTGCTCTGTTTTTTAAGCTCCCTCATACCTCCATCAACCTGCCAGATTATTAATAGCTGGTGCTCCTGTTAGTAATCTCACTATTGTCTCCTGCTTCACTCTACTTTGCTTTGCCCTTGTTGCACCTACCTGGAACTCAGATGTCTGGACATGAACCTTGATTGGGGTTTTCCATGGAGAATTTCTAACTAGGTAAGGCATGCTTATCCCTGAAAATTCAATGGAAAAAGAGAAGGCTAAAAATGGAAAATCCCCCAGAAAACTGGTTCTTGGAAAATAATTTTATGGTGGAAACACAACTTGGGAGACTTACATTTAACTAGATTACCAGATATGATAAGTATTTTTATCCTATCCTGTTTATATTTTTAATCTGTTTGGTTTGGATTGCTTCGGGAGGGGATTAAGTGTTTACAAAACACTGTCTCTTCAGAAGTATTACATGAGAAAACTTTTAATGAGCCATATCCCCCACAAACCAGCTGGAGGAAGTGTAAGTCTTCAGTGGACCTCAGGGCAGAGGGCCACCCAGAGTCAATGCCACAGCAAGATTCTGACTTCCAAATGCAAAATCATATTTCAAAGTCTGATACGCATTCAGTGCTTGAGTTATGGAAGTGGCTGCTGTGGAAAAAACAACATCTTTTAGTGAGAACCCTTCACTCACCAAACTGCAATTTGTTCAAATAAATGCTTAAGGCCATTGTCCAGAAAGAAACTTTCATCTCTTTGTTTGACTGTTGTATTGCACTCCTCTCACCACATGCCCATTTCCACACAGACACATTCATTCAGCAAGCCCCCAGCCTGTTGATTCACACAAGATATAATGCAATTTCCTGCACCAAGTCTTGGCGTGTCTCAGACATACAGCTTCAGTGAAGAGAGCGTCAAGCAAGCTCTGAATCTTCATGAACAATGACAATATCTAACGGAGCGCAGTTGGAAGCAAGCCCTGACACAATGATAAAATTATGTGATAAAAAACTTAGTAATTGAAAAATGGAGCCAGATTATCAAAAACTTAAACACGCACAGCTTACAAATAAGCTACTGTTTTAAATTCTGATGTAATCATTCTGATAACTCTTTAAAATATTTAAAAAAAGAAGAAAAATTAAAGATTTGCTTTAATTTTAGCAGCATATATTTTGCTCAGCCTCTATTTCTGGAAAGGAGGGGTGTTACCACTGGGCAGCATCAGGGACTTGAATTTAAGACTCCCCCTGCTGCCCTCAATGGTATAGCTCTCATTCTTACAGAAATGTGCCACAGCTCTTTGTGCCCTACAAGGCCTGTGAGAGAGGTGGTGCACTGCAGCACAGAAACGCAATTGTGACTCAGATTTCATTGTATTTTCTTTGAGTGTGGACCATTTGGTTTTCAATTAATTTTTTATTTGGCAGTGGCTAGACAATGAAACACAGTTCATACAAAATTAGGGTTTTCATTATATCTTTGCATATGGTTTAGTACAGTATGTCCTTGATCTTAACGATGTCATTTAATACACGGATGTTTTGCAGTTTCTCAACAGTCAGTCCTCGGGGTTGTCCATCTGTGCAGTATCCAGGGCCATGCATGCCTATTTTCTATATTAAAGAACATGCACCACCTCTCCTTTACGTGAAATAAGTTGTGCGGTTTTCTGCAGGGAAAGGTCTTCCATCCTGGAGGTTAATCTGGGATTTGTGCAGCTGCGTGAATCAGCATTAAGCCTCTGACACTGACACAATAGTGAGGTTGCGTTCTCAGACATTGTAATGGAGATTTCATTGACGATGTCCATGGAGCACGATTAAACGGGAGTAGATTGCTGTAGTGCCCGAGTCTGCTGTCATCATCATTTCCCTATCAGGCAGGGTTGGTGGAGAGGACCGACATCTGATATAAACCCTTTAATAGAGCCTCAAAAATTAGGGAGAGTTTTTTTTTTTTTTTCCCCTCTTGTTAATAAAATATGAAATGGACCCACTTTAGGTTCAACTGTAATGACATAAAAAATAATAATAATAACATGCAGTAAAATGTATCCACATTGCTTTATTTCTTTTTAAGTGTTTTTTTTTTCAGATGTGTAGTGTTGTTTGGGAACTTTCAATAATCAACAGACTGATTTTATATTAAATACTTTTTTTTTGCCATTCAGGGGCGGGTCTCAGTGCTGAGGTGTTTCAGTAGTGTTGAGATTTTCAGAATTATTTCAGTCAACCCAGTAGACAGATCATGAACCTGTGGACAATTATCCAGCTGATGAAAAGAAAGGTCTAATCAGGGCAGGGTAATGGTGTTTCACTTTCATTCTCTCTGTGAGAGCTTCCAAAATAAAAAGCCATAATCACTGTGATGCAATTACAGCCGAGTACCGTGTCTGCCTGAATGGTTCTCTAAATCTGCTGTGGAGGTTAACTGGACATTTACCCTCCCATTGTTTTTATTGATCCTGAATATTGACTCATTTGTGAAAGGAGGGCGGGTGAAGTTAAATATTAACTTTAATAAAAGAAAGCTCAAATCGAGAGCAAAGCTGATGTGCTATGTGTAAAAAATAAATTAAAAAAAGAGTAGGAGGACTTGATGACTTTACACATCAAATCTTAAGCAAATGAAAACTCTTAAAGAAGCTACATTTTGTTTGTGAACATTAATAAACCGATTAATCCCTTGAAATCTGAACCAAGTAAGCTCCACAGTGCTGAGAAATTTAATTATTTTTGCTGTTCTCTTTACCACTAATGTTGCTTAAAACAGGATTGTAATTTCTCCTCCTGGTTTGTGTGACAGCTGCTTTTCTCTTGACCATGTACAAATACACACCTCTGAAAACTATTCTTGATCTCTGTGTACATTACTGTATCAGATTCTTCCATATGTATTACATTAGCTTGATTAATCATTTCAAACCATGCACTCGGGTTACTCATCACGTGTTGAAACAGAGCAAAATTATGACATTTCCCAAACCTCAATTCAGTTTTGACCCAAATTCTCAAATGTCAAATGAAAATCAAGAGATTTTCATTTCATCATCACAGCGAGTCTAAGCATCCAAAACCAAATGAGAATGAAATTAAAAGGTTTTATGAGATCACTTACAAAAAGACTATGGATAAAAGATGTTGACTTTAACTCTCTTGAAGTAGAGTGGTAGGAAATAGTGTGCATGATGAAAGAAATAGCTGTTTGTGCAAGAGAAACTAAGGAACAGAGAAATCAACCCGTGACACAACATGAATATATGTTTTATTGGTGTTCCTAGAATGAATCCATTTGCTGGTGACTGCACACGGTTTGCCTGCTGGCTGTTCCCTCCCATTGGGCTGTATTTTGGTAGCAGCGACATTTTGTGATCTTTTGAAAACAAGCACAAAAGCTGCTTTTAAACACAGCGGTTTACAAAATGTTATTTTGTGAGACTGTGCCTTGTTTATTTAGCTTGTTTATCTGGTAAACATGTCAGACCTGCAGTATATCTAGCATTCAGACTATTTCTTTTCTAAATTCGCTTCCTCCCTATGTTGAACATTAGGATAGTACTGTTAAGCATCAGTTGTAATCACATATAATCAGCAGACAAAGGGTTTTCCTCCCGCCATCTCACAGCAGGAGGCATCAGCACAGCGACATGCTGCTTTGGTCGCATTTTGTACCAGTCTGCCTTTTTTCAGTGCATTAAGTTTGTGAAAATGGAGAGGAATACTCTGTTTTGTAAATTGAAAACTCTTATGTTACAAATGCTACTCAGCTTAGATTTTCTGCAGTTGTCCCTTCAGGCTAACCATATCCCTCTGTCTAACTGGAAGTAGTGATTTTAATGCAAAGAAGTAGCAAGATAAGGGTTCAGCACAAAGTTGGTGGAGATCCATTAGCAGATAAACCATGTGTCTTTGCAGCGCTGCAGTAATACCCTCTCAGCATGAGGTTGATAGCACTCATCGTTTCTTCTCAAAATACGGAATGAGATCCCTACTGAGGAAACCCCTGATAAAAGCTGCTTCTTTACAAATATTAGGAAAACAGAAAACTTGGGAGTGATACTTATCTGGGACACGACACTGTTGATATTTGAAGACAACACATATTTTCACATCAAGATAATCATCAAACAATGACTAAATTCCTGTTGGCGGAATTGGCTCAATTATTTTTACAGTTTACAACACCCCCCAATAAATTGTTTTACTTTGTAGTTACTAATGATTATGCAAACATTTTAACATCACAACACAAAGATTTAATTTCTAACGTTTTGTAGCCGAGTGAACATCTGCTGTAAAGTTTGTATGAGCTGATGGCCATTGCCCCTAGCTTTAATTAGCTCACAACAGTGGGCATGAACATTATACCAATTATCTTTCCTCAAGCTTCCACTGGGAAGAAATATTACCCATGGCAGGTTCTCTATAGGGGATCCGTTGGCAGATGCACATCTAATTACACCTATGGGGAGATTCTCTTGGATGTCAGAATGGTCTCATTTACACTCCTACTGGGCAATTAACTGTCCTATGTATTCAGGGCAATGACCAAACGTATAGCTTTATTGAAAATAAACAATGCATATGCCGCATACTTAAACGTGCCCTGTGTAACACCAGAGTGTAATTGACGGGTGTGCCCTCTCCCCTTAACCCTGCATGTTGCATGTGGAACTTAATTGCATGAATATTTCAGCAGTTACTGTAAGTCCATTTAGATGTATCAGCAAGATTGCAAGTTTTTAGACAGCAAGATGAATTATTCATTTTTGCATGCTCTTTTTTGCAACGGTTCTGCAAAATCTGTGCCAAGATAATTGAAGACACACCTGAAATTGATCAATGGTTTTTTAGGGATTAAACCTACTGTTCTCTATTTACATTACAAAGCATTACAAAGTAAATGAATTATTCAGTAACATCCTTCTAGTGATATGAGGGCTTTCCAAAAATTAATAAATATCACTGACATTTTTAACACTATCCTAAATTTCTCACCTTTTCTCTCTTTTTTTAAAGCAATGTACTTGCTTTTAATTGCATTGTTCTTCGCTGCCTGATAGAGTATAAGAAATATACTCTATCAGGTAGAGTAATTTTTATACTGTATCAGGTAGCAAAGAACAATGCAAATAAAAGCAAGTACTTTGCATATTTTTGACATCGGACACAAACAAGTGCAATGAGGCCAAATTGCTACTACATTTAAAATGAAGAAGCTTGTCAGCTTTATTACAATTATTAAAGAATGACCTCACAGAAACTATCTCAAAAAGAAATGATTGTAGGAGGATCTGGATTGTTTTTCTTTTAAATATGGTTTAGGAAATATCTGGAAGATCCTTGGCCAAAAACTGAATAATTTTAAACAGATCCAGTACATGTGCACATATTTAGTTTCCAGTTTAGTTTTAGTAATTCAACAATATGTGTTAATGAACATTTTCATGTTTATAGCCAAGTGGTTGATTTTCATCTCTAGTTCCATTGGTCGGTTGTATAATCTGTAAAAAACACAGATTATACAAATAAAGACGAAAACGACAGATATGACACTACCAAAATTAGAGGTCTATAAGTGCTTAATATATTTAAATGTAATCAATGTCAAAATTTTTGACTTTCCAAGAATCAAGTTTTAGAGGGTCAGTATTCAATTAGAAATATTCAAAAATAAATTAATTAATTAATTAAACTGACTGATCCTAGCCACTTTGGCTCCCCAGGCAACATTTAAATTGGCAGGTTTGCAAAGGATGCAAACTTATAATTAATGTACCATTTCCAAAATGAGGGTACTTCAAATTTCTTTCCAGTGTTCAAACATCGTTGCCCATTGCTGATTGGAAAACACAATATTTTGTTGGTAGAGCAGGTGCCTTCTTGGTCAGGGGGCTTTGTCTTTTTCTTACAAAAACAAATATGTTAAGGGAAAATATCTTATGTTGGATAAGGTTTGAATGGGACAAGCACTGAAATGTCATCTGTGGTATGGGTTGGTAAAAAATATAAGCCGCAGACCACACAAAGATACAAACTCAGGCATGTGGTATGTAAAGGCCACTTCGCTGATGTAAAATCTCATAGGTCAGTCCGGTATAGCAATAAGTGGATCGCTAGGACTAGTTTTTAATGGCTAATTTGGCCAGAAGAACCACATACAAAATAAGAGACGGTGTGTTCCAGGCGCAACATGTAATGTTGGGGTTAAACCACAAGCTCCAGAAGAAATATATGCCACATTGACAGTATTTTTCCTTTCAGTATAATTCAAAGATCAAATTTTCAAAAGGTCAGTTGGAACTCAGCCACAAGAGTAAAAAAGCGAGGCTTACAGTTTCAGAGGTTTTGATAATGCATTAATAAATTCTTCTTTTTTTAAATATTTTTTGGTTGACTTTCTCCTGATGCGTATAAATCCGGTGTTTTACACAATAACTATGACACCGGTGTTTGCTCTTATATATCATGCTTTGAGTTGAATTAATGTTTTCAAAGTAAGCTATATGAAGCCGTTGAAGTTCCTGGTATCCGTTTGCCTTAGATCAGTATTTGTTTTACTGTCAAATAAGGCATGTACTAATGTTTCTGACAGGATTTTTGTTTGTTTTGGTTGCTTTTGATCCCTTTAATGTACTTCATCCCGTCTCCTAAAAACGTAAAGTATTACATTTTTGAAGTGTTGTGTCCTGTTGTTTTGATTTCAGCAACAGAAAAAAAAGCAAAAGAGAAGGAATTTATTGTATTTGTTTCACTAAGTTTAACTATAAAAATTGGCAACGACAACTAGGTAATTTTCCATTTTGTAAGACAGAGACTGAGATCAGTTTGAAGAATATTATAATGTACAGAATATGCTAACCAAATTATGAACCTGAAAATTTGTCCGAGGTCATTGTGCGATAAAAACTTCACCAAAATCGTGTGAATTTTGCATTTGGAAATGTTTCCGTTTTCATTGTGTATACATTCCAAAAAGGCGTTAACATCCACTTATCACCTTCCCATTAAAAACATAACATTGCAGTAATTTATACTTTTAAATAGCCAACAGGTGTTTTCTGGAAAAGACAGGTCCCTGCTGGTTAACTGTCTTTGAACTGAGCCTGGGAGGAAAAGAAGCAAATTGTTCATGTCTTTATGTACCACAGTTAGTGAAAGTTAGTTTCTTCAGTGTTCTCCGGCCCTGTTGCCAGGCATTTCACTGCAGCTGGATCACTAATGAGAAACTTTCCTTCCACACCTTCCACTGGTTGGGATCATAACAGATTCAGTTTCAGACCCACGGTGACTCACGTTTCCACCGCTCCCACCAGTTCTTTATCTCTGTCATTTCCAAACCTTTCTTTGTCACAACACTTTTACTCACATCAACTCTCTCTTATCTTGATTTCTGTGACCCTTTAATTCCTCTAATTTTTCATCCTGTTCCTTGAAATATTTCTGTCATTTTTTTCAAACTGATAAACATTTGTTTACCAGTTTGTTTAATAGGTAAAATACAAGAAAAGTGAAAAACCAATAGACTCATAACCAGTTTACATGAAAGCATAGAAATGAACTCATTTATCTCCTTCCTGGCTATCAACAATGTGAGCTACTGATGCTGTTGGTGTCAAGTTCCCAACGTTCTATCTACTGTTTACATTTCCGCACCGTACAGAACAAATGTGTTTGAGTGGATTGTTTACAATCCATCAAATATGGAGCGGCAGCATCATTTCTTTGGGATCATTCGTTATTCTACAATTATGCTAACGTGTAAAATTACTAAACCAAAATTGTTTCTTTGTTGCTCTTCTCTAAGCAGGCAGAATTTCGTCCCATTTTACAGCAACAGCAGTAGCAAATGTCTGTAAGTAAGATTTAATTTTACTTTTAAGATATTTTTAAGTCAAGTATGATTCAAAATTTAAAACCTGATAAAATGATGAAAAACCCAACTTAAATGAATGGTTTTAATATTACATTGTCAATATTTAATATCAATATTTAATATTTAACTATTGAAATTCCTGTTCTAATCCCTAGCCTCTTGAAATATACACTTCTGATGTCTGTCATGATTAATCATTTGCCTTGAATGATTATGTGACGCAGTTGCAAAGGGTTAATAGTTAGTCATGCAGAACTGATCTGACTGTTTCCATCAGAAGCAACGATCAGAAGCAAGACATTCCCCCAGAACAACAGTGAGCTCATTGTAGCTATGACCTCACTGTCTTTGACACAGATCTATGTCATAGATCAAAGAACAACCGGGGTTATGAATGCTTCCATGCCAAAACATCAAGTCATATCGAACCAGCTCTCTCACCGTCAACACTGTATTTTGTAGCACATAATGGAAGGCATAATAACCACTTTTTTTCCCCCTAGGTTTTGGAACCGGATACTTGGTTTCAACAGGGATGAGGAAACTTATTGAACAGCTACTTCCTGGTACCAACTGTGAAGGAAGTAGCTATCAGGACGAGTGCTCTGTCTCAGAGTACGACGAATTTGATGATTACCTATTCAACCCTTCCCAAGTAAGAAAGCTAACTTCCCCAGACAGAGAACGCTCACAGCAAACTTTCCCGGCTGGGGAGGTTTGCTGTGAGTTATCAGACCCTTGTGAAAGCACTGTGCAGTCTGAAGTCGCAAGTGGTTCTGATTTGACTGCAAAGGAATTAGAAGAGACTGCCCCACAACAGACCGCCGCACCACAGACCGCCTCACCACAGACCGCCCCACCACAGACTTCCAGGACTCGTCACCAACCTCAAAAGGTCCGTAGACAAGTACTACCAGGCTGCAAGACCTGCACAGCGGAAGAAAGACGGCGATATGAAAAAATGAATCGCAGGCGTGACAAAAATTCTTTTTGTTGGATATTTTGAGAAAGAGCATTTTACAACTTTCTGTGAGTGAGTTAGAAAAAATGTGGCTTTCAGAACAAGTGCAGTGTCTCTGGATGTTTTTATTTTCAATGCTTCCCCGGCTGGGGAAGTTTGCTGTGAAAAGGCGACAGTTGAGTCTGAAAACTCAACTGTCCCCTAATAGTCCCTCCAGCGTGTCCTGGGTCTTTCCTGGGGTCTCCTCCCAGTGGGACGTGCCCAGAACACCTGACCAGTTGAGGCATCCAGGAGGCATTCTAGCCAGATGCCTGAGCCACCTCAACTGGCTCCTCTCGACGTGAAGGAGCTGTGGCTCTACTCTGAGTCCCTCCCAGATTACTGAGCTTCTCACCCTATTTCTAAGGGAGAGCCCAGATACTCAAAACACATTGAGTCTCATTGTTCCGTGTCTCCATTGCCGAGGTGGCTTATCGGAGCTGTGACCGCAAGGTTGTCAGTGCCTGTCGTGGTGACAACCCTCAAACCTGTTGGTGGACACCTTCAATGAGGGATGCCGTCAGACTGAAGAAGAAGTCCTTCAAGTCCTTTTGGCCTGTGGGACTCCAGAAGCAGCTGATGTGTACTGGCAGGCGAAGCGGCATGCGGCTCAGGTGGTTCCTGAGGCAAAAAGTCGGACATGGGAGAGTTTGGAGAGGCCACGGAGAAAGACTTCCACACGACTTCGAAGCAAATCTGATCCCTCTCAGGAGGGGGAAGCAGTGCGGGACTATAACACTGTTTACAAGTTAGTTTGAAGGATCTTCTCCCATGATGGAAATTGGGTTTGATGTAATGCTGTTCCTTCCTGAAGTCAACAATCATCTCCTTTGTTCTTTGGTGCTCTGGCTTCCTGGCCACAGTCTGAATTCATGACTGTTAGGTGAACTGATCTCTAAATTCTCCTCAGGTGTCAGTAAAAAATACATTTCATGAATAAAATGTCAAAAATAAAACATCATGGCTGTACAGTTGGTAGCACTGTTGCCTTGCAGCAATAAGGTATTGGGTTTGAATCCCAGCCTGTTTGCATGTTCTCCATGTGCATGAGTGGGTTCTCTCTGGGTGCTCTGGCTTCCTCCCACATAACAAAACGTTTTTGTACACATTAAATAAATAATAGATGGATGATGGAATTTTTTTAAAACTTGTTTACAAAAAAACAATTATTATTCTTAGTAATAATACCCATAATAATGAATATTAACATATTAGTATATCTATGTTCAATAGCGGTTTGGTGTTAATATTTCAGTGTTAACCTAATTTAATCTAAATAGAGTATTTATAACTATATGGAGTGTAAATCGGCTCTGACGTTGGAGTTAAAGTCAGAGTAAAATGCTACCTTCGCAGTGAAACGTTTGACTCTGTCAAGTGTCAATAATGTTCCAGTGAAGATTTTTGGCAAGAGGAGGAAGAGGAGAAGGAAAGAAGACGAAGCACCAGTTTTCTAACTTATGTGAGACGGCTATTTTTATTTTGGATTCTGAACGAAATTGGGCTACAGAAAAGGTAAGTAACTTTTAACAATCTGGTGTTGATAACTTATTTTAATATTAGTTGTGATGACGAATTATATTATAGCTTCTGTTGTTATCCATTAAATATGTTCGCAACTATTATGCGTGAGTACCATTACTCCATTACCGCAGCAAATGGTTTTGGCACCATGGCTCAGTTTGTTAGTGGTGAAAAACCATCCATGTCTCCTCATTTTTGTACCCGTTTTATTCCGTTGTTCACATTCAGGGTAGGGAGAAAGTTGTATTGTGTTTGGGCGAGAGCCGAGGGCTAGCCCTATGCTAGACAAGTTGTCCACCTCAAAATATTTGCTCATTTTTTTCTGAAGGCTGTCAAGGTAAGAATACGGAACTGTTATAAATTGTAATAGTATTAATCAATGTGTCTTATGCCACAGGCCCAGAGTCCGTGGGTGCTTTGTGGTCGTAGCTCCCACCGAGTCACGTTATCATAGTTAGCACCATGGATGTAGCAGCTAACAGGCGCCATAATCTGGACTGCCTGTACAGGTTATGTTCAATTGTATCGGAATATAAACTCAGTTTTCAAATGGCATTACTTTTGAAGCACATTTATTGAATATTAAAATATGTCTGTCATGGTTGTTTGTTGTTATTCTTTTTATTTTAGAATAGACCATGCTACTGCATGTTTTTGTTTTTTTTTTGGTGGGAAGCAGAAGTACGTGAAACTTTCTGACCTCACATTGATGCATTCATGAGAAGGTTAGTATCATCCATCCATTTCTGGTCACTTATGGGATCGGGATAGCTCCAGCAACGTTCCGGGCAAGCAGGGCAACACAGAAACAGACAGAGAATTTAAGAGACCAATTTACCAAACAGGCATGTTTTTGGACTGTGGGAAGAAGCCACGCATGCACAGAGAGAACATGCAAACACCGTGCAGAAAGACCCTGAGCCGGGAATCGAACCCAGGCAATCTGCAAGGCTACCAGAAGGTTAGTACGTTAGTAAAATAATCTCATTACTTTTTTCTTTCATAAGAATCCGCTCTTGCATTAAGTAATTTTTTCTTTGCTTTAACATGTATTAAAATGTTGTACTGGATTGAACTCACTGGCATTTTGTACAATTAGCTGTTACTCTACTTATTTCACCCTTTGTTTATCAGCAGTAAATATTTTCATTTTCACTTCTTTGATATTTCTTTCTGCTTTAGCATGCCTGAAATTTAACATTCAGGCATGCTAAAGCAGAAGGCAGACAGCAAGGTCTGAAGGTGTATGACCAGTCTGATACAGAAGTTGATGTAGATGTTTTTGAAGAAATAGTGAATCAGTTACCAGGAACCTTTCAAGTTATGTTGAGCAATAAAGAATATCCTGGTAATCATTAACAATTCACAGATGTATTTATATTTAATTTAGAGCATTAGAGTTCTCCTAAACAGGCTGTTGCTTTACTTTTTGCAGGTGCCAAATACTTTTTGCAGAGTTGATACAAGAATGCTCCATTAGTGTGACATGTACAGTAAATTTTCATGCTTATGAAGTTACTAAAATGATGCAAGGTTTTGTGAGGTTTGATATCAACCATCTATGTTATCCAAAGCCCTTTGACATACAAATGTCATATGAAGCAAATGACACTGCTCTCTTTGTTGTCCCATATTGCTATCTTTGGTGAACATTATTTTGAAAATGATTAAACTGACACAGTTACAGTAGTTATGTCACTGGATCATAAAGTTGAATAAATATCGTCACTATAATAATAACTATTAATAATAACAACAACAATAATAATTATTATTAATAATAACTAATAATAATTATTATTATTATTTATTATTAATACTAATTAATAATAATAATTATTATTATTATTGATGATGATAATAACTATTATTAACAACAATAATTATTATTATTAACTATCATTATTATTATTATTATTAACAATGATAGTTATTATTGATAATAATGATAATTTCCAGTCCATTAGTTTTAGGTTCTTATAGCTTGATGTTTATTTTGCGATTATTAAGTGAATTAATTAGCTAATTAATGAATCAGATAATGTCATCAATAAGCATGTCTCTGATAAATGTTCTGTCAGTGAAGTATCCAGCCATGCAAATTAAATGTGTTTCAGGAGTTTTTGAGTGAATATACAAAGGAAAATCTGAAAAATAACCATTTTATAGTTATTTTTCAGATCGATAACTTTACCACCATAGAAAGGATATAACTGTTGTACTATATCCAGAAAAAGAGAAATGGTACTGGAACATTTTAAGTTCAAACAACTGTTAAGATAGTGTTTTTGGATCAGTCTCAATAAGGATAAAACCCACACACGATTTGTTTTCCTATGATTTTTCTTATAATGGGTAAGGTATAATACTTCAAGGGCTAACTGGATTTTTAGCAATCTCCTTACATCTTTAATTAAGATAAAATTTGAAGTGGTGGATTGTTTTTATTCCTCACGGAGCTCTGCAGTATGCCATCTGCCCTGGGGATATTTATGTTTACCATCTCTCTGAGAAAACATTTTCCAGTGTACTTTGCTTTAGGACCAATAGCATTTCAGTTTACCCATATGGATAAGCCTCATTTCTATTTAGCCTTTCAGCTGGCAAGCTTGGATAAATGGAAAGAAAAGCCTGTGGGAACTATGGATCCAAACAAGGCAGAGAATGCTGCAACACATGCCGTGTCGGTTCTGATAAGTTTGGGTTTTTTTTTTTTCCTCCTTTTTGCAGTTTCTTGGTGTTCTCATAGTCTACAAAATGCTCACAGGCTAATTCATTTATTTCTAGATTTTGAGCCAAAGTAAGGTATTATCCCTCACCAACATCAGATGACCACAGGTAACATTATTTTGATGGAGAGGGTTGGAGCCTCAGCTGCCATTTGAAAGCTACATAGAAACAGGTTGTATTTTTATTTTTTTTTATCATTATATGTTTTGTACACAAGACAGCTGGCACTGACGTTACTGACGCTTAGTTGTTTTTCTCCTGAGAGTCAGCTGAGCCGTGAATTATGAATTCTGAAGAAGTGAACAAAGTTTCTGTAAACATATTTATCAGCAGTTAGAATATACATAAGTGAATACACACCAAAATACAGCTACGACCCACATTTTTCACAGTCATGGCAGATTTAGGTTTGAAGTAATCGTAAATGTTTTAAGGGTGACAGTTAATGGGTTAACTTTCTTAGGAGGAAACTTGTGCTTTCTCAGTACAAACTTGAAGGCTAGATAAAAGGTTGTCTGAGTAGACACAAAAAAGCAGAATTTCTAAGTAAAATGCCTTTGGATAAAATAATCTAAAATACACAAGAACGCAAAACACACTTGACCTAAGCCAAATGCAGCATTTCAGGTAAAGAACTTTAGACCACCTATAACTTATCCTTTTGCAATATTGTGGAGTGACTGCACAAAAGAAATGAAAGAAACCCCTTTTAACATCTTACAGCTGAAACTAGGAAGTGGGGCAAATCATCCACAGACAGAAAGTGATAGATAACCTGCAAGAAGCATGTCACAAAGCCACAGGGGGTAACACTAGCTATTAGTAGGCAGAGTGTCATAACTTTTTCCTTAGCTACAAAAGTTATTTTTGTTGATACCATTTGTTTATTACTGATTATTTGTTTTTGCTCTTAGTGCGATATGAAATAAATTAATTTTTGGTATGTAAAAACTAGAAAAAACTGATTAGGTACATTAAAAATGCAGACTATATAATACCTCACTGCTTTGTGGTTAATTAAAGCTTAAGGGAAAGCTGATGGGATCGATGCTTTTCTTGAATGGGGAAGTAACATGTTCTACAACGTCCACCATTTAAAACTTCGGAGCTTGTGTGGGAGGCTGCACAAATAAAAGAGGGCAATAATAAGCTCCCGAGTCTTGATAATTGTAGACAATTTAACTATGAGTAGATGTGAGGGTGAACTGAGCTGGTGTTATCTACATGGGACCAGCCTGTGATAGCAACGCCGAGTCCCTGGGTCCTGGGAGACTAATAACAAAGTAGGATTACTGAGCGCTCACTCTGCTGGCACCAAGGACATTTGCCAATAACAACTTTATCTGCCTCTTCCATGCGCCTTGGGTTCTGGCATTTGTGACTGCTGGAAATTAAGAATTGCTTTGTTTTGTCTCCAAGCCAAGGATTGCTGACTGTGGCTGTAATCAAGAAAAAATAAAGATTCTTTTGTGTAAATTTCTTTGTTGATTTAACTTTGTCAAGTTTTGTTGCTTCCTTATTATCTTTGTCGTGTTGCTATCAGCTAAACAATCGAGGAAATTGCCACAGATTTCTCTGTGAATTCTCAAAATAATGCAGACCATGTTCTCAGTAAAATGTTACTTATCATTGGTGGCTGTAAAAAATTTTCTTTGCCAAAAGAAAACAAAAACACAATTCAACAACTGTTGTTTCATGTTTGTTTGTCATAGCTATTCAAAACAATTGTGCAGCCTCCTGTTCTAATCAGTCAAAAGTAGACTAAGCACTTTTAATGTAGAAACATTAAATATTAGTTTTTTCTTTCCTGTCAGCATCTTGTAGCTCAAATTCATAGGGTGCCTCATGATGTGGTCTTTGGGACTGCAACTTCACTGCATCATGGCCTATAAACCAGGGTGATGACACCTGACCTACCATCAGGTGTCATCAGGGTTGTTTAAATCTTGAATGATATGACTGAATATTTTGGCGATTCTATAAACATTTTTTTAGAACCTTTGCTTATCACAACCAATTTTTACCTGTTGATGAGTCTATCCAAACATCAAAGACAAAGAGGCAAGCTGCATAGCTGCATCATAGACATTTTGCGAGTCCTTTGCAAAACAAATGGAGACACAGACAGTAATACACCCAGTTAAACATGGCGTTTCAGAGCCACTGCTTACCTTGAACTGAATGGAAGCTGGAAAGAAGCTGGAAAGTATTAAAAAGCAACAGATGCAAAATGAGAACATAAGAAATTTGACATATGGATCAACAATTTTCTAGCAGTAAGTGATCAGTACTATTTGCTGAACAACCTATGAATGCAGACCTCAGCAAAAAAAAAAAAAAAAATGCATCTGTATGCAAAAATTAAAACAATTTCATTTTCATGGTCCGCCTTTACTTCCATTTCATATTATGCTTTTATATATGTTCTATTCATTGAGACACGGTCTAATGCCTAAGGCTGGTACTGTTATTTTTTCCTTAACATCTTTAGTAAAAACACCAATGCACCCTTGTGCCATTGAGCTATGACATGTTAAAAAAATGTCCCCACCCTCTCAAGATGAGCCAGATGCTCCAGTACACCATGGGGAACACCTGACATTAACACAGTATTCTTCAGGCCTGTGTTTAATATGTATGAATGAGCCCCTTTTTTCTTTTTAACAAAGAGTTCCTCCTATAATATTCCTCACCACTTCAGTAGGTTGAGCATTAGAATTCAAACACTGCCTGACCTACCATCTGGTAGCAAACAGAGTGTTTAAGCCAAGGAATGGTGCAGATATTTTCATTTAAAAATGGATGTCAATGTGTTTAAACATATTCCTTCCAATTGGTTTGGAGTTCAAACTATGCAAAATTGTCCCTTGTAGGCTGAGCTTAGTTTACAGTTTAATTGCTGCCGAGGGCTTACCTTCATTTGCCAAGAGAAATCAAAGGGGTTTCAATGGTTTGGTTTCTACTTTATTTATTGTTTCTACAGAAACCATAGAGTACGAAAGGTCCATTGCAGCTACTTCACATAGTTAAGAATAAACTCAAAGCTGTTTTCTGTAGTATATGATCTTACTTGCCGAACCTTTTTGAAAGTGAAGTAGCGAAAATAAAGGACAGACAAAAGAGACTGACAGGAATTTGACTCAAGTTTTACAGATCTTTTTTTTTTTTTGATTGAGGACATAACCGTAGCTGACAAAATATAAATGCAACAATAATGGATCTCTTCAGTACAAAATTGTATTTGTGGTACAATAGATATGCATGAGAGTGATACGTTCAGCAGTACCATATTACTCACTTTCCCCAGAAGGCACAAGTCTAATTTGCAGTTAAATCTATTTGACTTATACAGCTGCCATAAATGACTGTAAGGCTCAACGTAAGCTTAGCATGAGGTTAAGCTTTCCTGTCACTATCTGAATAAGTTATTTCAATCTAAGTGACAGAAACCGCCTTAAAGACGATAGGATCCTGAGCACATTTCACTGACAGATGTGGAGTTCACTCTGTTGTGCATAAGCCTTTCTTTGTCTCACTCTGATCAGACCAGCTAGGGAGAATTAAGCTTACTGTTATGTTTAGTATAAAACTGGAGGAGGAGATTCAGGGAGAGGTTTAAATTGCATAGCGAGGAGATGAATTAGTATTCGTACCCTTGAGCTTCTTCATATTTTGTCACATTGTAATTACTAATTTAAAATTTGTTATTGGGGTATTTTGCATTTGGTGACACACTACAATCAAAACTGTCTCACAATTAGCAAAACCTAACAGTCAAGGGACAAAACTCCAGGCCAGACTAGATGAGATGCCTTGTTGTCTGATATGATGTTTCTCTTCATTGTTCTGCTGAGGTTCACAATTGCTAAGGTTTAAACAATTACTAAGAAGAACAAGTTTAGATAATTTTCCAAGTACTCTGACCAAGCCAGAAAGTCCCACCTACTGACTGTACAGGTGTGACATATAGGAATTAAAGAGCAGAAAGACCAACTAGAAAGAGAGACTAAACAAACTGAGAGAGAGAGCAGCGAGATGGTTGCCATCGCTTGGACCAGTGGTTGAGAGCTGTGGCAAGCAGCCACAAGGCAGACCAGTAGCAAGGGCGACAACCAGGGATGAGCCAACCGGCTCTAAGGCAATAGGGACCTTAGAGATGCGTTAATGAGCAGCAGCATGAGGTGAAACCTCTCTGAGACAAGAGCAGAATGGAAGAGGTGACCCTACAGATCGCAAACAGTGAGGCCCTGGAGCCATGCGGAGGTGCACCTGAGTCCAGGACCAAACGGTGCTAAGCACATTGGCTGGACGATGGGGATCCTTCTAGGCCAGGGATGACGACAGGATGGAGAGAGTCTCAGGGGAGACACAGCTGGATCGATAGCTGAGGGTTGACTACTGAGGGAAGTACAAGAGAGATCAGCAGGACCATCCACACTTTTATTGTTAAGACTCAGCATTTCAGACTTTTATTGCTGTGCCGTTCTAAAGGATTTTAGTATTTCTGTCTTTTCTGTTCTGCCTGTGGGGTGTTAGGTCAAGGTTTTATGCTACCTTCTATATTTTTATCTCTGCAGTTTTATAATATCTTATTGTTATCGTTTTAAGGTTTTTAGTACTTGTACTAATTTCATAAGTTTAATGAAAACCCGGCCACTGTATTTAAGATTATGCTTGAATAATTGAAAAAAAAAAAAAAAACTATATTAGTATAAGAAAATGACATATTATGTTTAATTTTTGTTTAAAAATAAATTTGGATGTAGGTTTGTATTCAGACCGTTACGTCAACGTTCATCGAAATGACAGTTGCAAGGGTTTTAGTGTATGTTTACACCAGCTGTGCACATTTAGACAGAAATATGTATCCATTCCACTTTGCAAAATGACTTGAGCACAGGCAGATTAGATGGAGTCTAGTGTGTTAGTGTTGGAAGGTGGAGCCTGTCTAAAGGGTTTTGGTAGAACCTAATGTTCAGAGATTGTCTCCTAATTAGTTTCTTCCATCGTCCCATAAACTCTGACCAGTTTGCCCGTTTCTGCTAAAGAATATCATCCTCACTGCACAATTCTTCTTCCAGTATGTTGCACAATGTAGACAGTGGTAAAAATAAATAAAAGAAAAAAAGAAACTTTATTTTGGTCTTGTCTGACCAAGCCACCCTTTTTTTTTCATATTTCTGGTCTTTTCTGCTTGGCTTGTGTTCAACTGATCTTGTCTAACCAGAGGATATTTTTCCATGTTTGCTTTTCTCCTATCTGTATTTTTGTAAAAAGAAATCCACAAACAGGGCTTCTTTCAGCCCTGCTGTTCTTTCCATTCCTCTATAGAGGTTTGATTTGTGGATAGAACAATAATAGCAGAAATCTGGCCTTTAAAGACGATATATAATATGAAAGTTTGCACATGCGTCAAATTAATTGTGTCACTCGGCGAGTCTGGTGTCCTTTACAGTTCGGAGCACCATCCGTCAATGTAACCTTCCAGCTCGCTCAGACATTAGCAATTAAAAAGAGACAGCTTGTGGATTATTAGGGATGTAGCGTAAACAAAAGGAGAATGTGGCTAAATGCCAGTAGTGAGAATGCAGTGAAGTGGAAAACACTGTACATGTGTTAAATGAAAATAAACACATTACCTGAAAGAGATTTTTGTGGATACACCAAGATAAACACACATATATTCAGATATTACTGATGCTATCACTGTTCAGAATACTGCAGTGACTGTTCCCACTGGGGTTACATCTTGGCACATAAATGTGCCAAGATTTTTTTCCCCCTGCATAAAAGCATTATTTTATGCATTTCTGAGATTCCTTGAGACAAATGCAGGAAGTCTTTGACTTTTTTCAAAGCTTCTGCAGAGTTGATTTTCAGAGTTTTCCCTTCTTTCTGTTACATTTACATTCTATTATATTTCCATTGATTAGTTTTTAAAAAACACACGAAAGCACAAAGATACAGTACTGATTATTGTGTTTGTTAGGAAAAATAGGAAGTAGTAATCTGAAACTAGAAAATTTCTTAAGAAATTCAACAGGGCCTTCCAAAGTGTGCCTGTCGGTTGGAACCCCATGTTCTGATGCTAAAAGATAGCATCAATGCCAAAGTAAGCCCTGATCTCTTAGCAACAGATTAACAACAAATATTGTTATTGTTCAAAAAAACATAAGATTTCTTCTTCTTTTCTGAAATACTACTTATTCTACACTACTTAACAAGAATTATGCAGTTGGTGAATTTGGTAAAAGAGAAAACTGTTTTTTTTTTTTTTTTGGTAAATATATAATAAAACAGACATTCAACACAAAAGTAAAAAACTGATTTATACACATTGTGGCATTTAGTTACCAGAAAATGTGCTTTAATTCATGCCCAAGCAGGCAAAATTTCGTCACATTTTACAGCAACAGCAATAGCAAATGTCTGTAAGTAAGATTTAATTTTACTTTTAAGATATTTTTAAGTCAAGTATGATTCAAAATTTAAAACCTGATAAAATGATGAAAAACCCAACTTAAATGAATGGTTTTAATATTACATTGTCAATATTTAATATCAATATTTAACTATTAAAATTCCTGTTCTAATCCCTAGCCTCTTGAAATATACACTTCGGACGTCTGTCATGATTAATCATTTGCCTTGAATGATTATGTGACGCAGTTGCAAAGGGTTAATACTTAGTCATGCAGAACTGATCTGTTTCCATAGCAACGATCAGAAGCAAGACATTCCCCCAGAACTACAGTGAGCTCATTGTAGCTATGACCTCACTGTCTATGACACAGATCTATGTCATAGATCAAAGAACAACTGGGGTTATGAATGCTTCCATGTCAAAACATCAGGTCATATCGAACCAGCTCTCTCACCGTCAACACTGTATTTTGTAGCACATAATGGAAGGCATAATAACCACTTTTTTTCCCCTAGGTTTTGGAGCCGGATACTTGGTTTCAACAGGGATGAGGAAACTTATTGAACAGCTACTTCCTGGTACCAACTGTGAAGGAAGTAGCTATCAGGACGAGTGCTCTGTCTCAGAGTACGACGAATTTGATGATTACCTATTCAACCCTTCCCCAGTAAGAAAGCAAACTTCCCCAGACAAAGAACGCTCACAGCAAACTTCCCCGGCTGGGGAGGTTTGCTGTGAGTTATCAGATCCTTGTGAAAGCACTGTGCAGGCAGAGACTGTCCCTCCACAGACTGCCCCACCACAGACTGCCCCTCCACAGACTGCCCCTCCTCAGACTGCCCCTCCACAGACCGCCGCACCACAGACCGCCTCACCACAGACCGCCCCACCACAAACTTCCAGGACTCGTCACCAACCTCAAAAGGTCCGTAGACAAGTACTACCAGGCAGCAAGACATGCACAGCGGAAGAAAGATGGCGATATGAAAAAATGAATCGCAGGCGTGACAAAAATTCTTTTTGTTGGATATTTTGAGAAAGAGCATTTTACAACTTTCTGTGAGTGAGTTAGAAAAAATGTGGCTCTCAGAACAAGTGCAGTGTCTCTGGATGTTTTTATTTTCAATGCTTCCCCGGCTGGGGAAGTTTGCTGTGAAAAGGCGACAGTTGAGTCTGAAAACTCAACTGTCCCCTAATAGTCCCTCCAGCGTGTCCTGGGTCTTTCCTGGGGTCTCCTCCCAGTGGGACGTGCCCAGAACACCTGACCAGTTGAGGCATCCAGGAGGCATTCTAGCCAGATGCCTGAGCCACCTCAACTGGCTCCTCTCGACGTGAAGGAGCTGTGGCTCTACTCTGAGTCCCTCCCAGATTACTGAGCTTCTCACCCTATTTCTAAGGGAGAGCCCAGATACTCAAAACACATTGAGTCTCATTGTTCCGTGTCTCCATTGTCGAGGTGGCTTATCGGAGCTGTGACCGCAAGGTTGTCAGTGCCTGTCGTGGTGACAACCCCCAAACCTGTTGGTGGACACCTTCAGTGAGGGATGCCGTCAGACTGAAGAAGAAGTCCTTCAAGTCCTTTTGGCCTGTGGGACTCCAGAAGCAGCTGATGGGTACTGGCAGGCGAAGCGGCATGCGGCTCAGGTGGTTCCTGAGGCAAAAAGTCGGACATGGGAGGAGTTTGGAGAGGCCACGGAGAAAGACTTCCACATGACTTCGAGGCAAATCTGGTCCCTCTCAAGAGGAGGAAGCAGTGCAGGACTATAACACTGTTTACAGGTTAGTTTGAAGGATCTTCTCCCATGATGGAAATTGGGTTTGATGTAATGCTGTTCCTTCCTGAAGTCAACAATCATCTCCTTTGTTCTTTGGTGCTCTGGCTTCCTGGCCAGAGTCTGAATTCATGACTGTTAGGTGAACTGATCTCTAAATTCTCCTTAGGTGTCAATAAACATACATTACATGAATAAAATGTCAAAAATAAGACATCATGGCTGCACAGTTGGTAGCACTGTTGCCTTGCAGCAAGAAGGTCTACTTTGTTCTTTCATAAGAATCCGCTCTTGCATTAAGTAATTTTTTCTTTGCTTTAACATGTATTAAAATGTTGTACTGTGAAGGCATTTCAATGCTTTCGTCTGCATTGCTATGGGCCTCAATGAGTAAGAAACTAAAACTGAAAATTCCACATGTTCTGATAATGCAGACACAAAGACTTCTTGAATTAGCATCTTAAAAGCCCCATTTTTAAACGATGAATGCCAGCATTTCTGTGGAAAACAATGGACTGGTAGGAACAATAGTTTCAGCACAGCAGCTACACATAAAACTATGTCAAGACCAGTAATTTTGCTCTTGTAATTGTATGCTGTCGCATTCAATTCAGATTACAACACATGTGCAAAGATATTTTTATTGTAAAGAATAATTACTAGTGTTGCAATGTATACAGTAATTTGCACAGTGAACCCTGGCCATTAATTTCTGGTCACAATGTTCTCTGACTTGACAATACCCATTAGCTCCATGTGATAAAAAGGATAGATTTGTTGCGGTGTCCTTGTGTTCAGAGGTCACAGCAAGCTTTTAAAAAAGTGACAGAGTGAATATGAAATGCAGGACATCAGAAGACAAATATGCATGGCTAAAGGAGAGAGTAATAATTGAAATTTTTTATTTTTGATTATGGATAATTAAAATTGATGGGGAAGCTTGTTACCTATACATTAATTCATTTCTATAGCCTAACCCTGACTTTTACCCTAAACCTTTGCTACTACAATGAGCAGTCAGTCCTCATAATGTAGTGTGAATTAGGAAAATGGTCCTTTCACTGTATCAAACAGTAGGCCACACACATATGCAATCACACACAAATACAGTCGTATATAATATTGGAAATAAACAAATACAAAAAAAAAAATAGTCCACCAACATCAAATAAAAATAGTCTTAAAAATTATTGCATGCCTGTGAGCTGTGCTGTGATGCAACACATTCTCTGGCTGTTGGAGATTGTGCTTCCTTGAAATGTTAATCACTGGGTAAAAATAATTAGCTGCTGGTCCAGTGTAACACTCCGTGTCAAATGAAAAGCGGGACTTTCCAGTGGAGAGTGATTGCACTTGAAAGTTTGGCAGATTATCACACATAAGCATAGCCTCAGAAAAAAAATTTGCCGGTTGGGAAACTTGATATTTGCCACGCCATTCCCAGGGAGGGTTAGAAGATTTAGCCAAGAGAGTTGTGATAACTGTACACAACATCTTAGATGTGGTGGGAAATGTGCCTCTCAGCAGTTATTTAACTTAATAGTGAACATTCACCATACTATGTGGCTTACAAGAATAAAAAAGAGGCTTGATAAAGTTTTACATGTTAATACCTTTTCTTGAAATGCCAGGATGAACAGCTATGCAAGCCATGACCACTAACTAAAAACAAAAACACTGTCCTTATATAAGCCTGTTCTCTCCTGCGATGCAGATTGCACTCTAAACCCTTGAGATTTCACAGGTCTCCCAAGGCCTTGTTTGCTAAATTAATTGTCAAGACTGTACAATTGTGATTGTCAAGACTGTGGATTGCTCTTTCTCCTGATAAAAGAATTAGACTTTCAGGCAGCTATATCCATTAATAGTGCCTCCCTGTATTGATTTTTGCTTTCTTCTTTGAGTGTGTGATAAAATATCTAAACCTGAAAAGCTAAATATCTTTTAGTCAGACTGCATAAAGTAATCTCTTAATTACCTTTGACTGATTACAGCAACATGAAACCCAGTACAGTACATACAAAGTGTTCAGATGATAGGAGAGCAAAACAACACAGAGAAAGAATAACAGGAGACTGACTGATGCACCTTAACCTGGGTTCAAAGTGATGTTTAGCATAAACGTTGATAAAAGGTTTGCACCTTCACAGAGTTAAGAGGAATTGCATTGGGCAGACAAAGAAATGCAGACAGCAATGCAAATTAATAGACTAGACAAATACACAAACACACTCTGAAACCTACACAGCGACTCCAACAAGATAAAAAGCCTTCACTTAGAGAAGGACATATTGATTAGTATGTTTTTCTTGACGTACCCATAGTGAAGCAGAACATGTAGTGCTATTGAGCAGTTGGACCAGCTCTTCCACCATGAATAGACTAAATAATATCCATGATCTTCAGACTTTTTATTTTTATTGAAATTATAACATATATTAAAATAGTTCATTAAAATCACCAGTTTCTTTAAAATCAATGAAAAAATGTACATTGAGCTGTGTTTTTATGATCCATATCTCAGGGTGTCTACTGTCAACCAAATACATACTTAGAAATCTGTTTACCCTTGCTTACTCTGCATGCTGTTCCTATGACTATTTTTGCAACACAATTATTAATGTGACAGCAGCGTTTACACATGTCAGCATAAATCACTGACATTTGCACGGCTCAGCTATAAATAGTGACGCGGGAGAGGGATTGTGGCTTTATCCTCTGACAGCTTTTCCATTGCTGTCACTGGCCACTCTGGCTTTGTACAGTGCAATAGTAAATTGACGTAATGACATGGAAAGGCTACTTTTACTTTACATTTCTTAGGTGGTTAGTTTGTTTTCTGTCTCATCTCCTGGTTTCCTGATCAGTGCATTGTATAAGTTAGTTTTGCCTTATTTCTTTGAGAGGATGTAATAGAACTTGACTAAATTTGCCATAAAATTAAATTCAATTTAAATGATTAAAATATTGGCCTATATTAATTGTTACTAAATGTTGAAAAAAAACCCCAAAAACTCCCGATCTCACTAGGGACAAGGGTGTTAGAAAATGGATGGATGGATGTTAAAAAAAAAATACTTAATGGATTTACTATTATATCTATAGTTATAGCTCAAATCCAGAATTGTGGGATTCCAATCTAAGTATTATGTCTAAACTCAAAAATCTGCTGCTATGATAGTCACTGATAAGCCTTCATCATTATAAGGGAGGGGCTACAAACACAGCAGTACAAAGAGGACACCACATGAGAGATAGAGGGCAAGACATAAGAAACGGGGAGAAAGAGAGAGACCGCGAGGGAACTAGCTCCCCAGTTTTTGCTTCAGTGGATCCGCTCTGCTCACGGCAGAACTTTGTTTTGATTGGTAGCTTGGCTGCTTGTGACCAATCAACATGGGTTCATGTTGATTGGTAAAGTGACTTTAAGTATTCAAGTTTGTTTTTCTATTGATCATGTTTTCTCTTCCACAGAGCAAAATTGTTACTATTACTACAACACCATAACATACCAAACTTTTAAAGTTTGAACAAAATAGATTATCATTTATTATCAGTCAACCTCTTAGCATTTCTCCCTTACAGCAGCCCTGGGTATAAATCTGTGTAATTTTTATATTCTTCACCCATTCTCGCAGGCTACTCTGCTTTGTCTCAACAACCAAACCAACCAAGCTCCCACTTGGTTTATTCTGCAATAGCAGCTAGATTGAAGAAGCTCTTCACTTCTGTAACTGGTTTTCAAAACACAAAAAAACTGCTTGTGGCTGCAGCCTCAAAAATGTTAGCATTAAGGTGTTGTATCATTTCCTTCAACAGCAATCATTGGTCTACTGCAGAGGATGGATGCTGAATGAAGGACTGCAGTGACAGGCTATGTTGAGAAGCTGTGAGTTATAATGACTTACCATTTCTCAGTGTCAGTATGAATGAGGGAGCACACCATTAGCACCACAGGCAGTTCCATGTTGGTGTCTCCGATAATAGACCAATCAACAGGAACACAGAGCTCTGGCCTTCAGACCCCAGAAACAAGGGATTGTAAGCATTAATGATGGCCATCCACAGCTCAGAAGCTCAAGGATATCAAGAGATTGTTTTGTTTTTTTTTCCACACAGTAAATATAAAACAGACATCTACAGAGCTTATTACCTGGTGGCAATCCAAAACACATGTCTGCTCCTTTCACAAAATGTGCTTTTCATGGTGTTATGAAGTAAAGTTCTCTACAACATCATCAATATTTAGCACCTTCCTCTGTTGCAATTGCCAAACAGAAGCAGGAATCTACAAAGATTTGTTCATGTGCTCCTTTGCTATTAGAGGGAGAGAAAGCTTTTGGAGAATAGGCATTCACACTGTGAACATCCACAAACAGATTCCAATTATAGATCTGGGCTGTGTCCGTCTCAATCTACTTTCCTTCTGATCATGCTAGTCTGGAGTGCATACAATTTTTTCCTTAGCAAAACAAACACAGAACAGATTAAAATTCTTTACCGAGCAGGAGAGAGGGAGACAGTTTGAAATATTGTCAGAATGTTCTTGCTGGGAGAACTTGCCAGCAAAGTAGGGGGAACCGGAGCAGTGAAGATGCAGCTTCAAAGTGAATAACTGTTTGAAAGTAACATATATTTCCTCTGATGAATCCCAAGCTTTAAAATGTGTAATCTGAGAGTGATGTTGTAGACTTTGATGTTAATAAAATGCTTGCAAGGCTATGCGGTTTTGGTATATAATTTGGTATATATATATATATATATATATATATATATATATATATATATATATATATATGTGTCGTTTTTTATCCGCTAAGCAGCACTGCTCGGGTGAGTTGATCCTGTCCGGGTGCTGGGTCAGAGGGTCCGATGTTTCTGCATGGCTCCGAAGTGTCTGTTTTATTGTGCTGTTTTTGGAGGGGAGGGATGTGCACAGCCCTTACTGTGTTCTCTCGTCATGCAGGGGTGCACCTATGGATTTGCAGCGTCTGTGTTTTGGGGCATGTGTTTGATGTTCTGGTGCTGGTTGCGGTTGTTCCTATGGGGAAATTCACATTAGGGTATTGGGAGGTCCCAAGAGTTTAAAATTTAAGCGTAAAGTGTATAGGGAGTGTGAATGGTTGTGGTCGTCCATTTCGGTGTGTGTTTAAATTGAGTGAGTGGGTGGGAATTTCTGTGCATGGGTATGAAGGTGGGATACATGTGTTTATATCTGTGTGTGCCTGTTTATCTGTCAGTTTGGGTCATAGGCTGCCCCCTCTCACACTATACATTGTGCTCTGGTTGCTACTAAATACATCTGGCATTAACTTTGTGTCGTGTTCTTTTCAGTGACTTTTTAACTTTTATCACATATACATATGTTGTTTCTCACTATGGTTTCTAAGTTTATTTTTGTTTTATTTTGTCTTTTTTCATTTCTGAATGTTTAGAAGCAATCTGACCAGGTGTTGACTTGTATTCTCTCTATGGTTCTTTTTGTCCTGTACTCTTACCTTAATTTATTTCATTCATTCATTTCCTGCCTTTCTCTCTTTCTTTTCCATAACATTTGAAATAAATCCAAAGAAAATTACAAATAAGTAAAATTAACCATAATGTTGTGGTGTAAATATTGATATATTTACTCATTTTACATTTACAGTCTTTGGACTCCTTGTCAGATGTGTTAGAAATGACCTGTTCAAGGTGTATCCCTGTTTCTTGCTTCTTTTTTACTTAGGGTGCCAACCCTTTTGGCACCCTAAGTAAATCCATGGGGATATATAGACTAAAGTAGTAATTTACAAAGTCAAAATCTGTAAGAAAAAAAACACATTTTGTCAAATAAATGAAGTATGAAGCACTAATCATGATATGCTGAAGGGCGAGGACAAATTTGGGTGTGACTCTGTAACACAAAGGCCACCCAAGAAGAAAGTAGTGACAGCTCAAATAGTAGGATCTATATGGCAATCTTATCAAGTGAGGAGATTGAAGTCAGACAGGTTGTAGCTTAGAGACCTAACAAGGTCCACTGCATCCAGGAAATTGAAATCACTCTGTGGTGAACCCAATCTTATAATTCACAGCTGTCTTCAATGTGTTCAAATTCAAAAAAGAAAAAGATCTACATTAAAGTAAGGTTGTGAAACTACATGTCATTTAAGCAAAATCAGTACTAAAATATTGTTTGAAATATCTACAACAATTAATATATATATATATATATATATATATATATATGCATTAGTGGTTAATATATATTAGTGACTATACATATTCTCTCCCCGAGCTAATACAAAACTTGATGCAGCAGCACTTCATGTCTGTGTGTCTTTTTTATTTTGCTTGTGAAAAAAAAACAACGTGGTTAGTCATGGTTGGAACTCAGAACTACAGACAAAGATGAAAAAGGGAAACGTTAAGCTTGCAGCTTTGAGTTGACTGCCAAACCAGTCTGTGTTTACGCTGATGAGTTGTCCAAAACAAAATGTTGAGAATTTGGACTCACTCTCGAGAGTCCGACGGTCTGTAGCGGGAGCATGGAACTGAAGCCTATATGTCAGGTAAAAGTTTGATCGAAGCGTGAAAAATCAGATGCAAGCAGTGTGTTTTGGGCCTGAGAAATTTGTTCAGTCAGTTTTTATTTGTACATGAAAACACTGGTTGTGAATAGATTTTGTATTATGTCGTGGTCAAGATCAGCAGTTTAAAACAGTTTTTAGATGTGCTGAGCATCGTTTAATGCAATATGATTTAGCATTAGCACCTTTGTGTTTGACATGCATTCCTTATTTATTATAAGGTGAAAGTATGAATCTTTAGTCATATACAACATAAAATGCAATGTGCAACATAAAATAACTGCTCTAGATAATATGCAATTTTTTTTTTTTTTTACTTTTTTACTTGACAAACTAAGAAAGTGTATTTACAAATTACCTCTGCAAATTATTTTTTACAGTATATCATAATGTATAAGTATGTGTTGAGACAAACTTTATGCTATAAACTAGAGGTTTATAGCATAAACTTTAATTTCAACAGAACTTCACTGAAAGGAAGAGGCATGAATAAAACTCATTTTACTTAACTTCAGAAAAGAGAGAATTACAGGACACGTTCTTTAATAGGCCAAAAAGAAAGATCAAAAAACAGACAACTCAGCATCTGACTTAATTGGCTTTCCACTGTCCTTCAAGCCAAATAAAGAAAAAAAATCAGTCCCTCGAAACAAAAAAAAAAACCTTAGCAGAAATAACCTCAGGAAGCCTGTATGTATATAAAAATTAAGGTTTCATTTTATGGGGTATAAAACATAGATATGGTATACTTTATGACATGCCTTAAGGAGCTGATTTGGACTCCTGCACTTCTGTATGAGTGGCTGAGAGATTGGATGTAGATGATGTCAAACCCAGCAATCCCCTGGATCAGTTACGGACTGTGGGCTCATCTGGGTATAATGAAACGGAGACTATCAATCTGTTGAAATGGCCTCTGGCTCAGCTGGGCATTGGTATGTTGAGGTTGGAGACAAACATGCACAGGCTGGAAATCCTCTTAGTGTTTTGTTGATCATGGACACAGTGAGAAAGTGGGAAACCACAGGGCCAAAAAGTTGCATGATTTTTGTATATCTGTGGGAAACAGAACAGCCAATAAAATTTAAGGTAGTCTATATCTTGACCTTCATGCTCTATCTATCATGCACAGACATGAATGTTGCGTTATTATCCCCCAGCAGAACGTTGAAGAATTCGGAAATTTTACTCGCATTGAAAAAAGCTATTTTTACATGGGACATCTTGCCATATGTAATATCAAGAATGCTGCATAATCATTTTCCTGTGAGTGCACATTTAAGATTAAAAAAAAAAAAACCTCAAGGATGAATTAACTACTCCCATTTGCCACCATTAAATGTAATTCAGATTTCAGAGATAAAAGAAATATTGAAAAGTATTTTTGAGATTTTGTTTTGTTTTGTTGATTTGAAATATTAAAGTTGAAAGAAGGATAAATCCGTTGGTAGATAAATACGTTTTCATTGCCTGTACATAGGTCTTTCAAACATTACATGAATAACTGTACACTTAATTTTAAAAAAAATTAAATTTGCAAAAATGTTGTATTTGTACACAATAGATACATTGTGTACATTGTGTAACTTTTTATTTTTAAAAAGTTACACTTTTTAAAAATAGTCAGTGGTGAAGTGGGTGCATGTGAAGTAAGTGTGGTACAGCAAATACAGATGGTCACTCAAGGCACCATTGATAACAGATCCACTGTTAACATAATAAAGTCAACCAGCACATGCTTAGGAGTTGTGATATTACTCACTGAACATGCCACATTTCCATATTCCTTCACCTGTTGTATTTAAAGTTAATGATAGCTGAAATGCTTTGTTTGCTTCTCCGGCCCCTCGTTTCCTATAAAATGCCACACTTCATCCATGCTGGTTCTCTTTCTCGTTGGTTGTCAGCTAGACTTTTCATGCTTCATAGAGCTTTCCACTCTCAAGCTATTTCTTCCATAGCCTAACCTAATATTGACTGAAATAGGAAATGCAAAGCTGTGGTAAACATTCAAATGTCTGACATGCCCACTTCCAATTTCACAGATACAATCCTGGGAGTTATTACTGCAAAACAAACCACATTGCTGCCATAAATGAAAGAGAAAACCGCAATACTACTTTGCTTCCTCTGCAAGGCCTTCCAAACTTGTACATAGACCTGTCGCGATAAACAATAAATCAATTAATCGAATGATAAATTAAAACTATCGACTTCATTTCAATTATATCGGCTTTATCGTTTCTTCCAGCCATTTTTTCTTTCTGTTGATGACACTGAATGAAATAAAGCTCAACTCCGGTGCTTCCACTAACCCTCTCTTCCTCAGTTCCTTAGTGCAAGTCCCAGCGCAAGTACACGGTCTTAGAGCTGTCGGCCCATTTTCAAAACCTGAGAGACACATTAGCCGACATAAATCCTAGGTATAACGGTTCGATCGGGTTCTATTGTGCCATGTGGTTGTCACGGTGCGGTGAGAGGTTGGAGAAGGAGTTAGCAATGGCGGTTAGCCACTCTAACCCCAAACTGCAGGACGCGCTGTTGAAGTATTCCACGCTTTCACTTTATTTCGCTTCGAACATTTAAAGCCAGAACTCCACGGTACTAAGATTATAGCCTCATACATGAGAAAAGTAAGGATAGTTTACCGCTCCGCACCTCATCACCGATGATCTCTTCTACACCAAGAGTTCTCACTCCGCACAATAATACAACTAACAAAAAAGGGAAAAGGCGCCCCCTTGTGGTGATACCTAATCATCTCTAGGAATCAAGCAGTATAATGACTGTTACATGGTGTCCAATAATGGGCGCAAAATAATGGCTACAGGCCAGTTAACTAATTTTAAAAACAGGCATTAATCAGTGCTTTACTACAATCTACCTGCAATGCATGTGGCTAGTGTCAGTCCTGACTGAATGAAAATCATTATGACCTGCTTGTCACGTTAACGAAGAACAGCTGAAAAGTTACCGGGTTTACGGGGCGATATAGTATACAGACTTCATAATCTGCAATCTTTTGGTTGACTGCAGTATTTATTTCCACTTTGGCTTTATGTTGTTTAGTTTTTATCCAAGTACATTTTTTGTTGATAGAGACTGAGAATCCATTTTATTTTTGTTTTTGGTTGCTTATCAGTTCCAGTGTTAAGTGTTCTTTTGAAAATAAAGTGTATCTATCCTCGGCATGCATTATTACATCATTTCCATTAAATCAGTGTAAAAAGGTCTTCAAACAATATTATCATTTATCGCAATAATTTTTGAGACAATTAATCGCTCAGCAAAATTTGGTATTGTGACAGGCCTACTTGTACATTCTAGAAAAAAAAATGTTTTTGTGGTAAGAGTTGCAGCAAAAGATGGAGTGAATCTCTGCTTTTGCCATAACATGTTGTTTTACCACTTAATGTAATGCATCTGCAGGGAGTTCAAAACTTATAGTAATAATTGCTGTTTATGGGGGCCAGTGTTTATCTTTTAGGCTTATCCCAGCTGGGGTCAACCTCCAACCTCACAATCATTTCCAGCGATTTTGCCCCTATGGTACTTGCAGGCCTTGAAAGGGTCAGAAAACTATGTCAATGCGTCTTTCAGTATAATTCTATTAAGCACAGGTTCAAGCTCCAAATTAAAATGCAAATTACCTCTATAATAAAAACGGGTGAGAGCACAGGCAAAGATAAGGTAGCACCTTCCATTTTATGGCTGGCTCTCGAGGACTACAAACCTCTTTTAATGTGAAAATTAACTCAGTTTTGGAGAACAAAGTGTCTCAGTATCTTTACAGTATATATTCTGTCTTTCATTCAAAAGGAATGAATTAGATGGCCTGTTATGAACATTTGTTCACTCATATCTGATACTACTAGTCCTTTATGATTTTGATGTCACAATTAACCCTTTCCTCTCAGTCATTAACCTTTTCAGCTGCATTTGAAGTTTAATGGTTAAGACAAAATAAGGCAACGTGTGTTCTGACCATGACAAGATCATCATCTTTGCAGGTAATTTCTAGTATGCGTTTCCGCTGTGAGGAGAATTTGGTCATGAAGATATTATTGAGCTTCAGAAACATTGCTATAATCAGTGAATCACATCTATTACATTGTATATCATGTATAAACTTACAGAAATGTCCAAAACATGTGATTATAACACATTTGAAAGGGATTTTGCTTATGGTGTTTCCTCCTAATTGAAGTGAGATAAAAGAGAGCTCTTCTCGTAATTACTGTGCACTTTTCTAAAGATATTTCATTCATGCTGTTGAATATCCCCTCCGAGGGACAATGAAGGTATTTTTTTATTTTATTCCATTGTGGACAGGGCCTAAGTCACCAGTGCCACTGTGAACATAAGATGTTCTCTAGACAAAGTTTGACCAGATTCACAAGTGGGTTTATAAGTTTTTTTAATGTTCAATTCTATTTATTTATTTATCTTCATTTTGGCAAATTTTTTTTTTTTTTTTTACTTTCCCAATTTTAACATCCTTGCACAGCTGTGTCTTGTCCTATGTGTAGCCTGTGGTTTACACTGTTGGACCTCTGAACCTTTTTGATACATGTTACCAAGTATATCAAATGTCTACATCAAAGATAAAAGCTTGATCTCTTGTTGGTGTGTTATCACTGTGCAATTCCAGAGCAGAGGCAAAAGGAAGCATTATAATTATACTGGAAAACTGACCAGCCTCTGTCTCTTAGGCTCTGGACAATAACGCCTAAGTGCCTTTTTATGTAGTTGAACCAAAAGTTTTATATTTCTCAAAAGAAATATTACAACTCATACTCTTTTGTAACCCAACTATAATTATACAGTGCCTTATAAGACAGACAAAGAGCTAATGGCTTAAGTATTATTATTTAAAAAGTCAATGATAATATTGACTTTCTATTTATTTATTATTATTATTATTGACAATGCTGTTCTGATCGATGCAGGTCAACAAAAATCCAATAACAACAGCAACAAAAGAACATGTATTTCATTGGGTGCAAACTTTCACAAATTCTGTCTTTGGCTGTCTCAAAGACAGCGTTACCTGAATACCTTCAAACTGAAACACAAAGCAGCACTGCATATTGTCCAATCTGATATACTGAATTGTTAAAACAAGCAGAGCTCCTTTGAAACATCTGAGTGGTTTAAAGGTGAATATATTCTGCTTTATAAATGAACATCTGTCAGAGTAAAAGCCCCCAGGCTTTTTTTCCCCTTTCTTTGTAGAAGCAATATCTTATCTCAGTAGTAAACACTGCATGCTGGGTAATGCTTGTACTCTGAAGTGTGTCAGCTTATGAGGTCGTGTGTACTCGCAGATGCTGTGTGTCTCAGGCTGTGGGAGAAGAAAGTGGAACCAACACAAGCAGATATTTGTTTAATTAACCTTGAAGCATGTTTTAAGAATATATTCTGCACTATCATACACTGCTAATCAACAAGTTGTTTTATTTGA
The DNA here is from genome assembly GCA_010277075.1 of Poeciliopsis retropinna. Lineage (NCBI taxonomy): Eukaryota > Metazoa > Chordata > Actinopteri > Cyprinodontiformes > Poeciliidae > Poeciliopsis > Poeciliopsis retropinna. The sequence continues at coordinate 10,307,512 of VMRM01000015.1, read as the reverse complement.
CATTAAAACACAGTCATTTTGAATTCTTAGCTTCTATGCTTATATATCCATGTTGGGTAGCATGCTACGTGAAATATAAGGTCAAATTTAGCTGTTGTTATAGCTTCCCCTGTAGGTTTGTGTTACAAACAGTAACCCGCGACATTTCTTTTAAACGTTTTAATACCTTGAGCCATTGTTAGCAGTTAGCAACTCCTAGAATCAAGCTGAGATGTTTTTGTTTTGTGGCCAAAATTAGCTTTTATTATTTTTTTAATAAGGAGGCTGTAAAGAATACTGAGACTGAGATGTGTAGTCTGATGCTAATGTCTTTCCCTACACCATTTTTTAAATCTAGTTTGGCCCACGAGTCATTTCCATGGCCCAAACTGGTAGATTTAGAAAGAGATATATATAATGTCTTTCCAAAATCCCCATTTTGTGCCAGATCTTAAACTTTCTCATCATCCATCTTTATAGTTCACTGTCACAATAAAATATGCAAATCTGTTCAAAAGCTAGTAAGAATTTTATTATAGTATTACATGTGAACTTTGAAATGGATGTAATGGCTTTCACTCAAGTATCGCCAAAATGTTCCATCTGTCACTTGCATTGTAAAAGCTCCTATTTTGATGTTCTTTGTAAAAATGAAGTCCAGTTTGTACATTTTGATGGAGAACACTGTGTTTCTTGTTTTAAAGTCAGTTGATTGAGGCTGTTTGGAAAAATAGTTTTCCAAATCTAGTATTTGTGCGAAGTTGCTCTTGATGGTGTGTTGCTATGCTAAAATAGTTCAGTTTTATGTTTGAGCAGCCAATTGCCACTTTTCTTTAAATTGAGGAGATTATTAAGAGCTCTAAAGGGGAGCAAACAGAAGGCTGATGGTAAGGTATAAAACCATAAAGTTTTTACTGTGACAAAAAATCTGTCAATTTGAAGCTAACACAAGAATAGCTTATGACATAGGACATCTTTTTTAACTCCTAACACTAATAATCAAAATATTAATTTATTAATTCTCTTTTTTTTTTTTTTTTACTTCCTTTTGTAATTCAGGGCCCTGGGGAAAAAACGGGTGATGCATCATTTGTTGGGAAAGAGATCAAATACATTACTGACATGCCACCAATTCATCAGAGGTGCTCCTGAAAAATACCAGTAACAAGCGGTAGCACAAATTTAAATAAAAATTTAGTGTCACCAGTTAAACTAGCGTGCATGTTTTTGGACATAAGAGAAAATTAGAGAAGCATACAGTTTTATGGACATTTGTGCAATCAGGGAAATGTGTTGCTCATCACTGTTCCACCCATCTCCTCTTTAAACAAAAAAAAAAACAAAAGAAACTGCTCTCTTCTGTGGTGATAACCTGAGCACCATATGACCTTGTGTTCGTAATTCGAACCCACAGTACAACAGTGTACCGGCACTGCTTCCTCACCAGGTTCTGGTATCACGTAAGTGTCTGTCCAGGCACTGAGGGCGAGCCAAACATTAATCGGCGCGATTAATTACAAGAGCCATATGGTCAGCTGTGCTTCTCTGCCATTTCCAGTTAGACTGCTTGGGAGTTGCAGGGAGACCTGCTGACATTTGCACAAAGTCCCTGAATTAAACATAAGCGAGAGAGAGCACTGCATTTTCCCTCTGCTACACACACAAACTTTTAAAACCGGTTCTATATAATATACTACATGCATCACCACATGTAGCACGCATTGTAGTTATTCATAAGTATTTAATATTATATCACACAGTACAAGACAACTTCAGAGCAAGTGTTTTTTTGTTGTTGTTGTTTTTACGGTATGGATAGAAAAAGTTCAATTTAATATTTTAACCACATAGAATATTCAAGCCCTTATTTAATCAAAGTGACTGGTAACCACATAAAGTTAAAAATCATAGAGGAGAGCAGATGGCACCAATACACGTCTCAGAATTAGATGGTTACTGTCTCACCTGCCATGGGCTGTATGAGTCATGGTAAACATTGGTTACATGGTGAGTGTACTGTACATACACAAGCCGTATTAATCATGCATACATTCCCGATGGGTGTGGATGGATTTTTCAGCTGAACTTCACATCTTCCTGCTGATAAACACGTTGCTTGGCCGAAGGGTAGCATGGCAGAAACTCTGAATAATCACATAAACTCTGGAGTCTTTCCACTCGAAGCAAGCAAATACTTGTTAACTGAGCTGTGCAACTCTAACACTATCATTACAATATAGCTAACATCTCAAATTTATAGGAGCATATTTGTTGACATGTTGGATCTAAATCAATAGAAACATTAATAAGCAATGTATTTGAATCAATATATGAGTTCTATATACTTTGCTACTGAAAGTATATAGAACAACGCATTAAAAGCAAAGCTCCACTTGTGTTTTGTTATGTTATTTTTTCTTAAACAAGAAAAAATAAAATCCAAGTCAGATTTAGTCAAGTATTCCCAAAGGCTGTATTTACAAGAGAAATTTCAATGTGCATGTTGCTTTATCCTTCTGATGACAAAATGGCAGAGAAATGGTATTGTTCTGTCATGAAAACTTCAATCTACAACCACAAATATAAAACAGCTTTATCCCCAAGACTAATGTCAAGTGTCAAGAACACACGTTTAATAAAACAGTTCAGACTGATGCAATGGATGAAATGATTCCAGTGCGTCATGTATTATGTTTTTGGCTTTGATGTTAGTTCTCTTACAACCTGGTATGTATTTACCATATTAATAGTTTTTTTTGTTGTTGTGTTTCTTTATATTGTGTAAGTCAAAGATCACTTATAATGAGACTGAACTCATTTGTCGCACTGGTTCAAAAATCGTCTGTCACCTAGCTTCCAGGTGTAGTTGTTGAAGCTTGATCTGGTTATGATAATTATATGATAGTTTGTCTAACTATGATATAGTTAGACTATAGTTAGTTTCAGTGTAATCTGAAACTACAATATGTCAGACAACCTCTTATTTGCTGACATTAAAATGTGTTTTTGAAGAAAAACATTTCCTCTGTGGGGACTAGAAAGGATAAGTAAATCCTACAATAGAAAGAGGATTTTCTATGCCAAGAGAGTGACAGCAGTTCTAAATTTGAACCAAAGTTTGAGCTTGTTTAACTTTTGAAAAATGTTCTTTTCATTTCCTAAGGGATGTTGAACACAAAAGGCCCCCAGGAAGAGAATTAACATTTTCCACAGTTCATTGAGCTCATTTAAGTGACTCAAAAGATGCAAGTGACTCATTTTCATACAACGCAGCACAGCTGACACCGAACACTGTCCAGCATTTGACCCTAAAACTGCACTTGTGATGTTTTCCTTAAACACAGGTCTGCTTTATGTATCTCTTTCAGACATTATTTATGGCACACTGTAAAACGGTATCTCTTCATTTAATGCATATCCCTGACATTCACAGAGGCAATGAAGCCTAAAGAGGAAATGTTGCATAGATAAGTTGGCTTGAGTCAATTTGACACATCAGCATAAGGAGAGAAGCAGCCAGGAATAAAACCACTGACCTTCTAAATCAAGACCACAGAAAAAGGATTCTTACCAATTACCCCTATTTTACCATGACATGACAATAAATTATTATACAGTGTTTCTTAAACAAAACACATTTTTATATTATCTTTCAGAAACATGAAAGTAATTCTTTTGACATGTAGAATAATTGTTAAAATGACGGCTCCTGGTTCAAGCACTCGAATAAAAACATTTCTCATAATATCAAACAAAGAATCAAAAAGTGATGTGTAACAGTTTACAACTGTTTGAAAATGAGAGGAAGGCAAAGGCTTGTTTAATTCTCCACAAGGTTGAAGCTGGTGTGTGATTTACAATATATTTGGGGGTATTTTGCGTCGTCTTGGGATATTGCGCACAAACCAATCCCATGAAAAGTTATTTCCTCACAAGACTATTTATTTAGTCAAGGCTAGAGTAGTTTAACTGGATGGCTTTCATTTCACGCTTCATACTCTCAATGTGATTAATAAGTAAAATGCTGCAGAAGAGAGAGAAAGGCCATCGTTCCATCCTATCATCCTGGTATGCTAGGAGCACTGACTATCCTGAGGCTTTCAGAGCTCTTGTCAATCACTGCTCAGAAAATCAAGGAAATTTGCATCTCCTCTGACAAGTCCTCACCGGGTCCGACTACTTCCACTACTAGCTGGAATAAGATAAGAGTTATTGTGGGCTATCAAAAGTGTTTCACCGGTGCAGCAAAATGGCAAGCATGCAATTAGCTTTAGCGTTTGTAATTTTTACCCTTTTTGTGGAAAGATGAGGATGAATAAATTTGATTTGTGGGAGCCAAATTAGTCAATTGACTTGTTAATAAGGCGCTGGTTCCCCAGTGAGTTAATTTAGGTGGAGGATTTTAAAGTTATTGTTTAACCTTTTGAGCTGTGGAGCAAGCATGTCCCTCTGAAATACGGTATTAAAATATGACATTGTGATGAGCTAATTTAACTAACTTTAACAATATTTACTGTATGCGTTACTGAGTTTAAAGAAGAAATTAAAGGTAAACATGCATCCAGATACATCGGGGCTGGAGAGGGATAACAATCAATCAATTAATCCAAAAATAGATGGGCAAAAACATAAACCATACTAGAACTGACTCAGTCATGTAAATAAATGTACAAAAAAACTTTGAATAAATTAATACACTAGAGTGTAATTTTGAGTATGAGTAAATGAGGAATTACACCAGATCAGACAAGTGAAGAAACACAAAGTACAAAAAATGACAGACGACAAATGCAAAAGTTGAAAATGTAGATAAAACAGATAAATATTGTTATATGTGATAAACAATGAATAATGATAAATTTAAATAGATAATATAATGATTGACAAAACTGCTAATAAAAAAGACAATGAAACATAAGTAGGTAGTAATTAACTATAAATGTTAACTCATTATGTATTTGTATATAGATTTTTAATTCTGATAAAGGCATCTACAACATTGCATGCAATCTTGTATGCAGTACTCACTGGCATACATAGTAATAATCATTCTGCCAATACAACAGCGCTTAGTCTCTTTGTACAATTTTGTTAAGTGAGGCCAGAAGGGTTGTTGTTCCTTTTATTTCATCCAAAGTCCTGTGTCCTATCTCATGCTCTCCTTTTTCAACGGACCCCATGAGTTTGCTGTTGGATTTAGGTCTGATTGTTGAAAGACTTAAACATCCTTGTACTTCCAAAAGTCTAAGCTGCCATGCTGTTGAACAAGGTTTTCAGGGCTTTTAAGGCAACAAAAGCAGGCTGGGGGCATAAAAGATCACCTAACATGCTTGACGGTGGATATGAGGGGCTTTTCCATGTACTCATCATTTTATTTGCAGGTGACCCACTGGGAGTGATTCTTGTTGTCAGAATACTTCCTGTAATGGGAAAAGCTCCAATACATTTAATACAACTGCCTAATATGGAAAACAAAACACAAAAGATAATTGATCGAGTCTGTCTGTGAGAATGTCGTTACATACTTTACCTTTAGGTAACATTGAATAAAGAAGCTTCCTTGTGAATGCACATCAAGCAGTACTTCATGAAACTGTTACAAAGGTGCCGGGGTTTGTGATCTCCTGTCGCTGAACATGAGAGTGGAGCCATGTGGGGCAGCCAGTAACAAAGCAAGGCGCTGATGAAGGAAACAGCAGGGACCGCACACTTTACGTCCCATCTCCATGGTGCAACATATTAAAGTCTCATTTACTGACAATAGACATTCAGCCCCGCTGTTAGTCACACCAGCGCTACAAGCGGTGGCAAAATGAGAGATGGCCCCTCTTTGTCTCAGTCACCGTCAGGCATATTTGTTCTCTGCTTTCAGCTTTTCAGTGACTTAAAAACAAAAGCTGTTAAGGTAAGCTTGAAGGCAAAATATGACTAAATTCATGGTGAAACATTTCCAATTAACAGCAGGGAGGATGTTATGTACTGCTGAGCTCTTTGATTGTTTTTTTGTTTTTTTAATGGGGTTCACAACCAGGAAATGTACATTTGCTCCACGCAGTTTTGTTCCTGTGCTGATAAGAGTCCCTCTTTTCCATTTCAAACAGGAATTAGACAGTGAGTCCTTCTACTAAAGGCACCAAAATTTCTGCATTGTCGTAAGTGATGTATAAGCCGTGGATAAGGATGAAAAATGTGCCTGTTAAATAGGTGGATTTTGACATGGAAGCACTTTAATCTGCTGTTACTCCTGTTATAAGCAGACGTGACAAAGGCAGCTTTGTCAAAAGAAGAAGGGTTATTTTGTGCCGCCTTTTCTAAATGCCTTTTCTACATGCTCAGTTATTTATCTGGCAATAAAGTTGCTAGAATATAAAAGAACACTAATGGTCTGTTAAAATCTTATTAACTTTTATGTGACATCAATTTGGTTCCCGCCTAAATAGAAACACTCATATGCCACAACATGCTATTTTACATAATGCCAGATCGAGTATCATTGTCTGTGTGACATTTTAGTCCACTATCCAGGTCCAGACCCAACCAAATGTGATGTTGGCAAAAGCGATAAGAAGAATATAGTGGGAGATAAACAGTATATGATGTCTTTACACTTTTCCAGCCACTTGGTTACTGTATAGTATCTGCCATTTTAGTAGCATTTTGTACGTCCTATATCTGTCTGATATGGTATACCGTAGCCTCTATTGTTTTGGTGTTGAGTCCCTACCCATTCAACCATTATTACTGCCTCTGTGCTTGTCTTTCAGTACTCTCCAGTTATTGGTAGGACTTCTAAGTATCAGCTAACAGTGTCAGTTTTCCAGTGGCACATGCCATGCAGGGGGACTATCTTGCCACGATGGTCAGAATTGTCAAGCACTTGTCTTAAAATGACTGGGGAAAAAAAATGAATTCAACGTGACTCAAACATTTTGAAAAAAAAAAAAGGCCAAGAGGAAGCCTGTCAAAATCTTTAATAAAAATGATTAAGAGGTGAATTGTTGCTCAAGATTCTTTTCTGCAGTAAACTGTGTGTTAAACGAATGGATCAAAAGGGACAATTTTATAACATTAGAAAGGTTAAAAGAAGGAGGCTTGATGCAAAGTTTCAATTACATATATAGAAAAAACTGAGATCTTAATCGTTCATTAGCTTCTTTAACCATTCCACATGGAAGAACTTCCAAATCTGCAAACAAGTGCAACACGAGTGTTTACAAAATGCCGTGATGAGCCTCAAGTTTCCCACAACATGAGCACAAACATAGCCTTTGTTAAACAAGTGTTTCTGTAAGATAAAGTGGAACAATAGCGGGTTCAACAATAACAGTCGCTGGTGTTCCCTTGTTGTGCAAAATTACAGTTTCTGCTTAATTAGGACAGAAACATGAAGGAGCAGTTAAAGGGGGAAAAATCCTAGAAAAACTCAGCAGCAAAAATAGCAAAGAAAAACTAAGTGTAAAAATCCAGATGTGTAGGGATAAATCAGTCTGACTTGTGAGCAAATGCTGATTGCATTTTAAAACAAGTTGATGAAAACAAAATGCCCACTTGGGGGAAAAAGTAAAACAAAATAAGGCATGTTTTTTTTTTATGATGTAATTAGCTGCATATTAGGGAAATAATATAGTTAGTTCTAAAATATGAAATGCACATATTTACATTGTGTGTAAAACCTTAGACTTTGAAGGATTTCAGGCTGGTTATGTGCTGCTGCCTGGTTTTCCTTGTTTACCGTCTTCACAACATCTTTATGACAAACCAAAATAGACACTCTGTGAAGTGCTGCAAAAAGAGACATCCCGTCCAGGGTACGAAAAGTCTCCACTTTAGATGCACTTATGTCGATGATCTGTGATATCTTGAAGTCACTGTAACCCTGACGGCATTTTCAACTGGGTAAGACCTGACTGAGACGTCAGGTCTGAAAAGATGTGCATCATAATGGCGATCATTTATGAATCACAAACAATTAGACTGATTTATTTAATGAATAATGTAATAGTTGTTCTAAAAGCTGTGGGGTAACTTATGAGACATTTTTACTGCTTATTGACATTCATAGCCACACCACTGAATAGTAGTTTGTTCTTTCTTAAACCAGAATAGGTCTCATTATTGAGTTGGTCCTCTAATATATACAAATATATTTCATTAAAAATAAACAGTTTAATGAAACTACACAATGTTGGGATGAGAATAAATCGCTGGACCTCACCAGCGTCTGTCCTTTAACTGTTAGGTTTATCTTTGCCAGGGTGAAATGAGGAGGAATTCTTTCATCAGCCTTCAGTCCGTCAGTGCACTGCTAACAAGTTATTCATTTGATTCAGGTGAGTTGAAGAAGGGCTGTACGGAAAAGATGCAGGGTAATGACCTTCGAGAACGGGCCTGGGGCTGAAAGTGGAAAATCAAAACACTGTTTTCATGTGTCATTGCGTACATGCTAGCCACACGTTTCTGAAACAGTGATGTCATAGGTCCATTTCTCTCTCTACAACCTGTGCGTGCCTCTCTTACAAATAAACATGGCGCCATTTGGTCTTGTCCAGTGTTTCCTGCTTCATTCAAAGCTTTCACATGCTCTGTTTCATCATGTGAACACTTAATTAACACTTAATTGTTTACAAAACATTACCTGAATCAGTAAATAGCGACAAAGATACCCACTGATCCAGCTTGAAAAAAAAGTTTCCATTATTTGCATTCTCCATGTTGGATTATATCTATTCCAAACTGAGTTGGATGCACTGAATTCACTAATTAATGACAATACAAGTGAACATGGGTGGCAAAATGCAAAGACTCCAATCAGATGGAAATGTTTAAACCACAGTATAAAAAGCTTGAACCACCCACGACACACACTTGATCTGTCTAATCTTCACGGTGTTTTTATTAATTTGTATGGTATCCTCTGGGCAAAGAACTGACAAATACCATGTAAATTATTTGCTGTTTGCTGCAATGTTTCTTATTATCAGCATACTACCAACCTTTCGGCTCTCTGTGAATTTGCGGCGTCTTGTGTGACATCATTAATCTAAATGCACACATGGTCAAAGTAGCAATGTTTCAAAAGCACTGTACTTCTTATAAAATCTAGCAGTAAAAAAAAATATATATACATATCCAGTGCCTAACAATGTTTATTTTTTGCTGCTAAACTGCAAGGGGATAAAAAACCCAACTAATGTCTAACATTTGTTAAACCTAATTAAACATAACTAACCTAACAAAACAAGGATGAAAGGAAATGTAAATGTATTGAATAAATTTGCTGAATACACAGTCCACACAAATCACTTGATGCAGCCCTGCTCTATGCATCACATCAAAAGACTAAATTGGAGGGGAAAAAAGTCATTTTTTAGTTTCTGGGTGTTTAAGTGACCAATTTCAAAATGTATCAGGAGTCTCATTAGGGCTCACGGCCACTGCAGGGGCTTATTATATAATACCTGAATACTTTACAGCAAGGCATGAATAGTCTCTCAGCGGTGCTACCTTAATATAGATTGAATGTAATATTTTATGAGGCTGGTCCAACAAGAATAAAAAAAAAACAACAACAAAGATTTATAAGAAAGTAAATACCTTCAGTGCAAGCAAAATATTTCAATAATAATGAAAAAAATACATATATGCGATTTTATTCTTTATTGACGTTTGTATTTAATGAAGTGCAAAGTGACAGCATCCAGTTCTCTCCTGATGGCTTCAGGTCAAGGTCACAGATAAAAGCCTCTTTTTCATTATTTCTCTTTACTGAGTGTTACTGCAGAATGGGGTTTTAGATTGAAGCATCTTAGCCACAAGCTCTCTTTCCTTTGTGCTGCCTTGAAAATGCACAGAGACAACAGCACATAACCCGTACTCCTGAGCTCCTCACAGTCAACCGACAGAAGTCTGCAGGATGACAAATGAATACTGTCACTCGGCTAAACACCTACCTGCACTTTTATTACAGTCATGTTCTGCAGTTCCATGTTTCACTTTGTTTACTGTCTGTACATGTGGGGTTGCAGGGCTCAAAATAGCGAGGAGCTTTTTTCTCTCTTAAGCAGAACGACAGCTCAGGATTTTCACACACAGAGAGTAATTACATATAATGCACCCTCTAAATAGAAAACAACAAGCTATAATTAATGCATTCCTGATGTTTTAGTACTGTTAGTGCAATAAATGAAACACGTCTGACCAGAGGAAGTGGTTAAGTGAACCTGTGACCCTTTGCCCTTCACAGTACCCTGTGTTACCCGTCTATGTGTGGGCCATTAGAAGAGCCGCTGAGGGACTGAGTGTCACTTTGCATTAGTGCAGCTGCCTTGTCCATTCTTTCCTTCCTGTCTGATAGGATACAGTCTTATATCATAACCTGCTGTGTCAAATTCTGGAATCACATGAGCCGCTCTGGGCATTATCGCTCCTGTCCTGATCCTAATCATGCTAATGCATCCCATTATGCAAAGGGTTGGACACAACATCGTGGTGAAAATATTGAGATCATGTTCACGTATTGGGTTCTTGGCAAATTTGCTGCATCAGCAGCCGCTGTCCAACAATTAAGACAAGGAACAGTTTGATAAACTGGTGCAGTAGAAAGAGTGCCAGTTCTCCCTCTTTTTGGGAAGATTAAATGGTTAGCATTTTGACACAAAGTCCTTATTTCCAGACAGAATGAGGAACCAGCAATGTCATCCTAATCTTTTTTTGTTATTTTGTTTGTTTTATAAGTTCATGAGCAGTAATCTTTCTTTTTTATTGTTCAGAGGATCAGAAACGTTTTTGTCAGCTCTATGATGTGATCAAGATATTACTTCCTGGAGTTGAAGGATGAAATTACTTTTATAAACATGGACTACACACCGTGACAGCATTGAGGACATATATGATTGCTGCAACATGTTTTGAGATGGTATTTTTGCCTTGAGTAGTTTCACTGATAGGCCAACTCTCTTTTCGCACAAGTTACACACAAGCAAAAATGAACTTGCTCCGGGCCAACAGAAGCGACAGAGGCTTCTGTCTCAAGCGTTAGTGACTCTTAGTGACATACTAATGTGATAATATACATAGAGGTTTCACAGATAGCAATATGCTAAAAACTTAACAAGTCACTTACTAAACTGAACTAGACTTTCATTACTTTTGTGTTGAGCAAAATCTAAACCTTTATAATCATGTAGTTTTGGTTACCGAAGCTAATGAACGAGTGATTTGTGATTATGTCTTCATCATTGTTTAGCTTGCAGTCTAATTACCTTATCCAGGAACCTTTTTTATTTTTGCTTGAACTTCTAATGACAACAGGTGAAGCGCAGGAAACAGAGACTCTGGTGAATCTGACACACTCCGCAGCCTTTTCTGAAGTGCGTCTAAGTGATCACGTAATATGGGTGGGATATGTCTCGGCGGTGATTAGCTAGCTTTTTCTTCTCTTTGAGGAGAAATTATTTAATTAGCTTGGCCTTTCCAAGGAGCTTAACCTTTTAAAATGTCAGGTGAGGAGGTTTAAAATAAGTGTGCCATATTCTCAGAGAATTCCTGTTTTGGGGGAAGGATGATGACCTATAGAAAGGAGGAGAAAAGAGCATCTGACAATGATGAATCTTATAACTGTGGGCAATTTGTTATAGCTTAGATATTCTACTGGAAATCCCTTTGTGAAGCAGAACAAACACGCAGCTAAACACATCAATCAAGAGGTTGCTCCACCAACCACCTGCATGGACTTTTTAAGAACCCATGAACTCTGTCATAATAAGTTTATACCCAGCTGGGTTTTTCTAAACAACTTTAAGCAGAAATCTGGGTTAACTGAATGGACAGCAGAGAATAAAGTACAGCTTTCCCTTTCAGTGACAGGCCCATTTGTTTGATCTGTGACGGATCTACCCCCCACCTTTCTTTTGCGGGTTTCCTCTGCCTTTGTTGTCACCACTTTAGCTGTCTTTTCTAATCATCGCCTTTCATGTCAAATAAATGAGGTGTTTTATTGCCATTGTTGTCGTGACTCCACCACTGGTCAGGATAAACGTAAAAATAAAAAATACAGAGCATTCTTCAAGGACATGCCTACATGTAGAGCCAGCCCAGCTCAGCTATAAAGGCTACTGTCAAAGTGGATTGGATCATCTGGATGACACATCCAGTGCACTTATCTCTGTAAGGAATGAAAAAAAAAAAAAAAAAGAAAGAAGATATGTGAAAATTTAATGACTCTAAGAGGAATGTGGTGTTCAGAAAAGGAGAAAAAAAATGTGACAAACTGGACTGCGGAAAGAAATGTCACTATAACATGGGTTGTAAAAAAAATAAACCGAAAGAAATTGCTTTCAAAGTCTTTTTTTGCCCCAGAAATGGCTTCTTTAAGTTTCAGTTTCTCTTGTGTTTCTGGTTTAAAGTCACACTATGAGTAAAAAAAAAAAATAATAATTTTCCAACAAATAACATCATGGATAAGTGAGAATTTAACGTTAACGTGTAGTGTTTTAATTAAAGAAAAAAAACGGTTCATTTTCCTGCAGTCGCTTAGAAAAAAAGATAGCATCTGTGCTTCTGCTACTTACCTCAGGAAATGAGTCATGCATCTCTTGCTTGACTCAATATCTCCATCATTCAATGTATGCAGGGAGGCCAATCCTGCGCCATTCACTAAGAGACGGGGGAACTTTACAAATCAATCACAATGTGTGTCCACTGCCTTTTTTTATACTCAGGATAGCTTTATCTGCAAGAACTATGACAGCGCCTCCAGCTGATGCTAATCGTAACCATTTGCTGCCCACCTATAAAATATAGTCCTTGTTTTTTATAATCACATTAAAGAAGTACTCACCATGTCACAGATTTGCAGCATGTCCTTGCAATAGCTCTTCGTTCTCTTGTTTAGTTTTAAAGAAAAAGGGCTGCATTTTGAAATGCAAAGTCTAGAAACAATACAAGCACTCAGTAAGCATGGGAAAATATTTCAGTCTGCAGAAAGTCAGGCTTCTTGGTTTTCAGAACCACACGTGTGGAGCTTTTAAAAGGAAATGTGATGCAACGTAGTGAAAATGGGAAACCATGAGTACTTTGGAACGATTCTGTTGGAGTCAATTTGACAAAAGTGCTAAAACTTCCTCAGTTCTAGCGTTTTAGACGTGTTGTCATTTCAGTATTCAGATTAGTTACAGTAACTTGCAGAAGTATTCATACCCATTCAGTTTTTCCATATTTCCTTTCACTACAATTACAAACTTAAACATATTTCAGAATGATTTTGTTTGATAGACCAAGTCAAAGTAGTGCACAATTTGTCAAGATGAAGGAAAACGTCGTATGGATTTCAGTTTGTTTTACAAATAAAAATCTAAAGTGTGCATTTTTATTTAGACCTCTTCAGTCTGATAACCCTAGATAAAATCCATTGTAAACAATTGCCTCCAGTGTGCATCTTTTTTTTAATTTCATCTCACTTTTTAAATTCAGCTCTTCTTTGAAGGTTTAATAGGTTTTTTTTGTTGTTTTTTTTAGAAACCTTTAGTAAACAGAATAATAAAAGGCCCTTCAGTAGCAGGTGCTAGGCAACTGCCTATTTGGCCTATGCATAAAACTGGCACTAACTGAATATGCATCAAACAAATCCACATGATGGTGTGTGTTTTAAATGCCATGATGGTGTGTGTTTTAAATAACTTTTCACATTAATAAATGTGAAAAGTTTAAGGTGTGTTTCAACCATTTAGAAAATGCTGCTGTATGTTTCTACAATTTGTTTCTCATAAAACATTTTAACCTTTTTGGACCTGGCCTGCAGCTGTAGCTCAGCCACTGCAGAGTCACACCACACAGAGGTAGTTTTGAAGGCCTTGTTGCCCCACAGGTGATGTTTATAGGCCTTGCAGACATTCTAATTATAGCAGCACTTGTATGCCAAAGTGAGCGCTGCTTCTTATTCCCAATACCACCCACCATAGCCGCTGACAGCACACCACATGAAAACAGTCAAATGTGTCTCAAAATTGAGGGAATTTTACATTAAAATTCATATTTTCAGGGAGAGGAGGTGATTTTTAAAAAGCGCTTCAGTTTTTTTTTTTTGTGCTTTAGTTTTGGCACTTTTCTGAATCGTCACTGAGAAACGCTGCATTTGAGTTATTTTTTTATTCAGATGAAAAAAAAAATTATGTCATTCTGACCTGTCCGCTTGTGTGCAGTACATTGGCTTGATTACAATTTCGTCTGTCAAATAAGTGCCGAAGAAGAAGCCGACATTACATTGTATTACTAATCCAATTTCATATTGACTGACAACGTGCGCTTCCCCTAGTTCCCTGTATTATGGCCTCCTAAACTATTAAAGCACACCAAGGCATTATTTGCATGTAAAACAAAAAACTGGGACCATTTGCTTGGCAGTAATTAGCTGTGCTCCACCGACTTTGGAAATTTAATTGCAGGTATGGTAGAATCAGCTAACAATAGGATAAGGGAAGCATTGCAGTGTGTGGGGGATCAACAAACAGCAGAGGCTTCGGAGCAGATGAAGCAGCAGAATATTAACAACAAAATATTTACTACCTTCTGACCACTTTCCTCTCCTCCGCACCTCTCCCCCAGTCATTAAATGACAGGCAATATTAATTACCTCAGTAAATTAATGTTTCATTACATTTTCCAGTTTTAAGAGGTACAACATAGACAAGAGAATGTTTGCCATTTATCATGCGCTTCAAGCTTCAGTGGGTCGCTTCCTTAAAAAGCTTGACCTTGAATTCTGTGTTTATGGATTCTTGTTTGTTGGAAATGGAAACATGATCAAGTGCCATTAAGCTAATATCATGTGCCTGAAAACACGTACATCTGTTATTTAAAGATAAATATTTCACTTGCTTTTATATTGTTGCCTCTGGTTATTAGTATGATTTGCATGCAGATCTCATGCTCACTGTCTAGCCTATATAAAAACCAAATTAAAGAGTTCTTGTGAAAGTTCATCGGTTTGAATTATCTAATTTTAAACATTAACTCTTAGAATAAAATTTTCAACAAATATGATAATTGAACTAATTCTTGTTCAGATGAGCAGTCTTGTAGTAATGGGCATAATAGCTAAAACTACAATTAGTGAAACATGTCACAGAAAGTACTTTTGTAATTATTTTAAAATATCACAAACTATTACAGCTTATTTTCCTTACCTGTATTCGTTCCAGTTTACCTCTCAATTAATCATTACAATAAATTGAAAATTTCCTATTTGTCAGATATAGGAGGAAAAGAATCGAAGCTGTTGTCGCCTTTTCTGCTGCTGCTGAAGAATTGTTTCTAGTTTTCAACTCTTTCTTTTCTTTGGTAATGTAACTTGCTCAACCTTTGCCACTTTTGAAAAGACTGGGTCATAGGAATCTGACCCAAATCAACAACATATTGTGCTTTTTTTTTTCTTCTTCTATATGCCATTCTGGTGCCCATTAGTATTCTATTTAACTTTAGGTTTTTCTTTCATCCTTTGCTTTGGTTGGAAAAATATACTACATCCTCCTTTAGACTCAGCCCCATCTCCAGGCATCTATGTGCCCGAGGGCAATCTATAATTTTTAGGTTTTACTCCTAGAAAACACTACATAACCACAAACATTGGCCTGCCAGTGTTCGTATTTAGCTTAAACAAATGTGAAAAGTCTATAATTTGCTAGTGCTTCACTACTGAAGCCCAAACAATTACATAAAAGCCTTCTGCTCACTGGCGCCCTGTGAAATCCAGGAAACAATTTAAAACTCTCTCCTTTACATTTAAAGTTTTGTATAATAAAGCTCCATCTCTTTTTACAGATCATATTTCATTTGAGCAAAGTAGATGACAGGTTTGCTGGTGGTTTCCAGAGTTTCTCAAAGGAGGTGCATCTTTTAGTTGTCCAGCTCCTGTCTCCTTGAACCAGCTCCCAGTTTTTGGCAGTGAAGCAGACTTCTGTCTACTCGGCTTAAATTATTCCTCTTTGACGAAGTCTGTCCAAATTTAGTATGAATAAAGAGACCTTAGGTTTGACCTGATTGCCCAATCTTATCACTCTTAACAAACTAAATCAATATTTATGAGGGTAGTTTTTTGCCTTTTAGTTTTCAACAACATATAAAAGTATGTTTTCAAATAAATTTTGCCCAGTTGTACCTCAGTAGTCTAAAACTGATCATGTTAGAGTACTAATTTAATCACAAGACATTAATTAACGTAACCTATAAATATAAATGTATGATTAGAAAGTGTTGTGGTGTAGGAGTCAAGATTTGGCTTTGAGTAATGACAGTAACTGCTTTAAGGCAATTATTAATAAAACTGGTAGGTGGTGCCCAAGTTGGAGCACCACTCGATTATCAAGACAATAGCCAAATTGTTCAGTCCCACTTATCTTACTAAGTAGACTTGGTCACAGGAGTTGTTCTTTGGCACGACTGTACCAGCTTTATCAAGATTTCTGTTTTTAGATTTATCTGTAACGCTACAAAATAAAAGAGATATCGGTTTAAACGTGGATGCTGCAGTTCTGAGTCTGTGCTTGTTCAGCACAGAGTTCATACCAAAACAGTCATTTTGTTCATGTTCAAGTTAAAATGAACTGCAGCGCAACTGTTTGCTGCAAGAAGTAAGAAAAGTGCAGTTCAAAAGTCAAATAAGCCACTGTCTCAAAAGCTACTCAACGACTTATTTGATTGTTTACTACACTAATTAGTTTTAGCCACGAGGCAAACATTTAACTTTATTAATTACTTCATTATTGTAATGATAGGGTTCATTAGTGTTTAATATAGATGTTGCTAAAATCAGTGAGCAGTCAGTTGCCTCCTCTAGCAACTATAGATATGTTTTGATTGTTTTTAAAATGAGCAGATTAGTGCAACCCTATATTAAAACACCTTGAATTATGTGTAGAATATGTTTTCTGCCTGTATTTAATTTGTCAAACAGTGACACTAAATTGCCCCCATTGTATTTTTTTAAATTGATATTCTCCATATAGGTTTCAATCCTCTGAGTACATGTGCCTATTTGCACATATATGGGGCGGTTATTCATCTTCTACAGACACAAACATTGTAATTATGTGTAATAGTGTTTGAACATGTTTTGTTTTGTACATATTTGTGTTTGAGATGGGAGGAGGAGGAGGATGATGGGGAGCTGTTCTGCAATGTCAGAGCTTTGATGTGACATGGTGACGATTCCTGCTGCCCAGCGAGATTACTGCTGCAGTCCTGTGGTTCTGGGATTAAGCCTGTCAGTCTCAGGAGCTGATAAAATCATATCTGTGTAACCCAGGTAATGATAGTTACCTGGATCAACAAAAGCGTACGAGCCGTGTGCTCATTAGCATGCAGATAGTGAATATTAGCCACTTGATTTGGAGTGTATAATTCATATTCTCTATCAGAATGTCCTGTCGCTCTGTCAATAAAATAATAATTTCGCATTCTGCAATTTCTTCCATCTTCTGTTCAGCTCGATCCATTGTCTCTTTACAACGCTGCAACTCTGTCACAATGCTAAGTGCGTCTCTGTCTCCCTAGACCTCTCTGCCTACCCACAGTTTCTCTCACTGAATGAGGCACTGACAGAATAAAGAAGAGCTCCTGGAGAGCGGACTCTCTTATCAGCCTCCAACATCTGGCTGAGACTGATGGGCTCTTGGAAGCGCTCTCCAAATATCATTGAGTTTGAGCTGCATAATGCTTGTTTAACCGCATCCTTCCTACAATGCTAATTCAGCTCCCCTCTTATTACGTGTCTTTCACCAGAGGAACCCATTTCTATGATTACTGAAATTAGCTCCTCAACAGGACAGGATTAATGGGAGGCAGTAGTCTAAAGGGCGATAAAAACGAGACTGAAAGGTGAGTCAAGTCATACGTGAGCGAAAGGGAATTGAAATATGACGTGACGTGGCCCAGATCAAAGAGTACAAAACTGATAAATATCAAATTTGCCAGATGTTCAGCTTTTAAAGCTTTGCTTAAAAGAAGTTTTCACTGAAATGAAAAAGCTGTTTTCAGAGGAACTCATCCCTCCTGTCAGTACTGTCATCACGCATTTCAGCTTATTAATTCAAAACTCTGGAGTAATCTGCACTTGATGGGAAAAAAACGACTTAAACACCTGGTTCGGTGTTTGCAAAGCACTTGCCAAAAGTGTGGTTAAACACAAAAAGGGTTGTAGCAGATGTACCACAGCGAGTCGTTTTTGGTGAGAAAACCTGCTTCACCTGTCTGCAGGTACATGTTGCCTTATTTTTGATCACAGACAAAAACTGTTTACGTCTCTTCCGCATGTTTTCTTCTCTTATTACAATAAGAAAAAAAAGAAGAGAGATTTTGTCAATTTGCAACCACAAATGTTTTTGCCTGGACAAAACAATAGCTTTTTCTCCCACTTCTAATGGTCACATCCTCATGTACCGCAGAGCCCACTGTGCTGCCTCCCAGCACTGTTCACAGCTGTGTGACGTCTCCAGTTCACATGGAATTGCCAGCTGCTGCTTTTGACTTGACAGTGAGAAGCATGCTGAAATAAAAAATAAATAAATAAATAAAAAAGTCCTACAGATGCACATCGTCCCCTCACAGATGGCTTTGTAAAGATGTGTGACACAGGAGCAAGTGTGAAACACCCAATAAATAAACTTAACTCCCCACCCGATACCCACCCTATATATATATATATATAAATAAATAAAAAAAACCGTGATTCACATGACCTGTTTGATTAGGCAGTCATTTTTAAATGTAGAATTACTGAGAGCCAACCTGTGAAGTCTCGTCTCAGTTGTTGTCATAACAGTATGTTTCCATTAATCTGACATTCTTGTAATCTTCTTTACTAATTCTTATGATCCTTTCTTTTGTTTTTTTGCAAGCCCTTTGCAAGAAGTCTTTGGTTCTTCTGGATGGAATTGGAACACATTTTTCAGAAAAATGGAAATAACCTTGTTTAAAATCACTTTTTCTATATTGCGAATTTAGCACTTCATTACTGCCTGCCCTGCTTGTATAAAAGCCTAAAGATACTGTTTAAGATAGGATCTCTGTTTTGTGGTGTGGCAATAATGCGGTTACATCCCATGAGTGATTTCCTTTAATAGTTATCCATGGTACTTTTTCATGTTTTGTCAAATAAAAGCCTCAATCTTTAATTTATTTTTATGTGTTTTTCTTTTTTCTTTGTGGAAGCTCAACATAAAGTAGTTGACACCTGTGAAGTTTTTTTTTTTTTTTTTTTTTTTTTTTTTTTTTACAAATTAAAATTCAAGTAAGTTTCCTCTAATTTAACTTCAGACTGTCAGAATATATGTGCACATATCTCTTTGTTTCAGCTGCATGCACAAGGTGTTGCTTAAAGGAAATCAGTTAAAGGCAAAAGACTCAAGAAATGGGCAAATTTTCACCTTCTTGCATGACAATGACATTAAGAAATCTCACTCTTTTGGAAAATGTGTGGAGTTTCTGCCAGCCCTGCTTGTAAATGTCACAAATAAATCTGTTAAAGGTTGCTTCATACATTTAGGAAGTAGAAACATTACTATAGATGTAAGTGAACAGAAGATATTTATAGATGTGTCTAACAAGCACTAACAAGTCTGCTACCATCTCCTAAGCTTCTTTTAGGGATTTCTAATATGATGTGTTTTATATAATTATAGGCACTTATAGTTCTGTACTTTTCAAATATGCTCAGCCCCCTAAGGAGAACGACAGAATCTGCCTCAAATATCCATTATTACACCCCACATTTGTCACGATCACTCTGTGGTTATGAGAAAGTGTGGGATTCAAATGTCAAAATGACAAAGTAATTGTCCAGTAATCATCATCGAATCAAGCCTAAAAATAATGGCACTCATTGCCTCTAGATTAGCAATGGAGGCAGGGACTGTCATTTCTTCTGTGAATGTTGCACTAGCCTCAAACTTCCTCATTCATGTCCCCTCTAACGGGCAGAGATGAAGACTTTATCATGTTGTGTTAGGAGGCGATCAGAGGGAGCAAATTATTCATTCTTGCTGGTGAGATTCTGAGCTATAGGCTGTGAGTTGTCATCATGTTCAGGCACAAAGGCAACCTCCCCTACGACAATCTTCAGTCATTTTATTAAACCTTTGTCTATGTAACATCCATTTGTGTGTTTTCAAAAAGCTAAAGATGCAGATGCACATAATATTTTGTTGTCATGTAGTAGATAAGACCTGTGAATGTTTGCACTTTTGAGAGGATGGAGTTCCTGCAGAGACTGAGCCCTGATAACAATTATAATGCGGCGTGGCAAAAATGCCCTAATTACCAATATTACAGTGCAATCGCCATAATCTAAAATCAATTATGCTGAGGCCTTATCTCAACTCCGTGGATTTCTTTGGTGGGGAATCGTTTTCTCCCTTTTTTACTTTTTCATTACGCTCAGCCGTGATAAGGACTCAGCATACTCTGTCTTTTGAATGAACTTTTATTTTGAGTCACCTTTAAAGGTGTCGTCGTGTGCCCACTTAAACTAGTGGTGTGGTGAGATGGTGTGAAAATATCGACACAATCTGCACCGACACCGGCATAATAGTCTCTATATCCAAGCATCTAATATAATTTAATTCTGACACACGGATATCAATGTGACAAGAAAATCAATGTAATCTCACAGCATATTAAACCCCAGAGATGTAATAATTTATAGAAACTGACCAACTCTGACTAACCCTAACCCACGTCCAGAAATCTCTGCTGCCCGATGACTAAGTTAGGTCACAGAATTAGTCCATTGCCTCGGATGATTATCAACCCTGTTTCAAATAAATGACCTTGACCTCTTGTGCTTTTCAGAATTGAAGTGTCAACGTGACAAACAAGCATCTTTATCAATAAACTTTTGTGCTCCGTTGTTTTAACTGTGCCGTTCTGAATATTCTGAATAATAGCAGACGTGTGAGCGATGGGCTCTGTTCTTTTCTTAAATCCCAGTTTGATCAATTGAATTAAAGCTGTAATCACAACAAAATGGGGTTTCTATTGACTCTGGGGGCCTGAATCAATTTTCTTTCTTTTTTTTTTTTTTTGAGATTATATTGAAAACCCATTACCTCTTCTTCAGAATAGTTGCACTACTCTGGAGTAAACTATCATTTATTATCCCTAAATGAAACTTTGGGGATTGTAGTCGTATGACGACAAAAATGTGAAGACATGTAATTTGCCTTTATTGCAAAAAAAAAAAAAATTAAAATGTTACAGAACATTTAAAGTCAACAAAATATTCTGTCACAAACAAAAGGGGACAAGGAACATGGTGTAATACGGTTTTCTGAAGTCTTATCTATGTGCTATATCTTCAGAAGCTTTTGAAGATTTTGATCCATAACATCTGTTATACGTGACTTATTTAATATCTAGTAAGAATTTTAATTAAATGTGGTAAAACACGTGCTGTTTTTGAAAATAATCTTTCAGTCACTGTCTGTTTTCTGATTTGGTTCAATATATTTTTGATCCACGTTCATAAAACATCCGCTTGCCTTCAGACCTACTTTCAGCACCACGGACAGCTCCACGCTCTCTTCTTCCTCTAAAGTTCTGAATGGATCGCCTTACTTGTGTGAACGTAGATATCTTGGACACTTTTCATTGCCTCAATCACGTTTACTGATTTTTACTTTGACTTTGTGGTTTCCTGAGCTCCAATGTGATCCAAACTTTGTAATCTGGAGGAGTCGCCCCGTGTTCTTCCTGGAGGAGCAAACGCCGCCTCTCTGTGCGTCCTGACAATGCCGCAGCTGTCACAGCTGGAAGCGGCCAGTCAAGTCAGAATCAGCCTGAGATTGCGGTGTTTTTATTATTATTATTATTATTATTATTGTTATTATTATTATGATTGACTCGGTCGGCGGAGGGCTAATATTGACAAATGCTGCGCTCTTCCTGTCTCCCTAACAAGCTGAGGCTTTATTCTTTTATTTCTTTTATTTATTTTTTATTTATTTATTTTTAATTCAACGTCAGATCAAGTTTGACCAACACTGGCCTGCCGCGACGGATCCAATCAGAGTTCAGATCAGCTTCATCTTCCCCCACCACCCCTCCCTCTCCGTCTCTTTCTCTGCCTCTCTTTCTTAGTTGCAAAAAAAAAGAAAAAAAATAGAAAAAAAATGTTCTGCAGCTGGGCTGCACCTCGATGAATGAATTGGTGCACTGTGAGCCACCATCATCTACCCACTGGATTTCCATTTACTCCCGGCTTCCACCCCGAACATATGAATCTGTTCATACGGAGCCTTTTAAGGAGTTGAAAAGATCAGGTCGGAGAAAATGGCACAACGCGTGGTTTTCTTTTTGCTCTGGCTCTTTGACCAGACCTCAGCCGGCTTTCCGAATCAGATCAACATCGGTAAGTGTCCCGCTCGTTTCGGCGAGCTGCTTGGTCGTTGTTTGCGTAAATGTAATGCATGATTGCAGTTTTATACTGGGAACTGAATGCGGAGCTTCTCCGCAATGACGCCGGAGTAACTTGATTTTTTTTATTTTCTTCCAGTGCTGCATTCTTAAAGCAGCTGGTTTTAAAACTACTACAGCAAAGCTTCAGCTCTTGCTGGGAAACTACCAGAAACGGTCACAGATGGTGACGGGCAACATTTTTGTCGCCTCTCAATTCCGAAGAGTTCCGGACCGGCGCGCCGATCAGTGATGCATGAGTTAATCTGCAAATGACAAAATAGTTTCTTTGTTCGCGCCGAGTTCCTCGCGGTTCGACCAAAGATCGAGGGTGAAAGCTGGCGATGAACTGTGCACGCCGCCGTAAGAGTTGTCTGATCTCTGGTTTTTTGAATTTTCTCCAAAGGGGGGCTGTTCATGCGATCCACGGTGCAGGAGCACAGCGCGTTCAGGTTCGCTGTCCAACTCTACAACACCAACCAGAACACCACCGAGAAACCTTTCCACCTCAACTACAACGTCGACAATCTCGAGTCGTCCAACAGCTTCTCGGTCACCCATGCATGTAAGTGTGCTTCCTTGTCAGTAACGTCCAGGGCGGCCGGCGCACTTCTGGGGTCCGCCAAGAACGAGCAAGAATTACTCAGGTGCTTCATGGAGATTGCAGCTGAGTTCAAGGCATGCAGTCAAGTTTCTGTCGCCTCTGCGTGGATTCAGAAAGTCTCAGTGGAAATAACAACCCAGTGCAAACTCTTTTTTTTGTTTGTTTTCTCACCATGAAAATCTATTTATAGACTGCGTTTATTGTTATAAAACACAACATATCCAAATCATACGTCACACAATTGTGCACACTTATTCCATGTTGTAATATTACATCACTCGGTGACAGTGGCAGTACCTGCAGTAAGGAGCCCCTCCTTCAAGTTTCAACATACAATACAGAGGAATGTTAAGAACAGTGACAATCTCCTTTTTTTTTTTTTTTTTCACAAACATGTTTCACGGATCCCAACAGTGCAATCAGTAGCATCAGTGTAAATCCAGTTCAAGTTTTTTTTTTTTTTATTTACCGACATATTTATTTATTTATTTTCTCTCGTGCTCATCTTAATTTGAGGTTACTTTAATGCCTCCCCAAATATGGAAATGCTGTTTTTGTGTCTTTACAAACAGCACAATCTGAAAAAAAAACCTGGGTTTTAAAGAATCGCTGCTCAGTGTTGTGTAAGCAGTTTGACCAATCTGTTTGCACAGATTAATCACAAATTAATCTTGATCAGATTAATTCAAAAACAGTATAATAGCTCCAATTTGGCAGTTTACTGCCAACTTTAACAGATTCATTTTTTTTAAGCTCTCATGCCACCCCTGACCCTTGACGCCCTGTATGATGAGTCATATTGCGCCTTTAAAACAAGACAGCACTTCCCTCACACTTGCTAAGCATGTCACCCTCTTGCTAAAGTTATCTGATCTGAAAAAAAAAAAAAAGAAATTTAATGTCAATAGTTTTATCATATTTTTAATTGGCAGTAAGAAAACTTGAACTTACTTTTTGGGAAATTCTTTCTTGTTTTTTCCTTATTACATGTTTATGATCATACCATAAAAGTTGATAAGGGAAAAAAAAAAACTTATTGTGTAGCTTTCTTTTGACTGACATCTCTGAATAGAGCAGAGACGTAAAACAAGAGATGAGCGCAACACTTTTCTTTGCTGTTAAAACATAAACAAGGACCTCCATTTGGTGAAACTTTGTTGGCCCACAGCTTTATCTGACTGACTGCTGCAGCTGTGTCCTTCTAACCCCCTGCATGGCATGATCATAATGGCCCCTTGACTTCCCCTGTCTGCTGGAGCATCGCCTACTGCTCTGTCCTATGATCCCCCCCTTACCTTCTTTGTCGGAGAGCGTCTTCCCCGGCATTGCAGAGTCAGCTCATTAGCACTCAGCCCTCATAGCGCCTCACCGTGCTGTCATTGGGTGAAAGGGGAAAAAAATCCATAGCTCCCCAACCATCGCCAGCAAATGAGTTGGACTCAGACCTGCAGAGGAGGTGGGCCCAAACAGTGAGGCAGCTGAAGCAGAGCATCATATCGCAGGCAGCAGAGCAGCAAGTGGCTTAACGAAGGCATCCACGAGAAACAATAAGCAAAAGAGGGTGAATAAATAATAGATAATGCCGTTCAATTTCACGCGTGTTGAAGAGGGAAGGCAAAGATAGAAGGAAGGGCTGATATCAGAATCTAATTAAAAACAGAGGCAAGCAGAGTTTTAGCAAAAGGAATTTTCACCCCGAAGGAGCAACAGCATTGTTTCGAGCTGCCCTTACTAATAGTCCGCCTCAGAGTTGAAGGACCACGTGAAGCTGTAGGAAAATCATATGCATTTGAAACAAAATAACTTGATATGAGCCTCAAGTTGTGTTTTATGTTTTGCTGCTGCTTTGCAGATTGAAAAAAAAAAAAAAAGGAAAACACTACCTCAGGTGGGTTTCCAGAAAAAACACATGAATGACACACATATGTGCAAATCCTCAATGACACTCAGCAACCATGTGGTAACACATCAGTGGTCTTCAACTCTTGTGTTCTGCAACTTTTAGATGTCTCTCCGCTTCAACACACCCAAGTCAGACAATCTGGTCATTAACAGGATTCTGGACAACTTGGCTGTATACTGAGGAGATAATTCAGCCATTCGATTCAGGTGTGTTGGATCAGGGACACATCTAAAAGCTGCTGGACACCGGCCCTCGAAGCCTGGATTTGAGGATCCCCAGTAACTTAAACACTGGTTTGTGACACATATGCACTGGTATAGAAAAGCTTCTTGTGACCAGTCCACAGCAGAAGCTGCTCATGAGTGGGTCAAGGAACGTCTCGGGGTTTGTCTACCACTAGCCACTTGGTCAACCCAACCCCTTTGTCATTTCTCACTTTTATTTCGTGCTTGGACACAAACAATTTCATACTTATGTACTTATCTTAAGTACATAATCCTTTCATATTAGTTTGTTGTTGTTAGCATTTTGGTGAATTGTGTTGATGGGTTGTACTAAAAATGCATAAAATCTGACATACAATTAAATTTAATCAAATATTATTTCTGGAACATGTTATTTTTGTTGGTTTAGCTTCAAATACGTACTCGCTCCAGTTAACTCAGATGTTACATGAGGGATAAAGATCGCTGGAAGAAACCTCCTATCAGTAGATGGTATTTATTGGAACCACGCAAGTCACATTTCCTTACAGTAGAATATGAGTAAATTATAGGAAATTGCTTTAAGTCATTAGATGTTAAAGTCAGTATGAAATATCCTTAATGTAGGTATCAATTTAAGCTTAGTTTGCACAAAACTTCAGACAGCAGGCACCTCCTTTTTGCACCTAAGTCAGACATGAAAATCAAATCTACAGACGTTCTAAATGCCGAAGGGCTAAATGAAACAAGCTGCATCCCCATCACTACCTCTCAGAAACTCGGAACATAGGAAATCTAATTCCAAATGCAACCATCTTTCTTAGAAAAATCTTCAGTGTCTTCCTGATGCGAACATTCTTCTGTGCCGATTGTGGACTCTATATTCATCTTCTGCTGCCACTAAAGTACGATGTGTCATAACCACAGTTTCATATCGTAAAAGCTGGATACTTATGAGACGTTTAATTGTCACTCTGATCATGCAATTCTCAGGAGACAATAAAAGCCTATCAAAATCTCTACCTTGTTACACGGCCTCAGAATCTGCCCAATCTAACTGTGACAGAGTATGCAAGAGATGTGCTTGAATTTACAGAACGGATTTCCATCGTTATTCCAAAATAGGCAAGACCTGCAGCCAACACGCCTGGGCATTGCAAACGAGGAACTAATGAGCTGAATTTTATTGTTAGTAGGGAGGGTACCTGCGCGAAGCTGTCCAAATCATTTGTTGTTCTTGATGGATGCGCATTCGACAGCCAATGTGTGCAGCCATTTTCAATAAATTAGGATACATTCTGTGTTCCAATGAGGCTTGTGTTACAGATTGACAGTACCTTAGCAACCACTAAGCAGGATTTTCAAGCCCACATTTCTGTTTTAATTTTTTTTGTATATTATTGGTATGATGTAATATTTTAATTTAAAATATATGCCATGTTCTTATCAAAACTCACTTTATCAACTCATTTCATAAAGTGAGTTACTGAAGTATTTGCATTGTTCAAAATTGTTCAAATTTATTTCATATTTCTGCATCCAGCTTTTATTAAAACACAGCATGTTCTTAAACTGGGCCAAGGCGTACAGTGATCAAGCATAACATTATGACTGGCATGAGCTTCCTGACTGGGTCTGCGGTTTTACCCAACTAACTGCACTGTGCTGTTCATTCTGACATATCATCACAACTCTTGAGGTGCAGCAGTTTGCTTGCTGAACTGGATCAAGTGAACAAGCCTTTATTCCTCTTGTGCATCAATTAGCCTATCCCAGTTTACTGCTGTTGCTTCCTTGCATCACTTTTGACCCAATCATCCGGTCATCAAAATTCAGCCTTTGTCAAACTTGCCTCAAACCTTACACTTGTTCAGTTGTTCTGCTTGTAAACATTGGGAACAAAATGTTTCCAAAGTGTTCAGCGGCATTTGTTGAAATTAATTAGATGGAAAATTACAACTCAGGCCTTCTCATTCAACACCAGTGTCTACAGTTGCAGTATGTAACTTTACTTTAGTAAAAGTTTTGAAACATATTTTAACATTTTTGTTAAATGACAATATAATGTAAGAAAGATAATCTGTGAAAATATTATGCTCCTCTGCATTCTCTCAGTGTTCCCAGGACTAGCTGCAGAAATACACCAATGCCAGTCAGAAATAACCAATGCGAGGCAGGAGGAGGGTCTTAGCGCTGTCAATCACTCTCATACACATGCCCTCCGCTTGCTCTCTGCTACACCATAGCTAGTTCATTCGTTCCAAGATATTGGGGCTAGGGACACAATGTTCCCTAGAATATTGCTGTATGACTGTGGAGAAACTGATTTTCTGGAACGTTGAGTTGTTTCTCTGTCATTAGCACTCTGAGCAGCATTGATTGATTGACTGTGCTAAAACCTTCCTCCTTGCTCTGATTGAATGTTTTTTGGTGGGGAGCTGTGCTTTTCTTCAGTCAGCAATAGCAGCTCAGGGAGAAGGTGGAGGAGCTCAATCTTTTCACAAACCAAGTAACAGGTATCATGATGGAAATGTAATCAGTCTTATTCACTTTACCTGTAAGTGGCCACAGGTAGTTTATACTTTTTGATGTAATTTGTAATTTGCACTCTGTGGTGTTTATCAAGACGGTGCCTTGTTATTCATGTTAGCTGAGACCACAAACTGAGACAGTTCATGTTGAGCTCACCATAGTCCATAAGCGTTATAAATTTTCTCTTCCATTATGGGGAACAAAATATAGATAAAGGTTATTAAATATCACTTATCTGCTGACTTACAGACCTTTGGGTCTGTATGTATTAGTGAGTGAGGACCGCCTGTGCTCGGAGTTTTACATTTGTCAGGTGTTTTTTGTTTTGTTTGTTCTGCAAACTGTCACATTAATTCACCGGACATCCAAAGTTCCTTTGGTATGATTTGGCTTCTGTGAATGACTCAGACCTTTGTCAGCAGCAGCAAACGCCTGCTGATTGCTTTATAAATGTTTTGAAAGGGCACCTTTTATTTAAGTTTGAGGGAATAATTTATTTTTGCATCCTTTAAATTGTTCATGCTAAGAACCATAAGACATTACTACATTCAAACTCTCTCAAAATCAAACAAATTATATTTGGCTTTAAAAAAATGAAACTTGACAATCCTTGCCTTTAATAAAAGCTTGGTTTTCTGTCATTTCAATTTCTTTTGCTCAATTTTAAAGCCATGTGCTATTAATGAAATTAGTGACTTTTAAAACAACAATGCGTGGCTTCAAAAATCCCTGAGGCTTTGCTTTGTACCGCAGCGGCATGGTGTGTCCTTTGGTGACAAGACTGTTGTTGCTTTGAAGTAACATAAGAAATTGTGAAATGTGTAATTACCAGCTCGGGCTCTATAATAGCTGCTGAAGCTAGAAGTCAGGTGTGCTCACAGAGAACTCAAAAGTGCTTCAAAGCAAAGTGTCCGCGTTTGAGGAAAAGCAGAGCAGACAGCATTAATGTTGCTGATAGTCATGGCTTCACCAACTTAATGACACCACCATCCTTTCTTACCTGTTTACCCTTCTTTTTGCTTCCTTTACGTGAGACCAAAAAAAAAAAATAGAAAAAAAAGCAGTCAATCCTCTGCACATCTCTTGCTGTGCTATTTATGAGATTACTTACCTTGATTTTTGTTAAAAGACAATTTTGCACTCCTTGGCTTTTGCATCTTCTCTCACTGCTCCTCATTCCTCATTCTGTCATTAAGCTAATGGCCTGTGTCCCCTTTGACAGCCTTTTTACGTCTGCCTACCCTCTTTTATTGAATCCTTGAGGTCCTTAAACTCTGGCAAGATCGCATGCTTCCTTGGCTGCTCTGTCCATCCACCTTTTCTCGCTGATCTTGACTGTAGCGAAAGCTGTCCCATTCCAACAGTTTGGGTTTTTATTGAGCTGAAGAAACCAGAATGAATGTAACAGATAATGCATGTGTAGTTAGTTGGCTGTGATTCAGCAGAGACACCAGGAAGTTATCGCTCTGGCTTTCAAACAAATATAAAAAATATATAATATGTATTTATCAATGAGCTTTAGTAGTGTATGTAAATTTAACTATCTCTGGGCTTTGCCAGGTCAGCTGTTTTTCTTCATTTTACGTGAGCCAACTGGCTGTTAGCTTGATATTTGTTGCCAAGGTAGTAAAATGCGCTAACATTGATAAAGACATATGAAAGGAAGAAAATAAAAAAATAAAAAATGACAGGAGAAAACTGAAACGTGAGATTGAGACACTGGTACTGTTTGTTGAGTTTGTTCAATTGTTAATCGCTTCATATTGTGAAACAGTAAGTAGGATGTACTTATATTGAACCCCAAAGTGTTTCACCACATCCAGTCACTCACCCATTCGGCCTTTTGGCTACAAGTGAAGCATCCATAGAAACAGAGAGAATATTATGTATTTAATTAGTCCTAAACTAGAGCCTAACATAATTGTGAAACTTGACTTCATGGTCCTCTGCATATGAGCTACTTGGATATAATTTCATACATTCAAAAGCAATGGAGATTAAAAAAAAAAAAAAAAACACAATAGCTATTGGAAAGTTTATTTTGCTGTTTTACTTTTTTCCACAGAAAACGAACAGAAACAACAAAAACAACAACAAAAAAAGAGACATAATACGCAACATCTTTATCAGTTCCCTCTATTTCACAGATTTTACATCACTGTGAGCTTATAGAGAAAAAAAAACAGTTGGAAGAAAATGTTTCCATGTGCTTTATAAACAGGCCAAAATCTTAATTTTTTTGCGTTCGATCAGTTAGGATTACTTCTATTTAATGAAGACCAGGAAAAAGAGGAGAGAGCCCAGTGAATGTTTACGTCATGAAATGCTGTGCTGCATCAAAAATGTTGAAACCCATTTAAAAACAGATTTTTAGCTGATTAATAATTCCAAATGTTGGTGATGTTTTAATACTAGAAAATAATTATGTCTTTTCAATGCTGAACATGCTGCAGCAGTTCCACATTTCAACCTGTGTCTCCCGAATGACCTGCTCTTTAACCGCCAGCTGTTGAGACTGGTCAGCTGGTTAGTCAGACGTGGTGGAGTGTTAGTCATGTTTAGTTTGAGGCAAGTAAAACTAAGAAAACATGGCATTTATGTTTTGCACCGTGACGCAGGTTAGTCATGAAGAGGAATTCTGGACAAATTGAAGTTTCCAGTCGATCAAAGCAGGTTTTTGAGTATAGATGAGACATTTACAGCTAAGAACGGATTTCTGTTTAGATCTCTTTAGATTCAGAGGCCTTGCAGTCATGATTGGTTTCAACATTTGTGCCCATATAGAGAGGAGGTTCGCCTCATGAACACCAGCAGATTCTTGAATGGGATGTGGCAGCTCACACTTGGACGGAGCACAGGTGGTAAATGGCATATGTTGCGAAGCACAGACAAAAGTGAGCTTACCAAATCTTTGCATGCATTGTTAAGTGTAGCTTTTGGAAATGCTGTTGTTTTGGTCCTGTGGGAAGAGATTGTAAACGAAGTGACAAGGAGGGATGTTTTTGCAGCGCATGACCTGCAAGCACTGACAGGGACAGGCTGTCGTCTGAAGAGGCTCCTCAGGTGATTGTAAGAATGCCACAGTGTTGGTTCGTGGAGGCTGCATAGCTCAGCTTGAAAGGCGTGATGAGGGCAAAGAAAAGAGGTAAACCGAGTAGTGTGAGGGCTGAGAAAGGAACTGAGGCAAGTGAGAGAAAGAAGGAGAATATATATATATTTTTTCTTTTAAGCTGCTCAGAGTGTGTGTTTGCGTGAGTTGCACGACCATGCTTAAGAGAGAGATTTCTCCAGGCAATGGGGGGTTGTACAGGGACATGCCATCACAGTGCAGCTGTGTTGGAGGCACAGATGGAGGTTTGTGTGTGGCTATGATGGAGAAGTATGAGAGACCCCATGAGGCAAAACTTACTATGCCTACATGTACTCTCACACAAACTCAACCACTGACTTGCAGAAAGACAACCAAGCCCTCTCACAAACACCATTATGATTTCCATTTCTCAGACATGCACCATTAAGCTCTCTTGCAAAAACTATCATATTCTTTTAAATATACCAATATGCTCTCAAATGTCCTTTACGCTTCATGGGTCCAAATTTCTTTTCCTGAGGAAAAGTCTCTGATTATTACCTTTGAAAACCAAAATATTGAAGTCACAATAGTTGCTCAGAAAGTAAAATAAAATTAATTTCAGTTCATTTTTAAATATAAATTGTATTAATTAAATTTTAGGAAAGTAACTAATTTACTCTGATTCATGTGCAAATAGTAACTTTTAATCTACATTAAAAATCTTTACATCTCTTTTAGTATTTTGTTTTTTATTAAAGAACTTAATTGGAGGAGAGACTTGACATAAAACAGCATTGAAATGGCAAGACGTTTTAACAAAAAAAAAACACTAGAGGTACGGAGGACCAAAACTGACAGAATTAAAAATAAAAGAGGAAATACATAAATGTCCCAATAAATAAATCAATACAGTTAAAATGTGCCACTTAAATTCCAAAAGAAGAATTGTTATAATTTTTTTACCTTCATATTTATCTTTTTTGGATTATTTCTAACTGCACACTATTCGTCTGTAATGAACAGCACAGTGATGGAACCATTTTGAGGGCAGCAGGCCAGGCGATCTCAGAGGCCTCCAGAGGTGGCTTGATATGGGTCTCAGTCAAATGAGTGGTACAGTAGCGAGCTGGGATGAGGTTACAAGCTCTGGGAGCTGCACAGCCTGAGAGGAGCACAACGTCAGCACATCACTGACAACAGTGTTCAGATAGCATAAGATCAGATAAGTGGAGGATGTTTTTTTTTCTGATACAAATTCAGATTGTGAAAACCTCTGCTAAATTTGCAAAACCATGAACTCAGTTTGCGGAAGTTGTATTTGTAATTGTTTGCTTATTCACCACTGTCTCCCTTGTCTGTCTTGACAGATTGTCCCACCTTTTAAAGCTCTGTTGAAATATCACTGTATGCTTTTAAGCTTGGCCAGTTGCAACTAGCATTGATGATGTTTCTTTAAGAGGTTTCTCTACATCATATTCTGCTCAAGCCCCCCTACAACATTGGCCCTGGATGATGAGCTAGAGCCACTGCACTGTGCATCTCTGAGCTGGATGCTTGAGACAAACAGGTAGATTTAATTTACGTGGCACTAGTTGGAACAAATTTGTTTTTTTGCAGGCTGGGCTTCATGGAACGATTTTTTTCTGATCTCCGCTCTTCGATGTCAGCCGACTGGCTCTGAAGCACTCAGTCATGTGTTTTACAGGTCCACTCCGCTGCCGCACACTTAGCTGATCTATGACGAGCTTGAACGGAGCGGAGGAGAGGTAGAGAAGGCATTTGATTTGGCATAGTGGCACCGCAAAACAACAGCATGCTGCGTGACTACGGCACAAGCTCGACAGCTTCTCTGCAGGCTAAACTGCCGGCTCACTAACCCATCGGCTCGCCGGAGAAATTCCCGGTAGTCCCGTATGCCATACCGCCCCAGATAACAGGGGAACACAGACAAACAGGATGAACAACCAGGCACATAAGCAGCTTTGCAACTATATTTATAGCAAAGCCTCACATCTCACAGAGTTTTAGGTAAATAGGAAATTAATATCTAATTCAAAATTATCCATAAGTTTTTTTAATCATTCTTACATGTCTATATGGTCACATTAGAGAAAGTTTTTCTTTTTTTTTCTTTGAGCTTCACAGAAAAAAAGGCTAGAGACACCCCAAGGACCAAGCCTCCAAAGAAAACAATATTTCTGACCTAATTTACTGGCCATGAGATGCCCTCTGCTGCATTTCTTCTAAATTTATTAATTTTTTAAAAATTTTAGGCACATAACAGAGGCAGTAATGAGATTCAAAATACAAAACACAGCACACACGGCCAGGCAGATCCAACACAATTAATTTTTAATCAGAATATCAAAGATCCTCTTGAACCCAACCTAAGGAGAAGTGCTGCTGTCAGAGAGTTATTTGTCTTGGACCCTGCAATCCTGGCAGATGTTGTTTGGTACAACATTTATTCCTTTCTTGCTGTTGTACTTGGCTCAAATTCTCTGTGCATCTCCTGCAAACTCAGGGCATTTCGCCATTTTCAGCAGCTACCAAGTATGACTGGAAAACAGTGTAGTGAAAAATTATTGATTTTAAAGATCAGTTAACACCATCATATCTTTTTAATTTTAAAGATTTATGTTGGCATGCCAGTTAAGCAGGAGTTATTTGTAGTCTCCACTTATCCCCTTTCTGCTCAGTTTTCTGAATGAAATGTCACAGAATTTCAAGTGAGATTAAACAGGATTAAGAAGTAATAATTAATGAGAAATTTCCTGGCAACCTGACATTAATAAAAAATGGACTGCTGCTTATTTTCGCTCCACGACAGTTAGATGGCAAAATTATCAACAGCTGTTTTCGAAAACTAAAAATGAATTCCTCTTTTGTTGTAACAGCATAAAGTCACACTTGAAAATGTTGAACGATTAAAATGTCAATTTTGGTATAATTATTCAGTCAAGGAGAAAAAAAATATTCAATTGGAAGAAGTACAGGAGTTGCTTTGAACAAAATCCTTGTGGTAAAATGATTAGATAGCTTTTATTTCCTAGTATCAGGATGACCATGGACGAAGGTTAATCTTGAGTCTAATCAACCATTTCTGTATAAGTATATTGTGCAGTGATTAAAGTTTACCGGCAGAGGTCATTACCAATGTCCTTGCCCTCAGCATCACAGATACACCACCATGCAGAGAGCAGGATGTGCTTTCCATATTATTGTTCTTTGTTTTACAACAAACCCATTGGTTTTCTCTTCAGCTCATTATTAGTCCCATCAAGAATCCTAAACGCATTTCAAAGTGTCAGTGGCAGTGTAGGTTTTTGATGAACTCAGTCCCTGCTCATAGGTTGGCCTGTTGGTTCTGTCTGAACCATGTTGCAGCCACCGAATCCCCAAGATGCATTCTTTTATTCAGTTTTCTAACAGAGAGCTTTGGAGATTGTTTTACCTACCTTGTGGTGAAAAGATAAATACGAGTCATCTGGCCAGGTGCTAAGAGAATTTAGCATCTATATATATCCAACAGAAGCAGGAGGATGTGGATTACTTATTTTAAGGTCCCAGAAACTCTAATCAATATACAAAAAACCCCCCAAAAATAAATAAAAAATGGTTTCAGTTGCATTTTTAAGGAATTGCTAATTACACCAACAATTGTACCACATTGACTTTGTGGTAAAAAAAATCACCACTAATGATTGTGTTTAAGCTAGGAGCAATTATTTCTTAATGTGTGATGTTTTCCCACCTATTGGTCTCAAATGTAAGGGTAGAATTTACAAAATTTTAAGTCGGGGTGTTTGCACATCTACAGCAGGGTGCCAATATGTTTGGCAAACATTGTACTATTTAATTGGGGCCTTTTAAGATAATTAAAAATACTCTGCGCTAATTAAAAAAAGAGCTAGCTATTTGTGCCTCATTTCAATACCTGATGTTACCATTAAAAAATAAAAAATGAAATTAGCAAACTTAGATGTGATATGCTGAAAAACTATGGATATTTGAGCTATGTTGCAATGGCGTTACACCAAGTGTACATCAAGTTCCCTTTTTTGCCAACAGACATGATGTAACATGACAGCCCATATTTGCTCTGCCCATCTGCACACTGCTGTTCAAATAACGAAGTGGGTTCTGAACTATAAGTCAACAATGACAGGATAAGTCCATGTTCCCTTATTGGAGATGATATCAACACAGTCCTGAGATGAAGAAAAGCAGCAGGCAGAGTATATGAAAAAGCAGCAACACACACTGGTGGGGGGCCACATGGTTGGAGAGGCACAAAATCTTTGCAGTGCATTAAAGAGGTTTGCTGCTGTTCTCTGTGCAAAGAAAAATCTGCTTCTGATAAGGAACAAACGCCACTTGTTGTGCATTTAAAGTGAAGCGAACAGAGGCCAAGCCAAGCAGCTTTTTTTAAACTATTCATCTCACGCCAGCTGTCCGAATATGTGTGATGGCTGCTTTCCATTTTGTTTTCTCACTGAGCAAAACCTCTCAAGCACAGTGGATTGTGTTCTTGCGACGGAGAATATTTCTTATTTCAATATGTCATTTAGCCTCCCGCCCCAGGTTTGAAATGACACTAATGTACAAAGAGAGTAAAAGACAAGCATTTTAAAAAAAAACTTGACTCTTTCCAGTAAGTGTTCTAGCCCATGTTTTCTTTCTTTTTTTTTTTTTTTTTTTTTACCCATTACTGCCTGTACTTGCTGTTATTTCTGTTTGTGTCCCACTTCACCCTGAATATGAGGATATATACTTACTGGCCACATTATTAACTATACCTTTGCTAGTATTTGGTTTGTCCTCTTTTCCTTTTAGAACTGCCTCATTTTGTAGTGGCACAGAGATCCATGTTGACTAAATGTAAAGTTACCCCAGATTTTTTGGCTGTACATTTGTGATATTATATTAATTTTTTGTTCCACCAGATCCCTGCTCTGTTGGATTAGGGTCTGGCTACTGTGATGATTGCTTGTATTCAATGTCACGTTCAAAAGACCAGTTTAAGCGGATTTGAGGGTTGTGACAAAGTGTATTGTCCTACGGTACATAGCCAAAGGTAGATATAACTATCGTAAAGGGATGCACATGTTCAGGAACAATACTCATGTGAACCCTGGTGTCCGAATGTCTCAGTTTGAACCAAAACTCATCAGAACAGACAATGTTTCTCAATCTGTCAAGGTTTTCCAGTGCATGTGTGCTGCCTGGATGAAGGCCGCTGTGTTCTGCGCATGCTGACGAGAAAGGTAAATTCAGCTGTGTAATATTGTGAACAATAAGCCATTGAAAACACCAAGATGTTATGAATCTTCTATTGTTTTTCTTCAGTTTTTATATATCAAAATTAAAATGTAACTTTTAAATGTTAGAGATGTAGCCCTGTGATGGACTGATGGCCTGTGCAGGGTGTACCCCGCCTCTCAACCAATAACCACTGGAGTTGGGCACCAGGCCCCCTGCATCCCTGCAAGGATAAGCAATGAATGTTATAGATATTATTCTCAGTGTAATAACTTATTTTTGCAGCCAAAGGAGTACTTGTTTTTTTGCTTTTTTCTTTGGGTGAAAGTAAATAGATTATAATATACAACACTGTTGTATTTTTTTTGTTTAAAAACTGTGATACTTTGAAACTATGGTGTTTTTACTCAAGATTGTCTCACTCCGTGAATCTCAGATCCGATAGTTACTAACATGTTCTGTTCTCCAGTCACACTGGCCCCCTGCTAAACTCCACTACAATACCCATAACCACTGAATCAGTAATCCTTTACTTAAGTCAGAATAACACATGCGCATTGTGCTTCATTAGAGGTTACTGCATTGCTCTGACTTCACTGAGCCCTACAGAAAAAGAAAGAGGAATTTTTATATTGTCTTTCTCAGTGGGAGGCTGCAGACCGCATTGTCCTAACCAAGGTCGGGCAGGTTTTTTTTTTTTTTTTTTTTTTTTTTTCCTTTTTCTTCTAAACATCCCAAAAAAAAGCAAAAACACATTCTAATCCTTTTGGCCTATACATCATCAGCCTATCGATTTTCTTTGCTTTTCTGTGCTGTGTGCTTTCTGTGCTAAAAGCAGCCAAAACTGAAGCGGCTGTGTTGAATACAAAGCACCAACTGGGAGTGTCACGATGTAGTTCTTCAACTTGTAAATATTGGATCACAGTGCGACGGGGGCTTCCAGCTTGCAGCTCTCCATCTGCCGGCTGAGCAGATTGATCTGCACGTTTCTGGCCTGTTTCGAGAGAGCCAGTCGCTGGCTAAGCCCCTGCCAAAGCAGCATGTCTGTGCAGAAACAAGGGCTCCATCATAAGTGATTGCTTGTGA
This sequence comes from Poeciliopsis retropinna, assembly GCA_010277075.1. NCBI lineage: Eukaryota > Metazoa > Chordata > Actinopteri > Cyprinodontiformes > Poeciliidae > Poeciliopsis > Poeciliopsis retropinna. The sequence continues at coordinate 10,270,427 of VMRM01000015.1, read as the reverse complement.
CAGTTCACAGTCGCCGGGCCACTGAAGCATCATAACCTTGTGAAGCTAGCGATTGGGCGCTCTACCACAGAGGGAAAGAAGAAAAAAAAGAGGGAAAATATTAGCATATTTCTTGCAGTGGTATAAAGATGCAAATAAGATAGTTGTGGCAGGAATAGCCTCCACGGTTAACGTTGAACATTATTTCTATAATATAGGGCATAATCCAAAGCGATGGGGGTGAATTCATACGATTACTGTAACTGTGGCTGCAGCAGGATAAAAAAAAAAAAAAAGGCTTTGGCAATGTCACAAAGAGGTTTGTTGTTGCTGTGGCTTAAACTGCTAATGGTAGAGAAACAGATCTTCTACGGCGAGAAGGAGGAACAGAACCTGAGCCTTCAAAATCACTGTAGTCTGGTTTGCAACTGCAGCAAGCTCAGTGAGATTGCTCACTGATTCACGGAGGATGCATGGATTTAATCAATTCTGCATGAATGCTGTAAAGACTAGGACAATATCCATACAGCCATGAGTAATATGCTTAGAATCTGTTGTAGGGGACTGTAAAGCTCCATTTTTGTTTCGACTTGTCTTGCTTCTTGGTCACCAAAGAATCATCATTTGTTTTGAGATGATGTACATGTGGGAAGCCTTGCTTTAGATGGTTTTTTTTCTTTTTCCTTTTTTGTTTTTACTGCTGCTCTCCTGGCCCCCTCATCAGAAAAAAATTAAGTGAACATGATGTGCTTTTTCAACCATTACCATCCTCTGTTTCTCCCTCTGAACGTTAATTGAAAGAGACTGCGGTGGTGTGGCTCTTGTATTTTCACACATGGCTACATAAAACCCGTGGGTGGATGCGCTTAGGCCGCTGTCCGTGTTTGCGTGTCCATGCATGACTGTTGTGATAAAATATTGAAGTTGTCCATCAAGCTGTAATCAACCATCCCCTCCCCTAGTTTTATTTTTTCTTTGTCCTCTAGCAGCTTTATTCCCTTTGACAAGTCCAGATCAGAAAGAAGAACCTCATCTGGACTCATGACAGACTTAATACGCATCAGCAAGTGAGGGAAAAACGTCACTTGGAGTGGATCCATTCCAAAGGCCTTTGTGGAAATTGTTTCTTGGACGTCAATGGCTTTTGCCATCCTAACAGGGCTAGAAAATAATGGAAAGCAACACAAGTCCAGCAGCTAAGTGATGGTTATCAAGGAAGGGACCAGTGGTGGAGAGAAGCATGGCGGCAAGATAAAGAAATTAACCTGAGATATTTTTGTTCATTGAGTAAATGTGTCCAAAATTACTGACTGCATTTTTCAAAATGTTCCAGTGAGTTTTCTAAAAATACATAATTTGGTCTGAAACATTTTAAGTGTCTTCCACCAAATAGGATTTCTGCAGTGTATCCCCTTGATGCTTCAGTGTGTGTATTATGTTATGTACAAAGAGTTTTTGCTGTCAAGCAGATAATGAAGTAAGTAGAGATAGTTCATTTAAACCTAGCACAGAGTTGGCTATTCAATGTATATATATGATGATGCTACTGCAAAGCATAATATTTCATTTTAAATATTGCATAAGTGTCTCTACAATCCATTCAGGTACATCTTTGTAGTTTTTTGTAATACAGATTAATACTGTAAAGTCACAAATAGATGTTGCTTTACTCTCAGGCAGCTTGACTGAATACGGACTGGATGCAGCTTGAGGTGATTTTCAGATCTGTCATGCTCATGCCACAGAGTTTTTTTATTATTATTATAATTTTTTTTTTACCATGCCTTAAAAATCTGTGGCAACATGGCTTAGCTGCTGATGAAACTCACAACTGAAACACAAGTCAGACATCCAATAGTGTTTTTGGAGGAATCTGACAATCTGAAGAACTCTGGCTCAACATCAAGAACTCTTCAGAGTCTTTTCTCAAACATCTACTCTACTCTGCCATTATAATATATATTTTTATGATTTTCCATTGACTTTAAATGTTCCTGCTAGCGGTCATATTTTCTCTGTCTGTTTCCATCTCCTAGTTGTACTGGGACTGATTTTGTGTCTTTTATACATAAATAAGCCTAAATTTGAAATCATTCTCTTGAGGACAAAGTTTATAAAAAGTTAGGAAACATTTCAGGGCTTCCAGTTTCTAGAGCTTTGTGTCTAAGTAATGCTTTTTAGCCTTGGGACTCCCTGTAGCTGAATTAAATATTTACAAGTTATGAATACTTTTGTTCCATGAGAGGATTTAAGCGGTTGTTTAGCAGCCAGTGTGTTTTTGCATGCAAAGTCTATAATGAGCTCTGAAGGCAAGTCATTTTCTACCTTCCTAAAGGTCGTGTATTGCAAATGCCAGTGAAAAAGCTGCTGTGGCGTCACTTTAGGTCATCAGTTATATTGGTATCCTCACAAATCTCAGAAGTCTTTGAGTGCACAGCTGCATTTCTAAAAATAAACCCAATAGTTCAGCAAACCAAGTCAGCCCATGTACATGTTGACACAAAGCCTTGGGTTAGACAAGCCCATTTATAAGATAAAAACAAGGCGACTGCAAAAATGACAAAACACATTATTTATTTTCAGTAAAAGCTCCATCTTGGAAGCTGATTCACACTTTCAAATTTGGTCCTGTGTGCATCCTGTCATTAGTCGGCTGTGGCTGGAAATAAAAAGCTAATCCAAACAAAATATCTGTAGTAGCTATGTTCCACAGCATCTAAATAGTCCCTGGTAGATTTATGTCCATCAGTAGCATGATAGAAAATAATTCATTTATAAAAAAAAAAAGATCCACAAAGTACATTCATTTCCTGAATATTAAGAACATATGTCCGGGGTGACTACAACTTGATTTTAGGAAACCTATCTTTTCATGACAATACTTCATAACTGCCTATCATTCAGCACATAACAGCACATAAAGATATAACACTTTAAATAAATAATAGTCCAGCATTACATTTCTCTTCTTGAGATACCATACATGCAAACATGCATGCTTCAAAAACCAGAAGTTGCGATTTAAACCTGCCTAAAATGTCACTTTACGAACATTTTTAATCTGACTTCTGAATGTAACTTAATCTACGTCTCACTCAGCTCTGTATTTCAAATCCTTGAATAGGCTGAGATGGTGGTGGCATCAAAACTGAAGCAATGACTGCAACTCACTGCATAAAAAGTATTTAATGTTGAACCTTGGCGGCACATATGACTTGTGCGATTTTATACACTGCAAATTGACATCCAATTTCCACTTCATTTGACAAGGCTTAGGGGTTTGGTCATGTTTAAAGCCCCGCAAAAGATACACAGACAATTCTGGCAAGATATTGTTAGGGTAACACTTATTCTGTCCAAGTGAAAATAACTAAACAGATTGATAAAACCATAAAAGTAACATAATTCACAACTAAAGAGGGTTTTCTCTTATTTTTCACCATAGACCCCTAATTGATGTAAATCACATCTGATTACAGCTTTAAAAAAAGATCACTTTGAAAAAACAATGTTTTAATTTGAAGATAGAGGACATATATATATATATATATATATATATATATATATATATATATTATATATATATATATATATATATATAAACACCTATAATCCTCTTAAGCTACATCTTAGGGATTCAAAGAGTTGGTGATTAGCAGTAAGGTTTATTTCATATTAGTAACCTACAATTGATCATTTTATTCTCTAATTATTCTGCTGGATGTCTGAGTTTGTATAGGTTTTAATATAGGTTTTCCTTTGATTCATTTATTTTAAGAAAAACTTTACAAGCAAGAATCAAATCTACTTTTAAGAGTTTGCCATCAGAGGCGGTGAAATGTGAATAGGTTATATTTCAGTCACTTTGTCACAGGGCCATGTAAGTCCTCTGTTTTCCATTTCAATCTCTCTCCTCCTTTCTAAAGCATTATCATTCAGGAACAGCGTACTGTCTCAGCGAGGGCCCTAATAAGATGGAAAGTGATGTCGGACTCCACACACTTAACCACGCCTGCGCTGAGGCTGAGACAGAAAAAAGGGAAACGTTTAAGTGAGGCCTTCAAGGTTAAACATGTGATCCCGTCCACCATCCTCTTTGACTTATTCTGCGATTTATCACAAAGCGACAAATGGCGGGGAGACAACAGTCCTGTAGGGTTTCTGTTTTAAAATGGAGCCTTGTCACCAGGATTTAGGCTAAAAATTGCTCAGTGACATGTAGCTTCTTTTTTTTTTTGTGAATGTTCTCACTGGCAGGTTTGATACATATGTCTTCCTGATCTGATGTCATTGCGCAGAAGACACATTGAGCCATACTTCATAGCTGCTACAAAAAAGTTGAAAGTTATCCATTAACTGTTGAGCTGATTGCTCAGTAAATAGTTGCACCATGAAGTCCAAAGCTACCCTGTGACAAATATCAGGCACATCTGAATTTCACTGAATATTGTGCAGGAGGACAGCTGCTGTGGCAAACCTCTGTTTATTTTATGAGCATTTCCAGACATATCCTTTGCCACTCTTGCTGAACTTTTCTGCTGAAGAAGCAAACGACTTACCTGACATCTGAGTGTTTACAAAATTGAGTTTGCAAAAGGTGACATGTGTAAGTACTGTACGTCTTTTCAAATTCCACATTTTGTGATGGACTTAACAGCTGTCAGGGTGATGTAGGTCAAGTAAAGTAAACAGGAACCTGCAGCAGCCGATGCATTCTCTCTCTTTCTCTTCAAATGTTGTAATTTAGTGTAAAAAAAAAACACTTTTGGATTAGAAAGAACGCACTCAGATTTATCAGATCAAAATATGACGTCCATTTATTTACTTAAATAATTTCTCAAGAATTTAGACTGAATGCACCAGTTTGTCTTGTAGCTGGAGAAAAGAAAAAAATTGAGAAGCTTTGACTGAAGCAAAATATACAACTAGCACTAGGGTGTACTAGATCCTGTAATTCAGAATGGAAGTCAGTAAGTAAGTAATTTAGTGACATTTTACCAGAAGCTACTTTCTTCTTTCTTTCTCCTTGGTCCCATTACTTCAAATGTTTTTTTTATCTGATAGCTATTCTTCTTGTTGGATGAACTGGATTCAAAACAAGCCGGCTGTGTGCAGGACATTACACAGAAATACCAGCATGAACCTTTGCTCAGATCAACAGTCTTATAGTTGAATCTAATATTTCAGTGTCATCTTGTTAAGCTGTTGCTTTAATCTCTTTGATGGGGCTGAGATTTGTTTCCCCTTGCATCTTTTTACTCTCAAAGGCAGCCTTGAGGTGAACTGTCTCTTATGATTCAGCACAGCTTATCTGCCCCGCCTGCTGTGATGGCAGAGGCCAGCAACACTTCTGACAGCAACAGTTTGAATGTTTGCTGTTTTAGGGTGACACGCTGAACTTCGCCTCACTCCTCGCCTTTTCTTGTGGACCTTGGCACTGTGCTTCCTCTGATCATTTCTCTTCCACCTCATAGGTGGTGATTAGCCTGACTCCTGCGACACTCAAGAGTATCTGCCCTTAAGCAGTTGTGCTGCTACCCGTATCCCTCGCCCTCGTCCGCAGAGCTCTGTGCTCTTCCTCACTTCGTGGACCATTCTTTCCCCTTCTTCCACAATCCATCTAGAAAGAAGCGGACACTCTACGCCTGCAGTGGTGATTGGGAGGATTAGTGGCGTGTGAGGGACTTTGTCACCAGCTTTTCCAGGAAATCCAATTACAGACTATCATAAGCCTTACATGTTTCATACTCTGCTGAATCCTCCTTAAAAATGCACACCGCTAAAACCGGAAAGGTCAGTGTTTAGCCTCCATCCTCAGTGTAAACTGTGATGACAGGTGAGCCGAGTGATCAACTTTGAAGGGATGAGACAAGTTCAGTAGCACTCTTTTTTCTCCCCTCTGCATTGCAGCAAATAGTGGACTGCATGAAGAAAAGGTTATTTGCACTCTGTAATAGGATGGCATCTCGGTGTGTGTCACGGCGGAGGTAAAGCGAGGGCCAAAGGGGTGAGGTTTGTTATCTCCTCACACAGATAGTCCTAATTGCGTGTGTCAAGGAGATGGCATGCAGAGAATAGGGGCATGCAGAATGTATCGGTGGAGTCTTATCAAACTGATTATTCTGCAGATCAGCGACATCGCTTTTGGAGTGGTTTTTTGTTTTAAATGTTTGAGGCGCATCCTTATTCAAGCATCTTTTCTCTTCTTTTTTTTTTTTTTTTTACTTGCTGACTAACGGCTAAAAACACTTGCAGTGTTTTTAGCTGTTTTATTCAAAGGCATTACTATAAGACCACAGAGGGGTCTGAAGGAGATGACTTGAGTCACCGATCCCCTTGAGATTTGCTCAGCAGACGCCTGTACCTGACGGTACCGGCAAAATGGCAGATGGAGAGGCAAGGAGGCTGATGGCTGAAGGACTGTGAGGCACCAAGCAGAAAAGAGAATAGGAAATGAAGTCTTGTGGTTGAGATATACATGCACATAGGCTGACCTTTGTATCTCACTTCCAAAGGTCTATTTCACATTCATGGCGCATTTTCTTTCTGTGCAGCTCAAAGTGGGAAAACTTTTGATGTGTCGGGGCATTAATAATGAAAACGAAAGATTTGACACGCAGACAATAGGCAGGCCTAATGCTGAAAATTTTATTATACATCTAAGGGAAAAGTACAAGTGTTTGCCTTTTTCTTTATTCAAGCATGAACCATTTACTGAACAGATTGCTTATAGGACCACAGCGACTCAAATAAAAGGAGCATTTGTTCCACATAATTTATTTTGGAAAAGTGATAAAATACCAGATGAGACTTGTTTTTAAGTTCATTTAAATAGGCATCTTGATGTTTCTGGCATGACACTGCTGTTTTTGTTCTCTAAATTTTTAGCTCATTTTTAAAGAAAGACAATAATCAAACTTTGGACAGAAGGACCAACAGAATGTTTTTGTTTATTTCTATTCTACATTTTTTGTGCTGCTCACTGCTAAGAGCTACATATACTATTACATTATATGCTATCATAAACAATCGATGGTGATGATAATGTTGAAAATCTGTACTTTTGCCGATTTACATGTCTGAAAACATGAGATTGTAATTAATTCTGTCTCTCCTCATGCTACTTTTGATTCTAATGTTACATGTAATGGGTTGAAGAACTTTGTTTTCTTCATTCATCCAAACCACAGGTGAGAAACGGATTTAATAAAAAATAATTTTTAGATAGGAACACAATAGTAGAAGCTAATCTCAAAGCTTTTCTGGCTGTCAGATTACTATTACTTCCAATAAAGGGTAATCCAAAGAGGAAATCGTTTGGGGTGTTTACAGATTTACATGATTTTATTTATTTATTTTGATGACAAGCTAATTTTGCTAAAAACGACACAAAGTACATTGTGAGCTTGTTTCAACTTTGAAAGTAACTAATCCTTCATGTTTTCTGGGAAAAGAAACCACAGCGTGAAACCATTACCAGGCCAGACTCTATTGTGCAATATGCAGTCACCAGGTAAGAACTCACATATATGCAAAAACAAAATGCAGACACAGATGTGGATACACCAGCGACTTTGCTTGTGCTTGTTTTCCAACCCAAACAGCAGATGAGGCACCGAGCGCTGGGAATTCACAACCTGGCAGCTTGAACATGGGGCAGATGTCAAATCCAGAGTTTCTCGTACAGAGAAACTTCTGAGGAGCTTCTGTGAAAAAGCAAAGTGAATTTTAGATGTGATCACCTGCAAAACATCTGCCGGCTTTGATTTTATGCTTATTGCCAAAAGCCCAAAGAACAGCGATTTCTAATCACTAATTGTCAGTATTTAGGCAAAACAAAAAATATCAGAAAGTGACCTAAACACAACACTTTTGGATTTTAGATGAGATGTTTGAGTCCCGCCTCCAACCTGGTAACTCTACGTGGGGCAAGCTTAACCCAAAGATGCATATCAGACTGTGTGTGTTTATATGCATGTTGTAAATTTGGCTCTACTTAGAGTAGTTAGTGTAATGAGAATAAAAAAAAAAAAAGAAGTAAAAATTTAGAAATAAAAAATAAAATATACAAACACTGCCAAGCAGAATAAATAAGTAACTATTATCACTATGTGTTTAAAAGGAGTTCCTCAGGATTTTGAAAGACAAACAGGGCCACAGCATCATAGGTCCTCCACCTTACTTAAGAGTGTTAAAATACAAAGCATTATAAACATGTTTTCTTACAGAACTGCCCCACAGCATGTTGCTGCCACCACCGTGTGTAAAGTTATAGTGTGTGACTTTATTTAATCGGCTCACCAGTATCCGTCTATATTGTACTACTTTGAGGACGTATTTGACTTTGCAAGTAAAAGAGATGTATTATGCAATCAAAAATAGAACTCAGCTTTGCCAGACCTATTTAATTATAGTATTGTATGACTTTTATCCAAAGGCATAATTCATTTGACCTTAACTCAATCAATGCTAAATATAAGTGTCATCATAATCACAAACTGTCATGTCTCTGAAAGGAACAAGATCATAAAAGCTAAGCTATTCTTTATTCTTAACATTCCCACAGTTATCCTGGCCTTTGCACTGGTGTGATTTTTACAGAGCAGATAATTCAAAGTTGATTCAGCGGGACTCAGAAAAGCTTTCCTTTATCATCTCACGGCATCGCGGCTGTTGAGTACTTCTTGAATCTGGGTCTGCCATTTGAGTTAACAGTTTGAAGCACTTCATGTCTCTGTATGACAAGAGCTGATGCAATCCCCTCGGGCACTTACAAGAGATCTCCTTGTGACAGCATTCCTTCTTCAGTTCCGAGCAGGAATGGCGGGCCCTGATGTAGGCGAGTTAGATGGGAGCAGCGGGGAGACTGGGAGAAAACGGCAGTGAGGAAGACCAGAGGGAGGAAGAGACTGAGACATTGGCAGAAAATGGAGGAAACGTGAGAAAGGAGGAAGCTGAGCCAAAGCAGGAAAGTGAGAACATGGATTTTGTGACACAGGCGAGAAACTCAGCTAATGCCATCCAATCATCATTGACATTAACCATTCCTGGCTCCAACACCAAAGCCTCTTTTGTGCCAGAGAGAGAGCATTGAGGCCCAATTACCACGAATCCGTGAAAAGTTATACATACATTTTTGAAATTATTACCATTGTTTAATTCGTAATCTGTTTTATAAATAAGCCCAGAGTGCCTGGAAGACGTCACATTTCCCTCTGAACTGGCACACCGGGTCAGCCATCTTAAGTGATGCATTGGAAATGTAACATCCCCGTACGCTACCGAGTGTCCTGATTATAGAAGGGAATGAGGGCGGCACACTGTGTGTTTGACCAGTGAACTGGAGATAGGATGCATGGTTTTCTGCTGCAGGAGGAGGGGGGAGGAGAGCCACGCTTAGCTGCAGAGAAAGAAGGGGGAAAAAATAGGATTAAGGAGAACAGAAAAAAGAAGGAGCAGATGAGAGGGATATGTGGTGTGTTGTTTACCACTCGGTCAAATACAAGCCTCTGTAATGACTTTGTCTGCATGCACATGGTTGTCCGACCTAAATAAAATTAGCCTTATTGAAATTCCAGGTGATGCTCCCAGAATCATATTAGCTGATACGTAACTTCTTCAGAGTTGAAGAGGAGCTCAGCTGCCTTTATTTCCAGCCGGAGCGTAACATTTATTTCATTTCTATTTAATTGCTAAGAGATGAAACTGAGGCCAGGGCATTTCTGCACAGCGCCTCTGCTCCACCACACTGCGCCGCTCAATTTTTTTGTTTCTGCCGAAGTCCGGCATGAATCCGCGCTCCACTGATGGAGCCCAGCGATATTATGGGGGAAACAATCTGAGAGAGGGAGAAAAGTGAGAGGCACTCAGGTGGAGAGAAAGACTGCCATGCCTGAAGAGGACGTGTGCTTTGGGGGATGACCAGATGGCCAAAAGACAGGAGAGAAAAAAAATAAGAGGTCAAATTGGGAGGCGAGGGTAAAGAAGACGAGACAAGAAAGAGATTCTGAAGTGATGGAAGAGAGGAGGGTCACTGCAGCATCGGAGGACAACTCTGTTACAAAGTGATAAACATTGTACATTTTGGACCATCAAAGGACCCATAATAATTCTGATCCAGAATATTTTAAGCTTTATTTGCTTGAAATATGATATTACACGAAGCCGGCTTTATTTTTTTCTTACTTAGTGGTTATGTTTTTGTATTAATGAAAGAAGTTTCTGTTCTAGTTCAGTCTTACTTCCTATTTTATTGAATACATTCACATTAATAGGAAATAAGTGATGCGGCAACTGAATGGAACAACAAAAAGGTACAAAGTTTTCATCTAATAAAAAGCAACCCTTGTTCTTTTCTTTTTTTTTTTTTTCTTTGTTACAAGTATTCACTGTTTTAATAGCCAGCACTTTATCTTTTTCCACAAGCACCGAGTAAAAGCAAATTGGTCATCTTTATTTCCGTGCACCAGTTTTTTTAAATTAAGCCCACCAGCTTAAGGAAGATTAATTGCTGATTAAATCACATTTTTCAGTATTTAATCGAGATCAGTATCGCTGTTGCTAGTGAAAGTAATACTGCAAAATTACACAGTAAATTTACCTGCTCATACATTCATTGAGATTATCTGTGTGCTGCTTCTCGTGCCACAATGAATAGTGTTTTGTATGAGTTTTAATTAAAATGCCGTAGCTACTTGCTTCTACAAAAATGGCTAGCTTTGCTTGTTATTTAAAAATGAGTGAGCAATATCTGCAACCTGTCGAAGCACAGAACCATTTAGTGATTATCAAAAAATTATTTTAACATTACATTTTCAAGAATCCCAATCACAGCATTAATTTTTAAAGCACTTAGATGTCTGATTTTCTAAACAAAAAATGTATAACAATTTCAATGGCCTTGCAAGAGTATTCAGAACCATTAAACTTCCCACCTTTTTTTCAAGTAATTACTACAACATTTACTGCATTGCCTTGGGATATTTCTGTACTAAACCAACATAATATACTGTAATTGCATTACAACAAAAGTTGAAAAGTAGAAGAAAAAGGATATATAGCTTTTAAAATGTTTTGTAGATAAAACAATCTGAAAAATCTGGCAACTTCTCCTCAACTTCCTGTGTGACCTATTTGCTTCGGTCCTTGGTCTTTATGATGCTTGGTTTTTTTTGTTGTTTTTGTCTTTTTTTTCTTTTGCTAACGTTCACTAATAAACCTTTGAGGCTTTTTCAGAACAACTAGATCTCTAAGAATAAATTAGCGATCTAAATTAGTGATCAACCAACCATCTTCAGAGATGTACTGGATTTGAACTTTTTGTCTCCGTCTCTTTTCTCCACTGAGGCTGCATAAGAAACCGTAATGTTCACAGAAAACAAGTTGAGGGAGTCCTCTATTAATTTTGGTGTTGTTTTTTAAGTTGCGCTGCAGAGCGTTCGGTACACATCCGGTCCATAACTAACCAACAGGTTTGAGCGAGAGAAAAGCCATAGAAAGTCACTGTGGCAACTCTAAATTCAGTTTCTCTAAATAAACAGCAACGTTCATCTTTTTGTTGCTTTAGCATCTAACTAGGATAGAAAGGACATAACCTCCACCACAAAAGTCCATAATCCCATAAAACGTTATTCAGCGTAGATCATGACCTGCACACCTTCTGTCAGGACTGAGATAAATTAACATTACATTAACTCAGCCTGCTGGGTAATAATTCAGGCCTGGAGGAATTACAGTGCTAAAGATACAAGACCATCAGGTTAACATCCACATAAAACATAAACAATTTGCTATCAGTTCCTTGTGGGATGAAAATAAACTACTGGTGGCTATCATAGACAAATCTGGAATAATTCCCTTTTTTATAGGTAACCTGAGCCATCAATCTGATTACCTGATTAAAAATCCAAAACCTTTCAGTTTCTCGTGTGGTCTAATTTCTGGACATCACTAGAAACCAGCTTGCATCTCTTAAAAGCTGCATATAGGTCCTGTTAGCAAATCAGTCACAGAAGAAAGCTGTAAATCAGACTAACAAAACTTAGTACTGCTGATTGTTTCCATAAGTTGGATACTTAAAAGACAAGAATGGATTAACATCACGACAAATGAGAAAAGATTGATAGTTTTCTGCAGACATGTGGTTTTCACTCTGCGGTGTCAACATGAGCCCCACCCAAAGGCTGCAGTGTAGAAACATCAAATGTAACAACAACAACCAAACATGACTTAGAGAATTATAGTTTTACTTTATGCATTTTAAAACATGGCAAAGGTCGATCTTTAATGATCAGCTGCTAACACATGTCGCAATCTAGACAGTCATTGCATACTACGATAGTACATTTGGAATACGTTGCAATTGTTACTGAAAGTGCTGTTTTCTTTAGTTCTTACTAACAGACTTCACAAATCTCAGATCATGTTCAAGTTATTTTCAGTGTAAGCCCATTTAGTTAATGACTGAAACGGTAAAACGTTTAATATTTTGAGCAAGTTGTGGTGAAATGCACTCTAGTCTCCCTAGAAACATCAAAATAGTCTATTATTATCATAGGGGCAAATCATTAGCTTCTAATAAGCCACTAATGTCAACATTATCAGGCACCTGCATTGCAAGACAATAACATTATTACTTTTTTGCAGTGCTTACACTGTGCATTAAATACGGAGCGCCCATTTCTATCGACTGGACGTACGATTAAGCAGTTGAAAACTGGCTCCGGGACCAATGATAGATAACTTTTCTTGCGTCATGGCTGTCTGCCAAGCCGTGTTTCTCTGGGCAGAAAGCCATTGCCCATATCAAGCCGCCTCAGCTGGTTGAAGGTTGCATTTTTACTTTTATTTCCATCTACGCACCTCTTTGTTAGTTAGCAAAAACAGCAAAGCCCTAAACACGGCCGTTTATGTTTGTTTTTAACTGGAACTTGTCCAGTAGTGATTGAGGGAGACAAAAACAAGAGCCTTCTGCACCAAGCTTAAAGTACTCTACTAAAAATCAATATCACTGCTCCCGTTAATTGTATGTAGTGGTAGAATAACTCTAGTAGGGTCTATAGCGCAACGTATACACATTGCTACAACAACAAGCCCCCCGGTGCTGTATAAGCAGGCACAATTGATGTTCATTAAGGCTGACTCTAAAGGCGGAGGTGCAGCAGCAGATTCTGAAGACAAGATTGTTTACTACCTTCAGCAATCGTTAGGTATGGGTTGTGTAAAAAGAGGACAGGGTGCAGGCATGTCTTTTGGAAAGAAAATGACCGGATTAAGCCTGCAAAACAAAAACAGAATGCATGTGTGCAAATGTCACCTCCTTGAGACAATCGTTATTGAGTTCAGATTATTCAAGATGGCATTGTTCCTGGAATCCCAGCAGCCCCCAAAACATTTCCACTAGAATAAGTTCATCTCAGAGAACTAGCAAAGGGTTTCAACAGGGGATGATTTGGTAACGACGTCTGGGCTTGCTCAAAGGTTAACCCTAAAAACACAGGACAGCTCAGCTGAGATAAAGGAGCAGCTGGATCTAGACCCGTAGGATAGGTCTTATGTCAGTGCTCGCCCGAATTAAGAGGAAGTGCAGAGGAAGCCGGGTTACGACAAGGGCTGCAACTCTCACTGGCTCCCATTCACTTTGGGAGATTGTCCCTCTCACCCTGCAGCCCTTACCCACAATGCTGCAGTCCAGTTGTTGATTCACTTATCAAGAAGCTTTGTTGTGTGTATGTGTGAGAAAGAGAGAGAGAAAGACAGAGATCAGGAATACTCTGGAAGAGGTCCTTGTCTGGGCATACATGGTAAGGGAACAGAATTAAAGCAGATGAGGCAAATCACACCAGTGATCTCACTCTCACAGCAACTCTGCTTAAGAGCCAAATATCTGAGCACCATCATGTTTGTTCTTTGAACATCAGAGGGGGGTTGCACATTCAATCACAAAGGCTGAAAACCCCCACGGGGAGAGAATAAAGAAGTATCGTCAGCCTGATTAGAGGACATAAAATAAGAACTGTCACCTCTGTGACTGTTTGTTACTAACACCCCCTATTTAAGGCAGGAGTCGAAGCGATATCTCACTGTGTAACCTAACTGAATATCCATCAGGGAATCAGAAACAAACATTTGAAACAGCCATCAAATAGGATTGGATAAAGCCATCCCCCCCTCTTGTCAACTGAACTGCTGAACTGTAATATTCAAAGTGTTTAAGAGTGATGAGAATGCTTGATTACCCAGCGGGAAAACTGGAGAGTCAATCAGAATATGTTTACGATAGAGCAGAAAACCAAAACACACCTGTAGCTTTTAATATTAGTTTACACCTTAATGGCTTCTGACTTAATGGAAGCCGTTCAAGCCTAGCAATTTATGGCGTCTCGCTAGAGTACAAGATGAATACACAAACCATTTGTTGTGGTCTCCGAAGAAATGCCAGAAGCTCTTTCTGACGAAGAAAATGATCATTTTACTGAGCTGTAGATTTTTCCAGACAATGTCAAAACTAATAAAACATTAGTTATGCTCACTCTAAAAATAAATACCCAATTAAACATAGTTTTTTAAAACTCTCTAAGGATATTTTTTAAACTCTTTTGGCCTGTGTAAAAAAAAAAAAAAAAAAAAAAAAGATCTATTTTGGATTTGATGACACTTGTTACATTAAACACTTGCCACAGCCTGCCACAACTGAAAACTATTAGTTACAAGACTGCTGACAGTGAAAGTTCACTCCTTGTGCTTTTTTTCACTGGAGGTGAAAAGGGTTGACGTTCGCAGCTCTTTTGGAGGGAGCCAACTGAAGCGGGGACAGGAAGCAGCAGCGCTCACAGCTGCTATGAATACCACAGTGACTTGTTCACTTTGGATGAGGGAGCAGAGAGATAACTGCTGGGAGCTTCGAGCTGGAGCTGGAAGCTTTCACTGAATGTTGTGACGTTTCTATCCGCTGCCTGCCACTTTCCCAACACACAAGCTGCAGCCTTTATCAACAGATCCTGTGGGAAAGCGGGCTGTCTTTTTGGATGCAGTGTACTGGTTTGGACGTCACCAGATGACTAAGATTTACCATATCCGAAAGCGACATTTATTTTTTGAGCTCAGTTTTCTATATATCAGTGCTTGAAATTGCATTGCGTTTTTAAACATTTCAGAATCTATTTCTTTTTTTTTTTAAATAGAATTTAAAGTTTTGTATCTTTTTCTGCATACAGAATTCACTTACAATTGTTAATCTTCAAAATTATATTGCATTCTCTTAGAGTGACAATTTGGTATTGTCATTTCCAGGCTGATTTATGAAATGGTTTATTCATCAAACAGTCGTTGTGAGTTTTTAGTCTTTTCAGCCAAGATTCTTCAAGTCCTTGCAGTGTAATGATGAATGGTTTCTTTAGAAAATGTCATAAAATAAAAATGAAAATAAAATCAGTTATTACTCATCGCGCTGACATCATCTGTAGCACTGATTCTTGTTTAATTACAAAAAGGTTTGTCGGCACTCTTTTGGGATTATAATGCTCTGCAAAAATGTTTTCTCAATTCTCTCTGTTTCACATTTTTCCATAGCCACATTTCATTTTATATTACAGGGATTTCATGTGATAATTTCCTGTTTTTAGTTCTATACATTTCTCTTTTCTCTGGCCAGCAAATAAATAAAAAAATAAAGCATCCCTACATAATGACAAAGCCATACTCATTTTTGAGTAGGGAGGGAGTGTTTATCACTATGTGCAGCATTCGTTCTTGCCACATATACTATTTTGAATTAAGGCCAAACCAGTAAAACTTAGGTTAGCCATCAAACCATCATGTTTCCACTTTTAGAAAACGAATGAAGCAGTGTTTAATGTCATTCTCTGAGGCTTTCACAAAACAGTTCTACTGAGAATGAACTACAGGCGATCTCTACTTAGTAAATGGTGAACTTTATTTGTGGTCACAAAGTCAAGGGGATTTCAAATGTTCAGGACATTTCTTTTGTTCATCAAAAATGTTGAAAATAATTTCCCTTCTGCTTTGCAATTATGTACTACTTTGTATTGGTCTATCACATAAATTTCAAACATAACATGTTGAAATTTGTGTTTGGGATGTGATGTGAGGCATGACTAAAAAAATCAAGAGGCATAAATACTTTTTCAAGGCACTGTAGATTGTTACATGCATCTTGAAAGCCGTTAAATATAAAATAAGGAAAATGTCACAGCTTAATGTGGTGAGCATCTGTATTTGTGTGTTCATTTATTTACATTCTTTTCATTTGTTGTCTCTGAGTTATCAAGCACACAAAGAGCATTTACATGCAGATGATCCCTTTTTCAGTCTGTCGTGTTTATGTTTTCCACATAAAGAACAATTACAGCCTGCAGTGATGAAGCTCAAGCTAACAAAAGTGAAAACATGCTGACGCATGTCCTCTTGCACTTTGCCGTCCCTGCAGTTTGCTCCCAGTTCTCCCGTGGGGTGTACGCCATCTTCGGATTCTACGACAAGAAGTCCATGAACACCTTGACCTCCTTCTGCGGCGCTCTGCACACCTCCTTTGTCACGCCCAGTTACCCCACCGATAACGAGGTGCAGTTTGTCATCCAGATGCGGCCGACCCTGAGGGGTGCTGTGCTCAGCCTGCTCTCCTACTACAAGTGGCAGAAGTTTGTTTACCTCTATGACACCGATCGAGGTAAGCTGAAGAGTCTTGAATATGGACTGAACTACAGCAGAGAACTGTGTTCCAGTGACTCCATAAAGCGAAGGCGTAGCAGGATAATGGAAGTTTAAATTTGCTCTGTAATACCCCATGGGAGCCTTATGAGAGTTGCCCTGTTATAACGCTCTAATAGAATATTTTGGTGTTATGAAAATATGAAATGCATTCACTTTCAAAGCATCACCCTTGTAATACTCTACCCGTCTAAAAGCAATAGCACTTTTATGAGCTGTAGCATTTGAATCCATCCAACAGTTGACTGGTTGATGCAAGTTAATCTCCTCTTTAATCATGTTGTTGATATTGGCTCGTCTTTCAACTGAAATGAGGTATGTCACGGCTGCCGCTAAAGTGTTTCCAACCAAAATCAGACTCACCGGCGGCCTGCGGGAGCCGTTCCTTATGTTGCTACAATGGAGGCTCTGTGTAGCCCCCAGATTGCCCTGCATTGTGGATCCTGTGTACATGACAACCTGTCAACACAGGAAAAGTGTTAATTTCTTGGGTTTCTAACGGCAGGCGGGAAAATGAGCTCATTATCTCTCAATAGAAAAATGATCCTCTCCTCCTACCGTAACTTCAATTTGTTCAAACACCACCTTGCTGGGGGGAGAAGGAGATTTCCAGTAGATGACAGACAAAGTCAAAATACCCGTTCCTCTTTGTAGGCATGCCAGAAACAGTGTTTCCTGGGAATGTGCTTTGTGAATTGTGGTTGCTATATTTAGTAGTTATAGAAAAGCCCTAACCAGCAGAGCCGGTGCTGTACAAAAGTATTTATTCTTTACAGAGTTATTCTTTTCGCCTTTTTGTCACATGTTAAAGACCATGATGAAATTTTATCAACAGTTTAAATTAACCTGATGAAAGCTGAATTTCATCAGCAACAGCAAACCATCAGTTGCAACCATCAGAAGCAAAGTAGCTGAAGGCCGTCCAACTACCAAGCTTAATCATTGATGTGGTATTAACTTTTAGCAAAGTGTCCAATGAATATTTTCTCAAAGATTTCAGGGATAGTCCAGATATTTTTCAGAATTATCATGTTCTTTTTGGTTAGCAGCCCTGGAAGTCTCCCATGGGTTCCAATTATGCCCAGCCTCTTTCTCATTGCTGAATCGTAAAAACTGAACTTAACTGAAGCAAGTGAGGTCTGTTGTGCTTCAGATGTTCTGGGTTCCTAAATGACACTCTTAAAAAGTCATCATTTGGCTTTTAGAGTAAATTTGGTCATAATGTCTCTTAGTATAGTTTGCCAGTGTTCCTAAACCTTAGAAATAACTTTGTAATCCTTCCCAGGATGATATAACAGCATCCTGGGATGTTTCTCATCTCTCTTTAAATCTAAACACAAGAAGATAATATTTTAAGTCCGCTAAGCCTTATTTATGTTGTCATAGATGTTATTTTTGAATATTTTGTTGATTCTAAAGATCTGGCAGGTTTGGTGAAATTGAACTTAGTTTTCCAAAGTAAATAAATAAATAAATGTTTTGGCCACAGTAAACAAGTTCACAAGGAGGTGAATACTTCTTCACATGGTGTTAGGCTCGCATTTTTTATATATAAAACTATCATTTTAATAATTGCTTTTTTTGTCTTTTCTTGGATTGTCCTTGCCTCATAACATAACATTTAGGTTTAACAGAAGGCAAAAATGGAAAACACAGTGGCAAATGTTTAATTTTTATACAACTGTATAATCCCAGCCACATTTCTCTCTGCATTCTGCCTTTTTACGTGGATCTTTTGAGGTCCACTCTCACATTCCCACTTTTATCTAAATTCAGGTTTGAGGCAGAATATGAAGTGGGTTTTCATGCAGAGTCCTCTTTTCCTGGGTCTCCAGGCCTGTACGGTCCACAGCTAAGGGCCTTAATCCTCTGCACGGCCTGTAGATAATACGTGGTTAATTAGGGTCACTCTGACTAGGACACTCATTGGATCTCCCCTGCGGATGCAAGCAACTCACATGTCCTTCAGAACAACCAATACTGCTCAGCCCCTGTGCTCCTGCTATTTTTTTTTAAATTTTACTTGCTGTAGTATCCGAAACATTCTGGGATAGAGTTGGAGTTATGTGAGAGAAAAATGGCCTGAAATTCAACATTGCAGAAAGTATCGGAAAGATGGAGAGCTAGTGATGACAAATGGACATGGTCTTTAAAAAAAAAAACAAAATGGCAAAAGGGGGCAACAGAGAGAGGTTCAACAAGAAAGAAACAAACAGGAAGCAAACGCCAATTCAGTACGGCAATTAAAGCAACAGCAGGCGCCTGTGATTTACAGCCTGTTACCTGTGTACAGACAATTCCCAGCGTAGAGCACATCCTCATGCTGAGGCGCATGCCAAGCCACTTTTACCTCTCTGCTTACAGCCAGCGGTGTAAAACGATCCCTTATTAGTGGGAGGACATTGGCCCCAGGAGGGGATTAAAGTCGTTTATTGATGCACTTCATCCAGCACTTTGGGGGGCTTTGACACTTGGCTCATCAAGCAGACAGATGTGTCAGAGAGCCTCTACCTTTGCTTATCAGGTAGTGCAGCTCCCCTGGCATCGTGGACACTGACTGCTGGCCAAAGCAAGAGGAGTGACAGGGGGAAAACTGCTTTCAAGGGTGCATGTTTTCCTTTAAGACCCGTTCTGAAGGAAGGGGAAAACTGGCAGACAATTCAATACATTGTAGTAAAGTCTTTCAAACAATTTTTATCAATTATTCTGATCAGATTTTTCATGCTGACATTATCTACACACTCAAAGTGATGAGACAAATTCTAGTTTTTTCAGTCAAATGTTGACTTGATTTGATAAACTGAAACAAAACAAAAGTCTTATTTCAAGATAAAGCAAGATAAAAAAAAAAAACCGTGGCTATTATTCTACTTTTCTGTGTCCGTGTTTTAAACTTAAATGGTTTTAAGGGTTAAATTATATAAAACAAATTGGTTCTCAAGATAGCAGCTGTGTGATGAAAATCGCATCATTTTGTACTCAGTCTCATATCGTCTGTCCCGTCTTGTCACAACCGTTCTAGCAAAGCTTTCGCTCTTTGCATGCACAACTATTGTGTGAATGATTTGAATTTTGTGGCCGTGTTTGTTTATGCAGCCTTGACTACTCAATTGCTAGAAGCTTTTTCAGCCTGAGAGCAGGATGGCAATTTTCTGAGGCGGTGAGGAAGTTTTGTACCTTTGGTCCAAAACACTGAACTCCGCCCGCTCAGTTCTGGTCCTGTGCAGCAGGAGAACGTCCCACTGATGCCTTCTGTTCTTAATTTTTTTTTTTTTTTCCACCCAAAACATGGAAAAATAAAAAGAGACACTGCAGTTCGGCAATGACTATTTCCTCTTCTTCTGAACTTGTAATAGTTGTTGCTTTTTGCTATGATCGCTGTGTTTACTATTTAGTTGTAGATCCCACATATGGCAAAACACCATGATGTAAACTGCAGTGGGAGAGTTTTCACAGGAACTCAGCTAGGTGTGTCTTGTGGACTTTTAATGGTGGGAGCAAGAACCAACGTCCTGTAGGTGACCGCTTGTTGACTGTTTGATTTTGACCCGACCATATTCATGTGTTAAAACGGTCCAGTCAAAGTATGGATCCTAATCTGAGTGGAAATCTTTTTTGCATTTGTATAAAAAAAATTATATTTATAAGACATTTATCTTTTTCTTTTCTCTTCACAGCTATGCTCTTTGTTGTCTTTGTTTATCACATTAAATATCAATCACATGAATTAAAGTTGGGTTTTATAACGTAACAAAGTGTACAGTACAAATAAATCATGTGAAATGACAACTATTGAAGTAACCTCTATCTCTATTATAAATGCTGTTGACAAACTACAAGAACTAGTATTGTTGTCAGTAAAATAAAAACCTAGAGTAAGCTTGCTACCGAGTGAAATAACCCGAATAACTTGGGACATATCATTTTCTCTGAAGCTCAAGCTTTACTTATATAAAACTAGAACCACAGAGAGAAACTTAAAGATATGCAATGAGTATTTCACTATGCATTGTGGAAACCTATTTGAAAAATGCCATAGGCAATTTACTATTGAAATACAAGGCTAATTAGCCCACAGGTAAATCACAATAAGTGGTTTTTCAAAGTAATTAAAAGAGATAGTGGGTACTTAAACGTGTCTTTCTTACCTGTTTAGGTGACATTTTCTTCAGGTAAATCATACAATCACCACATTTTAGATGCCATTTTGAATCAAACTACACCTGACAATAATCTAACAACAAAATGAAGGTTTTATGTTAGAACTTTGCCCTCCTGAAAATGTGAAACTGCACGACTTTATTTTATTTTACTGCCAGTCAGTTTTGGTAATAAAATAAAGTTTTGTCAGACTGCACCACTTTATTTTACTGCCAGACAGTGTTGCTTTGGTGTTTTGTTTGTCTGATGGAAACACCGTTTTTGCTTATTCTTTCGAAAATGTTTCTTGAAGAAATAAATCAGGGAGATGTGTTTAGAAAAACAATTTCCATATACAAGATCTCCAGAGAGGATAGCGGTGAAAACAACAATAAAAGCTAAATATAACGCAATCCCTTTTCATGAGAGGCTACATTTACGATGTGCTGAGCACAAGCATTGAATTAAATAAATAAATGAGAATTGCAAATGACCCTGTGCTCGGGATGTGCAACACTAATCACCTGTTGAAATATATTTTCCTTTCTGCTTTCTAATTTGTGTTTGATAAAAGATTTGATCATCCACAACACTGGCAGCAACTTTGCAATTATTTTCCAAACTCTCCTATTAGAGAGAAAAATACAGAGAGGGGAAAAACAGCTGAGTAGTACCAAGAGGTTTTTATTCAGTCAATAGAAAAGATTAATTACAGCCACACTATTCATTTTGCTCTGTTATTGGACAGGCAAAAAATGCTTTTAGCTCTGTGTGCTGTGCTTTCAGTCAGAGAGCGATGTCCATATGCTTCAGGCTCACATGTATTGGAGAAAAACGATGGGAAATTTGTATCCTAAATGCCAATATACGGAAGCCGTTTGAAAGCAGATGTCGCAATGGAAGAGCTGCAGCTGAAGCAAATGGAGCTTACATAGGCGGTATTACATTGTCATAATAAGTGACTGCTCTCCTCTTATCTTTGGTAATAAATTGACAAGCTTCCTTATATGTATATGTTAATATGCATGTGGATAGAAGGAGACGAAAGATCCAAAGCAACGATCACCGCCCTCTACTTTGATTAATATCTGAACGAATAAGCAGAAGAAAACTCTTCACACACTCTCTCTTTACAGATATCCCTGTGAAGGGGGACAATATTGCCCTGCTCTTATAGTGCGCATCATCATATTTCCCCTTAAAAAGTGGAGCGATATGGGGTGATCGGGTGAAGGTAGATGGATCCTGCCCTTTCTGTTTTTGCGGTCAGGTATGGGCAGATAATTGCCAGGTCTGTGCAGCAGAGACAGATGATTACAGGCTTTATTGTCTCTCCCAGGCACAATCAACCCTGATTCAGCAATCTCACCTTTTCTTGATTTATGAGTCACTCTCCCTCATTCTGTCCTTCCCTCCCCACCCCCCATTCTTCTTCTTATTTATGTGCTTTTAGCTTTCACTTATGTCTTCTCCCTCCCCCCCCCAAGTGTATGTCTTTGTGTTCACTCTGATTGTTGTTGCACAGCAGTCACAACCTTTCCTTCCTCGACGGCAGCAAAGTGCTTGGAAAAAGATGAATTGCTGTACCAATCACAATGGGTCAGAGTATGTGCTGTTTGTTTGGCATCCAAAAACAAATTTGAATTTTCCGGATCAGTTAATGTGAATATCAGCGTTGCACAGCTCATAGTCATTTTTGAAGGGACCGGTGCTGAGTTTTAAAGCGCTTCTTACACTAAACATTTTGACAACAGTTGTCTTTGCCTCAGCTGCGTCCAACTCATTAACTGTTTGTTAAGCTACTACTTACCATAAAACAGGGTCTTTTGTTAACTTCTTAAAGATGTCTTTAACATTCAGCACCATGCACAAACTCATAATCCTAATCCAACAGCTGCTTACTGGTACAATTAAACTGAATTTAAAGAGCTTTGTCTTTATAAGGCAAACAAGTTGCATGCACCCGAAGCAGGACATTAGGCCAATGCAAGAAAAATATTATTTAAAAATCTGTCTTCAGGATAGATTCACAAAGGAGAAAGAGCCAGGTGGATGTTTGTATATACTCACCATGGGCACGACTCCATATTGCTTTGGGGCTCTGTTTTTTTTAAAATATCAAATGAAATCCCAATTTGCCCACCTCAGATTAGTGAAAAGTGGGTAGTTTCACAGTGCCAGACAGTGAGAGTGTGCTGCACCAAAAATCTGCATCTAAAAGCTCAAGTGAAATTTCCGGCTGTCTGTCTGGACAAACCAAACGTGTTCAGGTGAAAACATTTGGAATAAATCAAGATGAAAGTGTGTGATTTGGCTCAGTGAGGAGATGTAAGTTTAGAGAAGTTAAAGTAAGTTTTATTCCACCAAAGAGCAAGTGTGATGCTTGACTTCTTGAAGATGTGCAACCCTTAAAAGAAGAGCATCATTCAAGTGCATGATTTGTGCCCATGAGTGTATTCTGGCCAGCATAGTGCAAATTCTGAATTTGTTAGGCAGACAGCAAAAACATCTATACAGATTTTCAATTTACTTTATAACATAAAGTAAATGTTACATTTACATTTTTTCCATGTAAAATCTTTTTTTTTTTTCTTATATTCCGTCGTGAAAACTTTCCTCCATTTCTAAGAAAGAGCTTTCAAGGGCATTCTCCTGATAAAAAAATCTCTTTCAAAATGTGGGGCAAATGGCTGGAAACATTCAAACAGATGGATCCCTGCTGGGATAATATTTGTGTCACTCTGAGCATTCTCTAAACCTTGCTGGGAATTGTCAACACAGTTGCAGTAAAACTAGAGCAACTGCTGCCTCAATGTTACAGCCGTGTTTCATTTGAGCTTTTAACAGTTCACCTCCTTTCATTACTCAAACTATGTTCACTGGCTCACTAGCAGAGACATTAACTTTGAAATTGTAATAACTTAGAAATAGGGCAGACTTCACAAAAGCGTTTATGTGGCATCTGTTGATATAAGTAAATACACTAATGAGAATTATGAAATATTTCTACTACAAACTGCTAAAACATCTTTGTAAGTGATCCTTACAATTTGAAGATGTATTATATGTTTCTCCTCCTTTACATCTTCAATAAGGGTTTTTTTTTTTTTTTTCTTTCTAAAAAGCCAAGACAGAGCTTGAAACAGTCTATGCAACAGCCTAGCTAACACATGGGGAGTTCAATACAGGAGGATCCTGAGAGAAAACCTTTTAAAAGCTGCAAAAGACTCCAGTTTGGGTCAGAGGTTCCAAAAAGATATGAACCCTCAACATATACCCAAAGCTGCAGTAGAGTGGATTAGATGCAATATGCATTTTGTTTATAGCCTCCCAGTCCATAGATTCATATCTAACATATGTTATAGAACTAAATATGAACATACCCCAAAAACACTTGTCCCCTTAATACCGCAAAAGGTGGATGCACATTGTATTGACTCATATATTTTACAGATATCCCACTGAAACCACTTTGACATTTGCTGTTGTAACATAACAAAACATTAGTTGCCTTTGCAAGGCACTGTAAACCTGAATCTTTGGTAACAATGAAGCAGTAAAAATGAAGATCCGCTGTCACTGGCCGAGTCATCGGATAGCGTTCCTGAATTTTGATGATAATGATGTAACTATTCATTTGTTGGAAAATATAAAAAACATATGTCGCAGCGAAGCAAAAAAAAAATAATAAAATCCTTCTATTTCTGCAAAAGTAGCAAGCAGTACAGTTAGTAGTGTTAATGAAGCCACAGAATAAAGCCAGCCAATAATGTTCATCAGCATATTTTGGAGAGAATGTGTGGGTTTTTTAAAATTGTGGAAGTAATAGGGCTCTGAATGTCAAAGTGAAGAAATTCAATGAAGCGCGAGTAAACGGCGGGAGTAACTATGTGGTGGAAATACAAGTGTGTTAATATTTTGGCAGTGGCCTGGAGATGCCACCTTCTCACTTACTGTTGTAATAAAAATGATTTAGGCTTGTCTCAAATTTTTACTTGGCACACAAAGGCACTGAAGACAAATTAAGAATAATGCTGAGTTATGTATCCTGTGTTTTCATCATTCCCGCCATTAATAAATGCTCTGAATGTGATGCAGCTCTTAGGAAAACAATTCAGCACATAACTGCCTTTTGCACAGAAGAAAGCTAATGTGACCCCTTGCTTTGATCATTTGCTTTTATCTTTTATCTTTCAAGTGGCGTCAGCTCAACCATGTCATGACCTCATAATAGCATCTGGACGAAGCAATGCCCTGAGAAGTCTTATTTAATTTTTAATCGTTTTTAGAGCATTTTTTAAAATTATTTTTCAGTGAACTCACATGGAACAAGATGTGTAGAGAATAAGGATTTCACAATCAGTTTTCATAATATATGGTCTCAGATGGCAATGTAGATATCTACAGAGTAGGAAAGCATTTTCTGTCAAATTGATGCGTGAAATATTATGGCACAACAAAGATATTCCACAAGCATGCCTTATAAAGTTGTTGAATAGTTAAAAAAGTTCACATTTCAAACTTTGCACAGAAGGAGTGTGTTTGAATTGTATAAGAAGTATTGAGGGATGTTAGGAGCTCCTTTATTGTCTTCTGGAGAACAGTTTTTGCATAAACCCAAATCAAACAAGTCAATCTGGGTTTTGCACAATGTAAGCAATGACAACTCAGTGCTGTTTTAAAAAGCAAATAAATGATGACAATAAAAAAGTAGAGAATGATTCTTTTCAATGCAGTTGGATGTTCAGTTTAAACTTGCACAGGATGTATTTAAATTACTTACAGGAACAAGAAATAAAAGCAGGGAAAGACAAAATGTGAAGTGAAAAAGCCGCTTATCGAAGGTGAGATTGTATTATAAAAAATGTAACCACGGTTTGATTTTATTCAAACTCTAACTCCCCAAATAACCTCTACATTCATTAACATGTGCTTTTATAGCATCTAATTAAATCTCCTTTAACGCTAGAATATCTAGTGTTTGACGTAGAACCGTTTTTGCTGATCAGTTTATCTAATTTGCAGAAACAGTTTGGAAAAACAGAAAAAAATATATCCCTTTCACAAAATATTTTTCACAATTTGATACAGTGAGACCTCTATATGTTAGTGCTCTCAAAAAGAGAACACTAGCTCTCTTGTTTAATATGTAAGAAAAAGAAAATAAAAATACAATAGGCAATCCAATAAATTTTGCCTACCTTGTCCAAGTCTGACCCAGTGTGCAAAAATTGTTTTCAATCTTTAAATTGATGGTGATTGAAAACCATATCTTTTGGAAAGATGTGCTTAGTTTTACAACCCATACAAAAAAATAAAATAAAAATAAACAATGAAAAATCTTTCATTCAAGATGAAGTAGGCTAAATGTTCTGAAGACCAACTTATTATGCCCCACTTTAAATAAGTTCAGGATCAGATGACAATTAAGGTCTGCAACATCCATCACTGTCTCTGCTCCAGCGAACTGCGGTAAGAGGCACTATTCACAAACGTAGAAATCCTGGAGCGGTGGTGAAAGTTCTTGCCAAAATTCTTCCAGTAGTGCATTAATAATTTCTTGAGAATGTC
This sequence comes from Poeciliopsis retropinna, assembly GCA_010277075.1. Lineage (NCBI taxonomy): Eukaryota > Metazoa > Chordata > Actinopteri > Cyprinodontiformes > Poeciliidae > Poeciliopsis > Poeciliopsis retropinna. Next base: position 10,244,009 of record VMRM01000015.1, on the reverse strand, counting down.
ACATTAAAACACAGATCAACACCTTAAGGAAAAACATACCTCTGTGAGGCAAAAAGTAACATTTCAAGGGACTGAAAAAGACCATCTCACATTTTGTCAAAAAATATTTTGATGAAAAAGCTTTTGAACGACAGGGTGACCACAAGTAGCTACTTTGATTTTGCGCACCTTCTGCGATCCTTTGCACGAGAGGATTTCAAAAACTGTATGCTTTCTGTCGAGCTACAGTGCAGCAGAGAGGAGAATAGATGGACAGATTTAGGTCAGAGGGGAGTAAATATCTGAAGTGATCTTTGTTCCCCATCCTTTAGCATCCTCTCTAATTGGCTATCTAGAGACAGTTGCCTTTGTTCCTCAAAAGAGTCCTACAATAAATGCCTCCTGCTTATCTCCTGAATGCCTTGGATGGCAACTCAAATGAAGTCGGATTTTTAATTAGATTAATGTGGTTTGGCATTCCTACTTCAGTGTGTGTCAGCATAATTAAAGATGTGATCAGGGTGACGTGTAGTGTGAGATTTTCCACCACTCAGTCTTTTGCATATAAGCCAGAAAGCTTCATTTTGGTCCCATCTGACCATTTCGCTTTCATCATTGTGTCCCCTACATTGTTTGTGACAATGGAAAATGAAACTACTTATGGTTTTCTTGCATGAATGAAACATTGGTGGAGTGCATGACTTGCAGTTGTACTGCTAACAAAATATCTGTAGATCTCTGCAGCTCCAATGGAGTTGGCCTTTTGGCTGATTGTCTGATTAATGCTCCCCTTTCCTGGCCTGTCAGATTTGGTGGATGGTCATGTCTTGGTCAGTTTGGTCAGTTTCTGTGCTATACTCTTCACACTTTGTTGAATGGATTGAAAGTTACTCTGAGGAATGATCAAAGTCAAAATCAAAGCGTTGATTTATTATCTAACCAAGGTTTCTACAACTTTATCCATGACCAGGCACAGGCCGGTCTGAAATGATTCTGTTGTGATAACCTTACTTGTCTGCATGAATGTGTTGGAGTTGTGGGGTTGTGTATTTGAGTAAGTTTAATTGAAGGGCGGAAGTACAGAGTGCTTCTGTAGCTTTACAGAAGCCGGAGTTCAGCTGGACACACATTGTGTATACAAACATTCATACTTGTGATTCCTTTGTGTGTGCATATAATTTATATATATATAATCATTACATCAAACTCCGTATCACAATCTAAAACAATAAAAACTCCCAACATGACACATTACGTCAATAAAAAGTTTGAAGTAATGATTTGTCTTAGATGGAATCAGTGGAAACGTATTTATGTTGTTAGATGTTTAGATGACCAGTGTAGCTTAATTGTGTTATGTGCCAAATATCAAGCAATCAAGTACGAACTCACACGCTAAAGAGGAATGCAATTTCAGCATCAGACCTGTAATTTAAAACAACTTCCAAAGAGAATTAAAGTTGACTATGACTACAGAGATTATGGTGGTAGGCTAATTTTGAAACTCTTTTTAACTTCCCATATCTGTCCATATTGTTGTGTAAAATAACACATTTTAGAACTGTAATCATAATACAGTTATACTTTGATATTTCAAAACTTTGATATTTCTTTCACTGATTGCTGATGCTATCATGTTTGATGTGCACATAGACCCACTTTCTTCCTCCAAGTTGCCATCTGTCTTCTTAAGGGTGTCAAAATGTTCCCATATAGCAAACTAAACAGAGGGGTGGGGGGCATTTCAGGAGACTTGCCTGAACTTGGAGCGCTAGCTTAGCAGGGATGCACAAACTTTGTGACTTTTTCATCTTGTGGTATACCTTGAAACCGGTACCTGGGTCATTCCTATCTGTGGCCTGTCTGCTGTGTTCCCTGATCCTCAGGATGCTGTTTGTTCACTATTGTTCTTTAACAATCTTGTCCAGAAGTTACACTGATTTTACATGAGACACAGATAAGCTCTATCAACTAATTAAGGAACTCCCTCCGGTTTGGCATGTTAGGTTTTATTTAGGTTAATTGTGTTATGTATCAAAGTACTGGATTTCCTGTAGCAGAATTGGTGGGGTTCATTTAGATTGTATCAAAGGACTCTGCTTCTTTTTGTTTTGACTTCGCTTCATTTTAAAACTCAAACATGTCTTTCACAAAAATGGAAATCAGCAGCGTATTTTCCGCTTTCCTAGTTGTTATAAAAATTATTTTGCTCCTGCCCCGACATAATTCATACAAGTAATTTCAAACAAGTGCAACCCTGTCCTCCACAAAAGATGATTTATCCTTTGTGCCCCCAGTCAGATAATAAGTGTGAATTTCAGGCGCTTACTGCAGCCATGTCTGTATCATACACACTTTGTTTCTTCAACATTCATGTCCCATCTCAGCAACAATAATAACACCTCAGCTGCACCCAGCTGCGACACAGACACGCACACACACACACAAGCCTTTTGTGCTTTAGTGAACTTCTCCTTCATGGCGAATTCGTAACAACTAAATTATGCATGCATCAGGAGAATAAATCAGCTTGGACACGCTGACAAGAAAGGGCACATCAGAGAAGCCATAAAATGCACTAGAAAAATAATATTAAAGAAATATGGATGAAGCGATGCATCACCGGTATTCACCTTCTCTTTTTATTTTGCACACATAAACTGGTATCACTGCCAAAGTGACAGCCCAATAAACAGTGTCAAAGCTGCAGAGCCAACCATCTAATTCAGTAACCTCTTGAAAAACTATGAGTCAAGCACCTGTAACTGAGCAAAACAACAAAAAAAAAACATGATATGAGAGCCACCGTCTGTCAGAATAAGCAGACAATAAACCTCTCTGCTTTTCCAGTGTCCTCTTAACTGAACCTGGAATAAAGCTATTTTACCACCTGCCCAGTGTTGGCTTCAGCAGCCATGAAATTACAGCTGGGAGCTTCCTTTTTTCATTATAAAAAGTGCCCTGGCCTTTTCTTGAAGCAGCCATGGAGAAGGCTGATTGCTTTGATGTTACTGTATGCCACCGGGCCAATTTGTTTCTTTGAAAGAACAAACGTATGTATAATCCTAAACAGTAAACAATAAACCATAATCATTTCAAACTAAGGAAACTACTGAGGAAAAAAAAAAAATCTTCCTCTCCTTTTACATTTTTCTTTGTGCTTCAGCTGTGCAAAGACTTCAGAGCAGAACCTAATTAGTCCCTTCCAAATAAAACGATCCATGTATACTGTACACAAGTGTGGCGCAGTTTGTAGTAAGTGAAGTGGAACAAAAATTGCCAGGGAAATATTGAGGAGCTCCCCAAAGTCTGTGGGTGGATTTTCACCAGGGAAAAGTGTTCCTCTCATCTCTCCTGCGCATGCAAAAGAAACAGACAGCACGCTGATTTAGTTTGATTTTACACCTGCTATCTTGTTGATTAGAACAACACCCTGGGTAGAAGCTGTTTTGGTTACAGTCCTGCTGTAAGTAGCTTGTCAAAGCTTTTGGCAGCATACTTTTGGGCTACTTTGGTGGCCTTCCTTTTATTTTGAAACTATACCAGGAAAACTTTTTTCATTATTTTACAAATAAGGAATTTGTAAAATATTTTATTTTTATTTTTTAAGGGGGGAGATTTTGATTAATCATGTTGAAGCTTTGATTGAGTTGCTTCATTTTACATTGAACTTTGGTTGTCCTAATAAGTCAGTCTTGTCTCCCAGTTCTTTTAACCTTAGTTTATGTTACATTTTATTCAGACAAACATGTTAGTTTGTTAATAATGATCCTATTGGTTTCAGTCCAGGTTCGTACATTTTCTCTCTGCCACCGCGAAACAACTGAGAGTGAAATAATTTCTGTGAAATTTAGAAAATGCTTTCCCAAAATCCAAGACAAAAGGAGACACAGAAAGTCATATATTTGGCCACGCACCAGCAGAGGTAAATGGTTTGCACACGGTGCATGTGGAGTTCATCTCTACCTGATCGTCTTTCTCTTTCTTTTTCTTTGTGATATATCTGTTATGGAGAGATTGTAATAGCATTACCTCTGCAAAGCAGAGTCCCCATCTCTCTTCGGTTATGTATCAGGCCAACCCTACTTTTCAAAATGTTATCTCTGTGCTTTCAGCTCAGTTGTTTCTGATTCCATGTGAGACCTGGGACGGTGCTCAACAGGGCATTTCAGGCTGTTGAAATGCCTGTATGCCCTGTAATAGTCTGTCTCTAATGTGCCAGACTATTGGCACATTAGAGCAGAGAGCTACCACATTTAGTGTTGGCTCCACGTCTGTCGTGTGGCCCCTTGGATTTTTATCCATCATAAGTAGGTTGAGGCTATTTGGTTTGGGCTGAGCCAATTTGTTTTTTGAGTAACACTCAAACACTCTGGTATTATTGGCACATTTCTTTGTACAATATATTGCAAAGTATTTAGATCCCTTTGGATGTTTTTACATTTTTGCATGTTATAACCACAAACTTCATTGTATTTATTAGGATTTGTGCTGCATTTTGAATAATTACACAAAATGGTGCAAATTTGTGAAGTCAAAAACATATACATAGTTTTCAAACATCTTTAAAATAAAGAAAATCTGAAGTAGTGAAGCTCATATTGACTATTTCAATGTTTGTTGGTTGAGATCTTTTATCTTCTCCCGTTCCTTTTCGAACAGATCATGTAAAATTTCATGTCAATTGGGCATGATACATTTTTTTCTTGTTTTCACTTTTTGTCTGTTTAAAATATTTACATAAATACATAAAAAACAAACCTCTATACTGTGATTCCTATAAATAAAATCCAGTGGAACCAGTTGCTTTCTAAAGTCGCCCAAGTTTGTCATGTAAGCCACAATAATTATAAGCAAATGGTGAGATCTCCAACTAAAATGGGAGAATCAAGACTGGGGACCTTTGCTAAAAACCAAAAGATGTCCAATTGCTAGTTTTCCACAAGCCATGTAGATGATTTAGCAAACATAGAAGAAAATGCTCTGGTCATAGGAAACCAAAAAATGAACTATGTTGACCTGAACACACCATCTCCATGATGAGAAACAGTAGTGGCAGCATCAGTCTGCAAGTCTGCTTAAGAAGGTACAGCAAAAATTGTCAGAGTTGATGGGTAAATGCAGAGACATGGAGGGAGAGAATCGGGTAATGAAGTTCACCTTCTAGCAGAACAACAACCCTGAACATACAGATACAAGTTGTTAATAGCTTGGAATGGCCTACTCAGTTTCCTTACTAGAATCCCAGTGAGAGTCTTTGCAAAAGACTTAAAAATGGATGGTTGGCTTTTTTTTTTATCAAGTAAATACCTGACTTCACTTGTAATAAAACACAACACATTCAGTATGTTGCAATTGTGAAAAAAGTTGAAAACTTCTTTTTTTAAAATTTTTTATATATATATTAAAATACATGGAAGTTTGTGGTTGTAAATTGACAGAATATGAAAATGGGTATGATCGCATTTTCTTCCCTGTTTTATTAGATTACTAGATTTAGTGTTAAGATTATTGAAAGGCAAGTGATAACACAATAATGCAAACTGAGTAACTAGTGTTGTGGTTCTGAAGCTGAAAGCCAATTTTCAGCTAATGCTAAGGTGCTTGATTCAGAGGGATTAGAGTATTTCTTTGAATTACAGAGTTCGCGCAGATTGGCTGTAAGATATGAGTGGAGGAGTGTGAGGGGGAAAGAAAGAGAGACGGAGGTCTAGCAATGAAGCCTAATGAGAGTCAGGCAACCAAAGAAGCTGGGCAATGAGATTAGATGCAACTCAATTTAATTACTGCTGAGCCTCCACGGGTGAAGCTTCAAAACTCATCCTGTTAGGAACCGGTTCGGAGACGAAGGAGAGGGCTGCAGCTCTCACTCAGCCACTCTACGCTGCGCTGCTACAACATCTCATTCGCAGCAGCTCTGCTTTTATAAGCACACACGGTGTCTTTAGGCTCCATCTGGATTTGATAGCAGGAAATGTCGGAATAATTGAGTTTTTATCCAATGCAGCTGTTTTTGCACTGCTCCACAAATTGTACAGTTGTTCCAAGAGAGCATTTGGAGATTAAAAAGCAACTTAACACCCTGTTCAGGCATGAAAACAGCCCATTTACATGTTCAGAAACCAACTTTTGTCCAACAAAGTTTCTCTGTCATTAGTTACGCCTCTGGCACTGACATCACTTGTCTCTCAGCTTGGTTCCTTTGTATTAGCTCTGAGTCATACATTCACCCCAACTGCAGACTATACAACTCAGCCCGAACGTATGCTTTTGTAAAGATAAATACTAAAGATAAAAATGTTTTACAAGCTCCTTTTACTCTGTCGAACATTTAGCTGTATGTCTAACCCATCCATGTCAGCCTCAGCAGTGTGTGAGCAAGTGCTTTCTTTTCTAAACGCAATCTCAAGCATCAAAGTTAACCTTTACTTTTGCTCTGTATCCTGGCAACGTTATGTTGCAGAAACACTTGTGTGTTTTATCAGAACCGAAATGAAACATGAGAGGAGGTCACTGTGACATTGCCTCACTATTTGAGATGCCAAAAGCAGGCTCATGGAAGACATTTTCCCAGAAATGTTGTTCCCAAGGCAAGAGCGAGCACAAGGAGAGGTAATGAAAATGGATTTATAGAGATATACTCTTGTCTCCATGCTATGATTAGTACTGAGAAGCTTGATCAGCAGAAGCTGCTGCACGCTGTTGCATTTGTAGTGCAGCGATTTATAGGAGGTGATAAGGACACTGTGTTGTTGTCTTCCATAATTTATGGAGTTGACTGTGTTATATTTTCAGATGCAGCACAGCTGTGGAGTTCCTGGCAAAGACTTGCATTTATTTACAACTTTTTTTTTCCATGTTGTAAATAAATACCACTATCAAGAGCATTTATGAGGCCCACTACGGTTGTTTAGAAGGATGAAATTTTATACCAGCTGAGGCTCAAATGTACTCCATCTGCAAAAGTAGTGACTGACTGCCTCAACTCTGTTCTAAAAGCATGAACAGTGTTTAATTGCAAGTGAACTTTTCCTGAAACATTTTTGATTTTAATAGACAAACACAAAGCAGTTAAACTTGAACTGGAAATTTACAATCCACAGGTGATCAATTTAATTTCAATATAAGTCCGGTTGCTCTTTAAAGACTTCGTAAGTTTGGTAGAAAATTAGTAGAGGGACAGAACCATGAAGATGAACACAACAGAGAGGTCAGGGATGGAAAGAAATTTAAAGCAGAGTCAGTGTTTAAAACATTTTCTCAAGCTTAGAAAATAACCCACTGTTCAAGCCATCGTCCAAAAATTTTATTTTTGAACGGGACCCTGGTCCTAACCATTCCACTAGAGCAACAGTGGAAGGATTATTATCAAAATATATTTGCTTAAGATAATTTATGAGGCCTAACAAAGCTATTTAGAAGAATGAAATAATATTCTGGCTCAATATAAGTTGGTTCTACAAAATTTGGATTCAGGGAGGTTGAATACAAATTCATGCCAGATTTTTTTTAGATTTTTATATGTAACCCAAGTGAAAAAAATGGATATTTTCATCCATCCACCTCACAATTATGAGGTACTTTGTGTTGGTCTATCACATAAAGTCCCAATGAAATGCATTTAAGCCTGTGGGTCCATGTAATAATGGTAAAATAGGTATTTGTGCTACTAAAAAAATGCATTTATGTATCATGGAGAAAAAAAACTGAATGACAAAAGTTTCAGTTCTGTGTAGCTTTTTAAGTCAAAATCACAAAACACAAACTTTTCTGCTGACTTGGGAAAAAAGAATGAGCAGAAATAATCCTGCTCCGGACAGACTATTTACTGCCACCAGATTCCATCTCTTCATTTCCATACAAATGTAAAACTCTGCAGGCATGGAATCTTCTGTGAATCTTAAATGAATCCAATTGTTCCTGAGCAGTTCCGCGTTTGCCAGCGGCAGCGAGGAGACAAATGCTGTACAAATCAGCAATTTCAAAATAAAAGGCCTCCATGATTTGAATCTGATTGACAGAACAGCGTTTCAATCCTCCGCACTGGAGACGTTTTATTTATATTTATTTCTATGGCACCTCCAACCTCATACAAAAGAACATTATATATTTTTCATGCACACTACCATTGACACTTGCATAAAAATAAGCCAAAAATCCTCTCTGCATTCCCATGAGAGTGTTTTTGTCTTTTATTCCTTAAGGTTCTGAGATGTATAATATTGCCTGTCAAGCTGCACAGCTACAACCATCAGATACCTGTAAACCCACAACAAACATCAACTCACATCTTTTTATCATGTCATACAGCCGATGTGATTACGGCATGCTGAATGGCTCACTGACATTTTCTACCTTGCCGAGCTTTCTTAAACATTTCCAAACCAACAGAAACCATTTTGACCCAGTTAATCTGCATGACGCCTCTTAACGTGAGAAGCTTTTACTGCTGGGAAGACTGCCATGCTGTTCAGCTGGCTGATGATTGGTGAAGTTCGGAGCACATGTCTTCAATGAATAATGCATCCACATTCTTCAAACCTGCATCCTGTCACTTCAGCTTTAGGCGGATGAGTTCTGAGGAACTATAGCAGACGAGCTACTTTGGCTGAAGTAAACATTATCTGTAACATTTATATGCTCATTAAGTTTATTTGATCCTCTTGAAGACATTTAGCCGTCAGTCAAATTGTTTCGGGTATAATTTACACAGATATTTTACTGTGGAAATCTTTTCCGTCTGGCCTCTGTAATCCGTCGTCCCTGCATGTTGGTGATTCTTGATTGTTTTCGGCTTTTTCTGCTGTTATCCACGTAATCTTTGTAAATTCTGCAAATTTGTGGTCAATTTTCTGGAAGAAAAATATGTAGATGCCTAAACCTTGTTAAAAACTATGCATACATGATTTTTTCAGAGCTAACTTGTTGAAAGCTATTCCACCTTCCTTATGATATTAAGGAAGCGGCAGTGCCTTTTAAAATAAAAGCCACGTTTTGTGCAAAAAACAGAATAATGGGATTTCCACTTGTACAACAAACTCTCCAGGACTTTTAATTGCCCAGGGCTGCAGTAAACACAACAATGTGTTGTGCAACAAGTACTGGCTAGCCACTGATCAATTTAGCCTGAAAACCTACCAATCTGGTAGTCCCTTCAGTCTCTAGGCAGCACGACCCTTTACCTTTTAGTAATGACTTCCTCCACCTTTTACTCTGCCACATGGCGTAAGGTCACAAGGTGGCAATGCGGTTTGTGAGATATCCTAGATACATACCATGGATTAGGCTTACAACAATGCTAAGCCTAAACCTTCTTGACCAGGACATTTAACATTATTTGTTTTGATTTGTTCTTTCTTTAACATTTTTCACTGTCAATGTGAAGATCTGTTTGCCCAGAGATAGTGCTTACAAGAGTAAAAAAGGCCGTGGACATTTTTACTTTGTCCACGGCCTATCATAGCGTGTCAGGAAATCTGCATAGCATCGTCTCATACCAAACTATATAAATCATGATATAAAATCTATATGTGCATGCCAGAAATTTGGTATTGTTACTCACTCCCCCCCCTCTGTAATAGTTACCCACATGTCAAACTATGAAAAATGAACGGAGGTACTGAATAGAGGCTTATTTGACATTCAATTTGCAATTTCACTGTCCTTGGTTTTTAATGAATTACCAGCAGTGTGTTTGATTTTCATGAATAACCTTCATGTTCATTGTCACTTGTTCAACACTGGAGATGAGTTAAGCCATTTTTATTCCAGCTTGTGCTACATGCAATTCATCGCCCCAGAATTAGGGCTACATTATTCATTCTGTGGTGTGTGATTTGGCCGCAGTGTTTCTGAGCGCACTGTTAAATGAAAATATTTCACGTGTGAATTAATCATTAGAAGGGCTCATTCCCCATTCTTCTCATAGCATAATGATCTCTCTCGCTTTAACTCTGGCCTGGATGAATCTTTTATTGTCTTTATCTTTAAATGCTCAGGCACAATCCTCTAAGGAGACAAGGGACACAGCACAGTGTTTCACAGGAACATCAAAGTCAACATGTGGCTGAGCTAAATGCCATCTTTTAATGGATGCCAAGTGCAATAAAACCCCTTACTGATCTTTCAATAATGTGGAAATACAATCCCTTTTCATACCCATAAAATTCTTTACAATTTTGCACTCAAATTGTCAAAACAATAGACAATATTTAGGCTCTGCTGAAGTCCAAATACTGTTAATTTAATGAGATGGCCTTTTAACCTCTATTAACCACCAGAATATTTCAGAAGTCAGGCTGCCCTTGCATAATTATTTCTTTGACCCCAACTGTGTTTTTTTTTTTCTTTTTCTTTTCAATCCACTGAGTCATTCTGTCTTCCTCTCCAGGTTTTTCCATCCTGCAGGCTATCATGGAGGCAGCAGTGGCCAACAACTGGCAGGTGACTGCTCGCTCTGTCAGCAGCACAACGAACGCAACAGAGTTCAAGCAAGTCATTGAAGAGATGGACAGGAGGCAGGAGAAGCGCTATGTGATCGACTGCGAGGTGGACCGCATTGATACTATATTGGAACAGGTGGGTGCTGCAATTTAGATTCATATTCTGATATGGCAAGTATCAGAATACTGCAACTAATTCTTCTTAAAAGATCCAAGAGTCCCAAATATTTTGTTGTGCTCTTGTGTTAAACACAAAATTAGTTTATGTAAAGTAACTCTACATTCTAAAGAGAAAGTTTTATTCCCGTAGGTAAGAGTGCTCTCACACACTGCACATTACTGATGTCCAGTGTTTTATAAAGGGGTTACTCTTTTGTCAGTCAGATCTACATTAAGAAAACACTCTATGCTGAATGAACATGAAGGATATGTACAGAACTTTCACACAGATACTAATACTGTACAGATAGCAAATACTCTGGCGTACTGTACGTATTCTGTGACCCACATGCACTCTCTGCAAACGTTTGAGATTTTTTAGTTGACCTTGCCGATTTCCGACATTTCTCATAATTAAATCCTTTTTGTTTGTTTTCAGATCACTACTAACTCTATTTGTATCAGCTCAAGCCTGTTCTGTTCTGCTACTTCTTGGAAAATATAGAAAAAGAAAAAGGCCCATGGTATTCCAGATCCCAGCCTTTGGGGATATTTTCCACGTGTTCCTTACGGAGTTGTAGCAGACCGGAGTGCTTTATGCAAAAGCATTGTTGGCAGCTGTGGTGCTTCTAGTAGTGGTCACAAACTCAAGTCCTGAAGGGCTGGCGTCCAGTAGCTTTTATATGTGTTCATGATCCAGCATAACTGAATCAAATAGCTTGGCTGCCTCCTCACACAGTAAGTTCTGCAGAGTTAAATTAACACTATGCTGAGTCTATTTGATCCTTATCAGAATTGGTGTTAATTTAACTCTTTTCAGAGTTATTCCAACAAATGTTTGAGTTGTTATAACCTTTTCAAGTGTTAAAACTACTCAGTTTCTTGTTGAAATAACTTAAGTTAAATTAACACCAATTCTGAAAAGAACCAAATAGACCCAGCATTGTGTTAATTTAACTCTGCAGTCGAGCCCTGCAGAGACACCATCAAAGTTAAGGTTAGAAAGCAACACCAGATGCTAGCAGAATAATGAAAGTGCCACGCAGACTTTCTGTATCCCTGCATGTGTTTTGTAGCAGTTTTGATACTTCCTGATATCATGTCTAACATCAGATTAGACACATTAATTCTACCTGTTGAAGATCAGGGTGGTGTTGCATGACTGATAAACACCTTCTTGCCTAAACTCTGGAGGTCTCAGTGTGAGCAGCCATGTGGAGAGACCACAGATGATACAGCCTGCGTAATCCCTCTCTAAAACCCGAAACCCACCACTCGTTCTCCGCTCACATCAATTGCCGGAGGAGCAAATGAAAGGTCCACCAGTTCTTGTCGTACAGGGAAACACAATTACCATGAATAGATGAGTGGCTATTATTTCTTGCATCTCCTCTGTTTGCGTGGCTCACTCCATCCTTCACTGCTTGCTTCTGCTGGGTTATGATGCAATCAGCTCCAGAATTGGATTCTGCTGGTTAGCATTCATTTAGACATTGGCTTCTGTTTACCTCACAATATCCCCTCAACAACCATTATTTTCACTTGTTGCTTATGAATCTAATTTGATCCCAGAGCCACCGTTAAAAACAGAACTGCTGATAGTTTAATTTGCTGTGTCTAATTTAATTCTCGAATTGCAGATTTCCTTCCCCTAACAATCCTGGGAACCGACTGATTTTTTTCGCCCCGGTTTGTATTAACAACAAGCTTGGGCTTTTAAGGCAGAATTAGAACATTCATTAGAAATCACATGTGATGCATATTAACAGTAATGTGTGTAACTGCTTCTATCGTGCAAACCATTATGATTCCGGGCAATAATCTGTTTGACGCGCTCCTGTTTCTCATTAATAATGAAATCGTTTTCTCTTTGCGAACGCTGCTCTTCTTTGTAACCATTGTCATCACAAATTTTTGCTCTCTAAAGTTTGTTTTTTGCACACTGAGATGAAAAGAGACGTTCTTACAGCAGCTAACCTTCAAAGCAGCTGTGTGCTTGGTTTTGCCCCTTTCTTTCTGCGACAGCCTCAGCATGGGGGCTCCCTCCCCACCCTTTATTTTGGGAGCTAATTGGAATAATCCGTCCAGCTCTGCCAATATAAATGAGTCACAGGCATTCAGGGAAGCTGCTGGACTTCTCTCTGTAGTTCCCCCCCTATTGGGCCACACCATTATACTCCGAGTCAGGAATGGACTGTGTCCCATTAGGGAAATCACACCAAAAATGGCACCCACTGTCAGCTATGTGGAGACCTGTGGCTTCTACCTGCTGCCGTGGCTCTATTAAGAAGCGATTGCAGACAGATACAGATACGTCGGCGGCAGACTGGTGGGAGGGATTGAGCAGCCGGGATCGGTGTCCGTGTGCTGTAATGCTGACTTGTCGCTTTATTCCGTCAAGGTCATTGCCCGTTGAGAAGGAATCAGAAGGCGGTGCAGATTCAGCAGCCCGACTGCGGAGCGAAAAGAGAATGTTCTCAGTGGCTTAGTTTTATGATTTAATTGTAAGTAATCCCCCTGCAGAATAAATGTCTTTGTGCCAGCTGCTGAAGCTTGTGGAATGTGGGGATATGTTGAATAGGCAAGTTTGAGCTTGCAAAAATTGATACAATTGTTCCACAGCAGAAAAAAACCTTTGTGGATGAGCGGCACAGTTTATCCAGTGATTGGAAGGCTGCATGTTCTATATTTTAGTATCCTGCCAAAAATTCTGCAGGGGCTAAAGTGTTTGGAAATTGAGCATATAAATGGTGATGTTCATTTGTGTTAATCTACCTTTACTCTGATACCGCTAATTAACTTGCAGTGCAACCATCTGCCTTCAGAAGGCAAGTTAGTGAGTAAAATCGACTTGTGCGCAACAATAAGGAACACATTTTTCTGTTAGAGAACATTTGTGATAAAATAATAACGCAAAGCACAAGGAAAACAGCAAACATGTCATGGGGTAAAGTTGTAGAGATTACATTTTCCCTTGATAATAAGAAATGCATTGTTGGTTCCTGAGTGTGTGATGTTTTCAAACTCCTGCGAAAGAAAGAAAGAAAGCGTTAGTTGGCAAAACGTTAAAGATTGAAACCAAATAATTGGCATCAAGTTGAGCTCAATTTTAACAAAAACATTTGTCTTTAAAAAGCACGGACAGTTAACTCCATCTATATTTCCAAAATTAACACTAAGTAAACTAAGTAGACCAACAAATGTGAGGACCTGGACAGTCCTAACTGTGACTGGAGCATGATTGGTCAAATAAGCACTCTTAATAACCTTTGATGAACCCTACCTCAAAGTATTCATAGTGTATTGTGAAACTCCGCAAAAATTAACTTGTGTTCATTTCTGCTAATTTTCTTCATACAATTGCAGAGAGGGCATTCTGGTATTTTCATCTAATGACTCTGATTAAGTAATTATTAAAACTGTGGCTCATTGATTTTCTGGTGGGCCTATCACCTAATGAATTAGTTATTTTAGTTTGTGCTCTGAAGATGATGAAGGGCTCATCAGGCTCACTGTACACAAAACACTGCCTCTTTTAAAATCCGAGCACATCCGCCAGTGTGTTATTTATACTGGCTCCATTTTTACGTTTGGCATGATGTAACAACGTACCAAGACACATATTTACATACTGCTGTGTCAGGCCACGTTTTAAGAGCCGAGTGAGCTGCCCTGCAAATGTGTTTTGGGATGCTGAGCAGAAAGCTACACCAGCGCCATTATCATTTTATGCTGTAACAACCTGATAGGATTTATCACCTTCAGGACTTCTCCATCAGTACTGTTCTACAGATAAATTACCCCAACGGCCGTGTTTCCCAAAGCCCATTTATTGAATCTCGGAGGTTGGTGACATTATTAAGTGACGGGAAAGTGACAATAAAGATGGATTGTAAACAAGAAACATTTCTGAGTATATATTAAGGAGTGGTTACACAAAGATTGTTCTCTTGCAGCTGTGTTTGAGCGTCTATATTTTCACATCTGTCTGAAGCATGGATGAGATTTCTCATATCTGTTTAGATGGTCCTTGCTGGCCCACTTTCCTCAAGGGATTGATGTGTTGGAGCCTGTTCAGAAACAGCAACCTGCTTGTCATTTCTGTAAAGAAAGGCAGAAAAAGAAAAGAAAAGGAGAAAAAATAATAACTGAGGACAAGCCCAGGGCGAACAAGCTGTTCAAAGAAAGGCAGACAATGAGCTCTGTGCCAGCCACAAAGCTGTATTTTAATGCAGGAAAAAAAAAAAAAAAGACAATAAGAAGTGAACTGGATTTTCAAAGAGAATGTAAAGAAAGTAGGTGCTTCTGGGGATTTGTTGGCTTAGCCCTCTGTTGTCTGTAGAGGCTTCACTGTGGTCATAAGGAATGGGCTGAAACAAAATCAAAAACATCACATTTGCAGTGCTACAGATGCAATACTAACTTGTCTTGCACAAGACTGTTGCATTTTATTTCTGTACAAAGAAGTGTTAAGATATTTCTGCACTGAAAATGTATAGAACGTATAAAATGAAAATGTATAAAATGAATAGGAGCAATAAACTGAAACATTTGAAATGAGCATCAAAATCTGTAATCTGTAACTTCATGTTATTATGTCTACTGGCTGGATTAAAATGTTCATTGCAGTATATTGTAACCTGGTCCTGAAGTTGTAAAGTATTTTGCATCTTAAGAAACCATCCTTAACTGTTAAAATGTCAGGTTTTTCAGTTGCTTGTGGAGAGTCAGTGATTTGAATTAATGAATTTTATTTATTAATACCAAAATACCATTGGTCCATTTCACATGCTACCTTTAGGAGTTCGCAGGACAAAATGGCAACCAAGAACAGTTTGTGATCTCCTTTGCTAGCCGCCATCTAAGCTATGACCTAAAGAGGGCGTTCCCTCATGTGTCATATCCTTTAACCCCAGCTCTCATTTGAACTTTCTAATTTGTCATTTCCTTTAGCTTTAGCTTAGCAACTAGCTAAAAGAGACAGAAGGAAAAGATAATTATTTATTCTCAACACTTGAAAAATGAGTTTGCATTCTTTGACAAGTTGCGCATTTTAGCAGGGAGTCAGGTTGTATTGCAATCAATTAGATTATTAGTAGGACGGCATCAGTACAGAATGAACAATGTAGTAACATGACTATTGTTTTTAAAGTCACCACGGCTTCAATCAGATATGCTAAAAGACAGAAAACAGTACATGATGAACATATTAATAACACATTTCTTTCATTAACCATTTTACATTTTTGCACACTCATCATGCAAGATCACAAACACTCAGTATCATAACTTTGTTTTGTTGTATTAAAAATGTTCCATCATTCACTTTTAGTAGTCGTAACAGCTGTTAACTTTGTCATGTCTTGACTAAAAAACATTTTTTTCCTTGTATTAAAGTAGATCTGTTTTCAGAGTTTCAGAGTTTTATTGGAAGATTTAGACAAATTTATTAATGTATACGAAACAACATTAAATTGTCCACTGTTGAAAATGCGAAACGGGATACTGATAAATAAATGAAAAAATATGTAAGTGCTTTGTTCCTGTCTGCAATGCATCATTCATATTTCTGGAGCAGGAACACATAATCTACCGGGTTTTCTGAATCCTGTGCTGTTATGAGTTGCAGAAGCCTACATATATTTAGGTTTTTTACTGTGAAAGTTTGCATGAAGTTGCTAATCAGTTCATCTGCATCACTGGCTTTGTTTGACAAAATAGATCCTCATCAAACTGCTTCAGGCATCAAGTTTTGCATCATTATTTTGGCTGTCATGCCAAGCATGAGTTGACCTTCACCTACAATGTAGGTATTATTGGAAACATGATGAACTGATTAACTATCATTCTGAATCTTTCAGCCATTCAGATGAAAGATAACTTCCTTTGCATTAGCCACAATAGGGAGCAAGTAGAGAAGTGAGTACTATCTCTATTTTTGACCACTTATGCACTCCTGAAATGTCTTAGATGACCCTTTTAACAGCACAAATTTCTGCTGTTGGAGACTAATAAAGCAATCTTGACTGAAAAATATGAAAAATGGAAGATTCTAATCCTCTTTTGGAAAAACACTTCTGATTTTAACTTTATCTTATCTCCCTCTTGTCTTCTTGAGGAGTGCTCTGGATGAGTCCTTCATGCTTGGTGCATACTACTTTAAAATCCCTTGCAGTAACCTTCGCTGTTGAGGACCATTTACAAACTGTGATTATAGAATTAAATAGGATTAAAGCGTTATCATTAAAGTGAAAGTGACCCGCCGACTCAGCATTTGAATGAGAGGCCGAGACGTTCTGTGAGATTTTATGATGTTTCTAGGACTGCACAGGAACACAGTGTAAATTAACAAAGACTGTGACCCTGTTGGAACCTTATTTTCACTTATCAGGCGTGAAAAATTACCCAGATCATTTTCAGTAAAAACGAGATAGGCTATCTTAGAATTTCAAAGTTTTGGCACACAAACATGAGCCGCAGTGTCAAACGATTTCTTCCCTTCAACACGTCCCACACCAAATTGCCCTTACATCTAAAAGGAGCGGCGAGATGTTATCTGAATACAAGTCATGTGCATCTAAAACGTTCTACAACGAGGGGGAGGCCATCGCTTTGCCACTGTCTTTAGGGGCATAAATCACTGCAGCCAAGTAAAAAAAACCATCCCAGCCACAGCAGGCTGTAAATTAAGCTGGAGTACTCCAGCAAGAGCACCTCAGCAAGAGCCTTGAAGTAAAAATAGGGACCGAAGAGAGGAAAGTCCTTCTGCATCAAAGGCTTACGGAGATCAGATTCAGCCTATTGTCCCAAACTGTGTTGAGTGCTTCACTTTGGTAGCTCACTGCAGAGCAAAATGAAATAGCGGTCAGGATGGCTTGTTATGGACACTTAAAAATGCAAATGTAAATCATACTTTAAATTCAATAGGTTTGAATCAGAGTGCCCTGTTAGAGCAGTGATGCTCTTAGATTACTGAAATGGAAGCAGGATCAGAGTGGTTAAGACCTGCAGAGCCAAGATCAAAACTAGCCAACATTGGCATTGATCACACCATGATGCAGCCAACTTACATTTTCTGAGTATTGTATAGAGAATTATGCATTCATATCCTGTGTATCATATTAAATTATCTTCAAATGAGAAACAAAAGAGGAGCTTTAATTGTTAAACAAGTCAGAGCTTTTTATTTATTGAACTTAGCAACCACCTTGAGGAATGACAATCATCATCAGACATTATTTATCTTATTCATCAGTAAAGATAGTCTTATGGAATGTCTGTTTAAGATGCCACTAGTGGGCTGGGATTAAAGCTACATACAATGAACAGTTTTTTTTTTTAATATGAACAAATTGCGTGAAAGTAACAGGTGAAAACAAATCAACTCCTTCAGCTGCAAAAACTAGGTGGGGTAATATCTGCTAACACTAAACACAAGGTAATTGACTGGGGTAATTGGGTTATTAATACTGTCATGCAGTTAAGTTGGTATGCTAAAAAATATTTACAGTGACTGCAAAACTGTTTGGATTCATTGAATCTTTTTGCATATTAGACTTTATGAACATGACCTTTAGTGGGTGCACTTATTATTAAATGATTTTAGATGTAGAAGGTGTCAAAAACCTTTAAACATCAACGATCGTTTTGCTGACAGTTACACATTACTTTGCGTTGGTTTACTGTACGTAATCCCAATAAAACACAACTAGAGCTGTGGTTTTCATGTGAAAAAAATAAAAATAAAATTGAAAAAGCTGAAGCAGTATTGTGTTTTTTGCTCTGTGTTCCTTTTCAGTTTAGTAATGTATTTTATTTTGGTTTCTTTAATTTTTCAAGTGGTGGCCTAAACTAATGACTTTGTTATCCACTCATCCTTCACCCACCTTAGTGATATTTATAAGGTTGTGGGAATCATTTCAGTCTGCCTTTTCCTGTGTTGCTGCTAAATCTGTGGTAGAAAGGTCATACTTTGTGGAAAGGTTTGAAAAAAAAATCTCAAGCTGCAGTTTTACATTTGGCTCTTTCTGTCGGCTATAGGTCCCATTCATGGCTGAACGAAGGTGAAGTCAAGGTCAGATGAGTTTTCTTCCCTCATGAGGCTTGAAAGAAAACTCAAATTCTGCAAAGTCTCCTTAAGCTGCAGAACAAAAGGTGGTGGAGAAAGCTGCTGGATCGATGTGCAGAAGGGGAAAATCATTCTGGGAAACAGAAGGATTTTGTTTTCTTTAGTGGTGGTGTGCATTTATGTTTGCATTCCAAAGCCCACAGCGAAACAGACCACCTGAGAGGAATAGGAATGATGGAAGATAATGACCAAGACACACAAAGACCCAGTGTAAGCTAATTTAAAATCGTCTTTGCTTCTAGTAAATATTGCATTGTGCTAAAGATTGCGAAAGAAATTATTCCAGGAAAAGTTCAATAATTTAAATCAAATTAGAGAATTGTGATCAATCATCTTATAAGAATTCAAAGCACTCTTTCCTTGTCTGTGAAAGATGATGAGCCAATATCTTATCTTAATCAGATCTGTCATAACACAGATCTCACAAAGCATAAGGGAGATATTCTTTCGGCTTTTTCTGGAATCATCTTCAGCTATCTAAACAGCTCAAATCTAAAGTACCAATCAGTTAATGGACGTCTAGAGTCATGAACCGATGAGAGATTTTTATGGAATATTGCCTATTACCAATTTTGTGAAGCTCTGACCTGCGAACATCAATTTTAGGCAATTTCAGTTTTTCTATTTTGACCATAAACCATATTAACAAATACTTATGTTTCACATAAATGGAATGGTCTTAACCACAGACCACACACTGTTTCAGCATTGTGAAATAATAAAAAAAAAAGAATTACAGTCATGGCATTTTAAAGTTGCTCGAATGTGTCAAATTACAGACCGACATGACTTGAATGATGGTTAGCATCTATATCTAAGTCTGTTTACCTCAGCGGTATTCTCTGATGAGGTAGTAAACTCTTAAATTTCCAAAACACTGTAAATGTTTTGAAATCGAGGTTGATCCATGGCAGAAGGAACTTAAATTCTTAAAAAGGGAAAAGGGCAAAGTCACATTACCTGTTTAAATATATAAAAAAGTTTGATTTCATCTTTAATCAACTATTAATGAAAATAGGAAACTGGGACTCCTATCCTCAGTAACTGGGACTTCTTCCTAATAGCACTCAACTTCTACTCTGAGTGCTATTAGGAAGATCTGTTTGAATTTTTGCACGGCTCAATCACTGGTCAAAAAATTATTAGATTTTTAGTTTCAAATCACAGATCCGGGCCAGTCAAGCATAAAACCATCCAATTTCTTTCACCAGCTTTAATTTCTTGTTGCGTCGCCAGTCATCTGACGACAGGCTCTTTGGTAGCATTGATCAAGCTCTATTGCAAAATGTTCCATTAAAAAGCTACCGCAAAAAGTACAACTACATTATTTGAATGCTATGTTGTAAAAAAATAAAAATAGAAAAATCCATAAAACAGGGTTTGATTGAAGCAATATTTTTAAGGTTTGATTAGGGTTAGGCAATATGAGGAAAGTAGATCAGAACGTATTAGCATGTACTGAAGGTCTGCTAAAGCAGAGTGTTCGCCGCAGATTTTATCCTCCAGTCTTGCATGGCCAAATCAGTTTTATTTTAATCCTTTTTCATTAGCTTCATAAACTAGCATTACACCTGCCGCAATGCTCCGCTTGTAAAATTAAATCTGCTGGGCCTCACCTTGGCACTCAGACAACAATTTTGAGTCCCACACTGCTGGACCTGACACAGGAAGAAAAAAAAGAAACAAAAACAGATAAAATCAAATAATTAATGTCATACCTGCTAAAATAAATCAGAAACACATCACACTGTGATATTATAATCACAGTTATTTTAAAGTAAAACAGGACATGATAAATAATTAACTTAAACATAAAGCCAAAGTAAATAGATTCACATTAGAAAAAAATGCCTTTACAAAAAACCCTGGGGGTTCTGTAAGGCTTGTGGGGGGAAAAAATGCATTATTTTTGCCATATCGGCAAATCCGCTTTAATTGAAATCCACTTTAGAACTAGCCGGAGCGCTCACTGAGAATTACTCCCTCATTATCCAAACTGAATGGGTGCTGACTGTTAATGTGTCTTAAGATACTAAACCTTCCTTTAGGAACCACTTTAAAAACAATTGGTTACTATTACTCTTAAGAGTGTCTTAACATAAATGTGCTTTTTACTTCTGAAACAACAACTGTTTACTTATGTCGAAATAAATATGGTTCTTTAACACTTAAAATGAATGTTTTTATATAACACAGACTGATCATTTAGTGGTGCAATGTGTATGTTTTAGCCTGATTCAAATCTTGCTGACTGCTTAATGAAATAAGTTGATGGAAAAGGTTGGATGTGCTGTGTGTATCTGTTGTCATCAGTGTCTTGCTGTGCTTCATCCCAAGGTTGCCTTATGTAGCTGTTGCCAGTCTGGCTGTGGGCTGCGGGCATGCAAGCGGTGAAGTCTTTCTATGCTCTGCTCCAGAGCAGGTGTGAGGAGGCTTACAGCCAGAGTCAAGGTTAGCACACAAAGAAAGGAGTGTGGAGCCCTGGGCTTTGGCTGCAAAAATGCAGCAGTGCTTGAAATACATTACACGAGGTGGATATGTGATTAACTGCTCCATCTAAATCGTTAAAAGCGTTGCAGAAATGTATTTCCATGACATTTTCTGTCACTTATTCATTAGAAACGAGACTGATGGGATCTAAAAGCCAACTCCTGCTATTTCAGCATTGTAATCAGTTCATTTCCTCTTTCTTTTTGTTTCATTCTTTTGGTTTGTTCCCATCTGTCTGACATCACGGGCCGTTGGAGGTGCAAAGCCTTAATGATGAGGAAGCTGTCAGAGAGTGCTGACCCATCGATACAGACTGAGTGAGAGGTTTTGTGTGGTTGTGCTCCCTCATGTGCCGTTCTTGAAAAGCACCGCTGACATTTTTCCCCCCGTTGTTAACAACTGACTGGTGTCTACAGGGAGGCAGACAAGTGGTTTATTTTATCCTTCAGGTTGCTATGCCTAAGCAAGGATGAAGTTCAAATTGCTTCACGCTACTGTATACCAGCATGTCCAAAATATGCTAAGATTATCGGAGTTGAGGCAAATGTTGTAATTGCAGCTGAAATGAGAGCGAAAACTTGAGCTGCAGGGAAACAAGGGTACCTTTCATCACTCGCTCCCATTCTGTGGGAATGCTGTAAACTATCCCCTGTAACGAATATCCTGTGTCCTCGGCTTAACACGCAAACTCAAACATGATAAACCGACAGTTTGCTTTAGAGACAGAGCCTGAGCCAAACATGCGCAAACATGCTGATTTTGGTGTAAACTGGTGTTGCTGTGTTTGTAAAGACGAAAACCTTGATCTATACAAACTTCATCTTTGTGGTCTTCACTCGCTCAGAAGTCAATCGGCAGAAGACGGAAAACTTGGGGAAAAAACAGACGGCACGAGGCCCTGCCTGAGCAGTCTGTCCAGGAGCAGCCAGGCTATTATAAGGCTTTGCCGGCGGGTTTACAGACGCACCAAAATAAAACAAAAAGAAACATAAAACATGGAGCAAGAAAAAGGGTAGCATATGGTTTTTTTACGGCTGCAATGAGAGTGAAACGCCGCTTGCTATTTTCAGACAAGCTGCGTAGGTTGAAACATGCTGTTCTGCTCCGAAGGTGTGATACTTTCAAAGCATAGAGTTATCCACGTCTTACTGCCTCACTGTAAATTTCTTTGAAATATTTTTTCCCACATTTCCACCAAAAAGACCAGCAGCTGTAAAAGATTCCTCCATGCGCTGTGAACGACTTCAAAGCCAGCCGAATATTCGACGAGGCTCCACGTTGTTCCTGTTTCTGTCTTATTATCATTTCCTCTTTAATGAACACTTCCTGCCTTCCCCGCTTTCTCCTGTTCCATTAGAGAACTTTGCTTTGTTTAAACTCCTGTGACATCCGGTGCACTCGTGGGTCGTCGCCGCATTTACAGAGATTTTTGCACCCACTCACATTAGCCGCGACCCCCTCTCCCTCATCTCATGGGTGGTTTGCTGCATTGATGGTTTTTTTTTTTTTTTTTTTTCTCCCACAGGTTGTGACCACGGGGAAGAACAGCCATGGTTACCACTACATTCTGGTCAATCTTGTGAGTAATAACCATGCTGCTCCCCTGAGAGGGAGTGTAACCATT
The DNA here is from genome assembly GCA_010277075.1 of Poeciliopsis retropinna. Lineage (NCBI taxonomy): Eukaryota > Metazoa > Chordata > Actinopteri > Cyprinodontiformes > Poeciliidae > Poeciliopsis > Poeciliopsis retropinna. The sequence goes on along the minus strand of VMRM01000015.1, from coordinate 10,221,187 downwards.
TTTATTTATTTATTTATTTTTTGCTACATGTAATAGAAAAAAATGTGCATGCTCATAGTTGGGCTGCAATATGTAGTGGGAAAAAAAGTGCTCTGCATGTTTTTCATTTCTCTATAAATTTGTTGTTTGTTATTTATGCTGTTCTGGTTAGAAGTTTTCATGTATTCAGTCCAGACATAGAATTACACACATATATATAATGTGTAAGTTAGCTGGTTAATCAGTATGATTCACAAACTTCCAGTAGAATTGCCTAATTTTAGCCTACTTTAACAATAAGAAGTTTTAATATGGATTTACATGTTGGAGCAAATAATTTTTCAATCATTTGATCCAAACAGTCATCCATTGTCTTTGTAAAGCGAAACAAGATATAAGAGCAGGGATCTGAAACTCCCATAGCTAAGCAAGATTTTGACATGTCTTTTGGCACTTTCTAAAATTTAAAGGAGCCCATGGTCCAAAATCTTCAGTTGAAATTTTGAAGAACAATCCACATGATGTCTGAGAAATTCTTTGCAATGAGAGATTAGAGTTATTGAAATCCAGCAAGTAAGTAAAACTGTATTTACAAAGTACATTTCAAGATAAAATCACATAATTAAAAAAAAGAGTGACGTGTTTTTAGCAGGCCTTTAAGGGAAGCCACTGAGTCTGCTGCTCTCATAGTCAATGACAGGAATTATATTTGGAGGATTTGAAACTCGAGAAAACTATGCCATCTGTGAAGCAAGGTGATGATGGCTGCTGATGGTTGTCCCGGTGCACTGTAAAAAAGTGGATAGGACATTGATGAAATGGGACCATCTCCAAAAACATTCTATCTTCAATTTCAGCCAGCGCAAAGCCAGATGAAACATTAAAAAAAAAATAAATAAAAAAAAAAAAAAAGATATTTCAAGAGCAATAAATTGCCAGAAGCTTAGCAATCTGCTACTGAGTATTTATCCAAACATTAGTGGTAGTTCATGTGTATACATTTCTCACTATGTGTGATAAGTGGAAATCCACAACAAATTCAAGTTTCTGCACCCAAGACTTGTTGTGAAGACGCATTGAGGTGGTATTTTGTAATTATTCCAGCCTGAAAAAGGAAAATTCAAATGCATGATTAAAAATCCAAACACTGCTGTCATATTACACTGCACAGTCACTGAGCATACTAATGGTTTATTAGATAAAGATGACTTAACCTTTTTAACCATCTTTCCTTATTTTCCCACACTCTGTGGAAGGAATAGCTAATTTCAGCCTGTTATTAGCAGGGGGGGGTTTATAAATTGAAGGCTTGCTCTCACTTGGTGCCCTTGGTGCTGTTTCTCTGGCTGTAGAAGATGTGATTATGCAGGAGGCAGACACATGTTCTCACACACCATGAGCTCCCAATGTAGGGCCTTAGAAAGAAAACATCAATTTTACCATGAAAAGAACTAACTTTCATGGTGCTTGGGTGAAGAAGGCGATTTAAAGGCGGTGCATTTAGACCTACTGGAAAGCAAACATGGCAGCCAGCTCAAATAGTTTGTCTTACATGATGCAACACAGACTCTGGATGGCTGCCTTTCTACGATGTTGCACAATTGATAAAGATACATTTTTGCCTAACATCCAAAGACACAATGCTTTCTCATATGGTTTATGCTTTTGAAGGTGTTTAAACATCCTAGGTGTTTAGTGTGTTTGAAACTCTGGTTCTTTTCCCACCTTGATGTGGTTCATTTGTGTAGATGTGAACACAACAATTACTCTAGAGTGGGGACTAAAATAACTCTGCAGTGATTTCTTTATGTGAACAAATTTGATCCAGCACAGCTTGCAGGTGTACATTGCAAGTTCAACCCAATATCTTTGAAGTCATGAATGCGATGTGGTGTGTGATGCAGGAGAAAAAAATATATAATGAAGGCCATTTGGCTTTCGAATAGAGCAAAAAGCCTTGTGTTAACTTTCCAGATGTCTTCCTAAAATCTCTTTGGTATATTTTTCCGATGACATTGCCTTACATAATTTGATTTACACATTGGATTCTCGCTTGAAACACCGCCCCGTCTTTCTGTCTTCTTCTGCCCAACAAACAAACTAAAATCACATTTCTCAAAAAAACTGCAAGTTGCAAGAGTGTCATCACTGACCCATTTCACTCGTGTGTAATTTTTTAGGGATTTTCGAATGTGAGCATGGGCAAAGTCATCGCTGGAGGAGCCAACATTTCAGGGTTTCAGATCGTCAACTCTGAGAACCCAATTGTGCAGCAGTTCAAACAGCGGTGGGACCAGCTGGATGAAAGAGAATTCCCAGAAGCTCGCAACGCTCCTCTGAAGGTAGTCAGGCTTTTGCAAGGCTTTATTACATTGTGCATGCAGAACACGCCAGTCGTTCCTTCTGAAGTGATCTCCATCAGCTCTTCCTCTCTCATCCTGTTTGCCTTTATCATTCTTTTGCCCTCTCGCCTACCCTCCCTCGCTCTTTGTGGCGTCTTTGCTTTGCATTTCTCAGAGCAATCAATATATTGATAGGCAGTGCAAGCCAAGGTTATATTGCAGCTTCAATTTACATCTAATTAAACAATGATCAAGGAAGAAATGGATTTGGAATGCCATTTAATTAGATTTTGCCATGGTGTGATGGTCAACAAACAAGTGGCTCAACCCCTCAATGGTGAAAAGGTCAGGAGAAGTTGCAGGGTAAGTACGTGGGAGATAAAAAAATCTAACTTTTATCCTTTATTCACCACCTAACTCCGCAGTAAAGTTTTGAATGAGGTCCTGACATTTCGATAAGTCGTTGATAGCTTAAGTTGCATTTAATTACCAATAAGCAAGGTGTCAAAGTTTGCGCTCACCCCAAACCACACAAACCTGACTGGCAGACACCGAAATACTTTGAAGCACACAAATTGCCTCTTTTTTATCTGACTTCTCTCAATTTCACAGCCTCTCAGAGAAGAAAGTCTTTTTTGTTTTCACAGCACATTTTTTTAAGCATCGTATGTTCTTTTGTTTGTGTTTATCACTCTCTTTTTGGACAGTACACCTCTGCTCTGACCCACGACGCCATCCTAGTGATAGCCGAGGCATTCAGGTACCTGAGGCGCCAACGTGTAGACGTCTCTCGTCGAGGCAGCGCAGGAGACTGCCTGGCGAATCCCGCCGTACCCTGGAGCCAGGGCATAGACATCGAGAGAGCTCTGAAAACGGTAAGGAAGGAATATGGGAGGGAGTGGTAGTGCTGAGACCAAACAGAAAAAAATAAGGGGGGCTGGGAGAAGTAGTGATGCAGGGTTAGCATGATAAAGATGAAAAGTGACAGAGAGAAGGGGAGAGAGTGCAGAGCTATTCTCCGCTCTCTGCCTCCAGATATCTCTGTGCAGAGCTCACTCAAATCCAGGCCCTCATTACCATAAAACTACATCTTTTATTAAAGTGTATCCAGTTCATCATTTGATTAACGGACTGAGTGCGCTCCAGTTGCAAAATGGACACGGGCACCTTAATGCATTGCCAGCTATATCTGCAGGGTGATGCAAGTCTTCCACTTTTCCCTAGCTCTAAGTGTCTGTTTTCCCTTCAGGTACAGCTGCAGGGGATGACCGGGAATATCCAGTTTGACAACTATGGCCGCAGGACCAATTACACAATAGAAATACATGAAATGAAAAAGGATGGGCCAAAGAAGGTAAGACCTTTTGCAGCTGCCAGAGCTACTTGGAATCATTTCCTTAAGCCAACATTGAAGTTAAAAAGTTTAAGTTGGCTTGTATTTAGCAGCAAAACTGTACACTTCTGTAGCCCCAATACCTATTTAGAATATGAAAACTTTGTCAAACAAAAATTTTTCAATAATAATGAGGGATTTTACACTCTTATTAGAAATAAAAAAATATATAAAACAGAACATGGATATACTTGTAAGCCTCTAAAAGAAAATGCAATGTACTAATGGTTTGTTTGTGCATTTGATCTAAAACCATTTATATGTGGCTTTAGATAAAAAGCTTTAAATCTCACTGGCACCTTAGTTGAGATTTATTCTTTAAAGTTCATGGACCGTCAAAGGAAATTAAAAATATTGACCCCCAAACAATGTTCAGATTCCCATTATTTATTTGGAATATTTTGAGATGTCAGTAATTGTGGTTCCAGGCATTTATTTATAAAACATTCATTATTTTTCAATGTGGAATTAACAAAATGTATAAAATAATTATTTTTTTTTTTTTTCTTTTTCAAAATTTACCAGGGTGGGTTTATGCAACTGCACTAAATGATTAATTTTATCTTAATGCTGCCACTAAGTAAGAGCATAGTTGTTGGCAAGGGACTATCGAAGGATACAGTCAGCAAAAAAATACCCTTGTCTCTTGTCCTGTCCATTTATTTTCTAATTTTTTTAACTTGCGGTATTGCAGTAACATTATAATTTCGTAATTAATGACAAATTATTTCTAAAAAATAAAACTTATTAACCAGATAATCAGTCAAGTTCTCCATTCTGTGAAAAAGTTCACAAAACAGAGGACTAATTCATCTCAAATGAACTTTTCTGAAAGTAATGTACCAAATCACTATGAATGCAGTCGGTCATGCTTTAGTCGTGCATAAAACTGTCGAAGGCTGACAATGTTGAAATCTGACTCTCTAAAGCACAGCCTAACACCTAAACTGTGATCTTACAATGTTCTTTTAAGTCTTAGGGCTTCAAAAGTCGATTTCATTAGTAGGTGTGTAGATCTTAAGGGTAGAGTTAACAACAAAATATAATCCTGATTACTTTCTGAACCTCTGTTAGGTAGCAGCACTGATTAGGTAAAAGCAAGCATTAAAAGGTCCACAAATCACACCGAGCCTCCAATCTGACAGCTAAAACCGTGCTGTAAAAAAAAAAAAAAACGCATGACGTTCCTGTTGCCGTGGGATAGTGCAGATATGATTTTGGTTCTCTCCTGACAATAATTACCATTCCAATAACCAATTACAGTAAAAGGTATCCAAGAATTCCTCTGGCTCCTCTTCAAAATGGTAATTGCCAGTGGAACGATCACATTATAACCAGAACCATATGATGACCTCTGGTTTTATTTCATAACCCTTCTGAGATCCAAGAGGCAGCTGTGAATTTCTCCTTTGCCGGATAAGTGCAGGCTCAGTCTGATATGATGTGTGATTATGCTGCCTGCCTTGCAGGCGTCCAAAGCCCACACTTCAATTAGCTTTGCATAGCCCTCACCAACATCCCCGCACAGCCGAACAGAGGCGGAGAGAGCAGGGAGATGGATAGCGAGAGAGAGAGAAAGGAGGTCAGTGGGAGAACGTGGGGGAGGGAAGATCAGACAAGATGGGCAGCACTTTGTCAGGACCTGCAGCCTCAGCCACCCCGGTGACAGCTAGAGGATGAGGGTTCTTAGCTCTGACTGCCACGAGTGATGTATGAGCTGATATGTGTTGCACTTGCTTGGGGTGAGATCAGGACATACTTTCTGGAGCTCCTCAAGCTCCAGCAGCTCCGTCCCATGAGCAACTCCTCTGAAATATAGCTGTCAGACAAATGGATGGGGTGGAAAAAAAAAAAAAGAAGCATTTAAGAACTTTTTTTTTAAAATGATTATTCCAGCAAATGCACTAAATACATTCACAGCTGTAAGCTCAGTTTGGAGTTCAAGTCTTAGAAGTTTGCTGTTTTCTAGCACCTCCTCTTGGAGCTGAAAGTTAATGCAATGTTGTACACCTGTTTGTCGAAATCAGTGAAAGATCTGAGGAACAGAAAAATGCTCACCAGATGTGAAGGGGAAACTCCCAGCCAGCAACACTGCTGGCAACTACATATGCAACACGTTTCATCATGAGCCAAAGCAGCCATTATTTCAGATGCGCAAACAAACACTTGACAGTGATTTGCCTTAAACATCTGCACAGCAGAATACAGACGGGCTGCAACAGGCGGGCAAAAGAAACTGTGGAGCCCCTGGAATAGTGTCCTTAATTATTCACTGTATATGCAGTTAGCAGGCCTGCGTATCAATAATTTACTATAAAAACCTGCAAAGCTGAGGGTGTAAGGGATATGGGGTGGGCTTGAATTTATATTTCACAGGAGCTGCTTGGTTCCAGCACAAAAACGAAAACAGAAAATGAAATTTATAATCTTGACACTCATCTTTATGTTGAATGTAGAAATATTAAGTCTTGGATAAATGTGGAGCTCTTGTTTGCCTGCTGTTTGCTACTATTTTAGTTGAACTTCAGGGTGGAAGGAGCATGCCTCAGGGATATGTCCTGTTATTTTAATGAGTTTGCATCACTGCACAGTTCAGAATAATGTATACGGTGCCTTGTATAAGAATTCATATCCCCTGAACCTTTTCAAATTTTGTCATCTCACAAAAATCATATCCATATGTTACATTGGGACTTAATGTGATAAACAAATAAAACCTTTCATTGCAGTTACCGCTGCAAATTGTTTTGAGTATCAGGTTAGCATGTAGAGACTGAAAGCTTCGCCTTTTCCTTTTTGCATCATTGATCCATTGCATTGGACTGTGGCAGTAGAGCAAGTTATGTTTTGGAATTTGGGAGTCTTAAAATGTCTTTAGCATCTCGAGCTTCATGTACCTTACTCTGGCAAGACGGTGTGAACACACCAAACGTGACTGGAAATGGCCCTTTCATACGTGTTCATTCCAAAAGCAAGCAAGCTCTAATTTCTGGACTATGAGTGATCAAACTTGGATGACGCTTGAACAGTTGAATCACTTCTAGTTTCTTTGTGGACTACATTGCTGTTCCTGACATCTCTGACACAACGTGACTAGTGATCTACCCTCTGAGAATCTTATTCTTAGATTTTATATTAACTGCATTGAAACATCCGTGTTTGTCACTTGGGGGAAAAAAAAAACATCTTCCAAATACATAAACAAACTTTCCTGCACTTCCTTAGGAGAGGTATCTCCACAACATAATGCTACCTCCACTATGTTCCCCCATGTTTATAGTGTGGTTAGAGTGTCATACAGACTTTGGGGGAATTAATACTTTTGGAAGGCACTGTGCATGTTCTCAATGGTGTTCTCATCAGTGTACTGGAATGTATCGCTTATGGCTGATTTCTCTTTGCAGATTGGCTGCTGGAACGAGTACACAGGATTTGTAAATATTATGGATCCTCAGGTCAACATCTCAGAGGAAAACCGAACCATTGTGGTCACTACTATTATGGTACACTTTCCACGCAGTTTTAAGTGTTTCACGTATTCTGCCACTCGAGGTCATGGTGTTGATTCCAATGAGTGATACATTCTGTCCTGGACGGGTAGAACCACATCTTTTTTGTGTTGCTTTCCACCCACTCACTACATGTTGAAACAGTCGGCCCCAGATAAGCGAAGGTGGCGGTTTCAGGGGCGGGGGGAGTGTTTCAACTGTATCCGTGTGGGTGTCAAAGCATTTTGGTTTCCCATGTTTTAGTGGCCTGTCGTAGCAGTGACGTCACAATAAATGGTGTAAGTGATTATAGTTGCCTCCATCAGTTACAAAAAACAAAGCAAAACATAAAACGCATACGTAAGTAGACCCGTCTGTCCTTTTCAAGTAAATGTTCAATGACACTTGGGACAGACTGACTGCAGAATGACGAGAGAATGATGCTGCAGTGGTTTCACAAGCTGGGCAAAGCAAAATAAACAGCATTGGAGAAGGATAAGTTGGTATGGCGGTTTCCCATGTTATCACTTCTTCAATCTATTTTGTATTGCTCCTCCATGTGTTCTGTGTTGAAGTATATACTAACCCTAAGCACTTTAGTAAAAGCCACATTAAGAAAAATGGAGCACATTCTTAAGCTAATTTAATTCAACCAAATATTTCAAGTTTACTAGACGGCTCATATCAGAAACATTTTACTGCAACACAAAACATTTTGAGGTGATGGAGAAAAATTTTCTGAAAAGCAGTAGCTATCTGAAAAAAAAAAAAAAAAAATATATATATATATATATATATATATATATATATATATATATATATATATATGTGTGTGTGTGTGTGTGTGGTGTGTGTGTGTGTGTGTGTGTGTAAATGAATAAGAATCACACAGAAGTGAGAGGAAACGACCGAACATCTCCAGAGAAGGAAAAACAGACTGCCTGAGTAGAAAATACTCTGTGGATCCAGTGTGATGGGATACATTCAGCACAGAACAAACAAATCATTGCTCTCCCACTTGCACTCTAATTGTGTGTGGCTGTAATGACAATGCCGCCTCTCCTGAGCAGCCCTGTTGTTCCGTAATGACGATGTGCTCAGTTACAGAAAGGATGAGCTGCATAAATCTTTTTTTAAAAATTGGAGTGAAACGATTGGCACGCTCCTGGTCTTCTTTTAATTATTTTTGTTATAAAGAATTTTTATGTTGCTTGATTCTAAATGACAAATAGCAACCAGTTGATTTTTTTTTTTTTTTTTTTATTAGCTTATTTGCTTACTTATAATAGGATCATAGTTTATCACTAATCCATTAGGAGTTTTTTTTATTTAATTATTTATTTAATAATTACTAATAATGTCACAAAATGTTATTTCTTTCATTTATTGGATGAAACACACTAACTGTACATTGGTGCAGTGTGCTTGCTGAGATAGCAGAGGCACTCTCTGATCCCTCTACTGTCACTGGCGTTTACTTGTGAAACCCATTTCCTGCCCCTATTCTCATCCCCATTCTCCACTGAGCTGACCCATGCCTTGCCTACCACTGACCCAACCTGATTATAAGAATAATGTGGCTGGTAAAATTTTACAAATGTATATTTTTTACCAATACAAAAAGTCACTGACTTACAGATTAAAATACACTTTACTACAGATTGGTTTGGCTTGGTGTCTGCTGGCTGTAAAGGCTTGATAAGAGCAGCTGAAACGTGTGATCATTCTGCTTTTATCACTGCATATTTGTGCATTAGCAGGCCATCATTTGTTTATGCACGACTGCATGGACATGTTGGTAGCTGCTAGTAATATATGGACTGTGTGTGTGTGTGATTGTGCTTGGTGTGCATCTGTGAGTCATGTTTCAAGGAAAACATTAAAAGGACAGAGAGCAGTTTCCTGTGAATTAAAAATTTGAAACATACTGTGGCTAGTTTCATACATGCCATGAGGTCAGGATCCGTTATTCCGTGTTTGAACAGAGTAAGAACCATTTGGTGACATTTTTCCACAAACAAAGTTGAGATTTTATACAACGCTCAACACAACAACTCTTAAGACAAAAAAAACAGAACAAAAATGACGAGAATCTAAATATCTGAGACTAAAATATTTATATTTCCTTTATTATTTTGTCCTCCACATGATTCTTGGTCCCCCATCAATTATAGCAAAGATTGTTGCAGAGGTCACACTCAGCATAATTATGTGAAAATTTTGGAAATATAGATTGTCTTAAAAACTCATTAGTATTAATACCAAAAGCTCTAAACTACAATTGTTGTTTTAGCATGATGATTTGAGGTTTGGGACATTGTGCATTATGCTGTTGGAAATAGCCATAGGAAAACTGGTACAAAACAGATATATAGAGATAAAAATCGTCAGTCACAAAGATCGAATTGGGTGTGGCATTATAAATATCTCCCAAATCATTACAATGTCACTTTCAGTTTAACTCGTAATACAAGGCATCCATGCTTTCATGTTGTTTATACCAAATTGTATTCTTTAAATTTTACAGCTTTAATTGAAATGCATCAGACTTTGCAACATGTTAGTGTCTCAGTCCTTTGAGCCTGTGTTAACTGCAGCCGCAGTTTTCTGTTACTAGCCGTCGGTGACACAATGTGTTTTTCATGTTGCTGTCACCAATCGTCTCCAAGATCGCAGATAGTTGCAACAAGTGGCTACTTGATCTGTTGTTGCTTTTCTATTATCTTGAGCCAGTCTACGCATTCTCCTCTAAATTGTGGTATCACCCATTTCTGAATTACAGACCAGGCTTTCAGGCACCAACACCAGACCATGTTCTTCATTTTTACCGCATTAAGATGCCTTAAGTTTATGGAATTGCTGTGATGTAATTAGCCATGTTGCTATTTGCATTGCCAAGCATTTGAACAAGGATACCTAATAAAGTGGCCACTGAGTGTGGATATGTTAGTATTTGACATCCTAATTATGAGAACAACCTTAACCCTGAACAGCAAGGGAAGTTTGAGGAAAAAACTGGGTTAAGAATTACTCAAGGATTATGAAGTTAGAGATTAGGAGGTCAGGAATAAAAAAAATCTCTAAATTAAACAGTTCCAATGTCAATAATACTTGTGTATGTATCTTTTGTTTGCGTGTGTACGTGTTTGGTGTATGTGCATGTATTTGAACGCATGTTTGCATATTTCTGTATTTTTTTATATGTGTGCAAGGACATAGGAGTGAATAAACCAGCATATGTTTGAATCAACAGGAAGCTCCTTATGTGATGTACAAGAAAAATTATATGCATCTGGAGGGGAATGACAGATATGAAGGCTACTGCGTCGATTTAGCATCTGAGATTGCCAAACATGTTGGAATTAAGTACAAACTGTCAATAGTAATGGACGGCAAGTATGGAGCCCGAGACCCTGAGACCAAGACGTGGAACGGGATGGTGGGTGAACTGGTCTATGGGGTGAGTACTGGGAGTCTCGATTCTGCTGATTACATGACAGTTTGCAAGGAACTTCAACATGAGAGGAGATCTCATTTTTCTGTCTTAAGGTGATCACCAAACCCGCAGTGAACTCATCAGCTCTTGCCCCAGTTCAAAGTCCCATGATGTCCCTTGAAGCTCAGCTGTGAGTGAATTTGTCAAATGCAGCCTGAAGCATTGGGGAGTTGGTGATCATCTTGAGACGGAGAAAATGAAATCATTTCTCAGTGCTGTTCATTGCAATTAATCCTTCTTGCTTAGTTTAGAAACTGTCTCTCTCCCTCTCTCTCCCTCAGTCGAAACAGAGGTAGGTACATGAAAACAATGAGTCCATATGGCAAACACACTGTAATCACTTTGATGAATGAAAGATTGTATGTCTTTGAAGTGACTGTGTAATTATGTTCAATGTTTCACGTGTTTGATGAATTATGCCAGATTCACAGCTGAGTAATCTGCTTTAGAATCAACAGCTAAATGATGGTTTGCGGTTTGAAGCAACAAGATCCATATGGCGTTGCTCTTCACAACCTCTTGCATTAAGGACAGGGGTCATGATGTGTTATACATCTGACGAGAGTCAGCATGGGCACTTGCAACACCTTAAGAATTTCTCAAATTATACCCAACCCCTCCCAGTCACCTTTCTTTGAGGCTTCAATAGTTGAGCAGGGGCCAAATACAAAATGCATGAGAGTCAGACCTCCTCGCTTGTTCAATATCCTTACTATCAGCTGGAGAGATTGGACAGTTTCATGTGCCAAATTATCTTTCAAATAGGAAAAGTCCACTCCCTGCAGATGAAAGTGGTGAGAAACTGATTCCAAACACATTGCAGTCAAATCTTTCCAGCCCTGCGCCTTTACAGCAGGTGGGCTGGTTCTAATAGTTTTGTACATTCTGACCTTTTGACCAGTAAATTAATTTGATTTTAGTTCTCTTTAAAAGGTTAGGCCCGAGGCTCCTCTTTATTGTTTTGTTTGCCTGCCCATTGATTGAACACAGCACAGGAATTAAATGGTTATAGCCCACGTCTCAGTGTTGCGTTGACAGGGTAAAGAAAACAGTCGTGTTTATTGGCTCTATTTGTGTCGCTCCTTGCTCCGACCTCATAAAAAGCAAACACTCTCCGCCTTGTGCTCCTTTGGTTCGATGTTTTCTCATTTTTTGACATGAAAAGGCAAACGCAGCACAATGTAACAATGGGTGCTATTGTCTTTTCCCACACTTGCTTCTTTGAAGAGGAGCATTATTTAATTAATCACACACACACACACTGTGGACTAACATTGTCTGACATGATTAATTATTTTCTTCTGCTTTTACAGAGAAAGCTGTTGTGATTTCTGAAAAAAAAAAAAAGGCAGCACCACCTTCATTGGATTTGTTTTGATAGCGTAATGTGATTGAAGTAGCAGAGCAAAGGGAGAAGGAGATAAAGAGAAACAGCTTGGAGAAAAAAAAAATGCAGCTCCAGAATAAGCTATGTTTGGGAAACCAAGTGTAAGACACTGCCAGTGCTTTCAGATGTCTGTGTGCAGCAATGATTTTGCATTCTGCAGATAAAAATGCCTAATTAAACACATGCACAGTTTTTTTCTGTCCTAGTTCCGTGCAAAAATTCTATTTGGTGTTTTGTTTCTATATATCTGAAATTTTTCTTCCACTTTCTGCCTCATTTAGTCAAACATTGCTCAAATACCCGTCTGTCTCAATGGATCGTTTCCAAGCTGCCTCTCTCTGAGCTTTTTTTCTTTTCTACCTCTAAATAGAACAATATTTTTGTGTACATTTTTGCTTCTCATCTTAGACATTGCCTGCATTTCCAGCAATGTTTTTGCATTCCTATGTGATTCACCTTTTTTTTTTATTACAGCTCTTCATAAAACAGGATTTTTTTCTTAAAAGTCATATGTAAACTGAGAGTTTAAACAGCTGCAGTCGTTCACACATACAATGACCTATTTCCCTAACATGTTCCCTGTGCATGTCCCTATTTCCAGAGGGCAGATATAGCCGTTGCGCCTCTCACCATTACTCTGGTTCGAGAGGAGGTGATAGACTTTTCCAAGCCCTTTATGAGCTTGGGCATCTCCATTATGATAAAGAAGCCACAAAAATCCAAGCCTGGCGTTTTCTCCTTCCTGGACCCGTTGGCCTATGAGATCTGGATGTGTATAGTGTTTGCCTACATTGGTGTGAGCGTGGTGCTGTTCCTGGTCAGTCGGTTCAGCCCGTATGAGTGGAACCTTGAGGAGCAGGATGAGACCAAAGACCCCCAGACTCCCCCTGATCCTCCCAATGACTTTGGCATCTTCAACTCTCTGTGGTTCTCACTGGGCGCCTTCATGCAGCAGGGCTGCGACATCTCTCCAAGGTGGGTGAACTTCAGTAGACACCTAGTTAAGGGATAGAGTAAAAATGAAAGTATAATTTTATCTGGATTGTGGTCAGAGGTTTGCATGCAGAAGAAACAAAAGAAAACTAAATGTTATTTGAATCGTCAGTGTCGAAGTTTCCACCATCTAGACTTTAATTTATTGGGAGATTTATTGATTAAGAGATAGTCCTCCTTTATTTTTAATCCATTCACTTTATTTGAAACACTAGTGCCACTCACAGGGAAAATGTCCCTCTGTTTGACACATTTTACCATGACAAATGGTAAAATGTTCCTACATTTGGGAAATTCTCTTCAACTCCTCCAACCATTCTTCACCTCTTCCAGTAGAGTGTTTGCTCTTTCCATTTGTTTGGAGTGCGGTCAATGTGACACTACCATTTTTCTTGTTCTGCACGCCAAGGTAGTAACAGCTCCGAATTGGCCATCTTACAATATGCAGGTATTAGTCATCCCCTCCAGTGCAATGTAGTGTTTTCAGCTGTGCAATCAAACTGAAAAGAATAGCTAGGCACCGTGTCAATACACACACTGGACGTTTCATTGTGAAGTGTGCCAAAACAAAACAGATCAGTGGACTTCAGCCAAGGGTAGCTCCTTTATAAGTGGTGACACCTGATAAAAAGAGAATACTAAAAAGGTGTTGCACACCATTGTTATGTTTTACCCTCTATAATGGGGGCCGTCTGATGTATTTTATATGAGACGCTCCATACAAACTCAATCCATGCCACCTTTTGTTTTTTCAAACCCACCTTGAGTTTTCAGAGCTTGGATTTATGGTTGGCTACATCCAAGTAGCTTCTCTCCAACCTAAGACAACCTCACTTAATATTAGTGAGGGTATACACGTATATTTAAGTGCATGTATAAGTTTAACCCCGTGTTATGAAAAAATTTACAAATTAGTCCTCCCAATTCTTGTTTTAAATTTGCACACATCTCGTGTTTTTATTAGTGGTAAGCCAGGAATCATCATAACTAAGAAAAAAGCTTTAAAACATATTTGTGTAATTGTGCACTGAATTACTGAAATACATGGATTTTTCATTAATATTCTAATTTATTGACTATGAGTGTAGCTGACATTTATGCTAATGGTGTCATATATGTTAACCTCTGACCAGAATTCTGCATGTTTTTCCTAATTGCATGCTGTCTCACAGTTTGCTACTTGAAGCTCTGGAGTAATCTTTGACACAGACTTGAGAGCCAAAAACATTCAAAGATGTTTTACTATTTTCTTTGGAAGTGTTGCTTTTCTAACTCCCTAATGCGTTTTCATCTCGGTTTTACGAGTTACCAGGAAATTCTAATGACTGATCCAATCATCTATACACTGAACACAACTGGTAGATGTTAGCAGCTCGACAGGCACCACATGTCGCTCTAATTGCATTTTCCGTTTCCCCCGTCATACACCGTCCCTCTGTCAGGTCTCTTTCAGGGCGTATCGTTGGTGGTGTTTGGTGGTTCTTCACCCTCATCATCATCTCCTCCTACACTGCCAACCTGGCTGCCTTCTTGACTGTGGAGAGAATGGTGTCACCTATAGAGAGTGCAGAGGATCTAGCAAAGCAGACAGAGATTGCGTACGGCACTCTGGACTCAGGCTCAACAAAAGAGTTTTTCAGGGTGAGTGGAGTCAGAAAACAGGTTTCGCACAATGCACCAGCTGACTCGTAGCTGCATTTTCTATCAGCTAGAGTGGTAAATCATGTAGAGCCCTAAATATTAAATCATAAACCTTCTCTATGTCCTTGATAGACAACTCCTCGCAGCTCTTCCTTTGTGTGCTTTCAGAGAAGAACTCCTCACCTGTGAAAAATTCACCCAAATAAGTCATGTTGACAAAGTATCAATTCTTGAACTCATTGGACAGGAATGTCAAATTTATGCAGCATGCACTGCAGTGCGCAACCTTGAGGCCTTTCGAGGCTGTCAGCAGAAAGCATGATAACAACACTGAAGGCTCAGAGGTGATAAAAACAGGAGGCTAATCAAAGCACCCACATAAGACTCAAACTCTGAAGGGTCAGTTCATGAGTTATAATTAGCAAGGTAGCCATGGCTGGCAAATTAGGTGTGATGAGGAAGAGCCCCCGCAGGTCAAGCAGAGCGGTCGAAAAGACATTTCAGAAGGAATCAGCAATATGTCTGCGGGCGTGAGAGTCCAGCTCAGCAATTAAGTTATAAATTACTTACAATCTGAGGGGTGAGTATTTGAGTCTCTTAGAACTAATCACATGCTCACTGTGCAAGAGCTAACCAAAGCTACGTGTTGTAGCTTTGGTTACTTTGGTTGTGGCTAGCTACAACACCTAGCTTTGTGTTGGACGATCAATCTTTTGCTTTGAGATCCATAGATGCCTTTGCTCATGGCGTGTTCACAATAGCATTCCTGAAAACAAATTCATGAAACGTTGCTCTTACTGTGATGACAAAAAGACAATTTGACAGCCTTTTATCTTGTGCTCCCTCATTACTCATGACCAGGAGAGAAACATTACATATGTTTACCAGCTGCACGGTGTTTTTAGAGAGAGTCTGAGTCGAATTTTGAATCACAACCACAAAATCCAGAAATATATCCATGTTCTTTCAGTCAACAAAGAATGAGGAACTGTCTGCAGGGCTTGATATTTTAAATTCCTTGGATTAAAGTCTGTAACCCCTCATGAGCAAGGCATAAAATATTGAATTCCGTGCAGATAATGCTTTGTGTTTAAGGAAACATATTAGGACTGACAGTAAATTTATTCTTCACAGAATATCTGACAAAACTTGTCACTGATCTGCTTCTTATCAAAAAGGTTGCACAGGTGTAAGCCTGTACAGCGCACAGTAGCAGCAGTTGACGATGGAGACTCCCTGAAAGGTATGCTGTGTCACAGAGCAATGCGAGATGTGGCTGGGGAGTCCCATTCTTCTGTATTCTGTCTAACGAGTGTCCTAGTTATAAATCCCCAAATCTTCAAGTAGGAAATGACATGTGAAGTTCTATTCCAGGGGACTTTTTAATTAAAGCTGCAGAAGGCTGACAAGGAAGAAAACTCACTGATTAATAGATATTCAGGCTCTGTTTCAGATCTGTTTCTTCAGAAAATACATTCGGTGCTAATTAGACCCATACGCCATCAGCCAGCTGGAAATTTAAAATCAAGCCCACATTTTCAAATTAGACACATGTCATCACATCTGACATCACCGGTCTCCAATTTTTTATATTTTCACCTGGTTTATTTTCCAAAGCTCTCCTGACAAGTAAAACAACTTCTATGATCTAAAGAATTTATCTGCTTTCGGCGGCACAAAATAAACGACATGGAGGTATGAATATTGCATGAACTCACAAGTTTTTGGTTACGTTATTATTCTCTTCTCCCTGGTTTGAAATGAAAGCACTTTTTAGTTCCAGTCAAATTGACTATTTGTAAAAGTATTTTCTACCTGACTAGAACCGTAACACTCCTTGCAGTTGGTCCCATCATCTGGAAATGCTTTGGATGTTTTTACAAACTCCGGGTGTTGTAGCAGATATTCCAGAAAGCCCAAATTCCGATGACCACCACCCACTGGGCCTGGGAGCCCATTGATGTGCACAGTGGAAGCCTCCATTACTCTAGGCATTTGGCAGTGGCTATCTAATAGCTCTTGGCCCTTTTCCCCCAGATTACCATGCTTCACTGGAAGCATTTCTCTCCCCAGTCGTTAGCCTGCCTGTTGTTTTACCTTGAGATGGTGACTTTACTTGAGCACTGCAATGCATAAATTGATTTAAGTTTGTCAATTAGTGTTTTCAGTAATTCGAAAACAATGGGGAGGTACACCATTGATTGTATATTTACCCTTCTTATCAGGTACAAATGGGAAAAATGTATATATATATATCTGTGACACAGTTATTGGCATTGTGGTTGAAGCTTTGTGCAGCCCCATTTTGCCAATACAAAAGTAATTTCCCTGCGTGGAGAGCTTTCATTGACATGCATTTTCCCAGTGCCGCTTTATGCACTCATCTGTTCAGATCACCCCAATAACGTTAAGATAGTCATTTCACAATTACTTTGTGTCATATTAATGTTGATCTGACCACATTATTTGAAGCTTGTCTTGCAAAAAGCAAGGTATATAACATGATTAAGGTAAGCAATGACTTGTGTTGTCAGTGTTTGAACATTCAGTCAAAAATGTATTTACAGTCTCATTGCATTTCAAGTAGTTCATGATCTCATGGGCTCAGACTATGTAATCTAAGACTTCAGATCATAAAACAGCCCCCAGCATCACAAATCCTCCATGATAGTGTGCTTTTTCCATAAATGTATTCTTGGAGTGTTCGGTATCTAAAGCTTTATCTCAGTTTCATGAGAGTAAAGCGTACAGATGCAGACTCCAAACACTGACATTTGTGGAATAATATTTTTCTGGCATTCCTGGGATGTAGCTGTCATCTAAAGATTGTTGTGGAGTCACTGTGACTCCAAGGGACTGGGTATTTTTGCAGCTTATAATAGTGAACTACCACTTCCATGTAACTTCAGTGCAACCATTGCGTGTGAATGTGTGTGCGAAAGGGTGAGTGACTGAATACAGTGTAAAGTGCTGTGGACTCCAGCTAAAGTATCAAGAGTTTAGCAAACTTAACATATTTTCATATGTGATCGTAAAAAGGTTTTTTTTTTTCAGGCCTGCCTGTCAGACAACGTGTTTGCTTGTCCGTTAATCTGTTCCTGACTGTTTATGGTTGCAGATTAATGTGGCTGAAAGAAATAGACCTCTGTGTCCCCTCATAATTACGCCACAGGGAAACACAAAATAATGGATGACTAATCCTAAACACTATGATAAACCTAAAGTTGTACAGCATGAATTATAATTTGAATTTCTCAAATGTTTTTCACCTAACATTATGTTCCTGCAACAAAAGGTCAATTTATTTTAAGGGTTTTTACACATTCTTATTGGGAGAGTCAATAAACTCCATCCAAATGGCTGACTGCATTTCTGAAATGCACAATACTGTGAAGACTGGATCAGTCAACCTGTGACGATAAAAAACGAGTTGACTTGGTTGTTTAATTACCTGTAAAGAAATGGGTTAGATGATCAAATGCAATTCCAATGTCCCTTTATGCACCTCATTTAGTAGCAAAAGATGAAAGAATTATAATTGCATGGGAAGTAGGGTGGTGGGACTTTGTTTGCTGCTCCCCTCAAAAGATTGCCTATTAACCAAAGCTTCAGTGACAAACTACCATGCATTTTAGTGATCTGCAGGTGTGCTGGCGATTTGGGGACACAACAGCTAGGGTGCAGGCACCAATACGTTCTGCAAAGCATGAAAATCAATTTCACGTCTCAGCTATTGTAGCACACACTGTTGTCTCAGGATGGCCTGATACAATGTTTAATAAGCAGCTCTTTGTGCTTAGCAGACCTGCATTAGAGCAGGGTTTCATGGCGAAGAGACAGCAAGGCAATTTTGTATAAGCAAACCCTGATTTGCCCTGGCATCATATACAGCACAACTCCCAGAACTCTTGTCACTTTGTGTTTTAGAAGAGCGTTAAGTAAAGGGGAGGTTCTCACTGAGATCAGAGGCTGTTTGCATGAGAAAGAAACCCGACAAACGTGCATGCTGCAAGATAGGCGTAACCTCTGAGGAAAAGTACAGTCCTCCGAGGATTTGCCGAAGTTGAGATGAGCAGCAGCGGACTCTGCAGAGGAGCTATTGGAGTCCAGCACCAAGCATCAAAGACGAGTAATTGGTATTCAGGGTGAAGCGTGTGGCACTTCAGTGACAAAATACACCCCCAGAGCCTCAACTTTCATCTCTTCCTACTCGAGATACAGGTAGTCCTGGTGTACAGGATATTGAAGGGAAGCAGCGATGTCGATGAACAAAATGGAAGGGAAGTTGAGTTGAATGAAATGTAGCAAAGGTGCTCAGCGATGGCCTTTAAATGCACAAGCAGTGGAGCATATGTGGGGGAGGCTGTAATGAAAGCAGTCCTGCGGTGCCAGAGGGAGAATAAAAAACAGGCTGCAGTTCGGAGGCCAGTGGGCAGAGGGCTGGAAATGCTGCATAACTCAAAATCGATATAGATTAAGTGGTTATTTAGAACGGAGAGGTCAATTTATTTGACTTTGGAGTTTAATCACTTGTCTCTTTAGAGACGTTTTAATGACATGATTGGAGATTCTAAAAGAAATAGAAACGCATCTCTATCTGCTGAATTTGACAATGACCCTTTAAAATACAGAACTGCAGCGGCAGTCCTCTTTCCTGTCTTTCTGTCCTTTCCTGTCAGAAAAGCAGAGATAATTCAAAGGACTTCATTGAGATGTGTAAGCACTTTCTATAAAGACCTTAAATATATTCCTGCAGAGTAACCTGTTTAAGTACAGGAGGACAGTACTCAACTCCTTATGCAGTTCTGAGCAGTGGCTAGAAACTAGAACCTTTATTCCATATATTAGTATATTGTGCTCTGAATGAGTGATATAGTATAGAAGAAAAAAAAACATAGTACTACAACGACACCAACAACATTAGACTTCATTATTTCAGCACTGAAGCCACTGGCCTTATTGTTGTTTTATAACAGAAAAGAAAGGTGGAACAAGTGAGGCTACATAATAATAATAATCTGATTCATTAATGAGCTAATTAATTCACTTATTGATAATTACAAAATAAACATCAAGCCATAAAAACATAAAACTGTAATGGACTAGATATCATCATCATCATTATTACTATTATTATTATTATTATTAATACTGATAATAATAATAATAAAAACAATAACATTATACCATTACTACTATCATCATCAATAGTAATAATAATAACTATAAATAATTATTATCATTGATAATAATAATAATAACAATAATAATAATGTAATTATTATTATTACTATCAATAATCATTATTGTTGTTGTTGTTATTAATTATTATTATAGTGATGACATTTATTCAACTTTATGATCCAGTGACATAACTACTGTAACTGTGTCAGTTTAATCATTTTCAAAATAATGTTCACCAAAGATAGCAATATGGGACAACAAAGAGAGCAGTGTCATTTGCTTCATATGACATTTGTATGTCAAAGGGCTTTGGATAACATAGATGGTTGATATCAAACCTCACAAAACCTTGCATCATTTTAGTAACTTCATAAGCATGAAAATTTACTGTACATGTCACACTAATGGAGCATTCTTGTATCAACTCTGCAAAAAGTATTTGGCACCTGCAAAAAGTAAAGCAACAGCCTGTTTAGGAGAACTCTAATGCTCTAAATTAAATATAAATACATCTGTGAATTGTTAATGATTACCAGGATATTCTTTATTGCTCAACATAACTTGAAAGGTTCCTGGTAACTGATTCACTATTTCTTCAAAAACATCTACATCAACTTCTGTATCAGACTGGTCATACACCTTCAGACCTTGCTGTCTGCCTTCTGCTTTAGCATGCCTGAATGTTAAATTTCAGGCATGCTAAAGCAGAAAGAAATATCAAAGAAGTGAAAATGAAAATATTTACTGCTGATAAACAAAGGGTGAAATAAGTAGAGTAACAGCTAATTGTACAAAATGCCAGTGAGTTCAATCCAGTACAACATTTTAATACATGTTAAAACAAAGAAAAAATTACTTAATGCAAGAGTGGATTCTTATGAAAGAAAAAAGTAATGAGATTATTTTACTAACATACTAACCTTCTGGTAGCTTTGCAGATTGCCTGGGTTCGATTCCCGGCCCAGGGTCTTTCTGCACGGTGTTTGCATGTTCTCTCTGTGCATGCGTGGCTTCTTCCCACAGTCCAAAAACATGCCTGTTTGGTAAATTGGTCTCTTAAATTCTCTGTCTGTTTCTGTGTTGCCCTGCTTGCCCGGAATGTTGCTGGAGCTATCCCGATCCCATAAGTGACCAGAAATGGATGGATGATACTAACCCGTAAACAGTGTTAGTCCTGCACTGCTTCCCCCTCCTGAGAAGGATCAGATTTGCCTCAAAGTCGTGTGGAAGTCTTTCTCCAAACTCCTCCCATGTCCGACTTTTTGCCTCAGGAACCACCTGAGCCGCATGCCGCTTCGCCTGCCAGTACCCATCAGCTGCTTCTGGAGTCCCACAGGCCAAAAGGACTTGAAGGACTTCTTCTTCAGTCTGACGGCATCCCTCATTGAAGGTGTCCACCAACAGGTTTGAGGGTTGTCACCACGACAGGCACTGACAACCTTGCGGTCACAGCTCCGATAAGCCACCTCGGCAATGGAGACACGGAACAATGAGACTCAATGTGTTTTGAGTATCTGGGCTCTCCCTTAGAAATAGGGTGAGAAGCTCAGTAATCTGGGAGGGACTCAGAGTAGAGCCACAGCTCCTTCACGTCGAGAGGAGCCAGTTGAGGTGGCTCAGGCATCTGGCTAGAATGCCTCCTGGATGCCTCAACTGGTCAGGTGTTCTGGGCACGTCCCACTGGGAGGAGACCCCAGGAAAGACCCAGGACACGCTGGAGGGACTATTAGGGGACAGTTGAGTTTTCAGACTCAACTGTCGCCTTTTCACAGCAAACTTCCCCAGCCGGGGAAGCATTGAAAATAAAAACATCCAGAGACACTGCACTTGTTCTGAGAGCCACTTTTTTTTTTTAACTCACTCACAGAAAGTTGTAAAATGCTCTTTCTCAAAATATCCAACAAAAAGAATTTTTGTCACGCCTGCGATTCATTTTTTCATATCGCCGTCTTTCTTCCGCTGTGCATGTCTTGCAGCCTGGTAGTACTTGTCTACGGACCTTTTGAGGTTGGTGACGAGTCCGGGAAGTTTGTGGTGGGGCAGTCTGTGGTGGGGCGGTCTGTGGTGGGGCGGTCTGTGGAGGGACAGTCTGTGGAGGGGCAGTCTGTGGAGGGGCAGTCTGTGGTGGGGCGGTCTGTGGGGTCTGTGGAGGGGCAGTCTGTGGTGGAGCGGTCTGTGGAGGGACAGTCTGTGGAGGGGCAGTCTGTGGTGGGGCAGTCTGTGGTGGGGCAGTGCTTTCACAAGGGCCTGTTAACTCACAGCAAACCTCCCCAGCCGGGGAAGTTTGCTGTGAGCGTTCTCTGTCTGGGGAAGTTTGCTTTCTTACTTGGGAAGGGTTGAATAGGTAATCATCAAATTCGTCGTACTCTGAGACATAGATCTGTGTCATAGACAGTGAGGTCATAGCTACAATGAGCTCACTGTAGTTCTGGGGGAATGTCTTGCTTCTGATCGTTGCTATGGAAACAGATCAGTTATGCATGACTAACTATTAACCCTTTGCAACTGCGTCACATAATCATTCAAGGCAAATGATTAATCATGACAGACGTCCGAAGTGTATATTTCAAGAGGCTAGGGATTAGAACAGGAAATTTAATAGTTAACTAGAAAATTCCTTAAGAAATTTAACCGGGGCCTGCCAAAGTGTGCCCGTTGGTTTGGACCCAGCGTTCTGATACTAAAAATTGGCATCAATGCTAAGCTTACCTAAATTGTAGTCAATAGGCTGTGGAGAGTCACAAGGATGTTCACTAATATGGACTTGCACCATTCAGTATGTTAAAATTAGTGTATAAGCTAAAATTAGCCAAAATGCTAATGTAAGCCTAAAAGCTGTCATTAGCATGTGGGGTAGCATTAGAATGTTGTCTTACAATGACTTGCTTCATTCAGTGTCCTAAACATTGCTAATAAGTAATAAAAATAGCTGAAAGCTAATCTTAGGGAAAAGGCTAATGCTAATGCTCATCCTTGCACAGCAGAGATGCCTTGCATCATATATTAGATTATGGGTACATATCATAATCTAATATATGATTAGATATTTCTGGCAAATATCTAATCATGTAGATGAAGTATTTGTCAAAAAACTGAGGAAAAAATATCACTCATTAAAATCTCCAGAGTAGATTTTCTGGGTCCTGTGAAATATTTATAACTTTCTATTTCTAATGTTATCATAACCTTACTTAAAAAAAATCCTGAACTGTCCCTTTAACAAGCCCCTATAATACTGTATGTAGACTTTATTGGTATTCAGGAGTGTGGTCCACGTATTATATCTCATGTTTAGCATTTATCCAATCTAAGAGACTTTACAGTATTGAATATTTGTACAGCAAAGCTAATAAGGATCACTGCTTTCACCATAAGTCTGCCTTTTCCCGAGGAAAGTGATGTCTGTTTTCTCGTCTCAGGTCAGAGGCTTTGAAAACATTACAATGCAAGACAGCAGGAAGCTCATTGTTTCTGGTTGATTTGCTGGTTGAACACCTACACAGATGATGTAACCACGTCGCTGAGGTAGGAGGACTGGCTATTTAGGTACTCTGTTATGAAGCCAGCAACATGGTGATTGCATCAGAATGACTTTTAGAGACACAGAGAAGAGGAGAATAATACACATGCAAATAGCACAGCTTGGAATCATGTCCTTTTTTTATTTTTTTGTAATACAAAATTGCATTTTAAACGGCGTAAAGATTTATGATGCAGCCATACATTAACAGGATCATTATATGATGTATAGAATGGCCGCACATATAAAACCGTGTTTCCAACAGCATTTAATAGCTCCTTAAATCGTCTCTTAATTGCTTATGGACTTTGGTAATTGCTCTCTAATTGAATTTCTCATGCCCACCAAAGAACATGAATGATAACGTTTAAAAAGAGATGAGTGATGTTTGTTCGTATTAGTCATCTCTAAATGTGAATGTGTTTGCGAGGCTGTCTGCGTGCACATTAATGTGCCAGCAGTCAACAATCAAATAGTTCTCTTTCCCTGCTGAGCTCTCTCCTCGAATCTCGTTTTCTCTTCCCGTTTCTCTGCTGGAAGCATTTCAGCTGGGATTTTTAGTTCCAGTGAATCGGCCTATTTGGGTTTCAGTCGTACTTTGCAAAACCTCTCTGATATTGATAAATTGACTTCATAAGGCACCGCAGCAGCACATTCTGTCGTCATTGATCAATGTTGAGATCTATTCTTTCCCCGATGCACAAGGAGCTTTCCCACCGCTGAGAGGATGAGCCTCATGTCTTCTGGGAAATGCCCTCCAAACGAGTCTTATTTTCATGCTGTCGCACACTAAATTATAACTGTTGAACAGGGAAATAAAAAAAATAGCAGCTCTCACTGAGTGCCGCTCCCCTTGTTTGTTGTTTGCATTAAAGCAGAACTGATGTAACCCAAGCACCGGGTTTTGTTCATTTCAACGGGGGAACATTCATCAAACAGATTTTTATATTTGTGTAATGTCGCTGCCTCATCTTAGCCTCACCCATGACCTGATGTGCAGCGACAGACGCCTGCAAACAAACTATATGATTACATAAAGCCAGAAAAGCACTTTCATTTGGTCAAGGTTAATGCTTTTGTTTAATAATGGGAATGCATTAGAGATGGATCCTCTACCGTTAGGCAGACTCCTACTAATTCAAGGCAGAGATCCCTCTATAATAATCAGCTTATTTGGACAGGAAGAGCAATGCAGTTGATGATCTGCAGTTATTATTTTGTTAAAAAAAAAAAAGCAATGATTTTTGCCTATTTTCTAACATTCCTAGGAGAAGGAGAATAATATTACCAAGTTCTTATACTAATGAACTAAAGCATATTTTAAAATCTATGTTGTATTTTATTTATCAGCATAATGCACAGCACATCCAAGACCCTGCAAGCAGCCTATTCTTGATTTTATTTTTCCCCTGTAGCTCATTGTAAAATCCACTCAGAAGGCTGATAATCAGATAAACCAAAGCATTGATCCATAAACCAATTTCTCGGTTCATGGATCAAGTCATTATTATAACTTTAATCATTACTTAATAAGATTATATAATCAATATTTCATTGTTTAGGGGTTATTCAAAATATAATTTAAATAATTATAATGCATTGACTAACTCTTAAAATCATGGCTTGTGGCTGTTTGGAGGAAAAATGGTAAATAATTCCTTCAGATGCATGAAAACGTGAGTAACACTTTTGCATGATGGCAAACAAAGACATTGTTCTGGACTCTAAAACTCTACTTTTTTGTCTCAACACTATAAAAATTTGTTGAATGAACAGAAAATGTGGCCTTTTCATCACAATGAAACATTCATGTTAATGAAACTGGACACACTGATAAAAAGAGAAGAAAACAAAGCAGTACTTTAATCAGAATTTATCTGGGAATTTAACCTGCAACACAAAAGTTACTCTCTATTAGTGTTTTTTTTTTTTTCTTTAATATCAGCTGTGAAACAGTAGGAAAAATATGGCTGGGGAGAAAAGTTGACTTTAAGTAAGTCACACAAAAATAAATACTAAAACATAATCATTTTAAGATGGCCACCTTAAAAAATTCCACTTTGTTTGATTCAGATCAATGACATCGCTCGAGGCAGTAAGAATTGGCATTAGACATCTACAATTGACAGCTGTGAGGTTTGCAGTTATCAGCTGGCATTAGTAAATACTCTGGCAGAAAAGCAGCTTTTGACAGATTCCAGTGTAGCTTCAGAAGCCTTTTCATCTCGCCTGTTAGAATTTACCCCTGAGGAATCCAACTCAGATGAAGAAGAATATAATAAATACCAGTCAGAGCAATAGTTCAAGACGCATGGGTTTCAGCACTGCTGATTTCAGTGAGACTCCCACAAACGGCAAGCTGTGATCCATGCTATTGACAGCTGATACCATAGCAACCTGGGATAAAGACAGTCATTGTGTCAAAACCTTTTGGACTGAGTCTTACAGATTTGAACCTCTGAGTTATTAAAAACAAATCTATACATTTCTATTTTAATGTAGTTGATTCCTAAAGTTGTTTGCTTCATGTTAATGTCATATTTTGCTCGCATAGCATCAACTAGCCACCTCGAGTATTCAGTATTGAATACTGAATATAGTACACAGAAGGGACAAAATCACTTACCAGTAGTCTGTGATGTGACTGTTTTTTTTTTTTAAATTTACATTTTGCCTACTAATGTTGGCACAGCACTGATCTTCATTCAGTTAATACCAACCAGGCTCAAAACGATCTTGAACTCTTCTTTCGTGCTCCTAAAAACATTGAAAACTTACAAATCACAAAACCTTACTCAACCCTGTGAAATAACATTACAGTAGTGGAAATAAGAAAAAAAATGGCATTTTGGTTTATATGTGACATAATGTTGCTTGTATGTTAGAAACAATTCAACAACAGCAAGAAATCTTGTCAAATGAGAGAAAATGGTTGTGTTAATTAGAAAAAATATATATTTAGAACCAGTTAAACCAACCTACTGAAGGTAAATAAGTTCAGTAAATTCTGATCAATGGAGTTAATCCAGTGCAGATTGTAAAACTAAGTGAATAATAAATAAATAAATAAATAAGCAAAATCATTGTTTCATTCAACAATTTGTTTTGAAATGTTAATTATAATAAAATAAATAATTCTACTGCTCTGAAACTAAAAAAAAAAAAAAAAAAGAATACATGTACAAGAGCAAATTTCTAATTAATTCAGCTTAGATTGTTTTCGTTTCATTTTACTGCATTCAAACAATGTGCGTCTCTACTTTGTCTTCATGGGACAGTTTTTGAACCACAGCTCATCTCTGCATGGACAGTGATCACAACAAGATGTGCCAAAGCCAGTCCAGCAGCACTGAATATTTTAATTGATGCTTATTATAGATAGTGTCCAACTCTCCCCGATTTCGCAGTCTCACTAAGCTTGACCTGCGGCGCTGGAGAAGCACTCGTCTCTGTCACTTTGTCACGGGCGCTTTGTTGTTCACTTCCCCGGCTTCCTCTGCGTGACGCCTCTGAGTCACACTCAAGATATTTCATTAACCATGTTGCTGAACGAGTGTAATAAGCTCTACAAGTTGAAGATGAACTATGAACAAAACCTTATTTCACTCACTGAGACTGAATATCCAGCAAGGATATTATGCTGAAATTGTGCATGCTTTCAAATAAAAAGATCATTACCTGCTGTTTACTGCCTGTTGAATTATTTATTAAAGTATTTTTAGAACCAGGTAATAAATACACATTTTTTGCACAACTTTTCAGTGGAATGATGTTGACGTGTGATGCTCATGTACATGCAGGGACTTTGGGACGTTAAGTGTTTTCAGTGCGTTAGATCTGCAGAGAGAAGATGGATTTTGTATATTTTTGTACCTCATGATCATGTAACCGTTCATCATGGCCGTATTTTCTGGAAGTATTCAAAGATATCACACAAGCTTTCCTAGATGTCTATGACTACTTCGCAGCGCCTCTTTAAAATCAAGTGATCACTAAGCACGAAAATCCAGCAAAATCCATCCCATGGATGCGAGTCGTTGAAGCTTCTGAAGTCTTTCTCCTTTTCTCCTCCGCACAGCGATCCAAAATAGCGGTGTACGAGAAGATGTGGTCTTACATGAAATCCGCAGAGCCCAATGTGTTTGTTAAGACCACGCCAGATGGCGTCGCCCGAGTGCGAAAGTCAAAGGGCAAGTTTGCCTTTCTCCTTGAGTCCACGATGAACGAGTACATCGAGCAGCGGAAGCCGTGCGACACCATGAAAGTGGGAGGGAACCTCGACTCCAAAGGCTACGGTGTGGCGACGCCCAAAGGCTCAGCATTAAGGTGGGTGGAATATTATAACAATATCCCCCATGTTGTTATAGTATTCCACCTACCCTGATGTCCCCCGGTTGTCGTTCTCTTCTCTTCTTGTTTTGTATGGAAGCAGAGGTAACGGTAGTAATGCCTTTAACTGTACTTGGGTTCAAAGGTTATTTGATGTTTTTCTCTGCATAGAATTGCTGTTTTATGTTAGAAAAAAATACAATCTAATCCAGGTGAAAAGGTAAACGTTAATCATTTCATATTTATGTCTTTCTTACTGCTGTTCTTTTTCTCTCCTTCAATCTCTCCTTCTGTCCCGTGTGCTGTCCTACCTGACTGTTGTGTTGTCACTTTTAATTTAACAGTTCAATGGTTTTTCAATTTAGCCTTTAAAAGCTGCGCTGTCACTTGTGACGAATGTTAATTGCATGATGTTTGTTGTTACTTTTTCTTCTCAATGACAAGTGTCCCCATCCCGCACACTTCAGTTCTAAACTACGTAACCCTTCATGCCACCTTTTTCCAAGATTTAACAGTGTCTCTGCCTTATATGAGCCTTTTTTACCTCCCCATATTCTTTAAATTCTTAAACAATTTGTCCTTTTCCTAGACCATTCTGATTAACAGTAGTCTGTGCATAAGCCCTTTCTTTGACACTGGTAGTTTCTCTACCATTGCTTCCTAATATGACTTATTATCATTATCACTTTGCATTAGATTTCTCACGGACCTGTGCATTTTCTTACAAGTTATGTTTTATCGTTTCAAGAAATGCTGTTAACCTGGCAGTTTTAAAACTGAATGAGCAAGGCCTCTTGGACAAATTGAAAAACAAATGGTGGTACGACAAGGGAGAGTGCGGCAGCGGGGGAGGTGACTCCAAGGTCAGCCTCGATGTCACCACAATCGGGTACCATAGTTCAGAGTAATCGGCAAAGCTGTTAGCAAAGAACACAACCGAAATCCATCCTGATCCAGACCAAACCAACCAACCTGCTGCACTGAGGCAGGTGATAAATGTGTTAGGCTCACCAGATGGTGTAATGGCTTGTTTGGAAGCTAAGGAGCTTTTGCCTTAACTAGCTGAAAAAACATCACTTGCAGCGTTAAAATGCTGAGAAGTACACGGCCTCTGAGGCTTCTGGAGGTGAATGTGGCTGCTCTATAGTTGTGAAAGCATTAAATGTGTTCATTCACCCTGATGTAAAGGGCAATTCAATCAAAATCGGGGAGTAATAGAGATGCATTGATCAGAATTTTCTGGCCAATTCATATTCTGTGGTTTTTGTACAGCTTTGGCATGTCAGTAGCACTTTTACCTGATTCTGGTTTCTCTTTAAGAACAAGAATAGCATTGCGATTAATAATTTCAAAATCGGCTTTACTATTTTCGAAGACAAAATAATTACAGGGCTGACATTTTAACTTGACTGTAGCATTCTCTGTTCTCAATTTACAGAGTCAATGTAGTTAATATTACAAAACATTGCACTTTGTGTATTAAAATTAAAATGTATTTATCAGAAATTTTTAAAATACTAAACTTTTTGAAATCCAAAATGTTCCATTATACAGTTCTTGAAAGCTATAAAAGATAAAACTGACCAAATTTACTCTAGCTTGCTCAATTTTCCTGTGCTTTCACACAGCCTGCAACAACCTACAACTATTGCATAGTTACTTTCAGGCTTCAGTCAGTAACAGCATACCACAGCAGAGAGTGTTGCTGTCAGCGAACACACCATACACACACAAATGTTTGGTGTTTTCACTGATTGGGAAAAAGATAACTGAGTTTTTCATCTTATTTTGATCAACCTCTGATTTCACAGTGTGCATTAAGTTATAATAGCTGACAAAGTCACATTTACTTATAGAAAAGAGTTGGTCAACAATACTACGTCATAAAAGTCAACATAAGTGCGGTTTTGGAGATTTGGTAAAAGCTTAGGTACACAGCTGCTTCACATTAACAGCTCAGGTTAAGAGGAACCAGTTTTTCTCAAATGGAAAATGGCTGCCAGACAGAGGCAGACCATAAAGCAAGGGGAACAGCGGTGTCTTGAGGGGACTAAGCATTACAGGCAAACGTGAGAACTCTAATTAAAGACAACACTTTTGTTTTTTGTTTTTAATGAAAGTTACCTGTGGTTTGAATCCCTTCCAACTGTGACCCCTCAGACCACCAGATCTCTCCAACCTGTTCCAGTGTACCAACCAGTAGTCCAAAGTGTGAATGAGTGAATGATTGTTGGGTTCTGATAAAATCCAATTCAAATTCAGGCTTTAAATTTAAGTTGTTTTTTGTTGTTGTTTTTTTGTATCATCATTCCAGCTTGCAAAAACAGAATGCTTCAATAAAAGACCAAAATTACTTTGCCATACTTATACTGATATATGTAAATGCCTGACCATAGCTGAATTTTTGAATTTCTCTGCTTAGCAGTCTCATCTTTACAAGAAAACTCCTCAATGTAACCTTTATCCTGTACACTTTTTTATTTTATCAAGGAACTGCTAACTTTTTAGGTCATTTGTTTCAAGAAGCCCCTCTGGCACACACAGCAGTTTCCATCACTCTTCTCTAATGCGCTATAGAAGTCCAAGAAATGTACAATCTGTCTGTTTTATGATTTCTCCTCAGGGAAGATTGGAAAGGTAGACTAAACTAGCCTGGAGCGGTGTGTTTGGAACATCCAAATCACCTGGTCTGGGACTGCTATGAAGTCCCGTTAGCAGACATGAAGAGATGCATGAATTTGTTTTCACCCAGCAGCATGCACATCCACGCATACACGCCCACACACACACACACACACGCCAAGTTCCCCCTCACCCTCAGGCCCAACACACCACAGCCCAGATTGACTTTCAGACACAGAGCATGTTGCTGGGTAATTGCATTGTTAATCAATGTCTTTCCAAGTCAAGACAGTGGTTTGGTCTTCACACTCTGTTTCTCCAGATTGGCTATGAAGGATATACAGTGGTGTAATCTTCTTTCAGTGCATTATCTGTCGCATGGATCCTTTCTGAGAGGGAGGTGGGGGGGACACATTGTTTTGAGATAGTAGTCAGGTCACTCATTTATCAATGTTCTATGTTTTTGCTTCAAATTGAACTTTTACATCTGATGAAAAATTTAGCTGAACTGAAAATGACTAAAGTCATGAAGTGGCTCTTAGATGTGTGCTTTTATCTAGATTAGATTTTTTTATTATTATTCTTTCTTACATCTGATCATTTAGATTCCACACTAGGCAAATAATACACTTGGTTATGCAGCTGCAGGCAAACATGAGACAAATATGCCACTACTCTTGAGCTTCGTCCTGCAGCTATCATCTGTTACTAATCTGTCAAAACATAAAGGTTTTCTCCGTGATAAATGGCAGCAAACCTCATACTGCATAATGGCGCTTTAATATTTTGGGCCTCATTTACTTCCAGAATTTATTCTTGTCAGTATACACCAAGACAAAAGCATTTTGTTGAAAAACATAAGGGCTGAATCTGATTTTTCCGCTTAGTAAAGAAAAAGCTCCTGACAGAATGACCTGCAGCTGATAGCCTCTGGTTCTCCCTGCCCATGAATTTCTCTGGTTGATGGTCACAGACTTGCAGATCGTACTGTGAGTACCTGCTCGTCGCCGTGTTAGCAGCATCTGCCGATTACTCGAAGCGATTAGGTAGGTCCTGGCTTTACACTAGGGGTTATACAGGTGATAGGTAGAATGCCTGCTCTTTGTGATGTTGACTACAGCCAGGTGTCCTGCTTTATCGCTTTGTAAAGTATGTAGTAGTTTAAAAGTTGAATAACATAAAATAACATAATATAATGTTATTTATGTTATTTCCCACGTGAAGAACTCCTGTAAACCTTGCAGTATTGAAACTCAGTGAACAAGGCATCTTAGACAAGCTGAAAAACAAATGGTGGTACGATAAGGGTGAATGTGGAACCAAGGACTCTGGAAGTAAGGTCAGTCGCTGCAGGTCTTTTGTACTGATTCCAAATTGCATTTTGACGTACTGTTCATATGCAAGACTAAAACTTTCACATTTGAAGTATGCATTTTGTTTATTTGCCACACACACCTTTCTTTTTTTAAGAGTACTTTGCAATTTCTGCCACACACTGTAACCCAGTTTCTATGTGGCTTTAGGCACTGCATCCCCAAATATATATATTTTTTTCTTTTATGAAATTTTTAATGAGACACATTTTAAGCAGTATAACCCATAACACTCTTTTATAAAAACTGTAATGGTAACATTAAGGGGAAACTAAACAAGTGCCTTTTTTTTTAGATTCAGAATGACAGCAGTTAATACATGTTGATAAATGCTGTTTCTTTTTGCTCATTCCCATTCTTGACATTCATGATACTTCGACCATTATGCTGCTGTTTCTATTTACCAAACTGTTAATGAAAAATTGATTTGTTTGCGTTCTTACTACTTTGCATCGAGATGTGTCTGTTAGATTCTGCGGCTTCCTGTGGTGTGATGAACAAGCAAAACCCTCTTATTGTGATGAGTTACACAAATTCAACCTCTCTGAGCAGCGGGAGCGCCGCAGGGCGTCCTCCAAATTTTGTGGTGACTCACAGAGGAGACTTACATGCTTTGCTTGAGCATTACAACAAGTCGAAGAATGTAATAAACCTGATATTTAACCCTCTGAGATCCAAACAAATAACACGGTAATGTAAGGTCTTATCTTAGCTCCATGCTCATAAGGTTAAACTGCAAATAGTAAAGCTCTAATAAACACATTTTTCGTAAATACATTTGGTTGGCAAACAGCAGCAAAATGGTTTCACGTACAGTAGATTGTTTTGTTTAGTTTTTTTTTTTTTTTTTTTTACGTTTAACTGAGCTATCATTTATATGCTATCAACTTGACAGTACTGTATGACATTGCTACCATGAGAGTTATACGTACATGTCTCTCAGAGAATTAAAAAGACAGGGATTTTTTTTTAAGAGTTATTGACCTATGCGATACTGACCGGCTTCCTTTTATGGTTAAGTGCAGAAGCCATTTTACGTACAAGTAGCTCACAACAGAAAAAGCTCTACATTCACCAGCAGAGTAAAACACACTGGCTCCTTCTAGCAATAATTAGGTTCCTTATCAATTTTTTTGCTACTATTAGGGATTTTGTTGCTTAGCTGCTGATACCAACGTTGTTGATAGCTTTGAGTAGTTTCAGGCATAGTTTCAGAATTACATTTTGCTCTGCTGACTTTGTTCCACTGCAAAACTCTTAAATGTGGTATTCACTTTCCCCCAGGACAAGACAAGTGCTCTCAGCCTAAGCAATGTGGCAGGAGTCTTCTATATTCTGGTTGGAGGGCTGGGGCTGGCTATGATGGTGGCTCTGATAGAGTTCTGTTATAAATCACGACAAGAAACCAAACGGCTAAAATTGGCCAAGAATACCCAGAATTTTAAGCCGGCTCCCCCGACCAACACCCAGAACTTTGCCACATACAGAGAAGGCTACAACGTGTACGGAACCGAGAGCGTTAAGATCTAGAGGTACGTTGGCTCTCTTTACCTTCCACGGAGTCCCCCGTGCGTCAGAACAGATGAATCATTTAGGGTTTTTTTTTTTCGCCCATAGCAGTCAGAGTGAATTATTCAGCTGTGTGTATGCTGCCAGTGAAATTGTTCATGGTTGTCATGTTTGACAAAACCCAATTATTTCCACAGACAAAAAACAAAAAAAACTCTGCTACACAAACTGGAAAGCAGTTGAGCAACAGGATGGAGAGGTAGCAATAAATAAAAAAAACACATGTTATATGGAAGACGAATGTTCTGCTGTTATCATAGTATTACATCAGATAGATAAGTCAGTCTGCAGTATGGACAGACTTACAGACCCAAGCCTGTAAAGTGTGGCAGCCCTTTGGGTCTGGATACAGTTGTTGTGAATCCTCTTCCTCTGCCCCCGGGTCAGTAGAGTTGATATCTAAACTGATTCCACACTTTTATCAGATTACCTGAGTCTGCAGAACTTGGCTGGCCACAGAAGCCCCTCAGCATAACCCATTCTGTCTGTAGACACTCATACTGTATGGACTGGTATTGCCTTGTTGAGAGACTGGCACAGTCTAATGTTTTATGAAACACGAAACATGTAGACAGAGGATGCCACGGCCACAGCCTTCAGCTGTCAGGCTCCTGCACTGCAATCAGAGGTGACCCCCAGGAGTGACCCTGGAAATGTTTAGATGCATCCATGATCCACCACACCTGAATTAAATGAGTGTTTGCCACTGTATGAGTGAGTCTGTAAAAGTCTCCTGACATATTTTAACACTGAAGTTTGAAGATTCATCATTGAATGTTGGCTTGGCTCTGTGTAGCCAGTCATAATTGTTCACTTGTCAGCAGTTTGTTTCACATTTCCTCCAAAAGACTTCCAGCTTATAATAAAAGAAAGACAGTAGTATTCTGCAAAAGTCCCCATGAAAATTATAAAGTTTGAAGTATCTATCCAAAGAAACCATTAAATTAAATAGCTCAGTCTGTAAAATAACTTGTTGCTCTACATTTGTTAGACATCTTAAAATTGAAATTTTCCAGATGCTGATAATTACTTAACCTGGTGTATTATAATGTTTGAAATCTGTAGCTTGTTGATGTTTAACTGTTTTGTAAACAAGTCCAATTATGCTCTTTCAATGCAAATATCTATTGATCAGCTGTGTTCTCATTATCAGTAGGTTTTCAGGATCCTTAAAACTGTGATTACTTTTGATGAAGTATGTTATGGTAAAAATCCTGTATGCCAAGCATGGCTGAAACTAGGCTCACCAGCCAGCTGTTAATTTGTTCAATTTGATAGAAAATACCTGGAAGCGTTGGAACAGACCAGAACAAACTAAAGCTGTGAAGTTGCACAACATGATTGCAAATAAAATGAACTGAAAACCACTAAACTGCCTTGTAAGGCCAAGTAAATCTGCAGCCGTACTTCTATGATTGTGAACCCCTCCCGACACGTTGCACCCAGCCGTTCTTCCAAATGCTAATATAAATGCTAATCATGTTGAGCGCAGCTTTTTGAAACCCGTCTCTTAGCAGAGACAGAAACCACATCACATGAAGCATACTGAGGACTTTTTAAAGAAGTCCCTAATGTAAAAAATGCTATTAAGACTTCCAGCTAAAAGCCATTATAAAGTATCACTAAAAACCAGTGGAAACCAGGAAATGTCTAAGTAAAAGTCCACTAAAAAAAAAAAAAAAATTACATTTGCTTTGTTTTTGATTACATTGATTGCATGGGCGTTCTCATTAAAAGCAGTGCGTGACATGTCGAATGTTTCAAGTGTTAAAAGAACACATTTTCCCCATCATCTTATTACTGTGAGAAATATAATCCTCAGATACTCCGTTTTGTTCCAGAGAAGAAAAACTTTAACATTATATGTACCCAAGACATCTGCAATGATTTCTTGTCACGCTGTGTTCTTTTATCTGATTAGGCAAGAAGTTAGCTGTAAAACAGAACACATCATTTACATCAAATGGTCCAAATTTGATGACAGGCGCAGAAGAGATTTTTGCTTCTGCTGCTGATGCTGTCAGTAAATGTGTTTGAAGCAGGACAGTTGTGTGGAAGCACGTTGATCGCATCTTTTGAAGTCAAAATTGTCAAATATTAGCAGGCGATTGATGTTATTTTTGTCACAGCAAACTTTCGTGTGCTATAGAAGGTCAAACAAAGACTTCAAGGTGTTAAGGTGCAACATTTCTTTAACAACCTTCTGCTGATGTTCGTGTCTCCGTAGCATTCTTAACTCCTCCCATCTTTGCCTCTTCTCTGTTTGTTGACGCAGGTTTACGAAACATTTGAGCCGTCATCTACAACTGTGACTAAACATCTGTGAAAGGCACAGGACCACAGGGGCTTGTGCTTCATGACATGATAATCTGCATTGACGACACGACTTGACTGGTCATGGGAAAAGCCGATGAGGTTTCCTCCGCCTCTCAGTGCCTTATGGAACTCTGAGTCTAAACAATGCAACTCGATCACAACGATAATGCTTTTTTGCTTGAAACTCATACGAAACAGAAGAATGATGCCGAGTTAAAATACACACACATATATATATATATATATGTGTATATATATATATATATTATATATATATATATATATATATATATATATATATATATATATATATGACTATACATGAAGGAGAGAATAAAGCCATCATTTGCAACTCTAAGCACATTTTGAAGTGCCAGAAAGACAATGTATAATACATAACAAGTGTCCAATTGGTTTTCTTGTAATCAATATGATCAGATTACTCATCATCCTTCTGCTGCCAGATTTCCACTGGTTCAATGTGCTAAATTTATTTTACTAGATCTACTCAGTGCACTGTAGGACACTGGTTCTTAGATAATAGCTTTTTATGCTGCTGTGAATCCCTTCGAATGACCATGAACCTGAAGAGGAAAGATCTGTCGCATTGGAGTGCTTGTCAAGCTCGAAACAAAGATGCGTGTTGTTTGTACTTAGAACTCTGGTGCTGCTGCCAACGTTGTCTTCGGGAAAGTCTGATGGGACTCCAGAAGGAAGAAGATGACATGAAGCAGGACCTGATTCCCACTTCCAATACTGCCAAGGGTGTGTTTTGTATGATTATGTGGTCTGGCTAAAGAAAATACGTTTGGGATATATATATAGACGATTTGTAAAATATCAAGGAGGTTTCGATGCTCTGAAAAGTCTTTCCCTGAAACCTAGATTAATTCAAGTCTTCTTTACATCAAAGTAAAACCAAACATATGGGTACTTCAGTTGTGGATTAACTGTAGTCCGATTAAAGGCTCGCAGTAAAGTTTTTTGGGTTTTTTTTTTTTTCAGAATTTTTTTGTTTTCTTAGATTTTATGTCAAATTGCACATTTTCAAAAATGATTTTCTTCCATGAAAATTAAAGTGTTTAGTGATTTTACTTAGTAAATGAAAAATATATAAATACAACAACAACAAAAAAAAAATAGACTTTTTATAAGATGACACTGGGGCATCTCCTGGAGCTTAGCACATTTCCATACTGCTGTAATCAATTGTGTTCTTTCATAAAGACTGTGATTCCATAGGATTTAGGAGGATATTTATCTAATTACCTAAAGCTATGGGCAGATAGTTTTATATTAAAAAAAGAGACAATGTGAAGACAAATAAAGAGTAAGCAGGAGGGATGTGTACATTTAGACAAATGAGAATTACTTATTAACTTTATGACAGATTGGGTTTTCCCTTCTTACATTATTTTTTTTTTTTTTCTAAAGAACTGCATGTGAAAATCAGTGATGCTTGATGAGCCCTGCTACGCACAAACTGATCCTTGGTCTAATGCTAGAAATAAAGTCCTGGTAATTATTATTATTTTTTTTTAAACTTGTTTGAATTTGTTTTGATTTTTAGTAGGTGTCACCTCCTGCAGAATTAAACAGAAAAAAAACAAAAAACAAACAAATTAAATCACCAAGCGTCGTAGCGGTTACAAAAGATGCATGCATAAATTGCTGAACCTCATCGAAGGAGGTGCTGTACAAAGAATTTTAATACATTTTTGTAAATAAAATGTACAGAAAGGGCCTTGTGTCTTTGTGCTTATTTCCTTCTCTTGAATAAAATGTTCTAAAGTTAAAACCATGTGGATTACAGAGAGTGTCGCAGTAGCGGTTCTCACATGAAGTTAACCACCCTGCAACCTCTGTCGGTGTATCAATAGCCTAACAGTGGTCGAACGGATGAACGCGTAAAAGGATGAGGTTTGGCTGTAGTAGTATGATATTGAGCTGTTAGTCAGTAAAAGTGTGCGTATTGGATCAATAGTAAGCACTATCCGCTTTAATCCTGGTATCTTGTCTTGTATCCAGTGATTGAGGGCTACATTGACAGCTTCATGTGACATGTGCTCTTTCTTCCCTCCTCACTCTTCATGAAAGCCTTTGTGACACAATCAATAATATATTATAACCCCCAAAATGTTATGGAAGCATACCGCCTGCTTTATAAGGTTTTGTTGCTGGGTAAATTTTGAACATAGTGTCTTCCAAAAACCTTCAAACCTGTTCTTATTTTGTCACAGTACCACCAGACATGACTGTATTTAACTGGGATTTTATGTGATGCATCAGTGGCTCCCATTCCCCTTGTCCTACATGTTATGGATGTGTCTCCGTTCCAGCACACCTGATCCAAATGATTCCATGACCTCCTCTGCAAACCATCTGGTGCTGTTTAATCCTGTCAATCACCCAGTTATTTAAGTCAGGTGTGTAGCAGAAAAGGAGAGAACTTAAAAAAGCCAAATGGGGTTGTTTGGGGACTCGTGTTGGAAGCAATTGAGACAGATCATTACAAAATGGCAAACACATTGTGGAGTTTGCATTAAAAATTAGATTTAAACATAAAGATCACAAGTATATTACACATTTGTTTTCAGCCCCATTTCCTTAGATACACCTAAAGTGAGATGTTTATCCTAACCAGGAAGTCATTTGGGGTGTATCTCTACCAGCTTTTCACAACTACAAACTTAAACATTTGTCCATGATATATCATAAAACAATGAAAGCTTTGTCAGACTGGATGGTGGCACAGTAGACTTCATTCTTGTTTGAGATTCTCTGTTTTCGAAACAGTCTGCCACATTAATAAGCTGCGACCTAAATTCCTGTGCTTGACAGTGAACTTCCATACCAGTCTCAAATGTTACGCAGCCAGGTTTACTTCCACTATTCCCATAAATTTAACTTTATTTGTTTTCCCTTTAGACCTGTATTCCCACACCATGTTGCCACTGGCATTTCTTGCCGTGGGCACAGTGTTCAGGGTGATGTCCAGTGTTGGTTTTTCTCCGTGCAGTGGTAGCAAAATAGTTCAATTTGGTTCTCAACAGACCAAAGTTTTTTCAAAATCTTTGCAGTGACCTCTACATGCCTCGTGGTACACTCTAGATAATTTTTCTTTCTCACAAGGATGACTGCTGGACATTCTACCATAAACACTAGATTTGTGTTGGCTGCAACTATTAGATGCCTTGTCAGCAGATTCTCACAACTCGGTTTGTGGATCTCTGCAGCTCCTCCAGTGACTACTGGCCACTTTGAGGTGTTTTTCTGATTAATTCTCTCCTTACTTGGGGCCTCATGCATAAAGGAGTGCACAGTTTTCACACTAAAACTTGGCAAACGGAATATTTTAGAAAAGTGCAGCGCACAAAACAAACAAAAAAAAAAATTAGATGCATAAAGCCGTGCACACGCACGTAGCCACGCACCTTTCCTCTATAAATCCTAATTTGCAGGAAATAGAGCGCAGCTGCTGGTCCGGCCTGCCGCCTCCATAAGTACATATGTAAATCAGTATAAATACCCGGACGTCTGCTGCCACGTGAAGCAATAACCATAGCAACATCCTTGTTCGACGCAGTACAAGTATTTATGATAATAATTATATATTTTATTTAAAAGGTGCTTTGAGGACACATAATGTCACCTCACAAAAATAAAAATACATTTAAAAAACAAAGAGATCTTGCAAATGCCTGTTTGAACAGTAGCACATTCAGCCGGGATTTAAAAACAGTTTGTCAGAGTCCTTTGAGCGGGGAAAGTGGACATTCATTCTAAATAGTAGAATCATGTGCATGAGTTGTACATTTACAGAATAAAGATGCTTTATGTCCATAAGGCGCATTCACAAGGCAGGCGACTTGACTGAAGGATGACTGCAGCTGGACCGGTACCGGTGCCACGTGACTCTTAAGTTTTGCTCAGAGCTCCAGGATGACCAGTCTGAGCAGCAGTCTAAACACTCATAAACCATCATCATTTCCCAGCAGATCAATATGATCTCTGAACAAACGCTTCCTGTGAATCCTTCCATTGGCGATGTTCTCCGTCAGAGCCAAAGCGTTCCACAATTGCGCGGCTCACCTTGGCGCAGCGACTTAAATACGTGTGATTGCATACACACCTTGATTACCTTAAAATAATCAAACCTGTTGATTAGTTTTAATCAACAGGTTTGAGTTAATCTGCTGATCCAACCCTGTTCTCTTCTTTTAGTGAGAATGAAATGACCTATAGATGCATTTCATGCACTTCGGTGCATGGACCAATGCGTTACATGTTTATGAGACAAAACTGAGAAAATGTACTATTTGCGAGGTTTTCACATACTTTAATTTTTATTTCCTTTATTCTGTGTGCGTGTTAGCAGGATGAATGCGGGTTAGCTTCATTTAAACAATAAAATATTAAAGTCATGAAAAACATTGGTTTTGATGCTTCTTGGTCTAAATAACACTGAATGTAGTCAGATTTTAGTGTATTTAGGTGAGTTTTGACGCTTTGTAGTTTGATATTGTCCACAAAAAAAAGTTTGTGTGGCGGCCGCACATTTTCACGCCAGCGAAAACGTGTGCGTATATTCACGCAAACTTTGACGCAGAGTAAAATTTTACATACGCCGACTTGTGCGTAAAATATGGCGCCGCACATTTTTTGTGCGCACGCATGCTTTATGCATTAGGCCCCTGGTCTTTCTGTTTAGCTGAACAGCCATATCTTGGTAGGTTTATAGTTGTTTCATAGGATTCCCATTTTTGGAGTCTTGTATATGGTTGACCTGAAATACATGTGAAGGTTTTCACTGACTGTGTCGGTGGTTTCAGGATCTGCATCGCAGGTGAAATGAAACCCTCCTTCCAGAGATCCAATCTGCCAACGCTCAAATAACAAATCCACCAAACATGACAAAAACAATGTTCCTATTGTTCTTATTTTTCATTTTGGAAGCTGTTGCTGCGATTCAGGATTTATTCACTTCCTGCAGAATCAGCCTGGGCTGTATGAGACATTACAATCCAAACAAGCTATTACTGACAAAGACAGAAAGGATATTGCTTTTTTTTTTTTTGTTCTTTCATTTGCTTCACCGCTTTCCCTTCCCTTT
Source organism: Poeciliopsis retropinna (assembly GCA_010277075.1). Classification (NCBI taxonomy): domain Eukaryota; kingdom Metazoa; phylum Chordata; class Actinopteri; order Cyprinodontiformes; family Poeciliidae; genus Poeciliopsis; species Poeciliopsis retropinna. The sequence continues at coordinate 10,180,442 of VMRM01000015.1, read as the reverse complement.
ATGTATTCCCCCACCACCACCCCTTTGCTGTGCCTGGATTGCTACCAGCTAGGAATAAGACAATGTGGGGGTGTTCAAGAACGGTGCAGCAACACGCGAGGCTCACGAGACTGTTCTCCAGAATTAGTTTGCTCACCTGTCATTGACGGTGACAACTGCAGCAGACGCCATCCTAGAAGAATGAGGTTAAAGCAAGGGTAAAGCAGATATTTGGATAAGGTGTCTGATCTAGAAAGTAACACAGGTGAGGGGTAAAAGATAAACTAATCACGAGAGCACGTTTTCCTCTGACTAGAGGACAGCTAATCGTAACTCACTTTGAACTGTGAAACCAGTGGCTGGCTGCTGCCTCTGTTGAACTGTGGCAGTGAAACAATCTGATCTAACTTGGGTTCACTCACAAGTGAGAAGGGGGTCAGCTATGTCTCTGCGTAAAAGGAAAGAGAAGACAAAAGGCTACAGAAGGACCTGACCTGGGAAGTATAATTTGATTACCTCTGCAGAAAAATCCTCCTTCATTGTTCCTCACTTTGCTGCTCACTGCAGTCGTTCACCTCCTCTCTCCTCTGAAGGACACAATAAATAAATCACATTCCAACTCACTTGTTCCATTTTCCTCCTTTCTCCACTTTAGCTCTCCAGCTATTTTCAAGTGCACCTGAAGAGACCTGCACTCGACAGCCTCGGCTGACATTTAACGGCCTTCCGAGCGTATGCTCTATTATTTAGGAAAATAGTTCAAATTCACCGGAATAAATAGTGCTCAGCCTTTCAACAGACTGCGACTGCTTCGGCACTTTGTTCTTAGCGTTGACAATCTCTCATTGGATTTCATTACAGCTCCTGAAGAACTTTTTTTAAATTGAATTTATAGTCGGCAGAGATGTAGCGAGAGATAACAAGTATAGATCATGCGTGAAGCCTCTGGGGCAGCACTGGCAAATGACATTAAAGGAATATTAGAAGAGAAACTGCGCTGAGTGATTTACACCAGCCGCAGCACACAAGAAATTTCAAATGCGCTGCTTTGCATAAAAGTGTTTGCAAGTTGACTGCAAATATAATTCTAGTGTATGCAAAAACATCTCGTCTGCAGACAGTGAAGGAATTCTGTTGTGACTTAAGAGACCGTGCAAACAGCAATAAGAAATCCAGAAAGTGCCTGATTGAATGTGAGCAGTTAGGACTCATAATACAACTCTGCACAAAGTTGTGATTACTGGCAACAGTTGTGTCGGCTTCAGCATTTAATGCGACTGCCGCCCTCATAGGAGTTCTGTGCATTTGGCACTCGTGGTCTGCGACTAATAAAGAGTGTGGGCTGCAGGGTAGAAGACACGCACTGTTGACATCAAAAACGACAACAAAGCGAGCGGGTCAGAGGAGTCAGACAAAGGCTGCCTAAACATACAGAAGGTTCTACATTCTGGGGGCCTCCAGTAGTGCTTTGTTTTATCTGGAACAAAAGACACATGTGGCAACTAACTTTAAAGGATGGAAAAATATTCATTTTGAGCCTAAGGTAGCTCAAAATTCATTCAGGATTCAGAATTTTGAGATTGAAATTAAGAGAACATTAAAAAGTATTTTACCTGCTTGTAACAAAGTTCTACCTCATAAAAAATTAAAACATAAACATTACGACACATGCCAAAAATGTAACTACGTTTTTGAAGTTTCTAGTCAGACAGTTTTGAAGTGAAAAAGATTGTGTGTACATTGGAAATTTCATAGTAAGGCTCATTTTGATGATTCTGTTTTGAAACCATTAAATAAGATAATGTTTTAGCATATCCATAAAAAGTTGAATAGGAGGAAAATGCATTGACAAAAAAAGTGCACCAGCAATCACCACCCTGAGAAGACTGCTAAGCAAAATCCAATTCAAGAGTTTGGGTGAGCTTCAGAGTGTGGTGAGGCAGCACATCAAGAGCCACCATGTACCTGAGTCTTATTGATGGGATACAAATGTTGCATTCCTTGTGTGAATCCAGACCTAAATCAGAGACGTGTCAGAAGCATCTTACCGCGGGTAAGGAGAAAAAGAACTGGATGGTTGCTCATTGGCTTAAAATCCTTTTTTTAAAAGATGAAAGTTAAGTTAGAGTCCAGAGAAAGAGCAAATAGGGACAAAATCCACATTGCTCTGAGTCCAGTGGGAAGTTTCCACGGCGATGATTTGTTGTGCCATGGCATCTGCTGGTGTTGGTTCGCTGTGGTTTCTGAAGTCCAGTGAACACGTAAATCCTTAGCACTTCATGCTTCCTTCTGCTGACAAATTTTTATAAAGATGCTGATATAAATTATATTTTAGAAAAGTCTCATGATGCTCTTTAAAATATCTTTTATTATTGATCTTTTGTTAGATTCTCTATTTTTGAGTCACTGAATTTTGGATTTTCATTATTTTATAGGCAAATATTCATCAAGAGAGAAAGAAGCAAAGGCTTGAAGTAAGAAAAAATATTGAACCTTTTGACAACATTCTGAATTTTACATCTGTTTGCCATAAAATGTGTTTTCAAAGGAGCCACGCACCAAGAGGCAGGCAGAAATATATCAGAAGTGATTTAATGAGAAGTGAAAGCAAAATATACACACACAAAAAAAAAAACCTAAGAGCATCAGAGAGGAGAAGACAACTGGGAAAAACCCAATGAGAGATATGGAGGGGAACGGAGAACTCAGCAAGGAATGGCTAAAGACAGAAAGCGTCAATACTGGAACAATGATCACTAGGGTGGGAACAGGTGAGACTGATTAACTGAATGTGTTACAGCTGTAGGAGAGCAAAACCTGAGCGAGCCGAGTGGAGAAATGGCAAAACACAAGACAAAAAATATTAGGTACATATTAACTAAGCCGGGCATGGCTAAAAGGCAATGTCACTGTGAAATACAAGGGGGGGAAATGAAGCAGTAAGAAAAACAGAAAGCACCTAAACAATCAAGTTCCATATTAACCAGATTATCAAATGAAAGCAGAAATTGCAAATATGTAAATTAACCCATTTGTAAACTAAAATAGTAACAATTAATCCACAAATCTTGAGCGCCAACTGATTGCACTAGTCAGAGTGATTACTTCACAAACACAATTATGGTCCAATCAAAATTTCATAATATTTTAATCTCAAATCACTCAGGGCAACACACTGATGATGAAGTGAACACCGTTTTGTCACAGCACAAAAGTCTCAATTTCCATTCATCTCTGTATTTGTGTGTAGGATGCACAATTGCTAATTTACTCATCGGTGTGTCCAGGATCACTTATATTTATACCACAGTAGAAAATTAATTGCATATGAAGTACGTGTAATTGTTAATGAAATATATCTGCGTATTCTCCTGCACAGAAAGGTTTCCTCTGTAAAGACAATTCTGGTCCCAATAAAAACATGACTAAAGCATAATTAGGCTAGACTGCTTGGATCTTATTTATTTTTTTTACTGTCCAAAGAGAAAAAGCTGAATTGCTATACAATTATGCTTGAATCATTTCTACTTCTTTATAATTTATTTTATTCTTAAATGTGTTGAAAGTCATGTTAACTGGGTAATAACAAAGTTGGTTGAAACCCTCTGTTATCATCTAGGCTTCAAAAGTTTCCCATAGAATCAGGAGAATAGGGACCGATGACAAAAGTTTTCCATAATCTCACAACATGCCTCCAGTCATACTCCATAACTTTCATTAAGTATCAGAATCAAAAGTTACACAAAGGGAGATTTTACAACAGATGTTGAATCCATTGCACAAACCATAAAATAACCTGCAGCTGTGGTGCATTATTGATTGGTGAAGCTCTGTGGAGAAACAGTATCCTACTCATCTACAACTGACGATTACGCTTGTGTTGGTGCTTGTAAAATGCTGTTTATAATAAGACATTATCAAAGCCAGCAATAGTTCAGTTAGTTGGAAATGATGCACAGGCATTTACGGTCTGTGGTACAGAGGATGATGAAGATAAGGAGTGCTATATTACTGAGATGAAAGGTTCCTTACTCAGTCCGCCAATCTCCAATGGCTCTCAGGCATCAAGCATCATTTTAGACTTGAAAAGATTTGTTGTTTTGTTCAGAACCGCATTTGGAGAACTGTCTCTGTATTATTTAAGTCCTCAACTCAGCGATGCACCTGCTAAATTGTTAATGTTTTTGTTTTTGTCAAGTTTTGACTGTATTTTTTTTTTGTCTTTCTTTACGACAAGATCATATTAACACGTCCAGTTGCCAGTATTTGCTAAAATCCAGAGTAAAATATGAACCTTTGATGCAAACACCAGCATAATAAAAGATTAAAAAAAGCTTTCTGAAGAGGATGACAGTTATAGTAACCAGGGTGAAATTTTCAGTGCAATTGGCCTTATTTTGGTGAATCATTACCTTAATTCTTGCTGCCAATTTTTCATTTATTTATTTTTTGTTTGTTTGTTTTGTAGTTCACAGTATCTGACATATTAGTATAAGATAATTCCCTAATCTCTTTTCTTGCCAAATTAAGGCTGCAAAATGGCACCTCTTAAGCCTCCAATTGAGGAACCAATACAAGTTTCACATGGTTTGCTTCACATTTTCAGAAAAAAAAATAAAAAATAGCAGCTGCAGAACACCACCAGGCTGGTTGTTCAAAAAGAAATGAGGCAGGGTATCAATCTTCTCCTCAGGGGTTCAGCCAGGTGAATCTTTCCTCATACACACCGTGGAGGTCGCAGCATGGATCAGGTAACATGGATGAAAAATCTGCAGGTACTACAGGAAAGCCGCAAGCGCATACTCCTGCAGCGCGCTGTTAGCATCATGCTAAATCCCTCCTTTGATGAATTTCTCTGTTCTGGGGGTAAGTGTAACTTCTGGACAAATGTGTGTGAGCTTTGGAGCGCATTGAATTGATTTACTCCAGCTTTGATTGTTCATGTGTGTAGTTTTCTACTTTCACTGTGCATGTGGGGGGCCGAAAGAGGGAGAGAGGCATTGAGAAGATTTGCAATGTTGGATAAGAGAGATAAAAAATAAATAAAAAACAGGGAGTGGCCTATGGTCTGCAGAGCCTTGTTAATAGCTCCAGTAGAGCTGACAAGTAGCATGGTGTGACAGCACATCTGGACATTGCACTTGTTCATTACAGCTTAGGGCTGCTTTTACAGAAACATTTTTTTGGCACACAGCTGATGGCACAAACGCAAGCTTTCAACAAAATTTCAAACTGACCCAGATATATTGCAGACTTCGGTTATTATTTACAAGTGAAATGATCATCAGTCATCGGCTCCCGCGCTGCAGTGAGTTGTTGCATTTCTGAAAAGTAATCTATTGTCTTAATGTCTACTTGTTTAAATACTGCTAGTCATTTTTCTCCAGTGTTAGCATTTAAAGTCCAAAGTGTAATCCAATCAGCATAATATAATATTTTTTGTATGTTATTATGATCATAACAGAAGGAAACATGAGTCCACTGCAGTTCTTCTTTTAACAAAACACTAATTGGCCGGCGATGAAAGTTCAACTCTGTATATAGACTCAACTGAAGTATTTTCTACATCTCTTGTTTTTCTCTACTGGAGTGTTACTAAACAGTGAGAAAATAACATTCTCATTTTTTACATCAATAAACAGATGATCCCTTTGAAATGACACTTCCTAACTTGTTTCATCTGTGAGTCACACGATGTAATATCCATAAGCTTCCCAAAAATGTCTTAAATATTATGATAATCTTACCCTGAAGAATTAGTTTGATATATTGAAGCCTTTCCTAGCAGAATATGCTTTTAGCTAAAATGGTAAACAACATTCAAATAGAACACAAAAAGGCACCACAACACATCAGAGCTCAGTAGACAGCTGACGGAGGCGTGCCGAAGTCCAGTCCCCCAGAGCAGCATCCTGTGGCTTTTTCTTTTCCTTTAATTTTGTTTATTCAGATTTTAGTGCAAGATGGTGTACACAATTTAGAACATTGCAAACAGATTGTCCTTTTACGAACCAAACAAGCAAATCTCACTCACTAAAGGACAAGAGAAAAAAAGCATTCAATGAAATGCATACAATATGCCTTTAAACATTATTAAAAATGTTGAATTGGGGCATTTGCATACAAACCAAACACAGTCTACTTCTGTTTGGGAATTAGAATAATCTAGGTTAGTTCACTTTAATGAGCATCAATCGTTGGGTTTACTCAACAAAAGGAAGCAGAAATGACAAACCAAACCAGCTTATAGGGGTACTTAGCGGTGACGCACTGTATGCTGCGGCTTTTAGATGATTCAGCTTCTCGCTGCAGAGCTGAATGACATGCTGTTGAGGGAATTAAGCCATTTGAAACAGGTTTGTTGGAGCAGGGTTGCATCTAAAAGTTGCCAGATTTTAGCTCTCTAGGACTACAGTTGGATACTAGTGGGGTGTTGATGCAGATTTGATGGTAAAGTGGGTGTATAGCAATGAAAACCGTGTTTCCTCTTCTGGAGAAACAACATCTTAGAAACAAAATAAATATTCTTTGACAGCTGAAATGAGCTAACAATTATATCAATTATTATGTCAAGACAAGATTTTGGGAAATCTTGGGTTCATCTCTCCAAACGAAACTGAACTCTGGTAGATAAAGGCAATGACACAACATGGCTGCCACAGTGAGCCCAAGGATTTTGCCATCTGCAATACACAGCAGAAGATATCCGACCAACGCAGCCGATGACTCAACATTACACACCTCAGAACATGTATCCAATAAGAGGTGCAATAAAATCTTGTTGCAGAGGTCATGAAAATGTCGTAAAAATGAAAATCTATATCATAAAACTTCATTCAATTCTGGCCAGGGTGTAGCTTTGTCTGATAAAACAAGTGAAAATTATTATAACCCTAGAAAGGAAAATACGTGATTTAAGTTCAGTAGCTTGTGATGATGTTTAAGGTTCGTATTTTTAAAAGGAAGCTGTTCCTCAGTTTTTCCACTGTGCTGATAGTGTTGAATAATAGAGAGATTTGGCCAACAGCATTCAAAGCTCCAACAACTTTCAGATAATTTGTGTGGCAGCAGCTTTTGGTGCCACATAAACAATTTGTGCTGCCGATGTTACTCATATCAGACTCCGCTGTCGTCTACAGTAGTGAAGATTGTATAATGTGGGTACATTTTCTTTGAGACACAAACTGTCAGAATTGTGGGTAAACATTTTTTTAAATGTTTTAAATAGAATATATAAGGTAGCCATCTTGGAGTTTGAGAACGAAGTTTGGAGAGAAACCTAAAGATTTCCAGAATTAATTTCTTTGAACTTCACTGCTAATTTTGTTCATAATAAAACTGCAAGGTAATTGCGTGCTGCCATGGATTTACCATGTTTTGTTCTGTTTTTATCACTTAGACTGAAAAAGTGTTGATGCAATGTTATAAAATATTTAACCATATGCTGGTTCGTGGAAAATGTATTTCCTGAAGTGGTGGTCTTCATTTTCAGAACCACAGATCTTCTCTAATTAGATATTTAAAAAAAAAAAAAAAAAAAAAAACACAGCTATATGGTTCTTTTTGGATTATTGTGCATCTTTTTTTTTTTTGTGCTGAATATGTCAATTTCCCCCTGGTGTCCATGCCCTCACTGGGCAGAGCTAAGATGATGGATGGAGACTAAAATGATGCAAAGCAGCTTTTATCTTCCATGAGGTATGTGACCTTTGCTCTACAAGTCTCCTCTGTGAGCGAAAGCAAGTTAACAATTTAGAACTTTAAAAACTTGAACAGCTGGGCCTCGGTCTCTGGGGACTTTAACACTGCTCGGTAAACTGATGTCATGCATTTCACTGTCAGCATCATTTCAGGGGAAACATTTCCAAGTCACATTCACTGGACCTGGGGCAAGTTTCAGTTTCACAGTGCAGACGGCAAAAATTACTTTTAAAAAATGAAGAAAGTGTAATTTTAAAAATAATCCAGGCGTATAATAGTTTTGGAAAGCAAGTAAAAAATAAAAAAAAAGACCTTTTTAAAAATGTATGCATTTCTAGCACTTTTCCTGCTGCGACAATGTAATAGCTCAGTACTTAGAATTAGTTTTTTTTTCTTTTTTTCCAAGCCAAGCCGAGGCCAAAGCACTGATCAAACATCACTTTAAATGAATCCTTTTCCTCATACCGAATTCATTCTGTTCAGGGACACAGAGGACGCAGCCAGTCCCAGCTGTCGAGGAGAGAGATGTAAGGAACAGCTTGGGGAGATCACCAGAGGATCAGAGACAGAGATGAAGAAAAAAAACCATACATTTACACATATGTGGTGTAAGAAGCGCAAACAAAGGCAGACGAAGGCAGATTATGTTAACTCCACGAAATCTTTAGGTAAACTTTGGACCTCAAACTTTTGGAGTCTAAGAAAAAGAACACTATTATTTCATCAACATGAACTACATGTTGGTAGTTCATGTCGATGAACTACCAACATGTAGTTGGTCATGGTCACGTTGGTGACCTAGTTCTTGCAACTATTTGGTGCACAAATCAAGTCTTTAACACACTTGCAGAATCTATATCTATAGATCTAAATCAACAGAAGATTGTATGGGTAAAGGTGAAGAAATGAAAATGAGATTGAAATATTATGATCTTCTAATGCATGCAGAAACATGGAAGAAGAAGAAGAAAAAAAGGTGTAAAGTGGATTTGTGTCTTTATAAAACACAGTCCTTGTCTCTCTAGCATACACTAAATCTCCAGAACATGCTACAGGAATGTGTTAAGATCATTTCAGCTCTTTTCCCGTCCAGTTTTCAGGATCGACTGATAACAGGCTGATGTTCTTTAACATCATAACTCAGATATTCAGGTATCAGCATGGGGCTGGTAAAGCTATGTACCATTTGATGAAACTTTCTTGTTCAACAACTAACATAAAAATAAACTGTATCCTAGCTAGTCGAAATGCTTTGCAGTGATGCTGCATACGTTTTAACGTCAGAACATAATGGTGATCCCCTTTGTTGTTTCTTAGGGGACATATTTAAGTGTTCCAGCAGCAAAGTGACAGGTGAATGGAAGCACCACTATCGTCACATTACAGTAATAAAGTTGCCTAATAATGTAAATGTTATTTTACATGTAAAAAATTGCATGACTAAAACAAACAAACACAGTACAGTTATCAAGCATATAAGAGTCATTTGCAGCACCCTCCGTAATTATTGGTACCCCTACTAAGGGTGTGTGTAAAAATCTCGTGCTAAGAAATGTTTTTAAACAAAATCTCTGGTACTGCGGTTATTGGCGTCTATAGATAATTACTTTGTATAAACAAACCAAAGCTTTTTAGTAGCTAAATTTGGTTTATCAGAATGTTTAGGAGCCTTTAAATGGCAATCCACAGGTTCACTTCTTATTGGTAATTGTAATAAATGAAATTGGGTTCACAGGAGCAAGATGAGGACCAAACTGCGTCTCCCGATTGTCTTCCTAGGATACAGTTTTCAGAAATCACACTTTGTCTTTAATCCACTAAGTGTAGGATAATTCAGTTCATGCTTGACTTACTTGTAATATTTAAGTTTTTATTGACCAATAGTGAAGGTGTGGAAGATGTGGATATTGTACACATGTTCCCAAACTCCTTCATGAAGCTACGGAAGATGTGCAGACTGTACCAGACCACACTCAGGCAAGCAGAAATGTTTGGAAATTCCAAGACAATGACCTTGATGGAAACTTGGCTCATTTTCTTAGAGACTGGAAAGTAAATGTTGAGGGGAAAAGATCCAGAAGGCCATTTTCCCGAAAGTCTCACCGATGACATAGTTTCACGATGACAAAGTTGCTCTTCAGAAAGGGAAAGAAAATCTGGTTGTGACAGAAAGGAAATGCTAATATTTTAGGGATCAACATGGTCGTGGTAGGACACATTTGTTAGCCTGGGATGTGGTCATGCTAGTCAAGTGAGGATGGCATTCGTCTTGTATTAATTGCAAACACCATGACTGTGAACAGATGCAGACAAATAAATCTGATATTGTTGATGGAAACTTGTTTCACTAGTGTAATTTCTTAGTTATGTCTGTCCTGCGAAATATAAGGAGAAATATTAAGACTCAAAATGTAGTTCTTCAAAGCGGAGAGATATTTTAAACGCAGTGTGAGCGCGTATGTGTAAGTTGTGAACAATGTGTGTGTGTGTGTTTTTTTTAATGAGGCCTTAACAATGAGCCATACCAATTTTAGCTGTGCATGTCTGCACTGTACAACATAATTAATTAAACTTTTATTTAAAGTTCATACTGTTCTATTTTAAGAGCTCAGATAACTGCATATTGGACAGTTTTAACTCCCTGAAAAAAAATTTGTATTTGAAAAGAAAAAATACAAATTTTTTGTATTTGCTGAGTCTTTGAATCGCTCTTCAAAGACTCAGCATTTGAAGAGCGATTATTTAAAGATTTTAAAATCTGAAACTTATGTGTCTAAGCAATTAACGAAATGCGTCATTGTTGAAGGTAGCTACTTTATTTTGTCTAATTGTGTGTAGGCTGTGTATCAGAGTTATGCTTGTTTTCATTCACAGCTCTACGTTTCTGAAACTCCTTCTTGTCCCTGTTTTAAAAAGCTACGCTGGCAGTGAAATCAAAAGAGAGGCAGGCCAAGACAGTACAAGGGAGAGAGAGAGAAAGTGGGAGTGGGAGAAGTAATTTTCTTCATTCACAGAGACATCTAAAGAGAAAAACACCTCACTTGCGCATTTGTAAGCAAATATGAAAGGTAGAAGAAGAGAGGACGTAAAGCGTTGCTTGTTTGATGTCTCTATTCACAAATGACAGTAGCATAAAAGCACGGCTTTTTAAATTTGACAAGCCCTTGAGCTGATAAATAAAATGTACCTTCTAAACAAGAGAATGGGGAAAAGGGAAAAAAAAGGAAAACAAACCTATATGAGACAAACAGAGCGGATGCTGCATGCTCATTACGGCTGAAGTAGAAGCAAGGGTACAGTCCATGAGTGACACAGTCCGGGTCTTTGAACAGGAAGTGATGTTCCTGCCACTGCTGCACAACACTTCGTGTGTGTAGTCCACATATGTGGACAAAATACACATCATTCAGTCAAACTTATTTACAAGCCTTCCACATCAACAAAGAGGGATGCTTTTTGTTTGTATTTTCTCCCAACATTTTGCTCAAATATAGCTTAGTCCTAATCTTAAAGAAACTGATTTGTGATTACGAGCTCAATTTATGATTATTGTGACAATAAGTTGAATAATTTTTTTGTATAACTTTAAGAGTTTCTTTTGTTGTTTTGGATAAATTTAGAGCTTTTACTTCCTTTCATAGATATTTGTGGGGCTTTTTCTCTTTCAGTCAGCAAAACTTTCAGTCAAGTCGGGTCGTGATCTATGTCGTTTTAGTCAAGCTGTTTTGTTTCTGTGTTCAGGATCATCGTCCTGTTCATGAACCATTATTGGGATACTTGGATGTACAAAGGAATTAACTGGTTACTTAGAAGGGGGGCAGATTCGAGGCACAACAAGACCAAATGATCAACCCTGATCCAACATAGCTGACAGCTGGAATGAACTATTCTTGATTACTCTATGATTAAGTTTTAACCAACATGTCACTTTGCATTATAGCCAAGCATTTCTACTTTGGTCACATCTGTCTATTGTTGCGTAGATTATGTTGTTCATTTAGCTGCAGCTTTGCAAACCTAAATCATGTTCTCATATTTGTTGCAGAGACAATAGCTTTTTTTTTTTTCTTTTCTTTTTGTACTGTCAACTCTTTCAAACAAGTCATACTTTCTCAGTCATTTTCTGAATGTCCTGTCAGAAAAGGTAGCAGTTCTTGTGTGTAAGGTCAGGAGAGTCTTGAGGGTTTTGTTTTTTTGCATTGAGCAAAAGTTTTAAAAGTTTTTTATTACTTTTTTACGACGGACAAATCTAGTTTTCCTACCTTCCGTCTTACATCCCATATAGTCAGCTTGCAAGGCAATGCATTTCATGTCACTGATGCAAGCACGTAATGTAAAATCTATTTTTTTATGATAATGTAATCTCCCAAATTTGTGATGTCCATCTGAAACCAGAGTAAAATCAAAAATAGTTCAAGAGTTACGCTTTACACTCATTATCCGTGTCGGTTTGAGATGAAAAATCAGATAGAATCCAGAAGTTGTAGAGCTCTATTTTTTATTATTATTATTTTTTTCCTTTATGCAGTTCTTCAAACATTTCATTCCAAATCACAGCATGACATGCCTTCAAACATTCTCCCTCTGATCTAAATCACCTGGCTTTTAAAGCATTGGCTCCTACCAGGACTAACTAAGGGGTGGAGTCAATATTTACAATTAGAAAAAACAACTAACAACTTCAAAACTAAAACAAAAACAATCTGGGCCCAAACAAAATCCAAAAGCATCTCCCATCCCTCTCAAACAATGGATGTTCCCGGTGAGGTTGATTGAAAACACCAGGTCCTTGTCAGCACTGCTCTTGGGCGCGCTTCCGTGGCAGCACATGACCAGATGACCTCAAAGAAAATAGAGAATGATTAAAACAAAAATGTTAAATAAAGCAAGTTGCTTCCGCCAAACAAAATACATTTACTAGATAAATTAGAATATAGGAAGTACAAAAAAAAAACAGCACCTGTAAGGACCTCACAGTCCTAAAGCGAAACCGTTCACATCATTTAAAGTGAAACGACTGGCGACATCAAGAGGAAAAAAATAATAAAAGAAGGGTGCACGTCATGTAATCGCTGTCTCATCTAAATTCAGGGGACTAGCAGTTTCAAGTGAACTCATCAGCTTATTTCCAAATTGACTGTCGTTTCCAGCATTGACCATAAAGGCAAAAACACTTCATCGGCTTCTCCCGCTGACAGGGGGGCTATTCAACGGGGATCAGTTCAATAAAAGTGCCAAGGCTGCAAGACGGTCACATCCAATCGCAGGTAGTGGACAGCGGCACCAGCCTGAGCGGGAGGCGCAACTGCAGGAGGAGAGAAATTACATCGCACAAATTCATGAACAAAAGAATTTGGTTTGCCCAACAAATTCGCATCAAAATATGAAACGCGGAGGCCTAGGTGCTACGTGTGATAAAATGCTTAAATACCTTACACGGTGCGGACGTTTCCCTCAACGCAAGGCATTTTATTCACTCAGCGGGTAATGACGAGAAGAGAAACTTCAAAGGCGGAGCGCTTCAGGAAAAGTGTTTTACAGATTTATAGGATTTTTCAATTGTCTGCACATAACAGCCATGTCTTATGAGGGAGGCTATTTTTGAGCCATCTCCCTCAGCTACAGCTCAGTTTAATAGAAGGGTAGCAGGATACTTGCCTAGAACACTGTTCAATTTGATTAGGCAGTTCGTGGGGACTGTGGACTTTGATAAAAGATTGATTTATTTTCCAGAGAGCTTGAAATAATAATCCTCTGCTAAACCTTCATGGCCTCCAGGCCTAAACTTTTAATAACGTTATGAGAGAGATGAGATGAGTGCATTACTCCAGGCTTGTTGCAGTGCTGCTCCGCTGTCCTGTTTCTGTTGGTTGTCTGATGAATTGTGTGTCCCTGATTACATGAGCCAGCCATGAATATGCCTTTGTTATTCTAATCTTGAACCATATGTAGAAAAAAAAGGTGCCAGTAGTAATGTGCATAAAGCTGATAAAAAAAGACAGCAGCTCTTAAAAGGCTCAACCTTGTATCAGTATTGATGCTTGTTAATAAAAAAAGAGCGAGAGAGAGAGATCAGTGTGGACTGCAACCAAATGCCGGATTAAGAAAGACCGAGATGATGGCACACAAGAGAGAAGGGGATATAAACAGACTGAACTGCCTTGAACTGCCACGGGGGGCTCATAAAAACTGAATGGATACTGTGCTTTGTGTGAATTATTTAAATCTGCAGGGCAACCACCCAACAGATGCTGCATTCGCAATAAGCGCGTCAGGGAATGGACGACACTGCTGAGGTGACAAGAAAGAGAAACTCATGAGCACAAAGCGCAAAGTTTTGGTGCTTGGGAGAAGGAAGATGAAGTTACAATTCAGACATGCGTGTTTTTGATTCTTACAAGTGCAAAGCCGATCAAAACACCTGGTGAAACATATTAATAGCTGACCAGCAACTTTAAGGAGAGTTTGACTTCTGCTGTACAAGTAAGGATTTATTTCCATCGATAAATGAGGATGTAAATACTCTTTGACATGCCAGTCATAACATTTTAGTGAAAACACTTGTTTTTCAGAACTGATTTAGTCTTTTGTTTTTGTCATTATCTCATGAACGATACTTGTCTCATTTGCTGTCGAAACAAACTTCATGGCTGAATGAGAACGATTTGAAATCGGAATCTGCCAGCGATATGAATAGCTTTGGACTTGACTGTATTATGCATGCATTGTTGATATATTCACAGTGTGATTCTTGCTTAAAATATTCTCAAATACCGCCATCGTATTCCCAAAACAAACATGCCTGGGTGTCGATGACAATGGGAAGCAGTGAGTACTGAGACAGACTTCTGCTCCCTCCCACTTCCAGCCTATCACATATAAATAGGCTGAGACAGATAGGTGTCTGGCCTTCCCTCAATCGTGAGACCAAGATGTTATTATTTCAAAAGCCAGCACTCCCCTCCCACAGCTTCAAAAGCTCATTACAATTGATAACTGATAGCATTGCTTAATCATGGCTGGACAAAGGCCATGACCGTCCCAACAATTCCCCCGGTTGAATTAATGGTATTCATTAAGCCTCGATGAGAATCTGTACATATGCTGCGACCTTATCCTGCCACTTCATCTCCTCCACATTTGACTGGGTTAAAATACGAGCTCGCTCAGGGAGAGGCATGGTGAGAAAAAAAGGATAAACAAATAATAGGAAGGTGAGGGAAAAAGCTGGTGAAGCGAGGAGTAGGAGCATGAAGTTGAACGAGAGGTGTGTTGTGTTTTTTTTTGTTTTTTTTTAACTGCCAATGCACCTACACAGTCCCAGTGGGTGGAACGGGGCCAGCACAGATTGTCCCTGAGCAAATTACCATCAGCTTTGCAGTGGCTTGATCAACCCTGGACTAATGGCCCTCTAATGACACATTTCATCTAAACTCTCCTGAAACATATGTGAACAACATTCCAGAGGCTGAGGAAAATCACTTCCTCCTCATTAATAGGACCAACCTGAGGTGTAATATCCACTCAGGGACTCCAGACCTTGAGCTAAAGGACATCATTCAGCTGCTGCTTTAAAATCCACGCTGACACGAACGTGCCGGCTTGTACAACATGAATCATTTACAGCGGCTCTCCAACAGTTTGCTAACTTGCTGCTGTGCTCTCAAACTCCCCCAAGCAACTCGAAACCAACAGCTCTGGAATACACAATGATGTTGATGCCAGATATACCAGAGAAGTAATGATGGGAATGAACTTAAGGCAGTGTTGTATATTTCTTTCTTTTTTTTTTTTTTTTCCGAGATCCGTAGGATTTTGAGTTTGGTTGGGTAATGCTGGTCTGTTTGTAGCATCTTATGGTCCAGTGGCTCACTAGCATTGCTTCTTTCCTTCAGTGAATCAGCCTCCTAGTTTCTCTTGTTGTTCCTCTGCAGTTTGCAAACCTGTGTAGCATTTAGTAATCAAACTCCAACGTATAAATACTCACTGGTTCAGCTGCAGCTGCACCAGACTTTTCCTGTCTTCTGCTATTAACTTTATTCCCCACATCCTGGTCTCTGCAATTGGGTCCTCACCAAAACCGAATATGACACGTCCATCTCACACAAGAAGCCAAAATATACTCTCCTTGACAGTAACACGGACCTGGCACTTCTTCCCACATAAATTATTTGGATTAAATCTAAGTACTCTTTTTCTTGCAAAATGTCAGTGATATTTCTGGCACCATTTAAAGTGATAATTTTATCATCTGGACAATGTTCCTCCACTTTATTAACTGTGGAAAAAAAAACAGTAATTTAAAGTGTGATATTTGGCTTCAGGCACTGGGGACATAGTTACATATTTGTTCCCTATGTGGTTGGTTTTATTTTTAAAACAACATCAGAAAGATAATGAACAAAAAGAAGTGGGCTGGTTGTTTTAGCACCTTGATGCCAGCATACACTTTTAGGTAAAGCTCAGAAGTTATATTCAGCAGCTTGCTATTACAGAACAAAGGTTGAGTAGTTTCTTTAAATGGGGAATGTCTTGTTGGTCCTTTTAATGCAGAAAACACACAGAGAAAGTTGATGTTGCTTAGCTCGGTTGTCCGTAGCAATCAATGAGGAAAGATTGGCCACGTAATGTGTTTGCTTCTAAATGGACTCGTATTATACGTCCTTATGACATGTTGGAACCTGCTCTTGTTGGAACCTGTGCTCTTTGAGCACAACAATTAATTTCGTAATGTGTTGAAAATCTAAATAATATATTGTTTAGATATATTGGTTTACATAAATATTGGGATTTTGGGAGAAAATAAATAATGCAGTTTCTTGCTAAGTAGCTGTAAATCTAAACAATCTCTGAAAAAAGTAATCAATAATCCAAAAAAAAAAAAAAAAATGCTATTTTAATTGTACATCTTATGAAAATTTTTGCTTCGAAATTATGGCTAGAAAAAAAAGAAACAGTCCAAAAGAATTGCTCACCCAAAATTAATGTTCTGGAGAGTCTCCTCCCTCCCAACACCTGAAAATAATTTCCAAAGCCGATGAAATCAACATGCTCTGCATTCACAGACAGTCACACATAGTTAGTCTTTCTTTTAGAATCTGCAAACATGAAAACAGTTGTTAGACTTAACAAGCTGAGGAGTATTTTATGTAAAACATTTATGTGTTTTTGTAATTACGATAAAAGAAACGCAGCAAGTACAGAAATAATTTATGAAAATCACTTTATAAATAGACAAAGCTTCTCATGTACAAACACAGACACGTCAGACAAGGTTGGTCCAGATCAAAGGTCTGAAATCTACAAATACCAATTGGGTCACCTTGAAAATATCTCTGAATTTGTTTCCAAACTATTTATGAAGTAAATAATAAAAAAAAAGATGCATGCCCTTGAGCTAGAGCTTATAAACCACATCAAATCAGATGGCATGTTCAGTCAAAAAGTAATCTTGAACAGAAACTACAGAAATGCAATAAAAAATATTTCAAGAACTTCATGTTTAATCTGAAGCAAACAATAGTGAACCGAGAGCAAGGGTTATTTATTAGCACTGAAGTCTGAACACGCCTATTTGCAAAAAGCTTGTTTATATAGTGCCAATTCACAACAGGCGAGGAAGAAAAGGGAATTTTAGTGGCCTTGAACATTACATGGTGGCTGGTGCTGGGAACTGATCTGCGAAAGTTAAACGAGAAATTCATTAACCAGTCCTCTCTCAATTTTATGAAGAACGTAAGTAAAATATCCAGTGCAGTGAGCGGTAGTTGTTTAAATAAAAATGTCTTGCTGATAACATAGGTCCAGAGAATAGCCAGATTGGTTTGAAATCATAGACAGCCAACAGAATCTCTCATGGTCATTCGCAGAACACAATCTCTGAATCCACAAAATGTCAAACTTGGAAGCAGTTGAGCCACCGCAGCAGAAGACCACCTGGTGTCACTCTTGTCAACTAAGAAGAATCTGGGGTGGCGATGTTCCAGAATGTGAAAACAACACTTGCGACAATTAAGCTCAGGCTTATAAGTTCACAATCTGGCTGGAGACTCAGTCCAGATTACACAATTAAGGTTTAGGGACAAATTGCCCAGTTGCTGTACCATATAGCAATACATCACTGTCAATAGTCTGCAGACAAACAGCACTCCCCCCATTGTGAAGCACATAGTTGACTAATGGATTTGTGGCAAACACAATATTTTTTTCATTTAGTCGCTGCTCAGTCAGTAATTGCTCAAAGGGATGGCTATCATGCTAACATTCCTTGCACAGAGCTTTAGTGGGTCATCTGCACAGAAAAAGAGACGGAGAGAGAGAGGGCTGCTGTCGTTCTTTGCAAACAATGCAGGATATCAGATTTCCAGAGAAGAGTGTGTAGCAAACAGTAAAAATCTACATGTGCTCTGCGAAATGTGCTTGTAATTACAAACCAAGATGCCACTGTTAAAATACCCAGGCTTGGGGAAAACGCAAGTCATCTGTGCTTGCGCTTTCTCCGTCATCCATCTGTGCATATGGAAATGTTAAACGTGTGAAGCGATCATTTTAGAAAAGGGCTCCCAAAATTCACAGGTCAAGCAGCTTTGGTTTTACTCTCTCTTTCTGTTTTTCATCTGTGAGCCTATTAACCCTCTGATGCGGTGAGGTCATCTTTTCGCAATATCTTTGTAATGAAAAGTTTTCATCACTTCAAATTCCAGGTATTCCTCAACAAATATGTTACTTATATCATGCCATTCAAATTTTTAATTTACCTTTGATACATTTTAAGAAATGGCATGTTTTATATTACGACTCCATTGGGTCAGAAATGACCCACATTCATTTCCTATGGAATTTAATGGGAATCTTTGTTTCTTACCAACTGTGACTGCCAGTAAAAGTGACACACCTGAATAATATTTTACACAGCAAGAATAAAAATTATCTTTATTTATTACCTCACTAATGTGTGTGTGTGTGTGTGTCAATCATGAGTGCTGTGACAATGTTAATGTCATGAATCAACATATTGGCCTTCTTCAAAGTTAGCTAACACTAGTTATGTAACCAACTAGCCAACATTACCACCTGTACTTTATTGTCTGTGTGTTATTTGTGTGTGCGTGTCTTTGTGTGTCTCTGTCTGTGTCTGACACCCTGGATGAGAAAACCGACAGAGAGAGAATGTGCTGAATGACATGCAAAACCCAATGTGTTCAAGGTTTGTTTTTTTTTAGTCATCTCAATAAATAAAATAAAAATGCATAGGTATATAGATAAATGCATAAATAAATGAGCCAGAAAAGAATAGAGTGCCTTCTCTGGGTCGGGGAGAATGTCTTGCCCCAAGTGGAGGTGTTCAAGTATCTCGGGATCTTGTTCACGAATGAGGGAAAAATTGAGCGGGAGATTGATAGGTGGATTGGTGCAGCGTCTACAGGGAAGCGGGCGCTGTACCAGTCTGTCGTGGTGAAGAGAGAGCGGAGCCAAAAAGCGAACCCCTAGATCTACTGGTCGGATCTACTTTCCTACTCTCATCTATGGTCATGAGCTTTGGGTCATGTCTGGAAGAACGAGGTCATGGATACAAGCGGCCGAAATTTGTTTTCCCCGTAGGATGTTTGGACTCTTCCTTAGAGATAAGATGAGAAGCTCAGACATCCAGGAGGGACTCAGAGTAGAGCTGCTGCTCCTTCATGTAGAGAAGAGCATCTGGTTAGGATGCCTAATAGACGCCTCTCTGGTGAGGTGTCCTGGGCACGTCCCACTGGGAGGACACCCAGGGGAAAATCCAGGACACACTGGAGGGACTATGTTTCTCGGCTGGCCTGGGAACGCCTTGGTATTCCCCTGGAGGAGCTGGAACAAGTGACTGGGGAGAGGGAAGTCTGGGTCTTCCTTCTGAAGCTGCTACCCCCGTGACCCGACCTCAGATAAACAGAAGAAGAGGATGGATGGATAAATGCACACACATACACTCACATGCATCATTCACATAGCATAATATAATACAGACAGTAATGTTAGCTAGTTTGGTTGGCTAGCTAGAGTCAAGAAATATGCTCTTTCACACCCCACCCATTCCCATACACACACACACACACCCACATAATGGATGTTGACATTGTACATTATTGACATTTCATTATTGCTGTCGTAAAATTGCTTTTGCCATTTTGTTTTAAAAATGTTCTACAACAAACAAATGTTTTACAAATTGTTCTAAAAAAGTGAAAAATTAAAATATTTCAAAAAGTACATAATTCTTGTGTGAAGTAAAAGACAGTAGAAAGTATTACACAAAATATTATTTTGAATAAAAATGACAAAAGCAGCAAAAACCACATTGATTGTAACCCGGGTCAAAAGAGATCCACTCACGGAAGACTGTATAGTCAGTCACTCACGCATCAGAGGGTTAATTAGTCCAATCACTGGCAAACAGGCCTGCATTATCACGGCAGCGCGACAGTCTTTCAAAGCTGAAATTAAACCGTGCGCACCACTGTTTCTCAGCCAAGCGGGAGTAGAGATTTAGCTCTGCTGGCACTGTGCACGGATAAATCAACAGCACTAAGCAGCCTGTGGCACTGGCATGGCAAGAAAAGGAAAGGACAAATTAATGTGCTGCTGTTTGCGACAAAAAGGACAATATGTGTAATGACAAACCAGTGATGAGCACTTTGGTTCAAAGCAAGACTGCTCTGCAACTTCAAAAGAGAGAACTTCCATCAGAACAAAAGGGTGAGACGAGTAAGCAGCTCTGAAGAGGAGAGATGCCAACGTCGGGTCTGTTCTTCCTGAAGGACAAAGATGAGCAGCGAAAGACGTGAGAATCTGAGACGGTGATAGAAGAAAAGAGAAGGGAATGAGAGGAATGCTCATGTAAAATAATCATGAACGAGTGTCCCCTTGCACAATTCAGACCATCCCCAAATGCTCTGGCCCAGATTTCATATTTCTGGGAAGTATCATGTTTCTCAGCTCAGGACCTATTTACTTCCATTTAAAATGCAGATGTTGGTAATAAATTCTGCATTTCCTCATTTATTTGGGGAGGACTGCACCTTGCTTTATAAAACCAATCTATCACTCAGGGCTCCTGAATCAATGGGATGCAGAAGAAAGCAGTGTCAGCACACGGCACGTGGGGAGAATACCAGAAGTTTGTGCAAGGAGAGAAGAAGCAAGAATATATCGAAATGTCTTTCATGGCCAATGTTAATGGTCAGACACTTGTAGTGATAATATGAATTATTTTTATTTTTAATCTACGGTGCCGTGAAAATTAATTTGTCCCCATTCGAGGTTTCTTTTGCAACAAATCATCAAATAAATGTGAATCAGATAATTTGAGTAAACACACATTTTTAAAATGTTTTTTGTTAAATAAGGGGAAAAGCTAACCAAACCAACCAAACTGGCTCTGTCCGGAAAAGAACCATCTCACATTTCCCAGAAATATGTCGTTGGTAAAAAAAAATTTATTAGATAAATAAATAAATAAAAAATAGCAGTCCCTTGACCTACACATTGCTTCATACAGATGATCTGGGCCCTTGGATCAACGATTGCTTCTGGGAGGCATGGACTGTGATGAGGTTTTAAATTTACCAAGTCACTAACCTTTACCCATCAAGTATCTACCGGAGACAAACCAAGTCAAGGGGAGAAAGTCCAGCCTGTGCTGCAAGTGCTAATTTATTTATTTTTGTTTTTTGAGTGGAATTGCACAGGAAGGCAATAGCCAGGCTGTGTTACATTTGGCATTGAGTGAACACAGGGTTTTAGTAAAAGAACGACATATCGATAATAACAACATGTGGTAGTATTTTTTATGTGACTTGCTCTCTATCAGAAAATCCTGTAAAAGAATCGTCACCAGCACTTCAGTTTGTGACCTTGAGCTCAAGTACACTCCAACATATTTACCTCTGGATGACCAAAAAAATAAATAAAATTAGGGTTTTGGAGAGGCTAGGTTAAAGTCCAGATTTTTCCAATTGAGATGCTACAGCAATTCCTCCCAGCACTATTATCACCGACCACAGTATAATTCTGATCCACTGGCTGAAGATGGAAAGGCATCAGGTGCGGGTATGTAAGTACGGATCAAAATGCATCCACGTAATTAATTACACTCAGTCCTCATTCGGCATTCAGATATGCAGTATTATCCCGTATGCCGTTCATCTAGGAGAACCAGGGGTGAACTGCCTCAAACCGAGCCCATCTGGAGACCCCCTCCAAGGGATTTGCTCTCCTGCCGTAGGAAGGGCCACATCAGCCTCGATTGCACAGCTGCCACATCCACTGCCCAACCCGCCAGGAGCTTGTTAAGTAAGTCTGTCTCAGCATGCAGACCTGAGCAAAAGGAGGATAGAAGAGATCTGGCTCCGTTTTGGGAGATGAGAGAGAGGGGGAGAAGAAAGCTGGAGAGTAGAGTGAGAGTGGGAGGGGGTAAATGGGTGGGAGAGAAAGCGAGAGTCATGAGAAAAGAAGAGGTTTCCTATGCAAGTGGACACAAAGGTTGGTTTGAACTGTTTTGTATGTTGCTGCTAGTCGGCTAACTGACACCGTCTCCTCTTCAGATCGAAGTAAAACTGTCTGAGGAGGAACTTTTTAGAAAGCGTTTATCAGATCATGAGTCAAAGCTGAGAGTGAGCTGTCAGCTGCAATGATCTATGCCCGGTAATCTGCCAGTGACTCTTTGTTTATTCATATAATAAGCACAGCTCTAGACTTGACATACGACACTTGGTGTCATGCTAATTGACTTACTTGGAGACCTTGATTGATGTTAGGCACAATGACATTTTTACCACAGAACCAGGCAGATGTTTTACGCGCACAATATGGCACAGAAATAAAAACAAGTGACTCAAGAACCTGTTCAGTATGCCATTAATTAGTCATGAGACTAATTAATGGCATACTGTAGTATTCAGTAGTTTCTGTACTATAGCTAATGTTTTTGATGCAAGACGTTTTAAATCCCTGTCTTAGTGTAATTTTTTTAGTTCTCATGTGGAATAACTGAATGTCCACTAATTCTGGATTACAAGTTGGACAGCTGGAGGATCCTTAAAATCCAACATGGCTGCACTGAACATTGAAGGTGGTGATTGCTTAGGTGATAAATAGTTTTTGGGCCTCGGTTACTCTGTGAAGCATTTCATGAAAGACTTTTCACAGGCTGTAAGCTTTGTCACAACAGCGTTGCATGCTAAATGAAACAGTGAAAAATCTTGTTAGCTTGGAAGAGTAATGGTGGGCAGCCATGATTAGTTAGCTATAATCGCTAATTCCTTTCTGGGTTTTCTTTTTTTTTTCTGTCACTGGAACACAGACAATAGCATCCCTCCTTGATCCAAGTTCCAGCTTTTGACGCAGCTGGAACACAGCATGAGGCCACCTCTGTTTTGCAATCATAAATATCACCTAGTAAATACAATCATGCTGAAAGCAGCGCTGGGTGCCTATTTATGCAGATAGGTTTAAAGGCAATTATATTGTTGGTCCAAATAAGCTTACACCCAGAGAAGCAAGCAGACTTTCAACTGCATACTATGTACCGGGTTTTCAGCTCTGTTTGAACTTCGGTTCAAAAGAGAAATGACTTGTTTCCACTGACTCTGACCGTCAGAAGTGATTTTGAGTGTGTTGCATCCTATTAAATTGTGTCTGCTTTTAAATTCAGTCATGCATGAAGCTGTAACAAGGTGCAACATTCTCCGCTGCTTTGGTTTTTTTTACAAATTCAGGCTACCTCTCTCTCTTTTTTTTTTTTTTTTTTTTTTTTACGGTGCAAATGCTTTAAAGAAATAAATTCGTCAATGTGTGTTTTTTCACAGTTTAGTGAACTCCTCCACAGTTTTCCTCTTAAGCCACTCTGTTTCTCTTGGGGGCCCCTTCAGTACCATTTTATTTTATGGACCAATTAGGATTAGAAGGATGTTTCAGGAGGCAGTTGCTTGGTTTTAATCAGCACCAAAACTTTTGCAATTCTTTGTTGCATCTGTATGGACTCAGCTTAGACGCACAAAGATTTTGTTGTGGTTAATGACAATTAAATTGCAAACACGGTTTGTCTTTGTGAAATAAAATGCACATTTATAATGTGGAAGGCAAACGATCCATTTCAAAATCTATTTTTATACAAACATTATGTGTGTTTGTGTCTGTTTGTGAGATGGTATGTTCAGGCTGCAAAGTCGTGTTAGTTTAATGCCAAAAATAACATTTGAAACTTGGTTAAAAAGTTTTATTTTGGTTTCACAAGAAACAATATGTTTCCTGTGTTGTCCAGTCCAAAGATTCTCCCACCTGAGCTATGGATCTTTGCGGCTCCTCCATAGTTACCGTGGGATTCTCTAACTCATGTACTTATGTGGTTAATGTTTGTCAGTTTCAGTCTGATATGTTCGTTGGTCTTCATGATGCACTTATTTAGTGTCAGTGCAGTGAAACGGACTAAATGCAAATGCATGCCACAATAATAAGATTTATTTGCAAAATAAATAGTTGAAAACCGTGTATTGTTTTTATTCACCTTTACAATCTATTAACATATGACTATGAAGCCGAAGAAATGCAATAGACATCAAGTTAGTTGTGTCAAACATTAATGCCATTAAAGCTGGACCACAGAGTTGAATGGGTTTGATACAATAAAAAAACCCAAAAAAAACTACTTTTCTCTCTTCTTGGTTAAAGTTTTGATGTGGTGAAACATTAATCCATTTCTGAAAGTTCCGTTTTCATGTCAAGTTGTCTTCATACTGAATTCAATCAACTATTAAATTTAGAGCAAAACAAACAGTTGTATTTTACTAAACTGGATAATGAAAATTTGGTTTGGAAATACCCATTATGATTTTATAATTTCTAAGAAGAAAAAAAAGAAAAAGAAAAAGTCATTATTTTCCAAATCTTTTTCACCACTGACCTTTTGGGAAATGTCGATTCGCAATATTCTTTTTACACGGCCCTACTCAAGAGTCGAGTGCTGTTGATAAGAGGTAACTGTGCAGAAACATTTGTGGGACGAGTAGCAAGCCAAGTGCATCATCATCATCATCTATCAGAGCAAACAGGAGCTCCCCCCCTTGGGGCCCGCTGCAACGAGTGTCTGGGAGGCCTTGTCTGGACGCATAAAAGGGTCAGCAACTGCATGAGCTCAGCTTCCTCGAAGGTCAATGCACACATCAGTCTGGCAACTCTCATATAACCATCAATCATTGTCCTGGTTCAATTCTTTTTCCTGGCAAGCCATTTTTTACTGCCAATTATGCCAATATTACAGCCTAATTGCGCGTATAATAGTCAGTTGAAAGCCCAAAGTCAAACGGAAACATACAAAGTGAACACCGAATGTAGTCTGCAAGGAAACATGACAGCTTACATCATGTTTCCTAATGGCTTTGTAGAAGCACTTGGTAAATATTAAAGTAAACAAGCCGCTGTTATCTTTTCCTCCTCATTACTCAGACGTGTTTTCATACATTTCACTGTGGCCTGTGACTTATGTAGAGGAGTGCTGCTTGAAACAAACATTTAAAGAATAGTGAGAAAAGCTCCAATTTCGGAGTTTCAAGGACTTCTATTCGGCTAGATGGTCTTAAGGTGCCACAAAGCTCATGCATAAATCATGCAATCATCATCAATGCATATTCAGGAAAGCTGTATCGCCCCGCTTCTCTATGGGAGATGAGAGGGAGCCCAGACTGTGACAAAAACCAGCTGATTGTAATGAGCTTTTCTGTGGCTTCCTGCACTAACAAAACAAGCCTAAATTAATCATGATACCACCCTCCTACTGCGGCAAGCAAGCCTAATGCTTCCACCGGCACACCCTGTTGTAAAATTGGACCCCAAGACAGACATTGCTATGATGCAGCGAGAGCCGGGCTCCGAAACGCTTTCATTTACGTCACTCACAGAAATTTATGAAAGAATTCATTTTCGGTAATTGGCTTGCTTCTATGAAACATGAATCAAATGGCTGCAGTTTGTTTGTTGAACCATCTGCAGTGAAAGGCATTAGATAAGGGAGAGGGGAATAAACAGCAGCAGAAATACACATGAAAACCTACAGCTGGCACCACCGGAAGCAATATCTCTTGAGTGTGTGTGGACTCCAGTTGGAAGGAGGGGATAGACATTTTTAGATTTCTAGCTCATTTTTATGAATGTGCAGCGGCAGCATCGTTTCAGCTTCTAACTTTTTTCCAAAAAAGAAAAAAAACTTCAGCATCGTTCCTGACATGAATGCTGAAGCTCTTCCATGTCTGCGAAAGTTAGCGGAATTTATTCTAAGTTTGTACTTTGTATTATTTCCTCATAGTGTAGCATGAAAAAAAACACACACATTTACTTTATTCAGAAAGTTTCGGCAATGGCAATCCTCTTCAATTCTTTGACTGAAGAAGAGAAGGTCTTTGGATGTTAATGACTGCTGATTTAATTTGAACTCTGACTGACATACTTTTAATAACAAACTCAACAAGTATAAGGAAAATCTGAACCTATAAAATTCTGTGCTTTGCAAGTAAAGTTTGCTCTCAAATGGATTCAAGTTTCACCCTAGTTTGTCTGTATTTTGTGCATTTTCATGCTTTCTTTAGGTACAGCAACCCAAGCTCTCTTAGCAGCCATATATTTCTTTCATGTGGTGCAGGAAGCCAGAAACGGCTGTTTCCAATAAAAAAATCCCTGCAGAATCTTTAAATCAGCTGCTCTGTGGTGGTGTCATTCTGGTTATAAGATGCTGACCGTTTTGAAGGTTATGACTTGCAGCGATCCAAAGACATTAGCCTCTTTAGTAAGAAGATGCTCACATCCTCTCTGTCTAACTAATACTTGCCTCATGATTCTATTACCTAGCATGCCCGAGGGTCTGCAGGGACAAGAGCCACTCAGACAGGAAACCAAGAGGTGAGAGAAGGCAAGGGCGAAACGAAAGCAAGTGGACGAGTGAAACATGAATATATGAAAAAGACTTGAATGTCTTCCTTCTCGGCATACAGATTGCCTAGGCTGGGTAGATTTTATTCCAGCCACAAGCCTGGGGGATATTCTGAATCTTCTCATTTTAAGGTTCATCTTTCCATTTTTGCATGTTCAACATTTTGCGATAATGGAGAAACTGGGTCAGACCGGCACACACATTCAAAGTCTTCTGCTAGTTCAGAGGGAGGGGAGAACTTTTTCGCATTTGCATTCATGTCAACATCAACTTCCAGTTTATTCATGTTGGGGATTTGTGTGTTTTTATCGCAGTGAAGTTCCAAACTCTACTATAACATCGCTGGTGTTACTGTTACATTTTGGAAATGAAAGGAAGTTAAATTTTGGAATAATAAACTAAGTTATTTCCATCTGCAGACAGAACCAGTGTTCCTCCACACGGACCACTATATGAGCCTCCATTATGACTCTTAAGAAAGTTCCTAAAGTTAAGATTAAGGTGTTATGCTGCTCTGTGTTCATGGTTAAATTTGTTTAATTTATTTTTCTCTTAAATAATGATTAAAGTTAAGGTAATAAACTCCAACTAAGATTGAGCAATTTCCTCAATTACGCTGATAATTCTGACGAATTAACTTGCCTTGAATTCAGGTTTTTATGTTTATTTTTAGTGCAACTGTATGCAACATAAATTTTAATTTCCATAAAGTTAGCAGCAAACTTGAGATCAAATAAGTGATTTGTGTCCATTATGAATTTTTTCAAGATATGCTTTTTTAACATTTCACTGCAACAAAACGTTCCATGTCCGAGTGACATCGATCTATGTCCAATCATTAGCTGCAATTAGTGAAAAACCGAAGTTGGGAAGTCCAGTCCACGAGGATAGAAGTCCCATGTGTTCTTTTATGTGACTCTGCTCTAGCATAATAAATGCAAATTGCTCAATTATCAACAAAGGCTACCATCAAGTTCCACAGAATTCTGCAAATGACTCTTTTTATTTGGTCAGGTGGAATAAAGCAGGAAAATGTTTAAAACATGCAGGTGTGGAATTTGCTTAGTTGGTCCCGTGTACTTAGCTTTGATAGCCCCACATTAACTGCTTAGACATACTTCTTGTAATTGTGGCAAAACATCTCCATCATGGCCTCACCTGAGCAAGGCTTTTCTCCCAGAAGGAATTTGCTTTCTCCTTGTCGTCTGTAGCAAATTTTGCTTCAGCCCACAAGGAGAAACACAGCCACTTCTGTCTTGGTTGTCATTCCTACTTCACTTTGAACAGTGACACTGATGTTCCAGCAACTTCAAGAGCTTTGGTAATTCCTGGTTTGTTCTTGAACCCTCTGAATCACATCACATGGCAGCTTAGAGGGCTTCAAACTGCATATTTGTTGGTATAGAAAGATAAAACATACTATGCTGTCCCAAAACATTGACCGAAATCCTGCTCACAAAAAGCCTCGTCTGTAACAGGAAGCCGATCAGTTTGAATTAACTGAAAGATGAGTGGTCAGATTCAATGGCTTATTTCAACAACATATAAAACATAGTTTGTCTTATAATACAGTTTAAAGTGCTGTAGATGCGTGTTGTTGTTAAAAGAACATAAAACACTCGTCCAAGAATCAAACTTTTCCATTGGTACATCAAGGGAGCTCATCAATCCCCGTGGCTGCGATGTAAGAACAAAGGTTGTGAACATTATGTGTCCAAAGATTTATTGTCTTAAATTTAAAATCTCTGAGCTACAACTAAACCTCTTGGTGTGCGGGGCTCAGAACAACAAAATGCGCAATGTACACAACGTGCAGGTTCTATATGAGAACAGGGATGCCCCGAAGTAATTTACCCAAAATGACCCAGTATGAATAATGTACGAATAGAGCGCGTCGATGGAAAAAGGAATTTAATGGTTTTACTTCATTCTATACAAACTATCCCAAGAGATGTGGCATTACAAAGAAATTATATGGAACCCGCAGCTTCCACGCCAATATAAGCCATAATAAAACTGCTGACTTCAGTAAATATGACTCTCATCTCATCCTGCAGTTTAACTGAAGCTGAAAGGAGCAGAGAAAAGAAGAAAAAAAAACTCTCTGCAGGCAGAAGTGTCTTTGACAAGAAACTCAGGCAGCATGTTTATCAATGGGGAGCCGCTCTGTTATTAAAAAAAAAAGAAAAAAAAGAAAATGTCTTTAGGAGACGATTTCCAGGCAAGGGGAAAATGAGTAAATGTGTGAAAGGAAGGACAGGAGAGGGAAGGGAAGAACAGACTGGGGGAAAAAAGGGAAAGGAAGAGGGTCGGCGCATGCACCGACTCCAAAAATGGAGCGGCTCTAACCCAGCGAAGACTAAAGACAGCTATTTGGACGTCACCCAGACACCTGGAGCTGTTATCAGGTTGCAGTAAGTGAGGCTTTTAGAGGGCTGTGAATTGAAATACGAAGCTCAGCACTAACAGGCATTTCAAGGCTCTTTCCCTCTGATGATGTTGGCGTTTTAAAACAGGTCAAGCTGATAAGGCAGCAGCTGTGACCCCAGAGCCTCAACCTGCTTCAAGGAAATCTAACTGAATGGGGGGACAACTACTGTGTAAAGTGCCAGACCAGCTCCTGAAGCGACACTATATCAGGGAGCAGAGCGTCAAGTTCAGCTTCTGAAACATTTGCTGAGGTTGTAAATTAATACAGAGATAAATCAAAGATTTAAATCTTGTTTTCAATAATAACAATAATTAATAATGATAATAAACATCAGTATTTATGACATTGCTGTTCCCTTGACTTTACAGTAATTCAGTCATTTTTGCAGGAGAAGCTTTCATCTGCTGTGGAGTGCACTTAGAAATCATCATGTGTTGCATTAAAGGTGATGTACAGACCGAGTATGTAACACTGGACCGTTGTGCAACAGCAGAGCCTGCCTTTAGCATAAAAATCCAGTTTTAGGAATGAAAACATTTTTGAAATGTTTGGTTATTTAGTTTAGCCCAGGGGTCGGCAACCCAAAATATTGAAAGAGCCATATTGCACCAAAAACAAAACAAATCTGTCTGGAGCTTTAAAAGCTTTATATAAGGCCTATAATAAAGGCAAAACGGGCTTTAAGTGTTTACATGAGCCTATTATCAAAACGACTAAGTGTATACATAATTAGCGTTCATGATTAAATTTCTATGTTCCCTGCAGTGCGTCCTTGAAGGAAATGACGCATCACATGACTCCAATGGTGCTTTAAGTTTACCTCCCTTTACAATATGAATGTATTATGTTTCGTTGCATTTATAAAATTAAAGAAATGCAATAAAGTAAACAGACACGAAACACAATAATATCGCTAAGTGTCATTCTAAATACATACTGACAAAAATCACTAATCAATTTGTGAAAACAACCATTTTGTTACTAAATATATGTGCCTATGGCAGGATTGTGTTCTTACGTGTTTAATGTGACTTCTGTTTATGGATATCACTAGACAGCTTCTCAACATCGGGCTTGTAAGATGAAACATTAATCTTGATGCAGCAGCTAATGTATTGCCTCCCCTGGAAATGTCTTTCCACATTACCGTATTTTCCAGACTATTAACCGGTACTTTTCCCCCAAGCTCTAAACCATGCGGCTTATAGCCCGATGCGACTTTTTCAAAACATTTGTAGGTGCAGGTTATATTAAGGTACGCTCTATAGTCCGAAAAGTACAGAACTATTTTTGTTATTTGACAACTTCTCGCTACAGAGAAAACATTAAGAATGATTGTGTCATGTTTGTCCTCCTTCAGAAACCATATTAAAACAAAAAATATATTTCCCACCCCCATCTTTTTGTCTGCAAATATTTTTGAAAAAGCTCCAGAGAGCCTATATATGGCAGAGCTAAAGAGCAGCAGGTCGCCAACCCCTGGTTTAACCAATGTGCCATTCTTTAAAAACAATCATGACAAACACATCTCTGGTATTTTTCACTACATTTATACCCATAAATATTGGCAAGTTTATTATTTTTTTTAAAATAGCTAAGGTAGCCATATTCAGCCTTACTTGAATGGGATGTTTCCTGTTTTTCTATTTTTTAGTAGTGGCTAAGAGAGGTGAACCTCTGTGTCATGGTGTATTCATACTTATATCCCTGGAGTTTGGGAAGTAATGGGTTACCAACCAAAATTTCCTAAGTGATCAATTTTAAATATAAGTTCACATAAAAATGCCTCTTTTACCAAAATCTAAGAGTATTTTTAGGAGAGCCAATAGCTGTGGTGAGGTATTGTTTAAATTTTGTATTAGTGTATGATTATGCTGCCTCTACAAAAATGAATTTATTTATTTATTTTTTAGTCTTGCTTAATAGGAATGTAAATAAACTCTCTAAACAACACTAATAAGTGTGCTTTTCATGGTTATAAAAGACTAAGCAGATTGTGTAACTTAGTAAAAATACTGGTCAGAAATGTGTGACCACAGCGATTAAAGCAGAAAAGGTCCAAACATGACGATGCTCTGAGAGTCATTCATCTTTAGCTGGTGACTGAGTGCAGCTGAGAGGAAAAACAGAAAAGCGGAAGGAGGAAAAGAGGAGCGTTTTTTTTTTTTTGTCTTCCTTCTCATTGAACATTAGTCCTTGGGTCTGTCTGTCAGTGCTGAACCAGCCTTTTAGTTTCCTCTCTCATTCTTCTGCTATTCCCTCTGAAATGCTAATATGGCAACTTAGTGCGCCAGCATCCGCCCGTTCCCGGCCTCTCATCTTGATATCTCCTGGATGAGTTCATTCTCACCCTCCCAGTTTACCCTCCCTCCATCTTTCTCGGTGTGAAATACGAAAAATCGGTTAACATACACATACTTGACTCGTATGTAAAATGATAACATATGTAGAAAAAAGGTCAGTGATTGTGTAAACTCAACATTTCACAAGATTTGAAAAGCAGCCTAATAAAGTCACATGGTATTAAATTTTACTCCTCCTCTCTGCTTCACAAATGCAATGACCTTTCTTTATGCTGCTCTGAAAAGAGCACATTTCATGGAGCTTAATCCGCTTTGCATGTGGATGAAAGCTGTAATTTTAGCGTTTCTCAAACCTTCCTTCCTTCGTCGTTTGCTTCAGTGTACCTTAATCCTTAATGTGCCCACCACAATACAGAGCCTTCCAAGGCGTTCACGCCAGCTCTGTGAAAATTGTTTTCACTTTGTCACATTGCAATAAAATACAAATATCAATGTGTTGGATTGAAATTTCATTTGATCAACTAGTAAAAAAGAAATGGAAGTAAAAGTGCAAATAAAAACAATACATGGTTTCATAATAAAAAAAACTATGACAAGTTTTAGGTGCACAGTCAGCACCTCTGAGTCAGTACTGTTTGCACATTTTATGGCTTCAAGTGCCTACCAGCTTTGCACAGCCACAGAGAACATCCATTTTCAAATCTTCTCTCTGATTCTTGATTGGATTTGGGTCTGAACTTTGATTAGATGATCTTAACACTTAAATATGGTTTAATCTAAACTTAAAGAAGCTGTTTGTTCACTAACGTCTTTCAGCAAACCACTGAGGCCTACAAAGAACAGATTAAATTGGAGTGTGTAATTAGAAAAAAAATCCAAAACCATTTACAGTGGACCCCCTCATATTTGTGGTTCAGTATTTGGGGATTTGTCTGTGGAATGTATCTCAAAATTATTAGCAGAAAATCCTTCAAAGACTTCGTCATACAGCACTTTCAAAATATTTTTTTAAAAAAGGCAGCTTTGGAAGCTGAAATAACTATGAACAAAGCTGTTTGACACTGTTGTCTGGTGTTTGCAAAGCAACTAATCCAAGGACACCATTTATTTATTTGGTGCCAATTGGCTGTATCCTGAAGAGGTGGGATGAAGAAGACTGTCGATATTTGCTTCTTGTGCCAAGGCATTTCCCACCATGCATATTAATGCACATTAAGGTGTATTTGGTCTTTGTACCACAGTTAAAATAGGCAGTTAAAGACATGTTAGAGCTTCAAATATTTGAAGATTCCAGCTATTCCCAATAACTGTGCCTTCCACTTCACAATTTCCTTTAAAAAAAAAAAAAAAGACACAAAATCCCATTAAAACAATTGCAGTGTTCGGAAAAAGATTAAAAAAAACTTTTAAGGGGTCCGAATAGTTTTGAAAAGCAACCATTGAAACTAATGATATCTCAAATCTCAGATTGTTCCCAAAGCAGAAGAGTGTGGGCTTGTGGATCCTCCTCGCAGACTCATTTACTCATTGATCCAAGGAAAATGGATCTGGTGACGACTAAAGAGGCATCTGCATCAGTCAAGCTCAGTGCACGTGTTGTTAGAATGTGAGCGTAAAAAAAAAAAGAAGAGAGAGAGAGAGAGAGTTTGAAGAAATTTGACACGCTAAGGATCCTCACCTTCTTCCAAAAATAAACAACCTTTTACCTTAACATTAATATTACAGCGCATCACATCCAGCAGCCTGCCGGACCTGCTCTCTGGTTGGCAGCAGCTTTTTCTGATATCCGTTCTAATAAGCGGCAAAGTTAATCGAGAGCACGGAGCAACACAGCGTCCCCCTGGGAGCAGCCAGCCAGTGCTGCTGACTGTGGTGCTGACAGCCAGAGAGCATTAAGCACAGGGCTGCTCAGTGAACCATGACGGTGTCATTTCTTTTAATAGGCTCCCTTTCTCTTTTCTTCCTCGCGTAGTTTGCTGCTCTTTCGCCTCTTCTTCTCATATTTTCGGTCTTCTCCCTTGCATCCTCGGCAATTAACCCTTTCTTTTCCTCTTCTTCTCACTTCTTTTTAATCCCCCGCACCCATCTCTCCTGCTTAAAATGCAAGATGTGGGGATGCAGTTGTTGCTGAGAACCCCATCGGCGTGTGGAGAACTCTAATTGGTTTGCTTAACCTTCAGAACACAATGAGCTGGCTGTAATGAAGGCTCATGATTCATGGCCAGGTAATAAACCTGAAGAGGGCTGCTTACCCAACACCGCACACACACACACACACGCAAACAGGTGCAGGGAAATCGTGAGACTCTGTGACTAACACACAGCTGCATATGGGATTTAACACAACGATAGTTGTTGTCAGACAGGCGTATGGTCCCTAATAAAGCTCTAAGCTATTCTACTGAGAGACCAGCGAAAAGCATTCCTTCTTGGCAAGTGATTCTCATCAAAAACATGCAACCAACATGGCAGCCAGGTGCAGGCAATTTAAAAAGCGGGATGCCAGGAGGAGAGGGAAATTATTAGGGTATGTGACAGTTGATAGCACAACGTCAAAGATTTTAAAAGCTGGCGTTCCTGGTTGCGACAAAACAAAGCTGCACAGGTTTTGTTTGCAGGTTTGTTGACAACAGAGCCAGTTCCCCTCGCTGCACTGCGCTCCCACAAAGTCCCCTCCTCCCCCCCCAGCACTCCCATCAGATTCAGTCCTTGCACTACAGGACCCTCTTTGGGAGCTAAGTGAAACTTATTAGCAACACAAGGCAACGCTTCCAAAAAGCTGAATTAGCCGGAAATGTGCGTGTAGGCGTGTGCGCGCGTTTGTGTTGTGCATCTTTGATGAGGTTTTTTAATGAACTGGCACACTCTTGGTGGGATATTGCTGTGTCAGGCTGTAGTCTGCCTTTTTTAAGAGCTTCTGAATAAGTTATGATATTTGGAGAGATAATGAGATGGAGGGAAGGAGATAGAAGGCGAGAAGGAGCTGAGGTCATGAGCGTGAAAGTCGGAACACGAAGTGACAGTTGGTGCTTTGAAGCAGCTTTCAAGGTCAGATGAAAAAACTGACAACAAACACTTTAAAAGTTCTCCTTTAAATGTTTTTTTATTATTTATTTATTTATGAGATTTTAACATAATACTAATTCGCTGTGAATAAGTAGTGTTCTGAAACACTAGTTGAAGTATTGACAATTATGTACTTTCCAGACACATGGTAATATTTTATTCCACAATCTAGTAACTCTGTTTCATTCAGTTGCTATGAAAATGCTGTGTATATCAAACTTAAAAAACATTTGACTTTGTAATTTGACACCTTGAAATTGGGGCTCTGTCTCTTTAAGTAACTCGTGCTATTTCCTGTGCTCCACCGTCAGCACGTCATCAAAACAATGCTCCTCTGTAATGCTGTTTTGAACCGTTGGCAAGAGTGTTTTAATATAATTGCAATAAAAAGTCTATATTCTGCCTTTGTTTTATCCAAGCATTCATCCTTGTGTTTTTTTTTTTTTTGCTTTCTCTTTATTGTTTTTGCCACTAGTGGCCTTTATTTGACAGTAATCTAAAGGGGGCAGAAATAAGGGGGCAAAGCATGCAGCTAAACAAATGAGAAAAAGACTGGAACAACTTCATCGAGCTCTAAAAGGCTGTGCATACGCTCCAACCATAGTGTTTTGTAAAGCAAAATTTGCCGCTGAGCACATTAGTCTGACTCTCCTCGCTCAACTTTTCACTCGCGTTTGCAATCTGCATCATCGAATGCTGGGTAATGTGCTGCTTTGAAGTCGGTAACCCTCTGTTGACATGCTTTAAGTCAGGCTTCTGATTTAGCATGAGCTACTTTGCAAATGAGAATGGGCAAAAATTAAACTTTCTAGATAAGAAAAATTGCCAGAGACGTACTGCTGCAAGCGCTGCATCAGGTGGTTCTGTGATTTACTGACACCACCTTTTTAAAAATGTACTACACTACGAAACCACGCATAATTTTTCTTCCTCTTTGTCAAACATAAAACAAAATGTAAAAATGTGTGTGGATACTTTTGCATCTAATGAATGATCTCTGCAATTCAGTGACAGGCTGCATGGGCTCAGTGGGAAATGAAGATAGTTTAGAAACTCAGATCCCTCTCGTGTATCATTGCTCTAAATCTGAGGCAGAGGTTGGCCTGCTGCAGTGGTTCCCGAAGATTTTCTGGGCCCCCTTAAGGATTACAATAAAATTCCCCCCAAAAAAGGGGAAAAAAGAAACATCAACTGGGCACACACACAGTGATGGCATGGCCACTTTGAAAAAGTGACTTTTATCGGATTACTGACTACTCCTTGAAAAAGTAACTTAGATTACTGATTACTGGATTTAGAAAGTAACTAAGTTACATTAAAAGTAACTGTTTTAGTTATGTTCAGCAGCTGCTAACAACAACCCTCTGCCACCTGTGAAAATTACATTGACCTTTGCCAATACTTAATTACAAGTTATTTTATAATGGTAACATCAACAATCTATCTCCACTTATAAGGTTGAACTGAAGAGGACATTTTTTAATGGTTACAACAGTACAAAAAACTTTAGTAATTTGTGCGTGTTTTTGTGTTTCAGTATTGTCTGGAAAACTATAAATGTGATTTTTTATTTTATTATATTTTTTTCTTTATCTTCCAGCAACCTTTTGCTTTCTGGAGATGTTCAGGACTGAGACCAACTCAGAACTCATCCATGTTGCAACGGCACTGCCCCTAGGGGGCGCACCCCACACTTTGGGAACCACTGGCCCACTGAATTGCTGATTTAACTAATCGTGGAATAATGATGCCACATGTAAATAACCCCTGCCTTTGTTTGCTCATGCTGTGTGAGACAACCTACATCAACTTGTCAGTCACAGGAAAAAGAAAGCAGAATCTTAAGCCTGTGCTAAGCTGAGCCCTTGGTTCTCCAGAAAACAATGGAAAACTCTCAGTCTGACAAATTGAATAAGAAAATAATAACAATAGGACTTGAACAGGGTGTGTTGTAGTTTAAACTGAGATCTTTTGCTGGGCTGTCTTTACTCTACTGCTTAAACAACAAACAGCTCTGTGAAAGGTAAGTAAGAACCTCTACGAATGATTCATGATTAATGCTTCCTTCAAAGGGCTGCACTTACCCAGGCCTTGAAGACTAATGCACCGATGCCATGAATGTAGGCTTTTAAACCATACACTAACAATCACTTTCTCCATTCTCTAAACCAGAGGACAAAGCATCCACAAATGTTACCATGAATTCTAATTTATACATTTTGTTAAACCGGGGTAAGCATTTTCCGATCCTGCTTGTTCATTTTTGTTTTTGTCTTTCCTTGATAGGTTTTGCTTGCATTGGTACATATAGAGAAGAGCTTTGTTCACTTACGATATCCAAAGTGTATATTTGCATTTAAGAATCATGTCTGTTTCTGCTTTTTTAACTAACAGAAACTGACAAGCCCAGATCAATATGCCGGTCTTTACAAAATCAATGTAAGTAATATTTCCAGATACAAATTTTTTAGGAAGCTGCCACAGTATATCCAATAAAACTACAGGCATTGCACTAATGATATTTATTACGGTGACATGTCATATCCTATGAATGTTGTTGTGAATTTATAAACAATGTGATTCAGGACAGAGAATTATCAAGTTATTGAATAAAATTTTTTTATATGCTCATATGTTGCACAAGATGAGAACGTTTAGGATTAAGGCCAAGATGACCTTTAGATTTTCACTATAAAACTGTCAGGGTTCATCAGTGAACTCATGTTTATCATTTCCCATGAAAATAAACCTACGATGAATTGCTTTTGAAAACGTTAAGGAGCCTATTTTCCTAATTACTCACATGTCTGAATGAAAGATCTTTGTAATTTTCTTGACTAAAATATTCTGCCTTTCTCTAAGCAAACGCCAATCCATTAATCTTTTTTTCCCTCCTCCTTGTTCACCAAAACAGTCTATTGCTGAGTATTTGTAGCCTCATGTATTGCAGAATTAATAGCATGCACTCTCATCCTCCAGGGACAAATTACTATTGGACAATCATCCATCAAGAGTGTTTTTATATTTCTTTTTAAATACTGCAACACATCATTTTTCTTACTTGCAAACTTACTGACATCGACACAGTTGTGCAGGTTGGATTGCTTTTAGTTATATTTTAGATTTTTAAAAATCAGTTCTTTTTCATGAAATCTATTTGTTTTACTGACATGAAGGGCAGCTACGACTGCTTGTTTGTCAGTCTGAAATAATCAAGAATGAAATCTCTCAAGACAATAAATACTGCTGACTTTTGATTGCCTGGCTTCTCATCCAGCTGATAAATTATCCTTGATTATAATCAGTCATTTGTTGGGTACATAATTATGCACAGTCATGCTTTTTCCTCCACCGACAAATCTGCAAAGATATATTATTATTGCCAACTGCTTGTTAAACTATGAACTAGCAAAAAAAATTGCAATCCATTTGCTCAGCTGAATATTTTCTTGATATATAAAATGTGATATAAACAAACAAGAAAGAGCTTTTAATCAAGGAAATTTAAAATGGGTGTAACATCCAATCCATCCTGTGGAATCCAGTATGATATAAACAAAATGCAATATGATATAATCCACTGAGATATAATTAAAAACAAAAATAAATGTGAGAAATATAATAAAATGGAATATAATATGATGCAATTCAATATGATACCATTACAGGTAAATATAAAGGTATCGAGCAAAATTTATTATACATGTGATACAATATGACAGAATAATGCATGATACAACGCTGTGAAATATAATAAGACACAATGTGATGTGATATACTTCATGCACTGTTGGCATAACGTGACTCAGCTCGGTTCCATTAGCTGCCTTCACAAAGGAGCCACATATAAATAGGCCCATAATCCTTAGAGGTGTCAAAGTAAAGCCAGGTTTCTAAACCTGGGACAGTCCTTCACTGACACAACGCCAAGCGACATGTTGTCTGTATATCACCGTACCCATGCTTCACCAAGCTGTCTCTCGCTGCCTTTTAAATTCATCAGAGTGTGAAGATGCCTGGTAGAGCGACATTAATACTTTACTTTATGAACTCTGGCAGCACCTTAGTGGGAGAAGGAGAACCTTCCTGCAATGACCTGTAGACTAATACGTGGGTATTTCTAAAGCAATAATCACATTTTTAAGGTTTTAGGTTGTGAGCTGGAACAACTGTTGGCAGAAACAAACTTCTATCATGGTCATGGACAATACGAAAAGGGTGGGATATCTCTGCCTTTTAAATTTCGCATATTTTATTTGCATCATATAATTTGTTTGTCAGCTTTTTTTTTTTTTACCGTCACTTTGAAATGAGCTGAGTCGCTTCGGCTGATTAAGCCATCGCCACCTCCTTATCACTGGGTGCTAGAATTAACTTCTTTGCAACTTGTTTTCCTTTTCTCTGCTAAGCACAACAATTACATTCAGCTGTTGGCTTTCCTCGCCTTCCATTTGTCTTTTTTTGAGCCTGTCCATTCAGCCGCTGGAAGGAAGAAATGGGGCTGTGTTGTTTAAGTGAAGTCACAGAGAGCACTGCAGTCATTCATCTTAAAGAGGGCAGGTGAAGTCACCCCGTGAGGCAAAAAAAGTATGAACACTGACCTGAGCAAACGGGCATTTATCTTCCAAAGGCTTGACTGAAAGCGAGAGGAAGATTGAAGGAGACTGAAAAAATGTGCGACAAAGCACATGGTGCCACACAAAATGGACTTAGGTCATGGTGCAGAAATGAAATCTCTTACATGTGAGAGTCCTACATTGCCAGGATGTGATTCCATAGTGGGATCATTGAAGTCAAATCAAGGGCATGGAAATATGGTCCAAAACATTGTAGTCGTTCCAAACCTACAGAAAATCTAAACAAGCAAGACGGGGAGAAATAAACAAAGAGGGGGCAGCAGAGAAATGGAACCTGCAGGGTAAATTACCTTTGGGTTCACCTCAGGTGTGCCTCTTAATCATGCTGTTGGTCTGGCTTAGAGGTTTTGATAAGGATAGTGACTGTTTATTGAAGATGGCAGACTCACATGAGCCTTAGAACAAGCGGTGTGGAAAACATCCCGGGAACACAGAGGCTGTAAACCATCATCCTGGCACATATAAAGGCTCATATAAACAGGGATCTCACTCATATTTCACATCTTTACTGGCACTGGCTTTACAGGTTGTGCGAGGTATTCAAGTGTGTACATGAGGATAGTCTCCGTTATATCTCAATAACTGTACCTG
The DNA here is from genome assembly GCA_010277075.1 of Poeciliopsis retropinna. Lineage (NCBI taxonomy): Eukaryota > Metazoa > Chordata > Actinopteri > Cyprinodontiformes > Poeciliidae > Poeciliopsis > Poeciliopsis retropinna. Next base: position 10,140,782 of record VMRM01000015.1, on the reverse strand, counting down.
CAGATTTTAGGGAGCAATTTAATGCTTAAAAAGCCAAAACATAAACACTCCCCAAGTGACGAAGATGGAGGCAGAGCATAGCAGATCTGACTGGGGAACAGTATGCTAATTCATTTATTCAGAATCCTTAATGTTCTTTAACTTGGTTTTCACTGTACTTTCATCCGCAGCTGGGACTTTGCCCCGTTTAAAAATGAATGTCGGATTTGTTCTCATCTCAGAATTAATCAGGCAGCAATAATTGCAATTTCCACATTAAGATTGAATGAAATACAGTTCCTGTGTGAGATTTTCATGCACTCACAGGCATAAATGTCAAACTATTTTGGGTCTATTTTGGGTATTTCAAAAGTTAATCATGAATAATCGCGTAAACTAACAATCGGGTACATAACCTTGATATTATTGAGGATTTTCTCTGCTTCACACAGACTCAAAATTGCACACACATGCTCACAAATTTACATACGTCTCTAACTGGATAAATTAGGCTGTTTTTTTGTTTGTTTGTTTGTTTTTTGTTTTTAAATATTGTCACATGGACATCACCATGTTATTTATGCTGCTGTGCATTCTGGTTAAATGATGTACATACGCATGGTCCGATTGTGCTAGATTTGTCCAGCCAAAACAGCGATGAGTAACTTTAAGTGTTTTCAATTTGAACCAGAGCTTGTTGAAACTGACGGGAATCACAAGGGGTAACTGCTACGCACACAGTTAAAAACACACTTTTAAAACATCTTGACTTGTAACCGTTACTTGTTTTGTTGTCCTCAAACTTATTATGATGTGCTTTCTACCTGTTAACAATATTTACAATGGTGGAGTCAAGTTTTTACATGCATCTATTATTATTATCCAGGAAACTTTTCCACATTGTATTTGAAGTGATTGCAAGGTATCCAGTCGCTATGGTTACTTAGCCTCATTGAAGATACTTCATGTTTCCTGGGGTATCTGCTAACTTTCTTTTTGTTTTCCTTCTTAGTTGACATTTAACCTTGAAGTCCAGCTTTTGCATCAACTTTTTCCTACTTATAAACATTTAGATTATTTTGATAATCCTACTAAGGATATCATTTTTATAATAAGGATCCATACAAATCTGTCACAAATAAATACCTTTAAAAAGAAATACTAACAACTCCTCTGATCTCAAGCTTTGGTTTCTGCTCCACGGTAGCAAAACAAAGTTATCAAGTGGCTTTGCGTTGCTAGATGCACATCAAATACAGAAGTCCTCCAGAAATTGTGCCAACTTGCTGTAAAACAGGAGAACTATTTGTCTCTCTCAGGTTTTTGCCTGACAACTCTCTTTGCTGAAAAAGACATAAAACATGTGCCAGCAATTTTAAATGTGTCCTTTCACATTCAGCTGCAAATCAGAGAGGCAGGCTTTGCACTGTAACCCTGTTGCAATACCTATAACCATGTCAGGTTGAGTTTATATGGTATTCATCAGCCTACAAAAGCAAATATTCATAAAATTTGAAAGGGGAATTATGAAATTGTTTTAGCAAATGGCTTCTTTATTTTAGTACCAGCTCAAGCTTGACACTAGTTGTCGAAGCATTTAAAAAACATCATGTCTTCAAAGGGTTTTAGTTTAAGAGTACAGTTTTAGTGGCAACACATTAATGAACTCTTCAGTGAGGGAACAAATGTATTGTTGTGTGTCACTCGATCTTCACTTTGTGTCATGTGAGCATGTACTATGGCCTCCAGATCTGCTGGTTTTCATTAATATGTACAATAGCAGAATCATGTCTCCTCTGATGGGGCTGCAGGGCATTGGAAAAGGTTACTCACAGAGGAGGGCTGCTGAGCTTGAGGTAAAGCGAGACATGACAGCCTGTTCAGAAAAAAACATCCCTTTTTAATATATTCTATTAAACTGTTTTGGCAAATGAAAACTGCTCTTGGGCTCAAAAACTTTCAGCAAAACATGTAAACACTTTATGTCTGTCATTGAAACATCCACCATACACCAGCAATTTAAGCTATGAGAAGATACCAATTTACATTTACTTAAACAGTCGATGTTAGACTTCACTCTTGTCTTTTTTTTTGCCTATGTGTCAAAGGAACAAAGAGAAAGTGTGATGTCAACGCTATGAGTTATTGTGACACTTAGTGCTTCCCAACTATATGTGTACCTTTTTGTTTCATTCCAAACACAAACATCATTGTCTTTTATTAAAGATTTGTGACAGTCCAACATAAAATCACACTTGAATTTGGAGAGGATACATGGGTTTCATCATTTTTACAACTAAACATTTGAAAAGCGTGGCACACATCTGTATTCTCCACCTATGAGTAAACACTTTGCAGAATAGCCTTTTGCTAAAAAATGTCTCAGGATTTGTCTACATCACTTTTACATATCTAAAAAAAAAGGTCGTTGTTAACCATAGCTAAAGCTCAGTCAGATTGGATGCACACTGTTTGAACAACATTTCTAAACTCTTGCAACAGATTCTCAGTTAGATTTCAATCTGGGTTTTTGACTTGACCCTTCTCTATGAAAATGCTTTGATCTAAATCTTCACATTGTATTGTTGGCAGTATGCTCAGAGTAGATATCCCTCTGGAAAGTGGATCTCCACCCCAGTTCTGTTTTTTCTTTTCAAAATGCCCACTTTATTTTGTTCCGTCCATTCTCCCATCATATATGAACAGGGATGAGGTAATAGCTAACTAAAATAATTAAGGATTTATTAAGAAACGCATTGGGAAGTGCAAATGTCTAAAAGCCTCAAAAGCTCAGACCATCTTTATGTCAACTGATCTGAACCTATAAAAGTGTTGAAGTCCCTAGTAAAGAAATTACTTTCTATGCAAACTGTAATCTGGAGTTCTGAGGGTCTATTAATCATATAATTCATAGATCTTCATAGCCATTTTTGAAAGTAAGGCAACATAAGTTATGTTTGTTGTTTCCCACAAGTACATGTGTAGGACACTGTAAGCATGTGGGAGAAGATATTCTGGTCAAATGCGATTTAAGTCTAATCTCTCAGCTTATGTACAACAACTATCCTGGATACTTATTACTAAGGTGAAGTCTGTTTTATTATTAAATGATATTAAAACCCCAATTTGATTAAAACATTATGTTTCTCGACCCTAACCAAAGAGTTTCCTTAAGAAAAGCATGCATAAATAATATTATTTGCCAAACTAAACTTTACTGAATCCATCTGGTAATTTATCAAATCTGTTGGATGCAAATTTGTTGAAAGCTATTTGTACAACCTAGTCAGCCAACATAAAAAAGAGAGCAAAGTACCAAGCAAAAAGCTGCATAGGGTAGAAAGACCAGTGAGTACAGGAAGCCGTGTGATCTTAAAAGGACCATGAAGATGGACATCCACAATGAGAGTGAATTAATGGAAATGGCAGACAGGGTCCAATTTAGTGGAGATTTAAAAAATCAAATGCCACACTCTATAAATTTGCCACGATTTAAAGCACAGACTTCTGCTTAAGACGGTACAAATGAGTTGGAGTTTTGTGAAACAATTTGCTGTAATATGAAACTGTACTGGGCTTCCAGCTAAAAATCACTCCAGCCTATATGTTATTCCTTGTAAAAGCAATTGAAAATAGAGTTTGAATTGCTCTTTTATCAGTTCGAGTACGTGACAGGAGAAATTACATAGCTACTCCTTTGCTGTAAGACCAAGCAGCCATCATCTTTGAGCAGGGCACCACTTGACTTGTGGTGGTATAATATAAGAGCACCTATTCATCCTGCAACTTCTATCATCTGGCACAGAAAGCCACTAAATCTTGTTATAAGCTCAGAGGGGATAGAGTGGCTCAGCGTTTATGAACGCTGCTTGGAAGCCCTGGGTACATTTTAGGAATTATTCCTGCTCCTTTTAACAGCAAACAGCAAGAAATCACAGCACCAGTTGCGGCCATTTGTTACAAGCTTAATGTTGTTGTGGCGTGTTGTCTTGTAGCAAGGCAGCAGATCGTATTCGGCTACGGCGACGTCGTCTCTGACCTTCAGCTCTTTCTCCGATTTACCAAAGCAAACTAATTAAATCTGACAGAAGAAATGCAATTCTGCATATTAGTTCACACATGCCGAGAAATAATTTCAACACACCAAGGAACGGGCAACAATTTTAGATAATGCATGCGCTCAACTTTTGCAGCCCTGACTCTCCTGCCTCTCAAAGTCATTGAGGCTGCTTGAATGAGAAGCGTGGCGAACACGCTTAGGCTTAGCCGCAGACCCTAGAAGAGTTACTTTGAATGTTTTTCTCTTTTTATTTTTTCTGTCTACTAAGCTAACAAAGGAGGGGTAACTTCACTGGAGAGAAAAAAGAGATGGCTGGCTTGTTTTTAGATCAATAATCTACAAAGAGGCTATATAAACCAAAAGCATAATAATAAATTTTGTCATATAATGAAGATGCTTTTTTAACTTCATCAAGACAGAGGAATGCAGTCATAATGATTTATAGCTTGGCAATGCTGCCCTTCAGTGGCAGCTGGCTAGAATAACTTCCTTTGAAGATCAAGTTTTCCTTTAAATAACACTGTTTACGCTTGTGGAAAATAAAATGTGGAAGAGAATAAACCAGAATAAATCATTTCAGTTCCTGTTTTCCATAACAACTAGCCCTCAGACTGTGAAAATATTTTATTGTGACAAAACTCCCTTTTTCTGATTTCCAAAAGCCATCCCTCTCCATTGTTTCCTCTTTGCAATTTGGAGCGAAACCCAACGATTCCTCAGAGTCTGTCCGGTTGAGCTTTCATCACAAGGGAGTGCACCTCTTTGTAGGTCAAGCGCACGTAAATGTCAGGGTTTGTCCCGCCAAAAATAAAGACAAATGTGTCATGGCACATGCCCGAAAATGTAATCTAAGGTGGTGATCCATCAACGGCCCATGTTTCTGGCCTGATTAGGCTGCCGGTTTCATCATCTTGATGCTCAAGGACAACCCCGATGTGCAAGTATTCTTCTAGTTCCTTGAACAGCAGATCAAAGTGTCTGCATCAGAATAAGATTGTCCCAGCTTCAGATTTTTGGGAATGCAGAAACCTCAAAGCCACATTTAATCTGGTTAAGGAATTGTCCTCAGTCGCCACTTTCCTAACATAAATGTCACACCATTCCCCATGCCCAGCTGAGCGACACATGTTCATTGCATTTGATGGTGCTTCTGACCTCATTGTGACTCTGTCTCTCCTCCGGGCCTCTTCGTACAGCCAGACACAAAAATGGGGTTATGTCATTTAAAATGTGATATTGTTTCTTAAAAGCTTTTTACTGCTTTTGCAACACTGTTTTCTAACTCTACGATGATAATACGATTGTGAACTGCAATGCCCTTTTTCTCAATAACACCGGCTGGTATTTACAGAGGAACACCAGTCCATGAGCTGCCACAAACATAAAAAACCACAATGCCAAACAAAGTCCACTGGTGAAAAATAGCATGCCCAGACCCCTAAAACACATGTATAAACAATATGCATTACATCAGTGACCACCCATCTCTGTTCATGCTTACGTCACCAAAAAAATGTCACAAAATGTATTTTCCAGCCTCAAGGTACCACACAGTGTACAACAACCACCAACATGTTCACTAATACTGTGCTGGACCACACATAACAGCAAACAATGACTGTGACTGTTGTCTAAGATTAAAGCATTCAGTATCACAATGTTTCCTTCCAGGGTGGCAAAGAGGGTTTTTTTTTTTTTTTGTCAAGTTGTTTAATACATGATGAGAAAGTCAGACCGCTGCAAAGGTCTTGTTTATGAAAACCCTCACATTCTTGTTAGGATTAAAGAGTTGACACTCTGACCTCTATTGAATGAGTGAAAATAACTCTTCATAATATACAAAACTACAAATCCTGTCTTTCCAAAGAGTTTCCTGTTAAAATAAATAGTTCAGGATTTTTTGAAGTGAGGTTCCAATATGTACTCCAAAAGAGACAATCAAAACAAGCTAAACAGTTAGCATTGTTAACCAAAAACAAATCATATTTCAAAATGGCCGGTGGTCTATGCGAATGGTTTTTACACACATTTAACCCAAATTCATTTGTGCATTGGGTTGATACTTATACAAATGCTGATGATTTTTTTTACACAGAAATAGGAGATAGAATGATCTTCCTATGTGAAACAAGTCATGAGAACAAAATATACTGTTTTCAGAATAACTGCCTCATAAATAAAGTAGAAAAATATTAACCCTTCTATATGTTAAAGTGGTTATAATGACTGTTTTAGTGAATGTTGTTTTATTTTTACCCTACTCTTTTATTAGACATTTACTCTGATCTAAAAGTCATCCTCAAAATCCAACATGTGGTTCATATTTTTTTAAAGGCTAATGATAGTTGCAGTTATTATACTGGATATGCTGAGTTGTGTTGTTGTAATGGTATTCTCAGAATCATGTAAATGAAACACAGCCTTTAAAGACTGCTAGCAGTTGTTTCCAGTTCATTGTTGACAACTTCAGTTACTGTGGTGGTTCTCAAATATCCTGCAGAGCATAGAACCACAATCTACGCAATCCACAAACAAAACGAGTCTTTTGTTTTTGTTGCACCAGATATCTGTGTGCCGGAAGAGCTTACCCTTTTGTCTAAGCTATTGGCTCTACATCTCAGCTTAGTTCATGGAAAATAGTCCTGTAAGTTGTTCATACCAAATATTCCATTACAGGCTGGCATAGTATTGCCAGTTGCACGTGTACCGTAGTTTGAGAACCGTCACTCTGCATGTTATTGTTCTTTGTTTTACACAGGAAGATCATTGGTGGTTTTCCCCTTCCTATTGTACTTACACCTTTGTGTGGGAGATCAGTTGTTGTGCCTTATTCCCTCCTATTTGAGAACAATATCAAAGATAATTGTATTGCAGTTAAAGGTTTGAAAACCAGTGTGATTTGGTGGTTGATATTTCACCAGGATAAACTGAAAAGATGTGTTTTTCTGATTTGTGCTTTAAAATACTGTAGCACCACATCCCCTAAAGGACTCATAGCTTAAAGACCCACAAATAATCAGAGAAATAAATTGTCTTTTTTTTTCCTTCTCCACCATTGTTCATGCAGGGCAGCCATTTTGGGTTTTGAGGTTTTGAGAAACATCTGACTTTCCTTCACAGTATCCCACCTTTTTAGGAATATTATGATTTGTTTTTGTCACTGCAAACGTAAATCCCAAATAAGACCTGTCATGGGAGTACTCTATCCACTAAATGACTACAATTCAGCAACGTGAGCAAAACCATGGCTTAGTGATATCCAGGTGTTCCAGAAATTAATACAATATAATATGGCAGCCGAGTCTAATAGAAATGTTTTAATCTATAAAGATTGTGGTTCTATTGTAAAATAGTTGGGGTTTTTTTGCATCCAAGAAGGCAAAGAAGCAGAGAATGTGGTTTCTTGGATGTTTTCTTTCTATTTTTAATTTTAAAAAATCTTTTTAGTGCAGATATTGCCTTTTGGTCTGTGAATATCTAAATAATAGTTTTTTTTCGTTATATGTATTTGCATGTGAAAGTTATCTTTTACCAAGGTAAAAAAAAAAATGCTAAGAACCCCTGGCGTTAAATCCAAGTGTCCCCCCCCCCCCCCCCTTACTTTTTAAATTTTCTCTCGCAGCGACCCGTCCACACGTGTTGTAGTACCTACTGTTGCCCATTAGGTGTCGCTCAACCACTGGCCCTTTTGAATCCAGCGCCCAACCTCTGTCCCGGACTGTCTGGATTAGTCAGCGCTCTGGACCAATCACAGCCGAGCTGGGCGGGACATCCATTGTTACTACAGATCCTGGGAGAAGTTTGCAGCCGACCTGCTGCTTGCTGCACCTATGAGCCTTCACGTAAATGAATAGACCCGGCTCGACGCGCCACCAGACGAGCTGATTATGCCGAGATAAGGAGCATATGACCCGCGCTCCCTCCGACAATGGCATGCGATGACGCTTCACCCGCCGAAGACTTCCCGGACACGGTGATGCCCAGGGGGGCTCCCTGCATGTGCGGCAAGAAGTGCAGGGGTCGGAGCGGCAGCGCTGTCTTTCTGGGATTATTCCTGCTGTCGCTCACCCTACACGCAGTCACCCTGGTCTGCTATTTGGACCTGCGCTCCGAGGTGAAACGGGAAATTACCCACCAGAAGCGGGACTCTATGGCGACACACGCCGGGGTTGACCTGGATGACCCGGTGGGGGTTCTGCCGCCCGGCCACCCGAGAGCGGACACCGGCAGCAGGCACAGCGAAGAGGATCGAGAGGTAAAAAGGAAAAAAAAAAAAAAAACCTGTAACGAGATTCAGCACGCTTCTTCTTTCGGAGGCCGGCTGGTTGCTCCTGTTTCTGTGTCAGGGTGTCAGGTTGTGTGTCTGTGGTCTGTCCTCGGCATGTTTTACTGGCCAACTTCATGTGCAGAATCCTGTCACCAGCTTGTTTCAACCCAGTTCCCAGGGAGATGTATGTTGAGAGAAATATTTGATTCCCTCATCGTTCAGTCTGCCAGGTAAACCCATCCGCCCTGGTTCAACAAAGCATCTCCCGTTGGAGAATATATTGGAATAAACTAGCACAACTTATTCATCATTCCAGTTTATCATCCTTTCCCCCCCCCCCCCTCTTTTAAAAACACAGAGTTAGATGCTCAGAGTTTCGCCCAGCTGGAGACGCACAGGGGGGTCAGTGAGTGTGCTGGAGCAGGTGGACTGCACATTAATTGAATCACCAGCAGGTGCAAAGCCCCCAGGGCTGATGTAAATTCATCAGGACTTAGATGGGGCACTTGGTACTTGGAGCAGAGCCAGTCTCCGTCTCACATGTGTTTTCCCTTTTGGCAGCGGCTTGATTGAACACTCATTGTGTTGTCTGTGGCTTTGGCAAACAGCCTCCCCCCCCTGTCTCTCTGACTCCCCCAGCCCCTAATTTGATCAGCACCAAAAGCACCAAGTTGCACCTCTCAACTTTACGTTGCTGTCTCACTCCTTGCTCATTTGTCAGCGGTTGTGTAAGCTCTGTGCTGGAGAAAACGATCCTTTGTGTGGGACATTGGCCAGGACCTGTAGCTGTCACCCTGAGGAATTTAAGTTTTCCAGTGCAAACACATTTATTCCTCTGGAGGGAACATTAATGAGATCCATCCGTCGTATTGGGATTTCTCCATAACATTTTTTTCTCTCAAGAGCTCGGGATATTTATTTAGCTGCGTCTTTGCTTGGCTTATTTTAGATAGTAGCTGTTTCCCTTGTTGTAGCCCAGTGAGACGGGCCTGGTATTCGGCCCAGATGGTGATGCTTCATGATGTGAGAGACTGTAGCCCAGCTGTAAATATTTAACAGTGCTGTGATGCTGTCCGTGCCAGATGTCTGCATTAAACAACTCTGATTACACGTCCCACAGTTTACATAGTTGGAGAAACGGGAGCATGTGGCATTGAGGCCGCACTTGTTAGCCTTTTTTTTTTTTTTTTTTTTTTCCCAAGTCCGTTCCTTTGAAGAATCTCTCTGGTAGAGTTAAAAAATGTTTATTGGAATCTTCACAAGCGTCTGCATCAAAGCAGAAACTTGATGTGACGTACAGGTATACAGACAAGTGCAGCAGAACAATCAGCATACTTCTGATGTGGCAAACATAAAACAAGTGGTACTCAACTGTCCTTCACAGCATGTGTAACCTGGATTTGTTTTTTTTTTTTGTGTGTGTGTATAACCTATGTTTTGAGAAGGACGGGTGATATGGATGTGTTCGTTATGGTAAAAAGACTTTTTAAACATTTTGAAGTATCTGATCGGTTTTAGCAGAGTTTCTTGGCAAAACAAATCCATTTTACTACTATGAACAAGTGCATCCAAAAGAATTTCAAAGAAAAAATAAAAGAGCTGTTTCTAGTTTGGCAGCCTCTTGTATCCAACTGAGAAGAGAATGATTACTTGACGTCCCACTGTTACTGTAGGTGTCAACAGATAAAACAGAAATGGGTTATCTCTGCTTTTTTTGTCAAGTGTTTACCTCTTTACCATTTCATACCCCTATTTCACATATGCACATTGCCTTTTTGTCTCTATAAGTAAACCATTTTGGACTTATATCCTTTGTGAACAGGTTCTTCCAATAATTATAATGATAAATTGCTGATAAACATTAATATTTCACCCATAATTTGATTTTATTGTATATTGCTTTCTGAAAACTTAGGTTAACTATTATCCCTTTTTAATTTTGGTTCTGGTTCCTCGTGTGCAATATGACAGATAACAACCCGGTATCAGACCAAAAGGACTCTAAATGAGCTCACATAATTAACTTTGCATAAAACAGACTGTGAGCAGATTATGGAAAGTTAACTTTCGCCAATAGAGATACAGGTGAATGCTAGGTTCATATACGTACATATAGTTTTGCCTTGTAATGAACCAGCAGCGCGTCTGTGGTGTACCCGACCGTTGAACACCCCCATGGCCCTGATAGAAAAGGTGGCTATAGAAAACGATGGATAGATATTAGCTGCGTTTGTCTCCATTATCCATTAAAATACTGAACCATAAAGAAAAATATTTGGATCCTGATCACTTCACCCCTTGGGCAGTGGATAACCTTTGCAGTTTTAGACATTTTGTACTCAGGAAAAGTTCTGTAGGAAATGTAGCTGTGCCTCAAGTGATGTTTAATTACGTCTTAAAAGAAGGTTTCATACTCACTTAGAGAACCGATCATTTTAAGTCATTTTCTAGAATGTAGAATTATTTCTTTAAATAATTATTTATCTGTAAAATTAACCAAAAAATACTTAGGTAGTAATAGAAATAAACTGATAAAAGTTTAAGAACATTAATTGTTTACTTTGGTTTGTTGGGAGGCAGTAGGAAAGGACAAAAGACAATTGGTACTTTGAATATTATATTTTTTGAATACACTGCCACAAAATGGTAGTAAAAAGGAAAGAAATGGCATTGTATGGGTTCAAGTTGGTAAAGGAGCATTTCTTTGACCTGAAGACATTGAGTGTAAGGGATAAGATTCACGCTTTATTGCATATTTGTCAGCTGTAACCTGCTGCCTTCTCTTAGAGTAGATGTTTTGACACATCTCAGTCAATCTTGAGAGTAAACCAGAAGATGAAAATCCAATCAGAAGAAAGCAGCCACTAATAGGTATTAGAGATCAAAAATCTTGTGTGTGTGTGTATAAGCAGAAATGGAACCGACGAAGATAAATGCAAGTCACATCCAGCAGACTTTAGTTTTCTATGTCAGTGAAAAGTATTCATCTCAATCAAGAATGGCAGTGCTTAGGTCTTTAAGATTTTTTTAGAAACAATCATAAAACCAAGCGGCCGTTTCCGGAACGCAGGTAGAACTTAAGAACCACTTAAAAACTTCACAGTTTCACCAAATCCTTCCAGTTGCTCTCTTAATCCAAGCAGATGAGCTGGCGATTTATGATCTGGGTCTGGGAAGTGATCTTAACAGTCCTCACCTCCACCTCGCTGTTGGTAATGCCCTTGAGCAAGGCAGTAAATTCCAGCTGTTTCGCAGATCTGCTCAGTTCCCAACAGTAAAAATAAAACAACCTCCGTCCAGGTGTGTATGGCGCTAATATCAATGATGGCTGCGAGACGTGGGGGTTGAGCATGTTGTGCCTTTATCCACCTGACATCAGCGAAAGAAACGTGTTAAAGTGTGATCTAAGGATTATTTGATTGTGTTAACTCGGCTCATGTTTTCTTCTTGGGCCTTCTGTTATATGAAATAATTCTGTGCTCTGATCTGTGCCTTCAAAGTCTCAGAGAGAGCACATGCTGAAACATCTGGAGTCTGGTTAATGGCTATTAAAAAAAAAAGCCAGTTTGATGGGAATCAAACTCAAAAGTCCTTACTCGCGTACAATGTTGAGGCGCCATGTGGGTTGTGACCCTCTTTGATTGAAATTTGCTGCCGATAGCTAAAACAGCAAGTGTCGTGATCGTTCACTCGGATGTCATGCAAAAATAAATGAACTGTCGTAAAAGCCCAATAGGAGGTCAAAACATTGGCGATGTGAGGATGCACATAAGCGCGCACAGCCTGAATCGTACTGACAGGCAGATGGCGCAGACAGATTGAGTCCAGAGTCGTCGCAAACATCAACCAAAATAATAAATTCTGTTCACGTTCAAGCGAGGAATCTCTCCGCCAGCAAGTGTTGCAACAGTCCGAGGGATGATTGGCTGCTGACGGGCTACATTTCCCTCAGGTTGAACTTCATCGTGTATGCGTACTGTTATTGAATTACCCGGGTTATGGTTTAAAACACATGGCTCGCCCAGAGAGAAGCGGCTAAGTCGGGGAGGCCGCCCTTTTTGTGTGTGGTGTTTTAAAATAAAACACGCTGTCATCGTCGAATTCGATTGCTTGAATCACAGGAGTATCACGAGCCGTCGGCTCTCGGGAGGATGCATGCCACTGGGGTTAGTAATGCCTGCACAGTGGTGATGGGCACCCGACATGCAACATCAGCCACCAGCCCTCGGTTTCACCTCCTCAACTTTGTAACCTCACATTCTTGAGCGCTATTGGGTTTCACACGTCTACGCCGCGACCAGCATGGATATTTAGTGCACTAAAATAGAAAGGAGAATCTACTTGTCGTCTTTAGTCATCAGAAATATGTAGCGAATCTGGTGTTCAAAAGAGCTAGCAAGCATACAAGCTTTTGGAGTGGTGCTAATTAAAGCAAAAGCAGCAATCCTGTAATAGCAAAATTACACAGCCTGGGGTGACTGAATTTTAGTCATATCCTCACGAAGCAACAGGGAATCGCATCCACGGCTCGCAACAGCAACCCCCCTCACTTTGAAGATTTGAAAGCCCTCTAATTAATTGCATTTTCCCTTTGTGCCGAAAAAAAAAGAATGGTTTACTCAATAGTTGGCACTTGGCATACATACCAACACGTTGTCATCCTGATTTACTGTAACTCGGCGTGCCTTTGAAGACGATGAAGGCTGCAAATGTTGTAATGATGTGAAACCAAGCAAGCGAGAGTGTGAAACCATTCCGCATGGTACTTTAATGGGAGCTTTTAGTTTAAAATGAATTTTTCTTCCCCGCTCTTTTGCCTTCATCTGTCAGCTGCACCGGTTTGGTAGTAGCCTCGCAGACTGCTTGTTTGTCTTTCGTCGTTCTGCCGGGCCCTTAATCTCGGGCCAGAAATTGGCTGCGAGATCATGTTTGGCTGTCAGAACAGACGAAAGTGTAAAGCCATATGGCTGAACATACACACCAAGAATACTTTTGAGATCCCCTTCTCCCCCCAACCCCTCGTTCTTTTACACACCAACAGCTGGAGAGGAGATGTGGAGGCACCTGCGCGCCAAATGAACAGCAAACGTTTCTGCTCCCAGGAACATCTGGAGCGGCTGTGTGTCCGTAAACTGTTCCAACTCGCGCGCGTTCATCGGTTCTGGATTTCCCGGGCCTCGTAAGGTCAGACATAGCTGACAGCTGGTCAGGGACGTAGATGTTAACTGCACTCTGAGCCGGCTGGGGAGGTGTTCGACATGATTCAGCTCATCGCTCGCTTCAGGGAAGGCATTCGGGAGGGTGGGTGTTCCCACATCTGAAAAGAGGTATAGAAAACTAGAAACATAACTTCTTGTGTCTGTCTTCTTATGGTCTGTCAGTGGTTTTGGTTTAAAACCACACTGGAGAGGCACTGGGAGTTCACACTGCTTCAGAAGGGGGCGATATCGGGTTGTTGGGGCTTCGTTACTGAACTTTTAGAAATATTTCCCATTTTGCTATCTTAAAAAACGCAAACCTCGATGTATTTTATTAGGATTTTATGTTGTAGCCTAACACATAGCAAATGAAACCGTGAAATGGAGAAAAAAATGCATGTAAAAGCTGCTTATAGTTTCTAAAATATTTTACATGTGTAATGAGCAGTACTTAAAAAAATGTTTATGTGATCACATATCAAAAATGTAATGCCAAAAATGGATATCTACTTTGGTTGCACAATTTTGGAAAATGTTATTGGTGAATTTTTTATTTTGTTTTTAATTGAACAAATCCACAATTTTGTCAGTCTCCTTGTTTCCAGTTGTTCTTCATTCACTGTGATCTTCAGCCCTCCATTGTGAGATCAATATTTCACTAACAAAATAATTGTGATATAGTATACAGCACTAATATTATAAGGAAATAACAAAATTATGTATAATTTTCTTGTCATTTGACAAATATGTCTTACTTTAGTTGAGCTGACATGTGAAATTCAAACATTAAATATTTCACAGGCGGCAATAAAGGGCATGTGTGATGGCTGCACATGAAAAAAAATATATACGTACACATTGTAGGAAATCATAAAAGAAAGTCTGTATGGTGGTTTGGATGTTTTTGGTGCCAGGTTTCAGGGCAGTCTGACACTGATCAGCACATGTAGGTCATATAAAAAGACAGCAGTGGGAAAATTGATTTACGGATCTTAAATCAGCCACCCCAGATCTGCTTCTTGGATTGTTTTTTGTTTTTTTATTTTATTTTGGTTACTCATGCCATCAGTGAATAGGCTGGGACCAGGTGCATGTGAATAGGTGTTGCTCTCGAATTAACCCCACCTCATGTTCTCCTTTTGTGTTGAAAAAGAAAAAAAAAAAGGTGAATTTTAGAGCGTCCGTGGCCAGGTGACGAGTTCAGACACAGACAGAAACAACTCGGGTTACGGGATAAATTACCGCCCGTACTGGGACAGACAATGACTTGGCCACAGGTGAATGTCTCGGCTCGCGTCTTTTTAAATGCCCCAAGTTGTTTCTGTGCAAACATTATATGCCAAGAATAGAATCAATACTTGTAACGTGTGTTTCCCTCTCAAAACCTTGGATTGTTTTTCCTTTATTTACTTCAGATGCTTCATCCCAGATGGCATTGCTGCTATTGATATTCACAGCTGTTCGATTCAGGGCTCTTTTGTTCGACGCTTGTTGCGCGTTTGAGTTCTGGGCAATTTTCCATTCTTACATTTTCCCTTGCCCTCTTTTGTCCCCTCAGGAGCGGTTCCTCTACAGAAACGACGACTTCCATGGCACAAAAGACAGCAGAGGAAGAACGCGACGGGCAAAAAGGAGTCCTGGCAGGGAAACAGAAACAGGTGTGAGGTGTTTTTTTTTTTTTTTTTTAATTCATCCCCACCCTGTAAAGAAACTGTAATTGGATGCTGTGTTTCCCTCCTTGTCATTTTCCACCTGTTGACTAACTACGAGAGGTGCCTAATGTCGATTAGGCTTTTCTCTGGTTGTTTCCAATTTACTTTGAGGTCTGACCTTCCAAACATATTTATAGCACTAATTTTGCAAATGGATCCCTTTCGATGGGAAGGGGATCCATGAACATTTGGAAATAATTTCAAATTGGAGCTTTGTTGGAATTAAATGAAAATTGTCGCCAATTTTATGCAATGTAATCTTACCCTTGTTGTTGGCCAACATAAACATATCGTTTGTCACAGGCAAAGATCCATGCAAAATAATGCCATTATAAAAAAGATTTCAACAGAGTTATTTACTTCCAAAACTTGATCAAAATTGAATTATTTTACTGGTCATTCAGTTCTTTCACTGAAGAACTGAAAATAGGATTGTCAATAACATTGTTCAAGTATGGAGAACTGGAGAGAGCACATTAAGACTTTTTAATGGATAGCTTTCTTTTGCTCCCTCAGTAGTAAGTTTATAAAACTGTGTCTATGTGCAGAAGAAATGTGGCGACGAGGGGCCCGCTAAACCTCAACAATACGCAGAATGCCACATGCATGTGATTTGAATAGCATTAATTTACTCAAGATTAATGGCATTAAGTCTTGTTGTTTTAGTCAACGTTATGCCAGAATGTACTTTCCTCGACTATATTTAAAATCTATTAAAGCGGTGGCCATGCTTGCTAACCTGAGCAATGACAGACTCTGCTGACAAGAAGAAGCTGTAGTACAGAAGAGAGAAAGCGGGAGGGGGTGAGCAGCACATGCACAAGGATGATTGACAGCGCTAAGATCCTATTTCTGACGGCTCAGTTTTTGTGAACTTGACAGCGTTCTCCCTTCTCTGCGTAGAGAGAAGTCAGAGAAGCTCATTATGCTTTCAGAACATAATGATAGTTTTAACAAATGCGTAAAATACTATACACATGCTATATATATATATATATATATATATATATATATATATATATATATATATATATATATATATATACATACTGCTGTTTTAAGGGCTAGCCTCCAGGGGTAATTATCTTGGAATGGTTCCAGATCCAAAGTTTCCAAATTATGCATCCCTATCTTGGACTATAACAAGTGCTGTATGTTGCTTGTAAGAAGTAACAGTTTTGGATCCAGCAGAAAATGAATGAAATATAAGCTTCAAGGTGTCTCCAGCTTTTATCTCACTTTTGGAAAACTCAATAAAAAGTGCATCAGACTGTAGGGATGAAATCACAAAACAAATGTGTTAGAGTTCTTATGTTTTTTTTTAATTATTATTATTGAATATAAAATAATGGGTTTGAGTTTTTGTTGCTTTTTTTTGTAATCCTTGAACTTTTGATTACCAATCAAATCCTTTCGCAGGACAACCAGCAGATGTCCTCTGGATTAGTCCACTCTTGTTGACAACATTGCACCTGCTGACTTGACTATTGAGCAATTGTTTCTGTAGTAACGGGGTTCGGTTACTGTGTAAATAAAGGCTCATGTTGGGATTACAGCTCTTATGTTCCGAAAACTGGATGTTAATGGCTTCTCACTTCTCTGTGGAATAAATTATGTTAGTATTTTTTTAAACTTCTTTGTGCTAACTTTACAAAGCGACCCCACCACATCATTTGGCTGTGCTTTTATAGCGAAAAACATTAAGTGAAATGGGATTGATTAATACTTGGATAGCAAGCGAGGACAACAAGGGCTTTGGGAGGGTTGCACCAATTCGAAACAGACAATGAAATCCTCTCGATTTTCCTCGGTCTCAAAATAACACAGTCTCTCAAATGTCGTTCGCACCTATCATCGCACATCTGAATAGTAGAATGATAATCAGCAGCGTTGATGGCTTTCATTATTTTAAGCTGATTTATGTAAACTATTAACTCCATTGAAGGAAAAAAAAAAAAAAACAACCCCATCTGGCCAATATGTTTGAATTAGCTTTTGTTTAGAATCTGAGCGATGCAAATAAAAAAGAAAAAAAAGCAAAGACTTTGATGTTTCATGTCTGAGTGCAACAAGTGCACCATGATCACAAGGCATTCCAGCGTCTGTGGCGTGACACTGAATACTTGGGGTGTGGCGGCGGCGGGGGAATTTAGTGATTGTGTTTAAATTAGAAGAAAAAACTCACCTTTGAGAGTTTCTACATAAATCAGTAACGTCCCGAGCCTCTAAACACTAATCATTCCCAGGTCTTTCCTCTACGCCGAGCACACAGACTAAGGCTTTTGTAATCTCAGCCTTAGATGTGTGCTGTTTTGTGTGCATTTATGTATGTGTGTGTCTTTTTTCTTTTTTTTTTTTTTTTTGCACGTGTGTGTGTCTGCAACGCTCGTCTAACGGGCACCAGATTCCAGATAGGGCTGCTCGTTAAGAGAAATCTACACGGATGCATCCACTCATTTAGCCAGGGGAGAAACGCCGGCCCATATGTTTGAGGGGGGACTCAAACTGTGAGGTTTTAAGGTTAAATGGCCTTTGTAGTTCTAATGACATGGTAAACATGCACAAGAAGGCTTTTTGAAAAGATTCCTCAGCTGAGCATATATGTACGCGTGCACATTTTAACTCCGGAGCAATGACATTGATGCCCCAGCGAACATCCGGGCGTGTGCAGCCGCGCACACAACAGCGAAGCAGGGCACAGGGAGTGGGGAGGGGGGGATTTGTATGCTTAAACAAACACATGCACACATGTACACACTTTCATCTGTGTTCTCCATCTGGGTCTAATTCAAAGAAAAAGGATTTTGGCAGGATAAAGTATCTCTCTAATGATCTTCTCCAGTTCCACTGCCTGCGAATGCTTAAGGCACTTGTTCATACAGAGGAGGTGAAACCGCACTTACAAATTACTACACTACGAGATACCGCAGACTGACATACCTCCACTCCAGTGTGTTTCGCCACGCACCGTCTGAATCTGGTAAACTCGATTATAGGATACCTGCGTGGAACGAGGCGGATGCGCGGGATGCTGTCCAAGGTGGTGATTATTCATGAAACTATTTCAGGAATAATCATGCTACTATTTTTTACTATTTCAGAATCAAATGGAAAGGAGAAGAGGAAAGAGAGGAAAAAAGGTATTTGTCTGCTTTTCTTTTGGTCGTTGAGAAGACTGCAGCTTGTATCGCTTAATTACAATTGGTACTGTGCCTTGCAAGATGTCTATTGGGATTTTATGTGGTAGACAAACAAAGCAGTATAAAATTAGATGGAAAACTAGATTGTTTCAAACTTTTTTACTCAAATGTCTGAAATATGTGGGATGCATTTTTATTCATCATTCTTTCCTCTGATACCATTAAATAAATCCAGTACAACCAATTAATCAACTTACTGCTAAATAGTCTCCACATATGTAACTTAATTTCAGTATAAATAAAGTTGTTCTGTGATGACCTCCGGGGTCATGAATAGGTCAGATTTTTGAAGTGGTTCCAGGAGGTTTAAAGCAGGCGTTAGCCCCAGCTTTAAGCATCTCAATGGACTAATTCTTCATAAAAATGGTAAGAGCTTTGCACAACTGCAGATTTAAAAAAAAAAAAAAAGGCCGTCATCATCAACAGAATGGCCTGGCAATCTGAGCAACTGTCACCATGGTAACTCTAGAAGAGCTGCAGACATCCACAGCTCAGGTGGGAACATCTGTCAACAGAACGACTTTTAGTTATGCAGGCCACACATCTGGCCTTTGCTGAAGAGTGGCAAGATAAAAGCATTTGTTGAAAGAAAGCAATAAGAAGTCAAGCTTTTCATTTGACGCACACAAAAATAAATGCTTAGCATTAAGAAAGGCTATGTTCAAACTTAAAATAAACATGCAGAAGACGTTTTAGCCAAATGAGACCAAAAGTGAACTTTTTGCCCTGCATGCCAAGGCTTGTGTGGCAGAAAACCTAGACCCCAATGCTCCATGCCCACAATGAAACTTATTTTAAAAATCTGGCAAGAAATGAAAATTATCATCGCCGCTCTCACTCTCCATAACGTCTGACTGAATTTGAATGATTTTTGCGTGTCCAAAATTAAACTTGAACTTTTACCTTTATTCACTTTGAAGTTATTTTATTAACTGTTTGGAAAAAAAAAAAAAAAAAACTATGCATCTTGTATTTCATTTCCAAATAAACACAAGTTTGTGTTGATCTATCAGATAAAAAACCTAGTAAATACAGTGAGGTTTGTGGTTGTAACGAGACAAAATGGAGCATTTGGAATATGAACATACTTGCATGTATTTGGTTTTGTACTTTCCATCAAAACCTTCATGGCTCTGGCCTGTCTTCATATGGCCACATCTCTTAAGACCATGCAGGCTAAAGTTCCTGATTAGATTCCAACAGAAGTAACTTTTTTGTCTTTCTCTTTCTACAGCGAAGAAAAGGCCTGGACCGCCTGGTCTCCCAGGTCCCCCAGGGCCACAGGGCCCACCGGGCATCCCAGGGATCCCCGGTATTCCAGGAAGCAACGTTGTGGGGCCCGTAGGACCTCCCGGACCCCCTGGGCCACAGGGACCTCCAGGGCCTCAAGGTCCGGCAGGTATAGGACTCCGCGCAACATACGCTGAGATAACCGAGAAAACAGCTCAGAGATTTTCCACCTAGATTACAGTGCTCCCCCAGCATATCGCCGCTTTCCCACACAAGAAGGGGGCTCAAGTTGTCAAAATTGATTAACTCATTGCCTCCACTGTGAGGCTGTCTGATTCAGGTTGTCAAACATTGTGCAGAATACCAGTGATTTATCCTTAAACTATGTCAGTGTTTGTTTTGTTTAATCACCGCTCCTCCTTTTGTTTCTCTCCAGCATTGAACTGCAGGATTTAAAAAAAAAAAAAAAGAATCATTTCTGTCTTTTATTGTTGCAGGGGTTTCTGATAAGTCAAAGAAATTCCAGGTAAGAGTACACCCTTCATTGAATTAAATCTAATTCTGCAAATATTTGTCAATGAGAGGGCCTGCCTGCCCACCTTGCAAATTATTCACCTGGGGTTTTTTGATTTCCAGCCGGCAGTGGTTCACTTACAAGGACAAGAAACAACAATCCAAGTGAGGGAAGGTGGGTGCCTTGCTCATGCTCACTCAGAGATATACTAGCGTGTTTGACACAAAGCAATAAGCACGAATTATTCCTGTCACTGCTGTTTGTCAAACACACAATTTTGGAGTCATACCAAACAGACGGGCCTGCCAAACACTGAAATTACAAGAAAACAAATGACATTTCTTTAAATTGTTGGCACGCCTTTGATGCTCGAGAGATCCAGCACGCCACATCTGAGTGGATTATGGTCGTTATGTCAAAATGCGGAACCATCTACAAGTCCTTGTTAAAATGTAAAGCTTATGCTATGTAAGAAGATATGTAGCCATGATGCATCATTTCATTGTTTACACATAGCAGGCCATATAGTGCATTCCAATTAACTAAGAAAAAAAACTGCAAAATTAGTGCCCATCCTTTACCTGATAGTTAGTTGAAGCATATTTCCATTTGGTTTTCAGCATTTAGTTTTCTTTGGCACATACCAAGATCAATTACAGTCAAATAACCTAATCTAACGAAACTAAAATGAAGTTGACCTGTTGTAGTTGGAATTCCCTGGCATTTACTGATTTACAACCTCTAGCTAAAGGCATACAATGCAGAAAGGTTACAAAGGATCTCATTGTGCAAAGATTTTGGTGAGGACAAGAGTGTAAGAATCCACAGTAATATATCTTGGCACAGGAAAGAAAATCTTTAGTTATTAGAGAGAAAAAAGGGACAATGGCTACAAAGGCTGAGGGTTTCTCTAAAACTAAAGCTACACAACATAAATTGGTGAAGGAGGCTGCTTGACCGCAGCACTGAAGGAGCTGCAGGAATTTCTACTGAACGCTCCTTGTGACAACAGTCTCATGTATTCTCCATATGTCTGGACTAAGGAGTAGGTTTACATGAGAAATGCCTTTTTCTTTTGTCCAAAGAAAACATCCACATTGGACTAAAACTTCTCAAACCATGTGGGAATCTTTATCATCTAAAGGAGACAAACTGAAACCTTTGTCTCCGTTTTTTAACCCTAAAAAAACGCCATGCTAAGTGAAACATGGTGATGGCTGTATCATGATCTGGGGTTTGCTGGAAAATTTTGTCAAGATGGATGAAGATATGAGTAGCTTTGACCCAAAGACTTCAAGTCTTTGCTAGAAGAATGAGGAGCGTTTTTTATTTTTTCTGTGTCAAACCAAGTCCAACAAAATAAAGACTTGATGTGAAGAAAATTCAGGTTTTGGTACAGATGACCCAGAACTGTGGAACTGGAGTCCACAGAAAAACTACAAATACTGTTGGTGCATTTGGATAGATATAAAAGATGCCTGAAAGACTGAGTTGGCAAGTACTTAATCCTTCCAGGCTTTTGTGTTTTTTTTTGTGATTTTTGCGGGTTAAAATTACTGATTTTGCAGCACCTTTTTTCAAAACGCTGCAGTCAAGAGTTAAAAAAATTTTTTTAAGCTTTATTTTTGCCATAGAGTGGAAATATCAAGTATTTCTATAAGAAATACTTATATCAAGTATTTCTATAAGAAATACTTATCAAGTATTTCTATAAGAAATACTTATATCAAGTATTTCTATAAGAAATACTTGATATTGCTGCTCACAACTTCCCCAAAAAAGACAATATTATACCATATTTAATAATTAAAATGGAAATAACATTTTCAAGTAATTCTAGTAAAATTAGGTTCTGACGAGTTGTCAAAGTGTAAAAGTGTAATTTCATATTGGTCAACAAAGTTAACTTGAATTGTATATTCAGTAAAAGAAAATCCTACAAAACATCTCAAATGGTTCTTCCAAAAGGCAGATGTTACCATTTAGCATCACATGCTTTCATCTTGCAGGTTCGTCCTTCACAAGATGTCATGAAACATAAGGTTAAATCAGAAGTGGGCTAAGGTTATTGGCCAAAACTCAGCCGAGTTGCAGTGATTGGTTAGAAAAGACAGGAAATGTTAAATTGCTGGGAAAGATTTGCAGAGACGTGAATTTGTGAATGATGAGGTAATTTGCGTCAAGTTTCAACATTGCAACTTCCTGGAGGGACTGAACGCTGCCAAGTGAAGGAGTGAAACACCCACAGACTACCACCAACGAAGACTGATTGCTGACAATATTCAAACAAATTGTGTTGTTTCATTTTTGGTCCTTTAAACAGATTGATTTCTTACTAATTGTGAAGGATGAATGTCAGAGGTGCTGTTGAAATGAGTTAGTAAATTTCAACAGCAGAAGAAATCTTTGATTCCACGACTTGAACATTGTGCAGAATGATATCGGCCTAACTGTAATCTCACTGCTGTTTTATGTTCATCTAACACATGTAAGCCGGCTTTAAATGTCAGAGCCTTGTGGCCTGACGTCAGGACTGACAGGCTCGCATGCTACCTCAGTCCTTCTCCTAAGACAGAGCACAAGCATCATTAAGCAGGTTTATATTCTGTCAGTGCCAAGATCTGTTTTTTGTTAAAACATAGCCACGAGTTGTTTATGTTGACCGTTTGTCTCGCCCTGTGTTTGTTGTGACATGTTTAGATCTGTCTCAAGGCGTCCTCAGGAACTGGAAGATGGTGTCCATCAATAAAGACGTGTTCAGGATGAACCCTCGCACCGGAGAGCTGGTGGTGCTTCTGGACGGTGTCTACTTCATATATAGTCAGGTAGAAGTGAGTACGGTCCTTGACGTAACTCCTTTAAAATTACAGTCAGAAGAGCTGGCAGCTGATCTTAAAAGAAATCCTGCCTGCTTTGTTAATGTCTGAGTCACTCTCTTCCCTCTGTGGCTCAGTGTGCAGCTCTGGAAGTCTTGCTTCTGCTGCTGCTCAGGCTTTCAGAGAACCCCTAACTTGTTTAGATTACCCCTCTCAGTCTTGTGCGGATCTCTTTTCTTTTCCCACCAGGTGTACTACCTCAACTTCACCGACATTGCCAGCTATGACGTGATGGTGGACTCCAGCCCGTTCCTCCGCTGCACGTGCAGCATCGAGACAGGCCAGCGCAAGTTCAACACCTGCTACACGGCAGGCGTGAGCCTGCTGCGCTCGGGCCAGAAGATCTCCATACGCATAGCCCACGAGTACACGCTCATAAACATGACCAATCACACCACCTTCCTGGGCAGCGTCAGGCTCGGAGAGGCTCCATCTGCTGGACAGAACGGTTAACTGCACTCGCCGTCTGCTGCCTTTTCATCCTGCCTGATGTGGAATTGCTGCGTTCATTTCAAGGCCAATGTCTAGAGGACACTCGGCGAGCTTTGGTGACTTTTGTTCACTTTAAAATGTTTGCCTTTAAAAAGGACTCTGAACACTTCAAATACTTCCCTTCCACATGAATCTGTGCAGAGATATGCCTTTTGGAACCAAGTATCCTCGTCAAACTTCAAAATTTCTATTTATAGTCGCCCTCTATGCGCAGTAGCTCTCTTTATAACAAAGAAGGACACTGTGCTGATAGGTACTTAGTAATTACGTACTTTTAAGTGCTGTTGAACAATGACACAAAAACACCAGTGATAGTGCCTTGCAAATATATTCATGATGCACACTCCTTCTCAAACCTTTCATCACATTACATGAATATATTTTATGACCATTTTACATGATAGACCAACATAAAAATTTCCTTAGATTTGAAGTGGAAGGAAAATAATTGCTTTATGTATTTATTTTTTTAAATAAATAAAAACCTGAAATGTCTTTACCAGCTTTAAAATGTTAGCTAATTCAATCTCACAGATTGGATGGAGAACGTCTGTTTTTAGGTGTTGTCTGGCCTTTGGCTCATTTATGCATGGTCTGGCATAAATATACTTTGATCCAGACCATTCCATTGGAGCGCTTGCTTGATAAAAACTGAACCCCCACCTACTAACTAGTCTTCCTTCAGAATTACCTTGTACTTGGCTTTAGCCGGCGTCCAATCAACTCTGACCGGCTGTTCTGTTCCTGCTAGTGGAAAAAAAAATAATCCTACAGCATAAGATGACATGACATTTTTATATTTTTATTAGTAAAGTTTAAATACATTGTATGCTTTTCCTTCCATTTCACTGCTCTTTTTCTAACCCCATCAAATAAACATAAACTTCCAATAGCAAAAAAAAAAAAAAAAACCTTAAAAGTTTGTGATTGTATTGTGGTAATATATTAAAAAAAAAAAAAAAAAAAAAGCACTGTTTCTCTCATGATTTAGTTCCCGTTTCTATTATTTAAGCCTTTTCTATAAGTCATGGAAGGAGGAGTTGAAAACTCCACAAGATGCAAGGACGAAGGAAGGTATCCAAAGAGTAACAGCACTATATATATGTATATATATTTTTTTTTTTTTTTTTTTTTTTTTTTTGCGCACATTTGCACTACAGCATCCCTGCAAAATACCAGTGATATGTCTCCCAGTGCTTTTGTTTAGTTACCTTATGACTGAATCCATGTAGAGAAACAAGTTGTTAATACGTGCTTGTACATAATGTATATAAAATGGAATATACTTTTGTAAATGGAGTTGATTGATGGATTAAAATGTTTTCATTTTCTGGCTAAGTGCGCCTCCCTCGTCTTCTGTGTTTGTGCAGCCGGTGGTGTTCATTTAAAGGCCTCCAACCTCCCTTTCATATCAGCCTGAACTGGCACGAGCGCTGACAAAGATAAATGGTGCTGTGCGAGCGGGGCCTTTGTCTTTATTAAAATTTGGCTTTTTTTTTTTTTACGTTGTCTGCGAGTTTCACAACAAGCCGCGGAGTTGGCTTTAGTTTCAGCAGTTTTTAAATGAGTTCCATCTCCGAGAGGCAACGAGAGGACAGTTCCTCATTTTGAAACTGCAGGTTTCCGGCGTGCCCTGACGTGCGACCTCACCCGTTTTGAGTAGCTGGGGGAACATCCCGTCAGCAGGTCTCACTATGCTCTATAATGCTTTATTCTCGCTGACGGCGATCATGTTTTGTCTTAGCCTTTTCCTCGCGCACAGGGTCAGTGTTTTAGAGAAAGATTTCCAGAAACTCCGAGGGGACATAAGTCAGCAATTAAATCAGCAACGTTCTGAGGGAGTCCACGGGAAACT
This sequence comes from Poeciliopsis retropinna, assembly GCA_010277075.1. Classification (NCBI taxonomy): domain Eukaryota; kingdom Metazoa; phylum Chordata; class Actinopteri; order Cyprinodontiformes; family Poeciliidae; genus Poeciliopsis; species Poeciliopsis retropinna. The sequence goes on along the minus strand of VMRM01000015.1, from coordinate 10,115,399 downwards.
GGCCAAGATGTCTAAAACAAGGGAGGTATGTCAATGATTACGCATTATGCCGTCATCTTGGACACTGTACTACTGAGATTTATACCATTAGCGAGTATTCAGATAGTGCTGCAATAATAAATTTCCTCTCGATGCTTTGTTTTCTCCCAGGGCATAAAGCAAAGTGTTTTCCAAAGAGCTCAGAGTTCTCTGGAGAGCTTTTCTAGGAGAGTAAAAAGAGAACAGAGCAGCTGCAGAGGTGGGTTTGGAGCCGAGAACTAAAAAAAATAAAATGTGCTTATTAGTTCTGCTCTACACTGTAAAACCCAAATAGTAGGCGAAAACTCCTCTTGCTTCAAAGCAGTTTATTAGTTAACATGCAGATAAACTTTTAATATGATTAAAATGGCACGCATTGTTTGATTGCAAAAGTATTTAAGAGTGAGTCAAGTTAGAACCCAACTACTCTGAGTAATTTGAGGTAGCCATACATGACACAGCCTGCTCTTAAGATGAGTGAAATTGCCAAGTTCACAAAATTTTAGATATTTTCTAAGTGAAGGCAACTAAAATTGTTAATTTGTAATTTTTTTTAGGTGAGGTTCTTTGAAGTTATTAGTTTTGGTTGTTATTTCTTTTTCCTGTTTGATTAGCTGAGAGCTAGTCAGATGGCGGCTGCTTTAACTGTTTAAAACAATTGAATGAGAAACGTGTCAGTGCAGTAGAACACTATGGTAGCAAATATTAACACTTACAATCAGCAAACCTGTTATGTTTGGTGCTGTTTTTTTAAGCCAAGCAATGTCTATTTTATGTGGAGTAACCTTGGGTTGAGCTCTTCAAAATGTATGGTTAAGGGCTTTTTTGCCTTATTTTAAATTTTTTAAAGAACACTATAAAGTCTTTTAACAGACTTGGTGATCATGTATGTTGTCTATTGTATCATACTGGACCTCATGGTTTTTTTTGTTTGTTTGTTTGTTTTCAGATATTCTAAAACAAATTAAGTAATAATTTCATAGTTGTTAATTCTTAAAATATATTAATTATTTGAAGCACAACCAACTTTTGTTCCGTAACTGAAAGCAAGATACTGTCTCCAAAGTTTGAACGGTATTATAATAAATTTTAAATAAATTAGTCAAGACAACACATTGAAGTCATGAAATGCAAACATGTACTAAAGTTAGTTTTTTTCAAAGCAACTCAATTTTTATCAAGCGCCGACATTTGATGTAACTTTTATAGGCTAACTTTAGTTGTGGTAACTAATCTCATTTATGAGTTGAGATGTGGTGCTGGGTTTTACAGTGTAATCTGGTAGTGGGATCAGAAATAACATCTTCACAGTTAATAAAATTAAAGCATGGTTCTTATCTGCCTCTCTTGCCAGCGCCGTTATCATTCCTACAGTTGAGCGCTAACACTAACAAACAGCCAGAGAGAAGAGGTAAAACTAAATTCAAGTACTTGGCCTCAGTTCGACTCCTTTCTGCCATTATTTTTGAATAAATGTGTTTTGCCTTTCCCCCCAGGAAATATAACTGTGATCCCCTGGACTGTTTCTGCACAGCGAGGAAATACAATTTCACAGAGGGAAAATAGGATCGTTGTCCAAGAAGATGGTTATTACTTGGTGTTTGGACAAGTATTGTGTCATTCCAAATGAAGCGTAACTAAGTTGATATCGCATGTGATTTATTCCAAGTATTCAGCTAATGTTCTACTTAACTCACAGGTTTTGTTTCAAAGTCAAAGCACAGTTATGGGTCATGTCATTCAAAGCTGGAGCTCCACTGAGGCAGAGACGAGACCCACAGAGCTCTTGCGCTGCCTGCAGGATATAACAGAGGGAGCTCATGACAACACGTGCTACACTGCAGGTCAGTGAGACCTACCAGCTGCTGCTTTTTGTTACATGTGAGCAGACAAATTCAAGGGTTCACTAAGAATTGCTATATTTTATAGTAGGCCAATATTCGCAGGCCACAGTGCTTTACAAAGATTAAGATATATATATGTAAAAACGATTCGAAGCATGAAAGACACCAAATTTTATCGTAATTCAAAGAACTGAGGAAAACAAATGGGTTTTAAGCAGAAATTTACATGGTCAGTAGTCCGAGCTGCTCTAACGAGGGCCGTCCTACCGCCAAAAAGAACAAGTCTAACTTTCCAGAATGTCAGAATGAACCAAATGCAGCACAAAACCGTAGCACAAGTCTAAATTCTTCGAAGGCTAATATTTTATGTGCAGGACTTTTACGACGTGAAACTGACTTTCTGTCGTTGTGATCATGAGTTGTTTTGGATAGACCACATGAAAAGCTAATCCAGTTGATGAAAGTACTTTAAAAAACAAAATAAAATAAAATACTGCCCATGACTTGTAATTGTAAAGAATGTGCACCTGCACGACTTATTCTGAATACCACAAGCAACATTTTAGTTAGAAAAAGGAACAACTTGGGAGGTTATTTTAGTCTTATTGAAGGTGAAATTAAATGAATAGTAAAAAAAAAAAAGATATCTGAAAAGTGTCATGTCAAATAACCATGATGCTAATTAAAGGGATTATCCAATTATGGCAATTTGAGGCTGTAAGCACCCACGAGTGAGGACAAAAGTCATTTGTTTACTAATTTGTCGTGAGAAGAATAATGGCTGAAATATGTAAAATGTTGTGGGATAATTAAAAACTCCTGATGGATGTCTAAGAGGTTCCTATTGACCTGGGAAAGAAGGATTTATGAATACTGGACTGAAATAACTATGAATTCTTAGCATAATCTTTTAAGCTTTTGTAGATGCAATAAACGTTGTATTTCCAAAAACAATTTTAGATTTAGAAACTTTGTTTTACTTTAAGTTATTATTAGGTTTTTTATTATTAGGAATTTGATTTTAGATACCATTGATTTTAATTCTAACCAGCAGCACATCTAAGCAAGAAGGATGAGATAAAAGTGTGCTATGATTCTAGAAAATCACCTGCAACTGTCAGTGTAGCTATCAAACAGGATAAAAAAAAAAAAAGCTTTTACCTAAAAAATGTTTCCTATTCTTTAAACCTGCGCCTCTGCTCTTGTATAAGTCAGCTCGTCTTTCAGCACCGACCCACATATTTAAGTAGTTAGACATAAGAGTGAGGAACCATAACAATTACTCTTTGGGCAGATGTTTTCGCTAAATGATTTAATGTGTGTCGAAATACATATACACTCCTGTTTGAACTGTGTTCTAGTCAGTTTGTGTCAGGCCAACCGCAACATGATGCGTGTGGATGAAACAGCAGGGATCACAGCCATTTATGAAATTAAAGGTAAAACTTTAAAAGGATTCAGAAATAGTTCGAGAGCCATTTTTCATGCCATGCTAGAGCTTGAGGTTAAGTTATGAAATTTTGAATTTGCTCTCAAAATAAAGCATCTGATAAATGTGTATGTTAAGCAAAGATATAAAGTAGATCATTATAACTTTTAATAATTTTTAAATATGATTATCCAGTTTTAGGTACATGTCTAACCAAACGATACAAATTTCCTTACTGACGAGAAAGCAGCCTCAATAAGTTTATGTTTTTTTAGCTTTACATAATGTTATAATGTTATTCCCTCCTCAAAAATATACTTGGAGTGTTGCCTTGATTCTTTTATGCTTATTTGAGAAATCTTTTAATCTCCCGTGGCAAACACAGAGCAGTGCAAAACGCCTGGCTGGACCGAGCTCTGTCTCAGAGCTGCAGTTTGCAAGTTTCCAAGCTACTGACTCACAGAGTACACCTCCCCCGTGACTTTCCCACTCAGCTCCTTCAGACTAGCCAGCAGCAATGAGCAAACACCTAATTGCTGCTTCTCAGATAATGGCAGGTAATAAGTCGTTAATAGCCCTGTTGTGATGACGTCCTGAAGGCGGGGTTTCAGAAAGAGGAGGACCTTTTAGAGACAGAACATTTTCATAGAAACTGAAAGTAACAAAGTTATTTGATTGTGCCATACAATGCCTCTTTGCCCAGGAAATGCATAATACTTCCCCTTTAAAGTTGTTGAAAACCTATCCAGACTAGTTCAAGGATAAGTTGTTCATCAAGTTACACTTTATCTGTAAAAACATACAGAAAAAATGGGAAAACATATAAAGAATAAAAAGGTATTTCAGTTTTAACCTATAGACAACCTCATGTTTCTTTGTTCCAGGCACTGTGCACTTGCTTCTGGGTGAGGAACTGGAAATGACGATCCCTTGTCGACCATCGGCTTTGATCTCTCTGGAGGCTGACTCGACCTTTTTTGGTGTCGTACAGCTAAACTGAAACAAGTCCACATAAATAGATGGCGTTACTGCAGGAAGTGGGAAACTGCCACAGCTTCATGAAAGGATGCAGATAAACAACCATCAGCAACAGGAAAACAGCTGGAAACTTTTCTAAGTGTAAATGATATGCACACACAGCTGGACATTTAATTTGAGCACATTTATAATCTGGGGGGAAATAAAACTTACATTAAGAAGGATTTTTTTTAACCAAATCAAATGAATGTTTCAATTATTTTGTATATTCACTGCAGATTATTTGTATATAACATCGCATGAGGTTGGAGTATATGCAGAAAGAAGGATTTTTGACCATTTTTGATCACCCAATCCTGAGTCTTCTCTTATGCTCCCTTCCTTTCAGCTCACCCCACTAGTTGTCCATAGATTAACTGGGAGAAATGGGGGATCGCTGATTTTGTGTCCGATCAACAATTTCTGTGTTGATGTTGTCATAAATTTGGAATAACTTTCCTAGGACATGGTATTTCCAAAAAAAGAAAAAAAAAACACATTAAGCTATAACAGATCATTCACGCTTAACAGTAGGAACGAGGTGTTTGAGAGAGTTTTTGTTTTACCTCCGTCACCTTTGTGCACACTGTGTGTTGCGGCACAATAAATGTGGCTTAAAGAAATGAGCCTTTGTGAAGTTATGATTATACTCCACAGAAACACAAACCTCCTGGAGAGGTAATCTGAAATAAGGAAGAAAAAAAAAAACTTCAGCATAAAAAATACATAATTTGAATTCTTTATCCTTAAAAATGTATATTTTAAAACTTTTTCCCCCTATGCGGTTGTCTGTTGCTGCTCTTTTTCTGTCCCCCTAGGATCTTTCATCACTCTATTTTAAAGTGTCTTGTTATACCTCGCTCCTGCTCCACCAACGCCTTGTCTGTTTATTTGTTCCTCTCCTCTATTTCAGGACTGATTTCCGCTTTCCTCAGACTTTGGCAGGAACAAACAGATGTACAAATTTATATCACTTTGTAAAGGGTTTACTTGGTTGAAATGAAGCTGCACAAGGCAATGTAAATCCTGCAATGCCTTTAATAGATTAAAAATATGTAAATATTTCAGCTTATGCAAGTGTCATAATTGTTAACCTTTTTTGTTTCCCCAAAAATGCAGAAAACAAAGAGATGAGCATATGTGTTGGAAATTCATTTATATATTCTAAATAAAAGGAGAATTGTTTGCTTCATTTTAATAAAAAGAGACTGATAATCAGTAGTCTTTGTCTAAAAATAGAAACCACACTATCTGTATCTATTGTCCACAGCTGTTTACTCTGTTGCTTTTTTTGTGAAGCATGGGCTATAAGAGGAGGTGTGTGTGAGCTCTGAACACAGCAGGGGTGCAGTATATAGCAGAGCAGACACAATGGGTAGACATACGTTCTCTAATCTTGTACTTCTTTGGTCAATTATCCATGGCTTTTACAGACCTGGAGGGACTCATCTTGCTTCAAAGGTAGGCACAACGGCAAGTTCTTAAAAGAGATCCGTTTGGGCCTGAGTTTTCTTGGGACGTGTAGTTTATTTTAACCATGATTAATGTTCATTTCATTTCAAGAATCAGTCCTGGAACAATCAGAACCTCTCCTCTGTCCCCTTGGATCTGGATATAAGGCTCCGAAGGCTCGACCTGTCAAATAACTTCATCACACAGCTCCATGCGTTTGCTCTGCCGTGCTTGGAGGAGCTTGACCTGAGCGGCAACCAGATGGATCTTATCTCCGAGGCGGCTTTTGGAAACCTGGCCCGGCTTGAACGTTTGAATTTGTCCAGGAATCGACTGAGCGTCAGCCTTGGCAGCAACAGCAAAGCCCTCAGATCCCTCGGCGGACTCAGGAGCTTGGATATATCAATGAACGGCTTGAGTAATGGCGCTGCCGAGCTATTACTGAGAAACAAGTCTTCCCTTGATCAACTTAAGATGACTGGTAATGTTTTAATAAAATTGTCACCCAGGCTGTTTCGAGAGAGCAAACGTATAAGGAGTCTTATTATTGAGGATAATCTGATATCAGAAATAGCACCGCAGACATTTGAACCACTAAGCCAACTAGAATCTCTCAACTTGGCGAGAAACAATCTTGCATTTATCTGTGATTTTACATTGCACCAGGTGAAATATTTGAATCTCAGCAGAAATTCAGTGGAGTTCTTTGTTACTCCAGAGGATGCTGTGTTGTACAATCTTGAAGTTCTTGACCTCAGTCACAACAAGCTTTTATACTTCCCAATTTTACCAAAATTGAATCGACTCAAGTATCTACATTTGCAGAACAATTTGCTTGGTGCTCTGGATTCAGAGGCTGCGATGGTAACTGAAGTAAACTCTCTTTATCAGGATGTTGTAAATGAGACGATACTTCAAAAGAATTATTTTCATGCAAACTGGAGGCCAATGCCACTGATTTACATTGACCTGAGCTATAACCGCTTTGCCTCGTTTCCTCTTGAGACGTTGAGCTTGCTTAACTCTTTAGAAACGCTCAATTTTAGCTACAACTGTTTGCAAAACATAAACTGGGATGTTAGAAATTATAGTGATCCGAGGCAAGTTCGTCAGATAATTTTCCATTCCTTAAAGCACCTCGACTTGCAGGGGAACGGTCTGACCTGTCTGCCCCTGCTCTTCCTCAAGACGCTCACACAAATTGAAACACTGAATCTACAAGACAATTCATTGCAACCGTGCGGCATTTTGAGTGGATCTTTGTCAAAGAATCATATCGATTTTGATCATTTCTGCACTGCATTTGGACTGCTGAAGACTCTTAGACACCTCAATCTTAGAGAAAATGACATAAAAATACTTCCGCCAAATGCCTTTCAGGGGACCTCACTCATTTCCTTAAATCTTGCCAAAAACCTCCACATGCTAATACATGAGATGGCACTGGAAGGTGTGCAAACAACTTTGCAGTCTTTGATAATCAGTGGGATAAACATAAACAGCTCAGGACTGTCTTTACCCTGCATGCCTGCACTGACTGAGATCAACATATCAAACAACAAACTTAATGCAACACCTAGCAGCTTAGGCTGTTCTCTTCTTAAAGTAATCGATGTAAGAAACAATGACTTCATGACCCTAAACTATTCTTTGGTTGAGGCTGTATCCACAAATCTGACTACAGTGTATATTAGTGGCAACCGTTTCAACTGCTGTGACAGCAGATGGTTGACAGTCTTGAATGACATGGGGGTCAAGCTGCCTGACGTTAGCCAGGCCGAATGCTTTACGCAAGTGAGGAACTTGACGATGTCAGAATACCTAAAAAGTCCTTTGTTTTACTGTTCCTCTGAAAGAGATGGGCAGGAAGTTAATTTTGGAGGAATGGTCATAACATTGTTGTTTGTGACTGTTTTATCATTAGTGCTAATTTTTTTTAGCAGGAAGCTTTGTTGCACTCAAAGATCTTCTGTGGTGTGATATTTAGAAAGTCTGCACAGTGTAAAGCTCTAGCTAAATGTTTAAATACTGCTCTTTTTACAACATGGAATGATTATGGAACATAAAATTGCAATAATGTTAAAAAAACAAGACCTGCGTGGTTTGAGATAATTTATTCTTGTCGTTCTTGAATCCATAGTGTCAAAAAAATGTCCATGTTTGATGATGGGTGATTTGTGGAGCTTTAACCAATAACTGATCAACTTTTAAGTACTTTTTGATTGTTGCTTTTATCCTTCCCTAAAGGATGCCACAAAATATCATACCATTCCACAAAGAATGATGCCCATTCTTTGTGGAAAGTGATGATGGTGAACCAGCAGCTTCTAGTTTATGGTTTCGGGGCTATTCTTATACATCCCAACCAATATCCTTTCACTGTTTTTGGTCAGATTGTTGAAACTTGTTCACAACTGGTTGTTCCAACATAAAATGGTTTAACTAACTTGCACAAGATGCTGCTTGGAAATTAGAATTGTAGTCCACAGCATTATATGATCAAGCTAACAAGCAGCACGAGGAGGGACTGTCAGGCTGATGGCTGACGAAATAAATAAATAGATTACTAATTGTTTTCTCCAAGTCAATTGCAGAATAAGCTGTTTAGAATAAGCTGGCGGAGGCATTTTGGCAAAGATTTTCCTGGGTGCAATAAAAAACACTCAACCATGCTGCTCAATCTGAAAATTAATTTTCAATACAATGGGAAATAAGCTTATTTCCAGCAGCATAAAACAATCAACAAAAAGCATGGTTGGAGAATTATGTTTATTTTTTTAAGCAGAGGATGCTTGTATACATGACGCTGATTGGCCATGTGCAAAATAACCAAATGTTGTTTATAAAAATCCCTGAAATTGTTTGTGGTTGCTGATGTATGTATTATTTTTAGATTTAATCAAAGTTTGAAATTAATATGACGGTAATGTCTATGATGAGTACATGTTGACTTCTGACCAGAACTTTATGTTTAAAGTCAGTAATCAAAACTCAAAGGCAAACTGGACAACAGATCAGCTTTCCTGATAACCCCTTGGAGTTTCATTTGCTTGACTCAGAAAAGTGTCTGCGAAAATAACTTTCTTTCTTGAGTAAAGGAAGCAAAATTTCCTGTATAAGTTGGCCCGTGCAAAGCTTTCTGCACATCTTTACAAAACATGTCACTTCACATCACCAACTCAGTGCAAAAGTTGTGATTGGAATCGACAGCAAGGCTCCCAAGTTGTGTTGATTACACAGGGACAGATCCGCTGCCCGAACTTTGTGAAACATTTGTTTGCATATCAAACTGCAGCTTGAGCTGAAATACTTTTGATATGAAGCCTTTCACAAGATTCCCAGAATAAAGAACGGAGAAATCCAAGCAAGGATCATCAAATGGAAATAACAGTAACACTTTCAGCATGAACCCTTGCAAAAATGATATACAGTTCTCTTCAAACATCAAACATCAATCTGAGTTTTCTAACAGGCGTGGATTTAACCCTGGAAGATGTCATTCTGCATCAGTCGTGCTGCACTTAATAAATATGCTGTACTTAATTACCACAATATGTTGGCAGTCTTTATTTAAGAGTCTGAATCTTCTGGTTTAATACCTACATATAAATCATATGAAGTTGGAAGTGGACCAGTTTCCCTTTCTGTGAATTTCAGTTTCTATGTTTTATTTTTTATTTTTTTAGCCCAGCAGATGTTCTCCCTGTGAAGCATAAACTACAGTAACATAAAAAAAGAACAGTTGTGTTAAAAGGCAAAGCTTTTGTGCTCTAAAATAAACACAACATAATAAATTATTTTAAAAAATTGTTTTTACCTTTTAAAAGACTTATGTCCTCCACAGTTAAGCCAAAACAAGAATAAAGGAAATCTGTTAGCATGGAAAATATAAAGACCTATGTGCATAACTTTGCACACACTGAAGCATATTCTGCTGAAGCACTTTTAAATGTATTTATAGCACTCATTCATCTTGTAGTTCACACATATTATTTTTAGTGAATTGAATTATCATAAATAAAATTCAGCTGCACTAGTGGGGTTCTCCTGACTTTTTCTTGGCTGGATTTTTAATGTTTTGAAAGAGGTTGCAAAGAATCAGAAGAATTATAGTTTAAAGGTATCAACCAGGAAAGAAAAAGAATAAAGAACCTGTTCTGAAACCTGCTGGGCTCAGTTTCATGTTCTTGGATTATGTGAATTTATTTATTTTTTTGTCAAGAAAGATGAACATTGTCAAATATCCGTCAGATTAAGCTCAACAATATGAAGAGGAACTTTATTTTCCATCATTGCATTGATTTTAAATATACATCCAAGTCAACATAAGAATGGCTCCTTCTGTGAAGAAAACTAAAACTTTATAACGTACCAGAGTCCAGTACTAAATCTGAGCATAAACAGATCTTTGTGGTATTCTGGACAGGAGCGTGGAAAGGTGTCGTCTTTATTAGGGAGGAGAGGGCAGATTTTGCCAAGTCAAGATCTGGCATGCTGGCAGAGCCCTTTTGAAAGCAAATTTCCAACTAGAAGTAAACCAAACGGTGCTTAAACAAGTAATTATGTCAGTAATCTTAAGCAACTTATTTTCTTTGGCTCTTTCTCCACAGAAAAGGTTTTTTTTTCTTTTCACTTTACTGGTGCAGGACTTATGTCAGATTAGCAGAGCTTTAATCAATAAGTTAAGATAAATTATCGAATGTGATCTTATTTTTTTCCATCATTAAAAACCTGCCATTTTAACAGGGGTGTGTCTACTTTTATGAATCACTGGGTGTTACTGGAATTTGTCATTGTCACTTGAACCGTATCATATTTGCTCAACTAAGAACCCATTATTAAACTTTAATTATATACTACAGAAGCATAGAACACTGCAGCAGTGCTGCAGAACATTTTGCTTTAACTTCCCCCTGTCCTTTCAAATGGTGTATATTACCAATATAACGCTTTTTTGTGTCCTTTGAATTTTATCTACCTTTAGTGCTGAGTCATTTACTCCAGCAAGAGCACCAGAACAGCTAGTGTGCTTATCAATCAGGTCTTGAGCTGCATAACAGCTCCAGCCCACAAGTTTTCTAGATCAAGTAGCAGCTTGACAAGTTTGAGCAAAGAGGACTCCTAGAACACAATACAGAGTGGATGTTAGGTGTGAACCCAAAGGAATGCAAGTGGTAAATTACTTTCATTCTTTTTGGTGGTTGTGTCATGGCATTTAGAAATGCTGCAGCTTTTTTAGTAGCACATGAGAGCAAGCAGTGAAACCTAGAATCACAACTAAACGGCTTATTGCAGAGAAAAAAAATGGCAGTATAAATCTGCAAGTTATTTATCCGGTGAACCATTTATTAATGAAATCCTTCACATTTTATTTACTTTTTTTGTTTGTTTGTATTTGTACACTATTGAGAGAATCCAAGCAGGTGAGTGGAGAAAGTCTATACACAAAATGCCAGACATAAATGTTACTCTGACCTAAGCCCTTTTCACACATTGGCTCCATCTTATCAGCATGAAAAACATGGCCTTGTGAAGCCATATGTTTTTGTGTTAGTGGCGGATCAACTTCCAACTCCCTATTTCGCTGGAGTCGTTTCACACATGACAGAGATTCAGTAAGAAGGTGTCTCGGGCTGGGTCGAAAGCCTTGGGAGGAGAAAGCTTCACATACAGGCGTGGAGGGGCTGGGATGATATGCTTCATAAGGCTGAACACTCACCAGAGTGAGGAAGGGCTCCCTCGGAGAGCCGGAGCAAGGGATAAGTCCTCCATTTATCACCACCTTTATCCAGGGCACCGCTGAGAGCAACCTGACAGGCTGCATTACATCTCGGTATGGCAACTGCAGAGCAACTGACAGGAACACTCTGCATCGTGGCGGGGTGAGAGTGGCTCGGCAGGTCATCGCCAGCCAATCTCGGTAGATACATTTTTAAGGAGGGATGGAAGAAGAAAGCCCCAACACAGAAGCAGATCCAGCTCACCTCTCCTGTTATCTTTTCAAGCTACCTCCAGGGTGAATTACAAATAACCAGAATATAAAACAACAGCGTTCTCTGGGCCATATGGCTGCTCAAGGCCCAGTGACACTCAGAAAAGAAAAATGCACTTTAATTTCACAATAGATTTTATAAATAAAACTGTATCTAATTATCTGACTGAACATCTTAACAGATAATAATAATAATAATAATCGCAGACTTCAATGTGTTCACTTGTTTCCGCATGTTACACATATGTCATGTTTTAAATGACTGTATTTAATTAAAACATGCCGCCACATCATGTTTTAAATTGAAAGGTCAAAACAAGCCAACCAATCGTGTTCTCAATCAGTCACGTGACTCAGCCACCTTGCGAGGCTTGTCACCACGAAAGTCTTCGTAAAAAAATATTTCTGGATTACTCGACACGAGTCCATTCAAACTTCATCGGTGAAACACCGGGGGAACGGCACTCCGAACATTGTTACTCGTGGTTTACGTCGAACTAAATCTCCTCGAGACAAAAGAGTGAAAACTAGCAGCTGCTTTTCGTCATCACCGAGTTAATCCGACCGAAAACCAGCGGCGGTTGGTGAGAACTGAGGAGAGAATTACTGTAGGGAAATGAGCAAGAAACCAGCAGGGTCAACCAGCAGACATTCAGAGGGACTATTGTGGTGTGGTATCAGTTCATATCCCAAGGAAATTGTGTTTTTACACGCGGAACAATATTTTTATTCAAATTTGGCAAATTACTCGAGGAAAGAACGTTCTGCCGAAACACCCAACTGGCCGCTCGGCAGTGCGCACGCGTGGTAAAACAACGAAGAAAACCGTCAGGGCCAGCATGGCGACCCAGCGGATTGGTGTCGACCAGGAACCGCGGCCGTCTAGAATCATCCAGAAAGCGCAGTTAACCTATAAACTGTACTTGCTGGAAAAGGCTCGAAGTAAGCTGGAGGAAGAACTCCGGGACTTCACAAACCAGGTAATGTGTAACTACAGGGATGAAACAAAAAGCTACGACACTCGCAGGGTGTTAGCTAAACAATTTTACTTAACTAGCATGTAGCCGGCTATGTTAATGCTTTTAAATATAAGTTATATTTATACACAGTCAGAATGGGGACAGAATAATCAATTAAATACAACATAGATAATCGTACTCATTAGCAAAATTCTTAAGGTTTAAAAAAAATTGTATGACCAAATAAGTCTCACTTGCTCTAACAGGCAGTATGTAGGGTCACTAATATTTAAGCATTTTTACAAGGTTCTAGAACAAATTGCGAGCCGTTGTGTGGCCTTGATTTACTTTATTTTCAGGTTTTGCTCAAAACTATTTGCGGTGGTAAACCATAGTGCAAATGCGATTGGCACAGTAATGTATTGCTTATTGAGACATCGTAATTGGCTCTTAAAACTTGCTTAAAAAACTTCACTTAACAGAATGAATATGTGTTTAAATACAATGTGATTTTCTGGATTTTTCTTTTATTATTTTCTCATCGTTGAGGTGTATTTCAGTGAAAAATACAGACCTTTTCATTCTGGGAAAATTGGAAAAATCATCAGTGCAGATTTTTTATTGTCATTGTGATTAAAATGATGGTAGAGATTGTATTGTAAAAGTTGGGATATGGAATATTGCTGTATCATCTCGTCCTTGTATGAAAGAAAAACAAAGCAAGTACAAATCGCCCCCAGCTCCTATAGAGATGTGGGGAACTATCTAAATAGAAAGTGTACTACATATTTAATTGTGGTCTTTCACAGATTAAACGAGTAGAACAGCTAAATAATTTGGCAAATGTTTACTTTTTTTGAAAATATCTCTAAATCAAACCTAGAAGAAATTTGAAAGACTACAGGTTTTTACGATCAGTTACTAAGAACATAAAATTAACGTCTGGAAATATTTTTATTTTGTGCGTTCATATTCAGGCAAGGCCAGCCGATGTCACTGGTGTTTCCTATTTATGCTGCAAAGTATACACAAACCCTGAAGGAAGACACTGATCTTCCTTCAGGGTGATGGAACCCTTTAAACTACAAAAAGATTCCAGCAAATAAATTGATCCACTCTAGCTTCTTAGTTTAATCCAAGATGGAGAGATTTATGAGCAGCTGAGTTGAAAGGGTGCATTTTGTTTTCCACTTTTTTGTTTTAGATCTGTTTGTTTTGATAAGATTTATGACTGGTACTTTGTGTTTTCTTCCTAAAAGTATCAATTAATTCCCAGAACTGTTTTTAATCATTTATGTTTCTTCTTTTCAACTCATAAGACAAACCTATTGTCTTTTTGCCCCCCTCTGATAAACCACTGTGTCCTATCCACCAGGCCTATGAAGATGCACATGGTGTCCTCAACTCATCTATTCCAAACCCTCGGTTCAAAGATGTCATAAATGCTCTGGACAGAAAGTGCAATGAAATTGTGAAGCTCTCGGCTTTGTTAAAAAATTATAAAGCTGGTAAGTCAAATAAACCAAATCATTCAGTTCTTTTGAAGGTTGAAGTAAAGGGAACAGTCTTACGCTTTAGCGAGTAAAATCTTGTTTTGTTTCCGCTATGTTCACAGACTACCAATCATTTGATAGGGTGAGCTTCAACTACTTTCAGCCACTCAAAGCCGCTCTGTCCCACCAGCAGCTTAAAGTTTCCCTCGATTCCCTGACCCCTTCAAGGCAGCAAGATGGTGGCAAGTCATCAGACTTAGTCAATACTCCTTTGACTCCAAGCTCCTCCCGTTTAAAGTCGGAAGAGGAAAAGGCCGTGTCTGAAGATAAAAACAAAAAAGTCTCCATGCACATCCCAGCTTCCATTATTCAGAGCAATGTGGCAAGTGAAGGGAAGTCAGAAGTCCTACTACCTTCTATCCAAGATGCATTCTCAGAGAAGTCACAGTGCAATCTGAAGTCTCAAGTAATCTGGGGCCATGGCGATGACGTCCAGGTGCTACACCAAAAGCAAACTTCCTCCCAACTGCTGCGCTTTCTCAAAGAGAAAGCTAAAACCAAGAGTTCACTCAAGGTCACTTTTTTGGAGCAGACTAAAAGCAAATACAAGTCAAACAATTCAGGGTCTCTCCTGTGGACGTCGCCTACCGTCAAAACAAAAAGCTATCAATTCAGACATGTTGTGACAGATGACTCTGTAGACGAGCGAGGTCCTAAAACGTTGCACGCAAACGTTAACCAGGCTCCGGTTTTCCAAGTGAAAAGAGTCCACTCCTGCGGATCTTTGATCTACAGTTGCGTCATCGCCACGGAAACTGAATTGTGGGACATAGGAGACGTCTTCACAGAGGAATCTGTTCATAGCAGTGCTTTGGATACTAAGAAATGGCAACAAACGTTTGCTCAGGTGGAGAACTCTAGTATCAGTATAGAATTAAAACCCCAAACTCTGCAGAGCATGCAACCCCGACTTGAAAAAAACGACTCGGATCGTCCAGGTCGGCTGGCAGCTGATATTGTAAACATTCCCGAATTTGAGATCCGGAAGTTTGAAGAGACTGAAGTGGTTGTGTCTCATGTTGTCAGCCCCAGCCACTTCTACATCCAGCATGCAGACTCCCATAAGAAACTAGGGGCTCTTTTTATAGAGTAAGTCATAAGTCACAACCCCATGTCATGTTTACATGTTAAATACACTTTCATCTCATTGTTTTTGATTCTTGGCGCTCTCTTCCTCATGTAATTGTGTCTTGTTTTTGATTTGCAGCCTTAAAGACAGTCATTTATATGCTGAACAGAACTGCATCCCAGACATTGGCGCTCAAGTCATCTACTGGTCTCCACAAAATGAGCAGTGGTTCCGGGCTCAGGTGGCTGGGATTTCTGGAGTGAGCAGTCGTGAGTCTAGTTGAATGTGAAATGGTTTTACAAAGACTTGCCTCTAGATGGTAGCAGTGTCACTCAGACAGACTGTTGCCTCTGGGGAATTTCAGACTAACCTGTTCTGTCTTGAATGCTATAGATGGGACTGGGAAAAAGTCATCCATAAACGTGGAGGTGAACAGATTGGACTACGGTGACAGTTCCTGTGTGTCACTCTGTAAAGTTAAGCCGCTCTCCTCAGAAATGGCGTCGCTTCCACGTCAGGCTCTGCAGGTTTCTATGGCGCATGTGAGTGGTCCTATACTCTAAACCTAGCAGCTTTCTCTTGGGGTTCACCCAGCTACATCACTTTCTGGAACTAATGTCTATTCATGGAAAAAGTTAACAAACTGCTCTGTAGCAAAGAGAGGCTAATTATTTCCTTTACTTAGTCACAGCGTTATCTATTGCCTCATAATGAAGGAAATTCACTCAGCTCACGGTACTTAGTCTGCTTCCTCCCCTTCAGGTGAAGCCCATTAATGGCACAGATTGGACTGAGGAGGCGGTGGGTTGGTTCAAAGCAATGATACATGACAGGACGCTGTATGCCAGAATGTATCCACAGGGGTCCACGGTTACAGTTGAGCTGTTCCTGGAGAAGGGCAAACTTGGAGCCATGAGGTACTTGATGATAAACCACTCATTAATTAGAGAATTATGGAAATGCCATCAATTTGTCATTAAGGGGATAAAGTAGTGTTTTTAAATTGGGGAGCCAGTTTTAGTTTTCAGATAGAAGTGTTGGATTAGATGAGAAGGTAAGTCCAAATCATCTGGAACTTAAAGTGACTGTGTACAGTGCCTTCAAACGTATTCATGGTCCTTCACATTTTTCCTTTGGTCATGTTATGAACACAAACTTGTGTTTTTGGGGGCATTTTTATGTGTTATACCAACACAAAGAAGTGCATAAAGCACAAAGGTGTATAATTGGCTAAATAAAACCTTAGCATGAAAATAGTAATACCCCTTAATAAAGCAGGTAGTGGACATTTACAAATTACTGGCCTGTTTCTTTCTCTCACTTCTCCAAGAAAATAATCTTTACACATAGATTAGATTATTAATTGAGAAACAAGTTGGGTTTTTTTTCTTGAAAATCAAAACTGTATGAGAATATCCAAATTTTCAGCAGTATTGGTTAAAGAAATCTCAAAATGTTACAGACAATTATTCTTTTAAAAGCACCATTGATCATGAAATATTCCCAACTTACATGGTATTGCATTAGTGGTCGGACTGAACATGGCACTAAGTTACAAAAAACCCCCAGTTAATTAGGACAGGTGCTCTGTCCAATCAGGTTGGGTTTATGTTAACTTGAGAAAAATGGACAGGATTCGCAATTTTTTGATTTGCGAAGCAGGTAGAAACATCACTTAAATGATTTGGAACCAACTACATGAAAGTGATTTTTACAAAGGATACACACCAGCTTAAAATAAAAATGCATAACACTCATCAGATTTTTAGAATTTCAAAAACTATTAGTAATTTTACTTTTACTTTACAATTATGCATTGCTCTGTTGATCAGTCACAGAAAAAAAAAGACTAAATACATTTCATTTTCTTGTTGTAAAGTGATACTTATGCAAGTTACTGTAAATATGTGAAACGCCAGCAAGTCTGTGTTTTTTAGGAGGGGTGCATCTTTGTCTTTGAGATTAGCCCAAAATGGACATGCAAGGCACAGCAAAGTAAAGAACAACTGTCTTCTGAAAAAAAGTAAGTAGAGCAAGTGAATCTCCTCCCAGCTGTGGTGCTCGTTTTCTTTATGATTCTTAACTTTTGTCACCTTTTTGATTTTTCATGTACAGGTGCTATTCAACGTAAAATGAAGGAACAAGAGTCTGAATGGGAAAAATATCTCATCTCATGCTACTCTCAAAATAAAAAGTAAGCCTTGTGAGCTGACACTGAAGGCGATTGTAAGAAAGGTTTCAGAGTAGTAAAAGAAGCTTTAAATGTACGCAATTTGCAGCTCTGGATTATTGATTGATTTGCAGAGTGTGGATATAGACAGTGGATTCTAAATGGGTTTCAAAAGCCTTTTACTTAAAGAACTCACTCTGGGTTCAGTTTTTGATCTTTACATCGTCTTCCGACAGTGAGTGTCGGAAGACGATGTTTTTATACAAACTGCAGTGATTGAATTAATATATATTTTATTTTAAATAATTAAATCCTGAGTAGAAACTTACTTTTTTTGACTGGGTTTACTGCAGAACTACATTCTTTGCAAGTTTACCTTTAAATGTAGTATTTTGTTTTTATTTACAATATTTTGTTTACAACAAATTTTTGTGAATGCATTGTTAAAAGTATGTGAAAATAGAAATCTACTGTAAGCTCATATTGATACTGTTGGCTTCCTCAAATCCATCTGGGTTTCAGACTTGGAACTGGACCTTTATGAAGTTCCAACTTCAGAAGTCTCTAAAAAAATTAGCATAAATTGGTTCATTACATTACAATTGATATGTTTGTATTTAAACGTGCTAGTAGTTTTTGCTTTAGAATTATATCTGAGTGCCATTAAAAGCCAGCCCAGCACTACAGTATTGTATTGGTTCTTCCACAGAGAAACACTGACTTATATAAACAGATCTGATGTCTTCCCTCAGCATCTTATTCTCTTCTTTTTGTGTTAAAACAAAAAATCATTTGTGATATTTAGAGGGACATAAGGTGTGATGAGTGCATAATTAAGCAGAAATAAAAAGTCCCCCTGGAGCGTGTCTGAACTAATAGTGCACCTTGATTCTCTGTATTATAAAATTCTACTCGACTTGTCTGTACATCAGATTTATTTTTATTTCTTAAATTCATTGCTTGCCTGCTTAAGATCAAAAAGCCACATTGGCTTCGTGTCCAATTGCATGTTGATTTCCATGTGTGTTCCTGCTTTTGAAATAAAGTTACTATCATTGGCACAGTTTGTGCTTCTTGTCTCCCTTCTGTGGATTGAATGCAAATGAGTTGTTGAGTTCATTCAAAGAATCGGCTTCTCCACGCAAACCCTCCCACTGGCCCTGTCAGAAGTGACGCAGAAATAGCACAGTATTCTGCTGTAGATTATTTGAATGTATGGGAATGACAAATGGGCATTGTTTGCCTCTGGAGTTCAGTTTGTTCCTCTTAATCATTTTTTTCTTCTTGACTTATGAGACCCAACTGTAAGGAATCATTTCATGGAGCCATAAAAATTTCTGGGTGGGTTTAAGAGCCCGAGCATTAAGTGATTCATCTTCTTTCGCTTTCAGTTCATGTGCAGCAGAGACTCTTTCATAGACTGCACAAACTGCTGTTGTAAATTACTGATAATTTGTTATAATTTAACAAAAGTGGGCTAAGAGTCTGGCCAAGGTTTCTGCCAGGATGTTTTGAAATCAATTCAGAAACAGCACTGAACTGTGTAATGCATTAAAAAGAATGTGCTGGAACAGTTGAGAGGATCATCACATTATTTATCCATAGATTATCTGAACAGTCATGCTTTTTGTAAACTGCCAACCTGACTCTCCGCAGCAGCGGCCCAGGTCAAAAGCTTCCTTCACGTCACTGAACCGCCAAGCACAATAAATAATGTGGCGAAGCTGAGGCCTTTTGTGTCCACACAGATTCCTTCTTTTGCCCCGGGGTGGGCGGAAATCGAGGCGTTTGATCTGAATTCTAAAGAGTCTTGTTGCAGCCTGATAAAGGCCACCATTGTATGTAAATAGTTTATATAAGAGCATATGACTGCCATGGTGCAGGGCAGCGGCTAGTGGCGGAGGGATGATTTGCATTTTCCAAACGCACGGTGTTTTCATTCCAGCCTTTTGGCTTGCTGAAAAACAAAATATTTTATTCATTTTCTTCCTATTTTGTACACATTTTTGTGTACCACCACAGCTGAAGGTAAAATACATACTCTGGCTTTAATTTTGTATATACTAACATCAATTGTGAATGGAGATATGATTTGATGTAGTTCCTAATATCCAACGAGAAAGTATTCTAACGGATAATTCAGGATAAGTATTTGCATGGCACATTCTCTATAGTGTGTGAAAGGAAATTATTGTATTTTTGTAGTATTGCTGTTAGACAATGGCTTTCTGGCTCTTTGGAGGAATTACAGCTGTCCTCCTGTCGGTCTGTCTGTGAATGAGTGGTTGGCCAGTTTTGGAGTACAGTATTAATATGGGGTCAGCAAGCCACGTGACTCAGCAAAAGTTTTGCAATTGGCTTCGATTTCTTGCGTCTTGTGATGCTGCTCTGTGTTAGGCCATCGCCCCTGCTTTTATAGAGCCGGCAGGCTACTTTGGCATTTCTTGTCAGCTGTGTCCAACGAGTCCAGCTTGATGTTCATGTCAGGCCTCAGGATGGTCATCTTTGGCCCTGGTGCTGCTTACGCCGCTTGCACAGCCGGATGAGCCTGGTAAGGTTCTGAACACTAAGTTCTTGCAACAGTTTGATTTATTTAAGAGAGTCAGTGATGGAAGGTGGTTCGGAGACCAACTACTGGCAGTGTGCTGGAAAGACTTAGTTTGTCTCTTGGCTGTCTTATTTTTCTTGAGGGCCTTTTAAAGAACTGAATGCATTTCTTTTAATTTCAGTTTAATTAAATAACTAGAGATGTACTCTACTTTGACCTTTCTGCAGACCTGGAGTCGAAGATGAACTGGGGAACCTTTTATGCCGTGATCAGCGGTGTAAACAGGCATTCCACTGGCATCGGTCGCATTTGGCTCTCCGTCATCTTCATCTTCCGCATCCTGGTGCTGGTGGTTGCCGCCGAGAGCGTTTGGGGTGATGAGAAGTCCGGCTTCACCTGCAACACCCAGCAGCCCGGCTGCAACAGCGTCTGCTACGACCAGTTCTTCCCAATCTCGCACATCCGGCTGTGGGCTCTCCAGCTCATCCTGGTGTCCACCCCAGCGCTGCTGGTGGCCATGCATGTGGCCCACAGGCGACATGTCGACAAGAAGGCCCTGAAAAGGTCGGGCCGCGGCAGCCCCAAGGAGCTGGAGCACATCAAGAACCAGAAGTTTCAGATCACAGGAGCTCTTTGGTGGACATACATGATCAGCATCGTCTTCAGACTCATCTTCGAGGTGGCGTTCCTCTACGTCTTCTACTTGATCTATCCTGACTTTAAAATGGTGCGTCTGGTGAAATGTGACTCATACCCTTGCCCCAACACGGTGGACTGCTTCGTCTCCAGACCAACAGAAAAGACTATATTCACAGTGTTCATGCTGACCGTGTCCGGGGTGTGCGTGCTGCTCAACCTGGCCGAGGTGGTTTACCTCATTGCGAGGGCCTGCAAACGGTGCATGAGTCGCCCTGAGGACGAGGCCAAAGCAGCTTGGATAACTCAAAGGTTGTCTTCATACAGACAAAATGAAATCAATCAGCTGATAGCAGATCATTCGCTCAAGTCAAAGCTAACTGTCGCCAAAAAGAGCCCGACTGAAAAGGGCGAGAGATGTTCTGCCTTCTGAAGCTTCGTTAAACTAATAAATCATGCCTGTAATATGTATTCTCTGCATTAATGACACCTTAACTGTATATTTGTTTATTCCACAATTTATTTATATAAATGTATAATAAAATCATTTACTTGTTTTCTTTTTATATTCCTTTAATTGTGACGTTTTTCTTGCCTAAATCATCTCCAGCATATTAAGGCGAAGTAATGATTTCTTACAAATCCAACACCACAGTGCGTGAGGTGGTGGTGCTCTGTGTCTTGCACTCGTTCCCACACAAGTCGACACTGTGGGAAACCTGTCTGATTTAAGAAAACCATAAGAATTTGTTTCGTTCAGGGCTGCATATTTGTTGCCTGACGGAGCATTGCAAGCAGGATGCATTTGATGGGCCTTTGCAGGTGCATTTCGTCCAGGCTCTCAAAACTTCCAATTCGCTGCCAGCACAGTTGTATATATGAGCTGTGAAATAGAGGGACTTCTTCCAGAACACGAAAATCTAGTATAAAATAGGTGCTGTGAAACATTTCCATTGTAAACGTATCACTTTGGAAGCCAGTCCTTGATCAGTTTGCACATGAGGGTATAGTCCAGCAGATTCTGTGATATTTTACATTTATGTTTCATTTTTATTGACACTTTTAAGTTTACAAAACTACAACCACCTTTCTTGTGTGGTGACTGCAATGAGAAGGCATGTGCCTGGTGAAAAGTTCTGAACGAGGATGGACATCACTAAAGCAATCATAAGCTAAAGGAGGAAATATGCTTTTATATGTAATACTTATCGATGCCTTTATCAAATCTGGTACAAATGTTCGGCCACATAACTGTTTAAAAAAAACAAATTATTGCTATAAATTCAGGTGGGATGTAGGCTCGGTCAGACTCATGTAACAAAAAAAACTGATACGTAGAGCTAGAAAATGCTCGTAAAATTGATGCTTTTAAACACAGGATTTATTCAAACGAAAAATTAGAACATTACTTTTAATGTTTTGGGTTTTTTTTCCCTCCTCTGGGCCACATTTAGTTAAGCTGCTGTACTGTAAATATTCATTTAAGAAAACTCAATATTTGCAGCTAATTGCAGCCAGCTTAGAGTACCACTTGTGGTAAAGTCAAAGTATTAATTATTTGTGAGGTAAAATAAACAATCTGTGATATAAGGTTAATAAATACTATAGCGATAATTTTTGCTCACAAATCTCTTGAAGCATGCTGCAGTTCTGAGTTCATAAACTAATGGGATCTGCTCAATAATACATGCAGCAACCAGGCTAACTGTTGTGAGCAATAGGAGCTAACAACAGTCTTTCTGCATTTTGTGTTTTGAAGCACGAGAAACATCCTCAGAAAAGGTTTTCTAATAATTTGTATGACACATTCAATGAGAAACAATCTGTCAGAAAGGCAGTTAAGCAGTTTTTTTTGTTGTTTTTCCTCTTAGGTTTTATAAGAAATCAGACACGTTAAATTTTGAGTTGGTGCGCAAGCGTCAACTAGTGGGGTAGGTTGAAGTAGATCTGCCCTGTTGAATATTCAACATTTGACCTGGAAATTTCAACTTCTGAGTAAAAATGGAACATTGTTCATTTATCAAAGAACAATTTATGTTATTTGCTCTTATGACCAAACAAACTGAAAACATCAAAGTTTGGCTACGCTACTGTTTTAAAAATACTTATAAATAAAATGAAACTTAATCACATTTGGCATTTACTGAGGTGTTGCTTTCTTCATGACTCTAGTAAATGTTTGACGTCGACCAGCTTTTCAACAGACCCTGATTAGAACTCGCGTCTGTGTATAGCTTCCTTTGTGTCAGTCAAGGTCTGAAAATTTCATATCAAAACACACCATCATTGTTTTCACATTGTTGTTGGACTCAACACATTTTTATGCTTTCAAATGCATGTTTGTTTACATGTATAAATGCACCTGTTCACACCCAGGTAAAAACCCTACATGCAGTATTTTGGGTTATTACACACAGTGTAATAAAGAAACTACCTGATCAATCGACTTCTTGTTATGTTATTTTACAACCAATAAGCTTGCTTTGTTCCTCAGGCTGTAACACAAGGATACCACAGGCTGCTCATCTCCCAGCCATGTCACCCACCCACCCTCTGTGATAGGAGATAGGCCCCTGTGCTATATTTAGTCCCCAGGAGCTCTTTTGGCTAGACAGACATAACGGACAAACATGACTGGCTCGCTTCCCTGTCACTCAGTGTAACAGCTGAGAAAGAAGGTCTTCAAAGTTTACATTAGAGAGAGTCCACTGTGCCAAATTTAACCTCAGAAGGGAGGGGGTGATGTGGAAGAGCAAGCTGGACATGGTTAAGAGGGCTTCCAATGTGCTAGGTATCTGTGGAAGACCCCTGGGCCGCAGCCTGGGTCCTGATTTCTGTTAACCGGCTTTGAAGATGGACGATTGAGACGGATGTTTTTTTTCAGTGTGGAACGAAGCGTATCGCAAGACGGACTTCACTTTTCCTGTCCATTCAAGGGCATTGCTTGGGGCCCCTCGGATCAGGCGCCACACTGAGGCCTGTCTGCAGAACATGACGGCTCCATGGACCCTTCAGGACGTGAAAAGCTTCACTCCATGAGATGTTTTGAGTTCACAAAGTGGTTTTCACCGGTAAATGTGAGTTGTGTCATTCAAGTGTTTGTGACCTTTAATGTTTGCAGTAAAAAAACTTGTAGAGCTTAGATTTATGACCAGTTTGTCAATCATCTTAAGACAAGCTCTTTCTAGCCTTTAATTATTTGAGTCAATTATTTTGAGTTTCTATTTTGTTACCTTGAGGTAAGCAGGATTGATAGACATTTTTGTTTTTAATGCTCTATCTGTAATTGTAATTGTTAAAGTATTTTAGAAATGTATTTGCAGTGGCTCCCAAGACAACAGTTCAATTCACAATGGCATCATTCTACTGAACATTAAATCTATCTGAGATGGGAAACATTCATAGCACAGCTTTTATCAGAAGCCGACAGTAGCAGCATCATTCAGATGTCTCTGGTTTGGACCTCCAACACATCTGGCCAGTGTCTGATTTCACCTTCTTGGGGGATCACGTTGCCATGGCTTGGGTCATGAAGGCCAGGACATGCAGAATCATGCCTGAAACCTGCCTTGCTCCTGTCTGCACCCACCAAATATATACTCTCCTAAAGTAAATCTAATCCTGTCTGCATCCACATGGATGAGGCCACTCGTTGCTCAGCTGCTGAACCCTCAGCTCGTCAGGGACTTGCCTGTTTGTTTTGAGTTTCTGTAACTTTTTAGACAGTTTATATTCATTTACGACAAGGAAACATACTCTAAACTTTTCTAAAGAGATTTTTTTTTTTTATGTGTCATCCATCTTCATTTCTATCTTAGTGACCTGACACAGTCATGGGAGACTGGAACCTGCTGGGAAAGCTTCTGGAAAAAGCCCAGGAGCACTCCACTGTGGTCGGAAAAGTCTGGCTCACTGTCCTGTTCATCTTCCGCATCCTCATCCTCAGCGCCGCCACCGAGAAGGTGTGGGGTGACGAGCAGTCGGGGTTCACCTGCGACACCAAGCAGCCCGGTTGCGAGAACGTGTGCTACGACATCACCTTCCCCATCTCCCACGTCCGCTTTTGGGTGCTGCAGATCATCTTCGTGTCGACGCCCACCCTCATCTATCTGGGACACATTCTGCACCTGGTGCGGATGGAGGAGAAGCAGAAGGAGAAAGATAAAGAGAGGCAACGACAAGTCGACAAACAAGCTCCCTTTGTGGATGCTCATCACAAGAAAGCTCTCATAAGGGATGAAAAGGGACGGGTGCGGCTTCAGGGGGAGCTCTTGCGTACATACGTCTTCAATGTGATCTTCAAGACACTGTTTGAGGTGGGCTTCATCGTAGCCCAGTACCTCTTGTATGGTTTTGAGCTGAAACCCATGTATACATGCGACAGACCACCTTGTCCTAATATGGTTAACTGCTACATATCCCGTCCTACAGAGAAAACTATCTTCATCATCTTCATGCTTGGGGTGGCCAGTGTCTCATTGTTCCTGAACCTCATAGAGATCTACCACCTGGGGTTCACCAAGTGCCGTCAGGGAATGACCTTCAGGAGGGGTCAGCAGAACCTGCAGAGCATTTCCAAGGGGCACAGGGAGACTCCTGTGCCTCTGGTGCCAAGCTACGATGACTACTTCCGAGAACACAGCCAGGTCCAACCATCTTACCCTCCGGTACCAAGCTACAACCTCTCCCCGCTGTCTGAGGGCACAGACTCATCTTTCCAGCCTTACCACAGCAAGGCTGCCTACAAGCAGAATAAGGACAATTTGGCGGTGGAGAGGAGCAGCAGCAAGCCGGAGGAATGTGACGTGAAAGGAAAAAAGGGATCAGTGTCAGCCCCCGGGTCTCCTACGCAAACCAGGTCCAGTCATGGCGGCAAGCACAGCAGCAGCCGGACTAGAATAGACGATCTGAAGATATGAGGAGGTTTATGTTTCTTGGAAGGGTCTTAAAACACTTGTGAGGGGAATCTTACATTGTCAGGAAAGCTGCTGTATATGGTGAACTCACCCTCTCACACGAGACGACTCAGGTTTGACTCATTCCAACTTTGGGCGTGGGCTACATTTAAGAATAGAGGCGAGTGTAGTTAACACACGTGGGTTACCTTTTTCAGATCAGCTTTCTGCTTTGCTGCCATTAAATTCATATTTTGTGAAACTTAATAGTTTTTTGTTTTTTTCTATCTCATCCCAAATCACATTTGCTTGTGGAACACAAATTAGGTTAATAGTGCATTATGATGAAAAATTGATTTGTATTGCTGATTATTGAATTTGGGTTGTATGGTATGACTCTTTCTGCATTAAATTACATGGTTTCATCAGGTTTAATTTTGTTTTTTTGTCTTTCCTTGAAGTTCAGAAAGTTCTCAGACTTCAGAGCAGGAATGTGTTTGGGCTCTGGCGTGACTTCAGTGAATGAAATAAGATAGGGCGAAGAGTTAAGTTTAGCTTCCTTTGCCTGTTTTGAGGTCACAATCAAGTTCACTTGCTCTGACTTGAAGCGAAGAATTGTGCAATACGTGACAGCTCATTGAACGGAGGATTGGCTGTCTCTGATTCCAGAAGAAGTTGGACTGGTGTCATGAGTTCCAAGATTTGTTTTTGTATTTTATTTTGACAGCCATGAAGTAGATAATTGTGAACACATTTTGGGGTGGGGGTAGGGCTGGCGGGGGTGGGGGTTCGATCCTTGTTTGTATGTGTATGTGTTTATTTCCTGTAAAGCACTTGGTGACGACTGTGTTTGTTTAACTGCTCAAAATAAACCTGTCTTAAATTTGCACCGCCGGCGGTTCGTTCATGTTCCAGCTCCAAATCGAGAAAAGGGAAGTGATTACATTGGAAAATAACCGTGGCAGCTGCTATGTTGTATGCTTTACATTACCTCGTGATGCTCGTCCTGACTTTTACAGTGCCTTGCAAAAAAATGCAACTTTTTAACGTTCTTTTAGATAACGACCACAAAATTCATTGCATTTTATTGCAATATTAACTCACCCCCGACTGCTTTGAAGGCAGTAGAAAACTTGGTTAGGGCACAACTTATAGACAGAAGTTATGTTTCATACACTGAACTTGAGCTCCCCCTTTCTAATACAGGCCATCAACTGCCCAGATGACCTGCACTTCCCCTCTATGTAATTTAATCATGCTCTATGAAGAATTCAGTGGAATATATGACTAAACAAACTGCAGATCTACAAACTATAGACCAAGGAACACAATAGGTTATCCCAGCATGTCTAAACTTCCACCCTGGACCATTGCTTGACTGTTTAGATCAAACTATGTGTTGAAGTGACCGAAGTCTAAAAGTAATAAGGAATCTGAGGTAATTCTTGAAATTTTCTGTTACTGAACACTCTCAATTCAAGCTGTTTGGCAAAAAAAATATTTGTCTCTGTCACTTCAGATTTTTAATTGTAAAGCATACTAAACTAAGTGTCATTTTCCTTCTACCTTCTATTTCTATTGCAGGTTTTGCTGGTCTGTCATAAAAAAAAAAAAACATCAATAAATTTAAATATTAAAATGTTTAATGAGTAATATTACTTTGAAAGGAAAGGTAGTGTAAATAAATCAGGATCATCTCCAGATTAGAAAAACAGATATTGTTGCTTCAGCCGACAATGTTTTATTTAACCTGTTTGAAATTAGAACCCGTCAAGTGTGACGTGAATAACTTTTTTTTTATCACCGTTTCAAACTGACATGGTTAAGCACGAAAAAAAACATGTCACGTTTAAAGACTAATGCTGTTCTGTAGACAGAGGACAGAACATCCACACCTCTATGAAAACCCCCCAACTGCGTGTTCAGGACGATAAACCGCTCTCGTTCCTTTAGACTGATCATAAATTCCTTTCGGTTTTGGCTCTGTCAGCGGGAAAACAAATCAGGTTATTGCCCTTTTCAAAAAATATTAAAACCAAGAGTCATGCCTCTCATAAATCATGGTGTTCCCAGTGTTTTCGCATACATTTCAAATTTTGGCTAGGTTTAAGGGCTTCACTTATGTTTGTTGAGGTGCCAGGCCCAATGTGCTTCACAGCTGGGAGGGGGCAAGTCAGTAAAATATAACATTTGAAGACTCAGAAGTGTTATTTGCGATGTAAAACACCATAAATCAGCAAAGAAAATAAAATATTCGACAATATCTACTTTTGAAATGGAGATGAGGAATGAAAAATGACACGTTCTTTTAAGCTGAGGAGCAATTGAAGGTTTTCACAGAGAATGCTCTGTCTGCAAATGTTTTGAATTGATCTCAGAGTATCCTGCGAGGTTTGAACTTCACTAGACATAGTCTGGATCCTTCATCTTAGATAGATTTAGCTTTGCGTTGTCTTTTGGTATACCTTGTCAAATGAGTGAAAGGTGACTGCCGAGACCAGGAGAAACCAAACTACTCCCTCACCATAATGCAGCTACCACCGTTCCTTACTGATGACTTGGTATGAGGATTTTCTTGCAAAATTAAATTCATGATCTATGGGGTATGTGATATTTTACAGTATGTTCTGTGACCACCTCTCAGCTTTGTGAAAGATTTTAGAATGACCAGGTAAACCGAGATCCACCACCTCTAAATAGTGGCACCTAATTTGACGCCCTTCAAACAAAATAATTTTTTTTCTTAAACTAATCTTATTTTCCCCTTTAGTCTTCAAGTCGAGCATTTTTGACATGCCAGTGTGAGTGTTGTTAGGATGCGTTAAGAATACTATTTATTGTTTTGTCAGTGATTATGTTGGGCTCTGCTTCATAGAAGATCAAGTGTTTGCTTGTCCTGCCAAATTGTTCACATGGCTCCAGTTAAAAATGTTATATTCTGTGGAGAACATCCCAATCAAGAAGCTTGGGATACAAGCTCATATCAATCTTGAACAAGAATTATTCACCTTGATGAACTGAACAAGCTGCATTCAAGCGAGGTTATGTTTCTGTGATCGGTTGGGCTGAGCTCCTACAGTACTCTGCTGCCCTCTGTCTTTACTTTTGTTTCAAACCTCTCCCACTGCTTGTCATTTGTGCATCGACTGCTCCATCTGCTGGACATACAGTTTCTATTGACTTGTCATATATTAATCTTGGTTAAGTTTGAGAATAAAAATGTTATTGATTTTTTTTATTTTATTATAATTATTTTTTTAATGAATATTATTGGGCTGAAGAACCAGAACCATCAGATGTGATTTCTTTTTATATGCAAAACATAAAACATGGTTGATAATCATTGTCAAAAAATTAGCTTCCAGTTTACCTGTCCATCACTTTTACAGATTTTACCTGAATGCCCAATAAAAAAATGACTTTGAAACCATGTTACCTCTCAGTCACAAATTTTTTTTTTTTTCTATGATTGTCAAATATTACAATGATAATATCAGTTGTGTTAAACTTAGTACTTCTTAGTACTTTAACCTTTTTCTGTCATCGCCTCTCTGTGAGCTTTATACCTTGGTGACGCTAAATGAAGTGTGGCATTTGCTGCAAACTATTAAAAGCAATGCAGATGGAATGTAATAGTTTATATTACATCCAAATGATCCTTTGTGAAACAGATATGTATTGCACACATGGACATATAGCTAAACTAGATGCAGGAAGTTTTTTTGTAGAGTTTGCATTGCATGAACTTCTCATATTTCATTAGGCAGTGCGTAACCACGTTGATTCACATATTTTTGGATCTGAAGAATAATTTTCTTCAGAGTTTTATTTGACATCTTGTTCAAGAAATAGTTTTATTTTTTCAAGATTATATTTTTTTACAGTCGGTATGAGGTTTGGTCGCAATATTTCATAAAAAAAAAAAAAGTGCTTTAAATGATCTCACAAACTCACATAATGTCACATGACCAGAAGGCTGAATTGACATTACCTTGGGTGTTATGAATAAAAACGGGAAGTTTCCGCAGCACTGAAATATGTAATTAATTTGTACATGTAATGTAATGATATATTACATGTGTCTCCAAAAGCAGCTAGCCAGTTCTCTGAATTAGCAGCAGGCTTTAAGATTTAAGAGGAAGAAATGTAGGTCGTTCATGAGTGTGTTTTAAAATCCCTGACACAATTACCCTGACTCTCTGACTTCTTTTCCGTCACGCTGAGCTGTCCTGTAAATGTGTGATGATGACACAGGCCCAGAAGCAAGGCCTGCCTTTGCTCCAACCCGCTGGTGCTGCAGGGCCAAGCTTATGAAATATCAGCCAAAAGGAAAAAGAGGGCGACTTCTGATGTCCGATAGCCGAATCGGACATCAGAAAGATTGTGTTGTCACAAACGCCACCCTCTGTTTGAAACCAATGCAGCCCGCACATTCGTTACCAGCAGAAGACGAGGAGAGTGGGGAAGGTGAACTGAAGTCAGCTGCTGTCACGGTTTCTGATGCAGAAAATGTCATCATGGCATCAGATTTGTCTGTGTTCCTCTCGGCCTCCTTATGGAGATAGGGGGAACAGGCTGACCGTTTGCTGCCACCATGTGACAACTCTAACCCTCTACTCAACTTAATAAAGCATCTCATAGCCTCTTGAAAGATTGTGTTGTTATCACGGCTCAATTGATTCATTCCACTGCAATATTCTGAGGCCACAGAAAAACTGGGATAATTTCCTGTGGAAGTTAAATGTACTTTTTAATTCCGAATGATTAGAATCCCCCTCCCCCATTTTCCTTTTGACCTAATCCGTTTTGGGCGTGAATACAAGTTGTTTTTATGCAGTACTAGATTACTGCCTGGTGGGTTTATTAATGTTGTGACAGATAAATATGCTTGTGGGATAAACACTTTTAGAAAGACTGTCAGAAAGCCAGCGTCAGAAAGTCGAAACTCACAAACACAGGACTGATATTTGTGCGGATGCTTTTTCAGGAAAGTCTATGTCTCTTGAGGAGGTACAGCTTGTTCATCACGCGCAGACCTAAAAAAGAGTTCACCCAAGATTTTAATCAGCAGATTCTTTAAAAGATAGGAGGGTTTTTGTGAATCCACAAACTTAGTTTGTGTTTTTTTTGTTTAGCCACAAACTGGTTCCCGTTTTACAAGGCTCTTATTCATAAAAAAACCTGAACTTCACAAAACAAATCATCTTTATAGTTCTTGAACTAACCTATAGTTAATATCTGACCCCTAATAAATAAGTTAAGGTCCCAGAGGCTGAAGCTAACTCCTAATTTTACAAGGGCTAAAACCAGAGTTTACTTATTCTCTCTGAAAACAACTCCAATGCCCAAAACAATACGGTGGTTTTAATTTTACATATATATATTTGTTGATGCTGTAAGTTATTTTAACATGTTAACATTGTGTTATTTTAACACAAGTGAATAATAATTTTCGCAGGAAGCAGTTGGACGTGGTGCGCCTCCTGCGATCTTCCCATGTGAAACGATTTGAAAACAGGACATTCAGGGAGTCAAAATAAAGTAAAACGGTGTGAAAAGCAAAATATTACACTAATTTGTGTGAATCTTATCTTACTATTTAATATGTCTTTTATTCTGTAGGTAGTAACTGTGATCAAAATCACTTTTCCTGTTTCTATCCACAATATAAACCTGTCTAGAATTGTAACGGTTCATAAGGCACAAATAAGAAATCTATCATGGACGTCCCAGTGGATAAATCTGCAACATCTCTGTGAGACATCAATAAACTAGTAAAGCAAAATTTTAGAGGAAGGTTTCTGACAGCTTGTTGAATCAGTGCCATAAAGAATATAGAGATAGAAAGGTTTGAAAGTATTAGTGCTACTTTTAGCCTATTAGCCAACTGTCCCTATTAAATAATTTATGAACTGGAAAAGGACAAATTACACCTCTAGCCCAAAGAAGATGCCTTAAGAGGTAGATAAGATGAATTACTCATAACGCTTTGCTCAAAACTCCCTTTAAAATGTATAACTGCCCCTTTAAGTGAGCGTTGCAGATTCCCATGAGAATAAAAAAAAAAAAACATACCAAATAATCATTTCAATGCAAAATCTAAAATGTTACTGAAATTGAATGACAGAATAAGAAAACTTGCAAACAATGAAAGTTTCACACTTTATTTGAACAATTCAGCAAACCCTACTAGTATTACACCAACATCATGTAACATCTCCAGGACTCATTTAAGTAAAAAGCAATGATTTCTAATGCACGTTTTACAACATCACCTCACTACAGTGGACAAACACTTTCAAATCAGCGATGGAAGAAAATGGATAGGTGAGGTTATTTTAACAAAGTACCAATGAGACACCAGGATAACTTTGTTCCAAAGTACATAAGGAAAGCCTTGACGTATTCGGACAAGGACTGAAAATTCAGCACAAGGTAATCAGTTGTTTTCTTGATTAAAATCAATCAGACTCAAATTAAAGACAAAAAAACATGCCGAGCAGATGAATTCTGACATAAACTCTTCGTGTGGAGTGACTCTGAGCCCAAAGTCAAAAAGCATCTGAGGACAAATTTTTTCAAAAGCTGTTCTCAGTCAACAAAAGGAATCATTTTGTGTGTGGGGGGAACAAAATTATGCCTGCTGGGGCCTGGCAACAAAATTGCACCCTCCGGTCTTTGCACCCCTACGTCAAGGAAAATACACTACTTCCTGCTTATAACCCTGGGGTCAAAGCCTGAGCCAAGCCAGATCCCCCCTGATGACTTGTCTGGTTGGTAGACGGTGCAGCAGTGAGTGTTGATGCCTGCGGGAGACAGGACTGTGGATCCCTGCCTGCAGTCTGACCATCTCCAGCGGCCTCAGAAGCTGATAAGGGTATGCCTTAATCATGTTTGCCCTTGCTTTTAGGCGTGCCTTCGTTCCAGGCGACGTAAACAAACAGAGCCAAGACCACATGCACGGCGAGCACGGCTACAATGGCTGCGTAGAAGTAGCTGTCGGAGCTCGACATCTTCATTGAACCTGAAAAGAGGAGACGGTGGATTAATGCTAAAAATGTTTTAGTTCATTACAAAGAACGCATATTTGGATAAACTGTTAAAAAGTTATGGCCAAAAGTTTAGAAATGTCACGTTTTTTTTTCTTAAAAATTCCTGAACAGCAAACTTTAGCTGTTTCAATCTGTTGGGGCGAAACAACAGATTGAAGTGGGTAAATAAAAGAAAACAACTGTATAGTCTTGTCTGTTCAATAAGAATTGTTATTGTTTTTTGCAAAGTAGAAAATTCTGTCCAAAAATCACGCTCAGCAAAATGTTTGAGCATTCTTAATGTCCTGCAGCTCTGCCCTGGTGGTTGGATCGATGTCAAAATACCCCCCAACCCATACATTATTCTGACTTTAGCCTTAAATCTGGAACTTCAAAATGTTTTTTTGAGGTCTAAAAAAAAACCTCATTCAGAGAAAAGTCAATTGATCTTCATTAGCAGATGTCGAAAACAAGTGAGAAAAATGGGGTTCCACTGTATATGTAATTTCTACAGTCAAATGTTATTTTAAATGAGCATAGCCGTGTTTAAAGCCCTTATGTGTGAAAAATAAAACCACACTTATGCCCTGAAATTTTGCTACAAAACAGTGATGCAGACTTAAGAGTGCGCTTTCTTTTCTTTGACCCTTCTTGGGATGTTACACAGACTCCCATTCAGATGAATAATAAACTGAGATATTTTTAGTTTTTTTTGCTTTCTCTCATTCATTTTATTTACCACATTGTTGTTTTAGGTGTCACTAATTGCAATTTTCCATTCTAAAATCTATCCAGAGATACATTTCTTTTAAACTCAAATCTTTTTAAGTGAATAAATCAAAAGCTTACAGTGCAATGGCTTCATTATCTGGGCTTTCCTGTTTTATTTAAAAGTATAGTCATCTTACTATATATAAAGTTCAGAATGTTGAGAAAGCAACAAAAAAAATTGCTCTGCAATTGTGCAGACATTTAGCAAATAGAGATCATTTTGATGATCATAACTGACCTAAAACACAAAAGGCTTAATCTGATGGAATATCAGACAGTGAAAAAAAAAATGATGGCGTTTTATTCAGTGTATGAAAACAGTTGGTATAAACTGAAGCTACCTGGGTGTTAATACAAGATAAAAGCACATCAAAATTTCTTAAAATGTCAAATACACTTAAATATAAACATCTCAAGATTCAACCTATTTATTAGCAGTACTTGCTGTCTACTATGTCTTATTTCATCTAGATTACGCCACTGCTTCATCATAGTAGTTTCACTGAGGTGATACTGTGGATTTATGGAAAGGGCCTACCCCCAAAAGGCATCCATAAATATGCAAAAAGACAGTCTGCAGAAGTTCTCGTCGTTTTCATCCAAATTGCTGAATAACACACAAACTGAACACAGAAAAAGTGGTGACAAACTAATGAATTTTACCCTCAAAGACGTAAGCCTTGGTGGCGAAATACAACCCAATGGGCAGCGTCACCATGAGGATCGTGAAGAACAGCAGAGTCTTCAGGGCAGAGACCAAGGAGCCTTCATTTCTGCGGGAGCAAAAGTTCACATTACCCAACAGAGGCGAACACAGCCGAGCTACTGTTAGATTTAACACCGCTGCTACTGATGTGGCTTTGTCCTTCGGCCATGGATAATGCTGCGGTGCAGGATTTACGACATATCTAACGGGGAGCGCTGCTACGCACATCCCCCCCTGCTGCCTGTCTGTTCATTGAAGGCGGCTTCCTCACCCTCTGAAATACGGCGGAGGTCCAGCAGACGAGTCTGACGAGGCTCGGACAGAGCCGTCCATCTCTGCGTCAATAAGAGGAGAGAAAAAGGTGGAAACGGGGGAGAATTTAAGCCGTTCCTCGGTGTTTTACTCTCGTCCGTGTTGTTGTGAATCTCCTTCTTCCGGCATAAGTCATGAGACCGTGACGTCGCTTCGATTTGTAGTCAACAAGTCTCGCGAGATGAGACTCTCCTTATGAAGACGTAAAATATGAGCGCAGATTTATGACTCTGGCCTACGATGTAGCACAGTTCCTAGAATAAGAAGAGTGCAGCTAATATGTTTTGACATTTTCTTTTAAAATTCATCCCAGGAAACTTCCTGTGTACTTTATATCTAGAATCTGGAGAAAAGGGCTTTTCATTCTTCTTTCAATAGAAGACGTTAATAACGTTAATCATCTTGAAATAAAAGGCTGGACTTGAATTGGTTTACAGATTTTTTTTTTTATCTTTCACCAAATGTGTTTAAAAATACACATCCTGGTTATAACTACGTTTAATTTGTTATGAATTTAGTACTTTGTAAAATCTCTGTAGAAAATTTTAAATATACAGATAAGTATGAACATATATTGAAGTTATGTAATACGAAACTACTTAAAAGTAAGAGAACAAATATGTGGATGAAGCTTCTCTAATCAGAAAAAAAGCTGGTGTTTTTTATTGCTCTGTTTGATAGGAGCAAATGGAATTTATATGTGATTAAATTAAAATGACTTTTTTTTTCAATGTGTCTCGAGATGGCATGTTGTAAATTGGTGCTAAATAAATGAAATGAATTTAATGTAACTAGTTTTGAAAGTAGAATTTATTAATGTCTTATTAAAATTTGTCTTATCCAGGATAAAAATGAAATATTTTTTCCATTTTTTAAATGGAGAACTTCACAGACTCCAGCTTCTTGGACATTTAACAGAATATAACTCAATATAGTATGACGACTTACATAGTTAGCTCCACTGTAATTTTGCAATTGAACATGTTTGTTGTCCTTGCATGCAGGACAACACAAATAACAGGCAAATCCCAAGAGCCAAGGTTTCTGGGCTAAAAATATCATCATCCTTCCACAACTCTGTCTTTTAGGATAATATGTTTATGCTGGTGAAGTGTGTTTATTTTTCCTCAGACATGACTCTGGGCAATATAGGAAAAATGTCTCCACTTTTTTTCCCTTGCTGTCCAAAGGAGTTTGTTTCAGGGGTCTTGTGGTTAGTTCATATGCAAATTTAAAAAGCAAGCTGGGATGCTGTTATTTTTAGACTAGAGAGTTTGTTTGTTTGATTTTTGTTTTGTTGGGTTTTTTTGGGCGGTGCTCCTGACTGGCTTTCCAAACATGCCATAACTTGATATATGTTTTTTCTCCTTTTTAAAGTCAAAGAAGGTCAAATTTTATCTTTGTAACTAAAGATCTTTTTGGCCAGAGATATGCAGTATTTGCAGAAGTTTTTACATCCCTTGAACATTTTCACATGTGTCAGGTCCCAGGTGTTTTTTTGTTCTTTTTTATATCTATATATATAAAAGTCACATACTTCAGTCTTATCAATGCACTGGTGCAGATTTGGTATCCAGTCGGATAACAACCCTAAACAGTCCGAGTTAGATTGAAAGTACTGTTGTCTCTCCCCATTTAATCTTCCAAGCACCAGTGAAGTTGGCTGGTGTGTGACCTTGGAGGAGTTTAGGTTTCTGGCCTAATTGGCGATCAAAATTCAGATGTATTTGGAAACGACTTCATAACTTTTAACAGACTGAAGAGCAGCACTAGCCGCTTCACAAAATTACATATTGAAGCGATGGATACAAATAAGAAATATTCTGAAAATGTGACGCAAACTAGAGCTGAATGATAAAAGAACAACATCAGATCATCCTCATCAGAGAATGTGCTCGTGCTCTTGCTGTACATGAATAATGCAGCCTTTCTTGCTGAGTTTCAGAAGTGAAGTAATTTCATCTGTTACATGCGAGCTGTGCGCTTCTTGTCGGTGCACCGGCTGCGTTTCGGGGCTGATGTCTCCCGAGCAGAGCCCTTCGGAGTGACCCTTTCTGCTCCAGTTGGCTTCATGCTCCGTGCTCTGACGCTCAGCAGGTTGCCCAAAACACACCTAATTCGAAAAGACTCTTTAAAGAGGCCAACCAAACGCAGGAGGAACAATTCATTGGGGTGTGTTCAAAAATAATCATTTTGCTTTGTGAAGCAATTTCACTTGTGTGCAATAATGGCAAAAAAAAACAAAAAAAAAAAACGCCCAGAACATCACAGACTCTGGAGACAGGAAGGGCTGTCACGGTGAATCATATCATTCTTCAGTCAGTTGCTGGATGAACAAACAGGAACAATCCGAAAAAATGATTTTCTGCCCATTTTGTTCTCAACGATGATGCACGCTTGCAACCAGGAGACACAGCATTCAACTCTTAACGCCACCTTCTGTGTTTATCTGGGGTTTGTAACTTAAATGCATCTCGCCTCATTCACCTCCATTCATTGTGAGTGGCAGAGTCGATCTTGACCTGCAAGAGCAGCACTGCGGACCGGCTGAATGTCGACATGCAGCTCGCAAAAAGAAACGGAAATGAGAAGTTGGAAATGTAGTCCCTGACCTGCAGCCGTGTGACACAGAGCTTTGTTTTTGCAGCTTGTTATGTAGTTTAGTTTTTTTTTTTTTTTTTTTTTCCAAATAAAATCTACTTTTGTTTTCTGTCTTTCAGCTTTAGAGCCCTGCAATTTGCTTTGTTTCGGTTACATTTCAGCTTTAACACAGCTTTCCATGGGTGGATTAGGCATTTACTACTCTGTTGATTGCTCTGACTCGCATGAAATCAGTTTGTCTCTCTTTGTTTCAATGGTCCAATAAAGCCGCCAGTTCTGGTTATTTACGTTGCTAAAAGCACAGCGTTGTTTAATTTCCCTTGAAACTTAGCTAGAACCTATTACGTATTCTCATTGTTTTTGCAGCACCACATAGGAAAAGATATTTTTCCCGATGCAAAATTGTCAAGTTTTTTTTCTGATTTCATTTGGAGAGCCAATAAAATCCTTTCATATGGGATTTGGCTGGGATTTCTTTCTTCTGATGTTTTTCTTTTTGTGTCTCAAAAGTCTTTTGGTAACACTTTATTTGAAGGGGCGTGCATAAGACTGACATGACACTGTCATAATTATGACATAACAGCTGTTATGAACATAAAGACGTCTTTATGAATGTTTATGACTGTTGTCATGCAGAGTCATTTGGTAAATAATGACACTTTTAATGTAAAAGAAGTCATTTAAAAGTGCCATCTTTGGATTAAGGTGTCATTATTCACAAAATTATGCAAAGTTTGCACTTTTAATTGACTTTTAATGCAAATTTGAAAGAACTTTTGCAATAAAAGCATCATTATTTACTGAATGACACGTTACAACAATGGTGACAAACATTCATAAAGACTTCTTCATATTCATAACAAGTGTTATGTCATGCTTATGACACTGTCATGTCAGTCTTATGAACTCCCCTTCAAATAAAATGTTGTCAGTTTTTCCTCCCTTTTTTCTTTCTTTCCTTCCTTCCTTAATTCACTTTTGCCTGACTGGATAACCTTCTGCCATGTGAAACCCAATTGTATTAAAAACATGTGAAGGGACAAAACAAGTTAAAGAGTTGTGTTTACCATTGTATCACCATGTTGTGTAATGTCTCACTTCTTTTGAAAAAAAAAAAAGGCCTCAATTCTTCTCGTAGATTATTGCCTCATCATGTAGCCCCAAGTCATATTTTGTGCTGATCTTTCCAAAAGTATATCATTAATTACATATATATCAGATGTCATTCCAGGTTGTTTCCAAGTAGGTTTTAAATGTCATCTCCATGC